>CM019828.1:82993550-85771925 GCA_009763385.1 Coix lacryma-jobi var. lacryma-jobi | reverse complement strand
CTACTGACGCGGACGCTGCCAGAGTCCGGTCGGTCCAGTTTCGCGCGTTTTCATTCGCGGTTCATTCGTTCTTGATCGGATTCGAGTTCTGTCTTTTGCGTGGGCTTTCTAGGGTTGTCTAGTGTCCCGCTGTGCTTCTAGGAAGCATCCACCCTACATCTAGGGTCGTGGACATTAGCAAGCTCTAGGGTTCGCTCTTGGGGTTGATTTTGGGACAGTGGCATCTAGTTTCCGTAAGGAAATTTTGAAGCTCCCATTCACCCCCCCTCTGGTCGCTTTCGGTTAGCTTCTCGGTCCTTCACATGCTTCACATTGGCTATCTCCATCTCCAGGCCCTCACACAAAACACACCTGGACACACAAGTGCTACCCGAGCTGGCCTTCTCAAGAGACACAATCTTGGCATTCTTCTCTGCCAACTCGGATTGCAAGACAGGACATGTCTTGCATGCACCCAACAGCATGGGTCTAGCCCGGAGCTCATCCACCTCTCCAACCAACGCAGCGTACTTACCTCTCAAGGTGAGAAGGTCAGTCATGTGCGTGGTGCACATCTCGCACTCGGCATCCTCAGACAATACCATGGTGGACTTGGCAAACTCAAGCTCCCTCACCGTGTCCTGCCACTTCTGCCTAAACTCCTTGCGCTCTCTAGCGGCACGCCTAAGCAGCTTATCCTGACTAAGGAAGGCGGCAGTAAGCTTCTCGACCTCAGCAGACAGCTCATCGGGGGTGAGAGATACCAGGGAGTCGTCGTCGTCGTCGTCGTTCCGAGGAGTGTCGCCGTTGACCTCCTTGCCGAGGGCCATGGTGTAGAAACCCTCATCGTCGGCGAAGAAGCAGAGGCCGTTGAGCATGTCCTTGATCCTCTTCTTCTTCTCGGACTCGTCGTCGCTTGAGGAAGCGGAGTCGTCATCCGAGTCATCGACGTCACTGAGCGTGGCGAAGAAAGCACGCTGCTTAGCCTGGGCCTTCTCCAAGTACTTGGTCTTGATGTACTCCTTGTTGAAGCCGCCCTTCCGCTTGTGCTTCGCGGGGACGTACTTCTCCTTGCGCTTGCAGGAGTCGTACTTGTGCCCATGATCGCCCTTCCCAGAATGCTTGTTCTTCTTGGGACAGTTGGCGATGAAGTGGTCGGGGTCGCCACACTCAAAACAGCCTGAGTGTCCTCCTCCGCAGCGACGGTTCGTGCGGTTGTTGTGGAACCGCGAGAACCGGTTGGCAAGCAAAGCCAACTCGTCGTCTCCCAAAGACTCCAACTGCTCCTCTGTGACAGAAAGAAGAGATGCAAAGCAAAGCCTCCAGAGGGGTTAGCAGAAGAGCCAGAAAGCAAAGCCATCGACGGGCCAGAAGGATTTTCATAAGAAGCCCTCGCCATGGCATCGATCTCACTGGACTTGAGCTTACTAAAGAGCTCGTCGCATGTGAGGGTCTCATAGTTAGGCGATTCGATGATCGCCTGAACCTTGGAATCCCACACCGACCGATCAAGAGTATGCAAAAGCTTCAAAGCCCTTTCATGATCGTCGAAAGGCAACAGCTCCTTGTTAGCCCTCATCCTGTTGACAATCACCTGAAAGCGAGCGAATAAACTTTCTATGCTCTCGCCAGGCATATGTCGAAAGTTCTCATACTCTCGCTTGAATGACTCATAGAGACAGGTTTTGACTTGAGAGGTTCCCTCATGAAAGCGCATGAGGGTAGCCCAAATCTCCCGAGCCATAGCGAGGTGAGAAACGCGATCAAACTCACTCATGCTCAAACATGAGAAAAGAGCATTACGTGCTCAGCTATTGGCATCGTGCTCATCGATCTGATGCTAAGTCACACGAGCAGCCAAGACAACATAATCGGCAGAGTTGCAAATATCCCAAATGGAAGCACCCAAACTCTGCAGATAAGCCGACATGCGTATCTTCCAATACGCATAGTTCGTCCCACCGAAAAACGGCGGTTTGCCCAAGCCGCGATCCATGTCGCCTTCTGTGGATCTGGAACCGGCTAAGGTGGAAGATCCTTAACCCGCTCTGATACCAATTGAAGGACCGAGAATGCAACCAGAAAGCGACCAGAGGGGGGTGAATGGGAGCTTTAAAATTTCCTTTCGAAAACTTTAAGCCACTGTCCCAATAACCAACCTCAAGAGCAAAACTAAGAGCTCGTAAGTGTCCATGACCCTAGATGTAGGGTGGATGCTTCCAAGTAGCACAGCGAGACACTTTACGACTCTAGAAACCCAACGCAAAAGTCGGAATGCAAAACCGACAACGGACGAGCGAACTGCGGACGAATCAGCGCAGGACAGAACTGACCGGACTCTGCCTGTGTCCGGTCAAGGTGCACCGGACGCGTCCGGTCCCAAGAAATCCTCTCTAGAACCTTACTGTTTCTGACCGGACTCACAGGCGAGGAGCGTCCGGTCGAGAGCAGTGCGTCCGATCAGCAGAAAACAAACATGATGAACAGTAGAACCTGTGCGTCCGGTCGGCGATCAAAGAGAGCGTCCGGTTAACTACCGAGATTTCATACACATGGCGTTCAACCACCGGACGCGTCCGGTCAACCCGAGCAAGCGTCAGGTCACCCCGAGTTTCCACTGTTCATTCACCAATTTCGTTCGATCTCACCCAAAACAAATCCTCTAGGGATCAAACTTGGTGAGAGGAGTCACAAGGAGGATAGTGAGCTATCTCTAAGAGATCATGGCTCGAACCTATCTCCAAATTGATGAATCGAAGAAAATCGAGGGAAAGTAGAAAAGCTTGACCCGAAACGAAAATCGATCGATCTACTAGGTCGTGAGGTTAGAGGTAAATTCCTTCGGTGGAAAGAAGTGCCTCACGATCTAGAACAACTCTGTCCAAACGAAATCGCAAACGATGCAACGAACAAAGAGATCGAACGACGAGAGAATCGTGGAGAAAAGCAATCCGCGAAGAACACGAACAAAATGCGAATCACACTCACGAATTTGCAACCATGTGGCTACCACACGCTACAACAGTAAGGATACGGCCTCACTTCCTCAAAATCTTCAGTACTCAGAGGTATGGTTCTCTGCGGATCTCAGCTAGCTACAGCAGGGGATTGGGAGAGCAGGAAACCCTAGAAGCAAAGAGCAAATGACTGAGATGAGATGAGGAGGTGGGTGTCTCCCCCTACTTATCCTAATTCTAACTATTCCTAATTCCCACTCTACCCCTAACTACTTACAGAGCGAACCAGCTAAACCCTAAGGTTATTCTGGACCAACTCGAAGGTAGGTGGATCCGACGGCCACACCCGCACAACTCGTAGCATTGCCTCAACGCAACCTCCCGATTGTCGCCACGTGCCGCCACCCCTCTGCGTCCTTTTCCTGGGCGTCGCACCCCCGGTTTTGAGGCCCAAACCAGGAAACTAGCCTTCACGTCCAACCACCGATTTTGAGGCCCAAACCGGGAAACCAGCCCACGTCGCCTGAGTTTTGTGGCCCAAACTCAGCAAACCCGCAGCACCCAGGTTTTGAGGCCCAAACCTGGAAACCGTCCTCAATCCGAGTTTTGTGGCCAAACTCGGAAACCATTAGCGCCCAGGTTTTGAGGCCCAAACCTGAAAACCGTCCACCCGATGGTTTTTCTCTGGCTCTACCACCAAACCGAAGCTGTAGAGGGGATGCACCGCCCGTGCACCCCGTCCACCGACACGTGTCCCCAGGTCCACGACCCAAGCAACACCGTGCCCGCAAGTCTTCGCTCGTCGCTGTCCCAGGCTGTCAGCCACCACAGCTGATCCTCGGGCCACCGGTCCCTCAGTCCAAGCCTCACGTCCGCCCTTCGCCACTCTCGGCCTATCGGCACAACACGTCTCTACTTGACCTTCACCTTGCCTCTGATCACTGTATCCGTGCTCGACACCTGCACAACACAAGCCAAAGAACATGCGCATTATCCCAGTTGATAATCACTCATCACTCAGAGACTCGGCATACACCCATGTATCCGCAGAAGCAATTGGAGACATAGCTCTTTTCATGAGAAGATACCGCAAGGGGCTCAAGAAGGAAAGTTACAAGTTTGTGAAGAGAAGGTTTCCAAACAAGAAGAAGAGAACTTGCTACAATTGTGGTAGCACTGATCATTTCATAGCACATTGTCCATATGAGAAGAAGGACAACAACTTCAACAAGGGCAAGAAAGATGACAAAGGTACTTACAAGAAACACAACAAGAGATACATGGGAGAAGCTCACATTGGACATGAATGGGATTCAACCGCACAAACCTCAAGTGAAGAAGATGAGAAGATAGCAACAATAACATTTCAAAAGTCATCTCCTTCACCAAGACAATTCAACAACTTGTCCGATGATGATGATTGCAACTCCCACATTTGTCTCAGGGCCAAGAAAGAGAAGGTGAAAAAGACTCCTAAACCCTCTCTTCCACCTAGTGACATCTCTAGTAGTGAACTTAGTGATTCCTCTAGTGATGATGATTCTAGTGATGAAGAGATAAACATGATAACTAAAAATTTGGACAAGAAAACCAAACTCTTTATCACTAAGCTAATGGAGGAATTAGAGAGTGTACAAGCCGAGTTAGCAATAAGAGAGGATGCCCTCATCAAACAAGGGGACCTCTATATTGCTTGCAAGGAGGCTCTTGCATTCGAGAGAAGTGAGTTGGACGTCTTGCATGAGGCCTTGGCCAAAGAGCAAGATGAACATGCTTCCCTAAAGAAGACTCATGTTGCACTCAAGGAAAAGTATTGTGGCTTGGATAAAAAGCACAAAGAACTTGAGCTGCAATATAATCTTCTTTGGGAAAGCAACTCATCTCTCCCTAAAGCAAATGTCACTTCTATTCCCTCCACTAGTGAAGGTTGTGGAAAATGCTATAATGTTGATTTGAATGCCTATTCCACTAACCTTGTGAACATGGAGGCCATGAGAAAGGAGATAGCAAGATTGACAAACATCATTGCAAGTGGTTGTGTCAAGTCTACCACAAGTGCTAATGAGAAGACTCAAGAGAAGAGCAAGCCCAAGTTCAAGAATTGACGGCGTCCTTCCATAAAAGATGGGTTGGGGCACGAAAAAGGAGCCAAGACTAATGGAAGAAGGACAGTGAATGGCTATGAGTGTGTGAGGTTTGAGAAGAAGGGTCAGATTGGTACAGTTCAGCCTGTACAGACCGCGGCAGTGCCGCGCTAGAAGGCGGCAGTGCCGCGCCCCAAGAAAGGGAAGGCTACCAGTTTACCTTCTGCTCAGTCTCACACACAGCACAAGCAGGTGCCCAACCTGAAGCAAGGATCTCAGAAACCAAAGGAATCAATTTGGATGACCAAGAACAAGTTTGCACATCAACCCAAGATTGAAGCCCCAAGGAAGAGCATGTCATCTTGTTACATATTAGAACACAACAACAGTGGTAAAGTTGTTGCGAAATATGTTGGTGATAACAAGAGGACAGCCGACAAGTTTATATGGGTTCCTAAGATACTTGTGACTAACTTGCAAGGCCCCAATATCAATTGGGGACCTAAATCAAGGAACTAAACTTGTTTTGCAGGCATACTCCTCCGGTGGATCAAGTTGGGTGCTTGATAGCGGATGTACAAATCATATGACCAGAGAAAGGAGTATGTTCTCATCATATTCCCCAACTTCAAATGCAAGTGAAAACATTATTTTCGGTGATAACTCCAAGGGGGATGTGTTAGGACTTGGTAAAGTTGCCATCACACTTGAGCATTCAATTACTAATGTCTTACATGTTGATTCGTTGAGTTACAACTTGTTATCCGTTTCACAATTGTGTGGGATGGGTTTCAATTGTCTCTTTATGGATGAGGGTGTGGAAGTCTTTAGAAGGGAGGATTCCTCTATTGTCTTTACGGGTCGTTTGAAAGGGAAGCTTTACTTAGTTGATTTCAACAAAAGTGAAGCCAAACTTGAGACTTGTCTAGTGGCAAAATCTAGCATGGGTTGGTTATGGCATCGCCGACTAGCTCATGATGGGATGAGGAACTTGGCCAAACTTCAAAAAGACAACCACATCCTAGGACTAACCAATGTTGATTTTGAGAAAGACAGAGTATGTGGGGCTTGCCAAGCCGGAAAACAAGTAGGCGTACCTCACCCACCAAAGAGCTATGACACTACTACTCATCCATTGGAGTTGATCCACATGGATCTCTTTGGACCGGTTGCCTACCTTAGCATCGGCGGTAACAAACATGGTCTTGTTATTGTTGATGACTTTTCTCGTTTCACTTGGGTATTCTTTTTGCATGACAAGAGTGTAATGCAAGAGAAGGTCAAGATGTTCATACGAAGAGCTCAAAGGGAATTCGGTTTCAACATCAAGAAAGTTCGTAGTGACAATGGAACCAAATTCCGAAACACCCAAGTGGAAGAGTTTCTTGATGAGGAGGGCATCAAGCACGAGTTTTTAGTTCCATACACCCCTCAACAAAATGGTGTGGTGGAGAGGAAGAATAGAACACTCATTGACATGGCAAGGACGATGCTAGATGAGTACAAGACGCCAGACATCTTTTGGGCCGAAGCCGTCAATACGCTTGCCATGCAATCAACCACCTCTACCTCCACAAGAGAAGAAAGAAGACCTCCTATGAGCTGCTCACCGGTAACAAGCCAAAGGTGTCTTACTTTAGAGTATTTGGGTGCAAATGTTTCATATTGAACAAGAAGCCCAAGGCCTCAAAGTTCGCATCTAAGGTTGATGAAGGCTTTCTTCTCGGTTATGGATCAAACGAGCATGCCTATCGTGTTTTCAACAAGGCCTCCAGCAAGGTTGAAATAGCGATAGACGTGACGTTTGATGAAACTAACGGCTCTCAAGTAGAGCAAGTTGATGAAGTTGTTGTAGGAAATGAGGAACCACCTTGCGAAGCAATCAAGCAATTAGCCATTGGTGATATTAGACCACAAGAACAACAGGCTACTGATCAGGATGGTCCTCAAGCTGAAGCCCCTGCTGGGACTGGTGATACACAGTCCCCGGCAGTGTCGAGCTACGGTAGTGCGGGGCAGAGCCCAGCAGTGTCGGGCACTCCCAGGGCAGCTACAGCAACTCCACTTCTGCGGATACATGGGTGTATGCCGAGTCTCTGAGTGATGAGTGATTGTCAACTGGGATAATGCACATGTTCTTTGGCTTGTGTTGTGCAGGTGTCGAGCACGGATATAGTGATCAGAGGCAAGGTGAAGGTCAAGTAGAGATGTGCCGTGCCGAGGGACCAAGAATGGCGAAGGGCGGACATGAGGCTTGGACTAAGGGACCGGTGGCCCGAGGATCAGCTGTGGTGGCTGGCAGCCTGGGACAGCGACGAGCGGAGACTTGCGGGCACGGTGTTGCTTGGGTTGAGGACCTAGGGACACGTGTCGGTGGACGGGGTGCACGGGCGGTGCATCCCCTCTACAGCTTCGGTTTGGTGGTAGAGCCAGAGAAAAACCATCGGGTGGACGGTTTCCAGGTTTGGGCCTCAAAACCTGGGCGCTGATGGTTTCCGAGTTTGGGCCACAAAACTTGGGCTGAGGACGGTTTCCCGATTTGGGCCTCAAAACCTGGGTGCTGCGGGTTTGCTGAATTTGGGCCACAAAACTCAGGCTACGGTGGGCTGGTTTCCCGGTTTGGGCCTCAAAACCGGGGGTTGGCTGTGAAGGCTAGTTTCCCAGTTTGGGCCACAAAACCAGGGGTGCAACATCCAGGAAAAGGACAACCGGAGTGGTGGCGGCACGTGGCGGCAATCGGTGAGGTTGCGTCGAGGCAACGCTACTAGTTGTGCGGGCGTGGCCGTCGGATCCACCTACCTTCGAGTTGATCCAGAATAACCTTAGGGTTTAGCTGGTTCGCTCTGTAATTAGAGAGGGGTAGAGTAGGAAATAGAATTAGGATAAGTAGAGGGAGACACCCTCCTCCCATTCCATCTCAGTCATTTGCTCTTTGCTTCTAGGGTTTCCTGCTCTCCCAATCCCCTGCTGTAGCTAGCTGAGATCCGCAGAGAACCATACCTCTGTGTACTGGAGATTTTGAGGAAGTGAGGCCGTAACCTCACTGTTGTAGCGTGTGGTAGCCACACGGTTGCAGATCGATGACTTGATTCGCGTTTTGTTCGTGTTCTTCGCGTTCTTCGTTTCTCCGCGATTTTCCCGTCACTCGATCTCCCTCTCTACTGCGTCTTTGCGAAATCCGTTTGAATCAACTTGTTCTTTATAGTGAAGAGATCATTTCTACCGAAGGAATTCATCTAACTCCTCACGAACAAGTAGATCGGGTTGATTTCGTTTTCGTGGCGCTTTTTCGTTCATACTCCTCCCCTTTTGATTTCCCAGTGATTGAATTGATTTGAGCGGATGATTTCTTGGGGATAGTCTCCTAACTACCTCGTGATCATTCTCTCCAAGTTTGGGAACGTGGGATTTTGATTTGGGTCGGATTTGGGAAGTTTTGCAAGAAGGGCGTTTGAAATCGCCCTCCGTGAGTGACCACGGACAGTCCGCCACTCAGGGCGTGGACAGTCCGAGCATCGGGGACTTGGCCAGAGCAGTGGTCGCGAGTCTCTGCGTTTTACGTCTCGGTTGACCGGCGGACAGTCCGCCGGTGTAAATCGCGGACAGTCCGGGACTGAACAGGGAGTTTGCAGCAACTGTGCTGTTTTGGGTATTTGGCCGGTGGACAGTCCGCCAACCCCTCGCGGACAGTCCGCAGTAGGGGCGGACAGTCCGGGACCCCAGGGCCGGACAGTCCGGGATTTGGCTGAAGCCTCCGGTTTTGTGCGTTTGCTCTCCCGGCTTCCTCGCTTAGTTTCCGGACTTCTCGTTTGACCTTAGAGTTGACCAAGGAACCTCTCTAGGTATCTTTGCTACTTGTTAGCATCGGTATTTGGGGATTTCCCGACGTAGCCTTCCATCTATGTTCCGGACTTGGTTTTTGAGGGTCGATCTTGATCCAGTGCTTTTGCCGTTTGGTTTGCTATCGCTTTGTGGTGCCTCGCTATGATCCTAGGGATCATCCACCCTCTTCCAAGGGTCGTGGGCATCACGGTTTCGATCGAAGCTTTCGGGGGTTGATTTTAGGGACAATAGGCCAAAGTTTCGAGAGAAATTTTTGTGCTCCCATTCACGCCCCCCCTCTAGTCGCCTTGCTATTGCATTCTCGGTCCTTCAACTTCGTGGAGTGAACCTACAACCCATCTTCGAGCAAGATGAATAAGATGCCGAAGATGTAGCAGAACCTATAGATCATCCAAGGCTCAAGCAAACTATTCAACGGGACCATCCCGTTGACAACATCCTTGGGAGTCTTCGAAAGGGGGTAATGACACGCTCTCATTTGGCAAATTTCTGTCAATATTACTCGTTTGTTTCCTCTTTGGAACCTCTCAAGGTAGAAGAATCTCTTGAAGATCCAGATTGGGTGATGGCCATGCAAGAGGAGCTTAACAACTTCGAGCGTAATCAAGTATGGTCACTTGTGGAAAGACCAAATACCAATGTCATTGGAACCAAATGGGTCTTCCACAACAAGCAAGATGAAGAAGGAGTGGTGACAAGGAACAAGGCAAGATTGTTAGCTCAAGGGTTCACTCAAGTAGAGGGTTTGGACTTTGAAGAAACGTATGCACCAGTTGCTAGGCTTGAAGCCATTCGGATTCTTCTAGCCTATGCAGCCCATCACAACTTCAAGCTATATCAAATGGATGTGAAGAGGGCATTTCTCAATGGCCCTATACAAGAGTTGGTGTATGTTGAGCAACCACCGGGTTTTGAAGATCCCAAGTTCCCCAACCATGTCTTCAAACTCCAAAAGGTGCTCTATGGGCTTAAACAAGCACCTAGAGCATGGTATGAATGCCTTTAGGAATTCTTGCTTAAACAAGGCTTTGAAATAGGCAAAGCCGATCCTACTCTCTTCACTCATAAAGTCAATGGAGATATTTTTGTGTGCCAAATATATGTCGATGACATAATATTTGGTAGTACTAACAAATCCTTTTGTCATGAGTTTAGTAGGATCATGACTAAGAGATTTGAGATGTCTATGATGGGTGAGCTCAAGTTCTTCCTTGGGTTTCAAATCAAGCAATTGAAGGAAGGGACTTTTCTTTGTCAAACCAAGTACACCCATGATATGTTGAGAAAGTTTGACATGGTGAACGCCAAGCCCATCAAGACTCCCATGCCAACTAATGGACATCTTGATCTCAATGAGGAAGGGAAAGCCGTGGACATCAAGGTATATCGCTCCATGATCGGCTCTCTACTTTACTTATGCGCATCTAGGCCTGATATTATGCTTAGTGTGTGCATGTGTGCTAGATTTCAAGCTAACCCGAAAGAGTGTCACCTAGTGGCCATTAAGAGAATCTTGAGATATCTAGTTCACACACCAAACCTTGGTTTGTGGTATCCTAAGGGCTCCAAGTTCGAACTACTTGGCTATTCGGATTCCGATTATGCCGGTTGTAAAGTAGATCGAAAAAGCACTTCGGGGACATGTCAATTCCTTGGATGCTCCTTAGTGTCTTGGGGTTCTAAAAAGCAAAATTGTGTAGCCCTTTCCACAGCCGAGGCTGAGTATGTTGTAGCAAGTGCATGTTGTGTGCAACTACTTTGGATGAGGCAAACTCTTCGTGATTTTGGATGTCATTTTACCCATATCCCACTCTTGTGTGACAATAAAAGTGCCATAAAACTTGCAAACAACCTAGTGAGTCACTCAAGAACCAAACATATAGACATCCGACAACATTTCTTGAGAGATCACGAAATCAAAGGAGATATCGCAATCCGTCATGTGAGCACCGACAAACAACTAGCCGATATCTTCACTAAGCCTCTCGATGAGTCAAGGTTTTGTGTTTTGAGAAGTGAACTAAATATACTTGACTCTCGTAATGTAGTTTGAAACCTAGCATGCTTGATTGATCAACTAGTATGACCTAGGCAAAACCAATTTTAAAACTTTCATACATTGTGTTTCAAAATCTTTGAGAAAGAAACTTGCTTGAAATGACCATTGTTCTGTGTTGATTGATTGTTACTGGTCATAACATGCAAGCTATACGTGTCCACTCCAAGGAAGAGATGTAGTAGCTTAGAGATAAATTTGTTCTGTTGGTAACTGTCCGGCAGTGTTGGGCTAGCCGCGGAACTGCCGGGCCCCGGCAGTACCACGCTGTGCGCGGTAGTGCCGCGACTACTCCGTTCTGCCCGAGCTGACTATTACCGTGTGGGGCCGAAGGGAAAACTTTTCTACTCTTACCCTGCGGTTTCACCCTCTCTCTCTCCCTCATTCTCTCCCAGCCCGTGAACCTATCCTCTTTTCCTCTCTCTCGGGCGAACAAGGGCGACCGGCGGCCTCCTTCATCTCCGGGCTTCTTCCCGGCGATTCCGGCCACCGGTGGTGCTGCTCCGTGCTTCCCATAGTTGCAGCTTCGTCTTCCTTCCCCAAGAGCTCTCCTTCCCTTTCCTCTCCATCTCAAGGTGATATTTCAAATCCCTAACCCTAGTTTTCCCGATTTGTAAAATGCGCCATGGTAGTTGTACTTAGAGGTTGTAGAAGGGTTTGTAGATGATAAGGAGGCAGTGGGAATGATGGATGTGGTGTTCCTTGGCTCAGATCTGGCCTGCCCACGCGGTAGTGCCATGCTCTACGCGGCAGTGCCGGACTATGAGCAGGGGTTTGATCCAAGTAACACCCTATCCATCAAAGTCTATTGCCTCACTATAACCTACTGGCTCTTATGCAGTCTTCTAATTCACAGTTTCCATGTTTTAGATGTCGGGCGGAAGAGGTGATGAGAGAAGAGTGAAGCAAAGGATGGATCCGCTCAGGGGGAGGAGCAAGCAGCCATCTCGCCGAGGTGGCTCTAGTTCCCAAGAGGATGTATCAGCACGGCAGCAGATCCATGATGAGGCTCGCCTGCAGATGCAAGGGCGACAGATTCAGGATGATCTTTATCCCAACACACCAGAGCATCTTGCAGAGGTCAGCAGAGCCCACCTGCAGGAATACACAGAGGATGTGCAGGAGAGGCCTCCACAGGACACCAAGGACAGGCAGCCCGTGTCTTACTACCAGCAGTTCAGCTCAGTGAAGACACAGCGCCAGCTCAATCCCCACAACTTTCAGAAAGATATGGGCATTGACTACAGGTTCTGGAATGAGTTCCATTCTGACTTCTACCATTCAGTCTTGTACAATGCCAAGAAGCAAAAGATTCTCAGTATGAAGTATGTTGATTGGGAGCACTTGGAGGCCAAGCATGATCGTGACATCAACAGGGTAGTGGCAGCTTGCAAGGAGAGAAATATGTATGACTTGATGGGTTTCAGCTACAACTGGAACACCGAGATCATCCATCAGTTTCATGCCACACTGTATGTGGATAATGTGGTGGAGGAGATGCATTGGATGATCGAGGGTCGTCGCTACAAGGTCTCTTATGAGACCTTTGCTAGGATCCTCGGTTTGGGCAGCGGGGATAGAGAGCTTGATAGTCTGCACCAGGAGAGGACTCTGACAGATAATGAGATTGCATTCATGTATGAGGATCCTCAGAAGGCAGACGGGTTGGTAAAGGGGCTGAAAGGCTATTACTACATGTTGAACAACCTATTCAGGCAGACTCTCAACCCCAAAGGGGGTTCCCATTCTAACCTCTATGGATATGGTAGGAACATGTTGGCTAGGATGGCCCCCAGGGCAAATCACTTCTCCATTTCGAGCTTCATTTGGACTGAGTTACAGGTGGTAGCCGAGGATGCTAGGAAGGCAGTGCTCTATGCCCCCTACATCATGTACATGGTTGAGATGGTCTCCGGCTACACCTTTGCTAAGGATGGGCTGCATGAGCCTTATAGAGCAGAGAAGAAGAGGGCAGCAGCAGTAGGGGCAGTAGCAGTTGACAGGCCAGAGAGCGCCCACCCTTCCTATTAGAGGAAGAAGAAGAGCAAGCTGGCCAAATGGATTAAGGCCATCTTCTCTACTTGCACCTACGCAGCCCAGACAGCTCACCAGGCACTTGTTGAGCAGCGTGCAGACCGAGAGTGGGCGGGTCGTTCGCTGTTACCTCCACCCCGCTCTCCACCTCACTTTGACCTCTCCAGTCTTGACTCAGATGATATAGACTCCGATGGTGACGAGGAGCAGGAGGAGATAGTGCCTGAGCCGTCTCGTCGTTCTACACGTGCCTCGACCCGCTACACCAGTACTACCCATCGCCATGGGAAGGTCGTTGTAGAGTCCGACGACGACGATGACAACGACGACAATGATGATGATGATGAGGGCGAGATTCCGTGGGACAAGTTAGCTTCGGATGATGAGAGAGTGTTTGGACACTCTTCTCTTCTCTCTACTTCTCTCTTTTTGGTGACTTGTTGCCAAAGGGGGAGAATTAGGTTAAGAGAAGGGGGTACAACACTTTCTTTTTCATGTCCCATCTTTTAGTAGTTGTGAGTTGTGAGAGAGTTTGTTTCGGTCAAAACTCTATTTTGTAATACTCTATGTTGCTACTTCTTAGACTTGGATGTGGACATGTACTTTTATCTGCTTATCTAGCTTGTCATATTCTATTTAGACCTGTTGATCATTATGCTTTGTGGCTGTTTTAAATTCCGCTGCGTTTGCTGTCTGCAAGTCTGAGCGGCAGTGCCGCTCTGGCTGACAGGCAGCAAACCACTCTGATGTGCTTAAACTGTCATTTGCATCACGTATTATTCTTGACACAGTTTGTTTGCACCCCACAAAGCTATTAGATGTGAAACTGAACCTACTTTTCACTTTTAAATATGTGAATGTTGGCCTCTAATGCCATTTTGAGATTTCAGCTCTCATTCACACATGTAGGGGGAGGTTTCACACCTAAGCTTCTAAATCTCAAGTATTGTACCCTTCTATTGTAAGCTTCAATTGTTTTGTCATCAATCACCAAAAAGGGGGAGATTGTAAGTGCAATCAAGCCCTAATTGTGGGTTTTGGTGATAATGACCACATGATTGAAGAACTAATGAGATTTACCAAGATGACAAGCAGGTTGATAATAAGAAAGGATGGTGCATATGTGTTGGTGGACCCCTCATGCGTTATTTCATCGGTTCCGGACTCAGAGTGCTACGACGAGCTTTTTATTATGAATTTGAGTTATAGGTTTGTCGTACTATCAAGGGGGAATGCAAATGCATCGCTATGGCTGAATGATATGTGCTCAAACCAACCCAAGCCATCCTTATTTCTAACCAAAGACAGCTGCACAGAATTTAGATCCTTCTTTGTCTGCCTGGTAGGCGCGGCACTGCCGCCCAAGGCGCGGCAGTGCCGGGCCGCGGCACTGCCGGGCTAAGGCCGGCACTGACGCGACTTGTTTCAGCCGTTGGAAGGCAGGGGGTATTTACACTACCCTCCTGCCACCCCAACGGTCACCCACGACCATTTACTCTTCTCCTACCTCCAGACAAGGCTTCCTCTCCCCATTGAAGGCTCCCAAGCTCTCTCTCACCCAATCTTCGATTCCCATTGATTCCAAGTGAGTTAGAGCCTCAAACCTTCATCAAAGAGAATCCCTAGCTGAGATCTACTCCCTACAGCACTTGATTTGAGCCATAGCCGGTGGATTTGATTCTATTACTCTTGGGTTCTTGGAACCCTAGCCGGCTAGGCGTCGCCCTTGAGCTAGCCAACTTGTGTGGCAGCCTTGGGAGGTTTGTAATCACTCGTGCAGCTAGTATTATTACCCCTCACTTCAAGGATTTGGTTCCTTGACTTGAGAACGAGGAAGAGTTCCAAAGCTCATGACCTAAGTGGTCAACCTCAACAACGTGGAGGTAGGCAAGCCTTGGTGGCGAGCTGAACTACGGGATAAATCACTTGTCTCTTGTGCTTACTTGCTTTCATATTTCTTACTTGTGAGCTTGTGATAGATTCTAGGGTTTGGACCGATCTACTTCATACTACATATTTGGCTTGGTAGAGTTGGTTCTGCTGGTTCAGGAAACTTAGTGTAGCATTTCCATTCATATAGTTTCGGTTTGCTGTGGTTGGATTTCGAATTGCAGGCTCAGGTCATACTCTGCGCGGCAGTGCCGGGGAGCGGCAGTGCCGGGCACAGAGCGGTAGTGCCGGGACAATCTAATTAAGTTTTGAGCTGTGATTTTTGACAGGCCTATTCATCCCCCCCCCCTTTAGGCCACACAGGTCCTTACAACTTTTTATTTACAAAAGGGGGGTACAAGATTACAATGAAGATCAGTTCATCCACCCCATCCTACGCCTAATCGGGAGAACATGGTCGAAGGAATTAGCCAGATCTGTTCCAGCTTCCTTCATGCCGTCCACAGAATGTTCTACCTTGTATTCCAACCCCACTCACAGACGTTGAATCTGTGATAATCGGCACCGGAGTGAATCCGTACAGCGTTGAAGGCAAGCGCTGCGTCGTATCCCATGCCGGCCCTGGAGATGTCGGGGAGGATTCGGTTGACCTCGTTCACTCGATCCAAGGCTGTCGTACCCGCCGCATTGGTCGTAATGGCAAGCTTGGCGATGGCAGTTTCAAGAGCATGAAGTTTTGCCTCCAGAGCTGAAAGGGAGAAAAGTGAGTAAAAGCAAGAGGGGGAAACAAAGACGGAAATGATGAAAATATTCACCGGCGGCCCGATTCTGAGCGACGTCACGCTCCCGGGAGACTCGAGTAATCTCCTGATCCTTCTCCTCCAGATCAAGCTAAAGGTCTATGACCTGTTGAGTCAGGTTTTTGGAGAAATCATCATCGATCTTCCTGAACAAAAGTAACGAAGTAAGAACGGCTGCTTCATTTTGAAACAAAAGAATAGAAGAGAGCAACCTCTTCTTGGAAGTGCTGGAAGCGCCGAGCTCGAAGCTATGTTTGCTCGCCACGGAAGACATCTTCTAGATTGGATTAGGTGATGATAGGAAGAAGAAGGGTTTTTCTTGGTTTTGAGATTGAAACACGGGAGTTTGAAAGTGTAAGCCGAAACAGTGTGAAGGGTGACTTAAAAAGACCCCAAAGGGTGCATTGGAAGGCGAATCGGCAGGTAAGGAAATTATGGCACGCAAAATTTCCACGAGAGTGGATGCTTCCGGAGGTTCCGCGTTAGTAATACGGGAGAAAGGAATTTTGGAATAAATATTTATCCCAAAATTAGGGGGCATGTGTTAACACCAGATTTTCGCACGCGCAAGGAGATGACAGATGGGCCAGTGTGCGAGAGATGGGCGAATGAGGCATTCGGCATGTGTCCATGCGATCGGCTAGTTTCCAAGGATTCGGCTACTGCTTATGCAGTCGGCTATTCTGAGAAAAAGTGAGTTTCCGTTGAAACGACGGTAACAGAGCCGATTGGGCAACAAAATTGCGACAATTAAGGCAATGAAGATTCCGAAGGGAGTCGAAGGCCAAAAAATATTGTATTTTCCTTTAATATTTCATAGTCGTATCCTCTTAGGACTTGTATTGCGTTCAGGGTATAAATATAAACCCTTGGCTATTGTAAAAAGAGTTCACAACCATATCAATACAAATCGGCCCCGTGCCATCTTCGAGTCCTTTGTGGTGTCGTCGAGTTCTTCGAGAGGAATCATCGATCCGTCGACCTCCGTAAGTCCCGACAACCTTGTTATCATGTCTAGTATCATGCGGTGGATTTAGATGTGATGCAAGTAGTCTTATTTGTTTCCAAAGATCGTGCGGCGGATCTATGTTAACAATCAAGAAGTCTTTGCTTATGCTATGCTTATGAGTAAATATCGGGCGGCAGGCGTTTATTTGATATGTCTAGCAAAAGCGAGATAGTTATCGGCTCTATTAGATTTGGCAAGATCTAATAGATTCATTAAGTTATTATGTGTTGCATGATTTAATTAATTTTGTAACACTCTTTTGCCCAATCTAGATTGATTTTGTTCGGCCTTTCTTTACAAGTTTACTTATGCTCCAATAATCATTGTTTTCATGACATCTCTTATAGATTGCATGATCATAATGGCCGAATTAACTTCTAATCTAGATTGTTACGTGTTGTGGGTTCATACATGTCAATCATGCTCGAGCTTTGATAAAACTAGGTATCGTGCGGCAGATGCAGGTTTTAGATTAGTTTGATCGTGTTTGTTTGCATGTTCCTTCTTCATGGACCCCAATTCGGCTAGTTTGCCGAGCTTGGTTATACATCAATTCATAATTTATTATTATTTGTTTAAGCATGTCTTTTCCTATACGTGTATTCGGCAATCAATGCTCTCATATGCTTTCTTCTATATTAGCCGAATAATTCTATAAACATGCTTGGCAGACAGCTTCTATAGCTGTATGTTTTCGAAAGTGGCTTCAGGGCCGTAAATATGGAACTGTCTGGTCTCACCCGGCATGTTCCAGTTTTATTCTCACAGTTTTATCCCTTGTTGGTTTTCAGGTCAAACCGACTGGCACGTCTTCGGATTTCGAATTGTCCGGGCACCCGATTGAAGCCACGCTTTCCGGCTTGCTGTGTGTGTGAGGCACAATGCCTCACATTTTGTGCCAACAGGAACCATCCCTTCAGTTGCGAGACCCGCGTTCGCTTGTCGTTTGTTGAGCTTGACGTTTCTTCCGAAGGTACGCTGGACGCGCGAGGGTCACACACAGTGTCATTCACGCCTCTTGCCTGCAAGAAACAGAAAATATCCTGAGGGTCGAGCCAACATTCGAAGGTTAGGAAAATGACCTGAGGGACTTGACAAATGACGAAACTTCTTGCGAAGGCATGCAGGATGCGCGAGGGTCGTTTCCTGTGTCATCCTGCGTGACATCACTGTCGAGGGTTCCTTCCCCCAACATTAGCCCCTCGATGGCTTGGATCTAAAAAACGATCTTTAGGCCCAAGCAGCGCCTTTTGTTTGGAAACAAAATGTGTCCCTCAGCAGCGACGCCCGCAGCTGCTTGTGGGCCGGGCCATCATTTTGTTTTATTATTGTCCATTTCGTTTTTCGTGCCGTGTTTTCGGGGGCCGCGCCGATTTTGTCGGGTTGGGTGGCTCGTCCCTTGGTCTATAAATAGGTGGGGTTGGTGGAGAGTTTGGATCTGAGCCATCCTCTTGCTATAGCCATACTGCTGCTGTGCTTTGCTTGTTGCGAAGGTTCTTAGGTTTGCTACGAGGGTTGAGTGAGTTGTCCGTTGTGCGAAGGTTCTGAGCTAGAGCGATGGCAAGGTTGAAGCAAACTACTCGCATTGTGTCTCCGTCTGTCACGGATGAGGGGATAACTTTTGAGTTTGGACTTAGCTGGGTTTGCAACTCGGAGCTGGCGTCCTATGTCAAGCGAGGCTGGATCGAGGAAGGAAAGGCGAGGTCCAGCTCTGGAGAGACTGTTCCCAAGCTGGAGGCCGACGAGGTTGTTGTATTTGAAGAATTTTTTGCAGCTAGACTTCGTTTTCCGGTTGCCTCCTTTGTTACTTCCGTTCTGCAGAGGTTCAACTTGAGGTTTCATCAGCTTATGCCCTCATGCTTCACGAAGCTTTCAATATTTGTCTGGGCTTGCCGCTCTCAGGGCGTTGTCCCGCACATCGAGGGTTTCGTGCGTACTCTTCTTGTGCATATGCAGCCTCGAAAGATTGTGGATGGCGAAGGTAACAACTACCTCGGCCAATTTGCGGTTTATACCTTTTGCCATCGCGCTGGTCGGAGCTGCCGGTGCAAGCTCAGAAGAATAAGTGGACTAGTGGGTGGCAGGAGCATTGGTTTTACTACAAGCTTAGTGGTGCTGCCGAGCTTTGCGGCGAGCTTCCGCCTCTTGGTGATGTGAGTGCCGAAGCTAAGATGAGTGTTGAGGCGCATGCTGCAGTTGACTGTCTGAGAGTGGTTGCACGTTCTCAGAGTGCTCGCGACTTGGTCGAGGAATATTGTTGCGCTAAAGTGTGGCCCCTTAGCCAGAGACAAGTCTGGTTTGCGGTCGAAGATGACCCTAAGTACGAGAAGAGAGGATTGATGAAACCTATGCTAGATTTGAAAAAGGTTTGGGAAGCTGTCCTTAGGAAATTTCCCAAACGTGATGATGGTGTCGAAGCTGTCTTTAAGCGGGTTCAGCAGAGAGCGGAGGGTCTAGTTGGCAAGCTCTCTACGCTGGAAGTTAAGGCAATCCACAGTTCAGTGGGAAGCGTAGGTCGAGTTAATAGAATGTTTGACATTCTCAACATTCCTTACTCAGATTGGCCCGCACCTTCGAGTGAGGATGTGCCGAAAAAGAGGAAACACATGTCCGCAGGGGAGAAAGAAGTTGTCTCACGGGCGAAGAGGGGTCATGGTCGAGGCCGCGGCGGCGCTGGCGTCGGCCGAGTGAAAACACTGGCGACGAAGGTTGCTGTGGCGTCGGGCGTTGTCGGCACTTCCTCTTCTTCGGCCATTGTATCGGTGACGGGTGGTCGAGGTGTCGCTAGGGTCGGAGGGCATGTACCGCGCGTCGGCGGGATTGGAGCTCTGATCCAGATTTCAGACGACGAAGGTGCCTCCGATGACGATGAAAAGGAGGAAGAGAAAAAGGCCGAGAAAGGGGCCGACACTAAGGATGATTCATCTGATGAGGTTAGTGACACCTCCGGTGACGAGGGCGACTCGGACGATGAGGTGTCCATTGGTGATGACCGTGGGAAAGCGGTTGTCTCATCGAGCGCTGATGCTAAAGCTGCACGTAGTATTGATGAGATACTCTGGGACCTCGAGCCTGTGAGTCCTGAGCGAGGGTCAGTGCCCGAGTACGCCGGGTCGCATATCTGGGTTCACGGTTTCGAGGTGGCCGGTGACCTCGAGTCGGAACGAAATCCTGGCAAAAGGCCGTATGGCGAAGCTAGCCGGTCCACTCTTCCTTACATCGCCAAGAAGATTGGTGTTTCGGATCCGGCAATAGAGCTTTTTACGAGTCCGGACCTTCGAGAGTGCCACTTGCAATGCGCTCCGGAGGAAAGGCGCTTTCTTGGTCGAGTGTTTGGTCGTGTTTGTGTGCCGGAGGCCGAGCTTCGACTAGCCAACCAGCCGTTGGGCGAGCTTCAGGATGATATTGATGTTAAGTTGGCTGAGTTGATGCTTCTTAATCGTTCTGCGCGCCGAAGGGCGGGTTACAATCATGATTACCTAAGCAAACGGTTGGCCGAGGTTGAGAAAGAGAATAAAGATCTCCGGCGAGGTTTAGAAAACAAAGAGATAGAGCTTAAAAATGCTTTAGAAAAAGTTAAGAAATCCCGGGAGGAAACGCAGGAGGTTGCGAAATGCAACGCTGAACTGTTGACAGCTTGCCGTCAAAAGGACAAAGATTTAGGAACCGCGAAGGGTCGCATAGCTGAGCTGTCCTCGGAGTTGGCTACTCAAACTGAGGCGTGGCAGAAAAGTATGGGAAAGATTAAGGACAAAGTTGATGCTTGCTTGACTGAGGCCGGCGGTTCTGATGGGGAGCCTCTACCTGCTGCTAATGCGGAGGCCTTCGAAGGTTGGCTTTCTAATGAGATTGATGTTTTCAGCTCATTGGTTGGTAACGCTGCCGACTTTGGGGGCTACGCTGGAGCTTTGCCATGGCCGGTACTCTTCGCCAAGCTGATTGTGATCACCTTCGCAAGGTTAAGAGGCCGAGCCATGTATTTCCAACAGTTGATGAGGTGCGGGATATGAAGATTAATGATGCAGAGGTTCGCAACTGTGCAATGCGCTTACTCCGAAGGTTTTGGATTAGTGGTGGTGGTCATGCCCTTGCCTTTGAAGAGGCGGCTAAGGCTACTCGTCAGGTGATGATGGCATGGGATTTTTTTTTGGTTTTATTTATGGGTGAACGTGTTAGTATTTATTTCTGTGTCCTTTTTTGCAGGCTCGGAAAGACACGCTGCCCATGCCGACTTCAACTAATGACGTTGTCGGTTGCTCCCAGCCTGCACCTGCGCACAGCTCCGCGGAGGTTCTGCCGGTTGAAGCAGTTCCTTTGGCGGAGGAGGCCCCTGCACTGAAGAGGCTGATGTTGAGGAGACAGCGGGGGTCAAAGCATCTGCTGCTGACCAATTTATGGCGGAAGCTGCTGTAACTAGCGAAGCTGAGGATGTTGCAACTGGCGAGGCTGAGGCGGAGAAACATGGGGATGCCGAGCAGGTGTGAGAGTTAGGGATTGTTTAAAAAGGGTCATTTTGTAATATTTTGGGTGGTGGAGATGTTGTTGAGAAAACTGAGTCTCTTTCTTGACTTATTTGAAAATGCAGGTTCCTGATGGAACCGTGCTAGAGGTGTTTGATGTGACGCCTTTGATGTTAAACTATCAAGATATGTTTATAACTGGTGAATCATGGGCTCGAGCTAAGCTCAAACATCCTTCGCTGTCTTTCAAACGTTTTTTGTGGTCTAAGGTGCGAAGGTACGATTTGAAGAACAGTCGATCGAGCTGTTTTTGGCATGACGCAGATTATACGGATCGGCAATCTACGCGGTTTTTGTTTGGTTCGTCTTCACATCCTATTGTTGATGATGACATCGATGAGAATACGGCTCTGGATTTTTTGTTTGGGCGTAGCAATCTTGATCTGGGTCCAGATGGTTCTCTTGTAATTCCGAAGGAGGAGCCTTCAGAGATTAGTGACGTTGATCGTAGATACATGTATAGGGCGAGGGTGTTGCCCGGGGAACTGCCCATTGTGCCTGCGGCTCCTTTGCTATGGGGACCTATTGTCCCGATAGAAATGGGATTTGAAGAGGGTTACGAGGGTTGTGAAGATGTAATGTTGATTGAAAATGGTGGGGATTCCTTGTAACTTTGCACTTTTTTAGAAAAGGTGTAGCATGTTGTGGTGAATTTGTACTTATGCGAAAGAGTTGTAAGATTGTTTAATTCCATTGTGGCTCGTTTTTGGAGATTGACAAAGAATGACGTTTGACCCTCGCTGTATTTCTGGCGAAGCTCACTTTTAACGTTTATATAAGGTGCTTTGGAAAACAGCGACGCCCTTAACGTTTGTGTAAGCTGTTTATGGGAAACAGCGACGCCCCCTTTCCTTTTAACGAGGCTCGCTTGTCGTTATGTAAGGTGTTTTGAAAAACAGCGACGCCCCCTTTCCTTTTAGCGAGGCTCACTTGTCGTTATGTAAGGTGTTTTGAAAAACAGCAACGCCCCCTTTCCTTTTAGCAAGGCTCGCTTGTCGTTATGTAAGGTGTTTTGAAAAACAGCGACGCCCCCTTTCCTTTTAGCGAGGCTCGCTTGTCGTTATGTAAGGTGTTTTGAAAAACAGTGACGTCCCCTTTCCGTTTAGCGAGGCTCGCTTGTCATTATGTAAGGTGTTTTGAAAAATAGCGACACCCCCTTTCCCTTTAGCGAGGTTCGCTTGTCGTTATGTAAGGTGTTTTGAAAAACAGCGACGCCCCCTTTCCTTTTAGCGAGGCTCGCTTGTCGTTATGTAAGGTGTTTTGAAAAACAGCGACGCCCACTTTCCTTTTAGCGAGGCTCGCCTGTCGTTATGTAAGGTGTTTTGAAAAACAGTGACGCCCCCTTTCGTTTTAGCGAGGCTCGCTTGTCGTTATGTAAGGTGTTTTGAAAAACAGCGACGCCCCCTTTCCTTTTAGTGAGGCTCGCTTATGATGTTTATAAAAAGAGATTGGATAACAAGTATGCGGTCACGCTCCTCTCCTTGTTTGCGGTGGGGGTTACGTTTGTCTTGCAAGCCCCTGGCGTTTTTGCTAGGGTACTTGATTTTTTTGTGACTTCGCGCCTCCCCTTGCCTAAGGTGGAGGTGAAGTTTTCTTTGCAAGCCCCTGGCGTTTTGCAAGGGTGCTTGACTTTTTGGGACTTCGCGCCTCCCCTTGTCTAAGGTGGAGGTAAAGTTTGCTTTGCAAGCCCCTGGTGTTTTGCGAGGGTGCTTGACTTTTTGGGACTTCGCGCCTCCCCTTGTCTAGGGTGGAGGTGAAGTTTGCTTTGCAAGCCCCTGGTGTTTTGTGAGGGTGCTTGACTTTTTGGGACTTCGCGCCTCCCCTTGTCTTAGGTGGAGGTGAAGTTTGCTTTGCAAGCCCCTGGCGTTTTGCGAGGGTGCTTGACTTTTTGGGACTTCGCGCCTCCCCTTGTTTAAGGTGGAGGTGAAGTTTGCTTTGCAAGTTTGCTTCGAAATGTTTGTGTTTCGAAGCAATCTTCGGGGGTATTCATCGATTATAAGCGCTCTTGAATAATAATTTCTTTTATCGATGTTTATGGAAAAGGAAAACTTTAGAATTTGTTTTTCTGGGGGGTTGTTGCTTGTATTAAGGACTTGGATGCTACCTCGTTAAAAAACCTTACGCCCCTTCGTAAGGAAAAAGAGTGCAGCTCCTTTGTTTTTGTTACAAGCACGGTACTGAAAAAGACAAAAGAAAAAGGCAAATTACATGTTGCGAGAGCTCGCTAAGGCTCCGCTATGGGTAGTATTTGCGAAGGTCATCAACGTTCCAAGTATGTGGCAGGATGTTTCCTTCACTGTCAGAGAGGTGATAGGATCCAGGGCGGTTGCATTCTGTTATCAAGTATGGTCCCATCCATTTTGGCTGAAATTTTCCCGCCATATTGGCGTTTTGTTTCCGAATGAGGACGGGGTCACCTTTCTTCAAGTCTTTAATCCTCACTTTTTTGTCTCTCCACTTTTTGGTTTCCTCTTGATATTTGCGAAGGTTGTGCACAAATAGTGGCATTATCTCTTTCGACGAGGCCGTTCGATTGAGGGTGTCGGACTGAGACAAAACACAAGGTTGTACCAATTTGAGCGCAGAATTCCTTGAAGACCTCGCTGTCAAACTGAGTGTCGTTGTCAACGGTTAGGTGTTTGGGAACTCCGAATCGACACACTATTTGCTGCCAGAAAAACTTTTTCACGGCTAGGGAAGTGATGGAAGCCAATGGTTTTGTTTCAATCCACTTATTGAAGTATTCCACAGCTACCACTGCGTAGCGAAGGTTTCCTCGAGCTGTTAGTAATGGACCGACGAGGTCCATTGCCCATCTTTGTAAGGGCCATGTTGGGCATATCAGAGTTGTTGGGGCACCTGGAGCGTTTTGTGTTTTTGCTATTAGTTGGCATCCCTCGCAATGCCTGACAATATCTTCTGCATCTCATAATGTTGTTGGCCAAAAGAAACCTTGACGGAAAGCTTTTCCAACTAGCGCCCTCAGGCCATTATGAGAACCGCAGATGCCTTCGTGAATGAGTTTGAGTATGTCCTTTCCTTGATTTTGCGACACCCATTTTAACCATGGGGAGGTCACCGAGGCTTTGAACAAAGTGTTGTCCACTATTTTGTATCCTCGAGCTCTTTGGTTGAGCCTGTTTTCTTCCTCTTTGGAAACGGGCTCGTGCAACCCGTTGATATAGGCCATGATTGGGGCTCTCCAGTCTTCGCTCTGAATTGCATTGATCAGCTTCGCTGTTTTTTCAGAGGCTTCGATGGCTGATTGAGTTGCTACTTTATAAAAAACGTCTGGGGGCAACTGTAGTTGTTGTGCTGCTGCTTTGGCCAAATTGTCTGCCTCGCTGTTCTCAGACCTCGGTATTGCTTTCACTGTTATGCCGAGGAAGAAAGATTCTAACCTTCGGACGTATTGTAAGTACTTTTGCAGCTCTAAGTCTTTTGCTTTGTAATTTTTCTCTATATGACCCGCAATGACTTGGGAATCTGTGTTGATGACCGCCCTTCGAACTGATAATGCTCGAAGCCTCGAGAGTGCCAGTAATACAGCTTCGTTTCTGCGGAATTATTTGTGCACTTGAAGTCGAGTCTTTTGCATATCGTAGCTTTGACCTAGATGGCGAAACTAGGATGGCCGAGGCTCCCTCTCCAGCTGCTCCCCAGGCTCCGTCGACATACACTGTCAAAAACGGGTCTGTTTCGACTCCTTCTTTGCGATGGTCTAGAGTCCATTCAGCTATGAAATCTGCTAATGCTTGTGATTTGATCGCTGATCTTCCCATGAAGGTTATGGTGTAACTGTTCAATTCAACTGCCCATTTTGCTATTCTGCCGACTGCTTCGTTGTTCTTGAAAATGTTCTCGAGGGGGTAAGCAGAGGGTATTTGGATTTCGTGCGCTTGGAAGTAGTGTTTGAGCTTTCTTGAAGCCATGACCACGACATATGCTATCTTTTCGAGCTCTGAGTAGTTTCGTTTTAGACCCTCGAGGGTTTCTGACACATAGTAGATGGGGGCCTGCCTGGTTTTGCTATTTTTGTGCAGTTCTTTGATCAGTACTGCGCTGGCTGCGTGAGGCGAAGCAGCCACGTATAGTAGTAGCAAGTCCCCTTTGCTAGGGCTTGTCAAGATGGTCAAGTTGGTGAGATACTTTTTCAAATCCTCAAAAGCTTTCATTTGTCGAGGTCCCCAATTAAATGGAGCGGCGCTTCTCAAAGTTTCAAAGAAAGGTAACCCTCGCTCAGCTGATCTGGAGATGAACCTGTTGAGTGCTGCTAAGCGCCCTGACAAACGCTGAGCTGCTTTTTTGGTTGTCGGTGGTTCCATGTTGATGATGGCATCAATTTTTTCAGTGTTGGCTTCGATTCCCCTTGCTGAGACGATACAACCTAGCAGTTTTCCTTCCCTGACCCCGAAGACACATATTTCGGGGTTTAGTTTGAATCCTGCAGATCGAAGGTTACTGAATACTCTTGCCAAGTCTGATATGTGATTTTCTTTTTGCTCGCTTTGAACGATTAGATCATCGACGTAGGCAGAGATGGCATGTTCATCTTTGAAAACCTCGGACGTCATGCGAGCGAAGGTAGACCCTGCGTTTCTTAAGCCTTCTGCCATTCTTCGAAAACAAAAGGTGCCCGAGGGGGTGATAAAGCTTGTTTTTTCTTCGTCTTCTTCATTCATCCAGATTTGATGATACCCCGAGAAACAGTCAAGGAGAGAAAGCATCTGACATCTGGCTGCTCTGTCCACCAAGGTGCTTATGTTTGGTATGGGAAAATCATCCTTCGGGCAAGCCTTGTTTAAGCAAGTGAAATCCACACACATTCTCCATTTCTTGTTCTTCTTCTGGACTAGGACCACATTTGAGAGCCAAGATGGATATTTGATGGGGCGGATGACCCCTGCATCCAAGAGTCTTTTTACTTCTGCTCTCGCTGCCTCTTTCCTTTCTTCCAAAATTTTGCGGAGCTTTTGTTTAACTGGACGATACCCTTGCTTAATGTTGAGGCTGTGCTCAATCAAGGATCTATTAACTCCCTTGAGATCCTCCGCAGACCAAGCGAAGGTGTCAGAGTTTTCTTTGAGGAAACGGACGAGGTTGTTTTCTGATTGGGGGTCTAAGTGGGCTGAGATTATTACTTTTCTTTCAGAGTTACCCTCGAAGAGTTGAACTTGTTTGGTTTCTTCTTTGGGTGATGCTCTTATTTGGTCACAGTGTGCTTCACCTTCGCTGTCGAGGTTTATTGTTTGAGGCTTTGTTAGATTGTGGACATTGTGTTGCCTAGGTGCTACTATTCCCTTAGCGGCTCTTGCAACGTCTTGATCTCCGTATACTGCAACGACCCCCTTCGGAGCAAGAAGCTTCATGCAAAGGTACGCAGGGTGGATGACCGCATTGAAAACATTGGTAATCCCTCGGCCAAAAATTGCATTGTAAGGATAAAACATGTCAACCACATCGAAGGTTATATGTTGTGTTCTGCAGTTTATTTGGTCTCCGAAGGTTACAGGCAAAGAAATTTTCCCGATTGCTCTTACTTGCTGACTGCCGAAACCGTATAGGGGACTGCTAGCAGGTTGCAGGAGGTTTCAGTCCAGCTTCATGCTGTCGAAGGTTGAGGCGAACAAAATGTCCGCGGAGCTTCTTGTGTCGACCAGAATTTTTGTGACTGTCCATCCTGTAAGATTGGTTTCGATTACCATTGCGTCGGTGTGAGGGTAATCTCTTAACTTCATGTCACCAGAATCGAAGGTTATTGGGATATGGGACCATCGCCCAAATTTGTGTGGTCCCTCGACAGCTACATGGTGCACTCTTCTGGCATGTTCTTTCCTTTGCCTTTTGTTGTCATGATCTTCACTGGAGCCCCCAGTGATGGCAAGGATTACGCCGAAGGTTGATTTTGGGTTGTTGATAGTTGTTTGGGTTTCGGCTTTGACAGGCTGGGGAGCTGGCAGAGCTGGTATTGGGGGCGGTGGTGGTAAAGCGTTACTTGCTTGCTGGTTGGTTTGGGTTTGAGGGGTTGCTGGGAATGAAACGATGTATGGTGTGTTTTGACGTTGAGGAATGGTGGGTGGCTGATATGGGGTATGATTGTAGTGGGGGTGATGTGCGTAGAAAGGTTGGTGCAAAGGTAGGCCATAGTTTATAGGGGTTTACTGGTATGGAGGATGGGTTGGGTTGAAGCTTGGCTTCCTGGTATGATTGATGGTTCTGTTTTCTACCGATGTGGCTCTTTTGGATTCCTGGTACTCTTTTCCCTTGGCGAAGCACTCGCATTGTTTGATTGTGTGCCCCTTTCCTGGACCACAAAAATGGCAGTACATTTTGGCCGGATCCTTCTGTTGGTTTCTTTGATCAGGCGGGGGTGGGAATCCTTGCGGATTTTGGTTGCCCGAAGGCTGAGTGCCCCTATTGTGGTCTTCGAATGGACCTGCCTTGTTGATTGCACCGATGTTACTCGGTTTTTGATGAGGGTTGTTTTCTCTTGCTTGGGGCCTCGACTGTGGTTTTTGTTGTGCCCTTCGAGCGTCTGACTTTGACCTGAATTCCTTGTCCGCTCTACAGTATCTTTCCATTGTCTCGTGTAGCTCCTCTATTGTGTTTGTCGACTTCCTGGCAAACTTCGAAGAGCATGGGCCTGGACGCAGATCGCTGACTGCTGCGAGGATTACGGCCTCGTCGGATTTCCCCAGAGTTCTTGCTCTGATTTGGATGAACCTTTGCCAGTAATCTTGTAATGGTTCGCGCTCTTCTTGTTTGCAGTTGAACAAGTCAATAGGGTTTGATGGGGCTGCTGTGATAACTGAAAGGACCGTGACGCCTAAGAGGGGGGTGAATTAGGCAACTTAAAACTTCTACTCCAAACTATGGCCTCTAATTTCCACCTAGTCAAAACCTATGCAAGAAAGTAAACTAACTAATGTGCAACTAAGGTTTTGCTAGGTGTGTTTGCTATCTCTACCGCAAAAGGAGTTATGCAACCTAGTTCCCAAACCTATCAACTAGCATATCAAACTAGGAAAGGTAAAGCACATGAACTAGGTAGCAATGTAAATGCGGAAGCTAAAGAGTGTGATAGAGATGCAAACTCCCGTCGATGACTCTGGTATTTTTACCGAGGTATCGAGAAGCGCGCAAGCTTCCCCCTAGTCCTCGTTGGAGCCCCTCGCAAGGAATCCCTCGCAAGGGCCAAGCTCCTAGTCGGGTAACTCCGTGGATAGCTCCGGTCTTCCCCACGCGCAAGTGGGTCTCCGGTTAAGCCACTCGTGGAAAAGCCTCTCCCGGATGCTCTCCGCCGTCTTCACTATCAAGTTTCCGGACGAAGCGTCGCGGGCCTTGTTCCCTTCGGTACACGGAGGCGGCCACACCACAAACTCGGTTGGTGTGATCTCGCAAGACTATAAGCCCCGCCGATGTACAACCACGGTGCGCGCAAGCACCGGTAGATAAGAGGTTTTCAACCTCACTAAACACTAGGCCTAACACCTAGAGCAAGCGCAAAGCGGTGGTCTAACTAGCTTAAGCACTTCGCAAAGCACCTCTACTAATCACCTAGTATAACACTTAAGCACTTTGGTGGCTAGACCAACTAAATATGTGTCTATACACTTGGTACACTTCCTTGAGCTCCAACCTTATGTTTTTGGCCGGCCATGCGGGTATTTATAGAGCCCCAAGCAAATAGAGCCGTTGGGCAAAGAGATGCACTTTTCAGACATCGACCGGACGCACTTCACGTCCTGACCGAACGCGTTCGGTCACTCACAACGGCTAGTTGCCAGCCTGCACAGGCACTGATCGGACTCTGGCCTGAGTCCGGTCATAGACGACTGGACGCGTCCGATCGCGTTTTTGTGCCTCTGGAACCTCTCTGTACTCGATCGGACTCAGCTGAACTTCAGCGTCCGATCGACGTCGTAGCGTCCGGTCACACTGCCACGCTGATGAACAGTTGTATCGGTGCGTCCGATCACAACTGGCGCAGCGTCCGATCGCTTTGACGTGGCGCTGCTGGCTTGAGGTACTGAACGGACGCATCTGGGTCAGCGTTCGGTCACTGCGAAGCTGCGTCCGTTCACTCCTTTTTCTTCAGTTCTTCGCGGTTTCTTGCGCCGTCTTGGTTCCATTCTTGTGCCTTGGACTTTGCTTGATCTTTAGGGTCTTCAACTGAGCTTCTAGAGTCTTGCTTGAGGTGTTGATCATCGGATCACCACATCGCCTTAGTCCAAGTCACATTTGCACCCTATTGGACTACAAAACAAACACTTGCAAATGCATTAGTCCAATTTGGTTATGTTGTTCATCAAACACCAAAATCCAAAGTTAAATGGTCCGAGGTCCATTTTCCTTACAATCTCCCCCTTTTTGGTGATTGATGACAACACGACCAAAACAAGCAAATAATAGATACGTAATTTAGAATGCAATCTACTTGCTAGGATGCAGTGCAAAGGCAAGATCATATGATGTTTTAAAAGATACCAAAAATAAACATATTTAATCTAACATATCTTGCCCTTGCCATAGAGTCCCATTGAGTGACTTTATGGAATAAGGCTCCCCCTAACTCCATAAATCACTTCCTCCCTTTTTGAACCAATTCCACGAAAATAACCATAGAATTTTTGAAAATTTGATTTTGGTTATTTTGTTTGTTTTAGTTTGGGCTTGATTTTGGTCCCTACACATTTCTCCCCCTTTGGAATCAAACACCGAAAAGGAAGACATTAAAGCTCAAGAGAGGAAACATTATATAAGCTAAAACTCCCCCTAAGTATATGCATACATATGATATAAGGCAAAAGTATATGCATAACCGACAAATTAAAGCACAAAGGAGTTTAATCTATATAATGCATGGAGAAAGCATATAAGAATATCAAATTGAAATCAACATAATGATATCGGTTAGGAATACCACATGTAGATGCCAATTGGATTATCACCACACATGATGCTTGTCTCCGAGAACTCTATTTTCCTTGCAATGAGACTACTACACACATGATAATCTTGAAAGAAGTGTTAGTCTCAAAGCTTCCAAATTGTAGAGTAAGCTCCCCCTAAGAGTGTGCATACAAGTTGAAATACTTGTGGGAGACATGCACATTGACTTGTAAGGTCAAACTACCATTTTCCATATTGATATTACAAGAAATATGACATCAATTGAAGATGGTAATTGGGGTAGTTTATCTATAATTTGGACTTTGGCACATATAAGATAAATACAAAGTAAAAGAAGCTATGTGTCGTGCTTCTAACCAATTAAACCATGTAGAATTGCTCTAAGAAGGTGAATGATACCGAGCAAAACTACCATATGATAATCCTAATTTGCATGACTAAAGATATGAACATACCAATGCAAACATAGGCAATGAAAGGAACTAGATGCTAAAAGTAATTGCAAGACATTATATCAAATGAAAGAAATTGCAAGAATTTTAAATCTAGTTACCTAACATGGGAAGGGGAACTTGGGTCCATAGTACCCACTAACATACTTGGCAATGACATGATCCAATGTGATGCACCCCATGATATGCACCCAAAACTTTGCCAAGTCTCCAAATTCCCCGAAGTCAATTCGGCTACTCACTTCACTTTTGGGACCCAAACCTTTTTGGTGCTCTTCATGGTTGAGATAATATCCTTAGGCACCCAAATGCGTTTGGCCGCGTTGTTGGCTTGCTTGTTTACCTTGATGGCCACCACCTTGTCATTCTTCTTCTTCTTCAAAAGATAAGGTGTGGAGGCCTTCTTGTTCACCTTGTTGGTGTAGGTGTTGGAGAGCTTGCTTGTTTGCTTTTTGTTTTTCTCTTTCTTCTTTTCTCCCCCATGCTTCACCTTGCACTCATAGGACTTGTGGCCTTCCTTGTGGCAAACGTAACAAACCACGGTTTGCTCCTCATCAAGCTTCTTCACTCCCTTGTTGGTGTTATCTTGATGAGTTCGGGTTTGCTTCGCCTTGCCTTTTGCTTGGGTCAAGTCCTTGGTGAGGCGAGCCACTTCTTGCTTTAGTAGCTCATTCTCCATTGCAACCTCTTGTGTGCATGTTTCTACAATCACATTCTCAACACAAGCTTGTTTGCATATGGGTGAGTCTAAATCAAGTAAATCAATGCAAGAAGTAGAGGCATCCTTTTTAGGCATATCAAATATTGACTTCTCAATTTTAGGTGCCTCGGTGGGGTTTGCTCTGATGGTTTCAAGATTAGCAACTTTGTTAGTTAGCTCATCACAATGCTTGCACATAATTTCCATTTTAGCAAGCAAACTTTTGTAAGCATCTTGTGTGCTAGCTAACTTTGCTTTTAGTTTTTCATTTTTCTTAGCAAGTTGCTCATCATTACTTGTGCTATCATATGTGCTTATACTAGCCTCAAGTTTCTCAACTTTATTAGATAGCTCAACATTTAAGTTTGAAAAAGTTTCATATTGATCAAGCATAGCATTGTAGGCTTGTTGAGAGCTATCTAATTTTTCTTTTAAGTCATTGATTTTCTTTTGTTGACTAGTACAAGCTTTAGCATATTTAATGTTATCTTGCACAAGTTCATTATAGGAAGGAAGCTCATCATCACTATCACTATCACTATTACTAGAGATAGAGTTTGTTTTACCTCGTGCCATAAGGCACATGCGTGAGGAGCTTGATGATGAGTGCTTGCGGCCATGCCTCTTGTTTTGGGCTTCATCATCACTTGATGAATAATTCCATGTCTTGATGGTGGTGAGAGCTTTGGCCTTGCATCCCTTCTTTTTCTTGTCATTGGGTGTGGGCTTTTGTTTTGGACAATCTTCCACAAAGTGCCCTTTCTTGCCACATCTATAGCATCCCTTTTTTCTTTGCTCTCTTCTTTGATTTGTGAAGAGGCAATCTTCTATGGTGATGGGCACACCCTTGACATTTAGCTTGCGGATCATCCTCTTCACTCCTTTCATAAGCTTGATTGTTTCTTCTTCATCTAAGGAGGAGTCGGATGAGGTGGAGGCTTGATCATCACTTGATTCTTCATCTTCATCATCCTTTTCTTCTTCACTTGAGGAGCTTGAGCTTGTCTCAACTTGCTTTTTGCCCTTCATCTTTTTATGCTCACAAGAGAGAGCAATGTCTTTGCTTGATGAAGTGGCTTCTTCTTGACCCATCTTGCGTGACATCTCAAATGCCACCAATTTGCCAATGACAATGGCCGGGGTCATGGTGCTCAAGTCCTCCATGTTGTGGAGGATGGTGATGATGGTTGCGTATTTGTTCTTCGGAAGCACGGAGATGATCTTCCTCACAATATCCGCATCACCTAGCTTTATAATTCCTATAGAATGGAGCTCATTGATAATTAGATTCAAACGAGAATACATATCACGAACAAGCTCATTATCATTCATTTTAAAGGAATCATAGCTTGTTTTTGTTAGGTGATGTTTTTGCTCACGTACATTACTTGTACCATCATGGAGCTCATGTAGCTTTAACCAAATTTCATGAGATGTTTGCAAAGTAAAAACTTGGTTAAAGACATCCATGCTAATAGATTCAAACAAGCAATTTTTAGCTCTGGCATTAAGATGAATTTCTTTTTCATCACCCGCGGTAGGCTTCTCGGGATTCTTAATGGGTTTCATCCCATCGCGGGTGACTCTCCAAACACCTAGATCAACGGCTTCTAAAAAGCAAGCCATTCTAGCACTATAGTAGGGGAAGTTAGTGCCGTCAAAGTGTGGAGGCCTAGAGGTATCCATCCCAACCTCTCTTAGGGGCGTCGGCTCGAAGGCGATTAAGCCAAGAGTCCACAAGAGAGCCAACCGGCTCTGATACCAATTGAAAGGACCGTGACGCCTAAGAGGGGGGGTGAATTAGGCAACTTAAAACTTCTACTCTAAACTATGGCCTCTAATTTCCACCTAGTCAAAACCTATGCAAGAAAGTAAACTAACTAATGTGCAACTAAGGTTTTGCTAGGTGTGTTTGCTATCTCTACCGCCAAAGGAGTTATGCAACCTAGTTCCCAAACCCATCAACTAGCATATCAAACTAGGAAAGGTAAAGCACATGAACTAGGTAGCAATGTAAATGCGGAAGCAAACTCCCGTCGAAGACTCTGGTATTTTTACCGAGGTATCGAGAAGCGCGCAAGCTTCCCCCTAGTCCTCGTTGGAGCCCCTTGCAAGGAATCCCTCGCAAGGGCCAAGCTCCCGGTCGGGTAACTCCGTGGATAGCTCCGGTCTTCCCCACGCGCAAGTGGGTCTCCGGTTAAGCCACTCGTGGCAAAGCCTCTCCCGGATGCTCTCCGCCGTCTTCACTATCAAGTTTTCGGCCGAAGCGCCGCGAGCCTTGTTCCCTTCGGTACACGGAGGCGGCCACACCACAAACTCGGTTGGTGTGGTCTCGCAAGACTACAAGCCCTGCGGATGTACAACCACGGTGCGCGCAAGCACCGGTAGATAAGAGGTTTTCAACCTCACTAAGCACTAGGCGTAACACCTAGAGCAAGCGCAAAGCGGTGGTCTAACTAGCTTAAGCACTTCGCAAAGCACCTCTACTAATCACCTAGTATATCACTTAAGCACTTTGGTGGCTAGAGGAACTAAATATGTGTCTATACACTTGGTACACTTCCTTGAGCTCCAACCTTATGTTTTTGGCCGGCCATGGGGGTATTTATAGAGCCCCAAGCAAATAGAGCCATTGGGCAAAGAGATGCACTTTTCAGACATCGACCGGACGCACTTCACGTCCTGACCGGACGCGTCCGGTCACTCACAACGGCTAGTTGCCAGCCTGCACAGGCACTGATCGGACTCTGGCCTGAGTCCGGTCACAAACGACTGGACGCGTCCGATCGCGTTTTTGTGCCTCTGGAACCTCTCTGTACTCGATCGGACTCAGCTGAACTCCAGCGTCCGATCGACGTCGTAGCGTCCGGTCACACTGCCACGCTGATGAACAGTTGTATCGGTGCGTCCGATCACAACTGGCGCAGCGTCCGATCGCTTTGACGTGGCGCTGCTGGCTTGAGGTACTGACCGGACGCATCCGGGTCAGCGTCCGGTCACTGCGAAGCAGCGTCCGGTCACTCCTTTTTCTTCAGTTCTTCGCGGTTTCTTGCACCGTATTGGTTCCATTCTTGTGCCTTGGACTTTGCTTGATCTTTAGGGTCTTCAACTGAGCTTCTAGAGTCTTGCTTGAGGTGTTGATCATCGGATCACCACATCGCCTTAGTCCAAGTCACATTTGCACCCTATTGGACTACAAAACAAACACTTGCAAATGCATTAGTCCAATTTGGTTATGTTGTTCATCAAACACCAAAATCCAAAGTTAAATGGTCTGAGGTCCATTTTCCTTACAATAACTTTAAAGTTCGTGCAAAGCCTGTCTCTGAGGTTGGCCCAGGAATCCACAGTTCCGGGGCGCAGGTTGTTGTACCAAGTCGGCGCGATGTCGCGAAGGATGATTACAAAGGATTTCACCATTGTTGATTCATCTCCCCCTGCTGCAGCAACTGCTGCTTCATAGCTCATAATGAACTGGCGAGGGTTAGAGAGTCTGTCATAACGGGGCAAATTTTGTGGATTGTAGCACGGTGGCCAGGGTTGGGTTTGCAGTATTTGGGAGAGTGGTGATCTTGGGTCGTAGGGCATCTGGTGTTGTTGGGCCCTCCGCTGGTTGCGAAGGTTTGGCTCTCTCTCATCTGGGTAAAGTTGGCGAAAGTTTGGTGGTCTCTCAGGGTATGGGTTGTTTATGTAATTTGGTGGTGGCGGGGGTGGTGGTGGCTGACGGGCGTTGCCCTGACCCTGCTCGTCCTTCCCCTCCTGGAGTGGTGGCATTTGCCTATCATTCCATCCATCGGCTTCGGCCTCAGCTGCCGTGAGGGACTCCTCCATTCGGCGAAGCTGTTCCCTTGCTTCATCCGCCTTTTGCCTGATGGCACGCAACCGGTTGTGCCTTTCAAGCTGGTCTAGGCACCTTTTCTTTTCCTGCAATTCAGCTTGAAGTCTTTCTAAGGCCTCGAGGCCCAACTCCTCTTCATCTCCTCTCCCACCTTCTCCGGAGGTGTGCGGGTGTGGCTGTGATACCATCCGAGCGTGAGGGCCCGGGACCTCTGTCTCTGGGATGACTTCTTCTGTCCCCGAGGATTCTACATTCTCTTCTACAGGCTGAACCGTCGTTGTGGCCTCTCTAGTCGTGCAATGGTCTCTAGTTGACAATGCTCTTCTGTTTCCGGCCATTACGAACTCCGTTTCCCCACGGACGGTGCCAAACTGTTGGAATGACACTTGCCCTACCTCCGCACGCGTGCAGGGGAGTGGCGAAGGTGGCCAATCATCAAAACCAAAGGCGAGGGTGCGGAAAAGAATTAGACAATGGTGGCCTTTCTCTATTCCAAAAAATTGTCCCCTTTACACTGTTCATCCCTTGGTATTTATAGGGAATGCCAAGGGACACTAACCAAATTACAAAAGGGTACAAGAAAGATTCCTTAGCGCTCTACAGCGGAAGGGCAGAATCGTACAAACACGGATAGTGTGGAAACCCTAACTCGCCTTCCGCGTGTCCGCCGCCACCCGGCTCGTGCACCCCCTCGCGGGAACACGAGGGTTAACCTTCGGCTTGTGGAACAATCCCTTCAGTTGCGAGGCCCGCGTTCGCTTGCCGTTTGTTGAGCTTGACGTTTCTTCCAAAGGTACGCTGGACGCGCGAGGGTCACACACCGTGTCCTTCACGCCTCTTGCCTGCAAGAAACAGAAAATATCCCGAGGGTCGAGCCAACATCCGAAGGTTAGGAAAATGACCCGAGGGACTTAACAAATGATGAAACTTTTTGCGAATGCATGCAGGACGCGCGAGGGTCGTTTCCTGTGTCAGCCTGCGTGACGTCACTGCCAAGGTTCCTTCCCCCAACAAAAGCTCCGACTATGGTCCTACAAACACCAACCCAAACGTGGTGGACTACGTCGGCCGTCAGGGCTGTCACCACCTGGGGCTACCACAACTATCCGTGGGGCTAGGTGCAAACTCAGGTAAACCCTAGTCTAGACACCACGTCTACACTAACGTCTACTACTCTAATTACGTACAATAATTAGAGCACTCGATACGAGCGGAGATCTAGTAAATGAAGTAAAGCAAGAACTGAAATTAAATATAATACTTGGAAATAGTAAATGAAGAACCTGGAGATTACTTGAATACGAACTAGATGCTGCACCAATACAATGTCGAGGAAGATCCGACAGACCCGGCTCCTCCTCAGCTCTCTCCTTCTCCTCTCTCTAATCCGATCTCTAATTACCACTAGATGAACTACGCAACTAGAACTAGAAGAACTAGAACTTGAAGAACTAGAACTAGATCTAATTCTAGATGAACTAGAAGAGATTCATCTAGAGGGACCTCTACTTCTAATTGAAACCCTACTTTCTGATGTGGAGATGAATAATGAAGATGGAGATGCCTGGAGACGGGGTCTGGGGCTGCTTATATAGCCCTGGGCGAGAAACCGTGGTTGTTGGATCAAACCGACCTTAGGGACGGTGGAGATGCATCCTCAGAGGCGGTGGAAGAAGGTTCCGGAAGGCGGAGGCAAAACAGCCTCTGTGGCCGACTGACCGGTCTCTGGGCCCCACCGGTCGGTCTGGCCCAGTGGGTCCCCATGGCGGGCCGCCTCGTGGTGTCTTCTGGTGTCTTCTAGATCCTTCTTTTGTAGGTTTCGTTGCGAAATTAATATCTTTTCATCCGAAACTCTGAATATAGCAAATGATATGTCCGTTTCGATCGTCTCGATGAGCTCTTCGCAATGGTGCACTCCAATTCATAACTTGAGATGCTTTTATATGGTAAAAACATGGATGTCCTACAAAATAAGTGAGAGCACCAAAACTCGTGGAACTTGTTAGTTTCAAACCCTACAACTATGCTTTATGTTTCATTTAGTGTCATTTCATGCAATAGTTGATGGTTAATTATGAGCATTAGTGAGCATCAACAAGTTCCTCCAAGCTTAACCTTTGCTAGTCCCGAGCAAAGCCAAACCCAAAAGTGGATCAGGAGTTGCTGCAGTATCTTCACTTCCAACAAGTACACATGTATTCAAACAAAAGTTCTCATAAGATATCATATTATTTATCACGGGGCTTAGTACTTTACCTTGAATCTTGAGTAACTAAAAGATAGAACGATCAAATCAAGCACTATGTCTCTTGCTCTTTCACTTCACCATTATCCCGGAATTTTTATGAATTTTCAAAAAAGATTAAAAACATATGTTGCCAAATTAAACAATGGATCCAAAGAGAAAGTCAACCACACCATTGAATTGAGAAGTGCATGTGTATAGAAAAATAAAGGCGGGTGCTCTTTAGAATATATCACTCTCTTTGTCTATTAGAGACACATGGCTATCAGGCTAATTCTACTGTTGGGCACGTGCCCATTTTTTCTGATATTCATATTTTTTTCTCTTTTTTTTCGAGGTTCCGGAAACTTGTCCCTTTTTATTTTCTCGGGATCTATCTTTTTGAGGTTTCGGACACTTGTCCCTTTTTATTTCCTCGGATATATATTTTTTTCCTCTCTCTTTTTAGTAGCCACATGCTTCCAACAAACTTTTGAGAGGATAGCAACAGATAATCATGAGCATTTATGCGGAAGATGGATGAAATGTGTAAGTGATCTCAATTCAATAGCATGATAACTTCTCATAGGGTTAACAAAGCTTAATTTAACTCAATGCAATTATTAGTCATATTTATATTGAGAAATCTCTGAAACTCCAGTGTTGTTTAGAACAAGATAATAGCAGCTCAGATCATCACATGTCATATCTGTCAATTACCTAGACCATAGATCAAGCATTTGCTACCCATGCATTTAATTTTATTTTAAGGCATCATTATTAATTAGGATAATTCATGCTTTGAAGACCAGGTACTTCTAGATAGAGCAACTATTCATCATTTCCATGTAATAGATTAAAGAGAGAGTTCTTCTTTTATTATTAACTTCTTAAAACAAACTAAGTAAACTTAACACACTATTTATTTAACCTAACACACACTTATTATAAATAACTAAGATAGTGAATAAGACATACTTGGGTTACGAAGATGACGGGGGTGCGTCTTCCCCAAGTTGGTTCCCTTAATAACGTTGAGCCTTCATGTGCTCATATATTTTTTTTCTTTTTAATTAATGGTGAGCCTTCATGTGCCACATTTTTTTCATTTTATTTTATTTATGTATAGAAAGAAAATTTAAGAGGATAAGGATACTTACATGGATACACGGGGGTGCTTTCCCCCAAGCTGAATGTTATCATAGTCGTTCAATCTTGCCATGTAGCGGACTGGCGGTGGAAATGTGTTTCCTCTGTCGGAGCTTTGATTGATGTTGATGGTTGTGGAAACAGTGCTCCAACAGTGGATAGAACATCCACTTGCTCGTCAGCTTTTCTTGGTCTTTCAATCCTGTGAAACTCAAATAGACAACAAGACTTGTGGAACTGATTAAGCGTTAGTGGTTGACCACTTAAGCCTTAATTGTCCAGAGTTTCAGTAAGATCTCTTTCTCAATATTTTTGTATTTTAATATTTTTATGATGCAAGAGAAAATACAACAGGATGAATGTATGCATATTTATTTTTGTTTTTTTTATGCCACCACGGTGAAAATCCCTGTGGGTTTTTACACACCATAGAATTATTCACATGGGGCTTTAGGTTTTGCAGTGCAAAAAGTAAAGTATTTTTATTTTCTTTTTTATGCAATGCTAATGCAGAAAAGTAAATATGCTATGGAGAGATGATTATTCAAATGATGGAAAGTAAACATGCAAAAAGAGAAATTAATGCAGAAAAGATAAATATGGATAACTACCGATTTTACCTTTCGGCGAGGGTTCAATGTTTTAAGTCCTCTGAACAGGACTTCTCACCATGTTCATTCCCGAGGTGCATCATTTGATCTCGATATGTAGACCTTGATAACTACACCTCTTGATATGGTGTAACTCATGTTCTTCGTTTGCCCAGCAATTTGAAGTGAAGCATTAGTTATGGAAGCTGGCAACATCTTGCTCAGTGTGCATGTTCTTGTAGATCCAAGACCTTCACTTTGTAGAATTTGGGAGTTAACAAACTCCCCCATGTTTTGCTCAAGAGTGTGTCCTGCTCATAAAGACAAGGTAGAGATCAAGTTCATGGGCTCTGTTGGTGGAAAAACACCAACACAACCAAAAGTTTTATTTCATTCCTCTCTAACCTTAGGCACATCAAGCAAGATAAACTTGTTGTTTATGTGTTCTATTCAATCTTAACATGAGTGATAGGATAAAAAGATGAGCATGAAAGTAGCATCTTAAAATATTTAACAGATCGGATTACTTAACCCAAGGAAGGATAATCTATGCATAATGTGTCGATATTTTCATGATTGTGATATATCATCTTCCAAAGGTTAGATGCATAACATTTTAGCTCATTGGTTACGATAGTGAGATTCAAGAGTGCGGATACATGGGTGTATGTGGAGTCTCTGAGTGATGAGTGATTGTCAACTGGGATAATGCGCATGTTCTTTGGCTTGTGTTGTGCAGGTGTCGAGCACGGATACAGTGATCGAAGGCAAGGTGAAGGTCAAGTAGAGACGTGTCGTGCCGATGGACCGAGAGTGGCGAAGGGCGGACGTGAGGCTTGGACTGAGAGATCGGTGGCCTGAGGATCAGCTGTGGTGGCTGACAGCCTGGGACAGCGACGAGCGAAGACTTGCGGGTGGACGGGGTGCACGGGCGGTGCATCCCCTCTACGGCTCGGTTTGGTGGTTGAGCCACAGAAAAACCACCGAGTGGACGGTTTCCAAGTTTGGGCCTCAAAACCTGGGCGCTGATGGTTTCCGAGTTTGGGCCACAAAACTCGGGCTGAGGACGGTTTCCAGGTTTGGGCCTCAAAACCTGGGTGCTGCGGGTTTGCTGAGTTTGGGCCTCAAAACTCAGGCAATGGTCGGCTGGTTTCCCGGTTTGGGCCTCAAAACTGGGGGTTGGCTGTGAAGGCTGGTTTCCCGGTTTGGGCCACAAAACCGGGGGTGCGACGTCCGGGAAAAGGACAAGCAGAGCGATGGCGGCACGTGGCGGCGATCGGTGAGGTTCCGTCGAGGCAATGCTACCAGTTGTGCGGACGTGGCCATCGGATCACCACCTACCATGAGTTGGTCCAGAATAACCCTAGGGTTTAGCTGGTTCGCTCTGTAATTAGCTAGGGGTAGAGTGGGAATTAGAATTAGGATAAGTAGCGGGAGACACCCACCTCCCATCCTATCTCAGTCATTTGCTCTTTGCTTCTAGGGTTTCCTGCTCTCCCAATCCCCTGCTGTAGCTAGCTGAGATCCACAGAGAACCATACCTCTGTGTACTGGAGATTTTGAGGAAGTGAGACCGTAATCTCACTATTGTAGCGTGTGGTAGCCACACGGTTGCAAATCGATAACTTGATTCGTGTTTTGTTCGTGTTCTTCGCGTTCTTCATTTCTCCGCGATTTTCCCATCACTCGATCTCCCTCTCTACTGTGTCTTTGCAAAATCCGTTTGAATCAACTTGTTCTTTATAGTGAGGAGATCATTTCCACTGAAGGAATTCATCTAACTCCTCACGAACAAGTAGATCGGGTTGATTTCGTTTTCGTGGCGCTTTTTTGTTCATACTCCTCCCCTTTCGATTTCCCGGTGATTGAGTTGATTTGAGCGGATGATTTCTTGGGGATAGTCTCCTAACTACCTCATGATCATCCTCTTCGAGTTTGGGAACGTGGGATTGAGTTTTAATTCCGATTTGGGAGGATTCATGAGAAGGGCGACCAAAATCGCCCTCTCTGTTCATCCGCGGACAGTCCGCCAGGTGAACTGCGGACAGTCCGCGCGTCGGGCTCGAGCCAGACCAGTGGCAGCGAGCCTCGGCCACTTTGGTCAGATTTGACCGGCGGACAGTCCGCCGTAGTCGACCGCGGACAGTCCGCGAGTCGACCAGGGACCTTCAGCAACCTTGTTGTTTTGTCCATTTGGCCGGCGGACAGTCCGGCGCCCAGTCGGGTTGAGCCGGACAGTCCGGGACCGTACCGGCGGATAGTCCGGGAACTCGCTGTGTGTTCCGGTTTAGTGCGTTTGCTCTCCCGGCTTCTCCATTTGGTTTCCAGACTTCTCGTTTGGCCCTAGAGTTGATCAAGGAACCTCTCTAGGTATCTTTGCTACTTGTTAGCATAGGTATTTGGGGATATCTCGACGTAGCCATCTATCTATGTTCGGGACTTGGTTTTTGAGGGTTGAACTTGCTCCGGTGCTTTTGGTGTTTTGGTTAGCTATCGCTTTGTGGTGCCTCGCTGTGGTCCTAGGGATCATCCACCCTCTTCCAAGGGTCGTGGGCATCACGGTTTCGATCGAAGCTCTTGGGGTTGATTTTGGGGAAAAAAGGGCAAAGTTTCAAGAGAAATATTTGAGCTCCCATTCACCCCCCCCCCCCCTCTGGTCGCCTTGCTATTGCATTCTCGGTCCTTCAATTGGTATCAGAGTGGGTTAAGGATCTTCCACCTTAGCCGGTTCCAGATCCACAGAAGGCGACATAGATCGCGGCGTGGGCAAACCGTCGTTTTTCGATGGAACGAACTATGCGTATTGGAAGATACGCATGTCGGCCTATCTGCAGAGTATTGGTGCTTCCATTTGGGATATTTGCAACTCTGCCGATTACGTGGTCTTGGCTGCTCGTGTCACTCAGTGTCAGATCAATGAGCACGATGCCAATAGCTGAGCCCGTAATGCTCTTTTCTCTTGTTTGAGCATGTCTGAGTTTGATCGCATTTCTCACCTCGCTACGGCTCGGGAGATTTGGGCTACCCTCATGCGTTTCCATGAGGGAACCTCTCAAGTCAAAACCCGTCTCTACGAGTCGTTCAAGTGAGAGTAAGAAAACTTTTGACATATGCCTGGCGAGAGCATAGAAAGTTTATTCGCTCGCTTTCAGATGATTGTCAACAGGATGAGGGCTAACAAGGAGTTGTTGCCTTTCGATGATCATGAGAGAGCTTTGAAGCTTTTGCATACTCTTGATTGATCGGTGTGGGATTCCAAGGTTCAGGCGATCATCGAATCACCTAACTATGAGACCCTCACTTGTGAGGAGCTCTTCAGTAAGCTCAAGTCCAGTGAGATTGACGCCATGGCGAGGGCTTCTTATGAAAATCCTGTTGGCCCGTCGATGGCTTTGTTTTCTGGCTCTTCTGCTAACCCCTCTGGAGGCTTTGCACTCTCTTCTCTTCTTTCGGTCACAGAGGAGCAGCTGGAGTTCATGGGGGATGACGAGTTGGCTTTGCTCGCCAACCGGTTCTCACGGTTTCACAACAACTGCATGAACCGTCGCCGCGGAGGAGGATGCTCGGGATGTTTCGAGTGCGACGACCCCAACCACTTCATTGCCAATTGCCCGAAGAAGAACAAGCAAATCTTTGGCAAGGCGGATCATGGGCACAAGTACGACTCCGGCAAGCGCAAGAAGAAGTATGTCCCCGCGAAGCACAAGCGGAAGGGCGGCTTTGACAAGGAGTACATCAAGACGAAGTACTTGGAGAAGGCCCAGGTTGAGCAGCTTGCGTTCTTCGCCACGCTCAGCGTTGTCGACGACTCAGATGACGACTCCGCTGCCACAAGCGACGACGAGTCCGAGAAGAAGAAGAGGATCGAGGACAAGCTGAACGGCCTCTGCTTCTTCGCCGACGACGAGGGTTTCTGCACCATGGCCCTCGGCAAGGAGGTCGACGGGGAGCTAGAGGACACTCCTCGGAACGACGACGATGACGACGACACCTCTCAGGTATCTCAGACACCCGATGAGCTTTCTGCTGAGGTCGAGAAGCTTACTGTCGCGCTCCTTAGTCAGGATAAGTTACTTAGGCGTGCTGCTAGAGAGCGCAAGGAGTTTAGGCAGAAGTGGGAGGATACGGTGAAGGAACTTGAATCTGTCAAGTCCACCGTAGTTGTTACAGAAGAGGAGGAGTGTGAGATGTGCACCGCACACATGACTGACCTTCTCACTCTGAGAAGCAAGTATGTTGTGTTGGTAGGAGAGGTGGATGAGCTGAAGGCTAGATCCTCGCTGTTGGGTGCGTGCAAGTCCTGTGCGGGCTTGCAATCTGAGTTGGCAGAGAAGAATGCCAAGATTGTGTCTCTTGAAGAGGCCAACTCTGGTAGCACATGTGTGGTCAGGTGTGTTCTTTGTGAGGGTTTGGAGATGGAGATCGCTAATGTGAAGCATGACAAGATGCAAACCAAGGAGGAAAACACATACCTTCGGACCATCTTGTCATGGGTGTCGAGTGGTGAGCCACAGCTCGGGATGATGATCTCCCAATTCAAGCGAGCTACTGGAGGTCCAGGTGTAGGTTTTGCTCCGGGTGTTGATGTTTCATCTTTTGGCAAGATTGGAGAGTCGAGTGGTCTTAACCCATGTGAGAAGCCCAACTCCACCACTACTCCCAAGCTTACCAAGATTCCACCTAAAGAGCCTCTTAAGCCTAACACCAAGGATGGGGTCTTTGTTGAACCTCCGAGAGCTCCACCCAAGAAACAATCATGGGCTCCCAAACCAAACCACCTCAAGAACATGCTGGACACCATGCCACCCATCCAGGAGGAGCTTATGCCATAGAAGGGCAAAGTGATCCATACCCACTACCGTGAGTACCAACAACCCCCAATGAGAGCGGTGAGGTACCATTGTGAGCACTGTGGGAGAGATGGACACTTGAGTGAGTTTTGCTTTCGGCGCAAGAGAGAGGCGCGCCGCGCAAAGGAGAGGAACAACATGGACATGTACCATCCTTTCCATGATGTACATGTGCCGAATGTTCAGAGGCATGCTGTTAGGCCTAGAGGTCCAGAACCTCAAGTTCCTAGACCTAGGCAGCGGAGAGGACGTGCCCGGCAGGAGCCTACAGTTGTAGGCTATGGACCCCGTGGCGGTGGCTTTGTTGTGGAGCGTTTTCCCCCACCGCGTTTTGAGTATCGCGATGGATGCTCTTCTCTTAGCGGACCACGTTTTCCTCAACGTGGTGATCGCTCTTCCCGTAGGCGTGCTAGGAATGGTTTTTCTGCTAACCGTTCTTTTGAGCAGCCGGCCCAACACTGGTATTCTCCCTATTTCACTAACCCTAGTGTTGGACCGTATGCTCACCCTATGTCTTTTTATTGATGTAGGTAAAACGATTGGAGAACGTTTGGTTGGTAGATTCCGGGTGTTTGAGGCACATGACCGGAAACGCTAAGTGGTTCTCCAGTCTTAGTCCGGTCGCCGGAAAGGAGTTTATCACCTTCGGCGACAATAGTAAAGGTAAAGTGTTGTCCCGTGGGTCGGTGCGAGTTAATGAGCATTTTGTGTTGTGCGATGTTGCTCTTGTTTCTAACTTGCATTTTAACCTTCTTTCTGTTTCGCAACTTTTTGATGATGACTATGAGATTCGTTTTAAGCCGAATCTCAGTCGCATTTTGGATCCTCTGGGCAATCTTGTATGTGTGATTTCGACCTTTGGAAAAGTCTTTCATGCGGATTTCTCGGAGTCGTTTGGAGTTTCTTGTTGTCTTTTGGCTGGACCTTCCTCCTCTGATCTTTGGAAGTGGCATAGGAGACTAGGACATTTGAGCTTCGACTTGCTTGCAAGGCTTAGTTCACTTGGCCTAATCCGAGGATTGCCCAAGTTGTCCATGGAGAAGGATCTTGTTTGCCATTCTTGTAGACATGGGAAGATGGTAGCCGCTCCCCACCATCCAGTGACTCAGGTCATGACTAAGCGCCCTGGAGAGGTTTTGCACATGGACCTTGTTGGTCCGGCTCGGGTGAGCTCGGTTGGAGGGAAGTGGTATGTGCTTGTTGTTGTCGACGATTTTTCGAGATATTCATGGGTTTTCTTTTTAGCTGAGAAAACCGAGACTTTCTCCTTTGCTCGCAATCTGATTTTGCGTCTTCAGAATGAGTTCCCTATGAACTCAATGCGAGCAATTCAGAGTGATAATGGTTCCGAATTTAAGAATTCAGATTTTGAGAAGTTTTGTAACTCTTTGGGTTTGGAGCATCAGTTTTCTTCTCCCTACACACCGCCCCAAAATGGTGTTGTAGAGAGGAAGAATCGGACCCTTGTAGAGATGGCCAGGACGATGCTCGATGAGCATAAGACTCCTAGGCGATATTGGGCGAAGCCATGAGCACTGCATGCTATATTTCCAATCGCATTTTTCTCCGAGCTTTCTTGAAAAAGACTTCTTATGAGTTGCGTTTTGGAAGACAACCCAAAGTGAGTTATTTTAGAGTTTTTGGTTGCCACTGTTTGTTGGAAGCACTCCTGTCCAACCTCCACAGCAGAGCAGGGGTATAGAACGAGGGTGTACAACTGTCGGACGTACGTAAAGAGATTTGCGAAGGTGTACGCGAGCGAAGGTGCAGGAAATAAGTTGATTGGGGAATTCTTCTATTGCCAAAAAGTCCTCCCTTTACACTGTTCATCCCTTGGTATTTATAGGGAATACCAAGGGACACCGGTAAAATTACAAAAGGGTACAGAAAAGATTCCCCGGCACCGTACAGGGAAAAGGGCAAAGTTGTACAAACACAACTGGAGTGGAAACCCTAGCTCGCCTTCCTCCTGCCCACCGCCATCTGGCCCTACTCGCCTTCGCAGGAGAGGCGTGGTCAGACCCCCGGCTCCGCCGGTTGCGAGGTCAGACCCAGACCATGATCATGACGCTCGAGGGCTACCTTCTGTGCTCCTTACGCGCCTTTGCCTGCAAGACACACAATGAACCCCGAGGGTCGAAATTGTATCTGAAGGTTAGAAAGACCGCTCCGAAGGGTCCAAAAAATGGAAAGAAGAGAGTTCGAGAGAGGGCGCGGGTCGTGCGAAGGTCATTCTTCGAGCCAGCCTGCGCGGCGCCATTGCCGAGGGTCCCTTCCCCCAACAGTAGCCCCTCGTTGCCTTGGTCCTAAAGAAATAGTTTTTGGGCCCAAGCAGCGCTCTTTGATGTAGCGAGACCCTTGGCAGCGACGCCCGCGGCTGGCTTGGGCCAGGCCGTAATTTTTCTGTTTGTACTATTGAGGTCCATCTCGTTTTTTTGCGCCGTGGATTTCGGTTGTCGTGCCGGTTTTGTCGGGTGGGGTGACTCGTCTCCGCATCCCTATAAATACGTCGAGTAGGTGGGAGATTCGAACTTGTGCCATCCTTTTGCTCTAGCCATCCTGTTGTTGTTTTCTGCTTGTTGCGAGGGTTTGTTTTTCTCCAGTTTCGAAGGTTGTGCGTATTGTGTTCTACGAGGGTTTTAGATTGAGGGATGGTGAGGTCCAAACAAACCGCCCATGTTGTTTCCCCTCCTGCTGCAGATGAAGGAGTGATCGACCTTCGAGTTCGGACTCAGCCGGGTTTGTGCCTCGGAGTTGGCAACTTATGTCAAGCGGGGCTGGATCGAGGATGGGAAAGCGAGGACCAGCGCTGGGGAGACTGTGTCGAAGCCTGATGCTGACGAGGTTGTTGTTTTTGAGGAGTTCTTCGCGGCTGGTCTGCGATTTCCTGTTGATTCCTTTGTGACTTCGGTTCTGCAAAGGTTCAATCTGTGTTTCCATCAGCTCACACCTTCGTGCTTCACGAAGATGTTAGTTTATGTCTGGGCGTGCCGTTCTTAGGGTGTTGTTCCTCATGTCGAAGGTTTTGTTCGAACCCACCGTGTGCACATGCAGCCTCGCAAGATTTCGGATCGCGAAGGTAACACCAGTCTCGGTCAGTTTGCGATGTACACCTTTTGCCATCGCGCCAGATCGGAGTTGTCAGTGCAGGCGCAGAAGAATAAATGGACCAGTGGGTGGTAGGAGTTCTGGTTCTACTACAAACTTGGTAGTAACGCCGAGCTTTGCGGCGAGCTTCCGCTCCTCGGTGATGTGAGCGCCGAAGCCAAGATGAGCGCCGAAGCGCATGCCGCTGTTGACTGCCTGAGGGTTGTAGCGCGGTCTCAATGCGCCCGTGACTTGGTCAAAGAATATTGTTGTGCCAAGGTATGGCCCCTCAGCCGAAGGCAAAAACGGTTTCCAATTGAGGAAGACCCGAAGTATGAGGGTAGAGGTTTGAAGAAACCGAAGCTTGAGTTGAATATAGTTTGCGAAAAAGTCCTTAGGAAGTTTCCGAAACGCGAAGATGGCATCGAGGCTATTTATAAGCGGGTTCAGCAGAGTGCTGAAGATCTCGTTGGAAAGTTATCTACATTGGAGGTTAAGGCTATTCATAGCTCGGTGGGAAGCGGAGGTCGGGTTAACAGGATGTTTGATATGTTCGGGATCCAGTATGCTGATTGGCCCGCTTCATCGGGCGAGGATGCGCTGAAGAAGAGGAAACGCACTACTACTGAGGAAAAGGGGGTTGCCTCGCGGCCGAAGAAGGGTCATGGTCGGGGTCGTGGCGGCATCGGAGGCTGAAAGAAAACCCTGGCGATGAAGGTCGCCGTTGTTTCGGGCGCTACTGGTACTTCGTCCTCCTCGGCCGTTGTTTCGTTAGGGAGTGGCCGAGGTGTTGCGAAGGTTGGAGGGCGGGTACCTCGCGTCAGGGGAATTGGCGCCCTGATTCAGGTTTCGGATGACGAGGATGTCTTCGATGGAGAGGAGAAAGAGGAGGAGAAAGAAGTTGAGAAAGAGGCGGACACAGAAGATGAATCATCTGGCGAGGATAGCGGCACCTCGAGTAGCGAAGATGACTCTGATGATGATGTCTCCATCGAGGATGATCGTGAGAAAGGGATTGCCTCGTCTAAAGCTGGGGCTGCGGCTACTCGAAGTATCGATGATATTATTCGGGACTTCGAGCCAGAGAGTCCTCCGCGAGGGTCAATTCACGAGTTTGTTGGGTCGCATGTTTGGGTCGACGGGTTCGAGTTTACTAGTGATCTTGAATCTGAACGGACCCCTGGGAAGAGGCCATACGGCGAGGCTAGCCGATCGAGCCTTCTTTACTTTGCTAAGAAGATTGGAGTCTGTGATCCGGCGACCGAGCTTTTCACGAGTCCGGACCTTCGAGAGTGCCACTTGCAGTGTGCTCCGGAGGAAAGGCGTTTTCTGGTTCAAGTGTTCAATCGCATTTGTGTGCCAGAAGCGGAGCTTCGACTAGCCAACGAGCCCTTGGACAATCTTCATGATGACATCGATGTCAAGGTGGCTGAGTTGATGCTCCTGAACAGCTCGGCGCGCCGAAGGGCGGGTTATAATCTGAACTATTTGAATGACCGGTTGGTTGAGGTCGAGAAAGATAACAAGGACCTTCGCCGAAGCTTAGATAATAAGGAGATTGAGCTTAAAGCTGCTTTAGAAAAAAGTTAAGAAAACCCGAGAGGAGGCACAGGAGGCTACGAATAGTAATGCTGAACTCCTGGCTGCTTGCCGACAGAAAGACAAGGATTTGTTAGCTGTGAATAGTCGCATACAAGAGTTGGCCTCTGAGTTGGCCTCTCATTTCGAGACTTGGTAGAAAAGCATGGGAGAGGTTAAAAATAAAATTGACACCTCCTTGATTGAGGCCGGCGGCTCTACTGGGGAGCCGTTACCTGCCGTTGATGCTGTGGCGTTCGAAGCTTGGCTTAAAAATGAGCTGGATGTTTTCAGTTCTTTGGTTGATAACGCAGCCGACTTCGGATGTTACGCCGGAGCCTTAGCCAAGGCCGGGACCCTTCGCCAAGCTGACTGTGAGCACCTTCGGAAAATCAGGAAGCCGAACCACGTCTTCCCAACTATTGACGAGGTTCGTCAAATGAAGATAGAAGATGCAGAGGTTCGAAACTGCGCGATGCACTTGCTTCGGCGGTTTTGGATTATCGGAGGTGGACGCGCGCTCGCCTTCGAAGAGGCGGCCGAAGCTACACGTCAGGTATCCACTATATGAGATGTTCGTTTCTTGTTTCTATTCATGGATGAGCATGTTGGTATTTAATTCTGTGGACTTTTTCGCAGGCTCAGAGAGATGCGCTACCTTCGCCGATTGTGATTGAAGATGTTGCGGGATGCTCCAAGTCTGCCCCAGTGCCCAGTTCTGCGGAGGTTCCACTAGCGGAGGCGGTACCCTCGTATGAGGATGCTCCGATGACTGGAGAGGCTAACGTGGAGGGGGCGGCGGCGGTTGAAGTGCCTGCTGAGAGTTTGGATGCTGCCACCGGCGAGGGTTTAGGAGCTGGGACCGGAGAGGCTGGGGCGGATGAGCGGGTTGAAGTCGAGCAGGTGTGAAAACTTAGGATTGCTCCGGTGAGAGTGTTATTTTGTAATATGTGTGGTGGTTGGAAAGGCTTGATAACACTGAGATACTTTTTAATTCTGTGAAAATGCAGGTTCCTGATGGAACCGTGCTAGAAGTATTTGATGTGACACCACTGACGCTAAATTATCAAGATACTTTTATAACTGGTGAATCGTGGGCTCGGGCTAGGCTTAAACACCCTTCGCTGTCTTTTGAACGCTTTTGGTGGTCAAAGGTGCGAAGGTACGATTTGAAGAATAGCAGATCGAATCGTTTTTGGCGCGAGGCAGATTATACTGATCGACAGGCCACACGGTATTTGTTTGGTTCTTCTTCGTCCTCGCAAGCTGTTATTGATGATGATATCGATGAGCATACAGCTCTGGATTACTTGTTTGGGCGAAGCAAACTAGATCTAGGTTCGGATGGATCACTTGTGGTTCCAAAGGAGGAACCTTCGGAAGTAAGTGATGTTGATCGTAGATATGTATAGGGCGATGGTTTTGCCCGGGGAGCTGCCGATTGTTCCTGCAGCTCCTTTGTTGTGGGGACCCATAGTTTTGGCGGAAACAGGGTTTGAGGAAGGTAGCGAGGGTTTTGATGATTTGATGTTAATTGAGGGAGGTGATGGTTCGTTGCAATTTTGTAACCTTTATTGATTGTGTGACGTTGTGAAGTTGTTTTCTATATGAACAGGAAAATTGTATGTTTGTTTTGTGTAAATACGATTCAGTTTTGTAATTTTTGTATGATGTTCAGTAAAAAGGCGATGCCCCCTTTCCTGTTTAGCGAGGCTCGCTTTTCGTTGAAGAGAGGTGTTTTGAGAAAAACAATGACGCCCCCTTTTCTTTTTAGCGGGGCTCTCTTTTCATTGAAGAGAGGTGTTTTAAGAAAAACAGCGACACCCCCTTTTCTTTTTAGCGAGGCTCGCTTTTCGTTGAAGAGAGGTGTTTTAAGAAAAACAGCGACGCCCCCTTTTCTTTTTAGCGAGGCTCACTTTTCATTGAAGAGAGGTGTTTTAAGAAAAACAGCGACGCCCCCTTTTCTTTTTAGCGAGGCTCGCTTTTCGTTGAAGAGAGGTGTTTTAAGAAAAACAGCGACGCCCCCTTTTCCCCCTTTTCTTTTTAGCGAGGCTCGCTTTTCATTGAAGAGAGGTGTTTTAAGAAAAACAGCGACGCCCCCTTTTCTTTTTAGCGAGGCTCGCTTTTCATTGAAGAGAGGTGTTTTAAGACAAACAGCGATGCCCCCTTTTCTTTTTAGCGAGGCTCGCTTTTCATTGAAGAGAGGTGTTTTAAGAAAAACAGCGATGCCCCCTTTTCTTTTTAGCGAGGCTCGCTTTTCGTTGAAGAGAGGTGTTTTAAGAAAAACAGCGACGCCCCCTTTTCTTTTTAGCGAGGCTCGCTTTTCGTTGAAGAGAGGTGTTTTAAGAAAAATAGCGATGCCCCCTTTTCTTTTTGGCGAGGCTCGCTTTTCGTTGAAGAGAGGTGTTTTAAGAAAAACAGCGACGCCCCCTTTTCTTTTTAGCGAGGCTCGCTTTTCGTTGAAGAGAGGCGTTTTAAGAAAAACAGCGACGCCCCCTTTTCTTTTTAGCGAGGCTCGCTTTTCGTAGTGAAAGGTGGAGGTAGAGTTTGTCTTGTGTGTTCGACTTTTTTGGGCTTCGCGCCTCTCCTTGTCTTAGGTGGAGGTGAATTTTGCGTTGCGAGCCCCTGGCGTGTTTTGCGAGGGTGCTTTACTTTTTATACTTCGCGCCTCCCCTTGTCTTAGGTGGAGGTGAAGTTTGCTTTGCGAGACCCTAGCGTGTTTTGCGAGGATTCTCGACTTTTTGTACTTCGCGCCTCCCCTTGTCTTAGGTGGAGGTGAAGTTTGCTTTGCAAGCCCCTAGCGTATTTTGCGAGGGTGCTCGACTTTTTGTACTTCGCGCCTCCCCTTGTCTTAGGTGGAGGTGAAGTTTGCTTTGCGAGCCCCTGGCGTGTTTTGCGAGGGTGCTCGACTTTTTGTACTTCGCACCTCCCCTTGTCTTAGGTGGAGGTGAAGTTTGCTTTGCGAGCTCCTAGCGTATTTTGCGAGGGTGCTCGACTTTTTTGTACTTCGCGCCTCCCCTTGTCTTAGGTGGAGGTGAAGTTTGCTTTGTGAGCCCCTGGCGTGTTTTGCGAGGGTGCTCAACTTTTTGTACTTCGCGCCTCCCCTTGTCTTAGGTGGAGGTGAAGTTTGCTTTGAAAAAGTTTGTTTTTAGAAGCAATCTGCGAGGGGTATCATCGATTATAGCGCTTTTGAAGAAAAGCTGCTTTTTCGATGTTTGTTAACCAAAGTAACAATTTGGAGTTTTGCTTTTTTTGGGGGTTCTTTCCTGTATTAAAGATTTGGATACTACCTCGTTAAAAAACCTTACGCCCCTTCATAAGGAAAAAGAGTGCAACTCCTCTGTTTTTGTTACATGCATGGAAATGAAAAAAGGCATAAGTGGAAAAACAAAGTACATAATGCGAGGGCTCGCTAAGGCTCCGCTATGGATAGTATTTGCGAAGGTCGTCAACATTCTAGGTGTGAGGCAGGATGTTTCCCTCGCTGTCAGAGAGGTGAAAAGAGCCGGGATGATGGCATTCTACTATTAGGTATGGACCCGTCCACTTTGGCTGAAACTTTCCCGCCATGTTGGCGTTTTGCTTCCGAATGAGAACGAGGTCACCCTTCTTTAGTTCTTTGATTCTCACCTTTTTGTCTCTCCATTTTTTGTTTCTTCCTGATACTTGCGAAGGTTGTGCACTGCGTTGCATCTTGTTTCTTTGAGTAAGTCTTTGTCAAGCAGTTGGTTTTGTTCATCTGTTTCGAGGGTTGTTCTGAGTGATCCATGCTTCCATTCTTCTGGTAACATAGCTTCTTCCCCAAACAGGAGCCTGAAAGGTGTGAATTTGGTGGCTCTGCATTCCGAGGTGTTATGGGACCAGGTGACCGAGGTTAGTTCTTCTGCCCACTTTCCCTTGGGCCGGCTTTGCAGTTTTTTGGATATGGCTTGGAAAATTGTAGCATTGGCTCTTTCAACCAAGCCATTGGATTAAGGGTGGCGGACAGAGGCAAAGCACAAAACTGTTCCGATTTGTGAGCAGAATTCTTTGAAGACCTCGCTGTCAAACTGAGTGCCATTGTCGACAGTTAGGTATTTGGGGACCCCAAACCGACAAACTAATTGCTGCCAGAAAAACTTCTTCACGGCTAGGGAGGTGATGGAAGCCAGCGGTCTAGTTTCAATCCACTTCGTGAAGTATTCCACAGCCACCACTGCGTAGCGAAGGTTTCCTGGAGCTGTTGGTAGTGGACCAACAAGATCCATTGCCCGTCTTTGCAAAGGCCATGTTGGGAAAATCAGAGTTGTTGAAGCCCCTGGGGCGTTTTGTGTTTTTGCCGTTAGTTGGCAACCCTCGCAACGTTTGACGATGCCTTCTGCATCTCTTAATGCTGTTGGCCAGTAGAAACCTTGTCGGAAGTCTATGCCAACTAACGCCCTCGGGCCGTTGTGTGAACCACAGATACCTTCATGCATAAGCTTGAGAATGTCATTTCCTTCAATCTGTGACACGCATTTGAGCCATGGCGAGGTTACCGAAGCTTTGAACAGAATGTTGTCCACAATTTTGTACCCTCGAACTCTTTGTTTTAGTCTGTTTTCTTCTTCTTTGGTCTCTGGTTCATGCAGCCCGTTGATATAGGCCATGATGGGTGCTCTCCAGTCTTCGTTCTGGATTGCATTGATCAGCTTGGCATTCTTTTCGGAGGTTTCGAATGCTGATTGAGTTGCTACCTCGTGAAACACGTCTGGCGGCAGCTGTAGCTGTTGTGCTGCTGCTTTAGCTAGGCTGTCTGCCTCGTTGTTGTCTGACCTTGGTATTGCTTTCACTGTTATGCCGAGGAAGAAAGATTCTAACCTTTGAACATACTGGAAGTATTTTTGGAGCTCTGGGTCTTTTGCTTTGTAATTTTTCTCAATGTGTCCTGCGATAACTTGGGAGTCTGTGTTGATGACCGCCCTTCGGACTGATAAGGATCGGAGCCTTGAGAGTGCTAGTATCACAGCTTCGTACTCTATGGAGTTGTTTGTGCACTTGAAATCGAGTCTTTTGCGTATCTTAGCTTCGACCCAGAAGGCGAAACTAGGATAGCCGAGGCTCCTGCTCCGGTAGCTCCCCAGGCTCCATCGACATACACTGTCCAAAACGGCTCTGAATGGGCTCCATCACTGCGAGAGTCTGGGGTCCATTCAGCTATGAAGTCTGCTAGTGCCTGTGATTTGATCGTTGTTCTACCCACGAAGGTTATGGTGTAGCTGTTGAGTTCAACTGCCCACTTTGCTATTCTACCGACTGCCTCATTGTTTTTGAAAATGTTGTCAAGTGGGTAAGCCAAAGGTACATGGATCTCATGAGACTGAAAATAATGTTTTAGCTTTCTTGACGCCATGACCACGGCGTACGCTATCTTCTCGAGCTCTGAGTAGTTTCGTTTGGGACCCTCGAGTGTTTCTGATACATAGTAGATTGGGGCTTGCCTGGTTCTGTTGTTCTTATGTAACTCTTTTATTAGGACTGCGCTTGTTGCGTGAGGCGAGGCTGCGACATACAGTAGTAGCAGGTCCCCTTTGCTTGGGCTCGTTAAGACAGTCAAGTTGGTGAGATATTTTTTCAAATCCTCGAAAGCTTTCTGCTGCCGAGGTCCCCAATTGAATGGTGTTGTGCTTCTCAATGTTTCAAAGAAAGGTAACCCTCGCTCAGCGGACCTGGAGATGAACCTGCTGAGTGCTGCTAAGCGGCCTGTCAAACGCTGAGCTGCTTTTTTGGTTGTTGGTGGTTCCATATTGATGATGGCATCAATTTTTTCGGGGTTGGCTTCAATTCCCCTTGTTGAGACGATGCAGCCTAGCAGTTTTCCTTCGCTTACCCCGAAAACACATTTTTTGGGGTTTAATTTAAGTCCAGCGTACCGAAGGTTGTTGAACACTCTTGCCAAGTCTGATATGTGTTTTTCTTTTAGCTCGCTTTGGACAATCAAATCATCGACGTAGGCAGAGATGGTGAGTTCATCTTTGAAGACTTCAGATGTCATGCTAGCGAAGGTTGAACCTGCGTTTCTGAGGCCTTCTGCCATTCTTCGAAAGCAAAAAGTGCCCGAAGGTGTAATGAAGCTTGTTTTTTCCTCATCTTCTTCATTCATCCAGATCTGGTGGTACCCTGAGAAACAGTCGAGGAGAGAAAGCATTTGGCAACCAGCTGCTCTGTCGACCAAGGTGCTTATGTTAGGCAGGGGAAAGTCATCCTTCGGACAGGCTTTGTTCAGGCAAGTGAAATCTACACACATTCTCCATTTTTTGTTCTTCTTCTGAACTAGGGCCACGTTTGAGAGCCATGTTGGATATTTGACTGGGCGGATGACGCCTGCGTCCAAGAGTCTTTTTACCTCTGCCTTCACTGCTTCTTTCCTTTCTTCTGACATTTTGCGAAGCTTTTGCTTAACTGGGCGATAGCCTGGTTTGATATTTAGGCTGTGCTCTATCAAAGTTCTGTTTACCCCTTTTAGGTCCTCTGCAGACCAAGCGAAGGTGTCGGAGTTTGCCTTGAGGAAAAAGATGAGGTTGTTTCCTGATTGGGGGTCTAGGTTGGCTGAGATAAACACTTTCCTTTCGGTGTTACTCTCAAAGAGTTGGACTTGTTTAGTCTCTTCTTTGGGTGATGCTTTTACTCTGTCGATGCATACTTCACCCTCGTCGCTGAGGTTTGTAGTTCGAGGCTTTGACAAATTGTGGACATTGCGTTGCCCCGGTGCTACTGTTCCTTCAGCTGCTCTTGCAATGTCTTGGTTTCCGTATACTGCAACGACCCCCTTCGGAGGAGGAAGCTTCATGCAGAGGTATGCAGGGTGGATTACAGCATTGAATGCATTGGTGACGCTCGGCCGAATATTGCATTGTAAGGATAGAACATGTCAACCACATCGAAGGTTATGTGCTCAGTTCTGCAGTTCAGCTGATCTCCGAAGGTAACGGGCAGAGATATTTTTCCAACAGCTCTTACTTGTTGCCCGCCGAAACCGTATAGTGGGTTGTCGGCGGGTTGTAAGATGTTTCTATCAAGCTTCATGCTATCGAAGGTTGTGGCGAACAGGATGTCTGCGGACCTTCCTGTATCGACGAGAATTTTGGTGACTGTCCACCCTGCTAAGTTAGTCTCGATCACCATTGCATCAGTGTGAGGGTAATCCCTTAATCTCATGTCACTAGAATCGAAGGTTATTGGGATGTGAGACCATCGACCGAACTTGTGCGGCCCTTCGATGGCTACATGGTGTACTCTTCTGGCGTGTTCTTTCCTTTGCCTTTTGTTGCCGTGATCTTCGTTTGAGCCTACAGTGATGGCTAGAATCACACCGAAGGTTGATGTTGGGTTGTTGATGGTTGTCTGGTTCTGGGCTTCGAATTTGACAGGTTGGGGAGCTAGCAAGGCTGGTATTGGTGGTGGTGGTGGTAGAGTGTTGCTCACTTGCTAGTTGGTTTGGGTTTGGGTTAGAGGGGTTGTTGGGAATGTGACAGTATATGGTGCATTTTGGCGTTGTGGGACGGCGGTTGGCTGATAAGGGGCTTGGCTGTAGTGTGGGTGATGTGCGTAGAAAGGTTGGTGCGAAGGTAGGTCGTAGTTTATGGGGGTGTAATGGTATGGAGGATTGGGTTGGTTGAAGTTTGGTTTCCTTGTGTGATTGATGGTTCGGTTGTCTGCCGAAGCGGCTCTTTTCGACTCCTGATACTCTTTCCCCTTAGCGAAACACTCGCATTGCTTGGTGGTGTGCCCTTTCCCTGGACCACAAAAATGGCAGTACATTTTTGCGGGATCTTTCTGTTGGTTTCTTTGGTCCGGCGGGGGTGGAAATCCTTGTGGATTTTGGTTGCCCGAAGGTTGAGCACCCCATCTTTGGTCCTCAAAGGGGATTGCCTTGTTGATTGCGCCAATGTTGCTTTGTTCTTGGCGAGGGTTGTTTTCTCTCGCTTGAGGCCTCGGTTGTGGCTTCTGTTGTGTTCTTCGGGCGTCGGACTTTGCCCTAAAGTCCATGTCTGCTCTACAATATCTCTCCATTGTCTCATGGAGTTCTTCGATAGTGTTTGCTGGTTTCCTGGCAAACTTTGAGGAACACGGGCCTGGACGCAGGCCACTGACTGCATCGAGGATTACGGCTTCATCGGATATTCCTGGAGTTCTTGCTCTGATTTGGATGAACCTTCGCCAGTAATCTTGCAGTGGTTCGCGCTCTTCTTGTTTACAGTTGAACAACTCGATGGGGTTTGATGGGGCTGCTGTGATACCCTTGAAGTTTGTACAGAGCCTATCTCTGAGGTTGGCCCAGGAGTCCACAGTTCCGGGGCGAAGGTTGCTGTACCAAGTTTGCGCAATGTCACGGATGATGATTACGAAGGATTTTGCCATTGTTGATTCATCTCCCCCTGCTGCGGCGACTGCCTCTTCATAGCTCATGATGAATTGGCGAGGGTCAGTGAGACCGTCGTAACGGGGTAGATTTTGTGGATTGTAGCATGGTGGCCAAGGTTGAGTTTGTAGTATCTGGGAGAGGGGTGATTTTGGGTCATATGGCATTTGATGTTGCTGGGCTCTCCGTTGGTTGCGAAGGTTTGGCTCTCTTTCCTCTGGGTAAATGTGACACCCCAATTTTAAGAACAAAATTGGAGCACAATATATGTATGCCAGGATCAATTTTCATACATATATCCACATCATAGTAAATATCAAAACAATGCTTTATTAATAATATCGAACTTTATTACAAAAATGACCCTCGGGTCTGAAAGAAAAGTACAGACTCTCAGTCTAACTCTAATGTAGACTTCGTGGAAACTGGACGCCATCTCCACAGGAAGGTCGACCGGGGGCTGCGCCATCCTAGTACAAGTCGTCTGGGTCGTATCCACCGTCTTCTGGGTACAAGTTGTCGGGGTCGTATCCACCGTCTTCTCGGTACTCCTGCTCCGCGTCGTAGTCTCCAACGTCTGGGTGGGGTAGCAGGGGGTTCAAAGAGAAAGGGTGAGTACATCGAAATGTACTCCGCAAGTGTAGGAAATAAATGCTTATGAGGCTATTAACAAAGGTAGGCTGACTCTGTTTGACTCAAGCGCCTAAAGCAACACATCCTATTAAATCCTATTTCCTATGCACCTATTTACTAGGTTATAACCACAGTCTCCAACGGTAACAGTAACCACACTTGGAGTCGCACCGAGCAAACCACACTCGGAGTCACACCGAGCAACCAACTCTTGGAGTCCACCAAGCAACCACACTTGGAGTCACACCAAGCAAACCCACACCTGAAGTCCATCAGGCAAACCACACCTGAAGTCCATCAGATGAACCGAACTAGGCCGTTACAAGGAGTCTTATATGTATTAGTTCCATATGTCACGACATAGAAAGCTACCTTCCGTAATAACACCAGGTCTGTGCCCGAGCCTGGGAGTCACTCCCGTACCAAGCAGTAACCCGCGTAGAAGAAGCCTCTGTACCCATGTCATATGAGACTAATAACCACATAAGGCTTCTCTAATGAACTGGAACCAAACCACCAGCTAATCTCGAAGAAGTCCAAGCCCGCTCGTGACCGTGAGCACGACTGATATATCAGTTTTAATACTCTGCACAGTTCGCACATCTTTACCCATGAGTCATGCGTTCCCCATCACGCCAAACACTGCCAAGGTGCACAGCGGGGTCGCACTACAAGGCCTTTACAAAGCCTCCTCCATGTCTGTTCTACACGTTCACTAAGGTTTCACCGCTAACAGTGGATATACACACCACTGCAGAAGCCCCCTCTTGTGCCATAAATCCGACCCCGTGTAGACCCTCAACTTGGAGGAAACTAATTACTTAGCCAGTCCCAGAGCCATATAGGCCTCATGGTTTGCGCTATTTTGCCGGGTTACATGCTTCAAGAACCGGGTCCTAGGGATCCAGGCAGGATAAATCTAGCACAAGCCCAGAACCAAAAACCAAAACCAGTTGCCGAGTCCACGGCACAAAACCACCAATACGGTCCATCCTGCCGGATTTACCTACTCACCATACTACTCATTACCAAACCATGTTCCATAGATCATTAATCAGAATTAATTATAATTACCCATCCCAACCCAAGACAGCAAGGCTAAGCATGACTTCTACCCAAAACATCCCAAACCAGGTGTCAAGGAAAATATAATCAATTGCTAGTAAACCATATCATGGGATTCAATTTAAGACTACATGCATCTACTAGATCTAACTACTCTGTTGGGGGAAGGGGCCCTCGGCAGAGGCACCACGCAGGCTGGCTAATCAAAGCGGCCCTTGCGCGTTCCCCGCACAACTCGCGTACCTTCGGGAAAACCCGCCTCTCTACATGCTAAGTCCCTCAAATCGCCATTCCGGCCCTCGAGTGCTAACCCAACCTTCGTACTGGCTTTGTAAGTTTTCACAGGCAGAAGACGCGAAGGGCGCTGGGAGCAATCTTCGTGAGGCCGCGTACCTTCGCCAAGAGGCCCAGGTCTTAGTGGGAGGCGAAGGTACCCGGGCTTCGCAACAGTTTGGATATCCTCGCAAGACGGAGGTCAGCCACGCATTTCAGCGAAGGTGATCACGAACCAAGCGGCGGCGGGCGCGCGTGGAGCAAGCTAGGGTTTCGGCCTAGTTGTGTTTGTACGATTCTGCCCTCCTGTGTGTACAACGCGGAGGAATCTTTTCTGTACCCTTTTTTAATTTGGTCAGCGCCCCTTGGTATCCCCTATAAATACCAGAGGGTGAATAGTGTATCGAGGACGACTTTTTGGGAATAGAGCCACGTCAACCTTGTCTTTGTCTCCTCAACCTTCGCTGTTGCTTCCGACGCTTGGTCACCTTCGCCACTCCCCTGCATAAGTGCGGAGGTGGGGCAAGCGTGTTACCAACAGTTTGGCGCCGACCGTGGGGATCGAAGTTCGAAATGGCAGGAAACAGGAGAGCGCCCAGAGCAAGGGACCGACGCGTCGCCAGTGAGACAGCGACGGTGGTTCCGCCTACTGAGGAGATTGTGCAACCCTCGGGAGCAGAGGGTGCCACCCCAGAATCTGAAGTCCCGGGCCCCCAGGCCCGAGTGGTGGCACAGCCGCACCCCCACACTTCTGGAGAAGGAGAGGGGAGAGATGAAGAAGAGTTGGGCCTCAAGGCCCTCGAAAGACTTCAAGCTGAGCTGCAAGAGAAGAAGAGGCGCCTAGATCAGCTTGAGAGGCACAACCGGTTGCGCTCGATCAGGCAAAGGGCAGATGAGGCCAGGGAACAGCTTCGCCGAATGGAGGAATCCCTCGCTGCGGCTGAAGTCGAAGCCGAGGGATGGAATGATGAGGAAATGCCCCCGCTGCAAGAGGGGAATGAGGAGCGGGGTCAAGACAACCTTCGTCGCCATCCACCACCCCCACCACCACCAATTCACCCAGAACCACATCCTATGAGGCCACCCAACTTTCGCCAACTCTACCCAGATGAGAGAGAGCCTAACCTTCGCAACCAACGAAGACCTCAACAACACCAAATGCCCTATGACCCAAAGTCTCCACTCTCCCAAATGCTCCAAACCCAACCCTGGCCACCGTGCTACAATCCACAAAACCTGCCCCGCTACGACGGGCTCTCCGACCCTCGCCAATTCATAATGAGCTATGAAGCAGCAGTTGCCGCAGCAGGCGGGGATGAATCAACAATGGCAAAGTCTTTTGTCATCATCTTGCGATACATTGCACAAACCTGGTACAGCAACCTCCGCCCCGGAACAGTGGATTCCTGGGCCAATCTAAGAGACAGGCTCTGCACAAACTTCAAAGGCATTACACCAGCCCCATGCAACCCCATTGAGTTGTTCAACTGCAAACAAGAAGAGCGCGAACCACTTCAAGATTATTGGCGGAGGTTCATCCAAATCAGAGCAAGAACCCCGGGAATATCCGACGAGGCTGTCATCCTCGCTGCAGTCAGTGGCCTGCGCCCAGGCCCATGCTCTTCGAAATTTGCCAGGAAGCCGGCAAACACAATCGAGGAATTACACGAGACAATGGAAAGATACTGTAGAGCAGACATGGACTTCAGAGCGAAGTCCGATGCTCGGAGGTCGCAGCAGAAGCCGCAGCCGGGGCCACAACCAAGAGTAAACAACCCTCGCCAAGAACAAAGCAACATCGGTGCCATCAACAAACCAATACACTATGAACACCAAGGACGGGGCACTCAACCTCCGAACAACCAAAACCCCCAAGGTTTGCCACCCCCGCCAGATCAACGAAACCAGCAAAAAGACCCCGCGAAAATGTATTGTCATTTCTGTGGTCTTGGAAAGGGGCACACCACCAAACAATGTGAATGCTTCGCCAAGGGAAAAGAGTTCCAGGACTCCAAAAGAGCCGCTTCGGCAGACACACGAACCATCAACCACATCAGGAAACCAAATCTCCACCCACCAAATCCACCATACCACTATACCCCCATAAACTACGGCCTACCCTCGCAACAAACCATCTACGCTCACCACCCACTCTACAACCAAGCCTCTTATCAGCCAACCACCATCCCACAACGCCAAAATCCACCATACACAGTCACATATCCAACAACCCCCCAAACCCAAACCCCAACCACCCAACAAGTCAACAACGCTTTAACGCCACCACCACCAATACCCGCTTTACCAGCGCCTCAACCTATCAAACCCGAAACCCAGAGCCAAACGACCATCAACAACCCAACATCAACCTTCGGAGTAATACTAGCCATCACCGGAGGTTCAAATGAAGACCATGGCAACAAGCGGCAGAGAAAAGAACATGCCAGACGGGTGCACCATGTAGCCGTCGAAGGACCACACAAATTCGGTCATTGGTCCCACATCCCCATAACCTTCGACTCCAGTGATATGAAGTTGAGAGATTACCCTCATACCAACGCCATGGTGATCGAGACCAATCTAGCAGGGTGGACTGTCACTAAAATTCTGGTCGACACAGGAAGCTCCGCAGACATCCTGTTCGCCTCAACCTTCGACAGCATGAAGCTTGATAGGAACCTCCTGCAACCTGCTGACAACCCTTTATACGGCTTCGGCGGTCAACAAGTGAGAGCCATCGGGAAAATTTCTTTGCCCGTGACCTTCGGCGACCAGATCAACTGCAGAACCGAGCATTTAACCTTCGACGTGGTCGACATGTTCTATCCGTACAATGCCATATTTGGCCGAGGGGTAACCAACACATTCAACGCAGTCATCCACCCCGATTACCTCTGCATGAAGCTTCCCGCTCCGAAGGGAGTGGTCGCAGTATATGGAGACCAAGACATTGCAAGGGCAGCCGAGGGAACAGTAGCACCAGGACAACGTAATGTCCACAACCTGTCAAAGCCTCAAGCTACAAACCTGAATGACGAAGGTGAGGTGTGCACTGACAAAATAAAGGTGTCACCCAAGGAAGAAACCAAACAAGTGCAACTCTTCGAGGGTAACGCTGAAAGAAAGGTGTTCATCTCAGCCAACCAAGCCCCCCAATCAGAAAGCGACCTCGTCACTTTCCTCAAAGAAAACTCCGACACCTTCGCCTGGTCCGCGGAGGACTTAAGAGGAGTGAACAAAACCCTAATAGAGCACAGCCTAAACATCAAGCCGGGCTACCGCCCGGTCAAACAAAAGCTCCGCAAAATGTCAGAAGAAAGGAAAGAGGCAGCGAGGGCTGAGGTAAAAAGGCTTTTGGACGCAGGCGTCATCCGCCCAGTCAAGTACCCAACATGGCTCTCAAACGTGGTATTAGTACAAAAAAAGAACAAGAAATGGTGAATGTGCGTAGACTTCACGTGCCTGAACAAGGCTTGCCCGAAGGATGATTTTCCCCTCCCCAACATAAGCACCTTGGTTGACAGAGCAGCCGGCTGCCAAATGCTATCTCTACTCGACTGCTTTTCGGGATACCACCAGATTTGGATGAATGAAGAAGATGAGGAGAAAACAAGTTTCATCACACCTTCGGGAACATTTTGCTTTATGAGGATGGCAGAAGGCTTAAGAAACGCGGGTTCAACCTTTGCTCGTATGACATCCGAGGTCTTCAAAAATGAACACTCTGTCTTCGCTTACGTGGATGACCTGGTTGTCCAAAGCGAGTTAAAAGAAAACCACATTTCGGACTTGTCGCGAGTGTTCAGCAACCTCCGGCGCGCTGGATTAAAGCTAAACCCCGAAAAATGTGTTTTCGGGGTAAGTGAAGGAAAACTGCTGGGTTGTATCGTCTCTGCAAGGGGCATTGAAGCTAACCCCGACAAGATTGATGCTATCATCAACATCGAACCTCCGACAACCAAAAAAGCAGCCCAGCGCTTATCAGGCCGATTAGCAGCTCTCAGCAGATTCATTTCCAGATCAGCTGAGCGAGGGTTACCTTTCTTCGAAACTTTGAGAAGCACTGCACCATTCAACTGGGGACCCCGGCAGCAGAAAGCCTTCGAAGAATTGAAGAAGTATCTCACCAGCTTGACTATTTTAACCAGCCCAAGCAAAGGGGACTTGTTACTGCTGTACGTCGCAGCCTCGCCTCACGCAGCGAGCGCAGTCTTAATTAAAGAGTTGCACGAGAACAACAAAACCAGGCAAGCCCCAATCTATTACGTATCAGAAACCCTCGAAGGCCCTAAACGAAATTACTCAGAGCTCGAGAAGATAGCGTACGCAGTGGTCATGGCATCAAGAAAGCTCAAGCACTATTTCCAAGCATACGAAATCCATGTACCCTCGGCTTTTCCCCTCGAGAACATTTTCAAAAACAACGAGGCAGTCGGAAGAATAGCTAAATGGGCAGTTGAACTCAACAGCTATGCCCTAACCTTCGTCAGTCGTACAGCAATCAAATCCCAGGCGCTAGCAGATTTCATAGCAGAATGGACCCCAGACCCTCGCAAAGATGAAATTCACCAAGACCCATTTTGGACTGTGTATGTTGACGGAGCCTGGGGTGCAACCGGAGCAGGGGCCTCGGCCATTCTAGTCTCGCCATCCGGATCTAAGCTAAGATACGCAAGAAGACTTGACTTCAAATGTACAAACAACTCCACAGAATACGAAGCTGTGATACTCGCCCTCTCAAGGCTTCGGTCACTGTCAGTCCGAAGAGCAGTCATCCACACAGACTCACAGGTCATCGCGGGGCACATTGAGAAAAACTACAAGGCCAAAGATCCAGAGCTGCAAAAGTACTTCCAACACGTCCGAAGGTTAGAGTCCTTCTTCCTCGGCATATCAGTAAAGGCAATACCAAGGTCAGAAAATAGCGAAGCAGACTACCTAGCCAAAGCAGCAGCACAACAATTACACCTACCGCCCGATGTCGACCCAATCAGCTTTCGAAACCTCCGAAAAGAACGCCAAGTTGATCAATGCAATCCAGAGTGAGGACTGGAGGGCACCTATCATAGCCTACATCAAGGGGCTCCACGAACCAAACTCCAAAGAAGAAGAAAACAGGCTAAAACAAAGAGCACGAGGGTATAAGATTGTAGACAACATTCTGTACAAAGCTTCAGTAACCTCGCCCTGGCTCAAATGCGTCCCGCAGTCCGAAGGAAATGACATCCTTAAGCTTATCCATGAAGGCATTTGTGGTTCACACAACGGCCCAAGGGCACTAGTTGGAAAAGCCTTTCGGCAAGGTTTCTACTGGCCAACGGCGCTAAAAGATGCAAAAAACATCGTCAAACAATGCGAAGGTTGCCAACTAACAGCAAAAAACCAAAATGCCCCAGGGGCTCCGACGACGCTTATATGCCCAACATGGCCCCTGCAAAGGTGGGCAATGGACCTCGTGGGCCCACTACCGACAGCTCCAGGAAACCTTCGCTACGCGGTGGTAGCCGTGGAATACTTCACAAAGTGGATTGAAACAAGACCATTGTCTTCCATCACCTCCCTCGCAGTGAAAAAGTTTTTCTGGCAACAAATAGTTTGTCGATTCGGCGTCCCCAAACATCTCACCGTCGATAATGGCACCCAGTTTGACTGCGAAGTTTTCAAAGAATTCTGCACACAAATCGGTACAATCTTATGCTTCGCTTCAGTTCGGCACCCTCAATCCAACGGCTTAGTTGAAAGAGCTAATGCAACAATTTTCCAAGCCGTATCCAAGAAACTGCAAGGCAGGCCTAAGGGAAAATGGGCGGAAGAGCTAACCTCGGTCACTTGGTCTCACAACACCTCGGAGTGCAGAGCAACCAAATTCACACCTTTCAAGCTCCTATTTGGGGAAGAGGCTGTGCTACCGGAAGAACTGAAGCACGAATCACCGAGAACAACCCTCGAACCAACAGAAAAAAGCCAGCTGCTCAACAAAGATTTACTCGAAGAAGCAAGATGCAACGCAGTGCACAACCTTCGCAAGTATCAAGAAGAAACCAAAAAATGGAGAGATAAAAAGGTCAGAATCAAAGACTTGCAGAAGGGTGACCTTGTCCTCATCCGGAAACAAAACGCCGGCATGGCGGGGAAGTTCCAGCCAAAGTGGACCGGTCCATACCTGATTTCAGAATGCAATCGCCCTGGCTCTTTCCACCTCTCTGACAGCGAGGGAAACATCCTGCCTCATACCTGAAACATCGACGACCTTCGCAAATACTACCCATAGCGGAGCCTTAGCAAGCCCTCGCATTATGTAATTTGTTGTTTCTTCCATCCTCTATGAATGTAACAAACAAAAGGAGCTGCACTCTTTTTCCTTACGAAGGGGCGTAAGGTTTTTTAATGAGGCAGTATCCAAACCCTTAATACAGGCTAGAACCCCCAAAAAAAAGTAAAATCTCCAAGTTATCACTTTTACTAGCAAACATCGAAAAAGCACTTCTTTTTCAAAGAGCGCTACAATCGATGAAAACCCACTAAGATTGCTTCGAAAAACAACCCTTTTTCTTTTCAAAGCAAACTTCACCTCCACCTAAGATAAGGGGAGGCGCGAAGTCCAAAAAAAGGCCGAGCACCCTGGCAAAAACGATAGGGGCTCACAAAAAGCAAACTTCACCTCCACCTAAGATAAGGGGAGGCGCGAAGTCCAAAAAAGTCGAGCACCCTGGCAAAAATGACAGGGGCTCGCAAAAAGCAAACTTCACCTCCACCTAAGATAAGGGGAGGCGCGAAGTCCAAAAAAGTCGAGCACCCTGGCAAAAATGACAGGGGCTCGCAAAAAGCAAACTTCACCTCCACCTAAGATAAGGGGAGGCGCGAAGTACAAAAAAGTCGAGCACCCTGGCAAAAACGACAGGGGCTCGCAAAAAGCAAACTTCACCTCCACCTAAGATAAGGGGAGGCACGAAGTACAAAAAAGTCGAGCACCCTGGCAAAAACGACAGGGGCTCGCAAAAAGCAAACTTCACCTCCACCTAAGGGGAGGCGCGAAGTCCAAAAAGTCGAGCACCCTCGCAAACACGCCAGGGGCTCGCAAAAAGCAAACTTCACCTCCACCTAAGGGGAGGCGCGAAGCCAAAAAAAAAGTCGAGCACCCTCGCAAACACGCCAGGGGCTCGCAAAAAGCAAACTTCACCTCCACCTAGGGGGAGGCGCGAAGCCCAAATAAGTCGAACACCCTCGCAAAACGCGAGCCTCGCTAAAAAGAAAGGGGGTGTCGCTGTTTTTTACAAAACATCTCAGTTTAGCGAAACGCGAGCCTTGCTAAAAAGAAAGGGGGCGTCGCTGTTTTTTACAAAACATCTCAGTGTAACGAAACGCGAGCCTCGCTAAAAAGAAAGGGGGCGTCGCTGTTTTTTACAAAACATCTCAGTGTAACGAAACGCGAGCCTCGCTAAAAAGAAAGGGGGCGTCGCTGTTTTTACAAAACATCTCAGTGAAACGCGAAACGCGAGCCTCGCAAAAAAGAAAGGGGGCGTCGCTGTTTTTACAAAACATCTCAGTGAAACGCGAAACGCGAGCCTCGCTAAAAAGAAAGGGGGCGTCGCTGTTTTTTACAAAACATCTCAGTTTAGCGAAACGCGAGCCTCGCTAAAAAGAAAGGGGGCGTCGCTATTTTTTACAAAACATCTCAGTGTAACGAAACGCGAGCCTCGCTAAAAAGAAAGGGGGCGTCGCTGTTTTTTACAAAACATCTCAGCGTAACGAAATGCGAGCCTCGCTAAAAAGAAAGGGGGCGTCGCTGTTTTTACAAAACATCTCAGTGAAACGCGAAACGCGAGCCTCGCTAAAAAGAAAGGGGGCGTCGCTGTTTTTACAAAACATCTCAGTGAAACGCGAAACGCGAGCCTCGCTAAAAAGAAAGGGGGCGTCGCTGTTTTTTACAAAACATCTCAGTTTAGCGAAACGCGAGCCTCGCTAAAAAGAAAGGGGGCGTCGCTGTTTTTTACAAAACATCTCAGTTTAGCGAAACGCGAGCCTCGCTAAAAAGAAAGGGGGCGTCGCTGTTTTTTACAAAACATCTCAGTGTAACGAAACGCGAGTCTCGCTAAAAGAAAGGGGGCGTCGCTTTTTTTTACAAAACATCTCAGTTTAGCGAGACGCGAGCCTTCTTTCTGAGCTAAAAATTGCACACAACAAAACAACGCAGTGCCGGACAGCCAGCGAGCCTTGTCAATATCTGATAACAAGTAAGGAATCGTAGCGACATAAACCAACATTCAGTGTTCCCGTTCATTTACAAAATAGCTTCGCAACGACAAACAAATCATGGAAAATTACAAAAATTACAAGGAACCTTCGCTCCCTTCAAGTAACATCGAATCACCAGAGCCCTCGCTACCTTCCTCAGACTCTGGCTCCACCGCAACGATGGGTCCCCACAACAAAGGAGCTGCCGGAACAATCGGCAGCTCCCCAGATAAAACCCTAGCCCGATACATATACGTACGGCCTACATCACTGACCTCCGAAGGTTCCTCCTTTGGGACCACTAACGATCCGTCCGGGCCTAAATCTAATTCGGTTCGCCCAAACAAGTACTCCAAGGCTATGTTCTCATCAATATCATCATCAATTCCAACTTGCGAGGACGAAGAAGCACCAAATAAGTAACGGGTGGCCTGCCGGTCAGTAAAGTCCGCCTCGCGCTAAAAATGGCTCGACCTGCTATTTTTTAAATCGTACCTTCGCACCTTCGACCACCAAAAACGCTCGAAGGTCAGTGAGGGATGTTTCAGCTTAGCACGAGCCCAAGATTCGCCAGTTACAAAAACATCTTGATAGTTTAACGTCAGGGGCGTCACATCAAACACTTCTAGCACGGTTCCATCAGGAACCTGCATTACCATAGAATTAAAAAGTACCGTCAAGTCTTTCCACCTACCTCACACATTACAAAATAACCTTCTCATCCATACAACCCCAAATTCTCACACCTGCTCGTCTCCCCCGTGCTCGCCTGTTTCAACCCCGCCAGTGGCAGTATCCACACCTTCAGCAGGTGCCTCCTCCGTGGCCACCCCCTGCTCGACACCTTCGCCAGTGGTCGGGGCATCAGCGACCAAAGCTTCAGCCTCGACTGGTGGAACCTCTGCAGAACTAGGAGCAGGAACAGCTTCGGAGCTACCACCAGCATCAATGGCCGCAGGCGGCGAAGGCATCGCCTCCCTCCGAGCCTGTAAGCACAAATAAGAGAAAAGAAACCTAAGTTAACACCAACTCAATAATCATCGAAACAAAGCCAAAAAACCAGTCTATCCAATAACACGAACCTGACGAGTAGCCTCGGCAGCTTCCTCGAAAGCAAGAGCGCGACCACCGCCAGCAATCCAAAACCGGCGAAGCAAGCGCATCGCACAATTCTGAACTTCGGCGTCCGCGATCTTCATTTGACGCACCTCGTCCACGGTTGGAAACTTATGGCTGGGTTTCTTAATTTTGCGAAGGTGTTCGTAATCTGCCTGACGAAGCGTACCAGCCATCGCTAGTGCTCCGGCATACCCACCAAAATCTGCAGCATTCCCAACCAGCGAGCTAAACACATCCAGCTCATTACATAACCAACCTTCAAAACCCGCTGCGTCTTCAGCATGCAGCGGTTCCCCGGCAGAACCTTCGGCTTCGGTCAAGCATGTATCTATCTTATTTTTAACCCTCGCCATGCTTTCCCGCCAAGCCTCGGCTTGGGTAGCCAGCTCCGAGGACAGCTCCTCTATGCGCTTGTTCGCAGCCACCAAATCCTTGTCCTTTTGCCGGTTAACAGCCAGGAGCTCCGCGTTGCTATTCGCAACCTCTTGTGTTTCCTCTCGCGATTTCTTAACCTTTTCCAAAGCAGCTTTGAGCTCAATCTCTTTGTGTTCCAAACTCTGGCGAAGCTCCTTATTAGCTTTCTCCGCGTCACTCAACCGGTCATTCAGGTAGTGGAGATTGTAACTCGCCCTCCGGCGCGCCGACCGGTTGAGAAGCATCAGCTCAGCCACTTTGACGTCAATATCATCGTGAAGTCCCTCCAAGGGCTCGTTGGCCAGCCGAAGCTCCGCCTCTGGCACACATATACGGTTGAACACCCGACCCAGAAAGCGCCTTTCCTCCAGAGCACACTGCAAGTGACATTCTCGAAGGTCCAGACTTGTGAAAAGTTCAGTCGCCGGGTCGGAAACTCCAAGTTTCTTCGCATAATAAGGAAGACATGACCGGCTAGCCTCGCCATACGGCCTCTTCCCCGGGGTCTGGTCCGATTCGGCGTCACCCTTAACCTCGAAACCTTCGACCCAGATGTGCGAGCCAGCAAACTCGGGAAACGACCCTCGCGGAGGACTTTCTGGCTCAAAGTCCCGTATGATGTCATCAATGCTTCGCGCAGCCGCAGCACCAACACTGGATGAGGCAATTCTTTTTCCTTGAGCGTCCTCGATGGATACGTCTTCTTCGGAGTTACCCCCGCTACTTGACGTATCACTATCCTCATCGGAGGAGTCCTCTTCAGTACCGCCCTCCTTGTCTTCCTTCTCCCCTTCCTCCTCATCATCATCGGAGCCACCCTCGTCATCCGAGATCTGAACCAAAGCACCAATACCGCCCACGCGGGGCACCCGTCCTCCAGTCTTCCCAGTGCCTCGGCCGCTCAAAACAAGGGCCGAGGATGAGGAAGTGGCGGTACCTCCCGAGCCGACGATGACCTTCGTCGCAAGTGTTTTAACTCGACCACCGGCGCCGCCGCGTCCTCGGCCACGACCCCTCTTCGGCCGAGAAACAACTACCCCCTCCGCAGAAGCACGTTTCCTTTTCTTCGGCGCATCTTCGCTCGACGGAGCAGGCCAACTCACATACTGAACCTCAAGGCTGTCAAACATCCTGTTAACCCGACCTCCGCTACCTATCGAGCTGTGGATCGCTTTAGTCTCCAACGTGGAAAGCTTTCCAATAAGTTCCACCGCCCACCCCTGAACACGCTTGTAGACTGCTTCGACCCCATCTTCTCGCCTGGGAAATTTATTCATAAGTTTATCCCAAACCTTATCAAGGTCAACCTTCGGCTTCTTCAAGCTCTTACCCTCGTACCTCGAGTCTTCCACGACTGCAAACCATGCCTGTCTCTGGCTGAGGGGCCAAATCTTAGCACAACAGTACTCCTCGACCAAGTCGCGAGCACACTGAGACCGCGCCACAACCCTCAAACAATCAACACAAGCGTGAGCCTCGGAGCTCATCATAGCTTCGGCGCTAACATCACCAAGCGGCAAAAGCTCGCCGCAGAGCTCTGCATTCCCACTAAGCTTATAGTAAAACCAGGACTCCTGCCACCCACTGGTCCACTTATTTTCTGGGCTTGCACTGGCAACTCCGACCCAGCGCGATGGCAAAAAGTGTATACTGCAAACTGTCCAAGACTGGTGTTACCTCCACGATCCGAGATCTTGCGAGGTTGCATGTGCACTCTATGGGTCCGAACAAACCCCTCAACATGAGGAACAACACCCTGAGAGCGGCACGCCCAGATATAAACTGACATCTTTGTAAAGCACGAGGGTGTGAGCTGGTGGAAGCGCAAGTTGAACCTTCCCAGAACCGAGGTCACAAAAGAGTCAACAGGGAAGCGAAGACCGGCTGAAAAAATTCCTCAAATACAACCACCTCATCTGCGTCCGGCTTCGGCACCGTCTCCCCGGCACTGGTTTTTGCTTTACCTTCCTCAATCCAACCCCACCTGACATAAGACGCAATCTCCGCGGTGCAAACTCGGCTGAGTCCGAAGTCGAAGGTAATCCCCTCATCCGCGGCTGTAGGAGAAACAGCGCGAGCAGTTTGCTTCAACCTAGCCATCTCTTCAACTGCTAACACTACCGAACAGCGAACGCCTGTCTCAACCCTCGCAGACAAGCTAAAACAAACCTTCGCTACAAGCAAATTGCAACAGCAGGATGGCTATAGCAGAGGAGGGCACAAACCAAACCCCTCACCCACCCCTTCTATTTATAGACCGGGTGGCGGAACGCCCCACCCGATAACACCGGCACGAAAACCAAAAAAGCCACGGCACAAAAAACAAAACGGACTTCAACAGTTCAAAAAACAATACTATGGCCCGGCCCAAAAGCAGCCGCGGGCGTCGCTGCCGAGGGTCCCGTCTCTTTTCCCGTCGAAAGGCGCTGCTTGGGCCTAAACACGGTTCTTTAGATCCAAGACAACGAGGGGCTACTGTTGAGGGAAGGGGCCCTCGGCAGAGGCACCACGCAGGCTGGCTAATCAAAGCGGCCCTCGCGCGTTCCCCGCACAACTCGCGTACCTTCGGGAAAACCCGCCTCTCTACATGCTAAGTCCTTCAAATCGCCATTCCGGCCCTCGAGTGCTAACCCAACCTTCGTACTGGCTTTGTAAGTTTTCACAGGCAGAAGACACGAAGGGCGCTGGGAGCAATCTTCGTGAGGCCGCGTACCTTCGCCAAGAGGCCCAGGTCTTAGTGGGAGGCGAAGGTACCCGGGCTTCGCAACAGTTTGGATATCCTCGCAAGACGGAGGTCAGCCACGCATTTCAGCGAAGGTGATCACGAACCAAGCGGCGGCGGGCGCGCGTGGAGCAAGCTAGGGTTTCGGCCTAGTTGTGTTTGTACGATTCTACCCTCCTGTGTGTACAACGCGGAGGAATCTTTTCTGTACCCTTTTGTAATTTGGTCAGCGCACCTTGGTATCCCCTATAAATACCAGGGGGTGAACAGTGTATCGAGGACGACTTTTTGGGAATAGAGCCACGTCAACCTTGTCTTCGTCTCCTCAACCTTCGCTGTTGCTTCCGACGCTTGGTCACCTTCGCCACTCCCCTGCATAAGTGCGGAGGTGGGGCAAGCGTGTTACCAACATACTCTAACTCAAAATAAAATAAATACGGGAGCAATATGTGCAAGGACACTTGCCTTCGGGCTGGGTCGGATCGACGAAGGCACGGACTGGATCCTGGGGTTCCGCGTAGCTCGCACTTGCTGGATCAAACATCATCACTTGGCCCAAACAAACATAATAAGAAACAGTACATCAATAGTAGTAAAATGGTATATGAACTGTTCTACTGCATAGAGCTCGACGAGACTAATCTAACGCGACTTGAACGGGTCGAAACGGAGTTAAAACGAGCAAGTTATGGGCTTTTGAACTCGGGTGGCAAAACTGTAAATATGTTGAAGTCGTTTTCGTATTTAAAATAAACAAAATCTGAAAAGGAAAGTGGCGCGGACCGGGCCTCATTTCCTAAAAAGCTCGGGGTTTAATCTGCAAGTTTCAATAGACTCAAGGCACAGTAGGGACGGACGATGGGTTGGTTTCCGAAAAATAGGAGGACTTAAGTGAAAATGTGCCCCGGCCGATCGGCGTGGCAGCGCAGCTGCTGACTCGGCGCCCTGCTGCTGATGTGGCCGCCACGCGGCACGCGGTGGTTTGCCCAGTGCACCACGCGTCCGCAGACCGGGTGAGCTGGCCCGTGTGGACCCAGTCCACGCGACTGTGCAACCGGTGTATACCCCTTCGACACAACTTCTAATCGTGGCCACCCGAACAAGATCAGACGGTGCGGGGAGAGGAGTTGGACGCCGGTGCAAAGGAGGGCGGCGGCGCCCAGAGCCGGCGCGGCGGCGCCATTGGGAACATGGCGGTGGTGCTCGGGATCGGTCTAGAGGGCACGGGAGACGTCGGGAAAGGACGAAAATGGAGGAGGAGCTCACCTGGATTCCTCTGTGGGCTCTGCGTGGTCGAAGGGGCTCTGGTGGCGTCCACGACGGCGGAGACGACGTCCAGTGGTTCGGGGCTCCGGGGTGGTCGATGTCGTGGGATTCCTAGCATGGATCTCACCCCAAGGACAGGTCCCCTAGACGCGGCTCGGCTCTGCGGTTCCGGTGATGTGCGGAGAGCATTCGGCGGTAGGCACAACAGGGGGGAGGAGAGCTCGAGTGGAGCTCGAAAATGGCAGCGTGGGACTCTGGCGAGGGCGTTGGTGGCAACTGGGGCGATGAGGGGGCTCTGTGCAGGACGTAGAGGCGGCGGCACGCGGATACGAGTCTCGAGGTGCTTTCAGAGGGGTAGAGAGAGGAGAGGATGGCCCGATGGGAACAGCTGGGGTGCTCGGTGGCCATGCCATCCTGGCGGCCGATGGGATCTTGAGCGAGAAGAGTGGAGAGGACGAGAGGAGGGGAGCGTATTGCGGAGAGATGAACCGGCCTGCGGCGATACGTGGAGAAAGGGTTGTCGCAGCCGAGTCTCAAGGAGGAAGAGGCGTGCGGTGGGTGGGTGCTCGGATGATGCCGATGTTGCGGCTGAGTTGCGGACTCACGAAGAGGATGAGTCCGATGAGCGGGGTCCACCGGTCAGCGACCGTGGGTGGAGAGGGGCACGTGTAGCCGGTGCGCACGCGGCTGTGCGGGCTGGCGCTGAGGGGAGAGCGCTGCAGGCCAGGAGGGAGAGAGGTAAGTGGGCCGCAGGCGCTGGATGGGCCAGGTCGCGAGTGGGGAGGGAGAGACTGGGCCAGTGTGTTGGGCCGGCGCAGTGAGGGGGAAGGGAGCGGGTCGAAATGAGGGAGAGGGGAAAGCTGAGGGGTTTTGTCCATTTCCTTTTCTTTTCCTTTTGATTTTTTTTTTCAAATCCTTTTCAAAATCTTTCCCAAAATTCAAAATCAAAACTGTTTGAAAACAAAACAGTTCACAAGGTTTTGAAAACATTTCCCTAGGTTTTTCAAATGAAAATTTTGAGTTTAAATTTATAAAATTTTCACAAAACTTTTATTTAATTTCTAAATAGAATAAAACCGATTCGTCGTAAACGGGTTTGATAAAATTCTTTTTCACCCAATAAAACCATGCAACGGCATGAATGCAACAAACATCTGGTTAGATTTTTCCTCCATCTAGGGTTTGGGCCATTTTATTATTAAATTCTAATTTATTTTATTTATTTAAAAAATCGGGGTGTTACAGTAAAGTTGGCGAAAGTTTGGTTGTCTTATAGGGTATGGGTTATCTTGGTGATTTGGTGGTGGTGGGGGTGGTGGATGGTGGCGGAGGTTGCCCTGATCCTGCCCTTCATTCCCCTCCTGCAGTGGTGGCATTTCCCTATCGTTCCAACCCTCGGCTTTGGTCTCAGCTGCTGCGAGGGACTCCTCCATCCGGCGAAGCTGTTCCCTTGCCTCGTCCGCCTTTTGCCTGATGGCGCGCAGCCGGTTGTGCCTCTTGAGCTGGTCTAGGCGTCTTTTCTTCTCTTGCAACTCAGCTTGAAGTCTTTCCAGAGCCTCGAGGCCCAATTCCTCTTCGTCTCCTCCCTCACCTTCTCCTGAAGTGTGGGGGTGCGGCTGTGTCGCCGTCCGGGTATGAGGGCCCGGGACTTCTGAATCCGGGGTTACATCTTCTGCTCCCGAGGGTTCCACAATCTCTTCAATGGGTGGAACTACCACCGCAGCCTCTCTAGCCGCGCGATGGTCTCTAGTAGTGGACGCTCTTCTGTTTCCCGCCATTTCGAACTTCGCTCCCCATGGACGGCGCCAAACTATTGGAAGCACTCCTGTCCAACCTCCGCAGCAGAGTAGGGGTATAGAACGAGGGTGTACAACTGTCAGACGTACGTAAAGAGATTTGTGAAGGTGTATGCGAGCAAAGGTGCAGGAAATAAGTTGACTGGGGAATTCTTCTATTGCCAAAAAGTCCACCCTTTACACTGTTCATCCCTTGGTATTTATAGGGAATACCAAGAGACACCGGTAAAATTACAAAAGGGTACAGAAAAGATTCCCCGGCACCGTACAGGGAAAAGGGCAAAGTTGTACAAACACATCTGGAGTGGAAACCCTAGCTCGCCTTCCTCCTGCCCGCTGCCATCTGGCCCTGCTCGCCTTTGCAGGAGAGGCATGGTCAGACCCCCGGCTCCGCCGGTTGCGAGGTCAGACCCAGACCATGATCATGACGCTCGAGGGCTACCTTCTGCGCTCCTTACGCGCCTTTGCCTGCAAGACACACAATGAACCCCGAGGGTCGAAATTGTATCCGAACGTTAGAAAGACCGGTCTGAAGGGTCCAAAAAACGGAAAGAAGAGAGTTCGAGAGAGGGCGCGGGTCGCGCGAAGGTCATTCTTCGAGCCAGCCTGCGCGGCGCCATTGCCGAGGGTCCCTTCCCCCAACACTGTTTTATACTTAAGAAAGGCAACCTGGACAAATTTGAGTCTCGATCTTCTGACGGTGTGTTTTTGGGTTATGGCGCTCATACTCGTGCTTATCGTGTACTTAACCTTGACACTAACCGAGTCATGGAGACATCTGATGTCACCTTCGACGAGACCATGGTTTGTCCTTCTTCTCGTTTTGAGCGTGCAGGTGATCATGAGGTTGGCGAACCTCTTTTTGATGATGAGGAAGAGGGTGCTGAAGGGATGGATGACCCAGCACCTCCTCCACCTGCTGTGCCGCAAAGAGCGGCTTCTATTACGACTCACGGCCCCGATCCCTCTTCTTCGACTTGGAGGCCGTGGGATCCGCCACCTCGAGCGGTACCTTTTGTACCCGAGGACGCACCAGCTGCTGTTGAGGGGGAGGCCACTTCGGCAAGGGAGGCGCCACGACACATCCAGCGCCAACACCCGCCTCAGCAGATGATCGGCAGCATCGGCGAACGTGTCACTCGGTCAAGGTCACAACAAATCTCTCACTTTGCTCATTCTGCATTTGTTGCTGATTTTGAACCCTGAGATGTTGGACACGCTTTGACGGATCCAGATTGGGTCAATGCCATGCATGAGGAGTTAGAAAATTTTGAAAGAAATCGGGTTTGGGTTCTAGTTTCTCCTCCCTCTGAGTGTCACCCAATTGGAACAAAATGGGTTTTCAAAAACAAACAAGGAGAGGATGGCCATGTTGTGAGAAACAAGGCCAGACTTGTAGCCCAGGGGTATAGTTAGAAGGAGGGGATAGACTATGAGGAAACTTTTGCTCCTGTAGCTCGTTTGGAGGCAATTAGGATACTCTTGGCTTTTGCGGCATCCAAAGGGTTTAAACTTTTTCAAATGGATGTCAAGAGTGCCTTCTTAAACGGCTACATAGAAGATGAAGTGTATGTGAGACAACCCCCCGGTTTTGAAAATCCCAAGTTTCCAAACCATGTTTTTAAACTCCACAAAGCTTTGTATGGTTTGAAACAAGCCCCTAGAGCCTGGTATGATAGGTTGAAAACCTTTTTGCTTGCTAAGGGTTTTAAGATGGGATGTGTGGATAAAACGCTCTTTCTCCTCAAGCAAGGCAGTGACACACTCTTGGTCCAGATTTACGTGGATGATATCATTTTCGGTGGTTCTTCTCACGCTTTGGTTGCCAAGTTTGCAGACACTATGAGCAGGGAATTTGAGATGAGCATGATGGGCGAGTTGACGTTTTTCCTCGGGTTGTAAATCAAGCAATCCCGGGAAGGGACGTTTGTGCACCAGGGTAAGTATACCAAGGACATATTGAAGAAGTTCGATATGGGTGAGGCCAAGCCTCTTCCAACACCCATGTCGACCACAACGGCCCTGGATGCGGATGTGTATGGAGAAGCTATGGACCAGAAGGAGTACTGGAGTATGATCGGGTCGCTGCTGTACCTGACGGCGACACACCCGGACATTCAGTTCGCGGTGTGTCTTTGCGCGCGATTTCAGTCGTCGCTGCGCACCTCGCACCGTCAGGCAGTCAAGCGCATTATGCGGTACTTATCCTTTACTCCAGAATTTGGGATTTGGTATTCTGCTTCCTCCACCCTCTCCCTTTGCGGTTATTCCGATGCCGATTTTGCTGGTTGTCGCATTGATCGCAAGTCTACTTCTGGGACTTGCCAGTTTATTGGTTCTTCTCTTGTTTCGTGGTCTTCTCGCAAGCAGTCTAGTGTCGCCCAATCTACCACGGAGGCTGAGTAAGTTGCTGCGGCTAGCTGCTGTTCTCAGTTGCTTAGGATGATGGCCACTTTGCGTGATTTTGGTCTGAGCTTATCTCGCGTTCCTTTGCTTTGTGACAGCACGAGTGCTATTAGCGTTGCTAAGAACCCCGTGCTGCACTATAAGACCAAACACATTGATGTGCGCTTTCATTTTCTGCGAGACCACTATGAGAAGGGTGATATCGACCTTCGCCATGTCGATACTCATCATCAATTGGCTGATATTTTCACCAAGCCTTTGGACCAATCAACTTTTGCTAGGTTGAGAGGTGAGCTTGGTGTGTGTTTCCCCTTTTAGATGGGGGAAACATTTTGACTCTTGTATTATAAACTGACTTTGTGTTTTTCAGTTGGTTTCTTCATGCATCTTTGCATTTCATCTTGCATATTTACATTCAGAGCTTCATGTATATAATCTGAAGAATGTAACTATGTTTTGTATAGTATTTGTTCCGATGCTTTATGATGATGATGTAGCTTATGCTCTTTCTGATCACTATTACATGTTGTGAGCGGAGCTATTTTATGAATGGTGGATCTGATTAATGAACTTAAAACTTTCAAATGTTCACCATTGAGATATGCAACTAGCATGTGTAGAATGTGTTGAAATCACTTGTGCTCTTCATATATGCTAGGTTGCTATGTCCCTAGTGTTGAGTCATTCACTTGCTTGGTGTGTTCATATTCTGTCTTAAAATCTGAACCAAGTGTAGTGAATTGAAAAGATCGAGATGGGTTTGCTTGTCAGCACATCACAGTTTCGAGACTGTTTCTCATTGTACTTTGAGTTAAAACTTGAGCTGTGTAGTGTATGACTGAAACTGTTGCTTTAAGCTTCTGATTGCTTCTGCATAGGCTTCGCACAGTTGAAAAGTTAGGCAATGACAAGCTTTTAACCTCTCGCAATCGCATGCTGAAATTTAAACTTGTGTAATTTGACCGATGCAACTCCGATAAAATTTTGAATACACAAGTCTATGTTTCACTATATAGCATGATGATTGAACTGTGCTAGGGGTAGTTCACCTTGTATACATGTTTAGCACTTGTCTGATTTCCTGTCTATACATGTTTTGTGCTATTTTGATGGTGAATACCTTTTTGGCTGAAAACTGCTCTTTTTGCTCACATGTTCATATTTCGTATTTACTGATCAGTTTGAGCCTTTGCTAGCTGCTTATGGATGTTGTTGAGTCATCGGATCAGAACTGTGTAGAGCATCCTTGCATTCTCTTGATTATATTCCTGAAGCTGCTAACTTGCATTTTAACTCATATGCATTTTTGGAGGGAGATTTTCTGTCAAGGGGGAGAAATTTGAGTGTTTGTGCACATTTCCTTGCTGGTGCATTTTCAACTAAAGGGGAGAAAATATTGACAAATCATGTGTTCCCTGTGTTGTGTGCACTATTTGAGGGGGAGTTTGCTAGTTGTGTTGAGCCTTTGCCTCTTTCTTGAGGGACTAGCAAACATTTTCAGCACTTCACTTGGTTTTTAGCTCTTCAATTGGTATCAAACTCTTTTGGTTTTGAGTTGGTAACAGTTGGTATCGAGCTTCTTTGCTAGCGGTGTTGAGCCCGTTCTGCCTCTTCTTGAGGACTAGCTCTGTTTTTGCTTGAATTTCAGTTGTTCCTTCAATTGGTATCATGTTTTCTTGCTAGCGGTGTTGAGCCTGTTCTACCTCTTCTTGAGGGCTAGCTCTACTTTGCTTGGTTGCGTCGAGCCGTTGCCCATGTCTTTGGGAACCAAGTTGTTTTGCCCTTTCCACTTGACCTTTTTTGGCGTTGCTATGCTTTTGGGTCATTTGGTCGAGTTCTCTCTCTTTCTTCCTTCTTTCTTCTATTTCATTATGATTTGTGTTGGTAGTTGACAATGCACTCATCAAGGGGGAGATTGCGGATACATGGGTGTATGCCGAGTCTCTGAGTGATGAGTGATTGTCAACAGGGATAATGCGCATGTTCTTTGGCTTGTGTTGTGTAGGTGTCGAGCACGGATACAGTGATCGAAGGCAAGGTGAAGGTCAAGTAGAGACGTGCCGTGCCGATGGACCGAGAGTGGTGAAGGGCGGACGTGAGGCTTGGACTGAGGGACCGGTGGCCTGAGGATCAGCTGTGGTGGCTGACAGCCTGGGACAGCGACGAGCGAAGACTTGCGGGTGGACGGGGTGAACGGGCGGTGCATCCCCTCTACGGCTCGGTTTGGTGGTTGAGCCACAGAAAAACCACTGAGTGGACGGTTTCCAAGTTTGGGCCCCAAAACCTGGGTGCTGATGGTTTCCAAGTTTGGGCCACAAAACTCGGGCTAAGGATGGTTTCCAGGTTTGGGCCTCAATACCTGGGTGCTGCGGGTTTGCTGAGTTTGGGCCTCAAAACTCAGGCGATGGTCGGCTGGTTTCCCGGTTTGGGCCTCAAAATCGGGGGTTGGCTGTGAAGGCTGGTTTCCCGGTTTGGGCCACAAAACCGGGGGTGCGACATCCGGGAAAAGGACAAGCAGAGCGGTGGCGGCACGTGGCGGCGATCGGTGAGGTTGCGTCGAGGCAACGCTACCAGTTGTGCGGGCGTGGCCGTCGGATCACCACCTACCATGAGTTGGTCCAGAATAACCCTAGGGTTTAGCTGGTTCACTCTGTAATTAGCTAGGGGTAGAGTGGGAATTAGAATTAGGATAAGTAGAGGGAGACACCCACCTCCCATCCTATCTCAGTCATTTGCTCTTTGCTTCTAGGGTTTCCTGCTCTCCCAATCCCCTGCTGTAGCTAGCTGAGATCCGCAAAGAACCATACCTCTGTGTACTGGAGATTTTAGGGAAGTGAGACCATAATCTCACTCTTGTAGCGTGTGGTAGCCACACGGTTGCAGATCGATGACTTGATTCGCGTTTTGTTCATGTTCTTCGTGTTCTTCGCTTCTCCGCGATTTTCCCATCACTCGATCTCCCTCTCTACTGCGTCTTTGCGAAATCCGTTTGAATCAACTTGTTCTTTATAGTGAGGAGATCATTTCCACCGAAGGAATTCATCTAACTCCTCACGAACAAGTAGATCGGGTTTATTTCGTTTTCGTGGCGCTTTTTTGTTCATACTCCTCCCCTTTCGATTTCCCGGTGATTGAGTTGATTTGAGCGGATGATTTCTTGAGGATAGTCTCCTAACTACCTCGTGATCATCCTCTCCAAGTTTGGGAACGTGGGATTGAGTTTTGATTCAGATTTGGGAGGATTCATGAGAAGGGCGACCAAAATCGCCCTCTCTGTTCATCCGTGGATAGTCCACCAGGTGAACCGCGGACAGTCCGCGCGTCGGGCTTGAGCCAGACTAGTGGCAGCGAGCCTCGACCACTTTGGTCAGATTTGACAGGCAGACAGTCCGCCGTAGTCGATCGCGGACAGTCCGCGAGTCGACCAGGGACCTTCAGCAACCTTGTTGTTTTGTCCATTTGGCCGGCGGGTAGTCTGGCACCCAGTCGCAGACAGTCCGGGGTTGAGCCGGACAGTCCGAGACCGTACCGGCGGACAGTCCGGGAACTCGCTGTGTGTTCCGGTTTAGTGCGTTTGCTCTCCTGGCTTCTCCGTTTGGTTTTCGGACTTCTCGTTTGGCTCTAGAGTTGATCAAGGAACCTCTCTAGGTATCTTTGCTACTTGTTAGCATAGGTATTTGGGGATATCTCGACGTAGCCGTCTATCTACGTTCGGGACTTGGTTTTTGAGGGTTGAACTTGCTCCGGTGCTTTTGGCGTTTTGGTTAGCTATCGCTTTATGGTGCCTCGTTGTGATCCTAGGAATCATCCACCCTCTTCCAAGGGTCGTGGGCATCACGGTTTCGATCGAAGCTCTTGGGGTTGATTTTGGGGACAAAAGGGAAAAGTTTCGAGAGAAATATTTGAGCTCCCATTCACCCCCCCTCTGGTCACCTTGCTATTGCATTCTCGGTCCTTCAAAGAGAGTAAAGCTAGGAACAAAGAGTAAAGAACTGAACATGTTGAGTTAATTAGGTTGGATCAAATAAGGTGCAACTGAAACATGTTTGGTTCTTATTTATGCACATACCAGAATTGAGGAGAAGCTTTTCAATAAAGTGTGTTAACACCAGATTTTCGCACGCATGAAGATATGGCAGGTGGGCCCAGCTGGCAGAGAAGAAAGAATTCGGCAAGTAGTCAGATGGCTATTTGGTCTTCAAGATTTCGATGAATGTATGTGCGGTCGGCTATCTTGCAGAGAGGTAGTTCCATTCGGGAGATGGATGTTGCAGACGAAGCCGGCTTGCATGGAAGGCATATGGCGATGAAAGATACCGAGAAGATTAGGAATAGATTCCATATCTTTCCATATTTTGTCATTGTAAAATCGTAATCGTCTAGGACTCGTATTTCGTTCAGGGTATAAATATAAGCCCTCGACCATTGTAAAATTGTTCACAACCACATCAATACAAATCGGCCCCGTGCCATCTTCGAGTCCCTAAGTCGTGTCGTCGAGTTCTTCGAGAGGAAACATCGATCCGTCGACCTCCGTAAGTACCGGCAGCCTTGTTATCATGTCTAGTATCATGCGGTGGATTTAGATATGATGCAAGTAGTCTCGTATGTTAAGCTTAGTATCGTGCGGCGAATTTAAGCTTATGACGGGAAGTTTTTGCTTGTGCCTTGTATCGTGCGGCGGATTAAGACATGAGTAAAAATAGTTATCGGCTCTATTAGATTTAGCAGATCTAGTAGATTCATTAAGTTATCATGTGTTATGTGTTTTATTTATTTAATTCCTGTAGCACTCTTTTGCCCAATCTAGATTGATTTCTATTCGGCCTTGTTTCACAAGTTTACTTGTGCTTTGCTAATCATTAGATCATGATGGCCGGGCCAGTTTTCGATCTAGGTTGTTACATGTTGCGGGTTCGTACATGTCGATCATGTTTATGCTTTGATAGAACTGGGTGTCGTGCGGTAGATGCAGGTTTTAGATTAGTTTGATCATGTTTGCTTGTATGTTCCTTCCTCATGGACCCCAACTCGGCTAATTTGCTGATTTTGGTTATGTTTACATGAGTAACGAGTTTTTATAGATCTATTCAAATATATGCATGCTTTTAGCTTGTTATAATTAGATGTATCATACGGTGGATTAATCTAATTATAAGAAGGGGTATAGACTTATACCAAGTGGTATCATGCGGTGGATTAGCTTCGCTTAAGTTTATGCTTGACGGGTCTATGAAGACTAAACGTGCGGCAGATTAGTTGGATTGGCCTATGCATGTATTATTTGGATAGATCTATTCTTGCAAGTTACCTGTTTATAATATCTTTGATTTGTTCAAGCATGTCTTTCATTTGCATTCGGCAGTTAATATGCTTCACATACTCTGTCCTCATACTTGTCGAATAGCTTTGTATACATGCTCTGACAGACAGCTTCTGTAGTTGTGTGCCGTCACGACTGGCTTTCGAAGCCGTACATATGGAACTGTCTGGTTTTACCCAGCACGTTCCAGAGGTATTCTCATGTTTTATCCCTTGTTGGTTTTCAGGTCAAACTGACTGGCACGTCTCCGGATTCAGTACACTCCGGGCACTCGATTGAAGCTAGCCTCGTTCGGCTTGCTGTGTGTCTTGGCGCAAGGTGTCACTTTTTGCGTCAACACATTTTTTGGCATGCCTGGTGGGACCACTTTGTTTCAAGATGCCTGATATCAGCGATGATCAAGTTCTGGATGTGATCATGGACGACTTGCCGCTGGAGTCAAAAAGCTTGGTACAGCAGGCCTGCGATGAATTCCAACGCAAGTGCCTGGCGTCTTTCTCCAAGAACAAGAGCGGCAGGGTCTTCCAGAAGCAGGAGTTCCCAAAGATTCTTCCTCACCATCGACATGATATCCCCAATGAAGAAGAAGCTATTCGGAAGATGACTGAAATAATGCATAAGGTTGTATCAGAAGCTGTAACCAATCATCAGTCGGCTTTCCTGAACACTTTTCGCACTATCATGGTCAATGCTTTCAGTCTAGCCATGGATAAATGCTTTGAAGAAACTGTTGGTCTGATGCAGGGACCGTTGTTGTTCCCAGTACCTCAACGTCAAAGGATCGCAGAAGAGGGCGGAGCTGGCCCAAGCACAGGTGGGATGGTTCCTCATGAGACGCAGCAACTTCCTCAGACCTATGGCCAGCTCGCGTTTGGCACGACAGGGAATGTCCCGCAATCTGCTTCTAAAGTGTCTCCTGCAGCGAACAGGATGCAGAAGAATATGTTTGGAGACGGATATCATGAGTTCATCGATTATAGCTCAATTAATGCTCTTCCAAATCCTGGCTATAAGAGTTCAGCAGGGCTACATCCTGGGGGGCAGGCACAAGCAGCTCCTGATCCGAATGTTGACCTCATCATGCATAAGATGGCTGATATGATGCAAAATCAATTCGGCCTGAAACCTAAGAATCAAACTTACACATACAAGTCCCCCTATCCAGAGTGGTACAATCGGGTAGCTCTTCCTCCAAGGGTGAAACCTCCTACTGATTTCACCAAGTTTTGAGGCCAGGATGACACCAGTACTATAGAGCACATCGGCCGCTACTTGATGCAACTTGGAGAAGCATCTATAGATGAGGCTTAGAGGATTCGGTATTTCCCGTTGTCATTAACAGGGCCAGCCTTCTCGTGGTTTTCTTCTCTACTAGCAAATTCTATCAATACATGGGTGGAGCTAGAGCAGAAATTCCACTCGTATTTCTTTACGGGTACCAGCGAGAAAAAGTTGGTCGATCTCATGAGCCTAAGGATGAAACCTGGCGAGATGCCACAAGAATATCTGCGCCGATTCAGGGAGACCAAGAATCTTTGTTATTCTCTGAATTTGTCGGATGACCAACTGCCGGAGATAGCCATAGCTGGTATGTTGCCGAGTATCAAAGAGAGGCTATTCAGCATGGAGTTTGATGACCTTGGGCAGTTATCACAAAGGCTGGCGACGGTGAGTAATCAAGCCTAGGGGTTCAAGAGGAATAATCAGTTCCAGAAGGGTGATGTGGCTGCCAAGATGTATCAAGCTTTCCTAGAGGAAGCAGCTGAGTACGATGATGAAGATGAAATAGCTGCAGCCGAGATAGTCTGGGATAAAGAACCAACTCAAGTCAACCAGCGATGGCTGAGGCAGCAGAAAGGTACTTATGACTTCGATGTTTCCAAGTCAGATAAATTGTTTGAATACTTGTTGAAGGAAGGACGCATCAAGTTGCCGGAAGGTCATCCTATGCTGCATCCTGAAGGGGTCAAGGACAAGAAGTATTGTGGTTTTCACAATACTAGATCCCACTCCATAAACGATTGCCGAGTGTTCAGAGTACGAATCCAGAAAGCTATCCAGGACGGGCATCTGAGGTTTGATGGGAAGATGAAAATTGATGGTAGCCCTTTTGGACAGAATGTTGTGTCCTTCTCTGTTAACATGATCAACGCAGCTGATCCCAGGGATAAGAGCAAAATGAAAGTTTTAACCTCTGATAGAGCAAGAGAAGCTGGTGTCGTTGACCCTAATCGGCAGATTACAAAGAGAGAGCTTCAGCAGAGGGTTTGGTTCCAAAATAGCCGAACTGAGACGGGTGAAACTTCCAGACCCAGGGTCACGACGCGCATCTTGTTGAATAAATGGCATCGGGAGCAGGAACGATACCAGAAGCAGAGACTTTATGAAGAACGGAAGTTCCTGAAAAAACAACGAAGGTACGAAGAAGAGATGTACCAGGAAGGACGGGAAGACACGAAGGAGCAGGAACAGTCTCATTGGGAATGCTCGTTCTTCCAGTATTGTTGGAACGACGGCTTGAAGCTGCCTGTTAAGAATAACTGTCCTGAGTGCAGTAATCAGTACTCCGAGTATAGGCAGTCTCGAGTCAACCGCCAATCTGTCCATGAGAGGCTTGGGGCATGAATCCCTGAGGATGATCGGCGCATAAAAATAAATAATTCCGAAGATCGGCAGGGAAGAGGATTTGCCGATCAAAGTTGGGCTCACACTGAAGAAGAAGAGTACCGCGAGTATGTCTAGCAGAGAGGACAGTGGTGTCCACCAGGATTGAGGAAGAGCCAGAAAAGGAGGGTGCGGCACCTAAGAAATAGAGAGCTAGAACAAGCAAATGCCAAAGTAAAGCGAGTTTGGCGCCCCAAAGAGAAGCCGGATGGGGGTGATCGTTCGGCTGACGCATGCATGGCTTTCTTTCTTCCATCAGAATTTATAGCTCCCAAAGAACAGGACGTCCAAGATGAAGTGTATTCAGATTTTGATGAAGATGAATTCCAAGAGTTATTGGCTCATCTTGTCTTGGCTCAAAGTGCAGTATTTGATAAACCAGCTAAGCATCGACACCTGAAGCCATTGTATATGAGAGGCTATGTTAATGGCAAGCCATTGACTAAGATGTTTATTGATGGAGGGGCTGCCATACATATCATGCCATATACCACCTTCAGAAAACTTGGGATGGCAAGTGAAGACTTGCTGAAGACCAACATGGTGTTGAGAGACTTTGCTGGCAATTCTTCTGATACTCGGGGAGCAGTCCATGTTGAGTTGACGATCGGGACTAAGACCTTGATCACTACCTTTTTCGTCATTGATGGCAAGGGGGCATACAGTTTGCTATTGGGAAGAGATTGGATACATGCAAACTGTTGTGTGCCGTCAACTATGCATCAGTTCCTCATCCAGTGGATTGGAGATGACATCGAAATCGTTCATGCTGATGATTCAGTGAGTATTGCGAATACAGAGCCTATCTACTGGGAATATGATGGCGTTGAGTGTTTTTCTGGAAGAGCTTGGGAAGCAGGTCCTGTAAACGTTTTCAACGAGGACCAACAGCCGATTCAGACAATCGGCTCTCAGAGCAATTTTTGAATAGATAATCCAACTGATGGTGATGGAGAAAGATTGAGGCCAAGTTTTGTGTCGGCTGACAAGGAATAAAGTGTTGATAACGAAGCCGAAGTAGGACCAATGTATGCAAGTCTGGGTTTCGAGCATGTTTTGAAGTTAACGAACTTTTGAGGGTTCTGCTTATTTCTCCATTGCCGAAGCTAATGAAAGAACAAGAATTCACATAAGGTGACGTACAACAGAGGGTATTGGAAAGTATGAAGGCACTTCCGCAACTTGGTATTTGTTTCAAGTTGTACGTGGCGGCCGATAGCCTTGCAATAGGATTGGCCCTTATTTTAAAATTTAAAGGATAAATAGCAGCTAGCTTTAGCCGAAAATGTTAGACCCGGAGAAGGGTGTTCGGCTGTAAAGAGGTTTTGATCATATACACGTCACTTGTGGGTTAAGCTTCGGCATTACTTGTTAAAAGCTGAACGCATGGAAATTATGTAACTTGAAGATACTTATATACAGCCGATGTAAAGCATCGCCTTTAGCAGAAAAAATGTTCCAAGAGTTCAAGTCATAGCCGATATTATTTATATCACCTTTAGTACAAGAAATTTATAACCCTGGTGGCCCTAGCGTTTTTCGAGTTGGTAGGTTTATTGGAAGGAGAGAAATCAAGAAGTGCAAATGGGCGTTATTCAGGGGAGAACGAGTTTCGTATATTACAAGCTTCATTTACAGATTTGTCCTGATACAAACTACTCTCGAGATAATCTGATCAGAACAGATTATGGGTCAACAGTCTCAGCAATAGCGGCAGCCTGATCATCATAAATTTCAAGGTCTTCAAATTCATCTGGGTCGCCGCCTGCGAAACCGACTAGTATAGAGGAGTAGTTTTCCTTGGTCCAAGAGCTCATTGCCGCTAAACCGAGGGAAACCCCGGCGTGCACACCTTGGATGATGGCCTGATCTATGCGAACATCCATGGCGTTAAGACGGGTTTCGGCTGAGTCCCCATGAGCATTCACTTTGAGGGCAATTTTATTCGTTGCTATTTTCAAACGGTCATTCTCTGCAGGAAGGGCTAACAAAAAAGGGATGCGTCAAGTAAGGCGGACTCAACCAGAAGAAGAGGACCGAAGATCTGCTAACCTGTGATGATGTTGCAGAGTTGTTTCCGTTGGTCTGCCCACTCAGCTTTCTCGATACTGTGCTTCTTGGATGCATTTTCCAGTTCCTTCCAGGCCTTATCCTTTTCCTCGCGGTATCGAAGAACATCCAGATGGGTCTGCTAAATTGAATCGTCAAATTCAAATCTGATGGCTTAGGGAAAGGATTGAGAAGTTATTGGAGTTACCGTTTCTGGAAGGGGAACTCGAGCTTGGTTGGATGAAGACCCCACCCTAAGAAGGACGACGGATCAGGGAAGGATGAGCAAGAAGAACTATCGCAAGGGGGTAGAGGGCTAGTCTTTTACCTATGGCACTAGTGAGTTAATGCCCGACTTCCTCCTGCTTCATCTCCGTCAGGGTGCCTGCCGTGGTCACCTTTGCCTGTCATTGATGGAAACGCAAGCAAGAAATTTTCTCTCTGGCTTGAGCTAGAAGCCGAGAAATGAAAATCTTTGCGAATCAAACTATTTGACTAGGGGTAAGAGTGACAGCTTGTATAAGGTCATATCTATAGAACCATGACTTGCACACTGGAGGATCAAGCATCGAAGTGGGGTTTTCGTGACTTATGGGCCGTTATTCGGCCAGGCCAGATTTTTGACGATTGGAAGAGTTCATGACTCCAGAATCAGAAAGCCGATAGGACTCGGCTAAGAGTTGTTCGATTTTAACTAATGATTTGGGAGCTCACGTTACCGATCGAAGTTGAAAGTGGAAAACTGAAAATCGGAAAATTCCTTAAAAAATACTACCTTGCTATCATCATGGATCGGGAAGCTGAGGGAAAAATCGGATGCTTTGGGTCCAAAATGACCGATTACAACAATCGCCTGCGAGACAAAGGTATCTAATGCGATTATCAGCAATAGCCGATGTGGTAAACATCGCTGCTAGAATAAAATGAGAAGTTAATGATTGATGCGCAGAAAACAGAGCATACATTGATCTCGAGGGATCAATCACAGATTGATTTCAGAAAGGCGAACAGAGGGACTTCTTATTTACAAAATAAATTACAGTGGAAGATCAGTTCGTCCATTCTATCCTATTTCTAATTGGGAGATCAAAGTCGAAGGAATCAGCCAGATCTGTTCCAACTTCTTTCATATCATCGACAGAATGAGCCACCCTGTATTCTAGCCCTCGCTCGCAGACGTCGAAATTACGGTAATCGGCTCTAGAGTGAATCCGTACCGCGTTGAAGGCGAGTGCTGCGCCATATCCCATACCAGCTCTAGAAATGTTAGGGAGGACTCGGTTGACTTCGTTTACATGCCTCAGAGCTGTCGTACCCAGTACGTTGGCCGTGACGGCGAGGTTAGCAATAGCTACTTCGAGAGATTGAAGCTTGGTCTCCAGAGCTAAAGAGGAGGAAGAGTCGGTAAGAGCAGAAAGGGAAGATAAAAAGGAAGATGATGAAGGGATGCTTACCGGTAGCCCGTTCCCGGGCAACATCGCGCTCTCGAGAGATTCGGTTGATCTCCCGATCCTTCCTCTCCGAATCGGATTGAAGATCTGCAATCTTTTGAATCAGGACCTCGGGGAGGTCGTCTCCGGCCCTTCTAATAAAAATGGTGAGGTAAGGACAACTGCCTCATTTTGAAACGAGAGAGAGAAAAGGACAACCTCCTCTTGGAGGTGCTAGAAGCACCAAGCTCGGAACTATGGCGACTCGCTACAGAAGACATCCTCCAGAGTAGGATATGACAAGAGAAAAGAGGGTTTTTTGAGTCTGAGCAGGGGAGTTCAGAGTGCACAAGTCGGAACAGGGCGAAAGAGGGTTTTAAAGAATCCCAGAGGATGCATCGGGAGATGAGTCGGCAGGTATAGTAATTATAGCATATGAAGGCGGACGCTTCCGGAGGTTCCACGGTAAATAGGAATTTTGGAATAAATATTTATCCCAAAATTAGGGGGCATGTGTTAACACCAGATTTTCGCACGCATGAAGATATGGCAGGTGGGCCCAGCTGGCAGAGAAGAAAGAATTCGGCAAGTAGTCAGACGGCTATTTGGTCTTCAAGATTTCGATGAATGTATGTGCGGTCGGCTATCTTGCAGAGAGGTAGTTCCATTCGGGAGATGGATGTTGCAGACGAAGCCGGCTTGCATGGAAGGCATATGGCGATGAAAGATACCGAGAAGATTAGGAATAGATTCCATATCTTTCCATATTTTGTCATTGTAAAATCATAATCGTCTAGGACTCGTATTTCGTTCAGGGTATAAATATAAGCACGCGACCATTGTAAAATTGTTCACAACCACATCAATACAAACCGGCCCCGTGCCATCTTCGAGTCCCTAAGTCGTGTCGTCGAGTTCTTCAAGAGGAAACATCGATCCGTCGACCTCCGTAAGTACCGGCAACCTTGTTATCATGTCTAGTATCATGCGGTGGATTTAGATATGATGCAAGTAGTCTCGTATGTTAAGCTTAGTATCGTGCGGCGGATTTAAGCTTATGACGGGAAGTTTTTGCTTGTGCCTTGTATCGTGCGGCGGATTAAGACATGAGTCAAAATAGTTATCGGCTCTATTAGATTTAGCAGATCTAGTAGATTCATTAAGTTATCATGTGTTATGTGTTTTATTTATTTAATTCCTGTAGCACTCTTTTGCCCAATCTAGATTGATTTCTATTCAACCTTGTTTCACAAGTTTACTTGTGCTTTGCTAATCATAAGATCATGATGGCCGGACCAGTTTTCGATCTAGGTTGTTACATGTTGTGGGTTCGTACATGTCGATCATGTTTATGCTTTGATAGAACTGGGTGTCGTGCGGCAGATGCAGGTTTTAGATTAGTTTGATCATGTTTGCTTGTATGTTCCTTCCTCATGGACCCCAACTCGGCTAATTTGCCGATTTTGGTTATGCTTACATGAGTAACGAGTTTTTATTGATCTATTCAAATATGTGCATGCTTTTAGCTTGTTATAATTAGATTGTATCATGCGGTGGATTAATCTAATTATAAGAAGTGGTATAGACTTATAGCAAGTGGTATCATGCGGTGGATTAGCTTCGCTTAAGTTTATGCTTGACGGGTCTATGAAGACTAAACGTGCGGCAGATTAGTTGGATTGGCCTATGCATGTATTATTTGGATAGATCTATTCTTGCAAGTGACCTGTTTATAATATCTTTGATTCGTTCAAGCATGTCTTTCATTTGCATTCGGCAGTTAATATGCTTCACATACTCTGTCCTCATACTTGTTGAATAGCTTTGTATACATGCTCTGACAGACAACTTCTGTAGCTGTGTGCCGTCACGACTGGCTTTCGAAGCCGTACATATGGAACTGTCTGGTTTTACCCAGCACGTTCCAGAGGTATTCTCACGTTTGATCCCTTGTTGGTTTTCAGGTCAAACTGACTGGCACATCTCCGGATTCAGTACACTCCGGGCACCCGATTGAAGCTAGCCTCGTTCGGCTTGCTGTGTGTCTTGGCGCAAGGTGTCACTTTTTGCGTCAACAAAGTGATGGTCACATACCTTGAGATGTTACCTTTATCATTGAAGACTGATGTGTCGAACCACCTTGTGGAAGCTTCTCTTGTCCAATTGGTTGTGTTTATGAACGGCTTGTCTTCTCTTGCTCATCTCATAGTGGCCTGAGTGATTGGAGCTTGAGAGGAGGAAGGACATAGTGGGATCATCTTTAAAGGGATCAGCCTTCCTTCTCTATGCGTTGACCCATCAGTGAAGGTGTGTTGTTCCTCAGGTCCGTACGATGGAGACTTTGTATTCTAGTGGTCCAGCTCAGACTTGTTCATCGACTTCCATGGAGTGAGTGCTTTGATTGTAGGCATTGTTTTGTGGCACTCATCTTCTGTCATGTCATGTGGATCTCTTTTCTCCATGATCAGTGAGCTGTGTCTCCCTTGCGCAAGTTGTTGAAGTTCATGTGTCTCTTCATCTCCAGTGTGAGTTCATCTCAGGACTTTCCCAAATTGATATTGAAAGTTTTCCTGCAGGGGTTAGTCCAACAAAATATCCAATATCCACTATAGCATACTATCGGCTCAAAAACCAACCTAGACACCATGTCTAATTTGATTTAGGAAGGCATTTAAACCTAAGCACCATGCTTATTGAAAGCAAGATCACCACTCCTAAACTAGGCACCATGCTCAATTTAAGAGATGTATGAAGTACTTCAAACCTAAACATATACTATAGTAGATGAAGGTAGTATTAAAGCATTAAAGAGATTTACTCAAATGGTGATGAGAGAGCATGATTAGTGTATAGTGCATGAGCATGACTTAAAGGTAAGGCTAACCAGGATAGCAACATGGTAAGGAATGTTCGTATGTAAGTGTATCCCCCAAACTTAGATTTTGCAAACATCAAGATTGGATTACTGTAATTCAATGTTGCATGATGATTGGTTGGACATACCTTGTGTTTGTCGTTCCTTAGAATATTTTTGCTCCAGACCTGCAAAGGTTAGTAACAAGAGTACCCAAAGGAATATTTTAACAATTATATCCCTATGCTCATTACACAAGGGCGGTGTAGCCGGAAGATGAACATTGATCTGAAAAGTGCTTGTTTTAGGACACTGAGCTTGTCTTTGGGAAACCTTCAAGATGATTTGGTGAGTGGTTTCCCCTCCAACACCAACTTTAAGAGCACAACGAGATCTACAACATTTGTGATAAACATATGCATCTACAACCACCCTTTTAAAGTTTTTGTAAATAGAAAGTGTGAGGGGGTTGCAAATCTCGAGTGTGACAATGTTAGACAAACCAATTGAATTAGGAGATGTCTCATATGAGCATGGATTTAAAGTGGTGTTTATGAAGTAGCTTCCATGCTCTTTGATATCATCTTCCTCGGTTTTAGAGAAGAACACTGAAGGATGGGGTTTATCATTTTCTAAATTGTGGGGTGTTTTCACTAGAGAAGGTTCTATGACAACCAAATTATTAAAAGGATTTGAAGGAATTTCAAATTTGGTTGTGTGTTCCTCCTCGTGTTGGTCGGGGTTGAGCTCGACTTCTTCTTTGGGGAATTTATCAAAAATGCCAGTGTAAGGAGTGTTTTCAAGGATTTTCTCAACGATGGCTTTCCCTTCACTAACAGTTTTATGAGTGAATGATCCTCTCGAAGAAGTACCGAGAAAAAGGGCAGCTTCTTTGCTAAGACCAAAATGAAAATGTTGTAAAATAACGTCCTCAGTCAAAGAAAGATCTAGGCCAGTGTTGACAAGGCGCATAAATCTAGCCTAGGTTGCTCCTAGTGTCTCCTTCTCTTTTTGTTTAAAGGTAAGAATTTCTATTTGAAGGGCAGTGATTCGAGACAGAGGGAAGAAAGCAAGACCAAATTTGTCTTGAAGTTCATCTCAGTTTCCATATACTCCTCTTACGTTATGAGCATACCACTGTTTCGCTCTTCCAAAAAGGGAGAACGGAAACAATTTCCATTTAATGGTCTCTTGTGTCATGCCACCAATAAACAAGCAAGAACACAATTGCTCAAATTCATGAAGGTGGGTGTAAGGATTCTCATCTTGTAGCCCAGAGAAGGGTTGCTCCCGAACCATGGCTATAAAGTCAGGACGAATTTGGTAGCCATCTGTAAGAATAGAATGTGATGATAGTGGTGGCTCCAACAATTCGCCCTTTGGAGCGGAGTATTTAAAGATAGGAGTTGAATTCATGTGGTAAGAAGTGTGGTGGTGAGGTAAAGGTAGTGGTAAAAGGAAAAGGTGGTAAAAGAAAAGAAACACGGATGACTTGGTTCGAAACTAGCATAGCTACCGTTGCCAGGCAACGGCGCCAGAAAGCTTGTTTGGTATTTTAAACGCACACAGAAAAATCCGCAAGCGCACGGATACCGATGTAGCTTTCACCCGAGAGTATTCCAGGGTATCAATTTCTATGGGGAACGTGAAGTGTACTAATCAAGGGGCAAGTCGTCCAAGAAAAGAATGATAATGGATAGAGAGAGATTTTAGGGTTTTCTAAGCAGGTCTATCTAATTAAAGGCTCACTATACTTTACTTACTTCAGGACATCAGAACACTAGCCACAGAAAGGGATGAGAAAGGGGCTAGGAAGCTCCGACTATGGTCCTACAAACACCAACCCGAACGTGGTGGACTACGTCGGCCGTTAGGGCTGTCACCACCTAGGGCTACCACAACTATCCGTGGGGCTGGGTGCAAACTCAGGTAAACCCTAGTCTAGACACCACGTCTACACTAACGTCTACTACTCTAATTACGTACAATAATTAGAGCACTCAATACGAGCGGAGATCCAGTAAATGAAATTAAATCAAGAACTAAAATTAAATATAATACTTGGAAATAGTAAATGAAGAACCTGGAGATTACTTGAAGACGAACTAGATGCTGCACCAATACAATGTCGAGGAAGATCCGACAGACCCGGCTCCTCCTCAGCTCTCTCCTTCTCCTCTCTCTAATCCGATCTCTAATTACAACTAGATGAACTGGACAACTAGAACTAGAAGAACTAGAACTTGAAGAACTAGAACTAGATCTAATTCTAGATGAACTAGAAGAGATTCATCTAGAGGGACCTCTACTTCTAATTGAAACCCTACTTTCTGATGTGGAGATGAATAATGAAGATGGAGATGCCTGGAGAGGGGGGTCTGGGGCTGCTTATATAGCCCTGGGCGAGAAACCGTGGCCATTGGATCAAACCGACCTTAGGGACGGTGGAGATGCATCCTAGGAGGCGGTGGAAGAAGGTTCCGGAAGGCGGAGGCAAAACAGCCTCCGTGGCCGACCGACCGGTCTCTAGGCCCCACCGGTCGGTCTGGCCTAGTGGGTCCCCATGGCGGGCCGCCTCGTGGTGTCTTCTGGTGTCTTCTAGATCCTTCTTTTGCAGGTTTCGTTGCAAAATTAATATCTTTTCATCCGAGACTCTGAATATAGCAAATGATATGTCTGTTTCGATCGTCTCGACGAGTTCTTCGCAATGGTGCACTCAAATTCATCACTTGAGATGCTTTTATATGGTAAAAACATGGATGTCCTACAAAACAAGTGAGAGCACCAAAACTCGTGGAACTTGTTAGTTTCAAACCCTACAACTATGCTTTGTGATTCATTTAGTGTCATTTCATGCAATAGTTGATGGTTAATTATGAGCATTAGTGGGCGTCAACAATCATGAACTAATTAAGTTCAATAGATTCGTCTCATGAATTAGTCTTCGGCTGATAAATAAGTTTTTTAATTACTTTGTTTTTAATAGACTAAATTAGGGTCGCAAAATCCGATGTGACAGACCTAAAATTTTTGTTGGGAAACGAACACCCCCTAAAAGGCAATATGTAGAAAAAAGGATTCCTATAAAAAACACCTCCTATATTTCAGGTGCCAAGATGATTTCAGGCAACACTCTTATACAACTAGGTAAAGCAACTGCAACGGTTTTGCAAATGAGTTTAGCATTCTTGTTTTTGCAAAAATGACTAAAAATCTCCTATCCAACGGTTTGGCAAATGAGCTTAGCATTTTTAGCAACTTGACAAACATCGGGTGATATTTAGCATATATGCCAAGCTGCGGTTCGCTTGGCAATCGCCCTCACGTGCTACTCCTGCAGGATATTTTCCTCTCTCGCGCACAATTTTTTAGTTTTATCAAGTCTAAATGCAAAACCATTGGAGATTGACTCCTTTTACCTTTGTCATATTAATTTGAGAGTTGAAAAATATCATATTTTGCCAAACAGAAAATGCAAAACCGTTGGAGTTACTCTAATACTAGTAAGTTGTTAATTTTATGATTTGTTATTGTAAGTGCATTCGCCCCCATTGTGGGTTTTGGCTAATTAATGACAATCAAATTAGGGACTAACGGTTATATAAAGACATGTATGCAGGTGTTAGTCCTTAGAAAGAATTACAATGTTGATATCTCGTGAACAAAGCATGTTAACTTATGTTGGACAAAAGATGCCTAGCTCAAGTGGTGGATTGATAGTTTATTTTAAACTTGAGTTATAGGTAAGTCGGACTATCAAGAGGGATACAAAATAGGCTGGCTAGATGTGGAGAAAAGTGCTCATGTCGACTAACAAGAGTTTGCTTGAGAGACACCGCACGATCACGAACACATAGATGCATATCTGTGAAGTCGGTAGTACCGACCATGGGGGTCGGTGGTACCGACCAGGGAGGCAGCACGCAATGCTCTCTGGGTAAACTTCATTTTGAACTGTCGGTAGTACCACCATAAAACTCGGTAGTAACGACCACCCGGACCATTCTAACACCCTCTCTGTGTAGGTTCGAAAATGGCTTGGCGGTAGTACCGCTATAAAAGTCGGTACTACCGGGCTCGGTAGTACCGACCCCGGTCGGTTGGTACCGAGCCACCGAGGTCGATTTGCGGACCTCTCTGTTCGAGCGTCAAATGACTTGGCGGTAGTACCGCTATAAAAGTCGGTACTACCGGGCTCGGTAGTACCGACCCCGGTCGGTAGGTACCGAGCGCCCGAGTGTGTTTCTACGGAGCTCTCTGCTCGTGGCCATTTTGGCCTGGCGGTAGTACCGCCATAAGGCCGGTACTACCGACCGTCGGTGGTACCGACCCTTGGCCGGTTGTTGAATCTAGGTCAACTCAGATCTGGCGCAACGGTTCAGTCGGTCGGTACTACCGACCATGGATGGTCGGTACTACCGACAAGCCTCGGGACTGGGTGACTATAAAAGCCACCCACTCGACTTCTAACCGTTGGCCACTCTCTTCACTTCATTCATTGCAACCTAACAGCAAACAAGAAAGCTCCCAAGCATTGACTCATCCCCTCTCTCTCCCCCTTTGCTCCTAGATTCATTCCCTTGCAAGATTTGAGCTAGGGAAGTGAGATTAGAGAGTGGGAAGCTTCGATCTATGACTTGAGCACTTGGTTCCCTCATCTTGCCGGCTTGGTTTGTATTTATTACTCTTGGGTTCTTTGAACCCTAGCCGGTTAGGTGTTCTTCGTGGTTGCCCGTGTTGATTCATTTGTGAGGGCTCCCCGAAGCGTTTGTATTTACCCTGTGATTCTTAGTGGAGAAACTCGGCTAGCCTTTGTGGTGGCTTGAGTGAGGTAAGGAGGTGAAAGAGACTCCGACCTTGGTGGTCACCTCAACAACGAGGAGGTAGGCACTCCTTAGTGGTTTCGCCGAACCTCGGGATAAATCCTTGTGTCCCACGTGCTTGTTGTTATCTCTACTTTGCATACTATACTTGTACTTGTGTTCTTCGTGTTCTTCCTATCCCTACCTCATTCTTAGGTCGGAGAGGACCGATCTACACGTCGAGAAGGAACCAAGCCTTGGGAAGGCTTCAATCTTCGTCTACAACACTTAGGAAAGTGGGGTATCTACTTGATCTGAAATTGCATCTCTTTACATTGGATTTGTAGTTGTTTTAGGTTTCCGGCGGTACCGTTTGTTTGTGTAGGTAGTATCGGTGTTTTATACCCGGTAGTACCTACCCAAAGAAACCGGTAGTACCAGCGGTTATTTAACTACAAGTTTTAGTCTTTGAAATTTCAGATCGTAGAAAATCACCTATTCACCCCCCCTCTAGGCTGATTTGATCCTTTCAATTGGTATCGGAGCCTAACCCTTTGTGTTAGCGCTTCACCGCGGAAAGGGAAAATCATGTCGACCCTAAGTGAGGCAGATCTTAACAACATTGTCAAGAGGATTGCTGATCAACTGAAGGAAGAGCAAGCAAAGCAGTTTGATGATCAAATGAACAAGATGAAGGAAGAGATTGAGAGCTTGAAGCAAGCTTTGGGCAGCAAAGGTGAACCATCGGGAAGTGGAGGGGTTCCTCCAGAGCCCAAAGAGAAAAAGGCAAAAGGTGGTGAAGAGGAAGACAAGAAGAAAGGAGAATACTCAAGCATGTCATTTGACTATAGCCAAATGAGCAAGGTTCTTCAATTATCTAGCGTCAACCTAGGCAAACCACCTTCCTTTGATGGAATCAACTACAATGATTGGGCACACAAGACGAAGTTACATCTTCTTGCCGCAAGAGCTTGGGAGATAGTTGAAAATGGACTAAGTCACATTGAAGGAGAAGAGTACACCGATCTAGATGCAATTGAGTTTCAACAAAATGCTCAAGCGGCGTCCTTGATCCTATCATGCCTCAAGCCCGAAGAGAGTACCAAGGTCCATGGAATGGTGGTTGCAAAGAAGATTTGGGACACTCTTAGGATATCATATGAGGGTGATGCAAGTGTGAGAAAATGCAACATAGAGCTGCTCCAAGGGAAGATCAAGAACTTCACAATCAAGAATGGTGAAACTACTCAACAAATGTTTGATAGATACATGACCTTGATCAACAAGATTAGAGATCTTGGAGATGAAAAATGGGATGACAACTTAGCTGCAAGAAAGCTATTGAGAGCTTATAGAAAGAAGAACAAGACAGTTGCATCCATTATTATGGAAAGACCAAACTATTAGAGCATGGGACCGCATGAGATGCTTGCCAAGATAAAGCATCATGAAGTCTTGGATGATGAAGCCATAGAAGATCAAGAAGCAAGCAACAAGAAAGTGGTAGCTCTCAAGGCTAACCAAGAAGAAGGAAGTAGAGCTCAAAATGATTCATTAAGTGAAGGAAGTGATGACTCGGATGATGAGATTGCACTTCTTGTGAAGAACTTTAGAAGATTCATGAGAAAGAAGATGTACAAGAAGAGCTAAGGTGGATACTTCAAGAAGTCAAAGAAGAGAAATTGCTATGAGTGTGGCGCGGATGATCATTTCATAGCCGATTGTCCACAAAAGAAGAATAAGAGCAAGTATAGCAAGAGTGATGACAAGAAGCAAAGAAGAAGAAGAGGAGGTAAAGCTCATCTTGGTGAAGAATGGTTCTCGGAGGATGACTCAAGTGATGAAGAGAAGAGTAAGGGCAAGGAGAAGGAAAAGGGAGCGGCGAACATTGCCATTCACAAGGCCTCTTCTCCAAGCCTCTTCTCCAACATAGCTACATCGACCACTTCATCACGCTTATTCGAGGATCTCTCCGACGACGAGGATGACTTCACTCATTCTTGCTTCATGGGTAAGAATGAGAAGGTATCATCTACCTCTTCTACTTGTTCTAGTGATGAATATAGTGATGATGATATGGATAATTATGAACAAATCATGATAAGAAAGTTTGGGAAGAAAGGTGGACCCAAAATAATAAAATTGCTCACTAAGTTACAGAGTCAGAATGAGAGTCTTGTTATGCAAGGGGACTTGATCACTCTAGAGAGAGAAAAGAACCTTGCATTAGAAGCCTCTCTTGCCGAGGAGAAGTTGAAGGTTGAGAAATTGATCGTGGAACTATCTTTAGCCAATGACTCTAACAAGAAGTTGGCTAAGGAGTGTTCCATGAGCAATGACTTAATTTCTAATCTAAAGAATAAGGTTAGCTTGGTTCAAGAAAGCCTCACAAGCTTACAAGATAAACATCAAACTCTTGAACTAAGCTACAACACTCTTTGGAGTAGCACTTCTTCAACTACTCCTAAGGATTCCGATAGCTCTAATGCTTCAAATAGTAATGGTTGCAAAAGATGTTATAAAGTTGATATAAATGCTTGTGCAACTAACCTTGTTGAGCTAGAAAAGAAAGACAAGGAAATCCAAAGGTTGAACATGATCTTGAGGAATGGTTGCAAGTGTAAGGTGCAACAACCGAAGGACATTCTCAAGACCGCAAGACATCCATCCATCAAGGATGGGATTGACTATAGTAGGTATGATGGGAAAGCCAATGGAAGGAAGATGGTCAATGGGGTGCCCTTTGTTAACTTTAGCAAAGGGGTTCCTCTCTTTGACCTCATGAACAAGGCAAACAAGGTTGCCAATCCAAAGGCTACACTTGCCAATGACAAGATCAACAAGGAGAAGCAAGTGGAGGTCCCCAAGCAACAAAAGCCCATATCACGAAGCTATACATGTGATTACTTGTGTTGTTGGGGCAAGAACGACGAGATTGTCGTTAAGTATGTTGGTGCACTCAAGAAGAGAGAGATCATGAGAAATGTTTGGGTGCCCAAAGTTTATGTGACTAACCCCCTAGGACCCAATCTCACTTGGGTACCTAAATCAAGAACATAAACTTGTTTTGTAGGAATATGCCTCCAGTGGAACGAGTTGGGTGTTGGATAGTGGATGCACCAATCAAATGACCAGGGCAAAAGAAATGTTCACTTCTTTTCAACCAAGCCATGATTCATGCAACAACATTGTGTTTGGTGACAATGGAAAAGGAGAGGTACTTGGCTTGGGTAAAATTGCTATCTCAACTAACAATTCCATATCAAATGTATTACTTGTGCATTCGTTGAGTTACAATTTGTTATCCGTTTCTCAACTTTGTGAAATGGGTTACGATTGTCTCTTTACGGATAAGGGTGTGACCGTCTCTAGAAGAAGGGATTCCTCTATTGCATTTAAAGGTGTGTTGAAGGGAAAGCTTTATCCAGTTGACTTCTCAACTAATAAAGTGGAACTTAAGACTTGCTTAATGGCAAAATCTAGCATGGGTTGGCTTTGGCATCGCCGACTAGCTCATGTTGGGATGAGGAACTTGGCCCAACTTCAAAGAGAAGGGCACATCATTGGACTAACCAATGTCTCTTTTGAGAAAGATAGGATTTGCAGCGCATGCCAAGCCGGAAAGCAAGTTGGAGCTAAGCATCCAATAAAGAACATCGTGTCAACCACAAGACCATTGGAGCTACTTCATATGGACCTCATCGAACCCGTTACTTACCAAAGCATCGGTGGTAACAAATATGGTTTCGTTATTGTTGATGACTATTCTCGCTTCACTTGGGTGTTCTTTTTAGTAGATAAAAGTGAGACCCAAGGCATCTTCAAGAAGTTTGCGAGAAGGGCTCAAAACGAGTTTGAGCTCAGGATCAAGAAAGTGAGAAGTGACAACAGGACCGAGTTTAGAAACACCAACATAGAAGAGTATCTTGACGATGAAGGAATCAAGCATGAGTTCTCCGTTCCATATACCCCACAACAAAATGGGGTTATGGAAAGGAAGAATCGAACTCTCGTTGAAGCTACAAGATCTATGTTGGATGAATACAATATGTCTCATGGTTTTTGGGCGGAGGCGATGAACACCGCATGCCATGCAATCAATCGCCTCTACCTCCACAAGCTAAGGGACAAGACGCCATATGAGCTCCTAACCAATAACAAACCAAAGGTGCATTCCTTTAGAGTCTTTGGCTGCAAGTGTTTCATACTTAACAAGAGGGCTAAAAGCTCAAAGTTTGCACCTAAGGTACACGAAGGCTTTCTACTTGGTTACGGTACTAACGAACATGGCTATCGTATATTCAATAATGCCACCAGCACTATTGAGTTAACGGTAGACGTGACTTTTGATGAATCCGACGGCTCTCAAAAAGAGCAAGTCAATGATGAGCTTGTAGGTAATGACATGCCTCCATCCGAAGCTATCAAGAAGCTTGCAACCGGTGATGTGAGGCCCGTTGAAATTCAAGATGATGAAGATGAGCCATTGCATGTTCCACAAGATTCTACTATCCATCATGTGCATCTGAATGCGCATGGTGAAGCTTCCGCAACTCCGAATGGTGGAAGTGCAAATGAAGTTCAAGTACCACATCAAATTGATGATCAAGCTCAAGCTCAACATGATGACCAACAAGTTGATGAAGACATCTACACACATGATGAAGATGATGAAGATGGACCCATTCAAAGGAGATCACTCGTGCCACATCCAAAAGTTCATCATACAATTCAACAGAATCATCTCGTGACAACATATTGGGGAGCATACGACGTGGGGTAACGACACATTCTTGTTTAGCAAGTTTTTGTGAACATTACTTGTTTGTCTCCTCTTTGGAACCTCTTAGGGTGGAAGAAGCACTTGATGATCCGGATTGGGTGATGGCTATGCAAGAAGAGCTGAACAACTTCACTCGGAATGAAGTCTGGTCCTCGGTGGAAAGGCCCAAGCAAAATGTGATAGGAACCAAATGGGTCTTCCGCAACAAGCAAGACGAGCATGGCGTGGTTACAAGGAACAAAGCACGGTTGGTGGCTCAAGGTTTCACTCAAATCGAAGGTTTGGATTTTGGGGAAACCTATGCACCTGTAGCTAGGCTTGAGTCAATTCATATATTACTTGCCTTTGCTACTCACCATGATTTCAAGCTATATCAAATGGACGTGAAAAGTGCATTCCTCAATGGCCCCCTCTCCGAATTGGTGTATGTGGAGCAACCATCGGGTTTTGAAGATCCAAAATATCTCAACCATGTCTACAAGCTCGATAAGGCGCTCTATGGGCTCAAGCAAGCCCCTAGAGCTTGGTATGATTGTCTAAAGGACTTCCTACTCAAAAAGGGTTTTGAGATAGGGAAGGCTGATCCTACTTTATTTACTCGCAAAGTTGTTGACGGTCCTTACATTCAATATTATACCATCAACTAATGCATAGAATGATATGAAATAAACCATAAAGCATAGTTGTAGGGTTTGATTCTAACAAGTTCCATGAGTTGTGTTGTTCTCACTTGTTTTGCGGGGTTATCAATATTTCACCATATAAAAGTATCTCAAGTGATGAATCAGAGCACACCTTTGCGATGAGCTCGTCGAGATGATTGAAACAGACATATGATTTACTATATTTGGAGTCCCGAAGCAAGAGTCCTAGTTGGATACGACTTGGAAGCTTCTAGAACAACCTGGAGTGATCACCAAGCAACATAATTCAAGGGCTAAACTGACAGATCCAACAACTTTGGTGAATTACTGTTTTCCAGGGAGTTTTCCAGCAGATGGAAAGAGGTAGAGTCCTATTCCAACATGATGAATCGAGCAAACAGACGGCAAGTCATGTTAGGGCGACAAGGGAGGTTTCAGAAGACACCACGTCGAAGGAGGGACGGGGTGGCCGTTAGGTGGGGCCGGCCGGCCCCACCCCTAGGCTAGCCGGCCTGGGCCAGAGCTCCCTTTGGCCCATCTTCGTGGAGCATGCCCTAATCGACCTCTACAACGCATCTCAACCCTTGTTGAAGGTCGGTTTGATCCGAGGGCTGCGGTTCATCCTTAGGGGCTATAAAACCAGACCCAGACCCCCCCTGGGGAGGCATCTCCATCTTCATCTTCATTATTCATCTACATATCTTACGTTCCAAGTAGAAGTAGAGATCCCTCTAGTTGATTTAGATCTAGTTCTAGTTCTTCTTCTAGTTCTAGTTCATCTAGTTGTAGAGAGTTATCCAAAGATTAGAATTAGAAGAGAGAGAGAGAGAGAGAGAGAGAGAGAGAGGTATTAGAGGAGGATTAGAAGGAGCTCCAGCCTATCGGATCTACTTCTTCATCTTGTACCTGCGGATTCAAGTTCGTCAAGAGCTTGGATCAGGATATTCTTCGGTCTTCATCTTCTAATTATCAGTAAGCATTCTTGTTCTTATTATTCTTCTGGCTTGCAACTCTAATTAGAGTACTCTAATCTAGTTTGTGACTCTTGCATAGTGTACCCTATATTCCGGATCGGTGGTAGCTCGCGGGTGTGACTCTTATAGGCCTGTTGAATCTTCCATAGTCCACCTCCCGTCTATAGGACTAGTAGGAGTATATTACTTGGGAATTGCCATACTCTGGTTATGGTCTCCCAACGTAATCCACAATAGAATAATAATCGCATAGCTTCCTGAGATTAGAGCCGGAAACCTTAGTTATCCCCTTTATCTTTTGCGTTCTCATCTTTGTTAGTGCTCAGGGTTTAAGCAATAGACTTAGGACAATCACCCCGTTCCTTTGGGTTCGATATAAAACTGGGTCTACACATCCGGTGAAGTGCGGGTATCTAATCTGTGCGCTTGCAGATTTATCTCTAGTGTTCTGATAACATACCTAAGCATTACTAGTGTCGTTGCCAAGGGCGACTTTGGTAGCAACGCTAGTAAGTGTCAACAAACATTTCTGGCGCCGTTGCCGGGGAACGGTCTAGAGTTAATCTAAAGTCTGCTTAAACTTGTAATCATACTTTTATCTTTTCCTTTTTTGTCCCAGTCTTTTCATCATTTTTGTATTCATTCTTGTGAATGTTATTTTTAATTCCACTCTTATCTATCACTACCCCATGAGCGCAAGCTATAACCAGTATAATCTTTAATCCAATCATAATACCTAGTTATTAGCTACGCCTACCTTTTCGCTGCACTGTCCTTGTGTAATGAGCATAGAAATATAATTGTGAAATTATTCCTTCGAGTATTTTTGTCACTAACCTTTCCAGGTCTGGAGCAAAAAAGAACGAAGGAACAACAAACACAAGGTATGCCCAACCAATCACCATGTAACATTGAATTACATTCATCCAATCTTGATTCTTTGCAAAATCCAAGCTTGGGGAATAGACTTTCTAAGAGCATCTCTTGCCATGTTGCTATGTTGGTTGTCCCTACCTTTAGGATATGCTCATATACTAATCATACTCTTTCATCACCATCTAAATAAATCTCTACAATGCTTTCATGTTATCTTTATTTGCTATAGTATATGCTTTGGTTTTGAAGTACTTTTAAATTAGGCATGGAGCTTAGTTTAATTGTTTTCATGAAATAAAGTAAGACATGGTGTCTCGTTTGATTCTTGAGCTAAAAGGTGTGCTGATTTTACCTCTAAAGGCTTTTAAATTAAGTATGGTGCTTAGGTTAAAATGCCTTCCTAGATCAAATTAGACGTGGTGTCTAGGTTGATTTTTGAGCCGATGATATGCTATAGTAGATGTTGGATATTTTTGGACTAACCCCTATAGGAAAACTTTCAATGTCAATTTGAGAAAGTCCGGAGATGAACTCACACTGGAGATGAAGAGACACATGAACTTCAACAACTTTGCACAATGAAGACTCAGCTCATTCATCATGGATGAAAGAACTGTGAGTATCAAAGTTTATTTATTTTGTCTTCTACTGCAAATTATCTTTTGCCTTGAATCATGTTAAAGTGCAGCCAACACATAAAATACTAGTCTATGCTAAAATAATCCTAAAAAACATCTTTTTATTAGCATAGATGCAAAATACATAAGTTATGGACAACAACCCATGCTTCAAATTTTTGCAATCCTTCGGGTATATGTCCACTAACATTATGCAGGAGAGAGATTTTGTTCATACATGGTTTGGTCTGAACATTGAAGATTCAAATCTCAAACCATAGACACACAAACCTACTCTCAGATCATGAATGGTGCTAGCCTAGCTTTGAGTCTTGCTTCAGCGCTGATGACAAATACGATGCAACTTACCTCGTATGAGACAACCTATGCATGCAATCATCATTGTCCAAGACATCAAGACAAGAAGTGGGAAGTTATCCTCTTTTCTAATCAAGAGCTAGCTTGGGAGATAAGATGGTACGACTACAACAATAGCAAGATCTACAAATCCAACACATGAACATGTTGTTTGGGAGTCCATCTACCTCACAAGCCAACCTGGGAGAGACAATTCTGTTGTCTAAATGTGTTTCACAATCAAAGGGAGGAAGGAGAAAACCAGCTTCAACATATTGATCTCCTACTCACCACTTTGATCAGTACAAACCACTAGATGTTGTCCCAGTCGAGAAGAAGAATATGATCCATCACTCATTCTTGAAAGATCATTCTTGAAAACCATCAACATTATCATCTATGTTGGACCTAGAAAAGTCAACCTTTGGATCTTTCGCTGCATCTTCAATAGCTACATCACTTATGAGCAGCCAAGGAGAACCAAGAGAAGACATTGAAGGGAGAACCAACTGCCAAGAATTGAGGAGGGAATCATGAAGGATGAAGCCACTGCACCATAAGAATTAGAAGATGGAGAGATAGTACCTGAGCCAGCAAATCAAGAAGAACAGCCGATAAGATCTCCATCATCTAGACACTGTTGAGAGAACAAGTCTCGGTTGTGACATTAAAAGACAAAGACTATCATGGAGGCACTCGAGTAGCAGCTCTAATTTCAAGTCTCTTGTCAACCCAATAATTAAAGGGAAAACAAGAAAGGTTGACAAGAGAAGAATGCGGAACTGTCCCTACATCCTCATAGTGCAAAAATGATACAAGAAAGAGAGAGGATCCTGGTCAACATACTCGAGGAACAATGCGCCTCCACTGATAAGTCAACACATAGAGAAGGAAGGTCGATACCTTTAAGATGATTCCACTATGATCTTCCTCCTCTCAAGCACACTGTGAGACAAACAAGAGAAGGCAAGCCATTCATAAACAACAACCAGCTAGACAAGCGAAGTTTCCACAAGGTGGTTCGACACAATCACTCTTCAAAGTAACAATACAAGGTAAGTGACCATCATTTTAAAAGCTTCTCCTTGATTCTAGTATGAACATAAATAAAGAACTAAACATGTTTAAGTTGCACCTCACTTGATCTAACCTAATCAACTCAAAATGTTCAGTCCTTTGAGCTTTGTTCCTAGCTTTACACTCTTGAATCTCACTATCCTAACTAAATGAGCTAAAATGTTGTGCATCTAACCTTTGGAAGATGATATATCACAATCATGAAAAGATGAACATTGTATAGATTATCCTTCCTTGGGTTAAGTAATCTGATCTGTTAAATATTTTAAGATGCTACTTTCATGCTCATCTTATGATCCTATCACTCATATTAAGATTGAATAGAACACATAAACAAAAAGTTTATCTTGTGCAATGTGCCTAAGGTTAGAGAGGAATAAACAAAACTTTTGGTTTTGTTGGTGTTTTTCCACCAACAGAGCTCATGCACTTGATCTCTACCTTGTCTTTATGAGCAGGACACACTCTTGAGCAAACATGGAGAAGTTTGTCACTCCCAAATTCTATAGAGTGAAGGCCCTAGATCTACAAGAACATGCACACTAAGCAAGATACTGCCAGCTTTCACAATTAACGCTTTACTTCAAACTGATGGACAAACGAAGAACATGAGTGACACCATATCAGGAGGCATAAACAAGAGCGAATGATGGAAGACGTCGTAGTCAGAATTAGAGGTCATGAAGTCCCCACAGACTTGTTGATCCTCGACATGGGAGAAGACGATGATGTCCACCTCATCCTAGGAAGACCATTCCTCTACACTACAAGTGCAATCATCTACAAGAGGAAATCCATTTTCACTTTCCTGGAGAAAAGGTACGATGCTACTTCATTAACTACATACCCAATGAAGCACCCAAGAAGAACAGAAGTGAAAGACGCCGCTCTCGACACCAAAGAAGACAAGCTATCAAGAATAGAGAGGCCAATCATGAAGAAGAAGCTATCAACACTGTCCCAGGACAGAAAGAAGAAGAGAAACCTTAAGACAGTGAACCACAGGAAGTGAAGACTCAGACCAAGGAAGTATGGAAGAAAAATTCACCTAAAAGGTACAGTCAATAACAACTTTCCAAACATCTGAGATACCTTGGGAGGTCTGAACCAAGGGAAGGTCCGGTTCGTCGGACCTAAATATGCGAACCTTTGTCAAAAGGTAAAAATCGGTAGTTATCCTCATATTTACTTTCTTGCATATTTTTCATATTTAACTCATAATCATTTCTTGCATCATCATATTTAATTCACAAACATTTTAATTTATGTATTGCATTAGAAAAGAAAAGAAAAATATTTTACTTATTGCAATGCATCATAAACTATGAAACCCCATGTGAACAATTCTATGGTGTGTAAAAACCCACAGGAATGTTCACCATGATGGCATAAAAATAAATATACATGCATTCATCCTGTTACATTTTCTCTTGCATCATAAAAATGTTAAAATACAAAAATATTGAGAAAGAGATCTTACTGAAATTATGGACAACTAAGGCTTAAGTGGCCAACCACTAACGCTTAATCTGTTCCACAAGTTTTTGTTGTCTATTTGAGTTTCACAGAATTTGAACGGCCAAGAAAAGCTGATAAGCAAGTGAATATTTCATCCACTACTGGAGCACTGTTTCAATAACCATTAACATCAATCAAAGCTCTGATAGAGGAAGGACATATCCACTGCCAGTCTGCTACATTGCAAGATCGAACGACTATGTCAACATTCAGCTTGGGGGAAGGCACCCCCATGTATCCACGTAAGTATCTTTATCCTCTTAAGTTTTTTATTCTATAAACAAATTCAAAATAAAAAAATATGAGCACATGAAGGCTCACCCTTAAAAAGAAAATAAGAAAAATATGTGGGCACATAAAGGCTCACCATTAATTAAAAAAGAAACAAAAAAATATGGGCACATGAATGCTCAACGCAACTAAGGGAACCAGCTTGGGGGAGACGCACTCTCGTTATCTTCGTGATTCAGGTATATCTTTATTATTATTATTATTATTATTATTATTATTATTATTACTATTATTATTAGTAGTAGTATTATTAGCTTTATATTATATCTTAAAGTGTGTTAGATTAAATAAATAAAATAGTATGTCTAGTTTGTTTTAACAAGTTGATAAGCAAAGAAGAACTCTCTCTCTCTAATCTTTTGCATGGAAATGATGAATAGTTGCTCTATCTAATTTCTTTCAAGTATCTAGCCTTTAAAGCATGAGTTCTCCTAATTAATAGTGATGCCTTAAAATAAAATTAAATGCATGGTTGGCAAATACTTGATCTAAGGTCTAGGTAATTGGGATATGACATGTGATAATCTAAGCTGCTATTATCTTGTTCTAAACAACACTAAAGTTTCAGAGATTTCTAAATATGAATATGACTACTAATTACATTGAGTTAAATTAAGCTTTGTGACCCTGTGAGATGTTATCATACTTTTGAATCAAGATCACTTATACATTTCATCCATCTTCCATATAAATGCTCATAATTATGTGTTACTATCCTCTCAGAAGTTTGTTGCAAACATGTGGCTATTTAAAAAAACAAGGAAATAAAAAAGGACAAGTGTCCGAAACCTCATAAAGATAGATCTCAAGGAAATAAAAAGGGACAAGTGTCCAGAACCTCGAAAGAAAAAAATGTCAAAAAAGGGCAAGTGCCCGAAAGTAGAATTAGCCTAATAGCCATATGTCTCTGATAAACAGAAGAGAGTGAATATATTCAAAAGATCATCTGACTCCATTTTCCATACACATGCACTTATTGATTCAATGGTTGGTTGACTTTCTCTTTGGATCCATTATTTAATTTGACAATATATGTATTAAAGCTTTTGAAAATTAATTAAAACTCCGGGATAAAGGTGAAGTGAAAGAGCTGGAGACATAGTGCTTGATTTGATCGTTCAATCTTTCAATTACTCAAGATCTAAGGTAAAAGTAATAAGCTCCATGAAGAATAACATGATATATTTTGGAGAATTTTTGTTTAACAGCAGGTATACTTGTTGGAAATGAAGATATTGCAGCAACTCCTGATCCATTGTTATGTTTTGGTTTTGCTAAGGGACTAGCAAAGGGTAAGCTTGGGGGAACTTGTTGACGGTCCATACAGTCAATATTATACCATCAACTAATGCATAGAATGATATGAAATAAACCATAAAGCATAGTTGTAGGGTTTGATTCTAACAAGTTCCACGAGTTGTGTTGTTCTCACTTGTTTTGCAAGGTTATCAATATTTCACCATATAAAAGTATCTCAAGTGATGAATCAGAGCACACCTTTGCGATGAGCTCATCGAGACGATCGAAACAGACATATGATTTACTATATTTGGAGTCTCGGAGCAAGAGTCCTAGTTGGATACGACTTGGAAGCTTCTAGAACAACCTGGAGTGATCACCAAGCAACATAATTCAGGGGCTAAACTGACAGATCCAACAGCTTTGGTGAATTACTATTTTCCAGGGAGTTTTCCAGCAGATGGAAAGAGGTAGAATCCTATTCCAACACGATGAATCGCGCAAACAGATGGCAAGTCATGTTAGGGCGACAAGGGAGGTTCCAGAAGACACCACGTCGAAGGAGGGATGAGGTGGCCACCAGGTGGGGCTGGCCGGCTGAAAGCCCTAGTTTGGTTTTGGTTAATTGATGAAACTTATTTGGTCTAATCCTATTGCTAAGCATGTGTGTAGCTTATAATAAAGGATTGTGACCAAGCCAAGTGGTGGAGCTAGCAAGGTGGCAACCATGGAGGATGGTGATGGCCACAAGCACTTAAGAGATCAAGTGCTCTACCATTGGTGAAACGAAGAAGAGAAGAGATGGAGCAAAGAGGCCCGAAGGCAAAGGTATAACCTATAGGGCTCTTTGTTTTGGTGATCAAGACACTTAGCAAGTGTGATCACATTTAGGATAGATAGTCGTACTATTAAGAGGAGATAATTCACGGCTTATGCGGTGTTCAAGTGCCACTAGGTGTTCTCTAACATATCGATGCTATAGACCTAGTGAGTGACTAACAAAACCCCTTGGAAATGCTTTGCAAAATGCTAACACACGTGCACAAGTGTTGAAACACTTTGGTGTTGGCGCATGGGAGCAAGGGTAGATGTTAGAAAGTGAAAGATGCTGAGCTAGGGGCATCGGACGTTGCTGGCGGCAACATCGGACGCTGGGCCAAGCGTCCGATGGTTAACCCTAGTTTCTATCAGAAGTTGAAGGAGCATCAGACGCTGGCAACGGACGCTGAGGAAACACTGTTGCAGAGTCCGATGCAGGTGACGTGGCGCGAGCTTGCTTTTCAGGGAGCAGATCCATCGGACGCGTCCGATGTGATTTGACCCTCTCTGGAACCTCTTTGCATGGTCATCGGACGCAGGGGTTGAGCGTCCGATGTGATGGTGCCTGCGCGTCCGATGTGACGCAGGTTTGTGCTGAAATGAGAAGTGGCATCGGAGCGTCCGATGCCTGGCATCGGCGCGTCCGATGTCACTTTAACCATGGCGCGAAGGGATATGACCGTTGGGATCTAACAGGCTGAATTCATATCAGGGGGACATGTGGCTCCATCTGGAGCATCGGACGTTGAGCATCAGTGTGTCTGATGCCCCCGATTTCAGCCCAACGGCTAGGCCAACTTGAGTGGCCTATTTAAGGGGCTTGGCCGGCTCACTTGGTTCCTCTCTCTTGCACATTTTGATTCCTAAGCATACTAGTGAGCATTGGCAAGCCTCCCAACTCATCTCCCAAGTTGATTTGATCAAACCAAGTGAGATTGAGTGATCTAGTGCGTGATTTGAAAGAGCTCAATCTAGTGGCACTAGCTCTTCGCATCGGCATTGAGTTTTCTTGTTACTCTTGGCATTTGCCGGTGCCTAGACGGCTTGGAGGTGTTGAGGTGGTTGATTGGCAAGATTGGTGATTGTTCTTGGCCACCACCGTTCGCGATTGAAAGAGGTTTTGGAGACTCACCTCGCCAGAGCGGCAAGAGGCATCCTTAGTGGATTGCTCGTGTCATTGAGCTACCTCACTAGTGGTAGATTCTTGTGGCGCTCTTTGTGAGCTTGGCTTGGTGCCGATTAGCCACTGGGTCACCTAGTGTTGGTCGACACAATGGGGAGTAGCGTGCCGGCAAGCACGTGAACCTCGGGATAAATCTTGGTGTCCCGTGTGCTTATTGTGATTACTTCCACATCTTGGAGATTGGTCTTCATATTCACATTCTTGGTGATTGGCATCACAAGTGGATTTCATCGTTGATTGGCCCTCTACTAGACGATCCCGAAGGCTCGGTGAAATCACTTCTATCCAGCTCGATTACTTTGTGTATTTACTTTGAGCTATTTCCTTTGTGTAGATACTTTTACTTGTTGTATATCCTTTGTCATATACCTTGTGTAGTAAGATTGTGTTTAGCTTGCCTAGTTTATCTTTTGCACACACTTGCTTATCTTAGAGTAACTTGATCATAGTTGTGCTAGAACTAGTTCTTTTATTCCGCATAAGTTTCTAGCTTTACTTGATTGTGTGACTTAGAAATATTAGGTAGAATTGTTGGATAGGTGGCTTGCAACACACTATTAGGCTAGCGCAAAAAGCTTCGCCATTTGTTATACTAATAGTGTTTGCCTAAGTGATTTTGTAGATTTTTAATTAGGCTATTCACCCCCCTCTAGCCAATTTGGACCATTCACCGGCCCCACCATAGGTCGGCCGGCCTGGGCCAGAACTCCCCTCGGCCCATCTTCGTGGAGCGTGCCCTAATCGACCTCTACAACGCATCTCAACCCTTGTTCAAGGTCGGTCTGATCCGAGGGCTGCGGTTAATCCTTAGGGGCTATAAAACCAGACTCAGACCTCCCCCTGGGGAGGCATCTCCATCTTCGTCTTCATTATTCATCTACATATCTTACGTTCCAAGTAGAAGTAGAGATCCCTCTAGTTGATTTAGATCTAGTTCTAGTTCTAGTTCTTCTTCTAGTTCTAGTTCATCTAGTTGTAGAGAGTTATCCAAAGATTAGAATTAGAAGAGAGAGAGGGGGGGGTATTAGAGGAGGATTAGAAGGAGCTCCGGCCTGTTGGATCTACTTCTTCAGCTTGTACCTGCGGATTCAAGTTCGTCAATAGCTTGGATCAGGATATTCTTCGGTCTTCATCTTCGAATTATCAGTAAGCGTTCATGTTCTTATTATTCTTCTGGCTTGCAACTCTAATTAGAGTACTCTAATCTAGTCATTCTAGAATTAGAGGAGTCGTCATCGTGTAAGCGTGGTGCTTAGACTAGATTACTTGCATAGTGTACCCTATATTCCGGATCAGTGGTAGCTCGCGGGTGTGACTCTTATAGGCCTGTTGAATCTTCCATAGTCCACCTCCCGTCTATATGACTAGTAGGAGTATATTACTTGGGAATTGCCATACTCTGGTTGTGGTCTCCCAACGTAATCCACAGTAGAATAACAATCGCATAGCTTCCTGAGATTAGAGCCGGAAACCTTAGTTATCCCCTTTATCTTTTGTGTTCTCATCTTTGTTAGTGCTCAGGGTTTAAGCAATAGACTTAGGACAATCACCCCGTTCCTTTGGGTTCGATATAAAACTGGGTCTACACATCCGGTGAAGTGCGGGTATCTAATCTGTGCGCTTGCAGATTTATCTCTAGTGTTCTGATAACATACCTAAGCATTACTAGTGTTGTTGCCAAGGGCGACTTTGGTAGCAATGCTAGTAAGTGTCAACAAAAGTCAATAAAGATATCTTTGTGTGCCAAATATGTGTCGATGACATAATATTTGGTAGTACTAATGTGACCTTTTGTGAGGAGTTTAGTAGGATTATGACCAAAAGGTTTGAGATGTCCATGATGGGTGAGTTGAAGTACTTCCTCGGATTCCAAATCAAGCAACTCAAGGATGGCACATTCATCAGTCAAACAAAGTATACAAGAGACATGCTAAAGAAGTTTGAGATGGACAAGGCCAAGCCCATCAAGACACCTATGCCAACCAATGGACATCTTGATCTAAATGAGAATGGTAAGTGAGTGGATCAAAAGGTATATCGCTCTATGATTGGTTCATTGCTTTACCTTTGTGCATCTAGGCCCGATATTATGCTTAGCTTGTGCATGTGTGCAATGTTTCAAGCTAATCCGAAAGAATGTCATATCATGGCCATTAAGAGAATACTTTGATACTTAGTGCACACTCCTAATCTTGGCTTGTGGTATCCCAAGGGCTCCACTTTCGATTTACTTGGCTATTCCGATTCGGACTATGCCGGTTGCAAGGTAGTAGATCGAAAGAGCACCACTGGGACTTGCCAATTTATTGGAAGGTCTTTGGTGTCTTGGAGTTCTAAGAAACAAAATAGTGTTGCCTTGTCTACTGCTGATGCCGAGTATGTGGCGGTCGGCGCATGCTGTGCCCAACTACTTTGGATGAAGCAGACACTTAAAGATTTTGGATGTGAGGAAACCATAATTCCACTTTTGTGTGACAATGAGAGTGCCATCAAGCTTGCAAATAATCCTGTGAATCATTCTCGCACAAAACACATAGACATTTGACATCATTTTTTGAGAGACCACGAAGCCAAAGGAGATATCGCTTTACGCCATGTCAGCATTGAAAATCAACTAGCCGATATCTTCACAAAGCCTTTAGATGAGTCAAGATTTTGTGCTTTGAGGAGTGAACTAAATATAATTGATTCTCGTAACGTGGCTTGATGGCTTGCACATATTTGTCTTCACCTAGAGACATAGACAAATGTTTTGACAAAATTTGTGTGTGATTTCAAAATCTATTTTGCATGCTTCACTTGTGTCCGTAGTTATGTATTGTTTGAATGAAGTCTGGACATGGATGAAGTGTGTGTAGCGTACCACACAAAGTTAACCTAGGATGTTCTCTGCGTTGTTCTGGAAGTGGCCTGCCAGTAGTACCGGCATATATGTCGGTAGTACCGACAGTCGATTGTACCGACAATCGGTAGTACCGACAGTCGATTGTACCGACAATCGGTAGTACCGACCCTTCAGGTCGGTAGTACCGACCAGGGTTTACCCTGGGTATAAAAGGCCGCGATGAAAGGGATTCTTTCTTATCCACTCAGTTTTTCACCGTACGCCGCCCTTTGACTCCCGAGCCACCGCCGCCTGTGCACCCCTCCTTCCGATCTCCCTCCTCCTCCACTCAAACTCAAATCTCCTTGGTGAGAAGGTGCTTTGGAGTGAGGAGATCGACATGGTGGTGTTCTTGAAGGCCGGAAGCTCTCCTTCCCTTGGATTTCGACCTCTTCTCGTCGAGTAGCAAGGTACTAGGGTGTTCTTGCCTGATCTCTCAATGTACCTTGTTCTAGGCCGATTCCTTTGGTAGGATTGTTGTCTCTAGTGTATAGATGCTTCTAGGATGTATATTATGCAAGATTGTGGGCAATTTGTTTGGATGGATTGAAGATAACCGCACACTGTTGTGTGGTCGATAGTACCAACCCTATAGTCGGTAGTACCGACCGCGCGCAGTGACCCTATAGTCGGTAGTACCGACCGCGCACTGATTTGTTTGGATGGATTGAAGATAACCGCACACTGCTTCTATTTGCTACATCCTTTGAGGTAGTCTTGCTGCTACTTGTGTCTCATGTTGGTCCGTGTCTTCTTTTCTAGATGTCGCGTGATAGAAGAGACTCTCGTGAGGCAAGGCTCGCTAGGGAGACAAGGGAGTTCTTGGAAGAAGAAGAAGAAGAAGAGGAAGTTGCAGAGATGGAGCAAGGTGGACAGCAGCGGCGCAATCCTTCGCGTCGAGCTCGGCCTATGGGTGGGAGTAGCAAAGGACCTCACTCGGTCAGTTCATGGGCGTTCGTCCACAGGTCGACGAAGCATGGGTCGAGACGGTGCTGGTGAAAGTGGGCATGCTCCGCCTCCTCCTCCACCGCCTCCCGCTGTAGGTCCCCCCGGACGCCTTCACAGCGTGATCGTTGGTGGTCAGACGTTGGAGGTTGGTGCCAAAAGGGAGGGTCAATCCATCGAACCTCACTTTGGGCAACAATCTCCACCGACAATTGAGATGGTGCTCATCAACCATGTGTTTCGCATACACGGTCAGGCCAGCGCTCAGATGATTGGTCCAGCTCATCCAGGCCAGGTGTTGGACTATTCCGATAGGAAGAGAGCCAATGTGTTGAAGCAGCAGAGGTTGGAGAACCCCTATTTGTTCATCAGGGATGACTCAGTGGACAGACGCTTTTGGTCCCGCTTTCAGCAGGACTATTATGTGTCCGTCCTCTGGAAAGGCTATTGTGTGAAGGGGCGACCTCCTCTCATTGATCACAAGCGTCTACAGATTCGGTCTTTGACCGACAGGAACAGTGACCGGATGAATGCCTTAGTGCAGAGGCTCGAAGAATGGAGGATTCTGGGTCTCATTTCTGGAGAGAGGAGCTAGAATCAGGAGGTGATCTGTCAGTTTTGGGCGACCTTATTCATTGATCAGCCGGGCAAGGTCCTTCACTGGATGACTCAAAGTATACATTACAGATGTGATTTTGTGACCTTTGCTAGGCTGTTCGGCTTCAACAGGGAAGATCGCAGGGCCCCCAGGTTGTCAGAGTTATATGGTGAAGGGATCTATCCATCAGAGCTTGAGAATTCCGGGATTTATCTGCCAGGGAAGGTGACCAATTTCCAGGTGAATGGCCTAAAATCTTATTACTGCTTCCCAAATGCAGGTAACCCACACAAGTATTTTGGTGTCAGTTCGGCTGGTGGGAATGAGCCTTTGTCATCATGGTTTGGCGGATGGTGCACAAATTCCATGTTGTTCGACAATGCCATTAAATCTGCGACAACAAACCAAACCATACATTCATATTAAATCGAATGGCACCTAAACTGATTTTCTCATACACCATATAAATCCTAAACTTTGTAGTGGTATAGTAATTTAGCCCTTTAACACACAAATGGTGATGGTATAGTGCAATGCAAAATCCAACCATATGATGCATGAACTAATTCTTATTTGCCACAAACATCAAACCTATTACCAACTCAAACTCTAGCATAATGAAATAATCCATGAATAATGAAACCCTAGAACAGTCAGTGTCAAAACATAAACAGTATGTGTCAAACCAACATCATACTAAATAAAAATGTCATACATTGTATAACATCACACACTAGCTCAAATCATACCAATTTCATAAACACATTTCTCCACACAGCAGTGTAAACCAATAAAAAAATACGCAGAAATCAGATGACTAAAGAGGCATACCTAGAGCACACGATCCCTACAAACAAGAAATGAAAACCAAACTTGATTTTGTGGACTAAATAAAAAAAACAAGTGATTGGAAAGGTTAGAAAAGAAAAAATGAGAGAAAACTTGGGTAAGAAACGGAGGAAGGAAAGGAAGAAGAAGGAGGGGGTCGGCTGGGGCGCGACATTTATTTGACCAGCCGCGCCAGCCGCCCTGGCGTGACTGCCGCGCCAGCCGCCCTGGCGTGACAACAGTCACGCCAAGAGAGCTGGCGCGACAACCCTCTATGACAGGTGAGACCACTGCCGGTGCCACTATCTACGCTGTGGGCCCCACCTGTCGCGCCAACCGGCCCGGCGTGACAAAGCGGACCGTTGGACGCGATAGGTAGTGGGGCACACTATTAGGCCGTCGTTATGGCGTTAGGCTAGCCGTGTCATCTCCGCTTGCGCGACCAAGCTGTTGCGCCACATGCACTGGCGCGATAGGCGGGCCCCATCCCAACGCGGTCAACAACAGCCTGCCACGGTGGAGGGCTCGTCGCGCCAACTAGACTGGCGCGACCAAAGGGCTATTGCCTGAAAATATTTTCAAGAATTTAAAAAAGATTAAAAATAAAAAAATCCCACACGATGACGGTAGTACAGAGGTGGCCAGGGTAGTACAGAGGTGGCCACGGTATATGAAACAAGTAAATTCAGACCAGGGTACGTGAGAAAGCCCATTCCAGGTCACAGGCCTAGCACAGCATGGCCCATCATGCGTCGACCACAAACCGACAAGATAAGCCCATCTCGAATCGGGTGGTTCCCTTTTAAAGCGCTAACGGCATCCCAACTCCAAAACCAAACGCCGTCACTTCCCCCTCTCTCACTCCACCCCACTCGCGTCTAGATGGCCCTCAAAACCGCCGTCTCCGTCACCCCGCTGCTGCCGTCGCCTCCCCTCCGCCGCCTCCTGCTCTCCCCCTCTTCTAGCTCCGCGGCGGCTCGCAGGATCGTGAGGGTTCCTGCGGCGATGGCGGAGACAGCGGTGCAGCCGGCCGTGGTGGTGGGCGGAGGCCGCGTGGGCCAGGCGCTGCTGTCCATGGGCGCGCCGGGAGGGGACATCCTTGTGGGCCGCGGCGAGAAGGTGCCCAACGACGCGCCCGGACCGATACTGGTGTGCACGCGCAACGACGACCTAGACGCCGTGCTTGAGGCCACCCCCAAGTCGCGCTGGCGCGGTACGTGCTCTCCAACTCCCCCCATCTCGTCTGCCTGTGCTCTCCCGGCTGATGTGCTTTGGGTGGGCCCTTGCATTTGCCCGTTGGAGTTAGCGTTCGTTCTGTGCCGCAGCTTTTGTGCGACCAGGTCTGTCTATGCGTGCTTTTGCATCGAGATTCATTTTATGCAAACCGTGCCTGAAATACTGAACATATTGAGCTGGAAAGGCTGTTCTAGGAACATATTGAGCTGGATTAGCCAGACAAATATGTGTAATATATAAATGTTAATATAATATAATCATAATTTTTAAAGTGACAACACATAAAAATGACTCTCCTACAAAAAAGGACAACTTGTTATTTTCTCCAATAACAAAATGACAAATTTTTAAGTAACTAAGTCTAAGTGGAAAAAATACAATAGCCCAATAGCATAACTGTCAATCAAATAATAGTCCCCGAGTTTTTGTTTCTGAAAATCGATGATCTCTGAAACTGTGAATTGGTAAGCACATCAAGCTCGTAAAGTTGAAATTGGCATCTCATTTTAATTCTTTTTTGCTCTGAAAAGTCAGCAGGAAAAACTTTGAAGCTAAAGAACACACATCATCAATCTTGAATAAACTGAATGAATCTTTAGGATCCAACTTTATCTAATTGAGGGAAAACAAAGGGTAAATTATTTTGCTCCCGTCCATCGTATCAAGTAAACAAATAAGTACTGTATTTAATTTGAGAATACAAATACAAACAAGTAAAAAATTGCACGGATCATCATTGCATGGAAGAATTAGCATACTTTGCTTGTGCATGTCGCCGTGCGGCTCTCTTGGATGCAGACTTGTTCGCTCCTGAATCCTGATCCTCGGCCACTCCAGTTGGTAGTTTCGCACCGGCCGATGACACAGGCGCGGGGGCAGTGGCATGGCCACGAGCAGCGAGGCCGCGACAGCCGATGGGGTGGCGTTGGTGGCCCGACGTCTAGACGACTCTGTTGTCTGCTGCAGTTCGCTGACGGCGCGGAGAACGGGAAGCGACACGAGCCACACGATGTGATGGGGAACGATGTTTCTCCATGCGGCGTTTGTTCTTCCTGGCTGGGCTGGCCGCTGATGGGGTCTCGGAAAAAAAATTGGACGCTTAGGGGGGGGGGGGGGGGGCTGCTGGCCCCCCGGTTCTGCCTCTGTTTGGTTGGCAACCCAAGGTAATCATTGCTGGAAACAATAAAATAACATACTTTAAGCTATCTTTGACTAACAAAACAATAACTGAAGGCATATTTTGTTGTCCTCCCGGTACCAGCTGAAATATGCCGAGCCGATACAAATCACGTGTGACTCATCCATAAATCATAAAAAAATTAAAAGGATGACTAATTAAAATCCCGATAAACGGTTCAAAATCTCAACTAATGGTGACCAAACTTATGATAGTACACTTTCAAAATGCACTATGCATGGTGACAGTTTTAGAAAATCAAAATTAGAAGAATGTTTATCTCTTCGATCTTCACGTGGTTCCCAAATAAACATTGGCTTGTTATAGCTAGTAGCAACCAGCACATCCTTCACTTCTTCCTCTTAGCATCATCTAATGAATGGAAAAAAACATAAACACAGGTTATTTTTCCATGTTAGCATAGTGAAAAAAATCTTTGTACAATTAGAACTATCCATGATAAGCAAAAAAAACTTGGTAGCTAGTAGCTCTCATATAATTGCTCTAGGGACACAACTAGTTGATCAACAGCCTACAGATCGTCAATGCCATGATTATGCACGGCTAAACAGAGAGAGGTATCTACAAATGACAGCACAGGCGTCAACTAGATTGGAAAAGGGAAGGTTGGGCCATGGAAAAATTTCAAGACCAAAGCAATGTTTTTGAGGCGTTGCGGCGTCCTGTGGCGCTGGGGGTGCGCCTGGACGCCTAGGCGCCCTTTAGACGACGCCTAGGCAATATGGCATAACTAACACCCTGTGGCGTCCTGCGGCGCCTGGGGTACGCCACAGCGCTTAGGCGACGCCTCAAAAACAATGGACCAAAGCAAAGGCATTCTGTATTGAACAATATCTAAAGAAAAGAGAAGGTTGGGCCATGGATTTGCAAGGCACATGCACGGATGCACCCCCGTGTTGGTTTCACATGGATGATGATGCTCGCTGTCACTGACATTGCTGCTACCTAGCTAGCTTGTTTCAACCGAACATCTGGTCAGTGAGCATGCATGTGGGGACAATGGCTAGTGGAGAGCCACGGCACAACAGTGTTCTCCCTAATTGTTGCCTCACGGAATGTGAAGTGCATGTAAGCATTACTTGAGACCTCAAACTCTCACTTAACTGAGAAATTCTTGGTGCAATTTGGTGCAGCTACTAGCTGAACTGAAAAGAGAAGGCTACTAGATGAACTGAAATTTCACAAAAAGCACACTCTACACTTGAGGATCTCATAACCTGAGAAAAATGTTCCTAGAAGTGCAAAAGGCCATGTGGGGAACTTGCAAAATACTGAGAATTACCAGCTCACATACAAGCTAATATATGTAAATTTGTGCAAAGAAGGGATATTTTTTAACTCACCCTGCTAATGCCCCTCTTTCCTGTGTCAGCTTTCTCTAGGCCTCACCCACACAAGAGTGCAGCACTGTTGTTGCTCCTCAGTCAGATTAGTGCAAATCCCTAATTTCAAGAACTCGACATAGTTAGGTTTGAGAAAAGATTGGGATGGAGGCATTGGGAAGCTCACTGGCGACGTGGATCTGGAAGCTCACCGGCGACGTGGATCTGGGGGCTGCGGCAGTGGTGACCTTCCACTCCAATCGTTAGGGTTTCAGACAAGAAAGAGTGGATAAGGAGTGAAATAGGAGATAGGAGAGAAATCAGTCCTCACCTAAGATGTCTTGGCGTGGGGGTGGCGATGCTGCTTCTGGCGGAGGACGGCGAACCCAGGCTCCCCGTGGGTGGCGAGCTGCGAGGCTTCTGTCCTCGCGTGGGGAGGGGAGGAGGCGTGGGGAGGAGTTGCTGCAGCTGCAGGGTGGGATCCGGGGGTGGGTGGCGTCGAGCGGCAGGCGTCGAGCGGCGAGGCTCCCTATCCTCGCATCGCGTGGGGAGTTCGCAGGGGAGGAGGGAGTCGCTGCCGCTCCAGGATTTGATCGGGTAACACGACTTCGCGAGGGGTAATCGGAATGTATGGGCCGGTAACTGATAGCACTGCATTCGATTACGGGCTGTTGGAACCAAACACAAAGCAATGGGATCCGATAGCATTGTAAACAGGTACCGGCCCAAAATACACGAACCAAACAGCACCTAAGTTTAGTTTTTTTTATGCACAAATCTGCACAATAGGGGTGTGATGTCATGCAATTCTGACAAGACAATAATAATCGATACCCTCATGGTGTAAGGCCCTATTTGGATTCAAGGAGACAGTAGTTAGCTGCTAATAATTAGTTCCTTGAATCCAAAGATGTCTAGCTAATAGTTTAGCTAATTATTAGCTAAATACTTTGTTGGGCTTAGGATCAGGGTAAGCCTAGAGGGCAGCTTGTCCATAGGCCGCTTGGATTGAATTGCAAATGCAAATTGTCTCAGAAGGATACATCCCCTCACCCCTGCTTATATAGCCAGTGTGGAGGTTTTTCTTACCTCTACTACAAGAAAGGCACTTAGGCCCGATAACGACTAGATAGAAAAATAGTAAGGACTGAAATGTAAGATACAAGCAACTAGGCTTAACCATCAATCTCCCCCTAAGCCTAGTGCTAACTAATCTGCTTCAGGCCTATTCTTCCCCTCATCTCCTGGAATTTGGATCTTCCAAGCGACTTGGTGAGGATATCAGCCAGTTGATCAGTGGTTGCAATGTGGTTGACCTTGATGCTCCCCTCCTCCAGACAGTCCCTCATGAAATGATACTTGATCCTGATGTGCTTGTTTCTGTCGTGGAAGACTGGGTTCTTGGCCAAGGCTAAGGCAGACTTGCTGTCCACCTTGAGCTCTACCACACTGACAGGGCTACCAAGCAGCTCCCCAAGCAACCTGGACAACCAAAGGGCCTGTGTTGCGGCAGTGGTGGTGGCTATGTACTTAGCTTCACAGCTTGACAAGGCCACCACCTTCTGTTTGATAGATTGCCAGCTGACCAAGCAATCACCAAGGAAGAACATTGTTCCAGTGGTGCTCTTGCTTGTGTCCACGTCGCCGGCGAGATCGCTGTCGCAGTAGCCGATGAACCGGGCTGTGCCAGGAGCCTTCTTGTAGACTGTTGACACTTACTACCGTTGCTACCAAGACTAGAGACAAGCCCTAACCTTGGCAACGACACTAGAAAGGCTTAGGTATATTATCAGAACACTAGAGATAAATCTGCAAGCGCACAGATTAGATACCCGCACTTCACCGGATGTCACACCCCAATTTTAAGAATAAAACTGAGGCAACGAACTCATGTATGCCCAGGGATCAGTCGCACACATAAGCTAGACAAAATATGAAAACGGTACCATCACGGTGTTTATTACATAACGATATACCAACATCAAAGACTTACATCAGCGGAAAAGGTAAACTAGATATAGCTCTCACGGGCAACTACCACAGGGACTGCCGACTGGGGGATCACTAGCCTAGAAAACTTCTGGAAAAACTCTAACTCCAACTCCATCTGTTACCCATCCGGGATTTTTATCCAAAAAGAAAGAAAAACAACAAGCGTAAGTACTCCTTGTACTTAGCAAACTAACATGGGGTTCATGAGACTCAAAAAGACTGACACTGTCTGACTGCAGTTAGCTTTTATGTTGACAAAGTATTAGCATTGGAGTAAACGAGTATTGTGCTTAACCCTTAAACCCCTGATCCAAATTGTCCATCAATGATAAATAATTCAACATAAGAGTACCATCAACATAAAGTAACATTTAATTAAGTATCATAGATCTGTTAGTTTTCCGGGCCGCTCGTGACCGTGAGCACGACTGTTATAACAGTTTTACACTCTGCAGAGGTTGTGCATCTTTACCCACAAGCCGTGTTGCCCTTGTGCCCGAGGCGGCCAACCTCTTGATCCACTTCCAAGGTAGATCGGCAGGGTTCACTATGAAGCCTTTCGCTGGTTCGTCTAACAAGTTAGGGCCGCTAGGTTTCCTATGGCACAAGGCCATCACAGCTATACACATAGGAACAGGAGCAACCCTACACCCAAAGTGGCAAGCCCCTACTGCGCCCTTTCGGGTAACCTCTAACAAGTTAGAAAAGGTCCAGTTTACTGAGCTAAAACCAGAGCCATGTAGCACTCATGGTAGTACTTTCAGTCCCAGCTTTTGCTACGGCAAGTTTCATTAATCCATTTAACAACATACCAGTATGAGAACATTCATCATTGGACCGGATCAGATATTAAACAGTTAGCACTAGCATTCTACCCATATGCATTTATCCCACGGGTGTCAAGAGTATCACGGTAACAAAAGCTAAGTAGATCTCTAAGGTTGTTCAGATAGACACATGCAAAATGAATAAGTGCTTTAGAAAGTGAATAGGTAACAAGGATGGTCCCATGCTAACTTGCTTTGATTGTTGTACTGCTGGTCCTCTTGCTGCTCCTCGAACGAAGGCTCTTGATCGAACCACGTTTGCTCACCGTCTACTCGATCACACAACATCATACACGCATTGCAGGTGCATACATACATTGCAAACAGGGCTATCCATTAGAACAGTACACCAAACAGTAATAAACAGAAATAAAACATTTGCAAAACAGTAGCACGTGTTCCTACGATCACAACAAAATTTGGCTCACCGAAAACGGAGTTACGGCGCGAAAGATACGCCCAAAACGGTGATTCTAAAGCCCTAAACTTGACTGACTTGGACCCTACAGCTAATCTGTCCAAAACAGACTAACAGAGGCATAAACGGATAGAGCACTAATTTACGAAGCTAACGCAATTTGAATGGATCAAAACGGAGCTAAAACGTGGGTTTTATAAGCATTTGAAAACTGGTGGCAAAGTTGTAAATAATTCAAATTTGAATTTGCTAATTTAAATAAACAAAAACAAAATTCAGATCTGACTGGACTGTGCCTCATTTAGAGAGAAACACAGGGGCTTGGAAGAAAGAATTCACAGACTCAATGAATAGGACGAACAGGAGTGCGGGTATAGATCCGAGTATTTATAAGGGCCTTTTTGAAAGATGTCGATCGAAGGGGTATTGAGCGCTGTGGGCCGTTGGATCTGGATTGGATGCTCAAGATTAAAAGGAGAGGGAGAGGAGAGCCAGGCGGCACCGGACGCGCGCTATGGCCGCGACGTCGCGGCGCCACGTGCGACGTCGTGCGCGTGGCCGCCATGGCCGGAGCACGGGTGCTGCTCGGGTTCAACCCACAGAGCAGTAGAGTCCATGGGGGTCGGTCCAATCGAACAAGAAGCTTGTAGCAAACTCACTGACGACGAATACAGAGACAGAGGCGGCTCGGTGACGGCAAATCGCGGGGAGAGGCGGCCGGTGGAGCTCTGCTCGAAGGAGAAACAACGGTTAGCGCGAAAAGAGGCCAAGGGAGAGAGGAAGAGTTCGACAGCTTCACCAACTCAATGCAGAGCTCGGAGGAGAGTCAATTTGGCTGGAGGAACGGCGAATCGTCAAGGCGGCGGTATTGGCGGTGCGGCGGCTCTGCTGCACGCGAGCGGCGCTAGCGACTGGGAAAAGGGAAAAAGGGGAGGAGCAGCGGGTGCGGCATCCTTTTAAAGAGGTCGTGGAAACGGAGGGTGCGCCCACGACTCGAGGAGCGCGGAGCGGCGCGACGGTTTTACTCGGCGATTCAAGAGAGCAGAGCGGGAGCGCTGGAGGTCGGGGAAAGGCTGGCTGACGCGTGGGCCCGGGAAGTCAGCCACACAGAGGGAAAGGGAGTGCGGTCGCGGACGGCTTACGCGCCGACGGGCCGGTCCGCTGGGCCTTAGCGAGAGGGAAGGGAGAAGGGGTCTGGCCCAGCGCGGGAGAGGGGAGGGGAAGAGGGCCGGTGGGCTGGGCCACCAGGCCAATCGGGCCAAAAAGCAAGGGAGAGGGGGAGGAAGAAAGAAAAGCCCTTTTCTTTTTATTTTCAGAGCATTTCAACCCAAAATCAAAAGGAATTTGAATTCAAATCAAAATTTGATAAAGACCACTCATATTAAAATTAAAATGCAGAGGCATGAATGCAACAACTTGTTCCTAACTTAATTTTAACTTTGTGAAAATTATTTAATCCCTAGATTAAATGCACACCAAAAATTCAATAAAGGAACATTTTCACCTATTATAAAATGGGCAAATTTTAGGGTGTCACACCGGATGTAGACCCAATTTTAGGGTGTCACAGCGTGATTGTCTTAAGTCTATTGCTGAAACCGTGAGCACTAGCAAAAGTGAGAACACAAAAGATAAAGGGGATAACTAGGGTTTCCAGCTCTAATCTCAGGAAGCTATGCGATTATTATTCTACTGTGGATTACGTTGGGAGACCACATCCAGAGTATGGCTGTTCCCAAGTAATATACTCCTGCTCGTCCTATAGACGGGAGGTGGACTATAGAAGATTCAACAAGGCTATAAGAGTCACTCTTGCGAGCTACCACCGGTCCGGAATATAGGATACACTATGCAAGTAATCGAGTCTAAGCACCACGCTTACACGACGACGACTCCTCTAATCCTAGAGCGATTAGAATTAGAGTACTCTAATTAGAGTTGCAAGCCAGAAGAATAATAAGAACAAGAACGCTTACTGATAATTAGAAGTTGAAGATCGAAGAATATCCTGATCCAAGCTCTTGATGAACTTGAATCCGCAGGTACTAGTTGAAGAAGTAGATCCGACAGGCCAGAGCTCCTTCTAATCTCCCTTTAATACCTCTCTCTCTTCTAATCCTAGAGAAGACTAGATCTAATCCCTAATTAGAGGGCTACTAGACTTCTAATTGCTAGATGGCTCTGATCCTCTCCTGAAGAATATGAACTAGAGTTTCTGTATTGGATCTGTTATATTGTCTCAGGGGGGTCAGGGGTTTCTTATATAGCCCTGGGGGATGAACCGTGACCCTCCGATCAAACCGACCTTGAATAATAGTTGAGATGCGTCGAGGAGGTCGATTAGGGCACGCTCCACGAAGAAGGGCCGAGGAGAGCCCTGGCCCAGGCCGGCCGGCCTAGGGGTGGGGCCAGCCGGCCCCACCTGGCATTGGCCAAGCTTCGTCTTCGCCGAGTTATCTTCTGGAAGCCTCTTGGTTGCTCTAGTGCGACTTTCATCCTTGTTGCGCAATCCATCGTGTTGGAGAAGGATTCTATCTCTTTCCAACTGCTGGAAAATACCCTGGAGAACAGTAATTCACCAAGCTGTTGGATCTGTCAGTTTAGCCATTGAATTATGTTGCTTGGTGATCACTCCAAGTTGTTTCTTAAAGCTTCCAAGTTGTAACCAATGAGGACTCTCTCGTCGGGACTCCAAATGTAGCAAACCATATGTCCGTTTCGATCGTCTCGATGAGCTCTTCGCCATGGTGTAGTCTGATTCATCACTAGTATAGTGCCCGTGCTAACGCTACGGCAACACATAACCAGAAATGAAATAATTAAAAGGCCTACTTTTATCGGTTTCACTTAATCTGAGATTATTTTTGACAAAATCTAGTCTCTAAAATTTAGTATGTTTTCAAAAATTTAAAACAATATACATGTTCTCTCTATTTTGGAAGCCTCAACTTTAGCTTATAACTTCACACAAGAGTTCTGTTATGTTATTATTTTCAACCCTTCTTTGCTCTTCCTCATTACCTGCATATGCATATATTAGAAAGTTAAAAAAGATTATTAAAAATTATGGATGATCCTGTCCTAATATAAAGGGTATTATAGATAAATAGTTATACAAGATATTTTTATATTTATTCTTAAATTGGAAGAGGCATGAAAAAGCAACCAAATTCCAAGCATCCAAAAATAGATCATAGACAAGTGAGAAATTGGCTCTTCAAAACAAATTGCTATCACTTCCAATTCGCTATCAAAGCTGCATGCTCCTCAGCTTGGTCCTTAAGCCTCGACAATTTATTAGCAGAAGCACTCAGCATAATTAAGAAAGGAAACAACAAAAATAATATCATAGTAAAAATGAAAGCCTAGTGATTTCTGTTTCTATGTTCAAACAGGGTAAACTCACTTAGTTATAACATATGTTGGGTGGACAGTGACAAGAATGGTTAAACCTATTTAGATCAACTCCAGGATATCATCTGTATTTCTCAGAAATCAAAGCAGCATACATTATTTAAGTTTCATTTTAATTCAGGAAAGATAATGCAAAAAAGTGAGTCAATAAGGCACAGAGGGATATGAATAGTCAATTGGCAATCAATCAATACAAGCCATTAGCCTAATTCTATTTAAATAAGCTTATATGGTTAATTGTGTAGCAGCAGTTAGATGTATAGATGTATAGGCCATATATGTACTTTTCCTTCCCTTGAAGGACTTCTTTGCATATGTACACTCACATGTATACTTGCCTCTTTGGGCCCTGGAATGTAAACTTGGTTGGCCATTCCTTTCTATCATGGTATCAAGCTAGGGTTCCAATCCTCACCTTCTTCTGCCGCCGGCGAATCGTACCCAGCCAACCCCCGCATCCACCGGTCGCTGCTCCGTGCCCCGCACCCGCGCCTGTGCCCTGAACCGCGTCCGCGCGCGCGTCCTCGGCATCTGGATCTGCTCGGCGGCCGGCGCGGGCTTCTCCGGCGTCCAGACCGCGTCGCCCGCCTCCGCCTCGTCTCCTCCCGGCCCTGCGTCGTCTGCCGAGGACCCGCCTCCTCCGCGGCCTGCGTCGCCCGCCGAGGACCCGCCTCCTCCGCGGCCGCCTCCATCCCAACCGGCACCGCTCCGGAGCCCGCCCGCCCCGACGCGCGCGGCCGCGGCCCTGCTCGCGCCTGGCGCCGGCCTCTGCTCCGCTCGCCCTGCTCTGCTCGAGCCTGGCGCTAGCCTCTGCTCCTCTGCTGCGCCCGCCTCCCCCGAGCGCAACTCCTCAGTTTCCGCTCGTGTGTGCTCTCTCCAAAAAAAAAAAGTGCAGCCAGCAGCAGGCCGTGTTGTTTTCCTCTATCCCAGTGCTTCCTATTTCCTTCTTCATGACGTCCCCAGGCCAGGCCCGTCCTGGTGCTGTTCCTGTCCCCAAGTGCCCTGTCATCTTCAATGGCACCAATTGGGGCGACTTTGTCTTTCACATGGAGGTTCACATGGACGGCCAGCTACTGTGGGGCTACCTCACGGGGGATCGGATCTGTCCTCCCTGTCCGGCTCTTCCTGTGCAGCCTGCATATCCTCCGGATGCTGATGATGCTACCAAGCATGCTGTTCTCGATGCCTTTGAGGCTCAGATGGAGACCTATCAGTCTGATCTTGGTCTTTATGAGACTTGGCTGCGTGAGGAGAAATCTGCCAAGGCCATCTTACTTGCCAGCATGGAGATTGATCTTGCACGGTCCCTCAGAGGCCTTGCCACATCACACCTCATGTGGGATCACCTTTGTCGCAGCTATGAGATCCGCAATGAGGCGATGTACCTTGCTGTGGTCGACGAAGCTCAGTCACTTCGCCAGCTTGACTCTACAGTTGAGGACTTCCACCGCAAGATGACAGATGTCTGGCATCGTCTGGACAACTTGGGTGCTGAGTTCTGTGGTGGTGGTACTTGCCGGTGCTGTGATCGCCACCGGGACCAGCGGGACACACTTCGTCTTCATGAGTTCGTGTCTCGGCTGCGTCCGGAGTTTGAGACTGTTCGGGCACAGTTGTTGACTCGCCGTCCACGTCCATCACTCGCCGAAGCGATGCCAGAGCTACGTGCTGAGGAGACTCGACTTCGGACTGGGGGTGTGGCTCGTTCTCAGCCGCAGCCCTCCGTCCTAGCAGCATCACCATCACCGGTCTCTCCACCACCAGTTTCTCCGCTTCCGGTGGTGGCGGGGGCTCCTTCTGGTGTGCAGTGTGGCTACTGCAAGATCTATGGCCATGAGGAGAAGGACTGTCGCAAGAAGCAGCGCAACCGCTATGGGCGTTGTGATAGGCGCCACTCTCAGACCTCTGGTAGCTCCTCTACTTCGCAGGGCACTCGCTCTGTGTCTGCCGCGGAGCAGGAGGTTCTTGCCATGTTTCGTCGCCTCACTACTGCAGCTCAGGCCTCTCCTCATGGGACTACAGCTCAGGCTTCTGGTTCCACACCTCCTCCTCCTTCGTCAGGTATATCATGCCCGTGGTTTCTTGATTCTGGTGCCTCTTTTCACATGACACCTCATGCCACACACCTATCTTCGTTGTCATCTTCTGAGTCACCTATTTTTGTTCGCACTGCCGATGGCACTTCCCTTCCTGTTGCTGGGCGAGGTGTTCTTTCGACGACTTCTTTTGAAGTTCCTACTGTTTCGCATGTTCCTCAACTCACCATGCAACTCCTCTCTGCGGGTCAAATCACTGATCATGGTTGTCGCATAATCCTTGAGTCTGATTCTTGTTCTGTTCAAGACCTTCGTACGGGCCTTTTGGTGGGAACTGGGCCTAGGCGTCGGGACTCACAACGCCTATGGGAGCTTGATTGGTTGCGTCTTCCCTCACCTGCATCGACTCCCACCTCGCCTGGTTCTCCAGCATCTGCATCAGCTGCTTCATCCACTACCTCTTTTGCGCAGTGGCATCGTCGTCTTGGTCATCTCTCTGGCCCTCGATTGTCTAGTCTTGTGGGTAGTGGTGTGTTAGGCCCTGTTTCTGGTGACACTGCTCTGCATTGTACGGGTTGCAAACTTGGCAAACAGTTGCAACTCCCCTACCCCTCTAGTGAGTCTAAATCCCAGAAACCTTTTGATCTTGTTCACTCTGATGTATGGGGTCCTGCACCCATAGTTTCCAAAGGAGGGCAATCATATTATGTCCTGTTCATTGATGACTATTCGAGATTTACTTGGATTTATTTGATGTCCTCTCGAGGCCAATTTCCTTCTATTTACCAACAATTTGCTACCATGGTTCGTACCCAATATAACTCTCCCATTCGTGTTTTTCGTGCGGACTCTGCCGGTGAGTATGTCTCCACTGCCATCGCTCCTACCTTGCTGCGCAGGGTACCCTGGCCCAATTTTCATGTCCTGGTGCTCATGCTCAAAATGGTGTTGCAGAGCGCAAGCACCGCCACATTCTTGAGACTGCTCGTGCTCTCTTGATCTCCTCTGCCCTTGCTCCTCATTTTTGGGCTGAGGCTGTCTCCACGGCTGTTTTCCTCATAAACCGCCAACCCTCCACCTCTCTTAAGGGAGGCACCCCCTATGAGCGTCTTTTCGGCAGCCCTCCTTCCTATGATCATCTTCGTTGTTTTGGGTGTGTCTGCTATGTTCTTCTTCCACCTCGTGAGCGCACCAAACTCACTGCCCAGTCTGTCGAATGTGTTTTCCTTGGGTACAGTATGGAACATAAGGGCTATCGCTGTTATGACCCTGTTGCTCGAAGGATGAGGATTTCTCGGGATGTCACCTTTGATGAGTCCCGCCCTTACTATCCTCGTTCTCCCTCCGGTCCTCCTAACACCGCTGAGTCCCTCTCCTTTCTTACTTTGCCTGAGTGGTATCTTCCACTGTCACCTTCCTCCTTGTCACCTCCACTTTCTCCACCTCCTGTTTCTCCACCTTTGCCACCTCTTCCTCCACCGTCGCCATCTCCTACTTCTTCACCTTCTCCGCCCCACCCTCCACCACTGGCCTCCTCCCGTGAGATCACTCACTACTATACTCGTCGTCCTCGTCCTGCCCCACCACTTGATTCTTCTCCGTCTGTCCTTGGACCCCTTCCTCCCTCTCCTCGCTATGCCCTTCGTGACCGCAGCACCCTTCGTCCTCCCGACCGCCTTGGCTTCACAGCTGCTGTTTTAGCTGAGCCCGCGACCTATCGGGAGGCTGCTGCTCACCCTGAGTGGCAACATGCTATGGTTGAGGAGGTTGCTGCTCTTGAGCGCACCAGCACTTGGGATCTTGTTCCTAAACCACATCATGTCACTCCTATCACTTGCAAGTGGGTCTACAAGGTCAAAACTCGCTCAGATGGCTCTCTTGAGCGCTACAAGGCTCGCCTTGTGGCTCGTGGTTTTGAGCAGGAGTATGGCATTGACTATGAGGAGACTTTTGCTCCCGTTGCTCATATGACCACTGTTCGGACCCTTCTCGCTGTTGCCTCTGTTCGTCAGTGGTCGATCTCGCAGTTGGATGTCAAGAATGCCTTTCTAAATGGTGAGCTTCGTGAGGAAGTCTATATGCAGCCGCCTCCAGGCTACTCCGTTCCTGATGGGATGGTCTGCCGGCTGCGTCGTTCCCTCTATGGTCTTAAGCAAGCCCCACGTGCTTGGTTTGAGCGTTTCTCCTCTGCTCTCCTTGATATTGGCTTTAAGCCTAGTGATCATGATCCTGCTCTCTTTATTCACACCTCTCCTCGTGGTTGCACTCTTCTTCTGTATGTTGATGACATGATCATCACGGGTGATGATTCCCAGTTCATTGCCTTTGTGAAGCAGCGTCTCAGTGAGACTTTCCTCATGTCTGATTTGGGTCCTCTTCGTTATTTTCTTGGGCTCGAGGTCACCTCCACAGCCGATGGTATTTCCCTCTCTCAGGAGAAGTATACTCAGGACCTTCTCTCCCGTGCTGCTCTCACTGATCACCGCACTGTTGACACTCCTATGGAGCTCAACGTTCACCTCCGCCCCACCGACGGTGCTCCGCTTGCTGATCCCACTCGCTATCGTCAGCTTGTTGGGAGCCTTGTTTACCTTGGGATCACCCCAAGGTTCGAACAGGCGCTAGGCGGTTTCTAGGCGGTGACCCACCGCCTAGAGCCTAAGCGGGCCTAGGCGAGCCTGGGCGTTTTAAGGCTTTTTTCTAGGCGGTGGGCTAATACACACATGTTGAAAAAAGAAAAAGAAAACAAGGGATAAGTGGACTTCACTGAAGAGGAAGGCCCAAAAAAACTAAACAGAAAGTCCCATAACACATATGAGAAAGGCCCAGAAAACATGAAAAGGCCCAAAGCCCAAGTCCCCTAGCACCTTATCCCTTTGTTCTCTCCTTTGCTCGTTCTCTCCCGCATGCCGCACGCGTATCAGCAGCCGCCGCCGCCGCTAGTTCCTCTCCCGTCTCCCGCATCTCTCTCTCAGCCTCCTCTGGTCGACACGCCGCCCGCACCCGCCGTCTGCTGCTGTTCCTCCCCCACCGGCGACCTCCGCGCGCCGCCCGGCGCTCCTCCTCCCAGGGAGCTGCTCCTCCGCCCCACCGGCGGCCTCCGCGTGCCGACCGCCGCTCCTCCTCCCCACTGGTGACCTTCGCTCGTCGCTCCCTTTCTCCTCTACCGCCTAACGTCCGCCTACCCCCCTAGGCAAGGCGGTAGCCCTCCGCCTAGCGCAAAGGCGCGCCTGGGCGACCGCCTAATAGCGCCTTCTTGAACAGAGGATCACCTGTCCCGATATCACTCACTCTGTTCATATCTTGAGTCAGTTTGTCTCAGCTCCTACTCAGCTCCACTACTCTCACCTTCTTCGTGTTCTGCGATACCTTCGTGGCACCATTACTCGTCGCCTTTTCTTTCCTCGCTCTAGTTCTCTCCAGCTTCAGGCATACTCTGACGCGACCTGGGCAGGTGATCCCACTGATCGCTGCTCTCTTTCAGCTTACTGTGTTTTTCTTGGCTCCTCCTTGATTGCCTGGAAAACCAAGAAGCAAACTGCAGTTTCCCGCTCGAGTGCTGAGGCTGAGCTGCGTGCTATGGCGACTGTGACTGCTGAGGTGACATGGCTACGATGGCTTCTTGAGGATTTTGGTGTTTGTGTTGCTGCCCCCACTCCTCTTTCTACTGACAGCACTGGTGCCATTAGTATTGCTCGTGATCCGGTCAAGCATGAGCTCACCAAACACATTGGCGTTGATGCTTCCTACATGAGATCACAGGTGCATACTCGGGTTGTGTCTCTCCATCATGTGCCTTCAGAGGTTCAACTTGCTGATTTCTTCACCAAGGCACAGACACGGATCCACCATAGATTCTTGCTTTCCAAACTCAGTGTTGTAGATTCACCATGAGTTTGAGGGGGGGTGTTAGATGTATAGATGTATAGGCCATATATGTACTTTTCCTTCCCTTGAAGGACTTCTTTGCATATGTACACTCACATGTATACTTGCCTCTTTGGGCCCTGGAATGTAAACTTGGTTGGCCATTCCTTTCTATCAGCAGCAACCATGCATCTTTCCTAAAACAAAAGTTTGTGGTATACTCAAAAAATGATTACGCATCAAACCCTATAGTAACCTGAAGGCAGTAGACTAATATGGTGTCAAAGATTAGCTTATAGTAAGCAATTGTTGGCTTATAAAGCAACGAGATATTATTATTGCTGTCTTAAGCAACACCAGCATATAGGAATCAATTGTTGGCTTACACAGGAAATGGAAGCTACTCTTAGCAGGCCAAGTATTACACATAGGCACTTTTGACAGGCCAATGACAGTATTCAGATCATCGCCACTCAAGTTTATGTTATTATGGAAAGGCATTTTCCTTTGCAGCCAATAAGCACCATATGTTAATTCAAATTTGGGACAAAGAATGAGATTTGAGCCAAAAGAACTGAGATAATATGAAAGTCTGAAACTTGTTAATCATATACAAGTGAGTATTATTATTGCATTCCTAAATAAACATGCAGAAATTCAGGTTTGTCTTCTTCCAAATTAGTACGATCCACCAAGAATGGACCTTCAATTAGTATTTCACCAAGAATGGACCATAGTGGAGATTTGCGACCAGATCTCCCAAATTTAGTCATATATAAAAATTCACCAAGAATGGACCTTCAGTTAGTATTTCAGACTGATAGTCCTTTCCATCCTAAATCTCTAACTCTAGGATGCAACAAACTTCAGAAGCAGCATGTCATGTTCCCCATAGCTCATCTCCACTATAATGGAGCAAGATCATCCCAGAAAACTCCTTACAATATGTTGTCTAAAATCAGGACTGCTCCGGTCAAAAGAACCATCAGATTATTATCACAATAAAAAGCCTGTAACTTTACATAATCCCAATTGAAAATAGAGATATGTACCTCCGAGAATGTTGTTGTCTCCTTCATGTACTTCTCCCAGTCCAGTGAGGCTGATATAAGTGAAAATTGTTAACTGTGCCACCAAGAATGTTGTTGCTGGCCTTCATGTATTTCTCCTAGTCCAGTGAGGCCTTCTCCTCCATCCTACTTCTAAGTGAAAATAGATGCATGAGAAACAATCAGGAATTTTCTCAACATGATATGGGATCCGCTTGCTATGCCACTATGCTCAAGCCAGCAGCAGCCACCCCTATGTCCATCACCCTGCTGCTCCTAGAGCTGCTCCATCACAACACATATTAGTAAAGCAGCTGGCCAACAAACACGAAAAAAATCCAACATGATCCTGGAGCAAAAACCGACCTGGGCATATTCTAATTTTTTTACCGCGTCCGCGGCTAGATCCACTGGTGCCATGTCTAGATCTGCATCTCCTCGGCAGTATAGAAAAAAAATCTAATAGTATACAACAACAGTCCATCACGCATTTATCCTATGTAACGCTTCCAGAAGCAAGAGGACGGTCTAATGCCATCCAAACATACAACAGTCTATGATTAACCTGGATAATAATTTTGTAGAGCATGTCAAATATTTATATTTCAGATTCTAAACTTTTATTCATTAGAATTAGTCTTATGCCATACATCAAACAGGAAGAAAGAGAGATCAGGGTAGTTATTCAGTTACCTAGGATCTGCATTGATTCCTTCACAACACATTTCCTGATATCCATGCAAAATAATTAAAAATGTTATAGAAAGGTTGACAAAGATAGTGATTCTACCTAAGCCATGACATTGGCATGAGAATAAGAGCAAAGAAGGAAAACATTGCAAAATCCTACTTCTTAGTGAACTGTCACTGTAAATTGTTCATCTGCATCTTGCTTTTCTAATGTCACGAAATTTGGAACCTGTCTGGGCATTCTTAGTTGATGAAGCACGAAATTAGAAACACTGAACCTGTCTGGGCATTCCATCGAACACATGATATGCAATGCAACCTGTTCACGTTCTGCAGCAAATATAAATTCAATGCTAAGCTGAATGCAACACCGAAAAATGCGTAGAGATTGGTCAAAAACAATATTCATATTAGCTTCTTTTGCTCAAAAGTTGTAGGCCAACAAATCATATGCAATCATGTCTGCCAAATTGATTTATCTACTAATCATAGATTAGCAGGCCAAGGTTATCTAAAACAATCTTCAGGGCAGGATTAGTCAGATGAAACAAAAGCACACCTTCGGGAAGGCAACACCATCGACTGTAGGGGTCGGTGATGGGTTGCTGGCTGCCAGTCCTTCTCCTATCCTCCACACATTCCTATTTAGGTGGATTTTTTAGGTGGATTAGATCAGAAGGGGCACACACAGCAAAAGAAAAGGCTACACATCACATATGGACTACATGTTATACGACCAGGAACGACACTGACCTGGAGCTCCCTTTAAAAATATCTTCAATGTCCTCGTGGTGGTTGGCGTGGAGCGGCCGGGTGGCAGACGACAGACGGCGTACCGAGTCGGCTGTGGCTCGGTGGCGCGGCAGGTTGGTCACCAGCAGCGTCGAGAACGTGGTGGTGGACGGCGTACCGCGGCGGACGGGGGTCCGGTGGCGCCTTAGGGCGGAGTGGCGGACAGGGATCGGGGCGGCGTTTGGCGAGGCGTTAGGGCACCCGGCTGCGTGGAGAACGAACCGGCGGAAGGGGACCGGTGGCGTCGAGGCTGGACCGGCGGACGGGGCAGCGTCGGGTCAACACGTGAGGAGGGGAGCCGAGGTCGCGTGGAGTTGTCGCGACTTGCAAGGAGGAGCCGGGGTTGCGTGAAGTTATCGTCGCGATGGTGAAGCCGGGCGGGGTGGCCCGAGCGGCGCGGCGGCCGGGCGAGGTTGGCCGACGGGGATGGTTTCGATGGGAGCTGTGTGCGAGGAGAGATCGAGGAGTCTTTTTTCGCCATGATGGTGGTCGTACGTGGAGGAGAGATCGAGGAGGTGCGTGTGCGAGACTGTGAGAGGCAGCATTGGGGAGAGGATAGTCACGCGTGGGGAGGCGGCATCGGGAGGGATCGCACCTCGCGCTCGGTGCCTGGGTGGGCGGCTGGGCGCGGATGGGGGGGGGGGAGAGAGAGGGATGAGTGATAAGGTTGATCCAAAGAATATTGACCGTTAGATTTGAGTGATTAGAGTTTAGCGTTGATCTGGTACATTCATTTATAATGTGTTTTGTTTCTAAATACATTTGTTTTGGTGTATTTAGCAGAGATGTTGACTGCGGGGGACGTTAGTTGTGTGACTGTAGGAAAATTAACTACTGGTGTGTTTTATAGTAGTAGAGACTTGGGATACTTTTATGTAGTGAAATGTTGGTATTCCTGCAAAACAATTGAGAATGACAACTCGTGGAACTCGTTAGAAACAAACTCTTTTCTATGTTGATGGTCACTTTTATTCTCTTTTATTTAGGTGACTTATTGACGGTATAAGATATGAGTTAGTTGCCGTCAACAAGCTTCCCCACACTAGGTCTTTACTCGTCCCTGAGGAAAGTATAGCTTCACATTCACTGTTCATAGAAAAACCTGCACTGTTGGAATTAGTAGTGTTGAAACAATTTTATTACCTTTGTACTTCAGTCTTGCCAGATGGAGAGTTTTGTAAGATTTTGTGAAAAAATGTAGCTTTCCTTCTCCCTGTGGTACTCTCATTGTCGCTCAAAGTTATTATCTCCTCACATGAGGCATTGCCTTCTTTTCAAGATTATTAACTATATCTGGAGCTTTAAGAAGTTTGTAGCACTCATTCTTTGATTATGTTACCAGGTCAATACTTAGAGCTAGGGAGAGAAGTGTCATACTCCTAAATCAAGATTTTATTTTTGAAAAACTTGTCCTCTCTTGTTTGGTATTTTTGTGTAAGAGACACCATGAGCTATGAGGCTAATTCTACTGTTGAGCACGTGCCCATTTTTTTTTCTCTCTTTTTTTTTTTAATAATCAAGGTTCTGGACACTTGTCCCTTTTTATTTTCTCATGATCAATCTTTTTGAGGTTCTGGGCACTTGTCCCTTTTAATAATCGAAGTTTTTATATATATTTTGCACAACTCATGTCTCTTTCACAAAAAACACTTCTCAAGAGGGACTTAACCTTTTTAAACGATCTTGATTTTGGGAATATGATAAATCTCTCAACCAAAGCCAAAAAAGTTAACTTATCAATTTAGCATCATTACAAAGGTAAGTAGCTAGAGTAACAGAATGATGTCATGATTATTAAGGCTTCAGGAGGAAACATGTTTTCTACCACTGATGAGAATAATTGCTATTTGATTTTAAGCGTTTGAAATAAATTCTCCAAAGACAAGACTTGTAGAGTCAGGTATTATGATAAGCAATTAATTATTCCCAACAGTAACAAGAGATTCTAAGAATAGTTCATGTGAGCTATCTCAAGTTATTATTAAGTTTTATTCGGGACTCATCTTAAATCTTGTTTCAAGTGGTTTTCAATTTTCAATTCGAAATAGAGAGCAATATGAAGATAGAGAGGGTGTGATATGTACTAGACCTGTAGACGAACGAGAGTGGTTCATCATGTGTGGCCTTGTCGAGTGTTTCTATTTTCCTGCGATTCTTGCGGTCGATCTTCCATTTATTGGTAGGTCCTTCCCCCACACTTGTTCTTGTTATACCTTTATGCACAACATGTGGAGACAAGACACATATCCAAAACAAAAGTAGAGAGAGAGTAAATAACTAAAACAAAACTTTATTGATAACTTATAAGGCACTTTATTACACAAGCAAGCAAAATAATTAAACTGATTGAAATTAAACGAAACTAAACATTCTTTAAAGAAATTCTAAGACTCTTAACTCTAATACTTGTGCCTTATTATACTACTATTAATAAACTCTCACTCTAATTGAGGTGATTAGCTACGGTTCGCGAAAGGATGTTTACACGAGACTTCAAACCGCTTTGCTTAATCTCCTGTTTATCCATTCTCCTAACCAGGTTGTCACAAATCTTAGTCACAGAGGCTAGGTCTTGCTTAAGCTGAGTGTTGGCTTTGGCAAGGGCATCCACCTTCTTACTGACTCTGATATAGTCATCGATGAGGTCGTCCACCTGTTCGAAAAACTTTGTCACGGGTTCTCTCTTACGCTTGGGTTTGGAAGAAGAGGGTTCGGATGAGGACTTCTCTTTACGAGGCACTACCTGGATCTGTTCGGGCTCAGCTCGAACTCCAGTAATGGCGTAGCGAGATGTGGATGTGTACTTCATACACTTCATACAAGTTACATCTCCAAACTTGTTCGTCTTCTACCCCGTGAGCCGCTCATTGGGTCTTGGAGGTAGAAGATCGATTTCCTTGGAGACGCGGAACTTCTTGAGCTCTCCTTGATGAGATCCTCCCTCCATGGCTTGGGCGTAGAAGGATTGATGCTGAGGCTCCTTGCCCTTTGGCGGCATCGTGGCTAGGGGTGTTGGTTCGTCAACGGGCACGATCTCCTCGGGCACAACAACGAGGTCTTTCTTTGGAGCGACGACGAGGGCCATCGACTCGTTAGAAGGGAGAGGCTCGTTGAGGTTGATCCCGCGATTGTCGGCCATTGGAACAAGGAGAGCTTGAACTGCTGCTTGGATGAAAATAGATTGGATGGTATGGCTCTGGGCTAGCAGAGGTCTGGTTTTATAGTCCTGGATCAACTAGGAGGGGGCTGATCCAAGCTCCGAAAATCTCGTAACGAAACAGATCGGGAACTCGCGAAAAAGGGATAAGGAAGGTCTTAGAAAGGAAAGGGAAGCAACGGGATTCAGAAGGACACACGGCCAAGCCGGCCTGGCCTAGGGGTGGGGCCGGCTGGCCCCCCTTCTCTCCGGACGGCGGTCCGCTTTTTTGTGGCTCTCTCTTGCACTTTCCTAAACCCCAATTACTGCCTTTTCTGTTACGAAACCTTTCGGAGGCGGCGGAGGATCAAATTAATGGAAAGAGAGCAACTGGATCACATCCAACTCCTCGGAACTCTTTTCAGGTTCTAGAAAAATCTTAAGGCAATGACCATTTACCTTAAATAACGTACCTTTGTCGTTTTGAAGTGTTACCGCTGTATGGGACGAAGTGCTAATCACCGTGAATGGTCCTTCCCATTTGCTTCGTAGCTTTCTATGTCCGAATAGCTTAACCCTGGAATTAAAGAGTAGTACCTTGTCTTTCGGAGTGAAGTTCTTCGTCTTGATTCTCTTGTCATGCCACCTTTTGGTTCTCTCTTTGTAGATCTTGGCGTTATGATATGCTTTCTCACGTCATTCATCTAGTTCTAAGAGTTGCATCTTCCTTTTGATTCCTGCTGCATCCAAGTCCATGTTCCATCTTTTTATTGCCCAGTGAGCTTTGAACTCTAGCTCTACAGGCAAGTGACAAGTCTTCCCGTAGACGAGTTGTAAGGTGACATTCCAAGCGGTGTCTTGTAGGCTGTACGGTAGGCCCACAATGCATCTGGTAGCCTGTCTCTCCATTTTGTTCCCATCTCGTCGACTGTCTTCTGCAGAATATTCTTAATTTGCTTGTTTGATGTTTCTGCTTGGCCACTTGTCTGAGGGTAATAGGGGGTAGCGATGTTGTGACGGAATACATGCGAAAGTTCTTGTCAATGAAATGAGAACATCCATCACTAATCACCATTCTTGGAACTCCAAATCTTGGAAATATCACTTCCTCGAACATTTTCTTGGAGCTTCTGGCATCTGCAGCTTTACATGGTAGGGCTTCGACCCATTTGGAAACGTAGTCGACTGCCATTGAGATGGTTCTTGGATCTTGGAAATGGTCCCATGAAATCAATTCCCCAACAGTCAAAGAGCTCGATCTGGAGATTGTTAGTGAGTGGCATGACATCTCTAGAATTGATATTGCCATGCCTCTGACATGCTCTACATCTCTGGATGAAATCTTTTGTGTCGTCATACATGGTTGGCCAGAAAAGTCCACTTTGCCAGATCTTGGAATACGTGCGGCATGCTCCATAGTGTCCTCCATAGGGTGATGAGTGACATCTTTCAATGATCTTGATTTCTTCTTCAGATGGTACACATCTTCTGAGTAGCTCGTCTGAGCACACTCTGAAGAGGTACAGATCATCCCATAGGTGAACACGACTCTCATAGACGAGCTTTCTTTTATCTTTACCTAGTGGTACATACTCTGAAACCATAAAATTGACAATATCTGCATACCAGGGGTCAGACCTAGAGACTAGATAGAGTGTATCGTCCCTGAGTGAATCGTTGATAGGTAGCTCCTGTGGATTCTCAAATTGCATTCTTGACAAGTGATTAACAACAGAATTCTCTACTCCCTTTTTATCTTTTATTTCTTAATCAAATTCTTGGAGTAACAAAATCCATTTTATCAAGCGAGGTTTAGCATCTTTCTTAGTGAGCAAGTATTTAAGAGCAGCGTCAACTAAATAAGATCTAAACTTATCAATGACAAAAACAACTAGCAGTTCTTTATCAGTTGTTGCATAATTAAGTTGTGGTCCAGTCAAAGTTCTACTAGCATATGCAATTGCCTGATACTTCTTATCTTTACATTGTCCTAGCACAGCACCTACTGCATAATCACTTGCATCACACATGATCTCAAAAGGTAAAGACCAATCAGGTGGTTGAATGATCGGTGCAGAAATAAGTGCTTTCTTTAGGGTTTCAAAAGCTTTTAAGCATGCATCATCAAATTCAAAGGGAACATTCTTAGCCAAAAGATTAGTAAGTGGTCTAGCAATGTGTGAAAAATCTTTTATAAACCGACAATAAAAACTAGCATGGCCAAGAAAACTTCGTATCCCTTTAATATTAATAGGAGGAGGTAGTTGTTCAATTACTTCAATTTTAGCTTTATCTACCTCAATTCCACGTTCTGAAATTAAATGACCAAGCAGTATGCCTTCTTTAATCATGAAATGACATTTTTCCTAATTAAGGACTAAGTGCTTTTCCTCACATCTTTGCAAAACCTTGTCTAAATTTCCAAGACAGTGATCAAAAGTTTTTCCATAAACAGAAAAGTCATCCATGAAAACTTCCATGATTTCTTCAATCATATCAGAAAATATAGACATCGTGCATCTTTGAAAAGAAGCAGGGGCATTACATAATCCAAAACACATTCTACGATAAGCATAAGTTCCATATTGACATGTAAAAGTGGTTTTGTTTTGATCATTAGGATGGATTGGAATCTGATGATATCCAGAATATCTATCAATAAAACAAAAGGAGTGATTAGCCAACCGCTCTAACATTTCATCAATGAAGGGCAGTGGAAAGTGATCTTTCTTTGTTGCCTTGTTAAGTTTTCTGTAATCAATACACATTCGTCATCCAGTCACAGTTCTCTGTGAAATTAATTCATTCTTTTCATTTCTAACAACAGTCATGTCACCCTTCTTAGGCACAACTTGCACAGAGCTCACCCACTCACTGTGTGGCACAAGATAGATAATCCCGACGTGTAACAACTTTAAGACCTCTTTCTTAACTACTTCTCTCATCGCATTATTAAGCCTACGTTGGCGTTCCCTAGAAGGTAAAGCATCGGGATCTGTAGGAATGCGATGGGTGCAAAGAGCAGGGTTAATCCCCTTGAGATCTTGGAGTGAATAGCCAAAGGCAGATCTATGATTCTCTAGAACAGTGATCAAGCGGAGTGTTTCTTCTTGAGAAAGTTTATCGCTTATAATCACAGGAGTGTTTGGATCATTGTTACGTAGCGAAGACCAGAAGGCAGAGGCTTTAACTCTATAGGAGGTTCTTCGAAAGGATCTAGAGGTGTTGGAATCTTAGAGTGGTCATCTCCTTCCTCTATGAAAAACTTAGCATGATCTTCAAGATTGGGTTCTATGAAGGTTTCAAGAGATGCTACTTCAACCTTTTCTACAGGGTCTAACTCTGGACAGGGTTCACTTTCAGTGTTTAGGGTATGAGTGATAGATATAGGTAGTGAAAGGTTTTTCTCTAGACAAATGTTTAATTTTCCCGTCATTCCTTCTTGAATAAGTCTTTTGATTGGTTGTCCTATAAACAGGTCAAACTCATGGATATCAAAGATATAAAAGCTTAAGTGCACCAGAGTTTTTTTTTACCCGGATAGGCAGGACATACAAGATTTCCAAACTAGGAAGCACATGTCCTGAAAGGTTTTTAAGGCATTTAGCCTGAAAAGGATTGTTTTTGGACCATCTGTATCAAACACGGGCGTAGCTCATAACCATCGGATAAGATAGGTCTAGATGATTTTGGTGGTTCTGAGGCTACTACTTTAGGAAAATGGCAGAGGCTAATAGGAATAGAATCTTTGGAACCTTGAGGGGATTCTAAGAAATCCATATAAAAAGAAAAGATAAAAGATAAAAGTATGATTACAAGTTTAAGCAGACTTAAGATCAACTCTCGACCGTTCCCCAGCAACGGCGCTAGAAATGCTTGTTGACACTTACTACCGTCGCTACCAAGAGTAGAGACAAGCCCTAACCTTGGCAACGGCACTAGAAATGCTTAGGTATGTTATCAGAACACTAGAGATAAATCTGCAAGCGCACAGATTAGATACCCGCACTTCACCGGATGCAGACCCAGTTTTATATCGAACTGCGTGATTGTCTTAAGTCTATTGCTTAAACCCTGAGCACTAGCAAAAGTGAGAACACAAAAGATACTATGCAAGTAATCGAGTCTAAGCACCACGCTTACACGGCGACGACTCCTCTAATCCTAGAGCGACTAGAATTAGAGTACTCTAATTAGAGTTGCAAGCCAGAAGAATAATAAGAACAAGAACGCTTACTGATAATTAGAAGTTGAAGACCGAAGAATATCCTGATCCAAGCTCTTGATGAACTTGAATCCGCAGGTACAAGTTGAAGAAGTAGATCCGACAGGCCGGAGGTCCTAATCTCCCTCTAATACCTCTCTCTCTTCTAATCCTAGAGAAGACTAGATCTAATCCCTCATTAGAGGGCTACTAGACTTCTAATTGCTAGATGGCTCTGATCCTCTCCTGAAGAATATGAACTAGAGTTTCTGTATTGGATCTGTTATGTTGCCTCAGGGGGGTCAGGGGTTTCTTATATAGCCCTGGGGGATGAACCGTGACCCTCCGATCAAACCGACCTTGAATAATAGTTGAGATGCGTCGAGGATGTCGATTAGGGCACGCTCCACGAAGATGGGCTGTGGAGAGCCCTGGCCCAGGCCGGCCGGCCCCACCTGGCATTGGCCAGGCTTCGTCTTCGCCGAGAAGTCTTCTGGAAGCCTCTTGGTTGCCCTAGCGCGACTTTCATCCTTGTTGCGCAATCCATCGTTTTGGAGAAGGATTCTATCTCTTTCCATCTGCTGGAAAATACCCTGTAGAACAGTAATTCACTTATGTTGCTTGGTGATCACTCCAAGTTGTTTGTAAAAGCTTCCAAGTTGTAACCAATGAGGACTCTCTCGTCGGGACTCCAAATGTAGCAAACCATATGTCCGTTTCGATCGTCTCGACGAGCTCTTCGCCATGGTGTAGTCTGATTCATCACTTGAGATACTTTTATGTAGTGAAATGTTGGTATTCTTGCAAAACAAGTGAGAACGACACAACTCGTGGAACTCGTTAGAACCAAACTCTTTTGTACGTTGATGGTCACTTTTATTCTCTTTTAGGTGACTTATTGACGGTATAAGATATGAGTTAGTGACCGTCAACATAGACCAGTCCAAAGTCCAGTGTCCCAACCACATAGCGGAGAATGCGCTTTACAGCTTGGAGATGCTCATCCGTAGGCCGCTCCATGAACCGACTTACATACCCGACGGCGAACGCCAAGTCTGGCCGGGTATGCACCAAGTACCGGAGGCTGCCGATAAGCCGCCGGTAATGGGTCGAGTCCACCACAGCAACAGTGCTTTGGCGGCTCAATTTGAGCTTCTCCTCCATCGGCGTTGCTGCAGGGTTGCAGTCCGCCATTCCTCCCAGCTTGAGGATGCGCTTGGCGTAGCGAGCTTGAGGAAGACAGATGCCATCCACGCCCTGGTGCACCTCCACTCCAAGGTAGAAGCAGAGCAAGCCAAGGTCACTCATGTCGAACCTTTTCTTCATCTATGCCTTGAACTTCTCCACCTCCCCCCTGCTCTGCTCCGGTGATGATGAGGTCGTCGACGTAGACACCGACGAGCAGAGCAGTGCGCACGACACCTGCATGAGGCCGTAGAGCGCCTTGCGCAGGCGGTGAAGCTGGGTGGCTGCCGCACGTACACCTCCTCCTTGAGGTTGCCGTTGAGGAACGCGGACTTCACGTCCATGTGATGCACCTTCCATCCTTCCTGGGCCGCCAACGTGAGGAGGACGCGCACTGATTCCATCCGCGCCACCGGCACAAATGCATCGTCGTAGTCGACGCCCTCCTGCTGGACGAAGCCGCGCGCCACGAGCCTCGCCTTGTGCTTGGTCACCGTGCCCTTGGTGTCCTTCAGCTTGAAGACCCATTTGAGTGTGATCAGTCGGTGACCGGGCGACAGATCGATGAGCTCCCAGGTACGGTTCTTCTCCACCGACTTCAACTCTTCCTTCATCGCCGCGAGCCATACTGGATCGCCTTGCGCCTCAGCATACGTGGAAGGCTCGCTGGCTTGCGTCAGGTGTAGCTGGGCGGGCGACATTGCCGCCAGCCCTGGTGGTGTGCCGTCGCCGATGATGTCCGCCATCTTGCGATAGCAGAGGGTCTCGTCGTCGTGGTAGACATCTAGGTGATCTTCGTCATCTTCAAGGGGCGTGGCAAACTCCACAGGTGCGCGATCAGAAGGCGGCGGTGTGACAACGGGTGAAGCAGACGATGTGGCGGCCGGCATAGAGGAATAAGGAAGTGTCGGTGATGCGCCCGTGGTCTCCGCTGGTGTTCCAGGCTCCCTCGGAGCTAGTGAGAGAATTTGGTGGAGTTGTGGACGCCGGAGCTGGTGAAGAAGCCTCAGCTGCGCTCCCCATCTCACCGGTCCACAGGTACTTGACGATGAACTCTTCTGCTGCCGCCGCAGCTTGCTCTGCTCCCTTGTGCCAGTCCTAGCCACGCTCTTCATTGAACACCACATCGCGCGTCACACGCACACGCTGGGTCACCGAGTCGAGGACGCGGTAGGCCTTGGCGCCGCCCACGTACCCGATGAACACGCCTGGGCTGCTGCGGTCATCTAGCTTCTCAGCTGGTTTAGCTCCTTGGCGAAGCAGAGGCACCCAAATGTGCGCAGATGCGTGGCAGTCGGTGCACGTCCATGCCACACCTCATACGGGGTCTTGCCCTGCAAGCTCCTCGTTGGTGATCGGTTCAGCAAGTGGACCGCGGTCACCATGACTTCTCCCCAGTACTTGGCCGACATTCCTCTCTGCTTGAGCAGCGCCCTCGCCATTGCCACCACCGTCTGGTTCCTCCTCTCCACTACTCCATTCTGCTGCGACGAATAAGGAGCAGAGTAGTTGTGCACAATACCTTCCTCGGCGCAGTACGATCTGAACTCCGCAATGGTGAATTCCCGACCGTTGTCAGTGTGGAGGACACGGAGCTTGTGGTGGCTTGACTTCTCTGCTGCTGCCTGCAGATGCTTGATGGCGTCCGCGGCGGCGCTCTTAGCGGTCAGAAGCGCCACCCACATGTATCGGGTGGCGTCGTCGACCAGCAGCAGAAAGTAGCGTCTTCCTCCGGGCGTCGCCGGCGTCACGGGCCTGCAAAGATCACCGTGCACCAGCTCGAGTGGCTCCTGTGCGCGGTACTGTGTCGCAGCTGGGAATGGTGCGCGTCTCTGCTTCGTGATGACGCACATGTCGTAGAATTGCCTGACGTGCTTGATCACCGGTATCCCGCGTAGCATGTCTTCCTTGTCGAGCTTGTGGAGTGCGTCGAACTGGAGATGTCCGTAGCATTCGTGCCAGCGCCATGCTTCATCATCCTTGCGCGCAGTGAGACACTAGCTATGCCGTGTCGAGGTGGAGGACATAGAGTCGATTGGAGCCACGTGCTGGACCTTGACGAGAAGCTTGCCGCGCTGGTCCCAAATCCTCAGAATGCCCTCGTCGATTTCCACCTTCGAGCCACCTTCATCCAACTACCCGAGACTCATGATAGAGTTTCGCAACGCTGGGATGAAGCAGACGCCATGGAGCACCCTAGACTCATGATAGAGTTTTGCAACGCTGGGATGAAGCAGACGCCATGGAGCACCCTGTGCTTGCCATTCTTTGCCTCGAAGATGATGGAGCCTGATGCATCCAGCCCAGGTGGGGTTGGCCGAGACCCATCAAATTAAGGTTGCCCGGACCCCAACAGTTCTTATGTACACCCACTCGGGGAAAGGCCCAATCTCCCTAAAAGACTAGTCTGATAGGGGAAGGGTGACTCTCCCTTTTAAGGTGACTTCCTCCTCCCAAGCTAAGCAAGGTGGGATTATTCAGAGGCTCACACGGTCGCCGCCCGACTACAACTGGGCCTCTTGGCCCATCTTTGTTGTGTCTTTTGCCGGCGGGTAATAATGGAGGAAGGGTGACTCTCCCTTTTAAGGTGACTTCCTCGCCCATCTTTGTTGTGTCTTTTGCCGGCGGGTAATAATGGAGGAAGGGTGACTCTCCCTTTTAAGGTGACTTCCTCCTCCCAAGCTAAGCAAGGTGGGATTATTCAGAGGCTCACACGGTCGCCGCCCGACTACAACTGGGCCTCTTGGCCCATCTTTGTTGTGTCTTTTGCCAGCGGGTAATAATGGAGGATGTCCTCATCATTCTCCCATTCTTAACAAGGGCCTAGCTTCGATATCGAATGATTCATCCAGCCCAGGAGGGGTTGGCCGAGGCCCAACAAATTAAGGTTGCTCGGACCCCAACAGTTCTTATGTACACCCACTCGGGGAAAGGCCCAATCTCCCTAAAAGACTAGTCTGATAGGGGAAGGGTGGCTCTCCCTTTTAAGTTGACTTTCTCCTCCCAAGCTAAGCAAGGTGGGATTATTCAGAGGCTCACACGGTCGGTGGCTCTCCCTTTTAAGGTGACTTTCTCCTCCCAAGCTAAGCAAGGTGGGATTATTCAGAGGCTCACACGGTCGCTGCCCGACTACAACTGGGCCTCTTGGCCCATCTTTGTTGCGTCTTTTGCCAGCGGGTAATAATGGAGGATGTCCTCATCAGAGCCGACGCCATGGATTTCCACCCTGGAAGCATCACCAAATCTCACCGTGCCTCTGACATTGCAGTCGAGGTTGGTGAGAAGCTCGCGGCGGCCGGTCTTATGTGAGTGGCGCCGCTGTCGAGGTACCAACCGTCGATCTTCTCGTCGCTGGCGCTTATGCTGTGGACAACACGCGCTCGCGGATCCTGCAGATCGAGGTCTATCGCGGATTCAGAGGAGAAGGTTGAAGCTTGAGCCTTCCTGCCTCCTTCAGCATCCAGCTCCAGGAAGTCGTGCGCCAAAAACAGAGCCGACTCATCGTCTGCCTTGGCCACATTCACCGCGCCACTGCGGTCACGATCTCGTCGCGGATGAGGGCAATCCCTGGCCCATTGACCCGCGCGATGACAATTGAGGCAGGTCTCGTCGCGGTTCTATTAGGATATGTATATATCCAGCCTAGGATTGTTTCCTTGTACAGGGAATTCTTCCCATGTATGTAACTTCCTTTTATGCCTATTGCCTATATATATGAAAGGCTCCCCACCCAATCAGGGTGTGTGGTGATTCTCGCCATTCCTTTCCATTCTATAGGTTCGCCTTGCGTTCGCCGGCGGCGGTGCCTGCCTTGTCAGGTTGTCCTCCCCCGCCGCACTCGCCTCCGCCGTCGCCATCACCATTGGGCTTGTTCTTCTTGCCACTGCGGGGTCGCCGACGACGCTCTTTGGACGATCCAACGCTCTCCTCCTCCTTGTCGAAGGTCGGAAGGCCCGCCATTGCCCAGCGGTGTACAGAAGCTTGCCGCCAACGGCGCCTGGCTCAGCATCCTTTGCGTGCTCCCGATCCTGGACCCACTTGAGCCGCCCTATGACATGCTCGATGGTGAGCTGCTCGAAGTCGAGGAGGGTCTCGATGGAGTTAACAATCTGGTCAAACTTGCAAGGGACGCTGCGAAGCGTCTTCTCCACCATGATGAGGACATCCTCCGTTATTAGCCGCTTGCAAAGACGCAACAAAGATGGGCCAAGTGGCCCAGTTGTAGTCGGGCGGCGACCGTGTGAGCCTCTGAATAATCTCACCTTGCTTAACTTGCTTAACTTGGGAGGAGGAAGCCACCTTAAAATGGAGAGCCACCCTTCCCCTATCAGTCTAGTCTTTTAGGGAGATTGGGCCTTTCCCCGAGTGGGTGTACATAATTGAGGTCCGGGCAACCTTAATTTGTTGGGCCTCGGCCAACCCCTCCTGGGCTGGATGAATCATTCGATATCGGAGCTAGGCCCTTGTTAAGAATGGGAGAATGATGAGGACATCCTCCATTATTACCCGCTGACAAGACGCAACAAAGATGGGCCAAGTGGCCCAGTTGTAGTCGGGCGGCGACCGTGTGAGCCTCTGAATAATCTCATCTTGCTTAGCTTGGGAGGAGGAAGCCACCTTAAAATGGAGAGCCACCCTTCCCTTATCAGACCAGTCTTTTTATGGAGATTGGGCCTTTCCCCGAGTGGGTGTACATAAGAACTGTTGGGGTCCGGACAACCTTAATTTGGGGTCCGGACAACCTTAATTTGTTGGGCTTGCCAACAAGAAGAGTTTAGTGCGCCAGATCTATGAGCTGTATGCTGTGAGCAATTATTACGGCAACATGGCAAGTGGACATTATACTGCACACATTAAGGTACATTTGTAGCCTAGTTCCCCCCCTCCTCCCCCCACCAAGGTTGCCCGGACCCCAACAGTTCTTATGTACACCCACTTGGGGAAAGACCCAATCTCCCTAAAAGACTAGTCTGATAGGGGAAGAGTGACTCCATTTTAAGGTGGCTTCCTCCTCCCAAGCTAAGCAAGGTGAGATTATTCAGAGGCTCACACGGTCGCCGCCCGACTATAACTGGGCCACTTGGCCCATCTTTGTTGCGTCTTTGCCAGCGGGTAATAATGGAGGATGTCCTCATCACACCACCCGTTCCTCGACGAGGTCGGTGTCGCCGTTGCGCCTTATCTGTTCAACCAGATTGTTAAGGCGGACGACAAAGTCCTCGACTTGCTCGCCCGGCTAGCACTTCATGTCCTCCCACTCGGCGCGGAGGCGCTGCAGCGTCGCTCGCCGCACGCGCCCTTCGCCAATCCTCTGCGCCGCGATTGCCTCCTAGGCCAGCTTCACAGTCGGCTTGTTGGCGAGGGTGGCCGCCATCTCTGTCGGCACCGAAGCACACAGTGCCTCCATCGCCCGGCGGTCCTCATTGTAGCCGACGTCCCCGACGTAGACTGCATCCCACAAGTAGCAAGCTTGAAGCTTTACCTTCATCAGCAAGCTCCACTCGTGGTAGTTGCTCCTGGTGAGCATCGGCCACGGCGCGCCTGCCCCGGAGTCGCGGTAGATGGTCACCGGTGAACGCTCGTGCCGACCGCGATGGCGCTCTGGTGACGGAGACTGATTGCGATGACATGGCGTGCGCGATCCAGCGGTCTTCGTGTCCTCCTGCTCGATCTCCTGGCGCAGAGTTGTGGCGGCTGCTGCCTGCTAGGCCGTGGCGGCGGCCGCCGCCGCCTCCGCGGCAGCAAGGCGCGCAGCGCGGTCTGCGCCTCCATCCCTAGTCGCTGCTCCTCCCGCCACGCCGCCAGGGTTGAGGACCAAGCCTCCCCCTGCAGCAGTGGATGCGGCGCGCGCACGAGCACTCTTGGTGGACATGGGTGTGGCTGCTCTCTAGGAAACCCTAAGGCTCCGATACCAATTGTTGGACTCAGGATCAGGGTAAGCCCAGAGGGCAGCTTGGCCATAGGCCGCTTGGATTGAATTGCAAATGCAAATTGTCTCAGAAAGATACATCCCCTCACCCCAACTTATATAGCCAATGGGAGTTTTTTCTTACCTCTACTATAAGAAAGGCACTTAGGCCTGATAACTTCTAGATGGAAAAATAGTAAGGACTGAAATGTAAGATACAAGCAACTAGGCTTAACCATCATACTTAACTAACAACTATTTCACTAGTTGAACCAAAGTAGCTAGTGGCAGCTAATAATAGCTATGACCTATTAGCTAGCTAACTATTAGCAGCTAATGGATCCAAACAGGCCCTAAGTAACGAAAAAGAGTTTGGATCCATTTTACAAATGGAAGGTTTAGCAGTTGAACTAGTGATTATTGATGGATTGGCAAACTCAGGGAAATTATGTAACATTTTTTTGGTTTCTAAAGTCTAACAATTAGATCCAATGTGCAGCCACTCACAAGCACATATTTTGGATAGTGAACATTCTAGAAGAACTTCAGGGTGTCATTACATAGAAGCCCGTTTCCTGAAATATGTAAGTTTGGTAAATAATCTCTGCCATCAATGTAGTTTGAAGAAACTAACCTCATATTGATCTGAATTTGTGACTAAATGAGCATTTACTTTGATTCTGAAGCGTTCCTTCTAATATGGCTTCGCTTCCAGTCACTTTATCAAAAAGTGATCTGGCATGGTTCTATCTTATTCATGCTAACTACAGCATTATGTACCATTTTTGCGTAGTGTTGCTGCATGTTGGGACTTGTGAGCTAATATTGCAGCAGATTTGGTGTTCTTCCAGAATGGAATGCTGGATCCATGGTTTGAGAGCAAGGGCCTAGTGGATGCAAACCAGGTCTTGGCCTACTTTGCTGTATCAAAGCTTGGAGAGCCACCAGTCGATGGGATTACTGATACCAACCCAGAGGGGTTGACTGCTGCATTTGGCAGCTGGGCTCCTGCAGTGGCTGCCCGCCTGCAAAACGGTGGACTTACCTGCAAGGTGAGGTTATGAGCATTTGCTTCAGAAGTTCTGTATTCCGTTCATCCATAAATTCCCATGTTGGACATTTTCATATTTTATATTACTTTTCATAGTAAGGTGCAGACAACATAAATATCTACCCAAAAGAATTGTTTGGGCAGCCCTTGCAAAAGGTTTATTAGACCCTTACGTTGAATTGTGTCAGACAGACATGGAATAAATCATGATCCCTTCCCTATGCATTATTTATTGTCATCCTGTCAAAATTTGTTCGAGGCATCAATATGTTTTTTTTCCTATTATAAGATGTGAGTAGTAGGGAAAATAATATGTTCATTCTAAAAAAAAGTACCAAAGATAAAGTTCCTATACATTTGCAGGAACCTCATTTCTGCACACTTTATTAGATAGTAGGTGCAAGTAATGCATTACTCAAATCATGAAAATTGTGCATTTACTTGTCATAATTGTTAGACTAAGGGGTACGGCAGCCTCTAAGGCTGCCGTCTGGTTCCTCTTGCTGGGCCCTGGTGGGCCTAGCACCCATATGGCTAGAATAGATAAATTGATCTCGATTAGGCAAGGATCACTATTGATTGGTTCTATTTCTGTAAACCCTAGGTCATCCTTGCCTATATATGTGTAACATCATATCCTCCGTAATCAATCTATTACTCCTTGTGCCTAATCCAGCTTAAAATAACATTATAATAACCATAATGATGATTGATGAAAATCATCAAAGCCAGTGTGCTTAGGGAGTTATGGTTCATAACCAAAATTATCTTCTTGTGATAGGAATCAAAGTATTAGTAATTAGTTTGTGCTGGAAAGAGTGATTGGATTAGAATTAGCTAACCCTAGGAGGGTAGCAATATAGTCATACATGGGCCTCATGGGCCTAATACTCTCATACTCCAACACCCCCCTGCAGTCTGAACTACCGGCGCAGCGGAGTTTCAAGACTGAGCACGAAAAGAAGCACAACACAACACACGAGCCCCCCACAGACTCAACTAGCCACCAGTGATGTTGAGGCTGGAGCGAAACTCGGAGAACGTCGAAGACGGGAGGCCCTTGGTGAAGATGTCAGCGAACTGGGAGGTGGTCGGGACGTGGAGAACCCGAACATCACCGATGGCCACCCGATCGCGGACAAAGTGGAGGTCGATCTCCACATGCTGGTGCTGAACGGGGTTGGTGGAGAGGTACACCGCACTGACGTTGTCGCAGTAGACCAACGTGCTCCGGGTCAGGGGACTATGAAGCTCACCAAGGAGTTGCCGGAGCCAGGAGGCCTCAGCAACGCCGTTAGCAACAGCGCGGTACTCCGCCTCGGCACTGGAGCGGGAGACCACCGGCTGGCGCTTGGACGACCAGGACACCAGGTTGCCGCCGAGGAAGACAGCATAGCCGGAGGTGGACTGGCGAGTGTCCGGACACCCGGCCCAGTCAGCGTCGGTGTAGACGACGAGCTCGGTGGAGGTAGACGATGGAGAAGCAGGCCGTAGTCGACGGTGCCGCGGAGGTAGCGGAGGAGGCGCTTGAGGGCCGTGAGGTGAGGCTCGCGCGGATCATGCATATGAAGACAAATCTGCTGAACTGCATATGTGATGTCCGGGCGGGTGAAGGTGAGGTACTGAAGCGCCCCTGCAAGACTCCTGTACGCGGTAGGGTCAGTGACTGTGGCGCCCTCGGTCTCTAACAGCTTGGCCTGAGTGTCAACAGGGGTGGAGCAGGGCTTGCAGTCAGTCATCCCAGCGCGCTCCAGGATATCAAGAGTATACTGCCGCTGGTGAAAAAAGAGACCCCCGGGACGAGGCTCAACGGTGACTCCGAGGAAGTGATGGAGCACACCGAGGTCCTTCATCACGAACTCGTGCTGAAGAGAGGTGATGATCCGCCGCAGTAGTGTCGGGCTGGAAGCGCTGAGCACAATGTCATCAACATAGAGCAGCAGATAGGCAGTCTCCCCACCGTGGTGGTAGATGAACAGCGAAGTGTCTGACTTGGCCTCCACAAACCCCAAAGTGAGCAGGAATGCAGCAAAACGAGAGTACCACGCCCGAGGGGCCTGCTTGAGGCCGTAGAGTGACTTGTTGAGGCGGCATACCAGATCAGGGCGAGTAGAGTCAGCAAAGCCCGCCGGCTGACTGCAGTAGACTGTCTCAGCAAGTGTCCCATGGAGAAAAGCATTCTTGACGTCTAGCTGATGCACGGGCCAGGAGCGAGAGAGAGCTAGTGAGAGAACCGTGCGGACTGTAGCTGGCTTCACGGGACTGAACGTCTCGTCATAGTCAACTCCAGGACGCTGAGTGAAACCCCGGAGTACCCAGTGAGCCTTGTACCGCTCAAGAGTGCCATCAGCCCGGTGCTTGTGTGTCCATATCCACTTGCCGGTGACGACATTGGAGCCAGGTGGACAGGGCACCAGATCCCAGGTCTGGTTGGCGAGAAGAGCCGCGTACTCCTCCATCGCACGACGCCAGTGAGGGTCGGCCAGGGCGTCGCGCACGGAAGAGGGTACCAGAGAGACCCGCGTCTCACCGTGCGTCGCGGCAAGAGCCCGAGGCCGCAACACCCTCGCCGCATGCCGCGTCACCATGGGGTGAACATGACGCGGGTGGCGGTGAAGAATAGGGGGTGGTACACGGGCGGCTCTACCCGAGCAGCCCGCGGCGGTGGAGGCGGCAGCGTAGGCGTCCACGGCGGAGTGGCGGCCACAGGAGGAGACCGGGGTGGCGACGACGGTGACGGAGCCAGCACCGGGGGCGGTGCGGCCGCCCGCGCACGGCGCTGGTAGACACGCACCGGCTGGGCGAAGCGCGAGGGAGGGGCCGCAGGCGCCGTACCCGCGTCGGGCGCAGGGTCAGGCGCAGCCCCGGGGAAAGTGGTCGCCGGACCGGCGCAGGGTTCGGTGAATATCCAGAGGGCGGGGAGCCGGGCCAGGATCCCGGCGAAGGGCGCGGTGGAGCAGTCCCGGAGTACGGCGAGCCGGGGCACGGGCCCGGCGGAGGGTGCGGGAGAGCAGGAGAGCCGGGGCACGAGCCCGGCGGAGCGCGTGGTGGAGGACCTGCAGGGTAAAACAGTAAAGGTGGCTGGACCACCGCGTCAGTGGGAAACAAGGAGGAGAGGTCAAGGTCGGACGTGGTAGGTGGTGTGGAGGTGGGAGGAGAGGTGGTGGTAGAGAAGGGGAAGTCGGCCTCGTCGAGCACAACGTGTCGGGAAATGAGGACGCGACGAGAGGAGAGGTCAAACCAACGGCACCCCTTGTGATCCGGTGAGTACCCGAGGAAGACACACCGAGTCGACCGGGGAGCCAGCTTGTGAGGAGCAGTGGCAGTGGTGTTAGGGTAACACGCACACCCGAAGACACGGAGGTGGTCGTAGCGAGGAGGGGTACCGAAGAGGGCGTGGTGAGGAGTGGGAGCGGAACAGGCAGCGGAAGGTAAACGGTTGAGGAGATAGGTGGAGGTGTTAAGACCCTCGGCCCATAAGCGGGCAGGAAGAGAGGCCTGCAACAGGAGGGTGCGGATGGTGTCGTTGGTGGTGCGAATCATGCGCTCGGCCTTGCCGTTCTGGGAGGAGGTGTAGGGGCACGACATGCGCAACTGGATGCCGTGAGAGAGGAAGAAGGCACGAGACGTGGAGTTATCGAACTCACGCCCGTTGTCACACTGAACGGCCTTGATGGTGAGGCCGAACTGAGTGGACACCCAGGCAAAGAAGTGGAGGAGCGTGGGGAAAGTGTCAGACTTGGCACGAAGAGGAAAAGTCCAGGAATAGTGAGAGAAATCATCCACCAACACAAGGTAGTATTTATAGCCAGAGATGCTAGGGACAGGAGATGTCCACAGATCGCAATGGACAAGGTCAAAGATATGGGCCACATGGGAAGAGGAAGTAGGAAAAGGAAGACGAACATGTCGGCCCAGTTGGCACGCATGACACAAATGCTCATCGCGAGCTCGAGTACATGGTATGGCAGAGCTACGACGAAGCTGTGTCAAGGCATCGCGGCCAGGGTGACCGAGGCGACGGTGCCAAGTAGTGGAAGAGGTGGTGGTGGCGAAAGCAGCTGACGGAGTGGAAGGCGAAGACCACAGAGCGGAATCAGGAAACCGAAGAGTGTAAAGGGGCCCCGTGCTGTCACAACGGAGAAGAGGATGCCGGGAAGCCAAGTCCTTTACAGTAAGACCTGAAGGATCGAATTCAACAGAGCAGGAGTTGTCAGCTGTGAAACGGCGAATAGAAAGAAGGTTGTGAACCATCTGGGGAGCAACAAGGACATCAGGAAGGAGAAAGGAGCCATGAGTGTTAGCGGCACCCACGGACGTGACCGGAAGGCAAGAGCCATTCGCGACCATGATGGACGAAGGGTGAGTCGAAGAAGGAGGGTGAACAGAAGAGAAGAGACTAGGGTTGGGAGTGGTGTGATAGGTGGCTCCCGAGTCAGCAATCCAGTCGGAACTGACTGTAGGTGTCAGGCCTAGGGTGCTGAAGGAGCGAGCCGAGGCCGTCAGATCCCAAACGACAGGCCCCGGCAGGGTCCCGGGGGGTGGAGTCCACGGCGACGGGAACGGAGGAGGACCTGGGAATGCCCCAGCGAACATGGCCGTCGGTGTGTGTGTGGGGCCACCGGCCGCCTGGAAGGATGGCATGGAGGTGCGCCCGGACCATGTGTTGTTGAAGGAGGGCCAGGGGGCACCCCAGGTAGCCGGTGTACTCCCACGCCCCCCCCCCACTCCCGCTCGGCCCGGGAGGAGGACCAAGGAGAGACGATGGAGGCGTAGGCGACGACCGGGGACGCGAGGAGCCGGAGGAAGCTGCACGGACGCGCGCTGGTCCCTCCACAGCAGCAACTGGAGCAGCGGCGACGGCAGCGTGGAGGGTGTCGTCAGGTCGGGGAAGAGGCGGCGGTGGAGGTGGTGCCGGGAAGTAGCAACCGGCCCCTGCGCTGAAGGCCAGAGCGCCCCAGCCCGGGCCCATAGCGCCTTGTAGGCCGTGCAGGTGTGCGCCCCCGTCTGCAGGCTGAGAGGCGGCTGCAGGGAGGATGCCGGTCGGGGGCGCAAGAGGAAGGAAGGCAGAGGTGCCGTTGCCCGAGCCTGAGACAGCGCCGGCGTGCAAGGCCAAGGCCACCGGCGGGAAACATTGGCACCAGTCCGGCCTAGCAACACCAGCAGGGGGAGACTGGAGCAGAGGAGGCCGGTGGCTCGCTGTCGGCGGTGGAGGCTGCAGAGGGGGCTGGAGGTCGCCCGGGCCTGTGGCTGGCTGGAACAGCGTGGCCGGAGGGGGCTTGCGTCTGGCGGCGGCCGCGCCGGGCTGCAGCGTCGCGGGCACCCCGCCCGCGCCCGTCCCGAGCGGCGGATCGAGGCCGCCCGCGCTCGTGCCTGGAAAGCCGCCCACGTGGCTGGAGCAGGGAAGGAAGGTGGCGCGCGGGGGATCCAGGCCGGCGGTGCCAAGCAAGGGGGCGGCGGCTGGGGGAGGAGCAGCAGTGCGTGGCGCGGCTTCGACGGCACCCGCGGCTTCCACATCCGCGGCAGGAGTGTCCGCGGCAGCTCCGGCAGGGGCTCCCGCGGCTTCGACGGCAGCCGCGTCCCCCCCGGCGCCCGCAGCCGCGGCAGCGCCCGCGGCGGCGGCGGCGGCGGCGGCTCCGGCGCCCGCTGGGCCTGCGCCTGGTGCGCCCGCAGCGGCTGCTAGGGCAGCTGCGGCGCTGGTGGGTGGGAAGCGCGCGACCTGCGCCCAGGAGGAAGGGAGAGGAGGGAAGCAGGAGGGAGGAGGATGGCTGCCGACCATGGTGGCGGCGGCTGGAGAGGGTGGGAGGGAGGAAGAGAAACCCTAGCTTGATACCATGCTGGAAAGAGTGATTGGATTAGAATTAGCTAACCCTAGGAGGATAGCAATATAGTCATACATGGGCCTAATACTCTCATACTCCAACAGTTTGGTACTGTTTTCATGTTTGTCTATTGATGTTCTCATGTAACGGTCCTTGCACTTAATTTTTTTTTGCATGTTGCATGTTCAAATATTGAAATATGATCATTTGTAGTAATTGTGTATTTGTGCTGCAACCTACCCCATCAGGTGCTTGAAAAAGAAGCCTTTAAGAAGCAGATGCTAGAGAAGTTGATATGGATTTCAGCTTTCATGCTTGTTGGTGCTCGGCATCCAGGGGCTACTGTTGGTGTGGTGGAAAAAGATTACCGATCTGAGGTTTGTTCTGTCATGAATGCTTTACAATCAGTCCAAATTATTGGCTATCTTTCATCCAATTATCACTGAGAAGCAAGGATTCAAGAGACTGAATTGCACTGTTGTCTTGGCAGGTTGCGAGCCTGATAGCTGAATTAGCATCGGCTGCTGCTGCTGCAGAGAGAGGGCTCACATTCGACGAAGATATAGAGGAGCGGCTTTGTGCTTACTCTAGGGCTGTGGCACACTTCCCTACAGCTGTAAAAGAGGCAAGTCCTACCAATGAGGATCTATTGAGTAGTTGAACACGGACATTATTTTGTTCCCTGCCAAATTAAAATATGCTAATTTGAATGGAGCAGTTCAAGTGGAGGAATGGTTGGTTTTACTCCCTCACCAAGAAGGCTCTTGCAGCAGGAAAGCCAGATGCTTGCCCACTACACACAGCTTGGCTCAAGGAAATTAAGGTCATATAAAATGTTTTCATGTACACGAGCTTCATTAGAATCATGGAACAGTTGCATGTTACCTATATAGAGAAAATTGCTTGTTCCCCGGTATACCTTTTGGTGTCGTGTCAAAACAAAATGCCTGAAAGGTTTGGTGTCGTGTCAAAACAAAATGCCTGAAAGGTTTGCTGCCATCGGTGTCGAAAGGTTAAATCAAATTGGGACTAGACATGTATTAAACCTCATCATAGAGGCCATGTGGTTCCACCTGACAAGATTTTGAGCCTGTTTGGCATGACTTATACTCCCTCTGTTTTTTCAGTTGTCATATTAGCTTTGTCTTAAGTCAAATATTTGTATCTTTGATCATTGATTTTAAAAAAAATAGATAGGTTCATGACATGCTATTTATGTTTTTAGATTCACTATGAGAAATGATTTTATAGTATATAATTGATATGTTGTGAAACTATAATTTTTTTTAAAATGAATGGTCAAAAATAGTAATATTTGACTTAGGACGAAGCTAATGTGACATGTAAAAAAAACAGAGGGAGTGCTATCTTTGGTTTGACCACTGTTCATGTTCATGTCCTTAAGAGGTGCTGTCTTTGGTTTCACCACTGTTCACGTTCATGTCCTTAAGAGGTGTGATACTGTATCAGGAGTCGGTGAAGAAAAAAAATTGCCTTCACCGGCCCTTCATTTAGGGTTGATGGGGATTGAGGGTGGAGCCAGAGCCGCTGTAGCACGAAATGGGCCCTGTGAAGGCTGCTGTTTTAACATGGGACTAAAGGTTCTCACGTGCTTTGACTCTGCCATTAGGATTTGTCATTGAATTAATTGCTTGACTTGATACTGTACCACACAGGTTCCGTGTGATGTCTTGGTTCATCCACTCAGAGCAGATCCATTTACTGCTCGTGTGGACAAGAACATGAGAACCTTCAGCATCTAGCAATGGCCCTCCGAAGTCCGAACAAGAAATCAATCAAGTTTCCTGCAATCTTTTTTTTCTTCTGTTGCTCTGCAAATCCACATCCCGTGGTACAGAGCAAGAAGCAGGCTCACTTCTCCGGTGGAAATTTACTTTGTTGCTGGCCAACGGCGGTGACGAGCCATCATCCCCTCTGCTCTCATGGCTGGCTACCAAGCCGACGTGCTCCTGCTGGGGCATCATGTGTGACGCTACAGGCTGTTGCCGAGCTGAGCCTTCCCAGCGCTAGCCTCCATGGCATGCTCAGTGCCTGACTTGGCTGCATTCCCGGTGCTCACCAAGCTTGACCTCCGCAACAACACCATCAGTGGCAGCATCCGGGCAAACATCTCGAGCCTGACGTACCTTGACCTGTCACAGAACAGCTTGTCTAGGGAGATACTGGACACCCTACGGTCGATGAGGTACCTCAACCTGTCTGCCAATGGATTGTACGGTTCGATTCCACAGTGGCTCTCCAACATGCGTGACATGGGGGCGTTTGATGTTTCAAGAAACAAGCTCACTGGGGCCATTCCTCCAGATCTGTTCATGAATTGGTCAGAGATCACATCGTTCTATGGTCAGAGATCACATCCCTCCAGAGATCAGCAATGCATCCAAACTAGAGACCTTGTTTCTCCAGCGCAACAACCTATATGGTAAAATCACTGTGGAGATTGGAAGAGTAGCAAGTTTGCGGCGTCTCATGTTGTCATGGAATTCCCTGACTGGACTGATTCTGCATTCAGTTGGAAACCTAACTTCTGCTTTTGGGAATCTTCTGCAACAACCTCAATGGGAAAATACCACTAGAAATCGCCCAATTTGATGGCATGGAATCTCTTGATCTTAACACCAATCAGTTGGACGGTGAGGTGTCCCAAGCCCTCTCGTCGCTCCAGAGTCCCAAATTCCTTGATATTAGCAACAATAGGTTATCTGGTATAATACCATATCTCAACACCACGAAGTTGATTGCCATCAGCTTAGCAAACAATAGGTTCACCGGAGTATTTTCTATCACGCTTTGTCAATAGTCGTGTCTTCAAATCTTGGACCTATCAAACAAGTTATATGGCAAACTCCCCCGCTGCTTGTGGAACATGCAGGATCTACTGCTCATTGATTTGTCAAGCAATGCCTTCTATGGGAATGTCCAAATGTCAAAGAACTTCAATTTATCACTAGAATTAGTGCACCTAGCAAATAGCGGTCTTAGTGGAGGATTCCCACATGTCCTTAAGCGATGCAAAAGACTACTGATTCGGGATCTTGATTCCTTCTCTGGGAATGTCCAAATGTCAAAGAACTTCAATTTATTTATCACTAGAATCAGTGCACCTAGCAAATAGCGGTCTCAGTGGAGGATTCCCACATGTCCTTAAGCGATGCAGAAGACTACTGATTTTGGATCTTGGTGAGAACAAGTTTTCTGATACAATTCCTTCATGGATAGGATTTAGCAATGTCTTGCTAAGGGTGCTCATATTATGGTCAAACATGCTCCATGGGAGTATTCCTTGGCAGCTATCACAGCTCTCTTTCCTCCAGCTGCTTGATCTATGAGGCAACAGTTTTAGGCCTTGTTCGGTTACGTCGGAACAGAGCCGTTCCGGCCGGATTGATCTCATCCGGTTTTGAATCTGGTCCATAGCAAAATAGTCGTTCGGTTGAGGTTTGATTCCGAACGGATTGATGTGACCTAGTTTGAATTTAGCTCATTTCTTATGCTCTAAGACCCGAATTTGTTCCACACCTCTTGAGGCCAGGAATGAAAACGACCGGATCAAGTGAACCCCTTTGTTCACTCATTCCCGGTCTAGAATGGTTCCGGACCCTATTTCATTCCGAAGGAAACGAACGAGCCTTTATGGGTTCCATCCCTAGAAATCTCTCCAATCTAACATCTATGTTGCAACAAAAAGAAGAATTCAACATACCTCTACAAATCAGGTACCAAATTCTACATCATCTTGTCTTATATATATACACTGAGCGGATCAACATAAACTGGAAGAGGCAATAGCATACTTTTGAAGGAGCCATTGCACTTATGACATGTATTTATTTATCAAGTAACTATCTCTCTAGTGACATTCCTCCTGAGTTTACAAAGCTTGTGGGTCTCAGGTTCCTAAACTTGTCAAGAAATTGTCTATGTGGTGGTATTCGGAAAGACATTGGTAACTTATTGATTTTGGAGACCCTTAACCTATCTTTGAATGCACTCTCTGGCTCTATTCCTTCAAGCATCTCAGAATTGATGTCCCTTAGGCCCTGTTTGGGAGTAATGTATTGTTTTCCAGATGTAAACCACTCCCACCTGTAATTTACTATGCACAAGAATACCACTGTATTTTCTTACACATAAAAAAGCGTTGTTTGGGTAATAGCTAGCTTCCGGCTTGTATCAGCTACTGAGTCTTGCTTCTCTGACGTGCTTTGCATCTCAAAGGCACAAATAGCAATTTCTCAACAAATTATACCGTAAATGTCACCAAGTTTACAAATTTAGCAAATATGGTAATACACAATCACATAAACTACAAGGACAAGATCGATATAAGATCCTATCATCAGTAACTAGGCATGTCATTCTGATGATCTAATTCAGAAATGAGATTATTACAAGCCATCACCCATTTCTTCAGACCAAATGACATTTCTCATATCAGTTCACAGTTCACTGTTCAGAGCTACTGCAAGACTGAACCTTAAAGTTTAGATATAAGTATATAGCCAACAATACACACCTTGGGAAAAGAAGAGCAATTCAATAATTTGAGTATCTCATCTGTGTCTAGAATAAGCTCATCAAGGTCTAGAATATACCAATAGATACTAACACACCATCCAGAAACAAAATCATTCACATTAAACCTCCTCCAGCGATCACAAAGAAAGGACGAGATACATCCAACATCATAATTGAAGCACTACCAGTGATAAACAAAAGAACAACATAGATAGATACTGAATAGACATGGAATTAAATAGCCCGCTATTTTTGCCGCTATAGCCCGAAATAGCTTGAAAAAAATTGTGCCGCTATTTGCGTTCATGCACAATTCTGCCGCTATTTTGCCGCTAAAGTCCGCTAATTACAGTTTATAAAACGCTAAACACTTTAGCTTTAGCTCGCTATTTAAAACCATGTGAATAGAGAAACACAAATATAACTTCTCCTGAAGTCACACTAGGACAGAACCTTGCAGGATCTTCACATGTTTGAAACCTCTAACCTGCACCAAAAAATTTTAAATTGAGCATAAAACATTGTTAAAATTGCAAATAAATAAGCGCTTTTAAGAAATAAGCTTGTGTACTTGTTCTAGAAAAGTGGACAAATTAAAATGCAACACTTTCTGAAAATAAGTATTAAGCAATGTTGTACGGTTGGGAGTGATGTTAACCATGTGTCATTGTCTGGATTGTATGTAGGGTACTCTGGCTAAGGAAACAACACAGGTCCTTGTCTACTAGATATCGATCATTTCAGAGTAGCGTTGGGAGTGATGTTAACCATGTGTCATTGTTTGGATTGTATGTAGGGTACTCTGGCTAAGGAAACAACACAGGTCCTTGTCTACTAGATATTGATCATTTCAGAGTAGCATATGAGAAATTTGATATCTGAACTTTAATTTTGTTTTCAAACCTAAGGCCCAAAACCAAATGGTGATTCCAACTTCCAATCAAAGTAAAATAAATAATTCGATACAATGGAACATCTACAACTATAAAGACAAAAAGAACAGTCAAATAGTTCATTGCATTCCAAGTTTGCTGACTTCCTTCATTAACCACAAAACACAGAGTCTTGACTCATAACCTAGAAATATCTTTGTTCATGGAATCCTTAAAAACCTCAGATGCAAGAATCTTGACATCATCTAGCATATCATCCATTTCTTTTAACACGACTAAGTATTTTGTAATTGAAAATTCTTTTCCTTGACTTATGTTTTGTACTTTCATAGCAACTTGTTCTTTTTTGAACACATGAAACCTGACATGTTCACTCGATGCGTGGCACCACCTTTCCACCATTTCTTTTCTTTGATCTTCCTTTGGTTGGTCCAGTTGATCCTGATCTTGAGCTCGTACAGTCTTCACTCTGCTGCTCTTGTTCATCGTCATCATTGTCTGAAAGATCAATTGTTTTGTCATGATCTTGCTGTTGCCTACCAACATTTTTCAGCATATGATCAGGCAATGAGTAGATTGTTTCTCCATTCCTTGAGTTTCTATTGAATCATTGTCCCAACCATGAGGTCCAGGCTCATTAAACCTTAATGGAGATTGTCTCTCACCATCTGATGATTAAGACTGACTTCCTACATCTATTGGAAATGTTCATGGATTTTTCTGACTGAAGTTTATACGTCTCCTCTAATAATCAAGCTTCAGAACTTTTACATGGTGTATGTTTAGGTTTACTAGAAATAAAACGAAGCTTCCCTTCAGCAAGTTGTCCTATTAGGACATCAATGTTAGCCCAAAAACTCTCTCTCATGATATGATGATAATATGAAAATATGCGCAACTTTACCTTCATAAAGCCGGTCCAGGGAATCAAATAAGGGAAATGTCTTTTCATACCTCCTTAACTTTGCATCCTCCTGATACAGCCAAGTTAAGCAATTTCATTAAATATGTTGTTTAATGCAGTATTTAACAAATGGTGTGCAGAGCTCAATGCAACTATTTCACAAAACTCATCCCACAAGTTGTACGGTACAATCTTTATTTTTAGGACGCACACATACCAAAACTAGTTGTTAGAACAACTTATGAATTAGTTGCATTAATTCAACTTGTATTATCTCATCCCAAATCTCAGCTGTTGTGTTAATTATTGATGTATCATTATCCCAAAGAGACACCACTGCACTGGAGGATGCTTTTGATTGCTTTATAATCTTTCTTCAGCTGAGTCTCTTTATCTTGAATCTTATATTTAGTGAACATTGATTGAGGAAAGTTGTCATTGAAGTCCTTCATGGTCCTATTCTATCCTTCTGTACACCAACCATTTTGCCCATGATAATGAGAAGCTCTATACTAAGCCCTTTTCACATTTAGAGGTCTATTTTGCTCTTTGTGTCACCAAATCTGAGATGAAAATAAGAATTATGATAGCTACAAAACAAATAATGAGGTGAAACTCAAATCTAAGATGGAAATCAAATATGAAAAGTTAAACATTATGCATCGGCAAGTAAACATAAATATTGCCATTAAACAAAAAGAAGTTAAGGAACATGAGTATCTAACTTAGAAACTTGCATGTCTGTTATTACGACAATTCTACAAAATAAGACAACAGAAATATTCAAATTTTCATCTCTCACTAAAGCATTAATACATAACTATGTCCTATCAACTAAACAATTGTCCTCATCCTCTTCGCCTCCTATTTCTTTCATAATCTACCCACATTCTCTTTGCAGTATGGTCTCATAGCATTAGCCTCATTTCTTTGACTATTTAGTTGTGTACCATCATCTCTGTACCCCTCACTGTCAGTAAGAAGGGCCACTAACGAGGGTCAATTAGACGTTTTGGTTTCTTAGTCACTCATCATCACTGAGAACACAAGGTTGATATGTGTCATTTTGGTTCGTCCTTACGATGAGTGATTGATCAACAGACTCACGGGTTGACGTGAGTGCAACATGTCTCTTCGCTATGTGAATGGTCGAGATGGCGGACTAGAGGGGGGTGAATAGTCCTTCTAAAATTAATCGTATCGGCTAACCGAAACAAATGCGGAATTGAACTATCGGTCTAGCAAAGACTACACCCCTCTACTTATACTCTATGACACCTTACAAAAGATCCTAAACAATGCAAATAAGGTGTCGGGCTAGCTAGAGCTCACCTAACCAATTCTAGAAGCAAGGTCACACAAACCTATGCAACTAGTACTTCAAACACCAGGGAGCTCCTACACAATCTAGTAAGCAAAGCACAAAGCTCCTAAGCTCACTAGCAATGCTCAATAACAAGGCTACACAAGCCAAATTAGAGAGCTCAACTTAGCTACACAAACTAAGCAATGTGACTAGCAAGACTGCAAGTCAACTAGTTACTCATGGGATCAACTCTATGTTATACAAGCAACAAATGTAACTAGCAAGCTACACAAGCTAACTAATTACAAGAACAACTATTAAGCTACACAAGCTATCTAGCTACACAAGAGCAACAACTAAACACTAGCGTAAGTATGAGTAAGGAAATACAAGATAGTGAATGGAGATAGCAAACCACCGAAAATATGTAGACAAAGTTGACATGGTGATTTTATCTCGAGGTTCACTTGGTTGCTGAAGGACCGGAAACGGTGACCAGAGGGGGGGATGAATAGGAGCAGTAAAAAATTCTTTCGAAATATTTAGGCCATTGTCCCGGAAAATCAACCCCAAAAGCTAAGAGCCACAACCGTGATGACCACGACCCAAATGATTGGGTGGATGTTTCCTTAAAACACAGCGGGTCACCACAAAGTAGGAAAAGCAAGCTCCTAGAACAATCGAACCTCCGATAACGGAACACCCCACTCCTATGGAGAAGAAGGAAGTGTCCAGCCAAAAATACTTAGGCCAACTGGTGGCAAAAGTACCTTGGAAAGATCCCTATGAAGTTAGGAAACTAACACAGTAGATAGATCTTAAATCGGAGCTCGAACGCAAAAGATACGGACGCTAGAACCGACGAAACTTCGAAAGCGGAACACTTATCTCCTATGGAGAAGAAGGAAGTGTCCGACCAAAAATACTTTGACCAATGGTGGCAAAAGTACTTTGGAATGATCCTTAAGAAGTTAGGAAACCAACGCAACAAACAGATCTCAAATCGGAGCTCGATTGCAAAAGATACGGACGAAAACAGCAAAACTGTGCAGTGACGGACTGTCTTCTAGTGAACCGCGGACTATTTGCTATAGATCCCCGGACAGTCTGGGAATGAGGCCCGGACAGTCTGCCGTTCAAAAACGAAAACAACAACCTTGCTGCCCGTGAACAACCCTGACCCCCGGACTGTCCGGGGATGCCCAGAATGCCCAAAAACAGCCCGTATCAAACTCAAATTCGATTGGAACTCAACCAAATCGAACGGGGCTGCAACCAAACTTGACCCAAGTGTTCCTCTACATGTTGGGAAGCTAATCCTAGGATATCATCGCTCCAAACCAACCCATTCGTGAAAAATCCGAAGAACACTAGAAAAGGGAAAAGTTTGGAGAGCGAAAACGATTTCCGCCCGATCTAAGTGCTCGTGAGGTTTCTGAACAAATCCTTCAGTGGAAATCCTTCAGTGGAAAGATGCCTCTCACGTCCTAGAACAAGATGGTTCAAACGGAATCACAAATCATCCCTCAAATCAAAAGAACTTGTGAAATCACCAAGGGGGAAAAGAGAGAAACGCGAAGAACAAAACACGAATTCAATCAAATTTTCAGCCAACAAAGAGAGACACGAAATTGATCCTTGGATTTTAACAAGATGATGGATTGTATAGCACACGGTGTAGGGTTACAAGCCACTCCTCGCAACAACAAAGCTCGGATGGCGAAGAGCTCAAGAACAAGAGCCACTCCTCTCTCTAACCCTAGCCACTCCTCATCACAACAAAATGAGAATGGCAACCTCCAAGGATAGCTGCCCTAGCAGCCCCTTCACTTATATATAGGCGCACGTCCGAAGACAAAAACGCCCTTACATGAAGCACTCAACGCAAATACCCCCAAGGTGTAAAACCGACCAACTCCACGGTTTTCATCCGATGGTCATGCGCCTTCTCATCCTTCGCTTCGCCTCGACGCAAGCTCCAGGATGCTGCCACGTGCTGTCACGTCGACCACCGCGCCTTCCTCCCCGACAGCTTCGCCGCAACGCAAGCCTCTCGGTGCCGCCACGCACCGACCGTTCCGCATAGGAACCTCCGCCAAGTTTTGAGGCCCAAACCGGTAAACCCGCCAGCCTAGGTTTTGAGGCTCAAACCTAGAAACCGTCCACCCCAAGTTTTGAGGCCCAAACTCGGAAACCCGCCACCCCGAGTTTTGAGGCCCAAGCTCGGAAATCGTCGATGGTAGCTTTCTGAGGCTCAACTACCGAACCCGCGCCGTAGACGGAGTGTGGTTCTCACACCCCGACCACCGGCACCGATGCCGATGCATGTCCAGCCTTCACGCCGGGCACAACGCATTTGCGTTCCTTCTTAACTCGACCGACGGCACTTGCGCCGCACGCAAGCCCGTGTCCGACCTCCCGCCAAGTGCCACGACGCCATCGTCTTCCTCCCGACTCGGCCGATGCATTGCACATCCCCATGTGCTCTTGCTCGCCGATGCCATGTGCCAGCTATCACAGCTGGTCCTCCGGTCTCCCAGTCCGTCGGTCCAAGCCTCACGTCCACCCTTCATCGCTATGGGTCCATCGGCATGGCACGTCCGCCGCACGACACGCCCATCCTTCACCGCTCCTGGTCCGTCGGCACGACACGTCTCTACTTGACCTTCACCTCACCATCGACCACTGTCTCCGAGCTCCACACCTGCACATCAACACAACCAAGAGACACATGTTGCACACGCACACCAACCCGGTAACACACCACAACTCAACGCCACCGGTTAGTCATAAACATTAAGCGCATAGCGAGATATGGACTCAACCGGGAAAAGCCTCAAACCTTCCTCATAAATGTCAATCATTCATCATATATGTTCTCAATCTCCCCCTTGATGAATGCATTGACTAACAATAAAACCATAAAGGAAGGGTTTGAAGGCAAGCCTCATTCAAGTGCCCAAAAGCCAAGTAAAAGCAAACACAAGGCCACTCTAGATGAGGAAGGATCTTGAAAACTCCAAATAAAAGCTCTCGGTCCCGAAAGAAACGAGAAAAGTGGGCAAAGCCTCCACACAACCGAAGAGTCAAGAGAAAACAAGAGCTTCATGAAATCCCAAAAGGCACTCAAAAACCATTCTCAACAAATTGTCAAACAATCATCACAAAAGAAACCAAGGTTCTTATCCACTTGGGTTTCAAAATTTCTCCCCCTTGATGATTGAATTGACAAAAACCTAGGCACAAGATATGGTTTGAGATACAAGACCGAAAACTTGGTCCTTAAAGACATGGGCCACGGCTCAACGTAACCAAGCAAATTCCGATCCAATCTCCACAAAAGAGTGAAAACTCAGACAAAGAGCAAAAGACATGGTTCCCAAAGACATGAGCAACAACTCAACGCAACCAAGTCAAAAATGAGCTAGCCCTCAAGAAGAGGCAGAAACAGGCTCAACACCACTAGCTCAAAAGACTCCACCATCAAAAATACCAAGCAAAAACTGCTAGTCCCTCAAGACAGAGGCAAAACAACTCAACACGACTAGCAGGCTTGATACCAACTGAGAACACAAAGAGAAGCTCAAAACCAAATGGAGCACAAACACTTGGAGCACGCGGAGAAACTGCAAAACAAAACAACTCCCCCTGAAAGCAAGCCTATAGACAAATGCTATGCAACAAAGCTCACTACACCAAATGCACTCCATACCAAATGATGGATACCAACTGAAACACACAAAAGTGCTAAACTCCCCCTAGCTCAAAGCTCTCCCCAAAGTGCACGACTCTCCCCTTTGTGCCAACACACAAACTCCCCCTTGACAAAAGGGAACATGTTGAGGGTTTTTGAAGTTTCTCCACAAAGTTGACACAAGCACAAAACAAGTCATTTACCAAATGCACACGGGGGCCGTGAAAAGCACTGAGAGTGACCACGATGATCTGAAAGTGAGCTGGGGATATGTACACTAAGCTAAAAAATCATGAAATGCACAATGCAGCAGCTTCAAGTGTATAGCAATCAGAATGAAAAGATGCTCAAAAGGGTGTTGCCCTGAAATGTAGCAACCAATACAAATGCTAGCAAAGGCTCAAACTGATCAAATGAATACGAAAAATGAACAATTAAACATATGAGCAGTTTTAAGCCATTCAAAAGGAGTTCACCACTAAAATAGCACTTAGCATGAATAGACAGGAAATCAAACAAGTGCTAACTCAAGTATAAAAGGTGAACTACCCGTAGCAAAGTTCAATCATGCCATAGAATGAAGCATAGACTTGTGTTATTTTCAAATTTTATCGGAGATTGCAGCGGTATTAACACAAGTTCAAATTTGAGCATGAGATTGCGAGAGGTTGAAAGCATGGTCATTGCCTAACTTTTCAATCGGGCTAAGCCTATGCAACAAAAGCAATCAGAAGCTTAAAGCACCGGTTTCGGTCTTACACTACACAGCTCAAGTTTAACTCAAAAGTGCAATGAGAAATAGTCTCGATACCGTGATGTGCTGATAAATGCAATCTCATCTCGATCTTTTCATTTCACTAGACTTGGATCAAATTTTAAGCACAAGGTAAATATGAACAATCGAAGCAAGTGAATGACTCAGTGCAAGAGACATAGCAACCTAGCATACAAAAGATAGCTCAAGTGATCTCAACACATCCTACCCATGCTAGTTGCAAATCTTAATGGTGAACAAATCAAAGGTTTCATAGTTGATTAATCAAGTTCACTATTTGCAAAAATAGCTTAGCTCATAACATGTATCAAGTGATCAAAAAGAGCCTAAGCTACAAGCATCATCATGAATTAACATGGCATACCAAAAAGAGCATAATCCCATTCTCATTACTATATACATGAAGCTCTAAAATGCACTAAAAATCTAAAATACATGATGAAATGCACGCAAAAGCTAGTCGATAAGAATCGAAGCAAAAACTAGCCTAAAAGGAAAAACCCAAAACAAAAGGGTATCGGAGAAGTCAAACTATGATACAACAAGCAAAATGCTTCCCCCATCTAAAAAGGGAAAACACACACCAAGCTCACAAGAGAAGGGCCAAGAAACGCTCAAACGAACAGCCAGCAAAATCCACATCGAAAAACCACACAATAAAAAGGGGTTGAAGAAGAAGAGTACCAAAACCCGAACTCAAAAGTGTGTCGGAGGTACCTCATGAAGCGCTTGACCGCCTGCTTGTGTGATACCCGAGGGGATGCCTACCACGCCAAAGTCATCCCCCCCTCGCCAGATGTTGTCGCTCCCTCAGGTGCAGCTAGTGCTCACTAGAGAGCTGCTCGAACGGAACCCTAAGTCGTGGAAGAACTGGGATCAGGTCCGTGAGCCAAAATGCCCTCGCCAAGCTCCTGTTCTCCTGCAAGCTCAAAAGCAGAAGAAGCACAAGGCATTGTCTTGTCTAGTGTGACTTCAAGGTCTCCACAAAACGGTTAGTCACATAATAAGCATAAGGTGAACTCTCAACAAAAAGAGGCCTACCTATGAATGATACCGCAAGGAGATCTGAATTCAAACTAGATAAGACTACCATGCAACAGGATAAAGCACTATGGAGCAAAATGCAGCCTAGAGACATGATCAACCCAAACACAACCTAAACCTCAACACATGCTACAATGCAAGATAATGATAGCAATAGAACCAGAAGCATGTAACATGATAAAATTGTGGAAAGGCTAGTGCTCGAACTAAACATATCGACATGATACATGTAGCTAACGAAAACTAGCACCTAAAAAGTAGTTAATCCACTAAGCTGTACACAAAGCTAGCATGACATATGATATACAAGATAACACATGCTAGACTTCATCAAAACATGATACAAAAGAAAATGTATATGGCAGAACTATACAAATGAGCATATGAAGGACCATCTCATACCATAAGAAATAGAACATGGATGCACAAGGTATGAGTGTATAAGAAATCTCACCAAATAGCAAAAGCCTCTTTGGAGGCAATTCCAACCGGGGTGTAGAGAACCATCAAATCTTGATCACCTCTAAAAGATCAAGCTCCATTAAGCACATGTTCTCCACCCCGCGTCCTCATATCTATACGCAAGAGGACAAAGTAACCCGAGCCTTGGATCTCGAAGGGTTAGCAAGCATGTACTTGGGAACCCAAGACTTGATCACACATCTCAAAGCACTCAACTTATCATGTGGGTTAGCATGATGCAAATGTTGGTTCAAATGCAATTTTGAAACATCCTTAGAAGCATCCCTCAAAAGGACAACTCGAGGAGAAGAACGAGTCGTACCACGGGAAAAGAGGCAAACATCTCCCAAGGTTTTTTGAGAAGAACCAATAGAAGCACCATGAGAAGCATGACGTGAACCAAGACAAGTAGCACTAGAAACATGTCCATGACCATGACCCCACCCACTAGAAAAGGAGTAAAAAAAAACCATCAACAAAGAGGGCCTTCTTACTAGGAGCACAAGCGTTCATGCTATGAGAAGGGCTATGAGCCACCAACTTCCTAGAAGAGCGAGCTTGGCGCAAGCGTTTGGCACGCCGATAGCAAAAGCTTTCTTGATGCCCATCTTTCTCACAAAAAGAGCAATGGTACAAAGGCCTATCGGAAGGCACACCATTTTCGAAAAAGTGAGAAGTCCCTTGGGACTTAGAACAAGAAGCATCAACAACCAACTTGGTGCCAACACTAGGAGCACACGTGCCATGGGAAAGGCTACGTGGCTTCCTAAAAGCCTTAGCTCGAATACGTCGCTCGTGTTTGACACGGCGAAAGCAAAAATCGAATGAATGTCCATCTTTCTTGCAAAAGGTGCAATGGAATATCGCATTGGGAACACAAGTTCCAAAAATGTGAGAAGCACCCTTGTCATGAGAAGTCCCTTGGACATTACTCGAAGAAACAACAAGGTTAGGAGTAGCTATGAAAGAGCTATCCGAAACCTTGGCACTAGTGCTATAGTCAAAAGACTCACGCGTAACACAAGAACTCAACTCCGGATGCAAAGAAGCAAACTTGGAAACATCAACATCGGAGTTGCAAGAATTGTGTGAATCAAACGACTTAGCACAAAGACTCTTGCATCTTTTGGCTAAAACCTCATTCTCAAACATGAGGCGATCACAAGTACCACAAGGAGCATTTTTCAGATTTTCCATCTCCTTTCTAATGCACTCGGCATATGTGGTATGCAAGAGTTCAATTTCCTTCCCAAGGTTGACACTCATATCATTGTGCTCAACCAACTTGGCACTCGTATCATCGCACATTTGTTTCAAAGCCAAAACTTCTTTTTCTAAATCAATGCAAGATGTGCAAATGAAATCGGTGGAAGAAACATCACCATTCACATCAAGCAAAGAATCATGGTTAGTACAAGAAGTAAGGCAAGCATTAGCATTCAAAGAGCATAAGCTACAAGGCCTAGAATTTATTTCAACAATTTCAGCCCTAGCATGCTCAAGTTCATCTACACATGTGGTGTGAGTCAATTTTAATTTGTTGATTTCAGGAAGCAAAGACTCACAAGAACCACATGGTAAAGCAGCTTTTAACCTAAGCAAGGCTATTTCAGATTTAGCATAAACAAGATCCTTACGCAAGTCAAAGCATACAAGACATGGTATGGAAGCATTTGATTTCAACATTTCATTTTTAGATTTTAAGTTAGCAAGAGAAAAGCATAGCTCATCATTCTTCCTAACCATGTCACTACAAGAGGTGCAAGGTAAAGACGCACTAGACTTCCAATGAGAAAGACCACATTTCAACCTAGCAATAGAGCATTTCAACTTCTTGATCTTTCTACGCAAGGTATCACAAAGTTCTTCATTTCTAATGTTATCATCATAGCAAGCATCAACCGGTCATGCAAAATCACAAGACTACCAGTGAGTGTACCTTTCTTGGCCTTGTCAAGTTCACGTAGAAGATCCTCCATCAAAACCTCATCACCATCTAGGAAGTCCAGCAAAGCATCTATCTCGCGTTCCCTCTCATCAACCTCTCTCTTATTTCTTCCCGAGATGTCATCCTCAACCGCATGTCCAAGACTCAAACCTAAGGACAAAAACACACTGGAAGAACTTGGTGCCATTTTTAAAAGCACCGTTAGTGTTGGCAAAACAAAAGCTTAACACCTCGACACCCAAAGTCAGAAGCAAGACCGCTCTCAAAAGGTCGCCTTCGCATATCCAGAACCGGTTAAGGTAAAGAGATCCTTAACTGGCTCCGATACTAATTGAAGGACCAAAAACGGTGACCAGAGGGGGGAGTGAATGGGAGCCGTAAAAATTTCTTTCGAAATATTTAGGCCATTGTCCAGGAAAATCAACCCCAAAAGTTAAGAGCTACAACCGTGATGACCACGACCCAAATGATTGGGTGGATGTTCCCTTAGAACACAGCGGGTCACCACAAAGTAGGAAAAGCAAGCTCCTAGAACAATCGAACCTCCGATAACGGAACATCCCACTCCTATGGAGAAGAAGGAAGTGTCCAGCCAAAAATACTTAGGCCAACTGGTGGCAAAAGTACCTTGGAAAGATCCTTATGAAGTTAGGAAACTAACGCAGTAGACGGATCTTAAATCAGAGCTTGAACGCAAAAGATACGGACGATAGAACCGATGAGACTCCGAAAGCGGAACACTTAACTCCTATGAAGAAGAAGGAAGTGTCTGACCAAAAATAATTTGACCAATGGTGGCAAAAGTACTTTGGAATGATCCTTAAGAAGTTAGGAAACCAATGCAACAAACGGATCTCAAATCAGAAGCGACCAGAGGGGGGGGGGGGGGGGGTGAATGGGAGCCTAAAAATTTCTTTCGAAACTCTGGCCTCTGTCTCAACAAATCAACCCCCAAAAGCTTTGAGTGCAAACGTGATGCCCACGACCCTTGGAAGAGGGTGGATGATCCCTAGGATCACAGCGAGGCACCACCAAACAAGAGCAAGCAAAACACCGAAAACTCCGACTCAAGTTCAACCCCAAAAACCGACTCCCGAACGTAGATGGACGGCTACGTTGGGAAATCTCCAAATACCGATGCTAACAAGTAGCAAAGATACTTAGAGAGGTTCCTTGGTGAACTCTAAGGCCAAACGAGAAGTCCGAAAACCAAGCCAAAAAGTTGGGAGGACAAACGCACTAAAACGCAAGCTTAAGCCAAGTCCCGGACTGTCCGGAGTCCCGATCGCGGACTGTCTGCCCAACGGCGGACTATCCGGGATGGCTTGGCGGACTGTCCGCCGGCCAATTCCCCAAAACAGCAACGCTTCTGAATAGCTCCTAGATAGTCCGGGACTGTCCGTGGGTTACTACGGCGGACTGTCCGCCGGACAACCTGAACACAAACAGCCGAACTGCAGAGCTACTTGTCTGGCTCGAGCCCGACGTGCGGACAGTCCGCGCCCTGAGTGGCGGACTGTCCACGATCACTCAGGGAGGGCGATTTCAATCGCCCTTCTCCCAAATTCGATCCAAATCAAAATCCCTCGATCCCAAACTTGGAGGAAAGGTAATCATCCGCTCAAATCAACCCAAACTCCGGGAAATTAAAAGGGAAGGTGTAGGGACGAAAAAGTTGCTACGAAACCTGAATCGACCCGATCTACTTGTTCGTGAGGGTAGAGATAAATTCCTTTGGTGGAAATGTTCTCCTCACATCAAAGAACAAGTTGATTCAAGTGGATTCTAAAAAGACGAAGCGAGGAGGGAGATCGAGTGACGCGAAAATCGTGGAGAAACGAAGAACGCGAAGAACAAGTTCAAAACGCGAATCACAATCACGATTGCCAGCCGAAATTCATCCCCACGAGGAGACAACGGTAATTCGGTCCTATTTCCGCAAAATCCAAATACACAGAGGTATTGTTCACCGCCTCTGCGGATCTTAGTAGCTACAACAGGGATTGGGAGAGCAGGAAACCCTAGAATGAAAATAGCAATGGCTGAGATAGTTTGGAGGGAGGGGTGGCCTCTCCTTATATAGCCTAATACAATTATTCCCCTTCTACCCTTACAGCTAATGAGCGAGCAGGCTAACCCTAAGGGTATTCCTGACCAACTCGAAGTTGATGTCGCTCTGACGGCCACGCCCGCACATCAGGTAGCTTCGCCTCGAAGCGACCTCACCGGATGTCGCCACGTGCCGCAACTGCGCCACTCGTCCTTTTCACGGACCTCCGCTCAGTTTTGAGGCCGAAACCGGGAAACCTGGGCCATCCCCCGATTTTGAGGCCGAAACCAGGAAACCTGTCGTCCGTCGGCTGAGTATTGTGGCCCAAACTTAGAAACCGGCCGCACCCAGGTTTCGAGGCCCAAACCTGGAAACCGTCCACACGGTGGTTTTTCTGTGGCTCAACCACCAAACCGACGCCGTAGAGGGATGCACCGCCCGTGCACCCCGTCCACTCGCAAGTCTTCACTTGTCGCTGTCCCAGGCTGTCAGTCACCACGGCCGATCCTCAGGACACCGGTCCGTCAGTCCAAGCCTCATGTCCGCCCTTCACCGCTCCGGGTCCATCGGAACGACACGTCTCTACTTGACCTTCACCTTGCCTTCGATCACCGTCTCTGTGCTCAACACCTGCACAACACAAGCCAAAGAACACACGCATCATACCAGTTGACAATCACTCATCATCTCAAGATCCGGCATACACCCATGTATCCGCAATCTCCCCCTACAGAGTGCATTGTCAACTACCAACACAAATCATATGAAGGTAGAAGAAGAAAAGAAAATAGAAGGAAGCGAACTCAACCAAACGACCAGAAGCGAAACAAAGCCTATAGAAGTCGAATGGAGTGAACAAGACAACTTGGTTCCCAAAGACATGGGCAACGGCTCGACGCAACCAAGCAAAGCACAGCTAGCCCTCAAGAAGAGGCAGAACGGGCTCAACACCGCTAGCTAGAAGTTCAGAGCAAAGGATCAGAGCAAGGGAGACAAAGACAAGCTAGTCCCTCCAGAAAGAGGCAAAGGCTCAACACAACTAGCAAAACTGCTCCAAACTAATTGAAAAACCACACAAGCTGAAAACTCATCAAACGAGCAAGCTCCCCTTGAACATGAACTCCCCCTTCCATAGTGCATACAACTAGGGACATGATTTGTCAAAATTTCTCCCCCTTAGATGAAAATGCACATAACAACGCAAAAGTGCATAAAATGCTGGTTAACAGCTTCAGGTATAGAATCTATAGAGTGAATAGATGCTATAAAAATGACTGATCCGACTATTTAACAATAAGCACAAATGGCAGCAAAGGCTCAAATTGATCACAAAATACGAAATATGAACATATGAGCAAAGTGAGCAGTTTTTGTAAGCCATTCAGAAAGGGTTTCACCATCAAAATAGCACCTAAACATGTATAGACAGGAAGTTACACAAGTGCTAAACATGTATACAAGGTGAACTACCCCTAGCAAAGTTCAATCTTCATGCTATAAAATGAAACAGAGACTTGTGTTTTCAAAATTTTATCGGAGTTGCAGCGGTGATTACACAAGTGTGAATTTCCAGCATGTGATTGCGAGAGGTTGAAAACTTGACATTGCCTAACTTTTCAACCGAGCTAAGCCTATGCATAAGCAATCAGAAGCTTGAAGCAACGGTTTCGGTCTTACACTACACGGCTCAAGTTTAACTCAATGTGCAATGAGAAATAGTCTCGATACCGTGATGTGCTGTCAAGTGATCCCGTCTCGATCTTTTCAATTTACTTAGACTTGGTTCAAAATTTTAACAGAATATGAACACACCAAGCAAGTGAAAGACTCAGAACTAGAGACATAGCAACCTAACATATAGGAATAGCATAAGTGACTTCAACACATTCTACACATGCTAGTTGCCAGTCTCAATGGTGAACATGTTTCAAATTTTATGTTGAATTAAGAATATTCACAGTTCTGAAAAATAGCTCAGCTCACAACGTGTATTAGTGATAAAAAAGAGCCTAAGCTATAAGCATCATCACATATCATCGGAGCACACACTAATCAGAGCATAGATTCATTCTACAGATTATAGACATGAAACTCGAAAAGTTAAAGATGCAAATATGAGGAATTGCAAAAACTAAACAAGAACAGAGAAAAAGAAGTCAGTCTATGATACAAGAACCAAAATGTTTCCCCCAACTAAAAGGGAAAACACACACCAAGCTCACCTCTCAACCTAGCAAAGGTTGATTGGTCCAAAGGCTTGGTGAAAATATCTGCCAACTGAAGATGAGTATCGACATGGTGAAGGTCGATATCACCCTTCTCATAATGGTCTCGCAAGAAATGAAAGCGCACATCAATGTGTTTGGTCTTAGAATGCAGCACAGGGTTCTTAGCAACGCTAATCGCACTCATGCTGTCACAAAGCAATGGAACACGAGAAAAGCTCAGACCAAAATCACGCAAAGTGGCCATCATCCACAACAACTGAGAACAGCAGCTAGCCACAACAACATATTCAGCCTCTGTGGTAGATTGAGCAACACTAGACTGCTTGCGAGAAGACCAAGATACAAGGGAAGAACCCAAAAACTGACAAGTCTTAGAAGTGGACTTGCGCTCAAGTCGGCAACCAGGAAAATCAACATCCGAGTAACCGCAAAGGGAGAGGGTAGAAGAAGCAGAATACCAAATCCCGAACTCAGGTGTGAAACATAAGTACCTCATAATGCGCTTGACCGCCTGACGGTGAGAAGTGTGTGGTGACACCTGAAAGCGTGCAGAGACACACTGCGAACTGAATGTCTAGGCGTGTCGTCGTCTGGTAGAACAGCGACCCGATCATACTTCAGTACTCCTTCTGGTCCACAGCTTCTCCATCCTTGTCCGCATCCAGGGCCGTCGTGGTCGACATGGGTATTGGAAGAGGCTTGGCCTCACCCATATCGAACTTCTTCAATATGTCCTTGGTGTACTTGCCCTGGTGCACAAACGTCCCTTCTCGGGATTGCTTGATTTGCAACCCGAGGAAAAACATCAACTCGCCCATCATGCTCATCTCAAATTCCCTGCTCATAGTATCTGCAAACTTGGCAACCAAAGCATGAGAAGAACCACCGAAAATGATATCATCCACGTAAATCTGAACCAACAAAGTGTCATTGCCTTGCTTGAGGAGAAAAAGAGTTTTATCCACACATCCCATTTTAAAACCCTTAGCAAGCAAAAAGGTTTTCAACCTATCATACCAGGCTCTAGGGGCTTGTTTCAAACCATACAAAGCTTTGTGAAGTTTAAAAACATGGTTTGGATACTTGGGATTTTCGAAACCAGGGGGTTGTTTCACATACACCTCTTCTTCTATGTAGCCATTAAGGAAGGCACTCTTGACATCCATTTGAAAAAGTTTGAAACCTTTGGATGCAGCAAAAGCCAAGAGGATCCTAATTGCCTCCAAACGAGCTACAGGAGCAAAAGTCTCCTCATAGTCTATTCCCTCCTTCTGACTATACCCCTGGGCTACAAGTCTGGCCTTGTTTCTCACAATGTGGCCATCCTCTCCTTTTTTGTTTTTGAAAATCCATTTTGTACCAATAGGGTGACAATCAGGAGGAGGTGGAACAAGAACCCAAACCCGATTTCTCTCAAAATTTTGTAATTCCTCATGCATGGCATTGACCCAATCCGGATCAGATAAACCGTGTCCAACATCTCAGGGTTCAAAATTAGCAACAAATGCAGAATGAGCAAAGTGAGAGATTTGTTGTGACCTTGACCGAGTGACGCGTTCGTGGATGTCGCCGATCATCAGTTGAGGAGGGTGTTGGCGTTGTATGTGTCGTGGCGCCTCCCTTGCTGACGTGACCTCCCCCTCAACAGTAGCTGGTGCCTCCTCGGGTACAAGTGGTACAACCCGAGGTGGTGGATCACACGACCCCCATGTAGTGGAAGTAGACGGGTCGGGGCCGCGAGCAGTCGTGGTTGAAGTCGACCCAATCGGCACAGCAGGTGGAGGAAGTGCTGGATCATTAATCCCTTCAACACCTTCTTCCTCATCATCAAAAAGAGGTTCGCCAACCTCGTGATCACCTGCATGCTCAAATCTAGAAGAAGGACAATGCATGGTCTCGTCGAAGGTGACATCGGATGTCTCCATGACTCGGTTAGTATCAAGGTTAAGTACACGATATGCACGAGTATGATTACCATAACCCAAAAATACACCGTCAGAAGAACGAGACTCAAACTTGTCCAAGTTGTCTTTCTTAAGTATAAAACAGTGGCAACCAAACACTCTAAAATAACTCACTTTGGGTTGCTTCCCAAATCGAACTCATAAGAAGTTTTCTTCAAGAAAGACGCAGAAAAATACGATTGGAAATGTAGCATGCAGTGTTAATAGCCTCGGCCCAATACCGCCTAGGAGTCCTATGCTCATCGAGCATTGTCCTGGCCATCTCTACAAGGGTCCGATTTTTCCTCTCTACAACACCATTTTGTGGCGGTGTGTAGGGGGAAGAAAACTTATCCTCTAAACCCAAAGAGTTACAAAACTTCTCAAAATCCAAGTTCTTAAACTCGGAACCATTATCGCTACGAATAGCTCTCATCGAGTTCTTAGGGAACTCGTTCGGAAGTCGCAAAATCAGATTGCTAGTAAAAGCGAAAGCCTCAGTTTTCTCAGCTAAAAAGAAAACCCACGAATATCTTGAAAAATCGTCAACAACAACAAGCACATACCACTTCCCCCGAACTGAGCTTACCCGAGCCGGACCAACAAGATCCATATGTAAAAGCTCTCCAGGGCGCTTAGTCATAACCTGATTCACGGGATGGTGGGGAGCGGCTACCATTTTCCCATGTCTACAAGAATGGCAAACAAGATCCTTCTCCATGCACAACTTGGGCAATCCTCGGATTAAGCCAAGTGAACTAAGCCTTGCAAGCAAGTCGAAGCTCAAGTGACCTAGTCTCCTATGCCACTTCCAAAGATCAGAGGAGGAAGGTCCAGCCACAAGACAACGAGAAATTCCAAACGACTCCGAGAATTTCGCTCGAAAGACTTTCCGAAAGGGCGAAATAAAACACACAAGATTGCCCTGAGGATCTAAAATACGACTGAGATTCGGCTTAAAACGAATCTCATAGTCATCATAAAAGAGTTGCAAAACAGAAAGAAGGTTAAAATGCAAGTTAGAAACAAGAGCAACATCACACAACACAAAGTGCTCATTAACTCACACCGACCCACGAGACAACACTTTACCTTTGCTATTGTCGCCGAATGTGATAAACTCCTTTCCAGCAACTGGACTAAGACCGGAGAACCACTTGGTGTTTCCGGTCATATGCCTTGAGCACCCGGAATCCACCAACCAAACGTTCTCCAATCGCCTTACCTACATCAATAAAAAGGCATAGAGTGAGCATACGGTCCAACACTGGGGTGAGTAAAATGAGAGGTGTACCAGTGTTGGGCCGGCTGCTCAAAAGAACGGCTAGTAGCAAAACCATTCCTAGCACGCCTACGGGGAAAGCGATCACCACGTATAGGAAAATGTGGTCCGCTGAGGGAAGAGCGTCCATCGCGATACTCAAAACGCGGTGGGGGTAACGCTCAACAACAAAGCCACCGCCACAGGGTCCATAGCCTACAAAAGCAGGATCCCGTCGGGCACGTCCTCCTTGCGGCCTAGGACCTTGAGGCATTGGACCTCTAGGCCTAGCAACCCTCCTTTGAACCTTCAGCGCATGTACATCATGGAAGGGATGATACATGTCTGAGTTGTTCATCTCCTTTGCACGGCCCTCCTCTCTCTTGCGCCGAAAGCAAAACTCCCTCAAGTGTCCATCTCTCCCATAGTGCTCACAGTGGTACCTCACCGCTCTCATAGGGGGTTGTTGGTACTCACGGTATTCGGTGTGGATCACTTGGTTCTTTTGTGGCATGAGCTCCTCATGGATTGATGGCATAGTGTCTAGCTTGTTCTTGAGGTGGTTTGGTTTTGGAGCGCATGTCTGTTTCTTGGGTGGAGCTCTTGGAGGTTCCACAAACACTCCATCCTTGGTGTTTGGCTTGAGAGGCTCTTTGGGTGGAATCTTGGTTAGTTTGAGAGTAGTGGTGGAGTTGGGCTTCTCACTCGGCTTAAGACCACTAAACTCTCCAACCTTCCCGAAAGATGTAGCACTCTCAACTACCTGAGCAAAACCAACACCAGGACCTCCAGCAGCTCGTTTGAATTGGGCAATCATCATCCCAAGCTGCGGCTCACCACAAGACACCCATGACAAGATAGTCCGAAGGTATGTGTTTTCTTCCTCGGTTTGCATCTTGTCATGCTGCACATTCGCAATCTCCATCTCCAAACCCTCACACAAGGCACACCTAGACACACAAGTGCTACCCGAGCTGGCCTTCTCAAGAGACACAATCTTGGCATTCTTGCCTGCAAACTCGGATTGCAAGCCTGCACAAGACTTGCACGCACCAAACAACTCTGGTCTAGCCTTCAGCTCATCCATCTCTCCAACCAAAGCAACATACTTCCCCCTCAAAGTGAGTAGGTCAGTCATGTGCTTGGAGCACATCTCACACTCATCCTCCTCAGTTAAGACAACGGTGGACTTCACAGACTCAAGCTCCTTCACCGCATCCTCCCACTTCTGCCTAAACTCCTTCCTCTCTCTAGCAGCACGCCTAAGCAGCTTATCTTGACTAAGGAGGGCAGCAGTAAATTTATCAACCTCAGCAGAAAGCTCATCGGGGGTCTGTGATACCTGGGAGGTGTCGTCGTCGTCATCGTCGTTCTGAGGGATCTCCTCCAGCTCGTTGTTGACCTCATTGCCGAGGGCCATGGTGCAGAAGCCCTCGTTGTCGGTGAAGAAACAAAGACCGTTCAAATTGTCCTTGATCTTCTTCTTCTTCTTGGACTCGTCATCGCTTGATGCAGTGGAGTCGTCATCCGAGTCGTCAACGTCGCTGAGCGTGGCGAAGAAGGCACGCTGCTCGGCCTGGGTCTTCTCCAAGTATTTCTCCTTGATGTACTCCTTGTTAAAGCCGCCCCTCCGCTTGTGCTTGGCGGGGACGTACTTCTCCTTGCGCTTGCCGGAGTCGTACTTGTGGCCATGATCCGCCTTGCCGAAAGCTTGCTTGTTCTTCTTCGGGCAATTGGTGATGTAGTGGTCTGAGCCTCCACACTCGTAGCAGCCACCTCGTCCTCCTCCGCGGCGATGGTTCAAGCGGTTGTTGTGAAGCCGCGAGAACCGGTTGGCAAGCAGGGCCAACTCATCGTCTGCCATGAACTCCAGCTGCTCCTCTGTGATGGAAAGAAGAGAAGACAATGCAAAACCTCTAGAGGGGTTAGCAAAAGAGCCAGAAACCAAAGCCATCGATGGGCCAGAAGGATTTTCATAAGAAGCCCTCGCCATGGCGTCAATCTCACTGGACTTGAGCTTACTAAAGAGCTCGTCACACGTGAGAGTCTCATAGTTAGGTGATTCGATGATCGCCTGAACCTTAGAGTCCCACACCGATCGATCGAGAGTGTGTAAAAGCTTGAGAGTCCTCTCATGATCGTCGAAAGTGCGGATACATGGGTGTATGCCGAGTCTCTGAGTGATGAGTGATTGTCAACTAGGATAATGCGCATGTTCTTTGGCTCGTGTTGTGCAGGTGTCGAGCACGGAGACAGTGATCAGAGGCAAGGTGAAGGTCAAGTAGAGACGTGCCGTGCCGATGGACCGAGAGTGGCGAAGGGCGGACGTGAGGCTTGGACTGAGGGACCGGTGGCCCGAGGATCAGCTGTGGTGGCTGACAGCCTGGGATAGCGACGAGCGAAGACTTGCGGGGCATGGTGTTGCTCGGGTCGAGGACTTGGGGACATGTGTCGGTGGACGGGGTGCACGGGCGGTGCATCCCCTCTACAGCTTCGGTTTGGTGGTAGAGCCAGGGAAAAACCATCGGGTGGACGGTTTCCAGGTTTGGGCCTCAAAACCTGGGCGCGGATGGTTTCCGAGTTTGGCCACAAAACTCGGGCTGAGGACGGTTTCCAGGTTTGGGCCTCAAAACCTGGGTGCTGCGGGTTTGCTGAGTTTGGGCCACAAAACTCAGACGCTGGTGGGCTGGTTTCCCGGTTTGGGCCTCAAAACCGGGGGTTGGCTGTGAAGGCTGGTTTCTCGGTTTGGGCCACAAAACCGGGGGTGGACGTGAAGGCCTGGTTTCCCGGTTTCAGCCACAAAACCGGGGGTGCGACGTCCAGGAAAAGGACGCGGAGCGGTGGCCGCACGTGGCGGCAATCGGGAGGTTGCGTCGAGGCAACGCTACGAGTTGTGCGGGCGTGGCCGTCGGATCCACCTACCACCGAGTTGGTCCAGAATAACCTTTGGGTTTAGCTGGTTCGCTCTGTAAGTAGTTAAGGGTAGAGTGGGAATTAGGAATAGTTAGAATTAGGATAAGTAGGGGGAGACACCCATCTCCGCATTCATCTCAGTCATTTGCTCTTTGCTTCTAGGGTTTCCTGCTCTCCCAATCCCCTACTGTAGCTAGCTGAGATCCGCAGAGAATCATACCTCTGTGTACTGGAGATTTTGAGGAAGTGAGGCCGTAACCTCACTGTTGTAGCGTGTGGTAGCCACACGGTTGCAAATTCGTGGTTGTGATTCGTGTTTTGATTGTGTTCTTCGCGGATTACTTTTTCCCTCGTTTTTCCCGTCAATCGATCTCTTTGTTTGTTGCGTCTTTTGCGATTCCGTTTGGACAGAGATGTTCTAGATCGTGAGGCACTTCTTTCCACCGAAGGAATTCTCCTCTAACCTCACGAGCTAGTAGATCGGTTGATTTTGGTTTCGGGTCAAGTTTTTCTCCCTTCCCCCGAAATTCTTCGATTCATCGATTTGGAGATAGGTTCGAGCCATGATCTCTTAGAGATATCTCACTATACTCTTTGTGACTCCTCTCACCACGTTTGATCCCCAGAGGATTTGTTTTGGGTGAGATCGAGTCGAATCGGTGGACGAACAGTGCTGCTGCGGGGTGACTGGACGCTGACTCGGAACGACCGGACGCTAGGACAGTGCGTCTGGTGGTTGAATGTCCACACAGTGTCTATCTGTGACTTGACCGGACGCTGGCCTTCTAGTGCGATCGGACGCACCTCTTCCACTGTTCACGGCTCTTGTTCGTTTTGACCGGACGCTTTGTACATCGACCGGACGCTTGTCTCTGGTGAGTCCGGTCAGGAACAGTAAGCTCCGAAATCCATTTTCGGCTAACCGGACGTGTCCGGTGCTCTGTGACCGGACGCAGGCAAAGTCCGGTCAGTGCAGTCTCTGCGCAGTTTTGTTCGCAGCTCGCTCGTCAGTTGTCGGTTTTGGTTTCTGGTTTTTGCGTTGGGTTTCTAGAGTCGTGAAGTGTCTCGCTGTGCTTCTTGGAAGCATCCACCCTACATCTAGGGTCGTGGACACTTACGAGCTCTAGGGGTTGATTTTCGGGACAGTGGCGACAAGTTACTGAAAGGAAAATTGAAGCTCCCATTCACCCCCCCTCTGGTAGCTTTCTGGTAGCACCCTCGGTCCTTCAATGGGTATCGGAGCAGGTTAAGGATCTTCCACCTTAGCCGGTTCCAGATCCACAGAAGGCGACATTGATCGCGGCGTAGGCAAACCGCCGTTCTTTGATGGGACGGACTATGCGTATTGGAAGATACGCATGTCGGCCTATCTTCAGAGCATGGGCTCTTCTGTTTGGGAGATTTGCAACAGGGACGATTACGTTGTCTTGGCTGCTCGTGTTACCCAGCTTCAGATGGATGAGCACGATGCCAATAGCCGAGCGCATAACGCCCTTTTCTCCTGTTTGAGCATGTCCGAGTGTGATCGCGTTTCTCACCTCCCCACGGCTCGTGAGATTTGGGCGACCCTCATGCGTTTCCATGAGGGAACCTCTCAAGTCAAATCTCGTCTCTACGAGTCGCACAAGCAGGAGTATGAGAACTTTTGACACATGCCTGGCGAGAGCATAGAAAATTTATTCGCTCACTTTCAGGTCATTGTCAATAAGATGAGAGCGAACAAGGAGCTCTTGCCCTTTGACGATCATGAGAGGGCTTTGAAGCTTTTGCACACTCTTGATCGGTCGGTGTGGGACTCAAAGGTCCAGGCGATCATCGAATCGTCTAACTATGAGACCCTCACTTGTGACGAGCTCTTTAGCAAGCTCAAGTCTAGTGAGATTGACGCCATGTCGAGGGCTTCTTATGAAAATCCTTCTGGCCCGACTATGACTTTGGTTTCTGGCTCTTCTGCTAACCCCTCTGGAGGATTTGCACTTTCTTCACTCTTTTCTGTCACAGAGGACCAGCTGGAGTATTTGGGGGATGACGAGTTGGCGATGCTCGCCAACCGGTTCTCGCGGTTCCTCAACAACCGCATGAACCGTCGCCGCGGAGGAGGACGCTCAGGATGCTTTGAGTGCGGCGACCCCGACCACTTCATCGCCAACTGTACCAAGAAGAAGCACACATCTGGGAAGGGCGATCATGGGCACAAGTACGACTCCGGCAAGCGCAAGGAGAAGTACGTCCCCGCGAGGCACAAGCGGAGGGGCGGCTTCGACAAGGAGTACATCAAGAAGAAGTACTTGGAGAAGGCCCAGGCTGAGCAGCGTGCGTTCTTCGCCACACTCAGCGACGTCGACGGCTCGGATGACGACTCCGCTTGCTCAAGCGATGACGAGTCTGAGAAGAAGAAGAGGATCGAGGACAAGCTGAATGGTCTTTGCTTCTTCGCCGACGACGACGGCTTCTGCACCATGGCCCTTGGTGATGAGGTCGACGGCAAGCTGGAGCACACTCCTCGGAACGACGACGACACCTCCCAGGTATCTCTGACCCACGACTAACTTTCTGCTGAGGTCGAGAAACTTACTGCCGCGCTGCTTAGTCAAGACAAGCTGCTTAGGCGTGTCGCTAGAGAGCGCAAGGAGTTCAGGCAGAAGTGGGAGGACACGGTGAAGGAGTTGGAGTTTGCAAAATCCACCGTGGTCGTGTCTGAGGAGGCTGAGTGTGAGATGTGCACCAAGCACATGACTGACCTTCTCACTTTGAGAGGTAAGTATGCTGCGTTGGTAGGAGAGGTGGATGAGCTCCGGGCTAGACCCATGCTGTTGGGTGCGTGCAAGACTTGTCCTGTCTTGCAATCTGAGTTGGCAGAGAAGAATGCCAAGATTGTGTCTCTTGAAGAGGCCAACTCAGGTAGCACATGTGTGGCAAGGTGTGTTCTTTGTGAGGGTTTGGAGATGGAGATTGCGAACGTGAAGCATGACAAGATGCAAACAAAGGAAGAAATCACATACCTTCAGACTATCTTGTCATGGGTGTTTAGTGGTGAGCCACAGCTCGGGATGATGATCTCCCAATTCAAGCGAGCTGCTGGAGGTCCTGGTGTAGGCTTTGCTCCGGGCGTTGATGTTTCAGCTTTTGGGAAGATTGGAGAGTCGAGTGGTTTGAACCTGAGTGAGAAGCCCAACTCCACCACTACTCCCAAACTTACCAAGCTTCCACCCAAAGAGCCTCTCAAGCCTAACACCAAGGATGTGGTCTTTGTTGAGCCTCCAAGAGCTCCACCCAAGAAACAATCATGGGCTCCAAAACTAAACCACCTCAAGAACAAGCTGGACACCATGCCACCCATCCAGGAGGAGCTTATGCCACAGAAGGGCAAAGTGATCCACACCCACTACCGTGAGTACCAACAACCCCCTTTGAGAGTGGTGAGGTACCATTGTGAGCATTGTGGGAGAGATGGACACTTGAGTGAGTTTTGCTTTCGGCGCAAGAGAGAGGCGCGCCGTGCAAGGGAGATGAACAACCCGGACATGCACCATCCTTTCCATGATGTACATGTGCCGAATGTTCAGAGGAGAGCTCCGAGGAGAGCTGCCAGGCCTAGAGGTGCAGCACCTCAAGGTCCTAGGCGTCAGGGAGGTCGTGCCCGGCGGGAGCCTGCAGTTGTAGGCTATGGACCCCGTGGCGGTGGCTTTGTAGTTGAGCGCTTTCCCCCACCGTGTTTTGAGTATCGCGGTGAGCGCTCCTTCCCCAGCGGACCACGTTTTCCTCAGCGTGGTGATCGCTCTTCTCGTAGACGTGTTAGGAATGGTTTTTCTGCTAACCGTTCTTTTGAGCAGTCGGCCCAACACTTGTTTTCCCCTTACTTCACTAACCCCAGTGTTGGACCGTATGCTCACCCTATGTCTTTTTATTGATATAGGTAAAACGATTGGAGAACGTTTGGTTGGTGGACTCCGGTTGCTCGAGGCACATGACAGGAAATGCCAAGTGGTTCTCCAGTCTTAGTCCAGTCGCCGGAAAGGAGTTTATCACCTTCGGCGACAATAGCAAAGGTAAAGTGTTGTCTCGTGGGTCGGTGCGAGTTAATGAGCACTTTGTGTTGCGCAATGTTGCTCTTGTTTCTAACTTGCATTTTAAACTTCTTTCTGTTTCGCAACTTTTCGATGATGACTATGAGATTCGTTTTAAACCGAATCTCAGTCGTATTTTGGATCCTCAGGGCAATCTTGTGTGTTTGATTTCGCCCTTTGGAAAAGTCTTTCGTGCGAATTTCTCGGAGTCTTTTGGCATTTCTCGTTGTCTTGTGGCTGGACCTTCTTCTTCTGATCTTTGGAAGTGACATAGGAGACTAGGACATTTGAGCTTCGACTTGCTTGCAAGACTTAGTTCACTTGGCCTAATCCGAGGATTGCCCAAGTTATCCATGGAGAAGGATCTTGTTTGCCACTCTTGTAGACATGGGAAGATGGTTGCAGCTCCCCACCATCCAGTGACTCAGGTCATGACCAAGCGCCCTGGAGAGCTTTTGCACATGGACCTTGTTGGTCCGGCTCGGGTGAGCTCGGTTGGGGGGAAGTGGTATGTGCTTGTTGTTGTTGATGACTTTTCGAGATATTCGTGGGTCTTCTTTTTAGCTGAGAAGACCGAGACTTTCTCCTTTGCTCGCAATCTGATTTTGCGTCTTCAGAATGAGTTCCCTTTGAACTCGATGCGAGCTATTAGGAGTGATAATGGTTCCGAATTCAAGAATTCGGATTTTGAGAAGTTTTGTAACTCTTTGGGTTTAGAGCATCAGTTTTCTTCCCCCTACACACCGCCCCAAAATGGTGTTGTAGAGAGGAAGAATCGGACCCTTGTAGAGATGGCCAGGACGATGCTCGATGAGCATAGGACTCCTAGGCAATATTGGGCCGAAGCCATGAGCACTGCATGCTACATTTCCAATCGCATTTTTCTCCGAGCTTTCTTGAAAAAGACTTCTTATGAGTTGCGTTTTGGAAAACTGCCCAGGGTGAGTTATTTTCGAGTTTTTGGTTGTCATTGTTTTATACTCAAAAAGGGCAACTTGGACATGTTTGAGTCTCGTTCTTCTGACGGTGTGTTTTTGGGTTATGGCACTCACACTCGAGCTTATCGTGTACTTAACCTTGACACTAACCGAGTTATGGAGACATCCGATGTCACCTTCGACGAGACCATGGTTTGTCCTTCTTCTCGTTTTGAGCGTGCAGGTGATCATGAGGTTGGTGAGCCTCTTTTTGATGACGAGGATGAGGGTGCTGAAGGTATGGATGATCCAGCACCCCCTCCACCTGCTTTGCCGCAAGGAGCGACTTCTACAACGACTCAGGGCCCGGACACGTCTTCTTCCTGGGGGCCGTGGGATCCGCCACCCCGAGCGGTACCTTTTGTACCCGGGGAGGCACCAGCTGCTGTTGAGGGAGAGATCACTTCTGCTCGGGAGACGCCTCGACACATTCAGCGCCAACACCCGCCTCGTCAGATGATCGGCGGCATTGACGAACGTGTCACTCGGTCCAGGTCACAACAAATCTCTCACTTTGCTCATTCTGCTTTTGTTGCTGATTTTGAGCCCCGAGATGTTAGACACGCTTTGACGGATCCAGATTGGGTCAATGCGATGCATGAGGAGTTAGAGAACTTTGAGCGAAATCGGGTTTGGGTTTTGGTTCCACCTCCTCCAGACTGTAAGCCTATTGGGACAAAATAAGTTTTCAAAAACAAGCAATGAGAGGATGGCCACGTTGTTAGAAACAAGGCCAAGCTTGTAGCAAAGGGCTATAGTCAGAAGGAGGGGATAGACTATGAGGAGACTTTTGCTCCTGTAGCTCGTTTGGAGGCTATTAGGATACTCTTGGCTTTTGCTGCATCCAAAGGTTTCAAACTTTTTCAAATGGATGTCAAGAGTGCCTTCTTAAACAGCTACATAGAGGAAGAGGTTTATGTTGAACAACCCCCCGGTTTTGAAAATCCCAAGTTTCGAAACCATGTTTTCAAACTCCACAAAGCTTTATATGGTTTGAAATAAGCCCCTAGAGCCTGGTATGATAGGTTGAAAACCTTTTTGCTTGCTAAGGGTTTTAAAATGGGATGTGTGGATAAAACGCTCTTTCTCCTCAGGCAAGGCAAAGACACTCTCTTGGTCCAGATTTACGTGGATGATATCATTTTCGGTGGTTCTTCTCACGCTTTGGTTGCCAAGTTTGCAGATACTATGAGCAGGGAGTTCGAGATGAGTATGATGGGCGAGCTGACTTTCTTTCTCGGATTGCAAATTAAGCAATCCCGAGAAGGAACGTTTGTGCACCAGGGCAAGTATACCAAGGACTTGCTAAAGAGGTTCGATATGGGTGAGGCCAAGCCTCTTCCAACACCCATGTCGACCACGACGGCCCTGGATGCGGACAAGGATGGAGAAGCTATGGACAAGAAGGAGTACCGAAGCATGATCGGGGCGCTGCTCTACCTGACGGCGACACGCCCGGACATCCAGTTCTCGGTGTGTCTGTGTACGCGCTTTCAGGCGTCGCCGCGCACTTCTCACCGTCAGGCGGTCAAACGCATTTTCAGGTACCTTCATTTCACACCTGAGTTCGGGATTTGGTATTCAGCTTCCTCCACCCTCTCCCTTTGCGGATATTCCAATGCTGATTTTGCTGGTTGTCGCATTGAGCGCAAGTCCAGTTCTGGGACTTGCCAATTTATTGGTTCTTCTCTTGTATCGTGGTCTTCTCGCAAGCAGTCTAGTGTCGCCCAGTCTACCACGGAGGCTGAGTATGTTGCTGCGGCTAGCTGCTGTTCCCAGTTGCTTTGGATGATGGCCACTTTGCGTGATTTTGGTCTGAGCTTTTCTCGTGTTTCGTTGCTTTGTGACAGCACGAGTGCGATTAGCGTTGCTAAGAACCCCGTGCTTCACTCGAAGACCAAACACATTGATGTGCGCTTTCACTTTTTGCGAGACCACTATGAGAAGGGTGATATCAACCTTCGCCATGTCGATACTCATCATCAGTTGGCTGATATTTTCACCAAGCCGTTGGACGAATCAACCTTTAATCGGTTGAGGGGTGAGCTTGGTGTGTGTTTCCCCTTTTAGATGGGGGAAACATTTTGGCTTTTGTATCATAAACTGACTTTTGGTTTGTTCTCATTTCCTTCAATTTCCTTCTTTTGGTATCTTTTCGAGTTTTGCATTTCAGCATACACTTTTACATTATGAGCTTCATGTATATAATCATTAGAATGTGACTATGCTCTATGTGCTCCGATGCTATCTACTGATGCTTGTAGCTTATGCTCTTTCTGATCACTGATACATGTTGTGAGCTGAGCTATTTTTGAAATGGTGAATTTGCTTAATGAACATAAAATCTGAAAATGTTCACCATTGAGATTTGCAACTAGCATGTGTAGGATGTGTTGAGTTCACTCGTGCTTTTCATATATGCTAGGTTGCTATGTCCCTAGTTCTGAGTCTGTCACTTGCTTGGTCTGCTCATAGTCCTTCAATTGGTAAACCAAGTTTTTTTAAGTGAATTGAAAAGATCGAGATGGGATTGCTTGTCAACACATCACAGTTTCGAGACTGTTTCTCATTGCACCTTGAGTTAAACTTGAGCTGTGTAGTGTATGACCGAAACTGTTGCCTTAAGCTTCTGATTGCTTCTGCATAGGCTTCGCACAGTTGAAAAGTTAGGCAATGACAAGCTTTCAACCTCTCGCAATCACATGCTGAAATTTGAACTTGTGTAAACTAAACCGCTGCAACTTCGATAAAATTTGGATACACAAGTCTATGCTTCATTCTATAGCATGATGATTGAACTTTGCTAGGGGTAGTTCACTTTGTATAAATGATTAGCACTTGCTGTTTTCCTGTCCATACATGTGTAGTGCTATTTTGATGGTGAATACCTTTTTGGCTAAAAACTGCTCACTTGCTCATATGTTCACATTTCATAATTGGTGATCAGTTTGAGCCTTCGCTAGCCTGTATGCTTTCCAGTGCGTCGTTGGAGCTATACTGTTTAGAGCATCTTTGCATTTTCTTGACTATATTCCTGAAGCTGCTAACTTGCATTCATATGCATTTTGGAAGGGGGAGAACTTCTCTTGTTCGCACTTCTGATGGTGTATTTTCTGAGGGGGGGAAACTTGCTTTCGGTTCCCTTTTCTTGATGGTGCATTTTCAACTAAGGGGGAGAAAATTCGGACAAATCATGCCTCCCATATTCAAAGGGGAGAGGAATCGATTGTGTGCACCATACAAGGGGGAGGTTGCTCGTGCTGAATTTTTTTGAAAATTTCCAATTGGTTCGGAGCGCTTTGCTAGTTGTGTTGAGCCTTTGCCTCTATCTTGAGGGACTAGCAGTCGCATCTTTGGTACAGTTGGGTTCAGCTGGTATCGAGCTTTTCAGTTGATGTCGAGCTTTCTGCTAGTTGTGTTGAGCCTCTGTGCCTCTGTCTTCAGGGAATAGCATTTGCCTCGATTTTGCCTCGACTTCTCAATTGGTATCTGTTGATTTTTCAATTGGTTTTGCTAGCGGTGTTGAGCCTGTTCTACCTCTTCTTGAGGGCTAGCTTTGCTTTGCTTGGTTGCGTCGAGCCGTTGCCCATGTCTTTGGGAACCAAGTTGTTTCGCTTTCTCCACTTGACCTTCTTCGGCTTTGCTATGCTTTTGGGTCATTTGGTCGAGTTTTACTCCTCTCCTTCCTTCTTTCTTTCTTCCATTATGATTTGTGTTGGTAGTTGACAATGCACTCATCAAGGGGGAGATTGCGGATACATGGGTGTATGCCGAGTCTCTAAGTGATGAGTGATTGTCAACTAGGATAATGCGCATGTTCTTTGGCTCGTGTTGTGCAGGTGTCGAGCACGGAGACAGTGATCAGAGGCAAGGTGAAGGTCAAGTAGAGACGTGCCGTGCCGATGGACCGAGAGTGGCGAAGGGCGGACGTGAGGCTTGGACTGAGGGACCGGTGGCCCGAGGATCAGCTGTGGTGGCTGGCAGCCTGGGATAGCGACGAGCGAAGACTGGCGGGGCATGGTGTTGCTTGGGTCGAGGACCTGGGGACACGTGTCGGTGGACGGGGTGCACGGGCGGTGCATCCCCTCTACAGCTTCGGTTTGGTGGTAGAGCCAGGGAAAAACCATCGGGTGGACGGTTTCCAGGTTTGGGCCTCAAAACCTGGGTGTGGATGGGTTCCGAGTTTGGCCACAAAACTCGGGCTGAGGACAGTTTCCAGGTTTGGGCCTCAAAACCTGGGTGCTGCGGGTTTGCTGAGTTTGGGCCACAAAACTCAGACGCTGGTGGGCTGGTTTCCCGGTTTGGGCCTCAAAACCGGGGGTTGGCTGTGAAGGCTGGTTTCCCGGTTTGGGCCACAAAACCGGGGGTGGACGTGAAGGCCTGGTTTCCCGGTTTCGGCCACCAAACCGGGGGTGCGACGTCCAGAAAAAGGACGCGGAGCGGTGGCGGCACGTGGCGGCAATCGGGAGGTTGCGTCGAGGCAACGCTACGAGTTGTGCGGGCGTGGCCGTCGGATCCACCTACCACCGAGTTGGTCCAGAATAACCTTAGGGTTTAGTTGGTTCGCTCTATAAGTAGTTAAGGGTAGAGTGGGAATTAGGAATAGTTAGAATTAGGATAAGTAGGGGGAGACACCCATCTCCCCATTCATCTCAGTCATTTGCTCTTTGCTTCTAGGGTTTCCTGCTCTCCCAATCCCCTGCTGTAGCTAGCTGAGATCCGCAGAGAATCATACCTCTGTGTACTGGAGATTTTGAGGAAGTGAGGCCGTAACCTCACTGTTGTAGCGTGTGGTAGCCACACGGTTGCAAATTCGTGGTTGTGATTCGTGTTTTGATTGTGTTCTTCGCGGATTACTTTTTCCCTCGTTTTTCCCGTCAATCGATCTCTTTGTTTGTTGCGTCTTTTGTGATTCCGTTTGGACAGAGATGTTCTAGATCGTGAGGCACTTCTTTCCACCGAAGGAATTCTCCTCTAACCTCACGAGCTAGTAGGTCGGTTGATTTTGGTTTCGGGTCCAAGTTTTTCTCCCTTCCCCCGAAATTCTTCGATTCATCGATTTAGAGATAGGTTCGAGCCATGATCTCTTAGAGATAGCTCACTATACTCTTTGTGACTCCCCTCACCAAGTTTGATCCCAGAGGATTTGTTTTGGGTGAGATCGAGTCGAATCGGTGGACGAACAGTGCTACTGCGGGGTGACCGGACGCTGACTCGGAACGACCGGACGCTAGGGCAGTGCGTCCGGTGGTTGAATGTCCACACAGTGTCTATCTGTGACTTGACCGGACGCTGGCCTTCTAGTGCGATCGGACGCACCTCTTCCACTGTTCACGGCTCTTGTTCGTTTTGACCGGACGCTCTGTACATCGACCGGACGCTTGTCTCTGGTGAGTCCGGTCAGGAACAGTAAGCTCCGAAATCCATTTTCGGCTGACCGGACGCGTCCGGTGCTCTGTGACCGGACGCAGGCAGAGTCTGGTCAGTGCAGTCTCTGCGCAGTTTCGTTCGCAGCTCGCTCGTCAGTTGTCGGTTTTGGTTTCTGGTTTTTGCGTTGGGTTTCTAGAGTCGTGAAGTGTCTCGCTGTGCTTCTTGGAAGCATCCACCCTACATCTAGGGTCGTGGACACTTACGAGCTCTAGGGTTTGCTCTAGGGGTTGATTTTCGGGACAGTGGCGACAAGTTTCCGAAAGGAAAATTGAAGCTCCCATTCACCCCCCTCTGGTCGCTTTCTGGTAGCACTCTCGGTCCTTCAGAAAGGCAACAGCTCCTTGTTAGCCCTCATCTTGTTGACAATCACCTGAAAGCGAGCGAATAAACTTTCTATGCTCTCGCCAGGCATGTGTCGAAAGTTCTCATACTCTCGCTTGTGCAACTCATAGAGACGGGTTCCCTCATGAAAACGCATGAGGGTAGCCCAAATCTCCCAAGCCGTAGCGAGGTGAGAAACGCGATCAAACTCAGACATGCTCAAACAGGAGAAAAGAGCATTATGGGCTCAGCTATTGGCATCGTGCTCATCAATCTGATGCTGAGTCACACGAGTAGCCAAGACCACGTAATCTGCAGAGTTGCAAATATCCCATATAGAAGCACCCATACTCTGAAGATAGGCCGACATGCGTATCTTCCAATACGCATAGTTCGTCCCATCGAAAAACGGCGGTTTGCCCACGCCGTGATCCATGTCGCCTTCTGTGGATCTGGAACCGGCTAAGGTGGAAGATCCTTAACCCGCTCTGATACCAATTGATGGACCGAGAATGCTACCAGAAAGCGACCAGAGGGGGGTGAATGGGAGCCTAAAAATTTCTTTCGAAACTCTGGCCTCTGTCTCGACAAATCAACCCCCAAAAGCTTTGAGTGCAAACGTGATGCCCACGACCCTTGGAAGAGGGTGGATGATCCCTAGGATCACAGCGAGGCACCACCAAACAAGAGCAAGCAAAATACCGAAAACTCCGACTCAAGTTCAACCCCAAAAACCAACTCCCTAACATAGATGGACGACTACGTTGGGAAATCTCCAAATACCGATGCTAACAAGTAGCAAAAATACTTAGAGAGGTTCCTTGGTGAACTCTAGGGCCAAACGAGAAGTCCGAAAACCAAGCCAAAAAGTCGGGAGGACAAACGCACTAAAACGCAAGCTTCAGTCAAGTCCCGGACTGTCCGGAGTCCCGATCGCGGACCGTCTGCCCAACGGCGGACTATCCGGGATGGCTTGGCGGACTGTCCGCCGGCCAATTCCCAAAAATAGCAACGCTTCTGAATAGCTCCTGGACAGTCCCGGACTGTCCGCGGGTTACTACGGCGAACTATCCGTCGGTCAACCTGAACACAAATAGCCGAACTGCAGAGCTACTGGCCTGGCTCGAGCCCGACGCGCGGACTGTCCGCGACCACTCAGGGAGGGCGATTTCAATCGCCCTTCTCCCAAATCTCCCAAATTCGATCCAAATCAAAATCCCTCAATCCCAAACTTGGAGGAAATGATCCTTAGGTAGTTGGAAGACTATCTCTAAGAAATCATCCGCTCAAATCAACTCAAACTTTGGGAAATTAAAAGGGAACGTGTAGGAACGAAAAAGTTGCTACGAAACTTGAATCGACCCGATCTACATGTTTATGAGGGTAGAGATAAATTCCTTTGGTGGAAATGTTCTCCTCACATCAAAGAACAAGTTGATTCAAGTGCATTCGAAAAAGACGCAGCGAGGAGGGAGATCGAGTGACGGGAAAATCGTGGAGAAACGAAGAACGCGAAGAACAAGTTCAAACACAAATTACAATCACGATTGCCAGCCGAAATTTGTCCCCACGAGGAGACAACGGGAATCCGGTCCCGTTTACGCAAAATCCAAATACACAGAGGTATTGTTCACTGTCTCTGCTGATCTCAGTAGCTACAACAGGGATTGGGAGAGCAGGAAACCCTAGAATGAAAATAGCAATGGCTGAGATAGTCTGGAGGGGGGTGGCCTCTCCTTATATAGTCTAATACAATTATTCCCCTTCTACCCTTACAGCTAATGAGCGAGCAGGCTAACCCTAAGGGTATTCCTGACCAACTCGAAGTTGATGTCGATCCGACTGCCATGCCTGCACATCAGGTAGTTTCGCCTTGACGCGACCTCACCAGATGCCGCCACTGCGTCGCTCGTCCTTTTCACGGACCTCCCCCCGGTTTTGAGGCCGAAACCGGGAAACCTGGGCCATCCCCCGGTTTTGAGGCCGAAACCGTGAAACCTGTCGTCCGTCGCCAGAGTTTTGTGGCCCAAACTCAAAAATCGGCCGCACCCGGGTTTTGAGGCCCAAACCTGGAAACCGTCCACTCGGTGGTTTTTCTGTGGCTCAACCACCAAACCGACGCCGTAGAGGGATGCACCGCCCGAGCACCCCGTCCACCCGCAAATCTTCACTTGTCGCTGTCCCAGGCTGTCAGCCACCACAGCCGATCCTCAGGCCACCGGTCCGTCAGTCCAAGCCTCACGTCCGCCGTTCACCGCTCTGGGTCCATCGGCACGGCACGTCTCTATTTGACCTTCACCTCGCCTTCAATCACCGTCTCTGTGCTCGACACCTGCACAACACAAGCCAAAGAACACGCGCATCATACCAGTTGAGAATCACTCATCATCTCAAGATCCGGCATACACCCATGTATCCGCAAAATCGGAGCTCGAATGCAAAAGTTACGGACGAAAACAGCAAAATTGTGAAATGGCGGACTGTCTGCTATTGAACCGCGGGCTATCCGCTATAGAACCCCGGACAGTCCGAGAATGAGGACCGAATAGTCCGCCGTTCAAAAACAAAAACAACAACCTTGCTGCCCGTGAACAGCCCCAACCCCCGGACAGTCCGGGGATGAGTGCCAGACAGTCCGGGGATGCCCAGAATGCCCAAAAACAGCCCGTATCAAACTAAAATTCGATTGGAACTCAACCAAATCGAACGGGGCTGCAACCAAACTTGACCCAAGTGTTCCTCTACATGTTGGGAAGCTAATCCTACATCGCTCCAAACCAACTCATCCGTGAAAAATCCGAAGAACACTAGAAAAGGGAAAACTTTGGAGAACAAAAACGATTTCCACCCGATCTAAGTGCTCGTGAGGTTTCTGAACAAATCCTTCGGTGGAAAGATGCCTCTCACGTCCTAGAACAAGATGGTTCAAACGGAATCACAAATCATCCCTCAAATCGAAAGAACTCGTGAAATCATCGAGAGGGAAAAGAGAGAAATGCCAAGAACAAAACGCGAATTCAATCAAATTTTCAGCCAACAAAGAGAGAAACGAAATTGATCCTTGGATTTCAACAAGATGAAGGATTATATAGCACACAGTGTAGGGTTACAAGCCACTCCTTGCAACAAAAAAGCTCGGATGGCGAAGAGCTCAAGAACAAGAGCCACTCCTCTCTCTAACACTAGCCTCTCCTCACCACATCAAAATAAGAATGGCAACCTCCAAGGATAGCTGCCCTAGCAGCCCCTTCACTAATATATAGGCGCACGTCCGAAGACAAAAACGGCCTTACATGAAGCACTCAACCCAAATACCCCAAAGGGGTAAAACCGACCAACTCCACGGTTTTCATCCGACGGCCACACGCCTTCTGATCCTTGGCTTCGCCTCAACGCAAGCTCCAGGATGCCGCCACGTGCTGTCACGTCGACCACCGCGCCTTCCTCGCCGATAGCTTCGCCGCAACGCAAGCCCTCGGTGCCGCCATGCACCGACCGTTCCGCATAGGAACCTCCGCCTGGTTTTGAGGCCCAAACCGGTAAACCTGCCAGCCTAGGTTTTGAGGCCCAAACGTGGAAACCGTCCACCTCGAGTTATGAGGCCCAAACTCGGAAACCCAGCACCCCGAGTTTTGAGGCCCAAACTCGGAAACCGTTGATGGTAGCTTTCTAAGGCTCAACTACCGAATCCGCGCCGTAGACGGAGTGTGGTTCTCACACCCCCACCATCGGCACCGATGTCGATGCATGTCCAGCCTCCACGCCGGGCACAACGCCTTCGCCTTCCTTCTTGACTCGGCCGACGGCACTTGCGCCGCACACAAGTCCATGTCCGACCTCCCACCAAGTGCCACGACATCATCGTCTTTCTCCTGACTCGACCGATGCATCGCACATCTCCATGTGCTCCTGCTCGCCGATGCCATGTGCCAGCTACCACAGCTGGTCCTCCGGTCTCCCGGTCCGTCGGTCCAAGCCTCACGTCCGCCCTTCACCGCTATGGGTCTATCGACATGGCACGTCCGCCGCACGACATGCCTATCCTTCACCGCTCCCGGTCCGTCGGCACGGCACGTCTCTACTTGACCTTCACCTCACCATCGACCACTATCTCCGAGCTCCACACTTGCACATCAACATAGCCAAGAGACACATGTTGCACACGCACACCAACCCGGTAACACACCACAACTCAACGCCACCAATTAGTCATATACATTAAGCGCATAGCGAGATATGGACTCAACCGGGAAAAGCCTCAAACCTTTCTCATAAATGTCAACCATTCATCATATATGTTCTCGGTTGCCACCAAGCTAGTCCCCGTTGTGTCGACCACACACTTTGGTAGTTCGATGGCTAATAGGCACCACACCTAGCTCGACACTCGAGTGCCGCAAGAACTCACCCACAAGTGAGGGTAACTCAATGACACGCTCTACTAGAGTTGCTCTTCGCGATCCCCGCGGGGCGAGCACAATGCCCTTCACAATCCTTCTCCGAAGCCACACACAATCTTCACGCGGGCTTCACGACGGAGACTCGATCACCAAGCCATCTAGGAGGTGGCAACCTCCAAGAGTAACAAGCACTACCGACTTGCAACACGATCACCTAGTGCCACTTGATGCAATCTCTCAATGCAATGTACTAGCGATCACTCACTTGCTATTGATTCGCACACTAGCAAGCACAAGCGAGTTAGAGGGCTCCCAATGTGGCACCCTATAAATCATTTCTGAGAAATTAGGAATTAATATGATTTTGTTTATTTATTTTTTTCCATGAAACATATAGGCCAAATAATAAATTTTGGTGAATTAATAATTTATCTCGGGGCTTAGAAACATTTTTGTTGCATTCATGCTGGAGCATAATATTTTGTTTGAGTGTAGGAATAGTGTTGAGTGGTTTGAATTCGAATTAGATTTGAATTTGAACAAGTTATCAAAAGAAATAAAAAAGAAAAGGTTTTTCTTTTCTCTCCCTCCCTCTGTCATCCTTTTGGCCCAGCCGGCAAAGCCAGCTCGGCCCAAAGCCCCTTTCCCCACTCCCTTTCGCGCGCCCGCTGGCCTAACCGCGCGGCCCGCTCCCCCTTCCCCCTCGCGCGCTCGCGGCCAAATCGCGCGGCCCGCTCCCAGCTCGCCCATGCCAGCCCGTAGACGTTGACACCCGGGCCCCGCCCGTCAGAGTGTCCACGCTCGCCTGACCGCCTGGCCCCACCTGTCAGCCCCGCGCCTCTTCCCCTAACTCGCGCCCGCTCGGCATCCCGCCGCCGCACCCCTCCCCTCCCCGTAACGGCCGGTAGTGGCCTTGATGGCCACTACGCCGCCACCCTGGGCTCGGTGGAGTCCCCACCAGCCACTTCGCCACCCACCCGAGCCCTATAAAGCTAGGGCGAGGCCCCTCGCCCTCTCCCTCACACCTCCCGCAACTGCCCTCTCTGCCGCCGCCTGCGAAGCCCCGCCGGCCGTCCTAGCCCTCCATCGAGCGCCCTCAGATGACGTCGCGGCCACCCGAACCAACCCCGAGCACTCTCTCTATTGTTTTGCGCAACCCCGAGCTCAACGAACCTTTCTCCCCTTTTGCAGAGCAACGCCCCATCGATCTCGCCATGGTAAGCTCCTCCGCCGCGGCCAAGGGCACCAGCAATCTCGCCTTCGCCCCCGCTTTGCTCCGTTGCAACCCGTGTGGCCAATCGAAGCCGGGAGCGCCGTGCCGGCGAGCTCCCGAGCCGCTTCCATGGCGCGCCGCCGTGCTCCGGCAGCCGCACGCTGACCGCCCGCGCCGCCGTAGCCGCCCCTGCGCCGTCCGATCCGCGCCTAACGACCCCGATTAGATCGCAAACCCCGAAGTGGTATGAGCCGGGCCTACGGGCCCATGGACCAGCGATCCAGCGCAGTCCACCAGCTGCGTGGTGGACCGAGCCAGCCAGAGCGCGACGCGTGGCGCCGTGTCGGCGCCATTGCAGCTGCAGCCGCCGCTTTTGCAAAAAAGCCCCTGCATTTTATGAAAATCAACCCGCAGACCAAGCGCAGTTCAAAGTATTTAGTTTTAGGTCCTATTTTCTTATGTTTTAGCCCCTGGAGTTTTTGGTTTCGTGCCCACCGTCCAGAGCATGTCTTTTAGCCAGCTAGCCCTGCAGGTCTACGTTTAATTACGTTTTAGTCCTCGGTTTTCGCAGGCTAGCCCCTAGGCAAATGTTTTTATTTACAAAATAGCCCCTGAAACTTGTTTTCTTCATAACTTTCTCGTTTTTAGTCCGATTAGAGTGATCTTTATGTTCATGTGATCGTATCGACGAGTAGAATAGTTTTATATATGTTTCTTTAACTGTTTTTGATGCTTGGTGTACTGTTCTAATAAAAATATATTTTGTTTGCATGTAATGACTATTTGGATTCTATAATTGGTGGTTTTTATCGAGTCCAGACGGTGAAGTGTTCGAGGAGCAGGTTTCTCAGGAGCAGTACCAGGACCAAGCGTGTGACCAAGGCAAGTATAACCTACGGTTTCCTTGTTACCTATTAAATGCAAGACTCAATAATCATTATGCATGTGTCAAACTTGATGAACCATAGGACAATACTAGATTCTTTTGAACCTTATACCTTGTACCTATGGGAGGGTTTATGCATAATATGAATAGAAATGCTATGCGCTATATAATTGCTAAATGTTTAATGTTGATTAATGACTATGGAACAAATGTTAAAAGAGGCTTTTTAACCACATTTAGGGCACTGGAGCATGCTTTTCGCTCAGTGACCCACCCTAGGGACTATCTTTTAAAGCGGCCACCCGGGAGATCTCGTGCAGCCTTGGGAATCATATGGCTCTGATCTTAGTCGTATAACTAGACTTTCTCTAGCTCGTAGTAGCTACTGAAAGGCGCTAGAGGGGGGAACTGGGTTTAAGAACGGCTTCCTTGACTGTCAAGATGTGTACTGGTCGGCTGTCAGGTGTACCATCTTGAAGGGGGCCTCCATTCGCCTGGACGCCGAAACCTTGCGGCTACTACTTGTTAGGGTAGCTAGTGAAGGGCTACGTAGTGAAACCCTGCCGTACTTCCATAGAGGAGGTAATGTGGGACTGGCTATCGCCGGCACATGGGAATCATGGCCTAAGGTGAAAGTGTACAATCTCTGCAGAGTGAAAACCTGATATATCAGCCGTGCTCACGGATACGAGTGACTCGGATCCTTTTTAAGTAGTTCATGGTGGGGTATGTTGGTCGTTGGTGGCTCACCTCTTTTCAACATAATGCTTATCATACACTTTGGGACAACAGGGTTCATATACTTAGTAATGTGAGGTTAATATAAAATATGACCAAACTAAAATGCTAACTGCAGTTAACCAAGTCAAACCTTTGAGCCTTGCGTCCCCCGTAGTTGTACTTGCTGAGCATGGTGAGCTGACGCTTGTCGTTGGTTCACATAAAAATCCTGGATGGGTACAAGATGATGGAGACTATGAGGAGTATCCAGAAGACGTTCCAGACTTCTGAGGTTGGCGTACCCCCAGTCGGTGTCCCTGTGGAGTGATGTCTACGTCTGTGCTACCGTTGTAATAATGGGTCGTTGGCCAATGTGATGAACAATCCCCTGTGATGTAATAAGTTATTAAACGATGTTCGTGCTGTAATGATATACATTTTGTGGTATTTGTGGATTTGGGACCCCCCCGGGCCCACATATGCTTTACCTCAGTTTTATTCGTAAATCCGGGTGTTACAAATTGGTATCAAAGCCGAACGGACTGTAAGACGCTACCCTAGATAGACTGGACACCCCTTTTCTTACGAGTAATTCCAAAATTTTATTGCTTTTTGTAATTTACAAAATTTCTAGTACTCCTCTTTCATTCATAAAACTTTTTACCCATATCTGACTCATATTTAAAATTTGTAGATGGCACAGACCAAGCAGGCCGCTCGCAAAAGAACTGGAGGACGCGCACCCAGCAGCACCGCCTACCGCCGCCTATTCCGTCAGTAGAGGCGGGAGGCTGAGGAGCCTGAGCCGGAGCAGCAGGCTGTAGGAGGTGACCCCAGTGACGACTCCGGAGACTCTTCCGACGACCACTCCGATGACCACTCCATCTCCGACTCCAGCGACTCGCACGGCGATGGCAGTGGTGCGAAGTCCCCTGAGTTCCACATCAAGGAAGACGTGGAGTGTGCGCGGTGTGATCTACGCTATGAGCCCGACCCTCACCCGGGAGTTCGGCGTGGAGGATGCAGCTAGGCAGGCTTGCCTCATCTTCCGTGACAGGCTGTTCCCGACGATCCAGAAGGATGACGACCGCTACTTCCCTCGACGCCATACTCTGGATGACGGCTGTGTGGTTGCCACGGTGCAGGAGCACGAGAGTGCTCGGATGATAGAGACGGTGCCCCTGGTAGTCGCTCTCAACACAGCCCTGGATCGTGCCATGCTAGATCATAGGACCCTGTGGATCGAGACAGAGAGGATGCAGCTTCGGATCGACAACCTCAAGCGCCAGCTGCGACCTGGAGTTCAGCCCCAGGATCCCCTCTCGACCGCCGCAGCGAGGGACCCAGCTATCGTCGCCCAGCGCAAGAGGCACCACCCGAGTTGCACCTGCACCCGCTCGACCTATGACCCATAGGAGTCCCACCCTAGATCAGACCAGATCGATCGTTATGCGAGTTTGTGTCAGTGTTGAGTCAGTATCATGTTGTCGAGTCTTGGATGAACATTGAGTTAAATAATGTGTTTTAATGCTTATCATTGGGATAATGTAATGATTTGGATCTTTCTATGCTTTTAATGAGTGTGGGGCATGTCCACACCATCTCGTACTCTTAATGTTGGGTTTATAATAATAATATCGATGGGTTCTTTATCATCTATATCTCAGATCAGTTTCTCGAGCAGTTTCCTTTTGTTATCTCTATCTCTGTCAGTGCTTTATCATACAGTATAAAAGAGCTTATGAGGCCTATACATATGTTACAGATGGTTGACACCAGGAGGACCTCTGGAGGAGGAAACCCACCGCCACCACCTCCGAATGTGTCAATAGAGCAACTCCTGGCTATGCAGACACAGCTTATGCAGCAAATGACCAATGCAATCTAGAACAACCAGAATAATCCACCCACACCTGCACTCCAAGTTAGAGACAAGAGAGGCGAGTTCAGGAAGGGACACCCGCCTACTTTCGATCACTCACCAGATCCACTTCAGGCAGATGACTGGCTTCGGGCAGTTGGACGCCAACTTGAGATAGCACAATGCAATGACCATGAGAAGGTTCTGTATGCAGCAGGGCAGCTTCAAGGAGCAGCTCTTGACTGGTGGGAAACCTATCAGCAAGCACACCCAAACCCCAACCAGATCACGTGGCAGGAGTTCCGCGATAGTTTCCGCTCGCATCATGTGCCGGCGGGAATAGTGAGATTGAAGAGGAAGGAGTTTCTTGCGTTGAAGCAGGGAAGCATGTCTATTAGTGAATACAAGGACAAGTTCAACCAGCTGTCCCGTTATGCACCTCGGGACATCGAAGAAGACCTTGACAAGCAGGAACTGTTCATGGAAGGCCTGAATGATGGAATCCAGTACCAGCTGCTCTCACACACCTTCGCCAACTTTTAGCAGTTAGAGGATAAGGCGCTGGTGATTGAAGGGAAAAGGCGTGATATGGACGCCAAGAAGAGGAAGTTCCAAAACCAGTAGTCCGGAAGCAGCAGCCGCCCGCGCATTTCTACGGGTTTCGGCAACCAGCAGAGGCCATCCGGTCAGTCAGGCATCGATCATCGCAACCAGAACCAGCAAAGGACCCCTCAGCAGTCGCAGCAGAACCAGTACCGTACGCAGACCCCTCGTCAGGGACAGACTGGTGGAACACCAGTGAAGAACTCCCCCAACACACCGTCCACACCAACCAACAACAAGTGCTTCGTCTGTGGTGACGTTGGTGAAAGCCCTAGTTTGGTTTTGGTTAATTGATGAAACCTACTTGGTCTAATCCTATTGCTAAGCATGTGTGTAGCTTATAAGAAAGGATTGGGACCAAGCCAAGTGGTGGAGCTAGCAAGGTGGCAACCATGGAGGATGGAGATGGCCATATGCAACTCAAGTGATCAAGTGCTCTACCTTTGGTGAAATCGCAAGAAGAAGAGAAGAGATGGAGCAAAGAGGCCCAAAGGCAAAGGTATAACCAATCGGGCTCTTTGTTTTGGTGATCAAGACACTTAGCGAGTGTAATCACATTTAGGATACATAGCCGTACTATTAAGAGGAGATAATTCATGGTTTATGCGATGTTCAAGTGCCACTAGGAGTTCTCTAACATATTGATGCTATAGACCTAGTGAGTGTCTAACAAAATCCCTTAGAAAATGCTTTGCAAAATGCTAACACACTTGCATATAATGATGTACACTTAGTGGTGTTGGCACTTTAGGGATAAGGGGGTGTTCCAGAGTTGTGGAGAAGTGTTGTGCTCGGGGAGCATCAGACGCTGGTCCGAGGAGCATCGGACGCTGGGACAAGCGTCCGATGGTTAACCCTAGTTTGTGACAGAAGTTGAAGGAGCATCGGACGCTGGCAACAGACGTTGAGGAAACACTGTTGCAGAGTCCGATGATGATGACATGGTGCGAGTTAGTTTTCCAGGGAGCATCGGACGCTGGCCTGCGTCCGATGCGGATCCATCGGACGAGTCCGATGTGATTTGGCCCTCTCTGGAACCTCTCTGCATGGTCATCGGACGCAGGGGTTGAGTGTCCGATGTGATGGTGCCTGCGCGTCCGATGCGATGTAGGTTTGTGCTGAAATAAGCAGTGGCATCGGAGCGTCCGATGCCTGGCATCGGCGCGTCCGATGTCACATTAACCGTGGCACGAAGGGAATTGATCGTTGGGATCTTACGGGCTGAATTCATATCAGGGGGACACGTGGCTCTATCTGGAGCATCGGACGCTGGGGCAGCGTCCGATTGTCAAGCATCGGCGCGTCCGATGCCCCCGACTCTGGCCCAATGGCTAGGCCAATTTGAGTGGCCTATTTAAGGGGCTTGGGCGGCTCACTTGGTTTCTCTCTTGCACTTTCTGATTCCTAAGCATACTAGTGAGCTTTGGCAAGCCTCCCAACTCATCTCCCAAGTTGATTTGATCAAACCAAGTGAGATTGAGTGATCCAGAGCGTGATTTGAAAGAGTTCAATCTAGTGGCACTAGTCCTTCGCATCGGCTTTGAGTTTCTTGTTACTCTTGGCATTTGCCGGTGCCTAGACGGCTTGGAGGCGTTGTGGTGTTGTTGGCAAGAGAAGAAGATTGTTCTTGGCCACCACCGATCGTGATTGTGAGAGGTTTTGGAGCCTCACCTCGCCGGAGCGGCAAGAGGCATCCTTAGTGGATTGCTCGTGTCATTGAGCTACCTCACTAGTGGTAGATTCTTGTGGTGCTCTTTGTGAGTTTGGCTTTGTGCCAATTAGCCACCGGGTCACCTAGTGTTGGTCGACACAACAGGGAGTAGCGTGCCGACAAGCACGTGAACCTCGGGATAAATCTTGGCGTCCCCGTGTGCTTATTGTAATTGTTTTCATATCTTGGTGATTGGTCTCCATATTCACATTCTTGGTGATTGGCATCGCGATTGGATTTCACCGGTGATTGGCTCTCTACTAGGCGATCCTGAAGGCTCGGTGAAATCATCTTTATCTAGTTCATTTACATTGTGTACTTACTTTGAGCTATTTCATTTGTATAGATACTATCACTTGTTGTATATCTCTTATTATATACCTTGTGTAGCTAGTTGTGATTAGCTTGCTTAGTCTATCTATTACACATACTTGTCTGATATACATTTTGTATATCATACTTGTACTAGAGCTAGATAGCTTTATTCCACATTAGATATTAGCTCTAGTTGTTTGTGCGACATAGAAATATTAGGTAGAATTGTTGGATAGGTGGCTTGCAACACACTATTAGGCTAGCGCAAAAAGCTTCACCATTTGTTATACTAATAGTGTTTTCCTAAGTGTTTTGTAGATTTTTTAATTAGGCTATTCACCTCCCCTCTAGCCAATTTGGACCTTTCAAGTGGTATCAGAGCCGTGGTCACCGTTTGTTTGAGGCTTAACATCCTCCGGTGTTAAAATTGCTCAAATCAACTATATGGGGAAGCCACCACATTTTGACGGCACCAACTTTGAGTGTTGGAAGAGGAAGATGTGCGCATTGACAAGAGGAATGAATAGAAAGATTTGGGAAGTAATTGAGCATGACTTTGCGGTAATCGACCCCGCAAGTCCCACTCCAAGAGAAGAAGAGAAGCTTCAATGGAATGATGTGGCAATCAACTTGTTCTATGAAGCTTTTGACACAAAGGTGTTTGAGCAAATCAAAGACCTTAAAAGAGCAAGTGAGATATGGGAGAGATTGGAGGAAACAGATGAAGGCACCAAGGCGGTCAAGGGCGCCAAGCTATACATTCGCAAGGACAAGCTTGCTACCTTCAAGATGCAAGATGATGAGAGCATACCAGAGATGTTTCACCGGTTGCAAGTTATTATCAATGACTTGAAGGCTTTGGGAGAAAAGGTGGAGGACAAGGACTTTTCTCACAAGTTCTTGAGGTGCTTACCACCAAGGTTTGACACCTTGGTAACTATCCTTGTGAGGGAAGGATTGGATATGGTAACCCCAAACCAAGTAGTAGGTGATGTGGTCACTCAAGACACATACCGTGTCGAACGGGATGGGGGAGCCCAAGAGAAAGAAAAGAAGAAGATTGTGGCATTCAAAGCTTCATCCTCCAAGAGCAAGAGAAAGGGCAAAGCAAAGGAGGAAAGTGATGATGAAGCAAGCTCAAGTGGTTGTGAGATAGATGATGAAGAAATGGCTCTCTTTGTGAAAAGGTTTGGCAAGTTCATGAAGAAGAAGGGCTATGGAGCAAGAAAGAGAAGAGATACAACCAAGAGCACAACTAAAAGGTGCTATAGATGCAAGAGCAAGGATCACTTCATTGCAGATTGTCCATATTCTAGTGATGAAGATGACGATGACAAGAAGAACAAGAAGAAGAAAGACAAGAAAGAAAGAAAAGAAAAGAAAGAGAAGAAGAAGAAGGAGAAGAAGAAGGGTGGTTCCTACATTGTGACATGGGATAGTGATGCTTCCTCAAGTGATGATGATGATTCTAGTGATGATGAGAGGAAGACCACTGTGACACCCCAATTTTAAGAACAAAATTGGAGCACAATATATGTATGCCAGGATCAATTTTCATACATATATCCACATCATAGTAAATATCAAAACAATGCTTTATTAATAATATCGAACTTTATAACAAAATGACCCTCGGGTCTGAAAGAAAAAGTACAGACTCTCAGTCTAACTCTAATGTAGACTCGCAGAAACTGGACGCCATCTCCACAGGAAGGTCGACCGGGGGCTGCGCCATCCTAGTACAAGTCGTCTGGGTCGTATCCACCGTCTTCTGCGTGCGAGTTGTCGGGGTCATAACCATCGTCTTCTCGGTACTCCTGCTCCGCGTCGTAGACTCCAGCGTCTGGGTGGGGTAGCAGGGGGTCAAAGAGGAAGGGTGAGTACATCGAAATGTACTCCGCAAGTGTAGGAAATATATGCTTATGAGGCTAATAACAAAGGTAGGCAGACTCTGTTTGACTCAAGCGCCTAAAGCAACATATCCTATTATTCCTATTAGTCCTATGCACCTATTTACTAGGTTATAACCACAGACTCTGTAGAAAAGTAACCACACTCGGAGTCGCACCGAGCAAACCACACTCGGAGTCACACCGAGCAACCAACACCTGAAGTCCATCAAGCAACTGCACCTGAAGTCTATCAGATGACCCAAACCCAAAACCAACCAGTAACCAACTAATCTCGAAGAAGTCCAAGCCGCTCGTGACCGTGAGCACGGCTGATATATCAGTTTTACACTCTGCAGAGGTTGCACATCGTTACCCATGAGTCGTGCAGATCCCGTCACGCTAAACACTGCCAAGGTGCTTAGCAGGTTGCACTGCAAGGCCTTTACAAAGCCCCTCCAAGCCTGTGTTACACGTACTCTAAGGTTTCTCCCCTGTCCATAAGTCAACGACCCCAAGGGACCCCTCTTGAGCCACTAAACAAACCCCGTGTAGCATGACTTAGAGGAAACTAATTAATTAGCCAGGTCCAGCCCATCCAGATCTCATGGTTGCGCTGTTAAGCCGGGTTACAGGCTTCGAGAACCGGGTCCTAGGGATCCAGGCAGGATATGTCTAACACGAGCCCCGAACCAAAAACCAAAAGCAGCTGCCGAGTCCCACGGCACAAAACCACCAATACGGGTCCATCCTGCCGGATTTACCTAATAACCATGTTACTACAAAATTACCATGTCCACATTCGTTTCATAAATCATTAATCAAGATTATAAACATTTTAACTCCCATCCCAACCATGACTGCAGGGCTAAGCAAGACACCTACCCGAACATCCCAAAACAGGCGACAAGGAAAATAGAGCAAGATCTAGTAAACCATAATATAGGATTCAAATTTGACATTGCATGCATCTACTAGATCTAAACTACTCTAATACCAAAAGTGAAATAAAGTAGGTGCAAGATGTTCAAGAACACTTGCCTGCGGGCTGGGTCGAATCAACAGAGACGAAGGCTGGATTCTGGGGTTCCGTGCTCTAGTGGCGCTGGCAATGGTGACGGCGCAAGGTGATGGTGGTGGTAGGGTTTCTGAAGATGGAAGGGGGAGCCCGGCGGCTGCGCTTGAGACTCGACCTATTATAGTGCCAAGGGATGGGGACGCGAGCGGTGGGGAGGAGCGTGCCTTGCGGGCTTTGCGCTCGCGGCCGGTGCGGCGCGCTTGCGTAGCGTGCAGGAGGTTGGGGAGAGAGACCTTACATGCAGACCCCGCATGGCGGTGACGGTGGTGCTGGGCGGGAGGGTGCGGCTGCAGGCATGTGCGGCGCATGATCTGGAGATGGGCCGAGGGAGGGAGTGCAGCGGCTGGGCCGCGTGATCGCTGGACCGTGGCTGGAAAGAAGGAACTAGAGGAGGCGGCCTGCTTGCGAATAGAGAGAAGGAGGGGTGGGTTGGGCCGCTGGTGCGAGACGGGAGGGAGCCGGGCCGGTTTGCCATTTTCATTTTTTTTTTCTCTTTTCTTTTCTCAATTCTTTTACAAATTTTATAAATTCATTTGAAACCAAATTCAAATCAGTTTGAAACAAAACTAAGTTGCAAACTTTTCAAAATATTTTCCCTAGGTTTTGCAAATAAAATTTTGACTTTGAATTTGTAAAATTTTGTAAACCTTTTTATTTAATTTTGAAATAGAATAAATTCGATTCGCCCTATTCGGGTTTAATAAAATTTTTTTCACCCAATAAAAATTATGCACCGGCATGAATGCAACAACCATCTGGTTAGATTTTTCCTCCATCTAGGGTTTTGGCCATTTTCTTATTAAAATCTAATTAATTTTAATTATTTAAAAACACGGGGTGTTACAAACTACCCCCCTTAACTGGAATCTCGTCCCGAGATTCAGGCTAGAAAGAAAGGTGGGCGGGAAACTCGTGGGACATACCATGGAACTTTTGGCGTTTTGCATTTTTCTTGTTCATCACCCGATTGGCATCTTTGGTTTCGAGGTGTTGTCCTTGAGCTTTCCTCTTGGCTCGACCTTTGCGATCTTCACGCTTCTTCGGGCATTTGCTGATGAAGTGTCCTGCTTGCTTGCAGTAGAAACATAGTCCTTTTGCTTTGACATCTATTCGGGTGGATATCACTTGATTGTCTTCTTGTGGAACTTGAGGAGGTGCTTCTGTTTGGTGGAGCTCAGGAGGAGCTTGACTTGAGCTTGCAGGTGGGACTTCCGGAGGCTTCTGGACTTGTGCTTGCGGTGTAGCTCTAAAACGTGAAGAGTTTGCAACATACTTTCGATACTTGTCCTTCTTGCCTCGGTAAGGTGATATCTGGAAGAGTCGATATGCCTCGTCGCTCAAGTTGCAGTCTTCCCATTGTCGTAGATCCATCAGCTGGTATGGGTGAATAGAGGGTTGAGATGGGAGAGAGAAAGACCCCAAGTTAGTTAATTTTATTAATAAAACTTTTGTCAAATGATGTCTTTGCAACCTGACGATCGCAACACACCAACAATCATTACGAAGAACCAAATCAAAACATGTGCACAAGTACATGTCATACAACGTGCTACGACATCAAACAATTATGGTGGGCATCTTACTATTGGAGGACCTACTTTGAAACAAAGTTTGAATTTTCAGCAGAGGAAGACTACAGAAGTGGGAAAATAGGGTGAGGCTTTTAAAATAGTTTTGTAAACTCGACGACTGACTAGGGTAGCGTCCTACGGTCAACACGGCTCCGATACCACTCTGTGACACCCCAATTTTAAGAACAAAATTGGAGCACAATATATGTATGCCAGGATCAATTTTCATACATATATCCACATCATAGTAAATATCAAAACAATGCTTTATTAATAATATCGAACTTTATAACAAAATGACCCTCGGGTCTGAAAGAAAAAGTACAGACTCTCAGTCTAACTCTAATGTAGACTCGCAGAAACTGGACGCCATCTCCACAGGAAGGTCGACCGGGGGCTGCGCCATCCTAGTACAAGTCGTCTGGGTCGTATCCACCGTCTTCTGCGTGCGAGTTGTCGGGGTCATAACCATCGTCTTCTCGGTACTCCTGCTCCGCGTCGTAGACTCCAGCGTCTGGGTGGGGTAGCAGGGGGTCAAAGAGGAAGGGTGAGTACATCGAAATGTACTCCGCAAGTGTAGGAAATATATGCTTATGAGGCTAATAACAAAGGTAGGCAGACTCTGTTTGACTCAAGCGCCTAAAGCAACATATCCTATTATTCCTATTAGTCCTATGCACCTATTTACTAGGTTATAACCACAGACTCTGTAGAAAAGTAACCACACTCGGAGTCGCACCGAGCAAACCACACTCGGAGTCACACCGAGCAACCAACACCTGAAGTCCATCAAGCAACTGCACCTGAAGTCTATCAGATGACCCAAACCCAAAACCAACCAGTAACCAACTAATCTCGAAGAAGTCCAAGCCGCTCGTGACCGTGAGCACGGCTGATATATCAGTTTTACACTCTGCAGAGGTTGCACATCGTTACCCATGAGTCGTGCAGATCCCGTCACGCTAAACACTGCCAAGGTGCTTAGCAGGTTGCACTGCAAGGCCTTTACAAAGCCCCTCCAAGCCTGTGTTACACGTACTCTAAGGTTTCTCCCCTGTCCATAAGTCAACGACCCCAAGGGACCCCTCTTGAGCCACTAAACAAACCCCGTGTAGCATGACTTAGAGGAAACTAATTAATTAGCCAGGTCCAGCCCATCCAGATCTCATGGTTGCGCTGTTAAGCCGGGTTACAGGCTTCGAGAACCGGGTCCTAGGGATCCAGGCAGGATATGTCTAGCACGAGCCCCGAACCAAAAACCAAAAGCAGCTGCCGAGTCCCACGGCACAAAACCACCAATACGGGTCCATCCTGCCGGATTTACCTAATAACCATGTTACTACAAAATTACCATGTCCACATTCGTTTCATAAATCATTAATCAAGATTATAAACATTTTAACTCCCATCCCAACCATGACTGCAGGGCTAAGCAAGACACCTACCCGAACATCCCAAAACAGGCGACAAGGAAAATAGAGCAAGATCTAGTAAACCATAATATAGGATTCAAATTTGACATTGCATGCATCTACTAGATCTAAACTACTCTAATACCAAAAGTGAAATAAAGTAGGTGCAAGATGTTCAAGAACACTTGCCTGCGGGCTGGGTCGAATCAACAGAGACGAAGGCTGGATTCTGGGGTTCCGTGCTCTAGTGGCGCTGGCAATGGTGACGGCGCAAGGTGATGGTGGTGGTAGGGTTTCTGAAGATGGAAGGGGGAGCCCGGCGGCTGCGCTTGAGACTCGACCTATTATAGTGCCAAGGGATGGGGACGCGAGCGGTGGGGAGGAGCGTGCCTTGCGGGCTTTGCGCTCGCGGCCGGTGCGGCGCGCTTGCGTAGCGTGCAGGAGGTTGGGGAGAGAGACCTTACATGCAGACCCCGCATGGCGGTGACGGTGGTGCTGGGCGGGAGGGTGCGGCTGCAGGCATGTGCGGCGCATGATCTGGAGATGGGCCGAGGGAGGGAGTGCAGCGGCTGGGCCGCGTGATCGCTGGACCGTGGCCGGAAAGAAGGAACTAGAGGAGGCGGCCTGCTTGCGAATAGAGAGAAGGAGGGGTGGGTTGGGCCGCTGGTGCGAGACGGGAGGGAGCCGGGCCGGTTTGCCATTTTCATTTTTTTTTCTCTTTTCTTTTCTCAATTCTTTTACAAATTTTATAAATTCATTTGAAACCAAATTCAAATCAGTTTGAAACAAAACTAAGTTGCAAACTTTTCAAAATATTTTCCCTAGGTTTTGCAAATAAAATTTTGACTTTGAATTTGTAAAATTTTGTAAACCTTTTTATTTAATTTTGAAATAGAATAAATTCGATTCGCCCTATTCGGGTTTAATAAAATTTTTTTCACCCAATAAAAATTATGCACCGGCATGAATGCAACAACCATCTGGTTAGATTTTTCCTCCATCTAGGGTTTTGGCCATTTTCTTATTAAAATCTAATTAATTTTAATTATTTAAAAACACGGGGTGTTACAACCACCAAGAAGAAGGCTATGGCTAGTCTTGCTATCTAAAGCAAGCCTTCTATCTTCAACACTCCATCGACATGCTTCATGGCTAAGGCCAACAAGGTATCATCCGATGAGAGTGAAAGTGAGAGTGAGAGTGATGATGATGAGGAGTACTCAAAGGAGGACCTCATAAGCATGCTACAAGATGCTCACTCTTACATTGAGACTAAGAGGAAGGAGTGCAAAGAATTGCGCAAGGCCAACAAGGATCTTGAGCAATCCTTTGATGAGCTCAAGTCTACTCATGAGAGGCTAGAGGAAGCCCATGAGAAGCTTGACCAAGCTCACACTAGGCTTAAGGAAGTCCACTCCTCCCTCCTTGATCAAAGTAAGATTGAGGATGTTGTAGAGACATGCAACGTAGCAGTAACATGTGATATTCTTGATGAATCTTTTTATGCTCCTATTATTGTTTCTCCCACCAATGCATCATCATCATCTAGCTCAACTAAAATGCCTACTTCTACTACATGTGATTCATCATTAGTGGTAGAAGATGAGAACCTTAAGAAGAAGGTGTATGAGCTCACTCATGCTTTAGGCAATGCCTATGGTGGAGATGCCCGCTTGCTTAAGTGCTTGGGTAGCCAAAGATGTCCACTCAACAAGGAGGGACTTGGCTATACCCCCAAGAAGGGCAAGGCCGCTTTTGCTCCTCACAAGACTAGTTTTGTGAAGAGCAATGGTCCGTATTGCTATAATTGCAAGCAATCCGGGCACATAGAGCAAAATTGCTTTAACAAAAACAAGAACAAGAACAATGCTCACATTTCATCTATTAAACTTGATTCTTGTTATATGCTTACAAAGGGGACTAATGGTGTGAAGGCTAAGTACATTGGTGCACCCTTGGTTGGCCCAAAGAAGAAGGCAATTTGGGTGCCCAAGAGCTTGGTGACTAACCTTGGAGGACCCAAAAAGATTTGGGTACCTAAAAATAATTGATCTTTTTGTAGGTAAATTATAAAGCGGGAGGAAGACATTGGGTGCTTGATAGTGGATGCACTCAACACATGACCGGAGATGGAAGAATGTTCAAATCAATCAACACTAGTGGCAATGATCATGCGGATGCTATCACATTTGGTGACAACAAGAAAGGCAAGGTCAAAGGCTTGGGCAAGATTGCAATATCCAATGACTTGAGCATCTCCAATGTGCTATTAGTGGAATCTCTCAACTTCAACTTGTTGTTCGTGGCACAATTATGTGATTTGAGATTCAAATGCATATTTGGTGTTGATGATGTGGAGATAGTGAGTGTTGATGGAAGTGATTTGGTCTTCAAAGGATTTAGATATGAGAACCTCTATTTGGTGGACTTTGATGCTAGTGAAGCTCAATTGACAACATGCTTATTCACCAAATCAAGTATGGGATGGCTATGGCATAGGCGCTTGGGACATGTTGGAATGAAGCAACTAAAGAGGCTAGTGAATCATGACATGGTTAGATGACTAAAAGATGTTCATTTTGAGAAAGATAAGCTATGTAGTGCATGTCAAATGAGAAAGCAAGTTGGAAACACTCATCCCAACAAAGGAATGATGAGCACTACACATGCACTTGAGTTGTTGCACATGGACTTGTTTGGACCAACTACATATGCAAGTATTGGCGGAAACAAGTATGACTTTGTGATAGTGGATGACTATACAAGATTCACATGGGTCTTCTTTCTCGTTGACAAGAGTGATGTATTTGGCATATTCAAAACCTTTGTCAAGAGAAGTCAAAATGAGTTTGATAGAAGAATCAAGAAAGTGAGAAGTGACAATGGAAGTGAGTTTAGGAATACAAGAGTTGATGAGCTATGTGATGAGTATGGAATCAAGCATCAATTCTCGGCCAAGTATACACCTCAATCCAATGGGATAGTTGAAAGGAAGAATATGACACTCATTGATATGTCAAGATCCATGCTTAGTGAATACAATGTGAGTGATTCATTTTGGGCCGAAGCAATCAACACGACATGCTATTATAGCAACCGGTTCTATTGTCACCCTCTATTGAAGAAGACACCATATGAGCTCCTCAATGATAGAAAGCCCAACATTGCATATTTTCAGGTCTTTGGGTGTAAGTGCTACATATTGAAGAAGCGAACAAGACTTGACAAGTTTGAAAAGAAGTGTGATGAAGGGTTCCTACTTGGTTACTCCACTACAAGCAAGGCATATAGAGTGTGGAACAACACATCAAGAATAGTTGAAGAAGTCCATGATGTTGAGTTTGATGAAACCAATGGCTCACATGAAGAACAAGACAACCTAGATGATGTGAGAGGAACACAATTGGTGGAAGCCATGAAGAACATGGACATTGGTGATATTAGGACAAAGCAAGTGATTGACATCGAAGATGACAAAGATCAAGTGCTCTCTCCTCCAACCATGCATGACAATGATATTGCAAGCTCTAGTGGTTCTCAAGATCAACAAAATGCTAGTGCAAGTGCAAGTGCCCAACCGCAACAAGTGCTCCAACCAACACATATTGCAAGAGATCATCCTTTGGATCAAATTGTTGGTGACATAAGAAGAGGTGTGCAAACAAGATCAAGATTGGCATCATTTTGTGAACACTACTCATTTGTATCATCTATTGAGCCAACCAAGATTGATGAAGCTTTGATGGATGTTGATTGGGTGAATGCAATGCATGAAGAGTTAAACAATTTCACCCGCAATGATGTTTGGGAGTTAGTTGAAAGACCAAAGAACACAAATGTTATTGGTACAAGATGGGTCTTCCGGAACAAGCAAGATGAAGATGGCATTGTTGTAAGGAACAAAGCAAGATTGGTTGCACAAGGATATACTCAAATGGAAGGCATTGACTTTGGAGAAACCTATGCACCGGTTGCTAGATTGGAGGCCATTAGAATTCTACTTGCATATGCTTGTTCTCACAACATCAAGTTCTATCAAATGGATGTCAAAAGTGCTTTTCTCAATGGATTCATCAATGAGCTAGTGTATGTTGAGCAACCTCCCGGATTTGAAGATTTAAAGAAGCCCAACCATGTGTACAAGCTCAAGAAGGCATTATATGGGTTGAAGCAAGCACCAACAGCATGGTATGAAAGATTGAGAGACTTCTTGCTATCAAAAGGCTTCAAGATGGGAAAGGTTGACACCACTCTCTTCACCAAGAAGATTGGAAGTGACTTGTTTGTGTTGCAAATCTATGTGGATGATATTATCTTTGGATCAACCAACCAAGACTTTTGTGAAGAGTTTGGAGAGATGATGGCTAAGGAATTTGAGATGTCTATGATTGGAGAGCTTAGCTACTTCCTTGGTCTACAAATCAAGCAAATGAAGAAAGACACATTTGTTAGTCAAGGCAAGTACATCAAGGACATGCTCAAGAAGTTTCGGTTAGATGAAGCAAAAGCAATAACCACTCCAATGGGCACAATGGACACTTGGATAGTGATTCTAGTGGTGATATGGTGGATCAAAAGCTATATCGGTCAATGATTGGAAGCCTACTCTATGTGACCGCATCAAGGCCGGATGTCATGTTTAGTGTGTGCATGTGTGCAAGGTTCCAAGCTTCACCAAGAGAAAGTCATTTGAAGGCAACCAAAAGAATATTGAGATATTTGAAGCACACTCCAAATGTTGGACTATGGTATCCCAAAGGCTCTCAATTTGAATTGATTGGATACTCGGATTCCGATTATGCGGGATGCAAGGTGGATAGGAAGAGCACATCGGGCACTTGTCAATTGCTTGGAAGATCACTTGTCTCATGGTCATCGAAGAAGCAAAATAGTGTTGCACTCTCTACCACCGAAGCTGAATACATATCCGCGGGTAGTTGTTGTGCACAATTGCTATGGATGAAAGCAACATTGCAAGATTATGGAGTCAAGTTTGGACAAGTCCCATTGCTATGTGATAATGAGAGCGCCGTCAAAATAGCCACCAACCCGGTTCAACACTCAAGAACAAAGCACATTGATATAAGGCATCACTTCATTAGAGACCATCAAGCAAAGAAAGATATATCTATTGAAAGTGTGGGCACCGATGATCAACTTGTCGATATCTTCACCAAGCCACTAGATGAGAGAAGGTTTTGCAAGCTAAGGAATGAATTGAATATCCTAGACTTCTCCAACATGAGTTGAATGCACCTCCACTTATGACATGCCTCCCCTCCAAGAAAGCAAAGGTGAAATTGTTTGGCATGTGCATTCATTCTTACTAGGTTGTGATCTAGTTCATATAGCCATCACATTGCTTATTTAGGCTCATTCATGGTAAATCAAAATGAATGTGAAGTATATATGGTACCACTATTGCTTCTATGTTTGACTTGTTCTAGTGGTAGCATATAACTTGTTTGTGAGCTTGTAACTCTAGTGTTTGATCTAGTAAGTGAGCAATGAGTGTTTAACCAACGTGAGTAAGATAACCATTGCAAGATGCGTGAAGAAGCTTACTCTAGAGCAAACCGTGTTAAATATCTTATGCTCATGAGCTAGATTAAGCCACAACTTGACTTAGTTTGATCCTCTCATGGGAATCTCATAAACAATGTTGTCTCCTTTCATTAAGTCTTGCCCCACCTTTATGATAACTGTTGACAAAGGGGGAGAAAAATGATGCAACAAAGATATGCTAATGATAGGGGGGGATAACAAAGAGTGTATGTTTCAAGTGGTTTGGAGCGTGAAAAACAACTAAAATTTGAGCTTACAAATAAGGGGAGCAAGCTTATAAACATGATTGTTGCATTTGAAATGTGCATATTCATATGATTGACTGCATTGCATAAGCTATTTGTTCGCTATTCATGCTTATATGGTGAATGCTAGTATTAGAACATGATTGATGACATGACTTACTAGCATGTATAGATCTATAACTAGACATATTTGTTTTTCAAGTAGTTCAAGAGCCTTATTATAATGTTGATCTCACGGGGTTCTTGAGTTTTGATGTATGTCTAATGATAAATGGTGCTAAGGATGGTATAACATGTGCACTTGGATTGGTATCATGCTTCAAAGGTCCATTGTTATGCCTTAGCATCATCATTGGTAGTATTGCTCACCCACATTTCTTATCCATACATATGTGCCAAATTTAGAATCAAACTCTATAGCACATATGTAGGGGGAGCCAATACTATCAATGTGGTTACTCAAATTTAAATCACATATCTTTATATAGGTTGTCATCAATTACCAAAAAGGGGGGAGATTGAAAGCCCTAGTTTGGTTTTGGTTAATTGATGAAACCTACTTGGTCTAATCCTATTGCTAAGCATGTGTGTAGCTTATAAGAAAGGATTGGGACCAAGCCAAGTGGTGGAGCTAGCAAGGTGGCAACCATGGAGGATGGAGATGGCCATATGCAACTCAAGTGATCAAGTGCTCTACCTTTGGTGAAATCGCAAGAAGAAGAGAAGAGATGGAGCAAAGAGGCCCGAAGGCAAAAGTATAACCTATAAGGCTCTTTGTTTTGGTGATCAAGACACTTAGCGAGTGTAATCACATTTAGGATACATAGCAATACTATTAAGAGGAGATAATTCATGGTTTATGCGATGTTCAAGTGCCACTAGGAGTTCTCTAACATATTGATGCTATAGACTTTGTGAGTGTCTAACAAAACCCCTTGGAAAATGCTTTGCAAAATGCTAACACACTTGCATATAATGATGTACACTTAGTGGTGTTGGCACTTTTGGGATAAGGGGGTGTTCCCGGAGTTGTGGAGAAGTGGGAGAAACTAGTGTATAGTCCTTCTCCCTCCTGCCGAGCTTGCGAGGCAGGATTCAACGGTTTTCAGAAATGAAGTGTTGTGCTCGGGGAGCATTGGACGCTAGTCCGAGGAGCATCGAACGCTGGTACGAGCGTCCGATGGTTAACCCTAGTTTGTGACAGAAGTTGAAGGAGCATCGGACGCTGGCAACAGACGCTGAGGAAACACTGTTGCAGAGTCCGATGATGATGACATGGCGCGAGTTAGTTTTCCAGGGAGCATCGGACGCTGGCCTGCGTCCGATGCGGATCCATCGGACGAGTCCGATGTGATTTGGCCCTCTCTGGAACCTCTCTGCATGGTCATCGGACGCAGGAGTTGAGCGTCTGATGTGATGGTGCCTGCGCGTCCGATGTGACGTAGGTTTGTGCTGAAATAAGCAGTGGCATCAGAGCGTCCGATGTCTGGCATCGGCGCGTCCGATGTCACATTAACCGTGGCACGAAGGGAATTGACCGTTGGGATCTTACGGGCTGAATTCATATCAGAGGGACACGTGGCTCTATCTGGAGCATCGGACGCTGGGGCAGCGTCCGATTGTCAAGCATCGGCGCGTCCGATGCCCCCGACTCTGGCCCAATGGCTAGGCCAATTTGAGTGGCCTATTTAAGGGGCTTGGGCGGCTCACTTGGTTTCTCTCTTGCACTTTCTGATTCCTAAGCATACTAGTGAGCTTTGGCAAGCCTCCCAACTCATCTCCCAAGTTGATTTGATCAAACAAAGTGAGAATGAGTGATCTAGAGCGTGATTTGAAAGAGTTCAATCTAGTGGCACTAGTCCTTCGCATCGGCTTTGAGTTTCTTGTTACTCTTGGCATTTGTCGGTGCCTAGACGGCTTGGAGGCGTTGTGGTGTTGTTGGCAAGAGAAGAAGATTGTTCTTGGCCACCACCGATCGTGATTGTGAGAGGTTTTGGAGCCTCACCTCGCCGGAGCGGCAAGAGGCATCCTTAGTGGATTGCTTGTGTCATTGAGCTACCTCACTAGTGGTAGATTCTTGTGGTGCTCTTTGTGAGTTTGGCTTTGTGCCAATTAGCCACTGGGTCACCTAGTGTTGGTCGACACAACGGGGAGTAGCGTGCCGGCAAGCACGTGAACCTCGGGATAAATCTTGGTGTCCCGTGTGCTTATTGTAATTGTTTTCATATCTTGGTGATTGGTCTCCATATTACCATTCTTGGTGATTGGCATCGCGAGTGGATTTCACCGGTGATTGGCTCTCTACTAGGCGATCCCGAAGGCTCGGTGAAATCATCTTTATCTAGTTCATTTACTTTGTGTACTTACTTTGAGCTATTTCATTTGTATAGATACTATCACTTGTTGTATAACTCTTATTATATACCTTGTGTAGCTAGTTGTGATTAGCTTGCTTAGTCTATCTATTGCACATACTTGTCTCATATACATTTTGTATATCATACTTGTACTAGAGCTAGATAGCTTTATTCCGCATTAGATATTAGCTCTTGTTGTTTGTGTGACATAGAAATATTAGGTAGAATTGTTGGATAGGTGGCTTGCAACACACTATTAGGCTAGCGCAAAAAGCTTCGCCATTTGTTATACTAATAGTGTTTGCCTAAGTGTTTTGTAGATTTTTTAATTAGGCTATTCACCCCCCCTCTAGCCAATTTGGACCTTTCAGTTGGGCATCTCTCCTACCACTGTCCCAAGAAGACAGGACAGGGATCCCAAAGCAACTAGAAGCTCAACACTCAGACGTCAAGCATACAGGGTCAACAGAACTATGCCCGTGGCAGGTTGAATCACGTGACCACGGAATCTGCTCAAGGCGCCCAGATGTTGTGATCGGTACGTTTCCAGTTAACTCCCACTCTGCCTCAGTTTTGTTCGATTTAGGAGCATCGCATTCTTTTATATCTGCACATTTTGTGAAGAGGCATACACTACTCATGCATACCATGGACAAGGCCATGCTTGTTAGTTCACCTGGTGGTGAGATGAGAGCAAGCTTGCTTTGCCCAAAGGTTAAGGTTAACATAAGGGGGGTAGACTTCTTAGCTGATCTGATGGTGTTAAACACGTTTGGGATCGATGTCATACTGGGTATGAACTGGCTGACAAGGCATGATGCAGTTATTCACTGTGCTTCAAGAACCGTTCAGTTGAAAACTTCAGAAGGAGAAAGTATAGAGTGCAAGGCAGTGTCACCTACTCTTGATGTTTGCCAAGTGAATCAGATTAAGGGATCCACGACTGATGATATTCCAATAGTTAGAGAATTTCTGGATGTATTTCCCGACGATTTGCCAGGTATGCCACCTGAACGTGAAATTGAATTTATAATAGATCTTTTGCCTGGCACTGCACCAATAGCAAAAAGACCATATAGAATGGGTGTTAATGAGTTAGAAGAGCTAAAGAAACAAATAAGATTGTTACAGGATAAGGGTTATGTACGACCTAGTACCTCACCTTGGGGAGCACCTGTGTTGTTCGTAGAGAAGAAAGATGGAACTCAAAGGATGTGCATAGATTACAGATCCTTGAATGAAGTGACCATAAAGAATAAGTATCTGTTGCCTCAGATTGATGATTTGTTTGATCAGTTGAGAGGAGCATGTGTGCTCTCTAAGATAGATCTCCGATCTGGGTATCACCAACTGAGAATTCGAGCATTAGATATACCAAAGACTGCTTTCACCACTCGTTATGGTCTGTATGAATTCACAGTGATGTCTTTTGGTTTGACCAACGCACCAGCTTACTTCATGTACTTAATGAACAATGTGTTCATGGAATACTTGGACAAGTTTGTAGTGGTTTTCATAGATGACATTTTGGTCTACTCCAAGAATGAAGAAGAACACGAGGAACATTTGAGGCTAGTGTTGCAAAAGCTCAGAGAGAATCAGCTGTATGCTAAATTGAGTAAGTGTGAATTTTGGTTAAAGGAAGTATCCTTTCTTGGGCATGTTATCTCTAGTGGTGGAGTAGCTGTGGACCCGAAGAAAGTTCAGGATGTGTTGAGTTGGAATCCACCCAAGGATGTTAGTGAGATTCACAGTTTTCTGGGTATGGCCGGATACTACCGAAGATTCATAGAAGGGTTTTCCAAGCTTGCCAAGCTGATGACTGCTTTGCTAGAGAAGAATGCTAAGTTTGTCTGGTCAGAGAAGTGTCAGGAAAATTTTGAGGAATTAAAGAAGAGGTTGACAACCGCGCCAGTGTTAGTCCTGCCAGATCTCAGCAGAAGTTTCTCGATATATTGTGATGCATCAAGGCAAGGTTTGGGATGTGTTCTTATGCAAGATGACAAGGTAGTGGCATACGCATCACGACAGTTAAGAAAGCACAAACTCAACTATCCGACTCATGATCTTGAATTAGCAGCAGTTGTGCATGCTTTGAAAATATGGAGACACTATCTGATAGGTCACAAGTGTGAAATTTACACTGATCATAAGAGCTTGAAGTATATCTTTACTCAGTCAGATCTTAACTTGAGGCAAAGGAGATGGTTGGAATTGATCAAAGATTATGATCTTGAAGTACACTATCACCCGGGAAAAGCGAATGTTGTAGCAGACGCACTTAGTCGGAGAAGCTATGCAAATATGGTTTGCGCATCTCAGTTTCCTGCAGAGTTAGAAGAGGAATTTGGGAAGTTGAATCTGGCGATCATTGCACACACAGTGGAGTTAGAAGTGGAACCTGTTCTTGAACAAGAGATCCGTAAAGGTCAGTTGAAAGATGAAGATATTACAGATATCACAGAACTCATAGTGATTGGCAAAGCACCTGGATTCAGATTGGATGAACAAGGAACTGTGTGGCATGGTAAAAGAATCTGTGTGCCGGATATCAAGTCGATCAAGGACATGATTCTTAATGAGGCTCATAATTCGGCATATTCAATCCACCCGGGCAGTACAAAAATGTATCTGGATCTGAAGGAAAAGTATTGGTGGTGTGGTATGAAAAGAGAAATAGCAGAATATGTTGCAATCTGTGATACTTGTCAGAGAGTTAAAACAGAACATCAAAGACCTGCAGGACTACTTCAACCCATGAAAATTCCGGAATGGAAGTGGGAAGAAGTAGGAATGGATTTCATTGTGGGATTACCCCGTACTCAGAAGGGTTATGATTCAATATGGGTTATTGTGGACCGGTTAACCAAAGTGGCACATTTCCTTCCTGTCAAAACCACTTACACAGGAGGTAAGCTAGTAGAACTGTATATGGAAAGAATAGTATGTTTGCATGGAGTTCCTAAGAAGATTGTGTCAGACAAAGGAACCCAGTTCACGTCTCAGTTCTGGCAGAAGTTACATGAATCTTTGGGATCCAAGCTCAATTTCAGCTCCGCATATCATCCGCAGACTGATGGGCAGACAGAAAGAACAAATTAGATTCTAGAAGATATGTTACGAGCATGTGCACTCCAGTATGGAGTTAGTTGGGACAAGAGTTTGGTTTATGCAAAATTTTCATATAATAACAACTATCAGAAGAGTTTAAAGATGTCACCCTTTGAGGCATTATACGGAAGGCAGTGTCGAACTCCTTTATTTTGGAACCAGACCGGTGAAAGTCAAGTCTTCGGACCTGAGGTATTAAAAGAAGCAGAGAATCAAGTTCACATAATCAAGCAGAATCTGAAAATAGCTCAGTCAAGGCAGAAAAGTTACGCAGATAACAGAAGAAGAAATTTGGAATTTGAAATCGGGGATTATGTTTACCTAAAGGTTTCACCTATGAGAGGAACCAAGATATTTCATGCCAAAGGAAAGTTAGCACCAAGATATGTGGGACTGTTCAGAATCTCAGATAAAAGAGGTGAAGTGGCTTATCAGCTTGAGCTACCAGATAATCTCTCATGGGTACATAATGTGTTTCATGTATCGCGGTTAAAGAAATGTTTGCGAGTACCCGAGGAACAGTTACCCTTGGAGGAGTTGGACATTAAGGAAGATCTCACCTATGCAGAGTACCTTATCAGAATCTTGGACACCGCAGAGAGAATTACTCGAAGCAAGATAATCAGGATGTGTAAGGTTCAGTGGAATAGGCACTCTGAGGATGAGGCCACTTGGGAAAGAGAAGAGGATTTAAGATCAGAGTATCCCCAGCTTTTTCAATCTTTCGAATCTCGAGGACGAGATTCATCCTAAGGGGGTAGGTTTGTGACACCCTAAAAATCATTTCTGAGAAATTAGGAATTAATATGATTTTATTTATTTATTTATTTTTCATAAAACATATAGGCCAAATAATAAATTTTGGTGAATTAATAATTTATCTCGGGGCTTAGAAACATTTTTGTTGCATTCATGCTGGAGCATAATATTTTGTTTGAGTGTAGGAATAGTGTTGAGTGGTTTGAATTCGAATTAGATTTGAATTTGAACAAGTTCTCAAAAGAAATAAAAAGAAAAGGTTTTTCTTTTCTCTCCCTCCCTCTCTCATCCTTTTGGCCCAGTCGGCAAAGCCAGCTCGGCCCAAAGCCCCTTTCCCCACTCCCTTTCCCGCGCCCGCTGGCCCAACCGCGTGGCCCAACCGCGCGGCCCGCTCCCCCTTCACCTTCGCGCGCCCGCGCCAGCCCGCAGCTGTTGACACCCGGGCCCCGCCCGTCAGCGTGTCCACGCTCGCCTGACCGCTTGGCCCCACCTGTCAGCCCCGCGCCTCTTCCCCTACCTCCCGCCCGCTCGGCATCCCGCCGCCGCACCCCTCCCCTCCCCGTAACGGCCGGTAGTGGCCTTGATGGCCACTACGCCGCCACCCTGGGCTCGGTGGAGTCCTCACCAGCCACTTTGCCACCGACCCGAGATCTATAAAGCCAGGGCGAGGCCCCTCGCCCTCTCCCTCACACCTCCTGCAACCGCCCTCTCCGCCGCCTGGGAAGCCCTGCCGGCCATCCTAGCCCTCCGTCGAGCGCCCTCGGGTGACGCCGCGGCCACCCGAACCAACCTCGAGCTCTCTTTCTATTGTTTTGCGCAACCCCGAGCTCACCGAACCTTTCTCCCCTTTTGCAGAGCAACGCCGCCGTCGATCTCGTCGTGGTAAGCTCCTCCGCCGTGGCCAAGGGCACGAGCAAGCTCGCCTTCGCCCCCGCTTCGCTCCGGTGCAACCCGCGTGGCCAACTGAAGCCGGCTGCGCCGTGTCGGCGAGCTCCCGAGCCGCTTCCATGGCGCGCTGTCGTGCTCCGGCAGGCGCCTGCCGCCCGCGCCGTCGTAGCCGCCCCTGCGCCATCCGATCCGCGCCTAACGGCCCCGATTAGATCGCAAACCCCGAAGGGGTATGAGCCGGGCCTACGGGCCCGTGGACGAGCGGTCCAGCGCGGTCCACCGGCCACGTGGTGGACCGAGCCAGCCAGAGCGCGACGTGTGGCGCCGTGTCAGCGCCAGCGCAGCTGCAGCCGCCGCTTTTGCAAAAAAAAGCCCCTGCATTTTATGAAAATCAACCCATAGACCATGCGCAGTTCAAAGAATTTAGTTTTAGGTCCTGTTTTCTTATGTTTTAGCCCCTGGAGTTTCTGGTTTTAGTGCCCGCCGTCGAGAGCATGTCTTTTAGCCAGCTAGCCCCGCAGGTCTACGTTTAATTATGTTTTAGTCCTCGGTTTTCGCAGGCTAGCCCCTAGGCAAATGTTTTTATTTACAAAATAGCCCCTGAAACTTCTTTTCTTCATAACTTTCTCGTTTTTAGTCCGATTAGAGTGATCTTTATGTTCATGTGATCGTATCGACGAGTAGAATAGTTTTATATATGTTTCTTTAACTGTTTTTTATGCTTGGTGTACTGTTCTAATAAAAATATATTTTGTTTGCATGTAATGACTGTTTGGATGCTATGATTGGTGGTTTTTATCGAGTCCAGACGGTGAAGTGTTCGAGGAGCAGTACCAGGACCAAGCGTGTGACCAATGCAAGTATAACCTACAGTTTCCTTGTTACCTATTAAATGCAAGACTCAATAATCATTATGCATGTGTGAAACTTGATGAACCATAGGACAATCCTAGATTCTTTTGAGCCTTATACCTTGTACCTATGGGAGGGTTTATGCATAATATGAATAGAAATGTTATGTCCTATATAATTGCTAAATGTTTAATGTTGATTAATGACTATGGAACAAATGTTAAAAGAGGCTTTTTAACCACATTTAGGGCACTGAAGCATGCTTTTCGCTCAGTGACCCACCTCAAGGACTATCTTTTAAAGCGGCCACCCGAGAGATCCCGTGCAGCCTTGGGAATCACTTGGCTCTGATCTTAGTCATATAACTAGACTTTTTCTAGCTTGTAGTAGTTACCAAAAGGCGCTAGAGGGGGGAACTGGGTTTAAGAATGGCTTCCTTGCCTGTCAAGATGTGTACTAGTTGGCTGTCAGGTGTACCATCTTGAAGGGGGCCTCCATTCGCCTGGACGCCGAAACCTTGCGGCTACTACTTGTTAGGGTAGCTAGTGAAGGGCTACGTAGTGAAACCCTGCCGTACTTCCATAGAGGAGGTAATGTGGGACTGGCTATCATCGGCACATGGGAATCATGGCCTAAGCTGAAAGTGTACAACCTCTGCAGAGTGAAAACCTGATATATCAGTCGTGCTCACGGATACGAGCGGCTCGGATCCTTTTTAAGTAGTTCATTGTGGGGTATGTTGGTGGTTGGTTGTTCACCTCTTTTCAACATAATGCTTATCATACACTTTGGGACAACAGGGTTCATATACTTAGTAATGTGAGGTTAATATAAAATATGACTAAACTAAAATGCTAACCACAGTTAACCGAGTCAAACCTTTGAGCCTTGCATCCCCCATAGTTGTACTTGCTGAGCATGGTGAGCTGACGCTTGTCATTGGTTCACATAAAAATCCCAGATGGGTACTAGATGATGTAGACTATGAGGAGTATCTAGAAGACGTTCTAGACTTCTGAGGTTGGCGTACCCCCAGTCGGTGTCCCTGTGGAGTGATGTCTACGTCTACGCTACCGTTGTAATAATGGGTCGTTGGCCGATGTGACGAACAATCCCCTGTGATGTAATAAGTTATTAAACGATATTCGTGTTGTAATGATATACATTTTGTGGTATATGTGGATTTGGGACCCCCTGGGCCCACATATGCTTTACCTCGGTTTTATTCATAAATCCGGGTGTTACACCCAAGCACATCCACACAAGCCGCAAAGGCTCTAGAGTGCTCAGCCCCTAGCCCAAGGTTGGCCACCAACGATATATACAGCCCCAAAGGTTAACTAGTCATTGCCCCTTCACTGGGCAACCTGCGCAACCATCCGACACTTCGGATCAGGGGCATCGGACGCTGGCCTAGCGTCCGATGCTCCAGATGGAGCCACGTGTCGAACGGTTGTGAAAAAGATCCGTTAGATCCCAACGACTAGTTCATTTCCTGTGCACACTCACATCGGACGCGCCTGACCCTTAACATCAGACGCTACACCCTAGTGTCCGACGACAGAAAGCTCGCGCCATGTCACCTGCATCGGACTCTGCGATAGTGTTTTCCCAGCGTCCGTTGCCAGCGTCTGATGCTCCTTCAGCATCTGTCAGACACTAGGGTTTGCCATTGGATGCTCGGCCCAGCATCCGATGCCCCTCGGACCAGTGTCCGATGCTCCTAGAGCACACCACTTTTCCTCTTAAAACCGCTAAATCCTGCCTCGCAAGCTTGGCAGGATCCATTCTATCACTTCAGCCATTTCATTTGCAGACTCTAGAATTCATCTGTTAGGGCTTCTCTCTCTAATTGCTGTAGTGATCCACAGAGACGACAATCTTTCCTCTATGTATTTGGATTTCAGGAAGGGAGATCATAATCTCCTTCTAGCCTCGTTGGCTTTTGCCCTAAAATCTTTTGATCATGTTTTGTTTTTCGCATTCTTCGTTTTTCCCTCTTTGCTCTTTTGCGAGATCCTTTGATTTGAGGGATGGATTGCGATTCTGTTTGAACCATATGCGGATACATGGGTGTATGCCGAGTCTCTGAGTGATGAGTGATTGTCAACTGGGATGATGCGCATGTTCTTTGGCTTGTGTTGTGCAGGTGTCGAGCACGGATACAGTGATCGAAGGCAAGGTGAAGGTCAAGTAGAGACATGCCGTGCCGATGGACCGAGAGTGGCGAAGGGCGGATGTGAGGCTTGGACTGAGGGACCGGTGGCCTGAGGATTAGCTGTGGTGGCTGACAGCCTGGGATAGCGATGAGCGGAGACTTGCGGGTGGACGGGGTGCACGGGCGGTGCATCCCTTCTACGGCCCGGTTTGGTGGTTGAGCCACAGAAAAACCACCGAGTGGACGGTTTCCAGGTTTGGGCCTCAAAACCTGGGCGCTGATGGTTTCCGAGTTTGGGCCACAAAACTCGGGCTGAGGACGGTTTCCAGTTTGGGCCTCAAAACCTGGGTGCTGCGGGTTTGCTGAGTTTGGGCCACAAAACTCAGGCGATGGTCGGCTGGTTTCCCGGTTTGGGCCTCAAAACCGGGGGTTGGCTGTGAAGGCTGGTTTCCCAGTTTGGGCCACAAAACCGGGGGTGCGACGTCCGGAAAAGGACAAGCAGAGCGGTGGCGGCACGTGGCGGCGATCGGTGAGGTTGCGTCGAGGCAACGCTACCAGTTGTGCGGGCGTGGCCGTCGGTTCACCACCTACCATGAGTTGGTCCAGAATAACCCTAGGGTTTAGCTGGTTCGCTCTGTAATTAGTTAGGGGTAGAGTGGGAATTAGAATTAGGATAAGTAGGGGAGACACCCACCTCCCCATCTATCTCAGTCATTTGCTCTTTGCTTCTAGGGTTTCCTGCTCTCCCAATCCCCTGTTGTAGCTCGCTGAGATCCGCAGAGAACCATACCTCTGTGTACTGGAGATTTTGAGGAAGTGAGACCGTAATCTCACTGTTGTAGCGTGTGGTAGCCACACGGTTGCAGATCGATGACTTGATTCGCGTTTTGTTCGTGTTCTTCGCGTTCTTCGTTTCTCCGCGATTTTCCCGTCACTCGATCTCCCTCTCTACTGCGTCTTTGCAAAATCCGTTTGAATCAACTTGTTCTTTATAGTGAGGAGATCATTTCCACCGAAGGAATTCATCTAACTCCTCACGAACAAGTAGATCGGGTTGATTTCATTTTCGTGGCGCTTTTTCGTTCATACTCCTCCCCTTTCGATTTCCCGGTGATTGAATCGAGTTGAGAAGATGATTTCTTGGGGATAGTCTTCTAACTATCTCGTGATCATCCTCTCCAAGTTAGGGAACGTGGGATTGAGTTTTGATTCGGATTTGGGAGGATTCGTGAGAGGGGCGACCGAAATTGCCCTCTCTATTCATCCGCGGACAGTCCGCCGCTGGTATCGCAGACAATCCGCGCGTCGGGGTCGGTCAGACCAGTGACCTGACTCTGCGCTGTTGGGCAACTGTTTTTTTAACCACAGATAGTCCGTCGTTGAAGTTCGCGGACAGTCCGAGAATGTCCAGAGAGGTTCCAGCAGAGTTGCTGTTTCGCTCAGTTGGCCGGCGGACAGTCCGCCATCCCCTCGCGGACAGTCCGCAGTAGGGGCGGATAGTCCGGGACCTCAGGGCCGGACAGTCCGGGACCTCAGGGCCGGACAGTCCGGGATTTGGCTGAAGCCTCCGGTTTAGTGTGTTTGCTCTCCCGGCTTCCTCGGTTGGTTTCCGGACTTCTCGTTTGGCCTTAGAGTTGACCAAGGAACCTCTCTAGGTATCTTTGCTACTTGTTAGCATAGGTATTTGGGAGTTTCTCGACGTAGCCGACTATCTACGTTCGGGACTTGGTTTTTGAGGGTCGAACTTGTTCCAGTGCTTTTGGGATTTGATTCGTTCTAGCTTTGTGGTGCCTCGCTATGATCCTAGGGATCATCCACCCTCTTCCAAGGGTCGTGGGCATCATGGTTCTCGTTAGTATCTTTCGGGGTTGATTTTGGGTACAAAAGGCCAAGGTTTTGAAAGAGATTTTTTGAGCTCCCATTCACCCCCCCCCCCTCTGGTTGCCTTGCTATTGCATTCTCGGTCCTTCACCATATTATGCTAGGACATGAGAGGCATCCTTCCACTTCTCCACAACACCTTTTTCACCTCCATTTGCAAATGTGCCAACACCACGAAGTGAACACCATCATGTGCATGTGTGTTAGCATTTTCACAATCATTTTCAAAGAATTTTTCACTTTCACTCACAACGCCACTCGATCCTAGCAACATCGCAATGTTAGATCGCTCAAGTGGCACTAGATGACCGATATGCAAACAAGTTTGCTCCTCTTAATAGTACGGCCATCTATCCTAAACCCGGTCATAAACTTCTCTACACACCTATGACTGGTGAAATGAAATGCCCTACAAATATAGTTTTGCCTTGTGCATTCCATTCCATCTCCTTCGGTGTTGATGCAACACATGCACCAACCTAGATCAAATGATACGATCCACTTCATTTCATCACATGGCCTCCATGGTCCATCGATCTTGACCTCACTTGCTCTTCACCATTGCTTCGGTTCTTTGGCGCCAGGTCTTTGCTCAAGCCTCCCGACACTCGGTACCAACGGCTTCAAAGCCTCCAACTTGCCCTTCACCTTCGCAACCGGTCCATCAAGCCAAGTCTTGCCTTGATCTTCACCATCTTAGCCACATGACAACATGTCATGTCACATATCCAATAAGCTCCTTCATCACATGTGTACCTGTGAACTAATCTCCTGTGTATCTCACAAAAACACCATTAGTCCACCTAAAGTTGTCACTCAATTACCAAAACCAAACTAGGACCTTTCAATCTACCCCTTTTTGGTAATTGATGACAACTCTACAAAGATATGAAAATTAAGCTTATTCCAAGCTAGCATTTTACAAGAATGTAAATTGCCAACTTGGTTTGGATTCTATGTTACTTATCCAACATTAAGACCACTTGTGAAGATTTGGATAAGCACCATACAATCCGACTTGTCAAGATTTTCATTTTCCAATCTTGCTCCCTCTTGATCCATGTCCATCTTGTTTTCTCCCCCTTTGTCCTTGATATATCACAATATCTTTACCACAATTTCTCCCCTTTATCATCAATGACAATAAAAGGTATGCTCTTTTCACACAAAGGGTGACACTAGGGTAGATGGTTGACACTTGAGTCTTCATTTTTGATGGACACCACCATATATGTGGGAATGACACCATGTGTAGGATCTTTGACCTTGATACCAATAGGTGGGGCACCTCCCCTATGTCATAGCATGGTCATCCACTGGATAAGCTTGAGCTCTTGTTGGTGAGGGATGCTTTGCTTGATTTGATCACTTAAAGTTGAGGATCACTTGAAGTCTTGTAGGATACCACTTGAATGAAAGTTTAAACTTGATATCCATTTGCATTATTGTCTTCTTCTTGAACTCTTGTCATCTTCATGAGCTTCTCATTTGTGACTTGAACTAACAAATTTGCACAAGATATCTAACTCGGTTTGCTCTAGAGTAAGCTTCTTCACACATCTTTTAATGGTTATTTTACTCACGTTGAATTAGACACTTGAATGCTCATCTTCTAGATCAATTACTTGGGTTCACTAGCTCATGAACAAACTCATATACTAACCACTAGATCATATAATCAAACAAGCAATAGTGGTAGGCTATGAATTTAAATTTTTCATTTGTTATGCATGATCCTATTAAGCATGTACTATATGCACTAACCGCATACTAGTAAGGGATGAAATGATCATGCACATTACAATGATACCTTTGCTATCTTGGAGTAGAGGATAGTCATTTGATTCCAATTTTAGCTCTGCAATAGCAATGTGAAGTCCATGGTGAAGACCAATAGATACCAATTGATAGAACAAATCTTCACCCATATGATCAAGTGCACTAGCTCAATGTTGTGGTTGACATTGCTTCTTCATTTGTTCTTTGCTTGCTTGAGAGCCTCCCAATAAATACCAATGGAGATCATACTAATTGATAAACTTCAATTTGCTCTCTACTTTGGGTTGTTGCCTGCTTTGCTTGGTCAATCCTTTCATTTATTCAGCTAAGCATCCCAAACATCCTTTGAATCATCACTTCCATATTAGCCTTCCAAGTACCACACTTGGTTAACCTACAAAAGGCGGCAAGCCCCTACAAAAGGGAGAAGTGACCTCTCTCCAAAGAACATCCTTGATCCTTACTTGAAATGCCTTTGTTTGATTGATCCAATGGTGAACTCATCATGATGAAAGCTTCTTGCATGATTGCCTGAGTTCAACTCTTTCTTCTTTGAGTCATTTTCTTTCTTCCAAATGATCTTCTATTATTACTAGGACTTGATCTCTATCTCCATCTTGATATTGGTCTTGATCTTCAATTTGAGTACCAAATTGTGTGCCAAATATACTTCTCAATAGAATGGCCTTGTACTCATCTTTGTCATGCTTCTAGCTCATTTCAAAACCAAACATAGGTCCTTCAACCACTTATAAACATGATTCCAACTTGAGGGCTTTCAATTATAGTGACTCTAGATCAATCCAATAATTGTCACTTTCTGGCAGATTCTGTTCTTCTCAAAGAAACATGCATATCTCCCAAAATATGAGTCCAATTACCATGAAATTTGATGGAGATGTGCCTCACTATGTATTCTAGTAGCCATAAAATTTGAGCTTCATTGGCTTTCTAGATTGCTACCAAATCTCAATTCTTTCACTTGCTGTCCATGCTGAAAACTGCTGCAATAGAGTTGACAAGATCCACTACCACACGGAGTTTCACTTATCCAATGAATTCCAATTTTCTACAGCAACTAATACTATAAGTGTAGAGCATTCACACCTAATTTCAAGCCAATCCAATTAGATTTGATCATCCAAACATGGCTATCTTCTCAGCTCACTCAGATTTTGCAATATTGGACAACTTTGAGCAATTGAGCTATACTCTAGCAATTTGAATCAAACTTGAAGCAAATTGTTTGAACACTCTCAGAAGACATATATACATTCAATCCACTTACTAAAAGTCATTTTTTGAACATATCTAATCAAACTAACTCAAACTTGACCACTAAGCAATTTATCCATTCAGTCATCTTATAGTAAGCAACATATGCTTATATATCCAATTCAATCATCTCATATGCACCCAAATGAATATGATCAACAAGAGATATACTAGTAGCATATGATCATCCAATAGCAAGCTTCACAATATCTTAATCACCACAACTTGATCTTTTGCACTTGTATGTTTTGCACTTGGACTTCACTTATCTTGACTTGGCATTGGGTTTGGATGTGCACTAAGCTTCTTTACTTGACTCAATCACATGATGAACAAGATGGAATCAATTGAATCAAGTCTCCAATGCCATAGTACCTACACACATTCATCCATAGTTTGATGGTACCCAAACTTGTTTGGGTCCTCTCAAGTTAGGAGCAACATACTTAAGCAATGCTAGTATGAGTAGCGGGATGTGTTGCAATAGCAACCAATGAGGTACCATTGTCATCCTTTCTAAGCACAATATTATCATCAATTGAAATAGGCTTAGAAGTGTTACCTAGGGGACATGAATTAGCCATGTGTCCTCTTTCCCGGCATGAGTAGCAAACTCTTTTTGATTGAGCCTTTTCTTCCTTGCTCATGTGTTGCTCCTCATTGCCTTGCCTCTTCTCTTTTGCTTGAATCTTCTTCTCAAGCTTGGTAGGACACTCTGAGGCAAAGTGTCCCATATCATCACACTTCTAGCACTTGATGTGAGCCAAATCTTTCTTCTCAACTTGATTCTTGATCATCATCTTGGCATCTTGGTTATGAGTTGGATGCCTTCCGCCCCTTCTTGTTTTCTTCTTCATCATCAAGTCACCATCATGATGGTTGTTCTTGATTTGAACTTGGGGCTTCTTTCTTTGCTCAACTTGTGGCTTTGGTTGAGGCTCTTCTTGTTGCTTCACCAATTGCTTGGTTGGGCACATAGAGGTGAGATGTCCTCTAGTGTTGCACTTGAAGCACTTGACATGCTTGAGCCTCTCTTCTTCCTTCTTCAACTTGAGCTTTTCCTTGTTGGGGCAAGCATTTGCAAGATGTCCCATCTCATGGCACCGATAGCACATGAAATGAGATAGCTTCTTTTGTTCTTGCTTCTTCATTTCTCTATCATACTTCTTCTTTCCCCATCTCTTGCCTTTGATCTTGCTCTTGTTGAAGCCAATGCCAACTCATGTCACCGTAGCTCTTTTGATTCTTCAACATGTACTCAAAGGTGACTTTGGAGTTGTAGCACCTCTCTAACTTGTTGCTCAAATTCTTCACTTCACTTTTGAGCTCATTGTTCTCCTTGAAAAGGTTAGTCTCACAAGACAAAGAAGTAGAACAAGCATCTATATGTGAAGAACATGGCATAGCTAATAAATCATCACAAGAGGTGGATATATTCTTCTTGCCTACATCACATGGGTTAGCAACATTTTGCAATTGATCATTTGATCCATGTGATGAGCTCTCATTGTTTTTAAGTTCCTTTGAAAAAGCTTTAATGAGAGAGCCATATTTTTCAACCAACTCATCATGTGAAGCTTTTAGAACATCAAGTAAGTGCTTATGTTCTTCACATGAGTTCTTTAGAAAAGAGTTTTCATTTGTCAATTTAATTGTTTTAGTTTTCTCATTTTCTAAAGATATGGTCATGCTAGCAAGTCTACTAACAAGCTCATCATATGAGTCAACATGATCAACCACATTAGCATTAGATACCTTGGTGTCACCTTGTGACATGAAGCAATGTGGTGATGGGCTTGTAGTAGTATCACAATCATCAACCGAGCATGAGCCATCAACATCATCAAGTGTTCTTGGAGTAGAATCATTACTTGCAACACTTGAATCATCACCATCAACTTTGTCAAGTGAGCTTGTTGTAGATCGATCAACATCATCATCATCACTTGACCATGAGGTGGAGCAATCTTCCACAACTACCAAGTTGTGGTCATGCTCAACATCCTCGTGCGCCATATCAATGTGATCCTCCTCCTTGAATTTGCCATCATCCCAAATGGAGGAATCACCATAGAGATGTTTGAGTGCCGTCCACATATCCTGGGCACTCACCGAAGTCATCACCCTACCAAATATGTCATCTTGCAAAGCATTTGTTAGAAAACATTGGGCATGTGCATCGAGTGTTAGACAATCCTCTTGCGCTTGTGTTAGATTACTCTCATACTAGGCATGAGTAAAGCCAACAACAACGATCCACCAAAACTTCGGACAAAAAGCATGGAAATGAGAAGCATATGAAGTTTCCATCGTGCATAGTGTGTGCCATCAAAAATATGTGTGTCACACTAAACATCTAGCCAACTAGTCGCCATCCTCTCAGGTTGGTAAAGACCTGCGGATACATGGGTGTATGCCGAGTCTCTGAGTGATGAGTGATTGTCAACTGGGATAATGCGCATGTTCTTTGGCTTGTGTTGTGCAGGTGTCGAGCACGGATACAGTGATCAAAGGCAAGGTGAAGGTCAAGTACAGAAGTGTCGTGCTGATGGACCGAGAGTGGCGAAGGGCGGACGTGAGGCTTGGACTGAGGGACCGGTGGCCTGAGGATCAGCTGTGGTGGCTGACAGCCTGGGACATCGACGAGCGAAGACTTGCGGGTGGACGGGGTGCACGGGCGGTGCATCCCTTCTACGGCTCAGTTTGGTGGTTGAGCCACAGAAAAACCACTGAGTGGACGGTTTCTAGGTTTGGGCCTCAAAACCTAGGCGCTGATGGTTTTCGAGTTTGGGCCACAAAACTCGGGCTGAGGACGGTTTCCAGTTTGGGCCTCAAAACCTGGGTGCTGCGGGTTTGCTGAGTTTGGGCCACCAAACTCAGGCGATGGTCGACTGGTTTCCCGGTTTGGGCCTCAAAACCGGGGGTTGGCTGTGAAGGCTGGTTTCCCGGTTTGGGCCACAAAACCGGGTGTGCGATGTCCGGGAAAAGGACAAGCAGAGCGGTGCTGGCACGTGGCGGCAATCGGTGAGGTTGCGTTGAGGCAACGCTACCAGTTGTGAGGGTGTGGCCGTCGGATCACCATCTACCACGAGTTGGTCCAGAATAACCCTAGGGTTTAGCTGGTTCACTCTGTAATTAGTGAGGGGTAGAGTAGGAATTAGAATTAGGATAAGTAGAGGGAGACACCCTCCTCCCAATCCATCTCAGTCATTTGCTCTTTGCTTCTAGGGTTTCCTGCTCTCCCAATCCCCTGCTGTAGCTAGCTGAGATCCACAGAGAACCATACCTCTGTGTACTGAAGATTTTGAGGAAGTGAGACTGTAATCTCACTGTTGTAGCGTGTGGTAGCCACACGGTTGCAGATCGATGACTTGATTCGCGTTTTGTTCGTGTTCTTCGCGTTCTTCGTTTCTCCGTGATTTTCCCGTCACTCGATCTCCTTCTCTGTTGCGTCTTTGCGAAATCCGTTTGAATCAACTTGTTCCTTATAGTGAGGAGATCATTTCCACCGAAGGAATTCATCTAACTCCTGACGAACAAGTAGATCGGGTTGATTTCGTTTTCGTGGTGGTTTTTCGTTCATACTCCTCCCTTTTTGATTTCCCGGTGTTTGAGTTGATTTGAGCGGATGATTTCTTGGGGATAGTCTTCTAACTACCGCGTGATCATCCTCTCCAAGTTTGAGAACGTGGGATTGAGTTTTGTTTTGGATTTGAAAGGATTCGTGAGAGGGGCGGCCAAAATCGCCCTCTCTGTTCATCCGCGGACAGTCCACCGGGTGAACCACGGACAGTCCGCCGGGTTAACCGCGGACAGTCCGCGCGTCGGGCTCGAGCCAGACCAGTGGCAGCGAGCCTCGGCCACTTTGATCAGATTTGACCGGCGGACAGTCCGCCGTAGTCGATCGCGGACAGTCCGCGAGTCGACCAGGGATCATCAGCAACCTTGCTGTTTTGTCCATTCGGCCGGCGGATAGTCCGGCGCCCAATCGCGCATAGTCCGGGGTTGAGCCGGACAGTCCAGGACCGTACCGGCGGACAGTCCGGGAACTCGCTGTGTGTTCCAGTTTAGTGCGTTTGCTCTCCCGGCTTCTCCGCTTGTTTTCCAAACTTCTCGTTTGGCCCTAGAGTTGATCAAGGAACCTCTCTAGGTATCTTTGCTACTTGTTAGCATAGGTATTTAGGGATTTCTCGATGTAGCCGTCTATCTACGTTTGAGACTTGGCTTTTGAGGATCGAACTTGCTCCGGTGTTTTTGTCGATTAGTTTGCTATCGTTTTGTGGTGCTCCGCTATGATCCTAGGGATCATCCACCCTCTTCCAAGGGTCGTGAGCATCACGGTTTTTGATCGAAGCTCTTGGGGTTGATTTTGGGGACAAAAGGCCATAGTTTCGAAAGAGATTTTTGTGCTCCCATTGACCCCCCCCCTCTGGTCGCCTTGCTATTGCATTCTCGGTCCTTCAATTGGTATCGGAGCGGGTTAAGGATCTTCCACCTTAGCTGGTTCCAGATCCACAGAAGGCGACATGGATCGCGGCGTGGGCAAACCGTCGTTTTTCGATGGGACGAACTATGCGTATTGGAAGATACGCATGTCGGCCTATCTGCAGAGTATTGGTGCTTCCATTTGGGATATTTGCAACTCTACCGACTACGTGGTCTTGGCTGCTCGTGTCACTCAGCGTCAGATCGATGAGCACGATGCCAATAGCCGAGCCCGTAATGCTCTTTTCTCTTGTTTGAGCATGTCTGAGTTTGATCGCGTTTCTCACCTCGCTACGGCTCGGGAGATTTGGGCTACCCTCATGTGTTTCCATGAGGGAACTACTCAAGTCAAAACCTGTCCCTACGAGTTGTTCAAGCGAGAGTATGAGAACTTTCGACATATGCCTGGCGAGAGCATAGAAAGTTTATTCGCTCGCTTTCAGGTGATTGTCAACAGGATGAGGGCTAACAAGGAGTTGTTGCCTTTCGACAATCATGAGAGAGCTTTGAAGCTTTTGCATACTCTCGATCGGTCGGTGTGGGATTCCAAGGTTCAGGCGATCATCGAATCGCCTAACTATGAGACCCTCACGTGCGACGAGCTCTTTAGTAAGCTCAAGTCCAGTGAGATTGACGCCATGGCGAGGGCTTCTTATGAAAATCCTTCTGGCCCGTCAATGGCTTTGGTTTCTGGCTCTTCTGCTAACCCCTCTGGAGGCTTTGCACTCTCTTCTCCTCTTTCTGTCATAGAGGAGCAGCTGGAGTTCATGGGGGATGACGAGTTGGCATTGCTCGCCAACCGGTTCTCGCGGTTCCACAACAACCGCATGAACCGTCGCCGCGGAGGAGGACACTCGGGATGTTTCGAGTGCGGCGACCCCAACCACTTCATCGCCAATTGCCCGAAGAAGAACAAGCAGACCTTCGGCATGGCGGATCATGGGCACAAGTACGACTCCGGCAAGTGCAAGGAGAAGTACGTCCCCGCGAAGCACAAGCGGAAGGGCGGCTTCGACAAGGAGTACATCAAGACGAAGTACTTGGAGAAGGCCCAGGCTGAGCAGCGTGCGTTCTTCGCCACGCTCAGCGACGTCGATGACTCGGATGACGACTCCGCTGCCTCAAGCGACGACGAGTCCGAGAAGAAGAAGAGGATCGAGGACAAGCTGAACGGCCTCTGCTTCTACGCTAACAATGAGGGCTTCTGCACCATGGCCCTCGGCAAGGAGGTCGACGGCGAGCTGGCGAACACTCCTCAGAACAACGACGACGACGACACCTCCCAGGTATCTCAGACCCCCGACGAGCTTTCTGCTGAGGTCGAGAAGCTTACTGTCACGCTCCTTAGTCAGGATAAGTTGCTTAGGCGTGCTGCTAGAGAGCGCAAGGAGTTTACGCAGAAGTGGGAGGATACGGTGAAGGAACTTGAATCTGTCAAGTCCACCGTAGTTGTTACCGATGAGGAGGAATGTGAGATGTGCACCGCACACATGACTGACCTTCTCACTTTGAGAAGCAAGTATGTTGTGTTGGTAGGAGAGGTGGATGAGCTGAAGGCTAGATCCTCGCTGTTGGGTGCGTGCAAGTCCTGTGCGGGCTTACAATCTGAGTTGGCAGAGAAGAATGCCAAGATTGTGTCTCTTGAAGAGGCCAACTCAGGTAGCACATGTGTGGCTAGGTGTGTTCTTTGTGAGGGTCTGGAGATGGAGATTGCAAACGTGAAGCATGACAAGATGCAAACCGAGGAGGAAAACACATACCTTCGGACCATCTTGTCATGGGTGTCGAGTGGTGAGCCACAGCTCAGGATGATGATCTCCCAATTCAAGCGAGCTGCTGGAGGTCCTGGTGTAGGTTTTGCTCCGGGTGTTGATGTTTTATCTTTTGGCACGATTGGAGAGTCGAGTGGTCTAAACCCATGTGAGAAGCCCAACTCCACCACTACTCCCAAGCTTACCAAGATTCCACCCAAAGAGCCTCTCAAGCCTAACACCAAGGATGGGGTCTTTGTTGAACCCCCGAGAGCTCCACCCAAGAAACAACCGTGGGCTCCCAAACCAAACCACCTCAAGAACAAACTGGACACCATGTCACCCATCCAGGAGGAGCTTATGCCACAGAAGGGCAAAGTGATCCACACCCACTACCGTGAGTACCAACAACCCCCTTTGAGAGCGGTGAGGTACCATTGTGAGCATTGTGGGAGAGATGGACACTTGAGTGAGTTTTGCTTTCGGCGCAAGAGAGAGGCGCGCCGCGCAAAGGAAATGAACAACACGAACATGTACCATCCTTTCCATGATGTACATGTGCCGAATGTTCAGAGGCGTGCTGCTAGTCCTAGAGGTCCAAAACCTCAAGTTCCTAGGCCTAGGCCACGAAGAGAGCGTGCCCAGCGGGAGCCTGCAGTTGTAGGCTATGGACCCCGTGGCGGTGGCTTTGTTGTAGAGTGTTTTCCCCCACCGCGTGTTGAGTATCGCGATGGTCGCTCCTCTCTTAGCGGACCACGTTTTCCTCAACGTGGTGATCGCTCTTCCCGTAGGCATGCTAGGAATGGTTTTTCTGCTAACCGTTCTTTTGAGCAGCTGACCCAACACTGGTATTCTCCCTATTTCACTAACCCCAGTATTGGACCGTATGCTCACCCTATGTCTTTTTATTGATGTAGGTAAAACGATTGGAGAACGTTTGGTTGCTGGATTCCGGGTGTTCGAGGCACATGACCGGAAACGCCAAGTGGTTCTCCAGTCTTCGTCCGATCGCCGGAAAGGAGTTTGTCACCTTCGGCGACAATAGCAAAGGTAAGGTATTGTCTCGTGGGTCGGTGCGAGTTAATGAGCACTTTGTGTTGCGCGATGTTGCTCTTGTTTCTAACTTGCATTTTAACCTTCTTTCTGTCTCGCAACTTTTCGATGATGACTATGAGATTCGATTTAAACCGAATCTCAGTCGCATTTTGGATCCTCAGGGCAATCTTGTATGTGTGATTTCGCCCTTTGGAAAAGTCTTTCGTGCTGATTTCTCGGAGTCATTTGGAATTTCTCGTTGTCTTTTGGCTGGACCTTCCTCCTCTGATCTTTGGAAGTGGCATAGGAGACTCGGTCACCTGAGCTTCGACTTGCTTGCAAGACTTAGCTCACTTGGCTTAATCCGAGGATTGCCCAAGTTGTCCATGGAGAAGGATCTTGTTTGCCACTCTTGTAGACATGGGAAGATGGTAGCCGCTCCCCACCATCCAGTGACTCAGGTCATGACTAAGCGCCCTGGAGAGCTTTTGCACATGGATCTTGTTGGTCCGGCTCGGGTGAGCTCGGTTGGGGGGAAGTGGTATGTGCTTGTTGTTGTCGACGATTTTTTGAGATATTCGTGGGTCTTCTTTTTAGCTGAGAAGACCGAGACTTTCTCTTTTGCTCGCAATCTGATTTTGCGTCTACAGAATGAGTTTCCTATGAACTCAATGCGAGCAATTCGGAGTGATAATGGTTCTGAATTCAAGAATTCGGATTTTGAGAAGTGTTGTAACTCTTTGGGTTTAGAGCATCAGTTTTCTTCTCCCTACACACCGCCTCAGAATGGTGTTGTAGAAAGGAAGAATCGGACCCTTGTAGAGATGGCCAGGACGATGCTCGATGAGCATAGGACTTCTAGGCGATATTGGGCCGAAGCTATGAGCATTGCATGCTACATTTCAAATCGCATTTTTCTCTGAGCTTTCTTGAAAAAGACTTCTTATGAGTTGCGTTCTGGAAAACTGCCCAAGGTGAGTTATTTTCGAGTTTTTGGTTGCCAATGTTTTATACTCAAAAAGGGCAACTTGGACAAATTTGAGTCTCGTTCTTCTGACGGTGTGTTTTTGGGTTATGGCACTCACACTCGAGCTTATCCTGTACTTAACCTAGACACTAACCGAGTCATGGAGACATCCGATGTCACCTTCGACGAGACCATGGTTTGTCCTTCTTCTCGTTTTGAGCGTGCAGGTGATCATGAGGTTGGTGAGCCTCTTTTTGATGACGAGGACGAAGGTGCTGAAGCGATGGATGATCCAGTATCTCCTCCACCTGTTTTGCCGCAAGGAGCGGCTTCTACTACGACTCACGGCCCGGACCCTTCTTCCTCTACTACATGGGGGCCGTGGGATCCGCCACCTCGAGCGAGACCATTTGTACCCGAGGAGGCACCAGCTGCTGTTGAGGGGGAGGCTACATCAGCTCGGGAGGCGCCACGACACATCCAGCGCCAACACCCGCCTCAACAGATGATCGGCAGCATCGGCGAACGTGTCATCGGTCAAGGTCACAACAAATCTCTCACTTTGTTCATTCTGCATTTGTTGCTGATTTTGAACCCCGTGATGTTGGACACGCTTTGACGGATCCGGATTGGGTTAATGTCATGCATGAGGAGCTTGAGAACTTTGAGAGAAATCGGGTTTGGGTTCTTGTTCCTCTTCCTCATGAGTGTCATCCTATTGGGACAAAATGGGTTTTCAAAAACAAACAAGGAGAAGATGACCATGTTGTGAGAAACAAGGCCAGACTTGTAGCCCAGGGGTATAGTCAGAAGGAGGGGATAGACTATGAGGAGACTTTTGCTCCTGTAGCTCGTTTGGAGGCAATTAGGATACTCTTGGCTTTTGCTGCATCCAAAGGGTTTAAACTTTTTCAAATGGATGTCAAGAGTGCCTTCTTAAACGGCTACATAGAAGAAGAGGTGTATGTGAGACAACCCCCCGGTTTCGAAAATCCCAAGTTTCCAAACCATGTTTTTAAACTCCACAAAGCTTTGTATGGTTTGAAACAAGCCCCTAGAGCCTGGTATGATAGGTTGAAAACCGTTTTGCTTGCTAAGGGTTTTAAAATGGGATGTGTGGATAAAACACTCTTTCTCCTCAAGCAAGGTAGTGACACACTCTTGGTCCAGATTTACGTGGATGATATCATTTTGGTGGTTCTTCTCACGCTTTGGTTGCCAAGTTTGCAGACACTATGAGCAGGGAATTTGAGATGAGCATGATGGGCGAGTTGACATTTTTCCTCGGGTTGCAAATCAAGCAATCCCGGGAAGGGACGTTCGTGCACCAGGGTAAGTATACTAAGGACATATTGAAGAAGTTCGATATGGGTGAGGCCAAGCCTCTTCCAACACCCATGTCGACCACGACGGCCCTGGATGCGGATGTGGATGGAGAAGATGTGGACCAGAAGGAGTACCGGAGTATGATCGGGTCGCTGCTGTACCTGATGGCGACACGCCCGGACATTCAGTTCGCGGTGTGTCTTTGCGCGCGATTTCAGTCGTCGCCGCGCACTTCGCACCGTCAGGCGGTCAAGCGCATTATGATGTACTTATCCTTCACTACAGAATTTGGGATTTGGTATTCTGCTTCCTCCACCCTCTCCCTTTGCGGTTATTCCGATGCCAATTTTGCTGGTTGTCGCATTGATCGCAAGTCCACTTCTGGGACTTGCCAGTTTATTGGTTCTTCTCTTGTTTCGTGGTCTTCTCGCAAGCAGTCTAGTGTCGCCCAGTCTACCATGGAGGCTGAGTATGTTGCTGCGGCTAGCTGCTGTTCCTAGTTACTCTGGATGATGGCCACTTTGCGTGATTTTGGTCTAAGCTTTTCTCGTGTTCCTTTGCTTTGTGACAGCACGAGTGCGATGAGCATTGCTAAGAACCCCGTGCTGCACTCTAAGACCAAACACATTGATGTGCGCTTTCATTTTCTGCGAGACCACTATGAGAAGGGTGATATCGACCTTAACCATGTCGATACTCATTATCAGTTGGCTGATATTTTCACCAAGCCTTTGGACCAATCAACTTTTGCTAGGTTGAGAGGTGAGCTTGGTGTGTGTTTCCCTTTTTAGATGGGGGAAACATTTTGGTTCTTATATAATAAACTGACTTTGCATTTTTCATTTGGTTTTGCTTCTTTCATTTGGTTTCTTCTTGCATCTTTTGCATTTCATCTTGCATATTTACATTCATAGCTTCATATATATAATCTTCAGAATGTGACTATGCTCTGTATTGTAGTTGCTCGGATGCTTTATGATGATGCTGTAGCTTATGCTCTTTCTGATCACTGTTACATGTTGTGAGCGGAGCTATTTTATGAATGGTGAAGCTGATTAATGACCATGAAACTTGAAAATGTTCACCATTGAGATTTGCAACTAGCATGTGTAGAATGTGTTGAAATCACTTGTGCTCTTCATATATGCTAGGTTGCTATGTCTCTAGTGTTGAGTCATTCACTTGCTTGGTTTGTTCATATTCTGCTTTAATTTTGAACCAAGTTAAGTGAATTGGAAAGATCGAGATGGGATTGCTTGTCAGCACATCACAGTTTCAAGATTGTTTCTAATTACACTTTGAGTCAAACTTGAGCTGTGTAGTGTATGACCGAAACTGTTGCTTTAAGCTTCTGATTGCTTCTGCATAGGCTTCGCACAGTTGAAAAGTTAGGTAATGAGAAGCTCTCAACCTCTTGCAATCACATGCTGTATTTTTAACTTGTGTAATTTAACCGCTGCAACTCCGATAAAATTTGGATACACAAGTCTATGTTTCATTCTATGGCATGATGATTGAACTGTGCTAGGGGTGGTTCACCTTGTATACATGTTTAGCACTTGTCTGATTTCCTGTCTATACATGCTTCGTGCTATTTTGATGGTGAGTACCTTTTTGGCTGAAAACTGCTCTCTTTGCTCTCATGTTCATATTTCGTATCAGGTGATCAGTTTGAGCCTTTGCTAGCTTCTTATGGATGTTGTTGAAGTCATCGGAACATAATTGTGTAGAGCATCTTTGCACTCTTTTGATTATATTCCTGAAGCTGCTAACTTGCATTTTAACTCATATGCATCTTTGGAGGGAGATATTCTGTCAAGGGGGAGAAATTTTGAGTGCTTGTGCACATTTGCTTGTTGGTGCATTTTCAACTAAGGGGGGAATATTTTGACAAATCATGAGAGCTCCTTGGGTTGTGTGCACTAGTTGAGGGGGAGTTTGCTAGTTGTGTTGAGCCTTTGCCTCTTTCTTGAGGGACTAGCAAACATTTTCAGATCTTTTCAGCTCTTCAATTGGTATCGAACTCTTTTGGTCTTGAGTTGATAACAGTTGGTATCGAGCTTCCTCGCTAGCGGTGTTGAGCCCGTTCTGCCTCTTCTTGAGGGCTAGCTCTGTTTTGCTTGAATCTCAGTTGATCTTTCGATTGGTATCAAGTTTTCTTGCTAGCGGTGTTGAGCTTGTCCTACCTCTTCTTGAGGGCTAGCTTTGCCTTGCTTGGTTGCGTCGAGCCGTTACCCATGTCTTTGGGAGCGAAGCCGTTTTGCTCTTTTCACTTGACCTTCTTCGGCTTTGCTATGCTTTTGGGTCATTTGGTCGAGTTCTCTCTTTTTCTTCCTTCCTTCTTCTATTCCAGTATGATTTGTGTTGGTAGTTGACAATGCACTCATCAAGGGGGAGATTGCAGATACATGGGTGTATGCCGAGTCTCTGAGTGATGAGTGATTGTCAACTGGGATAATGCGCATGTTCTTTGGCTTGTGTTGTGCAGGTGTCGAGCACGGATACAGTGATCAAAGGCAAGGTGAAGGTCAAGTAGAGACATGCCGTGCCGATGGACCGAGAGTGGCGAAGGGTGGACGTGAGGCTTGGACTGAGGGACCGGTGGCCTGAGGATCAGCTGTGGTCGCTGACAGCCTGGGACATCGATGAGCGAAGACTTGCGGGTGGACGGGGTGCACAGGCGGTGCATCCCTTTTACGGCTCGGTTTGGTGGTTGAGCCACAGAAAAACCACCGAGTGGACGGTTTCTAGGTTTGGGCCTCAAAACCTGGGCGCTGATGGTTTCCGAGTTTGGGCCACAAAACTCGGGCTGAGGACTGTTTCCAGGTTTGGGCCTCAAAACCTGGGTGTTGCGGGTTTGCCGAGTTTGGGCCACAAAACTCAGGCGATCGTCGGCTGGTTTCCCGGTTTGGGCCTCAAAACCGGGGGTTGGCTGTGAAGGCTGGTTTCCCGGTTTGGGCCACAAAACTGGGGGTGCGACGTCCGGGAAAAGGACAAGCAGAGCGGTGGCGGCACGTGGCGGCAATCGATGAGGTTGCGTCGAGGCAACGCTACCAGTTGTGAGGGTGTGGCCGTCGGATCACCATCTACCACGAGTTGGTCCAGAATAACCCTAGGGTTTAGCTGGTTCGCTCCGTAATTAGTGAGGGGTAGAGTAGGAATTAGAATTAGGATAAGTAGAGGGAGACACCCTCCTCCCATTCCATCTCAGTCATTTGCTCTTTGCTTCTAGGGTTTCCAGCTCTCCCAATCCCCTACTGTAGCTAGCTGAGATCCGCAAAGAACCATACCTCTGTGTACTGAAGATTTTGAGGAAGTGAGACCGTAATCTCACTGTTGTAGCGTGTGGTAGCCACACGGTTGCAGATCGATGACTTGATTCGCGTTTTGTTCGTGTTCTTCGCGTTCTTTGTTTCTCCGCGATTTTCCCGTCACTCGATCTCCCTCTCTGTTGCGTCTTTGCGAAATTCGTTTGAATCAACTTGTTCCTTATAGTGAGGAGATCATTTCCACCGAAGGAATTCATCTAACTCCTCACGAACAAGTAGATCGGGTTGGTTTCGTTTTCGTGGCGGTTTTTCGTTCATACTCCTCCCTTTTTGATTTCCCGGTGTTTGAGTTGATTTGAGCGGATGATTTCTTGGGGATAGTCTTCTAACTACCTCGTGATCATCCTCTCCAAGTTTGGGAAAGTGGGATTGAGTTTTGTTTCAGATTTGAGAGGATTCGTGAGAGGGGCGACCAAAATCGCCCTCTCTGTTCATCCGCGGACAGTCCGCCGGGTGAACCGCGGACAGTCCGCGCGTTGGGCTCGAGCCAGTCCAGTGGCAGCGAGCCTCGGCCACTTTGATCAGATTTGATCGGCGGACAGTCCGCCGTAGTCGATCGCGGACAGTCCGCGAGTCGACCAGGGGTCATCAGCAACCTTGCTGTTTTGTCCATTCGGCCGGCGGACAGTCCGGCGCCCAGTCGTGGACAGTCCGGGGTTGAGCCTGACAGTCCGGGACCGTATCAGCGGACAGTCCGGGAACTCGCTGTGTGTTCCAGTTTAGTGTGTTTGCTCTCCCAGCTTCTCCGCTTGGTTTCCGGACTTCTCGTTTGGCCCTAGAGTTGATCAAGGAACCTCTCTAGGTATCTTTGCAACTTGTTAGCATAGGTATTTAGGGATTTCTCGACGTAGTCGTCTATCTACGTTTGAGACTTGGCTTTTGAGGATCGAACTTGCTCCAGTGTTTTTGTCAATTAGTTTGCTATCGCTTTGTGGTTCTCCGCTGTTATCCTAGGGATCATCCACCCTCTTCCAAGGGTCGTGAGCATCACGGTTTTCGATCGAAGCTCTTGGGGTTGATTTTAAGGACAAAAGACCATAGTTTCGAAAAAGATTTTTGTGCTCCCATTCACCCCCCCTCTGGTCGCCTTGCTATTGCATTCTCGGTCCTTCAAGACCACAAATGATAGACCTTACTCTGATACCAATTGAAGGGTCGAGATGGTGGACTAGAGGGGGGTGAATAGTCCTTTCTAAAATTAATCGTACCTATTGACGGTCCTTATAATCAATATTATACCATCAACTGTTGCATGAATTAACATGAAATGAAACATAAAGCTTAGTTGTAGGGTTTATTCTAACGAGTTCTACGAGTTTTGGTGATCTCTGTTGTCTTGCAGGATATTAAATTTTTCACCGAATAAAACTATCTCAGATGCCTAATTGAAGTACACCATTGCGTAGAGCTCGTCGCGTTGATCGAAATGGATATATTATTTGCTATATATGGAGCTCGGAGCAAGAATATATTAATTATCATTTTTGTGGGACCCACAGGAAATAGTGTCATGCAAGCCAAGAGCAATCTGCCATGTGGCAGCGTGGCAGCTTGACCAACAGAAGCACGTGTACGGTGTATGCAAGCAGATGGACAAACCCTGGATAAGAGGTCCCACGGCGGCAGCAGCTGCCTCCGCATGCAGGAGCAACAACTGATCCCCCCTCCAATCGGTGAACGACACGTGGCTACAGGAGGGGAGCAGTGCGTGCTTGCACAGGCGCACAGGCGGGAGCGCACATCCCAGCCACCCAGTGGCAGCCGGACACGTGGCGGCGTGGAGAGGACCACTGCACGCGCGTGTCTGCGAAGCCAGTAGGCCGCGCGGGATTCTCGCCTGGGCCGGTACGCGTGGCGACAGGTGGTTGGGCCCCTGGCCGGTCCAGCTGCGCGCGCCAGGAGAAGACCGTTGGGCCGGATGAACCGAACGGCCCAGCTGACCAGAAAGGCTATTTTCTCCCAGTAAACGCAGACACCGCCCGATTCCACTGGTTTGGCTCCGGTTTGGGCCCTTAGAGGTCGGTTCTTCTCCGGTTTTCTATGCAGAACTGTTATTGAATATTTCTCCAAGATTCCCATGAGGTTATCCATCCACCTAAGGTCGGTTTGATCCTACGAAGCACAAAACTCGGCGTATGGATCCAACGGAGAGTTGTAAAGGCAGTCCAACATGAGTTCTGTGCCCCCTACTCCATCCAAGACTATATAAGAAACCCTAGGGGTGCTCCCAAGAGACATCTTCATCTTCATTATTCATCTCGATATCAGAAACTAGGGTTTCAATGTAGAAGTAGATGTCCCTCTAGATGAATCTTTTCTAGTTCATCTAGATTTAGATCTAGTTCGTCTAGTTCTAGTTCTAGTTGTCTAGTTCATCTAGTTGTAATTTGAGATCCGATTAGAAAGAGGAGAATGAGAGATTAGAGAGGAGTTGCGCTCTAATTCCAGAGGAGTCTTCAGAGATTTGGTATGCCTTTGTATTTTTTCTTTATAAGACTTATGCTTTAATATATTTATCTTCTCTATTACTTTATGCCTTTCATATATGATTAGTATAGTTGTTATATCTTGGCATGGGATCTTTGTTCATATTGAGTGCTCTAGTTATCTTAGGTAATTAGAGTAGTAATCAATAGATTAGACATGATGTTTAGTCTATAGGTTACTAGACGTTGCGCTCAATCCCACGGTTAGTTGTGGTAGCCCCAGGGGTGACAGCTCTGTTAGGCCTTCGTAGTCCACCACGTTCGGATTGATGTTTCGTAGAGCTTTTGGCAGCCTTCCCCTGACTACTTTCTTCCCAATCTTTTTCGAGAGTCAAAAAGGTACTGTTGCTCCAATGTGCCAATGTTTATGACTATTATATCTTTTCATCTTTGTTGCCTTAGAACCCAAGTAATAGAGAAGTACATAGGAACCTTGATCTCTCCCGTTGTCCTCCCACTATAGTTATCTATACATTTATCATTGAATTCTCTTTGATGTGCTTTCATTATCATATATCAATTACTCTTGCTTTAGTCTAATTAGTACTCTGAGTTAGTAGATGCATGATAGTGAGTTATCAGATTCTTGACCCTTGCTTCCCTGTGGTAAAATATAAATAACGATCCTGGAATACTCCCAGTAAAATTCTACGATGGCATTTTGTGCGCTTGCGGAATCTTTCATATTCTATTTGCACTAACGAATGTCGACAAGCATTTTTGGAGTCATTGTCGGGGAAGCAATTGGTGTAAAGATTTTGATAATGAACTTGATGTCTGCTAATTGAGTGTACCACTAGCTTTAGTAGGATTACCCCTTGTTTTGTTGAGTGTGGAATAGACAGGACATCAGATGTCGTTTCGACCTTATGGCACGCTTCCACAAGAATGAAGAACCCAGGGTGCCTAAACATTCAAGATCCATCATTAATCCTGGAACCCTGCCATCTCACAGGTTTGTGTATACATACATATATATTATTCTAACCATGTGTAGATTGGAGAAAAGGTCACCGTCACAACAATTCAACTCTCATCTCATGTGATGGATATTTACGCTGCATCACTCACAAATCCCAGTTGTGAGCCATGGTAAGTACGATCAAGGTGAGACAGTCTTGCTCATGGACTTTAAACTTTTGAGTAGTTATCTTTTTAATTTCTTTCATACCATTGCATGTTTACTTTTAATCATTCATCCACTCCATTTAGTTTATGTTTTCTCATATTAAGTTCCTTGCATGCATTCATGTCATCTGCATCTAAAAAAAGAAAAAAAATATTCCTCACTATGATCATACTCTTTCATCTCTATTTGAATAAATCTCTTTTATGCTCTCATGCTACCTTTGTTTATGCTAGTATATTTTGGTTTGAAAGTATTTCCATTGGGTATTTTCATAGCCTTTTTAAATTAAGCGTGGTTCTTAGGTTAAATAGTCTACCTTAATCAAATTAGACACGGAGTTTGGTTTGATTATTGATCTGAAATTAGCTTGTGTAGACATTGGATATTATGTTGGACTAACCCCTACAGAGAACTCTAAGTACAATATTGGGAAAGTCCTGAGATGAATTCACATCAGAGATGAAACAAGGCATACGATGAACTACAAAAAGAAGACTCAGCTCATTCATCATGGATGAAAGAACTATGAGTATTAATGTTTATTTAGTTTATCTTCTACTGCAAGTTATCTTTTGCCTTGAACCATGTCAAAATGCAGCCAACACATAAGATACTAGTCTATGCTAAAGTAATCCTAAAATCATCTTTTTATTAGCATGGATGAATAACACATAAGTTGTGGATAACAACCCATGTTCCAAATTCAGTGCAATCCTTTGGGTATGTGTCCACTAACATTTTGTAGGAGATGAGGTTTGCTTGTTCATGGTGTGAGCTTAAAGATCCAAAACCCAACCCGTGGATAGATAAAACTCATCATCAGACAGGTCACCACTGATGTCGAAGGCAGCCAAGCTTTGAGCCGTCCCAAGGCTTAAGCTAGGACGCTGATGAGGAGCAGGATACAACTCACCTCGTATGGGTCAATCTATGCCTACGTTCATTATTGTCAAAGACATCAGCACCGACACTGTTGGTATAAATTAACGCACACTCTACTTTATCCGCAAGCGCATAGATAAAATCTACCGATGTAGCACTTCACTGGAGTAACCCAGTTTTAATATCGAACCCAAAGGAACGGATAGTGTTAAGTCTTAAAGTCTAACCCCTGAGTAGCTAACAAGGACGAAGAATCTAGAAGTATAGAGGAGATCACTAAGGCTGTCTAATTCCAATTTAAGAGTGATATGTTTATATTATTCTTAGTGGGGAAGTTGCCATAAAAGGTCATAAACAGAGTATGAGTCTTTTATGCAAATGTATAATCCTACCGAGCCTACACACGGGTAAGTGGACTATAGAAGAATCAACAAGGCTATAAGAGTCACCCTTGCGAACAACCACTACTACCGGCGTTATAGGAGGCATTTATGAGCTATCAAGTCTAAGCACCACGCTTACACTATCCAACTACTCTAACTCTAGAATGACTAGAACTAAAGTACTCAAAAGAGAGTCATAAACCTTAAGAATAACAAGAACAATGGCTCAAACTTAAATATAGACGTTGATTACCGAAATGATCGCTGAAGCAAGTTGAAGATAAACTTGAATCTGCAGGTACAAGATGAAGAAGTTGATCCGACAGGCCGGAGCTCCTTCTCAGCTCTCTCCTCCTCCTCTCTCTAATCCGATCTCTAATTGCAACTAGATGAACTAGACAACTAGAACTAGAACTAGACGAACTAGAACTAGAAGAACTAGAACTAGATCTAATTCTAGATGAACTAGAAGAGATTCATCTAGAGGGACCTCTACTTCTAATTGAAACCCTAGTTTCTGATGTGGAGATGAATAATGAAGATGGAGATGCCTGGAGAGGGGGGTCTGGGGCTGTTTATATAGCCCTGGCGAGGAACCGTGGTCGTAGGATCAAACCGACTTCAGGGACGGTGGAGATGCATCCTAGGAGGCGGTGAAAGAAGGTTCCAGAAGGCAGAGGCAAAACGACCTCTGTGGCCGACCGGCCAGTCTATGGGCCCCACCGATCGGTCTGGCCCAGTGGGCCCACGTGGCGGGTCGCCTCATGGTGTCTTCTGGTGTCTTCTAGATCCTTCTTTTGCAAGTTTCGTTGCGAAATTAATATCTTTTCATCTGGGACTCCGAATATAGCAAATGATATGTCCGTTTCGATCGTCACGACGAGCTCTTCGCAATGGTGCACTCCAATTCATCACTTGAGATTGCGGATACATGGGTGTATGCCGAGTCTCTGAGTGATGAGTGATTGTCAACTGGGATGATGCGCATGTTCTTTGGCTTGTGTTGTGTAGGTGTCGAGCACGGATAGAGTGATCAGAGGCAAGGTAAAGGTCAAGTAGAGACGTGCCGTGCCGATGGACCGAGAGTGGCGAAGGGCGGACGTGAGGCTTGGACTGAGGGACCGGTGGCCCGAGGATCAGCTGTGGTGGCTGGCAGCCTGGGACAGCGATGAGCGAAGACTTGCAGTCATGTGTTGCCTAAGTCGTGGACTTGGGGACGCGTGTCGGTGGATGGGGTGCACGGGCGGTGCATCCCCTCTACAGCTTCGGTTTGGTGGTAGAGCCAGGGAAAAACCATCGGGTGGACGGTTTCTAGGTTTGGGCCTCAAAACCTGGGCGTGGACGGTTTCCGAGTTTGGCCACAAAACTCGGGCTGAGGACGGTTTCCAGGTTTGGGCCTCAAAACCTGGGTGCTGCGGGTTTGCTGAGTTTGGGCCACAAAACTCAGACGCTGGTGGGCTGGTTTCCCGGTTTGGGCCTCAAAACCGGGGGTTGGCTGTGAAGGCTGGTTTCCCGGTTTGGGCCTCAAAACCGGGGGTGCGACGTCCAGGAAAAGGACGCGGAGCGGTGGCGGCACCTGGCTGCAATCGGGAGGTTGCGTCGAGGCAATGCTACGAGTTGTGCGGGCGTGGCCGTCGGATCCACCTACCATCGAGTTGGTCCAGAATAACCTTAGGGTTTAGCTGGTTCGCTCTGTAAGTAGTTAGGGGTAGAGTGGGAATTAGGAATAGTTAGAATTAGGATAAGTAGGGGGAGACACCCACCTCCCCATTTATCTCAGTCATTTGCTCTTTGCACCTAGGGTTTCCTGCTCTCAATCCTCTGCTGTAGCTAGCTGAGATCCGCAGAGAACCATACCTCTGTGTACTGGAGATTTTGAGGAAGTGAGGCCGTAACCTCACTGTTGTAGCGTGTGGTAGCCACACGGTTGCAACTTCGTGTGATTCGCGTTTCGTTTGTGTTCTTCGCGGAATCCTTTTTCTCCACGTTTTTCCCGTCGCTTGATCTCTTTGCTCGGTTCATCTTTTCCAAATCTATTTGAACCAAGTTGTTCTAGATCATGAGGCACCTCTTTCCACTGAAGGAATTCATCTCTAACCTCACGGTCTAGGAGATCGATCGATTTTAGTTTTGGATCAAGTTTTTCTCCCTTCCCCCGAAATTCTTCGATTCATCGATTTGGAGATAGGTTCGAGCCATGATCTCTTAGAGATAGCTCACTATACTCCTTGTGACTCTCCTCACCAAGTTTGATCCCTAGAGGATTTGTTTTGGGTGAGAACGAGTTAAATCGGTGGGCGAACAGTTCACTGTCGGGGTGACCAGACGCTTGATTCGTAACGACCGGACGCTAGAGCAGTGCGTCCGGTGGTTGAACACTCTCTGTGTTCATTTCGGTCTTGACCGGACGCTTGATTGACACACTGACCGAATGCAACACCGGTACTGTTCATCTGTGTTTGTCTTTGTGACCGGATGCTTGTCCCTTGACCGGACGCTCCTCTTCAGTGAGTCCGGTCAGGAACAGAGAGCTCCGAAAACGGTATTCACGTGACCGGACGCGTCCGGTGCCTATTGACCGGACGCAGGCCAGAGTCCGGTCAGTACTGGTTTTCGCAATTTCGTGCGCAGCTTGTCCATTCGTTGTCGGATTTGGTTTCCGTCTTTTGCGTTGGCTTTCTAGAGTTGTGTAGTGTCCCGCTGTGCTTCTTGGAAGCATCCGCCCTACATCTATGGTCGTGGACATTTGCAAGCTCTAGGGTTTGCTTTTGGGGTGATTCTCGGGATAGTGGCTACTAGTTTCCGAAAGGAAAATTTGAAGCTCCCATTCTCCCCCCTTCTGGTCGCTTTCTGGTTGCTTCTCGGTCCTTCAATTGGTATCAGAGCAGGTTAAGGATCTTCCACCTTAGCCGGTTCCAGATCCACAGAAGGCGACATGGATCGCGGCGTGGGCAAACCACCGTTCTTCGATGGGACAAACTATGCGTATTGGACGATACGCATGTCGGCCTTTCTGCAGAGTATGGGTGCTTCCATTTGGGATATTTGCAACTCTGCTGATTACGTGGTCTTGGCTGCTCGTGTGACTCAGCGTCAGATCGATGATCACGATGCCAATAGCCGAGCCCATAATGCTCTTTTCTCATGCTTGAGCATGATGGAGTTTGATCGCGTTTCTCACCTCGCTACGGCTCAGGAGATTTGGGCATCCCTCATGCGTTTCCATGAGGGAACCTCTCAAGTCAAAACCCGTCTCTACGAGTCACACAAGCGAGAGTATGAGAACTTTCGACATATGCCTGGCGAGAGCATAGAGAGTTTATTCGCTCGCTTTCAGGTTATTGTCAACAGGATGAGGGCTAACAAGGAGTTGTTGCCTTTCGACGATCATGAGAGAGCTTTGAAGCTTTTGCATACTCTCGATCGGTCGGTGTGGGATTCCAAGGTTTAGGCGATCATCGAATCACCTAACTATGAGACCCTCACGTGCGACGAGCTCTTCAGTAAGCTCAAGTCCAGTGAGATCGATGCCATGGCGAGGGCTTCTTATGAAAATCCTTCTGGCCCGTCGATGGCTTTGCTTTCTGGCTCTTCTGCTAACCCCTCTAGAGGTTTTGCGCTTTCCTCTCTTCTTACTGTCATAGAGGAGCAGTTGGAGTTCTTTGGGGATGACGAGTTGGCTTTGCTTGCCAACCGGTTCTCGCTGTTTCACAACAACCGCATGAACCGTCGCCGCGGAGGAGGACGCTCAGGATGCTATGAGTGCGGCGACCCCAACCACTTCATCGCCAATTGCCCGAAGAAGAACAAGCAGACCTTCGGCAAGGCGGACCATGGGCACAAGTACGACTCCGACAAGCGCAAGGAGAAGTGCGTCCCCACGAAGCACAAGCAGAAGGGCGGCTTCGACAAGGAGTACATCAAGACCAAGTACTTGGAGAAGGCCCAGGCTGAGTAGCGCGCGTTCTTTGCCACGCTCAGCGACGTCGACGACTCGGATGACGACTCCGCTGCCTCCAGCGATGACGAGTCCGAGAAGAAGAAGAGGATGGAGGACAAGCTGAACGGCCTCTGCTTCTTCGCCGACGACGACGGTTTCTACACCATGGCCCTCGATGGCGAGCTGGAGACTCCTCGGAATGACGACGACGACGATGACATCTCCCAGGTATCTCTGACCCACGATGAGCTTTCCGCTGAGGTCGAGAAACTTACTGCCGCGCTTCTTAGTCAAGATAAGCTGCTTAGGTGTGCCGCTAGAGAGCGCAAGGAGTTTAGGCAGAAGTGGGAGGATACGGTGAAGGAACTTGATTCTATCAAGTCCACCGTGGTTGTTACCGATGAGGAGGAGTGTGAGATGTGCACCACACACATGACTGACCTTCTCACTTTGAGGAGCAAGTATGCTGTGTTGGTAGGAGAGGTGGATGAGCTCCGTGCTAGACCCTTGCTATTGGGTGCGTGCAAGACTTGTCCTTTCTTGCAATCTGAGTTGGCAGAGAAGAATGCCAAGATTGTGTCTCTTGAAGAGGCCAACTCAGGTAGCACATGTGTGGCTAGGTGTGTTCTTTGTGAGGGTTTGGAGATGGAGATTGCGAACGTGAAGCATGACAAGATGCAAACCGAGGAAGAAAACACATACCTTCGGACCATCTTGTCATGGGTGTCTAGTGGTGAGCCACAGCTCGGGATGATGATCTCCCAATTCAAGCGAGCTGCTGGAGGTCCTGGTGTAGGCTTTGCTCCGGGCGTTGATGTTTCAGCTTTTGGGAAGATTGGAGAGTCAAGTGGTTTGAACCCGAGTGAGAAGCCCAACTCCACCACTCCTCCCAAACTTACCAAGCTTCCACCCAAAGAGCCTCTCAAGCCTAACACCTTGGATGGGGTCTTTGTTGAGCCTCCAAGAGCTCCACCCAAGAACCAGGTATGGCATCCCAAACCCAACCATCTCAAGAACAAGCTTGACACCATGCCACCCATCCAGGAGGAGCTTATGCCACAGAAGGGCAAAGTGATCCACACCCACCACCGTGAGTACCAACAACCCCCTATGAGAGCGGTGAGAGCATTGTGGGAGAGATGGACACTTGAGTGAGTTCTGTTTTTGGCGCAAGAGAGAGGCGCGCTGTGCTAGGGAGATGAACAATGCGGACATGTACCATTCTCTCCATGATGTACATGCGCCAAATGTTCAGAGACGTGCTGCTAGGCCCAGAGGTCCAGAACCTCAAGTTCCCAGGCCTAGGCAGAAGAGAGCTCCAAGGAGAGATGCTAGGCCTAGAGGTGCAGTGCCTCAAGTTCCTAGGCTTAGGCCTCGTAGAGAGCGTGCCCGGCGGGAGCCTGCTGTTGTAGGCTATGGACCCCGTGGCGGTGGCTTTGTAGTTGAGCGTTTTCCCCCACCGCGTTTTGAGTATCGCGATGGACGCTCTTCCCTTAGCGGACCACGTCTTTCTAAACGTGGTGATCGCTTCCTCCGTAGGTGTGCTAGGAATGGTTTTTCTGCTAACCGTTCTTTTGAGCAGCCGGCCCAACACTGGTATTCTCCTTACTTCACTAACCCCAGTGTTGGCCCGTATGCTCACCCTATGTCTTTTTATTGATGTAGGTAAAACGATTGGAGAACGTTTGGTTGGTGGATTCCGGGTGTTCGAGGCACATGACTAAAAACGCCAAGTGGTTCTCCAGTCTTAGTCCGGTCGCCGGAAAGGAGTATATCACCTTCGGCGACAACAGCAAAGGTAAGGTGATGTCTCGTGGGTCTGTGCGAGTTAATGAGCACTTTGTGTTGCGCGATGTTGCTCTTGTTGCTAACTTGCATTTTAACCTTCTTTCTGTTTTGCAACTTTTCGATGATGACTATGAGATTCGTTTTAAACCGAATATCAGTTGCATTTTGGATCCTCAGGGCAATCTTGTATGTGTGATTTCGCCCTTTGGAAAAGTCTTTCATGCGGATTTCTCGGAGTCGTTTGGAATTTCTCATTGTCTTTTGGCTGGACCTTCCTCCTCTGATCTTTGGAAGTGGCATAGGAGACTTGGTCACCTGAGCTTCGACTTGCTTGCAAGACTTAGTTCACTTGGCTTAATCCGAGGATTGCTCAAGTTGTCCATGGAGAAGGATCTTGTTTGCCATTCTTGTAGACATGGGAAGATGGTTGCCGCTCCCCACCATCCAGTGACTCAGGTCATGACCAAGCGCCCTGGTGAGCTTTTGCACATGGACCTTGTTGGTCCGGCTCGGGTGAGCTCGGTTGGGGGGAAGTGGTATGTGCTTGTTGTTGTTGACGACTTTTCGAGATATTCGTGGGTCTTCTTTTTAGCTGAGAAGACCGAGACTTTCTCCTTTGCTCGCAATCTGATTTTGCGTCTTCAGAATGAGTTCCCTTTGAACTCAATGCGAGCAATTCGGAGTGATAATGGTTCCGAATTCAAGAATTCAGATTTTGAGAAGTTTCGTAACTCTTTGGGTTTGGAGCATCAGTTTTCTTCCCCTACACACTGCCACAGAATGGTGTTGTGGAGAGGAAGAATCGGACCCTTGTGGAGATGGCCAGGACGATGCTCGATGAGCATAGGACTCCTAGGCGGTATTGGGCCGAAGCTATGAACACTGCATGCTATATTTCCAATCGCATTTTTCTGAGAGCTTTCTTGAAAAAGACTTCTTATGAGTTGCGTTTTGGTAGACAACCCAAGGTGAGTTATTTTAGAGTTTTTGGTTGCCACTGTTTTATACTTAAGAAATGCAACCTGGACAAATTCGAGTCTCGCTCTTCTGACGGTGTGTTTTTGGGTTATGGCACTCATACTCGTGCTTATCGTGTACTTAACCTTGACACTAACCGAGTCATGGAGACATCCGATGTCACCTTCGACGAGACCATGGTTTGTCCCTCTTCTCGTTTTGAGCGTGCAGGTGATCATGAGGTTGGCGAGCCTCTTTTCGATGATGAAGAAGAAGGTGCTGAAGGCATGCATGACCCAACACCTCCTCCTCCACCTGCTGTGCCGCAAGGAGTGGCTTCGACGATGACTCACGACCCCGACACGTCTTCTTCCTGGGGGCCGTGGGATCCGCCACCCCGAGCGGTACCATTTGTACCCGGTGAGGCACCAGCTGCTGTTGAGGGGGAGATCACTTCTGCACGGGAGGCGCCACGACACATTCAGCGCCAACACCCCCCTCAGCAGATGATCAGCAACATTGACGAATGGGTCACTCGGTCCAGGTCTCAAATCTCTCACTTTGTTCATTCTGCTTTTGTTGCTGATTTTGAGCCCCGAGATGTTGGACACACTTTGACGGATCCGGATTGGGTCAATGTCATGCATGAGGAGTTGGAAAACTTTGAGAGAAATCGGGTTTGGGTTCTAGTGTCTCCACCTTCTGAGTGTCATCCTATTGGGACAAAATGGGTTTTCAAAAACAAACAGGGAGAAGATGGCCATGTTGTGAGAAACAACGCCATACTCGTAGCCCAGGGATATAGTCAGAAGGAGGGGATAGACTATGAGGAGACATTTGCTCCTGTAGCTCGTTTGGAGGCTATTAGGATACTCTTGGCTTTTGCTGCATCCAAAGGTTTCAAACTTTTTCAAATGGATGTCAAGAGTGCCTTCTTAAACGGCTACATAGAAGAGGAGGTGTATGTTAGACAACCCCCCGGTTTCGAAAATCCCAAGTTTCCAAACCATGTCTTTAAACTTCACAAAGCTTTGTATGGTTTGAAACAAGCCACTAGAGCCTGGTATGATAGGTTGAAAACCTTTTTGCTTGCTAAGGGTTTTAAAATGGGATGTGAAGATAAAACGCTCTTTCTCCTCAAGCAAGGCACTGATACTCTCTTGGTCCAAATTTATCTGGATGATATCATTTTCGGTGGTTCTTCTCAAGCTTTGGTTGCCAAGTTTGCAGATACTATGAGCAGGGAGTTCGAGATGAGCATGATGGGCGAGTTGACGTTTTTCCTCGGGTTGCAAATTAAGCAATCCCGAGAGGGGACGTTCGTGCACCAGGGCAAGTACACCAAGGACATATTGAAGAAGTTCGATATGGGTGAGGCCAAGCCTCTTCCAACACCCATGCCGACCTCGGCGGCCCTGGATGCGGATGTGGATGGAGAAGCCGTGGACCAGAAGGAGTACCAGAGTATGATCGGATCGCTGCTCTACCTGACGGCGACACGCCCGGACATCCAGTTCGTGGTGTGTCTGTGCGCGCGATTTTAGTCATCGCCGCGCACTTCCCACCATCAGGCGGTCAAGCGCATAATGAGGTACTTATCCTTCACTCCAGAATTTGAGATTTGGTATTCTGCTTCCTCCACCCTCTCCCTTTGCGGTTATTCCGATGACGATTTTGCTGGTTGCCATATTGATCGCAAGTCCACTTCTGGGACTTGCCAGTTTATTGGTTCTTCTCTTGTATCATGGTCTTCTCGCAAGCAGTCTAGTGTCGCCCAGTCTACCACGGAGGATGAGTATGTTGCTGCGGCTAGCTGCTGTTCCCAGTTGCTTTGAATGATGGCCACTTTGCGTGATTTTGGTCTGAGCTTTTCTCGAGTTCCTTTGCTTTGTGACAGCACGAGTGTTCCTTTGCTTTGTGACAGCACGAGTGCGATGAGCATTGCTAACAACCCCGTGCTGCATTCGAATACCAAACACATTGATGTGCGCTTTCATTTTCTGCGAGACCATTATGAGAAGGGTGATATCGACCTTCGCCATGTCGATACTCATCATCAGTTGGGCGAGTTGAGCATGATGGGCGAGTTGACGTTTTTCCTCGGGTTGCAAATCAAGCAATCCCGGGAAGGAACGTTTGTGCACCAGGGCAAGTACACCCGGGACATTTTGAAGAAATTCGACATGGGTGAGGCCAAGCCTCTTCCAACACCCATGGCGACCACGACGGCCCTGGATGCGGACAAGGAGGGAGAAGCAGTGGACTAGAAGGAGTACCGGAGTATGATCGGGTCACTGCTGTGCCTGACGGCGACACGCCCAGACATCCAGTTCGCGGTGTGTCTTTGCGCGCATTTTCAGTCTTCGCCGTTGAAGGGTCGAGATGGCAGACTAGAGGGGGGGGGTGAATAGTCCCTTTCAAAATTAAACTTAATTGGAGCGGCTAACCGAAACAAACGCGGAATTAAAACTATCGGTCTAGCCAAGACTACACCCATCTACCTATACTCTATGACACCTTACAAAAGATCCTAATCAATGCAAATAAGGTGTCGGGCTAGCTAGAGCTCTCCTAACCAATTCTAGAAGCAAGGTCACACAAGCCTATGCAACTAGTACTTCAAGCACGGGGGAGCTCCTAGGCAATCTAGCAAGCAAAGCACAAAGCCTAAGCTCACTAGCAATGCTCAATAACAAGGCTACACAAGCCAAATTAGAGAGCTCAACTTAGCTACACAAACTAAGCAACTAAACACTAGCACAAGGATTAGTATTGCAATACAAGCTAGTGTAAACAGCAGGTAGTCAGTACTATCGGGCTATAGGCCGGTACTACCGACGCCGGTACTACCGGGCTTCTAAGCCGGTACTACCGAGCACCTGCAGGGAGCTACGAAATCGAAGGGGATGAGATGCAATCTCAAATCTAGCAATTACCCCACTTCCCTAGATGATGTAGATGACGAATGTAGCTTCCCACGTCTTGGTTCCTTGCCAAAAAGGTAGATCGAGTCTTCCCAACCTAAGCTAGAGTGAAGGAGGGAGGAAGAACACGAAGAACACAAACAAGCGTAATATGCAAGGAACAAAGAACAATAAGAGCAATAAGAGACGGGGACACAAGATTTTATCCCGAGGTTCACTTGGTTGCCACCAAGCTAGTCCCCGTTGAAGCAAGCCCAAGGTTGCCGCCGATCCTCTCGCTAGTGGTGACACTAAGCCAACCTCTCCACGATGGAGTGCTCACCAAGAGCTCTAGCTTTTGATCCGGCCAGACCACTTGGCGCTCTTCACGCCTCTTCTCCACTAGAGTTGCTCTTCGCGATCTCCCGCGGAGCGAGCACAATGCCCCTCACAAAGCTTCTCCGGAGCCACGCACAATCTTCACGCGGGCTTCACGACGGAGACACGCACCAAGCCGTCTAGGAGGTGGCAACCTCCAAGAGTAATAAGCACCACCGGCTTGCAACTCGAACACCTAGTGCCACTCGATGCTATCTCTCAAAGCAACGCACTAGGATGACTCTCTCACACAATCGGATAAGCACTAAAGCATATGTGTGTTAGAGGGCTCACAAGCACATCCACACAAGCCACCAAGGCTTTGGAGTGCTCCAGCAACCAGCCCACAGCCGGCCTCCACCCCCTATTTATAGAGGGGAGCGGCCAACTAGCCGTTTCCCCTTTTCTGCGCTTCGGTCGGTAGTACCGACCCCCTGGGCGGTAGTACCGACAGTGTCAGAACTAGCCGTTACACACGGCGCGTTGACCAAAACGAACAACCGACTCCTGGTCGGTACCTCCGACTGTCGGTAGTACCGGCCCTATGGCGGTACTACCGACAGGCCAAACTAGGGACTATACAGAGAGCCCCGAACTCCTTTGCCTTCGGATCATCCAAAGGTCGGTAGTACCGGCCCTATGGCGGTACTACCGATAGGCCAACATTGGATCTACACTGAGAGCATCCAAAACTCCTCCATACCATGGTACTACCGACCCCCTGGTCGGTACTACCGAGCCCGGTACTACCGGCCCTATGGCGGTACTAGCGGTAGGCCAAAACTGGCCACTTCCAGAGAACCTCCAAACTCCTCACACCTCGAAACCTCGAACGGTCGGTAGTACCGACCCTATGGCGGTACTACCGGTAGGCCAAACTCAGCTCAACACAGAGAGCCTGCAAAACCCTTCAGGGCCACGGTACCACCGACCCTCTGGTCGGTACCACCGCGGGCGGTAGTACCGAGGTTATGGCGGTACTACCGCCAGGCCAAATCAGACTCAACACAGAGAAGGTTGCACGCAGCACCCATGGGCGGTACTACCGACCCCCCTGGGCGGTACTACCGACCACACTCAGAAAACTCCCTTTTCTTCTCTGTGTTGTTCCAAATCAACTCCAACAACTTCTCCTTTGCAAATGTGCCAACACCACCAAGTGTACAACAACATGTGCATGTGTGTTAGCATTTTCTCAATCATTTTCAAAGGATTTTCTCTTTCACTCATAACGCCACTCGATCTTAGTAACATCGCAAAGTTAGATCGCTCAAGTGGCACTAGATGACCGATATGCAAACAAGTTTGCTCCTCTTAATAGTACGGCCATCTATCCTAAACCCGGTCATAATCTTCTCTACACACCTATGACCGGTGAAATGAAATGCCCTATAAGTATACCTTTGCCTTGCGCATTCCATTCCATCTCCTCCATGTGTTGATGCAACACATGCACCAACCTCTTCATCAAATGATATGATCCACTTCATATCATCACATGGCCTCCAAGGTCCATCGATCTTGACATCACTTGCTCTTCACCATCGCTTCGGTCCTTCGGCGCCAAGTCTTGCTTAAGCCTCCCGACACTCGGTACCAACGGCTTCAAAGCCTTCAACTTGCCCTTCACCTTTGCAACCGGTCCATCAAGCCAAGTCTTGCCTTTATCTTCACCATCTTAGCCACATGACCACATGTCATGTTTCATGTGCATTAAGCTCCTTCTTCACATGTGTGAGCCTTGCAACATCTTCCAAGCCATTTCACCTCTATGGCATATGTTGCTCACACATGATCACCTATGGACTAATCACTTGTGTAATTCACTTCAAACACATATTAGTCCACCTAAGTTGTCACTCAATTACCAAAACCAAACTAGGACCTTTCAATCTCCCACTTTTTGGTAATTGATGACAACTCTACAAAGATATGGAAATTAAGCTTATTCCAAGCTAGCACTTCACAAGAATGTAAATTGCTAACTTGGTTTGGATTCATGTTGCTTGCCCAAGCTATTTTACCATGTGTAAAGGATTTTGGACAAGTAGCACAAATCCGAATTGGTAGTATTAGCTCCCCCTACATATGTGCTAGAGTGTTTGGAAATGAAACTTGCACATATGCATAGATATCGAAGTGTGGGAGAGTAATTACTACCAAAAAGTGCTAAGGTGTATATAATAACCTTTGAAGCGTGTTATCGATGAAGTTCATAGTTGTACACCTTCTTTAGCATCAAGAGTAGCTAGACATCATAAAAACTAGAAAACCCCATGAGATCAACTTTAGAAGCAAGGGTCTAGTTTGCATGAAAAGCACAAGTCTAGCTATCAACCTATGCATGCTAGTTATCAAATCAACAATTAAGCCCTATAACTAGCATACACCACACAAGCATGCATATAAGATTTGAAAGCTTTGAAAGCTTATGCAATGCAAGCAAGCACATGATTATGCACATATCAAATGCAACAACCAAGTTCATGAGCTTGCTCCCCATACTTGTGTGCTCAAAAACATTTTCATTTGATCTTTACATTCTCTCCCCTCATTTTATCTTTGTTCTCCCCCTTTCATTTTATCTTTGTTATACTTTCTCCCCCTTTGTCATCTATTTCCATAAAAGGTTTGCATAAAGGAGGTTCAAATTTGTTAAGAGAGAGATGTTTGTTTCATTTCATTTGTGGTTCAACCTAGATCATTTGCATGAAACATTTAACACTGTTTGCTCTAGAGTAAGCTTCTTCACACATTTTTGCAATGGTTATCTTACGCACGTTGGTTAAATGTTCCATTGCTCATTCTCTAGATTAAACACTAGGATTGCAAGCCCATAAACATGTTATATGTTACCACTAGATCATGTAAAGCATAGAAGCAATAGTGGCCTCATATAAGCATCAAAACATTTGATTTTCATGGATGCTCCTAGATAGTATCACAAGGATGTCTATATGCTCTAATCAAGTCCTAAGCATAGTATGAATGCATATGACAAACAATGATACCTTGCTATCTTGGAGTAGAGGTTAGTCATTTGATTTCAACTCCGAAAATAGCAATGTGAAGTCCATGGTGAAGACCAATAGATACCAATTGAAAGAATCAAATCTTCACTCATATGATCAAGTGCACTATCTTGTTGTGGTTGGCTTGCTTCTTCATTTGACCTTTGCTTGCATATAAATACCACTTGAGTTGGCAAGATTTGCTTTTCTATCTTGGATGTTGCTTGCTTCTTTAGATCAACCCTTTTGATATCTTCAACTAAGCATCTCAAATGACACTTTAGATCACCACTTCCATGTCAGCCTTCCAAGCCTTGCTTGGTTAACCTACCAAAGGCGGCAAGCCCCTACAAAAGGGAGAAGTGACCTCTCTCCAAAGAATCATCCTTGATACTCACTTGAATTGACCTTGTTTGATTGATCCAATTGAACTCTTCTTGAAATGTGACTTTGAATCCTTCTTTGAGTTCTTCTTTGAGTCCTTTTGTTTCTTCCAAAAGATCTTCAATTGATACTAGGACTGAATCTTATTCTTCATCTTGATGATGGTCTTGATCTCATCTTTGTCATCTTTCTAACTCATCTCAAAACCAAACATAGGTCCCTCAACCACTTATAGACATGATTCCAACTTGAGGGCCTTTCAAACAAAGTGACTCTAGATCAATCCAATACTTGTCACTTTTCTGGCAGATTCTGTCCTTCTCAAAGAAACATGCATATCTCCCAAAATATAAGTTCAATGACTATGAAATTTGGTGGAGATATGCCTCTCTAAGTGTTCTAGCAGCCATAAAAATTTGAGCTTCATTGGCTTTCTAGATTGCTACCAGATTTCAATTCTTTCCATAGTACTACATGCTGAAAACTGCTGTACTATAGTTGACAAGATCTACTCCAAAACCAAAGTACATCTTATCCAATAATCATGAATTTTGCACAGCAACTAATATCATAAGTGTAGAGCATGTGTACCAAATTTCAAGTCAATCCAAATAGATTTGATCACTCAAACGTGGCTATCTTCTCAGCTCACTCAGATTTTGCAATATTGAACAACTTTGAGCAATTGAGCTATACTCTACCAATCTGAATCAAACTTGAGCTAACTTGTTTGAATATTCTCACAAGACATATATCCATTCAAATCACTTACTAAAAGAAGTCTCATGAACTTATCCATTCAAACTAACTCAATTTGATCACTTAAGCATTAAATCCATTCAATCATCTTATAGCAAGCAACATATGCATATATATATATCCAATTCAATCATCTCATATGCACCCAAAAGAACATGATCAACTAGAGATATACCTTAGTAGCTCATGATCACCAAATAGCAAGCTTCTACTCAATTTGATTGCAAGCCTTCAAATAATTCCAATCAACTACCACAACTTTATCTTTGCACTTGTATGTTGTAGCACTTGGACTTCACTCTTTTGTCTTGGCATTGGGATGGATTTGCACTAAGCTTCTTTACTTGACTCAATCATATATTGAACAATATGGAATCAATTGAATCAAGTCTCCAATGCCATGGTACCTACACACATTCATCCACTAGTTGATGGTACCCAAACTTGTTTGGGTCCTCTCAAGTTAGGTGCAACATACTTTGGCATAGCCTTAGTATGAATAGCGGGATGAGTTGTAATGGTAGTCTTAGAGGTACCATTATCATCCTTCCTAAGCATAGAATCATTAGCAATTGAAATAGGCTTAGGAATGTTACCTAGGGGACATGAATGAGCCATGTGTCCCCTTTCCCGACATGAGTAGCAACTTCTCTTGGATTGAGCCTTTTCTTCCTTGCTCATGTGTTGCTTCTCATTGCCTTGCCTCACTTGGGTTGCTTGAGCCTTATTCTCAAGCTTGTTGGGACACTTTGAGGCAAAGTGACCCATCTTCTCACATTCATAGCACTTGACTTGGGCGAGGTCTTGTGTTGATCTTGATCTTCTACCTCCCCTTCTTGTCTTCTTCCCCATATCATCATCTTCATGGTTGATCTTGATTTGATCTTGGGGCTTCTTCTTGTTGGGGCATGCTTTTGCAAGATGTCCCATCTCATGGCATTGATAGCACATGAAATGAGATAGCTTTTCTTGTTCTTGCTTCTTCATTTCTCTTTCATATCTTCTCTTGCCCCATCTCTTGCCTTTGACATTGCTCTTGTTGAAGCCAATGCCACTCTTGTCACCATAGCTTCTTTGATTCTTCATCATGTGCTCATGGGTGACCTTTGATCTACACCACCTCTCTAACTTGTTGCTCAAGTTCTTCACTTCACTTTTAGCTCATTGTTCTCCTTCAAAATGTTAGTCTCACAAGACAAGGAAGTAGAACAAGCATCTATATGTGAAGAACATGGCATAGATAATAAATCTTCACAAGAGGTGGATATATGCTTCTTGCCTACATCACATGGGTTAGCAATGTTTTGCAATAGATCATTTGACCCATGTGATGAGCTCTCACTAGTTTTAGTTTCTACATTAGAAAGCTTCTTAGTGAGAAAAGCATGGTCTTTTACCAAGTTATCATGAGCAACACATAGTTCCTCATGAGTCAATTTTAGCTCATCATGTGAACAAGTAGTAACATAAAGTAGATCCTTTTGTTGTTCACATGCATTCTTTAGAAATGAGTTTTCTTTTGTCAATTTTGCATTTTTAGACATCTCATTTTCTAAAGCGATGGTCATGCTAGCATATTTACTCAAGAGCTCCTCATATGCATTAAGATCAATCACATTAGCTTTGCAAACCTTAGTGTCACCGTGTGACATGAAGCAATGCGATGTAGTGGTTGGAGAGCTCGAAGAAGTATCACTCTCATAGCCGGAGCATGAACCATCATCATCAAGTGTGCTTGGAATATCATCATCACTTGCATCACTTGTGCTTGAGGTGGAGCAATCTTCCACAATCACGGGGCTGTGGTCTTGCTCAACCACCTCGTGTGCCTCTTCCTCGGGCTCACTAACATCATCACCAATTGGAGCACTCCCATACTTGTCATTGAGATACGTCCACATGTGATGGGAGGACTCCATATCCATGATCTCACTAAAGATATTATCATGCAAAGATCTAAAAATGATGTTAGTAGCTTGGCACTCGAGATCTAGGCATTTCTCTTGTGCTTGAGTTAGATTCATTTCATCCAACACATGAGAAAAGCCTACATCTACGATCCACCACATTTGAGGGCAAATAAACTTGAAATGACACATCATCCAAGTTTTCCATCGTGTAAAGTGAGTGCCATCAAAAATGTGTGGACAATCAATTCCTAGCCCGTAAGTCGCCATCCTCTCGGGTCGGTAAAGACCACAAATGAGAGACCTTGCTCTGATACCACTTGAAGGGTCGAGATGGCGGACTAGAGGGGGGGTGAATAGTCCCTTTTAAAATTAAACTTAATTGGAGCGGCTAACCGAAACAAATGCGGAATTAAAACTATCGGTCTAGCCAAGACTACACCCCTCTACCTATACTCTATGACACCTTACAAAAGATCCTAATCAATGCAAATAAGGTGTCGGGCTAGCTAGAGCTCTCCTAACCAATTCTAGAAGCAAGGTCACACAAGCCTATGCAACTAGTACTTCAAGCACGGGGGAGCTCCTATGCAATCTAGCAAGCAAAGCACAAAGCCTAAGCTCACTAGCAATGCTCAATAACAAGGCTACACAAGCCAAATTAGAGAGCTCAACTTAGCTACACAAACTAAGCAACTAAACACTAGCACAAGGATTAGTATTGCAATACAAGCTAGTGTAAACAGCAGGTAGTCGATACTACCGGGCTATAGGCCGGTACTACCGATGCCGGTACTACCGGGCTTCTAAGCCGGTACTACCGAGCACCTGCAGGGAGCTACGAAATCGAAGGGGATGAGATGCAATCTCAGATCTAGCAATTACCCCACTTCCCTAGATGATGTAGATGACGAATGTAGCTTCCCACGTCTTGGTTCCTTGCCAAAAAGGTAGATCGAGTCTTCCCAACCTAAGATAGAGTGAAGGAGGGAGGAAGAACACGAAGAACACAAACAAGCGTAATATGCAAGGAACAAAGAACAATTAGAGCAATAAGAGACGGGGACACAAGATTTTATCCCGAGGTTCACTTGGTTGCCACCAAGCTAGTCCCCGTTGAAGCAAGCCCAAGGTTGCCGCCGATCCTCTCGCTAGTGGTGACACTAAGCCAACCTCTCCACGATGGAGTGCTCACCAAGAGCTCTAGCTTTTGATCCGGCCGGACCACTTGGCGCTCTTCACGCCTCTTCTCCACTAGAGTTGCTCTTCGCGATCTCCCGCGGGGCGAGCACAATGCCCCTCACAAAGCTTCTCCGGAGCCACGCACAATCTTCATGCGGGCTTCACGACGGAGACACGCACCAAGCCGTCTAGGAGGTGGCAACCTCCAAGAGTAATAAGCACCACCGGCTTGCAACTCGAACACCTAGTGCCACTCGATGCTATCTCTCAAAGCAACGCACTAGGATCACTCTCTCACACAATCGGATAAGCACTAAAGCATATGTGTGTTAGAGGGCTCACAAGCACATCCACACAAGCCACCAAGGCTTTGGAGTGCTCCAGCAACCAGCCCACAGCCGGCCTCCACCCCTATTTATAGAGGGGAGCGGCCAACTAGCCGTTTCCCCTTTTCTGCGCTTCGGTCGGTAGTACCGACCCCCTGGGCGGTAGTACCGACAGTGTCAGAACTAGCCGTTACACACGGCGCGTTGACCAAAACGAACAACCGACTCCTGGTCGGTACCTCCAACGGTCGGTAGTACGGGCCCTATGGCGGTACTACTGACAGGCCAAACTGGGGACTATACAGAGAGCCCCGAACTCCTTCGCCTTCAAATCTTCGAAAGGTCGGTAGTACCGGCCCTATGGCGGTACTACCGACAGGCCAACATTGGATCTACACTGAGAGCATCCAAAACTCCTCCATACCATGGTACTACCGACCCCCTGGTCGGTACTACCGAGCCCGGTACTACCGGTCCTATGGCGGTACTACCGGTAGGCCAAAACTGGCCACTTCCAGAGAACCTCCAAACTCCTCACACCTCGAAACCTCGAACGGTCGGTAGTACCGACCCTATGGCGGTACTACCGGCAGGCCAAACTCAGCTCAACACAGAGAGCCTGCAAAACCCTTCAGGGCCACGGTACCACCGACCCTCTGGTCGGTACCACCGCGGGCGGTAGTACCGAGGTTATGGCGGTACTACCGCCAGGCCAAATCAGACTCAACACAGAGAAGGTTGCACGCAGCACCCATGGGCGGTACTGCCGACCCCCCTGGGCGGTACTACCGACCACACTCAGAAAACTCCCTTTTCTTCTCTGTGTTGTTCCAAATCAACTCCAACAACTTCTCCTTTGCAAATGTGCCAACACCACCAAGTGTACAACAACATGTGCATGTGTGTTAGCATTTTCTCAATCATTTTCAAAGGATTTTCTCTTTCACTCATAACGCCACTCGATCTTAGTAACATTGCAAAGTTAGATCGCTCAAGTGGCACTAGATGACCAATATGCAAACAAGTTTGCTCCTCTTAATATTACGGCCATCTATCCTAAACCCGGTCATAATCTTCTCTACACACCTATGACCGGTGAAATGAAATGCCCTATAAGTATACCTTTGCCTTGCGCATTCCATTCCATCTCCTCCATGTGTTGATGCAACACATGCACCAACCTCTTCATCAAATGATATGATCCACTTCATATCATCACATGGCCTCCATGGTCCATCGATCTTGACATCACTTGCTCTTCACCATCGCTTCGGTCCTTCGGCGCCAAGTCTTGCTTAAGCCTCCCGACACTCGGTACCAACGGCTTCAAAGCCTCCAACTTGCCCTTCACCTTTGCAACCGGTCCATCAAGCCAAGTCTTGCCTTGATCTTCACCATCTTAGCCACATGACCACATGTCATGTTTCATGTGCATTAAGCTCCTTCTTCACATGTGTGAGCCTTGCAACATCTTCCAAGGCATTTCACCTCTATGGCATATGTTGCTCACACATGATCACCTATGGACTAATCACCTGTGTAATTCACTTCAAACACATATTAGTCCACCTAAGTTGTCACTCAATTACCAAAACCAAACTAGGACCTTTCAGCCGCGCACCTCTCACCGTCAGGCGGTCAAGCGCATTATGAGGTACTTATCCTTCACTCCAGAATTCAGGATTTGGTATTATGCTTCTTCCACCCTTTCCCTTTGCGGTTATTCCGATGCTGATTTTGCTGGTTGCCGGATTGAGCGCAAGTCCACTTCTGGGACTTGCCAGTTTATTGGTTCTTCTTTTGTATCGTGGTCTTCTCGCAAGCAGTCTAGTGTCGCTCAGTCTACTACAGAGGCTGAATATGTTGCTGCGGCTAGCTGCTGTTCTCAGTTGCTTTGGATGATGGCCACTTTGCGTGACTTTGGTCTGAGCTTTTCTCGTGTTCCTTTGCTTTGTGACAGCACGAGTGCGATTAGCGTTGCTAAGAACCCCGTGCTTCACTCGAAGACCAAACACATTGATGTGCGCTTTCATTTTCTGTGAGACCACTATGAGAAGGGTGATATCGACCTTTGCCATGTCGATACTCATCATCAGTTGGCTGATATTTTCACCAAGCCTTTGGACCAATCAACTTTTAATCGGTTGAGAGGTGAGCTTGGTGTGTGTTTCCCCTTTTAGATGGGGGAAACATTTTTGACTCTTGTATGATACACTGACTTTGTGTTTTTCAGTTGGTTTTACTTCCTTTTGGTTTCTTCATGCATCTTTGCATTTTAGCATACGCTTTTACATTCTGAGCTTCATGAATATAGTCTGAAGAATGTAATTATGCTCTGTGTAGTCTCTGCTCCGATGTTTTATGTAGATGTTGTAGCTTATGCTCTTTCTGACCACTGATACATACTGTGAGCTGAGCTATTTTTGAATGGTGAAATTTGATAATGAACATAAAACTTGAAAATGTTCACCATTGAGATATGCAACTAGCATGTGTAGGATGTGTCGAAGTCACTTATGCTATTTATGTATGTTAGGTTGCTATGTCTCTAGTGTTGAGTCATTCACTTGCTTGGTATGTCATATTCTGTTTAAAATCTGAACCAAGTTAAGTAAATTGAAAAGATCGAGATGGGTTTGCTTGTTAGCACCTCACAGTTTCGAGACTGTTTCTCATTGCACTTTGAGTTAAACTTGAGCTGTGTAGTGTATGACCGAAACTGTGGCTTTAAGCTTCTGATTGCTTATGCATAGGCTTCGCACAGTTGGAAAGTTAGGCAATAACAAGCATTCAACCTCTCGCAGTCACATGCTGATTTCTGAACTTGTGTAATTTCACCGCTGCAACTCCGATTACATTTTTGAAATCACAAGTGGATGCTTCATTTTTCAATTGGTATCAGCATGATGATTGAACTGTGCTAGGGGTAGTTCACCTTGTATACATGTTTAGCACTTGGTTGACTTCCTGTCTATACATGTCTTGTGCTATTCTGATGGTGAATACTTTTTCGGCTAAAAACTGCTCTTTTTGCTCTCATTTCAAACTTAGTGATCAGTTTGAGCCTTTGCTAGCATTCTGTGCACATTTTCTACATCCTCGGATCAGAACTCTGTTGAGCATCTTTGCACTCTTTTGAGTATACTCCTGAAGCTCCTAACTTGCATTTTGACTCATATGCATTTTGGAAGGGGAGAAATCTGCGTGTTGGCACTTTTTGATGGTGCATTTTCCCAGGGGGAGCATTGTTTCTTGATAAGTGCATTTTCAACTAAGGGGGAGAAATTGCAAATCATTACCCTCCGTTTGAACTAAGGGGGAGCTTTCCTGGTTGTTTGCACTATTCGAGAGGGAGTTTCTTGCTGCTTCCTGTTGGCCGTAAGGTTTTGCTATCGAGCTTTCTCTGCTAGTTGTGTTGAGCCTCTGTGCCTCTGTCTTGAGGGACTAGCTTTTACTTCGATTTCTCGATTGGTATTTGCTAGCGGTGTTGAGCCTGTTCTACCTCTTCTTGAGGGCTAGCTTTGCTTTGCTTGGTTGCATCGAACCGTTGCTCATGTCTTTGGGGACCAAGTTGTTTTGCTCTTTCCACTTGACCTTCTTGGGCTTTGCTATGCTTTTGGGTCATTTGGTCGAGTTCTCTCTTCTCCTTCTTCCTCCTTCTATTTCTATTATGATTTGTGTTGGTAGTTGACAATGCACTCATCAAGGGGGAGATTGCGGATACATGGGTGTATGCCGAGTCTCTAAGTGATGAGTGATTGTCAACTGGGATGATGCGCATGTTCTTTGGCTTGTGTTGTGCAGGTGTCGAGCACGGATACAGTGATCAGAGGCAAGGTGAAGGTCAAGTAGAGACGTGCCGTGCCGATGGACCGAGAGTGGCGAAGGGCGGACGTGAGGCTTGGATTGAGGGACCGGTGGCCCGAGGATCAGCTGTGGTGGCTGGCAGCCTGGGACAGCGACGACCAAAGACTTGCGGTCATGTGTTGCCTAAGTCGTGGACTTGGGGACGCGTGTCGGTGGACGGGGTGCACGGGCGGTGCATCCCCTCTACAGCTTCGGTTTGGTGGTAGAGCCAGGGAAAAACCATCGGGTGGACGGTTTCCAGGTTTGGGCCTCAAAACCTGGGCGTGGACGGTTTCCGAGTTTGGCCACAAAACTCGGGCTGAGGACGGTTTCCAGGTTTGGGCCTCAAAACCTGGGTGCTGCGGGTTTGCTGAGTTTGGGCCACAAAACTCAGACGCTAGTGGGCTGGTTTCCCGGTTTGGGCCTCAAAACCGGGAGTGCGACATCCAGGAAAAGGACGCGGAGCGGTGGCGGCACGTGGCGGCAATCAGGAGGTTGCGTCGAGGCAACGCTACGAGTTGTGCGGGCGTGGTCGTCGGATCCACCTACCATCGAGTTGGTCCAGAATAACCTTAGGGTTTAGCTGGTTCGCTCTGTAAGTAGTTAGGGGTAGAGTGGGAATTAGGAATAGTTAGAATTAGGATAAGTAGGGGGAGACACCCACCTCCCCATTTATCTCAGTCATTTGCTCTTTGCACCTAGGGTTTCCTGCTCTCTAAATCCCCTGCTGTAGCTAGCTGAGATCCGCAGAGAACCATACCTCTGTGTACTGGAGATTTTGAGGAAGTGAGGCCATAACCTCACTGTTGTAGCGTGTGGTAGCCACACGGTTGCAACTTCGTGGTTGTGATTCGCGTTTCGTTCATGTTCTTCGCGGAATCCTTTTTCTCCACGTTTTTCCCGTCGCTTGATCTCTTTGCTCGGTTCATCTTTTGCATATCTATTTGAACCAAGTTGTTCTAGATCGTGAGGCACCTCTTTCCACCGAAGGAATTCATCTCTAACCTCACGGTCTAGGAGATCGATCGATTTTAGTTTCGGATCAAGTTTTTCTCCCCTCCCCCGAAATTCTTCGATTCATCGATTTGGAGATAGGTTCGAGCCATGATCTCTTAGAGATAGCTCACTATACTCCTTGTGACTCTCCTCACCAAGTTTGATCCCTAGAGGATTTGTTTTGGGTGAGAACCAGTTGAATCAGTGGGCGAACAGTTCACTGTCGGGGTGACCGGACGCTTGATTCGTAACGACCGGACGCTAGGGCAGTGCGTCCGGTGGTTGAACACTCTTTGTGTTCATTTTGGTCTTGACCGGACGCTTGACTGACACACTGACCGGACGCAACACCGGTACTGTTCATCTGCGTTTGTCTTTGTGACCGGACGCTTGTCCCTTGACCGGACGCTCCTCTTTAGTGAGTCCGGTCAGGAACAGAGAGCTCCGAAAACGGTATTCACGTGACCGGACGCGTCCGGTGCCTATTGACTGGACGCAGGCCAGAGTCCGGTCAGTACTGGTTTTCGCAATTTCGTCCGCAGCTTGTCTATTCGTTGTTGGATTTGGTTTCCGTCTTTTGCGTTGGCTTTCTAGAGTTGTGTAGTGTCCCACTGTGCTTCTTGGAAGCATCCACCCTACATCTAGGGTCGTGGACATTTGCAAGCTCTAGGGTTTGCTTTTGGGGTGATTCTTGGGATAGTGGCTACTAGTTTCCAAAAGGAAAATTTGAAGCTCCCATTCACCCCCTCTAGTCGCTTTCTGGTTGCTTCTCGGTCCTTCAGAGATACTTTTATATGGTAAAAACATGGATGTACTACAAAACAAGTGAGAGCACCAAAACTCATGGAACTTGTTAGTTTCAAACCCTACAACTATGCTTTGTGATTCATTTAGTGTCATTTCATGCAATAGTTGATGGTTAATTATGAGCATTAGTGAGCATCAACAGACACCAACAACAAATATCAGGGAGATGATATTGCCACTACATCATAACATCTATGTGTCGTCCAAAGGAAGTCTGTTGGTGGTTCACTATGAAGACAAGAAGTGGAAGTTCTCCTGACTTCTAATCAATGCAACACAAGCGCTAGTTTGGGGGACAAGGTGGTATGACTTCAACAACAACAAGGTCTACAAATTCAACACATGAACATGTTGTTGAAGAAATTTGGGCATCCACCTAACTCACAAGCCAGCTTGGGGGAGACACAATACCGTTGTCTAGATCTGCTTCACGATCAAGGGTAGGAAGGAGAAATCTAGCTTCAAGAACTTTGATCTCCTACTCATCACTTTGATCAGTACAAGCCACTAGACACTACCCCAATCAAGAAGAAGAATATGATCCACCACTCATTCTTGGAAGATCGTTCTTGAACACCACCAATGTTGTCATCTATGTCGGACCTGGAGAAGTCCACTTTTGGATCTTCAATCAAAAGGTTCGCTGCTTCTTTAACAACTACACCACTTATGAGCAGCCGAAGAAAACCAAGAGAAGACGTTGACTCAACCGATAAATGAAGAACCAACTGCCAGGAATTAAGGAGGACATCATGAAGGATGAAGCCACTGCACTACAAGAATTAGAAGATGGAGAGATACTACCCGAGTCTACAAATCAAAGAATAGCTGACAAAGTCTCCATCGTCTGGACCTGTTGAGAACAAGACTCAGTTGGCCCACTGTGAGATAGACAAGAGAAGACAAGTCATTCATGAACACAACCAGCTAGACAAGAGAAGCTTCCACAAGGTGGTTCGACGCAATCACTCTTCAATGATAAAGTATCATTTCAAGGTAAGTGACCATAACTTTAAAAGCTTCTCCTTGATTTTGGTATGTGCATACATAAAGAACCAAACATGTTTAAGTTGCACCACACTTGATCCAACCTAATCAACTCAACATGTTCACTTCTTTACTTTTGTTCTTAGCTTTACACTCTTGAATCTCACTATCTTAACTAAATGAGCTAAAATGTTGTGCATCTAACCTTTGGAAGATGATATATCACAATCATGAAAAGATCGGCACATTATGCATAGACTATCCTTCCTTGGGTTAAGCAATCTGATCTGTTAAATACTTTATGATGCTACTTTCATGCTCATCTTTTGACCCTATCACTCATGTTAAGATTGAATAGAACACAGAAACAACAAGTTCATCTTGTTCAATGTGCCTAAGGTTAGAGAGGAATGAACAAAACTTTTGGTTCTGTTGGTCTTTTTCCACCAACAGAACCCATGCACTTGATCTCTACCTTGTCTTTATGAGCAGGACACACTCTTGAGCACAACATAAAGGAGTTTGACAACTCCCAAATTCTACATACTGAAGGTCCTGGATGTACAAGAACATGCACACTAAGCAAGATGTTGCCAGCTTCCACAATTAATGTTTCACTTCAAATTGCTAGATGAACGAAGAACATGAGTGACACCATATCAAGAGGTGTAGTTATCAAAGTCTACATATAAGGATCAAATAATGCACCTCAGGAATGAACATGGTGGGAAGTCCTGTTCAGAGGACTTAAAGCATTGAACCCTCGCCGAAAGGTAAATCAGTAGTTATCCATATTTATCTTTTCTGCATTAGTTTTCATTTTTGCATGTTTACTTTCCATCATTATTTCTCCATAGCATATTTACTTTTCTGCATTAGCATTGCATAAAAAAAGAAAATAAAAATTATTTGCTTATTGCACTGCATCATAGAACCTAAAGCCCCATGTGAATAATTCGGTGGTGTGTAAAAACCCACATGAAATATTCGTCGTGGTGGCATAAAAAAATGCATTTATTTTGTTAAACTATCATTGCATCATAGAAAATATTAAAATATAAAAATATTGAGAAAGAGATCTTACTGAAACTCTGGACAACTAAGGCTTGAGTGGCCAACCACTAACGCTTAATCTGTTCCACAAGTTTTGTTGTCTATTTGATTTTCACAGGATTGAAAAACCAAGAAAAGCTGACGAGCAAGTGGACGTTTCATCCGCTGTTGGAGCACTATTTCAACAACCATCAACAACAATCAATACTCTGATAGAGGAAGAACATTTTCACCGCCAATCCGCTACATTGCAAGATCGAACGACTACGTCAACATTCAGCTTGGGGGAAAGCACCCCCGTGTATCCAGGTAAGTATCTTTATCCTCTGAAGTTTTTCTTTTTATAAATAAATTCAAAATACGAAAAAAATGTGAGCACATGAAGGCTCACCCTTAAAAAGAAAAGAACAAAAATATTCGGGCACATGAAGGCTCGATGCAATCGAAGTGATTAGCTTGGGGGAGACGCACCCCCGTTATCTTCGTGATTCAGGTATGTCTTACTACTATCTTAGTGTTTTTAAGTAATATGTTATAGTGTGTGTTAGATTAAATAAATAAAGCATGTCTAATCTGAAGAACTATCTCTCTAATTTCTTAAAATGGAAATGATGAATAGTTGCTCTATTGTAATTTCTTTCAAGTACCTAACCTTCAAGCATGAGTTCTCTTAAGTTTAAAAATTAATGATGCCTTGAAATGAAATTAAATATATGGGTAGCAAATGCTTAATCCAGAGTTTAGGTAATTGACAGATATGATATGTGATGATCTGAGCTACTGTTATCTTGTTCTAAAACAACACTAGAGTTCCGGAGAATTTCTAATATTAATATGACCAATAATTGCATTGAGTTAAATTAAGCTTTGTTGACCCTATGAGAAGTTATCATACTATTGAATTGAGATTACTTACACATTTCATCCATCTTTCGCATAAATGCTCATAATTATGTGTTTCTATCCTCTCAAAAGTTTGTTGAAAGCATGTGGCTATTAAAAAAAGAAAAAAAATCTGAGGAAATAAAAAGGGACAAGTGTCCGAAACCTCAAAAAGAAAGATCCCAAGGAAATAAAAAGGGACAAGTGTCCGGAACCTCGAAAAAAGAGAGAAAAAATATATCAAAAAATGGCCATGTGTCCGACAGTAGAATTAGCCTGATAGCCATGTGTTTCTGATAAGCAGAAGAGAGTGATATATTTAAAAGAGCATCCGACTCCATTTTTCATACACATGCACTTCTCGATTCAATGGTGTGGTTAACGTTCTTTTGGATCTATTATTTAATTTGGCAACATATGTTTTTAATCTTTTTGAAAATTTATAAACTCCGAGATAATGGTTGAAGTGAAAAGAGCAAGAGACATAGTGCTTGATTTGATCGTTCTATCTTTCAGTTACTCAAGAGTCAAGGGTAAAGTACTAAGCCCCGTAATTTAAATTATGATCTTTTTCTAATACAAATGTGAACTTTTGTTTGAATGCATTTGTAATTGTTGGAAGTTCAATATTGCAGGAACTCTGATCCATTGTTAAGTTTGACTTTGCTAAGGGACTAGCAAAGGGTAAGTTTGGGGGAACTTGTTGACGATCCTTATAATCAATATTATACCATCAACTGTTGCATGAATTAACATGAAATGAAACATAAAGCTTAGTTGTAGGGTTTATTCTAACGAGTTCTACGAGTTTTGGTGATCTCCGTTGTCTTGCAGGATATTAAATTTTTCACCGAATAAAAACTATCTCAGATGCCTAATTGAAGTACACCATTGTGTAGAGCTCGTCGCGCTGATCGAAATGGATATATTATTTGCTATATTTAGAGCATCCGCAACAATAAGAGCTAGTATCTAGCTCTAACCACTCTAAGAGACAACCCTTCAAATGACCTATCTCTTAACACATAGCTCTTAATATAAATGACCCCACTTATCATTCTCACATAATCTCGAAGTGTGTGTATAAGACTATCTCTTAGACAAGAGATAGCTCTCTTCTCTCTCCTATTAAAATATGAGAAAATATTCTATGAGCTAGCCAAGAGCTAATCACTGGAGCCGCCTTTAGAGCTCGGAGCAAGAATATATTAATTATCATTTTGTGCGACCACAGGAAATAGTGTCATACAAGCCAATAGCAATCTGCCATATGGCAGCGTGGCCGCTTGACCAAGAGAAGCACGTGTATGGTGTATGCAAGCAGGTGGACAAACCCTGGAATAGAGGTCCCACGGCGGCAGTAGCTGCCTCCGCCTGCAGGAGCAACAACTGATACGTCCTCAATCGGTGAACGACACGTGGCTTCAGGAGGGGAGCAGAGCGTGCTTGCACAGGCGCGCAGGCGGGAGCGCGCATCCCAGCACCCAGTGGCAGCCAGACACGTGGCGGCATGGAGAGGGACAACTGCACACGCGCGTCCTGCGAAGACCAGCAGGCCGCGCGGGATTCTCGCCCGGGCCGGGACGCGTGGCGACGAGTGGTTGGGCCCCTGGCAGGTCCAGCTGCGCGCTCCAGGAGAAGACCGTTGGGCTGGCTGAACCGAACGACCCAGCTGACCAGAAAGGCTATTTTCTCCCAGTAAACACAGACAGCGCCCGGTTGCAACGGTTTGGCTCAGTTCGGGCCCTTAGTGATGAGGACATCGCCACGCTGGACACACCGACGTCATGGTCTTCCCAAAGTTGCAATCCATCTCTAACTCAGCTACCTTGTCACCTTCGGAATTCAGGAGCAGTCCCGGGTAAAATCAATGCCCCGGACGCATAGGGACTCCATTTTTTACGAACCAGATATGCTTGGAAATATAATTTGATAAGCTAACTAATGGCTTTGGAATCACGTCAAAATACCTCCGGAGTCAACAGGAATCGTCGAAACAAGTCAGCGTCTAGAATCTTCCAGGGTGCTGCGACACCGTCTTTTGGTCCGATGGGCCGTGTATCGTCTTAGAGCCCATTAGGGGGCCCGTCCAGCAGGAGCGACGACCTAAACCCTATAATTAGCCGTCGTCGTCGTCATTAGGTCTTGGGTTTTGTTTAGTGTTTAGTTTTCCATCGAAGAACTGAATCGTTCATTGTAACTGTAGTGTCGAATCTTTTTACAGTGATCCAGGGCCCCCGTTCTTGATCTCCTCCACTGTGTCGATTAGTCCTTTGGAACGCGAGTTCTTGAACCATCTATTTGATATTCACATAATTCATATTTTGCAATTTCAAATGCGTGTTTTTACCTTCTTGCTTGTGTTCTTCGATTTGCTTGCAAGGATTAGCCTTCTTGGCGAGGTCAATCAAGTTGTGCTTGGTTGATAACCACAAAGCAGTGGTGTAATGGGTTGCAGGGTTCGAATCGTATCTATTTGAAGCCGATCGCCAACGTCGAGTTTCTCCACCAATCGAACCTATCGCTATCACTCGGAAGATCGGGCCGTCCCTCATCACTTAAAGGCCGGTTCTTCTCCGGTTTTCTACGCAGAACTATTATGGAATATTTCACCAAGAGTCCCACTAGGTTATCCATCCACCCAAGGTCAGTTTGATCCTACGGAGCACAAACCTCTGTGGATGGATCCAATGGAGAGTTGTAAACGTAGTCCAACATGAGTTCCTTGCCCCCTACTCCATCCAAGATGAAGGACCGAGAATGCAAAAGCAAGGCGACCAGAGGGGGGGGTGAATGGGAGCCAATAAAATTTATCTCGAAACTTTGACCAAATGTCCCAAAATAAACCCCCAAGAGCTACTACCGAAAACGTGATGCCCACGACCCTTGGAAGAGGGTGGATGATCCCTAGGATCACAGCGAGGCACCACAAAAACTTCCTCACCCAAGTTCACGCAAGTCAACTAGTGACAGGATGGGTTTTGGGTAACCTTAACCTCCCCCGAGCAACGCGAGGGGGATTCAGGCTATTTTGTAAAGCGAGAAGTCCGATTTCTGAAGAGCACGAAGTTAGGAACCCAACGCAACAAGCGGATCTCAAATCGGAAGTCGATCGAACAAACCGCAGACAAAAACGCGCAGAACAGCTTTGACCGGACTCTGCCTGCGTCCGGTCAGGCACCACCGGACGCGTCCGGTCAAGCCAAAATGATTTTGGACCCTTACTGTATTGGACCGGACTCTGTGAAGCAGTGCGTCCGGTCACAAGCAGAGCGTCCGGTCAGAGAGAGACAAAACAGTGAACAGTACCAGGGGTGCGTCCGGTCACTCTCGAGTCCCAGCGTCCGGTCAAGTCACAGAGAAAACGTGCTGGGAGCTCAACGACCGGACTCTGGTCTGGTGCGTCCGGTCAGCACGACCCAACGTCCGGTCACCCCGAAATCCTGCTGTTCGTCCACCGATTCAACTCGATCTCACCCAAAACGAATCCTCTAGGGATAAAACTTGGTGAGAGGAGTCACAAGGAGGATAGTGAGCTATTTCTAAGAGATCATGGCTCGAACCTATCTTCCAAATCGATGAATCGAAGAAATTCGGGGGAAAGGAGAAAAGCTTGACCCGAAACCGAAATCGATCGATCTCCTAGACCGTGAGGTTAGAGGTAAATTCCTTCGGTGGAAAGAAGTGCCTCACGACCTAGAACAACTTGGTTCAAACGGATTTGCAAAAGATGATCCGAGCAAAGAGATCAAGCGACGGGAAAAACGTGGAGAAAAGGATTCCGCGAAGAACACGAACAAAACATGAATCACAACCACGAATTGCAACCGTAGCGCAAACTCACGCTACAACAGTGAGGTTACGGCCTCACTTCCTCAGAATCAACAGTACACAGAGGCAAGTTTCTCTGCGGATCTCAGCTAGCTACAGTAGGGGATGGGAGAGCAGGAAACCCTAAGTGCGAAAGAGCAAATGACTGAGATGCATGGGAGGAGGGTGTCTCCCGACTACTTATCCTACTACTAGCCTAAGTCTATTTCCTACTCTACCCCTCTCTAATCTAATTACAGAGCGAACCAGCTAAACCCTAGGGTTATTCTGGACCAACTCGGTGGTAGGTGTATCTGACGGCCACGCCCGCACAAACCGAAGCGTTGCCTCGACGCAACCTCCGGATCGCCGCCACGTGCCGCCCTCGCTCTGCACCCCCGGTTTTGTGGCTCAAACCGGGAAACCAGCCTTTTCCAGCCAACCCCCGGTTTTGAGGCCCAAACCGGGAAACCAGCCCACCAGCATCTGAGTTTTGAGGTCAAACTCAGCAAACCCTCAGAGCCCAGGTTTTGAGGCCCAAACCTGGAAACCGTCCTCAGCCCGAGTTTTGTGGCCAAACTCGGAAACCCTCAGCCCGAGTTTTGTGGCCAAACTCGGAAACCATCCACGCCCAGGTTTTGAGGCCCAAACCTGGAAACCGTCCATCCGATGGTTTTTTCTGGCTCTACCACCAAACCGATGTCATAGATGGGATGCACCTCCCGTGCACCTCGTCCATCGACACGTGTCCCCAAGTCCACGACTCAGGCAACACATGACCGCACTTCTTCACTTGTCATCGTCACAGGCTGCCAGCCACCACAGCTGATCCTCAGGCCTCTGGTCCCTCAGTCCAAGCCTCACGTCCGCCCTTCACCGCTCGGTACCTCGGCATGGCACGTCCGCCGCACGGCATGCCCATCCTTCACCGCACCCGGTCCGTCGGCACAACACGTCTCAGCTTGACCTTCACCTGCCTTCGATCACTGCATCCGTGCTCGACACCTGCACAACACAAGCCAAAGAACATGCGCATCATCCCAGTTGACAATCACTCAACACTCAGAGACCCGGCATACACCCATGTATCCGCAATCTCCCCCTTGATGAGTGCATTGTCAACTACTCACACAAATCATAATGAAAAGAGAATAAGAAGAGGGAGGAAGGAGAAGGAGAAAACTCAACCAAATGACCCAAAAGCATAGCAAAGCCGAAGAAGGTCAAGTGGAAAGAGCGAAAGAACTTGGTCCCCAAAGACATGGGCAACGGCTCGACGCAACCAAGCAAAGCAAAGCTAACCCTCAAGAAGAGGTAGAACAGTCTCAACACCGCTAGCAAATACCAATTGGAAAATCGAAGCAAAATGCTAGTCCCTCAAGATAGAGGCACAGAGGCTCAACACAACTAGCAAAGAAAGCTCGAAACCAATGTCTTTCGGCCAAGCACGCTCCGAACCAATTGGAATGACTCCAAACTAAAAGAGAACCAATCGAAGACAAAATGCCCTGAAAATGTTTGCTAGTTCATCAAGACAGAGGCAAAGGCTCAACACAACTAGCAAACTTCCCCTCGACAAGTGCAAGCAACTAGGAAAATCCCCCTTAGGTCCAACATGAGAAGAGCACGAAGATTGGAAATTCTCCCCCTTGACGAAAACTCCCCTTTAGTTGAACATCTAGGAGACATATGATTTGCAATTTCTCCCCCTTAGTTGAAAATGCACTAATCAAGAAAAGGCATCATGGCAAGAAACTCCTCCTTCCAACATGCATATGAAGTCAGAAATGCAAGTTAGCAGCTTCAGGCATATAATCAAAAAGTGCAAGAATGCTCTAAACAGTATAACTCCAATGACTCAGCTAAGCACTCAAATAGCGAAGGCTCAAACTGATCACACATACGAAATATGAACATATGAGCATGTGAGCAGTTTTTAGTCAAAAAGATAGTCACCATCAAAATAGCACTACACATGTAGTGACAGGAATCCAAACGAGTGCTAAACATGTATACAAGGTGAACTACCCCTAGCAAAGTTCAATCATCATGCATAGGAATGAAGCATATACTTGTGATTTCATTTTTATATCGGAGTTGCAGCGGTGAAATTACACAAGTTTAATTTCAGCATGTGATTGCGAGAGGTTGAAAGCTTGTCTTTGCCTAACTTTTCAACCGTGCGAAGCCTATGCATATGCAATCGGAAGCTTAAAGCAACGGGTTCGGTCATACACTACACGGCTCAAGTTTAACTCAAAGTGCAATGAGAAACAGTCTCGATACCGTGAGGTGTTGACAAGCAATCCCATCTCGATCTTTTCAATTCACTAAAACTTGGTTCAAATTTTAAACATGATATGAACAGACCAAGCAAGTGAATGACTCATAACTAGAGACATAGCAACCTAGCATATATGAAAAGCACGAGTGAACTCAACATATCCTACACATGCTAGTTGCATATCTCAATGGTGAACATTTTCAGATTGTTAGTTATTAAGTAAATTCACCATTTCAAAATAGCTCAGCTCACAACATGTACTAGTGATCAGAAGGAGCATAAGCTACAAGCATCAATATAAGCATCAGAGCATACTACATAGAGCATGGTTACATTCTAGTGATTATAAACATGAAGCTTAGAATGTAAATGCGTATGCTGAAATGCAAAAGAGAAGAAAGACAAAAGAGTTAGTCAAAAATATAAGATCCAAAATGTTTCCCCCATCTAAAAAGGGAAACACACACCAAGCTCACCCCTCAACCGGTTAAAGGTTGATTCGTCTAAAGGCTTGGTGAAAATATCAGCCAGTTGATGATGAGTATCGACATGGCGAAGGTCGATATCACCCTTCTCCTGGTGGTCTCGCAAGAAATGAAAGCGCACATCAATGTGTTTGGTCTTCGAGTGAAGCACGGGGTTCTTAGCAACGCTAATGGCACTCGTGCTGTCACAAAGCAAAGGCACGCGAGAAAAGCTCAGACCAAAATCACGCAACGTGGCCATCATCCAGAGCAACTGGGAACAGCAGCTAGCCGCAGCAACATACTTAGCCTCCATAGTAGACTGGGCGACACTAGACTGCTTGCGAGAAGACCACGAAACAAGAGAAGAACCAATAAACTGGCAAGTCCCAGAAGTGGACTTGCGCTCAATACGGCAACCAGCAAAATCGGCATCCGAATAACCGCAAAGAGAGAGGGTGGAGGAAGCAGAATACCAAATCCCGAACTCAGGCGTGAAACGAAGGTACCTGAAGATCCGCTTCCCCGCCTGACGGTGAGAGGTGCGCGGCGACGTCTGAAAGCGCGCACACAGACACACCGCGAACTGGATGTCCGGGCGTGTCGCTGTCAGGTAGAGGAGCGACCCAATCATGCTGCGGTACTCCTTCTGCTCCACTGCTTCTCCATCCACATCCGCATCCAGGGCAGTCGTCGTCGACATGGGAGTTGGAAGAGGCTTGGCCTCTCCCATATCGAACCGCTTCAGCAAGTCCTTGGTGTACTTGCCCTGATGCACAAACGTGCCCTCTCGGGATTGCTTAATTTGCAACCCGAGAAAGAATGTCAGCTCGCCCATCATGCTCATCTCGAACTCCCTGCTCATAGTATCTGCAAACTTGGCAACCAAAGCGTGAGAAGAACCACCGAAAATGATATCATCCACGTAAATCTGGACCAAGAGAGTGTCTTTGCCTTGCTTGAGGAGAAAGAGTGTTTTATCTACACATCCCATTTTAAAACCCTTAGCAAGCAAAAAGGTTTTCAACCTATCATACCAGGCTCTAGGGGCTTGTTTCAAACCATATAAAGCTTTGTGAAGTTTAAAAACATGGTTTGGAAACTTGGGATTTTCAAAACCGGGGGGTTGCTCAACATACACTTCCTCTTCTATGTAGCCGTTTAAGAAGGCACTCTTGACATCCATTTGAAAGAGTTTAAAACCTTTGGATGCAGCAAAAGCCAAGAGTATCCTAATAGCCTCCAAACGAGCTACAGGAGCAAAAGTCACCTCAAAGTCTATCCCCTCCTTCTGACTATAACCCTTCGCTACAAGCCTGGCCTTGTTTCTAACAACGTGGCCATCCTCTCCTTGCTTGTTTTTGAAAACCCATTTTGTCCCAATAGGCTTACACTTAGGAGGAGGTGGAACTAGAACCCAAACCCGATTTCGCTCAAAATTTTCTAACTCCTCATGCATGGCATTGACCCAATCCGGATCCGTCAAAGCGTGTCCAACATCTCGGGGCTCAAAATTAGCAACAAAAGCAGAATGAGCGAAGTGCGAGATTTGCTGTGACCTAGACCGAGTAACCCGTTCGTCGATGCTGCCGATCATCTGCTGAGGCGGGTGCTGGCGCTGAATGTGTCATGGCGCCTCCCTTGCCGAAGTGGCCTCCCCCTCAACAGCAGCTGGTGCCTCCCCGGGTACAAATGGTACCGCTCGGGATGGCGGATCCCACGGCCCCCAGGAAGAAGAGGTGTCGGGGCCGTGAGTCGTCGTAGAGGCCGCTCTTTGCGGCACAGCAGGTGGAGGGGGTGCTGGATCATCTATACCTTCAGCACCCTCGTCCTCATCATCAAAAAGAGGCTCACCAACCTCATGATCACCTGCACGCTCAAAACGAGAAGAAGGACAAACCATGGTCTCGTCGAAGGTGACATCTGATGTCTCCATGACTCGGATAGTATCAAGGTTAAGTACACGATAGGCTCGAGTGTGAGTGCCATAACCCAAAAACACACCGTCAGAAGAACGAGACTCGAATTTGTCCAGGTTGCCTTTCTTCAATATAAAACAATGGCAACCGAAGACTCTAAAATAACTCACCTTGGGCTGTCTACCAAAACGCAACTCATAAGAAGTCTTTTTCAAGAACGCTCTCAGAAAAATGCGATTGGAAATATAGCACGCAGTGTTCATAGCTTCGGCCCAATAACGCCTAGGAGTCCTATGCTCATCGAGCATCGTCCTGGCCATGTCAACAAGGGTCCGATTTTTTCTCTCTACAATACCATTCTGAGAGGGTGTGTAGGGGGAAGAAAACTGATGCTCTAAACCCAAAGAGTTACAAAACTTCTCAAAATCCGAATTCTTGAATTCGGAACCATTATCACTCCGAATTGCTCGCATCGAGTTCAAAGGGAACTCGTTCTGAAGACGCAAAATCAGATTACGAGCAAAGGAGAAAGTCTCGGTCTTCTCAGCTAAAAAGAAGACCCACGAATATCTCGAAAAGTCATCAACAACAACAAGCACATACCACTTCCCCCCAACCGAGCTCACCCGAGCGGGACCAACAAGGTCCATGTGTAAAAGCTCTCCAGGGCGCTTGGTCATGACCTGAGTCACTGGATGGTGGGGAGCGGCAACCATCTTCCCGTGTCTACAAGAGTGGCAAACAAGATCCTTCTCCAAATGCAACTTGGGCAATCCTCGGATTAGGCCAAGTGAACTAAGCCTTGCAAGCAAGTCGAAGCTCAAATGTCCAAGTCTCCTATGCCACTTCCAAAGATCAGAGGAGGAAGGTCCAGCCACAAGACAACGAGAAGTGCCAAAAGACTCCGAGAAATTCGCACGAAAGACTTTTCCAAAGGGCGAAATCAAACACACAAGATTGCACTGAGGATCCAAAATACGACTGAGATTCGGTTTAAAACGAATCTCATAGTCGTCGTCAAAGAGTTGCGAAACAGAAAGAAGGTTAAAATGCAAGTTAGAAACAAGAGCAACATCGCGCAACACAAAGTGCTAATTAACTCGCACCGACCCGCGAGACAATACCTTACCTTTGCTATTGTCGCCGAAGGTTATGTACTCCTTTCCGGCAACAGGGCTAAGGCTGGAGAACCACCTGGCGTTTCCGGTCATGTGCCTCGAGCAACCGGAATCCACCAACCAAATGTCCTCCAACCGTTTTACCTACATCAATAAAAAGACATAGGGTGAGCATACGGTCCAACACTGGGGTTAGTGAAGTAGGAAGAATACCAGTGTTGGGCCGGCTGCTCAAAAGAACGGTTAGCGGAAAAACCATTCCTAGCACGTCTACGAGAGGTGCGATCACCACGTAGAGGAAAACGTGGTCCGCTAAGGGAGGAGCGTCCACCGCTATACTCAAAACGCGGTGGGGGAAAACGCTCAATTACAAAACCTCCGCCACGGGGTCCATAGCCTACAACTGCAGGCTCCCGTCGGGCACGCTCTCTACGAGGCCTAGGCCTAGGGACTTGAGGCTCAGCACCTCTAGGCCTAGCGACTCTCCTCGGAGTTCTCTGCTGCCTAGGCCTGGGAACTTGAGGTTCTGGACCTCTGGGCCTAGCTGCTCTCCTCGGAGCACTCCTCTGAACATTCGGCGCATGTACATCATGAAAAGGATGGTACATGTCCGTGTTGTTCATCTCCCTAGCACGGCGCGCCTCTCTCTTGCGCCTAAAGCAGAACTCGCTCAAGTGACCATCTCTCCCACAGAAATCACAATGGTACCTCACCGCACGCAAAGGGGGTTGTTGGTACTCATGGCTGTGGGTGTGGATCACTTTGCCCTTCTGTGGCAACTCCTCCTGGATAGGTGGCATTGTATCCAGTTTGTTCTTAAGGTGGTTGGGTTTGGGATGCCACACTTGGTTCTTGGGTGGAGCTCTCGGAGGTTCCTCAAATACCCCATCCTTGGTGGTAGGTTTGAGAGGCTCTTTGGGTGGAAGCTTGGTAAGTTTGGGAGTAGTGGTGGAGTTGGGCTTCTCACTCGGGTTCAAACCACTCGACTCTCCAATCTTCCCAAAAGCAGAAAGATCAACACCCTGAGCAAGACCTACACCCGGACCTCCAGCAGCTCGCTTGAATTGGGAGATCATCATCCCGAGCTGCGGCTCACTACAAGAGACCCATGACAAGATGGTCCGAAGGTATGTGTTTTCCTCCTCGGTTTGCATCTTGCCATGCTTGACATTCGCAATCTCCATCTCCAAACCCTCACACAAAGCACACCTAGCCACACTCGTGCTACCTGAGTTGGCCTCCTCAAAAGACACAATCTTGGCATTCTTCTCTGCCAACTCAGATTGCAAGACAGGACAAGTCTTGCACGCACCCAACAGAGAAGGTCTAGCCTTCAACTCATCCACCTCTCCTACCAACGCAGCATACTTACCTCTCAAAGTGAGAAGGTCAGTCATGTGCGTGGTGCACATCTCACACTCAACCTCCTCCGACACGACCACGGTGGACTTGGCAAACTCAAGTTCTCTCACCGTGTCCTCCCACTTCTGCCTAAACTCCTTGCGCTCTCTAGCGGCACGCCTAAGCAACTTGTCCTGACTAAGGAGCGCGGCAGTAAGCTTCTCAACCTCAGCAGAAAGCTCATCGTGGGTGAGGGATACCTGGGAGGTGTCGTCGTCATCGTCGTCCCGAGGGGTGTGCTCTAGCTTGCCGTCGACCTCATCACCAAGCGCCATGGTGCAGAAGCCATCGTCGTCGGTGAAGAAGCAGAGACCGTTCAGCTTGTCCTCGATCCTCTTCTTCTTCTCAGACTCGTCATCGCTTGAGCAAGCGGAGTAGTCATCCGAGCCGTCGACGTTGCTGAGCGTGGCGAAGAACGCACGCTGCTCAGCCTGGGCCTTCTCCAAGTACTTCTTCTTGATGTACTCCTTGTCGAAGCCGCCCCTCCGCTTGTGCCTCGTGGGGACGTACTTCTCCTTGCGCTTGCCGGAGTCATACTTGTGCCCATGATCGCCCTTCCCAGATGAATGCTTCTTCTTGGGGCAGTTGGCGATGAAGTGGTCGGGGTCGCCGCACTCATAGCATCCTGAGCATCCTCCACCGCGACGACGGTTCATGCGGTTGTTGTGGAGCCGCGTGAACCGGTTGGCGAGCATTGCCAACTCGTCATCCCCCAACGACTCAAGCTGGTCCTCTGTGACAGAAAAGAGTGAAGAAAGTGCAAAGCCAGCAGAGGGGTTAGCAGAAGAGCCAGAAACCAAAGCCATAGTCGGGCCAGAAGGATTCGCATAAGAAGCCCTCGACATGGCATCAATCTCACTAGACTTGAGCTTACTAAAGAGCTCGTCGCAAGTGAGAGTCTCATAGTTAGACGATTCAATGATCGCCTGGATCTTTGAGTCCCACACCGATCGATCGAGAGTATGCAAAAGCTTTAAAGCTCTCTCATGATCGTCGAAAGGCAACAACTCCTTGTTAGCTCGCATCTTGTTGATAATCACCTGAAAGCGAGCGAATAAGCTTTCTATGCTCTCGCCAGGCATATGTCGAAAGTTCTCATACTCCCGCTTGTGCGACTCGTAGAGATGGGATTTGACTTGAGAGGTGCCCTCATGAAAGCGCTTGAGGGTGTCCCAAATCTCACGAGCCGTGGGGAGGTGAGAAACGCGATCAAACTCCGACATGCTCAAACAGGAGAACAAGGCGTTACGCGCCTGGCTATTGGCCTCGTGCTCATCTATCTGAAGCTGAGAGACACGAGCAGCCAGGACAACGTAATCGGCCCTGTTGCAAATCTCCCAAATAGAAGAGCCCATGCTCTGGAGATAGGCCGACATGCGTATCTTCCAATACGCATAGTTCGTCCCATCAAAGAACGGCGGTTTGCCCACGCCGCGATCCATGTCGCCTTCTGTGGATCTAGAACCGGATAAGGTGGAAGATCCTTAACCTGCTCTGATACCAATTGAAGGACCGAGAATGCAAAAGCAAGGCGACCAGAGGGGGGGGGTTAATGGGAGCCAATAAAATTTCTCTCGAAACTTTGACCAAATGTCCCAAAATAAACCCCCAAGAGCTACTGCCGAAAACGTGATGCCCACGACCCTTGGAAGAGGGTGGATGATCCCTAGGATCAAAGCGAGGCACCACAAAAACTTCCTCACCCAAGTTCACGCAAGTCAACTAGTGACAGGATGGGTTTTGGGTAACCTTAACCTCCCTCGAGCAACGCGAGGGGGATTCAGGCTATTTTGTAAAGCGAGAAGTCCGATTTCTGAAGAGCACGAAGTTAGGAACCCAACGCAACAAGCGGATCTCAAATCGGAAGTCGATCGAACAAACCGCGGACGAAAACACGCAGAACAGCTTTGACCGGACTCTGCCTGCGTTCGGTCAGGCACCACCGGACGCGTCCGGTCAAGCCAAAATGATTTTGGACCCTTACTGTATTGGACCGGACTCTGTGAAGCAGTGCGTCCGGTCACAAGCAGAGCGTCCGGTCAGAGAGAGACAAAACAGTGAACAGTACCAGGGGTGCGTCTGGTCACTCTCGAGTCCCAGCGTCCGGTCAAGTCACAGAGAAAACGTGCTGGGAGCTCAACGACCGGACTCTGGTCTGGTGCGTCCGGTCAGCACGACCCAGCGTCTGGTCACCCCAAAATCCTGCTGTTCGTCCACCGATTCAACTCGATCTCACCCAAAACGAATCCTCTAGGGATAAAACTTGGTGAGAGGAGTCACAAGGAGGATAGTGAGCTATTTCTAAGAGATCATGGCTCGAACCTATCTTCCAAATCGATGAATCGAAGAAATTCGGGGGAAAGGAGAAAAGCTTGACCCGAAACCGAAATCGATCGATCTCCTAGACCGTGAGGTTAGAGGTAAATTCCTTCGGTGGAAAGAAGTGCCTCACGACCTAGAACAACTTGGTTCAAACGGATTTGCAAGAGATGAACCGAGCAAAGAGATCAAGCGACGGGAAAAACGTGGAGAAAAGGATTCCGCGAAGAACACGAACAAAACACGAATCACAACCACGAATTGCAACCGTAGCGCAAACTCACGCTACAACAGTGAGGTTACGACCTCACTTCCTCAGAATCAACAGTACACAGAGGCAAGTTTCTCTGTGGATCTCAGCTAGCTACAGTAGGGGATGGGAGAGCAGGAAACCCTAAGTGCGAAAGAGCAAATGACTGAGATGCATGGGAGGAGGGTGTCTCCCGACTACTTATCCTACTACTAGCCTAAGTCTATTTCCTACTCTACCCCTCTCTAATCTAATTACAGAGCGAACCAGCTAAACCCTAGGATTATTCTGGACCAACTCGGTGGTAGGTGTATCTGACGGCCACGCCCGCACAAACCGAAGCGTTGCCTCGACGCAACCTCCGGATCGCCGCCACGTGCCGCCCTCGCTCTGCACCCCCGGTTTTGTGGCTCAAACCGGGAAACCAGCCTTTTCCAGCCAACCCCCGGTTTTGAGGCCCAAACCGGGAAACCAGCCCACCAGCATCTGAGTTTTGAGGTCAAACTCAGCAAACCCTCAGAGCCCAGGTTTTGAGGCCCAAACCTGGAAACCGTCCTCAGCCCGAGTTTTGTGGCCAAACTCGGAAACCCTCAGCCCGAGTTTTGTGGCCAAACTCGGAAACCATCCACGCCCAGGTTTTGAGGCCCAAACCTGGAAACCGTCCATCCGATGGTTTTTTCTGGCTCTACCACCAAACCGATGTCATAGATGGGATGCACCTCCCGTGCACCCCGTCCATCGACACGTGTCCCCAAGTCCACGACTCAGGCAACACATGACCGCACTTCTTCACTTGTCATCGTCACAGGCTGCCAACCACCACAGCTGATCCTCAGGCCTCTGGTCCCTCAGTCCAAGCCTCACGTCCGCCCTTCACCGCTCGGTACCTCGGCATGGCACGTCCGCCGCACGGCACGCCCATCCTTCACCGCACCCGGTCCGTCGGCACAACACGTCTCAGCTTGACCTTCACCTGCCTTCGATCACTGCATCCGTGCTCGACACCTGCACAACACAAGCCAAAGAACATGCGCATCATCCCAGTTGACAATCACTCAACACTCAGAGACCCGGCATACACCCATGTATCCGCACAAGACTATATAAGAAACCCCAGGGGCGCCCCCAAGAGACATCTCCATCTTCATTATTCATCTCTATATCAGAAACTTGGGTTTCAATGTAGAAGTAGAGGTCCCTCTAGATGAATCTTTTCTAGTTCATCTAGATTTAGATCTAGTTCGTCTAGTTTTAGTTCTAGTTGTCTAGTTCATCTAGTTGTAATTAGAGATCCGATTAGAAAGAGGAGGAGAGATTAGAGAGGAGCTGTGCTCTAATTCCAGAGGAGTCTTCAGAGATTTGGTATGCCTTTGTATCTTTTTCTTTATAAGACTTATGCTTTAATATATTTATCTTATCTATTACTGTTGACGTGAAAATCTAATCGAAGAGCCAACACACTCGACCACGGTCCTCAGAGGCCATGCAGAGCAAGGTCTTGAACTCCTGGACCTTCAAGAGATGGCGGTGCCGAATCTTGGTGAGAACGACTTCGGGCGTGCCAGTCAATTTAACCTGTAATTGACAAGGAAAAGAAAAAGCGTCAAATTACGGAACCTGCCAGTTTGATGCTAGACAGTTCCAAATTATGCGGCTCCGATATAGCCGAACGACTATTGTGTATGTAAAGAAAGAGCTTGGAATAAAGAACAGCCGATAAACTTAGATATGTATATAAAACAAAGATCTATGTATACATTTAAACGGCACAAAATCAATAGATCGGCTAATTGCATAGGCAGTTCTATCTGTTAACAGTGGAGTGTTTCCATGCAGCCATAATAACAAATAGATCGATAAAGTAGCTTAAACATCAATAGTGGGGTGTCTCCATACAGCCATGATGATGACCAAACTAGATCACGTCTAATGCAATGAGCAAATCCATTGATTTCAGACCACTTAAAAGTACACATTCTAAGGGAAGCATAACTGGATCGGCTATTTAGCCAATACAAGGTCCATGAAGCACGAACAAGATCTGTCCGTTAAAACCATGATTTGATTCAAGATCAAGCAGATCTAATCTATCATGCAAATCAGTGGGGTTCGGAAATACAACCATAATAAACATGCCAGATCAAATCTACCTGTTTCGGAGATCGAACCATGATTTTATCGAATATCTCGAATGCACAACATGTAACAATCAAGATTGATAAAATAGTCGACGAGAGGCTTAGATCGACTATTTTCTTTGGTGTAAGCATGTGAAGCCTTTGGATAGCCGAAACTAAGCAGCATTTAAGCTTAAGCTAGTTTGTCAATCTTGATTGGGCAAGATATTGTTTAAATCTAAAGAAAATATTAAAAAGCATAAACAACATCGATAACTTAATGAATCTATTAGCTTGCCAAAACTAATAGAGCCGATAACTAGTCAAGATCGACTAAAGTAAGAGATTGATCAGAGTCAAGACAGTCTTACAAAAGACGAACTTAAACCGATAACTAACCCATGTCATAGCTAAACAAGAGTTTGGTTGATGCCAAATACAGCCTTATTGAACAATAACACGAGCCATTGGTGAAACTTACAAGCAAACCAGAGGTCGATCTAGCCGATGCAGCCCTGCCTGGTTGAAGGTTCTGCCATGTTCTACCTTACTCCTACTCCTAGGGTTTTGGCCGGTGGCCGATGTGTTTGATTGATTGTTGTATATCTTTTACAAAATCGGGTCCGTAACTATTTATAACTCGGTAGACTCCTGTTCTAATACGACTAGGATACATAATAATAAAAATGAAAGACGACCCGGACTTGAACTCCTTGGCTGGGCTCGACACGTCTTCACGCCTGGCCCAAATGAATTTTGGTCGTGTCTGGATCCAAGCAGGCTTCTTTTATTTTTCTAGCCGACTCTTTTATTAACAAATCAGCCGTTGGTGCTCACAAAATAATAATCCTTTTTGGTCCAAAATTTGGTGTAAACACATGCCCCCCTATTTTGGGATGAAATTTATTTCATTCTGAAATTTGAGTCCTTTTCTTTCTTCCTCTATTATTTTTGGCACTTCAAATGGTCATGGCTTGAAGATTTTTTATCAAACGGTATCTTGATGATCAATGTGAAATGACTGCCCTTCCTTCGAGAACCGCGCCATGATTTAACATCCCACTCTAGTATCCTACGCACGTTGTACGAAACGGCATCTTTCCCCATCTTGAAGACTTAATTTTCTAATATAAATTCCAACTCTGCCTTCATCTCTTATCATACTCTGAACGCAACCATTGCCGCTTTCATCTTCCATCCAAGGGAAAACCCTCTTTTCTCATCAAAAAGGCCTTCCTTCTCTCCCTTTAATGGCGAATCCCAACCATGGCAAGCGTCCAACAGAGGAGGAAGTGGACTCCTATCGTCGTCCTCAGCACCGCGCTAGGTATGTTCCTTCTTTCATTAGTCGATCCTGATCTTTCCTCATCGACTCTTTGGATCCGATCTGATTTTTTTTATTTTATCCAGGACCAATGCAGGTCCCTCCAATGTTGTTGCCGCCTTAGGACCTCCTCCAGGGATGGAGTCGGTGTCGGAAACTCCCTCCTCCGGGAACTCGAAGTCGACGGCCGCTCGCTACTACCGTCAAATGATGGAGATGCGGAACCAACACTCTGAGGCCACCATCAGGAATTGCCTGCTTGAGGACTACATCGCCCAACTCCAGAAGGAGCTGGAAGATGCAGAGGCGAAAACCTCTCAGGCGGCTCAACAACATGCTAAATTTGACGCACACGTCGCCGGTAATCTTTTTGATGAAGAAAATCCTTTTCACAAAAGCTCTTCTTTCTATCTCTCAATGTATCCTTGACTTTCATCATTTTGTATGCCTTGCAGACTTGACCGTGCGCTTGGAGGCTCTTCAGGAGGCAGGGAATGAGGCGGCCGCCTCTGTGAACGCTGTCGGCAACAACGTCGTTGATAGGGTAAACAACATCCCCGCAAGGGTGCATGAGGTTGCCCTCCACGGTGTCCACCATGGTGCCGCCATGGCACTCGGAGCCGCCTAGGCCTACACCGGCCAAGACTTAGGTGACCTCGAAATCACCCTGGAGATGAGTCACGCTATGGAGGTAAACTTCGATGGCGTTGACGGAGCAGCCGAGGAGATAGAAGAGGCCACTCCTTCTATTTTCATAGTAGATAAAGTCTTCAAGTAGATTGTTAGGATCAATCACCTTGTAAGAAATCTACTTATGAATATAATGAAGTTTTTCTTTTGTCTTTCTATGATATCTCAAATTCAGAAACCCATAATTCCATATTTTTGTGCTGAAGGCGATGCTTCCCATGCACCTGCTATTTACTTTACTGCTGAAGGCGATATGATACATATCGGCTATATTTCCTTTTTAGTCTGAAGGCGATACAGTCATATCGGCTATTAACCAAACTGATTAATCATAGCAGATCCACCCAAATACTAGGGTAAAATTTCTTAAAATATTTCCCATTAACTGCCCTGAAATACTCAATACCCTCTAAAGTTTCGTAGAAATAAGCATTGCTAGGAGCACATCTTGTAATCGGATAAGGCCCTTCCCAATTTGGCGACCCATTGCCATATTTGTTATCCTTAGTTCCAATAGACAAAATGACTTTCCAAACTAGATCTCCTTCAATGAACTTCTTCTATCTGACCTTTCGATCATAATATTTAGCAACTCTCACCTTCTGAGCTCTAATATTTTCGAGAGCTTTTAACTGATGAAAATTTAAATCATCAACATTGTCCATCATGAGATGCTTATACTCATCGGCTTTCAAATTGTTCTGCTGTCATACTCTTCTGGACCCTATACTAATTTCCCAAGGTAACACAGCTTCATGACCGTAGACCAACTCATAAGGTGAACATTTAATCGCACCATGACAAGCCATTCTATAGGACCACAAAGTTTCACTGAGTATCGAATGCTATTTCTTCGGATGCTCCTTGACCTTTTTCTTAATAATTTTGATCAAAATCTGGTTAGAAGCTTCAGCTTGTTCATTGGCTTGGGCATAATATGGGGATGAGTTTATCAACTTGAAACCTGTGCTAGTAGCAAAATCCTCAAACTCTTTTGACGTAAACATCTTTCCCTGATCTGTGACAATGGTTTGAGGAACACCAAATCTATAGATGATAAGTTCTTTAATAAACTCAATCACAGTAGCTGATGAAGCTTCCTTTAAAGGAATAGCCTCAACCCATTTGGTGAATTAATCGGTTGCTACTAACACAAATTTGTGTCCTTTGCTAGATGTCGGAAATATTTGGCCAATCAGATCTATTCCCCATCCTCTAAATGGCCATGACTTTGTAATTGGATTCATAGCCGATGCTGGAGATTTTTGAACATTACCGAATCTCTGGCACTCCTGACATCCTTTATAATATTTAAAACAATCTTCCAACATGGTTGGCCAAAAATACCCTGCTCTCTTAATCATCCATTTCATTTTATGAGCAGACTGATGTGCACCACAAACTCCTTCATGGATTTCTCCCATCAGGACTTTGGCTTCCTCTTGATTGATACACTTAAGATGTACACCATCGACTGACTTATGATAGAGCTGATCATCAAGAAGAACAAATCTTGTAGCCTTATATCTCAACTTCCTGGATGCTTGTCGTGATGGGTCTTTCAAGTATTCAATAATTTCATCCCTCCAATCATCATCATCAGTAATTTCATCAGCTAATATCTCAATGATTTGCCGATATCCAGAAGCACTTTGAGCTAATCGATTGGCCTGTTGATTCTGACAACTAGGAATATGCTTTATGACAACAAAAGAGAAAGAATCAAGTAGTTCAAGACACTTCTCATAATGCCTCCTTAAGACATCATCTTTGCATTTATATAGGTCGAGCAATTGATTAACCACTAATTGAGAATCACCAAAAATCTCAACAACCTCAGCCTTTACCTCATATAGGAGATGAAGTCCCTTGAGAAGAGCTTCATACTCAGCTTGATTATTAGTAGAGGTTGGATCGATAGGAAAAGCATACTCAAAGCTACTCCCCTGTGGAGAAATAAGAACAATACCAACACCTCCACCTTGTTTGCAATTAGAACCATCAAAGAACAAAGCCCAAGGAGTAAAATCTAAAGTTCTAATTTCTTGCTCATGATGATGAGTAACGAAATCGGCTATTACCTGACCTTTAACCGCTTTAGCCGATTCATACTTTAGGTCAAACTCTGATAATGCAAGAATCCACTCACCAATTCTTCCGTTTAAAATAGGCATAGACAACATGTGTTTTATCATGTCAAACATTGACACCACCGTGCACTCAGAAGATAACAGGTAATGTCGAAGCTTAGTGCATTAAAAGTATAAACATAAGCATAACTTCTCAACCGGAGAATATCTCGTCTCTGGATCGAGTAATCTTCTGCTGAGATAAAACACCACTCACTCTTTTCCTTCAAATTCTTGCATTAAGGCCGATCCAATCGTATGATCATCGGCCGATACGTACAACTTAAAAGGTTTGTCCCTTTGAGGAGGAATTAAAACTGGTGGAGACTTCATATACTCTTTGATTTCATCAAACGCCTTCTGTTGTTCACTTGCCCACTTAAACTCTTGATCATCCTTCAATTTCAACAGAATTGAGAATGGCAAAATTCTAGCTGACAAATTTGAAATAAACCTTCTGATAAAATTAATTTTGCCGATCAAAGATTGTAACTGAGTTTTTTGTAGTCGGTGGTACCGCTTTGTCAATTGCGTCATAACTTTTCTGACCGACTTCAATCCCTTTTTCATGTACCTGTTGACACGAAATTTCGGACGAGGTGCCAACACACTCGACCACGGTCCTTACAGGTCGTGTAGAGCAAGGTCTTGACCTCCTGGACCTTCAATGGATAGCGGGGCCAAATCTTGGTGAGAACGACTTCGGATGTGCCAGTCAATTTGACCTGTAATTGACAAGGAAGAGAAAAATCGTCAAATTACAGAACATGCCGGTTTGATGCCAGACAGTTCCAAATTATGCGGCTCCGATATAGCCATTGTTACAGGACGTTGACTAGAAAGTCAACTCCCAAAAGAAAGTTGAAGCCTTGATATTATTTAAAGCAAAACGGCAGTTATACATATAAAGAAAGTTTTAGCATAAAGAACAGCCGATAAGCTTGAACATGGATATTTAACAAAGATCTATGTATACATTTAAATGGCATGAAGTCAACGAATCGACTGATTGCATAGGCAGTTCTGTCTGTTAACAGTGGGGTGTTTTCATACAGCCATAATAACAAATAGATCGATGAAGTAGCTTAAACATCAACAGTGGGGATGTCAGGACTGCCTATTGAACGATAACATGAGCCATTGGTGAAACTTACAAGCAAACCGGAGGTCGGTCTAGGTGATGCAGCCCTGCCTGGTTGAAGGTTCCGCCGAGTTCTACCTTACTCCTACTCCTAGGGTTTTGGCCGGTGGCCGATGTGTTGATTGATTGATTGATTATACAAAATCAGGTTTCTAGCTATTTATAACTTGGAAGACTCCTGTTCTAATACGACTAGGATACAAAATAACAAAACAAAAAGATGACCCGGACTCGAAATCTTTGGCTGGGCTCGACATGTCTTCAAAACCTGTCACGTCTAGCCCACATGAACTTTTGGTCGTGTCCGTATCCAAGTAGGTCTCTTTTATTTTTTTCTGGCCAATTTCATCATTAACAAATCAGCCGTTTGTTCTCACAAAATAATAATCCTTTTTGGTCCAAAATCTGGTGTAAACACATGCCCCCCAATTTTGGGATGAAATTTATTTCATTCCGAAATTTGAGTTCCTTTCTTTCTTCCTTTATCATTTTCGGCACTTCAAATGGTCACGACTCAAAGATCTTTGATCAAACAGTATTTTGATGATCAATGCGAAACGACTGCTCTTCCTTTGATAACCGTGCCATGATTTAACATCCCACTCAAGTATCCTGCGCACATTGTACAAAATGACATCTTTTCCCCTTTTGAAGACTTAACCTTTTAATATAAATTCCAACTCTGCCTTCACCCTTCTTCATACTCAGAACACAACCATCATCGCCTTCATCCTCCATCCAAAAGAAAACCCTCTTTCTCAAAAACACCTTCCTCCTCTCTTCTTGATGGAAAATCCCAAACATGGCAAGCGTCCAGCAAAGGAGGAAGTGGACTCCTATCGCCGTCCTCAGCGCCGCGCTAGGTATGTTTCATCTTGCATTAGTCGATCCTGATACCTCTCATCGGCTCTCCGGATCAATCTGATTCCTTTAGTTTTTCACCCAGGGCCGGCGCAGGTCCTTCCAAAGCCGCGGCCGCCATAGGACCTCCCCCAGGGATGGAGTCGGTGTCGGAAACTCCCTCCTCTGGGAGCTCGGAGTCGACGACCGCTCGCTACTACCGTCAAATGACGGAGATGCGGAACCTCCACTCTGAGGCCACCATCAGGAATTGCCTCCTTGAGGACTACATCGCCCAACTCCAAAAGGCACTGGAAGATGTAGAGGTGAAAGCCTCTCAGGCGGCTCATCAGCGTGCCGAATCTGACGCACTTGTCGCCGATAATTTTCTTGATGAAGAGACTCTTTTTCATGAAAGTTCCTATCTCCGACTCTCAACGTATTCTTGACTTCCATCATTTTGTATGCCTTGTAGACTTGATCGTGCATCTGGAGGCCCTTCAAGAGACAGGGAATGAAGCAGCCGCCTCTGTGAACGCCGTCGGCAACAGTGTTGTCGAGAGGGTAAACAACATCCCCACAAGGGTGCATGAGGTTGCCCTCCACGGTGTCCGCCATGGTGCTGCCATGGCACTTGGAGCTGCCCAGGCCTATACGGGTCAAGACTTAGGTGGCCTCGAGATCACCCCGGAGATAAGTCACACCATGAGAGCGAACTTCGATGGCGTCGACGGAGTAGCTAATGAGATAGCAGAGTCCACCCCTTCTGTATTCATAGTAGATAAAGTCTTCGAGTAGATTGTTAGGATCAATCATTTTGTAAGAAATCTACTTATGAATATAATGAAGCTTCCCTCTGTCTTCGTATGATTTCTCTGCAATAAGATCCATCGAGGTCTTTTAAATTCAGAAACCCCCAAATCCATATTTTTGCGCTGAAGGCGATGCTTCTCTTGCATCGGCTATTTACTTTACTGCTGAAGGCGATACGATACATATCGACTAGATTTCCTTTTTAGTCTGAAGGCGATACAGTCATATCGGCTATTAACCAAACTGATTGATCATAGCAGATCTACCCAAATACTAGGATAATATTTCTTAAAATATTTCCCATTAACTGCTCTGAAATATTCGACACCTTCTAAAGTCTCATAGAAATAAGCTTTGCCAGGAGCACATCTTGTAATCCGATAAGGTCCTTCCCAATTTGGTGACCATTTGTTGTATTTGTTATCATTAGTTCCAATAGGCAAAATAACTTTCCAAACTAGATCTCCTTCATTAAATTTCTTCTCTCTGACCTTTCGATGATAATATTTAGCAACTCTCAACTTCTGAGCTCTAATATTTTCGAGAGCCTTTAACCGATGAAAATTTAAATCATCAAGGTTGTCCATCATGAGATGCTTATACTCATCAGCTTTCATATTATTTTGTTGTGATACTCTTCTGGATCCTATATTGATCTCCCATGGTAACACAACTTCATGACCGTAGACCAACTCATAAGGCGAACATTTAGTCGCACCATGACAAGCCATTCTATATGAAAGTTTCACTGAGTATCAAATGCCACTTCTTTGGGTGTTCCTTGACCTTTTTCTTAATAATTTTGATCAAAATCTGGTTAGAAGCTTCAGGTTATCCATTGGCTTGGGTGTAATATGGAGATGAATTAATTAACTTGAAACCTGTGCTAGCAACAAAATCCTCAAACTCTTTTGATGTAAATATCTTTCCCTGATCTGTGGTAATGGTTTGAGGAACACCAAATCTATAGACGATATGTTCTTTGATAAATTCGATCACAGTAGCCGACGAAGCTTCTTTCAAGGGGATAGCCTCAACCCATTTAGTGAAATAGTCTGTTGCTACCAACACAAATTTGTGTCCTTTGCTAGATGCCGGAAATATTTGGCCAATCAGATCTATTCCCCATCCTCTAAATGGCCACTGTTTTATAATTGGATTCATAGCTGATGCTGGAGATTTTTGAACATTACAGAATCTTTGGCACTCTTGACATCCTTTATAATATTTAAAACAATCTTCCAGTATGGTTGGCCAAAAATATCCTGCTCTCCTAATTATCCATTTCATTTTATGAGCAGACTGATGTGCACCACAAACTCCTTCATGGATCTCCCCCATCAAGACCTTGGCCTCCTCTTGATTAATACACTTAAGGAGTACACCATCGATTGTCTTGTGATAGAGCTGATCATCAAGAAAGACAATCTTCATAGCCTTATATCTCAGTTTTCTGGACACCTGTCGTGACGGGTCTTTCAAGTATTCAATAATTTCAACCCTCCAATCATCACCATTGGTAATCTCATCGGCTAATATCTCAACGATTTGCCGATACCCAGAAGCACTTTGAGCTTACCAATTAGCCTCTTGATTCTGACATCTAGGAATATGCTTTATGATAACAGAAGAGAAAGAATCAAGTAGTTCAAGACACTTCTCATAATGCCCCCTTAAGATGTCATCTTTGCATTTATATAGGCTGAGCAGTTGATTAACCACTAATTGAGAATCACCAAAAATCTCAACAGCCTTGGCCCTTACCTCATACAGAAGATGAAGTCCTTTGAGAAGAGCTTCATACTCAGCTTGATTGTTAGTAGAGGTTGGATCAATAGTAAAGGCATATTCAAAACTTTTCCCTTGAGGAGAAACAAGGACAATACCAATACCTCCACCTAGCTTGCAAATAGAACCATCCAAGAAGAAAGCCCATGGGGTAAAATCTAAAGTTTTAATTTTTTTGTCCGTGATGATGAGTAACAAAATCAGCTATTACCTGACCTTTAACTGCTTTAGCCGATTCATACTTCAAGTCGAACTCTGATAATGCAAGAATCCATTTGCCAATTCTCCCGTTTAGAATAGGCATAGACAACATGTGCTTTATGACGTCAAACTTGATACTACTGTGCACTCAGAAGACAATAGGTAATGTCGAAGCTTGGTACACAAGAAGTACAAACATAAGCATAACTTCTCGACGGGAGAATGTCTTGTCTATGGATCAAGCAACCTTCTGCTGAGATAGAAAACTACTCTTTCTTTTCCTTCAAATTCTTGCATCAAGGTCGATCCAATTGTGTGATCACCAGCCGATACATACAATTGAAAAGGTTTGTCTCTTTGAGGAGGAATTAAAACTGGTGGGGATTTCATGTACTCTTTGATTTCATCAAATCCTTTTTGTTGTTCACTTCCCCACTTAAACTCCTGGTCATCCTTTAATTTCAACAGAATTGAGAATGGCAAAATCCTGGCTGACAAATTTGAAATAAACCTTCTGATGAAATTAATTTTACCGATCAAAGACTGTAACTAAGTTTTTGTAGTCGGTGGCACTGCCTTGTCAATTGCATCATAACTTTTCTGACCGACTTCAATTCCCTTTTCATGTACCATAAAACCCAAAAACTGTCCAGCTGATACTCCGAATGCACACTTGTGGGGATTCATTCTTAATCTGTGTTTCCTTGCACATTCCAAGGTATCTCTGAGATCTTTAAGATGTCCTTGATAATCTTTGGATTTTACGACCACATCATCAATGTAGATTTCCACAATTTTGCCGATCAACTCATAAAAGATATAATTCATAGCTCTTTGATAAGTTGCACCAGCATTTTTAAGTCCAAAAGTCATGACTACCCATTCATATAAGCCTATAGCACCTGGGCACCTGAATGCAGTTTTATGTATGTCTTCTTCTGCCATAAAAATCTGATTATAACCAGTGTTTCCATCCATAAAACTGATCACCTTGTGCCCTGCCGCTGCATCAACCAACATGTCCGCTACTGGCATTGGGTAGCCATCCATTGGAGTAGCTTTATTTAGATCCCTGAAATCAATGCAAACTCTCATTTTCCCATTTTTCTTATACACAGGAACTACACTAGATATCCATTCGGCATATCTACATTGCCGAATAAAGTTAGCTTCATAAAGCCGAGTGATTTCTGTTTTCATGTCAGCCATAACCTCTGCTCTAATTCTCCTTGGAGCTTGTTTTACAGGCCGACTCCCATGTGTTGACGCAAAATGTGACGCGCCGCGCCTCACACACAGCAAGCCGAAAAAGCTAGCTTCAATCGGGTGCCCGGAGTGTGTTGAATCCGGAGACGTGCTAGTCGGTTTGACCTGAAAACCAACAAGGGATAAAACTGTGAGAATACCACTGGAACATGCCGGGTGAGACCAGACAGTTCCATATGTACGGCTTTGAAAGCCAATCACGACGGCGTACAGCTATAGAAGCTGTCTGTCAGAGCATGTTTATAAAATCATTCGGCTAGTATGAGAAACAGAGCATGTAAAGCATAATAACTGCCGAATGCATATGTGAAGAGAGACATGCTTGAACAAATGAAAGATAATATTAAAACATTGTAAACAGGTAACTTGCAAATATAAATCTATTCAAATAACACATTCATAGGTTAATCCAACTAGTCTGCCGCACGTCTAGCCTTCATAAACCGTCAAGCATCAAGCGAAGCTAATCCACCGCATGATACCACTTGCCATAAGTCTACGTCACTTCTTATAATTAGATTAATCCACCGCATGATACAATCTAATTATAACATGAAGGACCGAGAAAGCACTAGCAAGGCGACCAGAGGGGGGGGTGAATGGGAGCTCAAAAATTTCTCTCGAAACTTTGGCCAAATGTCCCAAAATCAACCCCCGAAAGCTACAACCGAAACCGTGATGCCCACGACCCTTGGAAGAGGGTGGATGATCCCTAGGATCACAGCGAGGCACCACAAAGCGATAGCAAACCAAACGCCAAAAGCACCGGCTTGAATACGACCCCAAAAACCAAGTCTCGAACGTAGATAGACGGCTACATCAAGAAACTCCCAAATACCTATGCTAACAAGTAGCAAAGATACCTAGAGAGGTTCCTTGATCAACTCTAGGGCCAAATGAGAAGTCCGGAAACCAAGGGAAGAAGTCGAGAGAGCAAACGCACTAAACCGGAACAAACAGCTGAATCCCGGATTGTCCGCCGGTACGGTCCCGGACAGTCCGGCTCAACCGCGGACTGTCTGCGGGGGGATGGCGGACTGTCCGCCGGCAAAATCCCCAAAACAGCACAGTTGCTGAAGTCTCCCTGCTCGGGCCCGGACTGTCCGCGCCTGACAACGGCGGACTGTCCGCCGGTCACCCGAGGCAAAAATAGTCAAGCCACGCGACCACTGCTCGGTCGAAGCCCGACGCGCGGACTGTCCGCCGGTCAAACCGCGGACTGTCCGCGAGTGCGCAGAGAGGGCGATTTCAGTCGCCTTCTCCCCAAATCTCTCCAAATTCGATCCAAATCAAAATCCCACGTTCCCAAACTTGGAGAAGATGATTACGGGGTAGTTAGGAGACTATCCCCAAGAAATCATCCGCTCAAATCGATTCAATCACCGGGAAATCGAAAGGGAAGGAGGATGAACCGAAAAGCGCCACGAAAACGAAATCAACCCGATCTACTTGTTCGTAAGAAGTTAGATAAATTCCTTCGGTGGAAATGATCTCCTTTCAAATACGAACAAGTTGATTCAAACAGATTTCGCAAAGACGCATGAGAGAGGGAGATCGAGTGATGGGAAAAACGCGGAGAAACGAAGAACGCGAAGAACACGAACCAAAACGCGAATCAACACATCGATCTGCAACTGTGTGGCTAGCACACGCTACAACAGTGAGGATACGACCTCACTTCCTCAGAATCTCCAGTACACAGAGGTATGGTTCTCTGCGGATCTCAGCTCGCTACAGCAGGGGATTGGGAGAGCAGGAAACCCTAAGTGCAAAGAGCAAATGAACTGAGACAGATGGGGAGGATGGTGTCTCCCCCTACTTAACCTATTCCTAATTCCTACTCTATTCCTATTCTACCCCTCTCTACTTACAGAGCGAACCAGCTAAACCCTAAGGTTATTTTGGACCAACTCGGTGGTAGGTAGATCCGACGGCCACGCCCGCATAACTCGTAGCGTTGCCTCGACGCAACCTCCCGATTGCCGCCACGTGCCGCCACCGCTCCGCGTCCTTTTCCTGGATGTCGCACCCCCGGTTTTGAGGCCCAAACCGGGAAACCAGCCTTCACAGCCAACCCCCGGTTTTGAGGCCCAAACCGGGAAACCAGCCCACCAGCATCTGAGTTTTGAGGCCCAAACTCAGCAAACCCGTAGCGCCTAGATTTTGAGGCCCAAACCTGGAAACCGTCCTTAGCCCGAGTTTTGTGGCCAAACTCGGAAACCCTCAGCACCCAGGTTTTGAGGCCCAAACCTGGAAACCGTCCACCCGATGGTTTTTCTCTGGCTCTACCACCAAACCGACGCCGTAGATGGGATGCACTGCCCGTGCACCCCGTCCACCGACACGTGTCCCCAAGTCCACGACTCAGGCAACACATGACCGCAAGTCTTCGCTCGTCGCTGTCCCAGGCTGCCAGCCACCATAGCTGATCCTCGGGCCACCAGTCCCTCAGTCCAAGCCTCACGTCCGCCCTTCGCCACTCTCGGTCCATCGGCACGGCACGTCTCTACTTGACCTTCAGCTTGCCTTTGATCACTGTATCCGTGCTCGACACCTGCACAACACAAGCCAAAGAACATGCGCATCATCCCAGTTTACAATCACTCATCACTCAGAGACCCGGCATACACCCATGTATCCGCAATCTCCCCCTGGATGAGTGCATTGTCAACTACCAACACAAATCATGATAGAAGGAAGAAAGGAAGAAGAAGGAGAAGAGAGAACTCGACCAAATGACCCAAAAGCATAGCAAAGCCGAAGAAGGTCAAATAGAAAGAGCAAGACAACTTGGTCCCCAAAGACATGGGCAACGGCTCGATGCGATCAAGCAAAGCAAAGCTAGCCCTCAAGAAGAGGTAGAACAGGCTCAACACCGCTAGCAAATACCAATCGAGAAATCGAAGCAAAAGCTAGTCCCTCAAGACAGAGGCACAGAGGCTCAACACAACTAGCAGAGAAAGCTCGATAGCAAAACCTTACGGCCAACAGGAAGCAGCAAGAAACTCCCCCTCGAATAGCGCAAACAACCAGGAAAGCTCCCCCTTAGTTCAAAAAGGAGGGTAATGATTTGCAATTTCTCCCCCTTAGTTGAAAATGCACTTATCAAGAAACAATGCTCCCCTGGGAAAATGCACCATCAAAAAGTGCCAATACGCAGATTTCTCCCCTTTCAAAATGCATATGAGTCAAAATGCAAGTTAGGAGCTTCAGGAGTATACTCAAAAGAGTGCAAAGATGCTCAACAGAGTTCTGATTCGATGATGCAAAAAATGCACAGAATTCTAGCAAAGGCTCAAACTGATCACTAAGTCTGAAATGAGAGCACAAAGAGCAGTTTCTAGCCGAAAAGGTATTCACCATCAACATAGCACATACATGTATAGACAGGAAGTCAAACAAGTGCTAAACATGTATACAAGGTGAACTACCCCTAGCACAGTTCAATCATCATGCTGATACCAATTGAAAAATGAAGCATCCACTTGTGATTTCAAAAATGTAATCGGAGTTGCAGTGGTGAAATTACACAAGTTCAGAAATCAGCATGTGACTGCTAGAGGTTGAATGCTTGTTATTGCCTAACTTTCCAACTGTGCGAAGCCTATGCATAAGCAATCAGAAGCTTAAAGCAACAGTTTCGGTCATACACTACACAGCTCAAGTTTAACTCAAAGTGCAATGAGAAACAGTCTCGAAACTGTGAGGTGTTAACAAGCAAACCCATCTCGATCTTTTCAATTCACTTAACTTGGTTCAGATTTTAAACAGAATAAGACATACCAAGCAAGTGAATGACTCAACACTAGAGACATAGCAACCTTGCATACATAAATAGCATAGGTGACTTTGACACATCCTACACATGCTAGTTGCATATCTCGATGGTGAACATTTTTAGGTTTTAAGTTCATTATCAAACTTCACCATTCCAAAATAGCTCAGCTCACAGTATGTATCAGTGATCAGAAAGAGCATAAGCTACAGCATCTACATAAAGCATTGGAGCCAAAAATTACACAGAGCATAGTTACATTCTTCAGACTATATTCATGAAGCTCAGAATGTAAAGGCGTAAGCTAAAATGCAAAGATGCATGAAGAAACCAAAAGGAAGCAAAAACAACTAAAAAAACAAAGTCAGTGTATCATACAAGAGTCAAAAATGTTTCCCCCATCTAAAAGGGGAAACACACACCAAGCTCACCTCTCAACCGATTAAAAGTTGATTGGTCCAAAGGCTTGGTGAAAATATCTGCCAACTGATGATGAGTATCGACATGGCGAAGGTCGATATCAGCCTTCTCATAGTGGTCTCGCAGAAAATGAAAGCGCACATCAATGTGTTTGGTCTTCGAGTGAAGCACGGGGTTCTTAGCAACGCTAATAGCACTCGTGCTGTCACAAAGCAAAGGAACGCGAGAAAAGCTCAGACCAAAATCACGCAAAGTGGCCATCATCCAGAGTAACTGGGAACAGCAGCTAGCTGCAGCAACATACTCAGCCTCTGTGGTAGACTGGGCGACACTAGACTGCTTGCGAGAAGACCACGATACAAGAGAAGAACCAATAAACTGACAAGTCCCAGAAGTGGACTTGCGATCAATACGGCAACCAGCAAAATCGGCATCGGAATAACCGCAAAGGGAGAGGGTGGAGGAAGCAGAATACCAAATCCCGAACTCAGCAGTTAAGGATAAGTACCTCATTATGCGCTTGACCGCCTGACGGTGAGAAGTGTGCGGCGACGACTGAAATCGCGCGCACAGACACACCGCGAACTGGATGTCCGGGCGTGTCGCCGTCAGGTACAGCCGCGACCCGATCATACTCCGGTACTCCTTCTGGTCCACTGCTTCTCCCTCCTTGTCCGCATCCAGGGCCATCGTGGTCCCCATGGGTGCTGGAAGAGGCTTGGCCTCACCCATGTCGAATTTCTTCAAAATGTCCCGGGTGTACTTGCCCTGGTGCACAAATGTTCCTTCCCGGGATTGCTTGATTTGCAACCCGAGGAAAAACGTCAACTCACCCATCATGCTCATCTCAAATTCCCTGCTCATTGTATCTGCAAACTTGGCAACCAAAGCGTGAGAAGAACCACCGAAAATGATATCATCCAAATAAATTTGGACCAAGAGAGTATCAGTGCCTTGCTTGAGGAGAAAGAGCGTTTTATCTTCACATCCCATTTTAAAACCCTTAGCAAGCAAAAAGGTTTTCGACCTATCATACCAGGCTCTAGTGGCTTGTTTCAAACCATACAAAGCTTTGTGAAGTTTAAAGACATGGTTTGGAAACTTGGGATTTTCGAAACCGGGGGGTTGTCTAACATACACCTCCTCTTCTATGTAGCCGTTTAAGAAGGCACTCTTGACATCCATTTGAAAAAGTTTGAAACCTTTGGATGCAGCAAAAGCCAAGAGTATCCTAATAGCCTCCAAACGAGCTATAGGAGCAAACGTCTCCTCATAGTCTATCCCCTCCTTCTAATTATATCCCTGGGCTACGAGTCTGGCCTTGTTTCTCACAACATGGCCATCTTCTCCCTGTTTGTTTTTGAAAACCCATTTTGTCCCAATAGGATGACACTCAGAAGGTGGAGACACTAGAACCCAAACCCGATTTCTCTCAAAGTTTTCCAACTCCTCATGCATGGCATTGACCCAATCCGGATCCGTCAAAGCGTGTCCAACATCTCGGGGCTCAAAATCAGCAACAAAAGCAGAATGAGCAAAGTGAGAGATTTGCCTTGACCGGGTGACGCGTTCGTCGATGCTACCGATCATCTACTGAGGGGGGTGTGGGCGCTGGATGTGTCATGGCGCCTCCCGTGCAGAAGTGATCTCCCCCTCAACAGCAGCTGGTGCCTCCTCGGGTACAAAAGGTACCGCTCGAGGTGGCGGATCCCACGGCCCCCAGGAAGAAGACGTGTCGGGGCCGTGAGTCGTCGTCGATGCCACTCCTTGCGGCACAGCAGGTGGAGGAGGAGGTGCTGGGTCATCCATGCCTTCAGCACCTTATTCTTCATCATCGAAAAGAGGCTCGCCAACCTCATGATCACCTGCACGCTCAAAACGAGAAGAGGGACAAACCATGGTCTCGTCGAAGGTGACATCGGGTGTCTCCATGACTCGGTTAGTGTCAAGGTTAAGTACACGATAAGCTCAAGTGTGAGTGCCATAACCCAAAAACACACCGTCAGAAGAATGAGACTCAAATTTGTCCAGGTTGCCCTTTTTGAGTATAAAACAATGGCAACCAAAAACTCGAAAGTAACTCACCTTGGGCAGTTTTCCAAAACGCAACTCATAAGAAGTCTTTTTCAAGAAAGCTCAAAGAAAAATGCGATTTGAAATGTAGCATGCAGTGCTCATAGCTTCGGCCCAATATCGCCTAGGAGTCCTATGCTCATCGAGCATCGTCCTGGCCATCTCTACAAGAGTCCGATTCTTCCTCTCTACAACACCATTCTGAGGGGGTGTGTAGGGGGAAGAAAACTGATGCTCTAAACCCAAAGAGTTACAAAACTTCTCAAAATCCGAATTCTTGAATTCAGAACCATTATCACTCCTAATAGCTCGCATCGAGTTCAAAGGGAACTCATTCTGAAGACGCAAAATCAGATTGCGAGCAAAGGAGAAAGTCTCGGTCTTCTCAGCTAAAAAGAAGACCCATGAATATCTCAAAAAATCGTCGACAACAACAAGCACATACCACTTCCCCCCAACTGAGCTCACCCAAGCCGGACCAACAAGGTCCATATGTAAAAGCTCTCCAGGGCGCTTAGTCATGACCTGAGTCACTGGATGGTGGGGAGCGGCAACCATCTTCCCATGTCTACAAGAATGGCAAACAAGATCCTTCTCCATGGACAACTTGGGCAATCCTCGGATAGTGAACTAAGTCTTGCAAGCAAGTCGAAGCTCAGGTGACCAAGTCTCCTATGCCACTTCCAAAGATCAGAGGAGGAAGGTCCAGCCAAAAGACAACGAGAAATACCAAATGACTCCGAGAAATCCGCACGAAAAACTTTTCCAAAGGGTGAAATCACACATACAAGATTGCCCTAAGGATCCAAAATGCGACTGAGATTCAGTTTAAAACGAATCTCATAGTCGTCATCAAAAAGTTGCAAAACAGAAAGAAGGTTAAAATGCAAGTTAGAAACAAGAGCAACATCGCGCAACACAAAGTGCTCATTAACTAGCACAGACCCACGAGACAGCACCTTACCTTTGCTGTTGTCGCCGAAGGTGATCTACTCCTTTCCGGCGACCGGACTAAGACTGGAGAACCACTTGGTGTTTCCGGTCATGTGCCTCGAACACCTGGAATCCACCAACCAAACGTTCTCCAATCATTTTACCTACATCAATAAAAAGACATAGGGTGAGCATACGGTCCAACACTGGGGTTAGTGAAGTGGGAAGAATACCAGTGTTGGGCCGGCTGCTCAAAAGAACGGTTAGTGTAAAAACCATTCCTAGCACACCTACGAAGGAAGCGATCACCACGTTTAGACAGACGTGGTCCGCTGGGGAAGGAGCGCTCACCGCGATACTCAAAACACGGTGGGGGAAAACGCTCAACTACAACGCCACCGCCACGGGGTCCATAGCCCATAAATGCAGGCTCCCGCCGGGCACGCTCTCTACGAGGCCTAGGCCTAGGAACTTGAGACACTGCACCTCTAGGCCTAGCATCTCTCCTCGGAGCTCTCCTCTGCCTAGGCCTGGGAACTTGAGGTTCTGGACCTCTGGGCCTAGCAGCACGTCTCTGAACATTTGGCGCATGTACATCATGGAGAGGATGGTACATGTCCACATTGTTCATCTCCCTAGCACGGCGCGCCTCTCTCTTGCGTCGAAAGCAAAACTCACTCAAGTGTCCATCTCTCCCACAATGCTCACAATGGTACCTCACCGCTCTCAAAGGGGGTTGTTGGTACACATGGTTGTGGGTTTGGATCACTTTGCCCTTCTGTGGCATAAGCTCCTCCTGGATGGGTGGCATGGTGTCCAGTTTGTTCTTGAGGTGGTTGGGTTTGGGATGCCACACTTGGTTTTTGGGTGGAGCTCTCGGAGGTTCCTCAAACACTCCATCCTTGGTGTTAGGTTTGAGAGGCTCTTTGGGTGGAAGCTTGGTAAGTTTGGGAGTAGTGGTGGAGTTGGGTTTCTCACTCGGGTTCAAACCACTCGACTCTCCAATCTTCCCAAAAGCAGAAAGATCAACACCCGGAGCAAAACCTACACCAGGACCTCCAGCAGCTCGCTTGAATTGGGAGATCATCATCCCGAGCTGCGGCTCACCACAAGACACCCATGACAAGATGGTCCGAAGGTATGTGTTTTCTTCCTCGGTTTGCATCTTGTCATGCTTCACATTGGCTATCTCCATCTCTAGGCCCTCACAAAGAACACACCTAGCCACACATGTGCTACCTGAGTTGGCCTCTTCAAGAGACACAATCATGGCATTCTTCTCTGCCAACTCAGATTGCAAGACAGGACAAGTCTTGCACGCACCCAACAGCATGGGTCTAGCCCGGAGCTCATCCACCTCTCCTACCAACACAGCATACTGGCTCCTCCAGGTGAGAAGGTCAGTCATGTGTGTGGTGCACATCTCACACTCCTCCTCATCGGTAACAACCACGGTGGACTTGACAAAATCAAGTTCCTTCACCGTATCCTCCCACTTCTGCCTAAACTCCTTGCGCTCTCTAGCGGCACGCCTAAGCAGCTTATCTTGACTAAGAAGCGCGGCAGTAAGTTTCTTGACCTCAGCGGAAAGCTCGTCGTGGGTCAGAAATACCTGGGAGGTGTCGTCATCGTCGTTGTTCCGAGGAGTGTCGCCTCCGACCTCATCACCAAGAGCCATGGTGCAGAAGCCGTCGTCGTCGGCGAAGAAGCAGAGGCCGTTGAGCTTGTCCTCGATCCTCTTCTTCTTCTCGGACTCGTCGTCGCTTGAAGAAGCGGAGTCGTCGTCCGAGTCGTCGACGTCGCTGAGCGTGGCGAAGAACGCATGGTGCTCAGCTTGGGCCTTCTCCAAGTACTTGGTCTTGATGTACTCCTTGTTGAAGCCGCCCTTCCGCTTGTGCCTCGCGGGGACGTACTTCTCCTTGCGCTTGCCGGAGTCGTACTTGTGCCCATGATCGCCCTTCCCAGAATGCTTGTTCTTCTTGGGACAGTTGGCGATGAAGTGGTCGGGGTCGCCGCACTCGTAGCATCCCGAGCGTCCTCCTCCGCGGTGACGGTTCATGCGGTTGTTGTGAAACCGCGAGAACCGGTTGGCAAGCAAAGCCAACTCGTCGTCTCCCAGAGACTCCAACTGCTCCTCTATGATAGAAAGAAGAGAATGCAAAGCAAAGCCTCCAGAGGGGTTAGCAGAAGAGCCAGAAACTGTCGGTGTTTCGACCCCTGGGGTATGACACCAACTAGTAATGTGACCGCGTGCTCTCTTTCTGGATGGTGATGCAAGGGGACACAAGATTTATCCTGGTTCGGGCAAAGAAGGCCCTACGTCCAGCGGGGGGAGGAGATTCTTGTATTACTTGCACCTAAGTGCTTGTACAGGGGCAATACAAGCTCAACGAGCGTGGACCGGAGTCCGGACTCGTATGTGTGTGTGGTGTGGACTTGTGCGAACACGTGTGTCTAGCCGTATCTGTGTAACCGGGCGAGTGAAGGTCCCTGGTGTCCCCTTTTATAGAGCAAGAGGAGGCCAGGGTTACATAGGTGTGATACAGGAGTCGGGATGTACAATGCCCAATACGGCGGAGAGTAGGAATCCCGTCTTGTCGATGCCACTGGAGCCGACGTGGGGGTTGCTGTTGAAGCGTCCTTGAAGCATGGCCTCCCTCCCGGGCGCGGACATGTAGGCGTGGCGAAGTGAGGCCATGCAGCGTCCATTCCAGCACGTACATGACGTGGCTGGGTCCCTCCGAGTCTTGGGGTACCTGTCCTCCAATAGCATGAAAGTAGCCGGGGCTCGAGGGGCTCAGAGCCGGCCTCGAGGTGGCGCCTACGGGGGGCTCGAGTCCCCGCAGGTATGGGCAAGTCCCGGGAAACCCGATTGAGCAGCAGGTATCCGGGCCTCGAGACGTGGCTTGGACGTGCAACAGTGTAGGGTATGGCTTAACAGTGTTGTACGTCCCCTTTTGACTATGCTTGTGGTGAAAACGAGGTTTGACCCTGACTCTGGCTCGCTGTGGCACGCATCGTGTGCCAGAGGATGGGACCGGAGTAGGTGAAAGCATTAAATGCGCTGCATGGAGTTGGTACGGTCGTCAGAGCTGGGGAGCGGAAAGCTTCCTCTTCGTGGGGGGTTTCGAAGGGTAGTGGAGCGCTCGCCCGAGCCCTGGTGCGGAGGGCTCGGGTGAGCGGAGGTCGGGCTCCAGCTCGAGGCCTGGGGTGTAATGAGCCTCGAGGGATAGGCTATCGTGCTGGAGAGGCTCGAGGTCCCCGCGTGGGGTCCCGAGGAGCGGTGTACGGCTGTAGCGGGTTTGAGGCCTACGCGCCGGGGCTCGAGGGGTTGGCTACCAGGAGGCGGTTGGTAAGGCTTTGGCGAGCCCAAGCTCCCTGACGGTGGGCCAGCGTTGCAGGCTTCGATGGGTTGGTTTTTTGGGAGGTTAGACTAACTGGGTTTATTAATTGGTGTTCTAGGTTTAACCTATTTGTTTTGCGTTGATTGAGGGTACCCCTTTTGCGGTCCCCCGACAGTAGCCCCCGAGCCCTTGTTTGAGTGCTGGCACTCGAGCAGGGGCTCTCTACCGGGATCTAGAGCGTTACTAACTGGTTCTCGAGGGTTTGGTTGTTTCGATTCCGTGGGTGGCGTGTGAGCGACACCCGCGGGTGTAGCCCCCGAGGCCACGGGGGAGTGGTTAGGACTCCCTCGTGGGCTTTTTTCACGAGTGTAAGTGTTAGTTGCGTTTTTAGGTTCGGGAGTGTCGAGCCCCCCGAGTTTTTCGGCCCTCTTTCGTCGAGGGGTGCTAGGCTGAACTGACCGGCCGGCTCTTCAAGCTGTCCGGCACGCCAATTGCCCTGGCTTGTCATCTCGCGAGTCCTTTTGATCGGATGCGAGGGGGGATGCCTCGTACTACCACGAGCGGGCGAGTATCGAGGTTCCCGGTGAGCTGGTAACGGGGAAATCTAAGTGAGACCTCGTGCCCCGTTCGATAGGGTCGACTGTAGCTCGGAGGCGATCTCATAAAGCATGGGCGCTCGGTCTGCAGGAGTGTCGGGTCCATTTGATAGGACCTGGTGGCTCGATGCCTCCCTCCGAGGGGATCTCACTGCACGTCGTGCGCCCCGCCTTGGATACACGTGAGGGGCCTCGAGGGCTTGGCCTTCGAGCGATGCTGCGAGTGGCGCCCCTTAGTGTCCCTAACTCGGGTGCTCGAAGCCGGCTGTCGAACCCTCTTCGAGGGCCAGCCTTCGCTGCTTCGAGGCTTAGGGCCGGGGCCCATTTTTACCTTCTTGAAGAAGCCTCCGTCGCTTGGAATCCTTCTGCCCGTTGGGCGCGCCTTTTTAGGCGAGGTAGTGGAGATCGTGGCGCTAGGGCGACTGACAAGAAGTCAGAGCGGCAGCCATGGTGGGCCCGGAGGAGCAGAGCGAGTGCGAAGTTGCCGCGTGTACCTGTCGACCGGCTCGAGATGCGGTTAGGTGGGCACATTAAATGCGTGCGGTTGCCTTTTCACCGCAGTGGGAGACCTCGCCCGTTGGGGTTTTTTCTTATAAATATCGAAAGAGGGGTGAGGGTTTCTTTTACTTTGCCTTTTCCTTCAGTTGGCGCAACTTCCATACGCTCTCTCCCCACGGTAGCGATAGGCAACCTTCCCGGCCGTCCATCCGCCGCTCAGATCCGCGCCGTCGCCGCCATGGCCGCCCAAGTGCTGCCGGCCGAAGACTGGAGCCCGACGAAGGCGACGCAGCAAGAGCTGGAGACGCTGGTGGAGCGGGGGCTTCTCCGCCCCAACCCGCAGGAGGGTCCTGCGTGGTGGATTCTTCCGTCGGCGGACCACCGAGAGCCACACCCGCCGGAGGGGTACGTGGTGAGCTTCACGCGCTACCACCGCATGGGGCTCGGCGTCCCGCCGAGCCGCTTCATGCAGGGGCTGACCCACCACTTCGAGGTGGAGCTGCAGCACTTCTCCCCCAACTCCATCTCGCACGCCGCCATCTACGCCGTGGTGTGCGAGGGGTATCTGAAGATCGAGCCGCACTGGGAGATGTTTGTCCACCTCTTCCGGGGCGAGCTCTTCAACAAGGCCGCGAAGCCTAGCGGGAGGAGGCTTGCGCGCGTAGGCTCCCTCACCATCACCGCAAGGACCGGGCCCTCGACGGCCAACGTTCCCCGCAACTACCTTCGCTACAAGCTTTCCACCAACCAGGCGGGGTGGGATGACCACTGGTTCTACCTGCGGAACGAAGGCGGGCTCCTTCCGCAGTACACCGGCAGGGTCATCACCCAGCGCCCGGATAAGTGGAACTGGGGCGTCGCGGCGGACAGGCAGCGCCACCTGATGCCGCTGATGAGCACGATGAGGGCACTGGTGGAGGAGAAGAAGCTAACCGTCCAGGCGGTCATTTGGGCGTTCCATCAGCGGAGGGTCCTTCCTCTGGCGGACCGCCCCCTTCTCATGTTCGAGATGGGGCCAAACGCCCCGCCTGAGGCGCTGAACCAGTCGAGGATGGCCGAGGAGAGGCTGTCTCAGAACGAGGCTACCTCCCGGGTGATGGTCACGGTCCATGGGTCGTTCCAACCTGAGGAGGCCAACCTAATCGTCATGGCACCCGACGAGAGGTGTCTCGACCTGGTAAGCCATCCTCGAGTCAAGCTGTCTCGAGCCTCCCCTCATTTCTCTTTTTCCGAATCTTGTTTTACTCTCCTTATGGTTTTTTCTTATCGAGTTTCTTTTTTGCAGGGGGAGTTCACATGTCGCGCGTCGTGTAACAGAACCGACCAATTTGCACCAGATTAAGCACGGAAAACCTCCGCTCTCGCAGAAATCATCGAGTACTTAAGCTCGTACAAACCCGGTAGTCCGGAAATCTCGAAGGATTTCAAATCATTCAACGACATCCAGCCAAGATCGTACTTGATCCACGAACATGCTCACGGGTTACATCATAGTTGCATAAAGTTCAAATTACATCGGAGTACGAAATAATATTACAAACCATAGTTTGATAGTAGTAGCGGAAGCAACATAGTCTTTAAAACATAAGTTTGGATTGTTCATAATTACGGTGCCATCAGTTGACCGGGTCCACAAAAGCAACAGACGAGACAAGTGTTGACCATGCCCTTGGTCTAGTCATCACCCGTTACCGGGTACAAGCAGTTCTCGCAGTAACCATAAAAGCACTGGCCATCTGCAACAACAAGGGAAATAAACCCTGAGTACAAGAAGGTACTCAGCTAGACTTACCCGTCAAAACCAGAAATAACGAGACTCCAAGGATCATGTAGGCTATATAAGTGGGGTTGGCTGTACATACTCCTTTGCATGAAAGCTTTAGTACTAAAACTCAGTTTCAGATGTTGGCAATTGCTTTTAGTCATTAACTCTACCTTACTAGATTTGCACCTGTACTAAACAAGCACTTGCTAATTAATCAATCAAGAGTGACTATTTCATCAATAGCCTTTCAGATTCCATAACCATTTTAGTTCCATAAGTTCTACGGGAGATGATATAAAGTCAATTACTCACTGTCCAGGAGCGATGGCGATTATAATCGATTCCTACCCAGCTGGGGATAAAATGTCTCACACTCGCCCAGCACATTCCGGCTACGGCAGTCGTAAGCTGCCAGTCAGGAGATTCGAGAACACAATGCGCGGGACGACCATGGGCCCTTCTACACCGGGGGTTATCTCAGTGCCAGGTCGCTCAATCTATAACTGCCCACGGTCATGCCAGGTCGATCAGGCCCTGCCTGCCCTCGGACCATGCCAAGTCGATCAGAATAGTTGCCCACGGTACAGCTGAGGCCCTGGGTGTTAGGCGTCAACATCTCCATCACCGGCTCGAATAACCTTACTCGGCTTCGCGGGAGGTACTCAGACCTACTCCGTTAAGTGATCGACGCGTTCAATTTGACTGAAGTTACATTCCCGAACGGGTCCTAGGCGACACAGACGGGAGACTACTAGCACACAGAACCCATGTTCTGCTGCTCTTACATCCCGCCTCCGTCTCAAATTAATTATCACATGGTTATCTCATGATAGCACAGGCTAACCATGATCAGTATCCACCTATTGCGGGAGATAGGAAATCATCCGACTTTTACCGGTCTAAGCAGGGCTAAGCATATAACGGGCCTAGACCTAAACAGGGATATCAAGATATATATTGCAGGTGGACAAGGATAAGTAATAATGCATCAACGGTAGCAATCAATTCCTATAACCTAATGCATCATTCATCATCAGGTTAATTAGAAAACATTTGCAAACCGTAGGAGTTAGAATGCTCCGGGGCTTGCCTTTCTCAAAGTCTGACGGACGGTGATCGCGGCACTCGGGTAGCTCGTCGGCGTCGATCCCTCCGGCTTCTTCTGTCAGGTTCTCCTCCGGACCGGGCTCTTCCAGTACTGACTGGGTCTGGATCTCCTCCGCTGATCCTGTATGATGCATAAAGTGCATGAATAGGATGAATGCACATAGAATGCATATGTGATGCACATGATCGACAACAATCAGGAGATAAGCACATGTCATCTACTGCATTCTCTTCAGCAAGGTAGTCGACATCATCCTAATCACTTAACCTATCATAGTCAATTGATTAAGCGATGTTGTCACCACATCAAAGTTTACTTAATGAGTTTATTACCCTCTATTACTTGCTGAAATAAAGCTAATTAGACTAGCCTATAACAGCAACCCATCCTAGATTGCTTCAGAAAAATCTACAGAAATTACTGGAAATTTACAGTACCTAATCCAGCTCCCTGTCCAAATTTCACCCCATTTGGACTTAAACTCTATTTTCTATGAAAAAGACAAATTCTATCATGAAAGGTGCTTTGAACTACACACCCTAGCAAAAAGTATCAAACAACAGATTTCATAATTTTTCTAAAAACTTCCTAGCATAAGAGCAGTCAGTAACAATGACCAAGTTCATATTCCACATATTTTAATTACTACAAAATTCACAAGAAAACAACATTTAACCAATTTTAAAGCTACTGCCAAATTAATTCACAGAACATCCTCATATTATATTTTTCTCTGAAATTACACACTTACACAAACCTATCAAAACTGGAATCACATTTTTCTAACTTATACATAATTAGTTATGCATTTTCCAAGTTATCAGCACTTTTCTAATGTAAATAAATCTACACATAAAAATGCCACCAAGAATGCATTCAACAGTTTTCACTGATAGATCTAAACATGCTTGACCTAACAAAATTTGTTTCACAGCATTTGGACTTAAAATGAGCCTTGTGGAAATTTTTGAAGCCTTTTTCATAATTCTGCAAAACACATTAAAAAGGAAAACTCAAACCTAAACGTACGGACTCCCAACTTGCTTCGGCCGAGGCACAAGACAAGGCTTCGGCACACCCGGCTCAACTCAGCCGATGCTGCGACACACTTCAACCGACTCGGCCGAGGCTCGACACAACACTCTGCACACCTACCGACTCGGCCGAGGCTACAACACTCTGCCGAGGCTAACTGACTCAGCCGAGGCTAACTCAACCGACTTGGTCGAGGCTCGAGGCGAAGGCTCGGCGCACCCGGCTTACCGAGGCCTACGGCACCCAAATTTCCCTTTTCCTCTCTCACATTCTCTCTTTGACTCGGTCAGCGAGGCTTACTGGTCAGACAACCAAGCGACTAGACGAGACTGGGCTCGGCGGTCAACGGCGGAGTTTTGCGCCGTGGTCGTTGACCGGCCCTAGCTCGTCGACGGCGACGCTTCCGGTGACACCGAGACCATCATTGGGTGCGGGTTTGCGGGGCGAACACGACTAACCGACTCGCTGAGCCAGAGGGATACTGGAGCAAGCTCGACGGCGGCCATGGCGGAGCGGCGGCTCTGCGACTCGGCGGCGGAACTCTTCCCGGCGGCTTGCGACTCGGCGAGATCAACACTAGCCTAAGCAAGACATAAGCGACCTATTGGAGCAACTCTCGGGCTTCGGCATCCCCAGCATTGCCCGGAGCGATGCACGGCGGCGGTCCATGGCGGACATGGCGGCGACACGGCTCGGTTCCGGCTGAACCTGGCGGCAGGGAGGCCTCCATCGAAACCTAGGCAACTACGGCGGTAGAGAAGACTAGAACATGGCTCGGCTTGGGATAGCTTGGCCGGAGATGACCGGTTCACGTGAGGGTCACGGTGGCGGGAGCTTGAGGATGGCATCCGCTGTTCCGGCGGCTAGAGAGGGAGAGAGGGGAAACCAACCCTTGCCGGAGAAAGAGGAGGTCAAGGCGGAGAAACTGGCGGGAGGAATCGAACAGCGGTGAGCGGTGGAGCGAGTAATCGCTCGCCGAGGTTCGGCGGGCGGCGGCGGCGCGGAGCTCTGGTGAAGATGGAGTGGAGTGGAGCGAGGAAGAGAGTGAGCAATGGAATGCTCCTCTGGTTGCGAGCACGGGGCGGAGCGAAGGCAAAAGGAACGAAGTGCTAGGTGCATTGCACCTGGCCGGTTCCCGTCGGGGGAGCTCCCAACCGGACGCGGCGGCGCCAGGCGTCGCGCTCCACGCGGCGAGCATGCACCGAGCGCCGGAGGGACGTGGCGAGTTCGGGCGCAAACCACGGGCGGCGGTGCCGGTGGTTTGGCCGGCCGGCGAGGCGGTCTCGCGGCTGCGGGCGGATTCGGTTGGCGCGGAGGGAGCGGCGTCCGTGAAGGAGAAGAAGGAGAGACTGACAGGCCGGGCCCACTAGGGTTAAACTAATGAAGTTTGGTTACAAACTTTGATGCTCTATAACTCCTAAACTAGACCGAATTAGGAAAAGGTCCTAAAAGCAAAGTTGCTTAAAATTTTGTAAGGAACAAATCATCTTTAAGGCTCAAGTCCAAATTCTGCATAGAAAAAGAAATTTACTTCTAATCCATTTTTCTAATGCAAGAAATCACATTTTAAAAGCTTTTTTCTGAGAAAGTGCTTTAAAGCAAAGTTGTTCCTTTCATCAAGATCTACAACTTTGTTATAAGGCATGTGGTCAGAAACAAAAAGCATAACAAGGTTATACTTAGACACTACACAAGGACTTAAGCATTCAACAAGCATATGCGCATGAAATGATGAGATGCTAAGCTCATGCCATGCCAAATTATGCATTTAGGGATTGCTTAACACCTAGGGTGTTACACGTCGAGGCCCCCATTGAGGGAGGATGCCGCGGAAACACAGGTGAGGCGCCTCTCTGCTCAGAAAGACAAGGAGAGTAAGGATGTCAGGAAGAAGAAAGAGAAAGAGAAGAATTTGCGTCGAGCGGCTCGGGAGTAGAGGCTTGCGAAGGCTCGTCGTAACCGGCAGCCTGGGGAGGAGTCCCCCGAGCTCAGTTCCTCGAGCTTGGAGGAGGACGATGATGAGGAGGAGAGTGATGACGAAGGGATGGATGCGCGTCTGAGGTGCGCGGGGGTCGTCGACATCAGGGCTGACCGCTCCTCTGTGCAGGAGGATGTCTTGGAGGTCCCCTCAGCGAAGGGATCGCGCGGGACGCAGCAGCGGAAGGCTGCACCGAGCCCAGCCTCGTCGGAGGCTCAGGGCCCGTCGAGCTCCGTGCCGGACGTGCCCCCTGACGCGAGGAAGCCTCAAACCAGGAGCACCATCGCCGCAGTGCAGAAGGAGGCCACGACCGCGTCGACCCAGGCGGGGGGTCTCGAGAAGGGCCGGTCATCGAGGAGCGGCCAACACGTCGAGAAGGACTCCGGGCCCGACCGCCGCAAGGCGTCGAGGGCGACATCGAGCCCGCGGAGGATTGGGCAGCACGAGAGGGCGTCGAGCCCGCGCCACCATGACCGCCGAGGGGGGAGCCCCCGTTCGTCTCGTGACGGGAGTCGCGAGCGACCCCGGAGCCCGTCGCCGCACCGCCGCCGGGAGAAGGAGGCAGGCACGGGGGGGCGTGACCGTCGGCACGAGCGCCGGAGTAGGTCCCGGAGCCCGCGCCGGGAAGGGCGCCAAGATGACCGCTCAAAGGAGACGCGGTCGCCCCCCCGGGACAGGAGACAAAAGGAGAGCTCTCCGCCGGGGTCGAGCCACGGGAGGCGTCGGGAGCCTTCCCCTCATCCTAGCCATGTGGAGATGGCTCAGGGGCGTGGCTCGAGCCAAAGGGCGGGCTCGAAGCAGCGGGTCCTGTGATTTGGGGAAGAAGCCCCACCATCACTTTGGGTAAGTAACATTTCTCAGTCTCGTAGGTAGCGAAGCTTTACCTTTTCACTTTTGGTGATGTGTGCCGTTTTCTGGCTTTCCAGGGAAAAGCGCTCCCGGCAGGAGGCGGACACCGCGGTGTCCAAGCGGGCCAAGACCTCGAGCTCTGCTGAGGTCCAAGCACCTCGAGGTATGGCTCCTTCCTCCGCTGGGGAAGCCGCTTGGCTGGTGAAGGCTCAAGCGGCCATGGCTCAGGGAAGCCAGATAACCGCCGCAGATTTTGGTGAGGCTAATGCCATCGGCCACGGGGGTCGAGGCTTTTTCCTGTTTCTGACGACGTTGTTCTCCTTTTTTCAGCAGAGATCGCGGCTCCTGGCACCGAGCCTGCCGCCACCGCGTCCGTCGCAACACCACCTCCTCCTCCAATGGCGTCTATCGAGAGGGCCACTTCTCCCCTTGCCACGACAACCACCTTGGGGGGAGCACCGGAGATAGGCGCGGCTCCGTCGGCGTCTGAGCCTGAGGGGATAGCGGCCCTTGAGGCCCCGGACGCCGCGAGCCATCTCGCTGGACAGGCTCCCCCACCGACGGAGCCTCGCCCGCCCGCAGAGAGGGAGAAGGAGGGGGAGGCGTCGGTGGAGAGGGTGCCGAGGTGGAGGAGCTCTTGGACAAGCTGGAGCAGGTGCTGCCCCTGGTCGAGGGCTCAACGCTGGAGGAAGCGTTCGAGGCACCGGCCGGGGTCGACAGGACGCCGGGAGACCCGACGAGGGAGGAGAGCTTGGGGACGAGCCACCCCTCGAGCGACCCGCTACCGCTCGAGTCCCCGCCTCCACGCGAGGCCGCGCCGTCGCCTCGGGAGGAGACGGCGCAGCGGGCGGAGATGGAGGAGGGGCGGAGGGAGCCGCAGCCTGTGCCACCGGTTGGTGGGCCGCAGCCGGCACCGCTCGAGTCCGAGGAGGAGGGCCTGCCCCTCGTCGAGGTCGATCGATCGGTGTGGCCATATCCTGATGCGCCGAGCCCGTCTGGCGCCATGATCCCCGTTGAGCGGCCGGCTCGGCAGGGGGTTCCGCGGGAGGCGCGGTCCATCTTCACGAAGGTGGCCGAGCTCATGGCGGAGGCGGAGAGGTCCTTCTCGGAGGAGTCAGAGAAGTCCGCGCAGGTGGCGGCTGCTCTCGCGAAGGCGGAGGGGGAGCTCCAGGAGCTCCGCGCCGAGCTGGGTCGGAACGCGCAGATGGCGAGCCGGCTCAAGAACGCGCAGGCGGAGGCCCAGGCGGCTCGAGACGAGGCCGCCTAAGCTAAGAGGGAGGTCACCACCACTCTGTCCGCGGTGGAGTCGTCGAGGAAGGAAGCCGCCGACGCCCGAAGCGAGGCCGCCACCGCCCGGTCTGCAGCGGAGGCGGCGAAGAAGGAGGCCAAGGAGGCCAAGAGGAGGCCGCCACCGCCGTGGCTAAAGCGGAGGCAGCGCAGCAGGAGGTGATCCGAAAGGATCTGGCCCTTGCGGAGACGGGCAAGCTGGACGAGGACCTTAGGGGCGAAAAGCTCGACGTGCTGTCCCAAAAGCGTACACTCAAGCAGCGCATCGAGGTCCTTACCAGCGACTTCGATGCTCTGGGCATGCATTGCCAAGGTAATTTTCATGCTTCGTCTTGCTTTGATCTCGAGACTCTTGCCACGCCGCGGACTCACTCTTTTCTGTTTGTTGCATAGATGTCGAGAAGACCGCCAATGAGCTCCGCGAGACGAATACGGCTCTCGTGGAGCAACTCCGAGGTGAAACCATGGTGGCGGAGCGAGCGCGCGTCACCCTCGACAGGCTCAGCTCCATGTGGGGTGCCGACCCGGTGGCCACGGCAAAGGGCGTAGTGGCTCGGGGCGACGCCCTGGTCGACACCCTGTGCTTCTTTGACGTGGCCGCGCGGGACCGCGTCAGGAGTGCTCTCCACCATGGCGTAAAGCAGGCGCTTGCGGCCGTCCGCTCCGGCTTCCGCTACCCGGTCAACGTCGTTGCCAAGGGCTTCATCGAGATCGAAGGGGAAGGACGAGGAGTGGAACGACCGCCGCGTCGACAAGATCTTGGAGAAGGTGGAGAGGCCGGGGGCGGCGTTCGCCAAGCTCTTCAAGGAGGACGTGCTGCCTCCTGATGCGGACAGTGGTGTAGGTGGCCCCCCTCCTCCTGGCCCGGACGTCGAGGCTGAGCTCGCAGCGGAAGATCTTGGGGAGGAATTCCAGATGGATGAAGAATGAGGCCTGCGTGCCAAATTTGGGCGTCGAGGCCCTTGTAAAAATTTATGTTGTGACTTATGGCCTGTCGAGGCCAACATGTGTATATGACTTGTTTGTTTAAAGAAGCTATTTTATTTTCAAATCTATTCGATCATTTCTCTTTATTGCAAGCTCGAGCTTTTACCGGCTTGGTCTGTGTTCCTTCGATACGCGTCACGAGTTCCTCAAGGGGAGGCGTAGGTAGGGTACTGTAGCCCGGGGGCGTAGGTGGCCGTCTACGTCGACGCCCCCTGACTCTTGGAGGCTCGAGGTATTTACGGACTTAGACGCTGCTAGTATGCTCGAGGTGCGAATCGAGACGAAGGTCGAATTTTTTGAAAAGGAAACGCGCTTTTTCCGGAGTCTGGGGAGGGGTTTCCCCCCTGTCAGCCCCCGAGGGAGGCTCGACCCTGAGCAAGGCAGGGTCGAGGCTACCTTAAGTTGCTAAGTAATATGAAAGATGGTGCACGAGTTTGCTCATTCATATTCAACGTGTTTGTACAAAGCAACAAAATGAACAAGGCCTCGAGGCCCTTAAGGGTAGAAGCGACGTAGCTGAGATATGTTCCATGCGTTCGCCAGGATCCTGCCTTGACCGTCGTAGAGCTTGTACGTTCCTGGCTTGAGCACTTCAGCTACGGTGTATGGGCCCTCCCATGGAGGGGTGAGCTTGTGGCGCCTTCGATTATCTTGCAGACGCCGAAGCACGAGGTCCCCCCCACTGCCAGGTCCCTCTTGCGCACGTGCTTGTCGTGGTAGCGTCGAAGCGTTTGCTGGTAGCACGCGGAGTTGATGAGCGCTACGTCTCGAGCCTCCTCGAGCTGGTCCTTGGCGTTGGCAAGCCTCTCGTCGTTGGTTTGCTCGTTGTAGGCTCGAAGTCGAGGGGAGCCGTACTCGAGGTCCGTAGGCAAGACAGCCTCGGCGCCGTAGGTTAGGAAGAACGGAGTGAACTCGGTGGCTCGACTCGGCGTAGTCCTGAGGCCCCACAGCACCGAGGGGAGCTCGGCAGCCCACCCGTTGCCGAAATTCTTGAGGGTCTTGAACAGCCTTGGCTTCAGTCCGTGGAGTATCATGCCGTTGGCGCGCTCGACTTGCCCGTTGCATTAAGGGTATGCAACCGAGGCCCAGCTCGCGCGGATGTTGTTGTCGTCGTAGAAGTTGGTGAACTTTTTGCCCGTGAACTGTGTGCCGTTGTCGGTGATGATGACGTTAGGCACCCCAAACCGGTGCATGATGTCGGCGATGAACTCGACGGCCTTCTCGGAGGTGGGGTCGCCTATAGGCTTAGCCTCGATCTACTTGGTGAACTTGTCGATGGCCACGAGGACATGCGTGCACTTTCCAGTCGTCATCTTGAGGGGACCCACGAGATCGAGCCCCCAGGTGGCAAACGACCAAGTGATGGGGATCATCTGCAGGGCGTGTGCGGGCTGGTGCGTTTGCTTGGCGTAGAACTGACACCCTTGGCAAGCTTGGACCAGGCGCTTGGCGTCTCCGATGGCGGTTGGCCAGTAGAAGCCTTGTCGGAAGGCGTTCCCTACCAGGGTCCTCGGCGCTGCGTGATGGCCGCAAGCCCCCGAGTGCATGTCGTCGAGGAGTCTGCGTCCTTCCTCGAGGGGGATGCAGCGTTGAAGGATCCCTGATGGGCTTCGACGGTACAGCTCTCGTTCGTCGCCGTAGATGACGTAGGTCTTGGCCCTTCGAGCGATGCGTCGGGCCTCCGTCTTGTCTTCCGATAGCACGCCTTGCGTCAGGTAGTCGAGGAAGAGTGTCCGCCAGTCGAGGGGTTGTGATGAAGAATAGGCGGGTGCATCAATCTGCATTGCCTCAGCGGATGTCGAGGGGTCATTTTCGAGGGGTGGCTTTGAAGGTCGAGCCCTCGTGTCCGGCTCGAGGGGTGGCATCGAGGGTGCGGATACATGGGTGTATGCCGAGTCTCTGAGTGATGAGTGATTGTCAACGGGTTTGATCGCATGTTCTCTGGCTTGTGTTGTGCAGGTGTCGAGCACGGAGACAGTGATCGAGGGCAAGGTGAAGGTCAAGTTGAGACGTGTCGTGCCGATGGACTGGGTGCGATGAAGGATGGGCGTGCCGTGCGGCGGACGTGCCATGCCGATGGATCGAGCAGTGAAGGGCGGACGTGAGGCTTGGACTGAGGGACCGGAGTGCCTGAGGATCAGCTCTGGTGGCTGGCAGCCTGGGACAGCGATGAGCGGAGACTTGCGGGGCACGGTGTTGCTCGGGTCGAGGACCTGGGGACACGTGTCGGAGGACGGGGTGCACGGGCGGTGCATCCCCTCTACGATGTCGGTTTGGTGGTAGAGCCAGGGAAAAACCATCGATGGACGGTTTCCAGGTTTCGGCCTCAAAACCTGGGCGTGGACGGTTTCCAAGTTTGGCCACAAAACTCGGGCTAAGGACGGTTTCCAGGTTTGGGCCTCAAAACCTGGGCGCGGATGGTTTGCTGAGTTTGGCCTCAAAACTCAGACGCTGGTGGGCTGGTTTCCCGGTTTGGGCCTCAAAACCGGGGGATAGCTGGAAAAGGCTGGTTTCCCGGTTTGGGCCACAAAACCGGGGGTGCAGGGCGAGGGCGGCATGTGGCAGCAATCGGAAGGTTGCGTGGAGGCAATGCGGACGACTTGTGCGGGCGTGGCCGAATAACCTTAGGGTTTAGCTGGTTCGCTCTGTAATTAGAATAGAGAGGGGTAGAGTAGGAAATAGACTCAGTCTAGAATAGGATAAGTAGTCAGGGGAGACACCCTCCTCCCGTATCTCAGTCATTTGCTCTTTCGCACTTAGGGTTTCTTGCTCTCCCATCCCCTGCTATAGCCTGCTGAGATCCGCAGAGAGACTTGACTCTGTGTACTGGTGATTTTGAGGAAAGGAGGCCGTAACCTCCTTGTCGTAGCGTGTGTTTGCGCTTCGGCTGCAAGATCGTGGTTGTGATTCGCGTTTCATTGGTGTTCTTCGCGGAATCCTTTTTCTCCACGTTCTTCCTGTCGCTTGATCTCTTTGGTTGGTTCATCTTTTGCAAAACCGTTTGAACCAAGTTGTTCTAGATCATGAGGCACTTCTTTCCACCGAAGGAATTAACCTCTAACCTCACGGTCTAGGAGATCAATCAATTTTTGTTTTGGATCGTGTTTTTGCTTCCTTGTCCCGAAATTTCTTGATTCACCGATTTGGAGTTAGGTTCGAGCCATGATCTCATAGAGATAGCTCACTAACATCCTTGTGACCCCTCAGATCGAATCCCAGGCCTAGAGCTTTTGATTCGAAGGAAATCGGGTTGAATCATCAAAGAACCGCACAGTTTTCGGGGGCATCGGACGCTGACACGGGAGCATCGGACGCTAGGGTTCTAAGCGTCGGATGCTCCGGTGACGCGTGTCACTTTCTGAGCGTTTGTAGTGGCATCGGACGCTAGGCATCGGACGCGTCCGTTGGCCATCGGACGCGCCAGAGCCAAAGCATCGGACGCTGGTTGTTCACTGTTCACAGCGTCCGATGGTGGAACAGTAAGGTTCCCGAGAGGTAGTTTTCGCATCGGACGCGTCCGGTGGTCTGGCATCGGACGCAGGCAGCATCCGATGCTACTGTTTTCACACGGTTTTGTCCGCGGTTCGCTCGTTCGTTGACGGAATTGATCTCTGTCTTTTGCGTTGGCTTTCTAGAGTTGTTTAGTATCCCGCTGTGCTTCTTGGAAGCATCCACCCTACATCTAGGGCCCTGGACATTTGCAAGCTCTAGGGATTGCTTCTGGGGTTTATTCTTGGGACAGTGGCTACTAGTTTCCGTAAGGAAAATTTGAAGCTCCCATTCACCCCCCCTCTGGTCGCTTTCTGAGTGCTTCTCGGTCCTTCAATTGGTATCGGAGCGGGTTAAGGATCTTCCACCTTAGCCGGTTCCAGATCCACAGAAGGCGACATGGATCGCGGCGTGGGCAAACCGCCGTTCTTTGATGGGACGAACTATGCGTATTGGAAGATACGCATGTCGGCCTATCTGCAGAGTTTGGGTGCTTCTATTTGGGATATTTGCAACTCTGCTGATTACGTGGTCTTGGCAGCTCGTGTCACTCAGCAACAGATCGATGAGCACGATGCCAATAGCCGAGCCCGTAATGCTCTCTTTTCTTGTTTGAGCATGGGTGAGTTTGATCGTGTTTCTCACCTCGCTACGGCTCGGAAGATCTAGGACACCCTCATGCGTTTCCATGAGGGCACCTCTCAAGTCAAAACCCGACTCTACGAGTCGTTCAAGCGTGAGTATGAGAACTTTCGACATCAGCCTGGCGAGAGCATAGAAAGTTTATTCGCTCGCTTTCAGGTGATTGTCAACAGGATGAGGGCTAACAAGGAGCAGTTGCCTTTTGACGATCATGAGCGTGCTTTGAAGCTTTTGCACACTCTTGATCGATCTGTGTGGGATTCCAAGGTTTAGGCGATCATCGAATCGCCTAACTATGAGACCCTCACATGCGATGAGCTCTTTAGTAAGCTCTAGTCCAGTGAGATTGACGCCATGTCGAGGGCTTCTTTTGCGAATCCTTCTGGCCCGACTATGGCTTTGGTTTCTGGCTCTTCCGCTAACCCCTCTGCTGGCTTTGCTCTTTCTTCACTCTTTTCTGTCACAGAGGACCAGCTTGAATCGTTGGGGGATGACGAGTTGGCAATGCTTGCCAACCGGTTCTCGCGGTTCCACAACAACCGCATGAACCGTCGCCACGGAGGAGGACGCTCAGGATGCTATGAGTGTGGCGACCCCGAACACTTCATCGCCAACTGCCCCAAGAAGAAGCATTCATCTGGGAAGGGCGATCATGGGCACAAGTACGACTCCGGCAAGCGCAAGGAGAAGTATGTCCCCGCGAGGCACGAGCGGAGGGGCGGCTTTGACAAGGAGTACATCAAGAAGAAGTACTTGGAGAAGGCCCAAGCTGAGCAGCGTGCGTTCTTCGCCACGCTCAGCTACGTCGATGGCTCGGATGACGACTCCGCTTGCTCAAGCGATGATGAGTCCGAGAAGAAGAAGAGGATCGAGGACAAGCTGAACGGCCTCTGCTTCTTCGCCGACGACGACGGCTTTTGCGCCATGGCGCTTGGTGATGAGGTCGACGGCAAGCTGGAGCACACCCCTCGGGACGACGACGACGATGACACCTCCCAGGTATCCCTCACCCACGACGAGCTTTCTGCTGAGGTTGAGAAGCTTACTGCCGCGCTCCTTAGTCAGGACAAGTTGCTTAGGCGTGCCGCTAGAGAGCGCAAGGAGTTTAGGCAGAAGTGGGAGGACACGGTGAGAGAGCTTGAGTTTGCCAAGTCCACCGTGGTCGTGTCGGAAGAGGTTGAGTGTGAGATGTGCACCACGCACATGACTAACCTTCTCACTTTGAGAGGTAAGTATGCTGCGTTGGTAGGAGAGGTGGATGAGCTGAAGGCTAGACCTTCTCTGTTAGGTGCGTGCAAGACTTGTCCTGTCTTGCAATCTAAGTTGGCAGAGAAGAATGCCAAGATTGTGTCTCTTGAGGAGGCCAACTCAGGTAGCACTATTGTGGCTAGGTGCGCTTTGTGTGAGGGTTTGGAGATGGAGATTGCGAATGTCAAGCATGGCAAGATGCAAACCGAGGAGGAAAACACATACCTTCGGACCATCTTGTCATGGGTCTCTTGTAGTGAGCCGCAGCTCGGGATGATGATCTCCCAATTTAAGCGAACTGCTGGAGGTTTTGGTGTAGGTCTTGCTCAGGGTGTTGATCTTTCTGCTTTTGGGAAGATTGGAGAGTCGAGTGGTCTGAATCCTAGTGAGAAGCCCAACTCCACCACTACTCCCAAACTGACCAAGCTTCCATCCAAAGAGCCGGTCAAGCCTATCACCAAGGATGGGGTGTTTGAGGAACCTCCGAGAGCTCCACCCAAGAACCAAGTGTGGCATCCCAAACCCAACCACCTAAAGAACAAGCTAGATACAATGCCACCTATCCATGAGGAGTTGCCACAGAAGGGCAAAGTGATCCACACCCACAGTCATGAGTACCAACAACCCCCTTTGCGTGCGGTGAGGTATCATTGTGATTTCTGTGGGAGAGATGGACACTTGAGCGAGTTCTGCTTTAGGCGCAAGAGAGAGGCGCGCCGTGCTAGGGAGATGAACAACCCGGACATGTACCATCCTTTTCATGATGTACATGCGCCGAATGTTCAGAGGAGAGCACCGAGACGTACTGCTTGGCCTAGAGGCGCAGTTCCTCAAGTTGTTAGGCCTAGGCCTCGTAGAGAGCGTGCCCGGCGGGAGCCTGCAGTTGCAGGTTTTGGACCCCGTGATGGAGGCTTTGTAGTTGAGCGCTATCCCCCACCGCAGTTTGAGTATCGCAGTGAGCGCTTCTTCCCTAGCGGACCACGTTTTCCTGAGCGTGGTGATCGCTACCCCCGTAGACAGTCTAGGAGTGGTTATTCTGCTAACCGTTCTTTGAGCAGCCGGCCCAACACTGGTATTCTCCTTACTTCACTAACCCCAGTGTTGGACCGTATGCTCACCTTATGTCTTTTTATTGATGTAGGTAAAACGGTTGGAGGACGTTTGGTTGGTGGATTCCGGTTGCTCGAGGCACATGACCGGAAATGCCAAGTGGTTCTCCAGCCTTAGCCCTGTTGCCGGAAAGGAGTACATAACCTTCGGCGACAATAGTAAAGGTAAGGTGTTGTCTCGCGGATCGGTGCGGGTTAATGAGCACTTTGTGTTGTGTGATGTTGCTCTTGTTTCTAACCTGCATTTTAACTTGCTTTCTGTTTCGCAACTTTTTGATGATGACTACGAGATTGGTTTTAAACCGAACCTTAGTCGCATCTTAGATCCTCAAGGCGATCTTGTATGTCTGATTTCGCCCTTTGGGAAAGTCTTTCGTGCGAATTTCTCGGAGTCGTTTGGTTCTTCTCGTTGTCTTTTGGCTAGTCCTTCTTCCTCCGATCTTTGGAAGTGGCATAGGAGGCTCAGTCATTTAAGCTTCGACTTGCTTGCAAGACTTAGCTCACTTGGCCTAATCCGAGGATTGCCCAAGCTTTCGATGGAGAAGGATCTAGTTTGCCATTCTTGTAGACATGGGAAGATGGTTGCCGCTCCCCACCATCCAGTGACTAAGGTCATGACCTCGCACCCTGGAGAGCTTTTACATATGGACCTTGTTGGTCCGGCTCGGGTGAGCTCGGTTGGTGGCAAGTGGTATGTTTTGGTTGTTGTTGATGACTTTTCGAGGTATTCGTGGGTCTTCTTTTTGATTGAGAAGACTGAGACTTTCTCCTTCGCTCGCAATCTGATTTTGCGTCTTCAGAACGAGTTCCCTTTGAACTCGATGCGAGCTATTAGAAGTGATAATGGTTTCGAATTCAAAAATTCGGATTTTGAGAAGTTTTGTAACCGCTTTGGTTTGGAGCATCAGTTTTCTTCCCCCTACACACCGCCCCAAAATGGTGTTGTAGAGAGGAAGAATCGAACCCTTGTTGAGATGGCCAGGACAATGCTCGATGAGCATAGGACTCCCAGGCGCTATTGGGCCGAAGCTATGAACACTGCATGCTACATTTCAAATCGCATTTTTCTGAGAGCCTTTTTGAAGAAGACTTCTTATGAGTTGCATTTTGGTCGCCAGCCCAAGGTGAGTTATTTTAGAGTCTTCGGTTGCCACTGTTTATTTTGAAAAAGGGGAACCTGGACAAGTTTGAGTCTCGATCTCTGACGGGGTATTTTGGGTTATGGCACTCACACGAGAGCATATCGTGTACGTAACCTTGATACTAACCGAGTCATGGAGACATCAGATGTCACCTTCGACGAGACTCTTGTTTCTCCTTCTTCTCGTTTTGAGCGTTGCAGGTGATCATGAGGTTGGAGAGCCTCTTTTTGATGACGAGGACGAGGGTGCTAAAGGTTATGGATGATCCAGCACCCCCTCCACCTGCCGCGCCGCAAAGAGCGGCCTCGACGACGACTCACGGCCCCGACACCTCTTCTTCCTGGGGGCCGTGGGATCCTCCACCTCGTGCGGTACCTTTTGTACCCGGGGTGGAAACCAGCTGCTGATGAGGGGGAGGTCACTTCATCCCGGGGAGGCGCCACGACAACTCCAGCGCCAGCACCCCCCTCAGCAGATGATCGACGACATCGGCGAGCGAGTCACTCGCTCCAGGTCACAACACATCTCTCACTCTCCTCACTTCGCTCACTCTGCTTTTGTTGCTAATTTTGAGCCCCGAGATGTTGGACACGCTTTGACGGATCCGGATTGGGTCAATGCCATGCATGAGGAGTTAGAAAACTTTGAGAGAAATCGGGTTTGGGTTCTAGTTCCACCTCCACCTGACTGTAAGCCTATTGGGACAAAATGGGTTTTCAAAAACAAGCAAGGAGAGGATGGCCACGTTGTTAGAAACAAGGCCCGGCTTGTAGCGAAAGGCTATAGTCAGAAGGAGGGGATAGATGAGGAGACGTTTGCTCCTGTAGCTCGTTTGGAGGCTATTAGGATACTCTTGGCTTTTGCTGCATCCAAAGGTTTCAAATGTTTTCAAATGGATGTCAAGAGTGCCTTCTTAAACGGCTACATAGAGGAGGAGGTTTATGTTGAGCAACCCCCGGTTTTGAAAATCCCAAGTTTCCAAACCATGTCTTTAAACTTCACAAAGCTTTATATGGTTTGAAACAAGCCCCTAGAGCCTGGTATGATAGGTTAAAAACCTTTTTGCTTGCTAAGGGTTTTAAAATGGGATGTGTAGATAAGACGCTCTTTCTCCTCCGGCAAGGCAAAGACACGCTCTTGGTCCAGATTTACGTGGATGATATCATTTTCGGTGGTTCTTCTCACGCTTTGGTTGCCAAGTTTGCAGATACTATGAGCAGGGAGTTCGATGAGCATGATGGGCGAGCTGACATTCTTTCTCGGGTTGCAAATTAAGCAATCCCGGAGGGGACGTTTGTGCACCAGGGCAAGTACACGAAGGACTTGCTGAAGCGGTTCGATATGGGTGAGGCCAAGCCTCTTCCAACACCCATGTCGACGACGACTGCCCTGGATGCGGATGTGGATGGAGAAGCAGTGGACCAGAAGGAGTACCGCAGCATGATCGGGTCGCTACTCTACCTGACGGCGACACGCCCGGACATTCAGTTCGCGGTGTGTCTGTGCGCGCGCTTTCAGGCGTCGCCGCGCACTTCTCACCGTCAGGCGGTGAAACGCATCTTCAGGTACCTTCGTTTCACACCTGAATTCGGGATTTGGTATTCTGCTCCTCCTTCCATCCACCCTCTCGCTTTGCGGTTATTCCGATGCCGATTTTGCTAGGTGTCGCATTGAGCGCAGTCCACTTCTGGGACTGCCAATTTATTGGATCTTCTCTTGTTTCGTGGTCTTCTCGCAAGCAGTCTAGTGTCGCCCAGTCTACCACGGAGGCTGAGTATGTTGCTGCGGCTAGCTGCTGTTCCCAGTTACTCTGGATGATGGCCACTTTGCGTGATTTTGGTTTGAGTTTTTCTCGAGTGCCTTTGCTTTGTGACAGCACGAGTGCTATTAGCGTTGCTAAGAACCCCGTGCTTCACTCGAAAACCAAACACATTGATGTGCGCTTTCATTTCTTGCGAGACCACCAGGAGAAGGGTGATATCGACCTTCGCCATGTCGATACTCATCACCAACTGGCTGAAATTTTCACCAAGCCTTTAGACGAATCAACCTTTAATAGGTTAAGGGGTGAGCTTGGTGTGTGTTTCCCCTTTTAGATGGGGGAAGCATTTTGAGTTGTATCCTAGTCTGACTCTTTTACTTAGATCTTCTTTTCTGTTGCATTTAGCATACGCATTTACATTCTGAGCTTCATGTTTATAATCACTAGAATGTAACTATCCTCTGTTTAGTATGCTCCGATGCTTATGATTGATGCTTGTAGCTTATGCTCCTTCTGATCACTAATACATGTTATGAGCTGAGCTATTTTTGAAATGGTGAAGTTGCTTAATGTATATAATCTGGAAATGTTCACCATTGAGATATGCCACTAGCATGTGTAGGGTGTGTTGAGTCCATTCCTGCTTTTCATATATGCTAGGTTGCTATGTCTCTAGTTCTGAGTCATTCACTCGCTTGGTCTGTTCATATCATGTTTAAAATTTGAACCAAGTTTAGTGAATTGAAAAGATCGAGATGGGATTGCTTGTCAACACATCACGGTATCGAGACGGTTTCTCATTGCACTTTGAGTTAAATTGAGCCATGTAGTGTATGACCGAAACCGTAGCTTTAAGCTTCTGATTGCTTCGGCATAGGCTTCGCTCGGTTGAAAAGTTAGGCAAAGACAAGCTTTCAACATCTCGCAATCACATGCTAAATAATTGAAATTGTGAATTCTTTACCGCTGCAACTCCGATATAAAACTGAAATCACAAGTATATGCTTCATTCCTATGCATGATGATTGAACTTTGCTAGGGGTAGTTCACCTTGTATACATGTTTAGCAATTGTCTGGATTCCTATCTATACATGTGTAGTGCTATTTCGATGGTGACTATCTTTTTGGCTAAAAACTGCTCATATGCTTCATATTTCGTATGTGTGATCAGTTTGAGCCTTCGCTATTTGAGTGCTTAGTTGTGCCATTGGAGCTATACCGACTAGAGCATTTTTGCACTCTTTTGACTATATGCCTGAAGCTGCTAACTTGCATTTCTAACTTCATATGCATTTTGGAAGGGGGAGCTGTGTTGGCTCAAGAGAAGAGTTTATGCTTGATAAGTGCATTTTCAACTAAGGGGGAGAGTTTTTGCAAATCATATGTCTCCTGGAGTTCAGCTAAGGGGGGAGCTTTTGCTAAGGGGGAGTCCCGGGTTGCTTGCACGTGTCGAGGGGAGTTTTGCTAGTTGTGTTGAGCCGTTGCCTCTGTCTTGAGGGACTAGCAACATTTCCTCATTTGGCGTCGAGGGGATTTTGATTGGTTCGGAGACCTTTCAGTTGTTTTCAATTGGTTCGGAGTGGTTTTCGTGCTAGTTGTGTTGAGCCTCTGTGCCTCTATCTTGAGGGACTAGCATTTTGCCATTTTTAGCTCTGATTTCCAATTGGTATTTTGCTAGCGGTGTTGAGCCTGTTCTACCTCTTCTTGAGGGCTAGCTTTGCTTTGCTTGGTTGCGTCGAGCCGTTGCTCATGTCTTTGGGGACCAAGTTCGCTTCTTCCACTTGACCTTCTTCAGCTTTGCTATGCTTTTGGGTCATTTGGTCGAGTTCTCTTCTTCTCCTTCTTCTTTCTTTTCTCTTTCTCTCATTATGATTTGTGTGAGTAGTTGACAATGCACTCATCAAGGGGAGATTGCGGATACATGGGTGTATGTCGAGTCTCTGAGTGATGAGTGATTGTCAACGGGTTTGATCGCATGTTCTCTGGCTTGTGTTGTGCAGGTGTCGAGCACGGAGACAGTGATCGAGGGCAAGGTGAAGGTCAAGTTGAGACGTGCCGTGCCGATGGACTGGGTGCGATGAAGGATGGGCGTGCCGTGCGGCGGACGTGCCATGCCGATGGATCGAGCAGTGAAGGGCGGACGTGAGGCTTGGACTGAGGGACCAGAGTGCCTGAGGATCAGCTGTGGTGGCTGGCAGCCTGGGACAGCGACGAGCGAAGACTTGCGGGGCACGGTGTTGCTCGGGTGAGGACCTGGGACACGTGTCGGTGGACGGGGTGCACGGGCGGTGCATCCCCTCTACGATGTCGGTTTGGTGGTAGAGCCAGGGAAAAACCATCGATGGACGGTTTCCAGGTTTGGGCCTCAAAACCTGGGCGTGGACGGTTTCCGAGTTTGGCCACAAAACTCGGGCTAAGGACGGTTTTCAGGTTTTTGCCTCAAAACCTGGACGCGGATGGTTTGCTGAGTTTGGCCTCAAAACTCAGACGCTGGTGGGCTGGTTTCCCGGTTTGGGCCTCAAAACGGGGGATAGCTGGAAAAGGCTGGTTTCCCGGTTGGGCCACAAAACCGGGGGTGCAGGGCGAGGGCGGCACGTGGCGGCAATCGGAAGGTTGCGTGGAGGAAACGTGGACGACTTGTGCGGGCGTGGCCGTCGGATCTACCTACCACTTGAGTTGGTCCAGAATAACCTTAGGGTTTAGCTGGTTCGCTCTGTAATTAGAATAGAGAGGGGTAGAGTAGGAAATAGACTCAGTCTAGAATAGGATAAGTAGTCAGGGGAGACACCCTCCTCCCGTATCTCAGTCATTTGCTCTTTCGCACTTAGGGTTTCTTGCTCTCCCATCTCCTGCTGTAGCCTGCTGAGATCCGCAGAGAGACTTGACTCTGTGTACTGGTGATTTTGAGGAAAGGAGGCCGTAACCTCCTTGTCGTAGCGTGTGTTTGCGCTTCGGCTGCAAGATCGTGGTTGTGATTCGCGTTTCATTGGTGTTCTTCGCGGAATCCTTTTTCTCCACGTTCTTCCCGTCGCTTGATCTCTTTGGTTGGTTCATATTTGCAAAACCGTTTGAACCAAGTTGTTCTAGATCATGAGGCACTTCTTTCCACCGAAGGAATTAACCTCTAACCTCACGGTCTAGGAGATCGATCGATTTTTGTTTTGGATCGTGTTTTTGCTTCCTTGTCCTGAAATTTCTTGAATCACCGATTTGGAGTTAGGTTCGAGCCATGATCTCTTAGAGATAGCTCACTAACATCCTTGTGACCCCTCAGATCGAATCCCAGGCCTAGAGCTTTTGATTCGGAGGAAATCGGGTTGAATCATCAAAGAACCGCACAGTTTTCGGGGGCATCGGACGCTGACACGGGAGCATCGGACGCTAGGGTTCTAAGCGTCGGACGCTCCGGTGACGCGTGTCACTTCTGAGCGTTTGTAGTGGCATCGGACGCTAGGCATCGGACGCGTTCGTTGGCCATCGGACGCGCCGGAGCCAAAGCATCGGACGCTGGTTGTTCACTGTTCACAGCGTCCGATGGTGGAACAGTAAGGTTCCCGAGAGGCAGTTTTCGCATCGGACGCATCCGGTGGTCTGGCATCGGACGCAGGCAGCATCCGATGCTACTGTTTTCACACGGTTTTGTCCGCGGTTCGCTCGTTCGTTGACGGAATTGATCTCTGTCTTTTGCGTTGGCTTTCTAGAGTTGTCTAGTGTCCCGCTGTGCTTCTTGGAAGCATCCACCCTACATCTAGGGTCATGGACATTTGCAAGCTCTAGGGTTTGCTTCTGGGGTTTATTCTTGGGACAGTGGCTACTAGTTTCCGTAAGGAAAATTTGAAGCTCCCATTCACCCCCCCCTCTGGTCGCTTTCTGAGTGCTTCTCGGTCCTTCAGAGGGGCCAGCCCCCAGGCCGATTTTGACGGATGGCTCAAAAATGTCCCTCGAGAAGACATTTGGTGGGACGGTGTCGCGCGTGGATGCTAACTTAGCCAGCTCGTCTGCGGCCTCGTTGAACTTTCGAGCGATGTGGTTGAGCTCGAGGCCATAGAACTTATCTTCTAGCTTGCGCACCTCCCCGCAGTATGCTTCCATCTTGGGGTCGACGCAGCTCGAGCGTCGAGGCGTCGGAACTCGAGCTCGATGGCGATGCGCAGCCCATTGACGAGGGCCTCGTACTCAGCAACATTGTTGGAGGCGGGGAAGTGCAAGCGTAGCAGGTAGCGCATGTGGACTCCGAGGGGCGAGATGAAGAGCAGGCCCGCGCCTGCCCCCGTCTTCATGAGGGATCCGTCGAAGTACATAGTCAGAGCTCGGCTTGGATTTGTGCCGGCGGGAGCTGGGTGTCGGTCCATTCAGCAACAAAGTCCGCCAACGCTTGTGACTTGATGGCTTTTTGCGAAGCCTAGGTAATGGCCTCCCCCATTAGCTCGGTAGACCACTTGGCGATGCGCCCCGTGGCCTCCCGATTGTTGATGATCTCTCCGAGGGGGAAGGATGACACCACCGTTACGGGATGAGCGAGGAAGTAGTGCTGGAGCTTGCGCCTCGTGAAGATGATGTCGTAGAGCAGCTTCTGGATGTGCGGGTACCGGACCTTGGCCTCGGAGAGCACCTCACTGATGAAGTACACCGACCGTTGGACCGGTAACGCGTGACCCTCCTCGTGCCTCTCGACGATTATGACCGCGCTGACCACCTGGGTGGTTGCGGCCACATAGAGGAGGAGAGGCTCGGGGGGATCGTCACCCTGGGCTGGTCGTGGTGGCACGAGAATTGGCGCGGAAGTCAGCAACCTCTTCAACTTGGTTAGGGCCTCCTCTGCTTCGACGGTCCACGCAAAGTGCTTCGTTTTCTTCAGCAGGCGGTAGAGGGGTAGCGCCTTTTCCCCTAGCCTCGAGATGAACCTGCTGAAAGCGGCTAGGCAGCCCGTCACTTGCTGTATGCCCTTGAGGTCTCGGATCGGGCCCATCTTCGTGACTGCTGAGATCTTTTCAGGGTTGGCCTCGATCCCCCGCTGTGAGACAATGTAGCCAAGTAGCATGCCCCGAGGCACACCAAAGACACATTTCTCGGGGTTGAGTTTCACATTCTTGGCCCGAAGGCACTCGAACTTGGTCTCGAGATCGCGGATGAGGTCCCCGACTTTGTTGGTCTTAACCACGATGTCATCGACGTAGGCCTCAATGGTTTTGCCTATGTGTTCGCCAAAGATATGCTGCATGCAACGCTGGTACGTTGCCCCAGCGTTTCGATGGCCGAAGGGCATTGTAACATAGCAATACATACCAAAAGGTGTAACAAAAGAGGTAGCGAGTTCGTCGGATTCTTTCATCTTAATCTGGTGGTAGCCGGATTACGCATCGAGGAACGAAAGTACTTCACACCCCGCAGTGGAATCGACAATCTGATCAATTCTAGGTAAAGGAAATGGAACTTTTGGGCATGCTTTATTCAGACGGTGTAGTCTACACACATCCGCATTTTTCCATCTTTTTCCTAACTAGTACAGGGTTAGCTAGCCACTCTGGGGTGAAATACCTCCGTGATGAATCCAGCCGCCAAAAGCTTGTGCACCTCCTCGCCGATGATCCTACGCTTCTCCTCGTCGAAGCGACGCAGGCGTTGCTTCACCGGTCTGGACCCGGCCTGGATCTCCAAGGCGTGCTCGGCGACTCCCCTCGGTATGCCTGGCATGTCCGAGGGGCTCCACGCAAACATGTCGATGTTTGCACGGAGAAAGTCGACGAGCACTGCTTCCTATTTAGGCTCGAGGCTGGCACTGATGGCCAGCGTCTTGCCGTCGGTCGAGGTCGGGTCGACGGGTATCTGCTTGGTGTGTTCTGCCGGCTCGAAGGTGCCAGCGTGGCGCTTTGCTTCAGGGGCCTCCTCGGTGGCCAGGGCTGCTAGGGCCTCGAGCGAATCGAGGTGGACGTTGGCCTCCCCACGCTCGACGCACTCCACGTCGCAGTGGTACGCGTGCTCGTAGGAGGTGTCGACGGTGATGACCCCTTTCGGCCCCGGCATCTTGAGCTTCAAGTATGTGTAGTTGGGGACCGCCATGAACATGGCATAGCCGGGCCTGCCGATGATGGAGTGGTAGGTTCCTTGGAACCCGACCACCTCGAAGGTGAGCGTCTCCCGGCGGAAGTTGGCCGGCGTGCCAAAGCAGACAGGTAGGTCGATGCGCCCTAGGGGGTGGGCCTTCTTCCCTGGTACGACTCCGTGGAAACCCCCGACGCTGGGTCGGAGCTGGTCTCTCGAGATCCCCAGGAGGTCGAGGGTCTCGAGGTATATGATGTTGAGGCTCGAGCCCCCATCCATCAACACCTTGGAGAACCGTACATCGACGATGACGGGGTCGACGACAAGAGGGTATGCTCCCGGGTTTATGACATGATCCGAATGGTCGTCACGGTCGAACGTGATCGGCGCATCAGACCAGTCGAGGCACCAGGGGGCGTCGTGGCGGAGTGCAAAGATCTCCCTGTGCTCCTTCTTTCTCTCTCGAGCTGAGAGCCCGACGGTCGGGCCCCCGTAGATCATGAAGCAGTCGCGCACCGGGGGGAAGTCCGCGCCCCCGTCGTCGCGTCGATTGTTGTCCTTGCCCTTAGGCACGTCCTCCTTCTTGTCGCCGAGCTTGGAGTAGAAGCCCTTCAGCAGTCGGCAGTCCATCAACTTGTGATTCATGGGGCCCTTGTGATAAGGGCAGGGGTCCTCGAGCATTTGGTCGAAGACAGCCCCATCAGGGGGGCCTCGAGGCTTCTTATGGTCGAGGGAGCCCATGAGCACTTCTTCATCGGCGTCGCGCTTTGCCTTCTGACCTTTGCCTTTGTTCTTCTTCTTTTTGATGTTGTTGTTGCTGCGGTTCCTGACGTCGTTGCCCTTGCTCGAGCCCTCCGGTGCGGCCACCGCCTTGCCTTTGTCCGTGGAACGGCCAAAGAAGGCCCCCACTGCCTCGTCGCCCGAGGCAAAGCTGGTGACACGATCCATCAGCTCCTCGACCGTCCTGGGACGGTAGCGCCCTAGCTCGTGAACTAGCTCTTGGCATGTCGTGCCCGCGAGGAACGCTGAGATGACATCCTCATCAGGCACGTGGGGGAGCTCGAGGCGCTGCTTCGAGAACCGCCGAGCGAAGTCGCGGAGGGGCTCGTCCGCTGCCTGCCTGCAACGCCTTAGATCCCAGGGGTTGCCTGGGCGTACACAAGTCCCCTTGAAATTCCCGTCGAAGACCCTGACTAGGTCGGCCCAGTCATGGATCCGATCCGGTGGGAGCCCCTCGAGCCACCGGCGGGCGGTGTCCGAGAGGTAGAGTGGGAGCTGGCGTATGATCACGCGGTCGTCGCTCTTCGCTCCGCCCAGTTGGCAGCCTAGGCGGAAGTCGGAGAGCCAGAGCTTGGGCTCGACCTCCCCGTCATACTTCACGATGTTGGTCGGTGGTCGGAAGCGGTCGGGGAGGGTGAGCTGCGGATGGCCCGGCTGAAGACCCTGGGGCCCGGGGGCTCGAGGGCTTGCCGGTCCTTGTCGCTGTCGTAACGCCCTCCTCGATGGGCGTTATAGCCACGCTCCTCGGCCCCTTTGTCCTTGCGCCGCGGTTGATGTCGTTGCGGGCGTCATTGGCATCTCGAGGTGGCCTGCTGTCAACGATCTGTTCCCAGACTGGCCTAGCTCGAGGGGCGTCCGGCTGGTGGACGGACGTCTCCCGCTCATTGCGGGGCGCGTCGGCTGGCTTCCCCCCGGCCGCTCCGCGCCGTCGCGAGGCTGAGCTCTCGGCCTGCTGCACAGCAGCTGTTTCGAGGAGGTTCTTCATTTCCCCGAGCATGCGCCTGGCGTCAGGGTTGGAGACGGCGGGTAGATCGCGAAGCAGCATTGCGGCTGCCACCACGTTCTGTTCGGCTCGTGGGAAACGCACCTCGGGTCGTGCTGGTGCCCCGTCCTCGAGGATCTGACGGTGGACCTCTCGAGCGCGGCCACGAGCACCGGCGCCTTGAGGCTGGGCTTGTTCCTGCACTAGGGTTTTCTCGAGCTGCAGCAGGCGTTGTCGATCCTCCTCAGCCTTGGCGATGGCCTCCTGCAGCTGTGCAAGCTGCGCCGCCCGGTCGTCGCTGTGCCGAGATGGTGCAGCCGGTGCCGGGGGTTCATTCCTCCCCTGAACGCGTGATCCGCCTGCCGCAGCCACGTCTCCGGGCTCTTCGAGGTTGAGCGCCGGCCTGTTGTCGTCGCCGTGGTCCTCGGTGTCGCTTACGACCCCCTCGAGCTGGAAGCACTCCCTGGTGGGATCCCAGAGGTCAGGGTCGTGGTAGTCGTACTCGTCGGAGTCAGAGCTGTTGACGTCGCGCTGCCCTGGCTCATGCTGGGACTGCAGCTCGCGGTACCACTCTCCGATGGTGGCTGGCCGGGGTGGCTCGACGACTCGTGAGAAGCCGCGGTCGACGTGCGCGGGGTAGATGACCTCCAGGTTGGTGGTGGCTTGTAGGAGCACGCCTAGACGTTCCTCCCGCTCTGCCGCCGCCCGGCCCTGATGATGCTCGTCGAGGTGGTGGGCATAAGCAGCTGCAGAGTTGTTGAGGCCGAACGGGGGCCGCTGGCGTCGAGAGCGGTATACCCCGTGCGGGAGGAGGCCAGGTAGCGTCGACGGAGCATGGCTCGGGGGCCTCTGGCCAGGCTCCCGGTCCGCGCGCATGACGAACTCGAACTGCTGGCTGGGGCTGTGCGTGCGCCCGTCAGTTTCCGGCCGCGCGCCGGGCAGGTTTCCCCTCGGGGGTCTGCGCGCCGGCCGCGAGGAAGTGGGTGTACGCCGCGGGCGCCGCCTGTGCCTGGCGGCGATGATGACGACGGCGCTGCTCACGAGGTGGTGACGCGTGGTGGGGCGGGCGAGCGCGCCACGCCCCCGCGGGGGTGGGTGGCGTGACACGCCCTCTGCTCGGGCTCTCCGTGGAGAGCAAAGTCAGCTCGTTGCCGCTGCCGGTGGCCAGGAACTCGAGGCTCTCGAACCAGACGACGGCACCAGCAGAGAACGAAGGAGGGGATGAAGCCATCCAGAAAACAATGAGAAATCGACTCCGTCACGCGAAGGCCCCTACCTGGCGCGCCAACTGTCGATGTTTCGACCCCAGGGGTATGACACCAACTAGTAATGTGATCGCGTGCTCTCTTTCTGGATGGTGATGCAAGGGGACACAAGATTTATCCTGGTTCGGGCAAAGAAGGCCCTACGTCCAGCGGGGGGAGGAGATTCTTGTATTACTTGCACCTAAGTGCTTGTACAGGGACAATACAAGCTCAACGAGCGTGGACCGGAGTCTGGACTCGTATGTGTGTGTGGTGTGGACTTGTGCGGACTTGTGCGTACGCGTGTGTCTAGCAGTATCTGTGTAACCGGGCGAGTGAAGGCCCCTGGTGTCCCCTTTTATAGAGCAAGAGGAGGCCAGGGTTACATAGGTGTGATACAGGAGTCGGGATGTACAATGCCCAATACGGCGGAGAGTATGAATCCCATCTTGTCGATGCCACTGGAGCCGACGTGGGGGTTGCTGTTGAAGCGTCCTTGAAGCATGGCCTCCCTCCCGGGCGCGGACATATAGGTGTGGCGACGTGAGGCCATGCAGCGTCCATTCCAGCACGTACATGACGTGGCTGGGTCCCTCCGAGTCTTGGGGTACCTGTCCTCCAATAGCATGAAAGTAGTCGGGGCTCGAGGGGCTCAGAGCTGGCCTCGAGGTGGCGCCTACGGGGGGCTCGAGTCCCCGCAGGTATGGGCAAGTCCCGGGAAACCCGGTTGAGCAGCAGGTATCCGGGCCTCGAGACGTGGCTTGGACGTGCAACAGTGTAGGGTATGGCTTAACAGTGTTGTACGTCCCCTTTTGACTATGCCTGTGGTGAAAACGAGGTTTGACCCTGACTCTGGCTCGCTGTGGCACGCATCGTGTGCCAGAGGATGGGACCGGAGTAGGTGAAATCATTAAATGCGCTGCATGGGGTTGGTACGGTCGTCATAGCTGGGGAGCGGGAAGCTTCCTCTTCGTGGGGGGTTTCGAAGGGTAGTGGAGCACTCGCCCGAGCCCTGGCGCGGAGGGCTCGGGTGAGCGGAGGTCGGGCTCCAGCTCGAGGCCTGGGGTGTAATGAGCCTCGAGGGATAGGCTATCGTGCTGGAGAGGCTGAGGCTCGAGGTCCCCGCGCGGGGTCCCGAGGAGCGGTCGGTGTACGGGTGTAGCGGGTTTGAGGCCTACGCGCCGGGGCTCGAGGGGTTGGCTACCAGGAGGCGGTTGGTAAGGCTTTGGCGAGCCCAAGCTCCCTGATGGTGGGCCAGCGTTGCAGGCCTCGAGGGGTTGGTTTTTTGGGAGGTTAGTCTAACTGGGTTTATTAATTGGTGTTCTAGGTTTAACCTATTTGTTTTGCATTGATTGAGGGTACCCCTTTTGCGGTCCCCCGATAGAAACCAAAGCCATAGTCGGGCCTGAAGGATTCTCATAAGAAGCCCTCGCCATGGCATCAATCTCACTGGACTTGAGCTTACTGAAGAGCTCGTCGCACGTGAGGGTCTCATAGTTAGGCAATTCGATGATCGCCAGAACCTTGGAATCCCACACCGACCGATCAAGAGTGTGGAGTAGCTTCAAAGCTCTCTCATGATAGTCGAAAGGCAACAGCTCCTTGTTAACCCTCATCCTGTTGACAATCACCTAAAAGCGAGCGAATAAACTTTCTATGCTCTCGCCAGGCATATGTCGAAAGTTCTCATACTCTCGCTTGAACGACTCGTAGAGACGGGTTTTGACTTGAGAGGTTCCCTCATGAAAGCGCATGAGGGTAGCCCAAATCTCCCGAGCCGTAGCGAGGTGAGAAACACGATCAAACTCACTCATGCTCAAGCATGAGAAAAGAGCATTATGTGCTCGGCTATTGGCATCGTGCTCATCGATCTGATGCTGAGTCACACGAGCAGCCAAGACAACGTAATCGGCAGAGTTGCAAATATCCCAAATGGAAGCGCCCAAACTCTGCAGATAGGCCGACATGCGTATCTTCCAATACGCATAGTTCGTCCCATCGAAAAATGGTGGTTTGCCCACGCCACGATCCATGTCGCCTTCTGTGGATCTGGAACCGGTTAAGGTGGAAGATCCTTAACCCGCTTTGATACCAATTGAAGGACCGAGAAAGCACTAGCAAGGCGACCAAAGGGGGGGGGGGAAATGGGAGCTCAAAAATTTCTCTCGAAACTTTGGCCAAATGTCCAAAATCAACCCCTGAAAGCTACAACTGAAACCGTGATGCCCACGACCCTTGGAAGAGGGTGGATGATCCCTAGGATCACATCGAGGCACCACAAAGCGATAGCAAACCAAACGCCAAAAGCACCGGCTTGAATACGACCCCAAAAACCAAGTCTCGAACGTAGATAGACGGCTACATCGAGAAACTCCCAAATACCTATGCTAACAAGTAGCAAAGATACCTAGAGAGGTTCCTTGATCAACTCTAGGGCCAAACGAGAAGTCCGGAAACCAAGGGAAGAAGCCGGGAGAACAAACGCACTAAACCGGAACAAACAGCCGAATCCCGGACTGTCCGTCGGTACGGTCCCGGACTGTCCGGCTCAACCGTGGACTGTCCGCGGGGGGATGGCGGATGGCAATGTCCGCCGCAAACCCAAAACAGCACAGTTGCTGAAGTCTCCCTGCTCGGGGCCGGAGTGTCCACGCCTGACAACGGCGGACTGTCCGCCGGTCACCCGAGGCAAAAACAGTCAAGCCACGCGACAACTGCTCGGTCGAAGCCCGACGCGCGGACTGTCCGCCGGTCAAACCGCGGACTGTCCGCGAGTGCACAGAGAGGGCGATTTCAGTCGCCTTCTCCTGAAATCTCTCCAAATTCGATCCAAATCCTGGGTGCTGATGGTTTCCGAGTGGACGGTTTCCAGGTTTGGGCCTCAAAACCTGGGCGCTGATGGTTTCCGAGTTTGGGCCGCAAAACTCAGGCTGTGGACGGTTTCTAGGTTTGGGCCTCAAAACCTGGGTGCTGTGGGTTTGCTGAGTTTGGGCCACAAAACTCAGGCGATGGTCGGCTGGTTTCCTGGTTTGGGCCACAAAACCGGGGGTGCGACGTCTGAAAAATGGACAAGCAGAGCGGTGGCGGCACGTGGTGGCGATCGGTGAGGTTGCATCGAGGCAACGCTACCAGTTGTGCGGGCGTGGCCGTCGGATCACCACCTACCTGAGTTGGTCCAGAATAACCCTAGGGTTTAGCTGGTTCGCTCTATAAATTAGTTTGGGGTAGAGTGGGAATTAGAATTAGGATAAGTAGGGGGAGACACCCACCTCCCCATCTATCTCAGTCATTTGCTCTTTGCTTCTAGGGTTTCCTGCTCTCCCAATCCCCTGCTATAGCTACTGAGATCCGCAGAGAATCATACCTCTGTGTACTGGAGATTTTGAGGAAGTGAAGTGAACTGTAATCTCACTGTTGTAGCGTGTGGTAGCCACACGGTTGCAGATCGATGACTTGATTCGCGTTTTGTTTGTGTTCTTCGCGTTCTTCGTTTCTCCGCGATTTTCCCGTCACTCGATCTCCCTCTCTACTGTGTCTTTGTGAAATCCGTTTGAATCAACTTGTTCTTTATAGTGAGGAGATCATTTCCACCTAAGGAATTCATCTAACTCCTCACGAACAAGTAGATCAGGTTGATTTCGTTTTTGTGGCATTTTTTTTGTTCATACTCCTCCCCTTTCGATTTCCCGGTGTTGAGTTGATTTGAGCGGATGATTTCTTGGGGATAGTCTCCTAACTACCTCGTGATCATCTTCTCCAAGTTTGGGAACGTGGGAATGAGTTTGATTCGGATTTGGGAAGAGTTGTGTGAGGGGCGACCGAAATCGCCCTCACTGGGAGGTCGCGGACAGTCCGCCATTCCTCCCGCGGATTGTCCGTGCGTCGGGGACTTGGCCAGAGCAGTGGCCGCGAGTCTGTGCTGTTTGGGTCTCGGTTGACCGGCGGACAGTCGCCCGGTATAAACCGCAGACAGTCCGGGACTGTCCAGGGGACTTGCAGGAGCAGTGTTGTTTTGGTGTTTTGACCAGCGGACAGTCCGCAGTAGGGGCGGACAGTCCGGGACCCCAGGGCCGGACAGTCCGGGATTTGGCTGAAGCCTCCGGTTTAGTGCGTTTGCTCTCTCGGCTTCCTCGGTTTGTTTCCGGACTTCTCGTTTGGCCTTAGAGTTGACCAAGGAACCTCTCTAGGTATCTTTGCTACTTGTTAGCATAGGTATTTGAGAGTTTCTCGACGTAGCCGTCTATCTACGTTCGGGACTTGGTTTTTGAGGGTCAAACTTGTCCCGGTTCTTTTGGCATTTGGTTCGCTATCGCTTTGTGGTGCCTCGCTGTGATCCTAGGGATCATCCACCCTCTTCCAAGGGTCATGGGCATCAAGGTTTCGATCGAAGCTCTGGGGTTGATTTTGGGGACAAAGGCCAAAGTTTCGAGAGAAATTTTTGAGCTCCCATTCACCCCCCTCTGGTCGCCTTACTATTGCATTCTCAGTCCTTCAGTTGGTATCGGAGCAGGTTAAGGATCTTCCACCTTAGCCGGTTCCAGATCCACAGAAGGCGACATGGATCGCGGCGTGGGCAAACTGCCGTTTTTTGATGGGACGAACTATGCGTATTGGAAGATACGCATGTCGGCCTATCTGCAGAGTATTGGTGCTTCCATCTGGGATATTTGCAACTCTGCCGATTACGTGGTCTTGGCTGCTCGTGTCACTCAGCATCAGATCGATGAGCACGATGCCAATAGCCGAGCCCGTAATGCTCTTTTCTCTTGTTTGAGCATGTCCGAGTTTGTTCGTGTTTCTCAACTCGCTATGGCTCGGGAGATTTGGGCTACCCTCATGTGTTTCCATGAGGGAACCTCTCATGTCAAAACCCATCTCTACGAGTCGTTCAAGCGAGAGTATGAGAACTTTCGACATATGCCTGGCGAGAGCATAGAAAGTTTATCGCTCGCTTTCAGGTGATTGTCAAAGGATGAGGGCTAACAAGGAGCTGTTGCTTTCGACGATCCTGAGAGAGCTTTGAAGCTTTGCATACTCTAGATCGATCGGTTTGGGACTCAAAGGTTCAGGCGATCATCGAATCACCTAACTATGAGACCTCACATGCGACGAGCTCTTCAGTAAGCTCAAGTCCAGTGAATTGACGCCATGGCGAGGGCTTCTTATGAAAATCCTTCTGGCCCGTCGATGGCTTTGGTTTCTGGCCCTTCTGCTAACCCTCTGGAGGTTTGGCACTCTCTTCTCTTCTTTCTGTCACAGAGGAGCAGCTGGAGTTCATGGGGATGAGGGGATGACGAGTTGGTTGCTCGCCAACCGGTTCTCACGGTTCACAACAACTGCATGAACCGTCGCCGCGGAGGAGGACGCTCGGGATGTTTCGAGTGCAGCGACCCCAAACACTTCATCGCCAATTGCCCGAAGAAGAACAAGTAGACTTTTGGCAAGGCAGATCATGGGCACAAGTACGACTCCGGCAAGCACAAGGAGAAGTACGTCCCCGCGAAGCACAAGCGGAAGGGCGGCTTCGACAAGGAGTACATCAATACAAAGTACTTGGAGAAGGCCCAGGCTGAGCAGCGTGCATTCTTCACCACGCTCAGCGACGTCGACGACTCGGATGATGACTCCGCTGCCTCAAGCGACGACGAGTCCGAGAAGAAGAACAGGATCGAGGACAAGCTGAACGGCCTCTGCTTCTTCATCGACGACGAGGGCTTCTGCACCATGGCCCTCAGCAAGGAGGTCGACGGCGAGCTGGAAGAAACCCCTCGGAACGATGACGACGACGACACCTCCCAGGTATCTCAGACCCCCGATGAGCTTTCTGCTGAGGTCGAGAAACTTACTGCTGCACTCCTTAGTCAGGATAAGTTGCTTAGGCATGCTGCTAGAGAGGCGCAAGGAGTTTAGGCAGAAGTGGGAGGATACGGTGAAGGAGCTGAGTTTGCCAAGTCCACCGTAGTCGTGTCTGAGGAGGTTGAGTGCGAGATGTGCACCACACACATGACTGACCTTCTCACTTTGAGAAGCAAGTATGCTGTGTTGGTAGGAGAGGTGGATGAGCTGAAGGCGAGATCTTTACTGTTGGGTGCGTGCAAGTCCTGTGCGGGCTTGCAATCTGACTTGGCAGAGAAGAATGCCAAGATTATGTCTCTTGAAGAGGCCAACTCGGGTAGCACATGTGTGGCTAGGTGTGTTCTTTGTGAGGGTTTGGAGATGGAGATTGTAATGTGAAGCATGACAAGATGCAAACCGAGGAGGAAAAAACACATACCTCGGACCATCTTGTCATGGGGTCTAGTGGTGAGCCACAACTCGGGATGATGATCTCCCAATTCAAGCGAGCTACTGGAGGTCCAGGTGTAGGTTTTGGCACCGGGGTTGATGTTTCATTTTCGGCAAGATTGGAGAGTCAAGTGGTCTTAACCCATGTGAGAAGCCCAACTCCACCACTACTCCCAAGCTTACCAAGATTCCACCCGAAGAGCCTCTCTAGCCTAACACCCAAGGATGGGGTCTTTGTTGAACCTCCGAGAGCTCCACCCAAGAAACAATCATGGGATCCAAAACCAAACCACCTCAAGAAACAAAGCTGGACACCATGCCACCCATCCAGGAGGAGCTCATGCCACAGAAGGGCAAAGTGATCCATACCCACTACTGTGAGTACCAACAACCCCCTTTGAGAGCGGTGAGGTACCATTGTGAGCACTGTGGGAGAGATGGACACTTGAGTGAGTTTTGCTTTCGGCGCAAGAGAGAGGCGCGTCCGCGCAAAGGAGATGAACAACACGGACATGTACCATCCTTTTCATGATGTACATGTGCCGAATGTTCAGAGGCGTGCTGCTAGGCCTAGAGGTCTAGAACCTCAAGTTCCTAGGCCTAGGCAGAGGAGAGGACGTGCCCGGCGGGAGCCTGCAGTTGTAGGCTATGGACCCAGTGGCGGTGGCTTTGTTGTAGAGCGTTTTCCCCCACCGCGTTTTGAGTATCGCGATGGACGCTCTTCTCTTAGCGGACCACGTTTTCCTCAATGTGGTGATCACTCTTCCCGTAGGCGTGCTAGGAATGGTTTTTCTGCTAACCGTTCTTTTCAGCAGCCAGCCCAACACTGGTATTCTCCCTACTTCACTAACCCCAGTGTTGGCCCGTATGCTCACCCTATGTCTTTTTATTGATGTAGGTAAAACGATTGGAGAACGTTTGGTTGGTGGATTCCGGTTGCTCGAGGCACTTGACCGGAAATGCCAAGTGGTTCTCCAGTCTTAGTCCGGTCGCCGGAAAGGAGTTTATCACCTTCGGCGACAATAGCAAAGGTAAGGTATTGTCTCGTGGGTCGGTGCGAGTTAATGAGCACTTTGTGTTGCGCGATGTTGCTCTTGTTTCTAACATGCATTTTAACCTTCTTTCTGTTTCGCAACTTTTCGATGATGACTATGAGATTCGTTTTAACCCGAATCTCAGTCGTATTTTGGATCCTCAGGGCAATCTTGTTTGTGTGATTTCGCCCTTTGGAAAAGTCTTTCGTGCGGATTTCTCGGAGTCATTTGGAGTTTCTCGTAATCTTTTGGCTGGACCTTCCTCCTCTGATCTTTGGAAGTGGCATAGGAGACTAGGACATTTGAGCTTCGACTTGCTTGCAAGGCTTAGTTCACTTGACCTAATCCGAGGATTGCCCAAGTTGTCCATGGAGAAGGATCTTGTTTGCCATTCTTGTAGACATGGGAAGATGGTCACCGCTCCCCACCATCCAGTGACTCAGGTCATGACCAAGCGCCCTGGAGAGCTTTTGCATATAGACCTTGTTGGTCCTGCTCGGGTGAGCTCGGTTGGGGGGAAGTGGTATGTGCTTGTTGTTGTCGACGATTTTTCGAGATATTCGTGGGTCTTCTTTTTAGCTGAGAAGACCGAGACTTTCTCCTTTGCTCGCAATCTGATTTTACGTCTTCAGAATGAGTTCCCTATGAACTCAATGCGAGCAATTCGAAGTGATAATGGTTCTGAATTCAAGAATTCGGATTTTGAAAAGTTTTGTAACTCTTTGGGTTTGGAGCATCAGTTTTCTTCTCCCTACACACCACCACAAAATGGTGTTGTAGAGAGGAAGAATCGGACCCTTGTAGAGATGGCCAGGACGATGCTCGATGAGCATAGGACTCCTAGGCGATATTGGGCCAAAGCCATGAGCACTGCATGCTATATCTCAAATCGCATTTTTCTCTGAGCTTTCTTGAAAAAGACTTCTTATGAGTTGCGTTTTGGAAGACAACCCAAAGTGAGTTATTTTAGAGTTTTTGGTTGCCACTGTTTTATACTTAAGAAAGGCAACCTGGACAAATTTGAGTCTCGATCTTGTGACGGTGTGTTTTTGGGTTATGGCGCTCATACTCGTGCTTATCGTGTACTTAACCTTGACACTAACCGAGTCATGGAGACATCTAATGTCACCTTTGACGAGACCATGGTTTCTCCTTCTTCTCGTATTGAGCGTGCAGGTGATCATGAGGTTGGCAAACCTTTTTTTGATGATGAGGAAGAGGGTGCTGAAGGGTGTGGGGTTATGGGGATGCTACGCTAGCCGAACGCTTCCGCACTAGCCGAAAAACGGTTCCGCTTCGTTAGCCGAACGCTTCTGCTGTGCTAGCCGAACGCAAAAATTTTCGACCCCATAAACCAGGAACTGCTGCTAGTTATAGATCACGGGATTACCACTAGACGCGCAGATGCAGCGGAAGACGTCTCGGTGTAGACGTGCGCGTTGCAGCGGTGCCGTGCAGTTGATCACGTCTGTCCTTCAAGTCTCCACGTGCGGTTCGTCCTTGTGCTCCAGATGCAGCACCTCCGAGGTATCCACACATACACGGAGGAAGCGTCACGCCTCCAGACTGCTAGGTCTGCGAGGAGCAATAGGCGCGGGCGTGGGGTGGGCGACGGCTGTCTAATGACGTCATGAAAACCCTGGTCGCCCCACCCCTCTTTATATAGGCGTCCCTAATGAGCCCACCGACCTGGAGGCCCATTAGCAAACCCTAATCCCGGTCTGACTCGAGTCCAACTCGAATCAAGCTTCCAGCCCCTTAAGCGTGCGACCCTATGGGTTCATGCATACATAGACACGGCCCGAGTACTCCTACTCGCCCGATAGTTGACAGCGGCCTCTAGCTAGACGTGTCAACTCCTATGTATATGCGAAGATCATATCTGACGAACCACCACGATCACATACACGTAATTCCCTTGCCACACAATATTTGGTCCAACTCATAGGTTAACACTTAACCTAAGCACGGCCATGCATTTTATGATCCAATCATTCGAGTGGTCCAGTGATATCTCTATCTCACGGAGAGGGGCAAATCCCGTCTTGATCGTCTATGTCTCACAACATACTTCCTGACAAACCCGAAGACTATCTTTATAACTACCCTGTTACGAAGTAGCATTTGATAGTCCCTAAGTAAGTCGATTCATATCTTGAGTACATACTACAATCTCAGGTCTAAGGACATAACGTACATGATGTGTAAAGAGATAATAAGAACATCTCACGTTGGGTCAGTCCAGCCCCATGTCATACATGTGCCCACATTATTAGTTTGACATCTCCATGTCTATGACTTGTGAAACATAGTCATCAACTAATACATGTGCTGATCTAATATTCATGTGTGTCCTCACATGAACTCCGATTAGGGACAACTATTGAATAACCATACAAGTAAAAGAGTCTCACAGACAATTCACATAATTGTCAATCAATACAAGTTGTCTTTAATGGATATTTAATGAGCATATAATAAATCATGGATACAATAGAAATATCATCATCTCTATGATTACATCTAGGGCATATTTCCAACAGTTTCCCACTTGCACTAGAGTTAATCTTTTAGATATCTAATACCCATAGACCTCACGTGCGCCTCATGCTTAGGCTGTGGAAGAGCCACTACAAAAAAATGAGGCCTTCTACGACGATTAGAGGGTTTTTTTGTTGTCGTAGAAGGCCCGTCACTAAGGACCTTCTGTGACTATTTTTATGATAATTTTTGATCTATGACAATTTTTGTGACAATTACAGTTGTTGTAAATCACAAATTGTCATAAAAATAGCTTGTAATTGTCATAGAAGGTCCTTAGTGACTGGCCTTTTACGACAACAGAAAACCCTCTAATCGTCGTAGAAGGCCTCATTTTTTGTAGTGAGCCTTTGTCAAAGGATCTGCTATATTCAAATCCGTATGTATTTTGCACATCCTAATCTCATCTCTTCCAATGAACTCTCGAATGAGCTGAAATTTCCGCAGTACATGTTTGTTCTTCTGGTGATTCCTTGGCTCCTTAGCCTGCGCAATCGCCCCATTGCTATCACAATGTAAAGACAATGGGCTTGACGCATTTGGAAACACACCAAGATCAATGAGGAACCTCCTCATGCAAACACCTTCCTTTGCAGCTCCACTAGCTGCAATGTACTCGGCTTCTGCTGTAGAATCAGACATGGTCTCCTGCTTGGAACTTTTCCAACTGACTGCACCACCATTTATTGTGAACACAAAACCTGATTGAGATTGTGAATCATCTGTGTCGGTTTGAAAGCTAGCATCGGTGTAACCATTTACAACGAGCTCCTCCTCACCTCCATAGATTAGGAACACATCTTTAGTCCTTCTCAAGTACTTAAGGATGTTTTTAACAAGTGTCCAGTGACTCTCACTTGGATTAGCTTGATATCTGCTCGCAACACTTAGAGCATATGAGACATCCGGGCATGTACATATCATGGCATACATGATGGAACCAATAGCCGAAGCATATGGAACCTTACTCATGCGCTCTCGCTCATCAGATGTTGAAGGACACTGTTTCTCGCTAAAGCGCATGCCATGTGACATAGGCAAGAACCCTTTCTTGGACTGTTCCATGTTGAACCGCTTCAACACCTTGTCAATGTACGTTTCTTGGCTTAATCCTATTAGCCTCTTTGACCTATCTCTATAGATCTTAATGCCCAGAATATATGTTGCTTCTCCTAAATCCTTCATAGAAAAACTGTTATTCAGTGATGTCTTTACGGTTTGCAACATCGGAATGTTATTCCCAATCAACAGTATGTCATCTACATACAAGATTAGAAACACAACAGCACTCCCACTTTCCTTCTTGTAAACACAAGGTTCTTCTCCACTTTGACGGAAGCCAAACCCTTTGACCACTTCATCAAAACGAATATTCCAACTCCGAGATGCTTGCTTTAATCCATAAATAGATTTCTTAAGCTTGCATATTTTTCCAGCATTGCTAGGATCAACAAAACCTTCGGGTTGTATCATATACACGTCCTCTTCCAAATTTCCATTCAGAAAGGCTGTTTTAACATCCATCTGCCATATCTCATAATCATAATAGGCAGCAATTGCTAGAATGATCCGGATAGATTTAAGCATCGCTACCGGCGAGAAAGTCTCGCCGTAGTCAACTCCTTGAACTTGCTGAAAACCTTTTGCGACAAGTCTAGCTTTATAAACTTGGACGTTTCCATCCATATCCTTTTTCCTTTTATAGATCCATTTGCACTCTATGGGTCTTACCCCATCAGGCGGGTCAACCAAGTTCCAAACTTGATTGGCTCCCATGGAATCTATCTCAGATCTCATGGCACTATGCCATTTCTCAGAATCAGGGTCCATCATTGCCTCGGCATAAGTTGCAGGTTCATCATCGTCTAACAATAACACATCCCCACGCAACTCACGGATTCTTGCCGACCTTCGTGGTTGGGGCGGGGTGTCTGTTGCCACAGGTAGCTCAACTTGTTCTGCTACATTAGCATCACTTGTGGAGTCAATCCCTGTTGGCTCATCCTGAACTTCTTCAAGATACACCTTCGGCCCTCTCTTGTCTCCTTTGAGAAACTCTTTCTCTAAGAAAATACCGTTTCGAGCGACAAACACTTTGCCCTCTGAGCGGTTGTAGAAGTAATACCCTAAAGTTTCCTTTGGGTATCCCACGAAAAAACACTTGTCCGATTTGGGTGTTAGTTTATCTGATATAAGTCGTTTGACATAAACTTCACAACCCCAAATCTTTGGAAAAGACAAACTGGGACTCTTACTAGTCCACATCTCATATGGTGTCTTAACTACGGACTTAGACGGTACCCTATTTAATGTGAAAGCGGCTGTTTCTAGAGCATATCCCCAAAACGATAAAGGAAGGTCTGACTAGCTCATCATAGACCGAACCATGTCTAACAGAGTCCGATTACGTCGCTCGGACACGCCGTTTCGCTGAGGCGTTCCAGGTGGCGTAAGCTGTGGAACAATTCCACAACTCTTAAGATGATTGCTAAACTCGTGGCTCAAATATTCTCCTCCACGATCAGATCGCAAGGCCTTAATTTTTTTGCCACGTTGATTCTCTACCTCATTCTGAAATTCTTTGAACTTTTTAAATGTTTCAGATTTATGCTTCATTAGATAGACATAGCCATATCTGCTAAAATCATCAGTGAAGGTTATGAAGTATTGAAATCCACCTCTAGCTGTCGTACTCAGTGGTCCACATACATCAGTATGTACAAGTTCCAATAAGTCAGTCGCCCTCTCAGGAAAACCTGTGAAAGGCGACTTGGTCATTTTGCCCAGCAAACAAGCCTCACATGTCTCGTATGATTCAAAGTCAAACGAAGTTAGAAACCCATCTGCTGGAAGCCTCTTCATGCGATTCTCACTTATATGACCCAAACGACAATGCCACATATAGGTAGGACTTAACTCATTAAGCCGAGGCCTTTTAGCATTTATATTACAGATAGACATAGGTGCATCATCAAGATTTAAAATAAACAACCCATTCACAATGGATGCATAAGCCACAAACATATCATTTTTCGAGATTACACAACCATTGTCTTTACTCGCAAATGAATAGCCATCCTTCATCAAACATGAAGGTGACATAATGTTTCGACTTAAACTTGGAACAAAATAACAATTATTCAACTCCAAAATAAATCCTGATGGGAGGTGGAGTTGCATCGTCCCGACGTTCAACGCAACAACTCTTGCATTATTGCCCACGCGGAAATCAACCTCCCCTTTTCCAACGCTTCTACCTCTTATCATTCCCTGCATCGTATTGCAAATATGAGCAACCGAGCCGGTATCAAATACCCAAGAATTAATATAAGAGTTAGCGAGGAAAATATCTGTAATATAAACAACAAGTGTATGAGCAGCGGGAGTACCTTTACCACCGCCATCCTTCATTAAGGATGCTAAGTACACCTTGCAGTTTCTTTTTCTAGTGACCTTTCCCCTTACAGTGGGAGCACTCAGAATCAGCAGTTGGTCCAGCAGCGTCAGGCGCAGGAGGGTTTGGCTTAGAGATCACATCTTTGGCCTTGCTCTTGCCCTTCCTATTCTTCCAAAAGTTGCCCTTCCTTTTAAAGTTAGGCTTGTTTTGGATCGCCATCACATGGCTGCTGCCAGCACCTTTCTTGATGTCTGCCTCTGCTGTCTTAAGCATGCCACATAGCTCATTCAAGCCCCTCTCCGCACCATGCATATGGTAGTTTGAGATGAAGTTCCCATAGCTAGGTGGGAGAGAAGAGAGAATGAAATCAGTAGCCAGTTCTGGACCAATTGGGAAGCCTAGCTTCTCCAACCTCTGAGTGTAACCAACCATCTTGATCACATGTGGTCCAACTGCTGCACCCTCTGCTAACTTAGTCTCAGCAAGAGACTTAGAAACATTAAACCTTTCAGTTCTAGCCTGAGTTTGGAACATCTTGTCTAGCGCTACGATCATATCGTAGGCTGTATGGTTATTATCAAACTGCATCTGCAGATCTGGTTCCATGCTAGCAAGCATCAGGCATCCCACTTCAAGATCAGCATCACATGCTTTTTTGTAAGCGGTTTTCTCAGTAGCAAGTGCATTATCAGCAGGTTCCTCTGGTAGTGGGGTGTCTAGAATATCTTCCTTTTTCTCAGCCCTGAGAACAATTCTCAGGTTGCGGATCCAATCCGCATAGTTTGTTCCATTCAATTTATCTTTCTCAAGGATTGCTAGGTGCCATTGATCTACAACAAAAGTAAATGCAAAATACTAAGACAATGTATCCAAGACTGAGTAAATGATATAAAATCTACTCCCACTGAGATCAATATCCCTCTATTGAATCTCAATGATTCAAGACCCAAACTAACAAGTCTACTAGTGAGCTTTAGCATCACCGCTAGTGGACATGGTAGATCGGTAAGCAACTCTTTGCTAATCATATCACATATGACTCCTGTTGTTGGCCAACATCTCTATGTGTGCTCAACTCCTTATGCTTCAAGGTCCCTAACCATTAGGATGACCCTATTCAAGCAACCAATCCTTCTGCTGTAACTATCCGATACGAACCTGCCTAGTCAAGGAAAATCAGTGATACCCTAATTTCATAGGCGCACCACCGATTGTACAAGACATATGACAGTGCAAGGTTTGGGGAAGCATATGACTTGAACATTACTGAGGGATCGTTCTACACTTTCACCGTCGCATGTAGACAATAAACATGAATCACATGTGAAAGTAGAACATAATAAGAGAATAGCATTAACACAGATATGACTTGGTATAGCCCAGTGTTTCTTTGGAGATTTCCATCTCCGCCAATCTGTTCACCAAGATGATCTTCCTCCACGTGGTACATGCACGCCATCCTCCAACGATGAATCCACCGACTAGCTACAACTAGCATAATTAATAAAGTAATTACATAGTCGCGTGTAGGATCATCATAATTTTGGCACGCAGGCCATTACATCAAATGGACAATATATATGTGGCTCCAGCCATATTGTCATAATCATGACATGCAAGTCATGAAATAATTACATACATGCATCACATACACATAAGGGCTATACCAGTCATCAATCACTGCAAAACAGAGTTAAACGTTCCCGGCGTCTAATCTTGAATCGCAGAAAACATAATTTTCCCAACCTTTTTTCGCAAATATAAATTCGACGAAACCGGCAAGGGCCGGTGAAAATCGAATGTAAAATTTTCTATAGATCAATTTTCGTTTAAAGATCATCTCAATCCGAGGTCGTATGCAAAAGTTACGGTCGTTTTACCGAACAACGCTCTTTTGCAGATGCCGCGGTACATCTCATGCACCCGGCTCTTGACCTAGATTCGATTCGATCAATCTGATTGATCTCTATCTTGCCATGATTGGATTTACACGTATCACTTAACTCCGATGGCGGAATTCCGACCGGTAGGAGTAGATCGTTACATGACCAATACGGCAAGATCACGAATCATGATCAGAAATTGATCTACAACCGTGCATATCTCTATGTGCACACAACCGAATCTATAACGAGGCAGTAACGGCTCTGATACCACTGTGGGGTTATGGGGATGCTACGCTAGCCGAACGCTTCCGCACTAGCCGAAAAACGGTTCCGCTTCGTTAGCCGAACGCTTCTGTTGTGCTAGCCGAACGCAAAAATTTTCGACCCCATAAACCAGGAACTGCTGCTAGTTATAGATCATGGGATTACCACTAGACGCGCAGATGCAGCGGAAGACGTCTTGGTGTAGACGTGCGCGTTGCAGCGGTGCCGTGCAGTTGATCACGTCCTTCCTTCACGTCTCCACGTGCGGTTCGTCCTTGTGCTCCAGATGCAGCACCTCCGAGGTATCCACACGTACAGGGAGGAAGCGTCACGCCTCCAGACTGCTAGGTCTGCGAGGAGCAATAGGCGCGGGCGTGGGGTGGGCGATGACTGTCTAATGACGTCATGAAAACCCTGGTTGCCCCACCCCTCTTTATATATGCGTCCCTAATGAGCCCACCGACCAGGAGACCCATTAGCAAACCCTAATCCCGGTCTAACTCGAGTCCAACTCGAATCAAGCTTCCAGCCCCTTAAGCGTGCGACCCTATGGGTTCACGCATACATAGACACGGCCCGAGTACTCCTACTCGCCCGATAGTTGACAGCGGCCTCTAGCAAGACGTGTCAACTCCTATGTATACGCGAAGATCATATCTGACGAACCACCATGATCACATACACGTAATTCCCTTGCCACACAATATTTGGTCCAACTCATAGGTTAACACTTAACCTAAGCACGGCCATGCATTTTATGATCCAATCATTCGAGTGGTCCAGTGATATCTCTCTCTCACGGAGAGGGGCAAATCCCATCTTGATCGTCTATGTCTCATAGCATACTTCCTGACAAACCCGAAGACTATCTTTATAACTACCCTGTTACGAAGTAGCGTTTGATAGTCCCTAAGTAAGCCGATTCATATCTTGAGTACATACCACAATCTCAGGTCTAAGGACATAACGTACATGATGTGTAAAGAGATAATAAGAACATCTCACGTTGGGTCAGTCCAGCCCCATGTCATACATGTGCCCACATTATTAGTTTGACATCTCCATGTCTATGACTTGTGAAACATAGTCATCAACTAATACATGTGCTGATCTAATATTCATGTGTGTCCTCACATGAACTCCGATCAGGGACAACTATTGAATAACCATACAAGTAAAAGAGTCTCATAGACAATTCACATAATTGTCAATCAATACAAGTTGTCTTTAATGGATATTCAATGAACATATAATAAATCATGGATACAATAGAAATATCATCATCTCTATGATTACCTCTAGGGCATATTTCCAACAAAGGGATGGATGACCCAACACCACCTCCACCTGTTGAGCCGCAAAGAGCGGCCTCGACTACGACTCACGGCCCCGACCCTTCTTACTCTACTACATGGGGGCCATGGGATCTGCCACCTCGAGCGGTACCTTTTGTACCCGAGGAGGCACCAGCTGCTGTTGAGGGGGAGGCTACATCAGCTCGGGAGGCGCCACGACACATCCAGCGCAAACACCCGCCTCAACAGATGATCAGCAGCATCGGCGAACGTGTCACTCGGTCACAACAAATCTCTCACTTTGCTCATTCTGCATTTGTTGCTGATTTTGAACCCCGAGATGTTGGACACGCTTTGACGGATCCAGATTGGGTCAATGCCATGCATGAGGAGTTTGAGAACTTTGAGAGAAATCGGGTTTGGGTTCTTGTTCCTCTTCCTCCTGAGTGTCACCCTATTGGGACAAAATGGGTTTTCAAAAACAAACATGGAGAGGATGGCCATGTTGTGAGAAACAAGGCCAGACTTGTAGCCCAGGGGTATAGTCAGAAGTAGGGGATAGACTATGAGGAGACTTTTGCTCCTGTAGCTCGTTTGGAGGCGATTAGGATACTCTTGGCTATTTCTGCATCCAAAGGGTTTAAACTTTTTCAAATGGATGTCAAGAGTGCCTTCTTAAATGGCTACATAGAAGAGGAGGTGTATGTGTTAACACCAGAATTTCGCACGCATGAGGATATGACACATGGGTCCAGCCAGCAGAGAAGAAAGGATTCGACAAGCAATCAGACGGCTATTTGGTCCTCAAGATTTTGATGAATGTCTGTGCGGTTGGCTATCTTGCAGAGAGATGGTTCCATTCGGGAAATGGATGTTGCAGATGAAGCCGGCTTGCGTGAGAAGGCATATGGCTGTGAAAGATGCCGAAAAGATTAGGAATAGATTTCGTATCTTTCCATATTTTATCATTGTAAATCGTAATCGTTTAGGACTTGTGTTTCGTCCAGGGTATAAATATAAACCCTCGACCATTGTAAAATTGTTCACAACCACATCAATACAAACCGGCCCCGTGCCATCTTCGAGTCCCTAAGTCATGTCGTCGAGTTCTTCGAGAGGAAACATCGATCCGTCGACCTCCGTAAGTACCGGCAACCTTGTTATCATGTCTAGTATCATGCGGTGGATTTAGATATGATGCAAGTAGTCTCGTATGTTAAGCTTAGTGTCGTGCGGCGGATTTAAGCATATGACGGGAAGTTTTTGCTTGTGCCTTGTATCGTGCGGCGGATTAAGACATGAGTAAAAATAGTTATCGGCTCGATTAGATTTGGCAGATCTAGTAGATTCATTAAGTTATCATGTGTTATGCGTTTTATTTACTTAATTCCTGTAACACTCTTTTGCCCAATCTAGATTGATCTCTATTCGGCCTCGTTTCACAAGTTTGCTTGTGCTTTGCCAATTATAAGATCATGATGGCCGGATTAGTTTTCAATCTAGGTTGTTACATGTTGCGGGTTCATACATGTCAATCATGTTTATGCTCTGATAAAACTGGGTGTCGTGTGGCAGATGCAGGTTTTAGATTAGTTTGATCATGTTTGCTTGTATGTTCCTTCCTCATGAACCCCAACTCGGCTAGTTTGCCGATTTTGGTTATGCCTACATGAGTAACGAGTTTTTATAGATCTATTCAAATATATGCATGCTTTTAGCTTGTTATAATTAGATTGTATCATGCGGTGGATTGATCTAATTATAAGAAGTGGTATAAACTTATAGCAAGTGGTATCATGCGGTGGATTAGCTTTGCTTAAGTTTATGCTTGATGGGTTTTTGAAGACTAAGCGTGCGGCAGATTAGTTGGATTGGCCTATGCATGTATTATTTGGATAGATCTATTCTTGCAAGTTGCCTGTTTATAATATCTTTGATTCGTTCAAGCATGTCTTTCTTTTGCATTCGGCAGTTAATATGCTTCACACACTCTGTTCTCATACTTGCCGAATAGCTTTGTAAACATGCTCTGACAGACAGCTTCTGTAGCTGTGTGCCGTCGAGATTGGCTTTCGAAGCCGTACATATGGAACTGTCTGGTTTTACCCAGCATGTTCCAGAGGTATTCTCACGTTTTATCTCTTGTTGGTTTTTAGGTCAAACCGACTGGCACATTTCCGGATTCCGCACACTCCGGGCACCCGATTGAAGCTAGCCTCGTTCGGCTTGCTGTGTGTCCTGGCGCAAGGTGTCACGTTTTGCGTCAACACATTTTTTGGCATGCCCGGTGGGACTTCTTTTCAAGATGCCTGATATCAGCGATGATCAAGTTCTGGATGTGATCATGGATGACTTGCCGCCAGAGTCAAAAAGCTTGGTACAGTAGGCCTGCGATGAATTCCAACGCAAGTGCCTGGCATCTTTCTCCAAGAACAAGAGCGGCAGGGTCTTTCAGAAGCAGGAGTTCCCAAAGATTCTTCCTCACCATCAACATGATATCCCCAATGAAGAAGAAGCTATTCAGAAGATGACCGAAACAATGTATAAGGTTGTATCAGAAGCTGTAACCAATCATCAGTCGGCTTTCCTGAACACTTTTTGCGCTATCATGGTCAATGCTTTCAGTCCAGCCGTGGATAAATGCTTTGAAGAAACTGTTGGCCCGATGCAGGGACCGTTGTTGTTCCCGGTACCTCAACGTCAAAGGATCGCATGAGAGGGCGGAGCTGGCCCAAGTACAGGTGGGATGGTTCCTCATGAGACGCAGCCACCTCCTCAGACCTATGGCCAGCTCGCATTCGGCACGACAGGGAATGTCCTGCCATCTGCTTCTAAAGTGTCTCCTGCAGCGAACAGGATATAGAAGAATATGTTTGGAGATAGATATCATGAGTTCACCGATTATAACTCAATTAATGCTCTTCCAAATCCAGGCTATAAGAGTTCGGCAGGGCTACATCCTGGGGGCAGGCACAAGTAGCTCCTGATCCGAATGTTGACCTCATCATGCATAATATGACTGATATGATGCAAAATCAATTCGTCCTGAAACCTAAGAATCAAACTTACACATACAAGTCCCCCTATCCAGAGTGGTACAATCGGGTAGCTCTTCCTCCAAGGGTGAAACCTCCTACTGATTTCACCAAGTTTTCAGGCCAGGATGACACCAGTACTATAGAGCACATCGGCCGCTACTTGATGCAACTCGGAGAAGCATCTACAGATGAGGCTTGGAGGATTCGGTATTTCCCGTTGTCATTAACAGGGCCAGCCTTCTCATGGTTTTCTTCTCTGCCAGCAAATTCTATCAATACATGAGCGGAGCTAGAGCAGAAATTCCACTCGTACTTCTTTATGGGTACCAGCGAGAAAAAGTTGGTCGATCTCATGAGCCTAAGGATGAAACCTGGCGAGACGCCACAAGAATATCTACGCCGATTCAGGGAGACCAAGAATCTTTGTTATTCTCTGAATTTTGCCGGATGATCAACTGCCGGAGATAGCCATAGCTGGTATGTTGCCGAGTATCAAAGAGAGGCTATTCGGCATGGAGTTTGATGACCTTGGGCAGTTATTACAAAGGCTGGCGACGATGAGTAATCAAGCCCAGGGGTTCAAGAGGAACAATCAGATCCAGAAGGGTGATGTGGCTGCCAAGATGTATCAAGCTTTCCTAGAGGAAGCAGCTGAGTACGATGATGAAGATGAAATAGCTGCAGCCGAGATAGTTTGGGATAAAGAACCAACTCAAGTCAACCAGCGATGGCTGAGGCAGCAGAAAGGTACTTATGACTTCGATGTTTCCAAGTCAGATAAATTATTTGAGTACTTGTTGAAGGAAGGACGCATCAAGTTGCCGGAAGGTCATCCTATGCTGCATCCTGAAGGGGTCAAGGACAAGAAGTATTGTGGTTTTCACAATACTAGATCCCACTCCACAAACGATTGCCGAGTGTTCAGAGTGTGTGACGGAACGACCCTAATCCCATGGCCCACGTGTCCCTGTCAACCTCTGACAGCCGAACCCATGTTCCATGTGATTAAGACCTGTTCGCCACCGGGCTACATTAGCGCCCAATGTCCGCAGGATCATCTCACAATTCAGTTACAGCATTGCATACTTTTACAAATATCATCGGAATAAAGAGCGGAAGACTTAAATAACATTAGTTTTACAAAATGAGGTTTCAAATGAGGTAAGGAGTACGGTTATTACAAACCATTGTTCGGGTGATTCAAAGTAGACAACGTAGCGGAAACATTAACATAAAGATACATGTAACACCCAGCCCGAGGGTGCACGTTTACTCATCGGCCTCATCGGCCTCTTCCTGGACGAAGGTCACGCAACAGGGTGCGAGACACATCGGGGTCTCAGGCATACCTGCAACATGGGTAACAAACCCTGAGTACTGGGGTACTCAACAAGACTTACCCGACTAAAGAAAAGGGAGAAGACTCAGGAATGAGAGGCTTAGGGTAGTCAAGGTAAGGCTTAAGCAAGATCAAGTATTTTGCAGAAAAGCATTTTTGTAAACCTTATTTTATTTTTGAAAGATTCAGTATTCCTCAATTCTTCATCATTCATGATTCATTTTACATTTCAAAACATTCCTAGTTGAGAACCACTCTCCGTTGACAGTCAGTGGACCAAGTCTCCATAACCGAGGAGCAACGTTAATCCGGATAAATAATACTCAGTTGAGGATCCCTATCCACACTGCATATGTAGCACCCAAGCTTGCATATGCCAACTCGTCTACCACGATTCCTCCAAGATTGGGCCCGGTCCTACGCCACCCGGAAGTACAGTACACCACTCCAATTTTCCGCCAGCGACAAGTACCTCGGGACTCTAACCCAAGAGTACAGGTCCTGTCACGTGGGTACATGCTACTTCCGCCATCTCTCCACTCCCAGTGCGCGGTTGTCGGTCCAATAAAGGATTCCTCGGAGCCAGAGCTTTCCGTAGTATGTGAATAGTTACAAGTCTTGACCAGCAGGCCCCGATACGGATGGTCCCTAATTTTCCAGCCAGAACTACACCTTGGTTATATCTCACCCAAGCGTAATAGTCCTGTCAGTTTTTCAACCCTGTCCCGGTCGGTGTCAACTGTTGAGTCCCGGACTACAACATGACGGCACCGTACGCTCGGACAACCTCTCCTCGCTATTGACTAGGTACGGATCAGGTAACTAGCCAGTAGACGGGAGTAAAGCCAATTTCCCATAAACATTCTTAAGGTGATCACACTTTTTGAAATTGGCATTTTTATTGCAAATCTATTGAATAGCATTGCTAAGCATTTTGCAAACATTTTGAGAACAGGACAGGTGTATCTTTTGGTGGAGGTGGGCAATGCAAGAAGTAGGTCATCACACAACTCCTATCACCTAATGCAATAGTAAAACATTTAAAGAAAACATTTATAAAAACAAGGTAGGGTTAAATGCACCGGGGCTTGCCTTGGATGGCAAAAAGAGCAGACTCGGGGTAGGTATAGGTGTCGGAGCTCGGGGTCGCCTCGGGAGTTGGTTCGTCAACAGCGGCCTCGACTCTGGTACCTTCTTCGTCAACTATTCGGATGCAATGATGAATGCTCATGAGAATGATGATATGGGCTTATGGTGCAAGACAATTCCACTGATTCTAGATTACTCTTAGGCAAGGCATAATCGAAATCTAGGTTGAGCATAAAAGGTAACCATTTATTTCTTAAGCATTATTGATGTTAGGCCTTATTATAATTATCCTAAGTATTAACCAAACATATCATCACAAACATCATAGACCAAAGGGTAGGGGTCTATGAACGTCAATCAATCCAAAGATCACATCATTAAACACTTATAACCAACCCTAATCCATCTTTTCTATTTTTTTTTCTTAATTTATTTAAAAGGTCATTTTATGAAGTTGCTCCAAAAATTACCAAATTAAACACATAAGTTCATTAAGGCATAAACAGATGGCAAAACAAATTTCATAATTTTTGGAGGTCATTAAGATGCTCAATTAAATCTAAACATTTAATTAACAAAAGGCACTATTCCTTAATTAAAATAAATGCTCAAAAATCAACTTGCTCCAAAAGTCTTCAAAATTTTACCAGAGGTTCAGCATGTTATAACAAGGTCACAAAAATTTATCTCAAGATTTTTGGAGTTAAAGATCACTCTCCAAAAATACCAAAACCTTCATTTTTCAATTAAAAGGGGAATTTTACATTTTCAAATTTTTGCACAAAACTCAAGTTTCATATTTTTCTAAAATACTACAGAGCATAAAGAGTCTACCACAAAAATTTCAGAATTTTTGGATCAACACAGAAAATCATACAAAAAAGAGAAAACCGAACACTATTCATAACTTAGAAATAAAAAGGAAAAACGGGCACGGCGGCGGGAGCTCGTCGCCGGCGACCATAGGCGGGCGGCGCTCGGCACGCCGGCCAAACCATGGGATCCGGGGCGAAACCAAGAGCACAGGGAGCACCGGAGGACTCACCGGCGTCGATTGAGCGGCACGGCGAGGGACGGGGATGGACGGAGAGGGGTGAACGACGCTGGCCGGCGGGAAGCTCGCGGCGGCGACAGGCGTCCTAGCGACCCTGTGCAACAAACGGAGCCGCGATGGCCGGGTTATAGTCGCACGGAGCCAAGGAAGCGAATGCGAGAGTCAGAGGGAGATGATCAAGGCCGGAGGCGAGGAATTTCACGATTCCGACCTCGCCGGATTTCTGCCGGAGACGGCAACGACGAGCAACGCCGGGCAAACGAGGGCGGTAGAGACCAAATTGGTGGGTGGGGAAGTTGTGCAAGAATGCGGCGGAGCTCCTGAGCTAGGTGGTTGGGCTCGGGAGGCTCTGGACTGGGCTGGAGGCGACGGCGGAGGTGAGTGAGAGAGGTCGGGCTCCGGCGGCCGTTTTATAGCCGCGGCCAGAGGCCGGTAGAGACCTCGAGGTGGGGTGGATAAGCACGGCAAGCGCGTGCGCACTCGATTGCGCTCTGGCGGAGGTGATGGCGGGCAGCCGGGGCCTGGGCGAGAGCTCGCCGGCGATGGCCACGCGGCGGCGAAGCGCAGAGGACTGTAGGGGACGGGAGCGGGGTCAACTGTGCGTGTGCGGGTGCGAAATGATGGTGGCGACAACGGCGGCAGGTTGGTGGCGCGTGGGGAGCAGCCAGACGCGCTGCAGGCACAGCGCCGGCGCCATGGCCGGGCCCCCCCCCTTGGCCCTAGCTGGAAGAAGAACAGTGCTAGGGGGTAGGTTTTGACTTTTGCTGGTTTCTGTATTTTGCAAGTTTCTCCAAGAATTTGAACTGTGTGACAAAAACTCAAAATACCAAAGTTGTTCAGAAAAATGAGATCTACAACTTTGTCAATATGAACATCTTCAAATTCCAAATAGTTTTTGAACTATATTCAAAAACAGAAAAGGGGACACTTTTCAAATTTGATTCAAATCAAAATTACTTTGGATTTCAAACTGAAACTTGGAAATCTTCGAATATGAAAGATGTTCCATTTGACAAAACCTACAACTTTGCTAATATACACTTTTTCTGAAACTCAATAGTTTATGAAATAATTTTGAAAACTCAAAAAGGGACAAAAACTGGAGTTTGAAAGAATTTGAAATTACTTCAAATTTTATATAGAACTTTGAAAATCTGTAAATACCAAAGTTGTTTCTCTTGGCCAGATCTACAACTTTGCCTTTTGGACCAACTTCAAATTTTGAATAATTTTGAACTACAAAAAGAGGGGTAAAATCCAGGGTTTGGAAATCAGGGTTTTGCAAAAGGGAAAATCAAATCAAATCTGATTTTTGAACTTTGATCAATGCAGCAAACATCAGGGCACTAAATTTGAACAAGAATTAAATAGAACTAGGCACAGAGGTGAAATTACCATTTTGCCCTTATAGAGAGAATTGGGCTTTTAGGGTTTTTGAAAAGGGAATCAAAGCATAGCAATTAGGCAAATCAAATGCATCACAGGAAATGATTAATGCTTAAGATGATGACATGTCAAGTTAATTACATTTAAACACCAGGGGTGTTATAGCCTTCCCCCCTAAAAGAAATCTCGCCCCGAGATTCCACGTCTTAAGAAGGAAAAGGCAAAACCTTACATCTACAGATATTCGAGAAAATCGGGATAGTTCTTTGCTAAGAAGTCTTCGGATTCCCAGGTGGCTTCTTCTTCAGAGTGCTGGTTCCACTGGATCTTGTACCATCTTGTGGTGGTTCTTCGGGTAACACGATCCTTGTGATCCAACACGCGAACTGGATACTCAGTGTATGACAGATCTGGTTCTAGCTCAACGCCTTCAACTTCAACCACATGTTCAGGTACTCGGAGACACTTCTTGAGTTGGGAGACATGAAACACATTATGAACTGCTGAAAGATGAGCGGGCAAACTTAGCTTGTAAGCGACCTTGCCACAACGATCCAGAATTTCAAACGGACCAATGTAGCGGGGTGCTAACTTTCCTTTGACTCCAAAACGAGTGACTCCTTTGGTGGGTGAGACCTTCAGGTACACATAATCCCCGATCTCGAACTGCAGAGATCGACGTCTCTTGTCAGCATAACTTTTCTGTCGAGACTGTGCAATCTTCTTGTTCTCTTGTATATGCTTGACTTTCTCTTCCATATCTTTTACTAGGTCAACTCCAAAGAATTCTCTCTCTCCGGGCTCAGACCAATTGAGAGGTGTATGACAACGACGACCGTACAGTGCTTCAAAGGGTGCCATTTTGATGCTCTCTTGGTAACTGTTATTATATGAGAACTCTGCCAAGGGCAAACACTGATCCCAAGTATCTGCGAAGGTAAGCACACAGGCTCTCAACATATCTTCTAACACTTGGTTGACTCTCTCAGTCTGTCCATCAGTCTGCGGATGATAAGCCGTGCTATACAATAGCTTGGTTCCAAGTGAGGCATGGAACGCTTTCCAGAACTTAGCGACAAACTGAGTACCACGATCTGAGATGATGGTCTTGGGGATGCCATGGAGCTTCACTATGTTGTTTTTGTACAAGGTGGCATAAGTTGGGGCGGTATAACTTGTTTTGACCGGTAGGAAGTGAGCTTGCTTCGTGAGACGGTCCACTATCACCCAAATGGAATCGAATCCCTTTTGAGTCTTGGGTAATCCATTGATAAAATCCATGCTGACATCCTCCCATTTCCAACCAGGTACTGACAAAGGTTGCAGCTCTCCTCCGGGCTTCATATGCACAGCCTTGACTTTCTGACATGTATCGCAACGAGCGACATGTCGAGCGATTTCGATCTTCATCTTTGTCCACCAGAATTTTTGCTTCAAGTCTTGGTACATCTTGTTGCTGCCAGGATGGATGGCAAATCTGGTTGAGTGTGCTTCATCAAGGATTATCTGTCTCAGCTCGGGTACCTTGGGAACTACCAGACGGTTCTTGAACCATACCACTCCTTCATCATCAATCCTGAAACAGTCGGCTTTTCCAGCTCGAACCTTTTCGCTGATGTGCTTGATTCCGGGGTTATCTTTCTGTGCAGCTATGATCTGTTCTCTGATAGAGGTTTCTACTCTGACATTGCCTAGACTTCCTTGTGGAACCATTTCAATACCCAGCTTCTCTAGTTCATAGCATAGGGAAGATTCATAGGAATTCATAACCAGGCAGTTACAGTATGACTTGCGACTGAGTGCATCGGCGACCACATTCGCCTTACCCGGATGGTAATGCACTTCGATATCATAGTCCTTGATTAACTCAAGCCATCTTCGCTGCCTCATGTTCAGCTCTTCTTGGGTGAAGATATACTTCAGGCTCTTGTGATCTGTGTACACATTACAGGTACTGCCCAACAGATAATGACGCCATATCTTCAAGGCATGAACCACTGCTGCTAACTCAAGATCATGAGTTGGATAATTCTCCTCATGTCGCTTAAGCTGCCGCGAGGCATAAGCGATCACTCTTCCTTCTTGCATCAACACGCAACCCAAACCAGTACCAGATGCATCACAGTAGACATCAAAGGGCTTCTCGACGTTCGGCTGAGCTAGCACTGGTGACGTGGTTAACAACTTCTTCAAGGTTTGAAAGGCTTGCTCACAAGCTGGTGACCAGACAAACTTCACAGAATTCTTCAACAACTCAGTGATAGGCTTGGCAATTCTGGAGAAATCTGGGATGAAACGACGATAGTATCCAGCCATCCCCATGAAACTGCGGACCTTGTGAACAGAGGTAGGTGGCTTCCAATCCAGGATATCTGACACTTTTCCGGGGTCGACTGACACACCTTCAGCGGACAGGACATGACCAAGAAACTGTATCTGATCTAACCAGAACTCACATTTACTGAACTTAGCATAGAGCTGATGGTCTCTGAGACGGGATAGAACGATACGAAGATGCTCGGCGTGATCTTCAGGGGTTTTTGAGTAGACAAGGATGTCGTCAATGAACACGACCACGAATTTATCAAGCTCTGGCATGAAAACAGAGTTCATGAGATACATGAAATGAGCGGGTGCTTTGGTCAATCCGAAAGACATGACCAAATACTCATATAGGGCGTATCTGGTGGTGAAAGCTGTTTTAGGAATATCTTCAGGACGAATCTTTATTTGGTGGTAGCCGGATCTGAGATCGATCTAGGAGAATACTTTGGCTCCAGCTAACTGGTCAAAGAGAAGATCAATCCGAGGCAAGGGATATTTGTTTTTGATGGTGACCTCATTGAGTGGGCGATAATCAATGCACATTCTGAGAGTCTTGTCTTTCTTCTTTACAAAGATTGCAGGACAGCCCCAAGGAGACGAGCTTGGGCGAATGAAACCCTTGTCCAACAAATCTTGTAATTGGATTTTTAGTTCTGCCAACTCTCTGGGAGGCATTTGATAAGCTCTGCGGGATATAGGAGCAGTCCCGGGCTTTAGCTCTATGGCAAACTCAACGTCACGGTCAGGAGGCAGACCAGGCAAATCCTCAGGAAAAACATCAGGGAATTCACAAACCACGGGGATGTCCCGGGTTTCCAGAACATAGGCGGTGTTTATTTGAGTGGCTGCTGGTTTTTGAGGCATTGGAAGTTGGAGAAGGAGTTTGGCGGTACTGTTAGGAATATCCACTCTCACAACTCTATTCAGGATGTCGATCATGGCTTTATACTGACACATCCAATTCATGCCTAGGATGACATCTATCTCCTGATCATGAAGCACTATCATGGTGGTGGGAAATACATGTTCCCCCAACCTTACTGGTATACTGCGAACCACCTCTTTGGTGTTTATACGCCCTCCAGGCGATAAAATGCAAAAACTTTCTTTCAACTCCCCAACTGATATGTCATGCTTAGAGACGAAGGTACGACTGATGAAAGAATGCGATGCACCAGAATCAAACAACACAACTGCAGGATGATTGGCAACGGGAAACCTACCGATCATGACGGGCTCCCCTTCTGGAATATCGCTGACAGTGGTGTAGTAGACTTGCCCGTGCTTCTTGACGAACTTGCCCTTCTGCACTTGCTGCTGTGGAGCACGGTGTTGCTGCTGCTGTGGTCCTCCAGGACCCTTCTGAAAGTTCTGAGCAGGCTTCTTGGGCTTTGGGCACTCACGAGACCAGTGGCCAAGTTGACCACAGTTGTAGCAGGGATGGTTATAGGCGGTTTGTGTAACACCTCTGGTGTTTAAGCATGTAATTAACTTGACATATCATCATTAGCATCATTAATCATCTTGATCATGATTTCATGTGTATGCATTTGCTTAATGTATCATTTTATGTGATGCACCTCTATTGCAAAAACCCCTTATTAGCCCATTCTTCCTATAAGGGCAAAATGGTAATTTCACCTCTGTGCCTAGTTCCATGTAATTCTTGTTCAAATTTAGTGCCCTGATGTTTGTTGCTTTGATCAAAGTTCAAAAATCAGATTTGAATTGAATTTCATTTGCAAAACCCTAAAATCCCAAACCCTGGATTTATTCCCTTTTTAAATAACTTTTTCAAAATTCAAAATTTTGAGTTGGTTCAAAAAGCAAAGTTGTGAATCTGATCTAGAGGAACAACTTTGGTATTTACAGATTTCCATGTTTCTATATAAAGTTTGAAGTAATTTCAAATTCATTCAATTTCCAGTTTTTGTCCCCTTTTCAGTTTTAAAAAGTTATTCAAAAACTATTGAGTTTCAGGAAAAGTGTATATTAGCAAAGTTGTAGGTTTTGACAAATGGAACAACTTTCATATTGGAAGCTTTTCAAGTTTCAGTTTGAAATCCAGAGTAATTTTGATTTGAATCAAGTTTGAAAAAGTGTCCCCTTTTCTGTTTTTGAATATAGTTCAAAAACTATTTGGAATTTGAAAATGTTCATATTGACAAAGTTGTAGATCTCGTTTTTCTGAACAACTTTGGTATTTTGAGTTTTTGTCGCACAGTTCAAATTTTGAAAGTATTTTGCAAAATACAGAAACTAGCCAAAAGTCAAACCCTACACCCTAGACTGTTCATCTTCCCAGGCGAGCTAGGGGGGGGGCCCCGGCCGCGAACCTCGCCGGACTCGCATGCCGCCGCGTGTCCGAAGCCCCTTCGGCCAAACCAACTCCACGCCGATGCTCAGCACTCGATTGCGCATGCGTCTGGCCACCAGTTGACATCTTCCCCGACCCCTACCGCCCGCAGTGTGTCGCCGCCACTGCGTTCGCCGCCGGTGAGCCGTGCATCCGGTCCCTGAGTGCCAAACCGCTGACCCTTGGCTTCGCACTCGATTGCGCACGCGTCGAGCGATCTTATCCGCCCCCGCGCGTGTCTTGCCAGCCTCTCGCCGCGGCTATAAGAACCCCGCCGAGCCGGCCGGAGCAGAACCCAACCCCGCCGCCGTGGCCAGAGCAAACCCGAGCCTCCGCTTCTCTCCCAGCTAGCCCAGAAGCTCCGCCAAGTCCTTGCGCAGCTTCACCACCTCTCAATTTGGTCGCTACCGCCTCCATTCGCCCGGCGTAGCTCGTCGTTGTCATCTCCGGCAAGAATCCCGTCGAGGTCGGGATCGTGAAATACTCCCTCTCCGGCCTTGATCATCCTCCACTGACCCCCGCATCACCTTCCTTGCTCCTTTGCGTCTCTGACTGACCCCTTGTGGTCGCTTGTGTCGCACAGGAACGCCGAGTCGACGATCACCGCCGTCCGCCGTCCGCCGGTCACCGTCGAACTCACCCCTCCGTTCATCCCCTCACCTCGCCGAGCCCCTCAATCAACGCCGGTGAGCTCCCTGTTGCTTCCCGTACCCTCGGTTTCGCCGCGGAGCGCCCGCAGTGGCCGGCGTAGCAGCGCCGCCGCCGTCCGGCCGCCGGCAAACGCGGGAAGGAGAAGAACAGTGCTGTTTTTCTTTTTCCAAACATGTGAATAGTGTTCATATTTCATCTTTTTGTATGATTTTCTGTGTTGATCCAAAAATGCTGAAATTTTTGTGGTAGACTCGTTATGCTCTGGAGTATTTTATAAAAATATAAAACTTGACTTTTCTGCAAGAATTTGAAAATGAAAAATCTCCCTTTTAATTAATAAATGAAGGCTTTGGTATTTTTGGAGAGTGATTTATAACTCCAAAAATCATGAGACAAATTTTTGTGAGCTTCTTATGCCATGACTAGTCTCTGGTAAAATTTTGAAGTCTTTTGGAGCAAGTTGTTTTTTTGAGCTTTATTTTAATTCTTGAATAGTGCCTTTTGTTAATTAAATGTCTAGATTTAATTGAGCACCTTAATGACCTCCAAAAATTATGAAATTTGTTTTGCCATCTATCTACACCATGATGAACATATGTGATTAATTTGGTAATTTTTGGAGCAACTTCATAAATGACCTTTTTATTTAATTTAAAAAAAAAAGAAAAGAGGTTTAGGGTTGGTAATAAGTGTTGATGATGTGATCTTTGGATTGATTGATGTTCATAGACCCCTACCCTTTGGTCTATGATGTTTGTGATGCTATGTTTGGTTGATGCTTAGGATAATTATATTAAGGGTTAGTTAATCAATATTGCTTAAGGAAGAAATGATTACCTTTTATGCTCAACCTAGAATTCAATCATGCCTTGCTTAAAAGTAATCCAGAATCAGTGGAATTGTCTTGCACCATAAGTCCATATCATCATTCTCATGTGCATTCATCATTGCATCCGTATAGTTGACGAAGAAGGACCTGAAGTCGAGGTAGCCACCGAAGGATCTGTCCCCGAGGCGACCCCGAGCTCCGACACCTACTCCAACCCCGAGTCCGTCCTTTTTGCCATCCAAGGCAAGCCCCGGTGCATTTAACCTTTCCTTGAATTTTATAAAATGTTTCCTTAAATGCTTTTGAGTTAAATTATTGCATTAGGTTTATAGGAGTTGTGTGCTATCCTAATTGATGCACTATCCACCTTGACCACTGATAAACCCGATACCTGCTTTTCAAAAAGTGTTTGAAAAATGCTTAGCAATGCTATGAAATAGATTTGCAATAAAAATGCCAGTTTCAAAAGTGTGGTCACTTAAAGGACTTTTATGGAATTTTGGCTTTACTCCCACTGTTGGCTAAGTATCTGATCCGTACTTAGTCAATGGGAAGGAGAGGTTGTCCTTGCGTACGGTGCCGTCATGTTGTAGTCCGGGACTCAACAGTTGACACCGACCGGGACAGGGTTGAAAAACTGACAGGACCTGTACTCTTGGGTTAGAGTCCCGAGGTGCTTGTCGCTGGCTGGAAAATGTAGGGACCATCCGTATGGGGGCCTGCTGGTCAAGACTTGTAACTATTCACATACTACGGAAAGCTCTGGCTCCGAGAAATCCATTATTGGACCGACAACCGCGCACTGGGAGTGGAGAGATGGCGGAAGTAGCATGTACCCACGTGGGTTAGAGTCCCGGATTGGAGTGGTGTACTGTACTTCCGGGTGGCGTAGGACCGGGCCCAATCTTGGAGGAATCGTGGTAGACGAGTTGGCATATGCAAGCTTGGGTGCTACATATGCAGTGTGGATAGGGATCCTCAGCTGAGTATTATTTATCCGGATTAACGTTGCTCCTCGGTTATGGAGACTTGGTCCACTGACTGTCAACGGAGAGTGGTTCTCAACTAGGGATGTTTTGAAATGTAAAATGAATCATGAATGATGAAGAATTGAGGAATACTGAATCTTTCAAAAATAAAATAAGGTTTACAAAAACGCTTTTCTGCAAAATACTTGATCTTGCTTAAGCCTTACCTTGACTACCCTAAGCCTTTCATTCCTGAGTCTTCTCCCTTTTTCTTTAGTCGGTTAAGTCTTGTTGAGTACCTTTGTACTCAGGGTTTTATTACCCATGTTGCAGGTATGGCAGATTCCTCAGTATGCCTTGGACCCTGTTGTGTGACTGTTGTTCAGGAAGAGGCCGATGAGGCCGACGAGTGATTATTCACCCTCGGGCTGGGTGATGTATCTTTACCTTTAGTTGTTGTCATATGCTACTCTGCCGACTCTATCCATTTGAACTATGGTCTGTAATAACTTCACTTTAATTTTATGTTGAACCCTGGTTTGTAAAACTATTGTTATTTAAGTCTTCCGCTATTTACTCCGATGTTATTTGTCAAAATGTTCAAGAGATTGTAACTGAATTGTGAGATGATCCTGCGGACAACGGGCACTGATGTAGCCCAGTAGCGGAACCGGTCCTAATCTCTTGGCTGTACGGATCGACTGTCAGTGGTTGACGGTGATCAGTGGGCCATGGGATCAGAGCCGTTACGTTACAGAGTGGTATCGGAGCATCTCGTTATGACGTTGCAATCTTTTTGCGAAAACTTCAAAATGTTTTTAACAAAAACTAAACTTGACTATTTTGAGTCCAAATTGCTTCTCTCATCTCATCTTGTCTTTGGCAACTAGTAGCAAGACAACTTGTATAAGCCCTATGTACCTTACCTTAGTAGTTGCATTGCCTTGTTCCGTAGGAACGATTCATGCATCATGCCACATTCACTTAAGTATATAAAAGAGTTCGTTGGGTTAGTATGCCTATACCTTTTTCTTGCTAGCCTTTCTCATCTATAACCTCTTGTCCAGATATGGCCATCATCAAGCGGACTGCCCGCAAGTCGACTGGACCGAACGGTGTGCCGCGTCACCAGCTGGCGCCACGCACCGGAGAAGAGATTGGAGAATCCTCCAATGGTCGTCGCTTTCCCCGCCGCACCCGCAAGCAGCTGAAGGAGGAAATCAAGAATCTGAAGGCTGAAATGGAGAACATGGAGCATGACTTCTACCTTTCCCGCATGGAGTTTTATGAGGCACGAGCTTCCCTGGAACAGGCTAACCGGAACACGATTCGCGCTATCGAGCAGCGCAATGATGCTTGGACCCGCGAGGACGTTGCCAGAGCCCAGCTTCATGGACTGCAGCAATACACCGCCCAGATCGAGCAGTACAATGATATGCTTCATGAGGAAGTGCATCAGCTGCATGATCAACTCCATCCCTTGGTACCCCCGGTTATGGAAGACCCTGAAGACGGAATCGTGGAGGAACCTGAAGTGGAACACGAGCCCGATCAGAACGTGGAAGTGGAACCTGCTGAAGATGTCCACGTTGAAGATGAAGATGAGGAGGAAGAGCCTGAGCTTATCATCGAGGATGATGATGATGACGAAGAGTTGATCTTCATCGATGATGATTAGACTCCTTGTGTCTGTACCATCTGCTTACCTAAAACCTTAGTCTAGGTTTGGGAGCGTTAGTCTGTCTGTTGCCAAGTCTGGCATGTATCTTTCCTTTCGTACCTTTTCCTTTATCAGTCTGTTGTCATCCTTATCAAGTCAGCCATCCTTGTAATAGTGAAGTTATCAATCAAGTTGTTTCAGAACCCTTGTCCATATATGCTGAGTTCCGACTTGCTTATACAGATGCCTGTGAACACCCGTACCGGAGCCAGAGGTGCTGGAGATGACCGTCTCCCAAACCCTCCACCTGTACCAGCTACCCTAGCAGATGCCATTGCAGCTTTGGCCGCCGCCGCCAATCTGATGGCTCAGAATCAAGGGCAGCAGAACAACGGCAATCGTGGTCACCGCAACAACCAAGAGACAACCTATGTGGAATTCACTGAAACACGTCCACCGGTCTTCACAAAGGCCGATGAACCTCTCGAGGCTGACGACTGGTTACGCACCATGGAACAAAAGTTCAGTCTTCTGCACTGCACGGAGATCCAGAAGCCTCGGTTCGCTTCTCAGCAGCTCCGTGGTCCTGCAAGTGCCTGGTACGCCAACCTGTTGGCGGCCCAGCCGGAAGGTCACCAGCTGACCTGGGAAGAGTTCCGCACTGCTTTCAGAGCACATCACATCCCTTCGGGATTGATGAAAATGAAGTTGGATCAGTTCTTGGCCCTGCAACAGAAAGATTCCACCGTCATGCAGTACGTGGGACAATTCAATCACCTCAGCCAGTATGCCTCTGACTATGTCAACACAGAGGAAAAGAAGAGAGATTGTTTTCTCAGGGGTTTGCACCCTAAGATTCGCAGAGGTCTGTCCAACAACCTAAACGGATCCTACCATGATGTCGTTGACCGTGCTGTTGCTTTCGAGGAAAGCAACCGCCAGTATCAGGAAGAGAAGAAGAAGAAGAAGGCTGGGCCTAGCAGTTTCTCCAGCAACCATAAGCGCCCTAGAATCATCTACCACCCCAGCCACCACCAAAACCGTGCCCCATACCCCCATCAGCAAGTGGTCGTTCGTACCGCGGCCACCACCCACAATGCCAACCAGCAAAGTGCCACTCAGCCGAACGCCCCTGGTGTTCGTGTCACCACCCCACAAACAGCTTACAACCATCCATGCTACAACTGTGGCCAAGTTGGTCACTGGTCTCGCGAGTGCCCTAAACCCAAGAAGAATGCCCAGCATGCACAGAAAGGCCCTGGAGGATCACAGCAGCAGCACCGTGCACCGCAGCAGCACGTCCAGAAGGGCAAGCTTGTCAGGAAGCACGGGCAAGTCTACTTCACCACCGTCAGTAACATCCCAGATGGAGAGCCCGTCATGCTCGGTAGGTTCCCTGTTGCCAATCATCCTGCAGTCGTCTTGTTTGATTCTGGTGCATCGCATTCCTTCATCAGTCGCACTTTTGTCATCAAGCATGATTTGCCCATGGGGGAGTTAAAAGAGAGTTTCTGCATACTTTCGCCTGGAGGGCGGATAAATACTAAGGAAGTGGTCCGCAGTATACCAGTAATGTTGGGGAAACATGTCTTTCCTACCACCATGATAGTACTGCGCGATCAAGAGATAGATGTCATCTTAGGCATGAATTGGATGTGTCAGTATAAAGCCATGATAGACATCTTGAATAGAGTTGTGAGAGTGGATATTCCTAACAGTACCTCCAAACTCCTTCTCCAACTTCCTATGCCTTCAAAACCAGCTACCACACAGCTAAATGCTACCTATGATCAAGGGATCCGAGACATCCCTGTAGTCTGTGAGTTCCCTGATGTTTTTCCTGAAGATTTACCTGGTCTACCCCCTGACCGTGATGTTGAGTTTGCCATAGAGCTAAAGCCCGGGACTGCTCCTATAGCCCGTAGAGCTTATCGAATGCCTCCCAGAGAGTTGGCAGAGCTGAAGATCCAATTGCAAGAGCTATTGGATAAGGGTCTCATTCGCCCAAGTTCATCTCCTTGGGGCTGTCCTGCTATCTTTGTGAAGAAGAAGGACAAAAGCCTTCGTCTGTGCGTTGACTATCGCCCGCTCAACGAGGTCACCATCAAAAATAAATATCCCTTGCCTCGTATTGATCTTCTGTTTGACCAGTTATCTGGAGCCAGAGTGTTTTCCAAGATCGACCTCAGATCTGGCTATCACCAAATAAAAATTCGTCCTGAAGATATTCCCAAAACAGCTTTCACCACCAGATACGGTCTATATGAGTACTTGGTCATGTCTTTTGGCTTGACCAATGCCCCCGCTCATTTCATGTATCTCATGAACTCTGTGTTCATGCCAGAGCTCGATAAATTTGTAGTCGTGTTCATTGACGACATCCTTGTTTATTCAAGAACTCCTGAAGATCATGTCAATCATCTTCGTGTCGTTCTCTCTCGTCTCAGAGATCACCAGCTGTATGCCAAGTTCAGTAAATGTGAATTCTGGCTAGATCGAATTCAATTCCTTGGTCATGTCCTGTCCGCTGAAGGTGTGTCAGTTGACCCTGAAAAAGTGGCAGATATCTTGGATTGGAAGCCACCAACCACTGTCCGCGAAGTTCGCAGCTTCATGGGAATGGCTGGATACTATCGTCGTTTCATCCCAGACTTCTCCCGAGTTGCCAAGCCTATCACAGAGTTGTTGAAGAATTCCGTGGATTTTGTTTGGTCAACAGCCTGTGAGCAAGCTTTTCAAGCCTTGAAGAAACTACTAACTACATCACCAGTCCTAGCTCAACCAGACATCGAGAAACCCTTTGATGTATACTGTGATGCATCTGGTACTGGGTTAGGATGTGTTTTGATGCAAGAAGGTCGAGTGATCGCTTATGCCTCACGGCAGCTTAGGCGACATGAGGAGAATTACCCAACCCATGACCTTGAGTTAGCAGCAGTGGTGCATGCTTTGAAGATATGGCGTCATTATCTGTTGGGCAGTACCTGCAATGTGTACACCGATCATAAGAGCCTGAAGTATATCTTCACCCAAGAAGAGCTGAACATGAGGCAGCGAAGATGGCTTGAGTTAATCAAGGACTATGATATCGCAGTGCATTACCATCCGGGTAAGGCAAATGTAGTTGCCGATGCCCTCAGTCGCAAGTCATACTGCAACTGTCTGACGACGAAGCCCTATGATCTTTCCTTGTGCCATGCTCTTGAAAGGATGGGTATTGAGATAGTTCCGCAAGGAAGCCTGAACAATGTCAGGATAGAAACATCGGTCAAGGAACAAGTCATCGCTGCACAGAAAGATAACCCCGGAATTAAGCACATCATCGAAAAGGTCCAGACCGGTAAGGCTGATTGTTTCAGGATCGATGATGTAGGAGTTGTTTGGTTCAAGAACCGTCTAGTAGTTCCCAAGGTGCCTGAATTGAGACAGTTGATCCTTGATGAGGCACACCTGTCTAGGTTTTCCATCCATCCCGGCAGCAACAAGATGTACCAGGATCTAAGGCAGAGATTCTGGTGGACAAAGATGAAGATTGAAATCGCTCGCTATGTCGCTCGCTGTGATACTTGCCAGAAAGTCAAAGCCGTGCACATGAAGCCTGGAGGAGAATTGCAGCCTTTATCTGTACCGGCCTGGAAGTGGGAAGATATCAGCATGGATTTTATCAATGGACTACCCAAGACTAAGAAAGGTTTTGATTCCATTTGGGTAATAGTGGACCGACTCACCAAACAAGCTCACTTTCTGCCAGTCAAGACCAGCTATGCCGTCCCCACGTATGCCGCCTTGTACAAGAACAACATAGTGAAGCTTCATGGAATACCCAAGACCATTATCTCTGATCGTGGTACTCAGTTTGTCGCAAAGTTCTGGAAAGCGTTCCATACCTCACTTGGAACCAAGCTCTTGCATAGTACAGCTTATCATCCGCAGACTGATGGACAGACTGAGAGAGTCAACCAAGTGTTAGAAGATATGTTGAGAGCCTGTGTGCTTACCTTCGCAGATACTTGGGATGACTGTTTGCCCTTGGCAGAGTTCTCATATAACAACAGTTATCAAGAAAGCATCAAAATGGCACCCTTTGAAGCGCTGTACGGTCGTCGTTGTCGTACACCCCTCAGTTGGTCTGAGCCCGGAGAAAGAGAATTCTTTGGAGTTGACCTGGTTAAAGATATGGAAGAGAAAGTCAAGCAGATACAAGAGAACATGAAGATTGCCCAATCCCGACAAAAGAGTTATGCTGACAAGAGACGTCGACCTCTGAAGTTTCAAGTTGGAGATTACGTATATCTCAAGGTCTCACCAACCAAAGGAGTCACTCGTTTTGGAGTCAAGGGAAAGTTAGCACCCCGCTACATTGGTCCGTTTGAGATTTTGGAATGTTGTGGCAAGGTAGCTTACAAGCTGAAGTTGCCCGATCATCTCTCTGCTGTCCACAATGTTTTCCATGTCTCCCAACTCAAGAAGTGCCTCAAAGTACCAGAACATGTCGTGGAAGTTGAAGGTGTCGAGCTAGAGCCTGATCTATCCTACTCGGAATATCCAGTTCGCGTGTTGGATCACAAAGATCGAGTTACTCGAAGAACTACCACAAGATGGTACAAAATCCAGTGGAACCAGCACTCTGAAGAAGAAGCTACTTGGGAATCTGAAGACTTCTTGGCAAAGAACTATCCCGACTTTCTCGAATCCCTGTCTATGTAAAGTTTTGCCTTTATCCCTTCTTTGTCCTTTCTTAAGACGCAGAATCTCGGGGCGAGATTTCTTTAAGGGGGGAAGGCTGTAACACCTCTGGTGTTTAAGCATGTAATTAACTTGACATATCATCATTAGCATCATTAATCATCTTGATCATGATTTCATGTGTATGCATTTGCTTAATGTATCATTTTATGTGATGCACCTCTATTGCAAAAACCCTTATTAGCCCATTCTTCCTATAAGGGCAAAATGGTAATTTCACCTCTGTGCCTAGTTCCATGTAATTCTTGTTCAAATTTAGTGCCCTGATGTTTGTTGCTTTGATCAAAGTTCAAAAATCAGATTTGAATTGAATTTCATTTGCAAAACCCTAAAATCCCAAACCCTGGATTTATTCCCTTTTTAAATAACTTTTTCAAAATTCAAAATTTTGAGTTGGTTCAAAAAGCAAAGTTGTGAATCTGATCTAGAGGAACAACTTTGGTATTTACAGATTTCCATGTTTCTATATAAAGTTTGAAGTAATTTCAAATTCATTCAATTTCCAGTTTTTGTCCCCTTTTCAGTTTTAAAAAGTTATTCAAAAACTATTGAGTTTCAGGAAAAGTGTATATTAGCAAAGTTGTAGGTTTTGACAAATGGAACAACTTTCATATTGGAAGATTTTCAAGTTTCAGTTTGAAATCCAGAGTAATTTTGATTTGAATCAAGTTTGAAAAAGTGTCCCCTTTTCTGTTTTTGAATATAGTTCAAAAACTATTTGGAATTTGAAAATGTTCATATTGACAAAGTTGTAGATCTCGTTTTTCTGAACAACTTTGGTATTTTGAGTTTTTGTCGCACAGTTCAAATTTTGAAAGTATTTTGCAAAATACAGAAACTAGCCAAAAGTCAAACCCTACACCCTAGACTGTTCATCTTCCCAGGCGAGCTAGGGGGGGGCCCCGGCCGCGAACCTCGCCGGACTCGCATGCCGCCGCGTGTCCGAAGCCCCTTCGGCCAAACCAACTCCACGCCGATGCTCAGCACTCGATTGCGCATGCGTCTGGCCACCAGTTGACATCTTCCCCGACCCCTACCGCCCGCAGTGTGTCGCCGCCACGCGTTCGCCGCCGGTGAGCCGTGCATCCGGTCCCTGAGTGCCAAACCGCTGACCCTTGGCTTCGCACTCGATTGCGCACGCGTCGAGCGATCTTATCCGCCCCCGCGCGTGTCTTGCCAGCCTCTCGCCGCGGCTATAAGAACCCCGCCGAGCCGGCCGGAGCAGAACCCAACCCCGCCGCCGTGGCCAGAGCAAACCCGAGCCTCCGCTTCTCTCCCAGCTAGCCCAGAAGCTCCGCCAAGTCCTTGCGCAGCTTCACCACCTCTCAATTTGGTCGCTACCGCCTCCATTCGCCCGGCGTAGCTCGTCGTTGTCATCTCCGGCAAGAATCCCGTCGAGGTCGGGATCGTGAAATACTCCCTCTCCGGCCTTGATCATCCTCCACTGACCCCCGCATCACCTTCCTTGCTCCTTTGCGTCTCTGACTGACCCCTTGTGGTCGCTTGTGTCGCACAGGAACGCCGAGTCGACGATCACCGCCGTCCGCCGTCCGCCGGTCACCGTCGAACTCACCCCTCCGTTCATCCCCTCACCTCGCCGAGCCCCTCAATCAACGCCGGTGAGCTCCCTGTTGCTTCCCGTACCCTCGGTTTCGCCGCGGAGCGCCCGCAGTGGCCGGCGTAGCAGCGCCGCCGCCGTCCGGCCGCCGGCAAACGCGGGAAGGAGAAGAACAGTGCTGTTTTTCTTTTTCCAAACATGTGAATAGTGTTCATATTTCATCTTTTTGTATGATTTTCTGTGTTGATCCAAAAATGCTGAAATTTTTGTGGTAGACTCGTTATGCTCTGGAGTATTTTATAAAAATATAAAACTTGACTTTTCTGCAAGAATTTGAAAATGAAAAATCTCCCTTTTAATTAATAAATGAAGGCTTTGGTATTTTTGGAGAGTGATTTATAACTCCAAAAATCATGAGACAAATTTTTGTGAGCTTCTTATGCCATGACTAGTCTCTGGTAAAATTTTGAAGTCTTTTGGAGCAAGTTGTTTTTTTGAGCTTTATTTTAATTCTTGAATAGTGCCTTTTGTTAATTAAATGTCTAGATTTAATTGAGCACCTTAATGACCTCCAAAAATTATGAAATTTGTTTTGCCATCTATCTACACCATGATGAACATATGTGATTAATTTGGTAATTTTTGGAGCAACTTCATAAATGACCTTTTTATTTAATTTAAGAAAAAAAAAGAAAAGAGGTTTAGGGTTGGTAATAAGTGTTGATGATGTGATCTTTGGATTGATTGATGTTCATAGACCCCTACCCTTTGGTCTATGATGTTTGTGATGCTATGTTTGGTTGATGCTTAGGATAATTATATTAAGGGTTAGTTAATCAATATTGCTTAAGGAAGAAATGATTACCTTTTATGCTCAACCTAGAATTCAATCATGCCTTGCTTAAAAGTAATCCAGAATCAGTGGAATTGTCTTGCACCATAAGTCCATATCATCATTCTCATGTGCATTCATCATTGCATCCGTATAGTTGACGAAGAAGGACCTGAAGTCGAGGTAGCCACCGAAGGATCTGTCCCCGAGGCGACCCCGAGCTCCGACACCTACTCCAACCCCGAGTCCGTCCTTTTTGCCATCCAAGGCAAGCCCCGGTGCATTTAACCTTTCCTTGAATTTTATAAAATGTTTCCTTAAATGCTTTTGAGTTAAATTATTGCATTAGGTTTATAGGAGTTGTGTGCTATCCTAATTGATGCACTATCCACCTTGACCACTGATAAACCCGATACCTGCTTTTCAAAAAGTGTTTGAAAAATGCTTAGCAATGCTATGAAATAGATTTGCAATAAAAATGCCAGTTTCAAAAGTGTGGTCACTTAAAGGACTTTTATGGAATTTTGGCTTTACTCCCACTGTTGGCTAAGTATCTGATCCGTACTTAGTCAATGGGAAGGAGAGGTTGTCCTTGCGTACGGTGCCGTCATGTTGTAGTCCGGGACTCAACAGTTGACACCGACCGGGACAGGGTTGAAAAACTGACAGGACCTGTACTCTTGGGTTAGAGTCCCGAGGTGCTTGTCGCTGGCTGGAAAATGTAGGGACCATCCGTATGGGGGCCTGCTGGTCAAGACTTGTAACTATTCACATACTACGGAAAGCTCTGGCTCCGAGAAATCCATTATTGGACCGACAACCGCGCACTGGGAGTGGAGAGATGGCGGAAGTAGCATGTACCCACGTGGGTTAGAGTCCCGGATTGGAGTGGTGTACTGTACTTCCGGGTGGCGTAGGACCGGGCCCAATCTTGGAGGAATCGTGGTAGACGAGTTGGCATATGCAAGCTTGGGTGCTACATATGCAGTGTGGATAGGGATCCTCAGCTGAGTATTATTTATCCGGATTAACGTTGCTCCTCGGTTATGGAGACTTGGTCCACTGACTGTCAACGGAGAGTGGTTCTCAACTAGGGATGTTTTGAAATGTAAAATGAATCATGAATGATGAAGAATTGAGGAATACTGAATCTTTCAAAAATAAAATAAGGTTTACAAAAACGCTTTTCTGCAAAATACTTGATCTTGCTTAAGCCTTACCTTGACTACCCTAAGCCTTTCATTCCTGAGTCTTCTCCCTTTTCTTTAGTCGGTTAAGTCTTGTTGAGTACCTTTGTACTCAGGGTTTTATTACCCATGTTGCAGGTATGGCAGATTCCTCAGTATGCCTTGGACCCTGTTGTGTGACTGTTGTTCAGGAAGAGGCCGATGAGGCCGACGAGTGATTATTCACCCTCGGGCTGGGTGATGTATCTTTACCTTTAGTTGTTGTCATATGCTACTCTGCCGACTCTATCCATTTGAACTATGGTCTGTAATAACTTCACTTTAATTTTATGTTGAACCCTGGTTTGTAAAACTATTGTTATTTAAGTCTTCCGCTATTTACTCCGATGTTATTTGTCAAAATGTTCAAGAGATTGTAACTGAATTGTGAGATGATCCTGCGGACAACGGGCACTGATGTAGCCCAGTAGCGGAACCGGTCCTAATCTCTTGGCTGTACGGATCGACTGTCAGTGGTTGACGGTGATCAGTGGGCCATGGGATCAGAGCCGTTACGTTACAGTTTGTGGGGTGGTGATACGAACACCTGGGGCGTTCGGCTGAGTGGCACTTTGTTGGTTGGCGTTGTGGGTGGTAGCCGCGGTACGGACAACCACTTGCTGGTGAGGGTAAGGTGGACGGTTGTGGTGGTGACTAGGATGATATATGACCCTCTGGCGCTTGTGATTACCAGAGTGGCTGCTAGATCCTGCTTTCTTCTTCTTCTTCTCCTCTTGGTACTGACGGTTACTCTCTTCAAAAGCAACTGCCCGGTCAACAGCCTCATGATAAGAACCGGTCAGGTTGTTGGACATGCTTCTGCGGATCTTAGGGTGCAATCCCCTAAGGAAACAGTCTCTCTTCTTCTCATCCGTGTTGACATATTCCGCTGCATACTGACTCAGATGGTTGAATTGACCCACATACTGCATCACTGTGGAGTCCTTCTGCTGCAGAGCCAAGAACTGATCAAGCTTCATCTTCATCAGACCGGATGGGATGTGGTGTGCACGGAAGGCGGTACGGAACTCTTCCCAGGTCAACTGGTGACCTTCAGGCTGGGCGGCCAAGAGGTTGGCATACCAAGCACTTGCTGGGCCACGGAGCTGTTGCGAAGCAAACCGGGGCTTCTGGATTTCAGTGCATCGGATGAGACCAAACTTCTGCTCCATGGTGTGGAGCCAATCATCAGCTTCGAGGGGTTCATCGGCTCTGGTGAAAACCGGTGGACGGGTTTCAGTGAAATCCACATAGGTGGTCTCTTGGTTGTGACGACCACGGTGACCAACATTCTGCTGTCCTTGGTTCTGAGCCATCAGATTGGCAGCGGCGGCCAGGGCTGCAATGGCCTCTGCTAGGGTAGCTGGTATAGGTGGAGGGTTTGGGAGACGGTCACCTCCAGCACCTCCGGCTCCGGTGCGGGTGTTCACAGGCATCTGTATAAGCAACTCGGAACTCAGCATAAAAGGACAAAGGTTCTGAAACGACCGATTGATAGCTTCATTGATACAAAGATAGCTGGCTTGATAAAGATGACAACAGACTGATAAGGGAAAAAGGTATGAAAAGAAAGATACATGCCAGACTTGGCAACAGACAGACTAACACCCCCAAACCTAGTCTAAGGTTTTAGGTAAGCAGATGGTACAGACACAAGGAGTCTAGTCGTCATCGATGAAGATCAACTCTTCGTCATCATCATCATCCTCGATGATCAGCTCAGGCTCTTCTTCCTCATCTTCATCTTCAACGTGGACATCTTCAGCAGGTTCCACTTCCTCATTCTGATCGGGCTCGTGTTCCACTTCAGGTTCCTCCACGACTCCGTCTTCGGGGTCCTCAGCAACTGGTGGAATCACGGGGTGAAGCTGGTTGTGCAGCTGGTGTACTTCCTCATGAAGCATATCATTGAACTGCTCGATCTGGGCGGTGTACTGCTGCAGTCCATGGAGCTAGGCTCTGGTGACATCCTCTCGGATCCATGTTGCATCACGCTGCTGGATAGCGCGAACCACATTCTGGTTAGCTTCCTCAAGAGCGGCTCGTGTCTCGTAGAACTCCAGGCGGGAAAGGTAGAAGTCATGCTCCATGTTCTCTATCTCAGCCTTCAGATTCTTGATTTCCTCCTTCAGGTTCTTGCGGGTGCGGCGGGGAAAATGACGACCATTGGAGGATTCTCCAGTCTCTTCTCCGGTGCGTGGCGCCAGCTGGTGACGCGGCACACCGTTCGGTCCAGTCGACTTGCGGGCGGTCAGCTTGATGCGAGCCATATCTGGACAAGAGGTTGTAGATGAGAAAGGCTAGCAAGAAAAGGTATAGGTACACTATCCCAACGAACTCATTTATTAACTTAAGTGAATATGACATGATGCATGAATCGTTCCTACGGAACAAGGCAATGCAATACTTAACATATATATAGGGCTTAATATATATATACCATTGTCCTGCTACTAGTGTTGCCAATTAAAGACAAGTTGAGATAAGCAATTTGGACCAAAATAGTCAAGTTTAAATTTTGTTTGGACTCAAAAGAACTTTTGAAGTTTTCGCAAAAGAACACTGCAACGTTAAAGTGAGATGCTCCGATACCACTCTGTGACGGAACGACCCTAATCCCATGGCCCACGTGTCCCTGTCAACCTCTGACAGCCGAACCCATGTTCCATGTGATTAAGACCTGTTCGCCACCGGGCTACATTAGCGCCCAATGTCCGCAGGATCATCTCACAATTCGGTTACAGCATTGCATACTTTTACAAATATCATCGGAATAAAGAGCGGAAGACTTAAATAACATTAGTTTTACAAAACGAGGTTTCAAATGAGGTAAGGAGTACGGTTATTACAAACCATTGTTCGGGTGATTCAAAGTAGACAACGTAGCGGAAACATTAACATAAAGATACATGTAACACCCAGCCCGAGGGTGCACGTTTACTCATCAGCCTCATCGGCCTCTTCCTGGACGAAGGTCACGCAACAGGGTGCGAGACACATCGGGGCCTCAGGCATACCTGCAACATGGGTAACAAACCCTGAGTACTGGGGTACTCAACAAGACTTACCCGACTAAAGAAAAGGGAGAAGACTCAGGAATGAGAGGCTTAGGGTAGTCAAGGTAAGGCTTAAGCAAGATCAAGTATTTTGCACAAAAGCATTTTTGTAAACCTTATTTTATTTTTGAAAGATTCAGTATTCCTCAATTCTTCATCATTCATGATTCATTTTACATTTCAAAACATTCCTAGTTGAGAACCACTCTCCGTTGACAGTCAGTGGACCAAGTCTCCATAACCGAGGAGCAACGTTAATCCGGATAAATAATACTCAGCTGAGGATCCCTATCCACACTGCATATGTAGCACCCAAGCTTGCATATGCCAACTCGTCTACCACGATTCCTCCAAGATTGGGCCCGGTCCTACGCCACCCGGAAGTACAGTACACCACTCCAATTTTCCGCCAGCGACAAGTACCTCGGGACTCTAACCCAAGAGTACAGGTCCTGTCACGTGGGTACATGCTACTTCCGCCATCTCTCCACTCCCAGTGCGCGGTTGTCGGTCCAATAAAGGATTCCTCGGAGCCGGAGCTTTCCGTAGTATGTGAATAGTTACAAGTCTTGACCAGCAGGCCCCCATACGGATGGTCCCTAATTTTCCAGCCAGAACTACACCTTGGTTATATCTCACCCAAGCGTAATAGTCCTGTCAGTTTTTCAACCCTGTCCCGGTCGGTGTCAACTGTTGAGTCCCGGACTACAACATGACGGCACCGTACGCTCGGACAACCTCTCCTCGCTATTGACTAGGTACGGATCAGGTAACTAGCCAGTAGACGGGAGTAAAGCCAATTTCCCATAAACATTCTTAAGGTGATCACACTTTTTGAAATTGGCATTTTTATTGCAAATCTATTGAATAGCATTGCTAAGCATTTTGCAAACATTTTGAGAACAGGACAGGTGTATCTTTTGGTGGAGGTGGGCAATGCAAGAAGTAGGTCATCACACAACTCCTATCACCTAATGCAATAGTAAAACATTTAAAGAAAACATTTATAAAAACAAGGTAGGGTTAAATGCACCGGGGCTTGCCTTGGATGGCAAAAAGAGCAGACTCGGGGTAGGTATAGGTGTCGGAGCTCGGGGTCGCCTCGGGAGTTGGTTCGTCAACAGCGGCCTCGACTCTGGTACCTTCTTCGTCAACTATTCGGATGCAATGATGAATGCTCATGAGAATGATGATATGGGCTTATGGTGCAAGACAATTCCACTGAATCTAGATTACTCTTAGGCAAGGCATAATCGAAATCTAGGTTGAGCATAAAAGGTAACCATTTCTTTCTTAAGCATTATTGATGTTAGGCCTTATTATAATTATCCTAAGTATTAACCAAACATATCATCACAAACATCATAGACCAAAGGGTAGGGGTCTATGAACATCAATCAATCCAAAGATCACATCATCAAACACTTATTACCAACCCTAATCCACCTTTTCTATTTTCTTAATTTATTTAAAAGGTCATTTTATGAAGTTGCTCCAAAAATTACCAAATTAATCTCATAAGTTCATTATGACTTAAATAGATGGAAAAACAAATTTCATAATTTTTGGAGGTCATTAAGGTGCTCAATTAAATCTAAACATTTAATTAACAAAAGGCACTATTCCTTAATTAAAATAAATGCTCAAAAATCAACTTGCTCCAAAAGTCTTCAAAATTTTACCAGAGGTTCAGCATGTTATAACAAGGTCACAAAAATTTATCTCAAGATTTTTGGAGTTAAAGATCACTCTCCAACAATACCAAAACCTTCATTTTTTAATTAAAAGGGGAATTTTACATTTTCAAATTTTTGCACAAAACTCAAGTTTCATATTTTTCTAAAATACTACAGAGCATAAAGAGTCTACCACAAAAATTTCAGAATTTTTGGATCAACACAGAAAATCATACAAAAAAGAGAAAACCGAACACTATTCATAACTTAGAAATAAAAAGGAAAAACGGGCACGGCGGCGGGAGCTCGTCGCCGGCGACCATAGGCGGGCGGCGCTCGGCACGCCGGCCAAACCATGGGATCCGGGGCGAAACCAAGAGCACAGGGAGCACCGGAGGACTCACCGGCGTCGATTGAGCGGCACGGCGAGGGACGGGGATGGACGGAGAGGGGTGAACGACGCTGGCCGGCGGGAAGCTCGCGGCGGCGACAGGCGTCCTAGCGACCCTGTGCAACAAACGGAGCCGCGATGGCCGGGTTATAGTCGCACGGAGCCAAGGAAGCGAATGCGAGAGTCAGAGGGAGATGATCAAGGCCGGAGGCGAGGAATTTCACGATTCCGACCTCGCCGGATTTCTGCCGGAGACGGCAACGACGAGCAACGCCGGGCAAACGGGGGCGGTAGAGACCAAATTGGTGGGTGGGGAAGTTGTGCAAGAACGCGGCGGAGCTCCTGAGCTAGGTGGTTGGGCTCGGGAGGCTCTGGACTGGGCTGGAGGCGACGGCGGAGGTGAGTGAGAGAGGTCGGGCTCCGGCGACCGTTTTATAGCCGCGGCCAGAGGCCGGTAGAGACCTCGAGGTGGGGTGGATAAGCACGGCGAGCGCGTGCGCACTCGATTGCGCTCTGGCGGAGGTGATGGCGGGCAGCCGGGGCCTGGGCGAGAGCTCGCCGGCGATGGCCACGCGGCGGCGACGCGCAGAGGACTGTAGGGGACGGGAGCGGGGTCAACTGTGCGCGTGCGGGTGCGAAATGATGGTGGCGACAACGGCGGCAGGTTGGTGGCGCGTGGGGAGCAGCCAGACGCGCTGCAGGCGCAGCGCCGGCGCCATGGCCGGCCCCCCCCCCCCTTGCCCTAGCTGGAAGAAGAACAGTGCTAGGGGGTAGGTTTTGACTTTTGCTGGTTTCTGTATTTTGCAAACTTCTCCCAAAATTTGAACTGTGCGACAAAAACTCAAAATACCAAAGTTGTTCAGAAAAATGAGATCTACAACTTTGTCAATATGAACATCTTCAAATTCCAAATAGTTTTTGAACTATATTCAAAAACAGAAAAGGGGACACTTTTCAAATTTGATTCAAATCAAAATTACTTTGGATTTCAAACTGAAACTTGGAAATCTTCGAATATGAAAGATGTTCCATTTGACAAAACCTACAACTTTGCTAATATACACTTTTTCTGAAACTCAATAGTTTATGAAATAATTTTGAAAACTCAAAAAGGGACAAAAACTGGAGTTTGAAAGAATTTGAAATTACTTCAAATTTTATATAGAACTTTGAAAATCTGTAAATACCAAAGTTGTTTCTCTTGGCCAGATCTACAACTTTGCCTTTTGGACCAACCTCAAATTTTGAATAATTTTGAACTACAAAAAGAGGGGTAAAATCCAGGGTTTGGAAATCAGGGTTTTGCAAAAGGGAAAATCAAATCAAATCTGATTTTTGAACTTTGATCAATGCAGCAAACATCAGGGCACTAAACTTGAACAAGAATTAAATAGAACTAGGCACAGAGGTGAAATTACCATTTTGCCCTTATAGAGAGAATTGGGCTTTTAGGGTTTTTGAAAAGGGAATCAAAGCATAGCAATTAGGCAAATCAAATGCATCACAGGAAATGATTAATGCTTAAGATGATGACATGTCAAGTTAATTACATTTAAACACCAGGGGTGTTACAGCGTGAATCTAGAAAGCTATCTAGGACGGGCATCTGAGGTTTGATGGAAAGATGAAAATTGACGGTAGCCCTTTTGGACAGAATACTGTGTCTTTCTCTGTTAATATGATCAACGCAGCTGATACCAAGGATAAGAGTAAAATGAAAGTGTCAACCTCTGATAGAGCGAGGGAAGCTGGTGCCGTTGACCCTAATCGGAAGATTACAAAGAGAGAGCTTCAGCAAAGGGTTCGGTTCCAAAATAGCCGAACTGAGACAGGTGAAACTTCCAGACCCAGGGTCACGACGCGCATCTTGTTAAATAAATGGTGTCGGCAGCAGGAACGGTACCAGAAGCAGAGACTTTATGAAGAACGGAAGTTCCTAGAGAAACAACGAAGGCACGAAGAAGAGATGTACCGTGAAGAACGAGAAAATACGAGGGAGCAGGAACAATCTCATTGGGAATGCTCGTTCTTCCAGTATTGTTGAAACGAAGGCTTGAAGCTGCCTGTTAAAAACAACTGCCCTGAGTGCAGTAATCAGTACTCCGAGTATAGGCAGTCTCGAGTCAACCGCTGATCTGTCCATGAGAGGCTTGGGGCACAAATCCCTGAGGATGATCGGCGCGTAAAAATGAATAATTTAGAAGATCGGCAGGGAAGAGATTTTGCCGATCAAAGTTGGGCTCGTGCTGAAGAAGAGTACTGCGAGTATGTCTGGCAGAGAGGACAATGGTGTCCACCAGGGTTGAGGAAAAGCCAGAAAAGGAGGGTGCATCGCTTAAGAAATAGAGAGCTAGAACAAGCTAATGCTAGAGTAAAGCAAGTTTGGCGCCCCAAAGAGAAGCCGAATGGGGGTGATCGTTCGGCTGACGCATGCATGGCTTTCTTTCTTCCATCAGAATTTATAGCTCCCGAAGAACAGGACGTCCAAGACGAAGTATATTCAGATTTTGATGAAGATGAATTCCAAGAGTTATTGGCTCATCTTGTCTTGGCTCAAAGTGCAGTATTCGATAAACCAGCTAGACATCGACACCTGAAGCCATTGTATATGAGAGGCTATGTTAATGGCAAGCCACTGACTAAGATGTTCATTGATGGAGGGGCTGCCATAAATATCATGCCGTATACCACTTTTAGAAAACTTGGGATGGCAAGTGAGGACTTGCTGAAGACCGACATGGTGTTGAGAGACTTTGCTGGCAATTCTTCTGATACTCGGGGGGCAGTCCATGTTGAGTTGACAATCGGGACTAAGACCTTGATCACTACCTTTTTCGTCATTGATGGCAAGGGGGCATACAGTTTGTTATTGGGAAGAGATTGGATACATGCAAACTGCTGTGTGCCGTCAACTATGCATCAGTTCCTCATCCAGTGTGTCGGGGATGACATCGAAATCGTCCATGCTGATGATTCAGTGAGTATTGCTAATACAGAGCCTATCTACTGGGAATATGATGGCGTTGAGTGTTTTTCTGGAAGAGCTTGGGAAGCAGGTCCTGTAAACGTTTTCAACAAGGACCAACAGCCGATTCAGACAATCGAATCTCAGAGCAATTTTTGAATAGATAATCCAACTGATGGTGATGGAGAAAGATTGAGGCCAAGTTTCATGTCGGCTGACAGGGAATAAAGTGTTGATAATGAAGCCGAAATAGGACCAATGTATGCAAGTCTGGGTCTCGAGCATGTTTTGAAGTTAACGAACTTTTGAGGGTTCTGCTTATTTCTCCATTGCCGAAGCTAATGAAAGAACAAGAATTCACGTATGGTGACGTACAACAGAGGGTATTGGAAAGTATGAAGGCACTTCCGCAACTTGGTTATTGTTTCAAGTTGTACGTGGCGGCCGATAGCCTTGCAATAGGATCGGCCCTTATTTTAAAATTTAAGAGGATAAATAGTAGCTAGCTTTAGCCGAAAAATGTTAAGCCCGGAGAAGGGTATTCGGCTGTAAAGAGATTTTGTCATTCGTGGATCAAGCTTCGACACTACTTGTTAAGAGCCGAACGCATGTAACTTGAGGAATACTTATATACAGCTGATGTAAAGCATTGCCTTTAGCAGAAAAAATGTTCTAAGAATTCAAGTCATAGCCGATGTTATTTATATCGCCTTTAGTACAAGAAATTTATAACCCTGGTGCCCCTAGCGTTTTTCGAGTTGGTAGGCTTATTGGAAGGAGAAAAAGATGAAGTGTAGTAAGTGCAATGCCGGGTGACATGACATATCGGAGACAAGATCTAGTCGGCTAAGGTGGCGTCATGTATTCGGCAAGTGTTTCTCTAAGGAAAATGTTACAATCAAACAAAAAGAAAAAAACTTTCTGAGAAATCAAGAAGTGCAAATGGGCGTTATTCAGGGGAGAACGAGTTTCGTATATTACAAGCTTCATTTATAGATTTGTCCTGATACAAACTACTCTCGAGATAATTTGATCAGAACAAAATGTGGGTCAACAGCCTCGGCAATAGCGGCAGCATGGTCATCATAAATTTCAAGGTCTTCAAATTCATCTGGGTCGCCGCCTGCGAAACCAACTTGTATAGAGGAGTGGTTTTCTTTGGTCCAAGAGCTCATTGCCGCTAGACCGAAGAGACCCCGGCGTGCACACCTTGGATGATAGCCTGATCTATGCGACCATCCACGGCATCAAGACGGGCTTCAGCTGAACCCCCATGAGCATTCACCTTGAGGGCAACTCTATTTGCTGCTACCTTCAGACGGTCGTTCTTTGCGGAAAGAGCTAACAGGAAGAAGGGGTGTGTCGGGCATAACAGGTTTAACTAGAAGAAGAAGACCGAGACTCTACTAACCTGAAGTGATGCTGCCAAGCTGTTTCCAGCATTCAAATGGGTGAGTTGAGGTGAGTTGTCAAATTAAGGGGAATCTGGAAACCCAAGAAGAAGGTTGGGAGAAGCCATTGGAGCTGCTGTTTCTGGAAAGGGAGCTCGTTTTTGGTTAAGAAAGGACTTCACCCTGGAAAATGGGCAAGCGGCAAATCAGAGGTAGATAAGAGAGAAGGGCCATTGCAAGGGGGCAAAAACTAATTTGTTGCCTATGATGCTGGTGAGATGGTGTTCGACTTCTTCAAGATGCCTGTTGTGGTTGCCATCGTTCGTCGTTTATCCAAGCATAAGCAGAGGTTTTTCTCTCTGGCTTGAGCTAGAAGCCGAGAAGTAGAAATTTTGCGAGTCAAATTATTCGATCGAAACCCGGAATGGGAGTCTACACAGGAGTATATTTATAAGATCATAATTTGCATGCTGGAAGACCAAGCATCAAGATAGGGTTTGTCACAATTTATGGGCTGATACTGGGCCAGGCCAGATTTTTTGACAATTTGGAGAAGTCATGACTCCAGAATCGGAAAGCCGATAGGGTTTGACTAAAGGATTATTCAGTTTCGGCTAATTATTTAGTTTATGTTACCGATTAACACCAAGGGCGGAAAGCTTGGGAAAAACAGGGAAGTCTGTTAAAAAATGCTGCTCTGGTGTCACCATGGATCAGAAAATTAAGAGGAAAACTGAAAACTTTGGATCTGGGGTAATCAATCACGACGGTTACTTGCAGGACGAGGAAGATTATTGTGATTATCAGCAATAGCTGATGTGATGCACATTGCCGTTAAGGTAAAGAGAAAATCGGTAGCTGGTGCACGAAACAAAACATATGTTGATCTCGAAGGATCAGTCACAAGTTAGATTCAAGAAGACGAACAGAGGATTTTTATTTACAAAGAGAAAATACAAGATTATAATGGAGAAGATCAGTTCGTCCATTCCATCCTATGTCTAATCGGGAGAAAGTGATCAAAAGCGTCAGCTAGATCTGTCCCGGCTTCCTTCATATCTTCTACAGAATGTTCTACTCCATCCTCCAGTTCTTGCTCGCAGACATCGAATCTGCGGTAATCAGCGCCAGAATGAATCCTCACGGCGGAGAAGGCGAGCGCCGCGCCGTACCCCATGCCGGCCCTAGAGATAATGGGAAGGATTCGATTAACTTTGTTCACACGCTTCAGGGGCGTCGTGCCCGCTACATCGGCCGTAATAGCAAGCTTGGTGATGGCAGCTTCAAGGGCGTGAAGTTTGGTTGCTAGAGCTGAAAAGAGGAAGAATGAATAAAGGTGAAAGAGGAGAATAAGGAAAGAAATGAAGAAAATACTTACCATTGACTTGTTCCCGAGCAGCGTCATGCTCTTGTGACATTCGAGTGATCTCCTAATCCTTTCCCTCCAGATCGAATTGAAGATCCGCAAGCCTCCGAGTCAGATCCTCGGGGAGGTCGTCATTGATTCTCCTGAAGGAAACAACGAGGTAAGAATTACTACTTCATTTTTAGAACAATCAAGAGAAGGGAAAAAGGAGCGACCTCTTTTTAGAGGTGCTAGAAGCACCGAGCTCGAAGCTATGGCGACTCGCTGTGGAAGACATCCTCCAGAGTGAGATAAGGGAAAAGAGGGTTTTTTTGAGTCTAAGCAGAAGAGTTCAGAGTACACAAGTCAAGACAGGGCGAAAGAGGGTTTTAAAGAATCCCAGAGGGTGCATCGGGAGATGAGTCGGCAGGTATAGCAATTATAGCATGTGAAGGCAAACGCTTCTAGAGGCTCCACGTTGAGAAAGAATTTTGGAATAAATATTTACCCCAAAATTAGGGGGCATGTGTTAACACCAGAATTTCACACGCATGAGGATATGACAGATGGGTCCAGCCAGCAGAGAAGAAAGGATTCGGCAAGCAATCAGACGGCTATTTGGTCCTCAAGATTTCGATGAATGTCTGTGCGGTCGGCTATCTTGCAGAGAGATGGTTCCATTCGGGAAATGGATGTTGCAGATGAAGCCGGCTTGCGTGAGAAGGCATATGGCTGTGAAAGATGCCGAAAAGATTAGGAATAGATTTCGTATCTTTCCATATTTTATCATTGTAAATCGTAATCGTTTAGGACTTGTGTTTCGTCCAGGGTATAAATATAAACCCTCGACCATTGTAAAATTGTTCACAACCACATCAATACAAACCGGCCCCGTGCCATCTTCGAGTCCCTAAGTCACGTCTTCGAGTTCTTCGAGAGGAAACATCGATCCGTCGACCTCTGTAAGTACCAGCAACCTTGTTATCATGTCTAGTATCATGCGGTGGATTTAGATATGATGCAAGTAGTCTCGTATGTTAAGCTTAGTATCGTGCGGCGGATTTAAGCTTATGACAGGAAGTTTTTGCTAGTGCCTTGTATCGTGCGGCGGATTAAGACATGAGTAAAAATAGTTATCGGCTCTATTAGATTTGGCAGATCTAGTAGATTCATTAAGTTATCATGTGTTATGCGTTTTATTTATTTAATTCCTGTAACACTCTTTTGCCCAATCTAGATTGATCTCTATTCGGCCTCGTTTCACAAGTTTGCTTGTGCTTTGCCAATTATAAGATCATGATGGCCGGATTAGTTTTCAATTTAGGTTGTTACATGTTGCGGGTTCATACATGTCAATCATGTTTATGCTCTGATAAAACTGGGTGTCGTGTGGCAGATGCAGGTTTTAGATTAGTTTGATCATGTTTGCTTGTATGTTCCTTCCTCATGGACCCCAACTCGGCTAGTTTGCCGATTTTGGTTATGCCTACACGAGTAACGAGTTTTTATAGATCTATTCAAATATATGCATGCTTTTAGCTTGTTATAATTAGATTGTATCATGCGGTGGATTGATCTAATTATAAGAAGTGGTATAAACTTATAGCAAGTGGTATCATGCGGTGGATGAGCTTTGCTTAAGTTTATGCTTGACGGGTTTTTGAAGACTAAACGTGCGGCAGATTAGTTGGATTGGCCTATGCATGTATTATTTGGATAGATCTATTCTTGCAAGTTGCCTGTTTATAATATCTTTGATTCGTTCAAGCATGTCTTTCTTTTGCATTCGGCAGTTAATATGCTTCACACACTCTGTTCTCATACTTGCCGAATAGCTTTGTAAACATGCTTTGACAGACAGCTTCTGTAGCTGTGTGCCATCGAGATTGGCTTTCGAAGCCGTACATATGGAACTGTCTGGTTTTACCCAACATGTTCCAGAGGTATTCTCACGTTTTATCCCTTGTTGATTTTCAGGTCAAACCGACTGGCACGTTTCCGGATTCAGCACACTCCGGGCACCCGATTGAAGCTAGCCTCATTCGGCTTGCTGTGTGTCCTGGCGCAAGGTGTCACTTTTTGCGTCAACAGTATGTGAGACAACCCCCCGGTTTTGAAAATCTCAAGTTTCCAAACCATGTTTTTAAACTCCACAAAGCTTTGTATGGTTTGAAACAAGCCCCTAGAGCCTGGTATGATAGGTTGAAAACCTTTTTGCTTGCTAAGGGTTTTAAAATGGGATGTGTGGATAAAACGCTCTTTCTCCTCAAGCAAGGCAATGATACTCTCTTGGTCCAGATTTACGTGGATGATATCATTTTCGGTGGTTCTTCTCACGCTTTGGTTGCCAAGTTTGCAGACACTATGAGCAGGGAGTTTGAGATGAGTATGATGGGCGAGTTGACGTTTTTCCTCGGGTTGCAAATCAAGCAATCCCGGGAAGGGACGTTCGTGCACCAGGGTAAGTATACCAAGGATATATTGAAGAAGTTCGATATGGGTGAGGCCAAGCCTCTTCCAACACCCACGTCGACCACGACGGCCCTGGATGCGGATGCGGATGGAGAAGCTATGGACCAGAAGGAGTACCGGAGTATGATCGGGTCGCTGCTGTACCTAACGGCGACACGCCCAGACATTCAGTTCGCGGTGTGTCTTTGCGCGCGATTTCAGTCATCGCCTCGCACCTCGCACCGTCAGGCGGTCAAGCGCATTATGAGGTACTTATCCTTCACTCCAGAATTTGGGATTTGGTATTCTACTTCCTCCACCCTCTCCCTTTGCGGTTATTCCGATGCCGATTTTGCTGGTTGTCGCATTGATCGTAAGTCCACTTCTGGGACTTGCTAGTTTATTGGTTCTTCTCTTGTTTCGTGGTCTTCTCGCAAGCAGTCTAGTGTCGCCCAGTCTACCACAGAGGCTGAGTATGTTGCTGCGGCTAGCTGCTGTTCCCAGTTACTCTGGATGATGGCCACTTTGCGTGATTTTGGTCTGAGCTTTTCTCGTGTTCCTCTGTTTCGTGACAGCACGAGTGCTATTAGCGTCGCTAAGAACCCCGTGCTTCACTCCAAGACCAAACACATTGATGTGCGCTTTCATTTTCTGCGATACCACTATGAGAAGGGTGATATCGACGTTCGCCATGTCGATACTGATCATCAGTTGGCTGATATTTTCACCAAGCCTTTGGACCAATCAACTTTTGCTAGGTTGAGAGGTGAGCTTGGTGTGTGTTTCCCCTTTTAGATGGGGGAAACATTTTGACTCTTGTATTATTAACTGACTTTGTGTTTTTCAGTTGGTTTTGCGTCTTTCAATTGGTTTCAGCATGCATATTTGCATTTCATCTTGCATATTTACACTCAGAGCTTCATCCATATAGTGTTTAGAATGTGACTATGCTCTATATAGTAGTTGCTCTGATGCCTTCTGATGATGCCGTAGCTTATGCTCTTTCTGATCACTGTTACATGTTGTGAGCGGAGCTATTTTATGAATGGTGAATCTGATTAATGAACATAGAATTTGAAAATGTTCACCATTGAGATTTGCAACTAGCATGTGTAGAATGTGTTGAAATCACTTGTGCTCTTCATATATGCTAGGTAGCTATGTCTCTAGTGTTGAGTCATTCACTTGCTTGGTATGTTCATATTCTGTTTAAAATCTGAACCAAGTTAAGTGAATTGGAAAGATCGAGATGGGATTGCTTGTCAACACATCACAGTTTCGAGATTGTTTCTCATTGCACTTTGAGTTAAACTTGAGCTATGTAGTGTATGACCGAAACTGTTGCTTTAAGCTTCTGATTGCTTCTGCATAGGCTTCGCACAGTTGAAAAGTTAGGCAATGACAAGTTTTTTAACCTCTCGCAATCACATGCTGAAATTTAAACTTGTGTAATTTAACCGCTGTAACTCCGATAAAATTTGGATACACAAGTCTATGTTTCATTCTATAGTATGATGATTGAACTGTGCTAGGAGTAGTTCACCTTGTATACATGCTTAGTGACGGACCAGGATGTCAGAGATAGCATCAGTTGATGATTACTCTGACTAATCCCAGGCGGCACGTGAGATCCGAAGACTTGTTACGAAGTGTACTTGGATTAGGACTCTCGCTGTAACTTAGTCGAGTTCTTAAAGGGAGTCTTGTAATTAGAATAGGGCTCCTTTGATGTAACCGACTAGGACTCGGCCTGCGTTAAGACTTACCCGGATATATAAGGGGAAGCGGGCGCAGGCTCTAGATCATCGAACATTGAATCATAATCATACACAAGGCACACATCGCACTGGACGTAAGGTATTACGCTATTTAGCAGCCTGAACCAGTATAAATCGCTGTCCCTATTTACTCGCCGAGTTCTACGAACGCCGATCCCCACTGAACAAATCGTCTAAGATTACTCAAGATGAGTTGCCGGTTAACAAACACCAACAGCTGGCGCGCCAGGTAGGGGCTTTCGGTGATTCGACGACCAAGAGCCCGGCGAACCACAACAACATGTTCTCGGCAGGGGCAATTTTCATTTTTGGCTCATGGACTTGCATCGCGGATGATCAAGGAAAGTTACATCGGCAACTTCACCATGAATCAGAAGCACAAGTCACGCCAAATATGAATGATCTCACCCAGAACTTAGCAAATCTCGCAATTCAAGATCCGCAAGATTTCGAAGACCAACTAGAGGCATCCGACTCATACTCGAACTCAAATTCTGAGAAAAAGGACCCAGATGCTACTCACGGCACCACCTTCGGCATGCGGAATTCTGCTGAAAACTTTCAAGACTTGATTGATGCAAAATTCAAAGAGTATCAACAGATACCTTTGACAGGGGCTCAACAAGGACTCGTCTTCAACTCTACCAAGGAGGGTAACATTTTCCATTGGCCAATCCAGTCCGCTCCGGCTAGACTGGTTGGCACAATCGACCAACAACTCCCATACCAACATGGACATCAGCTCCCCTTCGAGGAACACGACACCTCAACAGAGCTAATCTCCAGCACTTCTACTTTGGAGTCGGTTACGCCAGGATCAACAAACCAGGGCTACACTCGTGAAGTCTTCATGGCGGGGCATCAGTCATCTCTACGACCTTCGACCCCCCCAGATGTCTTCCAAGATGATGAAACTCTGAGCATGATATCTGATAATGACCCAAAAGGACCCGGAGAGACCGAGTCAATAAAGGTTGAGAGAATCAGGAGGAATCAAGCTAAAGAAGCTCGCAGAAGGCTGGCAACTCATCGCAAGGAAGCCGTAGACCGCTACAATGTACGACTCGAGGAGTATAATACTCGAAGGCGTCTAGAGGAGGACGCGGAAAATCAAGCTCGCGCTCAACGTGATCAGGAGTATCAGTCACAAAATGATCACAATCGTCGATGAGCCGATTGCTCCCGCAACCTCGAGCCTGAGTTTATGAGGGTCACCGGCCATAAAGTCTTCGAGACTCCCTACCAAAACATCCTGGCTTTAGCTACAGAGATGGGGGCCAAGGCCAACCGTACCCCCGACGAAGAACGACGGTTAGTCATGCTTCAGACTACCGCGCTTCAACTCCGGGGATGGAATCTTGAGTCCCTAGCCGATGAGCAAGCTTCATCTCACCCAAGCCAGAGGCGGCCTGTTCAAGAACGACTCGGACGAATCCCAACAAGGAGTCGTCTGGGCCATCGAGTACCTGATCAAGCTAAGGGAGGAGCTGAATCTTCATATAGAGGAATCGCAGTCGCAGCATCCGACGCAGTCGATCATTTCCCCTGCTTTTCCCAAAGGCTCCGAGCAGTCTCGTTCCCGTGAAAATTCAAACCCAGGAACTGTTCAAAGTACGACGGGAAGACAAAACCTAAACGGTGGCTCAGGCTGTATGCTCAAGCAGTTGAATTGGCCGGTGGAAGCAACGACGTCAAAGCACTCTATCTCCCAATGGCTTTAGAGACGATGTCGCTCGCTTGGTTCGACAAGCTTAAACCCGAGTCCATCGACTCCTGGGAACAACTCCATCGTATCTTCATTGAAAACTTAGCGGGTGTCCCAGAGAGACCAGATCCCCGGACTAAGCTCAGAACCTATAAGCAACAGAAAAACGAATCAATGTGGGAGTACTATAGGCGTTTTTCAGAGATCCGCTCCACAGTATCCGACATCACAAACAGAGAAGTAATTGACCTCTTTGGCAACGGCATTTGCGAAAGGTACAATTACAAAGATTTCCTCAAGCAGGACCCGACCACCGCTGACGAGTTCCATCGGGCCGTAAACTCCATGATGGCGACAGAAGAACGTACACAGGAACGTTTCCCGATAGAAACACGCAAGGTGATCGAGGGAACAACCAGAGAGGCAACCAGGCACCACAGCAAAACACCCGGAAAAGGGCAGGAGACAATACTGTTGCTGCCATGGAGCCTCAGAAGAAGGGGAACAAGCCATACACCTTTGATCACTTACTCGAAGGTCCATGCCCGTTCCATCCGAAAGGAGGACATCAGACTAGGCATTGTCGACAGCTCAAGGAGAGAGGTCTAAACTCCGACTTCAACAATAACAAGAAGGACAAGGGGAAGAAGGCAAACGAGGACCCTCTGCAAGACATCGGTGGTTTCCAACACCCCAAAGGGACTATCAATGTCATTTTCGGGGGAGTAACTACTAGCGACAGCAAGAGGCTCCAGAAGCTTTCCCTACGGGAGATCATGTCTACTGAACCAGCGACACCCAAATATCTCGACTGGTCCGAGCACCCGATTAATTTCTCCATAGCAGACCAATGGACCAGCGTTTCTAATGCAGGACATTACCCGCTAGTCTTGGTTCCTACGGTCGCTGGATACACATTGGGTAGAGTACTCATCGATGGCGGGGCAGGACTCAACGTCATCTTTGCAAGCACCCTACGCAAGATGAATCTAGATCTCGCAACTCAGCTCACACCGTCGAGTGCCCCTTTCTACGGCATAGTACCCAGAAAAGCGGCTGTACCACTCGGCAGAATCATACTACCCGTCACTTTTGGAACTCAGATCAACTACCGAACCGAGTACATCAGTTTCGAGGTGGCTCACTTCGAGTCATCATATCACGCCATATTTGGACGACCAGCCATCGCCAAGTTCATGGCAGTCCCTCATTACCCATACCTTCTCCTGAAGATGTCGGGTCCTAAGGGAATACTAACCTTCAGGGGTGACTTGAAGCGATCATTCGATTGCGATACAGAGGCTGTTCAAATCGCTGAAAAGCTCAACTCGCTCTCGAAGTACAAGAACTCACTCAGATGGTGCATAATACCCAACCTGCAGATTCAGAAATCCCAACCAAGAAGGCGGGTACTATCCAACCATCAGCAGAAGTCTCTACAAAAACAATTGACCTGGAAACCGGTGATCCCTCCAAGACAGCCATTATCAGTGCTCACCTATCTGAAGAATAGGAACTCGCGCTCACCAAGTTCCTTAGAGCAAACAAAGATATATTTGCATGAAAACCGGTTGATATGCCAGGAGTCCCAAGGAACTTGGCTGAGCACAAATTAGAGTTAAAAGATGGCTCTAGACCTATCAAGCAAAGACTACGACGATTTTCACCAGAGAAGAAAGAGGCAATCAAGAAGGAAATAGCCAAATTACTCGCAGCTGGATTCATTAGAGAAATCCTCCACCCCGAGTGGTTAGCCATCCCAGTGCTAGTCAAGAAGAAGAACTCTGCCGAGTGGCGCATGTGTGTCGACTACACAGACCTCAACAAACACTGTCCAAAAGATCCTTTCGGATTACCAAGGATAGATCAAATAGTTGACGCCACCGCAGGCTCCGCTCTATTATCCTTTCTGGATTGCTACTCTGGGTACCATCAGATTGCTCTCAAGGAAGAAGACCAACCCAAGACTTTGTTTATAACTCCTTTCGGCGCCTACTGTTACAAAACCATGTCCTTTGGGTTAAAGAATGCAGGAGCCACTTATCAACGAGCTATCCAAGATTGTTTGGGTGACCAGATTGGCCGCAACGCAGAAGCTTATGTCGATGATGTGGTCATAAAGACAGAAGATCCGACTACTCTGATATCAGACCTGGAGGAAACATTCAACCGACTGCGCGCATACCAATGGAGACTCAATCCCACAAAATGCATTTTCGGAGTACCCTCAGGACAGTTACTCAGATTCCTTGTTAGCCATCGGGGCATCGAGACTGCGCGCATACAAATCACAGCTATCGTCGACATGAAACCCCCTACCTCAGTCAGGGATGTTCAGAAGCTCACCGGGTGCATGGCTGTGCTAAATCGATTTATCTCACGGCTAGGAGAAAAGGGATTACCTTTCTTCAAATTACTCAAGGTTGGCGACAAATTTCAGTGGACGGAAGAAGCGGATAGGGCCTTTGAACAACTCAAAGGATACCTAACCAACTCACCTATACTGACCCCACCAGAACCCAGGGAGCCGATGATGCTTTATATCGCAGCCACCACACACGTTGTAAGCACAACGATCGTGGTAGAGCGCAAAGACGACAAGCACATCTACGACACCCAGTGACCAGTGTATTACATTAGCGAGGTACTCTCCGATTCGAAGGTCAGATACCCACAAGTACCGAAATTACTCTACGCTCTACTCATATCTTCAAGAAAGCTACGACATTATTTCGAGGCTCACGAGATTACAGTCATCACGGATTTTGCTCTGGGAGAAATCCTCCATAATCGTGACGCCACTGGGAGAATTTCCAAGTGGGCAGTCGAATTAGGGGCACTCAACATCAAGTTCACTCCTAGGAAAGCAATCAAGTCACAGGCTCTAGCTGATTTCGTCGCCGAGTGGACAGAGATACAGCAGATCCAAGACAACGCTATTCCTGATCACTGGAAGATGTACTTCGACGGTCCCTAAAACTCGGAGGAGCAGGAGCCGGAGTACTTCTAGTATCACCCGCCGGAGAGCAGCTCAAGTACGTTCTGCAGATATTGTGGCCCGCCACCAACAACGAAGCAGAATATGAGGCACTACTCCATGGACTTAAGCTAGCAGTCGCACTGGGCATCAGGCGACTCCTAGTCTATGGTGATTCTTCCGTGGTAATTCACCAAGTCAACAAAGACTGGGATTGCACAAAAGAAACAATGAACGCCTATTGCGCGGAAGTCCGCAAGCTGGAAAAACACTTTTCTAGGTTAGAACTCATTCATATTACCCGGGATCTCAATGTGGCAGCAGATATCCTAGCAAAATTAGGATCTGAGAGAGCCATGGTGCCTAGTGGTACCTTCGTGCATGAATTATCCAAGCCGTCAATCCAAGAGAAGGAAGAGGTTGAGTCAGCACCATCCATCCAGGTTCTAACTCTAGCACCCGACTGGACACAAGTCTTCGTTGACTACTTCAAAGAGCATAAACTGCCAAGTGACAAAACTGCCGCAGAGCAAGTCACCAGAGATAACAAAAACTATGTCTTAGTCGGGGACAAGTTATATCGACGCGGAGCTTCATCAGGAGTCCTCCTCAAATGCATCTCACCAGAAGAAGGCAGGGAAATCTTAAATGAAGTTCACTCTGGGTGTTGCGGCAACCATGCAGCTTCAAGGACACTAGTCGGAAAAGTCTTCAGATCAGGGTACTATTGGCCCTCAGCTTTGAAAGACGCAGAAGACTTAGTGCGCCGCTGTCAATCATGCCAGTTCTTTGCCAAGCAGCAGCACGTACCTGCACATGAATTGATCTGTATCCCTCCGTCATGGCCTTTTTCATGCTGGAGACTCGACATGGTAGGTCCTCTCAAGCGTGCTCCAGGCAGATTCGAATACATCTACGTCGCAATCGACAAATTCACAAAGTGGATTGAGTACATGCCCTTGGTCAAGTTCAATGCATCCAAGTCAGTATAATTCATGCAGAGCATCTTTCACCGCTTTGGGATGCCACACAGAATCATCACTGATCTTGGGTCCCCTTTCACGGCTATTGAATTCAAGTCATGGGCTAGCAACTGCGGAATCAAGATAGACTATGCGTCAGTAGCTCATCCACAGTCCAACGGCCAAGTTGAACGAGCAAACGCCCTGATTCTTGCAGGATTAAAACCAAGACTATTTGACCTCCTAAAAGATCACGGCGGAAAATGGGTCAAAGAATTGCCCAAGGTATTCTGGGGGCTACGGACACAACGAAGTTGAGCAACGGGCCAAACTCCTTTCTTCTTGGTATATGGCACTAAAGCAATCCCCCCAGCTGACTTAATCTGGAACGCCCCACGAACAGAGCAATATAACGAAGGCGAAGCTGATGACTCCAGGCGGTTAGAAGTCGACAGCCTTGAAGAAGCCCGATTAACCGCACTCTTTCAGTCAGCAAGGTACCTTCAAGGGATGAGGCGCTACTACGACAAGAACATCCACCACCGCACTTTTCAAGGAGGCGACCTGGTCCTGAAGAAAATTCAGAATACTACAGGGCGCCACAAGCTTATGAGTCCATGGGAAGGACCTTACATTGTATCTAAAGTAACAAGACCCGGGTCATTTGAGCTAGTCACTGAAGATGGATCTCCATTGCCAAATTCATGGAATATTGAGCACTTGAAGAAATTCCATACCTAAGGACTACGCTACAATCCTGACTCAGGGCAATTGTATTTATTAGTCGGATATTAATAAAGTTTGGAGTTCATCAGAAACAAGAACTTTACAAATCATCCAGGCTTTTTTCTACATATTATCACAACTACTCAGTCGCATAAAAGTCTCTGCAATGGCAGGGCTCACCACTGACTAATATTTAATATTACTTGGATGGATTGGTTCAGCGGTAACCATATTCGAGTTACGAGCTTCGAGCTCAATACAACTCACAAGGTAGTACGGTTTAACACCCAGCTATCAGCCTATAGTGAATATAGTATCTGCCGTAGCGGATACTAGTTCCTATAAGGCATAACACGGTGGGGTAGTACTCACCCTGTTACATATTTACTGGACAGGGGTCCATCCACTATCGCACTCAAGCTGCGAGTACCAAGAGGATATGATTCACCTTGAAGGAACCATTATCACGGTCCTTCAAGAGGTGCTTGATCAACTTTATCCCTTGAACAAGGGTACTAAGAGTAGTACTTGGGCAAGACTAAGTTCTCTACACAATCATTAGAGAAACGAAGTCGTACGACCCAAACGAAAGTGCTAGAGAGCACTTGGATAGACCCGTCTATTCAGACGCCTGGGCACACATCCACATCAAATAAAAATGACCCGTTGAGAAGGAATTTCTTGCAATGTCGAGTCGATTATATACGAATTTCACAAGACTCAAAAGTAGCTGATACTTTGATTCTTTATATTTGATAATAATTGTTTCAGGGAATACAAGCGGTGGTTCAACAATGAAGGAGACTAAAATTACTCTACAAGATCTAAAATCTGCGAGTACTCCTCCGCCGCAGTCTTCACCTCTTCTTGCATCGCTGCAAGGTCCTCGTCGCCTTTGCCTTCAGGGAGGGTCACCAGAGCAGACAAGTCGAAAGACGGCAGATGCAACCGCAGCGACGCCATCAGACCTTGCACTACAGAAGTTGACATATCTTTGATATATTGAGCCACCGCCCAGGCGCAGCCTTGGCCCGATCAATCAAAGCCTCCTCGACTCCTTCTGGCACCGGAATCATGTTTAGGATGGGCTCGACGGCATGCTCCAAGGCCTTCAGAGAAGCTTGCGAAGATTCGAGGGCCTCCTGCGACTCCTTCGTAGACTTCAGAGCCTGCAGAAGGTCCCGGTCAGCACACTCACGCATCAATTTGGCTTCCTGAAGAGTACTTTGCGCATTAGCAAATACCTCCTGAAGCTCTGCTTGCTTCCGGTTGAATTCGTTCTGCCACCTAGAAGTCAGCTTATTCGCATCTGCATAAATATCAGTCGATTATCATACAATCAGACTAACACTATGGAACAGACTGGCACAGAAACTTCAAGTTTACCCTCAAGCTGCTTTTTGGAAGCCTTCTTCAGCTCCTTCATCTTCTGCTCCATAGAGGCGGCCTTAGCTATCATCCCCACCTCACGGTCGTTAGCAGCGTCACGCTCCGCTGCCACTTCCTTGAGGTTGCCTTGGAGTTCATTAATGCGGTTATGTAGAAGTTGGGTGGCTACTTTCTGACTGATCTGGTCCTGGGCAATGTAGTCCCGGAGCTCCTGGTTCTCACGGGACATCTCCTGGCGAATCCGGGTGACCTGATCCCGAACCTTGAAGTCAAAGGCCTACATAAAAGCAATATTGTGAGCACTCGGATACGACTACAGTACAACAATAAAAAATTGAGAATCTTACCTCAAAAAATTTGTGAAGAGCTTCAACAGGAGCCCTCACCTGATCGCTCAGCTCCTTCAACCGGGTGAGGTCCTGATTATATCCGGATACGTCGAGAGTCGCCCCTTGGCGTGAGGACTCGGGCGCATCTTCGGACCCTCCCTGTTGATGAGTTGAAGCCTCTGCATGGATATCCGTCAAAACCATCTCCAGGGATGGCTCATCCGGCTGTCGTGTGCGGAAAAACCAGTCATTGAATACTCGGTCAAACTCCAACTGAGCAGGAGAACGAAAGATGGAGAACGGCCAACCAACCTGAGGTAATCGGAGAACATCTACATCAGGTGCCGCATCGGCCTGTGACTTGGACGGAGAGGAGCTGGGCAGCGGATCTACCTGGCTAAAGGTCGGCAGAATGCTAAAATTATCTTTGTCCAGCGCCTCCGACTCCTCTACCGCCTGGGGATCAGGGACGGTAACCGAGGACGCTGCAGTCGGCTTCGTTTTTCTACAACGGACAAATATTTGTGATAGTTCCAGAAATATGCACGCACTTTGATAGTAAAATGTTGCAACTTACTTTGCAAGCTTCAACGGTCGTGGCAAACTCAAGAAAGGCTTTGGGAGCAGTGGATCTGGAGTTGGAGCTTCTTCAGGGGTCGCGCTGCTCGCAGCTCCTTGTGTTGCCTCAGCATCTGGAACATAATCATATATAAGACAAGAGTTCATCAACATCCAAAAGGACTACAAAGTACTCGGGTTTCCCCTTACCAGGAGCACTAGATTATAGTGCTTTTCAGACAACTCTTGCGATAAAAGAATTTTTCGACAAGCACAGCGATTACCAGTGCGAGCCTTCTTGGGGACGGGTCCTCCGGTTTCTTGCTGTGAAGACGGCGACCTCTTTCGGCTACTCTCAGCTTCTGGGTCTATAAGCATGACATCAGAGTCAGTTGAATCTGTGTCAAGCCAGTCAAGATCTTTAGGCGAGCTCGGTTTGTTAGGAAGGTCCTCACTTTGGATTGGACCCCCCAAAACTATGCCTCCGCCTTCTTCAGTCGCCGGAGGCAGAGGAGGACAATCATTGTTATCTCTCCGCTGGCCCTACAGGAGAAGAGTATTTAGTTAGGTCAGGGTTAGCACCAAGTCAAAACCTCGATGACATGCCAAATCAATTACTTACCTGAGGAGGAGGGTTAATGGCGGAGAATGTTGTCATCACTGGAGTAAGGTGTTCACGACTCTTGAGCAGCCGGTTCACCCTCCATAAGACTTCGCAATCTGACAACTGTTCGACGGCATGACGTCCTGGGTCATTCTTACCCAGGTACTCGAAGCCAAAATTGGCTCGCTGTTGAAGAGGATGGATGCGTCGCACAACAAAATCTTGGACAACAGAGTACCCGGTCAGACCGCTGAGCTTTAATCCCTCTATGGAATCAATAAGAGGTCGGATAGCCTCTAGCTCTTCAGCAGTAATCTTGTCTCTCCACTCACGGCACTTCTACGGAGGCCACCCGTCGTGACGACGAAGCGCCGGTGGAGGGTTTGCCATATAAAACCAGCCGGCTGCCCAGTCTTTGACAGAATCCTGAAGGACCGAAAGTGCTAAAGCAAGGCGACCAGAGGGGGGGTGAATGGGAGCCTAAAAATTTCTTCTCAGAAATTACGGCCTCTGTCCCAACAAAATCAACCCCAAGAGCAAAGCCGACACACGTGATTTCCATGACCCAAGAGAATGGGTGGATGTTCCATAGGAACACAGCGGGACACCACAAAAGCTCCCTCACCCAAATCCACGCGAGTCAACTAGTGGCAGGATGGATTTTGGGTAACCTCAACCTCCCCCGAGCAAAGTGGGAAGCCCGATTTCTATAGAGCACAAAGTCGGGAATCCAACGCAAAAAGCGGATCTCAAATCGGAGCTCGAACGTAAAAGATACGAACGAAAACGTGCGATCACTGCACTGATCGGACTCTGAGGTGCGTCCGGTCAGGATCGATCGGACGCGTCCGGTCAGAGAAAAATCGTTTCGGAAGACTCACGCGCAACACAAGAACTCAACTCCGGTTGCAAAGATGCAGACTTGGAAACATCAACATCGGAGTTGGAAGAAATGCGTGACTCAAACGACTTAGCACAAAGACTCTTGCATCTTTTAGCTAAAACCTCATTTTCAAACATGAGGCGATCACAAGTACCACAATGAGTGTTTTTCAAATTTTCCATCTCCTCCCTAATGCACTCGGCATATGTGGTACGCAAGAGTTCATTTTCTTTTTCAAGGTTGGCACTCATATCATTGTGCTACTTGGCGCTCATATCATCGCGCAAAACCTTGAAAGCCAAGACTTCTTTTTCCAAATCAATGCATGATGTGCAAATGAAATCGGTGGAAGAAACATCACCATTCACATCAAACAAAGAATCATGATTAGCACAAGAAGCATGGCAAGCATTTTTATTCAAAGAGCATGAGCTACAAGGCCTAGCATTTATCTCATCAATTTCAGCCCTAGCATGTTCAAGTTCATCTACACATGTGGTGTGAGTCAATTTTAGTTTATCAATTTCAGCATGCAAAAACTCACAAGAACCACATGGCAAAGAAGCTTTTGACCTAAGCAAGGCTATTTCAGATTTAGCATAAACAAGGTCCTTGCGCAAGTCAAAGCAAACAAGACATGGTATGGAAGCATTTGATTTCAATATTTCATTTTCAGATTCTAAGCTAGCAAGCGAAAAGCATAGCTCATTATTCTTCCTAACCATGTCACTACAAGAGGTGCAAGGTAAAGATGCACTAGACTTCCAATGAAAAAGGCCACATTTTAACCTAGCAATGGAGCATTTCAACTTCTTGATCTTTCTATGCAAGGTATCACAAAGCTCATCATATCTCAAGTTATCATCACAACAAGCTTCAAATTGTTGGGATAAAATCCCAAGACAAGCAGCGAGAATACCTTTCTTGGCCTTGCCAAGTTCGCGTATACGATCCTCCGTTGAATGCTCATCATCTCCTAGGAAGCCCAGCAAAGCATCCACCTCGCGTTCCGCCTCTAGAGCCGTACTCCTTCTTGCCAAAGTGTCGTTCTCGATCGCATGTCCAAGACTCAAACCTAAGGACAAAGACGCACTAGAAGAAAAACTTGGTGCCATTTCCAAAAGCACTATTAGTGTTAGCCAAAACACAAGCTCAACACCTCGACAAGCAAAGTTGGAAACAAAACCGCTCTCAAAAGGTCGCCTTCGCAGATCCGGAACCGGTTAAGGTAGAGAGATCCTTAACTGGCTCTGATACCAATTGAAGGACCGAAAGTGCTAAAGCAAGGCAACCAGAGGGGGGGTGAATGGGAGCCTAAAAATTTCTTCTCAGAAATTACGGCCTCTGTCCCAACAAAATCAACCCCAAGAGCAAAGCCGACACACGTGATGTCCACGACCCAAGAGAATGGGTGGATTCAGGCTTTTTCGCAAAGCGGGAAGCCCGATTTCTGTAGAGCACAGAGTCGGGAATCCAACGCAAAAAGCGGATCTCAAATCGGAGCTCGAACGTAAAAGATACGGATGAAAACGTGCGATCACTGCACTGATCGGACTCTGAGGTGCGTCCGGCCAGGATCGATCGGACGCGTCCGGTCAGAGAAAAATCGTTTCGGGAGCTCTCTGGAACTGACCGGACTCTGGGAGGAGGAGCGTCCGGTCAGCACAGGACTCAGCGTCCGGTCAAGGCTGCACGGTGAACAGTAGAAGCAGCGCGTCCGGTCAAGTTATTCCCGAGCGTCAGGTCACGCAAAATACACTCTGGAGCTGACCGGACTCAGCACGGGGTGCGTCCGGTCAAGTCCAGGCCAGCGTCCGGTCACCACGCGCGAACTGGACTGCGCATGTGTTCAACGACCGGACTCTGTCAAGGTGCGTCCGGTCGCTATGAAGCAGCGTCCGGTCACCCCGACCAGCCCTCTGTTCGTCCACCGAATCGACCCGATCTCCCTCAAATCAAAAGCACTAGGGCTCAAATTTCGTATGAGGGATCACAAGGATGTTAGTGAGGTACTCCTAAGAGATCATGGCTCGAACCTAACTCCAAATCGGTGAATCGAAGAAAACAATGAAGAACGGGCAAGAACTCGATCCCAAAACTAAATCCGCCCGATCTGTGAGTTCGTGAGGTATTGGAGAAATTCCTTCGGTAGAAAAAAGACTCTCACGAAGCTACACAAGATGGTTCAAACAGATTTGCGGATCTTCCCTTGAAACAAGAATTCTCGTGAAGATAAAAAGAGGGGAAAACGTGCAAACGCGAAGAACAAAATCGCAAGACAAATTAAAGCATGAATTTGATCATTGGATTCAGAGGAATGGATGATTCATTAATCACTCGGTGTCGGGCTACAAGCCACTCCTAGCAACACAAAGCTTGGATGGCAAAAAGCTCAAGAACAAGAGCCAACTCTCCCTAACCCTAGCCTTCTCTCACACGAACAAAATGAGAGAGACACCTCCAAGAATTCCCAAGGATACGGCTGCCCTAGCAGCCCCCTCATATATATAGGCGCACGTCCGAAGACCAAAACGCCCTTACATTAAGCACTCAACCCAAATACCCCCAGGGGTAAAACCGTCCAGACCGGTCAATCTTCATCCGACGACCACGCCCGCACATCCAGTAGCTTCGCCTCGACGCGACCTCCCTGATGCCGCCAAGTGCCGTCATGTCGACCACCACACCTTCCTCGTGGATAGCTTCGCCGCCGTGCCAGCCTCTCCACACCGCCACGCGTCGACCGTCCTTTCGGACCACCTCCGGTTTTGAGGCCCAAACCGGTAAACCCGCCAGCCCAGGTTTTGAGGCCCAAACCTGGCAAACCGTCCACCCCGAGTTTTGAGGCCCAAACTCAGAAACCCACGAGCCTAGGTTTTGAGGCCCAAACCTGGAAATCGTCCTCGCCGAGTTTTAAGGCCCAAACTCGGAAACTGGCCACCCCAGGTTTTGAGGCCCAAACCTAGAAACCGTCGATGGTAGCTTTTTGAGGCTCAGCTACCGAACCCGCACCGTAGACGGGATGTGGTTCGCACACCCCGACCACCGGCACCGATGTCGATGCATGTCCAGCCTCCACGCCGGGCACAACGCCTTCGCCATCCTCCTTGACTCGGCCGACGGCACTTGCGCCGCACGCAAGCCTGTGTCCGACCTCCTGCCAAGTGTCACGACACCACGTCTTCCTCCCGACTCGGCCGATGCATTGCACATCCCCATGTGCTCTCGCTCGCAGATGCCACGTGCCAGCTACCACAGCTGGTCCTCTGGCCCTCCGGTCCGTCGGTCCAAGCCCCGCGTCCGCCCTTCACCGCTCTGGGTACATCAGCATGGCACGTCCGCCGCACGGCACGCCCATCCTTCACCGCTCCCGGTCCGTCGGCACGGCACGTCTCTACTTGACCTTCACCTCGCCATTGACCACTGTATCCGAGCTCAACACCTGCACATCAACATAGCCAAGAGACACATGTCGCACACGCACACCAACACAGAAACACCACAACTCACGCCACCGATTAGTCATAAACATTAAGCACATAGCAGATAATGACTCAACCGGGTAAAAACCTCAAACCTTCCTCATCAAAGTCAATCATTCATCATATATGTTCTCAAATCCGACAACTCTACAACTATGTACTGATTAGCTACCTCTAGCCTCAGCTGGATGCTAGCCCCTCCGACTACCTCTACACTAGCATCACTAGGTTGACACTTCACCCAGAAGAAATAGCGGAAGAGAGTAAAAGAAGGGCAGATACCCAGAAAAGCTTCACACAGATGGGTAAAAATTGCAATGTGGAAGCAGGCGTTGGGGGTGATATGGTTGAGAGTCATACCATAATAGTGCAGCAATCCACGAAGAAAGTCAGAAGCAGGAAGCCCCAATCCCCGCTCCACGAAGGACTTGAACATCACTATTTCAGTGGTGTTGGGGGCAGGAGCGCGGTGATGGGTAGGCACTCTCCATCCATCAAGTGGTTGTGCTCGAAGTAATCCTTGTTGCGCCAAGAACGCCAGTTTTGACAAGATATTGTCTGGTTTTTTCCACGCCAGTACGTCAGTTGGTGGATTGGGGTGCTTCGGCTTTCCGGTGGTGGTGATCCTAACTTTCTTCTTATCACCGGCGGCTTGTTTCTTGGGTCCCATGTTGGTGACGAGAGATTTTCTACGCATCAACTAATGGTTTGCTAGGGGATTTCTAACTCTGAAGGCAATGGCTTGATGAAAGCGTGAGGAACATACAGCCCGACGGCGGCTTATTATAGATCTGTTTCAGCAACCATTCATCTCTCGCAAACGGCGTTAAGAGACCATTCAAAACCCTAACAGGTGAGAAAGCACTACAAACGGCGTCAGCTACAGCTAAACAGACAAAGTTCCTTCTTTCACAAGATACATTTAGTACTCGGACATCAATAAAAAGGACTCGGAAAACATTCCTAGTACCCGGATCTTATTTATTATTACTCGGAATTACAACAAAGATACATAGAAACATCTTGAGACACAGCAATTACCAGCACAAGTACAATTAGGGTGTAAAACGCTACTTCAGTGTAATCAAGGTACAGAGCCTTGATGCCTATTGCACCAAGGACTGGGTTCAGTGAGACGCAGTAAAGCAGACACAGAACCTTGGGTAAACACATGAGCCTTTTCAGTGCCTCCCTAGGTGGGTCTCAGGCACCACCCCAATGCTCAAGGAACTCCGGGGAAGACCATCACCCTCGCCGCCCTTTTGACAACCTGTGACTCCGAGGTTATCTACGAGTGGTAATTACAAGAGTTCTTCTAGGCGCACCTCTGTGTCCCTCTACTCGCGACCACTTGGAAACCACCCTGGCGGATGGTCCATTCACAAGAGTTCTTCTGGGCACCTCATCTATTTTACAGAAGGAAGACACCCGGGGGCTCGGCCATCTCCGCCACTGATGCTACAATACTCATGGGACTAAGAGAAGTTCTACACTCAAAGGGATATGAGTCCTTCGCTTCCCAGGCAGGGTATTTATAGACGGATCATCTTGGTCTATAGACTATGTTCATGGACACAAGTGATTGAAGGATCAATAATTCAACCTATGCACTGTGCCACATGTGAAGCCTGACACTGGTGATTGATTCCCACGCGTAATTCAAGAGGAAGGCGACAAAGTTTGCAGTTGCAGAACAAGACAAAAATTATTAATGCGTACAGTTGAAACAGTCATTGGTCGATTATTGCTGACTTCACAGTAATTTTTAATTCAGTGGGGGGTGATAAGGGATGTTTGTTGAAAACATTTCCCACCTGAAGCTGAATATCTATTACTCAGATGGAGTAAGCAACAAATCGGTGGCATGTTTTGACTCCTTTAAACCTTTATGGATTACCTGATCCTGTATTTGGAAGATCCCAAGCACCGACTACTATAGTACTCAGAACTCAGGCTCGGGGGCTGCAGGGTATAATCTATAAAGGAAATGTTTTTTCCTTATTCAAGAATTACTCAGAAAAGGCTTCAAAGATCCTCAAAGTTATTATAAATAACAAGAGGCTCGGGGGCTACACCCTATGGGTGCACTTTTTGTAAAAAGCGCATGCCATGGAAATTCTTTAACTTCAGAGCACTTCAAGGTTTCTCAAGACATTACTCGGAGATTCTCAAGAAGAAACTGGAAGATAACGTCGTGAAGAAATGACGAAGAGCTCGGGGGCTTGACGGACCAGGATGTCAGAGATAGCATCAGTTGATGATTACTCCGACTAATCCCGGGCGGCACGTGAGATCCGAAGACTTGTTACGAAGTCTACTTGGATTAGGACTCTCGCTGTAACTTAGTCGAGTTCTTAAAGAGAGTCTTGTAATTAGAATAGGGCTCCTTTGATGTAACCGACTAGGACTCGGCCTGCGTTAAGACTTACCCGGATATATAAGGGAAGCGGGCGCAGGCTCCAGATCATCGAACATTGAATCATAATCTTACACAAGGCACACGCCGCACTGGACGTAAGGTATTACGCTATTTAGCGTCCTGAACCAGTATAAATCGCTGTCCCTGTGTACTCGCCGAGTTCTACGAACGCCGATCCCCACCGAACAAATCGTCTGAGATTACTCAAGACGAGTTGCCGGTTAACAAACACCGACACTGAGCACTTGTCTGATTTCTTGTCTATACATGTCTTGTGCTATTTTGATGGTGAATACCTTTTTGGCTGAAAACTGCTCGCTTTGCTCTCATGTTCATATTTCGTATCTGGTGATTAGTTTGAGACTTTGCTAGCTTCTTATGGATGTTGTTGAGTCATCGGATCATAATTGTGTATAGCATCCTTGCACTCTCTTGATTATATCCCTGAAGCTGCTAACTTGCATTTTAACTCATATGCATTTTTGGAGGGAGATATTCTGTCAAGGGGGAGAAATTTCAGTGCTTGTGCACATTTGCTTAATGGTGCATTTTCAACTAAGGGGGAGAAAATATTGATAAATCATGTGTTCCCTGGGTTGTGTGCACTATTTGAGGGGGAGTTTGCTAGTTGTGTTGAGCCTTTGCCTCTTTCTTGAGGGACTAGCAAACATTTTCAGCTCTTTTCAACTCTTCAATTGGTATCGAACTCTTTTGGTTTTGAGTAGATAACAGTTGGTATCGAGCTTCTTCACTAGCGGTGTTGAGCCCGTTCTGCCTCTTCTTGAGGGCTAGCTCTGTTTTGCTTGAATTTTAGTTGATCTTTCAATTGGTATCAAGTTTTCTTGCTAGCGGTGTTGAGCCTGTCCTACCTCTTATTGAGGGCTAGCTTTGCTTTGCTTGGTTGTGTCGAGCCGTTGCCCATGTCTTTGGGAACCAAGTTGTTTTGCTCTTTCCACTTGACCTTCTTCGGCTTTGCTGTGCTTTTGGGTCATTTGGTCGAGTTCTCTCTCTTTCTTCCTTCCTTCTTCTATTCCATTATGATTTGTGTTGGTAGTTGACAATGCACTCATCAAGGGGGAGATTGCGGATACATGGGTGTATGCCGAGTCTCTGAGTGATGAGTGATTGTCAACTGGGGTAATGCACATGTTCTTTGGCATGTGTTGTGCAGGTGTCGATCCCGGATACAGTGATCGAAGGCAAGGTGAAGGTCAAGTAGAGACGTGCCGTGCCGATGGACCGAGAGTGGCGAAGGGCGGACGTGACGCTTGGACTGAGGGACCGGTGGCCTGAGGATCAGCTGTGGTGGCTGACAGCCTGGGACATCAACGAGCGAAGACTTGCGGGTGGACGGGGTGCATGGGCGGTGCATCCCTTCCACGGCTCGGTTTGGTGGTTGAGCCACATAAAAACCACCGAGTGGACGGTTTCCAGGTTTGGGCCTCAAAACTTGGGCGCTGATGGTTTCTGAGTTTGGGCCGCAAAACTCGGGCTATGGACGGTTTCCAGGTTTGGGCCTCGAAACCTGTGTGCTGCAGGTTTGCTGAGTTTGGGCCACAAAACTCAGGCGATGGTCGGCTGGTTTCCCGGTTTGGGCCTCAAAACCGGGGGTTGGCTGTGAAGGCTGGTTTTCCGGTTTGGGCCACAAAACTGGGGCTGCAACGTCCGGAAAAAGGACAAGCAGAGCGGTGGCGGCACGTGGCGGCGATCGGTGAGGTTGCGTTGAGGCAACGCTACCAGTTGTGCGGGCGTGGCCGTCGGATGACCACCTACCTGAGTTGGTCCAGAATAACCCTAGGGTTTAGCTGGTTCACTCTATAAATTAGTTAGGGGTAGAGTGGGAATTAGAATTAGGATAAGTAGGGGGAGACACCCACCTCCCCATCTATCTCAGTCATTTGCTCTTTGCTTCTAGGGTTTCCTGCTCTCCCAATCCCCTGCTGGAGCTACTGAGATCCGCAGAGAATCATACCTCTGTGTACTGGAGATTTTGAGGAAGTGAGACCGTAATCTCACTGTTGTAGCGTGTGGTAGCCACACGGTTGCAGATCGATGACTTGATTCGCGTTTTGTTCGTGTTCTTCGCGTTCTTCGTTTCTCCGCAATTTTCCCGTCACTCAATCTCCCTCTCTACCGCGTCTTTGCGAAATCCGTTTGAATCAACTTGTTCTTTATAGTGAGGAGATCATTTCCTCCGTAGGAATTCATCTAACTCCTCACGAACAAGTAGATGGGGTTGATTTCATTTTTGTGGCGTTTTTTTCGTTCATACTCCTCCCCTTTCGATTTACCGGTGTTTGAGTTGATTTGAGCGGATGATTTCTTGGGGATAGTCTCCTAACTACCTTGTGATCATCTTCTCCAAGTTTGGGAACGTGGGATTGAGTTTTGATTCGGATTTGGGAAGACATGTGTGAGGGGCGACCGAAATCGCCCTCACTGGGAGGTTGCGGACAGTCCGCCGTTCCTCCCGCGGACAGTCCGCGCGTCGGGGACTTGGCCAGAGTAGTGGTCGCGAGTCTCTGCTGTTTGGGTCTCGGTTGACCGGCGGACAGTCCGCTGGTATAAACCGCGGACAGTCCGGGACTGTCCAGGGGACTTGCAGGAGCAGTGTTGTTTCGGTGTTTTGACCGGCGGACAGTCCGCCATCCCCTCGCGGACAGTCCGCAGTAGGAGCGGACAGTCCGGGACCCCAGGGCCGGACAGTCCGGGATTTGGCTGAAGCCTCCGGTTTAGTGCGTTTGCTCTCTCGGCTTCCTCGGTTGGTTTCCGGACTTCTCGTTTGGCCTTAGAGTTGACCAAGGAACCTCTCTAGGTATCTTTGCTACTTGTTAGCATAGGTATTTGAGAGTTTCTCGACATAGCCGTCTATCTACGTTCGGGACTTGGTTTTTGAGGGTCGAACTTGTTCCGGTGCTTTTGGCATTTGGCTCGCTATCGCTTTGTGGTGCCTCGTTGTGATCCTAGGGATCATCCACCCTCTTCCAAGGGTCATGGGCATCACGGTTTCGATCGAAGCTCTTGGGGTTGATTTTGGGGACAAAAGGCCAAAGTTTCGAGAGAAATTTTTGAGCTCTCATTCACCCCCCCTTTGGTCGCCATGCTATTGCATTCTCGGTCCTTCAAGAAGGAACATACAAGCAAGCACGATCAAGCCAATCTAAAACCTGCATCTGCCGCATGATACATAGTCTTATCAAAGTCTAACCGTGATTGACATGCATGAACCCACAACATGTGACAATCTAGATTGAAAGTTGATCCGACCGTCATGATCTTATGATTAACAAAACACAAGCAAGCTTGTGAAATAGGGCCGAACAAAGATCGATCTAGATTGGGCAAAAGAGTGTTACAACAATTAAGTAATAAAACACATAACACATGATAACTTAATGAATCTATCAGATTTGCCAGATCTAACAGAGTCGATAACTATTTTTACCCATGACTTAATCCGCCGCACGATACAAGGCATAAGCAAAAACCTCCCGTCATAAGCTTAAATCCGCCGCACGATACTAAGCTTAACAAACGAGACTACTTGCATCATATCTAAATCCACCGGATGATACTAGACATGATAACAAGGTTGTCGGGACTTACGGAGGTCGACGGATCGATGATTTCTCTCGAAGAACTCGACGACACGACTAAGGACTCGAAGGTGGCACGGGGCCGGTTTGTATTGATATGGTTGTGAACAATTTTACAATGGTCGAGGGTTTATATTTATACCCTGGACGAAACACGAGTCCTAGACGATTACGATTTACACAATAAAATTTGGAAAGATGCAAAACCTTATTCTTATTCTTCTCGGTGTCCTTCAACGTTACGTGCCTTCTTGTGCAAGCCAGCTTTGCTTGTCATATCTATTTCCCAAATGCAGCCGCCGCTTCGCAAAACAGCCGACCGCATAGACTCCGAAGGCTAACCATCCCTGGTTGTTCACCGAATTCTTGAGAGCCAGCTGATCGTCCGATCGTTTGCCGAATCTCTTCCTTACTGCTGGCTGGGTCCACTTGTCACATCTTCATGTGTGCGAAAATCTGTTGTTAACACATGCCCCTAATTTTGGGATAAATATTTATTCCAAAATTCTTTGTACACTGATGTGGATCCTCCAGAAGCATCCACCTTCACTCGCCATAATTGCTGTACCTGCCAATTCATCTCCCGATGCGCCTTTGGGATTCCTTAAAGCTCCCTTTCACCCTGTTTCGGCTTGTGCATTTTGAACTCCCCTGTTTCGACTCAAAAACCCTCTTTTCCTCTTGTTCATCATTCGTTCCAATCTAGAGGATGTCTTCCGCTTGCGAGCCGACACAGCTCTGAGCTTGGTGCTTCTAGCACCTCCAAGAGGTTGTTCCTTCCTTCATTCTCTTTCTTGTTCCAAAAATGAAGCAGTTGTTCTTATATCATTACTTCATATTTAGGAGGACTGACGACGTCTCCTCTGAAGACCTGACCCAGAAAATTGCAGACGTTCAATTTGATTCGGAAGGGAAGGATCGGGAGATTACCTGAATCTCTCGAGAGCGTGATGTCGCTCGTTATCGGGTCGCCGGTAAACATTTTTCATCACTCCTTTTCCTGTTTTTCCTCCTCTCGCTCTTGCTCATCCTTCTCTTCTTCAGCTCTGGTGACCAAACTCCATGCTCTCGAGGCTGCTGTCGCCAATCTCGCCATCACAGCCAATGTACCGGGTACAACAGCTCTGAGGCGGGTGAACGAGGTCAACCGAGCCCTCCCCGACATCTCCAGAGCTGGTATGGGATACGGCGCAGCGCTTGCCTTTAATGTCGTACGGATTCACTCTGGCGCCGATTACCGCAACTTTGATGTCTGTGAGCGAGGGTTAGAATACAGGGTGGCACACTCTATAGATGATATGAAAGAAGCTAGAACAGATCTGGCTGACTCTTTTGACCACGATCTTCCGATTAGGAATAGGATAGAGTGGACGAACTGACTTTCCACTGTAACTTGTCCTCATTGTAATCCCATGTTCCCCTTTTTTGTGAATAAAAAGTTCTTTTCTTCGTTCTTTTGAAATCAATCCATGATTGATCCTTCGAGATCAATGTGTGCCATGTTTCGTGTATTAATCACTGATTTCTATTCTTATGCAGCGGCGATGTTCATTACATCGGCTATTGCTGATAATCATGCTTGACCATCTCTGCTCCATAAGTATTCGCCGTAAGTGATTATTCTGGATCCAGAGTTTCCAGTCATTCTCTTAATTTTTGGATCCATGATGACATTAGGATAGCATTTTTGAAGGAATTTCTCTGTCTTCAGCCTTCTGTTCTCATCATCAATCGGTAATATGAGCTTCCAATCAATCAGCCGAAGCCAAACAATCTTTAGCCGAATCTTATATTTTTCCTGATCCTTGGGTCATGACTTCCTCCAACCATAAAAACTCGGCCTAGCCCAATAACGGCCCATAGATTGCAGAAAGCTTCACCCTAACGCTTGATTCCCAGTACGCCAACCATGGCTCTATAAATACGATCCTAGACAGGCCATCCCTCTTGACTCCAACCAAACAGTTTGACTTGCAAACTTTCCACTTCTCGACTTTTAGCTCAAGCCAGAGAAAAACCCTTTGCCTGTGTTTCCATCAATGGCAGGCAACAACAATCATAGCAGGCACCCCATTGGAGATGAAGCAGGAGAAAACCAAGCATCAACTCATCGGCGTTATGGGTAAAAACTGATTTTCTTGCCCCCTTGCGGTAGCTTTTCTCGCCTGTCTATCTCTGATTCACTGTCCACCTCCCTTTCAAAGTGAGGTCTTCTTCCAGTCAAGCTTGGGTTCCCCCTCTAGAAATGGTAAATCCAATAGCTCCTTTTAATCTTTTCCTTAAGCCACCAGATTCTGAGTTTGATGATTCACTCCAGCAGACCTGTTTGGACGCTCTTCGGTACCGCGAGGAAAGGGATAAAGCCCAGAAGGAACTGGAAGATGTATTCAAGAAGCATGGCATTGAGGAAGCTGAATGGGCAGACCAACGAAAACAGCTCTGCAGCATCATTTCAGGTTAACAGAGTCTTGGCCCCTCCTTCTGGTTGAGCTTGCCCTACCTGACGCATCCCTTCTTCTCGCTAGCCCTTTCTGCAGAGAATGACCGTCTGAAAACGGCAGTGAACAAAATTGCCATTAAGGTGAATGCTCATGGGGACTCAGCTGAAGCTCATCTTGATGCTGTGAACGGCCGCATAGATCAGGCCGTCATCCAAGGTGTGCATGCTGGGGTTTCCCTTGGGCTAGCGGCAATGAGTTCTTGGACCAAAGAAGACTACTCTTTTCTACCAGTGAGCTTCGCAGATGGATACCTGGATGAAATGGAAGGTATCGAAGATTACAATGATCATGCCGCTGCCATTGCTGAAACCATTGATCCACAGTCTGTTCTGAACAAATTATTCCAAGGGTAGTCTGTATTAGGACAGATGAAGCTTGTTCTTCTCTGAATAATTCCATTTTCATCTCTCAGTGATTTTCCTGATTGCAATATCCTTTTAGAGAAAAAGTTTCCCGAACACATGACGTCATCTTAGCCGATTAAATCTCGTTTTTTGACATGTCATGTCACTCGGCATCTTACTGCACTTCACCTTTCTCTTCTCCCGATAAACCTGCTAACTTGAAAAAATGCTAGGGCCACCAGGGTCATGAACGCCTTACTTTGTGCTAAAGACGATATAAACAATATCGGCTATATTTCAAATTCTTGGAACATATATATTTTTTCTGCTAAAGGCGATGTTTTGCATCGGCTATCTTTGTATATAAATACTCTTGAATCCGCCTTACAAATTATCACGCATTCGGCTTTTAACAAGTAGTGCCGAAGCTCAGGTCATAAGCAACACATATATAAACCAAAAATTTCTTTACAGCCGAATACCCGTCTCTGGGTCTAACACTTTCGGCTAAGGCAAGCTATTACTTAATCTTTTCCTTTAAACTTTGTATAAGGGCTGATCCTACTGTAAGGCTATCGGCTGCCACATACAACTTGAAATGATCACCAAGTTGTGGAAGTGCCTTCACATATATCTCAATTTTCATCAAAATCCCTTCTGTTGTACGTCACCTTATACAAATTCCCTCTGATCCTTCTTGAGCTTTGGTAATGGAGAAATAAACAGAATCCTTTCAAAAGTTCATCAACTTCAAAACACGCTCGAGATCAAAACTTGCACACCTTGGTCCTATTTCGGCTTCATCACCAACACTTTATTCCTTATCAGCCGACACGAAACTTGGTCTCGACTTTCCTCCATTGCCACCAATAATTCAAAAATTACTCTGAGAGTCGATCGTTCGAATCAGCTGTTGGTCCTCGTCGAAGACGTTCACAGGACCTGCTTCCCAAGCTCTTCCAGAGAAGCACTCGACGCCATCATATTCCCAGTAGATGGGTTCTGCATTAGCAATACTCACCGAATCATCAGCATGGACAATTTCAATGTCATCCCCTATCCACTTGATGAGGAATTGGTGCATGGTTGACGGTACACAGCAATTCGCATGTATCCAATCCCTTCCTAATAGCAAACTGTATGCCCCTTGCCATCGATGATAAAGAAAGTGGTAATCAAAGTCTTTGACCCAATTGTTAACTCAACATGGACTGCTCCTCGAGTATTAGAAGAATTACTAGCAAAGTCTCTTAACACCATGTCGGTCTTCAATAGGTCCTCACTTGCCATCCCAAGTTTTCTGAAGGTGGCATATGGCATGATATTTATGGCAGCTCCTCCATCAATAAACATTTTGGTCAGTGGCTTGCCATTGACATACCCCCTCATATAAAGTGGCTTCAAGTGTTGATGCTTAGCTGGTTTATTAAATACCGCCCGTTGAGCCAAAACAAGATGAGCTAACAAATCTTGGAATTCACCTTCGTCGAAATCTAAATACACCTCTTCTTGGACATCTTGATCTTCGGGAGCTATGAATTCTGATGGAAGAAAGAAATCCATGCATGCATCAACCGAACGATTACCTCCATCCGGCTTCTCTTTAGGACGCCAAATTTGTTTTGTCTTGGCGCCCGCTTGTGCTAATTCTCTATTCCTTAGGCGCTGCACTCTCCTTTTCTGGCTTTTCCTTAATCCTAGTGGACACCACTGTCCCTTCTGCTAGACATACTCATGGTACTCTTCTTCTTCAGTGCGAGCCCAACTTCGATCGTCAAATCCTCTTCCCTGCCGATCCTCGAAATTATTTATTTTTAAGCGCCGATCGTCCTCAGGGATTCGTGCCCCAAGTCTTTCATGAACAGAACGGCGGTTGACTCGAGACTGCCTATATTCATAATACTGATCACTGCATTCAGGGCAGTTGTTCTTAGCAGGCAGCTTCAAGCCTTCGTTCCAATAATATTTGAAGAACGGGCATTCCCAGTGTGATTGCTCTTGTTCTCTGATATGTTCTCGTTCCTCTCGGTATATTTCTTCCTCATACCTCTGTTTTTTCTCCAGGAACTTCTATTCTTCATAAAACTTCTGTTTTTGGTACCGCTCTTGCTCCCGACGTCATTTATTCAACAGAATACGTGTCGTGACCCTGGGCCTGGAAGCTTGACCCCTCTTAGTTCGGCTATTCTGAAAATGAACTCGCTGCCGAATTTGTTCATTTGTAATTTGCCGATCAGGGTCAACAGCACCAGCTTCTCTTGCTGTATCAGAGGTTAATACTTTTATCTTGCTTTTGCCTCTGGGGTCAGCTGCATTAACCATACTAACAGAGAAGGACACGGTATTCTGTCCAAAAGGACTACCATCAACTTTCATCTTTCCATCAAACCTTAGTTGTCCATCCTGGATAGCTTTCTGGATCCGCACTGTGAACACTCGGCAATCGTTTATAGAGTGGGATCTGGTATTATGGAAGCCGCAATACTCCTTGTCCTTGACCCCTTCAGGGTGTATCATAGGATGACCTTCCGGCAACTTGATGCGTCCTTCCTTCAACAAGTACTCAAATAATTTATCTGACTTGGAAACATCAAAGTCATAAGTACCTTTTTGTTGCCTCAGCCACCGCTGGTTGACTTGAGTCGGCTCTTTAGCCCAGACTATCTCGGTTGCAGCCACCTCATCTTCATCATCATACCCAGTTGCTTCCTCTAAGAAAGCCTGATACATTTTGGCAGCCACATCACTTTTTTGGAACTGATTGTTCCTTCTGAACCCTTGGGCTTGACTACTCATCATTGCCAACCGTTGTGATAATTGCCCGAGGTCGTCAAACTCCATGCCGAATAGCTTCTCCTTGATATTCGACAACATGCCAGCTATGGCTATCCTTAGCAATTGATCATCCGGTAAATTCAAGGAATAGCAGAGGTTTTTGGTCTCCCTGAACCTACGCAAATATTCTTGCGGCGTCTCGTTAGGTTTCATCCTCAGACTCATGAGGTCGACCAACTTCTTCTCACTGGTGCCCGTAAAGAAGAATGCGTGGAACTTTTGTTCTAGCTCTGCCCATGTATTAATAGAGTTTGCTGGCAGAGAGGTGAACCACGAGAAGGTTGGTCCTGTAAATGACAACAGGAAGTACCGAATCCTCCAAGCTTCATCTGTAGATGCCTCTCCAAGTTGCATTAAGTATCGGCTGATGTGTTCTATGGTGCTGGTGTCATCTTGTCCCGAAAACTTTGTAAAATCAGTAGGAGGTTTTACTCTTGGAGGAAGTGCTACCCGATTGTACCACTCTGGGTAGGGGGACTTGTAAGCATATGACTGATTTTTTGGCTTTAGGCCGAATTGATTTTGCATCATATCAGCCATTCTATACATGATGAGGTTAACACTCGAATCTGGAGCTGCTTGTGCTTGCCCCCTAGGATGTAGTACTGCTGAACTCTAGTAGCCTGGATTTGGAAGAGCATTAATCGAGTTATAATCAATGAACTCCTGATATCCATCTCCATACATGTTCCTTTGTATTCTGTTCGCTGCAGGAGACACTCTGAAAGCAGATTGCGGGACATTCCCTGTGGTACCGAATGCGAGCTGGCCATAAGTTGTGGGAGGTTGTTGTGCCTCATGAGGGACTATCCCACCTGCACTTGTACTAGCTCCGCCGTCTTCGGCAATCCTTCGACGTTGAGGTACTAGGAATAACAGTGGTCCCTGCGTTGGACCAGCAGCTTCTTCAAAGCGTTTAGCCACTGCTGGACCGAAAACACTAACCATGATAGCACGAAAAGTGTTTCAAGAAAGCCGACTGATGATTGGTCATGGCCTCTGATACAACTTTGTACATTATTCCGGTCATTTTCTGAATAGCTTCCTCTTCAGTGCTGTCGGATGCTCGGGGGTTGGTGGCGAGGAAGAATCCTTGGGAACGGTTGCTTCTGGAAGACCTTGCCGCTCTTGTTCTTGGAAAAAGTCATCAGACACTCGCGCTGAAGTTCATCACAAGTTTGTTGTATTAAACTTTTCAAATCTGGCGGCAAGTCATCCATGGTCACATCCAGAATCTGATCGTCGTTGATCTCAGGCATCTTGAAATAGAGTTATCCCACCAGGCATGCCAAAAAGTGTGTTGACGCAAAACGTGACGCGCCGCGCCTCACACACTATTGATGGTCCTTAAACACCTGTTTTACCATCAACATTTAACCCTAAAGTCCACCAAAAAGGCATGAAATGTAGTCAAATAGGTTTCAAACCTAACCTAATTCCACATGTCCATAGAATTTTATTTGAATACAGGATTTGAACCAAATTTGGACATTTTGACCCACCAGGAGCCAGCCCACTCAGCAGGGCCTAAATGGCCTAAGGGGGGTGGCGCCCGCCACCCCTAGGTGGCGCCCGCCACATCTAAGTGGCGCCCGCCACTTGGGTTGGCCCCCCCTGCCACGTCACCGATCCGTGTGACCTCCCCAAGGCCAAATCTTGGCCCTTGGTCACTATGTCAGTGGCATTGGACGGCTCAGGAGAGAGTGGCGTGGATCAAGGCTGAATGGCGGTTGCTAGGACATGCAACCGACCTCCAAACCGCCTTGGACAACCACCTGGAGGCCGTTGGATCAAGGGCGGTGCATCCAATGGCAAGTGGAGTGGCGGCCGCCAGTAGGGAGTGGCGCCCGCGACATGACCTAACCCTAGGTCGGTGGCTGCCCCCTATAAGTACCCCCTCACTCCTCAAGGCTATAAAAAACCCCCTGGTACCAACACCATCCCACACCAAGTACCATCCCAAGCAAAGCAAGAGAAGCAAGTGAGAGTTAGGTTAGAAGCTTAGAGAGCTTAGGCAAGTAGGTAGCTAGTAGAGCAAGGCATCTTCGCCCTCGCGGTAGCGCTGCTCAAGGCTTAGCTCAAGAGTAGAGGCGTGCGAGTGATCGGTCCTGGAGCTGGGAAGAGTCTTCCTTCATCTCCAGTTCAGGTTTTGCTCTTGTTACTCAAGCATTTACTATATTCTAGTTCATCATTTCAAGTATTACTTTATTCTACTTATTAGTGTTGAGTGGTATACTTGATTGATTGCTTGAGTGCCTAGCTATCCTACAGATCAATTCACTTAGCCATAGTAGTTAATCTCTAGTGAGCTTAGTGTTTGATCTTTGCCAATAGGTTGCTTAGTTAGTTTAGTGTTTATCTTATTAAGTCAAGTGTTTGCTCTGACGTCCGGAAGTGTTCAACCTAAGTAAGTGGTAAAGGCTAGTACGCCTCGATACTTGACAAGATAGTAATAAAGCTATACTCAAATTATTTACTTTATTGTCTTTTGCCTGCCTTGCTTCGTAACTATCTTGCTTCGTAGTTATCTTGCTTTGTGGTTATCTAGGATTAGTTATCATTAGTTAGTAGTTAGTTATCTTAGTTACCCTTAGTTATCCTATCCCATTCTATCTATCTATTTAGTCATCCACCTTACCTTAGCCATCCATTTCATCCTTACCTATCCACCCACATATTCTTTCTAGCCTTTCATCTCCTCTCTTCTACCCTTTTTCCCTTTTCTCTTTTCTTCGACTCTCATCCCCTCCTTGACTCAACTCATACACCACCCTAGCCTTCCCTTGGGATCAAATAAATCGACACCTGGTACTCCCAGGCGAAGTGCTACTATGATAGTTCTGTGGGCTTGCAGAATCTCCTCCTGGTAGATTGCATTCTCGCTAGCTAGCTCCTACTAGTGTCGGGACTGACAACCCCGCTTAGCATTAGTAGATAGCTACTTTAGTTACCCTATCCTAGGTGTAGCTAAGAACTACCAACAAGCATTTCTGGCGCCGTTGCCGGGGAAGGCAATCGGTTTATCGGTTGAGTCCGTGTCGAATTTATCTTCGCTTAAGCTCCCTCTTAGCGAATCCCATCTTACCCCATTCTTTCTTTCCTTAGTTCTTCTTATCTTTTTCCTTCATCTTCTTCAACTTCTTTCTTTCTTATCTCGTTCTATCTTCACGATGGCCAACAAGACCATTCGTGAATTTTTTGCTCCTTCTGCCGCTAATGTAGCAATAGGACCAAATGTGATAGATGCCAACCTCAACTTTGAGTTAAAACTGGCTCTAATCACAATGGTCCAAGCTAGCCATTCTGTGGCAAGGCTCATGAGGATGCCAATGCTCACCTCCAACAATTTTTGGAGATTTGCGGCACCTTCACCATTAAGGGGATAACCCAAGAAGCCATCCGTCTTCGTCTCTTTCCTTTCTCTTTGCTAGGAAAAGCGAAGCAATGGTTCTATACCGATCGCAACGCTATAGACACATGGGACAAGTGTTCCAATGCTTTTCTCGCTAAATTCTTTCCTATGGGCAAGACGAATGCTCTGCGCAACAAAATCTCCAGCTTTATGCAACAAGCCGAGGAATCTATTCCCGAGGCTTGGGAGAGGTTGCAAGAGTATGTCGCTCCTTGTCCGCACCATGGTATGGAGGACTGGCTATTGATCCAGAATTTCTACCATGGCCTAACCCCTCTCTCTAGAAGCCATTTGGATGCCGCCGCCGGCGGTGCATTCTTTTCTCTAAATGTTGCAGATGCTAAGGCTCTCATAGAGAAGATGGTGTCAAACCAATGATGGAATGACGAAAGGCTACAGCCCCGCAAGCGAGGTATACATTCCCTTAAGGAAGCCAACATGATCGTGGCCAAGATGGACCTGCTGGCAAAGAAGCTGGACAGCTGTGAGAAGATGAACCAACATGAGAGTGTCCAATCTCTGGAATCCTACATGACTTGTGAAGTCTGTGGAGAACCAGACATTCTGGGAGCCACTGCCCCGAGCTACATGAAGATTTGAACTTCATCAACAACAGTAACGGTTTCCGTCAACAGAATCAAGGATGGAATCAGCACTCCAATTCTCAAGGTAACAATTCATTCCCCCGCTCTAATTTTCATAATTTTGATAATCTCTCATTCCTGAAGAATTTAGTTTACTCACAAGGTAAAACTACTGATTTCTTGAAAGAGAGATTAATGGCGAATGATAAAATCCTTGAGAAATTAAATGCTAAATTGGAAGATTTCTCATCTGCTCTGAAAAATCAATTAAGCTTTAATAAGATGTTAGAAACCCAATTAGCTCAACTTGCTGCTATCATACCATCTTTTGAATCTGGCAAAATTCCTGCTAAACCTGACATGGAACTGCTAATATGGTTGAAATAAAATATTTTAACTATTATGAAGATCAAACCATGACTATTAAAAAGAGTGATCCTGGTAGTCCCATAATTAGATGCTCAATCTTTGGTGAAATCTTTAAAAATGCCATGTGTGATTTAGGATCAAGTGTGAACATTTTATCTAAAGATTTCTATGAAAACTCGTTCTTTCCACCCATGTCATCCACATCTGCCTATGTTGTGCTAGCTGATCAATCCACTTGCTATGTAGAAGAATAGTTAATGATTTACCTGTTCATATTAGACGCTCCTATGTTCCTGCAGATTTCATAATATATGGGAAATAGGAAAGATGTGACTCTAATCTTAGGTAGACCCTTCTTGAACACTGTTGATGCCTGCATATATGTGGGAAGTGGTAAAATTCATATGACATTAGGAGGGAGGAAGGAAATATTCTCCTTCTCCCGTGGCCCGGCATATGCCGCTAACATGCAGGAAGCAGAACCCGTTCGTACCAAGAAGAGGCGCCCAAGAACAGGGTGGAGCAGAAAGAGAGAACCACCCTCCTCCTAAGTTGTGTGACTCACATAACAAGGGAGAGGTGCCAAAAGAAGAAGAACCAGATGGAGTGCTAAGAGAAGAAGTGCCCAAGGAAGAAGATCCACCCGATAAGGATGAACTCCATGGACCTAAGGTATGGTTTTATTTTTAATTTTTATTTCCCTTTTTCAAATAAATAACATATGACATGCATGTAACTAAAAAAATATATCACCAGTTATCATTAGTTATATGCATGGGTATATGTTAACTTAGTTAGAATAATAAAATATCAAAATAGGATAGTTTCCCTTTTCACAACATTAGATAGTTTCCCTTTTAATAAAATGAGAACAAGAGCTCCGACTGAGAAGAAGAAGATCTTTCACCAAGCAAGAAGCCATCTTGGGGGAGACTCCCGCTCCAATAAGGTATGTCTCAAGCCTACACTTTACATTCAGTTCTTAAATTCTATATCTTTTGAATGTCACATGCTTGCCTAAATAACCACTCCATGAATAAAATTGATAAAATCTGCTTAAACAAGTTGAAACCTGAATAAGATTTGAAACATGTCATGCAAATGCTATTGTTATGGTTTGAATAACTGGTCTTATCTAAGTTGTAGCTTTTGTGGGTTAAACATGCTTTAACTGAAATCATGCTCAGTGAGTAAAGTTAGTAAGAAATGGAGTAATTCTTTAAACTTGTTAAGGTGAATTAGGACCTAATCTGGAGGATTTCTTTAAAAATTATGAAAACCTTGCTAAAAGTTCCTCCTAGATTGTATCCCATCCCACCACCAGCCAAATATTTGTTAGTCATTAGTCAAAACCACAAAGAGCTTTGTTTGTGTTGAGCTTTGTTAGACCTCATAGATCTTAGTAGAGAAGCTTATCATATCTTTTGAATCAAGATTCACGCACACCCCCCATAATTTGCCTACTTTCCACTTTGGAAGTTTGCAACCACCAAATAAATTGCTTATTCTCTACACCGGAGATATGCAATACCCTGCCAAACATCCCATTGCTAGCCTTATGCTATTCCTACACTGGGAATAAGCATTTCTCTCCCTTTCCCTATCATTTCAAAAATCCTTTCCTATAGATATCTGGGGAAATCTAGAGCTAAAAGAGAGAGAGAAAAATGAGCAAAGTAGCTCAAGAAAGGACTATGTCCTGTGAAAAAAAAGTGAGCAAAGTAGCTCAAAAGAGGACTATGTCCTAAGAAAATGTGAGGACACATCTTTTGTCTACTCACTATGTATCCAAAAAAAGAGAGAGAATTATCATTAGCTCTAGACCCCAGAATTAACTAGGAAGGATTATGAAATATCTCTCTATACACTTCCACTTCCACATACCACACTTGCACATCTTGATCAATTTTTATGATTTGCTGCTCCTTATGATCTGAGTGTCTAGCTAGCAATCATAACATCAGGCAATTTGCTAATGGTTCTTAGCCTACCTATAACTCCACATATCATTCTTTAGAAGTAGGAAAGGCTACATTTTGGCCTAAGTGAGGATTTAAACACCACTGAGTGATTGAGTGAATCTTGGAGGACTTAAGCAAGTTTTATCTTTTGAAAACCTTGAAAAACCTCCAGACAGAATCCTAGTTAAACCTAAGCAAGATAAAAGTTTCCTATCTATTGCTTTATTTCACTCTTGCATGTTTGAAGTGAAAAGCTATAAGCCCCAAATTGCTATGATTTATGATATATGCTAAGTTATTTCTCACTATACAATATGCACTTGCAGACATCTTAAGTTGCTATCCATTTCATGCTCAATGCTTAAACCGCATTGTTGCTCGAGGACGAGCAACAGGTTAGCTTGGGGGAGCTTGTTGACGGTCCTTAAACACCTGTTTTACCATCAACATTTAACCCTAAAGTCCACCAAAAAGGCATGAAATGTAGTCAAATAGGTTTCAAACTAACCAAATTCCACATGTCCATAGAATTTTATTTGAATGCAGGATTTGAACCAAATTTGGACATTTGGACCCACTAGGAGCCAAGCCCACTCAGCACAGCCCAAATGGGCCTAAGGGGGGTGGTGCCCGCCCGCCACCCCTAGGTGGCGCGCCCGCCACCTCTAAGTGGCGCCCGCCACTTGGGTTGGCCCCCCCTGCCACGTCACCGATCCGTGTGACCTCCCCAAGGCCAAATCTCGGCCCTTGGTCACTAGGTCAGTGGCATCGGACGGCTCAGGAGAGAGTGGCGTGGATCAAGGCTGAATGGCGGTTGCTAGGACATGCAACCGACCTCCAAACCGCCTTGGACAACCACCTAGAGGCCGTTGGATCAAGGGCGGTGCATCCAATGGCCAGTGGAGTGGCGGCCGCCAGTAGGGAGTGGCGCCCGCCACTTGACCTAACCCTAGGTCGGTGGGCTGCCCCCTATAAGTACCCCCCTCACTCCTCAAGGCTATAAATACCCCCTGGTACCAACACCATCCCACACCAAGTACCATCCCAAGCAAAGCAAGAGAAGCAAGTGAGAGTTAGGTTAGAAGCTTAGAGAGCTTAGGCAAGTAGGTAGCTAGTAGAGCAAGGCATCTTCGCCCTCGCGGTAGCGCTGCTCAAGGCTTAGCTCAAGAGTAGAGGCGTGCGAGTGATCGGTCCTGGAGCTGGGAAGAGTCTTCCTTCATCTCCAGTTCAGGTTTTGCTCTTGTTACTCAAGCATTTACTATATTCTAGTTCATCATTTCAAGTATTACTTTATTCTACTTACTAGTGTTGAGTGGTATACTTGATTGATTGCTTGAGTGCCTAGCTATCCTACAGATCAATTCACTTAGCCATAGTAGTTAATCTCTAGTGAGCTTAGTGTTTGATCTTTGCCAATAGGTTGCTTAGTTAGTTTAGTGTTTATCTTATAAGTCAAGTGTTTGCTCTGACGTCCGAAGGGTGTCTCTATTCAAAGCTAGGGTAGAGATAGTTAGAATATAGTTAAGCGTGGTGCTTAGTTATAGACTTACCTTCAGATACGGCTGTACCCCCGGATAGCTGTGGTAGCAAGCAGGTGGTGACAGCCCTGTGCGCCTTGAATTCCACCACGTAGTTGGCCCAGTTTAAACAGTAAGGCTCGTTGTGCTAGCGTTCAACCTAAGTAAGTGGTAAAGGCTAGTACGCCTCGATACTTGACAGATAGGAATAAAGCTATACTCAACTTAGTTACTTTATTGTCTTTTGCCTGCCTTGCTTCGTAACTATCTTGCTTCGTAGTTATCTTGCTTTGTGGTTATCTAGGATTAGTTATCATTAGTTAGTAGTTAGTTATCTTAGTTACCCTTAGTTATCCTATCCCATTCTATCTATCTATTTAGTCATCCACCTTACCTTAGCCATCCATTTCATCCTTACCTGTCCACCCACATTCTTTCTAGCCTTTCATCTCCTCTCTTCTACCCTTTTCCCTTTTCTCTTTTCTTCGACTCTCATCCCCTCTTTGACTCAACTCATACACCACCCTAGCCATCCCTTGGGATCAAATAAATGACACCTGGTACTCCCAGGCGAAGTGCTACTACGATAGTTCTGTGCGCTTGCAGAATCTCCTCCTGGTAGATTGCATTCTCGCTAGCTAGCTCCTACTAGTGTCGGGACTGACAACCCTGCTTGGCATTAGTAGATAGCTACTTTAGTTACCCTATCCTAGGTGTAGCTAAGAACTACCAACACACACACAGCAAGCCAAAAGCTAGCTTCAATCGGTGCCCGGAGTGTGTTGAATCCGGAGACGTGCCAGTCGGTTTGACCTGAAAACAACAAGGGATAAAACTGTGAGAATACCACTGGAACATGCCGGGTGAGACCAGACAGTTCCATATGTACGGCTTTGAAAGCCAATCACGATAGCATACAGCTATAGAAGCTGTCTGTCAGAGCATGTTTATAAAATCATTCGGCTAGTATGAGAAATAGAGCATGTAAAGCATAATAACTGCCGAATGCATATGTAAAGAGAGACATGCTTGAACAAATGAAAGATAATATTAAAACATTGTAAACAGGTAACATGCAAATATAAATCTATTCAAATACACATGCATAGGTTAATCCAACTAGTCTGCCGCACGTCTAGCCTTCATAAACCCGTCAAGCATAAACTCAAGCAAAGCTAATCCATCGCATGATACCACTTGCCATAAGTCTATGCCACTTCTTATAATTAGATTAATCCACCGCATGATACAATCTAATTATAACAAGCTAAAAGCATGCATGTATCTGAACAGATCTATAAAAGCTCATTACTCACGTAAGCTTAACCAAGATCGGCAAACTAGCCGAGTTGGGGTCCATGAAGAAGGAACATACAAGCAAGCACGATCAAGCCAATCTAAAACCTGCATCTTCCGCACGATACCTAGTCTTATCAAAGTCTAACCGTGATTGACATGCATGAACCCACAACATGTGACAATCTAGATTGAAAGTTGATCCGGCCGTCATGATCTTATGATTAACAAAACACAAGCAAGCTTGTGAAACAGGGCCGAACAAAGATCGATCTAGATTGGGCAAAAGAGTGTTACAAGAATTAAGTAATAAAACACATAACACATGATAACTTAATTAATCTATCAGATTTGCCAGATCTAACAGAGCCGATAACTATTTTTACCCAAGACTTAATCCGCCGCACGATACAAGGCACAAGCAAAACCTCCCGTCATAAGCTTAAATCTGCCGCACGATACTAAGCTTAACAAATGAGACTACTTGCATCATATCTAAATCCACCGCATGATACTAGACATGATAACAAGGTTGTCGGGACTTACGGAGGTCAACGGATCGATGATTCCTCTCGAAGAACTCGACGACACGACAAAGGACTCGAAGGTGGCACGGGGCCGGTTTGTATTGATATGGTTGTGAACAATTTTACAATGGTCGAGGGTTTATATTTATACCCTGGACGAAACACGAGTCCTAGACGATTATGATTTACACAATAAAATTTGGAAAGATGCAAAACCTTATTCTTATTCTTCTCAGTGTCCTTCAACGTTACGTGCCTTCTTGTGCAAGCCGGCTTTGCATGTCATATCTATTTCCCGAATGGAGCCGCCGCTTCGCAAAACAGCCGACCGCATAGACTCCGAAGGCTAACCATCCCTGGTTGTTCACCGAATTCTTGAGAGTCAGCTGATCGTCCGATCGTTTGCCGAATCTCTTCCTTACTGCTGGCTGGGTCCACTTGTCACATCTTCATGTGTGCAAAAATCTGGTGTTAACACCATGTTTGATAGGTAGTCGATGCTCAACCAATGATCGATCAAGACCAGGAATTTCAGAATAATCCCAAGCAAAACATTCTTTGTATTCTTTTAACAAAGTAATAAGTTATTGTCTAAACTTAGGATCCAACTTAGCACTAATATACGTCAATCTTGGTTTATCACCACTTCCAATATCAACTGCTTCTAGCTCATCAGCTGATGTAAAACCCTTGCCCATCTTGCTTTCCTCATTGATCGGACAATCCATTAAATATTTTTTTGAAGCCGACTGCTTGGATTGGCTGTTGGCCATCATCAAACATCTTGCTAAAACCTTCTTTGTGAACTTTCCAGAGAAGCACTCCACATTGTCAAAGTTCCAATCGTTAGGATCAAAGTAAGCAATGCTAATAGTTGAATCGGCTGGTACCACCTCCACAGTGTCTCCGATCCACTGTATCACATTTTGGTACATGGTAGATGGAACACAACAATTAGCGTTGATCCAATCCCTTCCAAGAAGCACACTGTATGACCCTTTTGCATCGACAACGAAGAAAGTAGTCGGCAAACTCTTGCTGCCAACTGTTAACTTGACACATACAGCACCCTTAGTAGTCGATACGTTCCCAGCAAAGTCTGTCAACCTCATATCGGTCTGAGTCAAGTCTTCTGTAGTTTTCCCAAGCTTTCTGAAGGTAGCATACGACATTAAGTTAACAGCTGCACCTCCATCAACTAACATCTTGCTCAAGGCCTTCCGTCGACAAACTCCTTCAAATACAATGCTTTTAGATGAGAATGTTTTTTAGGCTTTTGAAATGTATCCCCTTCTGCTTGATAGATCCAATGTGCAACCGTTTCTTCATCATCAAATTCTTCTCTATAATCAGAAGATCTAAACTCAGCATGTAACATGAACAAAGCAGATATATTAGCCGATGACTCTCTCTTATCGGCTATCTGTTTCACCTGCCAGACTTTGGGTTTCTTTTTCTGAATTTCATCGTTCCTCAATCTCTGAACCTGCCGTTTCTGGCTCTTAGTCAAACCACCTGGACACCATTGTCTTTCTTGCCAAGGATGATCTTGATTGGCTAATTTTACTCCAAGCCGATCATGAATACTTTCATTTTTTACACGCCTATTTGATCATTCAAATCTTAATCTTTCATGCACAGATCGATGGTTGTCTCTCGACTGCCTATACTCTCTATATTGTTCACTGCATTCTGGGCAATTACGAAGAGTAGGAGCTTTAAACCTTCATTCCAACAATGTCTGAAGAAAGGGCAATCCAATGATTCTTCTCTTCATCCCTGATACGCCTTTCCTCTTCTCGAGATCTTCTATATTCCTCCTCTTCAAGCCACTATTGATATTCTTGCTCGTCTCTTTGCCTATGCACCTGATCTCTTTCTTTCTAACGTTGCCATTTATTTAACAAAATTTTGACAGTGGGACGTCTTCTTGCTTCACCAGCTCTTGAAGTCTGTAACACCCCTGGTGTTAAGCAACCCTAAATGCATAACTTGACATCTCATGAGCATAAGCATCATCAACACATGTTGCATTCTTTTTGTAAAGTGTCATTTCATGTGTTGGCTTCTAATGTTATGCTTGGTGTGATGCTTGTTTGACTTGTTTTTGGAGTGTTTGAGTCTCCTAAGTAGTTAAACCTTGTTGAGGAGTCAAAACGAGGCTAGGGTTGTGTTGGTCATTAGGGCTAACCAAGTCTCTACCCTTTGCCTTAATAGAGCCCTAGGAGTCCTTTTGTTTGACTAATCAAGACCTCCCTGATAGAAGCTTTGCATGGCTGTGGGCCCTTAATCAAAAGTTTGTAGAATTTAGAGTAGAACAAAAGTTGTTTAAGGGCCAACTCATGAAAATGGGTATAGCAAGGTGTTTTAGGACCCACAAGGCAGAAAAGGAGGGGTTTAGACTTAGAAAAATTCTTCTAAGTCCTAACTGCCGAAACAGTTTCACTGAGTGATCTTTGGAGCTTTCTTGAGAACAATCTAGGCCGAACCAAAGCTTGATCTTGTAACAAAAGTTGTAGTCGGCATGTAGCTCTAACCAAAGGAACAATCGGTGTGTTGTTTCATCGAGTGGATTAGGAGATAATCACGCGCAAAATCCGGACGTCAGTGGGCCATCAGCGACAGAATCCGGCGATTCAGTTTGAATCGGCGCCGTTGTCGTGGCCGACCGCGCCAGAGCTTGGCCGCCGCGTGGCGCCCGACGTCTGGCGAGCCCGCGTCCCCGTGCGGCGTGGCGAGCACATGGCCCGCCCGCCTGCACTCGCGCAGCCAAGCCGCTCCACTTCCATCCGCTCTGTCCCTCTCTCGCTCTCGCCGTCGCCCGAGCAGGTAAGCGCCGCCGCGAGTCCGCCGGCGTTTTCCCCGCCGCTCTGCCGCGGTTCCACCCCAACCATCCCGCCAAACCAAGTCGCCGTGACCCGCGCCACCTCCTGCGCTAGCTAGCCTGAGCTGAAGGCTTCTGGGTAAGCCACGAAGCACACGTCCGCCTTTCCGCCATGCCGGCGAGCTTGGTCCGCCGTGGCCAACCCGCTTTCCGAGCTCGTCCGTTTGTCCTAGCTAGTGTTCGCGAGACGCCTTGACCCGTAAAAGACGATGGGTGTTTGGTTTGGCCGATTAGGGTTTGGTAGTGGCCGTACGTCGCCGTCCGCCATCGGCTCTGTTCGCCATGGACGACGAGCCGCGGTCTCGGCCGTTTCTCGTGGCAACCCTCGCTTCTTTGCTTCGATTAGGGTTCGCTAGGGTTTGGGGAGTGTGAGATGGCCGTCGGTTTGCTTCGGGAAGACCGAGATGGCCGGCGTGGCGAGCTCCCGCCGCCGCGGCCGCCATTCTCACCAGTGAAGCTTGCTCCGTTCGTGCGCTAGGCCTTTTAGTGGCACCGTCAGGTGCGGAAAGTCGAGGGGAGTCCGCCGGTGGTGTTGGTTTCGCCGGGGAGGTCGCCGCCGGCGAGCTCCGCCGCGGTCAACCCTTCCCCTGCTTCTGTGTGGCTTACAAGTGGGGCCGGTTTGACCCGGGGTCCCGCCAGTTAGTGGCTCGGGTCCCGGCTGTCAGCGGACCTGGGTGCAGTAGTTTGGGTGCGTGTAGCAGTTTAGGCTGGAGAGTTTTTCAGGGTTTTGTTTAAATAGTTTTCAGAAATGCTTATGTGGTTTGTTTAATTCATATTTTGAATTCTGTAAATGCTAGAGAGGTGAAATAAGTTTTGTTAAGTTTGTTGTGATGTGTTCTATGCATGAAAAATATAATATGTCCAGTTTGTGATAAAATTTATGTGTAGTTATATTTTAATCATGTTTAGGCTGAAATCTAGTTAAATGCATAGTAATCTGTGTATTGCTTAGAAAAATGTGATTCTTGTTTTGATAGGTTTGTATTGATGAATAGCTTCTTGGAAAAATATATATGATGTTGTTCTGTGAAGTATTTTGGCAGTAGCAATTAAGTGATTAAATGTTGTTTTCTTGTTTAAATTGTAGTAATTAAAGTATGAGGAATTTGAACCTGCAAATTTTTATACACTGCTCTTGTGCTAAGAAGTTCAGTAGAAAATGGGAAATTGTTGTTTGACACTTTTTGCTAGGGTGTGTAGTTCAACGCACCTTTTCATGGTAATATTTGTCTTTTTTCATAGAGGATGGAGTTTAAGTCCAAATGGGTTGAATTTTGGACAGGGGATTAGATTGCATGCTGTCAACTTCCAGTAATTTCTGTAGATTTTCGGAAGTTGTTATCTGAGGGTTACTGTTCTAGGCTAAATAAAATGATTAATGGTAGTAATTGGTTAAGTATAATCGGATGATGTTGACTACCTGGTTGAAGAAATAAAGTAGATGACATGTGCTTATCTCTTGAGTTACCTTGTTCTATGTTGCATCCCAATGCATCCCATGTGCATTCATTTTTATTTATATGTGTTATGCATCATACAGGGTCGGTAGTGGAAGCCAGATCCCGCCACCGGAGGAGCCGTGTCGGAGGAGACCCAGGACGAGAGGACCGAAGAAGGAGACGTCGAGGACGTGCCTGAGTGCCGCGACCATCGACCCTCCGACTTCGAAAGAGGCAAGCCCCGGAGCATCCCACTCCTATGGTTTGCAATGCAATTACGAAATTAACCTGATATGTTTATTGCATTAGGTTATAGGAGTTGAGTGATACCGTTGATGCATTACTTACTTATCCTTGTCCACCTGCAATTATTATCTTGATATCACTGTTAAGTCTAGGCTCGTTTATACTTAGCCCTGCTTAGACCGGTAAAAGTCGGGGTGCTTTCCTGTCTCCCGCATATAGGTGGATACTGATCAGGACTAGCCTCGTGCTATCATGGAGATAACAATGTGATAATTAATTTGAGAACGGGCAGGATGTAGGAGCAGCATGACATGGGTTCTGTGTGCTAGTAGTCTCCCGTCTGTGTCGATTAGGACCCGACGAAGGCACACCTCAGTCATTTTGAACGCGTCAATCACTTAACGGAGCAGGTGCGGGTACCTCCCGTGAAGCCGAGTAAGGTTATTGGAGCCGGTGATGGAGATGTTGACGCCTAACATCCAGGGCCTTATATGTACCGTGGGCATCTATTCTGATCAACCTGGCATGGTCCGTGGACAGGCAGGGCCTGATTGACCTGGCATGACCGTGGGCAGTTATAGCTTGAGCGACCTGGCATTGAGATAACGCCCGGTGTAGAAGGCCCATGACCGTCCCGCGCATTGTGTTCTCGAATTTCCTGAAGTGGTCGCCGACGGCTGCCTGGCAAGGTGTGATCGGGCGAGTGTGCGACATTTTATCCCCAGCTGGGTAGGAATCGATTATAATCGCCATCGCTCCTGGTTAGTGAGTAACTTGACTGGGCATGTGTTACCGTAGTAACTTATGGAATTAAAGATGGTTATGGTACTGAATCTGAAAGGCTATTGATGAAATAGTCACTCTTGCTTGATTAATTAGCCAAGTGATTGCTCTAGATCAGGTGCAAACCTAGTTAATCAGGTTGATTACATAAAATTGACTGCTAAGCTCTAATGATGGTTATTTAATAATAAAGTGCTTTTATGCAAAAAGGTAATTATGGCCAAACCCAGATACTGCCTTGCATACTCCTTGGTGTCACCTTATTTCTGGTTTATGACGGGTAAGTCTAACTGAGTACCTTCTCGTACTCAGGGTTTTATCCCTTGTTTGTTGCAGATGGGCAGTGCTTCTATGCATATTGCGAGACTGTCTGTACCCCGTCGCGGGTGATGATTAGACATGGGCATGGTCATCTCTTATCCTCTCCTGATGCTTTTGTGGACTGATTAGGCAATGGCACCGTACAATTATGAACTAAGAACTTATGTTAAACATGCTGCTTCCGCTTTTGAATTCCGAAACATGGTTTGTAATAACTGTTTAAACTCCGATGTATTTGAACTATGTGAACTGAATGTACTCGTGGACATGTACGCTAATCTATTACGATCTGGCTATTGTTGATGATTGAAATCCTTCGAGATTCCAGACTACCGGGTTTGTACGAGCTTAAGTACCTGTTAATCTCTGTGAAAGCGGGGATTCAGTGCTTAATCTGGTATAAATTGGTCGGTCTGTTACAGCTGGCATCGGAGCATGGTTGGCGTTACTGTTCATGAGTGTATTTGAAAAATCGTATTTTCAAATCAAAAATTTATTTGCTAAAACTTATAAACTATTATAGGATTTGAAAAATCTTATTGATAAAGATTAAGGTGTGCCAAGTGATCAAGTCCTTATGCCCAGTAGGTTTTTAGGTGGCTATTTAGGTACTAACTTGGGGGTCGTGCATCATTTAAATTCTGTTGTTTCTGTCGTCCATACGGCAAGAGTGAAATTGTATGGGTGCTATTCTTCGGAGTAGTAATGTATGGTTCAATTGCCTCTACGCCAAGGTAATAAGTGAGCTGTGAGAGCATGATTGGACAACCGCCAATCTAGGGGTGTGCTTGAATGGTACCGGCATGTATGCTTGTTACACACAAGTATGTGTGAAGGTACTTAATTGTGGGAGTAATATTATTCTGATGGGTGCATATACTGCTTACTTGTATACTGGGTGTGCACCTAAGTTAGTATTAGATTTAATTTCAGCAATGCATGATATTCATACTGTGGGCAGGGCTGAAATGATTTTCTGCAGGTATGCTAACTTGCGAACGTATAGTACGTCTAGTTAACGCTATGAGTGAACGTGTATGCCACCGTCTAGCCGTTAGATTGTTAGGCAGTGAGGACGTATGTTACACACATGCATCATGATCATAAAACTTTGCATTAATCTTGCTTGCTTCCTTATGTTATCCGTCTCGTTTTCTTAATAAAAGTTGTTCTCAAACTAATGAAAATGTGTGTGGATAAACTTCTTACAGATGGCCCGTACCAAGCGCACAGCTCGTAAGTCAACCGGAGGCAAGAGGCCAAATTACATGTTGGGACCATGGACTGCTGAAGGGTCGGAGGACTTCTTAGATGAGTTCGGCATGCCTACCATCCTTTGGAGGGTATTGGACTTGGTGGGATACCAGGAGGGCCAGGAGCCACAGTACGACTGGCACCGCGTGCAGATGTCTGAGGATCGCCATATGTACACGGTGGAGGTTGACGTGCCTAGCCGTGATGAGCAGGAACACGTCTGGTGCCACCGGGTGTTCGCACTGCAGGGTAGGACCCCATGGGATGGAGCTAACAGAGTTGCTTACACCGTTCTCCGGGACATTATGGAGGACCATCCGGAAGTGGTTGCCTAGGCTACAGCCAGCATCTTCCCGACAGCAGATCCATATCAGTCAGTGTGGCATCAGCCAGGAGCCGCAGTACTCGAGGCCAGTTCTCTCGAGAGGGAGCATTGTGCCGGACCAGTCGGGAGTGCTATGGATGCACTCATGGCTACCTATGGATGTCTATCACACAGCTATGATCAGTTGGACCACATTCTTAGTGAGGAGATGGCTGCACAACACCGAAGGCAGCAGGAGCATACCGCTGAGGTAGACCGTCTCACTGCAGAGTTGGCACGCATGACAGTAGAGAGGGACCAGGCGCTTCAGAGGGAGCAGGAGACTGCCCATCAGCTCAGTATTCAGGAGGAGTCTGCTACCTTCTTGGCCTTGATCATGAGGGAGACTGAGGAGTCGCTCTGAGGTGTCTGTCTTGAGGGCATACGTGCTTCAGAGGGAGACAGGTGTTGAGGTTGCGAGTGGGAGACCTAGAGTTGCAACTTCACTACCTGCAGGACTACAATGACCGTCTGCATGAGGAGATCCACCGCAGGGAGAATGAGAGGAATCCCATCTTTCTCAGGAGGACCCGGATCCGAGTAGCTCTTCTAGTGGTTCCTCAGATGTGTCTAGTGATGATGGTGACGATGGTGACATCCCTAGAGAGTAGATCAGATAGTATGCTTAGAGCTTAGTGATTTTTGTGTATGTTGATGAGCCCGATCTTTTGCTCGTGTTATGGGCTGGATGTAAGAACAAGTAGTAAGACTTATGTGCTTGTGGTGCGAGACCTTGAAAAGTCCCATATGTATGGGCAAAGCTATGGATGTTGTGTTGACTTTTGCATGTTATGTATTAAGCGATCTTATTATGTGAATGCTGCGATGTGGATTGAAATTTATTATGCCTCTGTGATTGTTTGGTGAATTCATTTTCGAATAAATTCAGTTGGCATGATCTATTGTTCTCTACAATAATTGCAACTCCGCCTAATGATCACTTGCTATTAATACGTGCAGATGACGACAACCCGTAGTGGAGCTGGCGGTAGTGGTGGAAATGAGGCCCCATGGACAACCGCGATCCACCACCTCTTCCACCAGCCACTCCGGAGCAGCTTTTCGCCCAATTTCTGGGAAGCCAACGCAACATTGAAGCCTTGCTGCGAGAGAATTTGGTGCACGGTCACCAGCGTCCAGAGCCAAATCAATATAGTTCTTTCAAGGATTTCTTGGATACTAGACCACCCATTTTCGAGGAAGCTATTGAACCTTTAGAGACATATGAATGGTTGCATACCTCGGAATAGAAGTTTCGGTTGCTCAGGCTCACAGAGGATCTCAAAGCCAAATATGCCGCGCATCAGCTGCAGGGGCCAGCCGGGATTTGGTGGGGGCATCACCGCACCACCTATCCTGCCAACATTCCTGTCACTTGGAGGATGTTCACTGAAGCTGTTCGAGGGAACTATATTCCACTAGGCCTGACTCGGATGAAAGTGGCAGAGTTCATGAGCTTAACGCAGGGGACTCGGTCTGTCACTGAGTACCATCATTTGTTTAACTCTTTGTCTCGTTATGCTCTAGACTTCATGGACACAGATGCCAAAAAGATTGCTAGTTTCAAAAGAGGTTTGAACACCAAAATGGGAAAGTCTGTGGGTACATCTTCTCGTACTGTCTTCAATGACTTCATCAGTGATTGCTTGATCCAAGAGAATCACAATAACAAGCATGCTGCAAGTAAAGCCCGGAAGAGGACTTTTGATTCAGGACCATCTCATCCTAGGGGACCACCAGCTCAACGTTCCCAGTATCGACCACCAGCGCCGGGGGCATGTTTCAGGCCGCCGCAGAAGAAAAGTCAGCCGCAAGCTCAGCGCAATCAAAGGCCATACAAGATAGCTGCTAACCAAGCTCGTGGACGTCAGGGCAGTGCAACAGGAGGAAAACCATTAGTTAGGGGACCTTGTTTCAATTGCAACCAAGAGGGACACTTCGCAAGATATTGTCCTCACCCAAAGAAGCAACAAGCTAACTACCCCGCACGTCTGCACAACATGACCGCTGAAGAAGCTCGTGCTGGAGAGCCCGTGACTGCCGGTATGTGTCTTGTGAACCATCATCCTGTAGTTGTTTTGTTTGATACTGGATCATCATATTCATTCATGAGCAAAGCATTTGCACAAAAGCATAATCAAGAGGTGTTTGAAATGGATTATGGGTTTTGCGTAAGCTTCGTGGGGAGTAGTGTGTTATCTAGGCAGATGGTTTGTAATGCAACCATCGACATTGGAGGGCACAAATTCGGAGCTAATTTAGTAGTTCTGCCAGGACTAAGTATGGATGTAGTCCTGGGGATGAGTTGGATGAGTATGTGGAATGCGGTGTTAGACACTGCGAATAGGGTTCTTACCTTATCTGATGGAAGGACGAATACCAAGTTACGCATCTCTCTTCCCCGGGGTGCTGACTTTGTTGATTTCTTGCACTTTATCTATAGAAGACCTGTCCAAAATCCCAGTCGTCCGAGATTTCCCGGATGTCTTTCCAGATGAATTACCAGGATTACCGCCCAAGCGGGCAGTGGAATTTGCAATTGAGTTGTTACCTGGAACTGCACCAATCTCTAGAAGACCTTACCATATGCCGCCCAATGAGCTAGCTGAACTTAAAACTCAGATTAAGGATCCTTTGGACAAAGGATTCATTCAACCTAGTATATCCAAGTGGGGTTGCCCAGCGTTGTTTGTCAAGAAGAAGGATAAGTCACTACGTATGTGTGTGGATTATCGACCGCTCAATGCCGTGACTGTCAAGAACAAGTATCCTTTGCCACGGATAGATATTCTGTTTGACCAGTTATCCAGAGCTAAGGTGTTTTCCAAGATTGATTTGAGATCAGGTTATCACCAGATCAGAATCCGACCGCAAGATATCCCAAAGACTGCTTTCTCGACCAGATATGGATTAAACGAGTATCTTGTCATGTCTTTTGGATTGACAAATGCCCCAGCATATTTCATGAGTTTGATGAATTCGGTGTTTATGCCGGAATTGGATAAGTTTGTAGTGGTGTTCATTGATGACATTCTAATATACTCTGAGAACCCGGACGATCATGCATAGCATTTGAGGGTTGTTTTGATGAGGCTTCGAGAACATAAACTTTATGCTAAGTTTAGCAAATGCGAGTTTTGGTTGAAGCAAGTGCAATTTCTTGGGCATATTCTATCAGAGAAGGAATTTCTGTGGACCCTAGTAAGGTACAAGAAGTGATGGATTGGAAGGCTCCTACTTCAGTTGGTGAGGTTCAGAGTTTTCTTGGATTAGCAGGATACTATCGTCGTTTCATTCCCGACTTTTCTAAGATTGCAAAACCAATGACAAGCTTGCTCCAGAAGGATCATAAGTTTGAATGGACATAGGGGTGTGAAATAGCTTTCCAGACTTTGCGGGAACTATTGACCACTGCTCCTGTCTTGGCTCAACCTGATATCGAGAAGCCTTTTGATGTCTTTTGTGATGCATCGAAAGTTGGTTTAGGTTGTGTTCTTAAGCAAGAAGGCAGGGTGATTGCTTATGCTTCACGCCAATTGAGGAAACATGAGATTAACTATCCTACACATGATTTAGAGTTAGCTGCTGTGGTGCACGCTCTAAAAATCTGGAGACATTATCTGCTTGGTAACGTCTGTAATATGTACACCGATCACAAGAGTCTCAAGTATATCCTCACTCAACCTGAACTGAATATGAGGCAGAGAAGATGGCTTGAACTAATCAAGGATTACAATCTTCAGATACATTATCATCCCGGAAAGACAAATGTGGTTGCCGACGCTTTGAGCCGGAAATCACACTACAACAATTTGAGGTTACAACTCGAAGACGAGTTTAGTCTCGTACACCCTGTAATTCTGCACAATATCAGGCTGCAAGGCACCCTAGTTGATCAGATTCTTGAAGGGCAGAAAACAGACAAGGGAATTTACCATATCAAGGAAAGGCTGAAGACCGCAACTGAACCAGTAAAACATTTTTGGATTGATGACAAAGGAGTGTTGTGGTTTGACAAGCGCTTAGTAGTGCCTAAGAATAGAGAACTCAAAAACCGGATCATGGATGAAGCTCATTTATCCAAGTTATCTATTCATCCTGGAGGCACTAAGATGTATCAAGATTTGCGTCCAAGGTTTTGGTGGACCAAAATGAAGAAAGAGATTGCCGCATATGTAGCCAGATGCGACACGTGTTGTCGAGTAAAAACTATTCACCTGAGGCCAGCCGCAACACTTCAACCGTTACCAATACCTGAATGGAAATGGGAAGAAGTGGGTATGGATTTCATCACCGGTTTACCAACCACCCAGAAAGGAAATGACTCAATTTGGGTGATAGTTGATTGTCTTACCAAGACCGCTCATTTCATACCAGTTAAAACCTGTTATCGAGCACCGGACTATGCGGAGATTTATGTCAATCAAATCATTCGACTACATGGTATAGCCAAGGTCATAGTTTCGGATCGTGGATCGCTGTATACTGCACCGTTTTGGGAGAAATTGCAAAAGGAATTAGGCACCAAGCTAATCCGTAGCTCTGCCTATCATCCCCAAACATCGGGACAAACTAAAAGAGTGAATCAAATTTTGGAGGACATGTTAAGAGCCTGTGTGATTTCAGCAAAAGGATCTTGGGAAAAGTGGTTACCTTTAGCTGAATTTGCATATAACAATAGCTATCAAGAAAGCATACAGATGGCACCTTTTGAAACTCTTTATGGTAGTAGGTGCAGGACACCGGTGAATTGGGTTGAACTAGGAGAACGTCGTTACTACGAAATTGATTTTGTTAACGAAGCAGAAGAACAAGTTAGAACAATCCAACAACATATAGCAACTGTGCAGTCTCGACAAAAGAGCTATGCAGACGCTTTGAATTCAACGAAGGCGATTATGTGTATCTGAAAGTGTCGCCCATGAAAGGTGTCAGACGCTTTGGCGTAAAAAGGAAGCTAGCGCCAAGGTTTGTGGGGCCATATAGGATTGTGGAAAGAAGGGGAGAAGTAGCGTATCAGCTACAACTACCTGAACATTTAAAAGCTATATTCCTTGTATTCCATGTGTCGCAACTAAAGAAATGTCTTCGAGTTCCAGAAGAAGAGGTACAACCGGCCAGCATCAAGATGCAATCCGATCTCACCTACTCAGTGAAGCCGTGTCGGGTGCTTGATGAAAAAGAAAGAGTAACTCGTGGAAAAATAGTGAAGCAATATAAAGTATCTTGGAGTGAACAAGACGATCGAGATGCCAGTTGGGAAACGGAAGACTATTTAAAAGAAGTGTATCCACAATTTTATAAAGACCGGTTAGTAACTAAAATCTCGGGACGAGATTCTTTTAAGGAGGGGAGGGCTGTAACACCCCTGGTGTTAAGCAACCCTAAATGCATAACTTGACATCTCATGAGCATAAGCATCATCATCACATGTTGCATTCTTTTTGTAAAGTGTCATTTCATGTGTTGGCTTGTAATGTTATGCTTGGTGTGATGCTTGTTTGACTTGTTTTTGGAGTGTTTGAGTCTCCTGAGTAGTTGAACCTTGTTGAGGAGTCAAAACGAGGCTAGGTTTGTGTTGGTCATTAGGGCTAACCAAGTCTCTAACCCTAGTTGGCTTAATAGAGACCTAGGAGTCCTTTTGTTTGACTAATCAAGACATCCTTGATAGAAGCTTTGCATGGTTTGGGCCCTTAACCAAAAGTGTGTAGAATTTAGAGTAGAACAAAGTTGTTTAAGGCCACTCATGAAAAAGGTTATAGCAAGGTGTTTTAGGAACCACAAGGCGAAAAGGAGGGTTTAGACTTAGAAAAATTCTTCTAGTCCTAACTGCCGAAACAGTTTCGCTGAGTGATCTTTGGAGCTTTCTTGAGAACAATCTAGGCCGAACCAAGCTTGATCTTGTAACAAAGTTGTAGTCGACATGTAGCTCTAACCAAAGGAACATCGGTGGTTGTTTTCATCGAGTGGATTAGGAGATAATGGTAACACCCGGTGTTAAGCAATCCCTAATTGCATAATTTGGCATGGCATAAGCATAGCATCTCATCATTTCATGTGCATCTGTTTGTTGAATGCTTAAGTCCTTGTTTGGTCTCTAGTGTAACCTTGTTATACTTTCTGTTTCTGACCAAGTGCCTTATAACAAAGTTGTAGATCTTGATGAAGGGAACAACTTTGCTTTAAAGCACTTTCTCAGAAAAAGCTTTTGAGTTAGGATTTCTTGCATTAGAAAAATGGTTTAGCACTAAATTTCTTTTAAACAACAGAATTTGGACTGGAGCCTTAAGGATGATTTGTTCCTTACAAAATTCTAAGCAACTTTGCTGTTGGGACCTTTTCCTAGTTCGGTCTAGTTTAGAAGTTATGGAGCATCAAAGTTTGAAACAAAACTTCTTTAGTTTAATCCCAGTGGACCCCGCCTGTCAGTCTCTCCTTCTTCTCCTTCGCGGACGCCGCTCCCTCCGCGCCGACCGAACCCGCCTCGCCGCCGCGAGACCGCCTCGCTGGCCGGCCAAACCACCGTCATCGCCGCCCGTGGTTTGTGCCCGAACTCGCCACGTCGCCCAAGAGCTCGGGGCATGCTTGCCGCGTGGAGCGCGACACCTGACGCCGCCGCGCCCGGTCGGGAGCTTCCCCGACGGGAACTGGCCAAGTGCGATGCACCCAGGCACTTGTTCCTTTTGCCTTCGCTCCGCCTGTGCTCGCAGCCAGCAGAGCATTCCATTGCTCAGTCTCTCCTTCGCTCCACTCCACTCCATCTTCACCCGACCAGAGCTCCGCCGCCGCCCGCCGAACTCCGGCGAGCGATTGCTCGCCACTCGCCGCACCGCCGTTCGATTCCTTTCGCCAGTCTCTCCGTCTCGGTCTCCTCTTTCTCCGGTAAGAGTTGGTTTCCCCTCTCTTCCTCTCTAGCCGCCGGAACAGCGGACGCCATCCGCAAGCTTCCGCCATGGCCGCCACCGTGACCTTCACGTGGACCGGTCATCTCCGGCCATGCTACCCTAAGCTGAGCCATGTTCTAGTCTTCTCTACCGCCGTAGCAGCTTAGAGTTAGCTAGAGACCTCTCTTTCGCCGTGTTTCAGCCGGAACCGAGCCGTGTCGCCGCCGTGTCCGCCATGGACGCCGCCGTGCATCGCGCCGGACAATGCCGGGGATGCCGAAGCCCGAGAGTTGCTCCAATAGGTCGCTTAGGTCTTGCTTGGGCTAGTGCTAACCTCGCCGAGTCGCAAGCCGCCGGGAAGAGTTCCGCCGCCGAGTCGCAGAGCCGCCGCTCCGCCATGGCCGCCGTCGAGCTTGCTCCGGTATCCTTCTGGCTTAGCGAGTCGGATAGTTGTGTTCGCCTCGCAAACCCGCACCCAATGATGGTCTCAGTGTCGCCAGAAGTGTCGCCGTCGACGAGCTAGGGCCGGTCAACGACCACGGCGCAAAACTCCGCCGTTGACCGCCGAGCCTGGCCTCGCGCGGTTACGTGCCGAGCTTGGCCTCGGAAGCTTGGTCACCCTGACCAGCGGGCCCCGACTGGCAGTAAGGAAGAGAGAAAAAAGAGCTTGAGTGCTGAAGGCCTCGGTAAGTCGGATGCGCCGAGCCTTCGCCTCGAGCCTCGATCGGGTCGGTTGTGTAAGCCTCGGTCGAGTCGAGCCAAGTCAAGTGCTCGGTTGAGTCAGCCAGTCTCGGTTGAGTCAGCTAGTCTCGGTTGAGTCAGTAGCCTCGACTGAATAGGTTAGCCTCGGCTGTCAGTGTGCCTCGGGCGAATCGGAAAAATGTGTCTGAGCCTCGGGCCTCAGCCGAATCGCGCTCAGTGTGCCGAAGCCTTGCCTCGAAGCCTCGGGCGAGTCGCGCTGAGTGTGCCGAAGCCTTGCCTCGAAGCCTCGGACGAGTCGCGCCGGGTGTGCCGAAGCCGTGCCTTGTGCCTCGGCCGAAGTCCGTGCGTTAGGATTTAGTTCTCTTTTAAAATATGTTTTGCAGAATCCATGTAAAGGCTTCAAAAAATTCCTACAAGGCTCATTTTATGTCCAAATCCTGTGAAACAAATTTTGTTAGGTCAAGCATGTTTAGATCTATCAGTGAAAACTGTTGAATGCATTCTTGGTGATACTTTTATGTGTAGATGCATTTAATTTAGAAAAGTGCTGATAACTTGATAAATGCATAACTAATTATGTATAAGTCAGAAAAATATGATTCCAGTTTTGTTAGGTTTGTATGAATGTGTAGTTTCAGAGAAAAATATAATATGAGGTTATTCTGTGAATTAATTTGACAGTAGCTTTTAAAATGGTTAAATGTCGTTTCCTTGTTTATTTTGTAGTAAATAAAATATGAGGAATATGAACCTGAGAATTTAAGCACCTTGCTCTTGTACTAGGAAGCACAGCAGAAAAATAAGAAATCTGTTGTTTGACACTTTTTGCTAGGGTGTGTAGTTCAAAGAACCTTTCCATGATGGAATTTGTCTTTTTCATAGAGGATGGGTTTAAGTCCAAATGAGTTGAAATTTGGACAGGGAGCTAGATTGGATGTTGTTAACTCCCAGTAATTTCTGTAGTTTTTTCCGAAGCTGTCTAGGTTAGGTTGCTGTTTAAAGCATGTGTAAATAGATTTATTTCAGCAAGTAATTAGAGGGTAATAAGCTCGTTAAGTAGACTTTGATGTGGTGACAACATCGCTTAACAAGTTGATCTTGATAGGTTATATAGTTGGGATGATGTTGACTACCTTGTGAAGAGTAGCAGTAGATGACATGTGCTTATCTCCTGAATTGTTACTCCATGTTGCATCACCGTGCATCCCATGTGCATTCATGTTATTCATTCATGTACCGCATCATGCAGGGTCGGTAGTGGAAGCCCAAGACACGCAGGAGGAGCAGCGTCAGGAGGAGACCCCGAGGAGAGGATCCCGGAAGGAGACGCTGAGGACCTGCCAGAGTGCCGTGATCACCGCCCCGCCGACTTCGAGCGAGGCAAGCCCCGGAGCATTTTTCTCCTACGGTTTGCAAATTACCGTTTACAAGTTAACCTGATATGATTGTTGCATTAGGTTATAGGAGTTGTGTGATACCGTTGCTGCATTGATTAATTATCCTTGTCCACCTGCAAATATTATCTTGTGATCCCTGTTAGGTCTAGGCTCGATTACATGCTTAGCCCTGCTTAGACCGGTAAAAGTCGGGTGATTTCCTGTCTCCCGCATATAGGTGGATACTAAACATGTTTAGCCTGGTGCTATCATGGAGAGAACCATGTGATAATTAATCTGAGACCGGGCGGGATGTAGGAGCAGCAGGACATGGGTTCTGTGTGCTAGTAGTCTCCCGTCTGTGTCGATTAGGACCCGACGAAGGCACACCTCAGTCATTTTGAACGCGTCAATCACTTAACGGAGCAGGTGCGGGTACCTCCCGTGAAGCCGAGTAAGGTGTTTCGAGCCGGTGACGGAGACGTTGACGCCTAACACCCAGGGCCTTATATAACCGTGGGCAACTATTCTGATCGACCTGGCATGGTCCGAGGGCAGGCAGGGCCTGATCGACCTGGCATGACCGTGGGCAGTTAATAGCTTGAGCGACCTGGCATTGAGATAACCCTCGGTGTAGAAGGGTCCATGGCCGTCCCGCGATTCGGGTTCTCGAACCTCCTGAGTGGTCGCCAACGGCCGCCTGGCAGGGTGTGTCGGGCGAGTGTGCGACATTTTATCCCCAGCTGGTAGGAATCGATTATAATCGCCATCGCTCCTGGTTAGTGAGTAACTTGACTGAGCATGTGTTACCGTAGTAATATATGGAATTAATGATGGTTATGGTTGGTGAATCTGAAAGGCTATTGATGAAATAGTCACTCTTGCTTGAATAAGTAGTCAAGTGTTTGCTCTAGATCAGGTGCAAATCTAGATAATCAGGTTGACTACATAAATTTACTGCTAATGCTCTAATAATGATTATTTAATAATAAAATGCTTTTATGCAAAAAGGTAAGTGTGGCCAACCTCAGATACAGCCTTGCATAATCCTTGGTGTCAATTATTTCTGGTTTATGACGGGTAAGTCTAGCTGAGTACCTTCTCGTACTCAGGGTGCTATCCCTTGTTGTTGCAGATGGGCAATGTTTCTTCGGCTACTGCGAGAACTGTCTGTATCCCGTCGAGGGCAGTGACTAGACCATGGGCATGGTCAATCCTTATCTTTCCTGATGCTTTTGTGGACAGATCAGGCATATGGCACCGTATTGTGAACTAAGGACTTGTGTTTCAAAACTATGTTGCTTCCGCTTTGAATTCAAAACTATGGTTTGTAATAACTATCGAACTCCGATGTATTTGAACTATGTGCGAACTGAATGTACCTTGTGGGCATGTACGCTAATCTATTACGATCTTGGTTAAAGTTGAATGACTTGAAATCCTTCGAGATTTCCGGACTACCGGGTTTGTACGAGCTTAAGTACTTGTAATCTCTGTGAAAGCAGCGATTCGGTGCTTAATCTGGTGCAAATTGGTCGGTTCTGTTACAGCTGGCATCGGAGCATGGTTAGCGTTACTGTTCACAAGTGTATTTGAAAAACCGTATTTTCAATTAAAATTTCCTATTTGACAAGAACTTATAGCTATATTAGGATTTGAAAAACCTTCTTGACCAAGGTAAGGTGTGCCATTGATCAAGTCCTTATGCCCAATAGGAACTTAGGTGGCTATTTAAGTACTAACTTTGGGGGTCGTGCATCATACTTATTTTCTGTTTATTCTGTCGTCCATACGGCAAGGGTGAAATTGTATGGATGCTATTCCTCGGAATAGTAATGTATGGATCAATTGCCTCTACGCTAAAGGTAATGAGAGTTGTGAGAGCATGATTGGACAACCGCCAATCTAGGGAAAGTGCTTATATGATACTGACGTATACCTGTTCCACACAAGTATATGTGAAAGTATTGATTGTGGGAGTAATAATTTCTGATGGGTGCATATACTGCTTACGTGTATACCGGGTATGCGCCTAAGTAGTATTAGATTTAAATTTCAGCAATGCATGATATTCATATTGTGGGAAGGGCTGAAATGGTTTTTCTGCAGGTACGCTAACTTGCGAACGTGTAGTACGTTTAGTTAACGTTATGAGTGAGCGTGTATGCCACCGTCTAGCCGATAGATTGTTAGGCAGTGAGGACGTATGTTACGCTCATGCATCATGATCATACAACTTTGCATTAATCTTACTTCCTTCCTTATGGTTTCTGTCCCGTTTTTCTAATAAAGTTGTTTTCAACTAATTTAAACTGTGTGGATAAACTTCTTACAGATGGCACGCACCAAGCGCACTGCTCGCAAGTCCACGGGAGGCAAGAGGCCTAACATGCTGGGGCCATGGACTGATGAGGGGTCAGAGGACTTCTTGGGAGAATTTGGGATGCCCACTATTCTTTGGAGAGTTCTGCGCACCTGGTGGGATACCAGGAGGGTCAGGAGCCGCTGTACGACTGGCACCGTGTGCAGTTGTCAGAGGATCGTCACGTGTACACGGTGGAGGTCGACGTGCCTAGCCGTGAGGACCAGGATCACGTCTGGTGTCGACGGGTGTTTGCCTTGCAGGGGAGGACCCCCTGGGATGCAGCCAACCAGGTTGCTTATACCGTTCTGTTCTTCGGCATCATGGAGGATCATCCGGAGGTGGTTGCTCAGGCTACTGCTAGTATCTTTCCGACGACAGACCCTTACCAGGCAGTGTGGCGTCAGCCAGGCGCTACCGTATTAGAGGCTAGCTCTCTTGAGAGGGAGCATTGTGCTGGACCAGCAGGGAGTGCTATGGCTGCTCTGATGGCTACTTATGGTGCCTATCGCCGCAGCACGATCATCTGGATCATACCCTTAGTGAGGAGATGGCTGCACAGCATCGCCGGCAGGAGGAGCATACTACAGAGATAGACCTCCTCACTACACAGTTAGCTCAGTTGACAGTAGAGAGAGACCAGGCACTTCAGAGGGAGCAGGAGACGGCACAACAGCTTAGTGACCAGCAGGGTATGACGACTCTTATCCACCATCATGGCCGAGACTGAGGAGTCGCTACGTCGTGTTTGTCTCGAGGGTATGCGTGCGACTGAGCAGAACAGGCTTCTCAGGCTACAAGTGGGAGATTTAGAGCTGCAACTTCATCATCTCCAGGACTACAATGATCGTCTACATGAGGAGATCCACCGCAGGGAGAATGAGAGGAACCCCATCTTCCCAGGAGGATCCGGAGCCGAGTAGTTTTCTTCTAGAGTTCTTCAGATATGTCTAGTGAGGACGGTGACGTTGGTGAGATCGCTAGAGAGTAGTCTAGATCGTATGCTTAGCACCTAGAGATCTTTTGCGTATGTTGGCACGCCGATCTTTTTGTTTGTTGTTGTTCTGGGCTGGATGTAAGCATTGAGGCAGACTTATGTGATGTGTGTGAGACCTGGATGTCCATGGATATATGTATGGCAAAACTTTGGATGTTTGTTATCTTTTGCATGATGTGTTAAGTGATCTTGTTATGTGTTGATGCGATGTGGACTGAAATTTATTGTACCTCTGTCATTGTTTGGTGAATCGTTTTTCCGAATAATTTCAGTGGGTATGATTTATTGTTCTCTACAAGTTGCAACTTCGCCTAATGGTCGCTTACTATGCTATATGCAGATGACGACAACTCGTAGTGGAGCGGGCGGTAGTGGTGGAAATGAGGACCCCAGGGAAAACCGCAATCCACCACCTCCTCCACCACCAACGGCTGAGCAGCTTTTTGCTCAATTCCTTGGAAGTCAGCGCAATATTGAAGCTTTGCTGAGGGAGAACTTGGCGCAAGGACACCAACGCCAAGAGCCAAACCAGTATAGTTCCTTCAAGGATTTCCTGGATACCAAACCACCAATCTTCAAGGAAGCTACGGAACCATTGGAGGCAGAAGAATGGCTGCATACTCTGGAGCAGAAGTTCCGTTTGCTTAGGCTCACAGAAGAGCTTAAAGCAGAATATGCCGCACACCAGTTGCAGGGACCAGCCGGGATTTGGTGGGGACATCACCGCACCACCTATCCTGCTAATGTTCCTATCACTTGGAGAATGTTCACTGCTGCTGTTCGAGGTCATTACATTCCGCCGGGTTTGACTCAGATGAAGGTGGCAGAGTTCATGAACCTGACACAGGGACTCGATCTGTACGGAGTACCATCACATGTTCAATTCACTGGCTCGCTATATCCCAGACTTCGTTGATACAGACGCTAAGAAGATTGCTAGTTTCAAGAGAGGCTTGAACACTAAAATGGGAAAGTCAGTGGGTACATCTTCCCGTACCAATTTCAATGACTTCATAAGTGACTGTCTAATTCAAGAGAATCATAACAACAAGCATGCTGCTAGCAAGGCCCGGAAGAGAACCTTTGAATCAGGATCATCACAACCAGAGGACCACCAGCTCAGCGAAATCAGTATCGACCACCAGCGCCGGGGGCACGTTTTAGGCCGCCGCAGAAGAAGAATCAGCCACAAGCTCAGCGCAATCAGAAGCCATACAAGATAGCTGCTGCTCAGGCTCGTGGAGGTCAAGGCAGTTCTTCAGGAACAAACCTATAGTTCGGGGACCATGCTACAACTGCAACCAAGAGGGGCACTTCGCAAGATACTGTCCCTACCCAAAGAAGCAACAGACCAATTACCCCGCACGCCTGCACAACATGACCGCTGAAGAAGCTCGTGCTGGAGAGCCCGTGACTGCTGGTATGTGCCTTGTTAATCATCATCCTGCAGTCGTTTTGTTTGATACTGGATCATCGCATTCGTTCATGAGTAAAGCATTTGCACAAAAGCATGATCAAGAGGTGTCCGAAATGGATTATGGGTTTCGCGTAAGCTCTGTGGGGAGTAGTGTGTTGTCTAGGCAGATGGTTCGTGATGCAACCATCGACATCGGAGGGCATAAGTTTGGGGCTAATTTAGTAGTTTTGCCAGGACTCAGTATGGACGTAGTCCTAGGAATGAGTTGGATGAGTATGTGGAAAGCGGTGTTGGACACTGCAGATAGGACTCTTACCTTGACCGATCCAAGGAGGAACAACAAGTTACGTATCTCTCTTCCTCGAGGGGCTGATTTTGTTGATCTATCTTGCACCTTATCTATAGAGGACCTGTCAAAAATTCCAGTTGTTCGGGATTTCCCAGACGTCTTTCCAGATGAGTTGCCGGGTTTACCGCCCAAGCGGGCTGTAGAGTTTACCATTGAGCTGTTACCAGGGACTGCACCGATCTCGAGAAGACCTTATCGCATGCCGCCCAATGAGTTAGCTGAACTCAAAACTCAGATCAAGGAACTTTTGGACAAGGGTTTCATTCAACCTAGTGTGTCAGAGTGGGGATGTCCAGCCTTGTTTGTTAAGAAAAGGACAAGTCCTTGAGAATGTGTGTGGATTATCGACCGCTTAATGCCGTGACCGTTAAGAATAAATATCCGTTGCCACGGATAGATATTTTGTTTGACCAGTTATCCAGAGCCAAGGTGTTTTTCCAAGATCGATTTGAGATCCGGTTATCATCAAATTAGAATCCGACCACAAGCGGATATCCCAAAGGACTATTTTTTCAACCAGATATGGGCCTATACGAGTATTTAGTCATGTCTTTTGGATTGACAAATGCTCCGGCTTACTTTATGAGTTTGATGAACTCGGTATTCATGCCAGAACTAGATAAGTTTGTAGTGGTGTTCATTGATGACATTTTGGTGTATTCTGAGAACCGGATGATCACGCAGAACATTTGAGGGTTGTTCTGACAAGGCTACGAGAGCACAAACTTTATGCTAAGTTTAGCAAATGTGAATTTTGGTTGAAGCAAGTACAATTCCTTGGTCACATCCTGTCAGAAGAAGGAATCTCTGTGGACCCTAGCAAAGTCCAAGAAGTAATGGATTGGGAAGCGCCAACTTCGGTGGGGAGATTCGGAGTTTTCTCGGTTTAGGGATATTATCGTCGTTTCATTCCCGACTTCTCCAAGATTGCCAAGCCCATGACAAGTTTGCTTCAGAAGGATCAAAAGTTTGAGTGGACAGAGAAGTGTGAAACAGCTTCCGTACCTTGCGGAAACTGTTAACCACTGCCCCTGTCTTAGCTCAACCAGATATCGAGAAGCCGTTTGATGTCTTCTGCGACGCATCAAAAGTTGGTTTAGGGTGTGTTCTTATGCAAGAAGGCAGAGTGATTGCTTATGCTTCACGACAGTTAAGAAAACATGAGATAAATATCCTACGCATGATTTGGAATTAGCTGCTGTGGTGCACGCTCTGAAGATCTGGAGGCACTATTGCTAGGAAATGTCTGCAATATGTACACTGATCATAAGAGTCTCAAGTATATCTTCACTCAACCGGAGTTGAATATGAGGCAGAGAAGGTGGCTTGAATTGATTAAGGATTACAATTTGCAGATACATTATCACCCTGGAAAAGCAAATGTGGTTGCTGATGCTTTGAGTCGGAAGTCGCATTGTAATAACTTGAGGATACAACCAGAGGACGAGTTTAGTCTCGTACACCCTGTGATCTTGCGTCACATCGAGTTGCAGAGCACCTTAGTTGACCAATTCTAGAAGGGCAGAAAACAGACAAGGGAATCTATTATATCAAAGAAAAGCTAAGGGCTGCCACTGAACCCGTAAAACATTTCCGAGTTGATGATAAGGGAGTGTTATGGTTTGATAATCGCCTAGTGGTACCCAAGAATAGGGAACTGAAAAATCAGATCATGGACGAGGCTCATCTTTCTAAATTGTCTATCCATCCCGGGAGCACTAAGATGTATCAAGATTTGCGTCCAAGATTTTGGTGGACCAAAATGAAGAAGGAAATTGCCGCATATGTAGCCAGATGCGACACGTGTTGTCGGGTGAAGGCTATTCACCTGAAGCCAGCCGGAACACTTCAACCTTTATCAATACCTGAATGGAAATGGGAAGAAGTGAGTATGGATTTTATCACCGGTTTGCCTACCACTCAGAAGGGAAACGATTCGATTTGGGTAATTGTAGATCGTCTCACCAAGACCGCTCATTTCATACCAGTTAAAACTTGTTATCGAGCACCGGACTATGCGGAGATTTATATCAATCAGATTGTACGATTACATGGTATACCCAAGGTCATAGTTTCGGATCGTGGAACGCAGTTTACTGCACCATTCTGGGAGAAACTGCAAAAAGAGTTAGGCACTAAGTTAATCCATAGCTCAGCTTACCATCCTCAGACATCAGGGCAAACGGAAAGGGTAAATCAGATTTTAGAGGATATGTTAAGAGCCTGTGTAATTTCAGCAAAGGGATCTTGGGAGAAGTGGTTGCCATTAGCAGAATTCGCTTACAACAATAGTTATCAAGAAAGCATTCAGATGGCACCTTTTGAAGCTCTGTATGGCAGAAGATGCAGGACACCAGTAAGTTGGGTTGAACCAGGAGAACGTCGTTACTATGGAATTGATTTGTCAAGGAAGCAGAAGAACAAGTTAGAATAGTTCAACAACATATCGCAGCGGCACAGTCCCGACAGAAGAGCTATGCCGATAAGCGAAGAAGGCCGCTTGAATTCGAAGTAGGTGACTATGTGTACTTGAAAGTATCACCCATGAAAGGAGTTAAACGTTTTGGCGTGAAAAGAAAGTTAGCGCCAAGGTTTGTGGGACCCTACAGGATAATGGAAAGGAGGGGAAAAGTGGCTTATCAACTACAGTTACCTGAACATTTGAAGGCTATATTCCCTGTATTCCATGTGTCACAATTAAAGAAATGTCTTCGAGTTCCAGAAGAGGAAGTACAACCGGCCAATATCAAGTTACAATCCGACCTTACTACTCGGTGAAGCCATATCGAGTACTCGATGAGAAAGAAAGAGTGACTCGCGGAAAGGTCGTGAAGCAATATAAAGTATCCTGGAGTGAGCAAGACGACCGAGATGCCACTTGGGAAACGGAAGACTATCTAAAGGAAGTATATCCACAGTTTTATAAGGAATGGTTAGTAACTCAAATCTCGGGACGAGATTCCTTTAAGGAGGGGAGGGCTGTAACACCCCGGTGTTAAGCAATCCCTAATTGCATAATTTGGCATGGCATAAGCATAGCATCTCATCATTTCATGTGCATCTGTTTGTTGAATGCTTAAGTCCTTGTTTGGTCTCTAGTGTAACCTTGTTATGCTTTCTGTTTCTGACCAAGTGCCTTATAACAAAGTTGTAGATCTTGATGAAGGGAACAACTTTGCTTTAAAGCACTTTCTCAGAAAAAGCTTTTGAGTTAGGATTTCTTGCATTAGAAAAATGGTTTAGCACTAAATTTCTTTTAAACAACAGAATTTGGACTGGAGCCTTAAGGATGATTTGTTCCTTACAAAATTCTAAGCAACTTTGCTGTTGGGACCTTTTCCTAGTTCGGTCTAGTTTAGAAGTTATGGAGCATCAAAGTTTGAAACAAAACTTCTTTAGTTTAATCCAGTGGACCCCGCCTGTCAGTCTCTCCTTCTTCTCCTTCGCGGACGCCGCTCCCTCCGCGCCGACCGAACCCGCCTCGCCGCCGCGAGACCGCCTCGCTGGCCGGCCAAACCACCGTCATCGCCGCCCGTGGTTTGTGCCCGAACTCGCCACGTCGCCCAGAGCTCGGGGCATGCTTGCCGCGTGGAGCGCGACACCTGACGCCGCCGCGCCCGGTCGGGAGCTTCCCCGACGGGAACTGGCCAAGTGCGATGCACCCAGGCACTTGTTCCTTTTGCCTTCGCTCCGCCTGTGCTCGCAGCCAGCAGAGCATTCCTTGCTCAGTCTCTCCTTCGCTCCACTCCACTCCATCTTCACCCGACCAGAGCTCCGCCGCGCCGCCGAACTCCGGCGAGCGATTGCTCGCCACTCGCCGCACCGCCGTTCGATTCCTTTCGCCAGTCTCTCCGTCTCGGTCTCCTCTTTCTCCGGTAAGGGTTGGTTTCCCCTCTCTTCCTCTCTAGCCGCCGGAACAGCGGACGCCATCCGCAAGCTTCCGCCATGGCCGCCACCGTGACCTTCACGTGGACCGGTCATCTCCGGCCATGCACCCTAAGCTGAGCCATGTTCTAGTCTTCTCTACCGCCGTAGCAGCTTAGAGTTAGCTAGAGACCTCTCTTTCGCCGTGTTTCAGCCGGAACCGAGCCGTGTCGCCGCCGTGTCCGCCATGGACCGCCGCCGTGCATCGCGCCGGACAATGCCGGGATGCCGAAGCCCGAGAGTTGCTCCAATAGGTCGCTTAGGTCTTGCTTGGGCTAGTGCTAACCTCGCCGAGTCGCAAGCCGCCGGGAAGAGTTCCGCCGCCGAGTCGCAGAGCCGCCGCTCCGCCATGGCCGCCGTCGAGCTTGCTCCGGTATCCCTCTGGCTTAGCGAGTCGGTTAGTTGTGTTCGCCTCGCAAACCCGCACCCAATGATGGTCTCAGTGTCGCCAGAAGTGTCGCCGTCGACGAGCTAGGGCCGGTCAACGACCACGGCGCAAAACTCCGCCGTTGACCGCCGAGCCTGGCCTCGCGCGGTTACGTGCCGAGCTTGGCCCGGAAGCTTGGTCACCCTGACCAGCGGGCCCCGACTGGCAGTAAGGAAGAGAGAAAGGAAAGAGCTTGAGTGCTGAAGGCCTCGGTAAGTCGGATGCGCCGAGCCTTCGCCTCGAGCCTCGATCGGGTCGGTTGTGTAAGCCTCGGTCGAGTCGAGCCAAGTCAAGTGCTCGGTTGAGTCAGCCAGTCTCGGTTGAGTCAGTAGTCTCGGTTGAGTCAGTAGCCTCGACTGAATAGGTTAGCCTCGGCTGTCAGTGTGCCTCGGGCGAATCGGAAAAATGTGTCTGAGCCTCGGGCCTCAGCCGAATCGCGCTAAGGTGCCGAAGCTTGTCGAAGCCTCGGCGAGTCGCGCTGAGTGTGCCGAAGCCTTGCCTCGAAGCCTCGGACGAGTCGCCGGGTGTGCCGAAGCCGTGCCTTGTGCCTCGGCCGAAGTCCGTGCGTTAGGATTGAGTTCTCTTTTAAAATATGTTTTGCAGAATCCATGTAAAGGCTTCAAAAATTCCTACAAGGCTCATTTTATGTCCAAATCCTGTGAAACAAATTTTGTTAGGTCAAGCATGTTTAGATCTATCAGTGAAAACTGTTGAATGCATTCTTGGTGATACTTTTATGTGTAGATGCATTTAATTTAGAAAAGTGCTGATAACTTGATAAATGCATAACTAATTATGTATAAGTCAGAAAAATGTGATTCCAGTTTTGTTAGGTTTGTATGAATGTGTAGTTTCAGAGAAAAATATAATATGAGGTTATTCTGTGAATTAATTTGACAGTAGCTTTTAAAATGGTTAAATGTCGTTTCCTTGTTTATTTTGTAGTAAATAAAATATGAGGAATATGAACCTGAGAATTTAAGCACCTTGCTCTTGTACTAGGAAGCACAGCAGAAAAATAAGAAATCTGTGTTTGACACTTTTGCTAGGGTGTGTAGTTCAAAGGACCTTTCCATGATGGAATTTGTCTTTTTCATAGAGGATGGGTTTAAGTCCAAATGAGTTGAAATTTGGACAGGGAGCTAGATTGGATGTTGTTAACTCCCAGTAATTTCTGTTTTTTTCTGAAGCTGTCTAGGTTAGGTTGCTGTTTAAAGCATGTGTAAATAGATTTATTTCAGCAAAGTAATTAGAGGGTAATAAGCTCGTTAAGTAGACTTTGATGTGGTGACAACATCGCTTAACAAGTTGATCTTGATAGGTTAAATAGTTGGGATGATGTTGACTACCTTGTTGAAGAGTAGCAGTAGATGACATGTGCTTATCTCCTGAATTGTTACTCCATGTTGCATCACCGTGCATCCCATGTGCATTCATGTTATTCATTCATGTACCGCATCATGCAGGGTCGGTAGTGGAAGCCCAAGACACGCAGGAGGAGCAGCGTCAGGAGGAGACACCCGAGGAGAGGATCCCGGAAGGAGACGCTGAGGACCTGCCAGAGTGCCGTGATCACCGCCCCGCCGACTTCGAGCGAGGCAAGCCCCGGAGCATTTTTCTCCTACGGTTTGCAAATTACCGTTTACAAGTTAACCTGATATGATTGTTGCATTAGGTTATAGGAGTTGTGTGATACCGTTGCTGCATTGATTAATTATCCTTGTCCACCTGCAAATATTATCTTGTGATCCCTGTTAGGTCTAGGCTCGATTACATGCTTAGCCCTGCTTAGACCGGTAAAAGTCGGGTGATTTCCTGTCTCCCGCATATAGGTGGATACTAAACATGTTTAGCCTGGTGCTATCATGGAGAGAACCATGTGATAATTAATCTGAGACCGAGCGGGATGTAGGAGCAGCAGGACATGGGTTCTGTGTGCTAGTAGTCTCCCGTCTGTGTCGATTAGGACCCGACGAAGGCACACCTCAGTCATTTTGAACGCGTCAATCACTTAACGGAGCAGGTGCGGGTACCTCCCGTGAAGCCGAGTAAGGTGTTTCGAGCCGGTGACGGAGACGTTGACGCCTAACACCCAGGGCCTTATATGAACCGTGGGCAACTATTCTGATCGACCTGGCATGGTCCGAGGGCAGGCAGGGCCTGATCGACCTGGCATGACCGTGGGCAGTTAATAGCTTGAGCGACCTGGCATTGAGATAACCCTCGGTGTAGAAGGGTCCATGGCCGTCCCGCGATTGGGTTCTCGAACCTCCTGAGTGGTCGCCAACGGCCGCCTGGCAGGTGTGTCGGGCGAGTGTGCGACATTTTATCCCCAGCTGGTAGGAATCGATTATAATCGCCATCGCTCCTGGTTAGTGAGTAACTTGACTGAGCATGTGTTACCGTAGTAATATATGGAATTAATGATGGTTATGGTTGGTGAATCTGAAAGGCTATTGATGAAATAGTCACTCTTGCTTGAATAAGTAGCCAAGTGTTTGCTCTAGATCAGGTGCAAATCTAGATAATCAGGTTGACTACATAAAATTTACTGCTAATGCTCTAATAATGATTATTTAATAATAAAATGCTTTTATGCAAAAAGGTAAGTGTGGCCAACCTCAGATACAGCCTTGCATAATCCTTGGTGTCAATTATTTCTGGTTTATGACGGGTAAGTCTAGCTGAGTACCTTCTCGTACTCAGGGTGCTATCCCTTGTTGTTGCAGATGGGCAATGTTTCTTCGGCTACTGCGAGAACTGTCTGTATCCCGTCGAGGGCAGTGACTAGACCATGGGCATGGTCAATCCTTATCTTTCCTAGATGCTTTTGGGACAGATCAGGCATATGGCACCGTATTGTGAACTAAGGACTTGTGTTTCAAAACTATGTTGCTTCCGCTTTGAATTCAAAACTATGGTTTAAATAACTATCAAACTCTGATGTATTTGAACTATGTGCGAACTGAATGTACCTTGTGGGCATGTACGCTAATCTATTACGATCTTGGTTAAAGTTGAATGATCTTGAAATCCTTCGAGATTTCCGGACTACCGGGTTTGTACGGAGCTTAAGTACTTGTAATCTCTGTGAAAGCAGCGATTCGGTGCTTAATCTGGTGCAAATTGGTCGGTTCTGTTACAGATAATCACGCGCAAAATCCGGTCGTCAGTCGGCCATCAGCGACTGAATCCGGCGATTCAGTTTGAATCAGCGCCGTGGTCGTGGCCGACCGCGCCAGAGCTTGCCCGCCGCGTGGCGCCCGATGCCCTGGCGAGCCCGCGTCCGCGCGCGGCGTGGCGAGCACAAGGCCCACCCCCTGCACTCGCGCAGCCAAGCCGCTTCACTTCCATCCGCTCTGTCCCCCTCTCACTCTCGCCATCGCCCGAGCAGGTAAGCGTCGCCGCGAGTCCGCCGGCGTTTTCCCGCCGCTCCGTCGTGGTTCCACCCCAACCATCCCGCCAAACCAAGTCGCCGTGACCCGCTCCACCTCATGCCTTAGCTAGCTTGAGCCGAAGGCCTCAGGGTAAGCCGCGGAGCACGCGTCCGCTGTGTCCGCCATGGCCGGCGAGCTCGGTCCGCCGTGGCCAACCCCCTTTCTGTGGTTCCGCCGCGGCTCGTCCGTTTGTCCTAGCTAGTGTTCGCGAGTCGCATTGACCCGTAGAAGACGATGGTGGTGTTGGTTTGGCCGATATGGGTTTGGTAGTGGTCGTACATCGCCGTCCGCCGTCGGCTCTGTTCGCCATGGACCACGAGCCACGATTTCGACCGTGTCTCATGGCAACCCTCGCTTCTTTGCTTCGATTAGGGTTCGCTAGGGTTTGGGGAGTGTGAGATGGCCCTCGGTTTGCTTCGGGAAGGCCGGAGATGGCCGGCGTGGCGAGCTCCCGCCGCCGCGGCCGCCATTCTCGCCGGCGAAGCTTGCTCCGTTCGTGCGCTAGGCCTTTTAGTGGCACCGTGGGGTGAGGAAAGTCGAGGGGAGTCCGCCGGTGGAGTTGGTTTCGCCAGGGAGGTCGCCGCCGGCGACCTCCGCCGCGGTCAACCCTTCCCCTGTTTCTGTTTGGCTTACAAGTGGGTCCGGTTTGACCCGGGGTCCCGCCAGTTAGTGGCTCGGGTCCCGGCTGTCAGCGGACCTGGGTGCAGTAGTTTGGGTGCGTGAGTAGCAGTTTAGGCTGGAGAGTTTTCAGGGTTTTGTTAAATAGTTTTCAGAAATGCTTATGTGGTTTGTTTAATTCATATCTTGAATTCTGTAAATGCCACAGAGGTGAAATAAGTTTTGGTAAGTTTGTTGTGATGAGTTCTATGCATGAAAAATATAATACGTCCAGTTTGTGATAAATTTATGTGTAGTTATATTTAAATCATGTTTAGGCTGAAATCTTGTTAAATGCATAGTAATCTGTGTATTGCTCAGAAAAATGTGATTCTTGTTTTGATAGGTTTGTATTGATGAATAGTTTCTGGGAAAAATATAATATGATGTTGTTCTGTGAAGTATTTTGACAGTAGCAATTAAAGTGATTAAATGTTGTTTCTTGTTTAAATTGTAGTAATTAAAGTATGAGAAATTTGAATTTGAGAATTTTTATACAGTACTCTTGTGCTAAGAAGTTCAGTAGAAAAATGGGAAATTTATTGTTTGACACTTTTTGCTAGGGTGTGTAGTTCAACGCACCTTCTCATGGTAATATTTGTCTTTTTCATAGAGGATGGAGTTTAAGTCCAAATGGGTTGAAATTTGGACAGTGGATTAGCTTGCATGCTGTCAACTTCCAGTAATTTCTGTGGATTTTTCTGAAGTTGTTATCTGAGGGTTACTGTTCTAGGCTAAATAAAATGATTAAATGGTAGCAATTGGTTAAGTAATAATCGGATGATGTTGACTACCTGTTGAAGAAAATGAAGTAGATGACATGTGCTTATCTCCTGAGTTACCTTGTTCTATGTTGCATCCCAATGCATCCCATGTGCATTCATTTTATTTATATGTGTTATGCATCATACAGGGTCGGTAGTGGAAGCCCAGAACCCGCCACCGGAGGAGCCGTGTCCGAAGGAGACCTAGGATGAGAGGACCGAAGGAGGAGACGTCGAGGACCTGCCTGAGTGCCGCGACCATCAACCCTCCGACTTCGAAAGAGGCAAGCCCCGGAGCATCCCACTCCTATGGTTTGCACATGCAATTACGAAATTAACCTGATATGTTTGTTGCATTAGGTTATAGGAGTTGAGTGATACCGTTGATGCATTACATACTTATCCTTGTCCACCTGCAATTATTATCTTGATATCCCTGTTAAGTCTAGGCTCGTTTATGCTTAGCCCTGCTTAGACCGGTAAAAGTCGGGTGATTTCCTGTCTCCCGCATATAGGTGGATACTGATCATGACTAGCCTCGTGCTATCATGGAGATAACCATGTGATAATTAATTTGAGACCGGGCGGGATGTAGGAGCAGCAGGACATGGGTTCTGTGTGCTAGTAGTCTCACGTCTGTGTCGATTAGGACCCGACAAAGGCAAAACTCAGTCATTTTGAACGCGTCAATCACTTAACGGAGCAGGTGCGGGTACCTCTCGTGAAGCCGAGTAAGGTTATTTGAGCCGATGATGGAGATGTTGACGCCTAACATCCAGGGCCCTATATGTACCGTGGGCAACTATTCTGAGCAACCTGGCATGGTCCGTGGACAGGCAGGGCCTGATTGACCTGGCATGATCGTGGGCAGTTATAGCTTGAGCGACCTGGCATTGAGATAACCCCCGGTGTAGAAGGGCCCATGACCGTCCCGCGCGTTGTGTTCTCGAATTTCCTAAAGTGGTCGCCGACGGCTGCTTGGCAAGGTGTGATCGGGCGAGTGTGCGATATTTTATCCCCAGCTGGGTAGGAATCGATTATAATCGCCATCGCTCCTGGTTAGTGAGTAACTTGACTGGGCATGTCTTACCACAGTAACTTATGGAATTAAAGATTGTTATGGTACTGAATCTGAAAGGCTATTGATGAAATAGTCACTCTTGCTTGATTAATTAGCCAAGTGATTGCTCTAGATCAAGTGCAAACCTAGTTAATCAGGTTGATTACATAAATTGACTGCTAATGCTCTAATGATGGTTATTTAATAATAAAGTGCTTTTATGCAAAAAGGTAAGTATGGCCAAACCCAGATACAGCCTTGCATACTCCTTGGTGTCACCTTATTTCTGGTTTATGACGGGTAAGTCTAACTGAGTACCTTCTCGTACTCAGGGTTTTATCCCTTGTTGTTGCAGATGGGCAGTGCTTCTATTGCTATTGCGAGAACTATCTGTACCCCGTCGCGGTTGATGATTAGACCATGGGCATGGTCATCTCTTATCCTCTCCTGATGCTTTTGTGGACTGATTAGGCAATGGCACCGTATTGTGAACTAAGAACTTATGTTTAAAACTATGCTGCTTCCGCTTTTTGTCGGTGTTTCGAAACCGGGGGTGTGACACCAACGAGTAATATGATCGCGTGCTTCTCTTCCTGGACGGTGATGCAAGAGGACACAAGGATTTATCCTGGTTCTGGCAAAGAAGGCCCTACGTCCAGCGGGGGAGGAGGTTCTTGTATTACTTGCCCCTAAGTGCTTGTACAGGGGCGAATACAAGCTTGGTGAGCGCGGATCACCTCCTCGATCAGCCGGCCCGCCTCCACAAGGGCCAGATCCTTGCGGATCACCTCCTGCCGCGCCGCCCCCTCGGCAGCTCGGGCGGTGGCGACACCAATCTCGGCGTCTTCGGCCTCTTTTCTCGCCGCCACCGCTGCGGTACGGGCAGCGGCGGCCTCGCCATGGGCGTTAGCGGCCTCCTGCTTCGCCGCCTCGGCTTCAGCCCGGGCGGAGGTGGCCTCGCTTCGGACGTCCGCGGCCTCCTTCCTCGATGCTTCGAGGGCGCGGCGGCCTCCTCCTTGGATCGAGCGACCCTCGCCTCGAGCCGCCCGGACCTCCGCCTCCGCCTCGTTGAGCCGGCTCGCCATTTGGGCGTTCCGGCTCAGCTCAGCGCGGAGATCTTGAAGCTCCGCCTCAGCCCTCGCGAGGCGGCCGACACCTGTGCGGACCGGCCCGCCTCCTCGAAGCAGGACCGCTCCGCCTCCGCCATGAGCTCGGCCACCTCCCGAAAGATGGCCCGCACCTCGCGCGGAGCCGCCCGCTGAACCGGTCGCTCGACGTGGACCATGGCAAGGGCGGGCTTGGCGCGTCAGGAAACGGCCATACTGGACGGTCGAGCTCGATGTCGGTCCGATCCTCCTCCGTCCCGAGCTGCCCCAGCTGCGGCCCGCCGCTCGACGGCACGGGCCCTGGCTCTTCCTGGCCGGCCTCCTACGTCTCGTCAGCACTTGCTGGCGCCTCGGGCGCCTCCACCATCGGCAAGCCCGCGGCGAGGGGCGGCCCCTGCTCCAGCTCGTTCAGGAGGTCCTCCACCGTCGGGGCCTCGAGGGCGTAGTCTCCTCGGCCCCAGACACCGGCGGGGCCGTGCTCGCCCCAGGCGCTTCCCCCGGAACAGCCGCTGTAGCGGGGGGAGGGGTGGCGCTCCCGACAGACGTCATCGCAGGAGGAGAAGGGGGAGACGGCAGCGCCTCAGTAAGCATGGTAGCGGCGGGCTCGATGCCGTGAGCTGAGGCCCCTGCAATGCGAGATGACATTGATATCAGAATCAAGAGGAATGCCTCGACCCCTGCGGTCGACGGCGACGGCCTCACCAAAATTCGCGACGATCATCTGACCACCTCGAGCCATGGCAGCTCGAGCCTTCTCCAGCCAAGCGGCTTCTCTAGCGGAGGAGGGTACCATACCTCGAGGTGCTTGTACCTCGACGGGGCTCGAGGCCTTCGCCCGTTTGGACGCAGCAAGGTCCACTCCTCCGGGTAGGAGCGCTTCCCCCTGGGAGACCAGAGATGGCATGCTTCATCAAAAGTGAAGAGGTCAAGCCTCGCTGCCGGCGAGGTCCAAGAAAATTACTCACCCAAAGCGGCGGCTGGGCTTCTTCCCGGAATCGCCGGACCCACTCGGGGGCTTCGAGCCCACCCCACGGCTCGAGCCCTGCGCCCGGGCCATCTCCGCAGGGCTGGGATGGGGGGAGGGCTCCCGACGCCTTCCGTGGCTTGACCTCGAGGGAGAGCCCTCCTTCCGCCCGCGTCGCGGGAGGGCGACCGCACCTCCCTCGTGCTGTCATAGTGGCGCCCGCCCCGGCGCGGGCTCCGGGACCCGCTCCGACGCTCGCGCTGGCGGTCGCTCCCTCCCGCGTCCGCTTCTGTGTCCCGGCGGCGGTGCAGCAACGGACTCCGGGGACGCTCACGCCCCTGGTCACGATTCGCCCGGGGGCTCCCTCCCCGAAGCTCGTGATGGCGCGGGCTCGACGCCTCCTCCTGACGCCTGCTCCCGCGGGCTCGACGGCGCCCTGACGGCTCGCGGCGGTCAGGCCCGAAATCCTTCTCGACCTGTCGGCCGCTTCTCGAGGCACGGCCCTTCTCCAGACCTCCCGCCTGGGCTGGCGCGGGGGCGGCCTCCGTTGGTGCTGTGCGGAGGCGCTCCGGGTTCGGGGCTTCCCCACGACCGGGGGCACGTCCGCCGCAGAGCTCGACGGACCCCGGGCCCTCGACGAGGCAGGGATCGGCGCCGCCTTTCCGCGGCTGCGTCCCGCGCGGTCCCTTCGCCGGGGGACCTCCAGCATACCCTCCTGCACAGAGGTGCGGTCAGCCCTGTCATCAACGACCCCCGCGCGCATCAGGCGCGGTCCATCCCCTCGTCGTCGCTCTCCTCCTCATCGCCACTCTCCTCCTCCGAGCTCGAGGAGCTCAGCTCGGGGGACCCATCCCCAGGCTGACGGTTACGACGAGCCTTTTCCAGTCTCTGCTCCCGAGCTAAGCGACGCAAGTTTTTGTTCCTTTCCTTCTTCTTCCTGGCATCCTTGCTCTCCTTGTCTTTCTGAGCAGAGAGGCGCCTCACCTGAGTATCCGCGCGTCCTCCCCTCACCGGGGCCTCGACGCGCGACAAGTAAACGCCCCCTGAAAAAAGAAGAAGCGTGACGAGACAAACCACAAGAAGGATGCAAAAGGTTCGATGGAGGAAAAAGGGGGAGGAGGCTCGAGGCAGCTCAGTTCGAGGGAGGCTTACCAGGTCGAGACACCCCTCGTCGGGTGCCATGGCGACCAGGTGGGTATATCTCAGGGATGAACGGCCCTGGATCGTGATTGACACCCGGGAGACGCCCTCGTTCCGGGACAACCCCCCCTCGGCCATCCTCGAGCGATTGAGCGCCTCGAGCTGGGCCTTCGGCCCCATCTCGTGCATAAGAAGGGGGCGGTCCGCCAGCGGGAGAACTCTTCGCTGGTGGAACGCCCAAATGACCGCTGCACGGTCAGCTTCTTCTCATCCACCAGCGTCTTCATCATCTCCCATCAGGGGCCAGGTGGCGTTGCCTGTCTGCCGCGACGCCCCAGGTCCACTTCTCCGGGCGTTGAGTGAGGACCCTGCCGGTGTACTGCGGAAAGAGGCCACCTTCGTTCCGCAGATAGAACCAATGGTCGTCCCACCCGGCCTGGTTGGTGGAAGCTTGTATCGCAGGTACTCGCGGGGGACATTGGCCGACGAGGTCCCCGCCCTCGCGGTGATGGCGAGGGAGCCCATGCGCACGGGCCGCCTCCCGCTTGGCTTTAGGGACTTGATGAAGAGCTCGCCCCGAAAGAGATGGACGAACATCTCCCAGTGCGGCTCCATCTTCAGGTACCCCTCGCACACCGCGGCAAATATGGCAGCGTGTGAGATGGAGTTGGGGGAGAAATGCTGCAGCTCCACCTCGAAGTGGTGGGCCAGCCCCCGCATGAAGCGGCTCGGCGAGACGCCGAGCCCCATACGGTGGTAGCGCGCAAAGCTCACCACGTACCCCTCCGGCGGGTGCGGCTCCCGGTGCTCCGCCGACGGGACACCCACCATGCGGGTCCCTCCTCCAGGTTGGGGCGTAGAAGCCCCTGGGCCACCAGCGAGTCCATCTCGCTCTGCGTCACCTTCGTCGGATTCCAGTCCTCGGCCGGCAGCATTTGGACGGCCATGGCGGTCACGGCGCGGACCTGAGTGGCGGACGGACGGCCGGTAGATTCCCGATCAACTAGCTCGAGGGAGAGGACGTGTGAAGGCTACGGCGGCGGTGAAGGCAAAGGCAAAGTAAAGGATTCATTTTCCTCTCTTTCGATATTTATAAGGGGAAACCCTAACGGGTGGGGTCTCCCACGACGCGAAAAGGTAACCGCGTGGCATTTAATGCGCCCACCTAACCGCGTCTTGAGCCGGGTGCAGGGTACACGCGGCAGCTCTCCATTCGCTCTACTACTCGGCCCGCTGCGACCGTCGCTTCGGCTTCGCGTCCGCCGCCCCCCCCTGACGAATTCCGCCTAAAAAGGCGCGCCCAACGGGCAGAAGGATTCCCAGACGACGGAGGCTTCTTCACAAAGGTAAAAATGGCCCCGGCCTTAAGCCTCGAAGCAGCGAAGCTGGCCCTCGAAGAGGGTTCGACAGCCGGCTTCGAGCACCCGAGTCAGGGACACCAGGGGCGCCATTCGCGGCATCACTCGAGGGCCAAGCCCTCGAGGCCCCTCACGTGTATCCAAGGCGGGGAGCTCGACGTACAGTGAGATCCCTCGGAGGGAGGCATCGAGCCACCGGGTCCTATCGAATGGACCCGGCACTCCTGCAGACTGAGCACCCATGCTTTATGAGACCGCCTCCAGGCCACAGTCGACCCCTATCGAACGGGGCACGAGCTCTCACTTGGATCCCCGTTACCAGCTCACCGGGAACCTCGATACTCGCCCACCCGGGTAGTACGAGGCATCCCCCCTCGCATCCGATCGAAAGGACTCGCGGGATGACAAGCCAGGGCAATCGGCATGCCGGACAGCTCGAGGAGCCGGCCAGTCGATTCAGCCTGGCACCCCTCGACGAAAGAGGGTCTAAAAACTCGGACAGTTACGACTAATCTCTTTTCTTTGTGTGAACATGAGATTTTCAGGCCTCGGGCGAATGCTCGTCCTCCGTCTCGCCTGAGCCCTCAAGGCCAGACCTCGAACGATCGCTCGTTCTCCGTCTCGCCCGAGCCCTCCGAGCCAAGCCTCGAACGATGCCTCGCACGACAAAGGAAAGGTAACCGCAAACATTTAATGAGACTACCAAACCACATTTCGAGCCTGTTGACAGGTACACAGGCGCCACGATCTCCACTCCCTGGTGGTTTCCGCCTAAAAAGGCGCGCTCAACGGGCAGAAGGATTCCAAGCGACGAAGGCTTCTTCCGGAAGCAAAAAACGGGCCCCGGCCCTAAGTCTCGAAGCAGCGAAGGCTGGCCCTCGATGAAAGAGGGTTCGACATCCGGCTTCCCCTCGGAGGGAGGCATCGAGCCACCGGGTCCTATCGAATGGACCCGGCACTCTTGCAGACTGAGCACCCATGCTTTATGAGACCGCCCCGGCCACAGTCGACCCCTATCGAACGGGGCACGAGCTCTCACTTTGGATTCCCCGTTATCAGCTCACCGGGAACCTTGATACTCGCCCACTCGGGTTAGTACGAGGCATCCCCCTCGCATCCGATCGAAAGGACTCGCGGGATGACAAGCCAGGGCGACCGGTGCGCCGGACAGCTCGAAGAGCCGGCCGGCCGGTTCAGCCTGGCACCCCTCGACGAAAGAGGGTCTAAAAAACTCGGGGCCTGACACCCCCGAACCTAAAAATCGCAACTAAAACTCGCAAAAAGCCCACGAGGAAGTTCTAACCACTCCCTCGTGGCCTCGGGGGCTACACCCGCGGGTGTCGCTCGCACGACACCCACGGAATCAAATCGACGAAACCCTCGAGGCCAGTTAGCTAACCCACGAGATCCCGTCGGAGCCCCTGCTCGAGTGCAAGCACTCGAGCAAGGGCTCGGGGGCTACTGTCGGGGGTCCGCGAAAGGGGTACCCCCAATCAACGCAAATAAATAGGGTAAACCTAGAACACCGGTTAAATAACAGACCTAACTAGTCTAACCCCCTAAAAAGCCAGGCCTCGGGCGCACGTTCGTTTTCCATCTCACCCGAGCCCCCCAGGCCTCGGGCAAGCGCTCCACTACCCTTCGAGCCCCCCACGGCCGAACACCACACCTCGAGGCCCCACGCGGGGACCTCGAGCCTCTCTGGCACAGCGGCCTATCCCTCGAGACGCGTTTTACCTCCCTCGAGCGGTGCAGACATCGGATGCCAGCCCCATACCGCACACTTAATTCATCCACCTGCTCCAGTCACGTCCTCTGTAACACAACGTGTGCCACAGTGGTCCGGGGCAGAGTCAAGTCTCGTTTTCACCACAAGTATGGGCGAAAAGGCACCAGTGAAGCACTGTTAACCCACGCCCTACACTATGGCACGTCCAAGCCACGCCCCGAGGCCCAGATGCCTGCCGCTCAATCGATTTTCACGGGACCTGCCCATACTTGCGGGGACTCGAGCCCCCCGTAGGCGCCGCCTCGAGGCCGGCTCCGCGCCCCTCGAGCCCTAACTACTTTCATGCTATTGGAGGACAGGTACCCCAAGACCCGGAGGGACCCCGCCGCGTCCTGTACGTTCCGGGATGGGTGCTGTACGGCTTCCATCTCGCCACGCCTCCGCGTCCGCGCCCGGGATGGAGGCCACGCCCCAAGGATGCCTCAACAACAACGCCCACGTCGGCTACAATGTCTTCGATAAGACAGGGTTCCTACCCTACATCGTATTGGGCACCGTACGCCCCGACACTTGTAAAACCCCTGTGTAACCCTGACCTCCCCTTGCCCTATAAAAGGGGACGCCAGGGCCCTCATTCGCACGGTGATAAACACGTTAGAACGCCTTACACCCACACACTTAGGTCCGGACCCCGGTCCGCGCTCACCAAGCTTGTATTCGCCCCTGTACAAGCACTTAGGTGCAAGTAATACAAGAACCTCCTCCCCCGCTGGACGTAGGGCCTTCTTTGCCCGAACCAGGATAAATCCTTGTGTCCTCTTGCATCACCGTCCAGGAAGAGAAGCACGCGATCATATTACTCGTTGGTGTCACACCCCCGGTTTCGAAACACCGACACTTTTGAATTCCGAACTATGGTTTGTAATAACTGTTAAACTCCGATGTATTTGAACTATGTGCGAACTGAATGTACCTCGTGGACATGTATGCTAATCTATTACGATCTTGGCTATTGTTGAATGATTGAAATCCTTTGAGATTTTGGGACTACCGGGTTTGTACGAGCTTAAGTACCTGTTAATCTCTGTGAAAGCGGGGATTCAGTGCTTAATCTGGTATAAATTGGTCGGTTCTGTTACAGCGTCTCAGGTAGATCATGTTGATCAGTGTTTTTCTTACCTTTTATCTCCTGATACTCTCTGGCTGTTAGTTGCTTCTTTGGATCGACTGTCCCAGCTGCTTTAGCTTTGTCAGAAGTTAGAACCTTGATCTCACTTCATGGTGCAGGAGCTACCATGTTCATTGGAAAAGGATGGCCATTGATGCCCATACCCTTGGCTTTCTCTAAGCCAATTCTCCCTTTGGCAATGGCTCTCTGGACCATATCACTAAAAACTCTGCAATCGTTAGTAGTATGTGTACCAAAGTTATGGAATTTGCAGTACTTTTATTCTTGAGCTCCTCAGCCGATGGGATGTTGTGGTTTCCAGTCAATTTAATTTGACCTTTCTCCAATAGATAATCAAATATTTTATCAGCTTTAGTGATATCAAAGCTGTATTTACATCTTTTTTAGCGTTTTTAGCCTTTGCCCAAGGCATATATTCATTGTTCTTCCAAGCCCAGTCAACAACAGCTACTTCATCCTTGTTTCAATCATCTGCATCATCCTCTTCTTGTAAAAAGAAGGAGCTTTCTGCATTGTAGGCTTCCTTGGGCTTGAAAAACTTGATTATATCTATTTTGAGCATCAATATTTGCCACTTTCTTGTCCAAATTAGCCATACCTGTACAACCAAAACAATCTTCTCTCTTATGGCCCGGTATTAGCCCTCAAATTGCAATGCTAACTACCTCTAGATCTGACAATGACAAGGTATAGCATTGATTCTTCATCTCTGTGAACCTCTGAAGATATTGGCATCCAGTCTCATTGTTTCTGTGCCTCATGTCGACTAGGTCTACAACTCCTTTTTCCAAAACTCCAGAGTCGAAATATTTATAGATCTTATCTTCCAAATCTTCCTAGCTTTGAATGGAATTGGGTGGAAGAGACCAAAACCACGAGAAAGCCGAACCAGACAGAGATAAAGGAAACATCGTGACATTAAGTGCTGGTTGGGCGCCAACTTCCCCAAGCTGGACTAAGAACTAAGTTATATGTTCCATAGTTGTCACTGAGCCTATTCCTCTGAACTTGGTGAAATCAGGAACTCTATACCTTGGAGGAAAGGCAACCTGATCATACCATTATGGATATGGTTTCTTATAGCCAGTCAATGTAGTTTTCGGTGTTAAGCCAAACTGTTTCTGAACCATGTCGGTGACTCGACTCATCAACTGATCTACTTGATTCACCGGCCCTTGATAGCCGATGTTCTGCCCCCCGAAAGTATTGCCATGATACCCCGGATTCTCCTGAGCATCCAAAGTATAAAAATCCGACACATAGTGATACCTAGGAGGAACATCACCAGGTGCCACATTCCCTTGATAAGGTGGTGCATTGAGATCCCTGGTAATCCTTCTTGCATGGGGAGCTATTTTTGTAGCCGATGAGTATATATTGTTACTCATATTCGGCTGTTGCATTGGCTGCAGTGTCATACACCCAAGGCTAACTATCATTTGATTTCCATTACCATTAGGGTTGTTCATTTGTAAACCCCCATGAACACATCTTGGCCCCTAGTGGGTTTCGGTGATTGGATGAAACACAAGATTATTGTGACTATCATGTGTTTTGCAGAAACAGGGATGAGTTAGGTCACGGTAATGGCGATGATACGAGCATATGGAGTTCATGCCCCCTGGCGATGGAAATCATTTCGGTTTTCAAAGGATGGACGATGAAGATGGTGGTAGACTAGGCCAAGTGTCATATGGTGTTGGAGGACACTTAGGTAGTCTTAGGTCTTTGTTTCTCTTTTGGCCGTACTATAAAGGGGAGCGTGAATCCGTAGCTTGACCTAGATGAGTCTATTGAGGCAGGAGTGGTGCACACTTGTTATTTCATAGCCCTAGATAGCTTTGAGAGAGCCCTTATGTCGTGAGGATGAAAATTCGTGAAGGCAGCATCGCGATCCGAAGTCGTTTCGGCCCTGTAACGAGCATCGGACGCTAGCCTTAGTGGCATCGGACACGCGTCCGATGCCACTCAGACTTGAGTGTGTCAGCAGCGTGGCATCGGACGCTCCGTTGTTGTCACATCGGACGCGCCTGTGCCACTGTTCCGACAGAGTGCCCTGGGGGGCACAACGGACGCTGGCAACGGACGCTGAGGGCCAGCGTCCGATGTCCATGCAGAGAGATTCCAGAGAGGTCAGAATCGCATCGGACGCGTCCTATGCGATGGCATCGGACGCTGCCAGCGTCCGATGCTCCTTTGAAAGGTCTGACAGAAGGTAAAGTTGACCGTTGGGTCGATGGCATCGGAACGTCCGATGCCAGGCATCAGAGCGTCCGATGCCCCCGAAAAACGCCCAGTTCAGTGCTCTTTTGGTGGGCCGGTTGGGGGAGTATTTATACTCCACCTCTTCATCCATGAGAGTGTTCTTGCCACTTTCCTTTGCTGAGAAACACATTGTGAGTGTGAGAAAGAGCAAGAGCCCTAGTGAGGTTGAGAGAATTGCTAATTGAGAGAATTAGTGACCTCCTAGTGAGAATTGAGTAGCAAGTGTGCATCCATCCATCTCTTTGGCTTTGTCTTGGTCAAGTGAGAGCTCTAGCTTGTTACTCTTGGTGATCGACATCACCTAGATGGCTTGGTGGTGATCGTGAAGCTTGGAGAGTATCCGGTGGCATTGTGGATGACCCAAGCAAGCTTGTGACCGGTAGCGAGCGATTCATCGGGCCGGAGCGGCAAAGAATCAGCTCATAGTGAGCACTTGATCCTTGCGCGGATCAAGGGGAAGCGATACCCTTGCGCGGGTGCTCCAACGAGGACTAGGGGGTGTGCCGACACCTCGATACCTCGGCAAAAAGATCGTCTTGTCATCTCTACTCCTTTACTTACGCATTTACCTTTGAGCAATTCAATTCCGCAATATATTTGTTGTTCATTCTTTATTGAATTGCCTTGCTAGAGTAGGAGTGGCATAGACATTGTCTTTTGTGCGGTAGAATAGAAAGAAACACACTTCTAGGCACAAGGGGTTAATTGGGCTTAATAGGTTTTAATTCTTGCTAAAGTTTTAGAAAAGCCCAATTCACCCCCCTCTTGGGCATCTTGATCCATTCAATTGGTATCGGAGCCTCGTGCTCTCGATTTAGGCTTAACCGCCTAGAGTTAAGATGTCCGGAGGTGATGGACCACCTCCCATGTTCGAGGGAGATGACTTTCCATATTGGAAAATCCGTATGGAGTCATACCTAGAAGCGGTTGATGTAAAATGCCACGAAGCCGCGATCACCGGTTTTGCCAAGCCCAAGGAGGGCACAAGCCTTACTCCTAATAAGGAGGAAAATGAGAAATGGAATGCAAAAGCCAAAAACATCCTTTTTAGAGGCATTTGCAAGGATGTGTTTAACCGCGTCCGGAACCACAAAAATGCCCATGATCTATGGAAAACATTTGTGCGCTCCATGAGGGAACCAAGAGTGAGCGTGAGGAGCGTTATCATTTAGTTATGCAAAAGCTTCATTCTTTTGATATGCATGCTAATGAAAATGCAAATGAAATGTACTCACGCTTGAATGTTCTTGTAGAAGAACTCAATGGACTTGGCCTCACACAAATGCAACCATCCGATGTTGTGAGGAAGATTCTTTGTGTCCTTCCAATTGAGAAGTATGGACACATTGTGACCGTGCTACATCAAGGTGATCTTTCCACATCCACACCAACACAAGTCTTGGGGAAGATCAATGCGCATGAGATGTACATGCACGTCACACCAAGTGGTGGCTCCTCCCCGATAGGAAGAAGGATTTGGCCTTCAAAGCAAGCCATGATAAGAAGGGCAAGTCCAAGGAAATTGAGGTGCATCATGAGAGCACAAGTGATGAAGATGATGATTCCAACATTGCTCTCATGGTGAGAAGGACCACCAAGATGTTGAAGAAGCTTCACAGGAATGGAGTCAACTTCGACTCAAGAAAGAAGAAGTTTTTCACAAGTAGCAAGAGAAGGCCACTATCTGAAATGGATTGCTACAATTGCGGTGAACTTGGCCATCTTGCTCATCAATGTACCAAGCCCAAGAAAGAGAGGTACAAGAACAAGAACAAGGGCAAGAAATATGACTCATCTAGTGAAGATGAGAAGAAGAGTGAGAAGCCCTACAAGAAGGATGGCAAGAAGAACAAGCAATACCACAAGAAGGGTGGCAAGGCTTACATTGTTGGTGATTGGCTCACCGACATTGACTCCTCCGGTGGCTCATCAAATGAAGATAGTGAGGATAAGGAGAAGGTGGCCGCTCTAGGCATTGGGACTTCTACACCCCCACCACCGCCGCCATCATCCTCTACACACCTATGCCTCATGGCAAAGGGTGATCGGAAGGTACAAAGCGATGATGACTCTAGTGATGATGAGAGTGATGGAGAGTTCAAAGCTCCTTCTTATGATGAACTTGTTGACTTGCTAAACAACTACTCTAAAATCATAAGAAAGACTAGAGCTAAAAATGATAGGCTTGTTAGTGACAATGAAGCTCTTGTTGAAAAATACAACAATGCCATACATGCTAGTGATGAGCTTCAAAATGAACTTGCTACTATGTCATCATCTATCAAGGAGCTCAAGTCCTCAAACAAGAGCTCAAAGATAAAAATGAAAAACTTGATAAGATGCATAGTGATCTCAACACTAGCTATTCTTCGCTCAAAGAACAATACACTCAAGTTAAAGTTGATCAAGATGCTCTCACCATTGCTTATGATATGCTTTCACTTGAGACACATGATGCTCCTAGCCTTGTTGTTAAGTGTGACATAGCAACATCTTGTGAGGACTTGGTTAGTGAGCATGATGAGCAAAGAGCTAGTGGCAAAGGCAAGGAAGTGGTTGTGGCCGATCACTATGATGACTATGTCAAGATCAAGAGTGAGAATGCAGAGCTCAAGAGTGATCTAGAGAAGCTAGCAACCACAAAGCAAGTCATTGTTGAAACTCAAGATGAAGACTATAGCATGTCACTTGAGCTTGATATGATAAAAGAAGAGAACAAGAGATTGAAGATGGAGAGAGATTACAAAATGACACCATCTCAATTGGAGCTCCAACAAGAAAATGACAAGCTTAAGAAGGATAAAGAGCACCTTACCATTGGATTGAAAAAGTTTGTCATGCACCTTACCACCAAAGTGAGCTACTCATGAACACCGTAATGAAGACCAACATAAATGGTATTGGATTTGTTGAAGAGAAGATGAAGCAACGCAAGAGCATCATAAAGCCAAAGAAGAAGAAGATAGGGAGATGCTATGAGTGTGGAAAAGGACACTTTGCTCACAATTGTGAAGAGCCAAAACCCACACCCTTGCCCAAGCATGCTAGGCCCTTTGCTTTCAATGCTCACTACATGCTTAGACAAGATTCTAGTGGCAAGATGAAAGTTATGTTCATGGGGCCTCCAAACAAGAATAGGCCAAAGAAAATTTGGGTTGCTAAGTCTCTAGTAGAGAAGGTCAAGGGGCCTCAACAAGTTTGGGTCCCTAAAGCTCAAGCTTGATTTCTTGTTTGTGTAGGTGAAATACAAGACCGGTGGATCTCATTGGGTGATTGATAGTGGTTGCACACAACATATGGCCGGTGATCCCCAGATGTTCACCTCACTAGAAGAGAATGTCAATGACCAAGAAAAGATTACATTTGGTGACAACTCTAAGGGCAATGTGAAGGGTTTGGGCAAAGTGGCAGTATCAAATGATCATACCATCTCAAATGTGCTTCTAGTTGCTTCATTGAGCTTCAACTGCTATCCGTTGGGCAACTATGTGATCTTGACTTTCAATGTTTGTTCACCGACAAAGAAGTGGTTGTGACCAAGAAAGACAATGCACAAGTGATATTCAAAGGCTTTAGATACAACAATCTCTATCTAGTGGATTTCTCCTCCGAAGATGCCAACTTGAAGACATGTTTGTTCACTAAGCAATCTCTTGGTTGGCTATGGCATAGAGGATTGACACATGTTGGAATGAACACTCTCAACAAGCTATTGAAAAAGGATTTGGTTAGGGGCTTGAAGGATGTCAAATTTGAGAAGGACAAATTGTGTAGTTCATGTCAAGCCAGCAAGCAAGTTGCTAATACTCATCCAACCAAAGCCTTTGTATCAACATCAAGAGAGTTAGAGCTACTTCACATGGATCTATTTGGGCCAACAACATATGCTAGCTTGGGTGGAAATCTCTATAGTCTAGTGATTGTTGATGACTATTCTAGATACACATGGGTATTCTTTCTTCATGACAAATACGAAGCAACCCCTTAACTCAAGAAGTTTGCCAAGAGAGCCCAAAATGAATTTGACTTGAAGATCAAGAAGATTAGAAGTGACAATGGAAAGGAATTTGACAACACCCATATTGAGCAATATTGTGATGAAGTTGGGATCAAGCATGAAGTCTTCGCAACCTACACACCACAACAAAATGGGGTAGTTGAGAGGAAGAAACGGACACTAATCACCCTAGCAAGAACAATGTTAGATGAGTACTCTGCACCGGAATGATTTTGGGAGGAAGCAATCAACACCTCTTGCTATGCATCAAATCGGTTGTTCCCCCATCGTCTCCTTGGCAAGACCCCCTATGAGCTACTCAACAACAAGAAGCCGATGTATCATTCTTTAGAGTGTTGGGTGAAAATGCTACATCTACAAGAAGCGCCACACCTAGGGAAGTTTCAACGCCGATGTGATATTGTTTTCTTGTTGGTTACTCATTGAAGTCCAAAGCATATCGAGTATTCAACCATGCCACCGGGATGGTAGAAGAAACAATGATGTGGAATTCGATGAATCTAATGGCTCTCAAGGAGAGCATGAGAATCTTGATGATGTAAATGATGAACCATTGAGGGAAGCAATGAAGAACATGCCGGTTGGAGCCATCAAGCCTAAAGATGATGATGATGATGTGCAAGTCATTGACAAGCCATCCTCATCAAATGTACCACAAGATGATGATAAAGATGGGAGAGAGCCATTTGAAGATACTCATGTCTCCCATGATCAAATGGTGGTACAAGCTCAAGATGTTGATGCTCCACAAGTGGCCCCTCAAGTGGTTGATCAAAGGACTACTCCTCTACTAGAAGCTCATCCTCAAGATCTCATCATAGGGAGTCCAACAAGGGGTGTAATGACTCAATCTCAAAAACTTGCTCTATTTATTGAACATCACTCCTTTGTGTCTCTTGTTGAGCCTACCATTGTAGATGAAGCTCTAGGTGATCCGGATTAGCTGAATGCCATGCATGAAGAATTAAACAACTTCACCCGCAACCAAGTTTGGACACTTGAAGAGCGACCTAAAGGCGCAAGAGTCATTGGACAAAATGGGTGTTTAGGAACAAGCAAGAATGCTCAAGGCAAGGTTGTTAGAAACAAGGCAAGGCTAGTTGCAAAGGGGTTCTCTCAAGTTGAAGGCTTAGATTTTGGAGAGACCTTTGCACCAGTTGCAAGACTAGAAGCCATCTGTATCCTCCTTGCATATGCATCACATCATGACATTAAATTATATCAAATGGATGTGAAAAGTGCATTTTTAAATGGCTTCATAAATGAACTAGTCTATATTGATCAACCTCCCGGGTTTGAAGACCCTAGATATCCTAATCATGTATATAGGTTGTCCAAGGCGCTATATGGGCTCAAGCAAGCCCCAAGAGCATGGTACGAGCGCCTCTGGGACTTCTTCATTGAGAAGGGCTTCATCATTGGGAAGGTCGACACCACACTATTCACCAAGAAGCTTGATGAGAGATCTTCATTTGTCAAGTCTACGTTGATGATATCATCTTTGGGTCAACAAATGAAGCCTATTGCAAGGAATTTGGTGACTTGATGTCGAAGGAGTTTGAAATGTCCATGATTGGAGAGCTCACATTCTTCCTAGGCTTCCAAGTCAAGCAATTGAAGGAGGAGACTTTTTATATCACAAAGAGAAGTATACAAAAGACCTCCTCAAGCGCTTCAACATGGATGATTGCAAGCCTATCAAGACTCCAATGCCAACAAATGGACATCTCGACCTAGATGTGGGAGGTAACCCGGTTGATCAAACTCTCTACCATTCTATGATTGGTAGCTTGTCATACTTGACCGCATCTAGGCCCGACATCATGTTTAGTGTGTGCATGTGTGCTAGATTTCAAGCCTATCCTAGGTGTTGATGGTCCTTAAACACCTGTTTTACCATCAACATTTGACCCTAAAGTCCACCAAAAAGGCATGAAATGTAGTCAAATAGGTTTCAAACTAACCGAATTCCACATGTCCATAGAATTTTATTTGAATGCAGGATTTGAACCAAATTTGGACATTTGGATCCACCAGGGGCCAAGCCCACTTAGCAGGGCCCAAATGGGCCTAAAGGGGGTGGCGCCCGCCACCCCTAGGTGGCGCCCGCGACCTCTAAGTGGCGCCTGCCACTTGGGTTGGCCCATGTTTCACCCCCTGCCACGTCACCGATCCGTGTGACCTCCCCAAGGCCAAATCTTGGCCCTTGGTCACTAGGTCAGTGGCATCGGATGGCTCAGGGAGGAGTGGCATGGATCAAGGCTGAATGTCGGTTGCTAGGACATGCAACCGACCTCCAAACTGCCTTGGGCAACCACCTGGATGCCGTTGAAGCCAAGGCGGTGCATCCAGCGGCCAGGACACTGGCGGCCGCCAGTAGGGGGTGGCGCCCGCCACCTGACCTAACCCTAGGTCGGTTGGCTGCCCCCTATAAGTACCCCCCTCACTCATTTGGGCTATAAATACCCCCCGGAGGCATCACTTCATTAACACACCTTCATATCCCACACAAGAGAAGCAAAGCAAGTAGAAGCAAGCAAGTGAGAGCTCAGAGAGCTTAGGCAAGTAGGTAGCTAGTAGAGCAAGGCATCTTCGCCCTCGCGGTAGCGCTGCTCAAGGCTTAGCTCAAGAGTAGAGGCGTGCGAGTGATCGGTCCTGTGTAACACACCCGGTGTTAAGCGTTAATTAAAACTCTAAGTATGATGAATATTATGCATAATCATCTAGTATCATGGCATATAAGCATATCATGTGTGATGATTTCCCATGTTTAATTATGTGTGTTGTATGAGTGTGTAATGTGTGTTCACATGAAATAACAATCCCAAAACCATACTTAAGAAACTTTGGCTAATTCTAAAATGATTTCTAGGAAATAAACTTGGGGCAACTAAGGCATTAGTTGTTGGGTCAACTTTTGCTCTAATCAATAGTGAAGATAGACTAATAGGGTTATATTGTTCATGAAATCACGTCCTTATAGTGGCCCTATGATAAACACTATGATCCATGCTGAATCTGGGCATGGTCCTTAAAACAAAGTTGTAGATGATAATGAAAGGAACAACTTTGGTATATAAAGTTAACAAAGATTCTGCACAGAATTTGAATTAAATCAAATTTGCTTAAACCCTAGAATTTACCCTTGAACTACAACTTTCAAACTATTGATAATCTGACCTTGGTCCTTTAATCAAAGTTGTAGGAAATCACAAATGTGACAACTTTCATATTCACAGATTTAAAGTTCTTCAAGAAATTTCAAAGTAATTTAAGAAATCAGTTTGGGTCAAATTGGAATTCAAACCCTAATTCAAAAACTAAGCCGAATTGGAGTGTGGTCCTTTAAGCAACTTTGTAGAGCATAAAATTTTGAACAACTTTATTTTTCACAGATTTTGCACTTCTGTTCAAAATTTCGACACAATTCAAAAGGGGACAATTTTCCCTGTAGCCACAGTGCTTGGCGCTTTGCATGGCCTCCACGCCGGCCACCACGCGGCGCGCAGCTCCTCCGGCGCCGACACGTCCACGCCCACGCGTTCGTCGCTCCGCTCGGTTGCAACACCATCAGGCGCGTGCGTTGCTCCCTCTCCTTGCGCTCGAAGCCATTCCCGCGACGCCGTTCTGCTCTCCTTCTTTCTCCTCCATTCTCGCCGGCCCGACCGAAGCTCCGCCGAGCTTTTGCGCCGCCGTCGAGCTTCCACCGCCGCAAACCATTCCCATCCCGAGCTCCACCACCTCCTTGCGTTTCTTCTGAGCCACATTGCGCAAGCCAAGGTCGCCGGAGCAAGCCACCCCACCCCATTTCTTCCTCTGCTCCGGCGGAGCTCCGCCGTGAGCCCCTCACCGTGGCCAGGGCGCTCCGATGAGCCCCGCTTCCTCCGACCACTCGTTCTAGCTCCGCCTCATGGTCGTTAAGCTCATCGGCCCGCCTCTTCGGTCTCTACCGCACCAGAACCCGTAGACCACCATCGCCGCGCCGGACCGAGCCGCTGTCGCCGCCATTGCCGCGGGCAAGCTTCGTCCGCTGCTCCCTAGTCCCGATCAGCGCGAGCATAGAGTTGGGGTGTGCACCGTTGAGCCTTCCCACGCGTCCTTGAGGTTGCTACCGCTGCTTCGTCGCCGCCCCGCTTGTGCGCCGCCGTCCAGTGCCCTGTCGGTCGCCATGGTCGCCGCCCCGCGTAACCGCTCCGACGGGGCCAGCCCCTCCAGCAAGCTCTCCACCTCCCTGCACCTCGTCCGAGCTTCACCAAGGTATGTTGAAGCTCACCGGCCTGCTACTTCGGTTCTCCCACACCGGAGCTACGGGAACGGCGGGGCAAACCCCGGTTCGCACCGCCGCAAGACCCGCCGCCATGGTCGACCGTGTTTTGCGCCATCACCACCTTCGCCAGCGAGAGCATCAGGATGGAGTGAGCACCCTTGAGCCTTCCCGCCCGCCGCTGCGGTCTCTACCGCACCACAGCCGCCGCACCACATCGCGTCGCCGCTCTGTCCGCCGCCGAGCCGCCATGTGCGCCGCCGTGCTTCCTCCGCAATCCAAGAGCTCCGGCTTGGTACTCCGGTGGACGCGCGAGCTCGAGACGCTTCCATCGATGGCCTCGCCGTGGCTAGGGTCCCCGCCGGCGACGAGTTGGCGCCGGTCAGCGCCGGCCGGGCGCTCGTCGTGGCCGAGACGCGGCCTGGGCGGGACGACGCCGACCCGGGTCTGCGCGCCTGCGGCTTGGGCCGAAATTCGGCCCAGTAAGCAATAGGGCTTTGCCCCTTTTCCATTTTCTGAATTTGTATTTTGTGCTAAAAATAGAAAAATGCATAGGTAAATAAATACAGCTCCAAAAATTGTGAAACAAATTTGTTGTGTTCCTGATGAGGTGCTCTACATAGTAAAAAATATGAAACTTGGTGTTTGGATAAATTTTTATGGTGATTTAAATAGACCCTTTAATTAATAGATGCACTTTGAGTAATTTTTAGGCTTATTTAATTATCCAAAAATCATGAAACTATTTTTCCCACTGTTTGTATCATATAACTAAGCTTCACAAAAATTTTGAGCACCTTTGGTGGAAATAAATTTCATTCTTCATTTAAGCTTATTTAATCAATTAAATAATGTGTAGAACTTAAATAATTGCTGTAGATTAATATAATAATCCAAAAATTCTCAAATTTGTTTTGTAACCTTTATTTGCTGTAACAAACCATCACAAAAGTTTGGGCTCATTTTGACAAACTTTAAATTAACCCTATTGTATATAGTTAATTAATAATAGAGAATAACTAATGAAGCCATGAACAACTAATTATCCTTTGCTAATTTTAGTTAAGACTAATACATGGTTGTGCTCTGATGATCAGCTCAAACACCCTAATGGTCTTTGTTGAGTGCAAATCTTAAGCCACTTAATCGCTTAAATAAAACTTAAGCTTTAATCACTTAATTATTAATTGTTCATTTTATCAAGGTAATTAGTAAGAAGTTAGAGTTAGCCTTGGTAAGGTTAACCTTTACCACTATAATGATCCTTTAATTGATTGTTTGTATTTCAAATTAGGGATGAGTCATATTTAGTTGTGAAGTGAATCAAATAATGCACTTGATCTTGCACCCATATTGGTATGGCTGCTGGACCAGTTCTCCTTGAGGGACTATTTTCATGAGCAAGATTATGTTTTCTGCAAATCATTTGTACAGCAAGTTGTTGAGCATTTATGTATCTAGCTTCTCCTAAAATTTTGTGATTTTTGGATAAATGATCTGGCAGTTATACTCTGTTGAAACTGGATGCATGAAACTGTCCAGAAACTGGACAGATCTGAGAAACTGAGCTATTTGGTGAACTTAACCTGGATTCAGTTTTTTGTGTATTATAAGAAAGTTGTAGATGACTTCATGAGCTTTCCAGATTGGTTTAGATCACAATTATTTGATAAACTGAGCTCCAGTTATGGTTTATGGAACAGAATGTTGGAATCTGTCCAGAATCTGGACAGATTCAACCAAATCAATTATTTGGTCCATGAGATTCTGGAATTAGCTCTTAGGTATAACAGCAAATTTGTAGAGGATTTGTTAGCTTTCCAAATTGTCCTCAACCACTATTTTTGGAGGTCTGGAACAATAGTTATGGATAAATCTAGTTGGTTGTGTAAATCTGTCCAAAATCTGGACGACAGTGTTTGATTGTATTGTTTGACTTAGTTAACTCTAGAATCACTTAAAGATGATAAAAATGAAGTGATAGCTAACTTAATGAACTTTTAGAAAAGTTAGTATATAACCTATCCTTGCTTAGGTGAACTAGAATAGTCTGCTTCAACAACTGTAAAAATGGTTAATAAAAATATTAAGTTTGGTTTGCAACTCTTCTGCGTAGGAAAGTTGTCCTCGACCTTTCTTATCTTGTGTTAACTTTGTTATGCAATTGTTTGTCCTGCACCTTAGCATGCATTGCATCATACTAAAGCATGCATCATTGTATACGTGTAGTTCATACGAGAGAGTCGATGGTCGTGTTGAGCAAGCTTCGAAAGGTTGCGTTGAGCAAGCTTCAGATCGATTTGGTCCAGTTGATCAAGCCTCAGGAGGAGAACTTCGTCGGACAAGCTTCTTCGAGAAGATTCAACTTCAAGTCATAAGGAACTAACTTCTGTGGATCTTTCGGTGATCCTAGTCTTCTCTGCAACACAGGCAAGCCCCGGTGCATACGCCCACTCTCTGTTTTACAAATATTTTATTACACTGTAGGTCTTGTGGAATGTGCATTAAGTAAGTAGGAGTTGAATGAAACCGTTGCTGCATGAATACCTTGATTTCCAGATAATCCTATGATGATATCCTATCAGTAGTGATAAAACGATCTCAAATGCTTAGCAATGCTTAGATTTCAGTAGAAGTCGATCGATGGTTTCATCGTTCGCGAGATATAGGTTTTACCTTTCTCTCTTCGACTTTGTCTATGGGTCGTGAGAACCCCAATATGATGATATTTAAACTGAGACCGGGCGGGTAACTTGCACAGGAATGAAGTCCTGGTGTAGTGTTTCCGCCTGTGTCGCTTAGGACCCGTCCGCTGTTGCCCGTTGGATCGAGAGCTATTTGTTAGTACTGGCCACATGCTACGGTAAGCCCTACTGTGGCTATGCTCTTTCTGGAACGGCGTCCCCGCGCACTGGGAGTGGAGAGATGGCGGGAGTAGCGTGTACCCACCCTGCTCGGTCCCCTGTTGGACGGACTCAGCATGGCCGGTGTAGGGCGGTGGTGTACTGTACTCCCGGGTGGCGCGGCTCCGGTCCGGTTTGAGCGGATCCACGGGAAGGTTGATATATGCAAGTTCGGTCTCGCATATGTCGTGTGATAAGGAAGCCCCAGCTGGGTAGATCAAGCGGTTCGAATCGTCGTTTGCTCCACGAGAAAAGGAGACTCGTCCTCGCACCCTCAGCGTAGTTTAATCAAGTGAAGATGATGGAAAGAAAAGTTTATCATGAGATGTGATGCTTAAACAAGTGTTTGATTTAGATAGGTGCAAAGTGGATACTGCTTAATAACTTAATGCACCGCTAAAACTTGAAAATAGAATGAGCTAGTAGAAAGCTTTTCTGCAAAGCTCTTCTCTTCTGCTAGCCCCACTACATCCCTTAAGCCAGCATGCCCTTGGAGTCTTTTTCTTAGTCGGGTAAGTCTTGTTGAGTACCCTCATGTACTCAGGGTTTGTTAATCCCCTGTTGCAGGTTTAGCTTGTGATGTCTATCTGGATCATGTCCGTGGGCTCGACATGATCCGGTGCTTCTCTCTCGACTTAGGTGCTCTACCTAAGTCAGGTTCTGTAGTGCTGCTCTTCTTCTGCAATCCAAGTAAAGTTTATTTGAAATGTAACTTATTCATGCTTTGTAAAATTTTATCTTACCTTGCTTCCGCTCTCCGATGTTAATTTTGTATCAACTGCTGTAATGTTGTGGTTATTTCACTCAAATGGGGATGATCCTGTAACTCGTGGATAATTCGGGGTTCTCTCGGGGACACTCGACGGATCTTTCCAGTAATGTGGTACGCGTGCATGGTCATCAGAGCTCTGGGAGATGATGACGTGTGCAGGTGGGCCACATTGCCGGGAGGTTCTGCCACAAGAATGGTATCAGAGCAGGATCCTCCTCGGAGGGGAATAGTTACAACATTACTTTTGAAAAACTTCAAAATGATTTCTTAATCTAAAAGTTTTTGAAAGTAACACACTAAAATGCTCTTTCTCAATTTCTTGCTGAAGAACCTTGTGGAGCTACTAGTGACTCCAACGGTAGACACCAGGAAAGCTATTGTATAAAGTATAGCCCTATATCTAACTAACATATTGGAGGTAGAAAACTCCTAACTGTGAGAGGCCGTATAGGACGAGCATACATGATATCATGCATAATACTAAAATAATGTGCTAAACTTTCTCACCTAATTCTGGGTACAACTATGATCCCCTAATAGAAATCCGTCTCTAGTTTCTGTTACCCCTTTTCTAAGTTCTGATCCTTGAGAACTTTGGATATCCTTATATATTCCAGTACATAAAATCAGAATCATGGTAACCTCTTGATTCCTCTTTGATGTGCGTGTCAAGCCTTAAATTAACACGTGCTATTTGTTGATACTGTGAAAACAACGAATGGTGGTCGGAAGTTACTAGATTGTGTCCTATGAAGGAACCATGGTCCGTGGACTGGATAAAGGCGTCGAAATCAGGGGTCACCTATGGACCGCATATGGTGTTACTGCTGGGCGCTCGCTAATATCCAGGTCGTTGATCATGATTCTTTCTAGTTCACTATTAATGTGCTTTCGTTTTTGACGCCCAAAACAGAGTCAGAACCATATTCCATGTAGTTTTCTTTAAATCCTTGTAATTATAACCAACCCAAGATTTGGTTTATAATTTCCTCAATACGAGATGAGAATTACAGAAGTTGTGCTCTATTGGGTGCCATGATTGTGACCACGGTGCCGCGACGGAACCCCGGAGGATCTTGTGTGACGGCCTACACAAGTTTCTACTGGGCGCGCGCTGGTATCGAAGTCAGCAGTCATGATCCATTATAGCCCGCAACCAATGTACGTCCTCTCTCTTAATAATCCTTCTTGTTCCACCCAAATGTCCACTGTCTTATTGAAACTATGTTTTGCTCTCGGTTGTAATTCGACAACCAACCCCAACTGCTTTGTGAACTCCTTGTCTGTAAACCTTTTGACACATTTCCTTTTCCATTACTTAACTCCAGACTTGAGGTGCTTCTAAAATCTCCGTAAGAGATTTCTTTAAGGGGGAGGAGCTGTAACACCCCCGGTGTTAAGCGTTAATTAAAACTCTAAGTATGATGAATATTATGCATAATCATCTAGTATCATGGCATATAAGCATATCATGTGTGATGATTTCCCATGTTTAATTATAATGTGTTGTATGAGTGTGTAATGTGTGTCACATGAAATAACAATCCCAAAACCATACTTAAGAAACTTTGGCTAATTCTAAAATGAATTCTAGGAAATAAACTTGGGGCAACTAAGGCATTAGTTTTTTGGTCAACTTTTGCTCTAATCAATAGTGAAGATAGACTAATAGGGTTATATGGTTCATGAATCACGTCCTTATAGTGGCCCTATGATAAACACTATGATCCATGCTGAATTTGGGCATGTCCTTAAAACAAAGTTGTAGATGATAATGAAAGGAACACTTTGGTATATAAAGTTAACAAAGATTCTGCACAGAATTTGAATTAAATCAAATTTGCTTAAACCCTAGAATTACCCTTGAACTACAACTTTCAAACTATTGATAATCTGACCTTGGTCCTTTAATCAAAGTTGTAGGAAATCACAAATGTGACAACTTTCATATTCACAGATTTAAAGTTCTTCAAGAAATTTCAAAGTAATTTAAGAAATCAGTTTGGGTCAAATTGGAATTCAAACCCTAATTCAAAAACTAAGCCGAATTGGAGTGTGGTCCTTAAGCAACTTTGTAGAGCATAAATTTTGAAAAACAACTTTATTTTCACAGATTTTGCACTTCTGTTCAAAATTTCGACGCAATTCAAAAGGGGACAATTTTCCCTGTAGCCACAGTGCTTGGCGCTTTGCATGGCCCCACGCCGGCCACCACGCGGCGCGCAGCTCCTCCGGCGCCGACACGTCCACGCCCACGCGTTCGTCGCTCCGCTCGGTTGCAACACCATCAGGCGCGTGCGTTGCTCCCTCTCCTTGCGCTCGAAGCCATTCCCGCGACGCCGTTCTGCTCTCCTTCTTTCTCCTCCATTCTCGCCGGCCCGACCGAGCTCCGCCGAGCTTTTGCGCCGCCGTCGAGCTTCCACCGCGCCGCAACAACCCATTCCCGAGCTCCACCACCTCCTTGCGTTTCTTCTGAGCCACATTGCGCAAGCCAAGGTCGCCGGAGCAAGCCACCCCACCCCATTTCTTCCTCTGCTCCGGCGGAGCTCCGCCGTGAGCCCCTCACCGTGGCCAGGGCGCTCCGATGAGCCCCGCTTCTCCGACCACTCGTTCTAGCTCCCCTCATGGTCGTTAAGCTCATCGGCCCGCCTCTTCGGTCTCTACCGCACCAGAACCCGTAGACCACCATCGCCGCGCCGGACCGAGCCGCTGTCGCCGCCATTGCCGCGGGCAAGCTTCGTCCGCTGCTCCCTAGTCCCGATCAGCGCGAGCATAGAGTTGGGGTGTGCACCGTTGAGCCTTCCCACGCGTCCTTGAGGTTGCTACCGCTGCTTCGTCGCCGCCCCGCTTGTGCGCCGCCGTCCAGTGCCCTGTCGGTCGCCATGGTCGCCGCCGCCGTAACCGCTCCGACGGGGCCAGCCCCCTCCAGCAAGCTCTCCACCTCCCTGCACCTCGTCCGAGCTTCACCAAGGTATGTTGAAGCTCACCGGCCTGCTACTTCGGTCTCTCCCACACCGGAGCTACGGAACGGCGGGGCAAACCCCGGTTCGCACCGCCGCAAGACCCGCCGCCATGGTCGACCGTGTTTTGCGCCATCACCACCTTCGCCAGCGAGAGCATCAGGATGGAGTGAGCACCCTTGAGCCTTCCCGCCCGCCGCTGCGGTCTCTACCGCACCACAGCCGCCGCCACCACATCGCGTCGCCGCTCTGTCCGCCGCCGAGCCGCCATGTGCGCCGCCGTGCTTCCTCCGCAATCCAAGAGCTCCGGCTTGGTACTCCGGTGGACGCGCGAGCTCGAGACGCTTCCATCGATGGCCTCGCCGTGCCTAGGGTCCCCGCCGGCGACGAGTTGGCGCCGGTCAGCGCCGGCCGGGCGCTCGGTCGTGGCCGAGACGCGGCCTGGGCGGGACGACGCCGACCCGGGTCTGCGCGCCTGCGGCTTGGGCCGAAATTCGGCCCAGTAAGCAATAGGGCTTTGCCCCTTTCCATTTTCTGAATTTGTATTTTGTGCTAAAAATAGAAAAAACATAGGTAATAAATACAGCTCCAAAAATTGTGAAAACAATTTGTTGTGTTCCTGATGAGGTGCTCTACATAGTAAAAATGAAACTTGGTGTTTGGATAAATTTTTATGGTGATTTAAATAGACCCTTTAATTAATAGATGCACTTTGAGTAATTTTTATAGGCTTATTTAATTATCCAAAAACTATGAAACTATTTTTCCCACTGTTTGTATCATATAACTAAGCTTCACAAAAATTTTGAGCACCTTTGGTGGAAATAAATTTCATTCTTCATTTAAGCTTATTTAATCAATTAAATAATGTGTAGAACTTAAATAATTGCTGTAGATTAATATAATAATCCAAAAATTCTCAAATTTGTTTTGTAACCTTTATTTGCTGTAACAAACCATCACAAAAGTTTGGGCTCATTTGACAAACTTTAAATTAACCCTATTGTATATAGTTAATTAAATAATAGAGAATAACTAATGAAGCCATGAACAACTAATTATCCTTTGCTAATTTTAGTTAAGACTAATACATGGTTGTGCTCTGATGATCAGCTCAAACACCCTAATGGTCTTTGTTGAGTGCAAATCTTAAGCCACTTAATCGCTTAAATAAAACTTAAGCTTTAATCACTTAATTATTAATTGTTCATTTTAATCAAGGTAATTAGTAAGAAGTTAGAGTTAGCCTTGGTAAGGTTAACCTTACCACTATAATGATCCTTTAATTGATTGTTTGTATTTCAAATTAGGGATGAGTCATATTTAGTTGTGAAGTGAATCAAATAATGCACTTGATCTTGCACCCATATTGGTATGGCTGCTGGACCAGTTCTCCTTGAGGGACTATTTTTCATGAGCAAGATATGTTTTCTGCAAATCATTTGTACAGCAAAGTTGTTGAGCATTTATGTATCTAGCTTCTCCTAAAATTTTGTGATTTTTGGATAAATGATCTGGCAGTTATACTCTGTTGAAACTGGATGCATGAAACTGTCCAGAAACTGGACAGATCTGAGAAACTGAGCTATTTGGTGAACTTAACCTGGGATTCAGTTTTTTTGTGTATATAAGAAAGTTTAGATGAACTCATGAGCTTTCCAGATTGGGTTTAGATCACAATTATTTGATAAACTGAGCTCCAGTTATGGTTTAGAAACAGAATGTGGAATCTGTCCAGAATCTGGACAGATTCAACCAAATCAATTATTTGGTCCATGAGATTCTGGAATTAGCTCTAGGTATAACAGCAAAATTTGTAGAGGATTGTTAAGTCTTTCCAATTGGTCCCCAACCACTATTTTTGAGGTCTGAACATAGAGGATAAATATAGTTGGTTGTGTAAATCTGTCCAAAATCTGGACGACAGTGTTTATTGTATTGTTTGAACTTAGTTAACTCCTAGAATCACTTAAAGCATGATAAATAATGAAGTGATAGGTAACTTAATGAACTTTTAGAAAAGTTAGTATAACCTATCCTTGCTTAGGGTGAACTAGAATAGTCTGCTTCAACAACTGTAAAAATGGTTAATAAATAATTAAGTTTTGGTTTGCAACTCTTCTGCGTAGGAAAGTTGTCCTCGACCTTTCTTATCTTGTGTTAACTTTTGTTATGCAATTGTTTGTCCTGCACCTTAGCATGCATTGCATCATACTAAAGCATGCATCATTGTATACGTGTAGTTCATACGAGAGAGTCGATGGTCGTGTTGAGCAAGCTTCGAAAGGTTGCGTTGAGCAAGCTTCAGATCGATGTGGTCCAGTTGATCAAGCCTCAGGAGGAGAACTTCGTCGGACAAGCTTCTTCGAGAAGATTCAACTTCAAGTCATAAGGAACTAACTTCTGTGGATCTTTCGGTGATCCTAGTCTTCTCTGCAACACAGGCAAGCCCCGGTGCATACGCCCACTCTCTGTTTTACAAATATTTTATTACACTGTAGGTCTTGTGGAATGTGCATTAAGTAAGTAGGAGTTGAATGAAACCGTTGCTGCATGAATACCTTGATTTCCAGATAATCCTATGATGATATCCTATCAGTAGTGATAAAACGATCTCAAATGCTTAGCAATGCTTAGACTTCGGTAGAAGTCGATCGATGGTTTCATCGTTCGCGAGATATAGGTTTTACCTTTTCTCTCTTCGACTTTGTCTATGGGTCGTGAGAACCCCAATATGATGATATTTAAACTGAGACCGGGCGGGTAACTTGCACAGGAATGAAGTCCTGGTGTAGTGTTTCCGCCTGTGTCGCTTAGGACCCGTCCGCTGTTGGCCCGTTGGATCGAGAGCTATTTGTTAGTACTGGTCACATGCTACGGTAAGCCCTACTGTGGCTATGCTCTTTCTGGAACGGCGTCCCCGCGCACTGGGAGTGGAGAGATGGCGGGAGTAGCGTGTACCCACCCTGCTCGGTCCCCTGTTGGACGGACTCAGCATGGCCGGTGTAGGGCGGTGGTGTACTGTACTCCCGGGTGGCGCGGCTCCGGTCCGGTTTGAGCGGATCCACGGGAAGGTTGATATATGCAAGTTCGGTCTCGCATATGTCGTGTGATAAGGAAGCCCCAGCTGGGTAGATCAAGCGGTTCGAATCGTCGTTTGCTCCACGAGAAAAGGAGACTCGTCCTCGCACCCTCAGCGTAGTTTAATCAAGTGAAGATGATGGAAAGAAAAGTTTATCATGAGATGTGATGCTTAAACAAGTGTTTGATTTAGATAGGTGCAAAGTGGATACTGCTTAATAACTTAATGCACCGCTAAAACTTGAAAATAGAATGAGCTAGTAGAAAGCTTTTCTGCAAAGCTCTTCTCTTCTGCTAGCCCCACTACATCCCTTAAGCCAGCATGCCCTTGGAGTCTTTTTCTTAGTCGGGTAAGTCTTGTTGAGTACCCTCATGTACTCAGGGTTTGTTAATCCCCTGTTGCAGGTTTTAGCTTGTGATGTCTATCTGGATCATGTCCGTGGGCTCGACATGATCCGGTGCTTCTCTCTTCGACTTAGGTGCTCTACCTAAGTCAGGTTCTGTAGTGCTGCTCTTCTTCTGCAATCCAAGTAAAAGTTTATTTGAAATGTAACTTATTCATGCTTTGTAAAATTTTATCTTACCTTGCTTCCGCTCTCCGATGTTAATTTTGTATCAACTGCTGTAATGTTGTGGTTATTTCACTCAAATGGAGGATGATCCTGTAACTCGTGGATAATTCGTGGTTCTCTCGGGGACACTCGACGGATCTTTCCAGTAATGTGGTACGCGTGCATGGTCATCAGAGCTCTGGGAGATGATGACGTGTGCAGGTGGGCCACATTGCCGGGAGGTTCTGCCACATCCTGGGGCTGGGAAGAGTCTTCCTTCATCTCCAGTTCAAGTTTTGCTCTTGTTACTCAAGCACTTACTATATTCTAGTTCATCAATTAAAGTATTACTTTATTCTACTTATCAGTATTGAGTGGTATACTTGATTGATTGCTTGAGTGCCTAGCTATCCTACAGTTTAATTCACTTAGCCATAGTAGTTAATCTCTAGTGTGCTTAGTGATTGATCTTTGCCAATAGGTTGCTTAGTTAGTTTAGTGTTTATCTTATTAAGTCAAGTGTTTGCTCTGACATCCGCAAGGGTGTCTCTATTCAAAGCTAGGATAGAGATAGTTAGAATATAGTTAAGCATGGTGCTTAGTTATAGACTTACCTTCAGATACGGCTGGACCCCCGGATAGCTGTGGTAGCAAGCAGGTGGTGATAGCCCTGTGCGCCTTGAATTCCACCACGTAGTTGGCCCAGTTTAACAGTAAGGCTCGTTGTGCTAGTGTTCAACCTAAGTAAGTGGTAAAGGCTAGTACGCCTCGATACTTGACAAGATAGGAATAAAACTATACTCAACTTAGTTGCTTTATTGTCTTTTGCCTGCCTTGCTTCGTAACTATCTTGCTTCGTAGTTATCTTGCTTCGTGGTTATCTAGGAGTAGTTATTAGTTAGTAGTTAGTTATCTTATTTATCCTATTCCATTTATCTACCTATCCATCCACCTTACCTTAGCCATCCATTTCATCCTTACCTATCCACCCATATATTCTTTCTAGCCTTCCATCCCTTCTCCTCTCTTCTCCCCTTTTTCCTTTTCTCTTTTCTTCGACTCTCATCCCCTCCTTGACTCAACTCATACACCAACCTAGCCTTCCCTTGGGATCAAATAAATCAACACCTGGTACTCCCAGGTGAAGTGCTACTACGATAGTTCTGTGCGCTTGCAGAATCTCCTCCTGGTAGATTGCAATCTCTCTAGCTAGCTCCTACTAGTGTCAGGATTTTCAACCCCGCTTGGCATTAGTAGATAGCTGCTTTAGCTCCACTCCTATAGGTATAGTGACCGGTCTTGCTTCAAGCATTTCTGATGCCATTGCCGGGGATAGACTCCATAGTCTACTCCTAGTAACAACGTTAGCGAGTGCCAACAAGCATTCCTGGGCCGTTACCGGGGATAGTTGCCTAGCTCTATCTTTAGTGAAGCTAAGAACTACCAACAAGCATTTCTGGCGCCGTTGCCGGGGAAGGCAATTGGTATATCGGTTGAGTCCGTGTCGAATTTATCTTCGCTTAAGCTCCCGCTTAGCGAATCCCATCTTACCCCATTCTTTCTTTCCTTAGTTCTTCTTATCTTTTTCCTTCATCTTCTTCAACTTCTTTCTTTCTTATCTCGTTCTATCTTCACGATGGCCAATCAGACCATTCGTGAGTTTTCTGCTCCTTCTGCAGCTATTGTAGCGATAGGACCAGACGTGATCGAAGCCAACCTCAATTTTGAGTTGAAACCGGCTCTGATCACGATGGTCCAAGCTAGCCCGTTCTGTGGCAAGGCTCATGAGGATGCCAATGCTCACCTCCCACAATTCTTGGAGATTTGCGGCACCTTCACCATTAAGGGGATAACCCAAGAAGCCATCCGTCTTCGTCTCTTTCCTTTCTCTTTGCTAGGAAAAGCGAAGCAATGGTTCTATACCGATCGCAATGCTGTAGACACATGGAACAAGTGTTCCAATGCTTTTCTCGCCAAATTCTTTCCGATGGGCAAGACGAATGCTCTTCGCAACAAAATCTCCAGCTTTACGCAACAAGCCGAGGAATCTATTCCCGAGGCTTGGGAGAGGATGCAAGAGTATGTCGCTGCTTGTCCGCACCATGGTATGGAGGACTGGCTATTGATCCAGAACTTCTACCATGGCCTAACCCCACTCTCTAGAAGCCATTTGGATGCCGCCGCCGGCGGTGCATTCTTTTCTCTGAATGTTGCAGATGCTAAGGCTCTCATAGAGAAGATGGTGTCAAACCAAGGATGGAATGACGAAAGACTACAACCCCGTAAGCGAGGTATACATTCCCTTAAGGAAGCCGACATGATCGTGGCCAAGATGGACCTGCTGGCAAAGAAGCTGGACAGCTGTGAGAAGATGAACCAACAGGAGAGTGTCCAATCTCTGGAATCCTACATGACTTGTGAAGTCTGTGGAGAAACCGGACATTTTGGGAACCACTGCCCCGAGCTACATGAAGATTTGAACTTCATCAACAACAACAACGGTTTCCGTCAACAGAATCAAGGATGGAATCAGCACTCCAATTCTCAAGGTAACAATTCATTCCCTCGCTCTAATTTTCATAATTCTGATGATTTGTCATTCTTGAAGAATTTAGTTTACTCACAAGGTAAAACTACTGATTTTTTGAATAAGAAATTAATGGCGAATGATAAAACCCTTGAGAAAATAAATGCTAAATTGGAAGATTTCTCATCTGCTCTGAAAAATCAACTTAGCTTTAATAAGATGTTAGAAACCCAATTAGCTCAACTTGCTGCTATCATACCATCTTTTGAATCTGGCAAAATTCCTGCTAAACCTGACATGGAAACTGCAAATATGGTTCAAATAAAATATTTTAACTATTATGAAGATCAAACCATGACTGTTAAAAAGGGTGATCCTGGTGGTCCCATAATTAGATGCTCAATCTTTGGTGAAGTTTTTCAAAATGCCATGTGTGATTTAGGATCGAGTGTGAACATTTTATCTAAAGATTTCTATGAAAACTCGTTCTTTCCACCCATGACATCCAGATCTGCCTATGTTGTGCTAGCTGATCAATCCACTTGCTATGTAGAAGGAATAGTTAATGATTTACCTGTTCATATTAGAGGCTCCTATGTTCCTGCTGATTTCATAATACTAGATATGGGAAATAGGAAAGATGTGCCTCTAATCTTAGGTAGACCCTTCTTGAATACTGTTAATGCTTGCATATATGTGGGGAGTGGTAAAATTCAAAAGACATTAGGAGGAAGGAAATATTCTCCTTCTCCCATGGTCCCGCATATGCCGCTAACATGCAGGTAGCAAAACCCGTTCGTACCAAGAAGAGGCGCCCAAGAACATGGTGGAGCAGAAAGAGAGAACCACCTCCTCCTGAGTTGTGTAATTCACATAACAAAGGAGAGGTGCCAAAAGAAGAAGAACCAGATGGAGTACTAAGAGAAGAAGTGCCCAAGGAAGAAGATCCACCCGATAAGGATGAAACTCCATGGACCTAAGGTATGGTTTTACTTTTGATTTTTCCCTTCAATTTTCCCTTTTTCAAATAAATAACATATGTCATGCATGAAACTAAAAAAAATCAGTTATCATTAGTTATATGCATAGGTATATGTTAACTTAGTTAGAATAATAAAATATCTTAATAGGATAGTTTCCCTTTTCACAACATTAGATAGTTTCCCTTTTTAATAAAATGAGAACAAGAGCTTCGACTGAGAAGAAGAAGATCTTTCACCAAGCAAGAAGCCAGCTTGGGGGAGACTCCCGCTCCGATAAGGTATGTCTCAAGCCTACACTTTACATTCAGTTCTTAAATTCTATATCTTTTGAATGTCACATGCTTGCCTAAATAACCACTCCATGAATAATATTGATAAAATCTGCTTAAACAAGTTGAAACCTGAATAAGATTTGAAATATGTCATGCAAATACTATTGTTATGGTTTGAATAACTGGTCTTATCTAAGTTGTAGCTTTTGTGGGTTGCACATGCTTTAACTGAAATCCTGCTTAGTGAATAAAGTTAGTAAGAAATGGAGTAATTCTTTAAACTTGTTAAGGTGAAATTAGGACCTAATCTGGAGGATTTCTTTTAATTTTTTTTATGAAAACCTTGCTAGAAGTTCCTCCTAGATTTTATCCCATCCCACCACCAGCCAAATATTTGTTAGTCATTAGTCAAAACCACAAAGTGCTTTGTTTGTGTTGAGCTTTGTTAGACCTCATAGATCTTAGTAGAGAAGCTTATCATATCTTTTGAATCAAGATTCACGCACACCCACCATAATTTGCCTACTTTCCACTTTGGATGTTTGCAACCACCAAATAAATTGCTTATTCTCTACACTGGAGATATGCAATACCCTGCCAAACATCCCATTGCTAGCCTTATGCTATTCCTACACTAGGAATAACCATTTCTCTCCCTTTCCCTACTCATTTCAAAAATCCTTTCCTATAGATAACCTGGGGAAATCTAGAGCTAAGAGAGAGAGAAAAAAATGAGCAAAGTAGCTCAAGAAAGGACTATGTCCTAAAAAAAAGAAAAGTGAGCAAAGTAGCTCAAGAGAGGACTATGTCCTAAGAAAATGTGAGGACACATCTTTTGTCTACTCACTATGTATCCAAAAAAAAAGATAGAGAGAATTATCATTAGCTCTAGACCCCAGAAATTAACTAGGAAGGATTATGAAATATCTCTCTATACACTTCCACATAACCACACATGCACATCTTGATCAATTTTTATGATTTGCTGCTCCTTATGATCTGAGTGTCTAGCTTAGCAATAAACATCAGGCAATTTGCTCATGGTTCTTAGCCTACCTATAACTCCACATATCATTCTTTAGAAATAGGAGAGGCTACATTTTGGCCTAAGTGAGGACTTAAACACCATTGAGTGATTGAGTGAATCTTGGAGGACTTAAGCAAGTTGTTATCTTTTGAAAACTTTGAAAAACCTCCAGATAGAATCCTAGTTAAACCTAAGCAAGATAAAAGTTTCCTATCTACTGCTTTATTTCATTCTTGCATGTTTGAAGTGAAAAGCTATAAGCCCCACATTGCTATGATTAATGATATATGCTAAGTTATTTCTCACTATACAATATGCACTTGCATACATCTTAATGTGCTATCTATTTCATGCTCAATGCTTAAACCGCATTGTTGCTCGAGGACGAGCAACAGGTTAGCTTGGAGGAGCTTGTTGATGGTCCTTAAACACCTGTTTTACCATCAACATTTGACCCTAAAGTCCACCAAAAAGGCATGAAATGTAGTCAAATAGGTTTCAAACTAACCGAATTCCACATGTCCATAGAATTTTATTTGAATGCAGGATTTGAACCAAATTTGGACATTTGGACCCACCAGGGGCCAAGCCCACTCAGCAGGGCCCAAATGGGCCTAAGGGGAGTGGCGCCCGCCACCCCTAGGTGGCGCCCGCCACCTCTAAGTGGCGCCCGCCACTTGGGTTGGCCCAAGTTTCACCCCCTGCCACATCACCGATCCGTGTGACCTACCCAAGGCCAAATCTTGGCCCTTGGTCACTAGGTCAGTGGCATCGGACGGCTCAGGGAGGAGTGGCGAGGATCAAGGCTGAATGTCGGTTGCTAGGACATGCAACCGACCTCCAAACCTTCTTAGACAACCACCTGGATGCCGTTGAAGCCAAGGCCGTGCATCCAGCGGCCAGGACACTAGCGGCCGCCAGTAGGGGGTGGCGCCCGCCACCTGACCTAACCCTAGGTCGGTTGGCTACCCCCTATAAGTACCCCCTCACTCATTTGGGCTATAAATACCCCCCGGAGGCATCACTTCATTAACACACCTTCATATCCCACACAAGAGAAGCAAAGCAAGTAGAAGCAAGCAAGTGAGAGCTCAGAGAGCTTATGCAAGTAGGTAGCTAGTAGAGCAAGGCATCTTCGCCCTCGCGGTAGCGCTGCTCAAGGCTTAGCTCAAGAGTAGAGGCGTGCGAGTGATCCGTCCTGGAGCTGGGAAGAGTCTTCCTTCATCTCCAGTTCAGGTTTTGCTCTTGTTACTCAAGCACTTACTATATTCTAGTTCATCATTTCAAGTATTACTTTATTCTACTTATCAGTATTGAGTGGTATACTTGATTGATTGCTTGAGTGCCTAGCTATCCTACAGTTCAATTCACTTAGCCATAGTAGTTAATCTCTAGTGTGCTTAGTGATTGATCTTTGCCAATAGGTTGCTTAGTTAGTTTAGTGTCTATCTTATTAAGTCAACTGTTTTCTCTGACGTCCGCAAGGGTGTCTCTATTCAAAGCTAGGATAGAGATAGTTAGAATATAGTTAAGCATGGTGCTTAGTTATAGACTTACCTTCAGATACGGCTGGACCCCTGGATAGCTGTGGTAGCAAGTAGGTGGTGACAGCCCTGTGCGCCTTGAATTCCACCACGTAGTTGGCCCAGTTTAACAGTAAGGCTCGTTGTGCAAGCGTTCAACCTAAGTAAGTGGTAAAGGCTAGTACGCCTCGACACTTGACAAGATAGGAATAAAACTATACTCAACTTAGTTGCTTTATTGTCTTTTGCCTGCCTTGCTTCGTAACTATCATGCTTCGTAGTTATCTTGCTTCGTGGTTATCTAGGAGTAGTTATTAGTTAGTAGTTAGTTATCTTAGTTATCCTATTCCATTTATCTACCTATCCATCCACCTTACCTTAGTCATCCATTTCATCCTTACCTATCCACCCATATATTCTTTCTAGCCTTCCATCCCTTCTCCTCTCTTCTCCCCTTTTTCCTTTTCTCTTTTCTTCGACTCTCATCCCCTCCTTGACTCTACTCATACACCACCCTAGCCTTCCCTTGGGATCAAATAAATCGACACCTGGTACTCCCAGCCGAAGTGCTACTACGATAGTTCTGTGCGCTTGCAGAATCTCCTCCTGGTAGATTGCAATCTCTCTAGCTAGCTCCTACTAGTGTCAGGATTGACAACCCCGCTTGGCATTAGTAGATAGCTGCTTTAGCTCCACTCCTTTAGGTATAGTGACCGGTCTTGCTTCAAGCATTTCTGACGTCGTTGCCGTGGATAGACTCCATAGTCTACTCCTAGTAACTACGTTAGCGAGTGCCAACAAGCATTCATGGGCCGTTACCGGGGATAGTTGCCTAGCTCTATCTTTAGTGAAGCTAAGAACTACCAACACTAGGGAATCACATCTCATAGCCGTGAAGAGAATCCTTAGGTACCTAAAGCACACCCTAAGCATTGGCCTTTGGTATCCCAAAGGAGCTAACTTCCAACTCATTGGGTATTCCGATTCGGATTACGCGGGTTGCAAAGTAGATAGAAAAAGCACATCCAGAGGGTGCCATTTGCTTGGGAGATCACTAGTTTCATGGAGTTCGAAAAAGCAAAATAGTGTGGCCTTGTCTACCGCCGAGGCGGAATACAGAGCCGCGGGTGCTTGTTGTGCACAAACCCTTTACATGAAACAAACCCTTTTAGACTATGGTGTAGTTATTGAAAGGGTACCTTCGTTGTGTGACAATGAGAGCGCGGTTAAGCTTGCTAACAACCCGGTTCAACACTCTCACACTAAGCACATAGATATTCGCCATCACTTTCTAAGAGACCATGTTTCAAAGAAAGACATATCCTTAGAGGGAGTTAGAACCGAAGAACAATTGGCGGATATCTTCACTAAACCTCTAGATGATAACACCCTTTGTAGATTGCAAAGTGAGCACAATGTGCTTGATCTAAGTAACTTTGTCAAAAGGTGAAAAGGGGGTTGTCTTTGCATTGGATTGTATCATATGCCAGGTTTTAATTATGCTATGCACATAGGCTTGTCAGACGTGGTTAAGATAACCGCCCTAAAAAGCATGTGAAGAAGCTTACCCATGAGCAAACTTGACAAGCAACCTAGATTCAAATTCCGTATTGCATTGCTTATGCATGTGTGTTGCTTCGTTGTTTCTTTTCGGTTAAGCATTGAGCAACCGCTGTGTTCATCCACCGCTATGGGGAGCATTTGAGGCTCCTATTGGTTGAGATCCCTAGTTTTGGTGGCCACATGTTGTTCCTCATGTTTATTGCCTATTTTTGCTAAAAATGATATGTAGCCTATGGAAAAATATTTGTAAAATTGAGGGTTTAAGTGAGGATGCTCATACTAGGTTCCAACTGGTATTTTTTGCCTCTCATTTGAGTTGGAACATGGTTAGGAGAGGGAGCCGCAACAGAGATCTTTGAAACAATCCAATTTACAGCACCGGACGCTGACCCCAGCGTCCGATGCCCCCACTATACACAGCCCCGGCTGGAACAGTGTTGGCGTCGCGTCCGATGTGTCTCCATCGGCGCGTCCGACGCCCCATCGGATGTTGCTCAGCGTCCGATGCCGAGGCATAGGATGCGTCCGATGCAAACTGAGCGTTTCTGGAGCTCTCTGGATGGGCATCGGAGTGTCAGATGTAATTACATCGGCGCGTCCGATGCCCCTTTAAGCGGCGCAGTTAGTTCTTATCATTGACAGTCCGGCCCCACGTGTCATTCCATCATCTTCATCCTTGCGCCCCCAACCTCGCGCCCGTCCGAGCTCCCGCCGCCACGTCCTCCAAACCCTAGCTTTCCGGTCGCCGCGCTCTCCCGCACCCTCGCCGTCGGTCGTCGTGCAAGCCGCGTCCGCTCCTCCTCGTCTCGTCCCGACGCGCGCACCCACTGCCAAAAGGAGCTCGCCGGACCACGGCTCGTCTTGACGGAGCCGAGCTCCACTCGTCGAAGTTCGCCGGAGTCTGCCCTCGTCGGAACCCGTCCCCGACCTCGTCCCCTTCTTCGGCGATCCCTTCCCCGGCCCGCAGACCCTGCATAGTGTGCAACTGCCACCCTCTCCATACTCCATGCATACCACTTGTTCGACGAAATGTCGCAATAGCCGTTCCTTCATGTTTTGACCCTAGTTTCCACTCCAAACTTTTGCACTCATCCTTGGTGTGCCTCGTGGGTGCCGGAACGTCAGTCCTTTCCTTGTGCTTGGGTCCATTCGTCGTTCGTCAGGTAGCGAAGCCCTTTCCCTGTCTTATCCCTATATGCTTTGGTTCCGGTAGGACTCCATATCTCTAGATTATGTATATGCTTATATATATCTCGTCTATCCTGCAGCGAGTCAGTGATAGCTTGGCAGTTGAGCAGTGACAGAGAACCCGGGGCCAAGCCCGCGGGTAAGGATCGAGGCCAAGCCTCGCGAGTGTCAGCTTGTCAGTGAGTCAGGAGAGTATCTGTCAGCAGGTTGTTTGTCAGTTTGGCTTGTCAGGGTTGATTCAGCGGCAGTGGTTCTTTCAGCGGCAGCTCAGCGTTTCTCAGTGATAGTGCTTTCAGTTCTTGTCAGCCATGCGCTGCAAGAACGATGGTGGTGCCCCGGAAGACTCTCCTCCCCGTCCTCCCCCTTCTAGTCAGCGGAAGGGGAAGGCAAAGCTTGTCACGCGCAGGAAGCGCACTAGAGAGTAGCGAGAGGCCGATCAGGCCAGGGCAGTTGTAGACGCCGCAGAGCGTGCTGAGAGGGGAGGCCGTGGTGGTGGCTTACAGATCGAGGATCATTTCACCCCTGAGCAGAGGCGAGCTATCGAGGAGGTTGAGCGTAGGCATGGCTCATCGTTCGGCATTCTTATTGTCGTCGGTCGTCATACCACGTTCACCTCACCAGGTGTGGAGCCCCAGAGCTCGCAGCAGGGCCAGGCAGAGGCCGACACTGCAGAGGCAGAGGCAGAGGAGGCTTTTCCAGAGGAGGTACCCAGGCGCCGGTCATCCCGTCGCAGGACCGAGGTGCCACCCCGGCCCGACGTCCCTCTGCGGGGTGCACATCTCCGTTGAGGCGTGCGTCCCCGCTGATTCCGTGACTGGACCTCCGGGCGGCCACTTGCTCCCAGATTCAGACACTCCGACTTGTCCCAGTGGAGCAGTGTTGGTATAAATTAACGCACACTCTACTTTATCCGTAAGCGCAGAGATAAAATCTACCGATGTAGCACTTTACCGGAGTAACCTAGTTTTAATATCGAACCCAAAAGAACGGATAGTGTTAAGCCTTAAAGTCTAACCCCTGAGTAGCTAACGAGGACGGAGAATCTAGAAGTATAGAGGACATCACTAAGGTAGTCTAATTCCAATTTAAGAGTGATATGTTTATATTATTGTTAGTGGGGAAGTTGTCATAAAATGTCACAAACAGAGTATGAGTCTTTTATGCAAATGTATAATCCTACCGAGCCTACACACGGGTAAGTGGACTATAGAAGAATCAACAAGGCTATAAGAGTCACCCTTGCGAACAACCACTACTACCGGCGTTATAGGAGGCATTTATGAGCTATCAAGTCTAAGCACCACGCTTACACTATCCAACTACTCTAACTCTAGAATGACTAGAATTAAAGTACTCAAAAGAGAGTCATAAACCTTAAGAATAACAAGAACAATGGCTCAAACTTAAATATAAACGTTGATTACCGAAACAATCGCTGAAGCAAGTTGAAGATAAACTTGAATCCGCAGGTACAAGATGAAGAAGTTGATCCGACAGGCCGAAGCTCATTCTTGATCTCTTCCTCTCTCTGTCACTTCTAGTTCTAGTATAAGACTAGGTTCTAAACCTAAACTAGAGGTGTAACTAGTCTTCTACTTGAAAGCTGGCTCTTGAAGTCTTCTTCTAGGGTTTCTGAATGAGGCGTAGACTTTTCTGAAGAGAGACTTGTTCTACCCTGTGGCCGGGGGGCCTGTTTATATAGCCCTAAGGGATCAACCGTGACCGTTAGATCAAACCGACTTCACGTAGGACTGAGATGGATCCTCAAAGGCAGTGGACCAAGCTTCCAGAAGACGGAGTCCAGCGGGCCCAGGGGGAGACCGACCGGTCTAAGGGAGGGACCGGTCAGTCCCACCTGGCGGCCTCTCGGGGTGTCCTGCCTCGTGGTGTCCTCTGGTGTCCTCTAGGTCCTTCTCGAGTATTCCTGACATGCCGGTTCCATAATCTTCCGTCGGTTTCCTTCTAGGAGAAGTAATCAGTGCTGGTTTTCCTGTTTAGTCCCTGTAGAATCACAATTCACCAAAACTCATGGAATATTATCAATTAAAAACCTAAACCTTTATTGGTTATTGAATTCATGCCCTTTTCATATTTATTTATCCTTTTATTTTGATAGATAACCAGTGTCAACAACTCCCCCAAGCTTACCTTTTGCTAGTCCCTTAGCAAAACCAAAAATTAACAATGGATCAGGAGTTGCTACAATATCTTCACTTCCAACAATTATACCTACTGTTGAGCAAAAATTCTTCAAAATATATTATGTTATTCTTCATGAGGCTTATTACTTTTACCTTAGATCTTGAGTAATTGAAAGATTGAACGATCAAATCAAGCACTATGTCTCTAGTTCTTTCACTTCACCTTTATTCCGGAGTTTTAATTAATGTTTAAAAGCTTTAATGCATATGTTGTCAAATTAAACAATGGATCCAAAGAGAAAGTCAACCAACCATTGAATCAAGAAGTGCATGTGTATGGAAATTGGAGTCGGATGCTCTTTTGAATATATCACTCTCTTCTGTTTATCAGAGACATATGGCTATTAGGCTAATTCTACTGTCGGGCACGTGCCCATTTTTTTCTGATTTTTTTATTTCGAGGTTCCGGACACTTGTCCCTTTTTATTTCCTCGGGATCTATCTTTTTTAGGTTTCAGACACTTGTCCCTTTTTATTTCCTCGGATCTCTCTCTTTTTTTTTCTTTTCTTTTTTTCTTTTTAATAATAGCCACATGCTTCCAACAAATTTCTGAGAGGGTAGCAACAGATAATTATGAGCATTTATGCGGAAGATGGATGAAATGTGTAAGTGATCTTGATTCAATGGTATGATAAACTACTCACAGGGTCACAAAGCTTAATTTAACTCAATGCAATTATTAGTCATGTTTATATTTAGAAATCTCCGGAACTTGGAGTGTTGTTTAGAACAAGATAATAGCAGCTTAGATCATCACATGTCATATCCCAACTACCTAGACCTTAGATTAAGTATTTGCCATCCATGCATTTAATTTTATTTTAAGGCATCATTATTAATTAGGAGAACTCATGCTTTGAAGACTAAGTACTTGAAAGAAATTAGATAGAACAACTATTCATCATTTCCATGCAAAAGATTAGAGAGAGAGGGTTCTCCTTTAGTCATCAACTTCTTAAAACACACTATTTTATTTATTTAATCTAACACACTTTAAGATAAAAGCTACTCCCTCCGTTCCAAATTATAAGTCATTCCAAGAATCTTGGAGAGTCAAAGTTTTTCAACTTTGACCAAATTTATATAATAAAATAATAATATTTATGATACCAACTAAGTACAATTAGATTCTTTATTGGTTATATTTTCATTATAAACATATTTGATATCATAAATCTTTGTATTTCTCACTAAAATTTTGGTCAAAGTTGAAAAACTTTGACTCTCCAAGAATGTTGGAATGACTTATAATTTGGGACGGAGAGAGTAATAATAATAGTAATAGTAGTAATAATAAAGACATACCTGAATCGTGAAGATAATAGGGGTGCGTCTCCCCCAAGCTGGTTCCCTTAATAGCGTTGAGCCTTCATGTGCCCATATATTTTTGTCTCTTTTTTAATTAATAGTGAGCCTTCATGTGCCCACATATTTTTGTTCTTTTCTTTTTAGGGGTGAGCCTTCATGTGCTCACATTTTTTTGAATCTGTTTATAGAATAAAAAACTTCAAAGGATAAAGATACTTACGTGGATACATGGGGGTGCCTTCCCCCAAGCTGAATGTTGACGTAGTCGTTCGATCTTGCAATGTAGCATACTGGCAGTGGATATGTCCTTCCTCTATTAGAGCTTTGATTGATGTTGATGTTTGTTGAGACAGTGCTCCAACAGTGGATGGAGCATTCACTTGCTCATCAGCTTTTCTTGGTCTTTCAAATCCTATCAAACTCAAATAGACAACAAAACTTGTGGAATAGATTAAGCATTAATTGTTGGCCACTCAAGCCTTAGTTGTCCAGAATTTCAGTAAGATCTCTTTGTCAATATTTTTATATTTTTATGGTGCAAGAGAAAATACAACAGGATGAATGCATGCATATTTATTTTTATTATTATTTTTTTTATGCCACCACGGTGAACATTCCTGCGGGTTTTTACACGCCATAGAATTATTCACATGGGGCTTTATGATGCTGTGAAATATTTTTATTTTGTTTTCTAATTAAAATGTTGGTGAATTAAATATGATGATATAAGAAATGATTATGAATTAAATATGAGAAATATGCAGCAAAGTAAATATAAAGATAACTACCGATTTTTACCTTTTAGCGAAGGTTCAGATATTTAGGTCCGACAAACCGGACCTTCCCTTGGTTCAGACCTCCCAAGGCATGTCGGACATTTGGAAAGTTGTTTTTGATTGTACCGCTTAGGTGCAGACTTTTTCTTCCATACTTTCTTGGTCTGAGTCTTCCCTTCCTTTGGTTCACTGTCTTGAGGTTTCTCTTCTTTTCTGGGATAGTGTCGATAGCTTCTTCTTCGTGATTGGCCTCTCTATTTTCGATAGCTTGTCTTCTTTGGCTTTGAGAGCGGCGTCTTTCACTTCTATTCTTCTTGGGTGCTTCATTAGGCACTTAGTTGATGAAGTTGCATCATGCCTTTTCTCCAGGAAAGTGAAAATGGATTTCCTCTTGTAAATGATTGTACTTGTAGCGTAGAGGAATGGTCTTCCTAGGATGAGGTGGACATCATCGTCTTCTCATGACGAGGATCAAGAGGTCTGTGGGGACTTCATGACCTCTAATTCTGACTACGACGTCTTCCATCATTCCTTCTTGTTTATGCCTCTTCATATGGTGTCACTCATGTCATTTGTTTGTCCATCAGTTTGAAGTGAAGCGTTAATTGTGGATGCTGGCAGCATCTTGCTCAGTGGGCATGTTCTTGTATATCTAGGACCTTCACTCTGTAGAATTTAGGAGTGACAAACTTCTCCATATTTTGCTCAAGAGTGTGTCCTGCTCATAAAGACAAGGTAGAGATCAAGTGCATGGGCTCTGTTGGTGGAAAAACACCAACAAAACCAAAAGTTTTATTTTATTCCCCTCTAACATTATGCACATTGCACAAGACAAACTTGTTGTTTTATGTGTTCAATCTTAACATGAGTGATAGGATCAGAGGATGAAAGTAGCATCTTAAAATATTTAACAGATCAAATTACTTAACCCAAGGAAGGATAATCTATGCATAAAGTGTCGATCTTTTTATGATTGAGATATATCATCTTCCAAAGGTTAGATGCACAACATTTTAGCTCATTTAGTTAAGACCGTGAGATTCAAGAGAGTAAAGCTAGGAACAAAGATCAAAGGACTAAACATGTTGAGTTGATTAGGTTGGATCAAGTGAGGTGCAACTTAAACATGTTTTGTTCTTTATTTATGTTCATACTAGAATCAAGATGAAGCTTTCAAAGTGATGGTCACTTACCTTGAAATGTTACTTTGTCATTGAAGAGTGATGTGTCGAACCACCTTGTGGAAGCTTCTCTTGTCTAGCTAGCTTGTCTTCTCTTGCTCATCTCACAGTGTGCTCGAGAGGATGAAGATCACGGTAAAATCATCTTTATAGGTATCGACCTTCCTTCTCTATGTGTCGACTTATCAGTGAAGGCACATTGTTCCTCGAGTATGCTGTCTAGGATCCTCTCTCTTTCTTGTATCAATTTTGTACTATGAGGATGTACGGACAGTTCTGGATTCTTCTCTTTGAAGGACCGAATTGGTGACCAGAGGGGGGGGGTGAATGGGAGCCTCAAATTTCTTCTCGAGAAATGATGGCCCTTGTCCCAAAAAATCACCCCAAAAGCGAAGACTCAAACAACCGGTGAGTTCATGACCTACGAATAGGTGGATACCCTAGGAGATGTCCTAGAGGTACAGCACAACTACCGAAGAACCCCCAAAACCATGCGCCAAAGCAACGGGGCAAAAACTGCACAAGCAAGCTCCTAGAACAATCGAACCTCCGATAACGGAACACCCCACTCCTATGGAGAAGAGGAAAGTGTTCGACCAAAAATACTTAGGCCAACTGGTGGCAAAAGTACCTTGGAAAGATCCTTATGAAGTTAGGAAACTAACACAACAAACGGATCTCAAATCAGAGCTCGAACGCAAAAGATACGGACGCTAGAACCGTCGAAACTCCAAATGAGGAACACTTAACTCCTATGGAGAAAAAGGAAGTGTCCGACCAAAAATACTTTGACCAATGGTGTCAAAAGTACTTTGGAATGATCCTTAAGAAGTTAGAAAACCAATGCAACAAACGGATCTCAAGTCGGAGCTCGAATGCAAAAGATACAGACGAAAACAGCAAAATTGTGCAGTGGTGGACTGTCCGCTAGTGAACCGCGGACTGTCCGCTATTGAACCCCAGACAGTCCGGGAATGAGTCCCAGACAGTCCGCCATTCAAAAATGAAAACAGCGACCTCGCTGTCTGTGAACAGCCCCGACCCCCGCACAGTCCGGGGATGAGTCCCGGACAGTCCGCCACTGTCCAGAAAGCCCAAAAACAGCTCGGGACAAAACCAAAATCGATTGGATCTTCACCAAATCGAACAGGGCTGCAACCAAACTTCTCCCAAGTGTTCTTCTACGTGTTGGGAAGCTAATTCGAGGATATCATCACTCCAAACCAACTAATCCATGAGAAATCGGAAGAACACTAGAAAAGGGGGAAGAACGAAGAACGAACGCGATTTCGACCCGATCTATGTGCTCGTGAGGTTAGAGAAGAAATCCTTCGGTGGAAAGAAGGATCTCATGACATAGAACAATTTGATTCAAACGGAATCGCAAATCGTCGCTTGGAGAGGGAGAACGAGGCAAATCTCCGAGAGGGGAAAAACGAAAACGTGAAGAACAAAAACGCGATTCGATCCAAAATTGCAGCCAACAAGAGGAGGACGAATTTGATCCTTGGAATTGGGAAGATGGTGATTTGTATTATCACTTGGTGTCGGGCTACAAGCCACTCCTAGCAACACAAAGCTTGGATGGCAAAAAGCTCAAGAACAAGAGCCAACTCTCCTCTAACCCTAGCCTTCTCTCACATCCACAAAATGAGAGAGACACTGTCCAAGGATGGGCTGCCCTAACCAGCCCCCTCACATATATATAGGCGCACGTCCGAAGACCAAAACGCTCTCTCATGAAGCACTGACCCAAATACCCCCTTGAGGGTAAAACCGTCCAACTCGGTCATTTTCCATCCGACGGCCACGCGCCATCTCATCCTTCGCTTCGCCTCAACGCAAGCTCCAGGATGTCGCCACGTGCCGTCACCGTCGACCACCGTGCCTTCCTCGTGGATAGCTTCGCCGCCGCGCCAGCCTCTCCACGTCGCCACGCGTCGACCGTTCCGCATAGGAACCTCCGCCCGGTTTTGAGGCCCAAACCGGTAAACCTGCCAGCCCAGGTTTTGAGGCCCAAACCTGGAAACCGTCCACCCCGAGTTTTGAGGCCCAAACTCGGAAACCGGCCACCCCGAGTTTTGAGGCCCAAACTCGGAAACCGTCGTGGGTAGCTTTTTGAGGCTCAGCTACCGAACTCGCACCGTAGACGGGATGTGGTTCGCACATCCTGGCCACCGGCACCGATGCCGATGCATGTCCAGCCTCCACGCCGGGCACAACGCCTTCACCTTCCTTATTGACTCGGTCGACGGCACTTGCGCCGCACGCAAGCCCGTGTCCGACCTCCCGCCAAGTGCCATGACGCCATCGTCTTCCTCCCAACACGGCCGATGCATCGCTCATCCCCATGTGCTCTTGCTCGCCAATGCCATGTGACAGCTACCACAACTGGTTCTCTGGCCTCTCCGTCCGTCGGTCCAAGCCTCACATCCGCCCTTCACCGCTCTGGGTTCATCGGCACATCAAGAGAAGAAGCGGGGAGTTATCTTCTCTTGATGTGCCGATGGACCGAGAGCGGTGAAGGGCGGACGTGAGGCTTGGACTGAGGGACCAGTGGCCTGAGGATCAGCTGTGGTGGCTGACAGCCTGGGACAGCGACGAGCGGAGACTTGCGGGGCACAATGTTGCTCGGGTCGAGGACCTGGGGACATGTGTCGGTGGACGGTGTGCACGGGCGGTGCATCCCCTCTACAACGTTGGTTTGATGGTTGAGCCACAGAAAAACTATCAGGTGGACGGTTTCTAGGTTTGGTCACAAATCCTGGGTGAGGCCGGTTTCCAAGTTTGGGCCACAAAACTCGGGCTGAGGACGGTTTCCAGGTTTGGGCCTCAAAACCAGGGCGCTGGCGGGTTTCTGAGTTTGGGCCACAATACTCAGGCGATGGACGGCTGGTTTCCCGGTTTGGGCCTCAAAACCGGGGGTTGGTCGTGAAGACAGGTTTCCTAGTTTCGGCCTCCAAACAGGGGGCGAGGTCCAGGAAAAGGACAAGCAGAGCGGTGGCAGCACGTGGCGGCAATCGGTGAGGTTGCGTCGAGGCAACGCTACCAGTTGTGCGGGCGTGGCCATCGGATCAGCATCTTCTTCGAGTTGGTCTAGAATAACCTTAGAGTTTAGCTGGATCGCTCTGTAATTAGTTAGGGGTAGAGTGGGAATTAGAATTAGGATAAGTAGGGGGAGACACCCACCTCCCAAACTATCTCAGTCATTTGCTATTCTCCACTTAGGGTTTTCCTGCTCTCCCAATCCCCTATTGTAGCAACTGAGATCCGCAGAGAACCATACCTCTGTGTTCATGAGATTTTGAGGAAGTGAGACCGTAATCTCACTGTTGTAGCGTGTGGTAGCCACACGATTGCAAATTCGTGGTGTGATTCGCATTTTGACTTTGTTCTTCGCGTTCTTCGTTTCTCCACGTTTTTCCCATCACTCGATCTCTCTCTCTACTGCGTCTTTTTGAATTCCACTTGAATCAACTTGTTCTTTATAGTGAGGAGATCATTTCCACTGAAGGAATTTATCTAACTCCTCACGAACAAGTAGATCGGGTCGATTCAATTTTCGTGGCGCTTTATCGGTTCATACACCATCCCCTTCGATTTCCCGATTGATTGAGTTGATTTGAGCGGATCATTCTCTCCAAGTTTGGGATCATTCTTGGGGATAGTCTTCCAACTACCTCGTGATCATTCTCTCCAAGTTTGGGATCAAGGGATTTTGTTTTGGATCGATTTGGAGGAGATTTGAGTTGAGGGTGACCAAAATTGCCCTTTCTGGGCACTCGCGGACAGTCCGTCGTTGTGCCCGCGGACAGTTCGCGCGTTGGGCTCGAGCCAGATCAGTGGCTGCACAGCTCGACTGTTCCTGGTCAGATTTACTGGCGGACAGTTTGCCTGTCATCCGCGGACAGTCCAGGACCGTCCAGAGGACTTTCAGCAACAGTGTTGTTTCGGGGATTTTGCCGGCGGACAGTCCGCCATCCCCTCGCGAACACTCCGCAGTTGAGCCGGACAGTCCGGGATCGTACCCGCGGACAGTCCGGGATTTGGCTGAGTGTTGAGTTTTAGTGCGTTTGCTCTCCCGGCGTCTCCGCTTGGTTTTTGGACTTCTCGTTTGGCCCTTGAGTTGACCAAGTAACCTCTCTAGGTATCTTTGCTACTTGTTAGCATAGGTATTTGGAGATTTCTCGACGTAGCTCTCTATCTACGTTTGGGAGTCGGTTTTGGGGTCGAACTTGAGATGGTCCTTTTGGTGTTTGGTTTGCTCTTGCTTTGTGGTGCCTCGCTGTGATCCTAGGGATCATCCACCCTCTTTCAAGGGTCGTGGGCATCACGGTTTCGGTAAAAGCTTTCGGGGGTTGATTTTTGGGACAAAGGCTAAAGTTTCGAGAGAAATTTTTTAGGCTCCCATTCACCCCCCCCTCTGGTCGCCTTGCTTTAGCATTCTCGGTCCTTCAATTGGTATCAGAGCGGGTTAAGGATCTTCGACCTTAGCCGGTTCCAGATCCACAGAAGGCGACATGGATCGCGGCATGGGCAAACCGCCGTTTTTCGATGGGACGAACTATGCGTATTGGAAGATACACATGTCGGCCTATCTTCAGAGCATGGGTGCTTCTGTCTGGGAGATTTGCAACAAGGAAGATTACGTGGTTCTGGCTGCTCGTGTTACTCAGCTGCAGATCGATGAGCACGATGCCAATAGCCGAGCCCGTAATGCTCTTTTCTCGTGTTTGAGTGTCTCTGAGTTCGATGGTGTTTCTCATTTCCCCACGACTCGTGAGATTTGGGCGACCCTCATGCGTTTCCATGAGGGAACCTCTCAAGTCAAATACCGTCTCTACGAGTCGCATAAGCGGGAGTATGAGAACTTTCGACACATGCCTGGCGAGAGCATAGAGAGTTTATTCGCTCACTTTCAGGTGATTGTCAACAAGATGAGAGCTAACAAGGAGTTGTTGCCTTTCGACGATCATGAGAGGGCTTTGAAGCTTTTACACACTCTCAATCGGTTGGTGTGGGACTCAAAGGTTCAGGCGATCATCGAATCACCTAACTATGAGACCCTCACATGCGACGAGCTCTTTAGTACGCTCAAGTCCAGTGAGATTGACGCCATGACGAGGGCTTCTTATGAGAATCCTTCTGGCCCATCGATGGCTTTGCTTTCTGGCTCTTCTGTTGACCCCTTTGGAGGATTTGCACTTTCTTCTCTTCTTTCTGTCACAGAGGAGCAGCTGGAGTTCATGGGGGATGACAAGTTGGCTTTACTCGCCAACCGGTTCTCGCGGTTCCACAACAACCGCATGAACCGTCGCCGCGGAGGAGGACGCTCTAGATGTTTTGAGTACGGCGACCCCGACCACTTCATCGCCAACTGTCCCAAGAAGAACAAGCAAGCTTTTGGGAAGGTCGATCATGGGCACAAATACCCCGACCACTTCATCGCCAACTGTCCCAAGAAGAACATGGTTTCTAGACTTCTCGTTTAGCCCTTGAGTGGACCAAGTAACCTCTCTAGGTATCTTTGCTACTTGTTAGCATATGTATTTGGAGATTTGTCGATGTAGCTCTCTATCTACGTTCGAGAGTCGGTTTTGGGGTCGAACTTGAGACGGTGCTTTTGGTGTTTGGTTCGCTCTTGCTTTGTGGTGCCTCGCTGTGATCCTAGGGATCATCCACCCTCTTTCAAGTGTCGTGGGCATCATGGTTTCAGTAAAAGCTTTCAGGGGTTGATTTTTGGGACAAAGGCCAAAGTTTCGAGAGAAATGTTTAGGCTCCCATTCACCCCCCTCTGGTCACCTTGCTTTAGCATTCTCAGTCCTTCAGATTGAATTCATGCCCTTTTCATATTTATTTATCCTTTAAATTTGATAGATAACCAGTGTCAACAGAGAGGCAGCAACAGGCAGGGCTAGACTTCTACACTGTCCTCCAAGAGGACTTCTACCAGGGTTACAGGAACGCCGGCATAGTCTTGCGTTCACAGAGAGTCTGTCCCCTAGTGGCAGCGGTTACAACCGCAGGAGAGCAGATCCGCCCCATCCTGACGTTCTTACCTGGTTTGGCGGACTTGTTAGGGCGGTCTGGTTCGTATATCGAGGATTGGGTCTTCTAGTTCTACGCTTCACTGTGGGTGCACCCTGACAGAGAGACTCTCGAGTTTGCCTTCGGAGGGAAGCACTACCGGCTGTTTGCTTCAGAGATCTGGGAGTGGTTTGGTTTGCAGCACTCAGAGACCCAGATCCATGACCTCTGCTACGGTCGGACAGAGCCACCAAGATGCCCTCATGGCGGCGAGCAGCCCTGTACTGACCTTGTTCGTCCGTTCTTCTGAGAGCCCTTCAGGGAGGGTTTGAATCGTGCGCCGAAGGACCTTACACCTTTGACTCGGATCCTCAACGAGGTGCTGCGTCGGACCTTGCTTCCGACGGTTGGATACAAGGAGGGTCTGTCGCGACTCCAGCTGTGGCTTCTTGCTTATCTTGTTTGGCAGCAGGAGTTTGATATTTTGGATGTTATTATCTGTGAGATGGAGGACACCGTGGCAGAGGGCATAAAGGCCCGTCGACAGCTACCCTACGCGCACTGGGTATCTTTCATTCTATGGAAGGTAGCTGTCACCACCGGATCTCATCCAGGGCAGTCCCTTACCAGCTCAGCGATTGTGTTCCCTGAGTACAACATGAGTCAGCTATTGGGAGACGGTCGAGACCGTCGGCAGCCAGAGCAGCGACCGTCCAGCTCACGATAGCGGCCAGAGGTGCCAGAGACTGCCCAGGAGCAGGACGAGGCTATCCGAGCCCTCGCAGAGCAGGAGCTTGCCGAGTTAGAGGGAGAGGGACAGTACGTCGCCGAGGACCCCACCGACAGCTCTGACAAGGAATACCACCTCCCGCCACACTTTCAGGCTCGCCCAAACGACTCCCAGGCCGGGACGAGTGGTACTGCCTCTTCCGATCCAGCTTTGCTCGCTATACTTTCACGGATGGAGGAGCAGCAGCGGATGGTCACTAAGGACGTCCAGCGTCTTGCTCAGGAGCAGCAGCGTTTAGCCCAGGCTCAGGCCCTGGCACAGCAGTAGGCAGAGGAGCGGTCAGACGCTCTTCAGAGGCAGATGATGGAGCTCCAGCAGCAGACTCTGAGTTTTATGGAGCGCATCATGAGTGGTCCACCTCAGTGGTAGTGGCAGCAGCCTCCACCCCAACAACAGGTTCAGTGGCAGCAACCTGTCCCTACGCAGTAGCCGCAGTAAAGCCAACCACCTCAGTTCCCTGGCCCCAGCTCCTCCCAGTTCACGAGTTTCACTACACCACCTGGAGGAGCCTTGTTGTTTAGTCCGCTCCACACTGGCTTCACGCCACGGCCGATAGAGTCACTATTCGTGACGACTACTACAGTGATGCGTGACCTGTCAGCCAGCTTCAGTGAGCTCACTGGATTACCCACGCCGGATCTTCAGGCGCCAGTGCCACCGTCGACAGCTCTGGTTACTTCTACGACTGAGACTCTTCCGAGCTCTGTCGCGTCCTCTGAGCAGTCTGAGCCAGTTCCGTCAGAGCCCACTCCGCTAGTTCTGCCTGAGTTGTCTATCTTACCAGAGCTTCCGCACTCCGATTCTCAGGTTGACACCTCTACAGCGGCAGAGCAGACAGAGCAGCCAGATCCGTCAGTGCCAGAGCCGACCCAGACCACTTCATCACAGATTCCAGCTCCAGAGGGTCAGCAGGCTACCGGCTCGTCTTCGTCAGACTCTGAGGCGCTCCTATAGCAGTTTGAGTTCTCTCAGCGTACTCCGGGGACTGCACCTGACTCATCTGCGCCACCTCCGCCCTCCGACGCTTAGTTTGGTGTTTGACGCCAAAGGGGGAGAGTGGTCGAGTATAGCGATAGGGGGAGCGATGTGACAGGGTCTTGATTCTTATGTTGTGTTACATTCACATACGCTCTTTACTTATCGCATCTTTTGGCTCTATGTTTATGTTATATATGTGTGCTATATATGGACTTCATGACATGTTTTGTGCTCACTATGATATCCTATATGACATGTCATTTAATTTCGCTCGATTACTTGTGCTTAATTTTCTTTCAGTTGCTATTCACTCTAACTTGTTGAGTGCTGGGCGTTGGCATGATATGTATGAGCTTGCCCCTAATCACTTTCTCTTATTTATTGCAAGTTCATACATGTCATGATATTGAAAACCTCTTCTCCCTATACTCGAGATCGTGTTGTCATCAATCACCAAAAAGGGGGAGATTGAACGCATCTTGGCCCCTAGTGGGTTTCGGTGATTGGATGAAACACAAGATTACTGTGACTAACGTGTGTTTTGCAGAAATAGGGATGAGTTAGGTCACAGTAATGGCGACGATACGGGCATATGGAGTTCATGTCCCCTGGCGATGGAAATCGTTTCGGTTTTCAAAGGATGGATGACGAAGACGGTGGTAGACTAGGCTAAGTGTCATATGGTGTTGGAGGACACTTAGGTAGTCTTAGGTCTTTGTTTCTCTTTTGGCCGTACTATAAAGGGGAGCATGAATCAGTAGCTTGACCTAGATGAGTCTATTGAGGCAGGAGTGGTGCACACTTGTTATTTCATAGCCCTAGGTAGCTTTGAGAGAGCCCTTATGTCGTGAGGATGAAAATTCGTGAAGGCAGCGTCGCGATCCGAAGTCGTTTTGGCCCTGTAACGAGCATCAGACGCTAGCCTTAGTGGCATCGAACGCGCTGTCGAGCATCCGAGCGTCGCGATCCGCTGTTTGACACTTTTCAAAATGATGTGTAGTTCAAAGTGCCTTTTCACCCTGTCATTTGTCTTTTTCGTACAAAATACTGCCTAAGTCCAAATGACAAAAAAATTATACAACATGCTTTATTCTTAGATGTGAACCTACAGTAAATTTTGTAGATTTTTCCGAATATGTTAGCTATGAGTTGCTGTTATAGGCTTGTTTTAATGGGTTAATTTGTTTAATTAAGTAAAAAATGTGCTTCTCTCTTATGTGGGGTCAGCAGGGGTGAAATAGTATTTTAAGTGCATTCAGATTAGCTGCACTTCGTATGAAGAGTGTAGCTACTCTCTAAGTAGGGTGTTACACTCTACTGGAGAAGAGATATGCACATATTCAGTCCTATGCACTGTTGGCACTCGTTCATTTGCATATATGCATCATGACAGGTTCGGTAGAGGAACCAACCGCAACAGAGGAAAGCAAGGAACAGCAGCCCTAGGAGTAGGAGCAAGGAGCTGCCGGGGAAGAACCTGAAGAGGAGCTCCCAGAGTGCCCGAATCATCTGCCCAGCACTTTTGAGAAAGACAAGCCCCGGAGCATTTCTAACTACCTATGGTTTTCAATTAACTCTCTAATAATTATGCTTGTTGCATTAAGTATAGGAGTTGTTTGATACCGTTGATGCATTATATTCCTTACCTTGCTATCATCGATATATCATCCTCGTTACCTAATTAGAGATAGGTTCAAGTCTATGCTTAGTCTTGCTTAGACCGGTAGAAGTCGGGCGACATTCATGTTACCCACGAGTAATAGGTGGTTACTCGACCGGTAACAGGATATTGCCACTAAGTGTGATAACTGAGTGTTGTGGAAAATGGAGATTGGCAGATTCCTGTAGCGTTGTGCTACAATATTTCTAGCCGTGTTTTATGGGAATCAGTATCCTGTTAAGATGGCCTTCTTGTCATGTTGAACGCATGCCCCACATTTAGCTGGAAGGATAACTCATTCCGACCGCGAAGCCGCACACTTTTCCGGGCCGGTTCTTGGGTCCCACGCATCTGCCGAAGCCACAAAGGGGGTATTAGGACGCGGGGGCGCGAAGAGTACGACCCGGGGGATGGTGGTTAAGTCCAACCCCTTGGCAGTCGGGCTTGCCTCCGGGTATGATGGTGGCGGTTGAGGCCGCGGCTTCATGGAACAGTGTTGTGGTTATCTGTAGCTCACCAAAGGGTGAGTGTGGTTTGTGTGGGGAATAAAATCACCAGCTGGTTAGGAATCGATTATAATCGCCATCGCTCCTGGATAGTGAGCACTTGACTTGAACTCTGATCGACCTTGATACTGAAATTATGGAACACGTGACAGCTATCATTATACTTTTGGCAATGGTTACTCGGTCTGTTTGTTACTTTATGGTGATTGTTGGATCACTACCATGATTGTTATAGTGCAGGAGCTAACCTAGTTAAACAGGTTAATTACTACATAATTTGCAGCTAGTAAGCAGGAGAATGAGTTATTTTAATTACTTATGCTTGCACGCAAAAACGTGGTCTCATACCAGCTCCACTATATACTAGCCTTGCATACTCCTTGGTGTCACTTTATTTTGGTTTAAGTCGGGTAAGTCTAGCTGAGTACCTTCTCGTACTCAGGGCTTTGTTTGCCTTGTTGTTGCAGAAGGCCAGGTCTTTTATGGCTATAGCATCAACTGTCTGTGCCCAACTCTGGGAGATAACTAGGTCAAGGGCAATGACCAGTTCTATTCGTATCTTTTGCTTTGTCAAGGATGAGTACTATGTGGCACTGTAACAAACTACATGTGTGTGTGATTTTGGAACTATGTTTTTAGATTAAGCTTCCGCTACTTAAATTCAAACATGGTTTGTAATAACTATGTTGCTACTCCGAACAATTTATGTAATCTTTTGTCATGTGATGATCGATGCTGAATTATTACGATCCTATGTTGTTGATGTTGGAAAAGTTTGAAATCCTTCAAGATTTCACGGACTACCGGGTTTATATGGGCTCAAGTGGGGCAAATTTACTGCTTCGGCGGAGAATTTCGCACTTGTGCTCTTATAAATTGGTCGGTTCTGTTACAGCTGGCATTGGAGCATAATTCAGCGGGTACTGTTCAGATGACTAAGTTTTAAAAATAAAAAGAATTTGGGTATAAAAAGTATTTGCCAAAATTTTACAGAGTTGGTGTAAAAAGGTACTTGCAGTAAAAACTAAGTGTGCCAGTGGTCATATCCTTTATGCCCATAGGATCTTAGGTGGCTTATTTAAGTACTAACTTGGGAAAGGGTCTTGCATCATACTTTGATTTCCGTTTATTCTATCGTCCATACGGCAAGGGTGAAATTGTATGGGTGCTATTCTTCGAAATAGTAATGTATGGATCAGTTTGCCTCTACGTCAAGGTAAGGTGAGTTGTGAGAGCATGATCGAACAACCATCGGTCTAGGGAAGAGTTAGTTGGTACTAGAACCTGTACACGTTAGCCCACGGGCGCAAGTGAAGGCACTTGATAATGGGAGTAATACTATTTGATGGGTGCATATACTGCTTACGTGTATACGGGGTGTACACCTAGGTGAGTATCTAGATTTAAATTTCAGCAATGCATGATTTACATACTGTGGGTAGGACTGAAATGGATCTTATGCAGGTACACTAACCGCGTATCGTTAAAAACAAAGTAGTTAACGTTATATGAGTGACGTGTCATGCCGCCGCTTAGTTCGTATGTAGTGGAAAGGACGTACGGAACGTTTCATACATATACATCATGGCATGCTTGCTTTCTTTCCTTTTGCATTACTTCCTCCCTAATTATTGGAATATCTCTCGAACTTGAAACCTATGCTTATGTTAAAATGATGAACTTGCTACAGATGGGACGTACCAAGGAGACCGCGCGTAAGTCGATAGGTGGCAGGGTTCCCAGGCACCAGTTAGTGCCTCGGTCTGAGAGGTGCAAGGAAAAGTTCTTGGATGTGTTCGGGACACCGACGTTGCTTTGGAGGGTTCTACGTTCGGTGGGGTACCCAGATGGTAGAGAGCCTCGCTACTTTTGGTCGAGGGAGCCTTTGGGAGACACCACTCTGGTGTATGTGACAGCTGCGGTGAAGCCCAGGGAAGAAGGTTCTGTGTGGTCTGGTTGGATGTTCGAGAGCAAGGGAAGGGACCCTTGGGAAGGTGTGCAGTCAGCAGCGTTCCTTATCCTCAGAGACATCATGGAGCGGTTTCTAGAAGACCTTAGTCGGGCTCTTGCAGGGGTGTTCCCAAGAGCTGATCCGTTCAGAGATGTTTGGGTGCAGACCAAGAAGGAAGCTATAGAGGGCAGCCCCAGTGAGCTTCAGGCATGTGATGGATTAGCGATGAGTGCTATGTATGCAGTGATGAAGGGATATGCGGTCATGCAGCACAGTTTGTGCAGCATGACTGAGTCTTGTCATCATGCTAGAAATGAGAAGAGACAAGCTCAGCGGGAGTTTGATGAGGATATGGAGAAGATGCAGGAGGAGCTGAAGCAGATGACTATAGAGAAGGATCAGACAGTTCGGCGGAACGTGGTTGCAGCTCAGGAGATTATCAGGCTGTAGGAGCAGCTAGGGCGTGCCAAACATGCTAACCAGAGTGCAGAAAAGCAGATGGTGAAGCTTCTTCAGCAGCGGAACCAAGCATGGGAAGAAGAGTTTGACTTGAGGGCTCGCATCGTGACCCTGGTGCAGCAGTTGGCGGCGACGGAAGCATACAACAACGACCTTCATGATGAAGTGCATCGCCTCCACAACCAGCTTCATCCGTACCATCCACCAGGTGCAACCGAGATGGAGGTGGAGATGGGCATCGTCCTTGCTGACGGTGGGGCCGAAGATGGTGGAATGCTCTTCACCAACCAAGTTGAAGAAGAAGAAGAAGATGGTGGAGCCGACGACACCGAGAGTCACGTGTCCGATGCTGAGAGCGACTAGAGTTTAGGTCTCGTTGTTGATCGTGATGTATCGAACAAATTATGTGGGTTGTAAGCTTTAAGAACCTCGTTGCTACCGTTGTAACCGTTTTAAGTATCAGACCTTCGTTGTGTTTTATCCGTGCGTATCCATGCGAGTATTAAGCACTTTTCATATAATCCGTTTGTGATGTTATTTATGTGGAACGACTTGTGAATGTGCCTTATTGTATGAACTATGTTCAAATACAGTACTGCAATCATTACACATCTTGATCTGTATATATGGCATCACTCATTTGATTATTGATTGGCTATGCAGATGGTGAATACTCGTCGTGGAGCTGGCAGTGCTAGCGGTGTTGGTGGTGATGGTCAAGGCGAGGAAGCCAATCCTCCTCCTCCCCCCCATACATGGCAGAGCCGTTCTTTGCACAGTTTCTGGGAAGTCAGCGCAGCATGGAAGCTATGCAGCGGAATATGGAAGCAAATCTCAGGAACATCGCTAAGAATACGCGTCGAGCTGCAGGTCAAGGTGGGCAAGACGTGAACCAATACAGCACGTTCAAGGATTTCTTGGACACTAGACCTCCAATCTTCAAGGAAGCAGTTGAACCCTTGGAAGCAGATGAATGGATCAACACCATCGAGCAGAAGTTCAGGTTGCTCCGTCTGACAAAATCTCTAAAGGTGGAGTACGCAGCTCACCAGTTGCAGGGACCAACTGGTATATGGTGGGCACACCAACGTACCACTTTTCTGGCAAATCAACCTATACTTTGGGAGCAGTTTACAGCTGCTTTTCGGGGCCATTATATTCCTCCTGGTTTAATGGCTATGAAGGTAACAAAGTTTTTGAGTTTGACCCAGTGTACCAAGACCATGGCAGAGTATCTGCATACTTTCAACAATCTTGCTCGTTATGTGCCTGAGTATGTCAACACAGAGGTTAAGAAGATTGCTACTATGAAGAGGGGTTTGAGCCCCAAGCTCCTAAAGTCAATGGGAAACTCTTCCAGGACACAGTTCAATGACTTCGTCAGTGACTGTTTGCGGATACATGGGTGTATGCCGAGTCTCTGAGTGATGAGTGATTGTCAACGGGTTTGATGCGCATGTTCTTTGGCTTGTGTTGTGCAGGTGTCGAGCACGGGGACAGTGATCGAGGGCAAGGTGAAGGTCAAGTTGAGACGTGCCGTGCCGACGGACTGGGTGCGATGAAGGATGGGCGTGCCGTGCGGCGGACGTGCCATGCCGATGTATCGAGCAGTGAAGGGCGGACGTGAGGCTTGGACTGAGGGACCGGAGTGCCTGAGGATCAGCTGTGGTGGCTGGCAGCCTGGGACAGCGACGAGTGGAGACTTGCGGGGCACGGTGTTGCTCGGGTCGAGGACCTAGGGACACGTGTCGGTGGATGGGGTGCACGGGCGGTGCATCCCCTCTACAGCTCCGGTTTGGTGGTTGAGCCAGGGAAAAACCACCGGGTGGACGGTTTCCGAGTTTGGGCCTCAAAACTCGGGTGCTCGGTTTCCAGGTTGAGCCACAAAACCTGGGCGCGGATGGTTTCTGAGTTTGGCCACAAAACTCGGGTGATGGGCCGGTTTCCGAGTTTGGGCCTCAAAACTCGGGCGCTGCGGGTTTCTGAGTTTGGGCCACAAAACTCAGGCTGGAGGCTGGTTTCCCGGTTTGGGCCTCAAAACCGGGGGTTGCTAGAAAAGGCTGGTTTCCCGGTTTGGGCCACAAAACCGGGGGTGCAGAGCGAGGGCGGCACGTGGCGGCGATCCAGAGGTTGCGTCGAGGCAACGCTTCGGTTCGAGCGGGCGTGGCCGTCGGATCTACCTACCACCGCGGGTTGGACCAGAATAGCCTTAGGGTTTAGCTGGTTCGCCCTGTAATTAGTTTAGAGAGGGGTAGAGTAGGAAATAGGCTTAGTCTAGGTTAGTATAAGTAGTCCAGGGGAGACACCCTCCTCCCTATCTCAGTTATTTCAGTTTTAGCCATCTCATTTGCTTCCTGCACTTAGGGTTTCCTGCTCTCCCATCCCCTGCTGTAGCTGAGATCCGCAGAGAGACTTGCAACTCTGTGTACTGTTGATTCTGAGGAAAGGAGGCCGTAACCTCCTTGTCGTAGCGTGTGTTTGCGCTTCGGCTTGCAATTCGTGTTTGTGATTCGCGTTTTGTTCGTGTTCTTCGCGGAATCCTTTTTCCCCACGATTTTCCCGTCGCTTGATCTCTTTGCTCGGTTCATTTTTTGCAATTCCGTTTGAACTGGTTTGTTCTAGATCGTGAGGCACTTCTTTCCACCGAAGGAATCATCCTCTAACCTCACGGTCTAGGAGATCGATCGATTTTTCGTTTCGGGTCAAGTTTTCTCCCTTCCCCCGAAATTCTTCGATTCATCGATTTGGAGATAGGTTCGAGCCATGATCTCTTAGAGATAGCTCACTATACTCTTTGTGACTCTTCTCACCAAGTTTGATCCCTAGAGGATTTGTTTTGGGTGAGATCGAGTTGAATCGGTGAACTAACAGCCTGAATCGGGGTGATCGGACGCTGCCTGTTCAACGACCGGACGCTGTCAGTGAGTCCGGTCGATGAACACCTTCGCTGTGTTCGGTTCGTGACTTGACCGGACGCACCTTTCGCTAAGTGACCGGACTCGCTCATTGTACTGTTCACTTGGCTTGTTTTTTGTGACCGGACGCACTGCTCTCGACCGGACGCTCGTCTCTGGTGAGTCCGGTCAGAAACAGTAAGCTCTGAAAACTGTTTTTGCACGACCGGACGCGTCCGGTGGTCAGCGACCGGACGCAGGCAGAGTCCGGTCAGTGCTGATTCAACGCGTTTTCGTCCGCAGTTTGTTCATCCGTCTTTCGATTCGAGATCCCTTTGGTGCGTTGGATTCCTAACTTCGTGCTCTACAGAATTTGGGCTTCCCGCTTTACAAAATAGCCTGAATCCCCCTCGCGTTGCTCGGGGGAGGTTGAGGTTACCCAAAACCCATCCTGTCACTAGTTGACTTGCGTGAACTTGGGTGAGGAAGTTTTTGTGGTGCCTCGCTGTGATCCTAGGGATCATCCACTCTCTTCCAAGGGTCATGGGCATCACGTTTTCGGTAGTAGCTCTTGGGGATTGATTTTGGAACACTTGGCCAAAGTTTCGAGAGAAATTTTATTGGCTCCCATTCACCCCCCCCTCTGGTCGCCTTGCTTTTGCATTCTCGGTCCTTCAATTGGTATCGGAGCGGGTTAAGGATCTTCCACCTTAGCCGGTTCCAGATCCACAGAAGGCGACATGGATCGCGGCGTGGGCAAACCGCCGTTCTTTGATGGGACAAACTATGCGTATTGGAAGATACGCATGTCGGCCTATCTGCAGAGTTTGGGTGCTTCTATTTGGGATATTTGCAACTCTGCTGATTACGTGGTCTTGGCTGCTCGTGTTTCTCAGCAACAGATCGATGAGCACGATGCCAGTAGCCGAGCCCGTAATGCTCTCTTTTCTTGTTTGAGCATGGGTGAGTTTGATCGTGTTTCTCACCTTGCTACGGCTCGGGAGATCTGGGACACCCTCATGCGTTTCCATGAGGGCACCTCTCAAGTCAAAACCCGACTCTACGAGTCGTTCAAGCGTGAGTATGAGAACTTTCGACATCAGCCTGGCGAGAGCATAGAAAGTTTATTCGCTCGCTTTCAGGTGATTGTCAACAGGATGAGGGCTAACAAGGAGCAGTTGCCTTTTGACGATCATGAGCATGCTTTGAAGCTCTTGCACACTCTTGATCGGTCGGTGTGGGATTCCAAGGTTCAGGCGATCATCGAATCGCCTAACTATGAGACCCTCACCTGCGACGAGCTCTTTAGTAAGCTCAAGTCCAGTGAGATTGACACCACGTCGAGGGCTTCTTATGCGAATCCTTCTGGCCCGACTATGGCTTTGGTTTCTGGTTCTTCTAACCCCTCTGCTGGCTTTGAACTTTCTTCACTCTTTTCTGTCACAGAGGACCAGCTTGAGTCATTGGGGGATGACGAGTTGGCAATGCTCGCCAACCGGTTCACGCGGTTCCACAACAACCGCATGAACCGTCGCCGCGGTGGAGGACGCTCAGGATGCTATGAGTGCGGCGACCCCGACCACTTCATCGCCAACTGCCCCAAGAAGAAGCATTCATCTGGGAAGGGCGATCATGGGCACAAGTACGACTCCGGCAAGCGCAAGGAGAAGTACGTCCCCGCGAGGCACAAGCGAAGGGGCGGCTTCGACAAGGAGTACATCAAGAAGAAGTACTTGGAGAAGGCCCAGGCTGAGCAGCGTGCGTTCTTCGCCACGCTCAGCGACGTCGATGGCTCGGATGACGACTCCGCTTGCTCATGCGATGATGAGTCCGAGAAGAAGAAGAGAATCGAGGACAAGCTGAACGGTCTCTGCTTCTTCGCCGACGACGACGGCCTCTGCACCATGGCGCTTGGTGATGAAGTCGACGGCAAGCTGGAGCACATCCCTCGGAACAACGACGACGACGACGACTCCTCCCAGGTATCTCTCACCCACGACGAGCTTTCTGCTGAGGTCGAGAAGCTTATTGCCGCGCTCCTTAGTCAGGACAAGTTGCTTAGGCGTGCCGCTAGAGAACGCAAGGAGTTTAGGCAGAAGTGGGAAGACACGGTGAGGGAGCTTGAGTTTGCCAAGTCCACCGTGGTTGTGTCGGAAGAGGTTGAGTGTGAGTCGTGCACCACGCACATGACTGATCTTCTCACTTTGAGAGGAAAGTATGCTGCGTTGGTTGGAGAGCTGGATGAGATGAGGGCCAGACCCTCTTTGCTGGGTGCATGCAAGACCTGTCCCGTCTTGCAATCTGAGTTGGCAGAGAAGAATGCCAAGATTGTGTCTCTTGAGGAGGCCAGCTCAGGTAGCACTGGAGTGGCGAGGTGCGTTTTGTGCGAGGGCTTGGAGCTGGAGATTGCCAATGTGAAGCATGGCAAGATGCAAACCGAGGAAGAAAACACATACCTTCGGACCATCTTGTCATGGGTCTCCTGTAGTGAGCCGCAGCTCGGGATGATGATCTCCCAATTCAAGCGAGCTGCTGGGGCTCATGGTGTAGGTTTTGCTCAGGGTGTTGATCTTTCTGCTTTTGGGAAGATTGGAGAGTCGAGTGGTTTGAATCCATGTGAGAAGCCTAACTCCATCACTACTCCCAAGCTTGCCAAACTTCCACCCAAAGAGCCTGCCAAGCCTACCACCAAAGATGGTGTGGTTGAGGAACCCCCGAGAGCTCCTCCCAAGAACCAAATTTGGGCACCCAAGCCAAACCACCTCAAGAACAAGCTTGATGCTATGCCACCCATTAGAGAGGAGTGTTTGCCTTAGAAGGGCAAAGTGAACCACACCCACAGCCCTGGTCACCAACAACCCCTTTTGCATGCGGTGAGGTACCAGTGTGATTTCTGTGGGAGGGATGGTCACTTGATCGAGTTCTGTTTCCGGCGCAAGCGAGAGGCGCGCCGTACTCGGGAGATGGAGAACCCGGACATGTACCATCCAACTCATGGTGGACATGTGCCGAAGGCTCAGGGGAGAGCTGCTAGGCCCAGACGTCAAGGTCCCCGGCCTAGGCAGGAGATGAGAGCCCCTAGGAGGGAGACTAGGCCTAGAGGTCCAGCACCTCAGTTTGTTAGGCCTAGGCAGGAGAGAGCTCCGAGGAGAGACGCTAGAGCAGTTGAGCCCCAGGCTCCTAGGCGTAGATCTCGTAGAGAGCGTGCCCGACGGGGTCCTGCTTTTGCAGGTAATGGACCCCGTGGCGGAGGCTTAGATGAGCGCTTTCCCCCACCGCAGTTTGAGTACCGCGGTGAGCGCTTCTTCCCCAGCGGACCACGTTTTCCTGTACGTGGTGATCGCTACCCCCGTAGACAGGCTAGGAATAGTTTTTACACTGACCGTTCTTTTGAGCAGCCGGCCCAACACTGGTATTCTCCTTACTTCACTAACCCCAGTGTTGGACTGTATGCTCACCCTATGTCTTTTTATTGATGTAGGTGAGACGGTTGGAGGACATTTGGTTGGTGGATTCTGGTTGCTCGAGGCACATGACCGGAAACGCCAAGTGGTTCTCCAGCCTTAGCCCGGTCGCCGGAAAGGAGTACATAACCTTCGGCGACAATTGTAAAGGTAAGGTATTGTCTCGTGGGACGGTGCGGGTTAATGAGCACTTTGTGTTGCGCGATGTTGCTCTTGTTTCTAACCTGCATTTTAACCTTCTTTCTGTTTCGCAACTTTTTGATGATGACTATGAGATTCGTTTTAAACCGAACCTTAGTCGCATCTTAGATCCTCAGGGCGATCTTGTATGTCTGATTTCGCCCTTTGGGAAAGTCTTTCGCGCGAATTTCTCGGAGTCGTTTGGTTCTTCTCACTGTTTTTTGGCTAGTCCTTCTTCCTCCGATCTTTGGAAGTGGCATAGGAGGCTCGGTCATTTAAGCTTCGACTTGCTTGCAAGACTTAGCTCACTTGGCCTAATCCGAGGATTGCCCAAGCTTTCGATGGAGAAGGATCTAGTTTGCCATTCTTGCAGACATGGGAAGATGGTTGCCGCTCCCCACCATCAAGTGACTAAGGTCATGACCTCGCACCCCGGAGAGCTTTTACACATGGACCTTGTTGGTCTGGCTCGGGTGAGCTCGGTTGGTGGCAAGTGGTATGTTTTGGTTGTTGTTGACGACTTTTCGAGATATTCGTGGGTCTTCTTTTTGACTGAGAAGACTGAGACTTTCTCCTTCGCTCGCAATCTGATTTTGCGTCTTCAGAACGAGTTCCCTTTGAACTCGATGCGAGCTATTAGAAGTGATAATGGTTCCGAAATCAAAAATTCGGATTTTGAGAAGTTTTGTAACCACCTTGGCTTGGAGCATCAGTTTTCTTCCCCCTACACACCGCCCCAAAATGGTGTTGTAGAGAGGAAGAATCGGACCCTTGTTGAGATGGCCAGGACGATGCTTGATGAGCATAGGACTCCTAGGCGCTATTGGGCCGAAGCTATGAACACTGCATGCTATATTTCCAATCGCATTTTTCTAAGAGCTTTCTTGAAAAAGACTTCTTATGAGTTGCGTTTTGGCAAACTGCCCAAGGTGAGTTATTTTCGAGTTTTTGGTTGCCATTGTTTTATACTCAAAAAGGGCAACTTGGACAAATTTGAATATCGTTCTTCTGACGGTGTGTTTTTGGGTTATGGCACTCACACTCGAGCTTATCGTGTACTTAACCTTGACACTAACCGAGTCATGGAGACATCCGATGTCACCTTCGACGAGACCATGGTTTGTCCTTCTTCTCGTTTTGAGCGTGCAGGTGATCATGAGGTTGGTGAGCCTCTTTTTGATGACGAGGACGAGGGTGCTGAAGGTATGGATGATCCAGCACCCCCTCCACCTGCCGCGCCGCAAAGAGCGGCCTCGACGACGACTCACGGCCCCGACACCTCTTCTTCCTGGGGGCCGTGGGATCCGCCACCCCAAGCGGTACCATTTGTACCCGGGGAGGCACCAGCTGCTGTTGAGGGGGAGGCTACTTCAGCTCGGGAGGCGCCACGACATATCCAGCGCCAGCACCCGCCTCAGCAGATGATCGGCAACATCGACGAACGGGTCACTCGGTCCAGGTCACAGCAAATCTCGCACTTCGCTCATTCGTCTTTTGTTGCTAATTTTGAGCCCCGAGATGTTGGACACGCTTTGACGGATCCGGATTGGGTTAATGCCATGCATGAGGAATTAGAAAATTTTGAGCAAAATCGGGTTTGGGTTCTAGTTCCACCTCCACCTGACTGTAAGCCTATTGGGACAAAATGGGTTTTCAAAAACAAGCAAGGAGAGGATGGCCACGTTGTTAGAAACAAGGCCCGGCTTGTAGCGAAAGGCTATAGTCAGAAGGAGGGGATAGATTATGAGGAGACGTTTGCTCCTGTAGCTCGTTTGGAGGCTATTAGGATACTCTTGGCTTTTGCTGCATCCAAAGGCTTCAATCTTTTTCAAATGGATGTCAAGAGTGCCTTCTTAAACGGCTACATAGAGGAGGAGGTTTATGTTGAGCAACCCCCCGGTTTTGAAAATCCCAAGTTTCCAAACCATGTCTTTAAACTTCATAAAGCTTTATATGGTTTGAAACAAGCCCCTAGAGCCTGGTATGATAGGTTGAAAACTTTTTTGCTTGCTAAGGGTTTTAAAATGGGATGTGTAGATAAAATGCTCTTTCTCCTCCGGCAAGGCAAAGACACGCTCTTGGTCCAGATTTACGTGGATGATATCATTTTCGGTGGTTCTTCTCATGCTCTGGTTGCCAAGTTTGCAGATACTATGAGCAGGGAGTTCGAGATGAGCATGATGGGCGAGCTGACATTCTTTCTCGGGTTGCAAATCAAGCAATCCCGAGAAGGGACATTTGTGCACCAGGGCAAGTACACCAAGGACTTGCTGAAGCGGTTCGATATGGGTGAGGCCAAGCCTCTTCCAACACCCATGTCGACGATGACTGCCCTGGATGCAGATGTGGATGGAGAAGCAGTGGACCAGAAGGAGTACCGCAGCATGATCGGGTCGCTCCTCTACCTGACGGCGACACGCCCGGACATCCAGTTCGTGGTGTGTCTGTGTGCGCACTTTCAGGCGTCGCCGCGCACCTCTCACCGTCAGGTGGTGAAGCGGATTTTCAGGTACCTTCGTTTCACGCCTGAGTTCGGGATTTGGTATTCTGCTTCCTCCACCCTCTCCCTTTGCGGTTATTCGGATGCTGATTTTGCTGGTTGTCGTATTGAGCGCAAGTCCACTTCTGGGACTTGCCAGTTTATTGGTTCTTCTCTTGTTTCGTGGTCTTCTCGCAAGCAGTCTAGCATCGCTCAGTCCACTACGGAGGCTGAATATGTTGCTGCGGCTAGCTGCTGTTCCCAGTTGCTTTGGATGATGGCCACTTTGCGTGATTTTGGTCTGAGCTTTTCTCGCGTGCCTTTGCTTTGTGACAGCACGAGTGCCATTAGCGTTGCTAAGAACCCCGTGCTTCACTCGAAGACCAAACACATTGATGTGCGCTTTCATTTTCTGCGAGACCACCAGGAGAAGGGTGATATCGACCTTCGCCATGTCGATACTCATCATCAACTGGCTGATATTTTCACCAATCCTTTAGACGAATCAACCTTTAATCGGTTGAGGGGTGAGCTTGGTGTGTGTTTCCCCTTTTAGATGGGGGAAACATTTTGGATCTTGTATATTTGACTGACTCTTTTCTTTTGCATTTTAGCATACGCATTCACATTCTGAGCTTCATGTTTATAATCACTAGAATGTAACTATGCTCTATTTAGTATGCTCCGATGCTTATATGGATGCTTGTCGCTTTTGCTCTTCCTGATCACTAGTACATGTTATGAGCTGAGCTATTTTGGAATGGTGAATTTACTTAATAACTTACAATCTGAAAATGTTCACCATTGAGATATGCAACTAGCATGTGTAGGATATGTTGAGTTCACTCGTGCTTTTCATATATGCTAGGTTGCTATGTCTCTAGTTATGAGTCATTCACTTGCTTGGTCTGTTCATATCATGTATAAAATTTGAACCAAGTTTTAGTGAATTGAAAAGATCGGGATGGGATTGCTTGTCAACACCTCATGGTATCGAGACTGTTTCTCATTGCACTTTGAGTTAAACTTGAGCCGTGTAGTGTATGACCGAAACCGTAGCTTCAAGCTTCTGATTGCTTCGGCATAGGCTTCGCTCGGTTGAAAAGTTAGGCAAAGACAAGCTTTCAACCTCTCGCAATCACATGCTAAATAATTGAACTTGTGAAGTCTTCACCGCTGCAACTCCAATATAAAAATGAAATCACAAGTATATGCTTCATTCCTATGCATGATGATTGAACTTTGCTAGGGGTAGTTCACCTTGTATACATGTTTAGCACTTGTCTGGATTCCTATCTATACATGTGTAGTGCTATTCTGATGGTGACTATCTTTGTGTCTAAAAACTGCTCACTTGCTCATATGCTTCATATTTCGTATGTGTGATCAATTTGAGCCTTCGCTATTTGAGTGCTTAGTTGTGCCATTGGAGCTATACCGATTAGAGCATTTTTGCACTCTTTTGATCATATGCCTAAAGCTGCTAACTTGCATTTCTGACTTCATATGCATTTTAGACGGGGGAGTTTTGTTGGCTCAAGGGAAGAGTTTGTGCTTGATAAGTGCATTTTCAACTAAGGGGGAGAGTTTTTGCAAATCATATGTCTCCTGGCGTTCAATTAAGGGGGAGATTTTCAGATCTTTATGCTCTTCTCTTGTTGGACCTAAGGGGGAGTCCCGGGTTGCTTGCACTTGTCGAGGGGAGTTTGCTAGTTGTGTTGAGCCGTTGCCTCTATCTTGAGGGACTAGCAAACATTTTCCTCATTTGGCATCGAGTTTGATTTCGATTGATTCGAAGACTTTTCGATTGTTTTTCAATTGGTTCGGAGTGGATTTCGTGCTAGTTGTGTTGAGCCTCTGTGCCTCTATCTTGAGGGACTAGCACTTTACCATTTTTTAGCTCTGATTTTCAATTGGTTTTCTGCTAGCGGTGTTGAGCCTGTTCTACCTCTTCTTGAGGGCTAGCTTTGCTTTGCTTGGTCGCGTCGAGCCATTGCCCATGTCTTTGGGAACCAAGTTCTCGCTTCTTCCACTTGACCTTCTTCGGCTTTGCTATGCTTTTGGGTCATTTGGTTGAGTTCTCTTCCTCTCCTTCCTCCTACCTTCTTCTTTCATTTTATGATTTGAGTGTGTAGTTGACAATGCACTCATCAAGGGGGAGATTGCGGATACATGGGTGTATGCCGAGTCTCTGAGTGATGAGTGATTGTCAACGGGTTTGACGCGCATGTTCTTTGGCTTGTGTTGTGCAGGTGTTGAGCACGGGGACAGTGATCGAGGGCAAGGTGAAGGTCAAGTTGAGACGTGCCGTGCCGACGGACTGGGTGCGATGAAGGATGGGCGTGCCGTGCGGCGGACGTGCCATGCCGATGTATCGAGCAGTGAAGGGCGGACGTGAGGCTTGGACTGAGGGACCGGAGTGCCTGAGGATCAGCTGTGGTGGCTGGCAGCCTGGGACAGCGACGAGCGGAGACTTGCGGGGCACGGTGTTGCTCGGGTCGAGGACCTGGGGACACGTGTCGGTGGACGGGGTGCACGGGCGGTGCATCCCCTCTACAGCTCCGGTTTGGTGGTTGAGCCAGGGAAAAACCACCGGGTGGACGGTTTCCGAGTTTGGGCCTCAAAACTCGGGTGCTCGGTTTCCAGGTTGAGCCACAAAACCTGGGCGCGGATGGTTTCCGAGTTTGGCCACAAAACTCGGGTGATGGGCCGGTTTCCGAGTTTGGGCCTCAAAACTCGGGCGCTGCGGGTTTCTGAGTTTGGGCCACAAAACTCAGGCTGGAGGCTGGTTTCCCGGTTTGGGCCTCAAAACCGGAGGTTGCTAGAAAAGGCTGGTTTCCCGGTTTGGGCCACAAAACCGGGGGTGCAGAGCGAGGGCGGCACGTGGCGGCGATCCAGAGGTTGCGTCGAGGCAACGCTTCGGTTCGAGCGGGCGTGGCCGTCGGATCTACCTACCACCGCGGGTTGGACCAGAATAGCCTTAGGGTTTAGCTGGTTCGCCCTGTAATTAGTTTAGAGAGGGGTAGAGTAGGAAATAGGCTTAGTCTAGGTTAGTATAAGTAGTCCAGGGGAGACACCCTCCTCCCTATCTCAGTTATTTCAGTTTTAGCCATCTCATTTGCTTCCTGCACTTAGGGTTTCCTGCTCTCCCATCCCCTGCTGTAGCTGAGATCCGCAGAGAGACTTGCAACTCTGTGTACTGTTGATTCTGAGGAAAGGAGGCCGTAACCTCCTTGTCGTAGCGTGTGTTTGCGCTTCGGCTTGCAATTCGTGGGTGTGATTCGCGTTTTGTTCGTGTTCTTCGCGGAATCCTTTTTCCCCACGATTTTCCCGTCGCTTGATCTCTTTGCTCGGTTCATTTTTTGCAATTCCGTTTGAACTGGTTTGTTCTAGATCGTGAGGCACTTCTTTCCACCGAAGGAATCATCCTCTAACCTCACGGTCTAGGAGATCGATCGATTTTTCGTTTCGGGTCAAGTTTTCTCCCTTCCCCCGAAATTCTTCGATTCATCGATTTGGAGATAGGTTCGAGCCATGATCTCTTAGAGATAGCTCACTATACTCTTTGTGACTCTTCTCACCAAGTTTGATCCCTAGAGGATTTGTTTTGGGTGAGATCGAGTCGAATCCGTGAACTAACAGCCTGAATCGGGGTGATCGGACGCTGCCTGTTCAACGACCGGACGCTGTCAGTGAGTCCCGTCGATGAACACCTTCGCTGTGTTCGGTTCGTGACTTGACCGGACGCACCTTTCGCTAAGTGACCGGACTCGCTCATTGTACTGTTCACTTGGCTTGTTTTTTGTGACCGGACGCACTGCTCTCGACCGGACGCTCGTCTCTGGTGCGTTGGATTCCTAACTTCGTGCTCTACAGAATTTGGGCTTCCCGCTTTACAAAATAGCCTGAATCCCCCTCGCGTTGCTCGGGGGAGGTTGAGGTTACCCAAAACCCATCCTGTCACTAGTTGACTTGCGTGAACTTGGGTGAGGAAGTTTTTGTGGTGCCTCGCTGTGATCCTAGGGATCATCCACTCTCTTCCAAGGGTCGTGGGCATCACGTTTTCGGTAGTAGCTCTTGGGGATTGATTTTGGAACACTTGGCCAAAGTTTCGAGAGAAATTTTATTGGCTCCCATTCACCCCCCCTCTGGTCGCCTTGCTTTTGCATTCTCGGTCCTTCACTGTTTGACCCAAGAGAACAATAACAATATCTACAGTGCATCCAATTCACGCAAGAGAGCTTTTGACGCAGGGACACCGCAGGGCAGAAATCAGGTGGCCAACCGTCGTCCTTTTCGTTCAGCAGTGCCGTGCCGGGGGCACGTTTCAAGCCTTCTCAGCGCCGTTCTCCTGGAAATCAACAGCAGGCCAAGACTCAGAAGGTGGCAAAAGGTCAGTCATCGCAGTACAAGATGGGGCCCGGAACTTAGAACTTTGCAGGTAGCTATGTCAAGGGACTATGTTATAACTGTGGCAAGGAAGGGCATCTATCCAGGACATGTCCTAGCCCATGGAAGAAGACCAATCAAGTGCAGGCCCGTGTGCATCATACCTCTCTGGAAGGCATCTCTGAGGGAGAATCCGTGACTGCTGGTATGTTTTCTATCAATGATATCTCTGCAGTTGTCTTGTTTGATTCTGGTTCATCGCATTCTTTCATAAGTCAAGCATTTGCACTTAAGCATAATCAGGAAATGGTAACAATGGATTTTGGATTCCGTATCAATTCAGCTAGTGCAAGTGTGTTATCTAACCAGGTAGTACAAGGGGCGACTCTTGGTTTGGAAGCTAGGTAGTACAGAGTAAGCCTAATAGTTATGCCAGGGTTGTCGTTGGATGTTATCTTGGGAATGGACTGGATGAAAAGGTGGGAAGTGATGATAGATACTGGAAAAAGGATGATATCTTTGAGGGAACCCGAGGAAAATGAGAAGTTTCAAGTGTTCCTTCCTAACAATCTTAACCTCAGTTCGGCAAGTTGTGCAGTTCAAGTATCAGTCCTTCAGGAAATCCCGGTGGTATGCGAGTTTCCTGATGTGTTTCCGGATGAGTTACCTGGTCTACCTCCGGATAGGGATGTGGAGTTTGCAATAGAACTGATACCAGGAACGACACCTATATCCAGAAGACCGTACGGTATGCCTCCCAATGAGTTAGCAGAGTTAAAGGTTCAGCTAAATTAAAGGATCTTTTGGACAAGGGTTTGATTCAACCTAGTTCGTCTGAGTGGGGATGCCCAGCTCTCTTTGTAAAAAAAGAAGAAAGACAAAACTTTGCGTATGTGTGTGGACTATAGGGCTTTGAATGCAGTGACGATCAAGAATAAGTGTCCTCTACCCCGGATTGATATTCTCTTTGATCAGTTAACAAGGGCCAGAGTGTTCTCTAAGTTGGACTTGAGATCGGGTTATCATCAGATCAAGATCAGGCCAAAGGATATACCCAAAACGGCTTTTTCTACTAGGTACGGGTTGTATGAGTATCTTGTCATGTCTTTTGGTTTGACAAAGGCTCCCGCATACTTCATGTACCTAATGAATTCCGTGTTTATGCCTGAGTTGGATCGCTTTGTGGTAGTCTTTTTGGATGACATCTTGGTATATTCGGAGAACGAAGAAGACCATGTGAATCACTTGACGGTAGTTTTGACAAGGCTTTGAGAACATAAATTATATGCTAAGTTCGGTAAGTGTGAGTTTTGGTTGAAGAAAGTTCACTTTCTCGGTCATGTGCTATCAGAAGATGGGATCTCAGTGGATTCAGGGAAAGTACAAGAGGTAATGGATTGGAAAGCTCCAACCTCAGTTACAGAAGTAAGGAGTTTTCTAGGTTTGGCTGGTTATTACCGTCGTTTCATCCCGGATTTCTCCAAGATCGCCAAACCTATGACCTCTTTGCTACAGAAGAATGTCATGTTTGTTTGGACAGAGGAGTGTGAAGCAGCTTTCCGAATCTTACGGGATCTGTTAACCACTGCTCCTGTTTTGGCTCAACCGAATATAGAGAAACCTTTTGATGTGTTTTGTGACGCTCTCACTCTATCTTTTTATTGATGTAGGTAAAATGATTGGAGAACGTTTTGTTGGTGGATTCCGGTTGCTCGAGGCACATGACCGGAAACGCCAAGTGGTTCTCCAGTCTTAGTCCGGTCGCCGGAAAGGAGTTTATCACCTTCGGCGACAACAGCAAAGGTAAGGTGTTGTCTCGTGGGTCGGTGCGAGTTAATGAGCACTTTGTGTTGCGCGATGTTGCTCTTGTTTCTAACTTGCATTTTAACCTTTTCTCTGTTTCGCAACTCTTTGATGACGACTATGAGATTCACTTTAAGCCGAATCTCAGTCGTATTTTGGATCCTCAGGGCAATCTTGTTTGTGGGATTTCGCCCTTTGGGAAAGTCTTTCGTGCGGATTTCTCGGAGTCTTTTGGCATTTCTCGTTGTCTTGTGGCTGGACCTTCCTCCTCTGATCTTTGGAAGTGGCATAGGAGACTTGGTCATTTGAGCTTCGACTTGCTTGCAAGGCTTAGTTCACTTGGCTTAATCCGAGGATTGCCCAAATTATCGATGGAGAAGGATCTTGTTTGCCATTCTTGTAGATATGGGAAGATGGTTGCCGCCCCCCACCATCCAGTGACTCAGATCATGACCAAGCGCCCTGGAGAGCTTTTGCACATGGACCTTGTTGGTCCAGCTCGGGTGAGCTCAGTTGGGGGGTAGTGGTATGTGCTTGTTGTTGTCGACGATTTTTTGAGGTATTCGTGGGTTTTCTTTTTAGCTGAGAAAACCGAGACTTTCTCCTTTGCTCGCAATCTGATTTTGCGTCATCAGAATGAGTTCCCTTTGAACTCAATGAGAGATATTTGAAGTGATAACGGTTCCGAGTTCAAAAACTCGGATTTTGAGAAGTTTTGTGACTCTTTGGGTTTAGAGCATCAGTTTTCTTCTCCCTACACACCGCCACAGAATGGTGCTGTAGAAAGGAAGAATCAGACCCTTGTAGAGATGGCCAGGACGATGCTCGATGAGCATAGGACTCCTAGGCGATATTGGGCCGAGGCTATGAGCACTGCATGCTACATTTCCAATCGCATTTTTCTCCAAGCTTTCTTGAGAAAAAGATTTCTTATGAGTTGCGTTTAGGAAAACTGCCCAAAGTGAGTTATTTTAGGGTTTTTGGTTGCCATTGTTTTATACTCAAAAAGGGCAACTTGGACAAATTTGAGTCTCGTTCTGCAGACGGTGTATTTTTGGGTTATGGCACTCATACTCGTGCTTATCGTGTACTTAACCTTGATACTAACCGAGTCATGGAGACATCAGATGTCACCTTCGACGAGACCATGGTTTGTCCTTCTACTCGTTTTGAGCATGCAGGTGACCATGAGGTTGGTGAGCCTCTTTTTGATGATGAGGACGAAGGTGCTGAAGGGATGGATGATCCAGCACCTCCTCCACCTGCTGTGCCGCAAGGAGCGGCTTGTACTACGACTCACGGCACCGGACCTTCTTCCTCTACTACATGGGGGCCGTGGGATCCGCCACCTCGAGAGGTACCTTTTGTACGCGAGGAGGCACCAGCTGCTGTTGAGGGGGAGGCTACATCAGCACGGGAGGCACCACGACACATCCAGCGCCAACACCCGCCTCAGCAGATGATCGGCAGCATCGGTGAACGTGTCACTCGGTCAAGGTCACAACAAATCTCTCACTTTCCTCATTCTGCATTTGTTGCTGATTTTAAACCCCGAGATGTTGGACACGCTTTGATGGATCCGGATTGGGTCAATGCCATGCATGAGGAGAAATCGGGTTTGGGTTCTTGTTCCTCTTCCTTCTGAGTGTCATCCTATTGGGACAAAATGGGTTTTCAAAAACAAACAAGGAGAAGATGGCCATGTTGTGAGAAACAAGGCCAGACTTGTAGCCCAGGGATATAGTCAGAAGGAGGGGATAGACTATGAGGAGACTTTTGCTCCTGTAGCTCGTTTGGAGGCAATTAGGATACTCTTGGCTTTTGCTGCATCCAAAGGATTTAAACTTTTTCAAATGGATGTCAAGAGTGCCTTCTTGAACGGCTACATAGAAGAGGAGGTGTATGTGAAACAACCCCCTGGTTTCGAAAATCCCAAGTTTCCAAACCATGTTTTTAAACTTCACAAAGCTTTGCATGGTTTGAAACAAGCCCCTAGAGCCTGGTATGATAGGTTAAAAACCTTTTTGCTCTGCTAAGGGTTTTAAAATGGGATGTGTGGATAAAACGCTCTTTCTCCTCAAGCAAGGCAGCGACACTCTCTTGGTCCAGATTTACGTGGATGATATCATTTTCGGTGGTTCTTCTCACGCTTTGGTTGCCAAGTTTGCAGACACTATGAGCAGGGAATTTGAGATGAGCATGATGGGCGAGTTGACATTTTTCCTCGGGTTGCAAATCAAGCAATCCCGGGAAGGGACGTTCGTGCACCAGGGTAAGTATACCAGGGACATATTGAAGAAGTTCGATATGGGTGAGGCCAAGCCTCTTCCAACACCCATGTCGACCACAACGGCCCTGGATGCGTATGTGGATGGAGAAGCTGTGGACCAGAAGGAGTACCGGAGTATGATCGGGTCGCTGCTGTACCTGACGGCGACACGCCCGGACATTCAGTTCGCGGTGTGTCTGTGCGCGCGATTTCAGTCATCGCCGCGCACCTCGCACCGTCAGGCGGTCAAGCGCATTATGAGGTACTTATCCTTCACTCTAGAATTTGGGATTTCGTATTCTGCTTCCTCCACCCTCTCCCTTTGCGGTTATTCTAATGCCGATTTTGCTGGTTGTCGCATTGATCGCAAGTCCACTTCTGGGACTTGCCAATTTATTGGTTCTTCTCTTGTTTCGTGGTCTTCTCGCAAGCAGTCTAGTGTCGCCTAGTCTACCACGGAGGCTGAGTATGTTGCTATGGCTAGCTGTTGTTCCCAGTTACTCTGGATGATGGCCACTTTGCGTGATTTTGGTCTGAGCTTTTCTCGTGTTCCCTTGCTTTGTGACAACACGAGTGCGATTAGCATTGCTAAGTACCCCGTGCTGCACTCTAAGACCAAACACATTGATGTGCGCTTTCATTTTCTACGAGACCACTATGAGAAGGGTGATATCGACCTTTGCCATGTCGATACTCATCATCAGTTGGCTGATATTTTCACCAAGCCTTTGGACCAATCAACTTTTGCTAGGTTGAGAGGTGAGCTTGGTGTGTGTTTCCCCTTTTAGATGGGGGAAACATTTTGACTTTCGTATTTTAAACTGACTTGGTGTTTTTCATTTGGTTTCTTCATGCATCTGTGCATTTCATCTTGCATATTTACCTTCAGAGCTTCATATATATACTCTTTAGAATGTAACTATGCTCTGTATAGTATTTGCTCCGATGCTTTATGATGATGCTATAGCTTATGCTCTTTCTGATCACTGATACATGTTGTGAACTGAGCTATTTTATAAATGGTGAATTTGCTTAATGAACATAAAACTTGAAAATGTTCACCATTGAGATATGCAACTAGCATGTGTAGAATGTGTTGAAATCACTTGTGCTCTTCATATATGCTAGGTTGCTATGTCTCTAGTGTTGAGTCCTTCACTTGCTTGGTATGTTCATATTCTGCTTTAAATTTTGAACCAAGTTAAGTGAATTGGAAAGATCGAGATGGTATTGCTTGTCGGCACATCAGAGTTTCGAGACTATTTCTCATTGCACTTTGAGTTAAACTTGAGCTGTGTAGTGTATGACCGAAACTGTTGCTTTAAGCTTCTGATTGCTTCTGCATAGGCTTCGCACAGTTGAAAAGTTGGCAATGACAAGTTTTCAACCTCTCGTAATCGCATGCTGAAATTTAAAACTTGTGTAATTTAACCGCTGCAACTCCGATAAAATTTGGATACACAAGTCTATGTTTCATTCTATAGCATGATGATTGAACTATGCTAGGGGTAGTTCACCTCGTATACATGTTTAGCACTTGTCTGACTTCCTGTCTATACATGTTTCGTGCTATTTTGATGGTGAATACCTTTTTGGCTGAAAACTGCTCGTTTTGCTCACATGTTCATATTTCATATTTAGTGATCAGTTTGAGCCTTTGCTAGCTTCTTATGGATGTTGTTGAGTCACAGGATCAGAACTGTGTAGAGCACCTTTCACTACTAGAGAATAGGCCTTTGGACGATTTGCAAAATCAGCATTAGTCACGGAAAAATTTGCGTCCGGGACTAGAAAGGTCTTTAGCCCCGGTTGGTAACACCAACCGGGGCTAAAGTTCCCCTGCCCAACGGCTCAATTGTCAGAGGGACCTTTAGCCCCGGTTGGTGTCACCAACCGGGGCTAAATAGCCCCGGTTGGTGACACCAACCGGGGCTAAATGTTGGCATCTTTAGCCCCGGTTGGTGTTACCAACCGGGACTAAAAGGTTTTGTCCCAGTTGTTTTATCCAGCCGGGGCTAAATGTTGGCATTTAGCCCCGGCTGGGAATAAGGACCAGCGCTAAATGTCCCTGCCGAAATTTGAACTGTTCTTCTACCTCCAGCCGTGCCCGAGCTCCTGTCTTCATTTTATCTTCATTCAGTCACTTGCTTGCTTGTTGGCTCTCTCCGATGATTTTTGTTTGTTAACACATCTCCGACGATTGATTTATTTCATCACATCTACGCCGCCATTGACTCCTTGAAAGGTTACTAACTTCAGTTTTTCATTTTTGTAGCCACCACTTGTATATATGGTTTTTGAAGCTATTTTGAGTTCATTGACTTGATAGTTCAAATTAGTACTCTAAAAACAAAATATGACCGTTTAATTAGTTTATTTTAATCTTTTAGAGAAATAGAGATCATTTAAATCATTTTTTACAAAAAATAGAAATATATAATACTTTAGTTTACAAAATGTGACTGGTTTAATTAGTTTATTTTAATCTTTTAGAAATATATAATACTTTAGTTTACAAAATATGACTGGTTTAAATTATTTCATTAAAGTAATTAGTATATATACCTTATAATTTAGTTATGTGATATATACCATATAATTTCATTTGTTTATAAGAATGAGAGATATAATTATGTGATATGTCATATAATGCAGACGATGACACGTCACTGGATGTACAATGCGGATCGTCGCTCAAAAGAGTTCATTGACGGCGTGCATTATTTTTTAAGAGTGGCCGAGGCAAACAAGCGGAATGGTTTTATGTGTTGTCCATGTGCCCTTTGTAATAATTCGAAGGAATATTCTAGCTCAAGGAGTCTTCACTCACACTTGTTCAAGTCGGGTTTCATGCCAAACTATAGTTGTTGGACGAAGCATGGAGAAACTGGGGTTATGATGGAAGAAGGTGAAGAAGAACAATTGGACCCTGACGACGACATTATTGCTCAATACAGTGACTTTGGTGATACTGCAATGGGAGAAGGTGAAGAAGAGGCAAGTGCAGAAGACACACTCGCTGAAGATGATGCTCTTGGTGATGTCATTCGTGATGCACAAAGAGATGGCGAAAGTGAAAAGGAGAAGGCTAAGTTTGACTGTATGCTAGAGGATCACAGGAAATTACTATATTCGTCTGCTGCAGATGGACAAAAAAAGTTGGGTACAACACTTGAGTTGCTACAATGGAAGGCACAGAATGGTGTATCTAACAAGGCATTTGGACAATTATTGAAGATTATAAAACAAAAGATGCTTCCGAAGCCGAACGAATTGCCCGCCACTACGTACGAAGCAAAACAAGTCGTCTGTCCTTTGGGTTTAGAAATCCAGAAGATACATGCATGTCCTAATGACTGCATCCTGTACCATGGCAAGGAATACGAGAATTTGGATGAATGCCCTGTATGTAAAGCGTTACGATATAAGATTAGGCGAGATGACCCTGGCGATGTTGAGGGTGAAGAACGTCCACGGAAGAAAATTGAAGGACCGAGAATGCAATAGCAAGGCAACCAGAGGGGGGTGAATGGGAGCACAAAAATCTCTTTCGAAACTTTGGCCTTTTGTCCCCAAAATCAACCCCAAGAGCTTCTATCGAAACCGTGATGCTCACGACCCTTGGAAGAGGGTGGATGAACCATAGGATCACAGCGGAGCACCACAAAGCAATAGCAAACCAATTGTCAAAAGCACCGGATCAAGTTTGCCCCTTGAAAACCGAGTCCCGAACGTAGATTGGAGACTACGTCGAGAAATCCCCAAATACCGAAGCTAACAAGTAGCAAAGATACTTAGAGATGTTTCTTGGCTAACTATAGGGCCAAACAAGAAGTCCAAAAACCAAGCGGAAAGGCCGAGAGACCAAATGCAGTAAAAAGCACTAGTCTGCAAGTTCCCGGACTATCCGCGGGTACGGTCCCGGACTGTCCGCGGTACTGCCGGACTGTCTGCGAGCGAGGGGCGGACTGTCCGCCGGCAAAACTCACCAAACAGCAAAGCTGCTGAAGTCCCCTGGACTGATCCCGGACTGTCCGCGACCCACAACTGCGGACTGTCCGCCGGTCATGAAAAATCAAATCAGCCGAAGAACACAGCCACTGACTCGGCTGATCCCCGATGCCCGGACTGTCCGCCGGTCAGGTGGCGGACTATCCGCGGCTGTCCAGTGAGGGCGATTTTGATCGCCCTTCACCCAAATCACTCCCAAATCGATCCAAACCAAAATCCCTTGATCCCAAACTTGGAGAGGATGATCACGAGGTAGTTAGGAGACTATCCCCAAGAAATCATCCGCTCAAATCGATTCAATCACCGGGAAATCGAGAGGGGAGGAGTATGAACGATAAAGCGACACGAAAACGAAATCAACCCAATCTACTTGTTTGTGATGAGTTAGATGAATTTCTTCGGTGGAAATGATCTCCTCGCTATATAGAACAAGTTGATTCAAATGGATTTCGCAAAGACGCACTAGAGAGGGAGATCGAGTGACGGGAAAATCGCGGAGAAACGAAGAACGCGAAGAACATGTACAAAACGTGAATCAAGTCATCGATCTGCAACCGTGTGGCTACCACATGCTACAACAGTGAGATTACGGTCTCACTTCCTCAAAATCTCCAGTACACAGAGGTATGGTTCTCTGCGGATCTCAGCTAGCTACAGTAGAGGATTGGGAGAGCAGGAAACCCTAGAAGCAATGAGCAAATGACTGAGATAGAATGGGAGAAGGGTGTCTCCCTCTACTTATCCTAATTCTAATTCCTACACTACCCCTCACTAATTACAGAGCAAACCAGCTAAACCCTAGGGTTATTCTGGACCAACTCGTGGTAGGTGGTGATCCGACGGCCACGCCCGCACAACTGGTAGCGTTGCCTCGACGCAACCTCACCGATTGCCGCCACGTGCCGCCACCGCTCTGCTTGTCCTTTCCCGGACGTCGCACCCCCGGTGTTGTGGCCCAAACCGGGAAACCAGCCTTCACAGCCAACCCCCGGTTTTGAGGCCCAAACCAGGAAACCAGCCGACCAGCACCTGAGTTTTGTGGCCCAAACTCACCAAACCCGCAGCACCCAGGTTTTGAGGCCCAACCCTGGAAACCGTCCTCAGCCCGAGTTTTGTGGCCCAAACTCGGAAACCATAAGCGCCCAGGTTTTGAGGCCCAAACCTGGAAACCGTCCACTCGGTGGTTTTTCTGTGGCTCAACAACCAAACCGAGTCGTAGAGGGGATGCACCTCCCGTGCACCCCGTCCACCGACATGTGTCCCCAGGTCCTCGACCCGAGCAACACCGTGACCGCAAGTCTTCGCTCGTCGCTATCCCAGGCTGTCAGCCACCACAGCCAATCCTCGAACCACCGGTCCCTCAGTCCAAGCCTCACGTCCGCCCTTCGCCACTCTCGGTCCATCGGCCCGGCACGTCTCTACTTGACCTTCACCTTGCCTTTGATCACTGTATCCGTGCTCGACACCTGCACAACACAAGCCAAAGAACATGCGCATCATCCCAGTTGACAATCACTCATCACTTAGAGACTCGGCATACACCCATGTATCCGCAATCTCCCCCTTGATGAGTGCATTGTCAGCTACCAACACAAATCATAATAAAATAGAAGAAGGAAGGAAGAAAGAGAGAGAACTCGACCAAATGACCCAAAAGCATAGCAAAGACGAAGAAGGTCAAGTGGAAAGAGCAAGACAACTTGGTTCCCAAAGACATGGGCAACGGCTCGACGCAACCAAGCAAAGCAAAGCTAGCCCTCAAGAAGAGGTAGAACAGGCTCAACACCGCTAGCGAGAGAACTTGATACCAATTGAAGAATCAACTAAAAATCAAACAAAACAGAGCTAGCCCTCAAGAAGAGGCAGAACGGGCTCAACACCGCTAGCAAAGCAGCTCAATACCAACTGTTACCAACTCAAGGATAAAAGAGTTCGTTACCAATTGAAAAGCTGAAAACCAAGTGAAGAGCTGAAAAAGTTTGCTAGTCCCTCAAGAAAGAGGCACAGGCTCAACACAACTAGCAAACTCCCCCTCAAATAGTGCACACAACCCAGGGAACACATGATTTGTCAGTATTTTCTCCCCCTTAGTTGAAAATGCACCAACAAGCAAATGTGCACAAGCACTCAAGTTTCTCCCCCTGTGAAGGACCAAAAGTGCCAAACCAAGGCGACCAGAGGGGCGGGGTGAATGGGAGCCTCAGAATTTGTTCACAGAAACCACGGCCTCAGTCCCAAAAAAAATCAATCCCAAAAACTTTGTTCTTTGAAGTGATGCCCACGACCCTTAAGAAGGAGGGTGGATTGTGGCGGAACCGTCCTGATTATAAGAGCTCAAGTATTATCTTAGTCAAATCCGTCTGACTTCGACCCATACTTGAACCCATATAACCCCGGTAGTCCGGAAATCTCGAAGGATTTCTTACACTAGAACATACAGGATCGCATCGTTCAAAGGTTACATCCGTAAAGAGACATCACAGTGAATTGAAAACGGAATTTAAACATCAGAGTGCGGAAATAAACAGAGTTATTACAATACTGAGTTCAAATAGTGCGGAAGCTGAAATAGTTTGAACACGACCACCACGCACGTGGTCCCAATAAAACATTGTTTTGATACATAAACTCAACACAAGTCATTCCTCCTTTTTAAGATGATGTGCCACCAGCAGTCTCAGTCCGGCAAAAGAAAGGGGAAAGCTTCTGGACGACCCTGCCCTGGGCCTACTCCTCATCACCTTCCACTGGGCAGAGGCAGTGCTTACAATAGCCAAAGTAGACCTGGCCATCTGCAACAAACGGGATAAACCCTGAGTACGGGAATGTACTCAGCTAGACTTACCCGTCCAACTGAAAAAAAACAGACTCCAAGGGTATGCAAGGCTTTTGAGGTAGAGCTGGGATTTTTAGTTGCGAAAAGCTCAGATTTAGATAAGAGGTAATTAGTGAATATGATGAGCTGTTACTTTTAGCCTAATTCTTAATTCTAGGTTATCACCTGTACTAAAACACTCACTTGAATCTAACAACCAATAATATACTATATCCAGTTGATTTATCCACATTTTAGTTGAACCTTAATCATCACATGGAGTTGTATCGTGGTGAAACTCGCCATAGCTTCCCACTAACCGGGGGAGACGGCGACTCGAATCGAATTCCAAACCAGCTGGTGAAAGACCTTTAATACCAGCCCACACTTTCCCCGTCGGGTCCATGCATTGGGCAACCGCTCGACGCTTGTTCGTGGTGGTAATCGTCGCGGTTCAAGCACGGACCGCCCAATCAGAGTCTGGCGATGGCCTCACGTCGGCAGATCGCAACTTCTGTACTAGAGGGCACGACACGGGTTGAAACCGGCCCGAACAGCTTCTAACCGGCTTTGGGGTCGATGATTACAGCAACGACATATCCCTAAGTAAAAGGGCGCGTTCAAAAATGAACGAGGGCCAACATCGATACAAACCTACACGATCTAACGGATGGACTGCCCCAAGTTTCCGAACTTGTGCCCTACCATCCCATTGACCGTATTTCACTACAACTCAGGTTCTTTTCCACGATAGCAAATATAGCCAACCGTGATCCGGTAAATACCCATCGGGGTATCACGGAAACATCCTTACTATTACTTTTATTAAGTAGACTAAGCCATTCTACATTATAAAGCAGTAACAGGGTAACAAGGCAGGTAATAATCATTAATCAAGGAATGGTAATGCAGCAAGTAGGATTCAATCAACTCCTATACCTAATGCATCACAATATAAAAAGGACTCAAGTAATTTAGTTATAAAAACTGGGAGACTTAGAATGCTCCGGGGCTTGCCTTGGGTGAAGACTGAGGCCTCGTGGGAGGGGCACTCAGGCAGGTTAGTGTCGGCCGCGGGGTCTGCTTCCTCCGACTGCTGGAGCTCCTGGATCTCCGGCTCGACGCTTGGCTCCTGCTCTTGGTGGGGCTCCGGGAGTGTCGATCCTATTGCATGTGATAAATTATATAAATAACTAATGCGGTGCAAGATGAGGATCATAAGACGAACTTGTTGAACCACTTTTGACATTGGGGTCAACACTATTCAATTCATAAGACAAAATCCGATAATCACCCTTTTCCACTTTTAATTAAATCAAAAGAAATTCCGATTGAACTGCAAGTGCATTTTTTTTTCTAGACTCAGAAAAATCCACAAAAATTCCAGAAAGTCAACAACACCTACTGGACTCTACTGAACAAGTTTCAGGCCAAAATAACTTGCAGAACTGCAGATACAAAAATGACAAGCAAACTGCCCATAAAGGTGCTTTGAACTAGCTCCTTACTCAAACAATGCCAAACAGCAAACTTCATATTTTTCCTGACTTATGCTACTCATAACCAGGCTACTACAGAAAAATTACCATTAGAGCATGAACATACAGGCCTACACAAAAATAACAAACTTATGGCAGAAACGAACATTTGAACTGCAACCCTACTGAAAAAGGGTGTTAAACTCATTTTCACATTTTTCCCAAATTTTACTTTACATTTCGTATTTGTCAAGAAAGTTCCATGATCAGAACCATCATATATTTTCTTACATGAATTTTCAAAGATCCATATAGAAAAGCACAGCTGTAAAGCAACTCTTAGTTTTTCCATAAAACAGATCAAGTTTATATTTTTCTCAGACTCTTCGTGACACACCAAGACTGTACAAATTTTCCCATATTTTATTTCAACATATAAAACACCTTAATGCTTTTTCTAAGAAATCAGCAAAAAGAGACTTTTAATTATAACAGAAACTTTTTCTACATGAACAGTACTTTATAAAATTTTCACAGGCACTAAACACCACAAAGAACTTATACAAATTTTCCCATGAATTAATTCTATCATAAAACACGTATTTCCATTTAATTAAACAAAAGCATATAAACTGAAATAAATAAAAACAGTGAAATAAAAAGCCATCAAAAATATATTCATATTTTTCCATGATAGATCTTCTCATAAACAACCTAACAAAACTGGAAACACTTCATTTGGACTTATAAATCGAGCTGCACAAAAATAACAAGCATTTCTGGAAATTAAAACTAAAAAGAACAACATTTAAATCCATTCATCCGGCTACGCGCACCCGGTCCATAGACCAGCAAGCGGCTGACAAGAGGGGTCCACGGGGTCAACGGACCCACGCGGTCAGAGAGAGCGAAGCAGGGGAGGGTTTGACTGGCGATTTCTCGCCGTCGGTGAGCTCGCCGGCGGCGAGGGTAGGTCCGATGAACTCGTCTCGACGAGACGCATCGAGTGGTGGTGTTGGTTTGGCCGGCGCACGGCCAGAGCGTGTCGGCGACGAGCGGCGGCGCGTGGAGGTGGCGGCGACGTGTGGCTACGCCGTTTCCGGCGGTCGCCGGTGAAATTAGGGGATGCATAGGCTCGAGTGAAACCTAGGGAAGCTATAGAGGAGGTTGGTTTGGCTCGGGTAGCTCCCGAGGAGCTCGACCACGGGCATGGCCGCGGCGGCGGCCATGGCGCTCGGTCGGGGAGATAGGGGGAGGTAGGAGGCGGTAGCGTTGAGGCTCTTCAGTGTTCTCACCTTGCCTTGGCTTGGTGAGGGTCGAGGAGGAAGTAGAGGTGCGGTGGAGGCTCGGTTGGGGACGAACGGCGATCCGGCTCCGCGGTGGCGATGACGGACCGAAGAGGGGGACTCCGGCCTCCGGCGTTGGTGGAGCTCGGTCGATGCGCAAGCGCGAGCACCGGGTGTCCGAGGCGTAGGCGGAGTGGTGTGCGAGATGGATTGGGGGGTGGTGGCTCGACGCGGCCGGAACGGAGAGGGGTGGATATGGTGGTGGTCACGGCGAGCGCAAGCCGAGCGCTCGCTCTTTGCGCTTGTGTGCAGGCGAGAGCGAGGGAGAGTGAGAGCGGGCGAGTGCGCGAATGAGCGGGCGAAGGAGCGGAGGGTGGAGTGCTCGGGCTTTTGGTCGGCTCGGCCGGCCGGTGGTCGCGGCGGGGGCCACGGCGGCGCGGTCGGCGAGGCGGCGGCAGGCGGCTCGGCAGACGAGGATGCGCGGGAGTGGCCGGCGAAGATCGCTGGCGTGCTCCGGTGGGAGAAGATCGGAGAGGGAGTGGTCGGCGTGGATTTGGCGCAGAGAAGGGGCGCCACGCGGCAAGCCGGCCGGCGTACGGCGCGGCCGTGTCGGGCGGCCGGCGCACGGTGCGCGGGCGGGCGCGCGCGCGCGGGCGAGGCGGCGAGCGCTGGGCCGAGGCGGGGAAGTGGGCCGAAAGGCCGGATGGCCGAAAGGTGCGCGGAAAGAAAAACATTTTCCTTTTTCTTTTTCTCAAACCTTTTCAAACTTTGACCATTCAAAACAGTTTCAAAAACTCCAACTAGGTTTTGACCAAAATACGAAAGTTGTTAAAAATAATTTTCTCTACAACTTTCATATAAGGTACTTTTCCTGAAAACTATTTTTAAAGCCTCTGCAAAAATAAAGCCAATTTAAGGCATATCTCATTTTTTGCTTAACCTATTTTTATTTGATAAACCATTTTGAACTAAGCCAAAACTTCAACATGAAAAACACTCCCGATAATATTCTTCAATTTATAAATCATTTGCCAAAACAGAAATCCAAGTTATACATCAAGTCAAATGGAAATCCAATTTCAAATAAACAAACAAGGATCAAAACGCACTTTTGCACATGAAATGATGCAATGCAGTTGCTTATGCTCTCTTAGTAGCTAATTGCAGTGCCTAATGCAGTGCTTGACACTAGAGTGTCACAGCCCTTCCCCCCTTAAAGAAATCTCGTCCCGAGATTTGACTTACGTACCATTTTTTAACAAAAGCGGGATAGTTTACGCGTAAGTACTCCTCGGTTTCCCATGTTGCATCGTTGGGTCCGTGATTGCTCCAAAGAATCTTGTAAGTCTTCACTGTTTTGTTGCGAGTCTCACGGGTCTTGGCATCCAAAATTTCCTTAGGTTGTTCGTAGTACTCAAGGTCTGATCTGATCGTGATGTCCGGGACTCGAACTTCTTCTTGCTGTGGAACTCGAAGACACTTCTTTAGCTGTGAGACATGGAACACGGGGAAAACTGTACTCATTTCTGGGGGTAACTGCACTTCATATGCCACTTCTCCTTTCTTTGCTATGATCGGGTATGGTCCCACATATCGAGGTGCTAGCTTTTTCTTGATTCCAAAATGTTGGACCTTTCTCATAGGTGAGACCTTGAGATACACATGGTCTCCAACTTGAAATTCTAAAGGTCTTCTTCGTGTGTTAGCATAACTCTTTTGTCGAGATTGTGCTACCTTGATATGTTGCTGCACTGTTTGCACAATTTCCTCGGCATCCTTCACATAATCGGATCCATAGAATCCTCGGTCTCCAGACTCAACCCAATTCACTGGGGTTCTGCATCTTTGTCCATATAAAACTTCGAAAGGTGCCATCTTGATGCTCTCTTGGTAGCTGTTATTGTAGGAAAACTCAGCAAGGGGTAACCATTTCTCCCATGACTCTCCTGAAGACAAGACACAAGCTCTTAGGATATCTTCCAAAATCTGATTCACTCTTTCTGTCTGTCCTGCAGTTTGAGGATGATAGGCTGAACTTCTTACCAACTTGGTTCCTAACTCCTTGTGCAACTGTTCCCAAAAACGTGCTATGAACTGGGGTCCTCTATCAGAGACAATCCTTTTTGGAATCCCATGCAATCTCAAGATATTCTGTATGTACAGGTCTGCATACTGATGGGGACGGTATGTAGTCTTGACTGGTATAAAATGAGCTACTTTAGACAACCGATCCACAATAACCCAAATCGAATCATTTCCTTTCTGAGTAGTGGGAAGTCCTGTGATAAAGTCCATACTGATCTCTTCCCATTTCCATTCTGGAATTGACAACGGTTGTAACAGTCCGGTGGGCTTTAGATGTATAGCCTTTATCCTGCAACAAGTATCGCATTTGGCGACATAGGCTGCAACTTCTTTCTTCATCTTTGACCACCAAAATCTGGTTTTCAAATCCTGATACATCTTACTGCTTCCTGGGTGGATAGACAACTTTGAATTGTGAGCCTCATTCAGAATTCTTTCTTTCAGCTCTGCATCCTTAGGAATTACTATCCTTCTATTATACCATAAGATTCCTTGCTCGTCCGTTCTGAAGTTCAACGAACTACTGGTTTCTAACCTCTTCTTAATCTGACAAATCTCTGCATCGGACTTCTGTCTCTCGATGATGTCACTTTCTAAGGTGCACTGAAGAGTGATATTGTTCAGCATGATAGGGTGCATCAGATTGAATCCATCTTCTAACAATGGTTGTAGCGAGTTGCAATGAGTCTTGCGGCTCAAGGCATCAGCTACAACGTTCGCTTTTCCGGGGTGGTAATGCACTTCAAGGTTATAATCCTTAATTAGCTCTAACCATCTTCTCTGCCTCATATTCAACTCTGGCTGGGTGAAGATATATTTCAAACTTTTATGATCTGTATATATGTGACATAGGTTTCCCATAAGGTAATGTCTCCATATCTTGAGTGCATGCACGACGGCTGCTAATTCCAAATCGTGAGTGGGATAATTCTCTTCATGTGGTCGCAACTGGCGAGAAGCATAGGCGATAACTCTCCCATTTTGCATGAGTACACATCCGAGTCCAATCTTGGAGGCATCACAAAACACATCAAAGGTTCCTCCAAGTTTGGCTGAGCCAAAACTGGTGCGGATGTTAACAACGTTCGCAGAGTGCAAAAAGCTTCTTCGCATTCAGGCGTCCATTCGAACTTCTTGTTCTTCTGTGTCAAACGGGTCATAGGCTTAGCTATTCTTGAAAAATCCGGAATAAACCGACGGTAATACCCTGCCAAACCCAAAAAGCTGCGAACCTCAAAAACACTCGTGGGTGCTTGCCAATCCATAATCTCTTGTACTTTAGAAGGGTCTACAGAGATCCCTTCCTCTGAAAGGACGTGACCAAGGAAGAGTACCTTCTTCAACCAAAAACTCACACTTACTGAACTTGGCATACAGTTTGTGCTCTCGAAGTCGGGTCAAAACAACTCGTAGGTGTTCAGCATGATCTTGCTCACTTTCCGAATATACCAAAATATCATCGATGAACACCACAACAAACTTGTCCAACTCGGGCATGAAAACTGAATTCATTAGGTACATAAAATGTGCCGGTGCATTAGTCAACCCAAAGACATAACAAGATACTCATACAGTCCATATCTAGTGGAGAAAGCGGTTTTCGATATGTCCTCCCCGTCTGATCTTCATTTGGTGATACCCTGACCTCAGGTCAATCTTGGAGAAACACTTTTGCTTTTGACAACTGATCAAACAAGACATCGATTCGAGGTAAGGGGTACTTATTCTTTATGGTTACTGCATAAGCGGTCTATAATCCCACACATTCTCAGAGTCTTATCTTTCTTCTTCGACAAAGATAGCGGGACATCCCCAAGGCGACGAACTAGGACGGATCAAACCTTTATCCAAAAGTTCTTGCAGTTGAATCTTAAGTTCTGCTAAGCTCTTTGGCGTGCATTCTATACGGTCTTCGTGATACGGGTGCCGTTCCGGGATTAACTCTATGGCAAACTCCACATCCCTATCTGGCGGTAGTCCAGGCAACTCATCAGGAAAAACATCCGGAAACTCACATACTACTGGAATCTCAGCTATCTGTTTTGCCGTGACATTGAACAATCCGATCTCATGGGGGTTTCGAGGTAACTTGAACCTGAAAGAAGATCCATTCCTGGGACTAACCATGGACACTATCTTCTCTGCGGTGTCTAGGTTTACCTTCCAAAGTTTCATCCATCCCATTCCCAAGATTATGTCCAAACCTAGACCAGGAATGACTATGGGGTCCACTATGGCCTTTTTATCCCCAAAGATCATTTCCACTCCTTTAGCCATTTTACGCGCGGAGAGAACGGCTCCGGCGGAACTTATCTGATATCCCCGGTCTAACCCTACCAACTCAAGATTACTCCTTAAAACAAAACTCTCACATATGAAAGAATGCGATGCTCCAGAATCAAACAACACAACTGCGGGGCATTGATTAACAAGAAACGTACCAGCGGTGACAGGCTCTCCTTCTGGCACTTCTTCCACAGTGGTGTGGTGCACATGACCGGTACGAGGCTGGGGCTGAGTGTACTGCTTCTTCGGTCGAGGGCACTGACGTGACAGGTGTCCTGTTTGACCACAGTTGTAGCATGGGCCAATTACGTACGGAGTCTTGGGTCCTGCTGCACCTCCAGTTTTACCCTTGTTTTGCATCATGGGGGCAGTGTACGGCTTCTGGAAGCTGGGACGGGGACGGTTGGTGGTGATCTTCCTCTGTGGGGGTCGGTACCTTGCTCCAGTGACAGGCGGGCGGTATGGGGTGCGTGCTCCGAAAGTGGCTCTCTGCTGGGACGAACCTCCTTCATTCGCACGGCGGCGTGTCTCTGCTGCTAGCCGGCTGTCATTGGCCTCTTGATTCAGACAGTCACTGACGAAGTCACTGAAGGTGGTGCGCTGACTGTTACCCATCTTGGAAAGCATTGTGGCACTCATGCCACGCTTGAAACTTGCAATCTTCTTGGCCTCAGTGTCCACGAAATCCGGGGCATAGCGGGCCAGGTTGTTGAAGCTGTGGAGGTACTCTGATACGGACCTGGTTCCTTGGGTTAACCTCATAAACTCTGCAACCTTCATTTCCATCAGACCACTAGGGATGTAGTGGCGACGCATAGCAGTTGAGAATTGCTCCCAGGTGACACGTGCATCAGCTGGCAGAGATGCACGGTACTGGGCCCACCACAAACCTGCGGGTCCTTCCAACATGTGAGCGGCATACTCCGCTTTGAGCTCTTCCGTCAGGCGTAGCAGACGAAACTTCTGGGTGATGGAGTTGAGCCATTCGTCAGCTTCGAGTGGCTCGGTGGCTTCCTTGAACACGGGAGGGCGAGTGTCCAAGAAATCACGGTAGGAGCTGTACTGGTTAGGCTCCGGGCCTTGGCGCTGATGATGCTGCTGCGCGGTGTTGTTGGCAATATTACGGAGGGTGGCCTCCATATGCCTCTGCATCCCTTCCATGTTCCTTTGGCTTCCCAGAAACTGGCCAAAGAACGCTTCCGGCGTCATTGGCGGCGGTGGGGGAGGTGGCAGATTCTCCTCCTGTCCTGCCCCTTGCCCACGTTGGCTGCGAGTGTGTGCCGGCATCTGCATATCCCATTATTTAAGCAATCATTAGGTGATGCCACATTGAACATGAATAAATACTGTGTTGTACATAATTCGAAAATTTAGCACACAACCAAGTATAATTACTCATTTCCATACAACATCACAGAATAATCGCTCGAAATTAGACATGCAAACGACGAATTTCCATAAAAAAAAAAGGGGTGCCGGATCGAAGTCCGGGCTTTGTCCAAAAGCCATTACATGCCATCATAAGTTAAACATAAAACCATCACATGTTTGGATCATTACATCACTTAGCGAGCAAGCTCAAGCTATACAAAAGAAAACGATCCCTAACAAACTAGCGCTCAGGGATCTCCAGCGGCGGATGCGGCGTCCTCGATGTCAACATCGATCATAGGCTCATCTGCATGAGCCTCCTCTGGTGGGGCGTCGGGACCAAGAACCTCTCCATCCTGGGGATCTGGGGCCTCTGCTGCGGGAACCTCCGCGGCGGCTGGTGCTGCTGCCTCCTGTGCTGCATGATGGAACTCGTGGACGGCCTCGTGGAGCTGCTCGATGTAGACCTGCTGTGCGTTGATCTGCTGAACCAGGAGATGGGCTCCCTCTCTGAGGTGGTCAAGTGCGGCACGGGCCTCATCTCTCTGCAGAGATGCGGTCAGGTACATCTGCTCGGCGACTGTCCTGGCGGTAGACTGTGCTGCGGCAGTGGTGCGGGCGTCGTCGCGCTCAAGCGTGAGCTGCTGAATCCTCTCCTGAAGACGAGCAACCTCAACGTCGAAGTCCTCCTGAAGCTTCCTCTTGCTCTGGTAGGTGGCGGTGAGGGTGAAGGACACGCTCTCGAGAGTGTGCTCCAAACTCTCACATACCCCCAACAAAGCTCCGGTGGCGCTCATCGCATGCGTCTCACAGTAGAACCTCTCCTCTGGGCTCCCTGTCAAGACTGACTCTGAAGTCTGCTTCCAGCGCAATGGGAAAAGTGATCCACGGGGAAACACTCCTGCCATCGCACTTGCCAGGTCGGCGGGGAAGCGGGCGATGATATCCTTCAGCACTAGGTATGCTGCCCTGTTAGCTCCATCCTTGGCACATGTGCCTCTGGTGATCTCTGTCCATCCTGTCCAGTGCGGCTTGGCAGACAAGGCTTTGACCTTGATCTCTACCATAACCAGGGAATCCTGCCCGTAGATCTCCTTCTGCCAGGAGTACTTGGGCTCCTGTCCTTCCTCATAACCCACTGCCTGCAAAATCCTCCAAAGGATTGTCGGCAACCCAAAGTAGGTCAGGAACGTCCTCCGGGTCAGCTTGGTGGCCAAGCGATGACGCGGAACTCCTCTGCCTCCGGTGGCCTTGCGAGCAGTCAACTTGGTCCGGGCCATCTGTAGAAACAAAGGGTTTCGGACTCTCGTGAGACAGATATTAAGTTGGCAAATTTTATAGAAAAGAGACAACTTTTAATTAAGGGGAGGTAATGTAAATGCAAGAATTTAAACATGATGCATGATCGTACTTACGTTCTCACTCACTATTACTGACTCGTAAGTCCTAACGTTCTAGTCGGTGGCAAGAACGATCTCTCATGCGTTATCTACACGTTCTACTCGATCGCATAGTTAGTGTACCTGCAGAAGATTCATTTCAGCCCAACAAAATTCCCAATGATAAAGCAACGAGTATTGACCAATACGCGCCAAATACATACAGGTCAATACGAACACCATGCACCAAAAGAAATCACCCGGTAAAATCATTGATACCCTCATATGTGTCCGCGTAAAGCTCGCACATACTTGGTATAAGAATCCCTCGCCTAGACCGACGGTTGGACGGTCATGCTCTCATATCTCACAAATTATTTTATGCATGTTTTCGCAATCGACACATTCTCTTTTCCCTCGAGAATGGACCAGCAAATAAAGATCCAGCATGAGCAAATCCCTGAACCCTGTTAGCAGTTAAGCCACCTGAATCCTAGTATAGGGCTTAAGGACGAGACTGGGCACATTTAGTAATTGAAAATAGTTTCGCAAATTGTTTGAAAATAGTTTTAAAATACCCATTTTTGTTCGAAAATAGCTCCGTACAGGCGTAATCCCTTGAACCATGCTCCGATACCAGCTGTGGCGGAACCGTCCTGATTATAAGAGCTCAAGTATTATCTTAGTCAAATCCGTCTGACTTCGACCCATACTTGAACCCAGATAACCCCGGTAGTCCGGAAATCTCGAAGGATTTCTTACACCAGAACATACAGGATCGCATCGTTCAAAGGTTACATCCGTAAAGAGACATCACAGTGAATTGAAAACGGAATTTAAACATCAGAGTGCGGAAATAAACAGAGTTATTACAATACTGAGTTCAAATAGTGCGGAAGCTGAAATAGTTTGAACACGACCACCACGCACGTGGTCCCAATAAAACATTGTTTTGATACATAAACTCAACACAAGTCATTCCTCCTTTTTAAGATGATGTGCCACCAGCAGTCTCAGTCCGGCAAAAGAAAGGGGAAAGCTTCTGGACGACCCTGCCCTGGGCCTACTCCTCATCACCTTCCACTGGGTAGAGGCAGTGCTTACAATAGCCAAAGTAGACCTGGCCATCTGCAACAAACGGGATAAACCCTGAGTACGGGAATGTACTCAGCTAGACTTACCCGTCCAACTGAAAAAAAACAGACTCCAAGGGTATGCAAGGCTTTTGAGGTAGAGCTGGGATTTTTAGTTGCGAAAAGCTCAGATTTAGATAAGAGGTAATTAGTGAATATGATGAGCTGTTACTTTTAGCCTAATTCTTAATTCTAGGTTATCACCTGTACTAAAACACTCACTTGAATCTAACAACCAATAATATACTATATCCAGTTGATTTATCCACATTTTAGTTGAACCTTAATCATCACATGGAGTTGTATCGTGGTGAAACTCGCCATAGCTCCCACTAACCGGGGGAGACGGCGACTCGAATCGAATTCCAAACCAGCTGGTGAAAGACCTTTAATACCAGCCCACACTTTCCCCGTCGGGTCCATGCATTGGGCAACCGCTCGACGCTTGTTCGTGGTGGTAATCGTCGCGGTTCAAGCACGGACCGCCCAATCAGAGTGGCGATGGCCTCACGTCGGCAGATCGCAACTTCTGTACTAGAGGCACGACACGGGTTGAAACGGCCCGAACAGCTTCTAACCGGCTTTGGGGTCGATGATTACAGCAACGACATATCCCTAAGTAAAAGGGCGCGTTCAAAAATGAACGAGGGCCAACATCGATACAAACCTACACGATCTAACGGATGGACTGCCCCAAGTTTCCGAACTTGTGCCCTACCATCCCATTGACCGTATTTCACTACAACTCAGGTTCTTTTCCACGATAGCAAATATAGCCAACCGTGATCCGGTAAATACCCATCGGGGTATCACGGAAACATCCTTACTATTACTTTTATTAAGTAGACTAAGCCATTCTACATTATAAAGCAGTAACAGGGTAACAAGGCAGGTAATAATCATTAATCAAGGAATGGTAATGCAGCAAGTAGGATTCAATCAACTCCTATACCTAATGCATCACAATATAAAAAGGACTCAAGTAATTTAGTTATAAAAACTGGGAGACTTAGAATGCTCCGGGGCTTGCCTTGGGTGAAGACTGAGGCCTCGTGGGAGGGGCACTCAGGCAGGTTAGTGTCGGCCGCGGGGTCTGCTTCCTCCGACTGCTGGAGCTCCTGGATCTCCGGCTCGACGCTTGGCTCCTGCTCTTGGTGGGGCTCCGGGAGTGTCGATCCTATTGCATGTGATAAATTATATAAATAACTAATGCGGTGCAAGATGAGGATCATAAGACGAAACATTTTTCTTGCAAACCAACAAAGCCAACTTGTTGAACCACTTTTGACATTGGGGTCAACACTATTCAATTCATAAGACAAAATCCGATAATCACCCTTTTCCACTTTTAATTAAATCAAAAGAAATTCCGATTGAACTGCAAGTGCATTTTTTTTCTAGACTCAGAAAAATCCACAAAAATTCCAGAAAGTCAACAACACCTACTGGACTCTACTGAACAAGTTTCAGGCCAAAATAACTTGCAGAACTGCAGATACAAAAATGACAAGCAAACTGCCCATAAAGGTGCTTTGAACTAGCTCCTTACTCAAACAATGCCAAACAGCAAACTTCATATTTTTCCTGACTTATGCTACTCATAACCAGGCTACTACAGAAAATTACCATTAGAGCATGAACATACAGGCCTACACAAAATAACAAACTTATGGCAGAAACGAACATTTGAACTGCAACCCTACTGAAAAAGGGTGTTAAACTCATTTTCACATTTTTCCCAGATTTTACTTTACATTTCGTATTTGTCAAGAAAGTTCCATGATCAGAACCATCATATATTTTCTTACATGAATTTTCAAAGATCCATATAGAAAAGCACAGCTGTAAAGCAACTCTTAGTTTTTCCATAAAACAGATCAAGTTTATATTTTTCTCAGACTCTTCGTGACACACCAAGACTGTACAAATTTTCCCATATTTTTTTTCAACATATAAAACACCTTAATGCTTTTTCTAAGAAATCAGCAAAAAGAGACTTTTAATTATAACAGAAATTTTTCTACATGAACAGTACTTTATAAAATTTTCACAGGCACTAAACACCACAAAGAACTATACAAATTTTCCCATGAATTAATTCTATCATAAAACACTTATTTCCATTTAAATAAACAAAAGCATATAAACTGAAATAAATAAAAACAGTGAAATAAAAAGCCATCAAAAATATTCATATATTTTCCATGATAGATCTTCTCATAAACAACCTAACAAAACTGGAAACACTTCATTTGGACTTATAAATCGAGCTGCACAAAAATAACAAGCATTTCTGGAAATTAAAACTAAAAAGAACAACATTTAAATCCATTCATCCGGCTACGCGCACCCGGTCCATAGACCAGCAAGCGGCTGACAAGAGGGGTCCACGGGGTCAACGGACCCACGCGGTCAGAGAGAGCGAAGCAGGGGAGGGTTCGACTGGCGATTTCTCGCCGTCGGTGAGCTCGCCTGCGGCGAGGGTAGGTCCGATGAACTCGTCTCGACGAGACGCATCGAGTGGTGGTGTTGGTTTGGCCGGCGCACGGCCAGAGCGTGTCGGCGACGAGCGGCGGCGCGTGGAGGTGGCGGCGACGTGTGGCTACGCCGTTTCCGGCGGTCGCCGGTGAAATTAGGGGATGCATAGGCTCGAGTGAAACCTGGGGAAGCTATAGAGGAGGTTGGTTTGGCTCGGGTAGCTCCCGAGGAGCTCGACCACGGGCATGGCCGCGGCGGCGGCCATGGCGCTCGGTCGGGGAGATAGGGGGAGGTAGGAGGCGGTAGCGTTGAGGCTCTTCAGTGTTCTCACCTTGCCTTGGCTTGGTGAGGGTCGAGGAGGAAGTAGAGGTGCGGTGGAGGCTCGGTTGGGGACGAACGGCGATCCGGCTCCGCGGTGGCGATGACGGACCGAAGAGGGGGACTCCGGCCTCCGGCGTTGGTGGAGCTCGGTCGATGGCGCAAGCGCGAGCACCGGGTGTCCGAGGCGTAGGCGGAGTGGTGTGCGAGATGGATTGGGGGGTGGTGGCTCGACGCGGCCGGAACGGAGAGGGGTGGATATGGTGGTGGTCACGGCGAGCGCAAGCCGAGCGCTCGCTCTTTGCGCTTGTGTGCAGGCGAGAGCGAGGGAGAGTGAGAGCGGGCGAGTGCGCGAATGAGCGGGCGAAGGAGCGGAGGGTGGAGTGCTCGGGCTTTTGGTCGGCTCGGCCGGCCGGTGGTCGCGGCGGGGGCCACGGCGGCGCGGTCGGCGAGGCGGCGGCAGGCGGCTCGGCAGACGAGGATGCGCGGGAGTGGCCGGCGAAGATCGCTGGCGTGCTCCGGTGGGAGAAGATCGGAGAGGGAGTGGTCGGCGTGGATTTGGCGCAGAGAAGGGGCGCCACGCGGCAAGCCGGCCGGCGTACGGCGCGGCCGTGTCGGGCGGCCGGCGCACGGTGCGCGGGCGGGCGCGCGGCGCGGGCGAGGCGGCGAGCGCTGGGCCGAGGCGGGGAAGTGGGCCGAAAGGCCGGATGGGCCGAAAGGTGCGCGGAAAAGAAAAACATTTTCCTTTTTCTTTTTCTCAAACCTTTTTCAAACTTTGACCATTCAAAACAGTTTCAAAAACTCCAAACTAGGTTTTGACCAAAATACGAAAGTTGTTAAAAATAATTTTCTCTACAACTTTCATATAAGGTACTTTTCCTGAAAACTATTTTTAAAGCCTCTGCAAAAATAAAGCCAATTTAAGGCATATCTCATTTTTGCTTAACCTATTTTTATTTGATAAACCATTTTGAACTAAGCCAAAACTTCAACATGAAAAACACTCCCGATAATATTCTTCAATTTATAAAATCATTTGCCAAAACAGAAATCCAAGTTATACATCAAGTCAAATGGAAATCCAATTTCAAATAAACAAACAAGGATCAAAAACGCATTTGCACATGAAATGATGCAATGCAGTTGCTTATGCTCTCTTAGTAGCTAATTGCAGTGCCTAATGCAGTGCTTGACACTAGAGTGTCACATGGATGATCCCTGAGATCACAGCGAGGCAACACTGAACAGAGAACGCAAAGGAAACCGCCGAAAGACTGAGTCACGAGGCTTCGGTGCAAAACTCCGATTCGCCCGAGGCTCCAGAGAGGCCTCAGGGAAAAACACCGCCTCGCCCGAGGCTCGAGGGAGGCCTCGGGAAAAACACCGATTCGCCCGAGGCTTGAGAGAGGCCTCGGGAAAAACTCCGCCTCGCCCGAGGCTCGAAGAAGGCCTCGGGAAAAACTCCGGTTCATCCGAGGGGAGGCCTCGGCTCACTCGAGGGCACCGTTCGAAGGTGAGCCTCGGCACGCTCTGATTCGCCCAAGCCTACTGCGAACTGTTCCCCGCAGAAGCTCAGTCCTGGGTGCGTTCTCTCGAAAAGCAAATCTCTCTAAAAATCGATCAAATCACAATCCCAAGTTTCCAAACTTGGAGAAGAAGATCACAGAGTAGTTAGAAAACTATCCTCAAGAAATCATCCTCTCAAGACAACCAAAACACGGGGAAAACAAAAAGGGAAAGTGGATGAACGAAAAGGTGTCACAAAAACGAAATCGTCCCGATCTACTCGATCATGAGGAGTTAGATGAATTCCTTTGGTCAAAATGACCTCCTCAATGGTTCGAACAAACTGATTCAAACGGATTTCGCGAAGACACACAGGAGAGGGAGATCGATCGATGGAAAAGCTGAAGGGAACGAAGAACGCAACGAACACAGACCGAAGCAACCAAAGCGCGAACCACGATTCGAACACCGCGTCGGACACGGTCAAAAACACGAACCGGAAACGAGCGGTACTTGCAACAGTGAGTGATTCGGCCTCACTTCCTCAACAGTACACAGAGAACAAGTTTCCCTATGGATCTCAGCTAGCTACAGAAGAGGTGTGGGAGCACAGAAAAACTAGAAGGCAAAGGCCAATGGCTGAAAACTGAGATAGGTGGGAGGAGGGAGTCTCCCGACTACTTATCCTATTCTAGTCTAAGTCTATTTCCTACTCTACCCCTCTCTAAACTAATTACAGAGCGAACCAGCTAAACCCTAAGGTTATTCTGGACCAACTCGAGTGGTAGGTGTATCCGACGGCCACGCCCGCACAACTCGTCCGCGTTGCCTCCACGCAACCTTCCGATTGCCGCCACGTGCTGTCCTCACTCTGCACCCCCGGTTTTGTGGCCCAAATCGGGAAACCAGCCTTTTCCAGCTATCCCCCGGTTTTGAGGCCCAAACCGGGAAACCAGCCTCCAAGTCCAACGCCTGAGTTTTGTGGCCCAAACTCAGAAACCCGCAGCGCCCAGGTTTTGAGGCCCAAACCTGGAAACCGTCCACCCGATGGTTTTTCCCTGGCTCTACCACCAAACCGAAGCTGTAGAGGGGATGCACCGCCCGTGCACCCCGTCCACCGACACGTGTCCCCAGGTCCTCGACCCGAGCAACACGGTGCCCCGCAAGTCTCTGCTCGTCGCTGTCCCAGGCTGCCAGCCACCACAGCTGATCCTCAGGCACTCCGGTCCCTCAGTCCAAGCCTCACGTCCGCCCTTCACCGCTCGGTACCTCGGCATGGCACGTCCGCCCCACGGCACGCCCATCCTTCACCGCACCCGGTCCGTCGACACAGCACGTCTCAACTTGACCTTCACCTGCCTTCGATCACTGCGTCCGTGCTCGACACCTGCACAACACAAGCCAAAGAACATGCGATCAAACCCGTTGACAATCACTCATCACTCAGAGACTCGGCATACACCCATGTATCCGCAATCTCCCCCTTGATGAGTGCATTGTCAACTACACACACAAATCATAATGGACAAAAGAAGGTAGGAGGAAGGAGAGGAGAAAACTCAACCAAATGACCAAAAAGCATAGCACAACCGAAGAAGGTCAAGTGGAAGAAGCAAACCAACTTGGTCCCCAAAGACATGGGCAACGGCTCGACGCAACCAAGCAAAGCAAAGCTAGCCCTCAAGAAGAGGTAGAACAGGCTCAACACCACTAGCAAATAAAGCTCGATACCAAAAAAAACTTTCGGCCAGCAAGAAGCAAGCAGCAAGGCTCGGGGCTCCAGTTCGAGGCTCCTGGGAACTCCCCCTCTGTCAACCGAACAGAGCACCAGTCAGCCGAACAGAACCGCACAGAGTCACCAGTCAATCGACCAGAGCACCCCTCAGTCGAACAGAGTGACAGTCAACCAAACAGAACCGAACAGAGTGAGCACACCGTGATTTGTCATAACTCTCCCCTTAGTTGAAAATGCACTTATCAAGCACAAACTCTTGCCCTGAACCAACACAACTCCCCCTTCAAAAATGCATATGAAGTCAGAAATGCAAGTTAGGAGTTTTCAGGCATATAATCAAAAGAGAGCAAAAATGCTCTAATCGGTATAGCTCCAATGACACAACTAAGCGCTCGAATAGCGAAGGCTCAAACTGATCACACATACGAAATATGAAGCATATGAGCAAGTGAGCAGTTTTTAGCCAAAAAGATAGTCACCATCAAAAAAGCACTGGACATGTATAGAAGGAATCCAGACAAGTGCTTAAACATATATACAAGGTGAACTACCCCTAGCAAAGTTCAATCATCATGCATAGGAATGAAGCATATACTTGTGATTTAGTTCTATGTCGGAGTTGCAGCGGTAAAGAATTCACAAGTTTAATTATTTAGCATGTGATTGCGAGAGGTTGAAAGCTTGTCATTGCCTAACTTTTCAACTGAGCGAAGCCTATGCCGAAGCAATCAGAAGCTTAAAGCTACGGTTTCGGTCATACACTTCACAGCTCAAGTTTAACTCAAAGTGCAATGAGAAACAGTCTCGATACCGTGAGGTGTTGACAAGCAATCCCATCTCGATCTTTTCAATTCACTAAAACTTGGTTCCAATTTTAAACATGATATGAGCAGACCAAGCAAGTGAATGACTCAGAACTAGAGACATAGCAATCTAGCATATATGAAAAGCAGGAATGGACTCAACACGCCCTACACATGCTAGTTGCATATCTCAATGGTGAACATTTTCAGATTTTATATACATTAAGCAAAATTCACCATTCCAAAATAGCTCAGCTCATAACATGTACTAGTGATCAGAAGGAGCATAAGCTACAAGTATCAACATAAGCATCGGAGCATACTAAAATAGAGCATAGTTACACTCTAGTGATTATAAACATGAAACTCAGAATGTAAATGCGTATGCCAAAATGCAAAAGGAAAGAAAGACAAACGAAAAAGGCAATCTATATAAGATCCAAAATGTTTCCCCCATCTAAAAGGGGAAACACACACCAAGCTCACCCCTCAACCGATTAAAGGTTGATTCGTCTAAAGGCTTGGTGAAAATATCAGCCAGTTGGTGATGAGTATCGACATGGCGAAGGTCGATATCACCCTTCTCCTGGTGGTCTCGCAAGAAATGAAAGCGCACATCAATGTGTTTGGTTTTCGAGTGAAGCACGGGGTTCTTAGCAACGCTAATAGCACTCGTGCTGTCACAAAGCAAAGGCACGCGAGAAAAGCTCACACCAAAATCACGCAAAGTGGCCATCATCCAGAGTAACTGGGAACAGCAGCTAGCCGCAGCAACATACTCAGCCTCCGTGGTAGACTGAGCGACACTAGACTGCTTGCGAGAAGACCACGATACAAGAGAGGAACCAATAAACTGGCAAGTCCCAGAAGTGGACTTGCGATCAATACGGCAACCAGCAAAATCGGCATCCGAATAACCGCAAAGGGAGAGGGTGGAGGAAGCAAAATACCAAATCCCGAACTCAGGAGTGAAACGAAGGTACCTGAAAATGCGCTTCACCGCCTGACGGTGAGAAGTGCGCGGCGACGCCTGAAAGCGCGCGCACAGACACACCGCGAACTGGATGTCCGGGCGTGTCGCCGTCAGATAGAGCAGCGATCCAATCATGCTGCGGTATTCCTTCTGGTCCACTGCTTCTCCATCTACGTCCGCATCCAGGGCAGTCGTCGTCGACATGGGTGTTGGAAGAGGCTTGGCCTCACCCATATCGAACCGCTTCAGCAAGTCCTTGGTGTACTTGCCCTGGTGCACAAACGTCCCCTCCCGGGATTGCTTAATTTGCAACCCGAGAAAGAATGTCAGTTCGCCCATCATGCTCATCTCGAACTCCTTGCTCATAGTATCTGCAAACTTGGCAACCAAAGCGTGAGAAGAACCACCGAAAATGATATCATCCACGTAAATCTGGACCAAGAGTGTATCTTTGCCTTGCCTGAGGAGAAAAAGCGTCTTATCTACACATCCCATTTTAAAACCCTTAGCAAGCAAAAAGGTTTTCAACCTATCATACCAGGCTCTAGGGGCTTGTTTCAAACCATATAAAGCTTTGTGGAGTTTAAAAACATGGTTTGGAAACTTGGGATTTTCAAAACGGGGGGTTGCTCAACATAAACCTCCTCTTCTATGTAGCCGTTTAAGAAGGCACTCTTGACATCCATTTGAAAAAGTTTGAAACCTTGGATGCAGCAAAGGCCAAGAGTATCCTAATAGCCTCCAAACGAGCTACAGGAGCAAACGTCTCCTCATAGTCTATCCCCTCCTTCTGACTATAACCCTTTGCTACAAGCCTGGCCTTGTTTCTCACAACGTGGCCATCCTCTCCTTGCTTGTTTTTGAAAACCCATTTTGTCCCAATAGGCTTACAGTCAGGTGGAGGTGGAACTAGAACCCAAACCCGATTTCGCTCAAAGTTCTCTAACTCCTCATGCATGGCATTGACCCAATCTGGATCCGTCAAAGCGTGTCCAACATCTCGGGGCTCAAAATTAGCAACAAAAGCAGAGTGAGCAAAGTGAGAGATGTGCTGTGACCTGGAGCGAGTGACTCGCTCGCCGATGTCGCCGATCATCTGCTGAGAGGGGTGCAGGCGCTGGATGTGTCGTGGCGCCTCCCGGGAAGAAGTGACCTCCCCCTCAACAGCAGCTGGTTCCACCCCGGGTACAAAAGGTACCGCGCGAGGTGGAGGATCCCACGGCCCCCAGGAAGAAGAGGTGTCGGGGCCGTGAGTCGTCGTCGAAGCCGCTCTTGGCGGCGCGACAGGTGGAGGGGGTGCTGGATCATCCATACCTTCAGCACCCTCGTCCTCGTCATCAAAAGAGGCTCGCCAACCTCATGATCACCTGCACGCTCAAAACGAGAAGAAGGACATACAAGAGTCTCGTCGAAGGTGACATCTGATGTCTCCATGACTCGGTTAGTGTCAAGGTTAAGTACACGATAAGCTCGAGTGTGAGTGCCATAACCCAAAAACACACCGTCAGAAGAACGAGACAAACTTGTCCAGGTTGCCTTTCTTTAATATAAAACAATGGCAACCGAAGACTCTAAAATAACTCACTTTGGGTGTTTACCAAAACGCAACTCATAAGAGGTTTTCTTCAAGAAAGCTCTCAGAAAAATGCGATTTGAAATGTAGCACGCAGTGTTCATAGCCTCGGCCCAGTAACACCTAGGAGTCCTATGCTCATCGAGCATCGTCCTGGCCATCTCAACAAGGGTCCGATTCTTCCTTTCTAAACACCATTTTGAGGCGGTGTGTAAGGGGAAGAAAACTGGTGCTCTAAACCCAAAGAGTTACAAAACTTCTCAAAATCCGAATTTTTAAATTCGGAACCATTATCACTCCGAATTGCTCGCATCGAGTTCAAAGGGAACTCGTTCTGAAGACGCAAAATCAGATTACGAGCAAAGGAGAAAGTCTCGGTCTTCTCAGCTAAAAAGAAGACCCACGAATATCTCGAAAAGTCATCAACAACAACAAGTACATACCACTTCCCCCAACCGAGCTCACCCGAGCCGGACCAACAAGGTCCATGTGCAAAAGCTCTCCAGGGCGCTTGGTCATGACCTGAGTCACTGGATGGTGGGAGCAGCAACCATCTTCCCATGTCTACAAGAATGACAAACTAGATCCTTCTCCATCGAAAGCTTAGGCAATCCTCGGATTAGGCCAAGTGAGCTAAGTCTTGCAAGCAAGTCGAAGCTTAAATGACCGAGCCTCCTATGCCACTTCCAAAGATCAGAGGAAGAAGGACTAGCCACAAGACAGCGGGAAGTGCCAAAAGACTCCGAGAAATTCGCACGAAAGACTTTCCCAAAGGGCGAAATCAAACATACAAGATTGCCCTGAGGGTCCAAAATACGACTGAGATTCGGTTTAAAACGAATCTCATAGTCGTCGTCAAAAAGTTGCGAAACAGAAAGAAGGTTAAAATGCAAGTTAGAAACAAGAGCAACATCGCGCAACACAAAGTGCTCATTAACTCGCACTGACCCGCGAGACAATACCTTACCCTTGCTATTGTCGCCGAAGGTTATGTACTCCTTTTCGGCAACAGGACTAAGGCTGGAGAACCACTTGGCGTTCCCGGTCATGTGCCTCGAGCAACCGGAATCCACCAACCAAATGTCCTCCAACCGTTTTACCTACATCAATAAAAAGACATAGGGTGAGCATACGGTCCAACACTGGGGTTAGTGAAGTAAGGGGAATACCAGTGTTGGGCCGGTTGCTCAAAAGAACGGTTAGCAGAAAAACCATTCCTAGACTGTCTACGAAGAGAGCGATCACCACGCACAGGAAAACATGGTCCGCTGGGGAATAAACGCTCACCGCAATACTCCAAATGCGGTGGGAGAAAACGCTCAACAAAGCCTCCGCCACGGAGTCCATAGTCTGCAAAAGCAGGACCCCGTCGGGCACGCTCTCTACGAGGCCTAGGCCTAGCAACTTGAGGCACTGCGCCTCTAGGCCTAGCATCTCTCCTCGGAGCTCTCTGCTGCCTAGGCCTGGGAACTTGAGGTTCTGGACCTCTGGGCCTAGCAGCTCTCTTCTGGACGTTCGGCACATGCACACCATGGAAAGGGTGGTACATGTCCGGGTTGTCCATCTCCCGAGCACGGCGCGCCTCTCTCTTGCGCCGAAAGCAGAACTCGCTCAAGTGTCCATCTCTCCCACAGAAATCACAATGATACCTCACCGCACGCAAAGGGGTTGTTGGTACTCATGGCTGTGGGTGTGGATCACTTTGCCCTTCTGTGGCAACTCCTCCTGGATAGGTGGCATTGTATCCAGCTTGTTCTTTAGGTGGTTGGGTTTGGGATGCCACACTTGGTTCTTGGGTGGAGCTCTCGGAGGTTCTTCAAACACCCATCCTTGGTGGTAGGTTTGAGAGGCTCTTTAGGTGGAAGCTTGGTAAGTTTGGGAGTAGTGGTGGAGTTGGGCTTCTCACTCGGATTCATACCACTCGACTCTCCAATCTTCCCAAGGCAGAAAGATCAACACCCTGAGCAAAACCTACACCAGGACCTCCAGCAGCTCGCTTGAATTGGGAGATCATCATCCCGAGCTGCGGCTCACTACAAGATACCCATGACAAGATGGTCCGAAGGTATGTTTTTCTTCCTCGGTTGCATCTTGCCATGCTTCACATTGGCAATCTCCATCTCCAAACCCTCGCACAAAGCGCACCTAGTCACACAAGTGCTACCCGAGCTGGCCTTCTCAAGAGACTCAATCTTGGCATTCTTCTCTGCCAACTCGGTTTGCAAGCCAGGACAGGTCTTGCAAGCACCTAGCAAAGAGGGTCTGGCCCTCAGCTCATCCAGCTCTCCAACCAACGCAGCATACTTTCCTCTCAAAGTGAGAAGGTCAGTCATGTGCGTGGTGCACGACTCACACTCAACCTCCTCCGACACAACCACGGTGGACCGAGCGAACTCAAGCTCTCTCACCGTGTCCTCCCACTTCTGCCTAAACTCCTTGCGCTCTCTAGCGGCACGCCTAAGCAACTTGTCCTGACTAAGGAGCGCGGCAGTAAGCTTCTCAACCTCGGCAGAGAGATCATCGTAGGTGAGAGATACCTGGGAGGTGTCGTCGTCGTCGTCGTCGTTCCGAGGGGTGTGCTCCAGCTCGCCTCTGACCTCATCACCAAGCGCCATGGTGCAGAAGCCGTCGTCGTCGGCGAAGAAGCAGAGACCGTTCAGCTTGTCCTCGATCCTCTTCTTCTTCTCGGACTCGTCGTCGCTTGATGAAGCGGAGTCGTCATCCGAGCCGTCGACGTCGCTGAGCGTGGCGAAGAACGCGCGCTGCTCAGCCTGGGCCTTCTCCAAGTACTTCTTCTTGATGTACTCCTTGTCGAAGCCGCCCCTCTTCTTGCGCCTCGGAGGGACGTACTTCTCCTTATGCTTTCCGGAGTCGTACTTGTGCCCATGATCGCCCTTCCCGAATGCTTGTTCTTCTTGGGGCAGTTGGCGATGAAGTGGTCGGGGTCGCCGCACTCATAGCATCCTGAGCGTCCTCCTCCGCGGCGACGGTTCATGCGGTTGTTGTGAAACCGCGAGAACCGGTTGGCAAGCAGAGCCAACTCGTCGTCCCCCAAAGACTCCAGCTGGTCCTCTGTAACAGAAAAGAGAGAAGACAGTGCAAAACCAGCAGAAGAGTTAGGAGAAGAGCCAGAAACCAAAGCCATAGTCGGGCCAGAAGGGTTCGCATAAGAAGCCCTCGACATGGCGTCAATCTCACTGGACTTGAGCTTACTGAAGAGCTCGTCGCAGGTGAGGGTCTCATAGTTAGGCGATTCGATGATCGCCTGAACCTTGGAATCCCACACCGACCGGTCAAGAGTGTGCAGAAGCTTCAAAGCACGCTCATGATCGTCAAAAGGCAACTGCTCCTTGTTAGCCCTCATCCTGTTGACAATCACCTGAAAGCGAGCGAATAAACTTTCTATGCTCTCGCCAGGTTGATGTCGAAAGTTCTCATACTCACGCTTGAACGACTCGTAGAGTCGGGTTTTGACTTGAGAGGTGCCCTCATGAAAACGCATGAGGGTATCCCAGATCTCCCGAGCCGTAGCGAGGTGAGAAACGCGATCAAACTCACCCATGCTCAGACAAGAAAAGAGAGCATTACGGGCTCGGCTATTGGCATCGTGCTCATCGATCTGTTGCTGTGTGACACGAGCAGCCAAGACCACGTAATCAGCAGAGTTGCAAATATCCCAAATCGAAGCACCCAAACTCTGCAGATAGGCCGACATGCGTATCTTCCAGTACGCATAGTTCGTCCCATCGAAAAACGGCGGTTTGCCCACGCCGCGATCCATGTCGCCTTCGGTGGATCCGGAACCGGCTAAGGTGGAAGATCCTTAACCTGCTCCGATACCAATTGAAGGACCGAAAGTGCCAAACCAAGGCGACCAGAGGGGGGGTGAATGGGAGCCTCAGAATTTGTTCACAGAAACCACGGCCTCAGTCCAAATAAAATCAACCCCAAAAATTGTTCTTTGAAGTGATGCCCACGACCCTTAAGAAGGAGGGTGGATGATCCCTGAGATCACAGCGAGGCAACACTGAACAGAGAACGCAAAGGAAACCGCCGAAAGACTGAGTCACGAGGCTTCGGTGCAAAACTCCGATTCGCCCGAGGCTCCAGAGAGGCCTCAGGGAAAAACACGCCTCGCCCGAGGCTCGAGGGAGGCCTCGGAAAAAAAACACCGATTCGCCCGAGGCTTGAGAGAGGCCTCGGGAAAAACTCCGCCTCGCCCGAGGCTCGAAGAAGGCCTCGGGAAAAACTCCGGTTCGTCCGAGGGGAGGCCTCGGCTCGCTCGAGGGCACCGTTCGAAGGTGAGCCTCGGCACGCTCCGATTCGCCCGAGCCTACTGCGAACTGTTCCCCGCAGAAGCTCAGTCCTGGGTGCGTTCTCCCGAAAAGCAAATCTCTCTAAAAATCGATCAAATCACAATCCCAAGTTTCCAAACTTGGAGAAGAAGATCACAGAGTAGTTAGAAAACTATCCTCAAATCAATCATCCTCTCAAGACAACCAAAACACGGGGAAAACAAAAAGGGAAAGTGGATGAACGAAAAGGTGTCACAAAAACGAAATCGTCCCGATCTACTCGATCATGAGGAGTTAGATGAATTCCTTTGGTCAAAATGACCTCCTCAATGGTTCGAACAAACTGATTCAAACGGATTTCGCAAAGACACACAGGAGAGGGAGATCGATCGATGGAAAAGCTGAAGGGAACGAAGAACGCAACGAACACAGACCGAAGCAACCAAAGCGCGAACCACGATTCGAACACCGCGTCGGACACGGTCAAAAACACGAACCGGAAACGAGCGGTACTTGCAACAGTGAGTGATTCGGCCTCACTTCCTCAACAGTACACAGAGAACAAGTTCCCTGTGGATCTCAGCTAGCTACAGAAGAGGTGTGGGAGCACAGAAAAACTAGAAGGCAAAGGCCAATGGCTGAAAACTGAGATAGGTGGGAGGAGGGAGTCTCCCGACTACTTATCCTATTCTAGTCTAAGTCTATTTCCTACTCTACCCCCTCTAAACTAATTACAGAGCGAACCAGCTAAACCCTAAGGTTATTCTGGACCAACTCGAGTGGTAGGTGTATCCGACGGCCACGCCCGCACAACTCGTCCGCGTTGCCTCCACGCAACCTTCCGATTGCCGCCACGTGCCGTCCTCGCTCTGCACCCCCGGTTTTGTGGCCCAAACCGGGAAACCAGCCTTTTCCAGCTCCCCCGGTTTTGAGGCCCAAACCGGGAAACCAGCCTCCAAGTCCAACGCCTGAGTTTTGTGGCCCAAACTCAGAAACCCGCAGCGCCCAGGTTTTGAGGCCCAAACCTGGAAACCGTCCACCCGATGGTTTTTCCCTGGCTCTACCACCAAACCGAAGCTGTAGAGGGATGCACCGCCCGTGCACCCCGTCCACCGACACGTGTCCCCAGGTCCTCGACCCGAGCAACACGTGCCCCGCAAGTCTCTGCTCGTCGCTGTCCCAGGCTGCCAGCCACCACAGCTGATCCTCAGGCACTCCGGTCCCTCAGTCCAAGCCTCACGTCCGCCCTTCACCGCTCGGTACCTCGGCATGGCACGTCCGCCGCACGGCACGCCCATCCTTCACCGCACCCGGTCCGTCGACACAGCACGTCTCAACTTGACCTTCACCTGCCTTCGATCACTGCGTCCGTGCTCGACACCTGCACAACACAAGCCAAAGAACATGCGATCAAACCCGTTGACAATCACTCATCACTCAGAGACTCGGCATACACCCATGTATCCGCACCCTGAACAGAAAATCTCCTTCAAGAAATGCATATGAATGAAAATGCAAGTTAGCTTCAGGAATATAATCAAGAGAGTGCAAGGATGCTCTACGCAGTTTTGTTCTGATGACTCAACAACATCCATAAGAAGCTAGCAAAGCTCAAACTGATCACCAGATACGAAATATGAACATGAGAGCAAAAAGAGCAGTTTTTTAGCCATAAAGGTGTTCACCATAAAATAGCACGAAACATGTATAGACAGGAAGTCAAACAATTGCTAAACATGTATACAAGGTGAACTACCCCTAGCACAATTCAATCATCATGCTATAGAATGAAACATAGACTTGTGTATCCAAATTTTATCGGAGTTGCAGCGGTTTAATTACACAAGTTTGAATTCAGCATGTGATTGCGAGAGGTTGAAAGCTTGTCATTGCCTAACTTTTCAACTGTACGAAGCCTATGCAGAAGCAATCAGAAGCTTAAAGCAATAGTTTCAGTCATACACTACACAGCTCAAGTTTAACTCAAAGTGCAGTGAGAAACATTCTCGAAACTGTGATGTGTTGACAAGCAATCCCATCTCGATCTTTCCAATTCACTTAATCTTGGTTCAGATTTTAAACAGAATATGAACATACCAAGCAAGTGAATGACTCAACACTAGAGACATAGCAACCTAGCATATATGAAGAGCACAAGTGATTTCAACACATTCTACACATGCTAGTTGCAAATCTCAATGGTGAACATTTTCAAGTTTTAAGTTCATTAATCAGTATTCACCATTCATAAAATAGCTCCGCTCACAACATGTAACAGTGATCAGAAAGAGCATAAGCTACAACATCATCATAAAGCATCGGAGCAAAGATACAGAGCATAGTTACATTCTTCAGATTATATACATGAAGCTCTGAATGTAAGATGAAATGCAAAGATGCATGAAGAAACCAACTGAAAAAACACAAAGTCAGTTTATAATACAAGAGTCAAATGTTTCCTCCATCTAAAAGGGGAAACACACACCAAGCTCACCTCTCAACCTAGCAAAAGTTGATTGGTCCAAAGGCTTGGTGAAAATATCAGCCAACTGATGATGAGTATCGACATGGCGAAGGTCGATATCACCCTTCTCATAGTGGTCTCGCAGAAAATGAAAGCGCACATCCTGGTCTTAGAGTGCAGCACGGGGTTCTTAGCAACGCTAATAGCACTCATGCTGTCGCAAAGTAAAGGAACACGAGAAAAGCTCAGACCAAAATCACGCAAAGTGGCCATCATCCAAAGCAACTGGGAACAGCAGCTAGCCGTAGCAACATACTCAGCCTCCATGGTAGACTGGGCGACACTAGACTGCTTGCGAGAAGACCACGATACAAGAGAAGAACCAATAAACAGGCAACTCCCAGAAGTGGACTTGCGCTCAATTTGGCAACCAGCAAAATCGGCATCGGAATAACCACAAAGGGAGAGGGTGGAGGAAACAGAATACCAAATCCCAAACTCAGGAGTGAAGCATAAGTACCTCATAATGCGCTTGACCACCTGACGGTGAGAGGTGCGCGGCGAAGACTGAAACCGCGCGCAGAAACACACCGCGAACTGGATGTCCGGGCGTGTCGCCGTCAGGTACAGTAGAGACCCGATCATACTCCGGTACTCCTTCTGGTCCACTGCTTCTCCCTCCTTGTCCGCATCCAGGGCCGTCGTGGTCGACATGGGTGTTGGAAGATGCTTGGCCTCACCCATATCAAATTTCTTCAAGATATCCTTGGTATACTTACCCTGGTGCACAAACGTTCCCTCTCGAGACTGCTTGATTTGCAATCCGAGGAAAAACGTCAACTCGCCCATCATGCTCATCTCAAATTCCCTGCTCATAGTATCTGCAAACTTGGCAACCAAAGCGTGAGAAGAACCACCGAAAATGATATCATCCACGCAAATCTGGACCAAGAGAGTGTCACTGCCTGCTTGAGGAGAAAAAAGAGCGTTTTATCCACACATCCCATTTAAAAACCCTTACAAGCAAAAAAGGTGTTCAAACTATCATACCAGCTCTAGGGGCTTGTTTCAAACCATATAAAGCTTTGTGGAGTTTAAAAACGTGGTTTGGAAACTTGGGATTTTCAAAACCGGGGGGTTGTCTCACATATACTTCCTCTTCTATGTAGCCGTTTAAGAAGGCACTCTTGACATCCATTTGAAATAGTTTGAAACATTTGGATGCAGCAAAAGCCAAGAGTATCCTAATAGCCTCCAAATGAGCTACAGGAGCAAAAGTCTCCTCATAGTCTATTCCCTCCTTCTGACTATACCCCTGGGCTACAAGTCTGGCCTTGTTTCTCACAACATGGCCATCCTCTCCTTGTTTGTTTTTGAAAACCCATTTTGTCCCAATTGGGTGAGACTCAGAGGGAGGAGAAACTAGAACCCAAACCCGATTTCTTTCAAAATTTTCTAACTCCTCATGCATGGCATTGACCCAATCTGGATCCATCAAAGCGTGTCCAATATCTCGAGGTTCAAAATCAGCAATAAATGCAGAATGAGCAAAGTGAGAGATTTGTTGTGACCTTGACCGAGTGACGCGTTCGCCGATGCTGCCAATCATCTACGGAGGCGGGTGTTGGCGCTGAATATGTCGTGGCGCCTCCCTTGCCGAAGTGGCCTCCCCCTCAACAGCAGTTGGTGCCTCCTGGGGTACAAAAGGTACAGCTCGAGGTGGCGGATCCCACGGCCCCCAAGTCAAAGAAGAGGGATCAGGGTCGTGAGTCGTAGTAGAAGCCGCTCTTTGCGGCATAGCAGGTGGAGGAGGTGCTGGGTCATCCATCCCTTCAGCACCCTCTTTTTTATCATCAAAAAGAGGCTCGCCAACCTCATGATCACCTGCACGCTCAAAACGAGAAGAAGGACAAACCATGGTCTCGTCGAAGGTGACATCGGATGTCTCCATGACTCGGTTAGTGTCAAGGTTAAGTACACGATAAGCAGGAGTATGAGTGCCATAACCCAAAAACACACCGTCAGAAGAAGGAGACTCAAACTTGTCCAAGTTGCCCTTTTTGAGTATAAAACAATGGCAACCGAAAACTCTAAAATAACTCACCTTGGGCAGTTTTCCAAAACGCAACTCATAAGAAGTCTTTTTCAAGAAAGCTCGGAGAAAAATGCGATTGGAAATGTAGCAAGCAGTGCTCATAGCTTTGGCCCAATATCGCCTAGAAGTCCTATGCTCATCGAGCATCGTCCTGGCCATCTCTACAAGGGTCCGATTCTTCCTTTCTACAACACCATTCTGAGGCAGTGTGTAGGGAGAAGAAAACTGATGCTCTAAACCCAAAGAGTTACAAAACTTCTCAAAATCCGAATTCTTGAATTCGGAACCATTATCACTCCTAATAGCTCGCATCGAGTTCAAAGGGAACTCGTTCTGAAGACGCAAAATCAGATTGCGAGCAAAGGAGAAAGTCTCAGTTTTCTCAGCTAAAAAGAAAACCCACGAATATCTCGAAAAGTCATCAACAACAATGAGCACATACCACTTCCCCCCAACCGAGCTCACCCGAGCCGGACCAACAAGGTCCATATGCAAAAGCTCTCCAGGGCGCTTAGTCATGACCTGAGTCACTGGATGTTGGGGAGCGGCTACCATCTTCCCATGTCTACAAGAATGGCAAACAAGATCCTTCTCCATGGACAACTTGGGCAATCCTCGGATTAAGCCAAGTGAGCTAAGTCTTGCAAGCAAGTCGAAGCTCAGGTGACCGAGTCTCCTATGCCACTTCCAAAGATCAGAGGAGGAAGGTCCAGCCAAAAGACAACGAGAAACTCCAAACGACTCCGAGAAATCCACACGAAAGACTTTCCCAAAGGGCGAAATCCCACAAACAAGATTGCCCTGAGGATCCAAAATGCGACTGGGATTCGGCTTAAAACGAATCTCATAGTCGTCATCAAAGAGTTGCAAAACAGAAAGAAGGTTAAAGTGCAAGTTAGAAACAAGAGCAACATCGCGCAACACAACGTGCTCATTAACTCGCACCGACCCGCGGGACAATACTCTACCTTTGCTATTGTCGCCGAAGGTGATAAACTCCTTTCCGACGACCGGACTAAGACTGGAGAACCACTTGGCGTTTCTGGTCATGTGCCTCGAGCAACCAGAATCCACCAACCAAACGTTGTCCAATCGTTTTACCTACATCAATAAAAAGACATAGGGTGAGCATACGGTCCAACACTGGGGTTAGTGAAATAGGGAGAATACAGTGTTGGGCCGGCTGCTCAAAAGAACGGTTAGCAGAAAAACCATTCCTAGCACGCCTACGGGAGGAGCGATCACCACGTAGAGGAAAATGTGGTCCGCTAAGGGAGGAGCGTCCATCGCGATACTCAAAACGCGGTGGGGAAAAACGCTCAACAACAAAGCCACCGCCACGGGGTCCATAGCCTACAACTGCAGGCCCCGCCGGGCACGTCCTCTCCGCTGCCTAGGCCTAGGAACTTGAGGTTCTGGACCTCTAGGCCTAACAGCATGCCTCTGAACATTCGGCACATGTACATCATGGAAAGGATGGTACATGTCCGTGTTGTTCATCTCCTTTCCATGACGCGTCTCTCTCTTGCGCCGAAAGCAGAACTCACTTAAGTGACCATCTCTCCCATAGTGCTCACAGTGGTACCTCACCGCTCTCATAGGGGGTTGTTGGTACTCACGGTAGTGGGTGTGGATAACTTTGTCCTTCTGTGGCATAAGCTCCTCCTGGATGGGTGGCATGGTGTCCAGCTTGTTCTTGAGGTGGATTGGTTTGGGAGCCCATGATTGTTTCTTGGGTGGAGCTCTCGGAGGCTCAACAAAGACCCCATCCTTGGTGTTAGGCTTGAGAAGCTCTTTGGGTGGAATCTTGGTAAGCTTGGGAGTAGTGGTGGAGTTGGGCTTCTCAAATGGGTTAAGACCACTCGACTCTCCAATCTTGCCGAAAGATGACACATCAACACCCGGAGCAAAACCTACACCTGGACATCCAGCAGCTCGCTTGAATTGGGAGATCATCATCCCGAGCTGTGGCTCACCGCTAGACACCCATGACAAGATGGTCCGAAGGTATGTGTTTTCCTCCTCGGTTTGCATCTTGTCATGCTTCACATTAGCGATCTCCATCTCCAAACCTTCACAAAGAACACACCTAGCCACACATGTGCTACCCGAGTTGGCCTCTTCAAGAGACACAATCTTGGCATTGTTCTCTGCCAACTCAGATTGCAAGACGGGACAGGTCTTGCATGCACCCAGCAAAGAGGGTCTGGCCCTCATCTCATCCAGCTCTCCAACCAACGCAGCATACTTTCCTCTCAAAGTGAGAAGATCAGTCATGTGCGTGGTCACACATGTGCTATTCGAGCTGGCCTTCTCAAGAGACACAATCTTGGCATTCTTCTCTGCCAACTCAGATTGCAAGCCCGCACAGGACTTGCACGCACCCAACAGCGAGGATCTAGCCTTCAGCTCATCCACCTCTCCTATCAACACATCATACTTACTTCTCAAAGTGAGAAGGTCAGTCATGTGCGGTAACAACTACGGTGGACTTGACAGATTCAAATTCCTTCACCGTATCCTCCCACTTCTGCCTAAACTCCTTGCGCTCTCTAGCAGCACGCCTAAGGAACTTATCCTGACTAAGGAGCGCGACAGTAAGCTTCTCGACCTCAGCAGAAAGCTCATCGGGGGTCTGAGATACCTGGGAGGTGTCGTCGTCGTCGTCGTTCCGAGGGGTGTCCTCCAGCTCGCCGTCGACCTCCTTGCCGAGGGCCATGGTGCAGAAGCCCTCATCGTCGGCAAAGAAGCAGAGGCCGTTCAGCTTGTCCTCGATCCTCTTCTTCTTCTCGGACTCATCGTCGCTTGAGGAAGCGGAGTTGTCATCCGAGTCGTCGACGTCGTTGAGCGTGGCGAAGAACGCACGCTGCTCAGCCTGGGCCTTCTCCAAGTACTTCATCTTGATGTACTATTTGTCGAAGCCGCCCTTCCGCTTGTGCTTCGCGGGGACGTACTTCTCCTTGCGATTGCCAGATTTGTACTTGTGCCCGTGATCCGCCTTGCCGAAGGTTTGCTTGTTCTTCTTCAGGCAATTGGCGATGAAGTGGTTGGGGTCGCCGCACTCGAAACATCCCGAGCGTCCTCCTCCGCGGCGACGGTTCATGCGGTTGTTGTGAAACCGCAAGAACCGGTTGGCGAGCAATGCCAACTCGTCATCCCCCATGAACTCCAGCTGCTCCTCTGTGATAGAAAGAAGAGAAGAGAGTGCAAAGCCTCCAGAGGGGTTAGCAGAAGAGCCAGAAACCAAAGCCATCGATGGGCCAGAAGGATTTTCATAAGAAGCCCTCGCCATGGCATCAATCTCACTGGACTTGAGCTTACTAAAGAGCTCGTCGCAAGTGAGGGTCTCATAGTTAGGCGATTCGATGATCGCCTGAACCATCGAGTCCCACACAGACCGATCAAGAGTATGCAAAAGCTTCAAAGCTCTTTCATGATCGTCGAAAGGCAACAACTTCTTGTTAGCCCTCATCCTATTGACAATCACCTGAAAGCGTGCGAATAAACTTTCTATGCTCTCGCCAGACATATGTCGAAAGTTCTCATACTCTCGCTTGAACGACTCGTAGAGACCGGTTTTGACTTGAGAGGTTCCCTCATGGAAACGCATGAGGGTAGCCCAAATCTCCCGAGCCGTAGCGAGGTGAGAAACGCGATCAAACTCGGACATGCTCAAATAATAGAAAAGAGCATTACGGGCTCGGCTATTGGCATCATGCTCATCGGTCTGACGCTGAGTGACACGAGCAGCCAAGACCACGTAATCGGCAGAGTTGCAAATATCCCAGATGGAAGCACCAATACTCTGCAGATAGGCCGACATGCGTATCTTCCAATACTCATAGTTTGTCCCATTGAAAAATGGCGGTTTGCCCACACCGTGATCCATGTCGCCTTCTGTGGATCTGGAACCGGCTAAGGTGGAAGATCCTTAACCCGCTCCGATACCAATTGAAGGACCAAGAATGCAATAGCAAGGCGACCAGAGGGGGGGTGAATGGGAGCACAAAAATCTCTTTCGAAACTTTGGCCTTTTGTCCCCAAAATCAACCCCAAGAGCTTCGATCGAAACTGTGATGCTCACGACCCTTGGAAGAGGGTGGATGATCCCTAGGATCACAGCGGAGCACCACAAAGCGATAGCAAACCAATTGGCAAAAGCACCGGATCATGTTTGCCCCTTGAAAACCGAGTCCCGAACGTAGATTGGAGACTACGTCGAGAAATCCCAAATACCGATGCTAACAAGTAGCAAAGATACTTAGAGATGTTTCTTGGCTAACTATATGGCCAAACGAGAAGTCCAAAAACCAAGCGGAAAGGCCGAGAGACCAAATGCACTGAAAAGCACTAGTCTGCAAGTTCCTGGACTGTCCGCGGGTACGGTCCCGGACTGTCCGCGGTACTGCCGGACTGTCTGCGAGCGAGGGGCGGACTGTCCGCAGGCAAAACTCGCCAAACAGCAAAGCTGCTAAAGTCCCCTGGACTGATCCCGGACTGTCCGCGACCCACAACTGCGGACTGTTCGCCGGTCACGAAAAATCAAATCAGCCGAAAAACACAGCGACTGACTCGGCTGATCCCCAACGCCCGGACTGTCCGCCGGTCAGGTGGTGGACTGTCTGCGGCTGTCCAGTGAGGGCGATTTTGATCGCCGTTCACCCAAATCACTCCCAAATCGATCCAAACCAAAATCCCTTGATCCCAAACTTGGAGAGGATGATCAACAGGTAGTTAGGAGACTATCCCCAAGAAATCATCCTCTCAAATCGATTCAATCACCGGGAAATCGAGAGGGGAGGAGTATGAACGAAAAAGCGACACGAAAATGAAATCAACCCGATCTACTTGTTCGTGAGGAGTTAGATGAAATCCTTCGGTGGAAATGATCTCCTCGCTATATAGAACAAGTTGATTCAAACGGATTTCACAAAGACGCACTAGAGAGGGAGATCGAGTGACGGGAAAATCGAGGAGAAACGAAGAACGCGAAGAACACGAACAAAACATGAATCAAGTCATCGATCTGCAACCGTGTGGCTACCACACGTTACAACAGTGAGATTACGGTCTCACTTCCTCAAAATTTCCAGTACACAGAGGTATGGTTCTCTGCGGATCTCATCTAGCTACAACAGGGGATTGGGAGAGCAGGAAACTCTAGAAGCAAAGAGCAAATGACTGAGATAGAATGGGAGGAGGGTGTCTCCCTCTACTTATCCTAATTCTAATTCCTACTCTACCCCTCACTAGTTACAGAGCGAACTAGCTAAACCCTAGGGTTATTCTGGACCAACTCGTGGTAGGTGGTGATCCGACGGCCACGCCCGCACAACTGGTAGCGTTGCCTCGACGCAACCTCACCGATTGCCGCCACGTGCCGCCACCGCTCTGCTTGTCCTTTCCCGGACGTCGCACCCCCGGTTTTGTGGCCCAAACCGGGAAACCAGCCTTCATAGCCAACCCCGGTTTTGAGGCCCAAACCGGGAAACCAGCCGACCAGCACCTGAGTTTTGTGGCCCAAACTCAGCAAACCCGCAGCACCCAGGTTTTGAGGCCCAAACCTGGAAACCATCCTTAGCCCGAGTTTTGTGTCCCAAACTCGGAAACCATAAGCGCCCAGGTTTTGAGGCCCAAACCTGGAAACCGTCCACTCGGTGGTTTTTCTGTGGCTCAACCACCAAACCGAGCCGTAGAGGGGATGCACCTCCCGTGCACCCCGTCCACCGATAGGTGTCCCCAGGTCCACGACCCGATCAACACCGTGACCGCAAGTCTTCGCTCATCGCTGTCCCAGGCTGTCAGCCACCACAGCCGATCCTCGGGCCACCGGCCCCTCAGTCCAAGCCTCACGTCCGCCCTTCACCACTCTCGGTCCATCGGCACGGCACGTCTCTACTTGACCTTCACCTTGCCTTTGATCACTGTATCCGTGCTCGACACCTGCACAACACAAGCCAAAGAACATGCGCATCATCCCAGTTGACAATCACTCATCACTCAGAGACTCGGCATACACCCATGTATCCCCAAAAATCCCTGCCAAGGTTCTGTGGTACGCTCCTATAATACCACACCTGAAACGTCTGTTCAGAAACAAGGACCATGCAAAGTTGGTGCGCTGGCACAAAGAAGACCATAAGGTAGACAACATGTTGAGACACCCTGCTGATAGGTCCCAGTGGAGAGCAATAGATAGAGAATTCCCGGAATTTGCAAAAGACGCTAGAAACTTAAGGTTTGGTTTAAGTACGGACAGGATGAATCCTTTTGGGGAACAGAGCAGTAGTCATAGTACGTGGCCTGTTACTCTATGTATATACAACCTTCCTCCATGGTTATGCATGAAGCAGAAGTTCATTATGATGCCAGTGCTCATCCAAGGCCCGAGGCAGCCTGGCAACGACATCGATGTCTACTTGAGGCCATTACTTGAGGAACTCCTACTTTTATGGAGTAAATCAGGTGTACGTGTGTGGGATGATTACAAACAGGAACACTTTCACCTGCGAGCATTGTTGTTCCTAACAATCAATGATTGGCCTGCTCTAAGTAATCTTTCAGGACAGACAAACAAGGGATATAATGCATGCACACATTGTTTTGATGACATGGATAGTATATATTTAAAAAGATGTAGAAATGTAGTGTACCTTGGACATCGTCGATTTCTTGCTGTTAATCACCAGGTTAGAAAGAAAGGCAAGCATTTTAAAGGTGAGACAGACCACTCGAGCAAGCCTCGCAACAGAACTGGGGAAAATATACTTGAGATGATCAAGGATGTGAAAGTAGTCTTTGGAAAGGGGACGGGCAGTGAACCTGTTCCGAAAGACGCTACGGAACACGCACCCATGTGGAAGAAGAAGTCAATATTTTGGGAGCTACCCTATTGCCATGTACTAGAGGTCCGCCACGCGATCGACGTGATGCACCTGACAAAGAATCTTTGTGTCAACCTTCTAGGATTCATGGGTGTGTATGAGAAGTCTAAGGATACACTTGAAGCACGACAAGACTTGCAGCGCATGAAAGAACGAGACAACCTACATCCAGAGAAGACAGATGATGGACGCCATTACTTAAGACCTGCTAGCTATACTCTTAGCAATGAATACAAGGAAATCATGTTTGAATGCCTAAACACCATCAAGGTCCCATCTGGATTCTCCTCCAATATAAATGGAATAATAAATATGCAAGAGAAGAAATTTCTAAACTTAAAGTTGCATGACTGCCACGTGCTTATGACGCAATTGCTTCCAGTTGCTTTAAGAGGAATTCTACCTCCACATGTACGTCTGGCCACTGTGAAGCTATGTGCATTCCTCAATGCAATTTCTCAGAAGGCAATTAATCCACTAGAACTAGCTACTCTACAGAATGATGTGGTTCAATGTCTTGTGAGCTTTGAGTTGGTGTTCCCTCCATCCTTCTTTAATATCATGACACACCTCCTAGTTCACCTGGTCAAGGAGATTCATATTCTCGGTCCTGTGTTCCTACACAACATGTTCCCCTTCGAGAGGTTCATGGGAGTACTGAAAAAATATGTTCACCAACGTGCTCGGCCAGAAGGAAGCATCGCCAAGGGCTATGGGACAGAGGACGTCATTGAGTTTTATATTGACTTTGTTCCTGACCTTCACCCGATTGGTGTTCCTCAATCGCGGCACGAGGGGAGGCTGTGTGGAAAGGGGACGCTAGGGAAGAAAACATATATCAGTACGGGGAACGATTATTTCAATAAAGCGCACTACACAGTTCTTTCAAACGCATCCATGGTGGATCCGATCGAGGTACACAAGGAGTTCCTACGATCCCAATTTTCTGGGAAGAATGAAGTTTGGATTACACGTGAGCACATCAATACTTTTAGCACTTGGTTGCGAAAAGAATGTCTGAATGATAACAATATTGATGAGCAACTATATTTGTTGGCTAGGCAACCATCGTGGCACATCCTCACGTACAAAGGGTATGAGATAAATGGAAACACATTTTACACCATTGCCCAAGATAAAAAGAGCATGAACCAAAACAGTGGTGTTCGCGTAGATGCCACAGACCCAACTGGGAAGAGGCAAACATATTTTGGCTGCATAGAGGATATTTGGGAACTAGACTACGCACCTGATTTTAAAGTCCCTTTGTTTCGATGCCAATGGGTCAAGACGACCGGAGCCGGAGTAACAGTTGACAAGGAGTATGGAATGACAACAGTGGATCTCAACAATATTGGATACAAAGATGAACCATTCGTCCTTGCTGCTGATGTGAATCAGGTGTTATACGTGAAAGACATGTCTACAAAACCCAAGAGAGGAAAAAATGATGATAAATCAACCAAAGAGCCAAAACGCCACATAGTTCTTTCAGGAAGAAGAAACATCGTGGGAATTGAGGACAAGTCAGACATGTCAGAAGATTATGAAAGGGATGACCGAATACCGCCCTTCAGTGTGACTAAAGATCCAAGCATCCTGCTAAATGCTGAGGAGACTCCAAGGTTACGACATGATCATAACCAAGGGACATACGTCAAGAAGAAGATCACCAGTGTATCCGCTTGATATATAGTTATGCTTTACCTGATATTATGTATTACAATTTTTGTGTAATTAATAAATGATTATGGATACGTTCGATTTGTTGATGTCGGTGTCGAAATGACTTGATTTATTATATTATAATGATTATGGATAGTCATGGTTAATAATGACTATGGATAGTCATGATTAATAATGATTACTATACCCGTCTGCTGAATTTGAACAATAAAAGATGAACAACCCAAAATTTAACGTTCAGATAATGCAAAATTTATTTTCCTATCGAGAACCAGTTATTTCAGATATTTAAATTTAACATTACATTTTTGCATTAACAAAATATGAATTGTTATTTACATTTATATTTGTTATTATAAGAAAAGAAAAGAATTTGTGTTACAAATTTTTGTACTATACAATAAGGTAAAAGGAAATACAACTGTTATTTTTATGAAATTTTATGCCTAATATTTAATTTACTATGCAATTAATAATATTACAACATATTTATATAATGAAAACTTAATACAAAACCCAAAATATAGCAAACCCAAAAAACTGGCGGGAGAAACGGCTTTAGTCCCGGGCGGTTACACCACACGGAACTAAAGGTACCTTTAGTCCCGGGCCGTAAGCCATCCCGGGACTAAAGGGCTTTTAGTCCCGGGTGTTGTCACCGCCCGGCACTAAAGCCTCTCCGCGTATATGGGGCACAGTGCCGTTCCTCCTTCCTCAGATCGACGTCAGACTCCAGCGCCGCCGCCTCCCTCGCCGTCTCCGATCTCGATCCAGTGCCGCGCCGCCGTCCTCCTCGATCTCCGTCGCCGACGTCCGCCTCGCCGTCGTCCTCTCCCGAGGCGCTCTCCGCCCTCGCCGTGCCTCGCCATCGTCCTCTCCCACGCCGCTCTCCGCCCTCGCCGTGTCGCCGTACGTCGTCCTCTCCCGCGCCGCTCTCCGCCCTCGCCGTGCCTCGTGCTGCTTGCGCCGCGCGCGTGCCTCGCCGTGTGGCCTCGCCGTCGTCCTCTCGCGGTCGCCATCGTCTTCGCCGTGCCTCGCCCCGCCGTCGTGTCCTCGCCGAGTGCCTCGCCATGGCCTCGCCGTGTAGCCTCGCCGTCGTCCTCTCGGTCGCCGTCGTCTTCGTCGTGCCTCGCCGAAGTGTCTTTTTACATCGTGCAGTGGGTTCTACGGCAACCACCAGGAAACAATTTGTGTGGGTACTACGTTTGCGAGTTTCTCTCGGTGTATGCGAAAAGAACTCCTGTAGAGAGACAAAAAGTATGTAACATGTATACATAATAATAATCCCATGTATTTTTTTATTGCTATTAAATAAATCTTATGTATATTAATGCATTTTTCCTTTTTTGCAAATTGAAGGACTTATGGTTGAAGAACCAGGTGTTGGAAATGGTGCGACTCAAAGGAATTCAAGAGACAATCGCAGGATTTCTTAATGACCATGTCCTCAAAGCCGACACCGAGTTCTACTATAACCCGGAAGAACCAGTGAAACCAAACCAAGACGACCATTTGTATGATATGTAAGTGACGGTCAATATTTGTGTTGTAAATACCAAGGCTACATGCAATGCTGTAAATTTTATGTGCATAAATATATTATACATATAATATGTATAGCTAGCTCGTAGCTCGATCAATATATATATATAGTTTTCATATTTTATGTGTGTATTTGTAAATTTTATGTGTATATATACGCGCATGCATACATTAGCAGCGAAGAATATGTATTTGAAACCCTAATGTATAATATATTATAGCAGCAAAGAAAACATATTAGAAAACCTAATGTAATTTTAAAACAAAAAACAGTAACCAATTGAAAAGAAAAAAGAAAAGAAAAAGAAAAAAAGAAAAAAGAGGACAGCCCCCTAGGGTCTTTAGCCCCGGTTGGTAATACCAACCGGGACTAAAGAGGCCAGCCATCGGGGCCCGGCTCGGGACATCTTTAGTCCCGGTTGGTATTACCAACCGGGGCTAAAGGTCCCCCTTTAGCCCCGGGGCGTGGAACCGGGGCTAAAGGTCATTTTGGACCGGGGCTAAAGGCACATCGTGTAGTAGTGTTTGCACTCTCTTAATTATATTCCTGAAGCTGCTAACTTGTATTTTAACTTATATGCATTTTTGGAGGGAGATATTCTGTCAAGGGGGAGAAATTTGAGTGTTTATGCACATTTGCTTGCTGGTGCATTTTCAACTAAGGGAGAGAAAATATTTACAAATCATGTGATCTCCCTGGGTTGTGTGCACTAGTTGAGGGGGAGTTTGCTAGTTGTGTTGAGCCTTTGCCTCTTTCTTTAAGGACTAGCAAACATTTTCAGTTCTTCAATTGGTATCAAACTCTTTTGTTTTTGAGTTGGTAACAGTTGGTATCGAGCTGCTTCGCTAGCGGTGTTGAGCCCGTTCTGCCTCTTCTTGAGGGCTAGCTCTGTTTTGCTTGAATTTCAGTTGATCTTTCAATTGATATCAAGTTTTCTCGCTAGCGGTGTTGAGCCTGTTCTACCTCATCTTGAGGGCTAGCCTTGCTTTGCTTGGATGCGTCGAGCCGTTGCCCATGTCTTTGGGAACCAAGTTGTTTTGCTCTTTCCACTTGACCTTCTTCGGCTTTGCTATGCTTTTGGGTCATTTGGTCGAGTTCTCTCTCTTTCTTCCTTCCTTCTTCTATTTCATTACGATTTGTGTTGGTAGTTGACAATGCACTTGTCAAGGGGGAGATTGCGGATACATGGGTGTATGCTGAGTCTCTGAGTGATGAGTGATTGTCAACTGGGATAATGCGCATGTTCTTTGGCTTGTGTTGTGCAGGTGTCGAGCACGGATACAGTGATCGAAGGCAAGGTGAAGGTCAAGTAGAGACGTGTCGTGCCGATGGACCGAGAGTGGCAAAGGGCGGACACGAGGCTTGGACAGAGGGACCAGTGGCCTGAGGATCAGCTGTGGTGGCAGATAGCCTGGGACAGTGACGAGCGAAGACTTGCGGGTGGACGGGGTGCACGGGCGGTGCATCCCTTCTACGGCTCGGTTTGGTGGTTGAGCCACAGAAAAACCACCGAGTGGACGGTTTCTAGGTTTGGGCCTCAAAACCTGGGCGCTGATGGTTTCCGAGTTTGGGCCACAAAACTCGGGCTGAGGACGGTTTCCAGGTTTGGGCCTCAAAACCTGGGTGCTGCGGGTTTCTGAGTTTCGACCACAAAACTCAGGCGATGGTCGGCTAGTTTCCCGGTTTGGGCCTCAAAACCGGGGGTTGGCTGTGAAGGCTGGTTTCCCAGTTTGGGCCACAAAACCGGGGGTGCGACGTCCGAGAAAAGGACAAGCAGAGCGGTGGCGGCACGTGGCGGCGATCGGTGAGGTTGCGTCGAGGCAACGCTACCAGTTGTGCGGGCGTGGCCGTCGGATCACCACCTACCTGAGTTGGTCCAGAATAACCCTAGGGTTTAGCTGGTTCGCTCTATATGTAGTGAGGGGTAGAGTGGGAATTAGAATTAGGATAAGTAGGGGGAGACACCCACCTCCCCATCTATCTCAGTCATTTGCTCTTTGCATCTACGATTTCCTGCTCTCCCAATCCCCTGTTGTAGCTACTGAGATCCGCAGAGAATCATACCTCTGTGTACTGGAGATTTTGAGGAAGTGAGACCGTAATCTCACTGTTGTAGCGTGTGGTAGCCACACGGTTGCAGATCGATGACTTGATTCGCGTTTTGTTCGTGTTCTTCGCGTTCTTCGTTTCTCCGTGATTTTCCCGTCATTCGATCTCTCTCTATTGCGTCTTTGCGAAATCCGTTTGAATCATCTTGTTCTTTATAGTGAGGAGATCATTTCCACCGAAGGAATTGTTGGTGGTCCTTAACTCATATATTGTACCACCAACTTCATTATAAAAATATATAAAAATATTCCCAAGACTAGTGAATAGGGCTTTACACTAATACATTCCATGAGTTTTGGTGACTATTCGCTTGCAGGCATACATCGGCGGAAATGCATATAAAGGGATGGAAAATAATACATAAAACATTATTGTACAACACAAATACCAAGTGGCCCACTTACCATGCAATCCAGGCCTTAGACACAGGCCAAAATGCGCAACAAAGAACCCAAGTGGTGAAGGCCCAAACCAACTCCAAACCCTACGCGGGCTGCAGGACCTTGCTTCAGTAAAATAGGCGCCATGGGCTCATCCGAACTCCGATTTTGGATCACCACCCGTCCACGGAAAGCTAACGACGAGACGCACGTGCTCGTGAAAGCCCAGCCCGTTTTGGGCCAACCATGGGGCGACCGCCCCAGGGGGCGACCGCCCCCCCCCAGAACAACGGTTTCGGCCCAACTTTGTAACACCCCTGGTGTTTAAATGTAATTAACTTGACATGTCATCATCTTAAGCATTAATCATTTCCTGTGATGCATTTGATTTGCCTAATTGCTATGCTTTGATTCCCTTTTCAAAAACCCTAAAAGCCCAATTCTCTCTATAAGGGCAAAATGGTAATTTCACCTCTGTGCCTAGTTCTATTTAATTCTTGTTCAAATTTAGTGCCCTGATGTTTGCTGCATTGATCAAAGTTCAAAAATCAGATTTGATTTGATTTTCCCTTTTGCAAAACCCTGATTTCCAAACCCTGGATTTTACCCCTCTTTTTGTAGTTTAAAATTATTCAAAATTTGAGGTTGGTCCAAAAAGCAAAGTTGTAGATCTGGCCAAGAGAAACAACTTTGGTATTTACAGATTTTCAAAGTTCTATATAAAATTTGAAGTAATTTCAAATTCTTTCAAACTCCAGTTTTTGTCCCTTTTTGAGTTTTCAAAATTATTTCATAAACTATTGAGTTTCAGAAAAAGTGTATATTAGCAAAGTTGTAGGTTTTGTCAAATGGAACATCTTTCATATTCGAAGATTTCCAAGTTTCAGTTTGAAATCCAAAGTAATTTTGATTTGAATCAAATTTGAAAAGTGTCCCCTTTTCTGTTTTTGAATATAGTTCAAAAACTATTTGGAATTTGAAGATGTTCATATTGACAAAGTTGTAGATCTCATTTTTCTGAACAACTTTGGTATTTTGAGTTTTTGTCGCACAGTTCAAATTTTGGGAGAAGTTTGCAAAATACAGAAACCAGCAAAAGTCAAAACCTACCCCCTAGCACTGTTCTTCTTCCAGCTAGGGCCAAGGGGGGGGGCCGGCCATGGCGCCGGCGCTGCGCCTGCAGCGCGTCTGGCTGCTCCCCACGCGCCACCAACCTGCCGCCGTTGTCGCCACCATCATTTCGCACCCGCACGCGCACAGTTGACCCCGCTCGCGTCCCCTACAGTCCTCTGCGCGTCGCCGCCGCGTGGCCATCGCCGGCGAGCTCTCGCCCAGGCCCCGGCTGCCCGCCATCACCTCCGCCAGAGCGCAATCGAGTGCGCACGCGCTCGCCGTGCTTATCCACCCCACCTCGAGGTCTCTACCGGCCTCTGGCCGCGGCTATAAAACGGCCGCCGGAGCCCGACCTCTCTCACTCACCTCCGCCGTCGCCTCCAGCCCAGTCCAGAGCCTCCCGAGCCCAACCACCTAGCTCAGGAGCTCCGCCGCGTTCTTGCACAACTTCCCCACCCACCAATTTGGTCTCTACCGCCCCCGTTTGCCCGGCGTTGCTCGTCGTTGCCGTCTCCGGCAGAAATCCGGCGAGGTCGGAATCGTGAAATTCCTCGCCTCCGGCCTTGATCATCTCCCTCTGACTCTCGCATTCGCTTCCTTGGCTCCGTGCGACTATAACCCGGCCATCGCGGCTCCGTTTGTTGCACAGGGTCGCCAGGACGCCTGTCGCCGCCACGAGCTTCCCGCCGGCCAGCGTCGTTCACCCCTCTCCGTCCATCCCCGTCCCTCGCCGTGCCGCTCAATCGACGCCGGTGAGTCCTCCGGTGCTCCCTGTGCTCTTGGTTTCGCCCCGGATCCCCTGGTTTGGCCGGCGTGCCGAGCGCCGCCCGCCTATGGTCGCCGGCGACGAGCTCCCGCCGCCGTGCCCGTTTTTTCCTTTTTATTTCTAAGTTATGAATAGTGTTCGGTTTTCTCTTTTTTGTATGATTTTCTGTGTTGATCCAAAAATTCTGAAATTTTTGTGGTAGACTCTTTATGCTCTGTAGTATTTTAGAAAAATATGAAACTTGAGTTTTGTGCAAAAATTTGAAAATGTAAAATTCCCCTTTTAATTAAAAAATGAAGGTTTTGGTATTGTTGGAGAGTGATCTTTAACTCCAAAAATCTTGAGATAAATTTTTGTGACCTTGTTATAACATGCTGAACCTCTGGTAAAATTTTGAAGACTTTTGGAGCAAGTTGATTTTTGAGCATTTATTTTAATTAAGGAATAGTGCCTTTTGTTAATTAAATGTTTAGATTTAATTGAGCACCTTAATGACCTCCAAAAATTATGAAATTTGTTTTTCCATCTATTTAAGTCATAATGAACTTATGAGATTAATTTGGTAATTTTTGGAGCAACTTCATAAAATGACCTTTTAAATAAATTAAGAAAATAGAAAAGGTGGATTAGGGTTGGTAATAAGTGTTTGATGATGTGATCTTTGGATTGATTGATGTTCATAGACCCCTACCCTTTGGTCTATGATGTTTGTGATGATATGTTTGGTTAATACTTAGGATAATTATAATAAGGCCTAACATCAATAATGCTTAAGAAAGAAATGGTTACCTTTTATGCTCAACCTAGATTTCGATTATGCCTTGCCTAAGAGTAATCTAGATTTAGTGGAATTGTCTTGCACCATAAGCCCATATCATCATTCTCATGAGCATTCATCATTGCATCCGAATAGTTGACGAAGAAGGTACCAGAGTCGAGGCCGTTGTTGACGAACCAACTCCCGAGGCGACCCCGAGCTCCGACACCTATACCTACCCCGAGTCTGCTCTTTTTGCCATCCAAGGCAAGCCCCGGTGCATTTAACCCTACCTTGTTTTTATAAATGTTTTCTTTAAATGTTTTACTATTGCATTAGGTGATAGGAGTTGTGTGATGACCTACTTCTTGCATTGCCCACCTCCACCAAAAGATACACCTGTCCTGTTCTCAAAATGTTTGCAAAATGCTTAGCAATGCTATTCAATAGATTTGCAATAAAAATGCCAATTTCAAAAAGTGTGATCACCTTAAAAATGTTTATGGGAAATTGGCTTTACTCCCGTCTACTGGCTAGTTAGCTGATCCGTACCTAGTCAATAGCGAGGAGAGGTTGTCCCAGCGTACGGTGCCGTCATGTTGTAGTCCGGGACTCAACAGTTGACACCGACCGGGACAGGGTTGAAAAACTGACAGGACTATTACGCTTGGGTGAGATATAACCAAGGTGTAGTTCTGGCTGGAAAATTAGGGACCATCCGTATGGGGGCCTGCTGGTCAAGACTTGTAACTATTCACATACTACGGAAAGCTCTGGCTCCGAGGAATCCTTTATTGGACCGACAACCGCGCACTGGGAGTGGAGAGATGGTGGAAGTAGCATGTACCCACGTGACAGGACCTGTACTCTTGGGTTAGAGTCCCGAGGTACTTGTCGCTGGCGGAAAATTGGAGTGGTGTACTGTACTTTCGGGTGGCGTAGGACCGGGCCCAATCTTGGAGGAATCGTGGTAGACGAGTTGGCATATGCAAGCTTGGGTGCTACATATGCAGTGTGGATAGGGATCCTCAGCTGAGTATTATTTATCCGGATTAACGTTGCTTCTCGGTTATGGAGACTTGGTCCACTGACTGTCAACGGAGAGTGGTTCTCAACTAGGAATGTTTTGAAATGTAAAATGAATCATGAATGATGAAGAATTGAGGAATACTGAATCTTTCAAAAATAAAATAAGGTTTACAAAAATGCTTTTCTGCAAAATACTTGATCTTGCTTAAGCCTTACCTTGACTACCCTAAGCCTCTCATTCCTGAGTCTTCTCCCTTTTCTTTAGTCGGGTAAGTCTTGTTGAGTACCCCAGTACTCAGGGTTTGTTACCCATGTTGCAGGTATGCCTGAGACCCCGATGTGTCTCGCACCCTGTTGCGTGACCTTCGTCCAGGAAGAGGCCGATGAGGCCGATGAGTAAACGTGCACCCTCGGGCTGGGTGTTACATGTATCTTTATGTTAATGTTTCTGCTACGTTGTCTACTTTGAATCACCCGAACAATGGTTTGTAATAACCGTACTCCTTACCTCATTTGAAACCTCATTTTGTAAAACTAATGTTATTTAAGTCTTCCGCTCTTTATTCCGATGTTATTTGTAAAAGTATGCAATGCTATAACCGAATTGTGAGATGATCCTGCGGACATTGGGCGCTGATGTAGCCCGGTGGCGAACAGGTCTTAATCGTATGGAACATAAGTTCGGCTGTCAGAGGTTGACAGGGACCTGTGGGCCATAGGATTAGGGTCGTTCCGTCACAAACTTTGGTGAGGCGGTGTGTTGACTCCTCCCCAAGGCATTTCCGCGTGCAGAATAGTGCCACATCGTTAGTCTAGGAGTGGTTCCACCCCCTCTTAGCCTATTTAAGAAGACCTAGAGCCCCCCTCTCAATATCATCCATCCAACAAAATAACACACAATGTGACATATCAAGATACAAGAGAAGAAGTAGAGAGGAAGAGCTTCACTCATATCCTTAGCCTCTAGGTTAGGAATAGAATAGGGAGCGAGATAGAGGGTAGAGTAAGAGAAGTAGCAAGTGACCGGCTCCATCCCCTAGTTGCACTAGTCGGGAGGCCGAAGTATTGACTACTTCCTGCGCTGTAACTTTGCAACCCGCTGTACCTCTGCAACCCGACTTACTACATTGGAGTAAGAAAAGGTTGAGTTCTACTTTTGTTCTAGTAAGTTCTTGAGCATTGTTATCTTGTTCTTACAATCTTGCGGGTTCGTTGTCCATCTTTTGGTGGATGCTCTAGCAGAGGAGCCTCTGAATCATTTGGAGGGGTTCCTGCGCAACGCTAGAGTAGTAGTTAATAGCGTAGACGTGGTGTCTAAGCTAAGAGCTAGCCTCGTTTGCCTCATAATCCACGGGTGAGGGATCGGCGGCAGGTGGTGACAGCCCTGTTTGCCCTTAGTTTTCCCCAGGTTCGGTTACGGCGTAGAGCTACACAAAGGCCGGAGTTGCTTGGTAGACCAGGTATAAGCCGGTGCCCGAAGTAAGGTTGTGAAAACACGTGACCTTGTTTGAGGCTTCTAAGCATTAGAAGAACCTCGTTACCCAAGTCGTTCCCGTCTTTTCTCTCTAGGGTTTATTAGATCCGTGACCTTGAACAGTTCCGTTCCCTGAGAAATTATGATACCCTGAATACCACCGGGTGAAGTGCTACAACGGTATCTTCTGTGCGCTTGCGGACTTTGCTGCTTCGCTAAGAAATACCAACAAGCATTTCTGGCGCCGTTGCCGGGGATGGATCGTAAGGTCCATTCTTAGTAACGACGTTAGTAAGTGTCAACAAGCATTTCTGGCGCCGTTGCCGGGGAACGGTTGTTGTTTTTGTGTTCAGGACCTAGTTCATCCTCGTATCTGTATCCTTTTTTATAAAAACCAAAAAAAATATTTTCTTTTTACCTTTTCTATCATGAAGCCAACCATTCCAATTCAAAATCCGTCCGCTTCAAAGGGGGAGTTCGCCGAGCCAAAACCTTCTCCAAAACTTTCATCCAATGATGGACTCCACCCTTATTTAAAATCCATAGCTCAGACACTACACTTCTCTGGTTTTCATAATGAAGATTCTTTTAACCACTTACGAGATCTGGAGGAAATTTGCTCATGCCTAAGCATCCCAGGCATGACAAAAGAAACGATTATGTGGAAATTGTTTTCGTCTTCCCTCAATGGGGAGGCAAAACAATGGTACGCTAATGCCGTAGAGAGTGTGAATGGGGATTGGGAAGAACTTAAAAACAAGTTTTATGTTGCATTCTTCCCTAGATCCCGTATCACCTCTATACCAAAGGAAATCCTCCATTTCGAGCAAGATGAGGAGTCTATAGGTGCAGCCGGGGCCAGATATTTGACGATACTACACGCTAGCCCAGACATGTCTTTATCCGAGAGCGTGCAATTGCATCTCTTTTCTACGGGTCTAGATGAAGATGCTGCCCCAGTCCTTGACAGGGCCGCTGGAGGGTCGTTTTCAAGCAAATCTACGACGGAACAGAGAAAAATCCTTGATAACTTCCTAGAGAAGCACACTTCTCCCGTTGTAGAACCAAAACCTCTCCAAAACAAGGGCATGTCAAGTTTTGAGGAGCCCTCATCAGCCGAATCTACAACTTTGCCATACATAGATTCGGCTTTTGAGCCCTCACCCGAGCTGCAAACACCGATGATAGGAATGCTTTATCCTTCGGAGTTTGCGATTGAATTCGAGGATTATGACAGAATCACGAACCTTACTAGGTACGGAAAACGCTCGATATATGTAGTGTCCCCTAAAATCGAGCCATCAAAAGAATTGTTAGTGGAGGTGAAACGTTATTCTGATATAATTCGGATTCTTTCACCCTCCACAACCTTTTCTTGCACATTTAGGGGAAGAATTGTCGATGCTCTTCACAACCCATCGGTCGAGACAAATATCATGTCAAAATTCTTAGCGGAATCTCTTTTGGGTAATACTCCGCTAATCCCGACCGACAAACTCTTTGAAGGTCCGCCAGGGTTTCTTTGGGAGTGTTGTGGAGTTGCTAAGGCCGTACCTTTTGAAATAAACGAAAACGTGGTTCACCTAGATTTTCATATCTACGACATCCTCGAATTCGAACTTCTGTTAGGCCACCCTTTCGAAAAACTTTCCATAGAGAAACCATTCCGTGGGGGCCCTGATGAACAGTTGGGAGCAATCACTTCCGCCGAGTCTATCGCTAGTTCCGCAAATCCAAAGGCGAAGGAGCAGCCCAACACTAACTCATGCGAGGTGGTAAAATGCATAGCTCCGTGCGTTTCGTTTGAGTTTCAATCTCATCCTTGTGAAACGATACGTCCAGTACCATCCTCGCTCGAGCTTAATCCGTGTCCCTCTGGCCATCATAACGTTGTTCTCGACAACAGTCAAGTATCAACGCTCGTCTTTCATGAAAGATCTTTCCAGTGCGGAAACTTTCATGCCATGGACATGTGTGAAGCAACGACTCTAGAAACCAAGCAAGAATCTGTTAATGAGCATGATAACTTCTCTTTTGAGATCCCTCATGTCACATGCTCACTTTTATGTTCTCTAGAGTTCGTTTTGCTTCAAACCACATGCTTCTACGAGGATCACAACCTTCTCTTGATTCTCGTTGTCAAACTCTTTAAGAGAATGGTTGTGGATGCTTATGTTTATCACAAACATTGCAAATCCCGTAAATGCATGGTGGTGCTAACCTTGAAGCTTGAGTATTAATGCCAAATACTTGGTGGTGAACTGGGATTTACACCACCACTGTAGACTGCAAGATGAAGTTCCCAAGTTCAAGCTTAAGACTATAACTTAAGCACTGCCGGGAGATACCCCGGATTATCCTAAAAAATTCTTTTAATAAAAAGAGAGATCATGCTATCTAGTTAGTATGCACCTTTGGGTATTCCTGGTTATTAACCCTTTCAAGTCATGATCAAGAAGAACAGGGGTACATACGATGCAAGAGAGCATAAAGAAAACATCAAAAGTTTTACTCATGTTTGTCTTCATGAATTACTTGAACGTACAAATTCATGCTTATGTTGTTTATGGCGGCTGCTCTAGTTTGGGTGTATTTGTATAGGCATATGCAGTACATCCATAGGATCTTTTGAATTAAGCATGGTGCTTAGGTTGAAATATCCTTCTTTGATCAAAAATTTAACATGGTGTTGAACTTTTGATTAATGAACCATGAGTATTACTTTCATAAACAATAAAGGCAACTTTTAATGGAGATGAACCAAGGCTAGCATTTTATACCAAAACTTATCTTAGCCTTGTTTGAGTTCTGCTTAAAAAAAAGAGTTTTCCTAAATAATAATAAAAAAATAATAATAATAATGGCTTGCAAAATGAGATATGATTATGAAAGTTTCCTTCGGGTATTATTGTCTCTAATCATCTTAGGGCAAAAAGAATGAAGGAGTGGGAACTTTCTTATCATTTTCTCAGATTTGCTAAGCTATAAAAAAAATCTTTATATTTATTTATATATATGATGAAAACAGATTTTTGAAAATAATAATAATAAAAAATGTTTTTCATAATAAAATTGAGCCTTCCTAGTTTTCAAACTGGTAGAGCCTTTCTTGTTGTTTCTTTTGTTTTGTTTCAATAAACAGGTACAAGAATAAGTGTGGGGGAGATCTCCCAAGTATAACCTTTCACACAATTGAGATCTCCCTAACACATTGCACAACATCGAGGAACCCAACATGGAGAAGGACAAGGTAAAAGGTTTTAGAATGGATTGACTTAACTTCCGGGTTGGTCAAATCATTTCTAACTCATCGTAAACTCCTTCATCTTCAAACGATGGTTTGTGCAAAACTCTACCCTCACATCTCCCATGTTTTGAAGATTAAAACTAAACAAATTAAAAAGACAAAACTTTTGACATGTCATCTCCAAGTTATCCTTTGATAAAATTTGCATACTCTTTATTCCTTGCTAATATTCCTATAACTTGTGAACACATTTCATAGGGACCCCATGCTATCTAAGTAAGTGAAAGATGAGATATAGTAGGATGAAAATGAACCTTGCTCTTTCATGTGAAGAACTTGGGATTTATTTTACAAAAACAAAGTTCAAATAGCATGCTCCTCAATGATATGAAAATTCCTACCAAAGCCATATCTATTGTTAGATTTTAAAACCTCCAAATACTTGCAACTTACTACTGCAGTGAGTTTTGTCAAGTCTTGTTGATGCCTTGTTAAGAAACTTATCATGCCCCTAAGATCAAGATTCACGTACACCCACAAATAAATGCTGACTCTTACACTGAGAGTTACGCAAAACATGCCATTTTTCATCCACCAGAAACAATACTCCATCATTTATATCTCTCTCAAAAAGTATAAAAAGAATTATGGGCTATATGTTATATATATACATAAAAAAATGAGAGAGAGCAGAAAAAAATGGACAAGTGTCCAAATGAGAAAACAATGGGTACTTCGATGCCCGCCTCTCTCTAAAAAAATATAATATATTGATGAATAATGATAGCCCATAATTCCCCAATTTATAAAAAGAGAGAGAAAGAAAAGGAGCACAAACAAATAATAGTTCCACACACTTGCACTTCTTGATCTCAGGGTATGGCATCTTTCTCCTCGGATCCGAGACTTGACTTAGCAAAATATGCAGAGTAAGTATGCCTTCATATCTTTACCTACCCAAACTCCACAAAAAGCTTTTTTAGGAATAGGAAAGAAAGAAGGCAACACTTTGGTATGCCTTGGTGAGGAACCAAACACATAAATGAGCGATTTGAGAGAATCATTTGAGGAGCTAAGCTATGGTTTACATTTTCAAAATTAAATGAAAACCCAAGTTTCTGAATTGATTGATGCAAGGGGATTTGAATCCATGTTGTTCCATTTTTCAATCACCCAAGATATCATGGTAGACACTTCAGAGTTCATAAGTGCAGGTGAAGCTTGGAATAACTTGTATGCAGGTTACATATCAGAGAGATGACCCATCTTAGTCCTAATCTTTACTCGAGGACGAGCAAAGGGCTAAGTGTGGGGGAGCTTGTTGGTGGTCCTTAACTCATATTTTATACCACCAACTTCATTATAAAAATATATAAAAATATTCCCAAGACTAGTGAATAGGGCTTTACACTAATACATTCCATGAGTTTTGGTGACTATTCGCTTGCAGGCATACATCGGTGGAAATGCATATAAAGGGATGGAAAATAATACATAAAACATCATTGTACAACACAAATACCAAGTGGCCCACTTACCATGCAATCCAGGCCTCAGAAACAGGCCAAAATGCCCAACAAAGAACCCAAGTGGTGAAGGCCCAAACCAACTCCAAACCCTACGCGGGCTGCAGGACCTTGCTTCAGTAAAATAGGCGCCACGGTCTCTTCCGAACTCCGATTTTGGATCACCACCCGTCCACGGAAAGCTAACGACGAGACGCACGTGCTCGTGAAAGCCCAGCCCGTTTTGGGCCCACCATGGGGCGACCGCCCCAGGGGGCGACCGCCCCCCCAGAACAACGGTTTCGGCCCAACTTTGGTGAGGCGGTGTGTTGACTCCTCCCCAAGGCATTTCCGCGTGCAGAATAGTGCCACATCGTTAGTCTAGGAGTGGTTCCACCCTCTCCTAGCCTATTTAAGAAGGCCTAGAGCCCCCCTCTCAATATCATCCATCCAACACAATAACACACAATGTGACATATCAAGATACAAGAGAAGAAGTAGAGAGGAAGAGCTTCACTCATATCCTTAGCCTCTAGGTTAGGAATAGAATAGGGAGCGAGATAGAGGGTAGAGTAAGAGAAGTAGCAAGTGACCGGCTCCATCCCCTAGTTGCACTAGTCGGGAGGCCGAAGTATTGACTACTTCCTGCGCTGTACCTTTGCAACCCGCTGTACCTCTGCAACCCGACTTACTACATTGGAGTAAGAAAAGGTTGAGTTCTACTTTTGTTCTAGTAAGTTCTCGAGCATTGTTATCTTGTTCTTACAATCTTGCAGGTTCGTTGTCCATCTTTTGGTGGATGCTCTAGCAGAGGAGCCTCTGAATCATTTGGAGGGGTTCCTGCGCAACGCTATAGTAGTAGTTAATACCGTAGACGTGGTGTCTAAGCTAAGAGCTACCCTCGTTTGCCTCGTAATCCACGAGTGAGGGATCGGCGGCAGGTGGTGACAGCCCTATTTGCCCTTAGTTTTCCCCACGTTCGGTTACGGCGTAGAGCTACACAAAGGCCGGAGTTGCTTGGCAGACCAGGTATAAGCCGGTGCCCGAAGTAAGGTTGTGAAAACACGTGACCTTGTTTGAGGCTTCTAAGCATTAGAAGAACCTCGTTACCCAAGTCGTTCCCCTCTTTTCTCTCTAGGGTTTATTAGATCCGTGACCTTGAACAGTTCCGTTCCCTGAGAAATTACGATAACCTGAATACCACCGGGTGAAGTGCTACAACGGTATCTTCCGTGCGCTTGCGGACTTTGCTGCTTCGCTAAGAAATACCAACAAGCATTTCTGGCGCCGTTGCCGGGGATGGATCGTAAGGTCCATTCTTAGTAACGACGTTAGTAAGTGTCAACAGGAATTCATCTAACTCCTCATGAACAAGTAGATCGGGTTGATTTCGTTTTCGTGGCGCTTTTTCGTTCATACTCCTCCCCTTTCGATTTCCCGGTGATTGAATCGGTTTGAGCGGATGATTTCTTGGGGATAGTCTCCTAACTACCTCGTGATCATCTTCTCCATGTTTGGGAACGTGGGATTGAGTTTTGATTTGGATTTGTGAAGAGTTGTGTGAGGGGCGACTGAAATCGCCCTCACTGGGATGTCCCGGACAGTCCGCCGTTCCTCCCGCTGACAGTCCGCGCGTTGGGGACTTGGCCAGATCAGTGGCCGCGGGTTCCTACTGTTGGTGTCCAGGTTGACCGGCGGACAGTCCACCGTTGCAACCCGCGAACAGTCCGGGACTGTCCAGAGGTGTTTCAGCAACACTGTTGTTTTGCTCTTTTGGCCGGTGGACAGTTCGCCACCTGATCCCGGACAGTCCGCCGTTGGGCAGACAGTCCGCGGTCTATAGCCCGGACAGTCCGCGAGTTGGCTGCTTATTGCGGTTTAGTGCGTTGGCTCTCCCGGCTTCTTTGCTTGGTTTCCGGACTTCTCGTTTGGCCCTAGAGTTGATCAAGGAACCTCTCTAGGTATCTTTGCTACTTGTTAGCATAGGTATTTGGGGATATCTCGACGTAGCCGTCTATCTACGTTCGGGACTTGGTTTTTGAGGGTTGAACTTGCTCCAGTGCTTTTGGCGTTTGGTTCGCTATCGCTTTGTGGTGCCTCGCTGTGATCCTAGGGTTCATCCACCCTCTTCCTAGGGTCGTGGGCATCACGGTTTCGATCGAAGCTCTTGGGGTTGATTTTGGACAAAAGGCCAAAGTTTCGAGAGAAATTTTTGTGCTCCCATTCACCCCCCCTCTGGTCGCCTTGCTATTGCATTCTTGGTCCTTCAGATTCTAGTTAGTTCACTTCACGTTCCCCGTGGAAAATACGATACCTGGAATACTCCCGGTGAAGGCTACATTGACAACCGTACGCTTGCGGTTTACCCGTTTGCCACATTAGGAGTCAACAAGCTTTCTGGCGCCGTTGCCGGGGAACGGTAGCTGTGTTAATTAGAATCGAGTCGCCCGAGTTACCTTGTTTGATCAAAACACTCTCACTTCTTTACCACTATGGATCAAACACCTATCTTTGAATTCGCTGCCCCAGTGGGCGCTAGTCTGGAGCCGCCTAGATCATCCAAAGCCATTATGGTTGTTCGTTATGAGCTTCGCCCAAGTCTCATAGCGATGGTTTAGGAAAAAGCCTTTTTTGGAGACGATCAAGAAAACCCATACACGCATCTGCGTGACTTCGAACAATTATGTTCGTGCATCCATATCCAAGGGATGAGGCCAGATACCCTTAAATGGAAGCTATTTCCGTTTTCTTTGACGGGAGTAGACAAACGATGGTATTCTCGCCACATAGAAAGTGTAGAAGGTGAATGGGGGAAGCTGCAATCCAAGTTTTGTCTAACATTCTTCCCCATTTCATGAGTAAGTCATCTCCGACTAGATATTCTAAGCTTCAAACAAGAAGAGAAGGAATCTCTAGGTGCGGTTTGGGCTCGTTTCACCGATCTCACCCATTCGGGTCCTGATCTAGGAATAACTGAGCCAACACTATTGCAACATTTCTATACTAGCCTTAGACAGGATTCTACACTATTCCTTGACATAGCGTCAAGGGGTGCGTTCTTACATCTCCCCATTAGCGAAGGGCGAAGTGTTCTTGCGAAAGTTCTCGAGAACACTCCCTACACTAATGTTTATGATGAAGCCCCCGTAGAGGAAGAACCCACTCCTAAGGTAGAAATAGAAACCCCAATAGTAGAGCCCACTATCGACCCTGAACCAGAAACTTGTGTACCGTCCGAAGAAGAGACGCCACACGAATTGGGTTTCCCTTTTGTTGTTGAGGACGACCTATTCTCCGACTATGGGAATGCCTTAGACTATCCGGTGCAAAGGAAATCCGCTGCTCCGAAAGCCCCAAACCAACACATCCCAACTCTGCTTGAGGAGCACTACCTCAAGGAGACTGTTCAAGATCTTTCGTCAATTTTGAGCGATGAATGGCTTAAGGAGGCCGCAGCTTCATCCAAAGTAATCCAAATACACACGCCCCCTTCTAGCATCCCTTGCACCATAAACCACATAGAATTAGACGCCTTATATAATCCCTCCATGGGAGTAAGCATTTTGTCTAAATCTTTGTGTACTGCTCTCCTAGGAGATGAACCGCTGGTTCCAACCAGAAAGTACATAAAACTGCCTTCTGGACAACTAGTTGAGAGCTGCGGGATCGCACAAATCACCCCGACCACAATTAGCAGAATCAACATCCTCTTGAATTTATTTATTTTTGACACAGAGGAATTCAACGTGCTAATTGGACACCCGCTCTTGAAACTCGTTAACGGGTATCATGACGGGCATCTGCATGGACGTCTAGGGTCAAATCTAGAACTTTCAATTCTGCTAACCACCTCCATAAACTCCAAGAAAGAACCTATCTCGGAGCCTGATCCAATGGAGGGATTGATGGCTACATCTCTTCTAGAGGAAGAACAGACCGAATTAGAAGATGATGATAAAGAGTTCATCCAGGAGGAATCTGACCCAGACCCCATAGAACTGGAGGAGACGTCGGTACCACCGAAACCCTCCATCGAACTCAAACCTCTTCCTCCCGGCCTGAGATATGCTTTCCTTAACAATGATCGTGAGACCCCCGCAATCATTAGTGACAAACTTTCCACGGAGGAAACCACTAAGTTGCTCGCTGTTTTAGAAAAGCATCAATCTATATTAGGCTATTCTCTCCAAGATCTTAAGGGAATTAGTCCCGCTCTCTGTACCCATCGCATACCTATTGAGCCGGATGCCACACCCTCGAGAGAACCTCAAAGAAGACTAAATAATGCCATGAGAGAGGTAGTGAAGAAAGAAGTTCTAAAACTCTTACATGCGGGTATAATCTACCCTGTTCCAAATAGCGAATGGGTTAGCCCCGTACAAGTTGTACCTAAAAAGGGAGGAATGCCGGTCGTTCAAAATGAGAAAAATGAACTAATCCCTCAGCGCACCGTCACGGGATGGCGAATGTGCATAGGTTACCGAAAACTCAACAAGGCCACAAAGAAAGATCACTTCCCGTTACCATTCATTGATGAGATGTTGGAGCAGTTAGCGAAACACTCTTTCTTTTGTTTCCTTGATGGTTATTCGGGCTACCATCAAATTCCCATCCACCCTGATGATCAAAGTAAGACTACCTTCACATGACCCTATGGGACATATGCATACCAACGCATGTCCTTCGGTCTATGCAACGCCCTAGCCTCTTTCCAGAGGTGCATGATGTCCATCTTCTCCGATATGATTGAAGAAATCATGGAGGTTTTCATGGACGACTTTTTTGTCTATGGTAAGACCTTTGATGATTGCCTAGAGAATTTGGATAGAGTCTTACAACGATGCGAAGAAAAACACTTAGTCCTGAACTGGGAAAAATGCCATTTCATGGTTCGGGAAGGTATAGTGTTAGGACATAGAGTGTCCGAGCGTGGGATAGAAGTGGATAGAGCAAAAATACAAGTCATAGAACAACTTCCACCTCCCACGAATGTCAAGGGTATCCGTAGTTTCCTTGGGCACACTGGTTTTTACAGAACATTTATAAAAGATTTCTCCCAAATTGCTTGCCCTTTAAGAAACCTGCTTGCTAAGGAAGTACCCTTCGACTTTACTGATGAATGCCTTGATGCTTTCTACTACCTAAAGAAAGCTCTTGTTTCTGCTCCAATCATTCAACCCCCTGATTGGGAGCTTCCTTTTAAGATAATGTGTGATGCAAGTGATTTTGCTGTTGGTGCCGTTCAAGGCCAAACCAAAGATAAGAAACACCACGCGATCTCATATGCTAGTAAAACCTTAACTGGACCACAGCTAAACTATGCAACTACTGAAAAAGAACTTTTAGCTGTAGTCTTTGCTATAGAGAAGTTTAGATCCTACTTAGTTGGAGCCAAGATAATAATCTATACTGACCATAATGCATTAAAATATCTGCTCACTAAGAAAGATGCTAAGCCTCGATTAATAAGATGGATCTTGCGACTCCAAGAATTTGATCTTGAAATAAAAGATAGAAAAGGAGTAGAAAATCCTGTAGCCAACCACTTGTCTAGAATACAATTCGAAGATACACAAGACCTGCCCATTAACGACTTCCTTAGAGATGACACACTCCTCAAAGTCACAGACTCCAACCCATGACTTAATAGTGGTAGGGCATGTACCGCTAGGGGTAGACAAAAAGAAACTAATAAAAGACAGTAAAGTCCACCTCTGGGAGGAACCATACCTTTACCGGGTTTGTAGTGACGGTATGCTAAGGAGATGTGTACCTATGAGAGACGCGCTTAAAATCATGGAAAGATGTCATGGGGCAGAATATGGAGGCCATTACAGAGCATTTAGAACCCATGGTAAGATTTGGCAAAGGGTTTTTACTGGGCAACCATGTATAAGGACACTCAAGACTATGTTAAAAATGCTCAAGATGTCAAAAACATGGAAACATCAGTACCCGAGACGCGATGCCACTCACAAACAATCTGCAAGTCGAACTTTTCGACGTATGGGGTATTGATTTTATGGGACCTTTCCCTAAATCGAAGGGTTGTGAATACATCTTAGTGGCGGTAGACTATGTGTCCAAATGGGTAGAGGCCTTGCCATACAAATTAGCAGACTTCGCAGCCTCCCGAAGAATGTTCCAAGAAGTCATTCTCCCAAGATTTGGCACTCCAAGAATGGTGATAAGTGATGGAGGGTCACATTTCATTGACAAGAGGTTCCAAAAATCCTTAAATGATTTAGGAATAAAACATAATGTTGGAACCCCCTATCACCCCTAGACAAGTGGCTAAGCAGAAACATCTAACAAGCAAATCAAAAACATTCTGCAAAAGACCGTCGATGAGATGGGAACAAGTTGGAAGGATAAATTACCTGATGCACTATGGGCATATCGAACTGCATACAAAATCCCAATTGGTATGTCGCCTTACCAACTTGTCTATGGAAAAACCTGCCATTTGCCCGTAGAACTAGAATTCAGAGCATACTGGGCCATCAAGAAATGGAACATGGATCTAAAACCTGCAGGAACCCATAGAAAAATGCAGATATCCGAACTAGAGGAATGGAGAGAGAAAGCTTATCATAACTCTAGAATCTACAAGGAAAGAACCAAGAGGTGGCATGATAAAAGAATTAAACATAAGGAATTCCACCCTGGACAAAAAGTGCTCCTTTTCAACTCTAGGGTTAAGTTATTCGGCCACGGGAAATTAAAAAGCAAATGGGACGGACCATACCTCGTCGTCGACGCTGCCACACATGGGGCAGTAACACTCCAAAGTGACGACGGCAACATATTTAAGGTAAATGGTCAACGGCTTAAAGTTTTTCATGAACATGAACCTATAGAACAAGAAATTGATTCGGTAGAATTCATTTTCTATACTGACTAACCGAAACTAAAACTATGCATCTTGCCTTTCTCGTTCAAACTTCTATTCTAAGCCTAGCCCCATAGTCTTCTTCCCTTGGGGAGTTTGCTCCAAAATTTTGGGCCCCGAAACCCACATAAAGGGGTCGGGCGACGCCTTTTAGGAGCCAAACGCCCCAATTTTTGCAAGTGACCAGTAGGAGGGAGTTAGATCAATGCCACGTGACCTGTTGCACTCGAAGGCCGCACCAAGGGGTCAGGCAAAGGCAAGGGGAAGCCAAACGGCTCAACCGGAACGTGCACAAACGGTCACTTCACGCCTGATCGCAATCCATGCGAAAAACAGGGCTTGTGAACGTTGGCACACCTCTTTTTATCCTCACCTCCACTTCTTCTTCCTCCTCCCATTCATTTCATTCAACACCATCAGCCCCCTCTTCTCCTTTTTGTGTCATTCCACCTCACAAGTGAGATCCCCATGGCCCCAACCAGAAATCCCGGCAAGATGCCCATGATCCCATTCAATGAGGGTTCGTCCAACACCAATCTAGATCAACCAATGACCCTTATGGCCGTCGATGTGCTCGACATCAAGCCGCTGGCGTCACTGCCACCGTCAGGAGATCACCCGGGGGCCGCCAGGGGGTCGGGCGACCCATCTAGGGGTCGGCCGACCTTTGCCCTGACCCCCGAGTGCTCCCGCACCACGGCACGACCTCTGTCCCCACGGAAGAGCCTTTCAAAAACTCCGTCCCGAGCTGTCACGCCAAAAAGACCCATGACGGGGCAGTTGGTGCCAAAGAGAGGTACCGTTGGAGACGTCATCCACGTGTCGAGTACAACAGAAAACACCACCACGTACACACCGTCGACACCCACGTGGATGAAGGATCGCAAGATCGTTGGCGGTGGTCCGGGACGCGACAAGGTGTTCATACCCCCGATCACCTCCACTGAGCGGAGGGCACTATTGCAGTCCTGAGAATCAATCTCTGCCCAGAAAACCATCCGGCGAACCAGCGACCCGCCATCTATCAACGGGCCGCCTGGTCGCTTTGAAGATGAAGACCAGTCCTCGAAGAGTGAACATGAGAGGCTCCTAAAAGCAGTAGCCAAACTTAGGAAGAGCAATCAAGAATTAGAAGAGCGCGCCGCGGAAGAGAGGATGGCACACTTAGAAATAGAAGATAACTTCCGCGCACTTCGCATTAGTACAAATGCAAAGTTAAAGCGCTTCGCAGAAGGGATAGGGAGGAACGATTGAAGGACCGAGAATGCAATAGCAAGGCGACCAGAGGGGGGGGGGTGAATGGGAGCTCAAAAATTTCTCTCGAAACTTTGGCCTTTTGTCCCCAAAATCAACCCCAAGAGCTTCGATCGAAACCGTGATTCCCATGACCCTTGGAAGAGGGTGGATGATCCCTATGATCACAACGAGGCACCACAAAGCGATAGAAATCCAAACGCCAAAAAAAACCGGCACAAGATCGACCCTCAAAAACCAAGTTCCGAACGTAGATAGACAGCTACGTCAAGAAATCCCCAAATACCGATGCTAACAAGTAGTAAAGATACCTAGACAGGTTCCTTGGTCAACTCTAGTGCCAAACGAGAAGTCCGGAAACCAAGCGAAGAAGCCGGGAGAGCAAACGCACTAAACCGCAACACACAGCCAAATCCCGGACTGTCCAGACTATAGGTCCCGGACTCTCCGCGCCAGGGGCGGACTGTCCGCGGTTTCCTGGCGGATTGTCCGCCGGTCAAAAATGCGAAACAACACAGTTGTTGAAAGTCCTCTGCTCGGCCCAGACTGTCCGCGTCAGTCAACAGCGGACTGTCCGCCGGTCACCCGAGGCAAACACAGCCGAGCCGCATGACCACTGCTCGGTCGAAACCTGACGCGCGGACTGTCCGCCGGTCAAGCCGCGAACTGTCCACGATCACCCAGTGAGGGCGATTTCGGTCGCCCTTCACACACAATCTCTCAAATCCGAATCAAATCACAATCCCTACGTTCCCAAACTTGGAGAAGATGATCACGAGGTAGTTAGGAGACTATCCCCAAGAAATCATCCACTCAAATCAACTCAAACACCGGGAAATCAAAAGGGGAGGAGTATGAACGGAAAAGCGCCACGAAAATGAAATCAACCCGATCTACTTGTTCATGAGGAGTTAGATGAAGGTGGAAATGATCTCCTCACTATAAAGAACAAGTTGATTCAAACGGATTTCGAAAAGATGCAGTAGAGAGGGAGATCGAGTGATGGGAAAATCGCAGAGAAACGAAGAACACGAACAAAATGCGAATCAACACATCGATCTGCAACCGTGTGGCTACCACACGCTACAACAGTGAGATTACGGTCTCACTTCCTCAAAATCTCCAGTACACAGAGGTATGGTTCTCTGCGGATCTCAGTTGCTACAGCAGGGGATTGGGAGAGCAGGAAAACCTAGAAGGCAAAGAGCAAAATGACTGAGATAGGATGGGAGGTGGGTGTCTCCCTATACTTATCCTAATTCTAATTCCCACTCTACCCGTAACTACTTACAGAGCGAACCAGCTAAACCCTAGGGTTATTCTGGACCAACTCATGGTAGGTGGTGATCCAACGGCCACGCCCGCACAACTGGTAGCGTTGCATCGACGCAACCTGACCGATCACTGCCACGTGCCGCCACCGCTCTACTTGTCCTTTTCCCGGATGTCGCCCCGGTTTTGTGGCCCAAACCGGGAAACCAACCTTCACAGCCAACCCCCAGTTTTGAGGCCCAAACCGGGAAACCAGCCGAACATCGCCTGAGTTTTGTGGCCCAAACTCAGAAACCTGTAACACCCAGGTTTTGAGGCCCAAACCTGGAAACCGTCCTCAGCCCGAGTTTTGTGGCCCAAACTCGGAAACCATCAGCGCCTAGGTCTTGAGGCCCAAACCTGGAAACCGTCCACTCGGTGGTTTTTCTGTGGCTCAACCACCAAACCGATCCATAGAGGGGATGCACCGCCCGTGCACCCCGTCCACCTGCATGTCTTCGCTCGTTGCTGTCCCAGGCTGTCAGCCACCACAGCTGATCCTCAGGCCACCGGTCCCTCAGTCCAAGCCTCACATCCGCCCTTCGCCACTCTCGGTCCATCGGCACGACACGTCTCTACTTGACCTTCACCTTGCCTTCGATCACTATATCCGTGCTCGACACCTGCACAACACAAGCCAAAGAACATGCGCATTATCCCAGTTGTCAATCACTCATCACTCAGAGACTCGGCATACACCCATGTATCCGCAATCCCCCCTTGATGTGTGCATTGTCAACTACCAACACAAATCATAATAGAATAAAGGAAGGAAGGAGAAAGGAGAGATAACTCAACCAAATGACCCAAAAGCCTAACAAAGCCGAAGAAGGTCAAGTGGAAAGAGCAGAACAACTTGGTTCCCAAAGACATGGGAAACGGCTCGACGCAACCAAGCAAAGCAAAGCTAGCCCTCAAGAAGAGGTAGAACAGGCTCAACACCGCTAGCAAGAAAACTTGATACCAATTAAAAAATCAACTGAAATTCAAGCAAAACAGAGCTAGCCCTCAAGAAGAGGCAGACCGGGCTCAACACCGCTAGCGAGGAAGCTCGATACCAACAGAGGAAAGCTCGATATCAACTGATGAGCATAAAAGTAAAAGTGCTAGTTCCTCAAGACAGAGGCAAAGGCTCAACACAACTAGCTACCAGCTCACAAACTCCCCCTCAAATAGTGCACACAACCAGGAAATCTCTCAAACACAGAGAGCACACATGATTTGTCAATATTTTCTCCCCCTTAGTTGAAAATGGACCATCAAGCAAATTTCTCCCCCTTGACAGAATAACTCCCCTCCAAATGCATATGAGTTAAAAATGCAAGTTAGCAGCTTCATGAATATAGTCGATAGAATATGAAGATGCTCGACAAAGTACTAATCCGATGTCTCATAAAATGCATAGAATGCTAGCAAAGGCTCAAACTAATCACCAAATACGAAATATGAACATGAGAGCAAAAAGAATAGTTTTCAGCCAAAAAAGGTATTCACCATCAAGGTAGCACTAAGCATGTATAGACAGAAAGTCAAACAAGTGCTAAACATGTATACAAGGTGAACTACCCCTAGCACAGTTCAACCATCATGCTATAGAATGAAACATAGACTTGTGTATGCAAATTTTATCGGAGTTGCAGCGGTTAAGATTACACAAGTTCAAAACTTTAGCATGTGATTGCGAGAGGTTGAAGGCTTGTCATTGCCTAACTTTTCAATTGTGCGAAGCCTATGCAGAAGCAATCAGAAGCTTAAAGCAGCAGTTTCGGTCATACACTACGCAGCTCAAGTTTAACTCAAAGTGCAATGAGAAACAGTCTCGAAACTGTGATGTGCTGACAAGCAATCCCATCTCGATCTTTTCAATTCACTTAACTTGGTTCAGATTGTAAAGCAGAATATGAACATACCAAGCAAGTGAATGACTCAGAACTAGAGACATAGCAACGTAGCATATATGAAAAGCACAAGTGAATTCAACACATTCTACATATGCTAGTTGCACATCTCAATGGTGAATATTTTCAGGTTTTATGTTCATTAATCAAATTCACCATTCATAAAATAGCTCTGCTCACAACATGTAACAGTTATCAGAAAGAGCATAAGCTACAAGAATCATCATAAAGCATCGGAGCAAATACTATACCGAGCATAGTCACATTCTAAAGATTATATAGATGAAGCTCTGAATGTAAATATGCAAGATGAAATGCAAAAATACATGATGAAACCAAATGAAAAACACAAGGTCAGTTTATAATACAAGAATAAAAAATGTTTCCCCCATCTAAAAGGGGAAACACACACCAAGCTCACCAATCAACCTAGCAAAAGTTGATTGGTCCAAATGCTTGGTGAAAATATCAGCCAACTGATGATGAGTATCGACATGGCGAAGGTCGATATCACCCTTCTCATAGTGGTCTCGCAGAAAATGAAAGCGCACATCAATGTGTTTGATCTTAGAGTGCAGCACGGGGTTCTTAGCAACGCTAATAGCACTCATGCTATCACAAAGCAAAGGAACGCGAGAAAAGCTCACACCAAAATCACGCAAAGTGGTCATCATCCAAAGCAATTGGGAACAGCAGCTAGCCGCAGCAACATACTCAGCCTCCATGATTGCGAGAAGACCACGATACAAGAGAAGAACCAATAAACTGACAAGTCCCAGAAGTGGACTTGCGCTCAATCCGGCAACCAGCAAAATCGGCATCGGAATAACCACAAAGGGAGAGGGTGGAGGAAGCAGAATACCAAATCCCAAATTCTGGAGTGAAGCATAAGTACCTCATAATGCGCTTGACCGCCTGACGGTGAGAGGTGCGCGGGGACAACTGAAAGCGCGCGCAAAGACACACCGCGAACTGAATGTCCGGGCGTGTCGCCGTCAGGTACAGCAGCGACCTGATCATACTCTGGTACTCCTTCTGGTCCACAGCTTCTCCATCCTTGTCCGCATCCAGGGCCATCGTGGTCGACATGGGTGTTGGAAGAGGCTTGGCCTCACCCATATCGAACTTCTTCAGAATATCCTTGGTATACTTACCCTGGTGCACAAACGTTCCCTCTCGAGATTGCTTGATTTGCAATCCGAGGAAAAACATCAACTCACCCATCATACTCATCTCAAACTCCCTGCTCATAGTATCTGCAAACTTGGCAACCAAAGCATGAGAAGAACCACCGAAAATGATATCATCCACATAAATCAGGACCAAGAGAGTATCATTGCCTTGCTTGAGGAGAAAGAGTGTTTTATCCACACATCCCATTTTAAAACCCTTAGGAAGCAAAAAGGTTTTCAACCTATCATACTAGGCTCTAGGGGCCTGTTTCAAACCATACAAAGCTTTGTGAAGTTTAAAAACATGGTTTGGAAACTTGGGATTTTCGAAACCGGGGGATTGTTTCACATACACCTCCTCTTCTATGTAGCCGTTTAAGAAGGCACTCTTGACATCCATTTGAAAAAGTTTAAACCCTTTGGATGCAGCAAAAGCCAAGAGTATCCTAATTGCCTCCAAACGAGCTACAGGAGCAAAAGTCTCCTCATATTCTATCCCCTCCTTCTGACTATACCCCTGGGCTACAAGTCTGGCCTTGTTTCTTACAACATGGCCATCTTCTCCTTGTTTGTTTTTGAAAACCCATTTTGTCCCAATAGGATGACACTCAGGAGGAAGAGGAACAAGAACCCAAACCCGATTTCTCTCAAAGTTCTCAAGCTCCTCATGCATGGCATTGACCCAATCTGGATCCGTTAAAGCGTGTCCAACATCTCAGGGTTCAAAATCAGCAACAAATGCAGAATGAGCAAAGTGAGAGATTTGTTGTGACCTTGACCGAGTGACACGTTCGCTGATGCTGCCGATCATCTGTTGAGGCGGGTGTTGGCGCTGGATGTGTCATGGCGTCTCCCGAGCTGATGTAGCCTCCCCCTCAACAGCAGCTGGTGCCTCCTCGGGTACAAAAGGTACCGCTCGAGGTGGCGGATCCCACGGCCCCCAAGTAGTAGAGGAAGAAGGGTCGGGGCCGTGAGTCATAGTAGAAGCTGCTCCTTGCGGCACAACAGGTGGAGGAGGTGCTGGATCATCCATCCCTTCAGCACCTTCATCCTCGTCATCAAAAAGAGGCTCGCCAACCTCATGATCACCTACACGCTCAAAACGAGAAGAAGGACAAACCATGGTCTCGTCGAAGGTGACATCGGATGTCTCCATGACTCGGTTAGTATCAAGGTTAAGTACACGATATGCACGAGTGTGAGTGCCATAACCCAAAAATACACTGTCTGAAGAACGAGACTCAAATTTGTCCAGGTTGCCTTTCTTGAGTTTAAAACAGTGGCAACCGAAAACTCTAAAATAACTCACCTTGGGCAGTTTTTCAAAATGCAACTCATAAGAAGTCTTTTTCAAGAAAGCTCGGAGAAACATGCGATTGGAAATGTAGCATGGAGTGCTCATAGCCTCGGCCCAATATCGCCTAGGAGTCCTATGCTCATCGAGCATTGTCCTGGCCATCTCTACAAGGGTCCAATTCTTCCTTTCTACAACACCATTTTGAGGCGGTGTGTAGGGAGAAGAAAACTGATGCTCTATACCCAAAGAGTTACAAAACTTCTCAAAATCCGAGTTTTTGAACTCGTAACCATTATCACTTCTAATAGCTCGCATTGAGTTCAAAGGGAACTCATTCTGAAGACGTAAAATCAGATTGCGAGCAAAAGAGAAAGTCTCAGTTTTCTCAGCTAAAAAGAAAACCCACGAATATCTCGAAAAGTCGTCAACAACAACAAGCACATACCACTTCCCCCCAACCGAGCTCACCCGAGCTGGACCAACAAGGTCCATGTGCAAAAGCTCTCCAGGTCGCTTGGTCATGACCTGAGTCACTAGATGGTGGGGAGCGGCAACCATCTTCCCATGTCTACAAGAATGGCCAACAAGATCCTTCTCCATGCACAACTTGGGGAATCCTCGGATTAGGCCAAGTGAACTAAGCCTTGCAAGCAAATCGAAGCTCAAATGACCTAGTCTCCTATGCCACTTCCAAAGATCAGAGGAGGAAGGTCCAGCCAAAAGACAACGAGAAACTCCAAATGACTCCGAGAAATTCGCACGAAAGACATTTCCAAAGGGCGAAATTACACAAACAAGATTGCCCTGAGGATCCAAAATGCGACTGAGATTCGGCTTAAAACGAATCTCATAGTCATCATCGAAAAGTTGCGAAACAGAGAGGAGGTTAAAATGCAAGTTAGAAACAAGAGCAACATCGCGCAACACAAAATGCTCATTAACTCACACCGACCCACGAGACAACACTTTACCTTTACTGTTGTCGCCGAAGGTGATAAACTCCTTTCCGGCGACCGGACTAAGACTGGAGAACCACTTGGCGTTTCCGGTCATGTGCCTCGAGCAACCAGAATCCACCAACCAAACGTTCTCCAATCGTTTTACCTACATCAATAAAAAGACATAGGGTGAGCATATGGTCCAACACTGGGGTTAGTGAAGTAGGGAGAATACCAGTGTTGGGACGGCTGCTCAAAAGAACGGTTAGCAGAAAAACGATTCCTAGCACGCCTACGGGAAGAGCGATCACCACGTAGAGGAAAACGTGGTCCGCTAAGGGAGGAGCGTCCATCGCGATACTCAAAACACGATGGGGGAAAATGCTCAACTACAAAGCCACCGCCACGGGGTCCATAGCCCACAACTGCAGGCTCCCGTCGGGCACGCTCTCTTCGCGGCCTAGGCCTAGGAACTTGAAGTTTTGGACCTCTAGGCCTAGCAGCATGCCGCTGAACATTCGGCACATGTACATCATGGAAAGGATGGTACATGTCCGTGTTGTTCATCTCCTTTGCACGGCGCGCCTCTCTCTTGCGCTGAAAGCAAAACTCACTCAAGTGTCCATCTCTCCCACAGTGCTCACAATGGTACCTCACCGCTCTCATAGGGGGTTGTTGGTACTCACAGTAGTGGGTGTGGATCACTTTGCCCTTCTGTGGCATAAGCTCCTCTTGGACGGGTGGCATGGTGTCCAGCTTGTTCTTGAGGTGGTTTGGTTTTGGAGCCCATGATTGTTTCTTGGGTGGAGCTCTTGGAGGTTCAACAAAGACCCCATCCTTGGTGTTAGGCTTGAGAGGCTCTTTGGGTGGAATATTGGTAAGCTTGGGAGTAGTGGAGTTGGGCTTCTCACATGGGTTAAGACCACTCGACTCTCCAATCTTCCCAAAAGATGAAACATCAACACCCGGAGCAAAACCTACACCTGGACCTTCTGCAGCTCGCTTGAATTGGGAGATCATCATCCCGAGCTGTGGCTCACCACTAGACACCCATGACAAGATGGTCCGAAGTTATGTGTTTTCTTCCTCGGTGTGCATCTTGTCATGCTTCACGTTCGCAATCGCCATCTCCAAACCCTCACACAGAACGCACCTAGTCACACATGTGCTATTCGAGCTGGCCTTCTCAAGAGACACAATCTTGGCATTCTTCTCTGCCAACTCGGATTGCAAGCCCGCACAGGACTTGCACGCACCTAACAGCGAGGATCTAGCCTTCAGCTCATCCACCTCTCCTACCAACACAGCATACTTGCTTCTCAAAGTGAGAAGGTCACTCATGTGTGTGGTGCACATCTCGCACTGAACCTCCTCAAAAACGACTATGGTGGACTTGGCAAACTCAAGCTCCTTCACCGTATCCTCCCACTTCTGCCTAAACTCCTTGCGCTCTCTAGCAGCACGCCTAAGCAACTTATCCTGACTAAGGAGCGATGCAGTAAGTTTCTCGACCTCCGCAGAAAGCTCGTCGAGGGTCTGAGATAACCGGGAGGTTTCGTCGTCGTCGTCGTCGTTCCGAGGGATGTCCTCCAGCTCGCCTTCGACCTCCTCGCCGAGGGCCATGGTGCAGAATCCCTCGTCGTCGGCAAAGAAGCAGAGGCCGTTCAGCTTGTCCTCGATCCTCTTCTTCTTCTCGGACTCGTCGTCGCTTGAGGAAGCGGAGTCGTCATCCGAGTCGTCGACGTCGCTGAGCGTGGCGAAGAACGCACGCTGCTCAGCCTGGGCCTTCTCCGTGTACTTCGTCTTGATGTACTCCTTGTTGAAGCCGCCCTTCTGCTTGTGCTTCGCGGGGACGTACTTCTCCTTGCGCTTGCCGGAGTCGTCCTTGTGCCCATGATTCGCCTTGCCGAAGGTCTGCTTGTTCTTCTTCGGGCAATTGGCGATGAAGTGGTTGGGGTCGCCGCACTCGAAACATCCAGAGCGTCCTCCTCCGCGGCGACGGATCATGCGGTTTTTGTGGAACCCCGAGAACCGGTTGGCGAGCAAAGCCAACTCGTCATCCCCCATGAACTCCAACTGCTCCTCTGTGATAGAAAGAAGAGAAGAAAGTGCAAAGCCTCCAGAGGGGTTAGCAGAAGAGCCAGAAACCAAAGCCATTGACGGGCCAGAAGGATTTTCATAAGAAGCCCTCGCCATGGCGTCAATCTCACTGGACTTGAGCTTACTGAAGAGCTCGTCGCATGTGAGGGTCTCATAGTTAGGTGATTCAGTGATAGCCTAAACCTTCGAGTCCCACACCGATCGATCAAGAGTATGCAAAAGCTTCAAAGCTCTCTCATGATCGTCGAAAGGCAACAGCTCCTTGTTAGCCCTCATCCTGTTGACAATCACCTGAAAGCGAGTGAATAAACTTTCTATGCTCTCGCCAGGCATATGTCAAAAGTTCTCATACTCTCGCTTGAACGACTCGTAGAGACGGGTTTTGACTTGAGTGGTTCCCTCATGGAAACGCATGAGGGTAGCCCAAATCCCCCGAGCCGTAGCAAGGTGAGAAACGCGATGAAACTCGGACATCCTCAAACAGGAGAAAACAGCATTACTGGCTCGACTATTGGCATCGTGCTCATCGATCTGACGCTGAGTAACACGAGCAGCCAAGACCACGTAATCGGCAGAGTTGCAAATATCCCAAATGGAAGCACCAATACTCTGCAGATAGGCCGACATGCGTATCTTCCAATACGCATAGTTCGTCCCATCGAAAAACGGCGGTTTGCCCACGCCGCGATCCATGTCGCCTTCTGTGGATCTGGAACCGGCTAAGGTGGAAGATCCTTAACCCGCTCCGATACCAATTGAAGGACCGAGAATGCAATAGCAAGGCAACCAGAGGGGGGGTGAATGGGAGCTCAAAAATTTCTCTCGAAACTTTGGCCTTTTGTCCCCAAAATCAACCCAAGAGCTTCGATCGAAACCGTGATGCCCACGACCCTTGGAAGAGGGTGGATGATCCCTAGGATCACAGCGAGGCACCACAAAGTGATAGCAATCCAAACGCCAAAAGCACTGGCACAAGTTCGACCCTCAAAAACCAAGTTCTGAACGTAGATAGACAGCTACGTCAAGAAATCCCCAAATACCGATGCTAACAAGTAGCAAAGATACCTAGAGAGGTTCCTTGGTCAAATCTAGTGCCAAATGAGAAGTCCGGAAACCAAGCGAAGAAGCCGGGAGAGCAAACACACTAAACCGCAACACACAGCCAAATCCTAGACTGTCCGGACTCTAGGTCCCGGACTATCCGCGCCAGGGGCGGACTGTCCGCGGTTTCCTGGCGGACTGTCCGCCGGTCAAAAATGCGAAACAGCACAGTTGCTGAAAGTCCTCTGCTCGGGCCCGGACTGTCCGCGTCAGTCAACGGCGGACTGTCCGCCGGTCACCCGAGGCAAACACAGCCGAGCCGCACGACCACTGCTCGGTCCGCGATCACCCAGTGAGGGCGATTTTGGTCTCCCTTCACACACAATCTCTCAAATCCGAATCAAGTCACAATTCCTATGTTCCCAAACTTGGAGAAGATGATCACGAGGTAGTTAGGAGACTATCCCCAAGAAATCATCCGCTCAAATCAACTCAAACACCGGGAAATCGAAAGGGGAGGAGTATGAACGGAAAAGCACCACGAAAATGAAATCAACCGGATCTACTTGTTCATGAGGAGTTAGATGAATTCCTTCAGTGGAAATGATCTCCTCACTATAAAGAACAAGTTGATTCAAACGGATTTCGAAAAGACGCAGTATAGAGGGAGATCGAGTGACGGGAAAATCACAGAGAAACGAAGAACACGAACAAAACGCAAATTAACACATCGATCTGCAACCGTGTGGCTACCACACGCTACAACAGTGAGATTAAGGTCTCACTTCCTCAAAATCTCTAGTACACAGAGGTATGGTTTTCTTCGGATCTTAGTTGCTACAGCAGGGGATTTTGAGAGCAGGAAAACCCAGAAGGCAAAGAGCAAAATGACTGAGATAGGATGGGAGGTGGGTGTCTCCCTCTACTTATCCTAATTATAATTCCCACTCTACCCTAACTACTTATAGAGCGAACCAGCTAAACCCTAGGGTTATTCTGGACCAACTCATGGTAGGTGCTGATCCGACGGCCACGCCCGCACAACTGGTAGCGTTGCCTCGACGCAACCTCACCGATCGCCACCACGTGCCACCACCGCTCTGCTTGTCCTTTTCCTGGACGTCGCCCCCGGTTTTGTGGCCCAAACCGGGAAACCAACCTTCACAGCCAACCTTTGGTTTTGAGGCCCAAACCGAGAAACCAGCCGACCATCGCCTGAGTTTTGTGGCCCAAACTCAGAAACCCGCAGCACCTAGGTTTTGGGGCCCAAACCTGGAAACCGTCCTCAGCCCGAGTTTTGTGGCCCAAACTCGGAAACCATCAGCGCCCAGGTTTTGAGGCCCAAACCTGGAAACCGTCCACTCGGTGGTTTTTTTGTGGCTGAACCACCAAACTGATCCGTAGAGGGGATGCACCGCCCGTGCACCCCGTCCACCCGCAAGTCTTCGCTCGTCGCTGTCCCAGGCTGTCAGCCACCACAGCTGATCCTCAGGCCACCGGTCCCTCAGTCCAAGCCTCACGTCCGCCCTTCGCCACCCTCGGTCCATCGGCACGACACGTCTCTACTTGACCTTCACCTTGCCTTCGATCACTGTATCTGTGCTCAACACCTGCACAACACAAGCCAAAGAACATGCGCATTGTCCTAGTTGACAATCACTCATCACTCAGAGACTCGGCATACACCCATGTATCTACAACGATCTTTTGTATCCCCCCTCTCCTTAGATTAGTTCTAGTTAGAATAAATAGGCATAATCTTTATTTCCTTTGAATTCCATCTATTGTAACTTGTGCGTAGAAAAATTTGAATTTGAATAAAAGTCTTTTAGGTTCTGCTGGTGTTTTTCCACCACAGAACCCATGCATTTGATCTTTGCCACTGTGTCAAGTTTTAGGCTTCTATTGAGACTAAGTGTGGGGGTCGCCCGACCCCCAACTGCATCAATTTTTCAAAACCAAGTGCAGAACAGAGTTTGACACGGCAAGGAGACGCTGCCCAAAAAAATTAAACCTCAACTGCTACATTTTGACGTCGGGCGACGTCCAAATGAACACAAAGTCAAAAACCACAAATGCAGAACATACTGTTAGAAGATGGGAGATCGATGACACACACCAAAGTCGGCAGAAGCCCCATGGTGGGGTTGGCCGACCCCATCATGGACCCCTGGTCCCACTGGTCAGTCACAATACTGGTATTACGAAACTACCATAAGTTTGCCATGCTTACCCTCTTCGGTTATATTTTAATTTCTTATTGCATTCTGAATAAAAGAGAAGACTCGCATCCCAGTACAACTTAATCTTGAAAAGTGACATGGTATAACATCTTTGAGATAAAAGCTTCCCAAAGTTTATTTCTTGTACATGCCTATGCTTGTGGGAGAAATATCTTGATAGGAAATTCATATTGACTAAGATATTGTGAAATGTGATATAGCTCTGGCTTAGGAATCCTACCCATTCTATTCAAAGTGCTTGGAGATCTTATTTTTGATAAAAATGTCATAAAACCATAGTGTCACATACTCCTCAATAGTGAGAAAATTCCTACCAAAGCCAAATGCCATGTTCCTACATGTTCAAAACTTTCTTATGCTACTTGTCATTGCTTTGAGTTTAGTCAAACCTTGTTGACCCTTGTTGAGAAATTTATCATGCTCCCAAGATCAAGATCACGTGCACTCCATATATAAACGCCGCTTCTACACTAGAAGTGTGCGAGAACATGCCTTTCATTTCCACAATTAAATACTCCATGTTTTAAAAGAATGATCTCTCTAGTTTGAATTTGTAGAAGAGACATAGGCTATGCAAAAAAAATGAGCATGTTAGAGCTCATGAATAAAAAGAGTTATGATAGCCATGTCTCAAAAATAAGTAATAGAGAGAGATCATATCACTAAAGGAGTATCATATGTCATACACACCATGTTTCACACACGTGCACATCTTGATCTAGGATTATGACATTTTTCTCCTTGGATCCTTATTTTGACTTTACAATATATGCAATACAAGTATGCTATCATGTTTATCCCTACCTAAGCTCTACATAAGCCTTTTTGAAGTAGGATGAAATAAAAGAAAGTAAATAGTGTTATGCCATGGTAAGGAATCATACACCATTGAGCGATTTGAGAGTGCCATATGAGGAGTATAAGTGAACTATGCTTTCTTTGTGAAAACTTAAAAACTCCAAGCCACTAAGATGTGGAATAGGAAAGATGGCTTCTCCATAAGTTGTTCCATCTTACAATATCTAAAGGATATATGTTAGACAATGCCACATATCCCACCTGTGTAGAGTGTGTCTTGAATGATGCTTAAAGTTGCTGATTATCTTAGAGACTGTTATAGCCATAGTCTCTGTTGCTCGTAACCTTTACTCGAGGACGAGCAAAGAGCTAAGTGTGGGGGATTCTTGTTGACGGTAGAATATTACCCAACATAACATGTTCAAAACCCCGTCAACAAGGTCGGTTTCAAGGAGTAAAGACATGACATGAAGACATTTTATTAATAACCAGCTCCACTTGTATATAGAAGTGTGTTTATGTAGATAATGAAGGAAAATGGCAAAGTGAGCTGGTGGGACCCACATAAGGGGGTCGCCCGACCCTCTTGTGGCCCCACCAGGTCTCCACCATGTAGCATCTTCCATGCTAACCTCCAAAGTGAAGAAATGTGCCGAAGTTATCTGGTGGGACATACATAAGGGGGTCGCCCGACCCCCCTATGACCCCACTAGGGTTCGCCCAAGTGGCATGATCCATGAGAAGCCTCCTAGAGCACATTTCCACCCTTGGATCACACTTGTGTTTTCTTTCAATGGTGGAAATGGAAGTCACATGGATCAATGGGCCCACAACGAAGCATCCAAAGTGATCAAGACACATTTCAACATGACAAACACCAAATGACAAGTGGGGACAACATTTGCACACCCTGGGAGGTCCCACATGTCATAGGGGGGTCGCCCGACCTATGGATGAACCTCCCAAGGTTCCTTCATGGGGAAGCTACCCTCCTTCATGGTGAAGCAACCTCCAAAGTGCGGTAGCCATTCATTTGAAGTTGGCTACAATCCAACGGTGGAGAGAGGGGGTCACACGGATCGATGACGTGGCGGTGGAGTAGCCCCTACTCCACCTCCACCTATAAATACCCCCCTTACCCCCTCTCTCATGGATGACATAGTAGAGTTAGCTACACTTGAGAAGCATTAGCGAAGCTCTGGCGTAGTGTTATGCGAGTGAGTAGAGAGTGAGGGAGTCGTCTGGAGGAAGTCCCGGGCCTGTCGGGAGTCTCCTCCGTGGTGTACCTCAGCGGATGCGCTCTTCCTTGTAAGTAAACATCCGAGATCTTCTTTAATATTCAATATCTGGTTTAGCATTAAGTTATATACTTGTGTTTCATGGGTATGCTGTCCTATTCGTAGAGTGCTTTAGCCTTAGGATCCGGGTTAGAGTAGTAAGGTTGGCGTAAACGCGGTGTTTAGGCTATATCTTACCAGTATATGCTGCTTGTCGCACGGATAGATAGTGGTAGCCAGCGGGTGGTGACAACCCCGAATCTGGTCTCTGGAGTCCACCACGTGTTTATAGGCAAGTTCTTAAAAAGTAGGGTTGAGTAAGGGAGTTGGGCTGCTTGCATGGGCTTCAGCTGCAACTGCCGCCCCCAGTGAGCAAGGGTGGAGAACGCCGCATATATCTTTTTGCTATACCAGACATAGGATGTTATAGAGATCCTCTCTACCGAGCTTTCATAGGCTCTTCTATCTCATCATAGGACGATCTTGATTCTAGTTAGTTCACTTCACGTTCCCCGTGGAAAATACGATACCTGGAATACTCCCGGTGAAGGCTACATTGACAACCGTACGCTTGCGGTTTACCCGTTTGCCACATTAGGTGTCAACAGGCGCAAGGTGGTGCTGGAGAAAGGTGATCATGGCAAAAGCAAGCTCACAATTACTGCAGGGTCAGCACGACACTTGCATAAACAAAGATATTTCGAGACCAGGGCCGCACAACAGAGCCCGACCAGGTCGGGTCCTCAAATCGACCAGTCTGGTTCATCTTCAAAGCAACCAGTGCAGTTGGAGCAGAAAGCCGACCAGGTCAAGCAGGTTCTTCCTAACCCTAGTGGAAGCAATAAGCCGACTGATGTGGTCGGTATAGCTGGTTCTAAAGACCCTACCCCTTCTGGAGTACATGTCCTACACACATTTGTCCCACAGAAGCCCGAGGTTGGCACTTGGAAGACCAATGCGGATAGGAGTAAGGGGAAAGTTGCTAGAGAACCGTGCACCTTTGATAAGCTCATGGCTAAGTACTAGCAGCAAAAGGCCGATTCTCAGAGTCAGCCATTAAAAAAGAGAGAGTCTACTCCCCCTAAGCGTGAAAATGAGAAGCCTAAGCAAATGGTGGTGTCTCGGGCAGTGTCTCCAACATCGAAGGCCATTCCATATCGGCACCAATGGGCACCTCCCATATCGGCACCACCACAGTGGGGTCCTCAAGGAGTGTGGGTGCCTTACCCTATGCCAGCACATATGTACTACCAACCAGGATGGGGAATGCCCGTCAGTCAGCCCACAAGGATCTCAGTGTTCGATTGTTTAGGTGATCGACCAAGCTCTAGTGGCGTAAATCAGAATCGGCTAATCACGTCGAGGACTTTGACCTCTCAGGAAACGGGGAAGGCGCAAGTGCGACAAATCTATATACCTAAGAAGGTGCAAAGTCTCCCCGTTATTTCTCTGACCAGATCCGATCATGTACCTACTATTACGAACGGGTCTATGAAAGTCCCTCTTGCCGACGAACCCGAGCCGATGGCGGTCGAGGAACGAACTGCAGAAAAGGGTCCGAAAGTCAAAATACTTCAACCGCAGCAGAAGTAGAAAAGACTATTGAGCATAATCCTAAATACATGCAGCCCAGGTGGTGCCCTCCTGGTTTAAGTAAGACTCAGCGAAGGAAGCTGCAGAGGGCCCGCTGCAACAAACAGAGGCAGGAACGGCTCAAGAAAATGAGGGAAGATATATTTAACTCGACACATCCTATTTTCCCTCAGGGCAAGCGAGGGGGTGAAGAGCCGGCATGTAACCAACAGCCGATTTTGACAATTGTAGAGCTGGACAGGTCGGATCCTGAGTCGACCAGCCCGGGCACCGAATCTGCTGAAGTGGCTTCGGAACCAATCAGGTCGGACCCCAATCCGACCACCTCGGGTCAGGTGCCGACCAGTCTAGGGATCGAGTAGGTTGGATCAGCTGCTGCTGAATTAAGGATTGAGCCGACCCAACCAGATTCCAATACCGAATTGGTTCCTAGTACTCCGATGGAATCCAACATGTGTCTTAATGACCCTATTTTCTCCACTGGTATTGTCACAGCCAGTGAAGAATTACCTGAAGAAAAAGATGAGGAGATGGTGGATTTTGAGCCTTCCCTAGAGAGGGCGGAGGTCAATGTGGTTTACTTATCAGCCGACTACTACGTGGTCGGAGATGATTCGACAGCGGCGGAATTCAACTTCGCTACACAAACTGTTGTGTTCCAGAAGCCGGAGGAATCTGTCAATCATCTTAAGCCGTTGCATATAAAAGGTCACATTAATGGTGCGCCAGTTCACAAGATGTTGGTCGACAGCGGAGCGATCGTAAACTTGATGCCATACTCGCTTTACCAGAAACTTGGTGGCACTGATGAAGAGCTGATCAAGACCAATATGACTATCACTGGAGTCGGAAGTAGAGATCCTATTTCGGCCAAAGGAGTTATGTCCACGGAGCTGACCGTTGGAAGCAAGACTTTGGCCACTGCTTTCTTCGTCACCGACATACAAGGTAGCTGTAACCTTATACTTTGGTGTGACTGGATTCACGCTAATCGGTGTATACTTTCTAGCCTACATCAGTTTCTCATTCAGTGGGTGGGGGACGATGTTGAGGTGGTACACTCAGATTCATCGGCCTATGTAGCTACAGCCGATGCTCCTTTGCTCGGGGGCATGATACTATTGCTTGTTTATCTGGTCGAGACCTTTCTGATTTCCAGTTTGTTTGTGTTACTAGGGAAGGTTTTGTACCAGTATCCTTAAAGCCGACCGACAATCGGTTCAACATTATCATGTAATTTAATGGATGCTAATGTTGATTGGTTAAAACATCGTGTTGAACAATATCAGACCAGTAAGACCGATACTGGTGAGGCTATTGATGATTTTTGATGAGCTCAATAAGTTGGGCCAAGGTTTCACGTCGCCCGACCCTTTAGAAAAAGTAGATATTAGGGATGGTTCTATGCCTAGGCCAACCTTTGTAAATCAAAATCTTGAAGCCGATTATAAAATAAAATTAATCGTGCTTCTGAAGGAGTATGTTGATTGCTTTGCATGGAGTTATACAGAGATGCTCTGGTTAAGCCGAGAACTTGTTGAGCATCGGCTTCCTATTAAGCCGGGGTTCTGACCATTCAAGCAACATCCTCGCCGTTTTAGTTCTACAATATATGACCGCATTAAAGAGGAAATTAATCGGTTATTGCAAGCGGGGTTTATCCAGCCATGCAGATATGCGGAGTGGGTCTCTAATATCGTGCCTGTGGAGAAGAAGGACACTAGGAAAATTAGAGTTTGCATTGATTTTAGAGATTTAAATAGAGCCACTCCCAAAGATGAGTATCCAATGCCTATAGCCGATATGTTGATCAATGACGCTTTAGGACACCAGGTTGTTAGTTTTCTTGACGGCAAACACTGGTTATAATCAGATATTCATGGCCGAGGAGGATATGTCCAAAACGGCCTTCATTTGTCCGGGGTTTGTTGGTCTTTTTGAATGGGTCGTGATGACATTTGGTTTAAAGAACGCAGGTGCTACCTATCAACGCGCTATGAATTTGATCTTTCATGATTTGATTGGGATTATCATGGAAGTATATATTGATGACATTGTGATCAAATCGGCTGCTCATGTATCTCATTTACCCGATCTGTGTTTAGCGTTTGAGAGAATGCGCCGCTATGGTTTGAAGATGAACCCACTAAAATGTGCTTTTGGTGTATCGGCTGGGAAGTTTTTAGGGTTCATCATTCATGACAAATGCATAGAGATTGATCCTAAAAGGATAGAAAAGATCAAGAAAGTTCAGGAGCCTACATGCAAAAAAGACTTGCAGAAGTTCCTGGGAAAAGTGAACTACTTGAGGAGATTTATTGCAAATTTGTCCAGGAAAATTATTCCTTTTACCCCTATATTAAAGCTAAAGGATGAAACTGAGTTCACTTGGGGGGCAGAGCAACAAGAAGCATTTGAGAAGATAAAGGAATATTTGTCATCTCCACCAGTTCTTCGGGCGCCTAAGAGAGGAATTCCCTTCAGATTATATGTCGCTGCCGAAGAGAAGGTCATTGGAGCTGTCTTAACACAAGAAGATGGAGGTAAAGAGTACGTGATTGCTTATATTGGTCATCGTCTTCTTGATCCCGAGACAAGGTATGCCCATATTGAAAAATTATGCTTATCCTTGTACTACGCTTGTGCTAAAATGAGACACTATTTGCTATCTAGTACATGTGTTGTTGCATGTCAGGCCGATGTAATTAAGCACATGTTATATCGGTCAATCCTTAGAGCAAGGATTGGTAAATGGGCGTATGCGTTGATTGAGTTTGACTTGACTTATGAACCATTAAAAACTTTAAAGGGTCAAGTTCTTGTTGATTTCATTGTTGAGCATAGTATTAGTTTAGAAGATGAGATCAGTTATTTTACTTTTACTCCATGGAAGCTTTACTTTGATGGATCGGCTTGTAAGGAGGGCCAAGGTGTTGGTGTGGTCATCATTTCTCCTAATGGTGCTGAGTTTGAAATGCTGAGCCGGTTAGATTTCCTGTGCACTAATAATCAAGCTAAATATGAAGGTCTTTTATTCGGTTTAGAAATGTTATGTTCCAAGGAGGTTAAGCATGTTGAAGCTTATGGCGATTCCTTGCTAGTAGTGCAACAAGTTGCTGGTGAGTTTCAATGCCTAGAGGGATAGTTAAATGTTTATCTTGACATGTGCCTTGATATCATTACTCATTTTACCGAATTCCAGATTCGGCATATACCAAGGCATGAAAATCATAAAGCTAACATGTTAGCTCAACAAGCATCTGGCTATAGTGTCAGTAGACGTAATTTTCACATAAAGCCGATGCAACACCGTGCAGGAGTATTGTAGGCTCCTATAGCCGACCAGTTTGTTTTAAAACCAGTTCGGCCACCTTACCCTGGAGACCAGGTACATGTTAAGCATACTTGGGAAGACACTATGGCCGACCAGGTTGTTTATGAATCAAGTCAGTTAATTCATCCGATTGACCTGGTCGATCATGGAACGAGTAATTTGTCTGAAAGAACTCTAAATCGGTCTGAATCGAGTTCTAATAAAAGTGGAACTGATTTAGTGGATTGGAGAACTCCCCTGCTTAAATATCTTAATGATCCGAGTACTAAGGTTGATCAAAGTGTTCGGCGGAGTTCATTTAAATATGTACTACACAATGATGAGCTTTATGGAAGGACTGCCGAAGACTTGTTACTTAGGTGTTTGGGATCTAATCAAGCAAAGGTAGCTATGGGAGAAGTTCATGAAGGTATTTGTGGTATACATCAATCGGCACCAAAAATGAAATGACTATTGCGTAGAGCTGGGTTTTATTGGCCTACGATGATGGTCGATTGTTTCCGTTACTACAAAGGATGCGAAGAATGTCAACGGTTTGGAAACATAAAACTTGCGCCTGCTGCTATGCTTCATCCTATTATCAAACCGTGGCCTTTTCGTGGTTGGGGGCTAGACTTCATTGGCCAAATTCATTCCCCATCTTCAAAGGGACATCGTTTTGTTCTGGTCGCTACAAATTACTTCACTAAGTGGACTGAAGCCGTGCCTTTGAAGAATATGACACATAAAGAGGTAATTGAGTTTATTACTTAGCATATTATACATAGATTCGGCATACCTCAAACGTTAACTACAGATCAATGACATCTTTTATTTCTAAAAAGGTACGAGATTTTGCTGAATTATACAAAATAAAAATGCTCAACTAATCTCCATACTATGCTCAAGCTAATGGTCAGGCTGTGTCTAGTAATAAGACTTTGATCAAGCTTATCAAAAAGAAGATTGAGGATAACCCAAGGAGGTGGCATGAGGTTTTGTCTGAAGCTTTATGGCCTCATCATGTGTCAAGACATGGTGCTACAAAAGTTACTCCTTTCGAGCTGGTATATGGACAAGAAGCAGTGTTGCCCGTCGAGGTAAATCTGGATGCATATAGACTCGCTAAACAGAATGATTTATCTACTGTTATGTATCATGATGTCATGATGGACAACATTGATGAAGTAACCGATAAGAGATTAAGGGATCTTAAGGAGATGGAGAAAGACAAAGCCCGGGTTGCCAGAGCTTACAACAAAAGGGTGAAGACTAAATCATTCCAAGTGGGGGAATTGGTATGGAAGACTATATTACCACTTGGGTCGAGAAGCAACAAGTTTGGCAAGTGGTCGCCGAGCTGGGAGGGTCCTTATAAAGTGATCAAAGTAGTATTTGGAAATGCATATATGCTGGAGACGTTACAAGGTGAAAGTCTCCCGAGAGCAATAAACGGAAGGTATTTGAAAAAATACTTTTCAAGTATTTCGCAAGAAGCCTGAGTGCCTTCCAAGCAATGGCCGATACATGTATCGCCCTTAGAACAAAAATAGTCAGAATATTTATCCTTAAATATCGAATAGCTGATGAGTTGGTTATCGTTGTTATTCGGTTTGTTTTTAGGTTCTACCAAATATTACCTAAAAATAGGGGGGCATATGTTGACACTCAAAAGTGTCACATATAAAGATGAATTTAGAAGAAGTATTCGTCCTGTAATATTAGGGTCGAATTTGTCTTTTGAGAGATTGGATGTTCTAAGTCGAATGGGCCTGATCATTTTGGGTTTCCGATCACTCATGTTATATCCGACCAGGTGGCCCTGGTCGGAGGTCTTATGGTTGTGATGAATGCTGAGTCCGACGCTAAATATGTGGATCCTTCTCTTGTATGGATGATTTGTTGATCAGTATGGGCTGATGAAGCCCATTAGACCGATCTGGTCGATCCAAGGATCAGCGAGATCAGGGTTATCTTGTCGCATCCGGATTAGATTCTATATGTTGATAGAGTCCGGATAGGAAACTTGGAGATTGTATTTGGAGATGTTTCCTATTGGGATAAGACCAGCCCCCTCTATATATATGAGAGGATCATGGCCGATTGAGGCATCCAACCCTAATCCATCAAAATCAATCTACTACCCTTTTACCCCTTTTTCCCCTCTACTTTGCTGTTCGGCGCGTCTCCCGGCGAGACTCGACGGCATTCTAGGTGGCCTTGCTGGTCCTAGGACAACCTCTACGTGCTTCTCCCTGACGGGTCTTCCCGGGAGGAGTTCTAGAGTTATCAACACAGGAGCCCAAAACCCTAGATCGATCTAAACCGGTCTCTAGATCGGTTTTCATCGGTTTAGCCAGAGTTCCTGCTGTCTCAGGTTGAACTGCAACCTCTCCGGGCGTTCTAGCCCTGTTGGTGTTTGATTCGGATCACTTCCGACGTCAACACTTTCTTACACGAAATTGTCTGAGAGCCAAAACTTCCTATCTCAAGTGTCCTATTGCTAAAACTGTTGGCTCATGGACAGTTAGGGGGTTTATGTTATTTGCTTGATGTGTATTGCATAATTTTATTCTCCCATTTTCTTGTTTTTTATTATGGATTTTGCAGATTATACATCAGGTACTACCGTCATATTTCTTTTTCATCAAATTGCTGGTACATAATAGCACAAACTTAATTTGGCGATTGCCATTAACTATCATTGTGGCTGATGCTGATATTTCTCATAAGATTTGATAGTAACATAAGATAATATATAAGTTCACGGTGTTAGAATTTTATCCAATCTCCGTTCACTGATATCTGATCTGTTGTTTCAGGGATTCAAGATAAACATACTTATAGGGTCTTTGCCATCTTTCCTCAGGAATTTGACTGCTATGCTGGTACTTTTGAGATTTATAACGTATAATATACTTACTCTATTACATGTTTTTTTGCTTAACATCAAATCTTAAACTTTCCCACTTCAAAATACAATTGATCTCCATCAATCATTTTGGCCATCAAGAGCCACGAATGAGATCAGAAGTAGCCATCAGAGTTGTAGTCAGAGAAAGACATTCATTTTTCCTATATATATGTCGGGTACGTAGAAAAGGGGTACCCAAAGCCTCGATTTCGAAAAACTAAACCTCGGCAAAGCCCACAAATCATCTGTAAGGAAAATAGACCTCGACCCATTTAACTTAGGATTTTGGTGTTTGATGAACGACACAACCATATTGGACTAATGTGTTTGCAAATGTTTATTTTGTAGTTCAAAAGGGTGCAAATGTGACTTGGACTAAGACGACGTGGTGATCCGATGATCAACACCTCAAGCTAGACATTGGAAGCTCAGTAGAAGACTCACAAAGATCAAGCAAAGTCGAAGGCACAAGAATGGAACCAAGACGGCGCAAGAAATCGTGAAGAAACGAAGAAACAGGGACATCGGAAGCTGCATCGGACGCTGGCTCAGAAGCGTCAGACGCATCAATGGTAAACCCTAGCTCGGGTTGGCGCCAGCAGAAGCATCGGACACGCCGGTGGTGCCACATCGGACGCACCGGTAACATTGTGCGTCATGCACAGCATTACATCGGTCGCTCCAAGTGTACATCGGACGCTCAGGACCCTAGCTCAGGTTCCAGAGAGGCTCTGAAGTCATCGGATGCGTCAGGTGTCGCCACATCGGACGCTGGTCAGAGTCCGATGTGACTCAGTGCCAGGCTGACAACTAGCCGTTAATGGAGCATCGGACGCGCGTCCGATGGTCACGACTTCAGCGTCCGATGCTACGCTGTGAAGTCCAATGTGTTTCTCCAATGACTCTATTTGGTTGGGGCTCTATATATACCCCCATGGCCGGCCAAAACAATAGGGTAGGAGTTCAAGGAAGTGTACCAAGTGTATAGACTCATATTTAGTTGCTCTAGCCACCAAAGTGCTTATGTGATATACTAGGTGATTAGTGTAGGTGCTTTGCGAAGTGCTTAGGCTAGTTAGACCATCGCTTTGCTTTGCTCTAGGTGTTAGGCCTAGTGTTTAGTGAGGTTTGAATACCTCTCATCTATTGGTGCTTGCGTGCACCGTTGTTGTACATAGGAGGGGCTTGTAGTCTTGCGAGACCACACCAACCGTGTTTGTGGTGTGGCCACCACCGTGTACCGAAGGAAACAAGGCACGCGGCGGTTCGGCCGGAAGCTTGATAGTGAAGACGGCGGGGAGCATTCGGGAGAGAGGCCGTGCCTTGCGAGGCTTAACCGGACACCCACTTGCGCGTGGGGAAGGCCCGGGGCTATCCACGGAGTTACCTGACCGGTAGCTTGACCCTTGCGAGGGGCTCCAACGAGGACTAGGGGGAAGCTTGCGCGCTTCTCGATACCTCGGTAAAAATACCGAAGTCATCGATGAGAGTTTACATCTCTACCACACTCTTTAGCTTCCGCATTTAATTGCTACCTTTGTTGTGTGCTTTACCTTCCCTAGCTTAGTTGATAGGTTTGGATCATAGGTTGCAAAACTCTTTTGCGGTAGAGATAGCAACACACCTAGCAAAAACTTAGTTGCACTTTGATTAGTTTACTTTCTTGCATAGGTTTTGACTAGGTAGAAATTAGAGGCCATAGATTAGTGTAGAAGTTTTAAGTTTCCTAATGCACCCCCCCTCTTAGGCGTCATGGTCCTTTCAATTGGTATCAGAGCCAGTTGGCTCATTTGTGGACTCTTGGCTTCACCGCCTTCGAGCCGACACCCCTAAGAGTGGTTGGGATGGATACCTCTAGGCCTCCGCACTTTTACGGCACTAACTTTTCCTACTATAGTGCTAGAATGGCTTGCTACCTAGAAGTCGTTGATCTAGGTGTTTGGAGAGTCACCCGCGATGGGATGAAACCTCCAAAGAATCCAATCAAGTTAACCGCGGGTGATGAAAAAGAATTTCATCTAAATGCTAGAGCTAAAAATTGCTTGTTTGAATCTCTTAGCATGAATTTCTTTAACCATGTTTTTACTTTACAAACATCTCATGAAATTTGGTCAAAGCTTCATGATCTCCATGATGGTACAAGTAATGTACGTGAGCAAAAACATCACCTAACTAAAACAAGTTATGATTCCTTTAAAATGAATGATGATGAGCTTGTTCATGATATGTATTCTCATTTGAATCTAATTATCAATGATCTCAATTCTATAGGAATCACAAAGCTAGGTGATGCGGATATTGTGAGGAAGATCATCTCCGTGCTTCCAAAGAACAAGTATGCAACCATCATCACCATCCTCCACAACATGGAGGACTTGAGCACCATGACCCCGGCCATTGTCATTGGCAAATTGGTGGCATTTGAGATGTCACGCAAGATGGGTCAAGAAGAAGCCACCTCATCAAGCAAAAGCATTGCTCTCACATGTGATAAGCACAAAAAGATGAAGGGCAAAAAGCAAGTTGAGACAAGCTCAAGCTCCTCAAGTGAAGATGAAGAAGAGGATGATGATGAAGGAAATGATGATCAAGCCTCTACCTCATCTGATTTCTCCTTAGATGAAGAAGAAACAATCAAGCTTATGAAAGGAGTGAAGAGGATGATCCGCAAGCTCAATGTCAAGGGTTTGCCCATCACAATTGAAGATTGCCTCTTCACCAATCAAAGGAGAGAGCAAAGGAAAAATGGATGCTATAGATGTGGCAAGAGAGGGCACTTTGTGAAGGATTGCCCGAAACAAAAGCCCACACCCAAGGACAAGAAAAAAAGGGATGCAAGGCCAATACCCTCACCACCATCAAGACATGGGATGATTCATCAAGTGAGGATGAAGTCCAACACAAGAGGCGCGGTCACAAGCACTCATCATCAAGCTCCTCACGTATGTGCCTTACGGCACGAGGTAACACAAACTCTATCTCTAGTGATAGTGATAGTGATAGTGGTAGTGATAGTGATGCTGAGCTACCTTCTTATAATCAACTTGTGCAAGATAATCTCAACTATGCTAAGGCTTGCACTAGCCAACAAAATAAAATTAATTCTTTAAAAGAAAATTAGTTAGTTCTCAACAAGCCTATAATGCTATGCTTGATGAATATGAAACTTTTTCAAACTTAAATGTTGAGCTATCTAATAAAATTGAGAAACTTGAGGCTAGTGTAAGCACATGTGATAGCACAAGTAATGATGAGCAACTTGTTAAGAAAAATGAAAAACTAAAAGAAAAGTTAGCTAGCACATAAGATGCTTACAAAAGTTTGCTTGCTAAAGTGGTAATTATGTGCAAACATTGTGATGAGCTAACTAACAAAGTTGCTAATCTTGAAACCATTGGAGTAAACCCCACCGAGGCACCTAAAATTGAGAAATCAATCTTTGATATGCCTAAAAAGGATGCCTCTACTTCTTGCATTAATTTACTTAATTTAGACTCACCCATGTGCAAACAAGCTTGTGTTGAGAATGTGATTGTAGAAACATGTACACAAAAAGTTGCAATGGAGAATGAGCTACTAAAGCAAGAAGTGCCTCAACTCACTAAGGACTTCACTCAAGCAAGAGGCAAGACAAAGCAAACCCGAACTCATCAAGACAACACCGTCAAGGGAGTGAAGAAGCTTGATGAGGAGCAAACCGTGGTTTGTTATGTGTGCCACAAGGAAGGCCACAAGTCCTATGTGTGCAAGGTGAAGCATGGGGAGAGAAAAAGAAGAAAGAGAAAAACAAAAAGCAAACAAGCAAGCTCTCCAACACCTACACCAACAAGGTGAACAAGAAGGCCTCCACACCCTATCTTTTGAAGAAGAAGAAGAAGAATGACAAGGTGGTGGCCATCAAAGCAAACAAGCAAGCCAACAATGGGGCCAAACATATTTGATTGCCTAAAGACATCATCTCAACCATGAAGAGCACCAAAAAGGTTTGGGTCACAAAAGGGAAGTGAGTAGTCAAGTGGACTTCGGGGAATTTGGAGACTTGGCAAAGTTTTGGGTGCATATCATGGGGGGCATCACATTGGATCATGTCATTGCCAAGTGTGTTGTGGTTACTATGGACCCAAATTCCTCTACCAATGTGAGGTAACTGGATTTAAATTCTTGCAATTTCTTCTAGTATCTAGTTCCTTCCATTGCCTAAATTTGCATTTACATTTTTAATTTCTTTGTCATGCATACACTAGGCCTATCATATGGTAGTTTTGCTCGATATAATGTCTTATCTTAGGAAGAAATCTACATGGTTTAATTTGTTTAGGAGCACAACACATAGCTCTTTTACTTAGTAATTATCTTATATGTGCCATAGTGCAAATAGTAGATAAACTACCTCGATTACCATCTTCAATTGGTGTCACATTTTTAGTGATGTCATTTTGCAAAATGGTAGTTTGACCTTACAAGTGTCGGGGGACCACAAAAGGGGTACCCCCAATCAACGCAAAACAAATAAGTTAAACCTAGAGCACCAATTAATAAGAGACCTAACTAGTCTAACCCTCTAAAGAACCAACCCCTCGAGGCCTACAACGCCGGCCCACTGCTAGGAAGCCCGGGCCCGCCAAAGCCTTACCGACCGCCTCATGGTAGCCTACCTCTCGAGCCCCGGCACATAGGCCTCGAGCCCACCACAGCCGTGCACCGTTCCTCGAGACTCCATGTGGGGACCTCGGGCCTCTCTAACACGGTAACCTATCCCTCGAGACACATCATACCTCCCTCGAGCAGCGCCAGACATCGGATACCAGCCCCATACTGCGCATTTAATGCGTCCACCTACTCCGGTCACATCCTCTGGTACACGACGTATGCCACAGTGAACTGGGGCCAGAGTCAAACCTTGTTTTCACCACAAGCATGGGCAAAAAGGCACAAGTACAGCACTGTTAGGCCATACCTGCACTGTAGCACACTCGAGCCACATCTCGAGACCTAGATTCCCGCTGTACGGTCGGGTTTTCCGGAACTTGCCCATACCTGCGGGGGCTCGAGCCCCCCGTAGGAGCCACCCCGAGGCCGGCCCTGCGCCCCTCGAGTCCTGACTGCTTTCATGCTATTGGAGGACAGGTACCCCAAGACCCGGAGGGACCCTGCCACGTCCTGTACGTGCCGGAATGGGCGCTGCACGGCCTCCACGTCGCCATGCCTCCACGTCCGCGCCTGGGATGGAAGCCACGCTTCAAGGACGCCTCAACAGCAACCCCCACGTTGTCTCCAATGACCTCGACAAGACAGAATTCCAACCCTTCGCTGTATTGGGCGTGGTACATGTCACTCCAGTGTAACCCTGGCCTCCTCTTGTTCTATAAAAGAGGACACCAGGGCCCTCCACGCACACGAGTCCACACGACACACACACGAGTCCAGACTCTCGTCCACGCTCGTTGAGCTTGTATTGCCCATGTACAAGCACTTAGGTGCAAGTAATACAAGAACCTCCTCCCCCCGCTGGACGTAGGGCCTTCTTTGCCCGAACCAGGATAAACCCTTGTGTCATCTTGCATCACCATCCAGGAAGGGAGCCCGCGATCATATTACTAGTTGGTGTCATACCCCCGGGGTCGAAACACCGACAACAAGTCAATGTGCATGTCTACTACAAGTATTTCAAACTTGTATGCACACTTCTAGGGCGAGTTTATTCTAAAATTTGGAAGCTTTGAGACTAACATTACTCTCAAGTTTATCATGTGTGTAGTAGTCTCATTGCAAGGAAAATGGAGTCCCCGGAGACAAGCATCGTGTGTGGCAATAATTCATTTGGTATATACATGTGGTACTCATATCGATATCATTATGTTGATTTCATTTTGATACTCTTATATGCTTTCTCCGTATATTGTATAAATTAAACTCCTTTGTGCATTAATTTGCCGGTTATGCATATGCTTTGCCTTACATCATATGTATGCATACGCTTAGGGGGAGTTTAGTTTACATAATATGAGAGTCAAGTTTTGTGATCAATTCCACTCCACATAAAAAGGATCACAAAATTTGACCCTCCCTTGTGCTTCTAATGTCTTCCTTTTCGGTGTTTGATTCCAAACGGGGAGAATTTGAAGGACCAAAAGCAAGCCCAAACTAAACCAAACAAAATAACCAAATTAAAAAATTCAAAATCTTTTTATGGTTACTTATGGGATGGTCCAAGAAAGTGAGGAAGTGGATTATGGACTTAGGGGAAAGCTTAAATCCATAATGCCACAAAGGGACTCTATGGCTAGGACAAGATATGTTATTAAGTATAGTTTCAATTTGATATATTTTAAACATCATATGTGCGAACACAAGGTTGATATGTGCCCTTGTGGTTCCTTTCCGGAGTGTTGAGCGATCAGTCAACAGGCAACATGTCTCTCTTGGCTGTGTTGATGTGCAGGTGTAGAGCTCAGAGACAGTGGTCGATGGCGAGGTAAAGGTCAAGTAGGGACGTGTCGTGCCGACGGACCGGGAGCGGTGAAGGGTGGACGTGAGGCTTGGACCAACGGACTGGGAGGCTGGAGGACCATCTGTGGTAGCTGGCACGTGGCATCGGCAAGCAAGAGCGCATGGGGATATGTGGTGCATCGGCCGAGTCGGGAGGAAGACGTTGACGTCGTGACACTTGGCGGGAGGCCGAGAAGGAAGGCGAAGGAGTTGTGCCCGACATGGAGGCTGGACATGCATCGGCATCGGTGCCGGTGGTCGGGGTGTGCGAACCAAATCCTGTCTATGACGCGGGTTTGGTAGTTGAGCCTCTAAACCTACCCTCGACGGTTTCAGAGTTCGGGCCTCAAAACTCGGGGTGACGGGTTTCCGAGTTTGGGCCTCAAAACTTGGCGTGGACGGTTTCTAGGTTTGGGCCTCAAAACCTGGGCTGGCGGGTTTCTGAGTTTGGACCGCAAAACATAGCCTGAGGACTGGTTTCCCTGTTTCAACCTTAAAACTAAGGGGAGGTCCTAAAGGACGGTCGACGTGTGGCGGCGTCGAGAGGCTTGCTTTGCGGCGAAGCTATCGGCGAGGAAGGCGCGACGGTTGACAGGACGGCACGTGGCGGCATCCTGAGGCTTGCGTCGAGGCGAAGCTAAGGATGAGGAAGGTGTGTGGCTGTCGTCGGATCAAGACTCGACAGAGTTGGACCACGATACCCCTAGGGTTGGCCTGTTCGCTCTTTCTATCTAGGGGTAGAAGGGGAATAAGTGTATTAGGCTATAAGTTGTGATGGCAGCCCCTCCATCCATTCTATCCTTGCAGCTTCTATTCTCTAGCCTTCGCTTAGGTCTCAATCATACCTCGCTGCCTGTGATCCGCAGAGTGAACTACAATACCTTTGTGTACTGGAGATTTTGAGGAAACAAGACCATAATCTGCGGATACATGGGTGTATGCCAGATCTTGAGATGATGAGTGATTGTCAACTGCTATGATGCACATGTTCTCTGGCTTGTGTTGTATAACACTCTATGTGTTAAGCAACCCTAAAATGCATACATAGCATGAGCATATCATCTCATCATTTCATGTGCATTATGTGTATGAATGTTTAAGTTCTTGTTTAGCATCTAGTATAGTTATGTTTTGCCTTTTGTTTCTGACCAAGTGCCTTAAACCAAAGTTGTAGATCTTGAGGAAAGAAACAACTTTGCTTAAAAGCCCTTTTTCAGAAAAAGTCTTTAAAATGTTATTTAGTGCATTAGAAAAATGGCTTAGGAGTAAAATTCTTTTTTCTAAGCAGAATTTGGACTTGAGCCTTAAAGGTGATTTGTTCCTTGCAAAATTCTAAGCAACCTTGCTTTTAGGACCTTTTCCTAATTCGGCTTAGTTTGGGAGTTATAGAGCAGAGAAGAAATAATCAAAAACCTCCTTAGTTTAAACCCTAGTGGGACCTACCTGTCAGCCCCCTTTCTCCCCCCCCCCGCGCGCCGCCTGTCGTACGCCGGCAAAAACCGCAACACCGCGCGAGACCGCCTCGCCGATGCCCCAAACCGCCGCTCGCCGTCGCCCGTGGTATGCGTCGGGCCGACAACATCTCCCTGTCCCCCTCTGCCCAACCGCCGCGTGGCCGTCGCCGTGCCGGTCGGAGCGGGCCTACGGGAACCGGCCAGGTGCAATGCACCTACTGCCGAGCCCGCCTTGCCTTCTCCACCTTGCGCATGAGTCGGCCGAGCCGCTCACTCACTCTCTCACTCGCGCGCTCGTCTCCTCCCTCTGCTCATCTTTTCCAGCTCCGAAAAGCGCCGCTCGAAGCCCCGCCGCCTGATTCCTCCCGCCAACATCTCCGCCCTAACCTCCTCTTTCACCAACACGGGTTGGTTTCCCCTCTTATCCTCTCTATCCGGCGGAAGGCCGAGTGCCATTCTCGGGTTCTCGCCATGGCCGCCGCCATGACCTTCACGTGGTCTGGCCATCTCCGGCCAAACCATCTCCGACCAAGCCTCGTTCTCACTTCCTCTACCTCTGTAGTTGCTTAGGGTTAGATGGAGACTCCCCTCGCGCCATGTTTCAACTGGAAATGAGCCGTGCCACGGCCATGTCCGCCGCGGACCGCCGCCATGCGTGGCGCTGGGCAATGCCAAGGTCGGCAGGGCTCGTTAGTTGCCCTGGTAGGTAACTTAGGGTTTGCTTGAGCTGATGCTCGCGTCATCGAGCTTCGGAATAGCCAGGCAAGGCCTCGATGCCGAGTTGCCGCGCCGCCGCTCCGCCATTGTCGCCGTCGAGCTTGCTCCGGTGGACCCCTGGCCGAGAAACCTAGCCGACCGTGTTCGCCTTGCGAAGGTGAGTCTAGCCGTGTAGTTGGTTACGCCCGAAACCTCGCCACCGGTGAGCTAGCGCCGGTCAACGCCGGCGGGTGCTCGGTGCCGCTGTCGCGTGGGTCTAGTTGACCACCGACATGTGGGCCACCTGACCAGTGGACCCCACTGACAGTAAGTAGAAGAAAGAAGGAGAGATGTCCGGGTACGCTGGCGCTCGGGTTAGCCGGGTGCATTTAGCGTTTTGCCCTGTGTCTGCTGGTATATGAAGTGGGGTACCCGTAGCAGTTTAGGTCGGGTTTTCTTTTAAATTAGTTTTTGCAGAATTTGTTTAAAGGCTTCAAAAATTCATGCAAGGCTCATTTTATGTCCAAATGTTGTGAAACAAATTTTGGTGTGTTAAGAATGAATAGGGCTACCTGTGAAAAATATTAAATGCATTTTTGGTGATACTTTTATGTGCAGTTTAAATTAATTTAGGATTTTGCTGTTAACTTAGAAAATGCATAACTAATTCTGGGTAGCTCGGAAAAATGTGATTTCAATTTTGTTAAGTCTGTGTAGATGAGTAGTTTCTGGGAAAAATGTAATATGGAGGTGCTCTGTGAAATATTTTGGCAGTATCATTTAAAATGGTTAAATGTTGTTTTCTTGTATATTTTGTACTCCCTCCATCCCAAATTATAAGACATTCCAAGAATCTTGGAGAGTCAAAGTTTTTCAACTCTGACCAAATTTATATAATAAGATAATAAGATTTATGATATCAACTAAGTGCAATTAGATTCCCCATTAGTTATATTTCCATAATATGTATATTTGATGGTATAAATCTTTATATTTTTCTCTATAATTTTGGTCAAAGTTGAAAAACTTTGACTCTCCAAGATTCTTGGAACGTCTTATAATTTGGAATGGAGGGAGTAGTAATTAAAATATGAGGAAGTTCAGAAGAATATGAAATTAATTTGTGTAGACTGCTCTTGACCTAAGAAGTTCAGAAGAAAAATATGAAATTTGTTGTTTGACACTTTACGCAAGGATGTGTAGTTCAAAGCACCTTTTCATCATAATATTTGTCTTTTTCATAGAGGACAGTCTTTAAATCCAAATGGCTTGAAAATTTGACAGTGGATTATTTTGCATGTGGTTAGCCTTAAGTAATTTTTGAAGATTTTTCTGAAACTGTTTAGGGTAGGTTGCTGTTATAAGCATGATTAAATAGGATTATTAAAGCAAGTAAATAGATGAAAATAAAATAAATAAGTAGGTAATGCTGTGGTAATTATGCATCTTAACTAATTAATTAGGAAGGTTAAATGGTTGTTAGATGCAAAGGTCTTTTATAATCATTAAGATGATGTTGACTGCCTTGTTGAAGAAAATACAGTAGACGACATGTGCTTATCTCCTAATTGTTGTTAACCCTGTTGCATCCCATATGCATCCGATGTGCATTCATCCTATTCATACATATTATGCATCATACAGGATCAGTAGAAGAGACTCGAAACCCACCGCAGCAGGAAGAACCGAGTCAGGAGGAGATTCTGCCCGAGGAGACCGAAGGCACCGACGCCGAAGAACTGCCCGAGTGCCGCGACCACCATCCATCTGACTTCGAGAAAGGCAAGCCCTGGAGCATTCTAACTCCTATGGTTTGCAATTGATTTACAAATTAACCTGATAATGACTGTTACATTAGGTTATAGGAATTGATTGCTACTGTTGATGCATTATTACTATACCTTGTCCACCGCAATTATTATCTTGATATCCCTGTTAGGTCTAGGCTCGATTATATGCTTAGCCCTGCTTAGATCGGTATAAGTCGGGTGATTTCCTATCTCCCGCATTTAGGTGGATACTGATCATGACTAGCCTGGTGCTATCATGGAGATAACCATGTGATAATTAATCTGAGATCGGGCGGGATGTAGGAGCAGCAGGACATGGGTTCTGTGTGCTAGTAGTCTCCCGTCTGTGTCGCATAGGACCCATTCGGGAATGTCCCTTCAGTCAAATTGAACGCGTCAATCACTTAACGGAGCAGGTGCGGGTACCTCCCGTGAAGCCGAGTAAGGTTATTCGAGCCGGTGATGGAGATGTTGATGCCTAACACCTAGGGCCTCAGTTGTACCGTGCGCAACTATTCTGAACAAGCTGGCATGGTCCGAGGGCAGGTAGGGCCTGATCGACCTGGCATGACCGTGGGCAGCTATAGCTTGAGCGACCTGGCACTGAGATAACCCCCGGTGTAGAAGGGCCCATGGCCGTCCCGCGAACTGTGTTCTCAAATCTCCTGAGTGGCAGCTTACGACTGCCATGGCCGGATGAGTCGGGCGAGTGTGCGATATTTTATCCCCAGCTGGGTAGGAATCGATTATAATTGCCATCGCTCCTGGACAGTGAGTAATTGACTGTAGATCATCGCCCATAGAACTTATGGAACTAAATATGGTTATGGTATGGAATCTGAAAGGCTATTGATGAAATAGTCACTCTTGCTTGAATAACTAGTCATGTGCTTGTTGATGGTCCTTAAACACCTGTTTTACCATCAACATTTGACCCTAAAGTCCACCAAAAAGGCATGAAATGTAGTCAAATAGGTTTCAAACTAACCGAATTCCACATGTCCATAGAATTTTATTTGAATGCAGGATTTGAACCAAATTTGGACATTTGGACCCACCAGGGGCCGAGCCCACTCAGCAGGGCCCAAATGGGCCTAAGGGGGGTGGCACCCGCCACCCCTAGGTGGCGCCCGCCACCTGGGTTGGCCCAAGTTTCACCCCCTGCCACGTCACCGATCCGTGTGACCTCCCCAAGGCCAAATCTTGGCCCTTGGTCACTAGGTCAATGGCATCGGACGGCTCAGGGAGGAGTGGCGTGGATCAAGGCTGAATGTCGATTGCTAGGACATGCAACCGACCTCCAAACCGCCTTGGACAACCACCTGGATGCCGTTGAAGCCAAGGCGCTGCATCCTACGGTGAGGGAGGTGGCGGCCGACACCTAGGGCTGGCGCCCACCACTAGGGTTAGCCCTAGGTCGGCTGGTTGCCCCCTATAAGTACCCCCCTCACTCATTTGGGCTATAAATACCCCCTGAGGCATCACTTCATTCATATCCCGCATCAAGCAACACACAAGCAAGAGAAGCAAGTGAGGGTCAAGTTAGAAGCTCAGAGAGCTTAGGCAAGTAGGTTAGCTAGTAGAGAGAGTATAGCTCTAGTGCCCTCCCTACAACGCGGCTCTTAGTTTAGAACAGCTTAGCCTAAGTCCTTGGCAGAATTAGCGTAGAGCTTGCTAAGAGAGAAGCGGGTGCGAGCGACTGGCATCGGAGGTCGGTTGATTTCCCGGCGTCTCTGGTCTGGTTTGCTCTCTTGTATCTCAGGTACATTTATCTTTATCTCAGTATTACTTTAAGCATTACTTTCAGTATTACTTTCAGTATTACTTTATCAAGTACCTTGAGTGTGACCTAGCTATCCTACAGTTCAATTCACTTAGCCATAGTAGTTAATCTCTAGTGAGCTTAGTGTTTGATCTTTGCCAATCGGTTTCTTAGTTAGTTTAGTGTTTATCTTGTTAAGTCAAGTATTTGCTCTGACGTCCGCAAGGGTGTCTCTATTCAAAGCTAGGGTAGAGATAGTTAGAATATAGTTAAGCGTGGTGCTTAGTTATAGACTTACCTTCAGATACGGCTGGACCCCCGGATAGCTGTGGTAGCAAGCAGGTGGTGACAGCCCTGTGCGCCTTGAATTCCACCACGTAGTTGGCCCAGTTTAACAGTAAGGCTCGTTGTGCTAGCGTTCAACCTAAGTAAGTGGTAAAGGCTAGTACGCCTCGATACTTGACAAGATAGGAATAAAACTTTACTTAACTTAGTTACTTTATTGACTTTTGCCTGCCTTGCTTCGTAACTATCTTGCTTCGTAGTTATCTTGCTCTGTGGTTATCTAGGATTAGTTATTATTAGTTAGTAGTTAGTTATCTTAGCTACCCTTAGTTATCCTATTCCATTTATCTACCTATCCATCCACCTTACCTTAGCCATCCACTTCATCCTTACCTATCCACCCATATATTCTTTCTAGCCTTTCATCTCCTCTCTTCTCCCCTTTTCCCTTTCCTCTTTTCTTCGACTCTCATCCCCTCCTTGACTCAACTCATACACCACCCTAGCCTTCCCTTGGGATCAAATAAATCGACACCTGGTACTCCCAGGCGAAGTGCTACTACGATAGTTCTGTGCGCTTGCAGAATCTCCTCCTGCTAGATTGCAATCTCTCTAGCTAGCTCCTACTAGTGTCGGGATTCACAACCCTGTTTGGCATTAGTAGACAACTGCTTTAGCTCCACTCCTTTAGGTATAGTGACCGGTCTTGCTTCAAGCATTTCTGACACCGTTGCCGGGGATAGACTCCATAGTCTACTCCTAGTAACAATGTTAGCGAGTGCCAACAAGCATCTCTGGGCCATTACCGGGGATAGTTGCCTAGCTCTATCTTTAGTGAAGCTAAGAACTACCAACAGTGCTTGTTTTAGATCAGGAGCAAACCTAGTAAGGTAGAATTAATTATTGAAAGTGACTGCCATCACCCTAAGTTGAGTTTTACATACAAAAAGCTTTCATGCAAAAAGGTATGTATAGCCAACCCCACATATAGCCTACATGATCCTTGGTGTCTCATTATTTCTGGTTTATGGCGGGTAAGTCTAGCTGAGTACCTTCTCGTACTCAGGGTTTTATTCCCTTGTTGTTGCAGATGGCTAGTGCTTCTATGGCTACTGTGAGAACTGCCTGTACTCGGTTATGGGAGATGACTAGACAAGGGGCATGGTCGCTACTTATCTTATCTGATGCTTTTGTGGACCTGATCATACTGATGGCACTATATTAAGAACAATCCGAACTTATGTTAAAAACTATGTTGCTTCCGCTACTGTTCAAACTATGGTTTGTAATATTATTTCATACTCTGATGTATTTGAACTATGTGCAACTGTGATGTAACTTGTGGGCATGTTCGCTGAACTTGTATATCTTGGCTGAACGTTGAAATGATTTGAAATCCTTTGAGATTTCCGGACTACCGGATTTGTACGAGCTTAAACACTTGATGATCTTTGCGATAAGCGGAGGTCTCGGTGCTTAATCTCGTGCAAATTGGTCGGTTCTGTTACAGCTGGCATCGGAGCATAGTTCAGTGTTACTATTCATAAGTGTATTTAAAAACATTATTTTCACAAGAATAAAGTCGTATTTGCCAACCTATAGTTATAGTAAGATTTGGAAACCTTAAGAATAAAACTAAGGTGTGCTAGTGATCAAGTCCTTATGCCAAGTAGGATCTTAGGTGGCTATTTAAGTACTAACTTGGGGGTCGTGCATCATGTTTAAATTCTGTTGTTACTGCCGTCCATACGGCAAGGGTGAAATTGTATGGGTGCTATTCTTCAGAATAGTAATGTATGGATCAATTTGCCTCTACACCAAGGTAATGAGTGAGTTGTGAGAGCATGGTTGGACAACCGCCAATCTAGGGGAGTGATAGACTGGTACCAGAATGTATACCTGTTGCACAAGGGTATATGTGAAAGTATTTAATTGTGGGAGCATCCTATTCGATGGGTGCATATACTACTTACGTGTATATTGGGTGTGCACCTAAGTTAGTATTAGATATAATTTCAGCAATGCATAATATTCATACTGTGGGCAGGGCTGAAATGATTTTCTGCAGGTACGCTAACTTGTGAGCGTATAGTACGTTTAGTTAACGCTATGAGTGAACGTTGTATGCCACCGTCTAGCCGTTAGATTGTTAGACAGTGAGGACGTATGTTACGCACATGCATCATGATCATACAATCATGCATTAATCTTACTTCCTTCCTTACTATATCCGTCCCGTTTTCTAATAAAAGTTGTTCTCAACTAATTAAAAACTATGTGGATAAACTTCTTTCAGATGGCCCGCACCAAGCGCACCGCCCGTAAGTCGACCGGAGGCAAGAGGCCTAACTATATGCTGGGACCCTGGACTGCTGAGGGATCGGAGGACTTTTTGGATGAGTTCGGCATGCCTACCATTCTATGGAGAGTGATGAACTTGGTGGGATACCAGGAGGGCCAGGAGCCGCAGTACGACTGGCATCATGTGCAATTTTTAGAGGACCGCTACATGTACACAGTTGAGGTGGACGTGCCCAGCCGTGATGCTCAGGATCCTGTATGGTGCCGCCGGGTGTTCGCACTGCAAGGTAGGACCTAGTGCGATGGAGCTAACAGGGTTGCCTGTACTGTTCTTCGGGACATTATGGAGGACCACCTGGAGGTGGATGCGCAGGCCACTGCTAGCATCTTCCCTACGGCGGACCCTTACTAGTCAGTGTGGCATCAGCCAGGGGCCACTATACTGGAGGCCAGTTCCTTGGAGCGAGAGCATTGTGCGGGACCAGCTGGGAGTGCTATGGCTGCACTCATGGCTACCTATGGGTGTTTGTCGCGCAGCTACGATCACCTGGACCATACTCTTAGTGAGGAGATAGCTGCACACCACCAGATTCGAGAGGAGCATACTACAGAGATAGACTGTCTCACCACAGAGCTAGCTCACATGACTGTCGAGAGGGATCAGGCTCATCAAAGGGAGCATGATATGGCACAGCAGCTTAGTGATCAGTAGGGGATGACGACTTTCTTGTCCACGATCATGGCTGAGACTGAGGAGTCACTTCGAGGTGTGTGTCTTGAGGGCATACGTGCGACTGAGCATAACAGGCTTCTCAGGCTTCAGGTGGGACACTTGAAGCTACAGCTTCATCACCTCCAGGACTACAGTGATCGCTTGCATGAGGAGATCCATCGCCGAGAGAACGAGAGGAACCCTATCTTTCCTCAGGAGGACCCAGATCCTCGTGCTTCTTCTAGTGGTTCTTCAGATATCTCGAGTGACAATGATGATGATGGTGCCGATAGAGAGTAGGCTAGATGGTTGTTTAGCGCTTGGTGATCCTTTTTTACGTGTCCTTCGCGCTTGGACTTTTGTGGTTATCATGGGATGTTGTACGGTTGTGTTGTGAACCTATGTGCGCGTGGTGCAAGACCTTTTAAAAAATCCCATATGTATGGGCATCCATGGATGTTATGTTGGCTTTTGCATGATATGTGATGAGCACTCTTATTATGTGATGCTGCAATGTGGATTGAAATTTATTATGCCTCTGTAATTGTTTGGCGAATTCGTTTTCCGAATAATTTCCGTTAGCATGGTTTATTGTTCTCTACGCTATTGGCAACGTCGCCTAATGATCATTGCTATCGATATATGAAGATGACGATGACTCGCAGTGGAGCTAGCGTTAGTGGTGGTAACGATGATAACAGAGAGAACCGCAATCCACCACCTCCTCCACCGGCCACTCCCGACCAACTCTTCGCCCAATTTCTGGGGATCCAACGCAATATCGAAGCGCTTCTGTGGGAGAATTTGGCGCATGGCAATCATCGCCTGGAGCCAAATCAGTACAGCTCTTTCAAGGATTTTCTGGATACAAAACCACCAATCTTCAAGGTAGCTACTGAACCTCTGGAAGCAGAAGAATGGCTGCATAGTATGGAGCAAAAATTTCAGCTACTCAGGCTCACGGAGGAGCTCAAGGCAGAATATGCTGCACATCAACTGCAAGGACCGGCCAGAATCTGGTGGGGACATCACCGCACCACCTATCCTGCCCGAACGCCTATCACTTGGGGATTGTTTTCGCAAGCTGTTCGAGGACATTATATTCCGCCAGGCTTAACTCAGATGAAAGTAGCAGAGTTTATGAGCTTAACGTAAGGAACTCGATCCGTTACCGAGTATCATCATGTGTTCAATTCCTTGTCTCGTTATGCTCCGGACTTTGTGGACACTAACGCTAAAACGATGGCTAGTTTCAAGAGAGGGCTGAATACCAATATGGGAATATCAGTGGGTACTTCATCTCGTACCGTCTTCAATGACTTCATCAGTGACTGCTTGATTCGAGAGAACCACAACAAGCATGCAGCAGGCAAGGCTCAAAAGAGGACATTGGAATCTGGACCTTCCCAGCCGAGAGGGTCACCAGCTCAGCGCTTCCAATACCGACCACCAGCGCCTGGAGCTCCTTTCAGGCCGCCTCAGAAGAAAGGTCGGCAACAAGCTAAATGTAGTCAACGGTCGTACAAGATAGCAGCAAACCAAACTCGAGGGGGTCAAGGCAGCTCAGCCGGAAGCAAGCTAGTTCATGGGCCATGCTTCAATTGCAACCAAGAGGGACATTTTTCGAGGTATTGCCCGCACCCAACGAAGCAACAGGCCAATTACCACGCACGTCTACATAATATGACTGCCAAAGAAGCCCGTGCAGGAGAGCCCGTGACTGCCGGTATGTGTCTCGTTAACCATCATCCTGCAGTTGTTTTGTTTGATACTGGATCATCGCATTCTTTCATGAGCCAAGGATTTGCACAAAAGCATAACCAAGAAATGTCTAAAATGGATTATGGGTTTCGCGTGAGCTCCGTTGGGAGTAGCGTGTTAACTAAACAGATGGTTTGTAATGCAACCATCAAAATTGGAGGGCACAAATTTGGAGCTAATTTAGTGGTTTTACCTGGGCTAAGCATGGATGTAGTCTTGAGAATGAGTTGGATGACCATCTGGAACGCGGTGTTAGACACCATGAATAGGACTCTTACCTTATCCGATGGTCGGACGGGTAACAAACTTCGCGTATCTCTTCCCCGAGGTGCCAATTTTGTTGACCTATCTTGTACTCTTGCTATAGAAGACCTTTCCAAATTTCCCGGATGTCTTCCCAGATGAGTTACCTGGGTTACCACCCAAGAGAGCTATGGAATTTGTAATTGAGTTGTTACCAGGGACTGCACCAATCTCTAGGAGACCGTATCGTATGCCACCCAATGAACTAGCAGAACTCAAGACCCAAATCAAGGAACTCTTAGAAAATGGGTTTATTCAACCTAGTGTGTCAGAATGGGGTTGCCCAGCTTTGTTCGTTAAAAAGAAGGATAAGTCACTACGCATGTGTGTGGATTATCGACCGCTCAATGTCGTGACGGTTAAGAACAAGTATCCGTTACCACGGATAGATATTCTCTTTGACCAGTTATCTCGAGCTAAGGTATTTTCCAAGATTGACTTGAGGTCCGGTTATCATCAGATCAGAATCAGGCCACAGGATATCCCAAAGACCGCTTTCTCGACCAGATATGGGTTGTATGAGTAACTTGTCATGTCCTTTGGGTTGACAAATGCTCCAGCATACTTCATGAGTTTGATGAACTCAGTGTTCATGCCAGAGCTGGATATGTTTGTGGTAGTATTCATTGATGATATTTTGGTCTATTCAGAAAACGCAGAGGACCATGCAGAGCATCTAAGGATTGTTTTGACCAGACTTTGGGAGCATAAGCTTTATGCTAAGTTTAGTAAGTGTGAGTTTTGGATGAAGAAAGTACATTTCCTTGGTCATATTTTATCTGAAGAGGGAATCTCAGTTGATCCCAGTAAAGTACAGAAAGTGATGGATTGGAAAGCTCCTACATCGGTTGGTGAGATTCGGAGTTTCTTAGGTTTAGCAGGATACTATCACCGATTCATTCCGGATTTCTCCAAAATTGCCAAACCTATGACCAGCTTGTTACAAAAGAACCAAAAGTTTGAATGGACAGAGGAGTGCGAAACCGCTTTCCGTACCTTGCGGAAATTGTTGACCACTGCTCCTGTTTTAGCTCAGCCGGACATCGAGAAGCCCTTTGATGTCTTTTGCGATGCATCAAAGGTTGGCTTAGGTTGTGTTCTTATGCAAGAAGGTAGGGTAATTGCTTATGCGTCTCGACAATTAAGGAAGCATGAAGTAAACTATCCAACACATGATTTGGATTTGGCTGCGGTTGTATATGCTCTGAAAATCTGGAGGCATTATTTGCTTGGTAATGTCTGTAATATGTACACGGATCACAAAAGTCTCAAGTATGTTTTCACTCAGCCAGAGTTGAACATGAGGCAGAGAAGATGGCTTGAATTGATTAAAGATTATAATCTGCAGATTCACTTCCATCCCGGTAAGGCGAACGTTGTAGCCGATGCTTTGAGTCGGAAATCACATTGTAATGCTATGAAGTTGCTACAGAAGATGAGTTCAGTTTAATGCATCCTGCAGTGCTACATGACATAGAGTTATGCAGCACGTTGGTTGATCAAATCTTAGAGATGCAGAAAACCTGAAGGACCGGATGAGCGACCAGAGGGGGGGGGTGAATGGGAGCCTAAAAATTTCTTCCGAAATCCTGGCCTCTGTCCCAACAAAATCGACCCCAAAAGATTCGGATTCAAACGTGATGCCCATGACCCTCGAAAAAGAGGGTGGATGATCCCTAGGATCACAGCGAGGCACCACTCAAGAGAGCAAACCAAAACTCTCAAAACTCTGAGTTAATTTCGTGCCTAAAAGACCCACTCCCAAACGTAGATAGAGGGCTACGATGGGATTCCTCCAAATACCGATGCTAACGCGTAGCAAAGATATGTAGAGTGGTTCCTAGGTGAACTCTAGGAGGAAACGAGTAGTCCGGAAGCGAAGCGGAAAAGCCGGGAGTGCAAACTCACTAAAATGCAACCTACAGCCGATTCGCGGACTGTCCGGACTGCTGGTGCCGGACTGTCCGCACCAGGGGCGGACTGTCCGCGAAGCCCTGGCGGACTGTCCGCCGGCCAAGTAGCAAAAACAGCAACCCTGCTGCAAAGTCCCTGTGCGACTCGCGGACTGTCCGCGCCTTACACTACGGACTGTCCGCCGGTCAAAATGTCCGTGAGCAGTGCGCGCTGCGCTGTTCTGGTCTGGCCGAGCCCCGATGGCCGGACAGTCCGCGACCAAGGGGCGGACAGTCCGCCACTGCCCAGAATGCCCAAAAACGCCATGAGACAAAACCAAAATTGATTGGATCTTCACCAAATCAAACGGGGCAGCAACCAAACTTCTCCCAAGTGTTCTTCTACGTGTTGGGAAGCTAATCCTAGGATATCATCGCTTCAACCCAACTAATCCATGAGAAATCCGAAGAACACTAGAAAAGGGGAAGAAAGAAGAACAAAAACGATTTCGACCCGATCTACTTGTTCGTGAGGGTAGGGATGAATTCCCTCGGTGGAAATGTTCTCTTCACTTCAAAGAACAAGTTGATTCAAACGGAATCGCAAAAGACGTAGCGTAGAGGGAGATCGAGTGAGGGGAAAATCATGGAGAAAAGAAGAATGCGAAGAACAAAATCGAAACGTGAATTCAACCACAAATTTGATCCTTGGATTCAGAGGAATGGATGATTGATTAATCACTCGGTGTCGGGCTACAAGCCAATCCTAGCAACACAAAGCTTGGATGGCAAAAAGCTCAAGAACAAGAGCCAACTCTCCTCTAACCCTAGCCTTCTCTCATAGGCACAAAAATGAGAGAGACACCGTCCAAGGATGGCTGTCCAACACAACCCCTTCATCTATATATAGGCAACAGTTTCCCCCAAATACCCCCTAACATGAAGTACTAGCCCAAATACCCCCTAGGGGTAAAACTGTCCAACTCTGGCAGGTTCCATCCGACGGCCACGCGCCTTCTCATCCTTCGCTTCGCCTCGACGCAAGCTCCAGGATGCCGCCACGTGCCGTCACCGTCGACCGCCGCGCCTTATCACCGATAGCTTCGCCGCAACGCAAGCCTCTCGGTGCCGCCACGCGTCGACCGTTCCGCATAGGAACCTCAGCCCGGTTTTGAGGCCCAAACCGGTAACCCCGCCAGCCTAGGTTTTGAGGCCCAAACCTGGAAACAGTCCACCCCGAGTTTTGAGGCCCAAACTCGGAAACCGGCAACCCAGGTTTTGAGGCCCAAACCTGGAAACCGTCCATGCCGAGTTTTGAGGCCCAAACTCGGAAACCGGCCACCCGAGTTTTGAGGCCCAAACTCGGAGACCGTCGAGGTAGCTTTTTGAGGCTCAGCTACCGAACCCGCGCCGTAGACGGGATGTGGTTCGCACACCCCGACCACCGGCACCGATGCCGATGCATGTCCAGCCTCCACGCCGGGCACAACGACTTTGCCTTCCTTCTTGACTCGGCCGACGGCACTTGCGCCGCACGCAAGCCCGTGTCCGACCTCCCGCCAAGTGCCACGACACCATCGTCTTCGTCCCGACTCGGCCGATGCCCCGCACATCCCCATGTGCTCTCGCTCGTCGATGCCACGTGCCAGCTACCACAGCTGGTCCTCTGGCCTCTCAGTTCGTCGGTCCAACCCTCACGTCCGCCCTTCACCGCTCTGGGTACATCGACATGGCACGTCCGCCGCACGGCACGCCCATCCTTCACCGCTCCTGGTCCGTCGGCACGACACGTCTATACTTGACCTTCACCTCGCCATCGACCACTGTATCCGAGCTCAACACCTACACATCAACACAGCCAAGAGACACATGTTGCACACGCACACCAACACATAAACACAACACAACTCACGCCACGGGTTAGTCATAAACAATAAGCGCATAGCGATATATAGACTCAACCGGGAAAAGCCTCAAACCTTCCTCACCAAAGTCAATCATTCATCATATATGTTCTCAGTCTCCCCCTTGATGAATGCATTGACTAAAAAAAACCACAAAGGAAGGGTTTGAAGGCAAGCCTCACTCAAGTGCCCAAAAGCCAAGTAAAAGCAAACACAAGGCCACTTGATATGAGGAAGGATCATGAAGACTCCAAATAAAAGCTCTCGGTCCCGAAAGAAACCGGAAAAGCGGGCAAAGCCTGCACACAACCAAAGAGTCAAGAGAAACAGGAGTTTCATGAAATCCCAAAAGGTACTCGAAAACCAATCTCAAATAAATTGTCAAACAATCATCACAAAAAGAAACCAAGGTAGTTATCCACTTGGGTTCACTTGGGTTTCAAAATTTCTCCCCCTTGATGATTGAATTGACAAAAACTAGGCACAAGAGATGGTTTGAGATACCAAAACTGAAAACTTGGTCCCCAAAGATATGGGCAACGGCTCAACGCAACCAAGCAAAGGATCGGAGCAACAACTCATAAAAGAGCAAAACTCGATCACACAGAGCGAAAGACTTGGTTCCCAAAGACATGGGCAACGCCTCGACGCAACCAAGTCAAAAATGAGCTAGTCCTCAATAAAAGACAGAAAATGGCTCAACACCACTAGCTCAAGGCTCAATACCAATTGAGGCTGAATCAACGCATAAGAATGCAAAACTGCTAGTCCCTCAAGATAGAGGCACAGATGCTCAACACGACTAGCAGAAGACTCGATACCATTCATAAGCAGACAAAAATTGGTGAAAACAGCTAGATCCTCAAGACAGAGGCACATAGGCTCGACGCAACTAGCTGAAGGCTCCATATCAATCGAAAATACCAAGCAAAAACTGCTAGTCTCTCAAGAGAGAGGCAACAACGGCCCAACACGACTAGCAGGCTCAATACCGATTGAGAAAAACACAAAGAGAAGCTCAACACTAAATGGAGCACAAACACTCGGATCACGCGGAGAAGCAGCAAGACAAAAGCAACTCCTCCTGAAGGCAAGCCTACACACAAAGGCTATGCACCAAAGCTCACTATGAAGGATACCAATTGAAACACATAAAAGAGCTATACCAATTGAAGGAAAACATAAAAGAGCTAAACTCCCCCTAGCTCAAAACTCTCCCCAAAATGCATGACTCTCCCCTTTGTGCCAACACTCAAGCTCCCCCTTGCAAACAGCTTCTCCCCCTTGACAAAAGGGAACATGCTGAGGGGTTTTGACATTTTTCACAAAGTTGACACAAACACAAGACAAGTCATCAATCAAAAGCATATGGGGGCGATCACAAGATGTATCGGAGCTGGGGGTATGTACACTAAGCTCAAAATGCATGATATGCACAATGCAACAACTTCAAGTGTATAGCAATCAGAATGAAAAGATGCTCAAAAGGGTGCTGCCCTGAAAGTGTAGCAGCCAATACAAATGCTAGCAAAGGCTCAAACTGATCAAATGAATACAAAATATGAACAATTAAGCAGATGAGCAGTTTTAAGCCATTTGAAAAGGAGTCCACCGCTAAAATAGCACTTAGCATGAATAGACTGGAAATCGAGCAAGTGCTAACTCAAGTATAAAAGGTGAACTACCCCTAGCAAAGTTCAATCATCATGCAATAGAATGAAGCATAAACTTGTGTTATTTTCAAATTTTTATCGGAGATTGCAGCGGTATTAACACAAGTTCATATTAAAAGCATGTGATTGCGAGAGGTTGAAAACATGGTCATCGCCTAACTTTTCAACCGGGCTAAGCCTATGCAATAGAAGCAATCAGAAGCTTAAAGCACCGGTTTCGGTCTTACACTACATGGCTCAAGTTTAACTCAAATGTGCAATGAGAAACAGTCTCGATACCGTGAGGTGCTGACACATGCAATCCCATCTCAATCTTTTCATTTCACTTAGACTTGGATCAAATTTTAAGCACAAGGTAAATATGAACAATCCAAGCAAGTGAATGACTCAGTGCAAGAGACATAGCAACCTAGCATACAAAAGATAGCACAAGTGATCTCAACACATCCTACCCATGCTAGTTGCCAATCTCAATGGTGAACAAATTAAAGTTTCATAATCAATTAGTCAAGTTCACCATTTGCAAAAATAGCTTAGCTCATAACATGTATCAAGTGATCAAAAAGAGCCTAAGCTACAAGCATCATCATGAATAAACAGGGCATACCAAAAAAAGCATAATCTCATTCTCATTACTCTAAACATGAAGCTCTAAAATGGATTAGAATACATGATGAAATGCATGCAAAGGCTAGTCTATCAAAGACAAAGCAAAACTAGCGTAAAAAGGAAAACCCAAAACAAAAGGGTATCGGAGAAGTACAACTAAGATACAACAAGCAAAATGCTCCCCCAACTAAAAGGGAAACACACACCAAACTCACGAATAAAGAGCCAAGAAACGCTGAAGCGACAGTCAGCAAAATCCACATCGAAAAGACCACACAGCAACAAGAGGTCAAGGAAGAAGAGTACCAAAACCCTAACTCAGAAGTGTGTCGGAGGTACCTCATGAAGCGCATGACCGCTTGCTGGTGTGATACCCGTGGGGACTCCTGAATCTGCTGAACTCCGGGGCGCTTGCCTCGCCGAAGTTGTCTCCCCCTCGCCTGATGCTGTCGCTCCCACAGGTGCAGCTAGTGCTCGCTGGAGTGCTGCTCGAACGGAACCCCAAGTCATGGAAGAAGTGAGATCGGGTCCGTGAGCCGAAATGTCCTCTCCAAGCTCCTGTTCTCCTACAAGCTCAAAAGCAGAAGAAAACACAAGGTATTGTCATGTCCAGTGTGACCTCAAGGTCTCCACGAAAACGATTAGTCACATAATAAGAATAAGGTGAACTCTCAACAAAAAGAGATCTACCTATGAATGATACCGCAAGGAGATCTGAACTCAAACTAGTCAAGACTACCATGCAACAGAATAAAGCACTGTATAGCAAAATGCAACCTAAAGACATGATCAACCCAAACACAGCCTAAACCTCAACACATGCTACAATGCAAGATAATGATAGCAATAGATCCAAAAGCATGTAACATGATAAAATTGTGGAAAGGCTAGTGCTCAAACTAAACATGTCAACAAAGTACATGTAGTTAACCAAAACTAGCACCTGAAAAGTGACACCTAATGAACATCATACCTCTACAAATAAAGCTCTTGGAGAAGTATGATAAAGCATGGCATAATGTTCATGAGGATCACAAATAGCATGAAAAGTGGAATAGCCACCAAAGCTGTACACAAGGCTAGCATGACATGATATACAAGATAGCACATGCTAGACTCAAGCAAAACATGATACAAAAGAAAATGTACATGCACATACTATACAAGTGAGCACGTGATAGTCCATCTCATACCACAAGAAATAGAACATGGATGTACACGGTATGAGTGTAAAAGAAAGCTCACCAACTGTAAAAACCACTTTCGAGGCAAATCTAAGCGGGGTGTAGAGAACCATCAAATCTTGATCACATCTAAAAGATCAAGTTCCATTAGGCGCATGTTCTCCACCCCGCGTCCTCATATCTACACACAAGAGGACAAAGTAACCCGAGTCTTGGATCCCGAAGGGTTAGCAAGCATGTACATGGGAACTCAAGACTTGGTCACAAAACTCAACTTATCTTGTGGTTAGCATGATGCAAATGTTGGTTCAAATGCAATTGTGAAACACCCTTGGAAGCATTCCTCAAAAGGACAACTCGAGGAGAAGAATGAGTCGTACCACGGGAAAAGAGGCAAACATCTTCCAAGGTTTTTGTAGAAGAACCAATAGAAGCATCATGAAAAGCATGACGTGAACCAAGAGAAGAAGCACTAGAAGCATGTCCACGACCATGACCTATCCCACTAGAAAAGGAGTCATAAAACCCATCAACAAAGAGGAGCTTCTTAGTAGGAGCACAAGCGTTCATGCCATGAGAAGGGCTATAAACCACCATCTTCCTAGAAGAGCGAGCTTGGCGCAAACGTTTGGCACGCCGATAGCAAAAGCTTTCTTGATGCCCATCTTTCTCACAAAAAGAGCAATGGTACAATGGCCTACTGGAAGGCACACCATTCTTCGACAAGTGAGAAGTCCCTTGGGACTTAGAACAAGAAGCATCAACATTTAACTTGGTGCCAACACTAGGAGCACACGTGCCATGGGAAAGGCTACACGGCTTCCTAAAAGCCTTAGCTCGAATTCGTCGCTCGTGTTTGACACGACGGAAACAAAAATCGAATGAGTGTCCATCCTTCTTGCAAAAGGTGCAATGGAAAACCGGTTTGGGAGCACGAGTCCCAAAAATATGAGAAGCACCCTTATCTAGAGAAGTCCCTTGGACATCACTCGAAGAAACAACAAGGTTAGGAGTAGTTATGAAAGAGCTATCTGAAACCTTGACACTAGTGCTAACGTCAAAAGACTCACGCGCAACACAAGAACTCAACTCCGGTTGCAAAGATGCAAACTTAGAAATATCAACATCGGAGTTGGAAGAAATGCGTGACTCAAAAGACTTAGCACAAAGACTCTTGCATCTTTTGGCTAAAACCTCATTTTCAAACATGAGGCGAACGCAAGTACCACAAGGAGTGTTTCTCAAATTTTCAATCTCCTCTTTAATGCACTCGGCATATGTGGTACGCAAGAGTTCATTTTCTTTTTCAAGGTTGGCACTCATATCACTGTGCTCAACCAACTTGGCGCTCATATCATCGCGCATTTGCTTCAAAACCAAAACTTCTTTTTCTAAATCAATGCATGATGTGCAAATGAAATTGGTGGAAGAAACATCACCATTCACATCAAGCAAAGAATCATGAATATCACTAGAAGCATGGCAAGCATTTTTATTTAAAGAACACAAGCTACAAGGCTTATAATTTATCTCATCAATTTTAGCCCTAGCATGCTCGAGTTCATCTACACTTGTCCTGTGAATCAAACTTAATTCTCTCAGTCTAGCAACAAAAGATTCACAAGAATCACATGGTGACAAAGCATTTGACTTTAGCAAGGCTATTTCAGTTTTAGCACAATCAAGGTCCTTGCGCAAGTCAATGCAAACTAGACATGGGTCAGAAGCATTGGATTTCAACAATTCAATCTCAGATTTTAAGCTAGCAAGAGAAAAGCCTAGCTCATCATTCTTCCTAACCAAGTCAACACAGGAGGTGCAAGGCAAAGAGGCACTAGACTTTAACTTAGCAATGGAGCATTTCAATTTTTCAACCTTTCTACGCAAGGTATCACAAAGCTCATCATTCCTAGAGCAATCCTCATATAGGTTGTGCAAGGTCACAAGTCCACGAGCAAGTGTACTTCTCTTGGCCTTGCCAAGTTGACATAGGAGATCCTCCGGTGAAAGCTCGTCACGTCGTAGAAGGTTTGGCAGATCGTTCACCTCGCGATCCCTCTCATCAACTGCACTCCTCCTTGGAAACGTTCAAGCTGAAAGACAAAGACATGCTTGAAGAAGAACTTGGTGCACTTTCTAAAAGCACCGTTAGTGTTAGCAAGATAAAAGCTCAAGCACCTCGACAAGCAAAGTCGGAAACAAAACAGCTCTCAAAAGGTCGCCTTCGCGGATCCGGAACCGGTTAAGGTAGAGAGATCCTTAACCGGTTAAGGTAGAGAGATCCTTAACCTTGCTCTGATACCAATTGAAGGACCGGATGAGCGACCAGAGGGGGGGGTGAATGGGAGCCTAAATTTTTTTTCCGAAATCCTGGCCTCTGTCCCAATAAAATCGACCCCAAAAGCTTCGGACTCAAACGTGATGCCCGCGACCCTCGGAAAGAGGGTGGATGATCCCTAGGATCACAGCGAGGCACCACTCAAGAGAGCAAACCAAAATTCTCAAAACTCCGAGTCAAGTTCGTGCCTAAATGACCCACTCCCAAACGTAGATAGAGGGCTACGATGGGATTCCTCCAAATACCGATGCTAACGCGTAGCAAAGATATGTAGAGTGGTTCCTAGGTGAACTCTAGGAGGAAACGAGAAGTCCGGAAGCGAAGCGGAAAAGCCGGGAGAGCAAACTCACTAAAATGCAACCTACAGCCGATTCGCGGACAGTCCGGCTTGCTGGTGCCGGACTGTTCGCACCAGGGGCGGACTGTCCGCGAATCCCTGGCGGACTGTCCGCCGGCCAACTAGCAAAAACAGCAACCCTACTGCAAAGTCCCTGCGTGACTCGCGGACTGTCCGCGCCTTACACTGCGGACTATCCGCCGGTCAAAATGACCGTGAGCAGTGCGCTCTGCGCTGTTCTGGTCTGGCCAAGCCCCGATGGCCGGACAGTCCGCGACCAAGGGGCGGACAGTCCGCCACTGCCCAGAACGCCCAAAAACGCCACGAGACAAAACCAAAATCGATTGGATCTTCACCAAATCGAACGGGGCTGCAACCAAACTTCTCCCAAGTGTTCTTCTACGTGTTGGGAAGCTAATCCTAGGATATCATCGCTTCAACCCAACTAATCCATGAGAAATCCGAAGAACACTGGAAAAAAGGGAAGAAAGAAGAACAAAAACGATTTCGACCCGATCTACTTGTTCGTGAGGGTAGAGATGAATTCCTTTGGTGGAAATGTTCTCCTAACTTCAAAGAACTAGTTGATTCAAACGGAATCGCAAAAGACGCAGCGTAGAGGGAGATCGAGTGAAGGGAAAATCGTGGAGAAAAGAAGAACGCGAAGAACAAAATTAAAACGCGAATTCAACCACGAATTTGATCCTTGGATTCAGAGGAATGGATGATTGATTAAGCACTCGGTGTCGGGCTACAAGCCAATCCTAGCAACACAAAGCTTGGGTGGCAAAAAGCTCAAGAACAAGAGCCAACTCTCCTCTATCCCTAGCCTTCTCTGACAGGCACAAAAATGAGAGAGACACCGTCCAAGGATGGCTGTCCAACATAGCCCCTTCATCTATATGTAGGCGCACGTCCAAATGACACAAACGCTCTAACATGAAGTACTAGCCCAAATACCCCCTAGGGGTAAAACCGTCCAACTCGGGCAGTTTCCATCCGACGGCCACGCGCCTTCTCATCCTTCGCTTCGCCTCGACGCAAGCTCCAGGATGCCGCCACGTGCCGTCACCATCGACCGCCGCGCCTTCTCACCGATAGCTTCACCGCAACGCAAGCCTCTCGGTGCCGCCACGCGTCGACCGTTCCGCATAGGAACCTGAGCCCGGTTTTAAGGCCCAAACCGGTAAACCCGCCAGCCCAGGTTTTGAGGCCCAAACCTGGAAACCGTCCAGCCCGAGTTTTGAGGCCCAAACTCAGAAACCGGCAACCCAGGTTTTGAGGCCCAAACCTAGATACCGTCCATCCCGAGTTTTGAGGCCCAAACTCAGAAACCGACCACTCGAGTTTTGAGGCCCAAACTCGGAAATTGTCGAGGTAGCTTTTTGAGGCTCAGCTACTGAACCCGCGCCGTAGACGGGATGTGGTTCGCACACCCCGACCACCGGCACCGATGCCGATGCATGTCTAGCCTCCACGCGGGCACAACGCCTTCGCCTTCCTTCTTGACTCGGCCGACGGCACTTGCGCCGCACGCAAGCCCGTGTCCGACCTCCCGCCAAGTGCCACGACGCCATCGTCTTCGTCCCAACTCGGCCGATGCACCGCACATCCCCATGTGCTCTCGCTCGCCGATGCCACGTGCCAGCTACCACAGCTGGTCCTCTGGCCTCTTAGTCCGTCGGTCCAAGCCTCACGTCTGCCCTTCACCGCTCTGGGTACATCGGCATGGCACGTCCGCCGCACGGCACGCCCATCCTTCACCGCTCCTGGTCCGTCGGCACGGCACGTCTCTACTTGACCTTCACCTCGCCATCGACCACTGTATCCGAGCTCAACACCTGCACATCAACACAGCCAAGAGACACATGTTGCACACGCACACCAACACATAATCACAACACAACTCACGCCACCGGTTAGTCATAAACAATAAGCGCATAACGATATATAGACTCAACCAGGAAAAGCCTCAAACCTTCCTCACCAAAGTCAATCATTCATCATATATGTTCTCAAAACCGATAAGGGGATTCATCATATTAAGGAGAGACTAAAAGCTGCAACTGAATCAGTTAAGCATTTTCGAGTTGATGACAATGGAGTTCTATGGTTTGACCAGCATCTAGTGGTACCTAAGGATAGAGAACTCAGAAACCGGATCATGGATGAAGCATATTTGTCTAGGTTATCTATTCATCCTGCAAGTACTAAAATGTATCAAGATTTGCATCCAAGATTTTGGTGGACCAAGATGAAGAAAGAAATCGCTGCTTATGTGGCTAGGTGTGACACTTGTTGTCGAGTAAAGGCTATTCACTTGAAACCAGCCGGAATGCTTCAGCCATTAGCTATACCCGAGTGGAAGTGGGCAGAAGTGAGCATGGATTTTATCACCGGTTTGCCTACTACCCAAAAGGGGAATGATTCGATTTCAGTAATCATGGATTGTCTTACCAAGACAGCACATTTCATACCGGTCTAGACCAACTATAAGGCACCAGATTATGCGGAGATTTACTTGAATCAGATTGTTCGACTCCATGGGGTACCGAAGGTCATAGATTCAGATCGAGGACCACAATTCACTGCACCATTTTTGGAAAAAACTGCAAAAAGAATTAGGCACGGAGTTGATTCGAAGCTCGGCCTATCATCCGCAAACATCAGGACAGACTGAAAGAGTGAACCAAGTGTGAAGGACCGAGAAAGCACTAGCAAGGTGACCAGAGGGGGGGTGAATGGGAGCTCAAAAATTTCTTTTGAAACTTTGGCCAAATGTTCCAAAATCAACCCTCGCAAGCTACGATCGAAACCGTGATGCCCACGACCCTTGGAGGAGGGTGGATGATCCCTAGGATCACAGCGAGGCACCACAAAGCGATAGCAAACCAAACACCACAAGCTCCGACACAAGTTCAACCCTCAAACACCAAGTCTCGAACGTAGATAGACGGCTACGTCGAGAGATCCCCAAATACCGATGCTAACAAGTAGCAAAGATACCTAGAGAGGTTCCTTGGTCAACTACAAGGCCAAACGAGAAGTCCGAAAACCAAGCGAGGAAGCCGGGAGAGCAAACGCACAAGACCGGAGGCTTCAGCCAATCCGCGGACTATCCGGCCCTGGGGTCCCGGACTATCCGCCCCTACTGCGGACTGTCCGCGAGGGGATGGCGGACTGTCCGCCGGCGGAAAACGAGAAACAGCAACTCTGCTGGAACCTCCCTGGACGTTCCCGGACTGTCCGCCAAACACAACGGCGGACTGTCCGCGGTTCAAAAAGAACTCGTCCGAACAGGCAGCGTAGCCACGGACTCGGCTGGAGCCCGACTCCCGGACTGTCCGCGCCTCCAGTGGCGGACTGTCCGCGGATGAACAGAGAGGGCGATTTTGATCGCCCCTCTCACGAATCTCTCCAAATCCGATCCAAATCAAAATCCCACGTTCCCAAACTTGGAGAAGATGATCACGGGGTAGTTAGGAGACTATCCCCAAGAAATCATCTGCTCAAATTGATTCAATCACCGGGAAATCGAAAGGGGAAGATCAAGAACGAAAAAGCGCCACGAAAACGAAATCAACCTGATCTACTTGTCCGTAAGGAGTTAGATAAATTCCTTCAGTGGAAATGATCTCCTTTCAAATACGAACAAGTTGATTCAAACGGATTTCACAAAGACGCAGTGAGGAGAGAGATCGAGTGACGGGAAAATCGCGGAAAAACAAAGAACGCGAAGAACACGAACCAAAACACGAATCAACACATCGATCTGCAACCGTGTGGCTACCACACGCTACAACAGTGAGGTTATGGCCTCACTTCCTCAAAATTTCCAGTACACAGAGGTATGGTTCAATGCGGATCTCAGCTAGCTACAGCACGGGATTGGGAGAGCAGGAAACCCTAAGTGCCAAGAGCAAATGACTGAGATAGATGGGGAGGTGGGTGTCTCCCCCTACTTATCCTAATTCTAACTATTCCTAATTCCCACTCTACCCCTAACTACTTACAGAGCGATCCAGCTAAACCCTAAGGTTATTCTGGACCAACTCGAGGGTAGGTGGATCCGATGGCCACGCCCGCACAACTCGTAGCGTTGCTTCGACGCAACCTCCTGATTGCCGCCACGTGCCGCCACCGCTCTGCGTCCTTTTCCCGGACGTCGCACCCCCGGTTTTGTGGCCCAAACCGGGAAACCAGCCTTCACAGCCAACCCCCGGTTTTGAGGCCCAAACCGGGAAACCAGCCCACCAAGCCTGAGTTTTGTGGCCCAAACTCAGCAAACCCGCAGCACCCAAGTTTTGAGGCCCAAACCTGGAAACCGTCCTCAGCCCGAGTTTTGTGGCCAAACTCGGAAACCGTCCATGCCCAGGTTTTGAGGCCCAAACCTAGAAATCGTCCACCCGATGGTTTTTCTCTGGCTCTACCACCAAACCGAAGCTGTAGAGGGGATGCACTGCCCGTGCACCCCGTCCACCGACACGTGTCCGCAGGTCCTCGACCTGAGCAACACCATGTCCCGCAAGTCTTCGCTCGTCGCTGTCCTAGGCTATCAGCCACCACAGCTGATCCTCGGGCCACCGGTCCCTCTGTCCAAGCCTCACGTCCGCCCCTCGCCACTCTCGGTCCATCGGTACGGCACGTCCCTACTTGACCTTCACCTTGCCTCTGATCACTGTCTCCATGCTCGACACCTGCACAACACAAGCCAAAGAACATGCGCATTATCCCAGTTGACAATCACTCATCACTCAGAGACTCGGCATACACCCATGTATCCGCAATCTCCCCCTTGATGAGTGTATTGTCAACTACCAACACAAATCATAATTGAAGGAAGAAAGAAGGAAGGAAGGAGAGGAGTAAAACTCAACCAAATGACCCAAAAGCATAGCAAAGCCGAAGAAGGTCAAGTGGAGGAAGCGAAACAACTTGGTTCCCAAAGACATGGTCAACGGCTCGACGCAACCAAGCAAAGCAAAGCAAAGCTAGCCCTCAAGAAGAGGTAGAACAGGCTCAACACCACTAGCAATTACCAATATCAATTGAGAAATCGAAGCAAAATGCTAGTCCCTCAAGATAGAGGCACAGAGGCTCAACACAACTAGTAGAGAAGGCTCGATAGCAAAACCTTACGCCAACAGGAAGCAGAAAAAACTCCCCCTCGAATAGTGCAAACAACCAGGAAAGCTCCCCCTTAGTTCAAACGGAGGGTAATGATTTGCAATTTCTCCCCCTTAGTTGAAAATGCACTTATCAAGAACCAATGCTCCCCTTAGGAAAATGCACCATCAAAAAGTGCCAACACGCAGATTTCTCCCCTTCCAAAATGCATATGAGTCAAAATGCAAGTTAGGAGCTTCAGGAGTATACTCAGAAGAGTGCAAAGATGCTCTACAGAGTTCTGATCCGAAAATGCAGAAAATGCACAGAATGCTAGCAAAGGCTCAAACTGATCACTAAGTTTGAAATGAGAGCAAAAAGAGCAGTTTTTAGCCGAAAAGGTATTCCCATCAAAATAGCACAAGACATGTATAGACAGGAAGTCAAACAAGTGCTAAACATATATACAAGGTGAACTACCCCTAGCACAGTTCAATCATCATGCTGATACCAATTGAAAAAAAATGAAGCATCCACTTGTGATTTCAAAATTTAATCGGAGTTGCAGCGGTGAAATTACACAGGTTCAGAAATCAGCATGTGACTGCGAGAGGTTGAATGCTTGTTATTGCCTAACTTTCCAACTGTGCGAAGCCTATGCATAAGCAATCAGAAGCTTAAACCAACAGTTTCGGTCATACACTACACAGCTCAAGTTTAACTCAAAGTACAATGAGAAACAGTCTCGAAACTGTGAGGTGCTAACAAGCAAACCCATCTCGATCTTTTCAATTCACTTAACTTGGTTCAGATTTTAAACAGAATATGACATACCAAGCAAGTGAATGACTCAACACTAGAGACATAGCAACCTAGCATACATAAATAGCATAAGTGACTTCGACACATCCTACACATGCTAGTTGCATATCTCAATGGTGAACAATTTTAAGTTTTAAGTTCATTATCAAATTTCACCATTCAAAAATAGCTCAGCTCACAATATGTATCAGTGATCAGAAAGAGCATAAGCCACAACATCTACATAACACATCGGAGCAACGACTACATAGAGCATAGTTACATTCTTCAGACTATATTCATGAAGCTCAGAATGTAAAAGCGTATGCTGAAATGCAAAGATGCATGAAGAAACCAAAAACAAGCAAAACCAACTGAAAAACACAAAGTCAGTGTATCATACAAGAGTCAAAAATGTTTCCCCCATCTAAAAGGGAAAACACACGCTAAGCTCACCTCTCAACCGATTAAAATTTGATTGGTCCAAAGGCTTGGTAAAAATATCAGCCAACTGATGATGAGTATCGACATGGCGAAGGTCGATATCACCCTTCTCATAGTGGTCTCGCAGAAAATGAAAGCGCACATCAATGTGTTTGGTCTTCGAGTCCAGCACGGGGTTCTTAGCAACGCTAATTGCACTCGTGCTATCACAAAGCAAAGGAACACGAGAAAAGCTCATACCAAAGTCACGCAAAGTGGCCATCATCCAGAGTAACTAGGAACAGCAGCTAGCCGCAGCAACATACTCAGCCTCCGTGGTAGACTGGGCGACACTAGACTGCTTGCGAGAGGACCACGAAACAAGAGAGGAACCAATAAACTAGCAAGTCCCAGAAGTGGACTTGCGCTCAATCCGGCAACCAGCAAAATCAGCATCGGAATAACCGCAAAGGGAAAGGTTGGAGGAAGCAGAATACCAAATCCCGAATTCTGGAGTGAAGGATAAGTACCTCATAATGCGCTTGACCGCCTGACGGTGAGAGGTGCGCGGCGAAGACTGAAAACGCGCGCAAAGACACACCGCGAACTGGATGTCCGAGCGTGTCGCCGTCAGGTACAGTAGCGACCTGATCATACTCCGGTACTCCTTCTGGTCCACTGCTTCTCCCTCCTTATCCGCATCCAGGGCCGTCGTGGTCGCCATGGGTGTTGGAAGAGGCTTGGCCTCACCCATGTCAAATTTCTTCAAAATGTCCCGGGTGTACTTGCCCTGGTGCACAAACGTTCCTTCCTGGGATTGCTTGATTTGCAACCTGAGGAAAAACGTCAACTCGCCCATCATGCTCATCTCAAACTCCCTGCTCATAGTGTCTGCAAACTTGGCAACCAAAGCGTGAGAAGAACCACCAAAAATGATATCATCCACGTAAATTTGGACCAAGAGAGTATCAGTGCCTTGCTTGAGGAGAAAAAGCGTTTTATCTACACATCCCATTTTAAAACCCTTAGCAAGCAAAAAGGTTTTCAATCTATCATACCAGGCTCTAGAGGCTTGTTTCAAACCATACAAAGCTTTGTGAAGTTTAAAGACATGCTTTAGAAACTTGGGATTTTCGAAACCGGGGGGTTGTCTAACATACACCTCCTCTTCTATGTAGCCGTTTAAGAAGGCACTCTTGACATCCATTTGAAAAGGTTTGAAACCTTTGGATGCAGCAAAAGCTAAGAGTATCCTAATAGCCTCTAAACGAGCTACAGGAGCAAACGTCTCCTCATAGTCTATCCCCTCCTTCTGACTATATCCCTGGGCTACGAGTCTGGCCTTGTTTCTCACAACATGGCCATCTTCTCCCTGTTTGTTTTTGAAAACCCATTTTGTCCCAATAGGATGACACTCAGAAGGTGGAGACACTAGAACCCAAACCCGATTTCTCTCAAAGTTTTCTAACTCCTCATGCATGGCATTGACCCAATCCGGATCCGTCAAAGCGTGTCCAACATCTCGGGGCTCAAAATCAGCAACAAAAGCAAAATGAGCAAAGTGAGAGATTTGAGACATGGACCGAGTGACCCGTTTGTCAATGTTGCGGATCATCTGCTGAGGGGGGTGTTGGCGCTGGATGTGTCGTGGCGCCTCCCGTGCAGAAGTGATCTCACCCTCAACAGCAGCTGGTGCCTCCTCGGATACAAAGGGTACCGCTCGAGGTGGCGGATCCCACGGCCCCCAGGAAGAAGACGTGTCGAGGCCGTGAGTCATCGTCGAAGCCGCTCCTTGCGGCACAGCAGATGGAGGAGGAGGTGCTGGGTCATCCATGCCTTCAGCACCTTCTTCTTCATCATCGAAAAGAGGCTCGCCAACCTCATGATCACCTGCACGCCCAAAACGAGAAGAGGGACAAACCATGGTCTCGTCGAAGGTGACATCGGATGTCTCCATGACTTGGTTAGTGTCAAGGTTAAGTACACGATAAGCACGAGTATGAGTGCCAGAACCCAAAAACAAACCGTCAGAAGAGCGAGACTCAAATTTGTCCAGGTTGCCTTTCTTAAGTATAAAACAGTGGCAACCAAAAACTCTAAAATAACTCACCTTGGGTTGTCTACCAAAACACAACTCATAAGAAGTCTTTTTCAAGAAAGCTCTCAGAAAAATGCGATTGGAAATATAGCATGCAGTGTTCATAGCTTCGGCCCAATACCGCCTAGGAGTCTTATGCTCATCGAGCATCGTCCTGGCCATCTCCACAAGGGTCCGATTCTTCCTCTCCACAACACCATTCTGTGGCGGTGTGTAGGGGGAAGAAAACTGATGCTCCAAACCCAAAGAGTTACAAAACTTCTCAAAATCCGAATTCTTGAATTCGGAACCATTATCACTCCGAATTGCTCACATTGAGTTCAAAGGGAACTCATTCTGAAGACGCAAAATCAGATTGCGAGCAAAAGAGAAAGTCTCAGTCTTCTCAGCTAAAAAGAAGACCCACGAATATCTCAAAAAATCGTCGACAACAACAAGCACGTACCACTTCCCCCCAACCGAGCTCACCCGAGCCGGACCAACAAGGTCCATATGTAAAAGCTCTCCAGGGCGCTTAGTCATGACCTGAGTCACTGGATGGTGGGGAGCGGCAACCATCTTCCCATGTCTACAAGAATGGCAAACAAGATCCTTCTCCATGGACAACTTGGGCAATCCTCGGATTAGGCCAAGTGAACTAAGTTTTGCAAGCAAGTTGAAGCTCAGGTGACCAAGTCTCTTATGCCACTTCCAAAGATCAGAGGAGGAAGGTCCAACCAAAAGACAACGAGAAATTCCAAACGACTCCGAGAAATCCGCACGAAAGACTTTTCCAAAGGGCGAAATCACACATACAAGATTGCCCTGAGGATCCAAAATGCGACTGAGATTCGGTTTAAAACAAATCTCATAGTCATCATCGAAAAGTTGCAAAACAGAAAGAAGGTTAAAATGCAAGTTAGAAACAAGAGCAACATCGCGCAACACAAAGTGCTCATTAACTCGCACAGACCCGCGAGATAGCACCTTACCTTTGCTGTTGTCGCCGAAGGTGATATACTCCTTTCCGGCTTTCGGACTAAGACTGGAGAACCACTTGGCGTTTCCGGTCATGTGCCTGGAACACCCGGAATCCACCAACCAAATGTTCTCCAATCGTTTTACCTACATCAATAAAAAGACATAGGGTGAGCATACGGGCCAACACTGGGGTTAGTGAAGTAACGAGAATACCAGTGTTGGGCCGGCTGCTCAAAAGAACGGTTAGCAGAAAAACCATTCGTAGCACACCTACGGAGGAAACGATCACCACGTTTAGAAAGACGTGATCCGCTAAGGGAGGAGCGTCCATCGCGATACTCAAAACGCGGTGGGGGAAAACGCTCAACTACAAAGCCACCGCCACAGGGTCCATAGCCTACAACACCAGGCTCCCGCCGGGCACGCTCTCTACGAGGCCTAGGCCTAGGAACTTGAGGCACTGCACCTCTAGGCCTAGCATCTCTCCTCGGAGCTCTCCTCTGCCTAGGCCTGGGAACTTGAGGTTCTGGACCTCTGGGCCTATCAGCATGTCTCTGAACATTTGGCACATGTACATCATGGAGAGGATGGTACATGTCCGCATTGTTCATCTCCCTAGCACGGCGCGCCTCTCTCTTGCGCCGAAAACAGAACTCACTCAAGTGTCCATCTCTCCCACAATGCTCACAATGGTACCACACCGCTCTCATCGGGGGTTGTTGGTACTCACTATAGTGGGTGTGGATCACTTTGCCCTTCTGTGGCATAAGCTCCTCCTGGATGGGTGGCATGGTGTCAAGCTTGTTTTTGAGGTGGTTGGGTTTGGGATGCCATACTTGGTTCTTGGGTGGAGCTCTTGGAGGTTCCTCAAACACCCCATCCTTGGTGTTAGGCTTGAGAGGCTCTATGGGTGGAAGCTTGGTAAGTTTGGGAGTAGTGGTGGAGTTGGGCTTCTCACTCGGGTTCAGACCACTTGACTCTCCAATCTTCCCAAAAGCAGAAACATCAACACCCGGAGCAAAGCCTACACCAGGACCTCCAGCAGCTCGCTTAAATTGGGAGACCATCATCCCGAGCTGTGGCTCACCGCTAGACACCCATGACAAGATGGTCCAAAGGTATGTGTGTTCCTCCTCGGTTTGCATCTTGTCATGCTTCACATTAGCGATCTCCATCTCCAAACCCTCACAAAGAACACACCTAGCCACAAATGTGCTACCTGAGTTGGCCTCTTCAAGAGACACAATCTTGGCATTCTTCTCTGCCAACTCAGATTGCAAGCCTGGACAGGTCTTGCACGCACCCAACAACAAGGGTCTAGCACGGAGCTCATCCACCTCTCCTAACAACACAGCATACTTACTCCTCAAAGTGAGAAGGTCAGTCATGTGTGTGGTGCACATCTCACACTCCTCCTCGTCAGTAACAACCACGGTGGACTTGATAGAATCAAGTTCCTTCACAGTATCCTCCCACTTCTGCCTAAACTCCTTGCGCTCTCTAGCGGCACGCCAAAGCAGCTTATCTTGACTAAGAAGCGCGGCAGTAAGTTTCTCGACCTCAGCGGAAAGCTCGTCGTGGGTCAGAGATACCTGGGAGGTGTCGTCGTCGTCGTCGTTCCGAGGAGTCTCCAGCTCGGCATCGAGGGCCATGGTGCAGAAGCCGTCGTCTTCGGCGAAGGAGCAGAGGCCGTTCAGCTTGTCCTCGATCCTCTTCTTCTTCTCGGACTCGTCATCACTGGAGGCAGCGGAGTCGTCATCCGAGTCGTCGACGTCGCTGAGCGTGGCGAAGAACGCGAGCTGCTCAGCCTGGGCCTTCTCCAAGTACTTGGTCTTGATGTACTCCTTGTCGAAGCCGCCCTTCCGCTTGTGCTTCGCGGGGACGTACTTCTCCTTGCGCTTGCCGGAGTCGTACTTGTGCCCATGGTCCGCCTTGCCGAAGGTCTGCTTGTTCTTCTTCGGGCAATTGGCGATGAAGTGGTTGGGGTCGCCGCACTCATAGCATCCTGAGCGTCCTCCTCCGCGGCAACGGTTCATGCGGTTGTTGTGGAACCGCAAGAACCGGTTGACAAGCAGAGTCAACTCGTCATCCCCAAAGAACTCCAACTGCTCCTCTATGACAGTAAGAAGAGAGGAAAGCGCAAAACCTCCAGAGGGGTTAGCAGAAGCGCCAGAAAGCAAAGCCATCGATGGGCCAGAAGGATTTTCAAAAGAAGCCCTCGCCATGGCATCGATCTCACTGGACTTGAGCTTACTGAAGAGCTCGTCGCACGTGAGGGTCTCATAGTTAGGCGATTCGATGATCACCTGAACCTTGGAATCCCACACCGACCGATCGAGAGTATGCAAAAGCTTCAAAGCTCTCTCATGATCGTCAAAAGGCAACAGCTCCTTGTTATCCCTCATCCTGTTGACAATAACCTGAAAGCGAGTGAATAAACTCTCTCTGCTCTCGCCAGGCATATGTCGAAAGTTCTCATACTCTCGCTTGTGCGACTCGTAGAGTTCGGTTTTGACTTGAGAGGTTCCCTCATGGAAACGCATGAGGGATAACCAAATCTCCCGAGCCGTAGCGAGGTGAGAAACGCGATCAAACTCCGTCATGCTCAAGCATGAGAAAAGAGCATTACGGGCTCGGCTATTGGCATCGTGATCATCGATCTGACGCTGAGTCACACGAGCAGCCAAGACCACGTAATCAGCAGAGTTGCAAATATCCCAAATGGAAGCACTCATACTCTGCAGAAAGGCCGACATGCATATCTTCCAATACGCATAGTTCGTCCCATCGAAGAACGGCGGTTTGCCCACGCCGCAATCCATGTCGCCTTCGGTGGATCTGGAACCGGCTAAGGTGGAAGATCCTTAACCCGCTCCGATACCAATTGAAGGACCGAGAAAGCACTAGCAAGGCGACCAGAGGGGGGGAATGGGAGCTCAAAAATTTCTTTCAAAACTTTGGCCAAATGTTCCAAAATCAACCCCCGCAAGCTATGACCGAAACCGTGATGCCCACGACCCTTGGAGGAGGGTGGATGATCCCTAGGATCACAGCGAGGCACCACAAAGCGATAGCAAACCAAACACCACAAGCTCCGACACAAGTTCAACCCTCAAAAACCAAGTCTTGAACGTAGATAGATGGCTACGTCGAGAGATCCCCAAATACCGATGCTAACAAGTAGCAAAGATACCTAGAGAGGTTCCTTGGTCAACTACAAGGCCAAACGAGAAGTCCGAAAACCAAGCGAGGAAGCCGGGAGAGCAAACGAACCAAAACGCGAATCAACACATCGATCTGCAACCGTGTGGCTACCACACGCTACAACAGTGAGGTTACGGCCTCACTTCCTCAAAATCTTCAGTACACAGAGGTATGGTTCTCTGCGGATCTCAGCTAGCTACAGCAGGGGACTGGGAGAGCAGGAAACCCTAAGTGCAAAGAGCAAATGACTGAGATAGATGGGGAGGTGGGTGTCTCCCCCTACTTATCCTAATTCTAACTATTCCTAATTCCCACTCTACCCCTAACTACTTATAGAGCAAACCAGCTAAACCCTAAGGTTATTCTGGACCAACTCGATGGTGGGTGGATCCGATGGCCACGCCCGCACAACTCGTAGCATTGCTTCGACGCAACCTCCCGATTGCCGCCACCGCTCTGCGTCCTTTTCCCGGACGTCGCACCCCCGGTTTTGTGGCCCAAACCGAGAAACCAACCTTCACAGCCAACCCCCGGTTTTGAGGCCCAAACCGGGAAACCAGCCCACCAAGCCTGAGTTTTGTGGCCCAAACTCAGCAAACCCGCAGCACCCAGGTTTTGAGGCCCAAACCTGGAAACCGTCCTCAGCCCGAGTTTTGTGGCCAAACTCGGAAACCGTCCACGCTCAGGTTTTGAGGCCCAAACCTGAAAACCGTCCACCCGATGGTTTTTCTCTAGCTCTACCATCAAACCGAAGCTATAGAGGGGATGCACCGCCCGTGCACCCCGTCCACCGACACGTGTCCCCAGGTCCTCGACCCGAGCAACACCATGTCCCGCAAGTCTTCGCTCGTTGCTGTCCCAGGCTGTCAGCCACCACAGCTGATCCTCGGGCCACCGGTCCCTCAGTCCAAGCCGCACGTCCACCCTTCGCCACTCTCGGTCCATCGGCATGGCACGTCCCTACTTGACCTTCACCTTGGCTCTGATCACTGTCTCCGTGCTCGACACCTGCACAACACAAGCCAAAGAACATGCACATTATCCCAGTTGACAATCACTCATCACTCAGAGACTCGGCATACACCCATGTATCCGCAAAGTGTTAGAAGATATGTTAAGAGCCCGTGTAATATCAGCAAAAGGTTCTTGGGAGAAATGGTTGCCTTTGGCAGAGTTTGCTTACAACAACAGTTATCAAGAGAGTATTCAGATGGCACCTTTTGAAGCCCTATATGATAGAACATGTAGAACACCAATAAATTGGGTTGAACCAGGGGAATGTCGATATTATGGAATTGATTTTGTAAGAGAAGCAGAAGAACAAGTTAGAATCATTCAGCAACATATTGCAGCTGCACAGTCTCGATAGAAAAGCTATGCTGATCAACGTAGAAGATCACTTGAGTTCAACGTCTGTGACTATGTCTACCTGAAAGTTTCACCCATGAAAGGTGTTAAGCGCTTTGGAGTTAAAAGAAAGTTAGCACCAAGATTTGTGGGGCCCTATAGAATCATGGAAGGGAGGGGAGAAGTAGCTTATCAACTTCAGTTGCCAGAGCATTTGAAGGCTATATTCCCTGTATTCCATTTGTCACAACTGAAGAAATGTCTTCGAGTACCTGAAGAAGAAGTGCAACCAGCGAATATCAAGTTGCAATCAGATCTCACTTACTCCGTAAGGCCACGACGAGTTCTCGATGAAAAAGAAAGAATAACTCATGGGAGAATAGTGAAGCAGTACAAAGTATCTTGGAGTGAGCAAGACGACCGAGATGCCACGTGGGAAACGGAAGACTATCTAAAGGAGGTGTATCCACAGTTTTATGAAGAATGGTTCGTAACTCAAATCTCGGGACGAGATTTCTTTAAGGAGGGAAGGGCTGTAACACCCTAGGTGTTAAGCATCCCTAAAATGCATAACTTGACATATCATGAGCATATCATCTCATCATTTCATGTGCATTGTGTGTATGAATGTTTAAGTTCTTGTTTAGCATGTAGTATAGTTATGTTTTGCCTTCTGTTTGTGACCGAGTGCCTTAAACCAAAGTTGTAGATCTTGAGGAAAGAAACAACTTTGCTTAAAAGCCCTTTTTCAGAAAAAGTCTTTAAAATGTTATTTAGTGCATTAGAAAAATGGCTTAGGAGTAAAATTCTTTTTTCTAAGCAGAATTTGGACTTGAGCCTTAAAGATGATTTGTTCCTTGCAAAATTCTAAGCAACCTTGCTTTTAGGACCTTTTCCTAATTCGGCTTAGTTTGGGAGTTATGGAGCAGAGAAGTAATAATAAAAAACCTCCTTAGTGTAAACCCTAGTGGGACCTACCTGTCAGCCCCCCTTTCTCCCCCCCCCCCACGCGCGCCGCCTGCCGTACACCGGCAAAAACCGCCCTGCCGCGCGAGACCGCCTCGCCGCTGCCCCAAACCGCTGCTCGCCGTCGCCCATGGTATGCTCCGGGCCGACAACATCTCCCTCTCCCCCTCTGCCCAACCGCCGCGTGGCCGCCGATGCCTGGCCGTCACCGCGCCGGTCGGAGCGGGCCAACGGGAACCGGCCAGGTGCAATGCACCTGCTGCCGAGCCCGCCTTGCCTTCTCCACCTCGCGCACGAGTTGGCCGAGCCGCTCACTCACTTGCGCGCTCGTCTCCTCCCTCTGCTCATCTTCTCCAGCTCCGAAAAGCGCCGCCGCCCGCCGAGCTTCTCCGAGCAATTGCTCACCGCTCGAAGCCCCGCCGCCCGATTCCTCCTGCCAACATCTCCGCCCTAACCTCCTCTTTTACCAGCACGGGTTGGTTTCCCCTCTTATCCTCTCTAGCCGGCGGAACGCCGAGTGCCATTCTCGGGTTCTCGCCAAGGCCGCCGCCATGACCTTCACGTGGTCCGGCCATCTCTGGCCAAACCATCTCCGACCAAGCCTCGTTCTCACTTCCTCTACCTCTGTAGTTGCTTAGGGTTAGATGGAGACTCCCCTCGCGCCATGTTTCAACCAGAACTGAGCCGTGCCACGGCCATGTCCGCCGCGGACCGCCGTCGTGCGTGGTGTCGGGCAATGCCGAGGTCGGCAGGGCTCGTTAGTTGCCCTGGTAGGTAGCTTAGGGTTTGCTTGAGCTGATGCTTGCGTCACCGAGCCTCGGAATAGCCAGGCAAGGCCTCGACACCAAGTTGCCGCGCCGTCGCTCCGCCATTGTCGCCGTCGAGCTTGCTCCGGTGGACCCCTGGCCAAGAAACCTAGCCGACCGTGTTCGCCTTGCGAAGGTGAGTCTAGCCGTGTAGTTGGTTACGCCCGAAACCTCGCCGCCGGCGAGCTAGCGCCAGTCAACGCGGCGGGTGCTCGGTGCCGCTGTCGCATGGGTCCAGTTGACCACCGACATGTGGGCCACCTAACCAGTGGACCCCACTGGCAGTGAGTAGAAGAGAGAAGGAGAGATGTCTGGGTACGCTGGCGCTCGGGTTAGCCGGGTGCATTTAGTGTTTTGCCCTGTGTCTGCTGGTGTATGAAGTGGGGTATCCGTAGCAGTTTAGGTCGGGTTTTCTTTTAAATCAGTTTTTGCAGAATTTGTTTAAAGGCTTCAAAAACTCATGCAAGGTTCATTTTAAGTCCAAATGCTGTAAAACAAATTTTGGTGTGTTAAGAATGAATAGGGCTACCTGTGAAAAATGTTAAATGCATTTTTGGTGATACTTTTATGTACAGTTTAAATTCATTTAGGATTTTGCTGTTAACTTAGAAAATGCATAACTAATTCTATGTAGCTCGGAAAAATGTGATTCCAATTTTGTTAAGTCTGTGTAGATGAGTAGTTTCTGGGAAAAATGTAATATGGAGGTGCTCTCTGAAATATTTTGGCAGTAGCATTTTAAATGGTTAAATGTTGTTTTCTTGTATATTTTGTAGTAATTAAAATATGAGGAATATGAACCTGATAATTTGTGTAGACTGCTCTTGTGCTAAGAAGTTCAGAAGAAAAATATGAAATTTGTTGTTTGACACTTTATGCTAGGATGTGTAGTTCAAAGCACCTTTTTATCATAATATTTGTCTTTTTCATAGAGGACAGTGTTTAAATCCAAATGGCTTGAAAATTTGACGGTGGGTTGTTTTGCATGTGGTTAGCCTTAAGTAATTTTTGTAGATTTTTATGAAACTGTTTAGGGTAGGTTGCTGTTATAAGCATGATTAAATAGGATTATTAAAGCAAGTAAATAGATGAAAATAAAATAAATAAGTAGGTAATGTTGTGATCATTATGCATCTTAACTGATTAATTAGGAAGGTTAAATGGTTGTTAGATGCAAAGGTCTCTTATAATCATTAAGATGATGTTGACTACCTTGTTGAAGAAAATGCAGTAGACGACATGTGCTTTTCTCCTGATTGTTGTTAACCCTGTTGCATCCCATATGCATCATATGTGCATTCATCCTATTCATACATATTATGCATCATACAGGATCGGCAGAAGAGACCTGGAACCCACCGCAGCAGGAAGAACCGAGTTAGGAGGAGATTCTGCCCGAGGAGACCGAAGGCACCAACGCCGAAGAACTACCCGAGTGTCGCGACCACCGTCCACCTAATTTCGAGAAAGGCAAGCTCCGGAGCATTCTAACTCCTATGGTTTGCAATTGATTTACAAATTAACTTGATAATGACTGTTGCATTAGGTTATAGGAATTGATTGCTGCCGTTGATGCATTATTACTATACCTTGTCCACCGCAATTATTATCTTGATATCCCTGTTAGGTCTAGGCTCGATTATATGCTTAGCCATGCTTAGATCGGTATAAGTCAGGTGATTTCCTGTCTCTCGCATTTAGGTGGATACTGATCATGACTAGCCTGGTGCTATCATGGAGATAACTGTAACAGAACCGACCAATTTGCACCAGATTAAGCACTGAAAACCTCCGCTCTCGCAGAAATCATCGAGTACTTAAGCTCGTACAAACCCGGTAGTCCGGAAATCTCGAAGGATTTCAAATCATTCAATGACATCCAGCCAAGATCGTACTTGTTCCACGAACATGCTCAAGGGTTACAACACAGTTGCACACAGTTCAATTTACATCGGAGTACGAAATAATATTACAAACCATAATTTGTAGTAGTAGCGGAAGCAACATAGTCTTTAAAACATAAGTTTGGATTGTTTATAAATACGGTGCCATCAGTTGACTGGGTCCACAAAAGCAACAGATGAGATAAGTGTTGACCATGCCCTTGGTCTAGTCATCACCCGTTACCGCGTACAAGCAGTTCTCGCAGTAACCATAAAAGCACTGGCCATCTGCAACAACAAGGGAATAAAACCCTGAGTACGAGAAGGTACTCAGCTAGACTTACCCGTCATAAACCAAAAATAATGAGACTCCAAGGATTATGTAGGCTATATGGGTGGGGTTGGCTGTACATACTCTTTTTCATGAAACCTTTAGTAATAAAACTCAGTTTCAGATGTTGGCAATTGCTTTTAGTCATTAACTCTACCTTACTAGATTTGCACCTGTACTAAACAAGCACTTGCTAATTAATCAATCAAGAGTGACTATTTCATCAATAGCCTTTCAGATTCCATAACCATTTTAGTTCCATAAGTTCTATGGGAGATGATCTAAAGTCAACTGCTCACTGTCCAGGAGCGATGGCGATTATAATCGATTCCTACCCAGCTGGGGATAAAATGTCTCACACTCGCCCGGCACATTCCAGCCACGACAGTCGTAAGCTACCAGTCAGGAGATTCGAGAACACAAAGCGCGGGACGGCCATGGGCCCTTCTACACCGGGGGATTATCTCAGTGCCAGGTCGCTCAATCTATAACTGCCCACGGTCATGCCAGGTCGATCAGAATAGTTGCCCACGGTACAGCTGAGGCCCTGGGTGTTAGGCGTCAACATCTCCATCACGGGCTTGAATAACCTTACTCGGCTTCACGGGAGGTACTCAGACCAACTCCGTTAAGTGATCGACGCGTTCAATTTGACTGAAGGGACATTCCCGAATGGGTCCTATGCGACACAGACGGGAGACTACTAGCACACAGAACCCATGTCTTGCTGCTCTTACATCCCGCCTCCGTCTCAGATTAATTATCACATGGTTATCTCATGATAGCACAGGCTAAACATGATCAGTATCCACCTATTGCGGGAGACAGGGAATCACCCGACTTTTACCGATCTAAGCAGGGCTAAGCATATAACGAGCCTAGACCTAAACAGGGATATCAAGATATATTGCAGGTGGACAAGGATAAGTAATAATGCATCAACGGTAGCAATCAACTCCTATAACCTAATGCATCATTCATCATCAGGTTAACTAGAAAACATTTGCAAACCGTAGGAGTTAGAATGCTCCGGGGCTTGCCTTTCTCAAAGTCCGACGGACGGTGATCGCGGCACTCGGGCAACTCGTCGGCGTCGGTCCCTCCGGCTTCTTCTGTCAGGTTCTCCTCCGGACTGGGCTCTTCCAGTATCGACTGGGTCTGGATCTCCTCCGCTGATCCTGTATGATGCATAAAGTGCATGAATAGGATGAATGCACATAGAATGCATATGTGATGCACATGAGCAACAGCAATCAGGGGATAAGCACATGTCATCTACTGCATTCTCTTCAACAAGGTAGTCAACATCATCCCACTATTTAACCTAACATAGTCAATTGATTAAGCTATGCTGTCACCACCTCAAAGTTTACTTAATGAGTTTATTACCCTCTAATTACTTGCTGAAATAAATCTATTTACACATGCTTTAAACAGCAACCTAACCTAGACAGCTTTAGAAAAATCTACAGAAATTACTGGGAGTTAACAACACCTAATCTAGCTCCCTGTCCAAATTTCATCTCATTTGGACTTAAACTCCATTCTCTATGAAAAAGACAAATTCTATCATGGAAAGGTGCTTTGAACTACACACCCTAGCACAAAGTGTCAAACAACAGATTTCTTATTTTTCTACTGAGCTTCCTAGTACAAGAGCAATGTGCTTAAATTCTCAGGTTCATATTCCTCATATTTTAATTACTACAAAATAAACAAGGAAACGACATTTAACCATTTTAAAAGCTACTGTCAAATTAATTCACAGAACAACCTCATATTATATTTTTCTCTGAAACTACACCTTCATACAAACCTAACAAAACTGGAATCACATTTTTCTGACTGATATATAATTAGTTATGCATTTTCCAAGTTATCAGCACTTTCCTAATGTAAATAAATCTACCCATAAAAATATCACCAAGAATGCATTCAACAGTTTTCACTGATAGATCTAAACATGCTTGACCTAACAAAATTTGTTTCACAGGATTTGGACTTAAAATGAGCCTTGTATGAATTTTTGAAGCCATTACACAAATTCTGCAAAAGCAATTAAAAGAAAACTCAATCCTAACGTCCGGATTTCCTTTTTGATTCGGCCGAGGCACAAGACAGACGCTCGGCACACCCGGCGCGACTCGGCCGAGGCTCGGACGCACTCGACCGATTCGGCCGATGCTCAGACACGTTCTACCGATTCGGCCGAGGCACACTGACAGCCGAGGCTAACTTATTCAGCCGAGGCTACTGACTCAACCGAGACATACTGACTCAACCGAGACTACCTCACCCGACTCGGTCGAGGCTCGAGGCGAAGGCTCGACGCATCTGGCTTTCCGAGGCCTACGGCACCCAAGCTCTTCCCTTTCTCTCTTTCTTACTGCCAGCCGGGGCCCGCTGGTCAGGGCGACCAAGCTTCCGAGGCCAAGCTCGGCACGTTACCGCGCGAGGCCAGGCTCGGCGGTCAACGGCGGAGTTTTGCGCTGTGGTCGTTGACCGGCCCTAGCTCGTCGACGGCGACGCTTCCGGTGACACTGAGACCATCCCTGGGTGCGGGTTTGCGAGGCGAACACGACTAACCGACTTGCTAAGCCAGAGGGATACCGGAGCAAGCTCGACGGCGGCCATGGCGGAGCGGCGGCTCTGCGACTCGGCGGCGGAACTCTTCCCGGCGGCTTGCGACTCGGCGAGGTTAGCACTAGCCCAAGCAAGACCTAAGCAACATATTGGAGCAACTCTCGGGCTTCGGCATCCCCGGCATTGCTCGGAGCTATGCACGGCGGCGGTCCATGGCGGACACGGCGACGACACGGCTCGGTTCCGGCTGAAACACGGCGAAAGAGAGGGCTCCAACTAACTCTAAGCTACTACGGAGGTAGAGCAGACTAGAACATGGCTCGGCTTGGGATAGCTTGGCGGGAGATGACCGGTCCACATGAAGGTCACGGTGGCGGCCATGGCGGGAGCTTGCGGATGGCATCCGCTGTTTCGGCGGCTAGAGAGGGAGAGAGGGGAAACCAACCCTTACCGGAGAAAGAGGAGGTCAAGGCAGAGAAACTGGCGGGAGGAATCGAACGGCGGTGAGCGGTGGAGCGAGTAATCGCTCGCCGAGGTTCGGCGGGCGGCGGCGGCGCGGAGCACTGGTGAAGATGGAGTGGAGTGGAGCGAGGGAGAGAGTGAGCAATGGAATGCTCCTCTGGTTGCAAGCACGGGGCGGAGCGAAGGCAAAAGGAATGAAGTGCTAGGTGCATTGCACCTGGCCGGTTCCCGTCGGGGGAACTCCCGACCGGACGCGGCGGCGTCAGGCGTCGCGCGACACGCGGCGGGCGAGAACGCGGTGCATGGAGCGACGTGGCGAGTTCGGGCGCAAACCACGGGCGGCGAAGTCGGTGGTTTGGCCGGCCGGCGAAGCGGTCTCACGGCTGCGGTCGGATTCTGCCGGCGCGGAGGGAGCGGCGTCCGCGAAGGAGAAGAAGGAGAGACTGACAGGTGGGGTCCACTGGGGTTAAACTAAAGAAGTTGGGTTAAAAACTTGGATGCTCTATAACTCCTAAACTAAGCCGAAACAGGAGAAGGTCCTAAAAGAAAAGTTGCTTAGAATTTTGCAAGGAACAAATCATCTTTAAGGCTCAAGTCCAAATTATGTTGTTGAAAAGAATTTTAGTGCTAAACCATTTTTCTAATGCAAGAAAGCATAATTTAACAGCTTTTTCTGAGAAAGTGCTGTAAAGCAAGGTTGTTCCCTTCATCAAGATCTACAACTTTGTTATAAGGCACTTGGTCAGAAACAGAAAGCATAACAAGGTTACACTAGAGACCGAACAAGGACTTAAGCACTTAACAAGCATATGCGCATGAAATGATGAGATGCTATGCTTATGCCATGCCAAATTATGCATTTAGGGATTGCTTAACACCGGGGGTGTTACAGCCCTCCCCTCCTTAAAAGAAATCTCGTCCCGAGATTTGGATTACGAACCATTTCTTATAAAAGTGTGGGTATACTTCCTTTAGATAGTCATCCGTCTCCCAGGTAGCATCCCGGTCATCTTGCTCACTCCAAGATACCTTATATTGCTTCACGATTCTTCCGCGGGTCGCTCTTTCTTTTTCATCGAGCACTCGACATGGTGTAATTGAGTAAGTGAGATCAGATTGCAATTTGATACGAGCTGGTTGTACCTCTTCTTCTGGTACTCGAAGACATTTCTTCAGTTGAGAGACATGGAACACTGGAAAAATAGCCTTCAAATGCTCTGGTAATTGCAGTTGATAAGCCACTTCTCCCTTCTTTTGCACAATTCTATAAGGTTCCACGAACCTTGGTGCTAACTTCCTTTTGACTCCAAAACGTTTTACACCCTTCATTGGTGAAACCTTCAAATAGACATAGTCACCAACATTGAACTCAAGCGGTTTCCTTCGTTTATCAGCATAGCTTTTCTGGCGAGATTATGCAGACGCGCTGGGTAATTAGCCTGTTGCTTCTTGGGATGTGGGCAATACCTTGCAAAGTGCCCGTCTTGGTTGCAATTGAAGCACGGTCCCCGAACTATTGGCTTGATCCCAGTTGAGCTGCCTTGTCCTGCTCGAGCCTGACTTGCTGCCACCTTGTATGGTCGTTGACCACGCTGAGCTTGTTGCTGTCCTTTCTTCTGAGGCGGCCTGAAACGAGCCCCAGGTGCTGGTGGTCGGTATTGAGAACGTTGGGCTGGTGGTCCTCTAAACTGAGATGATCCAGATTCCAGGGTCCTCTTCCTAGCCTTGCTTGCAGCATGCTTGTTGTTGTGATTCTCCTGGATCAGGCAGTCACTGATGAAGTCATTGAAAACTGTGCGGGATGAAGTACCCACTGATTTTCCCATCTTAGTATTCAGTCCTCTCTTAAAGCTAGCTATCTTCTTAGCATCGGTATCAACAAAATCTGGTGCATAGCGAGATAAAGAGTTGAACAAGTGATGATACTCGGTCACTGATCGAGTTCCTTGGGTTAAGCTCATGAATTCAGCCATCTTCATCTGAGTCAAGCCTGGCGGAATATAGTGCCCGCGAACAGCTTCCGCGAACATTCTCCAAGTGACAGGTGTACGAGCTGGATAAGTGGTACGGTGATGTCCCCACCAAATTCCGGCTGGCCCCTGTAGCTGATGTGCAGCATACTCTGCCTTTAATTCTTCTGTAAGCCTGAGCAGTCGAAACTTCTGCTCGATTGTATGCAGCCATTCTTCTGCTTCTAGAGGTTCTGTGGCTTCCTTGAAAATTGACGGCCTTGTGTCCAGAAAATCCTTGAACGAGCTGTACTGATTCGGCTCAGGGCGTTGATTGTTATGCGCTAAATTCTCTCGCAGAAGCGCCTCAATGTTGCGTTGGCTTCCCAAGAACTGAGCGAAGAGTTGCTCGGCCGTGGGTGGTGGAGGAGGTGGTGGATTGCGGTTCTCCCTGCTACCATCATTACCACCACTACCACCCGCTCCACTGCGAGTCGTCGTCATCTGCATGTAGCGATAGCAATAATCATTAAACGACGTTGCCAAAATTGCGGAGAACAATAAACCATGCCAACAGAAATTATTCGGAAAACGAATTCACCAAACAATTACAGAGGCATAATAAATTTTGATCCACAACGCATCATCGCATGATAAATAGTGCTCATCACATAGCATACAAAAGTCAACATAACATCCGTAGGTGCCCATACATATGGGACTTTTAAAGGTTTTGCGCCATACGCACATAGGTCCAACACACATTCTTACATCCACATGTTACCCAAAAGATCAAGCGCTACGATATGAGATAAGACCACTACGCGCTAACACTAACTAGTCTACTCCCTATTGGCACCATCGTCATCATCGTCGTTGTCATCATCATCACTCGAGATGTTCGAAGAACCACTAGACGAAGCATGAGAATCCGGGTCCTCTTGAGGAAAGATAGGGTTCCTCTCATTCTCACGGCGATGAATCTCCTCATGTAGGCGATCATTGTAGTCCTGGAGATGATGAAGTTGCAACTCCAAATCTCCCACCTGCAGCCTGAGAAGCCTGTTCTGCTCAGTCGCGCGCATACCCTCGAGACAAACATTACGTAGCGACTCCTCAGTCTCGGCCATGATGGTGGACAAGAAGGTCGTTATACCCTGCTGGTCACTAAGCTGCTGTGCCGTCTCCTGCTCCCTCTGACGAGCCTGGTCTCTCTCAACGGTCAAGTGAGCTAGCTGAGTGGTAAGAAGGTCGACCTCTGTAGCATGCGCCTCCTGACCCTGGTGATGTGCGGCTATCTCCTCACTGAGGATGTGGTCCAGGTGGTCGTAGCTACATGACAGACACCCGTAGGTAGCCATGAGTGCAGCCATCGCACTCCCAGCTGGCCCTGCGCAGTGCTCACGCTCTGAAGAACTAGCCTCCAACACCGTAACACCCGGCTGACGCCACACGGATTGGTACGGATCTGCTGTAGGGAAGACACCGGCTGTGGCCTGGGCAACTACCTCTGGATGATCCTCCATGATATCCCGAAGAACAGTGTACGCAACTTGGTTGGCTCCATCCCAAGGAGTCCTACCCTGAAGAGCAAACACTCTGCGGCACCACACATGATCCTGCGGATCACGGCTGGGCACGTCCACCTCAACTGTGTACATGTAGCGATCCTCTGAAAACTGAACTCGATGCCACTCATATTGCGGCTCCTGGCCCTCCTGGTATCCGACTAAGTGCAGCACCCTCCACAAAAGAGTAGGCATGCCGAACTCCTCCAGAAAATCCTCAGATCCCTCCTCGGTCCAAGGACCCAGCATGTAATTGGGCCTCCTGCCTCCAGTCGACTTGCGGGCGGTATGCTTAGTGCGGGCCATCTGAAAGAAGTGTATCCACATGGTTTTTAATTAGTTGAGAACAACTTTTATTTAAGATCGGGACGGATAACATAAGGAAGGAAGTAAATTAATGCAAGATTATATGATCATGATGCATGAGCGTAACATACGTCCTCACTGCCTAACAATCTAACAGCTAGACGGTGGCATACAACGTTCACTCATAGCGTTAACTAGCGTACTACACGTTCGCAAGTTAGCGTACCTGCAGAAAGTTCATTTCAGCCCTGCCCACAATATGAATATCATGCATTGCTGAAAATTAAATCTAATACTGGCTTAGGTGCACACCCAGTATACACGTAAGCAGTATATGCACCCATCAGAGAAGTATTACTCCCACAATTAATACTTTCACATATACTTGTGTGCAACAGGTATACATGTCAGCATCATTCACGCACTCCCCTAGATTGGCGGTTGTCCAATCATGCTCTCACAACTCACTTATTACCTTGGCATAGAGGCAATTGATCCATACATTACTATTCCGAGGAATAGCACCCATACAATTTCACCCTTGCCGTATAAACGACAGAAATAACAGAATTTAAATATGATGCACAACCCCCAGTTAGTACTTAAATAGCCACCTAAATTCCTATTGGGCATAAGGACTCGGTCACTGGCACACCTTAGCTTTAATCCTTAAGATTTTCCAAATCCTAATATAACTATAAGTTAGCAAATATAGCTTTATCCTTTATAAAATATTGTTTTTAAATACACCCATGAACAGTAACGCAGAACTTGCTCCGATGCCAGCTGTAACAGAACCGACCAATTTGCACCAGATTAAGCACTGAAAACCTCCGCTCTCGCAGAAATCATCGAGTACTTAAGCTCGTACAAACCCGGTAGTCCGGAAATCTCGAAGGATTTCAAATCATGCAACGACATCCAGCCAAGATCGTACTTGTTCCACGAACATGCTCACGGGTTACAACACAGTTGCACACAATTCAATTTACATCGGAGTACGAAATAATATTACAAACCATAATTTGTAGTAGTAGCGGAAGCAACATAGTCTTTAAAACATAAGTTTGGATTGTTTATAAATACGGTGCCATCAGTTGACTGGGTCCACAAAAGCAACAGATGAGATAAGTGTTGACCATGCCCTTGGTCTAGTCATCACCCGTTACCGGGTACAAGCAGTTCTCGCAGTAACCATAAAAGCACTGGCCATCTGCAACAACAAGGGAATAAAACCCTGAGTACGAGAAGGTACTCAGCTAGACTTACCCGTCATAAACCAAAAATAATGAGACTCCAAGGATTATGTAGGCTATATGGGTGGGGTTGGCTGTACATACTCTTTTGCATGAAAGCTTTAGTAATAAAACTCAGTTTCAGATGTTGGCAATTGCTTTTAGTCATTAACTCTACCTTACTAGATTTGCACCTGTACTAAACAAGCACTTGCTAATTAATCAATCAAGAGTGACTATTTCATCAATAGCCTTTCAGATTCCATAACCATTTTAGTTCCATAAGTTCTACGGGAGATGATCTAAAGTCAACTGCTCACTGTCCAGGAGCGATGGTGATTATAATCGATTCCTACCCAGCTGGGGATAAAATGTCCCACAATCGCCCGGCACATTCCAGCCACGGCAGTCGTAAGCTACCAGTCAGGAGATTCGAGAACACAAAGCGCGGGACGGCTATGGGCCCTTCTACACCGGGGGATTATCTCAGTGCCAGGTCGCTCAATCTATAACTGCCCACGGTCATGCCAGGTCGATCAGAATAGTGGCCCACGGTACAGCTGAGGCCCTGGGTGTTAGGCGTCAACATCTCCATCACCGGCTCGAATAACCTTACTCGGCTTCACGGGAGGTACTCAGACCAACTCCGTTAAGTGATCGACGCGTTCAATTTGACTGAAGGGACATTCCCGAACGGGTCCTATGCGACACAGACGGAAGACTACTAGCACACAGAACCCATGTCCTGCTGCTCTTACATCCCGCCTCCGTCTCAGATTAATTATCACATGGTTATCTAATGATAGCACAGGCTAAACATGATCAGTATCCACCTATTGCGGGAGACAGGGAATCACCCGACTTTTACCGATCTAAGCAGTGCTAAGCATATAACGAGCCTAGACCTAAACAGGGATATCAAGATATATTGCAGGTGGACAAGGATAAGTAATAATGCATCAACGGTAGCAATCAACTCCTATAACCTAATGCATCATTCATCATCAGGTTAACTAGAAAACATTTGCAAACCGTAGGAGTTAGAATGCTCCGGGGCTTGCCTTTCTCAAAGTCCGACGGACGGTGATCGCGGCACTCGGGCAACTCGTCGGCGTCGGTCCCTCCGGCTTCTTCTGTCAGGTTCTCCTCCGGACTGGGCTCTTCCAGTATCGACTGGGTCTGGATCTCCTCTGCTGATCCTGTATGATGCATAAAGTGCATGAATAGGATGAATGCACATAGAATGCATATGTGATGCACATGATCAACAGCAATCAGGGGATAAGCACATGTCATCTACTGCATTCTCTTCAACAAGGTAGTCAACATCATCCCACTATTTAAGCTAACATAGTCAATTGATTAAGCTATGCTATCACCACCTCAAAGTTTACTTAATGAGTTTATTACCCTCTAATTACTTGCTGAAATAAATCTATTTACACATGCTTTAAACAGCAACCTAACCTAGACAGCTTCAGAAAAATCTACAGAAATTACTGGGAGTTAACAACACCTAATCTAGCTCCCTGTCCAAATTTCATCTCATTTGGAATTAAACTCCATTCTCTATGAAAAAGACAAATTCTATCATGGAAAGGTGCTTTGAACTACACACCCTAGCACAAAGTGTCAAACAACAGATTTCTTATTTTTCTACTGAGCTTCCTAGTACAAGAGCAATGTGCTTAAATTCTCAGGTTCATATTCCTCACATTTTAATTACTACAAAATAAACAAGGAAACGACATTTAACCATTTTAAAAGCTACTGTCAAATTAATTCACAGAACAACCTCATATTATATTTTTCTCTGAAACTACACCTTCATACAAACCTAACAAAACTAGAATCACATTTTTCTGACTGATATATAATTAGTTATGCATTTTCCATGTTATCAGCACTTTCCTAATGTAAATAAATCTACCCATAAAAATATCACCAAGAATGCATTCAACAGTTTTCACTGATAGATCTAAACATGCTTGACCTAACAAAATTTGTTTCACAGGATTTGGACTTAAAATGAGCCTTGTATGAATTTTTGAAGCCATTACACAAATTCTGCAAAAGCAATTAAAAGAAAACTCAATCCTAACGTCCGGATTTCCTTCTGGATTCGGCCGAGGCACAAGACAGACGCTTGGCACACCCGGCGCGACTCGGCCGAGGCTCGGACGCACTCGACCGATTCGGCCGAGGCTCAGACACGTTCTACCGATTCGGCCGAGGCACACTGACAGCCGAGGCTAACCTATTCAGCCGAGGCTACTGACTCAACCGAGACTTACTGACTCAACCGAGACTAACTCACCCGACTCGGTCGAGGCTCGAGGCGAAGGTTCGGCGCATCCGGCTTTCCGAGGCCTACGACACCCAAGCTCTTCCCTTTCTCTCTTTCTTACTGCCAGCCGGGGCCCGCTGGTCAGGGCGACCAAGCTTCCGAGGCCAAGCTCGGCACGTTACCGCGCGAGGCCAGGCTCGGCGGTCAACAGCGGAGTTTTGCGCCGTGGTCGTTGACCGGCCCTAGCTCGTCGACGGCGACGCTTCCGGTGACACTGAGACCATCCCTGGGTGCGGGTTTGCGAGGCGAACACGACTAACCGACTTGCTAAGCCAGAGGGATACCGGAGCAAGCTCGACGGCGGCCGTGGCGGAGCGGCGGCTCTGCGACTCGGCGGCGGAACTCTTCCCGGCGGCTTGCGACTCGGCGAGGTTAGCACTAGCCCAAGCAAGACCTAAGCAACCTATTGGAGCAACTCTCGGGCTTCGGCATCCCCGCCATTGCTCGAAGCTATGCACGGCGGCGGTCCATGGCGGACACGGCGACGACACGGCTCGGTTCCGGCTGAAACACGGCGAAAAGAGAGGGCTCCAACTGACTCTAAGCTACTACGGAGGTAGAGCAGACTAGAACATGGCTCGGCTTGGGATAGCTTGGCGGGAGATGACCGGTCCACATGAAGGTCACGGTGGCGGCCATGGCGGGAGCTTGCGGATGGCATCCACTGTTCCGGCAGCTAGAGAGGGAGAGAGGGGAAACCAACCCTTACCGGAGAAAGAGGAGGTCAAGGCGGAGAAACTGGCGGGAGGAATCGAACGGCGGTGAGCGGTGGAGCGAGTAATCGCTCACCGAGGTTCGGCGGGCGGCGGCGGCGCGGAGCTCTGGTGAAGATGGACTGGAGTGGAGCGAGGGAGAGAGTGAGCAATGGAATGCTCCTCTGGTTGCAAGCACGGGGCGGAGCGAAGGCAAAAGGAACGAAGTGCTAGGTGCATTGCACCTGGCCGGTTCCCGTCGGGGGAACTCCCGACCGGACGCGGCGGCGTCAGGCGTCGCGCGACACGCGGCGGGCGAGGACGCGGTGCATGGAGCGACGTGGCGAGTTCGGGCGCAAACCACGGGCGGCGAAGTCGGTGGTTTGGCCGGCCGGCGAAGCGGTCTCGCGGCTGCGGGCGAATTCTGCCGGCGCGGAGGGAGCGGCGTCAGCGAAGGAGAAGAAGGAGAGACTGACAGGCGGGGTCCACTGGGGTTAAACTAAAGATGTTGGGTTAAAAACTTGGATGCTCTATAACTCCTAAACTAAGCCGAAACAGGAGAAGGTCCTAAAAGCAAAGTTGCTTAGAATTTTGCAAGGAACAAATCATCTTTAAGGCTCAAGTCCAAATTCTGTTGTTTAAAAGAATTTTAGTGCTAAACTATTTTTCTAATGCAAGAAATCATAATTTAACAGCTTTTTCTGAGAAAGTGCTGTAAAGCAAGGTTGTTCCCTTCATCAAGATCTACAACTTTGTTATAAGGCACTTGGTCAGAAACAGAAAGCATAACAAGGTTACACTAGAGACCGAACAAGGACTTAAGCACTTAACAAGCATATGCGCATGAAATGATGAGATGCTATGCTTATGCCATGCCAAATTATGCATTTAGGGATTGCTTAACACCGGGGGAGTTACAATAACCATGTGATAATTAATCTAAGACCGGGCGGGATGTAGGAGCAGCAGGACATGGGTTCTATGTGCTAGTAGTCTCCCGTCTGTGTCGCATAGGACCCGTTCGGGAATGTCCCTTCAGTCAAATTGAACGCGTCAATCACTTAATGGAGCAGGTGCGGGTACCTCCCGTGAAGCCGAGTAAGGTTATTCGAGCCGGTGATGGAGATGTTAACGCCTAACACTGAGGGCCTCAGCTGTACCGTGGGCAACTATTCTGAACAACCTGGCATGGTCCGAGGGTAGGCAGGGCCTGATCGACCTGACATGACCATGGGCAGCTATAGCTTGAGCGACCTGGCACTGAGATAACCCCCAGTGTAGAAGGGCCCATGGCCGTCCCACGAACTGTGTTCTCGAATCTCTTGAGTGGCAGCTTACGACTGCCATGGCCGGATGTGTCGGGCGAGTGTGCGACATTTTATCCACAGATGGGTAGGAATCGATTAAAATCGCCATCGCTCCTGGACAATGAGTAATTGACTGTAGATCATCGCCCGTAGAACTTATGGAACTAAATATGGTTATGGTATGGAATCTAAAAGGCTATTGATGAAATAGTCACTCTTGCATGAGTCAAGTGCTTGTTTTAGATCAGGAGCAAACCTAGTAAGGTAGAATTAATTATTAAAAGTGACTGCCATCACCCTAAGTTGAGTTTTACTTACAAAAAGCTTTCATACAAAAAGGTATGTATAGCCAACCCCACATATAGCCTACATGATCCCTGGTGTCTCATTATTTCTGGCTTATAGCGGGTAAGTATAGCTGAGTACCTTCTCGTACTCAGGGTTTTATTCCCTTGTTGTTGCAGATGGCCATTGCTTCTATGGCTACTGTGAGAACTGTCTGTACCCGGTTACGGGAGATGACTAGACCAGGGGCATGGTCGCTACTTATCTTATCTGATGCTTTTGTGGACCTGATCATACTGATGGCACTGTATTAAGAACAATCCGAACTTATGTTTAAAACTATGTTGCTTCCACTACTGTTCAAACTATGGTTAGTAATATTATTTCATACTCTGATGTATTTGAACTATGTGCAACTGTGATGTAACTTGTGGGCATGTTCGCTGAACTAGTACGATCTTGGCTGAACGTTGAAATGATTTGAAATCCTTCGAGATTTCCGAACTACTGGGTTTGTACGAGCTTGAACACTTGATGATCTTTGCGATAAGCGGAGGTCTCGGTGATTAATCTGGTGCAAATTGGTCGGTTCTGTTACATGTTGTACATGTGTCGAGCACAGAGACGGTGATCGAAGGCAAGGTGAAGGTCAAGTAGAGACGTGCCGTGCCGATGGACCCAGAGCGGTGAAGGGCGAACGTGAGGCTTGGACTGATGGACCGGTGGCCTGAGGATCGGTCGTGGTGGCTGACAGCCTGGGACAACGACAAGTGAAGACTTGCGGGTGGTCGGTTGGTGGTTGAGCCACAGAAAAACCACCGAATGGACGGTTTCCAGGTTTGGGCCTCAAAACCTGGGTGCGGCCGGTTTCCTAGTTTGGGCCACAAAACTTGGGCTAAGGACGGTTTCTAGGTTTGGGCCTCAAAACCTGGGCACTGGCGGGTTTCTGAGTTTGGGCCACAAAACTCCGGATGACAGGTTTCTTGGTTTTGACCTCAAAACTGGGGGATGGCCCAGGTTTCCCGGTGTCGACCTCAAAACCGGGGGGAAGTCCGTGAAAAGGACGAGCGGCGCTTGGCGGCACGTGGCGGCATCCGGTGAGGTCGCGTCGAGGCGAAGCTACCCGATGTGCGGGCGTGGCCGTCAGATCAACATCAACTTGAGTTGGTCAGGAATACCCTTAGGGTTAGGCTTCTCGCTCATTAGCAGTAGGGGTAGAAGGGGAATAATTGTATTAGGCTATATTAGGAGAGGCAACCCCTCCCTTCAGACTATCTCAGCCATTGCAATTTTCATTCAAGGGTTTCCTGCTGTCCCAATCCCTGTTGTAGCTACTGAGATCCACAGAAACGGTGAACAATACCTCTGTGTATTTGGATTCTGCGGAAACAGGACCGGATTCCCGTTGTCTCCTCGTGGGGACGAATTTCGGCTGGCAATCGTGATTGTGATTCGCGTTTTGAACTTGTTCTTCACATTCTTCTTTTCTTCACGATTTTCCCATCACTCGATCTCCCTCCTTGCTGCGTCTTTTTCGAATCCACTTGATTCAACTTGTTCTTTGATGTGAGGAGAACATTTCCACCGAAGGAATTCATCTCTACCCTCATGAACAAGTAGATTGGGTCGATTCAAGATTCGTGGCAACTTTTTTGTTCCTACACCTTCCTTTTTGATTTCCCAGAGTTTTATTTCATTTGAGCGGATGATTTCTTGGGGATAGTCTCCCAACTACCTCGTGATCATCTTCTCCAATTTTGGGATCAAGGAATTTTGATTTGGATCGAATTTGGGGAGATTTGGGAGAAGGGCAATTGAAATCGCCCTACCTGAGTGGTCGCGGACAGTCCGCCACTCATGGCGCGGACAGTCCGTGCGTCGGGGCTGAGCCAGACCAGTGGCTGGGCGCCTCGGCATCATTGCCTTGGGACACCAGCGGACAGTCCGTCATACTGAGGCGCGGACAGTCCGGGACCCAGCAGTGGGTTTTCAGCAGCAGTGCTGTTTTGCTCTTTCGGCCGATGGACAATCCGCCACCAGAGCCCGGACAGTCCGCCGTAGGGCAGACAATCCGCGGTTGGGACCCCGAACAGTCCAGGACTTGGCTGAAGCTTGCGTTTTAGTGCGTCTGCTCTCCCAACTTTTCCGCTTGGTTTTTGGTCTTCTCGTTTGCTCCTAGAGTTCACCTAGGAACCTCTCTATGTATCTTTGCTACTTGTTAGCATAGGTATTTGGAGATTTCTTGACGTAGCCTTTCATCTACGTTCGGGAGTCAGTTTTTTGGGTTGAACTTGAGTCAGAGTTTTTGGTGTTTTGCTTGCTCTTGTTTGGTGGTGCCTCGCTGTGATCCTAGGGATCATCCACCCTCTTCCAAGGGTCGTGGGCATCACGTTTGCACTCATAGTTTTTGGGGGTTGATTTGTCGAGACAAAGGCCAGAATATCAAAAGAAATTTTTAGGCTCCCATTCACTCCCCCTCTGGTCGCTTTCTGGTAGCATTCTCGGTCCTTCATAATCTCATTGTTGTCTCGTGGGTTCGAGACACGGCTAAAATTGGAATCAATTCGTGTTTTCCTCTTGTGTTCTTCGCGTTTTGATTTTCACCCTCTCGGAGATTTGCATCGTTCTCCGTCTCCGAGAGATGATTTGCGATTCCGTTTGAATTAGATTATTCTACGTCGTGAGTTCCTTCTTTTCACCAAAGGATTTCTCCTCTAACCTCACGAGCACGTAGATCGAGTCTTCGTTCTTCCCCCTTTTCTAGTGTTCTTCGGATTTCTCTCAATTGACTTGGTTTGGTGAGATGATTTCTTAGGATTAGCACCCCAATACGAAGAGGAACACTAGGGAGAAGTTTGATCAAAGCCCCTTTCGATTTGGTGAAGGTTGATTCATTTTTGTGTTTGAGGCGTGCTGATTTTGCCTTCTCTAGGCGTTGGCGGGCATTCCGCCACCCCAGGCGCGTACAGTCCACGCTTCGGGTTTTGTCCAGGCAGAATCGACCTGCTCGGCACTGTTCTCGGTCGTATGACCGGCGGACAGTCTGGGAACTGGTTGTGAACAGTCCGGGACTGATCCAGAACTGTTCCAGAACTGTTCCTGATCAATTCTGTTTTGGGACATTTGCCGACGGATTGTATAGACCCCCCAGTGGCGGACAGTCCAGCCTTTACCAGATAGTCCGGGCGCCTGACGGCGGACTGTCTGGGATCCTGCATTTGTGCAGTTTTGTTCTATGGCTTTGACACTTGGTTCTCGAGGTTTTCTGGCAGTTCCGCTGTACCTCTAGGACATCTCCTAGGGTATCCACCTACTCGTAGGTCGTGAACTCACCGGTTGTTTGAGTCTTTGCTTTTGGGGTGATTTTCTTTGACAAGGGGCATCCATTTCACGAGTTGAAATTTGAGGCTCCCATTCACCCCCCCCCTCTTTGGTCACCAATTCGGTTCTTCAATTAGTATCAGAGCCGGTTAAGGATCTTCTCTACCTTAATCGGTTTCGGATCCTAAGGGCAACATGGATCGAGGGAACGGTATGGCTCCCTACTTCGATGGGATGAACTATCCCTATTGGAAGATTCAGATGCATGCTTGTCTCAAAACATCGGATCTTCTGTCTGGTAGATATGCGAGAATGTTGAGTTCGAGGTCCTTGTGGCTCATGTGGGTCTGATCCAGATTGACCAGCACGAGGCGAACTCTAAGGCCCGTAACGCTCTTTTGGCCAGCATTTCCCTTCCTGAGTTTGAGCGTGTCTCTGAGCTTGAGACGACACGAGAGATCTGGGTGAAGCTTCAGAGCTATCATGAGGGGACCGTCTAGGTCAAGACCAGACACTTCGAGACCTACAAGCGGGAGTACGAGAACTTTGTTCAGATGGAGGGAGAGACGATTGACGCTATGTTCGCTCGTTTCCAAACGATTGTGAACAAGATGCGCGCCAATCGGGCCAACCTACCTTATGTTGATCTTGAGAGGGCGCTCAAGTTGCTATATGCCCTGGATCGGAAGGTATGGGAGGTGAAGGTGTCAACAATCACTGAGTCTCCAAGCTATGACACCCTCACCATGGACGAGTTGTTCAGCAAGCTCAAGTCCACCGAGATCGATCACTTGACTCAGGACAAGCTGAAGAACCCATCTTCACATTCCATGGCTATGGTCTTATGCAAGGGTGGATCGACTCTTTCAGCTGACGCTTCACCTCCTCTCTTTGCTTTGTCTTCTTTGATTTTTGTGACAGAGGAGCAGTTGGAGGCATTGGGAGACGACAAGCTCGCCCTCATCATCACCCGGTTCTCGCGGTTCCAAAACAACTGCTTGAATCGCCGGCGTGGTGGCGCACATGAGGGTTGCTACAAGTGTGGCAATCCAGATCACTTCATCGCGAACTGCCCCAAGCGCAACAAAGGCTTCCCGGCAAGAACCGCAACTCTAGGCGCAAGGCCAAGCTGGAGAACAAGGCCAGGAAGAAGAAGAGCAAGGGTGGCTACCGCAAGGAGGATTATGAGTCCGAGCACAAGATGAAGGATCGCTTCAATGAACTCTGCTTCTTTGGCAGCTCCACCGATAGCATCTGCACCATGGCCTTGGATGAGGAGGACCGCAAGTGCCAGGACAAGCGCACCAACACCGACGACGACGACGACGATGCATCTGATGTATCGAACTCTTCTCTTGTCGAGTGTCATTCCAGTGAGCATGATACTTTGGTCGTGATAGTCCTCGCTCAAGACAAGCAGCTTAAGCGTGCCGCTAGAGAGCACAATGAGTTTAAAGCTAAGCTAGGCGAGGCACTTAAGGAGCTTGAGAGGTTTAGGTCCAAGGTGAAGGTGACCGACGAGGAGGAGTGCGATGAGTGCATGTCACACATGACAAACTTTGCCACCCTGCAAACCAAGTATGCCTCTTTGATCGAGGAGTATGATGAGCTAAAAAGTAGGCTAGACTTGGTGGGTGAGTGTCATGAGTGTCCCTCCCTGAAGAAGGAGCTGGAGGAAGTGAAGGCGAGGTCTTCTTTGCTGGGTGCGTGCAAGCTTTGTCCAGGCTTGCGAACTGAGTTGGTAGATGTTAGTGTCAAGCTAGCTATAGTCATGAAGGCCAGCTTAGTTAGCACCATTTCTGCTCCATGTGAGCAATGTGAGGGGATGGAGCTTGAGATTGCCAATTATCGGCACGACAGAATGCAAACCGAGGAGGAAAACACATACCTTCGGTCCATCCTGAGTTGGGTGTGAAGCAGTGAGCCGCAGTTGGGCATGATGATCAGCCAGTTCAAGAGGGCACTGGTGGTCTGGGAGTAGGCTTTGCTTAAGGTGGTGAGGGCTCTAGTGCTTTTGGCAAGATCAGTGAGTTTAGCGGAGTGAACCAGAGTGAGAAACCATCCGCTCTCCCTAAGCTTACCAAGATCACCCCACCTGAGCCTCCTAAGCCTATTACCAAGGATGGTATCCTTGAAGAACCTCCCAAGGCTCCACTCCACAAGCAAGTGTGGATTCCAAAACCTAACCATCTTAGGAACACACTTGACACCCTTCCTGGCATCTCTAGTGATCCCCTTCCGAAAGGCAAAGGGAAGCAACCAACCAAAGTTAACAACCCTCGCAACCAAGCAAACCAACAACCCAAGAGAGTGGTGAGGTTTCAGTGTGAGTATTGCCACCGCGAGGGTCACCTGGCTGAGTTTTGCTTTCGGAGCAAGAGAGAGGCTAGGAAGGAGTTGTAACTGAACAACAAGGCCAGGCACCACCCTCACCATGGTGTGCAGGGTCATGGAGTTTAGGGTTAGAGGGCTAAACCTGGAGGTGCACCCCCTCAGGTAGCTAGGCTGTAACACCCGGTTTTCCGAAGAATACCAAGTGACCACTATATGTGTGCCCAGGAAGTCCACATGACACATATAGCATCAAATATGGAATTTTCCCAAAGACAATGCTTTATTATATATCGAAACATAGATACAACAAGGCTTACACTTAAAACAAAGCAGAGCGGAAACTATTCTTCGGGACTCCAAACTCCACAGGGATGGTTGACTAGGGGAACACCTGCCTAGAAGTCTTGGAACATTTTCTACAAGTAGTAGCCGCAAGGTTTCAGCATCTAGGCGAATGGAGGCCCCCTTTAAGATGGCACACCTGACAGCCGACCAGTACACATCTTCACAGGCAAGGAAGCCATTCTAAAGCCTAGGCTCCCCTCTAGCGCCTTTCATTAACTACTACAAGCTAGAGAAAGTCTAGTTACACAACTAAGATCAGAGCCATATAATACCCAAGGTTGCACGGGATCTCCCGGGTGGCCGCTTTAAAAGATAGTCCCTGGGGTGGGTCACTGAGCGAGCAACATGCTCCAGTGCCCTATTGTGGTTAAAAAGCCTCCTTTAACATTGTTCCATAATCATTAATCAATATTAACATTTAGCGTTTAAGTAGCGCATAGCATTACTAAACATATTATGCAAAACCTTCCCATAGGTACAAGGTAATAAGATAAAGTGAAACTAGGTATGTCCTATGGTTCATCAAGTTATGACACATGCATAATGAATATTTAGTCTTGCAGTTAATAGGTAACAAGGAAACCGTAGGTTATACTTGCCTTCGAATAACTCGGGTTGATGGTCTCACTTCTTCAGAGATCTTCTTCTCAAAACCTCGAACAACTTGAACTCTAAACGGGGTCAAAGGCACCACACAAACATCCATTCCAATCATCACATGCAGATAAAATATACTTCTATTAGAATAGTACACCAAGCATCAAAAACAGGTAGAGAAACATATATAAAACTATTCTACTCGTCGATACGATCACATGAACGTAAAGATCACTCTAATCGGACTAAAAACGAGAAAGTTATAAAGAAAACAAGTTTCAGGGGCATTTTTGCAAACAAAACTCATTTTCCTGAGGGCTAGCTCGTGAAAACCGAGGACCTATACATAATTAAACGTAGCCGGCGGGGGCTAGCACGTGTAAAACAGGGTCCTGGACGGCGGGTTCTATAACCAAGAAACTCAGGGTTTAAACTGTAAGATAATAGGACTAAAAAGAAACTCTTTTGAACTAGCTTGGACTGCGGGTTGATTTTCATAAAATGCAGGGGCTTTTCTGCAAAAGCGGTGGCTGCAACCGCTTGGACGCTGACGCGGCGCCACACGTCATGCGCGAGTTGGCTCGGTCCACCACGCGGACGGTGGACCGCGAGCGGAGCGCGGGTGCACGGGTCCACAGACCCGGTGCATACCCCTTCGGGGTGGCTTCTAATCCTGGCCATCCAGCGTCGATCAGACGGCCCAGAGGGCTCAGCGGGCGCACGCGGCGGCGGGGGTGGTGGCGCCGCCACCAGAGCATGGCGGCGCACCATGGATAGCGCTCGGGAGCTCCCGTCCAGGCGCGTCCGGCCACGTCTGGGCACACGGACACCACCGGGGGAAAGCGGGGACAACGGCGAGCACGTCTGGAGGCCAAGTCTCGGCTAGGAGCTCACCTACGGCGGGATCAACGATGGCGGCGCTCTGCAAAAGGAGAAAAGGCTCGGATCAGCTCGGATTCACGCCAAAGGGAAAAAAAAGAGGGCACAGGGTGCCCGGGGTGGACGCGGCGTCACCTGGGGACGCTCGGTGAGGGCAAAAGTGCGGCCGGGGCTTCTGCAGACAACGACGGAGGGGTGTGGGGAGAGCGGGGTGTCGGGAGGAGCGCTAGGGCTTCGTCCTTGGCTTTATAGGGTTCAGGATGGGCGGTGAGGGGTCGGGGGAGCTCCACCGAGCTCGGTTTAAAGCCGAGTGGCCTTGAATGCCACTCGCGCAGCAGTTTCAGGAGGGGAGGGGGTGGCGGCGGCGAGATGCTGAGCGGGCGCAAGGTAGGGGAAAGGGCAGGGACTAACGCGTGGGACAATCTGTCAGGTGGATGCGGGTGCGGCTGACCGGTGGGTCCCGGCCCTCAGCGGGTGAGCAGGCCGGCGCAGGCGCTTGCACGGCGGGTGAGCGGGCGAGCGGGCCGCGCGAGCGGTCGGCCGCGGTGCTGGGCTGGCGCGATGGTGTGGGCCGCGGCTTGGGCTGGCTGCGACGCACGCGCGAGGTGGAAGGGGAGCGGGCTGCCGCGGCTGGGCCGGCGCAGGCCGAGGCGAGCGCGAGGAGAGGGGAAGGGAGGCTACGCGGGCTGGGCTGCCAAGCTCGGCTGGGCCAAAAGGGTGAAGGAGGGAGGGAGAGAAAAGAAAGACCCTTTTCTATTTATTTCTTTTGAAAACTTGTTCAAATTCAAATCTAATTTGAATTCAAACCACTCAACACTATTTCTACACTCAAACAAAATATTATGCTCCAGCATGAATGCAACAAAAATGTTTCTAAACCCCGAGATAAATTATTAATTCACCAAAAATTATTATTTGGCCTATATGTTTCATGGAAAATAAATAAATAAAATCATATTAACTCCTAATTTCCGAAAAACTATTTTTAGGGTGTCACAAACCTACCCCCCTTAGGACGAATCTCGTCCTCGAGATTCGAAGAGACTTGGCACGAAGAGAACAACAAAGGATCTTGGAGATATGGAAAAGAGGACTTGATTAAACATTCCAACATCTTCACATATAAACCAACTTGACAAGCGACTCATGATAGATCTTTTATACTTGATATCACGGAGGTTCAACTGAATGGCTACCCCCCTTAAAAAAAGGGTTACAACTGACTTGCCAACAAAACACTAAACTCAAAAACATATCCAATCTTCATATGACACCTTGGTTGTTATTGTCCGAACTTCTTAACCTGATTGAATTCTCATTTCATGTGAAGTCATTTGTTTGTATTGTGCTTTTCCACGGGTGCCTGTTCCTCTTCAAGATCATCCGAAATCTCACTCTTCATACTATCACTATCTCGGTTTACACCTTCCTCTAGGTCAACGTCGTATTCCTGGGGTAGAGGTTGAATTCCTTGATATTAAATTCTTTCTCCTGACGGGGTTGTTAGACGTACTGAACATTGGGGATAGTTAATTACTCCATCACAAGCAGATAGCCATCCCATTCCAAGGATAACATCAATCTCTGTTAACTTCAAAACTATAAGGTTTGCCATAAAGTTTACTCCCTTTATATCCAGTCTGACCTTCGGGCACATGCTGTTTGCCTTCATTTCTCCTCTTGAAGAGTTAACTGTCATGGGCTTCCTCATTGGAAACATAGGTATACTATGACTTTCAACAAATTCGCTAGAGATGAACGAATGCAAAGCTTTGGGATCAAATAAAACTATGACATTGACTGAGTTTACTGGTAACAAACCATATATGACCTCTTGAGCTCTGTAAGTGGTATTTATATCCACCTGGTTCAACCTCCCTTGGGTACAATTCCTTTTTGCTTTATTTCCTTTTGCATGTTTGTTACGAACCTTTTGTAACTGTTGCTGATGTGGTTGATTTTGACTCTGATTGCTCGAATCAAGATTCGTAGTGCAGTTATTCATATCATGTCCATTCTCTTCACCATTGTAACATCCTTCACTAGGAGTGTTAATCTTCATCAGGGAGTTGGTTGAATATGATAGGCTTTGTTCTTGAGAGAAATGTTGCGCATCATCATTTCTTGTTCCTGACATCTGGAGTTTTAACAAAGGTGGCATGAGAAAGAGGGAGATGACCTTATAACATAGCTCGATATGAGACTTTATTAATGGATTTAGGATAGATTTGAGAGAACAGAAGGGTGAGAGATCGAAAACACTACAACAACTATCTACTTACTAACTTTTAATAATCATTACAAAGATCCAAAACAAGCATATACATAATGATAAACCAACTCGCACAATAAAGGTTCACATATCAGACAAAGACTCAACTTCGTGACTAGCGATTTTATTACATAAAGGGCATAAGCTCCTAATCCTCAAAGATGACATGGTTACAGGGATATCTTGGTAGCATCTCTTGTATGGGTTTGAGAGTGACACATCCAATCCTTTCTCAAACTCATCAGGGTGTTTCTTCACATGACGTGTTGACAACACTTGCTAGAGGTTGCTTTTGCAGTGACTTGACTCTGGTTACTTCCATGACATAGTTGTTGATTCTTCTGTGGGCAAAACTTAATAAGGTGCCCTTCTTCTTGGCAGTGATAACATCTTATTTTGGCTGGATCTTTTGTGTTCAGACTATCACTCGGTGTATTGATATCTTGCTGACTCGGAAGGTTCACTTTTATCTGATTGGCTTGCTTCTTGGCTTGCTTGGTCTTCCGTGGTTGAAATTCCTTGTAGGTGATGGTCCACCCATCTATGTACACCTCTTGTGAAGTTGTTCCAGCTGACTGTTGGTTGCTCTCCATTGAGACTGCCTTTCTCTTCTTATCCACATTGGTCTTATCATTTGGGTCCTCCTTGATTTGCTTCTTAGTTGACTTGTTTTGCAGACAGCGAAAGTCATAATGTTTACAACAACGACATTGATCCTGATTTCCAAACATCTTACTGTCTGCATCTTCATTGGATTTCAGATTCTTCTAGGCTTCTCTGTGACTTGTCTCTTAACTGGCCCTTTGATAGAATTCCCTTGTTGAGCCATACCTTCTAAAACTTTTCTTTGCATAGCTAAGAGTTTCTCCTTGTCAAAAGCATTCTTGGGCAACATAGCTTGGTCCTCCTGACCTTTGGTGTTGGTGACATCCTTGTTATGGTCCATCTAAGAGAGAGAAGACTTAGAATAGAAGCAACGTTTGTAATAGAATAGAGATAGAAGTAGCATTTCTTTTATCAAATAACAAGGATGGAGAGAAAGCAAGAACTAAGCAAGGATGAAAGCATGCTAAAACGTCCAGTTCTAACTAGGCTTGCGTCTTACAGTCAACATTGCTTTGATACCAATTTGTAACACCCGGTTTTCCGAAGAATACCAAGTGACCACTATATGTGTGCCCAGGAAGTCCACAAGACACATATAGCAACAAATATGGAATTTTCCCAAAGACAATGCTTTATTATATATCGTAACATAGATACAACAAGGCTAACACTTAAAACAAAGCAGAACGGAAACTATTCTTCGGGACTCCAAACTCCATAGGGACGGTTAACTAGGGGAACACCCGCCTAGAACTCTTGGAACATTTTGTGCAACTCTTCACTTGAATCCACCATCTGGTACCCATCCGGGATTTTTATGTGAACCAATGACAAGCGTCAGTTCACCATGCTCAGCAAGTTCAACTACGGGGATGCAAGGCTCAAAGGCTTGACTCGGTTAACTGCGGTTAGCATTTTGAGTTGAACATATTTTATATTAAGCTTACTTCACTAGATGAATAAACCCTGTTGTCCCATGATAAGTGATAATCATTATGTTAAAAAGAGGTAGACCACCAACCACCAACATACCCCACCATGGACTGCTTAAAAAGGATCCGAGCCGCTCGTATCCGTGAGCACGGCTGATATATCAGGTTTACAATCTGCAGAGGTTGTACACTTTCACCTTAGGCCGTGATTCCCATATGCCGGGGAGAGCCAATCCCACATTACCTCCTCTATGGAAGTATGGCAGGGTTTCACTACGTAGCCTTTCACTAGCTACCCTAACAAGTAGTAGCCGCAAGGTTTCAACATCTAGGTGAATGGAGGCCCCCTTCAAGATGGCACACCTGACAGCCGACCAGTACACATCATGATAGGCAAGGAAGCCATTCTAAAGCCTAGGCTCCCCTCTAGCGCCTTTCGGTAACTACTACAAGCTAGAGAAAGTCTAGTTACACAACTAAGATCAGAGCCATATAATACCCAAGGTTGCACGGGATCTCCCGGGTGGCCGCTTTAAAAGATAGTCCCTGGGGTGGGTCACTGAGCGAACAACATGCTACAATGCCCTAATGTGGTTAAAAAGCCTCCTTTAATATTGTTCCATAATCATTAATCAATATTAACATTTGGCGTTTAAGTAGCGCATAGCATTACTAAACATGTTATGCAAAACCTTCCCATAGGTACAAGGTAATAAGATCAAGTGAATCTAGGTATGTCCTATGGTTCATCAAGTTATGACACATGCATAATGAATATTTAGTCTTGCAGTTAATAGGTAACAAGGAAACCGTAGGTTATACTTGCCTTCCAATAACTCGGGTTGATGGTCTCACTTCTTCAGATATCTTCTTCTCAAAAACCTCGAACAACTTGAACTCTAAATGGGGTCAAAGGCACCACACAAACATCCATTAAAATCATCACATGTAGATAAAATATACTTCTATTAGAACAGTACACCAAGCATCAAAAATAGGTAGAGAAACATATATAAAACTATTCTACTCGTCGATACGATCACATGAACGTAAAGATCACTCTAATTGGACTAAAAACGAGAAAGTTATAAAGAAAACAATTTTTAGGGGCATTTTTGCAAACAAAACTCATTTTCCTGAGGGCTAGCTCATGAAAACTGAGGACCTATACGTAATTGAACGTAGGCGGTGGGGGCTAGCACGTGTAAAACAGGGTCCTGGACGGCAGGTTCTATAACCGAGAAACTCATGGTTTAAACCGTAAGATAACAGGACTAAAAAGAAACTCTTTTGAACTAGCTTGGACTGCGGATTGATTTTCATAAAACACTGGGGCTTTTCTGCAAAAGCGGTGGCTACAACCGCGTGGACGCTGACGCGGCGCCATACGTCGTGCGCGGGTTGGCTTGGTCCACCACGCGGACGGTGGACCGCGAGCGGAGCGCGGGTGCACGGGTCCACAGACCCGGTGCATACCCCTTCGGGGTGGCTTCTAATCCTGGCCATCCAGCGACGATCAGACGGCCCAGAGGGCTCAGCGGGCGCACGCGGCGGCAGGGGCGGCGGCGCTGCCACCAGAGCACGGCGGCACGCCATGGATAGCGCTCGGGAGCTCCCGTCCGGGCGCGTCCGGCCACGTCTGGGCACACGAACACCACAGGGTGAAAGCGGGGACAACGGCGAGCACGTCTGGAGGCCAAGTCTCGGCTAGGAGCTCACCTACGGCGGGATCGACGACGGCGGCGCTCTGCAAAAAGAGAAAAGGCTCGGATGAGCTCGGATTCACGCCAGAGGGAAAAAGAGAGGGCACAGGGTGCCTGGGGTGGACGCGGCGTCACCTGGGGACGCTCGGTGAGGGCAAAAGCGCGGCCGGGGCTTCTGCAGATAGCGGCAGCGGGGTGTGGGGAGAGCGGGGTGTCGGGAGGAGCGCCAGGGCTTCGGCCTTGGCTTTATAGGGTTTGGGATGGGCGGTGAGGGGTCGGGGGAGCTCCACCGAGCTCGGTTGAAAGCCGAGTGGCCTTGAATGCAACTCGCGCGGCAGTTTCAGGAGGGGAGGGGGTGGCGGCGGCGAGATGCTGAGCGGGCGCGAGGTAGGGGAAAGGGCAGGGACTGACGCATGGGACCGTCTGTCAGGTGGACGCGGGTGCGGCTGACCGGTGCGTCCCGGCCATCAGCGGGTGAGCAGGCCGGCACAGGCCCTTGGGCGGCGGGTGAGCGGGCGAGCGGGCCTCGTTAGCGGTCGGCCGCGGTGCTGGGCTGGCGCGATGGTGTGGGCCACGGCTTGGGCTGGCCGCGATGCGCGCACGAGGTGGAAGGGGTGCGGGCTGCCGCGGCTGGGCTGCTGGGCCGGCGCAGGCCGAGGCGAGCGCGAGGAGAGGGGAAGGGAGGCTATGCGGGCTGGGCTGCCAAGCTCGGCTGGGCCAAAAGGGTGAAGGAGGGAGGGAGAGAAAATAAAGACCCTTTTCTATTTATTTCTTTTGAAAACTTGTTCAAATTCAAATCTAATTTGAATTCAAACCACTCAACACTATTCGTACACTCAAACAAAATATTATACTCTAGCATGAATGCAACAAAAATGTTTCTAAACCCCGAGATAAATTATTAATTCACCAAAAATTATTATTTGGCCTATATGTTTCATGGAAAATAAATAAATAAAATCATATTAACTCCTAATTTCCGAAAAACGATTTTTAGGGTGTCACATAGGCCCCAGTCAGCTAGACCACGGGGTGGTGGTCGTGCCCGTCGCGGTTCTGGTCGTCCTCAATACGATCGTGAGCTGTGTGTAAGAGGCTTTGCTGCTCCGTCCCATAGCAGACCGCCTTTTCAGCACGGTGGTGATCGATTTGCTCAAATGGGACATGGAGGTGAGATTGGAGGTTTTCCGTTCCATAACGGACCACCCTTTCAGTTTGGTGGTGATCGCTATCCACCCATGGGACGAGGTCAGTTTGGTGGTTCTCCTAACACTTTTTCTGGGCCTATGACATAGCACTGGTATCCTTCTCAGTATACTAACCCCAGTGTTGTGCAATATGCTCATTTCCTGCCTTTCTATTGATGCAGGAACTTCGGCTGGAGAACATGTGGCTCATGGATTCCGGGTGTTCGCAACACATGACCATAAGAAAGGAATGGTTCTCCAGCCTAGACCCCGTTGTGCATAAGGAGTACATCACCTTCGGGGATAGTGGTAGAGGTAAGGTCGTTTCTCGTGGGTCAATCGACTCAATGAAAACTTTGTTCTCAAGGATGTTGCTTTGGTTTCAAATTTGCAGTTCCATTTGGTTTCTGTTTCACAACTTCTTGAGGACGGTTACGAAGTGCACTTTAAGGCCAATTCGAGTAGAGTTTTGGATTCTCGGGGAGATCTTATTTGTTGGATCGTCCCCTTTGGTCTTGTTTTCCGAGCTGGTTTTTCTCGTTCTTTCGGCTCTTCTAGATGCTTGATGGCGGGTCCTTCTTCTGATTTGTGGAAGTGACATAGGAGGCTTGGTCATTTGAGCTTCGACTTGCCTGCAAGACTTAGCTCACTTGGCTTAATCCAAGGATTGCCCAAGCTTAAGTTTCTGAAGGACCTTGTTTGCCATCCTTGTCGTCACGGAAAGATGGTTGCTGCTTCTCACCCACCTATTAATCAAGTGATGACAAAGCAACCCGGCGAGCTTTTACACATGGACACTATTGGTCCAGCTCGGGTTTGCTCAGCGGGTGGGAAGTGGTACGTTCTTGTGATCGTTGACGATTTTTTGAGTTATTCTTGGGTGTTCTTTATGGAGGCTAAGGATGAGGCTTTTTCTTTTGCTCAAGACTTGATTTTGAGGTTGAAAACTGAGTTTCTCTCTGATACTATGAGAGCTATTCATAGCGATTATGGTACTGAGTTTGTTAACTCACAATTTACCTCTTTTTGTTCTACACATGGTATTGAGCATCAGTTGTCTTCTCCTTATGTCAACCCGCAGAACGGTGTTGTTGAGCGCAAGAACTAGACCCTTGTTGAGATGGCCAGGCTGATGCTCAATGAGCATAGGACTCCTAGGCGTTTTTGGGCCGAGGCGATCAACACCGCTTGCCATGTTTCAAATCGCATCTTTCTTCGAGCATTTATGAAGAAGACTTCTTATGAGTTGCGTTTTGGACGGGTACCCAAGGTGTCTCATTTTAGGGTGTTTGGGTGCAAGTGCTTTATCCTGAAGCAAGGAAATTTGGACAAATTTGAATCTCGTTCTGCTGATGGTGTGTTTCTTGGTTATGGTTTGCATTCTTGCGCTTATCGAGTTCTTAACCTTGAGACTAACCGGATAGTGGAGATCTGCGAGGTCACATTCGACGAGACTATGCCTTGTGTTTCTTCTGCTTTTGATGTTGTAGGAGATCAGGAGCTTGGAGAGACGATCTTTGTGAAGGAGGAACAGGAAGATGCCGATTGGGGTGATCCCGAGCCAACTCCACTAGCTGCCCCCGTCGACCCTGTGACGACTACTTCAGCTCGAGGTCCCGATCCCACTGATTCTACCACTTGGGGTCCTCTTGAGACACCTCTCCATCGAGCACCAGCTGCACCTGAGGGAGCGACAACATCTGGCGAGAGGGAGGCGACTTCAGCGAGGCAAGTGCCCCGAAGCGTTCAGCAGATCCACCATCCGCAGCAGATGATCGGCGGTATCGACCAGCGACTCACGCGGTCGCGAGCATATGAGATCTCTCACTTTGCTCATTCTGCATTCGTTGCTTCTTTTGAGCCCAAAGATTTTGGACACGCTCTTTCTGATCCTAACTGGGTTATGTCGGTGTTTAATAACCAGGAACTCATCTTGGGGATTCTCAAACGATTTGTTCGGTGGGGATCGGTGTTCGTAGAACTCGGCGAGTACACAGGGACAGCGATTTATACTGGTTTAGGCCTCTTAATAGCGTAATACCTTACGTCCAGTGGTGGCGTGTGCCTTGTGTTATGATCTGAGATTCAATGATAGGGGTATGCGCCTGCTTCCCCTTATATATCCGGGTGAAGCACGACATATACCGAGTCCTAGTCGGATACAACAGAGGAGTCCTATTCTAATGACATTACTTCCTTCAATGGTTCGACTAAGTTACAATGAGAGTCCTAATCCATGTCCACTTTGTATCATGTCTTTGGATCTCCCGTGACTTCCCAGGACTAGTCCAAGTAATCATCTTCTGATGATGTCTCTGATATTCTGATCCGTCAAGCCCCCGAGCTCTTCAATATTTTTCTAAAACGTTATCTTCTGGTTTCTTTCAAGAATCACCCGAGTAATGTCTTGAGAAATTTTGAAGTGCTCTGTAGAAGAAAACTCTATGGTGTGCACTTTTCCAGAAAAAGTTCACCCATAGGGTGTCGCCCCCGAGCCTCTCGTTATTTAAAAAATAACTTTGAGGGTCTTCGAGCTTTTTTCCCATTTAATCCTTATATGAGAAAAAACTTTTCTCTCATGATATATACTCTGCAGCACCCGAGCCTGAGTTCCGAGTACTAAAAGAAGTCGGTATTTAGGGTCTTGAATATAACATCCGAGTAATCCTCTAAGATTAATATGAAGTTGATACATGACACTACCTTAATATAGTCCTTCCGAGTGATAATAATTCAGCTTCAGGTGGGTAATGTTTTTATCAAACATCCCTTTTCACCCCCACTCAATAAAAATCACTGCTAAGGAAACAATAATTGGATAGTGACTGTATCACCTGTCCGCTTTAATGATGCCTTGTCGTCTTGTGCAACTGTAACACCTTTGGTTGTTTCCCCTTGAAGCTTTGCACGTGAAGTAAATAAGCCGTCAGCGATGTCAGGCGTCACATGAGTAACAGTACGTGTGTGGGTGCACTTATTGAGCTCTGCTTGATTGTATTTGTAGACTGAGTCCATGGACCGATAGCAGTCGCCTATAAATACCTTGCCTGGGGAGCAAGGATGCCACACCTTTTGAGTGCATGACCTCCTTTACTTCATTGAGTTTTATAATGTCCATAATAGAGATGTTCGAGCCCCCGGGTGTCTTCCATATGTAGAATAGTCGAAGTGCCCAAAAGAACTCTTGTGAAAAGACCATCCGTTAGGGTGGTTTCTGTAACACCTCTGGTGTTAAGCTAGCATGACATCATTATTTCATTATGCATAATCATCTCATGAGCATAAAGCATTCATATGTTGTTGTGTTAATATGCTTATAGACATACAATGACGTACTATTGTTTGGTTTGTTTTGGAGTGGTTTGGCTTTCCTAATAAGTTTAACCTTGTTGAGAAGTCAAAATTAGGCCATGTTTATGTTGGTCGTTTTGGCTAATCAAGTTTCTAAACCTTGGTTAACCCTATGGAGCTTAGGGAGTCATTTTGTTTGACTAACTAAAACCTTCTTGATAGAAGCTTTGCATGGCTGAGTGCCCTTAACCAAAAGTGTGTAGCTTTTTTAGTACAACAAAAGTTGTTGTTGGGCCAACTCATGAAAATGAGTCTAACATGGTGTTTTAGGGCCCACAAGGCAGATATCAGTGCTGTTTTTAGACTCCGAAATTTTTTAAGTCCTGGGAGCAATAACAGTTCGGCCTAGCTATGTTTAACGCTTTCCCGAGAAGTATCTGAGCCAAACCAGTGACCAAGCCTATAACCAAAGTTGTAGTTTTCGTGTAGCTCTAACCAATGGTGCAGTCAGTTTAGTATTTCACCGAGTGGTTAAGAAGTTAATCGTGCTCAAAGATGGCTTGTCAGTCGGCTAATGACTGACTGAATCGGTTGATTTAGTTCAGTTCAAACTGAGCCGGGCAGTGGCCGACCGCGCGCAGGGCTTGCCCGCCGCGTGGCGAGCGGCGGCCGGCCAAGCCAGCAATCGCGCGCAGCGTGGCGAGTTGATGAAGCCGCGCACGCCACTGACCAGCCAGACACCTCCCTCCTCTTTGCCCCGCTCCTTCTCGCATTCGCCGGTGCCCAGGCGGAAAGGGGAAAGAACCGAGCGCTCGCCGTGCGTTCGCTGCCGTCCATCATGCCTTCGCCAAACCAAGCGCCTAACTGACCTCGCCTCAACCTCGTCCACCATCTACCGTAACCCATGCTCGTCGAAGAAGCTTCATTAAGCCGTGGAACGTGTTTTGCTCTTTTGGTCGACGGACAGTCCGCCACCAGAGCCCGGACAGTCCGCCGTAGGGCAGACAGTCCGCGGTTGGGACTCCGGATAGTCCGGGACTTGGCTGAAGCTTGCGTTTTAGTGCGTCTGCTCTGCCAACTTTTCCGCTTGGTTTTCGGACTTCTCGTTTGCTCCTAGAGTTCACCTAGGAACCTCTCTAGGTATCTTTGCTACTTGTTAGCATAGGTATTTGGAGATTTCTTGACATAGCCTTTCATCTACGTTCGGGAGTCAGTTTTTGGGGTTGAACTTGAGTCGGAGTTTTTGGTATTTTGCTTGCTCTTGTTTGGTGGTGCCTCGCTGTGATCCTAGGGATCATCCACCCTCTTCCAAGGGTCGTGGGCATCACGTTTGCACTCAAAGTTTTTGGGGGTTGATTTGTCGGGACAAAGGCCAGAATATTGAAAGAAATTTTTAGGCTCCCATTCACCCCCCTCTGGTCACTTTCTGGTAGCATTCTCGGTCCTTCAATTGGTATCGGAGCGGGTTAAGGATCTTCCACCTTAGCCGGTTCTAGATCCACAGAAGGCGACATGGATCGCGGCATGGGCAAACCGCCGTTTTTCGATGGGACGAACTATGCATATTAGAAGATACGCATGTCGGCCAATCTTCAGAGTATGGGTGCTTCTATTTGGGACATCTGCAACTCTGCAGATTACGTGGTCTTGGCTGCTCGTGTGACTCAACATCAGATCGATGAGCATGATGCTAATAGCCGAGCCTGTAATGCTCTTTTCTCCTGTTTGAGCATCTCTGAGTTTGATTGCGTTTCTCACCTCGCTACGACTCAGGAGATTTGGGTGACTCTCATGCGTTTTCATGAGGGAACCACTCAAGTCAAAACCCGTCTCTACGAGTCGCACAAGCGAGTGTTGGGGGAGAGGACCCTCGGCAGTGACGCCGCGCGGGCTGGTGCCAAAAACAACCCTCGCGTGATCAACATATCCTCGTGAGACCTCCCTCTTCGGGATCGTTTTCCTGACCTCCGGATAAAGGTCCGACCCTTGATGCTTTTTTTGCACTCCTCGCAGGTTAAGGCATGACGAGAACGCGGTAGGCGACCCTCGTTGGACTACCGAAGCCACTCCGTCTGAAGTGTTGGGCCCTGGCAAGCGGCAAAGGAGTGCTGGCCCGAGGGCAAGCGAAGTCGAGGGTCAGATCTATTTTCTTCTCTCGAAGGTGAACAGAACCAGGTGGCGGCGGGCAGGAGGAAGACTAGCTAGGGTTTCCGCCTCAGCTGTGTTTTTATGGTTTTGCCCTTCCTCCCTGCGTGGAGTCGAGGAATCTTTTTTGTACCCTTTTGTAATTAGACCCGTGCCCCTTGGTACTCCCTATAAATACCAAGGGGTGAACAGTGTAAGAGGCAGGATTTTTTGGGAATAGAGCCACAACAACACTGTCCCAGTTTTCTCAACATTCACTATTGTTTCCGACGCTTGGCCACCTTCGCCACACACCTACACAAGTGCGGAGGTGGGGCAAGTGTGTCTCCAACAGTTTGGCGCCGTCCGTGGGGAGCCGAAGTTCGAAATGGCGGGAAACAGAAGAACCACCACCACCAGGGACTTTCGCACAGCTAGAGAAACAGCGGCGGTGGTCCCACCCGTCGAGGAGATACCGGAACCCTCGAGAACAGAGGACGTCACTCCGAACACAGAGGTCCCGGGCCCACAAACCCTGACCGTGGCGCAGTTGCACCCTCACACTCCCGGAGAAGGAGAGGGAGCTGACGAAGAGGAGTTGGGCCTCGAGGCCCTCGAAAGCCTTCAAGCTGAGTTGCAAGAGAAAAAGAGACGCCTGGATCAGCTTGAGAGGCACAACCGGCTCCGCGCCATCAGGCAAAAGGCAGACGAGGCTAGAGAACAGCTTCGCCGAATGGAGGAGTCCCTCGCAGCGGCCGAAGCTGAAGCCGAGGGCTGGAACGACAGGGAAATGCCCCCGCTGCAAGAGGGAAATGAGGAGCGGGATCAAGACAACCTTCGTCGCCATCCACCACCCCCACCACCACCAATTCACCAAGAGCCATATCCTATGAGACAGCAAAACTTTCGCCAACCCTACCCATACGAGAGAGAGCTAAACCTCCGCAATCAACGAAGAGCCCAACAACACCAGATGCCCTACGACCCAAAGTCACCACTCTCCCAGATACTCCAGACCCAACCCTGGCCACCATGCTACAATCCACAAAATCTACCCCGCTACGACGGACTCACTGACCCTCGCCCATTCATAATGAGTTATGAGGCAGCCGTCGCCGCGGCAAGGGGCGATGAATCAACAATGGCAAAATCTTTTGTCATCATACTGCGTGATATCGCGCAAACCTGATACAGCAACCTTCGCCCCGGAACCATGGATTCCTGGGCCAACCTCAGAGATAGGCTCTGCACAAACTTTAATGGCATTACAACAGCCCCTTCAAACCCCATCGAGCTGTTCAATTGCAAGCAAGAAGAGCGTGAACCACTTCAAGACTACTGGCGAAGGTTTATCCAAATCAGAGCAAGAACTCCAGGGATATCTGACGAAGCCATCATCCTCGCTGCAGTCAGTGGCCTGCGTCCAGGCCCATGCTCTTCAAAATTTGCCAGAAAACCGGCAAATACGATCGAGGAATTACATGAGACAATGGAAAGGTACTGTAGAGCAGACATGGACTTCAGGGCAAAGTCCGATGCTCGGAGGTCACAACAAAAGCCGCAGCCGAGGCCTCAACCAAGGGAAAACAACCCTCGCCAAGAACAAAACAATATCGGTGCCATCAACAAAGCAGTACACTATGATGACCAGAGACGGGACACTCAACCTCTGAGCAACCAAACCCCTCAAGGCTTGCCACAACCGCCGGATCAACGGAACCAGCAAAAGGATCCTGCGAAAATGTATTGTCATTTTTGTGGTCTTGGAAAGGGGCACACTACCAAACAATGTGAATGCTTCGCCAAAGGAAAAGAGTACCAGGAGTCCAAAAAAGCCGCTTCGGCAGACAACCGAACCATCAATCACACCAGGAAACCAAATTTCCACCCCCCAAATCCTCCATACCTTTATACCCCCATAAACTACGACCTACCCTCGCAACAACCCATGTACGCACACCACCCACATTACAACCAAACCTCTTACCAGCCAACCGTGATCCCACAACGCCAAAACCCACTTTACACAGTCACATACCCAACAACCCCCCCAAAACCAAACCCCAACCACCCAACAAGTCAACAATGCTCTACCACCACGACCACCAATACCCGCATTACCAGCGCCTCAACCCGTAAAATCCGAAGCCCAGAACCAAACAACCATCAACAACCCAACATCAACCTTCGGTGTAATACTAGCTATCACCGGGGGCTCAAATGAAGACCATGGCAACAAAAGGCAAAGAAAGGAACATGCCAGACGAGTACACCATGTAGCCGTCGAAGGACCTCACAAATTCGGTCGATGGTCTCACATTCCTATAACCTTCGACACCAGTGACATGAAATTGAGAGATTACCCTCATACCGACGCTATGGTGATCGAGACCAATCTGGCAGGGTGGACAGTTACTAAAATTCTGGTTGATACAGGAAGCTCCGCGGACATCCTGTTCGCCTCAACCTTCGACAGCATGAAGCTTGACAGGAACCTCCTGCAACCTGCTGACAACCCTCTATACGGCTTCGGCGGTCAACAAGTCAGAGCTGTCGGTAAAATATCGCTGCCCGTGACCTTCGGCGGCCAAATGAACTGCAGAACCGAGCACATAACTTTCGATGTCGTCGACATGTTTTATCCGTACAATGCAATATTCGGCCGAGGGGTCACTAACGCATTCAACGTAGTCATTCACCCCGCTTACCTATGCATGAAGCTCCCCGCTCCGAAGGGGGTGGTTGCAGTATATGGGGACCAAGACATTGCAAGGGCAGCCGAGGGAACTGTAGCACTAGGGCAACGTAATGTCCACAACTTATCCAAGCCTCAAGCTACAGACCTCAGCATCGAAGGTGAAATTTGCACTGACAAAGCAAGGGTATCAGCCAAGGAAGAGACCAAACAAGTCCAACTTTTCGAGGGCAACACCGGAAGAAAGGTGTTTATTTCAGCCAACCTAGATCCCCAATCAGAAAACAACCTCGTCTTTTTCCTCAAAGAAAACTCCGACACCTTCGCCTGGTCCGCAGAAGACCTAAGAGGGGTGAACAGGACCCTGATAGAGCACAGCTTAAACATCAAGCCAGGCTATCGCCCGGTCAAACAAAAGCTTCGCAAAATGTTAGAAGAAAGGAAAGAGGCAGCGAAGGCTGAGGTAAAAAAGCTTTTGGACGCAGGTGTCATCCGCCCAGTCAAGTACCCAACATGGCTCTCAAACGTGGTCCTAGTACAGAAAAAGAACAAGAAGTGGCGAATGTGCGTAGATTTCACGTGTCTAAACAAGGCTTGTCCGAAGGATGATTTCCCCCTCCCCAACATAAGCACCTTGGTTGACAGAGCAGCCGGATGCCAAATGCTATCTCTACTCGACTGCTTCTCAGGATACCACCAGATATGGATGAATGAAGAAGATGAGGAAAAAACAAGTTTCATCACACCTTCGGGAACCTTTTGCTTCCGAAGGATGGCAGAAGGCCTAAGAAACGCAGGATCAACCTTCGCTCATATGACATCTGAGGTCTTCAAAGATGAACACTCCGTCTCCGCTTATGTCGATGATCTGGTTGTCCAAAGCGAGTTAAAAGAAAACCACATTTCAGACTTATCAAGAGTATTCAGCAACCTCCGGTCCGCTGGATTAAAACTGAACCTCGAAAAGTGTGTCTTCGGGGTAAGCGAAGGAAAACTGCTGGGCTGTATCGTCTCCGCAAGGGGAATCGAAGCCAACCCCGACAAGATTGATGCTATTATCAATATGGAACCCCCGACAACCAAAAAAGCAGCTCAGCGTTTATTAGGCCGATTGGCAGCTCTCAGCAGATACATCTCCAGATCAGCCGAGCGAGGGTTACCTTTCTTTGAAACTTTCAGAAGCACTGCACCATTCAATTGGGGCCCCCGGTAGTAGAAAGCCTTCGAAGATCTAAAAAAGTATCTCACCAACTTGACTGTTTTAACCAGCCCAAGCAAAGGGGACCTGTTACTGCTGTATGTCGCAGCCTCGCCTCATGCAGCGAGCGCAGTCTTAATCAAAGAATTGCACGAGAACAACAGAACCAGGCAAGCCCCAATATACTACGTATCAGAAACCCTCGAAGGGCCCAAACGAAATTACTCAGAGCTTGAGAAGATAGCGTACGCAGTGGTCATGGCATCAAGAAAGCTCAAGCATTATTTCCAAGCTTACGAAATCCATGTACCTTCGGCTTTTCCCCTCGAGAACATTTTCAAAAACAACGAGGCAGCCGGAAGAATAGCTAAATGGGCAGTTGAACTCAACAGCTACGCCCTAACCTTCGTCGGTCGAACAGCAATCAAATCTCAGGCGCTAGCAGATTTCATAGCTGAGTGGACCCCAGACCCTCGCAAAGATGAACCTCAGCAAGACCCATTTTGGACTGTATATGTCGATGGAGCCTGGGGTGCAACTGGCGCAGGGGCCTCAGCCATTCTTGTCTCGCCTTCCGGGTCCAAGCTAAGATACGCAAGAAGACTTGACTTCAAATGTACAAACAACTCCGCAGAATACGAAGCCGTGATATTAGCTCTCTCAAGGCTTCGGTCATTGTCAGTCCGAAGGGCAGTCATCAACACAGACTCACAGGTCATCGCAGGGCACATTGAGAAAAATTACAAGGCAAAAGACCCTGAGCTGCAAAAGTACTTTCAACATGTCCGAAGGTTAGAGTCCTTTTTCCTCGGCATATCAGTAAAAGCAATACCAAGGTCAAAAAATAGCGAAGCAGACTGCCTAGCTAAAGCAGCAGGAAAACAATTACAGCTACCGCCCGATGTATTCCACGAAGTTGCGACCCAATCAGCTTTCGAAACCTTCGAAAAGAACGCCAAGTTGATCAGTGCAATCTAGAATGAGGACTGGAGGGCACCGATCATTGCCTATATCAAAGGGCTCCACGAACCTAACTCCAAAGAAGAAGAAAACAGGCTAAAACAAAGAACACGAGGGTATAAGATTGTGGACAACATACTGCACAAAGCTTTAGTAACCTCACCATGGCTCAAATGCGTCCCACAGTCAGAAGGAAATGACATTCTCAAGCTCATCCACGAAGGCATCTGTGGTTCACACAACGGCCCAAGGGCATTAGTTGGAAAACCTTTCAGGCAAGGCTTCTACTGGCCGACAGCGCTAAGAGACGCAGAAAACATCGTCAAACATTGCGAGGGTTGTCAATTAATGGCAAAAAACCAAAATGCCCCAGGGGCTCCTACAACTCTCATATGCCCAACATGGCCTCTGCAAAGGTGGGCAATGGACCTCGTGGGCCCACTACCGACAGCTCCAGGAAACCTTCGCTACGCGGTGGTAGCAGGTGGAGTACTTCACAAAGTGGATTGAAACAAGACCATTGTCCTCCATCACCTCCCTCGCAATAAAAAAGTTCTTCTGGCAATAGATAGTTTGTCGATTCGGCGTCCCCAAACATCTAACCGTCGACAACGGCACCCAGTTTGACAGCGAAGTTGTCAAAGAATTCTGCACACAAATCGGAACAATCTTATGCTTCGCCTCAGTTCGGCACCCTCAATCCAACGGCCTAGTTGAAGGAGCCAATGCAACGATTTTCCAAGCCATATCCAAGAAATTGCAAGGCAGGCCCAAGGGAAAGTGGGCGGAAGAGCTAACCTCGGTCACATGGTCTCACAACACCTCGGAAAGCAGAGCCACCAAATTCACACCTTTCAAGCTCCTGTTTGGGGAAGAGGCTGTGCTACCAGAAGAATTGAAGCACGAATCACCAAGAACAACCCTCGAACCAGATGAAAAAAGCCAGTTGCTCGATAAAGACCTACTCGAAGAAACAAGATGCAACGCAGTGCACAACCTTCGCAAGTATCAAGAAGAAACCAAAAAATGGAGAGACAAAAAGGTCAGAATCAAAGACTTGCAGAAGGGTGACCTCGTTCTCATCCGAAAGCAAAACGCCAGCATGGCGGGGAAGTTTCAGCCAAAGTGGACAGGTCCATACCTGATAACAGAATGCAATCGCCCTGGCTCTTTCCACCTCTCTGACAGCGAGGGAAACATCCTGCCTCACACCTGGAACATCGATGACCTTCGCAAATACTACCCATAGCGGAGCCTTAGCGAGCCCTCGCAGTGTGTAATTTATTATTTTATTTATGTTTCTTCCATCTCTATGAATGTAACAAAAACAAAAGGAGCTGCACTCTTTTTCCTTATGAAGGGGCGTAAGGTTTTTTAATGAGGCAGTATCCAAATCCTTAATACAGGCTAGAACCCCCGAAAAAGTGAAAGGTCCAAGTTTTTATTTACAAACATCGAAAAAAGCAGCTCTTCTTCAAAGAGCGCTATAATCGATGGAAACCCTTTAAGATTGCCTCAAAAAACAACCTTTTTTCGAAGCAAACTTCACCTCCACCTAAGATAAGGGGAGGCGCGAAGTCCAAAAAAGTAGAGCACCCTCGCAGGGCTCGGAAAAGAAGCAAACTTCACCTCTACCTAAGATAAGGGGAGGCGCGAAGTCCAAAAAAGTCGAGCACCCTCGCAAAACACGCTAGGGGCTCGCAAAAGAAGCAAACTTCACCTCTACCTAAGATAAGGGGAGGCGCGAAGTCCAAAAAAGTCAAGCACCCTCGCAAAACACGCCAGGGGCTCGCAAAAGAAGCAAACTTCACCTCTACCTAAGATAAGGGGAGGCGCGAAGTCCAAAAAAGTCGAGCACCCTCGCAAAACACGCCAGGGGCTCGCAAGAAGCAAACTTCACCTCCACCTAAGATAAGGGGAGGCGCGAAGTCCAAAAAAGTCGAGCACCCTCGCAAAACACGCCAGGGGCTCACAAAAGAAGCAAACTTCACCTCCACCTAAGATAACGGGAAAGGCGAAGTCTAAAAAAGTCGAGCATCCTCGCAAAACATGCCAGGGGCTCGCAAAAGAAGCAAACTTCACCTCCACCTAAGATAAGGGGAAAGGCGAAGTCCAAAAAAGTCGAGCATCCTCGCAAAACACGCCAGGGGCTCGCAAAGAAGCAAACTTCACCTCCACCTAAGATAAGGGGAGGCGCGAAGTCCAAAAAAGTCGAGCACCCTCGCAAAACACGCCAGGGGCTCGCAAAAAAAGCAAACTTCACCTCCACCTAAGATAAGGGGAAAGGCGAAGTCTAAAAAAGTCGAGCATCCTCGCAAAACATGCCAGGGGCTCGCAAAAGAAACAAACTTCACCTCCACCTAAGATAAGGGGAAAGGCGAAGTCCAAAAAAGTCGAGCATCCTCGCAAAACACGCCAGGGGCTGGCAAAGAAGCAAACTTCACCTCCACCTAAGATAAGGGGAGGCGCGAAGTCCAAAAAAGCACAACAAGAAAGACCAAATCCACCACCACCATTTACCACAAGAAGCGTGCCTCGCTAAAAAAGAAAGGGGGCGCCGCTGTTTTTAACTAAACATCTCAGTTTAACGAAACGCGAGCCTCGCTAAAAAAAGAAATGGGGCGTCGCTGTTTTTTACTAAACATCTCAGTTTAACGAAACCCGAGCCTCGCTAAAAAAGAAAGGGGGCGTCGCTGTTTTTTGCTAAACATCTCAGTTTAACGAAACGCGAGCCTCGCTGAAAAAAAGAAAGGGGGCGTCGCTGTTTTTTACTAAACATCTCAGTTTAACGAAACGCGAGCCTTGCTAAAAAAGAAAGGGGGCGTCGCTGTTTTTTGCTAAACATCTCAGTTTAACGAAACGCGAGCCTCGCTAAAAAAAAGAAAGGGGGCGTCGCTGGTTTTTACTAAACATCTCAGTTTAACGAAACGCGAGCCTCGCTAAAAAAGAAAGGGGGCGTCGCTGTTTTTTGCTAGACATCTCAGTTTAACGAAACGCGAGCCTCGCTAAAAAAGAAAGGGGGCGTCGCTGTTTTTTGCTAAACATCTCAGTTTAACGAAACGCGAGCCTCGCTAAAAAAGAAAGGGGGCGTCGCTGTTTTTTACTAAACATCTCAGTTTAACGAAACGCGAGCCTCGCTAAAAAAGAAAGGGGGTGTCGCTGTTTTTTGCTAAACATCTCAGTCTAACGAAACGCGAGCCTCGCTAAAAAAGAAAAGGGACATTCCTGTTTTTTGCTAAACATCTCAGTCTAACGAAACGCGAGCCTCGCTAGAAAGAAAGGAGGTGTCGCCGTTTTCACTAGAAGCATCTCCGCCAAAACCAAAGAGCGAGCCCTGCCCATCAACAAACAACATCACCAAAAAAGGCCGCGCAGTAGACGAGCCTCGCTTAGATCCAACCAAGACTCAAATCCATCACCAAAATACACAAACGAACCACTCAACCATGAAAATAGGTATACAGTGCTCTCGTTCTTCTACAAAACAGCCTCGCAATGACAAAAAAAACACAAACCACTGAAAAGCCACCAAAATTACAAAGCATCATCACCTCCCTCAAGTAACATTACACCTTCATGACCTTCGTAGGCTTCCTCTAATCCTGCTTCTACCGGGACAATGGCCCCCACAACAAAGGAGCTGCAGGAACAATTGGCAGCTCCCCGGGTAAAACGTTCGCCCTATACATGTATCTACGCCCTACTTAACTAATTTCCAAAGGTTCCTCCTTCGGAATAACAAGCGATCCATCTGAACCCACATCAAGTTTGCTTCGTCCAAACAAGTAGTCCAAAGCTGCATTCTCATCAATATCATCATCAAAGACAGTTTGCGAGGACAAAGAAGAACCAAACAAATCACGGGTGGCCTGCCGGTCAGTAAAGTCCGCTTCGCGCCAAAAATGGCTCGACCTGCTATTTTTCAAATCGTACCTCCGCACTTTCGACCACCAAAAACGCTCGAAGGTCAACGAGGGATGTTTTAGCTAAGCACGAGCGCACGATTCGCCAGTCATAAAAGTATCTTGATAGTTAAGCGTCAGTGGCATCACGTCAAACACTTCTAGCATGGTTCCGTCAGGAACCTGCATTTACACAAAATAGGAAAGTGTCACAGCGTCATTAAGTTTATACAACCTCCACACCTTTTTACAAAATAACTCTCTCGCCCCAGAAACCATAAGTTCACACCTGCCCGGCCTCCCCGCGCTCATCATCAGCCACAGCTTCGTCAATGGTAACATCCAGACCTCCGCCACTGGCAGCACCCGAGCCTTCAGCAGGCGCCTTTTCCATCGCCGCCATTTCAACAACAGCTTCCTCAATGCTCGGTGCGTTCTCAACCAAGGCTTCAGCCTCGACAGGTGGAACCTCCGCAGCGCTGGGCACATGAATGACTTCGGAGCCACCACCAGCATCAATAGTCGGTGGCGGCGAGGGCATTGCATCCTTCTGAGCCTGCAAGGAAAAATAAAGGACAAGACCTCAAAAATCAAACACCAAACCCTTCATCACCATAACAAACCCAAAAAACCACAATTTTACCAAAAAAAACAACAACACACACTAACCTGACGGGTAGCCTCAGCAGCTTCTTCGAAGGCAAGAGCTCGGCCGCCACCAGCAATCCAAAACTTGCGAAGCAATCGCATCGCACAGTTCCGAACATCGGCGTCATCAACCTTCATCCGGCGTACCTTGTCAACCGACGAAAAGGCATGATTTGGCCTTTTGACTTTGCGAAGGTGTTCGCAATCCGCTTGACGAAGTGTGCTGGCCATCGCCAAAGCTCCGGCATAGCCACCAAAGTCAGCCGCGTTGCCAACCAACGAGCTAAAGACGTCCAGCTCATTACTCAGCCAACCTTCAAAGGCCTCTGCGTTAGTTGCAGGCAGCGGCTCCCCGGCAGAACCTCCGGCTTCGGTCAAGCATGCATCTATCTTATTTTTAACCTTCCCCATGCTTTCGTGCCAAGCGTCGGCTTGGGCAGCCAGATCCGTGGACAGCTCTTCTATGCGCTCGTTCGCAGCCAACAAATCCTGATCCTTTTGCTGGCTAGCAGCCAGGAGCTCCGCGTTGCTATTCGCAACCTCCTGCGCTTCCTCTCGCGATTTCTTAACTTTCTCCAAAGCAGCTTTGAGCTCAATCTCTTTGTTTTCCAAACTGCGCCGAAGCTTCTTGTTGTCTTCCTCAACCTTCGACAACCGGTCATTCAAATAGTGTAAATTGTAACTCGCCCTCCGGCGAGCCGAACGGTTGAGGAGCATTAACTCTGCCACCTTGACATCCATATCATCTTGAAAATCATCCAGAGGTTGATTAGCCAACCGAAGTTCCGCCTCCGGAAGACAAACCCGGTTAAAGACCCGACCAAGAAAACGCCTCTCCTCCGAGGTACTTTGCAGATGGCACTCGCGGAGGTCCGGACTTGTGAAAAGCTCCGTTGCCGGATCGGTAACTCCAACCTTCGCAGCAAAATAATGGAGTGAATAACGGCTAGCCTCGCCGTAAGGCCTCTTGCCCGGATTCCTCTCTGACTCGAGGTCACCACCAACCTCGACACCATCAACCCAGATGTGGGACCCAGCAAATTTAGGCACCGATCCTCGCTCCGGACTCTCAGTCTCGAGGTCGAGCATCAATTCATCAATACGGCGCGTCGCCTCAGCATCAGCGCTCGAGGAAGCAACAACTTTCCCACGATCATCCCTTTCCGAAGCACTTTCATCATCAGAGCTGCCCTCGCCACTGGAGGTATCACTAGACTCGTCAGATGAGCCGTCCTCAGTTCCCACCTCCTTTTCAGCCTCCTCCTCCTCCTCCTCCTCTTTCTCCCCATCATCGGAGGCACCTTCGTCATCCAAAATCTGGATCAACGCACTGATCCCGCCAATGCGGGGCACCCGTCCACCACCCTTACTGACATCTCGGCCACTTGGGACTATGGCCGAGGAAGAGGAAGTGCCAACAACACCCGAACTAACAGCGACCTTCGTCGCAAGCACCTTCGCCCGGCCACCAGCGCCGCCACGGCCACGGCCACAACCCCTCTTCGGCCGTGAAATGATTTCTTTCTCCCCCGCAGCAAGATGTTTCCTCTTTTTCGGTGCATCCTCGCTCGACGGAGCGGGCCAATCTGCATACTGGATATCAAGAGCGTCGAATAGCCTGTTAACTCGACCTCCGCTACCTATCGAGCTGTGGATAGCTTTAATCTCCAATGTCGATAGCTTCCCAACAAGCTCCTCCGCCCACTGCTGCACACGCTTATAAACAGCCTCGACCCCATCCTCTCGCCTGGGAAACTTCTTGAGAACATTTTCCCAGACCTTGTTCAAATCCACCTTCGGTTTCTTCAGACCCTTACTCTGGTACTTGGGGTCATCCTCAACCTTGAACCATACCTGCTTTCGGCTAAGAGGCCAAATCTTAGCACATCAGTACTCCTCAACCAAGTCGCGGGCGCACTGAGAGCGTGCGACAACCCTCAAACAGTCAACAGCCACGTGCGCCTCGGTGTCCATCTTGGCCTCGGCGCTAACATCACCGAGAGGTGGGAGCTCGCCACAAAGATCCACCGCACCACCTAGCTTGTAGTAAAACTAAAATTCCTGCCATCCGCTAGTCCACTTGTTCTTCTGGGCCTGCACCGGCAGCTCTGACCCGGCACGATGGCAGAATGTGTACACAACAAATTGACCAAGACGGGTGTTACCTTCACCATAGTCAATCTTCCGAGGTTGCATATGGACACGGTGAGTGCGAATAAAACCCTCGATGTGCGGGGCAATGCCCTGAGAACGGCACGCCCACACATACACCGACATCTTCGTAAAACACAAAGGCATCAGTTCATGAAACTTCAGGTTGAACCTTTGAAGAACCGAGGTCACAAAGGAAACAACCGGGAAGCGAAGGCCAGCCGAAAAGAATTCTTCAAACACCACAATCTCATTTGCATCTGGCTTTGGAACAGTATCCCCGCTGCTAGTCCTCGCCTTTCCCTCCTCAATCCACCCTCGCTTAACATATACCGCTAAATCAGAACTACAAACACGGCTTAGCCCAAACTCAAAGGTCACCCCCTCATCTGCAGCGGAGGGAGAAATAACCCGAGCCGTTTGCTTAGACCTCGCCATCGCTCAAAATGGGAACCCAACGAAGCTCCAAACCAACAACCCTCGAAGCTAGACAAAGTCAACCTTCGCAACAAGAAATGCGCAGCAGCAGGTTGGCTACGGCAAAAGGAGGGCACGAGCTCAAATCCCCCCACCTACCTCTTCTATTTATAGGCCAAGAGGCGGGCTCACCCACCCGACAAAGTCGGCATGACAACCGAAAAACACGGCGCAAAAAACAAAACGGGCTTCAACAGTACAACGGCCCAGCCCAAAGCAGCCGCGAGCGTCGCTGCCAAGGGTCTCGTTACATTTCCCGTCGAAGAGCGTTGCTTGGGCCTAAATTCTGTTCTTTAGATCCAAGGCAACGAGGGGCTACTGTTGGGGGAGAGGACCCTCGGCAGTGGCGCCGCGCGGGCTGGTGCCAAAAACAACCCTCGCGTGATCAACATATCCTCGCGAGACCTCCCTCCTCTTCGGGATCGTTTTCCTGACCTCCAAACAAAGGTCCGACCCTCGATGCTTTTTTTGCACTCCTCGCAGGTTAAGGGCTGACGAGAACGCGGTAGGCGACCCTCGTTGGACTACCGAAGCCACTCCGTCTGAAGTGTTGGGCCCTGGCAAGCGGCGAAGGAGTGCTGGCCCGAGGGCAAGCGAAGTCGAGGGTCAGATCTATTTTCTTCTCTCGAAGGTGAACAGAACCAGGTGGCGGCGGGCAGGAGGAAGACTAGCTAGGGTTTCCGCCTCAGCTGTGTTTTTATGGTTTTGCCCTTCCTCCATGCGTGGAGTCGAGGAATCTTTTCTGTACCCTTTTGTAATTAGACCCGTGCCCCTTGGTACTCCCTATAAATACCAAGGGGTGAACAGTGTAAGAGGCAGGATTTTTTGGGAATAGAGCCACAGCAACACTGTCCCAGTTTCTCAACATTCACTATTGTTTCCGACGCTTGGCCACCTTCGCCACACACCTGCACAAGTGCGGAGGTGGGGCAAGTGTGTCTCCAATAGCGAGAGTATGAGAACTTTCGACACATGCCTAACGAGAGCATAGAAAGTTTATTCGCTCGCTTTCAGGTGATTGTCAATAGGATGAGGGCTAACAAGGAGTTGTTGCCTTTCGACGATCATGAGAGGGCTCTCAAGCTTTCACACAGTCTCGATCGATCGGTGTGGGACTCTAAGGTTCAGGCGATCATCGAATCACCTAACTATGAGACTCTCACGTGCGACGAGCTCTTTACTAAGCTCAAGTCAAGTGAGATTGACGCCATGGCTAGGGCTTCTTATGAAAATCCTTCTGGGCCATCGATGGCTTTGCTTTCTGGCTCTTCTGCTAACCCCTCTGGAGACTTTGCATTATCATCTCTTCTTTCTGTCATAGAGGAGGAGCTGGAGTTCATGGCGGACGACGAGTTGGCCCTGCTTGCCAACCGGTTCTCGCGGTTTCACAACAACCGCATAAACTGTCGCCGCGGAGGAGGACGTGGTGGCTGCTACGAGTGTGGAGGCTCGGACCACTTCATCGCCAATTGCCCGAAGAAGAACAAGCAAGCTTTCGGCAAGGTGGATAATGGCCACAAGTATGACTCCAGCAAGCGCAAGGACAACTACATCCCCGCCAAGCACAAGCGGAGAGGCGGCTTCAACAAGGAGTACATCAAGGAGAAGTACTTGGAGAAGGCCCAGGCTAAGCAGCGTGCTTTCTTTGCCACGCTCAGCGACGTCGATGACTCGGATGACGACTCCGCTGCATCAAGCGATGATGAGTCCGAGAAGAAGAAGAAGATCGAGGACAAGTTGAACGGTCTCTGTTTCTTCGCCGACAACGAGGGCTTATGCACCATGGACCTCGGCGATGAGGTCAACAGCGAGCTAGAGGAGAACCCTCAGAATGACGACAACGACGACGACACCTCCCAGGTATCATAGACCCCCGATGAGCTTTCTGCTGAGGTCGATAAACTTACTGCTGCCCTCCTTAGTCAAGATAAGCTGCTTAGGTGTGCTGCTAGAAAGAGGAAGGAGTTTAGGCAGAAGTGGGAGGATGCGGTGAAGGAGCTTGAGTCTATCAAGTCCACTGTTGTCGTGACTGAGAAGGATGAGTGTGAGATGTGCTCCAAGCACATGACTGACCTTCTCACTTTGAGGGGGAAGTATGTTGCTTTGGTTGGAGAGGTGGATGAGCTTAGGGCTAGACCCATGTTGCTGGGTGCGTGCAAGTCTTGTGCAGGCTTGCAATCCGAGTTGGCAGAGAAGAATGCCAAGATTGTGTCTCTTGAGAAGGCCAGCTTTGATAGCACTTGTGTGTCTAGACGCACTTTGCGTGAAGGTTTGGAGATGGAGATTGCAAATGTGAAGCATGACAAGATGCAAACCGAGGAAGAAAACACATACCTTCAGACCATTTGTCATGGGTGTCTAGTGGTGAGCCGCAGCTTGGGATGATGATTGCCTAATTCAAACGTGTTGCTGGAGGTCCTGGTGTTGGTTTTGCTCATGGTGTGGAGAGTGCTACATCTTTTGGGAAGGTTGGATAGTTTAGTGGTCTTAAGCCAAGTGAGAAGCCAAACTCCACCACTACTCCCAAACTAACCAAGATTCCACCCAAAGAGCCTCTCAAGCCGAACACCAAAGATGGAGTGTTTGTGGAACCTCCAAGAGCTCCACCCAAGAAACAGACATGGGCTCCAAAACCAAACCACCTCAGGAACAAGCTAGGCACTATGCCACCAATCCATGAGGAGCTCATGCCACAAAAGAACCAAGTGATCCACACCCAATACCATGAGTATCAACAACCCCCTATGAGAGCGGTGAGGTACCACTGTGAGCACTGTGGGAGAGATGGACACTTGAGGGAGTTTTGCTTTCGGCGCAAGAGATAGGAGCGTCGTGCAAAGGAGATGAACAACTCGGACATGTACCATCCTTTCCATGATGTACATGCGCCGAAGGCTCAAAGGAGAGCTGCTAGGCCTAGAGGTCCAATGCCTCAAGGTCCTAGGCCGCAAGGAGGACTTGCCCGACGGGATCCTGTTTTTGTAGGCTATGGACCCCGTGGCGGTGGCTTTGTTGTTGAGCGTTACCCCCCCATCGCGTTTTGACTATCGTGCTGGATGCTCTTCCCTCAGCGGACCACATTTTCCTATACGTGGTGATCGCTTTCCCCGTAGGTGTGCTAGGAATGGTTTTGCTACTAACCGTTTTTTTGAGCAGCTGGCCCAACACTGGTACACTTCCCATTTTACTCACCCTAGTGTTGGACCGTCTGCTCACCCTATGTCTTTTTATTGATGTAGGTAAAATGATTGGAGGACATTTGGTTGGTGGATTCTGGGTGCTCAAGGCATTTGATCAGAAACGCCAAGTGGTTCTCCAGTCTTAGTCCTGTTGTCGGAAAGGAGTTTATCACCTTCGGTGACAATAGCAAAGGTAAAGTGTTGTCTCATGGGTCGGTGCGAGTTAATGAGCACTTTGTGTTGCGTGATGTTGCTCTTGTTTCGAACTTGCATTTTAATCTTCTTTCTGTTTTGCAACTCTTTGATGATGACTATGAGATTCGATTTATGCCGAATCTCAGTCGTATTTTAGATCCTCAGGGCAATCTTGTGTGTTTGATTTCTCCCTTTGGGAAAGTCTTTCGAGCGAAATACTCGAAGTCAATTGGAATTTCTCGTTGTCTTGTGGCTGGACCTTCCTCCTTTGATCTTTGGAAGTGGCATAGGAGACTAGGTCACTTGAGCTTCGAGTTACTTGCAAGGCTTAGTTCACTTGGCTTAATCCGAGGATTGCCCAAGTTGTGCATGGAGAAGGATCTTGTTTGCCATTCTTGTAGACATGGGAAAATGGTAGCCGCTCCCCACCATCCGGAGGTTATGACTAAGCGCCCTATAGAGCTTTTACACATGGATCATGTTGGCCGGCTCGGGTGAGCTCGGTCGGGGGGAAGTGGTATGTGCTTGTTGTTGTTGACGACTTTTCGAGATATTCGTGAGTTTTCTTTTTAGCAGAGAAAACTGAGACTTTTGCTTTTACTCGCAATCTGATTTTGCGACATCAGAATGAGTTCCCTAAGAACTCGATGAGAGCTATTCGTAGCGATAATGGTTCCGAGTTTAAGAACTTGGATTTTGAGAAGTTTTGTAACTCTTTGGGTTTAGAGCATTAGTTTTCTTCCCCCTACACACCGCCACAAAATGGTGTTGTAGAGAGGAAAAATCGGACACTTTGGAGATTGCCAGGACGATGCTCGATGAGCATAGGACTCCTAGGCGGTATTGGGCCGAGGCTATTAACACTGCATGCTACAATTCCAATTGCATTTTTCTCCGTGCGTTCTTGAAAAAGACTTCTTATGAGTTGCGATTTGGGAAGCAACCCAAAGTGAGTTATTTTAGAGTTTTTGGTTGCCACTGTTTTATACTCAAGAAAGGCAACTTGGACAAGTTTGAGTCTCGCTCTTCCGACGGTGTATTTCTGGGTTATGGTAATCATACTCGTGCATATTGTGTACTTAACCTTGATACTAACCGAGTCTTGGAGACATCTGATGTCACCTTCGACGAGACCATGCATTGTCCTTCTAGATTTGAGCGTGCAGGTGATCACGAGGTTGGTGAAAATCTTTTTGATGATGAGGAAGAAGATGCTGAAAGGATTGATGAACCAGCATTTCCTCCACCTGCTGTGCCGATTGGGTCGACTTCGACCACGACTGCTCGCGGCCCCAACCCGTCTTCTTCCATTACATGGGGGCCATGTGATCCACCACCTCGGGCTATACCACTTGTATCCGAGGAGGCACCAGCTACTGTTGAGGGTGAGGTTACTTTAGAAAGGGAGGCGCCACGACACATTCAGCGCCAACATCCACCACAACAGATGATCGGCGACATCCACGGACGCATCACTCGGTCAAGGTCACAACAAATCTCTCACTTTGCTCATTCTGCATTTGTTGCTGATTTTGAACCCCGAGATGTTGGACACGGTTCATCTGATCCGGATTGGGTCAATGCCATGCATGAGGAGTTAGAAAACTTTGAGAGAAATCGGGTTTGGGTTCTTGTTCCACCTTTCCTCAGTGTCACCCTATTGGTACAAAATGGGTTTTCAAAAACAAACAAGGAGAGGATGGCCATGTTGTGAGAAACAAGGCTAGACTTGTAGCCCAGGGGTATAGTCAGAAGGAGGGGATAGATTATGAGGAGACTTTTGCTCCTGTAGGTCATTTGGAGGCAATTAGGATTCTCTTGGCTTTTGTTGCATCCAAGGGTTTCAAACTTTTTCAAATGGATGTCAAGAGTGTCTTCCTAAACGGCTACATAGAAGAAGTGGTGTATGTGAAACAACCCCCCGGTTTCGAAAATCCCAAGTTTCCAAACCATGTTTTTAAACTTCACAAAGCTTTGTATGGTTTGAAACAAGCCCCTAGAGCCTAGTATGATAGGTTGAAAACCTTTTTGCTTGCTAAGGGTTTTAAAATGGGATGTGTTGATAAAACTCTCTTTCTCTTCAAGCAAGGCAATGATACTCTTTTGGTTCAGATTTACGTGGATGATACCATTTTTGGTGGTTCTTCTAATGCTTTGGTTGCCAAGTTTGCAGATACTATGAGCAGGGAATTTGAGAAGAGCATGATGGGTGAGTTGACGTTTTTCCTCGGGTTGCAAATCAAGCAATCCCGAGAAGGGACGTTTGTGCATCAGGGCAAGTACACCAAGGACATATTGAAGAAGTTCGATATGGGTGACGCCAAGCCTCTTCCAACACCCATGTCGACCACGACGGCCCTGGATGCGGACAAGGCTGGAGAAGCTGTGGACCACAAGGAGTACCGGGATATGATCGGGTCACTGCTGTACCTGACAGCGACACGCCCGGACATTCAGTTCGCGGTGTGTCTTTGCGCGCGCTTTTAGGCGTCGCCGCGTACTTCTCACCGTCAGGCGGTCAAGTGCATTATGAGGTACTTATGTTTCACACCTGAGTTTGGGATTTGGTATTCTGCCTCTTCCACCCTCTCCCTTTGCGGTTACTCGGATGCTGATTTTGCTAGTTGCCGACATGAGCGCAAGTCCACTTTTGGGACTTGTCAGTTTTTGGGTTCTTCCCTTGTATCTTGGTCAGCTCACAAGCAGTCTAGTGTCGCTCAGTCTACCACAGAGGCTGAATATGTTGGTGCGGCTAGCTGTTGTTCCCAGTTGTTGTGGATGATGGCCACTTTGCGTGATTTTGGTCTGAGCTTTTCTCGAGTTCCATTGCTTTGTGACAGCACGAGTGTGATTAGTGTTGCTAAGAACCCCGTGCTGCATTCTAAGACTAAACACATTGATGTGCGCTTTCATTTCTTGCGAGACCACTATGAGAAGGGTGATATCGACCTTCACCATGTCGATACTCATCTTCAGTTGGTAGATATTTTCACCAAGCCTTTGGACCAATCAACCTTTGCTAGGTTGAGAGGTGAGCTTGGTGTGTGTTTCCCCTTTTAGTTGGGGGAAACATTCTGGTTTTTGTATCATAGACTGACTTCTTTTGTTCTGTTTCTATTTAGTTTCTGCATTTCATCATATCTGCATCTTTATCCTTTCGAGCTTCATGTCTATAATCTGTAGAATGAATCTACGCTCTAATTAGTGTATGGTCCGATGATATATGATGATGCTTGTAGCTTAGGCTCTTTTTGATCATTGATACATGTTGTGAGCTGAGTTACTTTTCAGAAATATGAATATGCTTAATTCAAAATTTGAAACAAGTTCACCATTGAGATTGGCAACTAGCATGTGTAGAATATGTTGAAGTCACTTATGCTTTTCATATATGCTAGGTTGCTATGTCTCTAGTTCTGAAACTTTCACTTGCCTGGTGTGTTCATATTCTGTTAATTTTGATCCAAGTCCAAGTAAATTGAAAAGATCGAGATGGGATTACTTGACAACACATCACGGTATCGAGACTGTTTCTCATTGCACATTGAGTCAAACTTGAGCCGTGTAGTGTAAGACCGAAACCGTTGCTTCAAGCTTCTGATTGCTTATGCATAGGCTTAGCTCGGTTGAAAAGTTAGGCAATGTCAAGTTTTCAACCTCTCGCAATCACATGCTGAAATTTCAAACTTGTGTAATCACCGCTGCAACTCCGATAAAATTTTGAAAGCACAAGTCTATGTTTCATTCTATAGCATGATGCTTGAACTTTGCTAGGGGTAGTTCACCTTGTATACATGTTTAGCACTTGTGTAACTTCCTGTCTATACATGTTTTGTGCTATCTTGATGGTGAAACCCTTTCTGAATGGCTTACAAATTCTGCTCACTTTGCTCAGATGTTCATATTTCGTATTCGGTGATCAGTTTGAGCCATTGCTGGTATTTTTTTACTTGTTGTTGAGTCATCAGATCAGCACTCTTTAGAGCATCTATTCTTTCTATCGACTATATACCTGAAGCTGCTAACCTGCATTTGTGACTCATATGCCTTTTGCCTTGTTGTGTGCATTTTCAACTAAGGGGAAGAAATTTGACAAATCATGTCCCTAGTTGTGTGCACTATTGAAGGGGGAATTTTGCTTGCTTGTTTTATTTGACAAGTTTTGTTGGTCAATTTGTTCAGAGTGTATTTCAATTGGTTCAGAGCGTTTTTTAGCTAGTTGTGTTGAGCCTTTGCCTCTTTCGGGAGGGACCAGTTGATTTACAAAGTTTTTGGGTTTCTTGCTCTGAACTTCTCGCTAGCGGTGTTGAGCCCGTTCTGCCTCTTCTTGAGGGCTACCTTTGCTTTGCTTGGTTGCATCGAGCCGTTGCCCATGTCTTTGGGAACCAAGTTGTTTCGCTCACTCCATTTGACTTCTCTTGGTTTTGCTTTGCTTCTAGTCGATTGGTTGATTTCGCTTCCTTCTTCCTTCTTTCTTCTACCTTCATATGATTTGTTTTGGTAGTTGACAATGCACTCATCAAGGGGGAGATTGCGGATACATGGGGTATGCCGGATCTTGAGATGATGAGTGATTGTCAACTGGTATGATGCGCATGTTCTTTGGCTTGTGTTGTACAGGTGTCAAGCACAGAGACGGTGATCGAAGGCAAGGTGAAGGTCAAGTAGAGACGCGTCGTGCTGATGGACCCGGAGCGGTGAATGGTGGACGTGAGGCTTGGACTGACGGACCGGTGGCCAGAGGATCGACCGTGGTGGCTGACAGCCTGGGACAACGACAAGTGAAGACTTGCGGGTGGACGGGGTGCACGGGCGGTGCATCCCTCTACGGTGTCGGTTTGGTGGTTGAGCCACAGAAAAACCACCGAGTGGACGGTTTCCAGGTTTGGGCCTCAAAACCTAGGTGCGGCCGGTTTCCGAGTTTGGGCCACAAAACTCGGGCTGAGGACGGTTTCCTGGTTTGGGCCTCAAAACCTGGGCGCTGGCGGGTTTCTGAGTTTGGGCCACAAAACTCAGGCTACGGATGACAGGTTTCCCGGTTTTGGCCTCAAAACCGGGGGGGAGGTCCGTGAAAAGGACGAGCGGCGCTTGGCGGCACGTGGCGGCATCCGGTGAGGTCGTGTCGAGGCGAAGCTATCCGATGTGCGAGCGTCGCCGTCGGATCAACATCAACTTGAGTTGGTCAAGAATACCCTTAGGGTTAGCCTACTCGCTCATTAGCAGTAGGGGTAGAAGGGGAATAATTGTATTAGGCTATATTAGGAGAGGCAACCCCTCCCTCCAGACTATCTCAGTCATTGCTATTTTCATTATAGGGTTTCCTGCTCTCCCAATCCCTGCTGTAGCTACTGAGATCCACAGAGACGGTGAACAATACCTCTGTGTATTTGGATTTTGCGGAAACGGGACCGGATTCCCGTTGTCTCCTTGTGGGGACAAATTTCGGCTGGCAATCGTGATTGTGATTAGCGTTTTGAACTTGTTCTTCGCATTCTTCTTTTCTTCACGATTTTCCCATCACTCGATCTCCCTCCTCGCTATGTCTTTTTCGAATCCACTTGAATCAACTTGTTCTTTGATGTGAGGAGAACATTTCCACCGAAGGAATTCATCTCTACGCTCACGAACATGTAGATTGGGTCGATTCCAATTTCGTGGCAACTTTTTCGTTCCTACACCTTCCTTTTTGATTTCCCAGAGTTTTATTTGATTTGAGTGGATGATTTCTTGGGGATAGTCTCCCAACTACCTCGTGATCATCTTCTACAATTTTGGGATCGAGGGTTTTTTATTTGGATTGAATTTGGGGAGATTTGGGAGAAGCGCGATTGAAATCGCCCTACCTGAGTGGTCGCGGACAGTCCGCCACTCAGGGCATAGACAGTCCGCGCGTTGGGGCTGAGCCAGACCAGTGGCCGGGCGCCTCGACATCATTGGCTCGGGACACCGGCGGACAGTTTGTCGTACTGAGGCGCGGACAGACCAGGACCGAGCAGTGGGTTTTCAGCAGCAGTGCTGTTTTGCTCTTTCGACCGACGGACAGTCCGCCACCAGAGCCTGGACAGTCCGCCATAGGGCAGACAGTCCGTGGTTGGGACCGCGGACAGTCCGGGAATTGGCTGAAGCTTGCGTTTTAGTGCGTCTGCTCTCCCAACTTTTCCGCTTCGTTTTTGGACTTCTTGTTTGCTCCTAGAGTTCACCTAGGAACCCCTCTAGGTATCTTTGCTACTTGTTAGCATAGGTATTTGGAGATTTGTTGACATAGCGTTTCATCTATGTTCGGGAGTCGGTTTTTGGGGTTGAACTTGAGTCGGAGTTTTTGGTGTTTTGCTTGCTCTTGTTTGGTGGTTCCTCGCTGTGATCCTAGGGATCATCCACCCTCTTCCAAGGGTCGTGGGCATTATGTTTGCACTCATAGTTTTTGGGGGTTGATTTGTCAGGACAAAAGCCAGAATATCGAAAGAAATTTTTAGGCTCCCATTCACCCCCCCTCTGGTCGCTTTCTGGTAGCATTCTCGGTCCTTCATAATCTCGTTGTTGTCTCGTGGGTTTGAGACACGGCTGAAATTGGAATCAATTTGTGTTTTGCTCTTGTGTTCTTCGTGTTTTGATTTTCACCCTGTCGGAGATTTGCCTTGTTCTCCCTCTCCGAGAGATGATTTGCGATTCCATTTGAATCAGATTATTCTACGTCGTGAGTTCTTTCTTTTCACCGAAGGATTTCTCCTCTAACCTCACGACCACGTAGATCGGGCCAAAATCGCGTTCGTTCTTCGTTCTTCCCCCTTTTTCTAGTGTTCTTCGGATTTCTCTCGATTTACTTGGTTTGGTGCGATGATTTCTTAGGATTAGCACCCCAATACAAAGAGGAACACTAGGGATAAGTTTGATCAAAGCCCCTATCGATTTGGTGAAGGTTGATTCATTTTTGTGTTTGATGTGTGCTGATTTTGCCTTCTCTAGGCGTTGGCGGACAGTCTGCCACCCCAGGCGCAGACAGTACACCCTTGGGGTTTTGTCCAGGCAGAATCGACCTGCTCGGCACTGTTCTCGGTCGTGTGACCAGCGGACAGTCCAGGAACTGGTCATGGACAGTCCGGGACTGATCCAGAACTGTTCCAGATCAGTTCTGTTTTGGGTCTTTTGCCGGTGGATTGTCTAGACCCCCAGTGGCAAACAGTTCGGCCTTTACCAGATAGTCCGGGCGCCTGACGGCGGACTGTTTGGGATCCTGTTGTTTGTGCAGTATTGTTCCGTGGCTTTGACACTTGGTTCTCGAGATTTTCTGGCAGTTTCGCTATAGCTCTAGGACATCTCCTAGGGTATCCACCTACTGGTAGGTCATGAACACACCGGTTGTCTGAGTCTTTGCTTTTGGGGTGATTTTCTGGGACAAGGGGCATCCATTTCATGAGTTGAAATTTGAGGCTCCCATTCACCCCCCCTCTGGTCGCTAATTCGGTCCTTCAATTGGTATCGGAGCCGGTTAAGGATCTTCTCTACCTTAATCGGTTTTGGATCCTAAGGGCGACATGGATCGAGGGAACGATAAGGCTCCCTACTTCGATGGGATGAGCTATCCCTATTGGAAGATTCAGATGCGTGCTTGCCTCAACAGCATCGAATCTTCAGTCTGGTAGATATGCGAGAATGCTGAGTACGAGGTCCTTGCGGCTCATGTGGGTCAGATCCAGATTGACCAGCACGAGGCGAACTCTAAGGCCCGTAATGCTCTTTTGGCCAGCATTTCCCTTCCTGAGTTTGAGCGTGTCTCCGAGCTTGAGACGGCACGAGAGATCTGGATGAAGCTTCAGAGCTATCACGAGGGTACCGTCTAGGTCAAGACCAGACTCTTCGAGACCTACAACCGGGAGTACGAGAACTTTGTTCAGATGGGGGGAGAGACGATTGACGCTATGTTCGCTCGTTTCCAAATGATTGTGAACAAGATGCGCGCCAATCGGGCCAACCTACCTTATGATGATCATGAGAGGGCGCTCAAGTTGCTATATGCCCTGGATCGAAAGGTATGGGAGGTGAAGGTGTCAACAATCATTGAGTCTCCAAGCTATGACACCCTCACCATGGATGAGCTGTTCAGCAAACTCAAGTCCACCGAGATCGATCACTTGACTCAGGACAAGCTGAAGAATCCATCTTCACATTCCATGGCTATGGTCTTAGGCAAGGGTGGATCGACTCTTTCAGCTGACGCTTCACCTCCTCTCTTTGCTTTGGCTTCACCTCCTCTCTTTCAGCGTATGAGATCTCTCACTTTGCTCATTCTGCATTCATTGCTTCTTTTGAGCCCAAAGATTTTGGACATGCCCTTTCTGATCCTAACTGGGTTATGTCGGTGTTTAATAAGCGGCAACTCATCTTGGGGATTCCCAGACAATTTGTTCGGTGGGGATCGGCGTTCGTAGAACTCGGCGAGTACACAGGGACAACGATTTATACTAGTTTAGGCCTCTTAATAGCGTAATACCTTACGTCCAGTGGTGGCGTGTGCCTTGTGTTATGATCTGAGATTCAATGATTGGGGTATGCGCCTGCTTCCCCTTATATATCCGGGTGAAGCACGACATATACTGAGTCCTATTCGGATACAACAGAGGAGTCCTATTCTAGTTACAATACTTCCTTCAGTGGTTAGACTAAGTTACAATGAGAGTCCTAATCCATGTCCACTTTGTATCATGTCTTCGGATCTCCTGTGACTTCTCAGGACTAGTCCAAGTAATCATCTTCTGATGATGTCTCTGACATTCGGGTCCGTCAAGCCCCCGAGCTCTTTAATATTTTTCTAAAATGTTATCTTCCGGTTTCTTTCAAGAATCACCCGAGTAATGTCTTGAGAAATTTTGAAGTGCTCTATAGAAGAAAACTCTATGGTGTGCACTTTTCCAGAAAAAGTGCACCCATACGGTGTCGCCCCCGAGCCTCTCGTTATTTAAAAAATAACTTTGAGGGTCTTCGAGCTTTTTTCCCATTTAATATTTGTATGAGAAAAAACTTTTCTCTCATGATATATACTCTACAGCACCTGAGCCTGAGTTCTGAGTACTGAAAGAAGTCGGTATTTAGGGTCTTGAATATAACATTCGAGTAATCCTCTGAGATTAATATGAAGTTGATACATGACACTGCCTTAATATAATCCTTCCAAGTGATAATGATTCAGCTTCAGGTGGGTAATGTTTTTATCAAACATCCCTTTTCACCCCCACTCAATAAAAATCACTACTAAGGACAACAATAATTGGCTAGTGACTGTATCACCTGTCCGCTTTAATGATGCCTTGTCGTCTTGTGCAACTGTAACACCTTTGGTTGTTTCTCCTTGAAGCTTTGCACGTGAAGTAAATAAGGCGTCAGCGATGTCAGGCGTCACATGGGTAACAGTACGTGTGTGGGTTCACTTATTGAGCTCTGCTTGATTGTATTTGTAGACTGAGTCCATGGACCGATAGCAGTCACCTATAAATACCCTGCCTGAGGAGCAAGGATGCCACACCTTTTGAGTGCATGACTTCCTTTACTTGATTGAGTTTTATAATGTCCATAATAGAGATGTCCGAGCCCCCGGGTGTCTTCCTTATGTAGAATAGTCGAAGTGCCCAGAAGAACTCTTGTGAAAAGACCATCCGTCAGGGTGGTTTCTGTAACACCTCTGGTGTTAAGCTAGCATGACATCATCATTTCATTATGCATAATCATCTCATGAGCATGAAGCATTCATATGTTGTTTTCTTTTCATATCAAGTGTCATTTCATGTGTTAATATGTATATAGACATACAATGATGTACTGTTGTTTGGCTTGTTTTGGAGTGGTTTGGCTTTCCTAATAAGTTTAACCTTGTTAAGAAGTCAAAATGAGGCCATGTTTATGTTGGTCGTTTTGGCTAATCAAGTTTCTAAACCTTGGTCAACCCTATGGAGCTTAGGGAGTCCTTTTGTTTGACTAACTAAAACCTTCTTGATAGAAGCTTTGCATGGCTGAGTGCCCTTAACCAAAAGTGTGTAGCTTTTTGAGTACAACAAAAGTTGTTTTTGGGCCAACTCATGAAAATGAGTCTAACATGGTGTTTTAGGGCCCACAAGGCAGATATCAGTGCTGTTTTTAGACTTAGAAATTTTCTATGTCCTGGGAGCAATAACAGTTCGGCCTAGCTATGTTTAACGCTTTCCCAAGAAGTATCCGAACCAAACCAGTGACCAAGCCTATAACCAAAGTTGTAGTTTTCGTGTAGCTCTAACCAATGGTGCAGTCGGTTTAGTGTTTCACCGAGTGGTTAAGAAGTTAATTGCGCTCAAAGTTGGCTTGTCAGTCGGCTAATGACTGACTGAATCGGTTTATTCAGTTCAGTTCAAACTGAGTCGGGCAGTGGCCGACCGCGCTGCGTGGCGAGCGGCGGCCGGCCAAGCCAGCAATCGCGTGCAGCGTGGCGAGTTGATGAAGCCGCGCATGCCACTGACCAGCCAGACGCCTCCCTCCTCTTTGCCCCGCTCCTTCTCGCGTTCGCCGGTGCCCAGGCAGAAAGGGGAAAGAACCGGGCGCTCGCCGTGCGTTCGTCGCCGTCCACCGTGCTTTCGCCAAACCAAGCGCCTAACTGACCTCGCCTCAACCTCCTCCACCCTCTACTGTAACCCATGCTCATCAAAGAAGCTTCAGTAAGCTGCGGAACGCATTTTTGGCATGGCCGCCATGACCGCCGAGCTCGGTCCGCCATGGCTGAACCCTTCCCATGGAATCCATCCGTTCCAACTCATGTTCGTGATTCGCTAGAGCTCGTCGATGGAGTAGCGAGAGGTAGTTTGGCCGATTAGGGTTTGGATGTCGCGGTACGCCGTCGTCCGCCGTTCGCCCTCCGTCGTCCGCCGTCCGCCGTCCGCCGTCCGTCGTCCGCCGTGCTCACCGGATATGTTGTGCCCGCGGTTCCGGCCGTCCACTGTAGAAGCCCTAGTGTCTTTGATTCGATTAGGGTTCGAGGAAGTTTGAGGAGTGAGAAACGGGTGTTGGTTCATCACAGTTTGGCCGGAGATGACCGGCGTGGCGAGGCCACGCCGCCGTGGCCGCCATTTCCGACGGCGAGCTCCATCCGCTGCAATGCTAGGCTAGAGTAGGGTACCACTCGACGCGGGAGAAGGAGAGGAGTCCAGTGGGCGAGATGGTTTCGCCGGAGGAGCCGCCGACGGCGAGCTCCGGCGGGGGTCAACGGCTCCCCTGTTTCGAGAGTATGACAGGTGGGTCTGGGTTGACCCAGGGGCCCAGCAGTAAGCCACAGGGGTGGAATAAGGTCGGGTGCGTGTAGAAGTTAGGGTTTGATGTTTTGTTTAAATATTTTCCAGAAATGTTGATATTGTTGGTTTAATTCATATCTAGAGTTCTATTAATCCAAATTAGATAAAATAAATTTTGTTAAGTTTGTTTTGATGAGATATATCCATGAAAAATGTGATATGCTCAGTTTGTGATAATTTTATGTGTAGTTATAATTAATTTGTGTTTGGGCTGATATCTTGTCAAATGCATAATAAATTATATATTGCTCAGAAAAATGTGGTCCTTGTTTTGTTAGGTTTATTAGGAGATGTAGAATCACAGAAAAATGATAGTTGATGTTTGACTCTGGAAAAATCTGAAGATGTTAGTTATTTTATTTAAATGCTGTTTTTTGTATGATTTTTAGTAATTAGAATATAAGTGATATGAGCATGATAATTTTTATGGACTGCTCTTGTGCTAAGTAGTTCTGGAGAAAAATGTGAAATCTGTTGTTTGACACACTACAAGATGAGATGTAGTTCAAAGTACCTTTTCAACCTGTTATTTGTCTTTTTCATAGGGAACGGTGATTAAATCCAAATGGCATGAAAATTGTACACTGAACTTAGTCCGTGCTGTTAACCTACAATAATTTTTGTAGATTTTTCTTAAGCTGTTAGCTATAGGTTGCTTTTATAGGCTTGTTTTAATTGGTTAATTTGCTTAATTAAGTTGGTAGTGTGCATTTCTCGTTGTGTGGGACTAGCAAGAGTGAAATGGTCGTTTCAGCGCATTCATATTAGTTGCACTTTGTGGTTGAGCATAGCTACTCTCTAAATAGAGTGTTGCACTCTACTGGAGAAGAGATATGCACGTATTCGGTCAAGTTTAATGTTAATGCATCTCTACCATATACATGTGGCATTCACTCATTTAGCATATGCATCACGACAGGTTCGGTAGACGAGCCAGCCGCAGCAGAGGAAATTAAGGAGCAACAGCCACAGGAGCAGGAGTCAGGAACCGTCGGTGAAGAGCCTCAAGAGGATCTTCCGGAGTATCCGAACCACCTGCCCAGCACCTTTGAGAAAGGCAAGCCCCAGAGCATTTCTAACTACCTATGGTTTATAATTAACATACTCGTATTATGCTTGTTGCATTAAGTATAGGAGTTGCTTGATATCGTTGATGCATTATATTCTGTACCTTGCTACAGTTGACATCTTACACTTGTTACCCATTTAGAAGTAGGCTTGAGTTTATGCTTAGCCTTGCTTAGACCGGTAGAAGTCGGGCAACCTTTATGTTACCCGCGAGTAATAGGTGGTTACTTGACCGTTAACGGGATATTGCCAATAAGTGAGATAACTGAGTGTTGTGGATAATGGAGATCAGCAGGTTCCTGTAGCGTTGTGCTACAACATTTCTAGCCGTGTCATATAGGAAAACAATATCTTGTTAAGACGGCCTTCTTGTCATGTTGAACACATGTCCCACATTTAGCTGGAAGGATAACTCGTTCCGACTGCGAAGCCGCTCATTGTTCCAGGCCGGCTTTCAAACCCCACGCATCTGCCGAAGCCACGAAGGGGGTATTGGAATGTGGGGGCGCGAAAAGTAAGACCCGGGTTATGGTGGTTAAGTCCAACTCCTTGGCAGTCGGGCTTGCCTTCGGGTATGTTGGTGGCAGTCGAAACCGCGGCTTCCTAGAACGGTGTTGTGGTTATCTGTAGCTCACCGACGGGTGATTGTGGTTTGTGTGGGAAATAAAATCACCAGCTGGTTAGGAATCAATTATAATCGCCATTGCTCCTGGATAGTGAGCACTTGACTTGAACCCCGCTCGGTCTTGATACTGAAATTATGGAACACGTGACAGTTACCGTGGTATTGTTGGCAATTGTTATTCGGTCTGTTTGTTATATTATAGTGATGGTTGGATCACTACCATGACTGTTATTAGTACATGAGCTAATCTAATTAAACAAGTTAATCATTACTCAAACTTGCACCTAGTAAACAGGAAAATGAGTTACTTACTACTTATGCTTTTACGCAAAAATGTTGTCCCCTACTAGCTCCACTGTATACTAGCCTTGCATACTCATTGGTGTCAATTATTTATGGTTTATGGTGGGTAAGTCTAACTGAGTACCTTCTTGTACTCAGGGCTTTGTTTCCCCTTGTTGTTGCAGATGGTCAGGTTTTCTATGGCTATTGCATCAACTGCCTCTGACCTTCTTTGGGAGATAACTAGGTCACGAGCAATGACATGTTCCATCTGTACCTTTTGCTTTGTCAAGGATGACTACTGAATGGCATTGTATCAGACTATGGGTGTGTGATTTCAAAACTATGTTTTAAGGTTAAATTTCCGCTACTTGAATTTGGAACTTGGTTTGTAATAACTAAGTTTGCTACACCGATGAACTTATGTAATATTCTGTCATGTGATGGTTGATGCTAAACGATTACGATCCTATGTTGTTGACGTTGGAAAAGTTTGAAATCCTTTGAGATTTCACAGACTACCGGGTTTATATGGGCTCAAGTGTGTAAATTTACTGCTTCGGCGGAGAATTTCATACTTGTGCTCGTATAAATTGGTCGATTCTATTACAGTTCCAAGTGGTCGTGAGCAGAGGGATACAAAGTTGCGTCTAGAAGAACTCTTGTGACTCCCGCATCGCTGACAACCTCGGGGTCACAGGTTGTCAAAAGGCGTTAGGGTTTGGGCTGACTATCAAGTTACTTGTGTACTCGGATAGAGCCTTGAACCCACCTTGAGATGCACTGAAAAGATAGTATCTACCTAAGGTTCTGTGCCTGCTTTGCTCCGACTCACTGAACCCTGGCCTTGATGCACTGCGCATCAAGACTTTATACCTTGATTACACTAGAGTAGTGTTTTACATCCTGGTTGAGTTTGTACCTGAAACTGTTTGTAAGCATCTGCTTTACCTCAAGATGTAACTGTGTATCTCTGTGTAATTCCGAGTAATAATTGTTAAGATCCAGGTACTTGGAAGGTTTTCCGAGTCCTTTGTCTTTGATTCCGAGTACTTAATGTCACTTGTGAAAAAATGATGACCTCTGTTTATGGGGTTGCCTGTTTATCGTCACTGACGTCGTCTGGACCATTTTTCCAACCGTTAGGGTTTTTGACGGTTCTATAACGCCATCTGTGAAAACTGAACGGTTGCCCATAACAGATCTATAATAAGCCACCATTGCTGCATGAATTTTTCATTCATCCATTGAGCCTTTGTTTCTAAGACCAAAACTCCTCATAGTCGATCAGGTAGTTGATGCGTAGAAAGACCCTTGTCATCAAAATGGGTCCAAAGAAGCAATCTCAGGAGGAGAAGAAGAAGAGAACCACTAGCGGAAAGCCGCGCCACCCGTGCCCTCCCACTAATGTTCTTGCTTGGAAGGCTCCCGACACTAGGGAGGCGGAGCTGGTGCATCTGGTCCAGCAGGGGTTGCATCGTTCGCAGCCAATGGACGGGTGGAAGGAGCCGATTGATCATCGTGCTCCAGCCCCCAATGCGACGGAGATCGTGATCTTCAAGTCCTTTATCGAGCGCGGGATGGGTCTCCCAGCGTCTGATTTTTTGAGGGGATTGCTCCATTATTATGGTTTGACCCTCAATCACATTACTCCAAATGCGATTTTTCATATTGCTATCTTCTCCCACCGCTGTGAGGCATTCCTAGGGATATGTCCCTCCTTCACCCTTTTCCGTCACTTCTTTTGGGTAAAAAGCCAACCAAGTGATTCGAAGGTGGAGGTAGTCGGGGGAGCTAGCATTCAGGTTAGACTAGAAGTAGCTAGCCAATATATTTCTGTAGAGTTGTCAGAGTCGGTCCGTGAATGGGCTAGTTGTTGGTTTTATATAGCCAACCCACCACCAGCGCTTCGTCACCATGATGGTTGGCCACCGCAGAAGAACCCTCGCTGGAAGGAGAAGATTTCTTCTGAAGAGATAGAGGTGATTCAACCGTTGATTGATATAATCGCCGCTCTAAAGATAAGTGGATTGATCGGGTACACAGTCGTCCAAGACTTCATCCCGCGACGAGTCCATCTGCTGCAGCAACGAGCCAATTTTGGCTTTGAATACCTCGGCATGAAGGACCCGAGTCGGCATTCTACCGAGCAGCTGTCAAATGAAGAGATCCTGAGGAGGATGAACCGGCTATTGAAGAGTCGTGAACACCTTGTACCGATGATGACTACTTTTTCTACCATCAACCCGCCTTTGGAGGTAAGAAAAACTTTAATATTCGTCATTTGAATTCTTAGTAGATATCATGCCGACTGAATATCCTCTTTCTTCCTCTTGTTTTGACAGAGTCAAGGCCGGAACAACAACGATTGCCCGCCGCTGCCCCCAATAATTGAAGAGGGAGGAGGCATCGTTCATGAGGGTCCCATCCGAAGTGAGGATCTTCATAATGAATCAAGCTCCCTTGGTGATCTTGATGGATTAGACTCAGAATCAACTGACTCTAATGTCTTGATCCTAGATCCCAGTGCTAAGGGTAGCCGGAAGCGGTCTCCGAGTCCACTCCAAGAAGCCGAAGATCCTGTCCCGAAAAAGGCTCGCACTGGTAAACGCCGTGCTTGCCGTAAAATTCTTTCTTCCAAAGTGTTGGCTGAAAAACACCGTGATCCGCGTGCTCCTGGTAAGGGAACTCGAGTATTTTGGTTGACCATCTGTTTGGAACTTCATAAGTCTGTGACTTATAGCTCTATTTGATACAGATATTGAGACGGCCCAGGGATCTTCTACTGGTGCTGCTTCTGAAGAAACTACACTCCCGAATCAGTAGCAAAAAAGCGGAGTCTGAAGCTGCATTTGAACTTGAAGCTAGCCAAGTAAGCCGGAATTGTAAGCTGTGTGCTATTTTGTGATTCATTAATTAATATGAACACTCGTCCTCTGCGGGAAGGTGAAGATTGCTGGTGCTTCTTCAGTAGAAGCAACTGAGTCCCGGAAGGGGGAGGAGTCTGAAGCGCAGGGGGAAACTAAGTCAAGCGTCCCTCCTATCAGTAGTCAGGTGAATACCGTACCGGACCCCTCTCCATCTGGTGCTCTAGTCGACAAGGTTCCTCAAGTGGATGTTCTTCCCTTGCCTCAGGTTGGTGTTCCATATTCCATCTTTCATTCTCCCGCTCAATTGAAACTTGACCGAGTGATGAATGATTGGTTTTTTCGTACCCATCAGTTTGGTGAGCCAACCCTGGAGATGATCCAAGCCAGTACCAGTGCTAGCAGGGAAATTGAAGCTTCAGTTCCTCTGCAGAAGGAGTCTGGTGATGCCCCCGAGTCCTCTCGTCAAGGGTCACAACTCGAAGTTGTGGGATACAACCCGGACCTTGTCCGTCTAAAGGAGCTGGGTGATCAAGTGATGGCGCCAGCATTGGCGCTCAAAGAATTTATTTAGGTAATTCCTTGAATTTTCTTTGATGTAGCATTGTTGCTCCAGGTGCTTAAGGCATCTTTTCTGTGTAGGGTTTCAATGTGAAAGTAACTGAACAGGTTAATTGAATCCGTCAGGAATTTTCCATCGAGAATGAGGCGCCGAAAGAATACATAGCCCAAGAACAAATCAGCCAAAAGGTGGCCACCCAGGTTCTGCACAACCGCATCAACGAGCTTCAGCCGAATCTCAAGATCGTTGTTGATGAACGAGATGCAGCCAATCAGCGGGAAATTGATCTTCTCTCTAAACATGCTACCGCTGAGAAGAAACACAAGGAGGCCGTGAAGTCTTCCAAGAAGCAACTTACTGGTTAGTCGGAAGTATATTCCAAAGTCCTTTGTTTTTGAACTTGTGATGCTCATCCGGTTTTTATATCTTGTTCCTTAGAATCACAGAATCTTGCAGCCGAATGGCAAAATTCTTTCAACCGTAAGACGGTGGAGCTCGAGGAGGCATTTGCTATTGCGCAGAATACTCTTCAAGAGGCCAAATTGATCCGTGAAGGTGCTGACCGAGACCTACTGCAGGCTTTGAAGATGACAAAGGAGTCGCGGGAAGCTCTGGAGGCGGTTCAGACGTAGTTGAGGGAGTCCCAGGAGTCTCTGAAGACTTCTCAAGACTCTTTGAAGGCGTTAGAGCAGGCTGTGGAGCCGGTCCTTGAGTTGGTGCCGCGCCCTGAAGGAGTTGAAGAGTCCTTGATTGATCTAGCAAAGGCTGCGCCCGGGCGACTTACCTAGTATATTAAGGATATGGCTACTTCGGTGGTGTGCGGTCTCCTTGCTACTCTGCGACTTCATCTTCCATCCTTTGATCTATCCTCTATCATGAGTCTTCCTGATGGAAAGAGTGATAAAGACCATGCGGCGATGTAGGAGGAGGTCAAGACCATTGCGGAGGAGTACTCTCAAATATTAGATCTTATAGAGTAGTAGGCCTTCCTGGTCTTTGGTCGAAAATTTGTGTTTCCTGTAAACAAATACTGTGATGGTTAAAGAATCAACGTATATTTTACTTTTGAGTCTGTTGGCTTCATGTGTTTTTATATTGTCGACTTGTCATTGCAAGAAATTTCTTGTCAATGGGTCTGTTTTTGGTGGATGTATGGCCAGGCGTCTCGCTGGACGGGTGTATCTGAGTGCTTGTTAGCACTTTAAGTTTGGGTCAAACGACTTTGTTTCTGTTTTAATCTTCGGTGACTTGTCAGAGAACTTAGTCTGCCCGAGTACTACTCTTAGTACCCTGTTTGAAGGGATAAATGTGATCAAGCATGTCTTAAGGACCAATGCGATGGTTCCTATAGGGTGAATCCAATCCTCTTGATAATCGCAGCTTGAGTGTGAAGTCGGACGGACCTTTATCCGATTAGTATGCAACAGGGTGAGTTGAAGAGTCCCCTTCTTATACCTTATAGGAACCGATATCTTCTTTTCAAGATATTGTATTCTCTATAGGTTGGTGGCCGGGTTTTTAAGCCATACTAATAGGCGAGTTGTATTGAGCTCGGAGCTCGTAACTCAAGTATGGTTGCCTCTGAACCGAGAAGAGTTCATCCGAGTAATATTAAATATTAGTCGGTGGACTAGCGGGATACAATGGCTAAAGCCTATTGTGCTTTCTCCGAAAATTTTATCCGACTAGTAGTCGTAATAAATATAACTGCTTGAAAAAAGAAGACTCATGACGCTCTTTTTCTGATAGAAACCAATCTTTATTAATATGGTATGAAATGATACAAGTTGCCCTGAGTCATATCTGTAGCATAGTCTTTAGGCGTAGTATTTTTTAGATGCTCAATATTCCATGAATTTGGTAATTGAGAACCATCCTCAGTGACTAGCTCAAATGACCCGGGTCTTGTTACTTTAGATACTATGTATGGTCCTTCCCATGGGCTCATAAGCTTGTGGCATCCTATGGTATTCTGAATTTTCTTCAGGACCATGTCGCCCACTTGGAAAGTGCGGTGATGGACGTTTTTGTCATAGTAGCGCCTCATCCCTTGTAGATATCTTGCTGATTGAAAAAGTGCAGCTAGTCAGGCCTCTTCAAGGCTATCGTCTTCTAGTCGCCTTGTATCATCAGCCTCTTCTTCATTGTATTGTTCTGTTCTTGGAGAATTCCATATTAAGTCTGCTGGGAGAATTGCTTCTGTGTCATAGACCAGGAAAAAAGGAGTCTGTCCTGTTGCTACGCTTCGCTGTGTCCGTAGCCCCTAGACTACCTTAGGTAATTCTTCCATCCACTTCCCGCTGTGATCTTTTAGGAGATCAATCAGTCTTGGTTTTAAGCCGGCTAGGATGAGGGCATTTGCTCTTTTGACTTGGCCGTTTGACTGCGGGTGAGCTACTAATGTGTAATCTATCTTTACCCCACAGTCACTAGCCCATGATTTGAATTTGATTGCCGTGAAAGGAGAGCCAAGATCAGTGATAATTCTATGTGGCATCCCGAAGCGATGGAAGATGCTTTGCATGAATTGTACCGATTTTGATGCATTGAACTTAACCAATGGCATGTACTCAATCCACTTGGTAAATTTATCAATTGCCATGTAGATATATTCGAATCCGCCTGGTGCGCGCTTTAGAGGGCGCACCATGTCGAGTCCCCAGCATGAAAATGGCCATGATGGGGGGATGCAAATCAGCTCATGTGCAGGGATGTGCTGTTGTTTGGCAAAGAATTGGCATGATTGACAACAGCGGACTAAGTCTTCTGCGTCTATCAGAGCGGAGGGCCAGTACTACCCAGATCTAAAGACTTTTCCGACTAATGTCCTTGATGCCGCATGATTACCACAACACCCGGAGTGAACATCGTTCAATATTTCTTTGTCTTCTTCTGGAGAAATACAATTTAGTAAGACTCCGGATGAGGCACCACATTGATATAACTTATCCCCAACTAGAAAATAGTTCCTACTACGTCTAGTGACTTGCTCCGCTATGGCTTTGTCACTTGGCAGCTTGTGCTCTTTGAAGTAGTCAATGAAAACTTTAGTCTAGTCAGGCGATAATGTTAGGATCTGTGTTGAGGGTGTCGGGGTGAGCTCTTGTTTCTGCTGGATAGAGGGCTTCGATAGCTCATGTACAAAGATGCTGCTAGGAACAGAGGCTCTGTCGGATCCCAATTTTGTTAAAACATTAGCAGCGACATTGAGATCTCATGTAATATGATTGAGTTCCAGTGCCGATAAATTTTTCTCCAGCTTACGGACTTCAGCATAATAGGCGTCCATTGTTTCCTTGGTGCAATCCCAATCTTTGTTGACTTGATGAATCACCACGGAAGAATCGTCGTAGACTAGAAGTCGCTTGATACCCAGTGTGACTGCTAATCTTAACCCATGTAGTAACGCCTCATATTCTGCTTCATTATTGGTAACTGGCCACATGATTTGCAGAACGTACTTGAGTTGTTCTCCAGCGGGTGATATAAATAAGACTCTGGCGCCTGCACCGCCGAGTTTTAGGGACCCGTCAAAGTACATCTTGCAATGTTCAGGAATAAAGCCATCTTGAGCCTGCTGGAATTCTGTCCATTCGACGATGAAATCAGCTAGGGCTTGCGATTTGATTGCTTTCCTTGGAGTGAACTTGATATTGAGGGTGCCCAACTCATCTGCCCACTTGGAAATTCTACCCGTAGCGTCGCGGTTGTGAAGGATTTCTCCCAATGGAAAATCCGTAACAACTGTGATTTCTTGTGCTTCGAAGTAGTGCAATAGCTTTCTTGATGAAATAAGTAAAGCGTACAACAATTTTTGAACTTGTGGGTACCTGACTTTGAATCAGAAAGTACCTCACTGATGTAGTAGACTGGTCGTTGGATATTGTAGACGTGCTTCTCATCTTTGCGCTCCACCACTATTGCTGTGCTTACAACGTGTGTGGTAGCTGCGATGTATAACATCATTGGTTCCCTGGGTTCTGGTGGCGATAGAATAAGAGGGTTAGTTAGGTATCCTTTGAGTTGTTCAAAGGCCCTGTCAGCCTTTTCCGTCCACTGGAATTTATCCCCGGCTTTGAGTAACTTGAAGAAAGGTAATCCCTTTTCTCCTAGCTTTGAGATGAATCTGTTGAGCGCTGCCATGCACCCAGTGAGTTTCTGAACGTCCTTGACTGAAGTTGGTGGCTTGATGCTGGTGATAGCTTTAATCTTCTTTTGGCTAGCCTCGATACTTCGATGACTAACCAGGAATCCGAGTAATTGTCCTGAGGGTACTCTGAATACGCATTTTGTGGGATTTAGCCTCCACTTGTAGGTGCGTAAGCGAGTAAAGGTTTCCTCTAGGTCTGTTATATGGGTAGTCGGATCCTTTGTCTTTATGACCACGTCATCAACACAAGCTTCCGCGTTGCGGCCGATCTGGTCGCCTAAGCAATCTTGGATAGCTCATTGATAAGTGGCTCCTTCATTCTTCAACCCGAAGGACATGGTTATATAACAGTAGGCGCCAAAGGGAGTTATAAATGATGTCTTGGGCTAGTCTTCTTCTTTGAGGGCAATCTGATGGTACCTCGAGTAATAATCTAGAAAGGATAATAGGGCAGAACTTGCGGTGGCATCAACTATTTGATATATTCTCGGTAATCCAAAAGGATCCTTTGGACAGTGTCTGTTGAGGTCTGTGTAGTCGACACACATGCGCCACTCTGCAGAATTCTTCTTCTATACTAGCACTAGGTTGGCTAGCCACTCAGGATGGAGAATTTCTCTGATGAACCCGGCTGCTAGTAATTTGGTTATTTCCTTCTTGATTGCTTCTTTTTTCTCTGGTGAGAATCATCGTAATCTTTGCTTGATGGGTCTGGAACCTTCTTTTAGTTCCAATTTGTGCTCAGCCATGTTCCTTGGGACACCTGGCATGTCGGCTGGTTTCTAGGCAAATATGTCTTTGTTTGCCCTGAGGAACTTGGTGAGCGCGAGTTCCTATGCTTCAGATAGGTGAGCGCTGATAACCGCCGTCTTTGAGGGATCGCCGGTCTCAAAGTCGATAGTTTTTGTGGATACTTCTGCTGGTGGCTGGATGGTTCCCGCCTTCTTAGCTGGGATCTCTGCATCTCCCGGCTTGGCGTTATGCACCATCTGCGTGAGCAATTGTACCTCCAGGGCGAGTTGAGCTTTTTCGGCAATTTCGGCAACTTCTATGTCACATTCCAAAGATCGCTTCGAATCTCCCTTGAAAGTTAGAATGCCTTTAGGACCCGGCATCTTCAGCAGAAGGTATGGATAGTGTGGTACTGTCATAAACAAGGCGATAGCTAGTCGTCCAAATATGGCGTGGTAAGATGATTCGAAGTCGGCTACCTCAAAACTGATGTACTCTGTTCGGTAGTTAGTCAGAGTTCCAAAAGTGATGGGTAGGATTATCCTTCCGAGTGGTATTGCCGCCTTTCCCGGTACTATGCCGTAAAAGGGGTCACTTGATGGTGTAAGCTGAGTTGCTAGGTCCAAGTTCATCTTGCGTAAGGTACTTGCGAAAATGACATTGAGTCCTGCTCCTCCATCTTTAAGTACTCTTCCCAGTTTGAACCCGGCGACCGTTGGATCCAGGACTAGCGGATAGTGTCCTGCATTGGAGACGCTAGTCCATTGGTCTGCTCGAGAGAAATTGATTGTGTGCTCGGACTAGTCGAGATATCTGGGAATCGCTGGTTCAGTAGACATAATTTCTCGCAAGGAAAGCTTCTGGAGGCGCTTGCTATCACTGGTGGTTACTCCTCCAAATATGACATTGATGGTGCCTTCGGGGTGTTGGAAACCGCCAGTGCCCTGTTGTGGGTCTTCAGCTACCTTGTTACGCTTGTCTTTCTTGTTTTTGAAGTCGGAGTTCAAACCTCGCTCTTTAAGCTGATGACACTGCCTTGCCGAGTGTCCTCCTTTCGGATGGAAAGGGCATGGGCCATCTAGGAGGTCGTCGAAGCTTGAAGGCTTGTTCCCTTTCTTCTGAGGTTCCATGGCTGCTACAGTGTTGTCCCTGGTCCTTTTACGAGTGTTCTGTTGAGCAGGCTGGGTTCCTCTCTGATTATTTCCTTGATCACCCTGTAAGTTCCTTTCGGGGAAGCGCTCCTATGTGCGTTCTTCTGTGGCCATCATGGAGTTATTTGATGAAGTCTTTGTAATTGTATCTTTCACAAATTTCATTGTCAAAGAGATCAATTACTTCTCTATCTGTTATGTCTGAGATTATAGAATGAATCTCAGAAAAGCGTCTGTAGTACTCTCGCATGGTCTCGTTTTTCTGCTGCTTGTAAGTTCTGGGCTTAGTCCCAGGATCTGACCTCTCGGGGACACCCGCAAAGTTTTCTATGAAGATGCGATGGATTTGTTCCCAAGATTCGATTGACTCAGACTTAAGTCTGTCGAACCATGCAAGGGGCATTGTCTCTAGAGCCATGGGTAAAAACAATGCTTTGACATCGTTGCTTCCTCCTGCCAACTCGACTGCTTGAGCATATAGTCTGAGCCACCATTTAGGTTCTGTTTCCCCATCGTACTTTGAGTAGTTCCCAGGTTTGAATTTGCGGGGAAACAGGACTGCTTGAAGCCGCTGGGAAAAACAGGGGAAGCGGTCCACTGCATCGGAGGCCAAGTTGTCGACTCCTCGATATGATGACTCGGCTCCACCTTCTGCCTAGTCGGGGACTCGGTTGCCCAGGCGACTTCTGGTTGGGACCCGGCCGAGCCGCTCATGAACGGATCGTTTCTGACTTGGATGGGATGAGTCCTGAGCATCGGCGAGGGACTCAAGGTTTCTGCCTTTGAGTTGGAGTGCGGTAGACTGAAGCATGATAAACTGGCGCTTGTTGATGGTCCTTATAGTCAATATTGTACCATCAACTATTGCATGAAATGACACTAAATGAATCACAAAGCATAGTTGTAGGGTTTGAAACTAACAAGTTCCACGAGTTTTGGTGCTCTCACTTGTTTTGTAGGACATCCATGTTTTTACCATATAAAAGTATCTCAAGTGATGAATTGGAGTGCACCATTGCGAAGGGCTCATCGAGACGATCGAAATAGACATATCATTTGCTATATTCGGAGTCCCGGATGAAAAGATATTAATTTCACAACAAAATCTACAAAAGAAGGATCTACAAGACACCAGAAGACATGATGAGGCGGCCCGCCACGGGGGCCCACTGGGCTAGACCGACTGGTGGGGCCCATAGACCGGTCGGTCGGCCACGGAGGCCGTTTCGCCTCTGCCTTCTGGAACCTTCTTCCACCGCCTCCTAGGATGCATCTCCACTGTCCCTGAAGTCGGTTTGATCCAAGGGCTCACGTTCCACGCTCCGGGCTATAAAACCAGACCCAGACCCACCAGAAGGCATCTCCATCTTCATTATTCATCTCCACATCAGAAACTAGGGTTTCAATTAGAAGTAGAGGTCCCTCTAGATGAATCACTTATAGTTCATCTAGAATTAGATCTAGTTCTAGTTCTTCTAGTTCTATTTCTTGTTCTAGTTGTTTAGTTCATCTGGTTGTAATTAGAGATCGGATTAGAGAGAGAAGGAGAGAGCTGAGGAGGAGCCGGATCTATCGGATCTTCCTCGACATTGTATTGGTGCAGCATCTAGTTCGTCTTCAAGTAATTTCCAGGTTCTTCATTTACTACTTCTAAGTATTATAGTTAATTTCAGTTCTTGCTTTATTTTATTTACTGGATCTCCACTCGTACTGAGTGCTCTAGTTATCATATGTAATTAGAGTAGTAAACGTTAGTGTAGACGTGGTGTCTAGACTAGGGTTTGCCTGAGTTTGCGCCCAATCCTCCGGATAGTTGTGGTAGCTACAGGGGTGACAACTTTGTAGATTGTTATAATCCACCACGTTAGGATTGGTTTTTTCATAGAGCTTTTTGGCAGCCTTCTCCCGATTACCCTTTTCCCTGTCTTTTTCGAGAATCGGAAAGGTACTGTTGCTCCGAACTAAGTAAAGTATAGTGAGCCTATAATTAAATAGACCCACTTAGAAAACCCTATATCTCTCTCTACCCACATTATCATTCTTTTCTTGGACGTTCTTAATTCTTCTAGTACACTTCACATTCCCCGTGGAAATCGATACCCTGGAATACTCTTGGGTGAAAGCTACATCGGTATCCGTGCGCTTGCGAATTTTTCTGTGTGCGTTTAAAATACCCAATGACGCTCCTCCTCTGGCGTCCGGTTGTCTCTTGCTCCAATCTCCGTAGCTAGAGCCATGATGTTCTGATAGGTTGTCTGGTATACTTTATGGCCAGCGACCCTCATGAACTCGGGTTCAAGGTTGCATGAGAAATCAGCGCGTCACCGATTGTGATCATTTTGAGACTAAATGTCTTGATCGCGGTTATTACGAGCTTGACGCTCAGCTTCCTCTTCCAAGCATCTGCGACTATTATATTCTTCTAGCCGTACTTGGTATCGCTCCATTGCTTCCTTGCGATGAGTCGTTTGTATTCTATGAGCGTCTTTGGCTAGATTCTTCCTCAGTCTTTCTGCCTTCAAGGTCTCGGTTTCATCGGGTCCTTCTGGATCGTCATCAGATTTCATACTCAAGGTTTCATCATCACGGAAGACAGCTGGAAAAGTTGGGGGTCGTAGTAATGACTGATGTCGTACCATGAAGACTTCTCGAGAGTAGCCTTGGTTTGTTGATCCCAGCGTAACCGATTCCAAGGTGGAAGCACTGGAGATTAGTTCTGTTGAGGTATCGTTCTCCTCAAAGGGGAGCTAATGTCCGTATTGGTAAGGGAGTTGTTGGTCGATTGTGCCAACCAACCTAGCCGGGGCCGGTTGTATTGGCCAATGGACGATGTTTCCTTCCTCGGTTGAACTAAAAACGAGTCCCTGCTGGGCTCCTGTCAGAGGGATCTGCTGAAACTTTTGTAAATTCGATCCAATCAACTCTTGGAAGTTCTTTGTCGAATTGTGCAGTCCAAAGGGGATATGGTGCCTGGAATCCGAGTCCTGTTCGGACCGAGAGTTCGTGTCTGAGTAGGAGTCGGATGCTCAGGCCAGGTCCCCAGATCGTTGCAATTTTTGGATTGTGAGATTTTTGAGGTCCCGGGCGAGATTATCCATCTTTGGCGTGGCTTGCGCTTCTGATTCTGGTTGAAGGTGTCGATGCAACTTTCCTTTATCATCCACGATACAAGTCCATGAGCCAAAAACAAAAATTGATCCCGCCTAGAACATGTTGAAGTGGTTCGTCGAGCTCTTGATCGTGGAATCGCCGAGAGCCCCTAACTGGCGCGCCAGCTGTCGGTATTTAATAACCGGCAACTCGTCTTGGGGATTCCCAGACGATTTGTTCGGTGGGGATCGACGTTCGTAGAACTCGGCGTGTACACAGGGACAATGATTTATACTGGTTCAGGCCGCTTAATAGCGTAATACCTTACGTCCAGTGGTGGTGTGTGCCTTGTGTTATGATCTGAGATTCAATGATAGGGGTATGCGCCTGCTTCCCCTTATATATCCGGGTGAAGCACGACATATACCGAGTACTAGTCGGATACAATAGAGGAGTCCTATTCTAATTACAAGACTTCCTTCAGTGGTTCAACTAAGTTACAATGAGAGTCCTAATCCATGTCCACTTTCTATCATGTCTTTGGATCTCCCGTGACTTCCCAGGACTAGTCCAAGTAATCATATTCTGATGATGTCTCTGACATTCTGGTCTGTTAGGTTAATGCCATGCATGAGGAGTTAGAGAACTTTGAGCGAAACCAAGTTTGGACCCTAGTTCCACCTCCACCAGAATGTCACCCTATATGTACCAAATGGGTTTTCAAAAACAAACAGGGTGAGGATGGGATGGTAGTGAGGAACAAGGCTAGGCTAGTTGCCCAGGGTTTTTGCCAAAAAGAGGGGATAGACTATGAGGAAACCTTTGCCCCTGTAGCTCGTTTAGAAGCCATTAGGATCCTTCTAGCCTTTGTTGCTTCGAAGGGTTTTAAGCTATACCAAATGGATGTCAAGAGTGCTTTCCTAAACGGGTATATAGAGGAAGAGGTCTATGTTAGGCAACCCCCTAGTTTTGAGGCTCCCAAGTTTCCAAACCATGTCTTCAAACTTTCAAAAGATTTATATGGTTTGAAACAAGCCTCGAGAGCGTGGTATGAGCGTTTGAAAACCTTTTTGCTCTCCAAGTGTTTTAAAATGGGATGGGTAGATAAGACCCTCTTTCTCCTCAAGCAAGGCAATGACACCCTTTTAGTTCAGATTTATATGGATGGTATCATCTTTGGTGGCTCCTCTCACACACTTGTTGCCAAGTTTGCAGATACTATGAGCAGGGAGTTTGAGATGAGTATGATGGGTGAGTTGACCTTCTTCCTCAGGATGTAAATCAAGCAAACCCGAGATGGGACGTTCGTGCATCAAGACAAATACGTGAAGGACATCCGGAAGAAGTTCAACATGGGCGAGGCCAAGCCTCTTACGACGCCCGTGGCGACGACTATTGCGATGGACGTGGACCAGGAGGGAGAAGCCATGGATCAGAAGGAGTACAGGAGCATGATCGGCTCACTCCTGTACTTGACGGCAACGAGGCCAGACATACACTTTACAGTTTGTCTGTGGGCTCATTTTCAGGCAACGCCTTGGACTTCCCACAAGCAGGCGGTCAAGCGCATCATGAGGTACCTCTGATACACCACTGAGTTTGGACTTTGGTACTCTTCTTCTTCGACCCTTTCGTTTTGTGGTTACTCCGATGCGGATTTTGCCGGCTGTCAGCTTGAGCGCAAGTCTACTTCTAGGACTTGTCAATTTCTTGGCTCTTCGCTTGTTTCGTGGTCTTCTCGCAAGCAGTCTAGCGTAGCCCAGTCTACCACCAACGCCGTGTATGTCATTGCCGCTTCTTGTGCTTCGCAACTTTTATAGATGGTTGCTACATTGCGTGATTTTGGTCTAGATTTTAGTCGGGTTCCTTTGCTTTGTGACAGCACTTCAGCCATTAGTGTAGCAAAGAATCCTGTTCTTCGCTCCAAGACCAAACACATCGATGTTCGCTTTCACTTTCTTCGTGATCACTACGAGAAAGACGACATTGATCTCAGGCATGTGGACACTATTGGTATTACTTAGCGTAAGCAGAAAAGTCCGCAAGCGCACGGAAGTACCGTTGTAGCACTTCACCCGGAAGTATTACCAGGGTATCATATTTTCCACAGGGAACGGCGTGTTATAGCCTCTGGGTAAAGATCTCCCGGCTTAGGATGAGAAGAAGAATGACCTTAGGATAACGAGGTTTGCTCTAGGTAACATATTCCTTAGCGATCTAGCTCTAGCCAAACGTAATCTGCTTTGTTCAACGGGTGAAGTTGGTTTCCCAACCTATGCCGATACAGCTCTACCTGAAATCCTGAACGTGGGTGGATTACAATGGACGAATAGGGTTGTCACCGCTTGCCGCCTACCTCCTCAACCGTGGAGACCCATGCAACCAACCTGTGAAAACTTATCCTAAACACCGCGTTTACGCTAAGAGCCACTACTTAGCGGTAGCTAGGGCTTGCACCCTCTTACTAGAGCACCCACCCGAAGGTGAATGGCTGGTCCAGCTGATTACGTAAGCAATAAACTAGAACACGATAAGAATGCGTAAACGAAGATAAAAACGAACCTTAATACTCCAAATAGTATGTCGATTCGTCGAGGTACAAGTGAAGTCGTACCGGCGATTCCGGTATTCCTTTTGCTAAGTGTAGGATTACACTTGAGGAAGTAGCCGATAGCCCCGACACTTCTCTGACTAGCACGAACTCGAACTCGCTCCCTCTTCTAGATAGCTACTAGAGCTATAACACTTGAGGCACTACTTCCTCTCTAGAATTGGATCCTTTACAAGGTGGGAATGGACTAATCTAATGCTATGAAGAAATGCTCTACACTTCCATGATTTGAAGAGAGCTCCCCCCATGCTTTTATAGTGGATTGAGGTCGGTTTGGAGGTGATCAACTTGGAAACCTCCCTGCACTGCCTCAGCATGCCGCCATGCAATCGACCCCGAAGGGTGGGCCCGAGTGGAGCCAGTGGCGGTGCGGCCGTACCAGGGGTGCGGGCGCAATCTTGGCCCCACCCCCGGCCACTGCCTTCGCATGATGGGCTGTTGGCTGGGCCCTGATGTCGGTTGTGTGGGTTTCCAGCCCAGTTGCAAGGTGTTATGGGCCTTGGGCTTCATTCTCTTCATTTGGATGGGCCAAAAGTGCTCTTGGGCTTTAATATGTTGAATTTGGTATGCACTTTTGGCCCATCTTAGATATGATTTTCCCGTGTTTCCTGCAAAACAGTTGATATATCCAAAACTCGTGGAAATTTTGAGTTTAATACCTAATCCTATGTTTTGGTTCTTAATATGGCAGGTTTTCGAATAAAGTTGGCGGTATAAAATGTGAGTTAAGAACCGCCAACAAAACCCCCCACACTAAGCCCTTTGCTCGTCCTCGAGTAAAGCTCAGACTAAGGTGAAACACTTGATCTTGATTCGAAGATCCTGCACACAAGGTATTCCAAGCTTTTCCCTGCATTTGTTAACATTCAAAGTGTCTACCAAAATATCTTGAGTGATTGGATAATGGAACAACCAGGATTCAAATCTTCTTGCTCATCTTCTTGCTAAGAGATACTTGGGTTTTTATAGAATTTTGGAACAATCAGAAAGTTTTAACAAATGTTCCTCATATGATTCTCTCAGATCGCTCATTTATGTATGTAGGTGGATCCTTACCAAAGACTTGTTGTGTCTTTTTCATCCTACCTGCTACAAGGCATATGTGGATTTTTTGGGTAGGGACAAAATATTGCTAAGTCAAAAACCAAACTACACGGAGATGCAAGTCATACACTTTGATTGAGATGTGCAAGTGTGTCGAATTTTCTAATGTTTTTGTGCTCTGGTTGTCAGGATCTCTCATTTTGAAATTTTCAGGAGCTATGGGCTATCTTTTTCTCTTCTTCTTTTTTTCAGGCGGGTTGCCTAATTCTACTTCGGCCACTTGCCCATTTTTTCCAACATGCCTTTTTGGCATGGATTTATCATTTATATATTTTTTTTGTCTCATACCGCTCGGGTATGGATATTTCTTTTTGCATAGCCCATAGTTCTTTTTGGAGGATTTCGGTGAGAGAGATGTGTGATTTAATAGAGCTTTATTTGTGGTGGACGGTTGGCATGTTTTGCGTAACTCTTAGTGTAAGAGTTAGCAATGTATGTGGTGGTGTGTACGTGAATCTCAAATCATGGGTCTATGACAAGAATCTCACGTATAAGTCACAACAATTTGACTAAGCTCAAAATGATAACAAGCAGCATATGAATGTTGGTTAAGATTGAAAATACTTCATATGGCTTTGGTAGGATATTGCATCATAGAAGAACATGTTTTTTTATAAAATATTTGAAAATGTAAATCCCATGTATCTTTCTGCAAGAGTTGGCAAGTGTCAAATCATCCTACTGTCTCTCATATTCCAATTACTTAGGTAAACTGGGGTCCCTATACAGGTTGTTCATAGTTTGCAAGTATTTTCCTAGATAACAAGTGCACAAATTTTCTTTCGAATGAAGATTTCAATGTTTTCATGGGTTTGTAAATTTGGGAAGAAGTAGTGTTTGAAGGACCGAGAATGCAATAGCAAGGCGACTAGAGGGGGGTGAATGGGAGCTCAAAAATCTATTTTGAAACTTTGGCCTTTTGTTCCCAAAATCAACCTCAAAAGCTACGAACAAAAACTGCGATGCCCACGACCCATGAAAGAGGGTGGATGATCCCTAGGATCACAGCGAGGCACCACAAAGCAAGAACGAACCACACACCAAAAGCACCGGCACAAGTTTGACCCTCAAAAATCAAGTCCAGAGCGTAGATAGGCGGCTACGTCGAGAGATCCCCAAATACCTATGCTAACAAGTAGCAAAGATATCTAGAGAGGTTCCTTGATCAACTCTAGGGCCAAACGAGAAGTCCGGAAACGAAGCGAAGAAGCCGGGAGAGCAAACGCACTAAACCATAACAAGCAGCCGAATCCCGGACTGTCCGGCCCTGGGGTCTCGGACTGTCCGCGGCTACTGCGGACTGTCCGCCAGCCGATCCCGGACTGTCCGCCGGCTAAAAACACAAAACAGCAGAGTTGCTGCAAGTCCCCTGGACTGTCCCGGACTATCCGCAGTTTATACCTGCGGACTGTCCGCCGGTCAACCGAGACCCAAACAGCAGAGACTTGTGGCCACTGCTCTGGCCAAGTCCCCAACGCGCGGACTGTCCGCAGGAGGAACAGCGGACTGTCCGCGACCTCCCAGTGAGGGCAATTTCGGTCGCCCCTCACACAACTCTTCCCAAATCCGAATCAAAACTCAATCCCACGTTCCCAATTGTAGAAGATGATCACGAGGTAGTTAGGAGACTATCCCCAAGAAATCATCCGCTCAAATCAACTCAATCACCGGGAAATCGAAAGGGGAGGAGTATGAATGAAAAAACGCCAAGAAAATGAAATCAACCCGATCTACTTGTTAATGAGGAGTTAGATGAATTCCTTCGGTGGAAATGATCTCCTCACTATAAAGAACAAGTTGATTCAAACGGATTTCGCAAAGACGCAGTAGAGAGGGAGATCGAGTGACGGGAAAATCGCGGAGAAACAAAGAAGGCGAAGAACACGAACAAAACGCGAATCAAGTCATTGATCTGCAACCGTGTGGCTACCACACGCTACAACAGTGAGATTACGGTCTCACTTCCTCAAAATCTCCAGTACATAGAGGTATGATTCTCTGTGGATGTCAGTAGCTACAACAGGGGATTAGGAGAGCAGGAAACCCTAGAAGCAAAGAGCAAATGACTGAGATGAATGGGGAGGTGGGTGTCTCCTACTTATCCTAATTCTAATTCCCACTCTACCCCTAACTAATTACAGAGCGAACCAGCTAAACCCTAGGGTTATTCTGGACGAACTCGTGGTAGGTGGTGATCCGACGACCACGCCCGCACAATAGGTAGCTTCGCCTCGACGTGACCTCACCGATGTAACACCTTAGGTGTTTACATGAATAAAATGTTGTCATGTCATCATAAGCATTTCATAGCATCATGTGCTAGCTCACCTTGAGATGCGTTCACTAAAATGAGTTTAATTCCTAATGGGTGAGCATCTTTGTTTATATGATTGTGATGCAGCTCAAAAACCTAATTTAGAATGTCATTATAAAATAACTTGTGTTCATTCCCATTTGACTAAAGTCATGTAAAGGCATGAATCCAAGTTCAACAATTCAAAAGGAGCTAAAATCTATTTAGCTAAAACTTGGAAAAAACATTAAATTCATATATAAGTTAATTGGCCCTTTCCAGTTAACTCAAAATCTGTGCATATTTAAGGGTTGACCCTAAAAGCTTTTTGCTAGATCTTGAGGAGAGGTACAACTTTGGTATTCAAAGTTTTCAAAGTTTCTGTACAAAATTTAAAGTAATTTTGAATTTACTCCAACCCTGGAAATGGTTCCCTTCTGACTTTAAACTTGTATTTCAAAAACTATTTGAAATCTGAGTTTGAGATCTACATTAAAGTTGTAGAGAATTTTAAAATGAACATTTCATACATTGACCATTTTTCATGTGTCAATGCAAAATCAAAAGTAATTTTGCTTCTACTGCAAAACCCTAGTTCTGTCCCCTTTTCAAATTTCCAATTTGAAATGGATTTGAACTGTTTTGATCAAATTGACTTATTTCCATTTGAAATCAGCCAAAGGATGTGAAAGCAAAGTTGCACAACTTTTCAAACTCTACCTTTCATATATTGGCAAAATCTGAAGTTGTTTAGGAAATTCAAAAGTAATTTTGAATTTAGTTTGGTCCAAATTTGATTTTGAACTCCATTTCAAAATCCAGGCAGAATTTGACTTTGATTCTTAAAGCAAACTTGTAGAACACAAAATTTGGAGCAACTTTTGTTTTAAGAGTTTTTGTCGTGCAGTTCAAAAATCTGGAGAAATTAGAAAAGGGGTAAACCTGATACTGTAGCTACAGGAGGGGGAGTGCACCTGCCGGAGCAGGGCAGGCCGCCGCATCGCCGCCGCCGTGGCCTGGCCGTCTCCACGCCGCTCCGCATGTCTGGCCATACAGCTACCTTCCTCTCTGCTTCACTCAGCGCGGTGGCAAGTCCTGAGTGCTCCCCAACCTCCCATCGTCCCCGTCCGCCACCTCCTCTTTCTCCTCCTCTGTTTCCAGTCAAGCTCCGGCGAGCTCGTTTACCGTCGTCGCTGTGTCTCGGTCCTCTCCATATCCCAGATAGCTCCACCTGCATCCCTTGCTTCTCCTGAGCTAGGTAACCCGAGCCCTAGAGCTTGCAACCGTCGTGGCCACGGTTTTCTTTCTCGCTGCCGGCAGGGAGCCGCCGCGGGTACCTTGGTCGCGGCCACGGTAAGCTAAAGTTCCTCCGATCAAACCGATTAGTGATTTAGCTTCGTGATGTGTTGTGGCTCACGCTCGGCTAGCTTTTGGGGTCTCTACCGCTCTGGCTTGAGCAGTCCACGGAGATTGCCGCCGGTGCAAGCTTTGTCATCGCCGCCGCCGTCGTCAACCTTGGTCCAGTGCTCCTCGAGTCAAGGTAAGGTGCGCCTCGTAGTCGCGTTGAGTCCCTAGGCGTGTTGCATCCCTCAGCTTGGTCTCTACCGTGCCGTCTTGGTCTGTTCGCGTGGTTCGCCGTCGGTGCAAGCGCCGTCATGGCCGCCGTCGTGGACCGAAGTGTTCCGAGTCGTGTTTGGTTGAGTTGCGGTGAGCACTGTGTTCGCGTGGAGTGCGAGAGTGCAGTGCTATCGAAGTTGTGGTCGCTACCGTGCCCTGTTGGCCGGAACGTCGGGTCGCCGTCGTGTCCGCCATGGCCGAGCCGCCATGGCCGCTGCCAGCTCAAAGTCGTGTTGGCGCTAGGTCTAGACAGGGGTGGGATCGGAGCGCCAGGTCAAGGAGTGGAGCTCGGTGCCCTAGCCGGCGCCGGTGACCTCGCCGGTGAGGAGACCGGACAGCGGTCAGCGCGGCCGGCAGCCGGTCAAGGCCAGCCGAGCGCTGGCCTGGGCGTGAGAGGGAAGAGAAGAGGCTGACACCTGGGGCCCGGTTGTCAGCGGCTGTGGGCCGAAGTTGGGCCAAGCCCAGTAGGGTCTCGTAGAGTTTTTCTTTTTCTGAAAAAGAGGAATAGTGTTGTGTTTTGTCTTTTTCATATGTTTTTGTAGGAAGATCCAAAAATTGTGAAAATTTTTGTGTAGCTTTCTCAAGCTATCTAGTAGTTATGAGAAAATATGAAACTTGAATTTTGAACAAATTTTGAAACTGATTTAAATAGGTCTTTTTATTAATAAATGATCTTTGGTGATTTTTATAGGCCTATTTAAAAGTCCAAAAATCATGAAACTATTTTTGCCACTGTTTTTAGTTGAAAATGTATCATCACAAAAATTTTGTGCTCTGTTGGAGAAAAATTTTGCCACTGATTAATTTATATAATTTATCATCTCTAAAAGTTTGAACTAATTTGGGCATAGTTTGCTTCACAACTTAATTTTGTACTAATTAAATTGCTTTCTTTATGAATAAGTAATGTTGTTAAATATGAAAATCAAAATCTCTTTATGATAGATTTGGAGGTTAAGGCCCTGTTTGGTTGAGCTGTGGCTGTGAGAAAAAGCTGCTGTGGCTGTGAGCTATGAAAAAGCTGTTGTGGGCTGTGAGCTGTGGAAAAGCTGAAAGCTGTTTGGTTAAACAAGTAAAAAGTATATCTTCTACTTTTATTTTTTTAAAATAATTATAAAAACATTTTTTATTTCACCTATTTTGAAAAGCTGAAAGCTAAAAGGCAAAAGCAAGGTCAAAACAGCTTTCAAAAATATACTACGGAAAAGCTCCAACTTCTGCAAAAGCTGCTGTCAGCAGCACCCCTTTGGTTGGGCTTTTGGCTTTTGGGGCCAAAAGCCAAAGCCAAAAGCCAAACCAAACAGGGCCTAAGTTAAGTGAATCATCTTGATCTGCTGAGTGAATTATCTTAATCTGCTGCTTGATGCAAGCAAGCTTCACTCATATAACCATGTATGTTGGTATAAGTTGGTCTTGTTGGTTTGCAACTGTACCGTGATGGAAAGTTGTAGAAAATAAATGCTTATAGCTTAGAAAATTTCCATCTTTACCATGATCATGACATGAGCATCTCATCAAGCATGCACTTTTTGGTCGTGTAGCTTCCGAAGGGGTCGATTGTCTAGACGAAGTTGGTCCAGAGAGTTCGGAGTGCCCTGTTGATCCGAAATATCACGAGTTCCCAACTTTTTCGGTCAACGAAGGCAAGCCCCGGTTCATTTAACCATTTTCTTGGTTTTGCAATTACACTTACTTTCGATAACCTGATGCATTAGATGTTTATCAAATAAATGCTTTAAACCTGTTGATGCATGATCAACCTTGTTATCGATATATCATTCCTTGCTACCTGCTTTATGCAAATGATAGAAATGTTCAGCCTTGCTTTCTCACGCTTCCGATAAATGTTTTGATACTTATCATTTTGGAATGATTAAGAGAAAGAAGTATGGTTAAGACTAGATGGTCACATGCATCGAACCTTGGGTTAGTGTAGAGTGACCCGGATGTGTCAGTTTAGGGTTAACTGTTGTTGGCCTGCTAGATTGAGAAACTGTGAAGTACCGATCATATGCTACCGTAAGCCCTGCCTTGGTGGTTCTTAAATGAGAACGGCTAATCGCGCACTGGGAGTGGAGAGATGGCGGGGGTACTAGCTACCCTCGTGAGTTAAAGTCCCAGATTGGAGGTGTACAAGTACTCCCGGGTGGCGCGAACCCGGTCTCGTTTGGAGGATCCGAGGTTGGGGTTGATATATGTGTGATCAAGGGTCTACATATGTCGTATGATCGTGGAAAACTCCCAGATCTGGTTGAATCGGTTCGAATCTTCGTGCTCCTCGGTTAAGGAGAGTCAATCTTCTGACCCGCACCGTAGAATAAAAATGGAATTAGTTTATGGAAGAATGATGATGACCTTACACTAGTGTTCACTTACAATTCTTACCATATACACCAATGATTAAGTAAAATTTGAATCTAGGATTGCTTTAGTAAGCTTTTATGCAAATGAAAAGTGCTATTGAGCCTACCCAAACCAGCATACCTGTTCTTCTCTTTTCTTATCGGGTAAGCCTTGTTGAGTACCTTTGTACTCAGGGTTTGTTAACCCTTGTTGCAGGTGACGTTCACGAGCAGCCTTGCTTTGAGGCTTGTTGCGTGACCGTCATTGAGGAGGACGTGTCCGGGGAGGAGTAATGCAACCCTTAGACGGGGTTGTTTGTGTGAAATACCATTTTATTAATGTTGCTTCCACTACCTAGGGTAAAGTTTGAACTATGGTTTGTAATAACTACGCGAGTTCGAACAACTGGTTTGTAAAACTTATGGTGTAATACTTCCGCACTTTTATCTCTGATGTATATTATTTGTGAAATGTTGTAATACTGCCTTGACTCTTGCAATGATCCTGGGAGTGTAAGAAAACGTGGATGAGTCGGGTTACCCGATGACACGTGATGGGTCTTTTGGGTTATGGGGCACAATGTATGACTGTCTAAGTTCTGTTGGACAAGGACAGGAACACGTGGGCCCTAATAATTCAGGAGGGTCCATCACAGCTGGTATCAGAGCGATCATTGCAGCAGTCTTGGAGTATTGTTGCAAAACTTCAAAATGATTTGAGTCAAAACTATTTGCAAATCTAGTTTGATCCAAAATGCTTTTGACTTACCCCGTTCATGCTATTCGATCTATGTTCTGTCTTAAGTAGTGGATCGTAGATTGTTAAGTGGAACAGCATGTTAAGTTAAGCCTTAATTTGAAATTGTTGTTAAATTTCTATTCTTATGTAATGGGGTATCATTTAAATTTTATATGCTTTATGCGTAAGTACGTTTCATGCATCATGCTTAATCAACTTATGTTTAATGGTATAGTTGGGTAAGGGTTAGAATCCAATCCTTCTTGCTATCCAAAAAGTATTTCCTTTATCTGCCTAATTCAAAACCTTATCTCAGCTAGATGTCGCGCGGTAAGGAGACACCTCGCAAGAGTACAGGTCCTCATGGTGTACCCAAGCACCAACTTGCATCCCGCAAGGAGGAAGGGTCCAGCAGCAGTCAGGAGGTCAATGAGGACTTACGGGCAGAGGTCCATGAGCTGAAATCCCAGTTCGCCGCCACCTCTCGGGAGAAGAGCTTGGCACTTGCCAGAGCTGGAGGCATGAAGATCAAGCTAGAGGAAGCCAACAGAAGCGTGGTTAATGCAGAAAAACTCATGACTAAAATGCTTGGAGAAAGGAACACAGCTTGGCAGCGAGAAGATAATGCTTTAGCTCGACTGCATGAGTTGGAGGCATATGTGACAGATATAGAAGCATTCAATGACCTGTTGCATGAGGAAGTCCATGTGCTGTATGATCAACTCCATCCACCTCCACCTCCAAATGCAGCGGAAGATGAGATGGGTACGCTCACTGATGAGGAAAAGATAGAGGGGCAGAGTGAGGAAGACCCTGATATAGTTGAGTCTGCTGATGACAGCGACAGGGAGAGTGAGGGTGACGAGTGAGTCGTCTCCCATCAGAGTGTCAGGCGTGGATCCTGAGTTAGTTGAATCATGTATCAGTCTTGTTATGCATGAATAATGTAACATAAGTGTGTATGCAGTTACTATTTTTGTATCATAAACCAGAAATCAATAAAGTTTGTTTTGTTTATGAGCAGATGCCTCATACCCGTGCTGCTGATGGGGCTGGTTCGTCCCATGATGGGGAGGATGTCCCCCATGCACCCCCAGTTCCACCAACACTGGCAGAAGCCATTGCTGCACTCATGCAAGCCACAACCGAAAATGCACATCTGATACGGGGTCTAGTTCAGAATGCACCACATGGGCAGCTTGGCCGACATAATCAACAGATCCAGGAAAGTACTTATCAGGATTTCACAGAAACCAGGCCGCCGGTTTTCACCAAGGCGGATGAGCCTCTAGAAGCTGCAGATTGGCTCCGTACTATGAATCAGAAGTTTGGGCTAATCCACTGCACTGAAACCCAGAAGCCATCCTTCGCAGCCCAGCAGTTGAGGGGAGCTGCAGGGACTTGGTGGGCAAACTTTGAAGCTGCCCAAGCTCCAGGACACCGCATTACCTAGGATGAATTCTCGAGAGCTTTCAAGGCTCATTACATTCCAGCGGGGGTAATGCGAATGAAGGCCGAAGAGTTCTTAGCCCTCAGGCAGGGGGATCAGCCAGTACAGCAGTATATTGGCAAGTTTAATCATCTGTCTCAGTATGCTCTGGATCATGTGAACACCGATGACAAGAAGCGCAGTTGCTTCATGAGGGGGGCTGAATACGAAGATGCAGAAAATGTTGCCAATGTGTGACGAGAATATCTCCTTCAATGATGCGGTGAATAAAGCTATATCTGTATAAGAAAAGTATTTCAAGCATCTTGAAGCTAAGAAGAGGAAGGGTGGGGGTTCAACCGGATCGTCTGGTGGCAATAAAAAGCGCCAGCGTATCATATACCACCCAGTCCAACATAACCGTCCACAGTACCGTCCACCCCAGCATCCACAAGCCAGCTCACAGCAGTCATCTGCTAGAACTGTTGGGAATCCTAATTATCCACGACAGCCGAATGCCCCTGGCATTCGAACCCAGACTCCCCAGAACCACAACTACCCATGCTATAACTGTGGGAAACCGGGCCATTTCTCCCGTAATTGCCCGTATCCCAGGAAGAGTATCCCAAATACTCCACAAGGACAAAGTGGTCAGAATTCCCAGTAACGGCCACAACAACAGGCACAGCAGAATCAAGGCCGCAATAATAATCAGAAGAATAAGACCGTCCAGAAGACTGGCCGAGTGTACTATGCGCAAGCGGCAGATATTCCTGAAGGGGAACCCGTCATGATGGGTATGTTTTCAGTCGCTCACCATCCTGCCGTATTACTGTTTGATTCTGGTGCATCGCATACCTTTATCAGTGAGAGTTTTGTTGAAAAACATCATATACCAACTGGGGAAACACAAGAAAATTTCCTTATACACACACCTGGAGGTCGTTTATACACAAAGGAAGTGGCGCATCAGGTGCCCGTAGAATTTGCCGGGCATACTTATTCCACTAATATGATAGTAATCAAGGATCAAGATATAGATGTGATCCTAGGGATGAACTGGATGTACCAGCATAAGGCAATATTAAATGCCTTGCATAGAACAGTCAGGTTGATCATACCTAATAGTACTTCTGAACTCTTTATCCAACTTCCTATTCCAAAGAAAACCGTTGATCAGATGTGCGGTAGCGTCTGTGCAACAATAGTTAAAGAGGTTCAGGATATTCCAGTGGTCCATGAGTTCCCGGATGTGTTTCCTGAAGACTTGCCGGGGTTACCACCAGACCGTGATGTGGAGTTCAGCATAGAGCTAAAGCCAGGAATAGCACCAATATCTCGACGAGCCTATAGAATGCCACCTAAAGAACTGGCAGAATTGAAAGTTCAGCTGCAAGAATTACTTGATAAGGGTTATATCAGACCTAGTTCATCACCATGGGGTTGTCCTGCTTTGTTTGTCAAAAAGAAAGACCAAACTTTGAGGCTATGTGTGGACTATCGTCCGCTTAATGAAGTAACTGTGAAGAATAAGTACCCATTACCGCGAATTGATCTTTTGTTTGATCAACTCACGGGTGCCAAGGTATTTTCCAAGATAGATCTGAGATCTGGGTATCACCAGATAAAAATAAGGCCTGAAGATATTGCTAAAACTGCTTTCACCACCAGATATGGCCTGTATGAGTATTTAGTCATGTCCTTTGGGTTGACTAATGCTCCAGCTCACTTCATGTACCTAATGAACTCTGTGTTCATGCCTGAACTAGACAAGTTTGTAGTGGTATTCATTGATGATATTTTGATATATTCCAAGAATCCACAAGACCATGCTGAACATCTCAGAGTAGTGTTGGGCCGTCTGAGAGACCATCAGCTATATGCAAGGTTCAACAAATGTGAGTTCTGGCTAGACCGAGTTCCATTTCTGGGTCATGTGTTATCGGCCGAAGGTGTAGCTGTGAATCCAGACAAGGTACAAGAAATCCTTGAATGGGAGTCCCCCAGAACTGTTCATCAAGTTCGCAGTTTTCTGGGTATGGCAGGTTATTACCGCAGGTTTATTCCAGACTTCTCCAAAATTGCCAAACCCATCACTGAGTTGTTAAAGAATGATGTCAAGTTTAGCTGGTCAGATAAATGTGAAGAAGCTTTTCAGAAACTAAAGAAATTTTTGACTATGGCTCCAGTCTTAGCCCAACCTAATATTGAGAAGCCGTTCGATGTGTATTGTGATGCTTCTGGTATCGGGATTGGTTGTGTTTTGATGCAAGAGGGCAGAGTAATAGCTTATGCATCCAGGCAGCTGAAGCGTCATGAAGAACACTATCCAACTCATGACTTAGAGTTAGCAGCAGTTGTCCATGCCTTAAAGATTTGGCGTCATTACCTCTTGGGCAACACATGTCACATATACACCGACCATAAGAGTCTGAAATATATTTTCACCCAGTCAGAGTTGAATATGCGACAACGGAGATGGTTAGAACTAATCAAGGATTATGATCTTGAAGTGCACTACCATCCCGGAAAGGCAAATGTGGTAGCCGATGCTCTTAGTCGGAAGGTTCGTTGTAACTGTACCACTGTCAGACCAGTAGATTTTGCTCTCTGTTCCGAGTTAGAAAAACTGGGTATTCAGATGATCACTCAGGGCAATTTGTCTAATATATCAGTTCAGTCATCTATCAAAGACCAGATTGTAGTTGCTCAGAAAGAAAATAAGGATATTGTTCACCTCAAAGAGAAAGCCAAGGCGGACAAAGCTTCTTGCTTCCGAGTCGATGGAGCAGGAGTGGTTTGGTTCAAAGACAGACTGGTTGTTCCGAAGAATCCTGAATTGAGAAAACAAATTCTTGATGAAGCTCATCTTACCCCGTTTGCGATTCATCCGGGGAGTACAAAAATGTACCAGGATCTTATGCAAAGACTCTGGTGGACTAAGATGAAGATTGAAATTGCAAAGTATGTAGCCAGCTGTGATACTTGCCAGAAAGTCAAAGCCATTCATCTTAAGTCAGCTGGTGAACTACAGCCATTGCCAATTCCTGCTTGGAAATGGGAGGATATCAGTATGGACTTTATTGTTGGTTTGCCAAGAACATCCAAGGGCTATGACTCTATTTGGGTTATAGTAGATCGACTGACCAAGGTTTCACACTTTATACCAGTCAAGACCGCCTATACGGCACCAACATATGCCAAGATATACTTTCAGAGGATTATGAGTTTGCATGGAGTTCCGAAGACTATTGTCTCCGATAGGGGTACTCAGTTTGTTTCAAAATTCTAGGAAAGTCTACATGAGTCTCTGGGCACTAAACTCTTACACAACACAGCCTACCATCCACAGACAGGGGGTCAGACTGAAAGAGTAAATCAGATATTAGAAGATATGCTCAGGGCATGTGCTCTTAACTTTCCATTTAAGTGAGATGAGTGCTTACCATTAGCAGAGTTCTCATACAACAATAGCTATCAAGAGAGTATCCGTATGGCACCATTTGAAGCTTTATATGGCAGAAGGTGTCGAACTCCATTACATTGGTCCGAACCCGGGGAAAGATGGTTCTTTGGTGTCGATCTAGTTCAAGGGACCGAACAGAAAGTCAAACTCATACAAAGTAATCTGAACATAGCACAATCCCGACAGAAAAGCTATGCAGACAAAAGGCGTAGGCCTTTGACTTTTGCCAAAGGAGATTTTGTGTATCTGAAAGTGTCACCCACCAAGGGTGTTTATCGTTTCGGAGTTAAAGGAAAGCTTGCTCCCCGTTACATCGGACCCTATCAAGTCCTGGCCAAGTATGGCAAAGTGGCATATCGTATTCAACTACCAGCTCATCTGTCAGAGGTTCATAATGTGTTTCACATCTCTCAACTGAAGAAGTGTCTGCGAGTTCCTGACCAAGTGATTGATGTTGAAGGGGTACAACTTAAGCCTGATATGACTTACTCAGAGTATCCCATCAGAATTCTCGATCAGCGAGATAGAGTGACTCGACGACACACTATCAGGTTCTATAAAGTTCAATGGAGTCAGCACTTTGAGGAAGAAGCGACTTGGGAAACCGAAGAATTTCTGATGAAGCAGTTTCCTGAGTTCTATGCAACCATACAGTCAGGACAATGAAATAAGTTGACAAGTAGAAGATGTTTCTAGTTTTGTAAAAAGTCTGTAATCTTTATCCCCGTATCCCACAACATTAGTAGTTGGTTTGGTTTGTAGTTAAATCTCGGGTCGAGATTTCTTTTAGGGGGAAAGGATGTAACACCTCAGGTGTTTACATGAATAAAATGTTGTCATGTCATCATAAGCATTTCATAGCATCATGTGCTAGCTCACCTTGAGATGCATTCACTAAAATGAGTTTAATTCCTAATGGGTGAGCATCTTTGTTTATATGCTTGTGATGCAGCTCAAAAACCTAATTTAGAATGTCATTATGAAATAACTTGTGTTCATTCCCATTTGACTAAAGTCATGTAAAGGCATGAATCCAAGTTCAACAATTCAAAAGGAGCTAAAATCTATTTAGCTAAAACTTGGAAAAAACATTAAATTCCTATATAAGTTAATTGGCCCTTTCTAGTTAACTCAAAATCTATGCATATTTAGGGGTTGACCCTAAAGCTTTTTGGTAGATCTTGAGGAGAGGTACAACTTTGGTATTCAAAGTTTTCAAAGTTTTTGTACAAAATTTAAAGTAATTTTGAATTTACTCCAACCCTAGAAATGGTTCCCTTCTGACTTTAAACATGTATTTCAAAAAATATTTGAAATCTGAGTTTGAGATCTACATTAAAGTTGTAGATAATTTCAAAATGAACATTTCATACATTGGCCATTTTTCAAGTGTCAATGCAAAATCAAAATTAATTTTGCTTCTACTGCAAAACCCTAGTTCTGTCCCCTTTTCAAATTTACAATTTGAAATGGATTTGAACTGTTTTGATCAAATTGACTTATTTCCAGTTGAAATCAGCCAAAGGATGTGAAAGCAAAGTTGCACAACTTTTCAAACTCTACCTTTCATATATTGGCAAAATCTAAAGTTGTTCAGGAAATTCAAAAGTAATTTTGAATTCAGTTTGGTCCAAATTTGATTTTGAACTGCATTTCAAAATCCAGGCAGAATTTGACTTTGATTCTTAAAGCAAACTTGTAGAACACAAAATTTGGAGCAACTTTTGTTTTAAGAGTTTTTGTCGTGCAGTTCAAAAATCTGGAGAAATTAGAAAAGGGGTAAACCTGATACTGTAGCTACAAGAAGGGGAGTGCACCTGCCGGCGCAGGGCAGGTCGCCGCGTCGCCGCCGTCGTGGCCTAGCCGTCTCCGCGCCGCTCCGCGTGTCTGGCTGTGCAGCTACCTTCCTCTCTGCTTCACTCAGCGTGGTGGCAAGTCCTGAGAGCTCCCCAACCTCCCATCGTCCCCGTCCGCCACCTCCTCTTTCTCCTCCTCTGTTTCCAGTCAAGCTCCGGCGAGCTCGTTTACCGTCGTCGCTGTGTCTCGGTCCTCTCCATCTCCCAGATAGCTCCGCCTGCATCCCTTGCTTCTCCTGAGCTAGCTAACCCGAGCCCTAGAGCTTGCAACCGCCGTCGCCACGGTTTTCTTCCTCGCTGCCGGCAGGGAGCCGCCGCGGGTACCTTGGTCACGGCCACGGTAAGCTAAAGTTCCTCCGATGAAACCGATTAGTGATTTAGCTTCGTGATGTGTTGTGGCTCACGCTCGGCTCGCTTTTGAGGTCTCTACCGCTCTGGCTTGAGCAGTCCACGGACGTTGCCGCCGGTGCAAGCTTTGTCATCGCCGCCGCCGTCGTCAACCTTGGTCCAGTCCTCCTCGAGTCAAGGTAAGGTGCGCCTCGTAGTCGCGTTGAGTCCCTAGGCGTGTTGCATCCCTCAACTTGGTCTCTACCGTGCCGTCTTGGTCTGTCCGTGTGGTTCGCCGTCGGTGCAAGCGCCGTCATGGCCGCCGTCGTGGACCGAAGTGTTCCGAGTCATGTTTGGTTGAGTTGAGGTGAGCACCGTGTTCGCGTGGAGTGCGAGAGTGCAGTGCTATCGAAGTTGTGGTCGCTACCGTGCCCTGTTGGCTGGAACGTCGGGTCGCCGTCGTGTCCACCATGGCCGCTGCCAGCTCAAAGTCGTGTTGGCGCTAGGTCTAGAGAGGGGTGGGATCGGAGCGCCAGGTCAAGGAGTGGAGCTCGGTGCCCTCGCCGGCGCCGGTGACCTCGCCGGTGAGGAGACCGGACAGCGGTCAGCGCGGCCGGCAGCCGTTCAAGGCCGGCCGAGCGTTGGCCTGGGCGTGAGAGGGAAGAGAAGAGGCTGACACCTGGGGCCCGGTTGTCAGCGGCTGTGGGCCGAAGTTGGGCCAAGCCCAGTAGGGTCTCGTAGAGTTTTTCTTTTTCTGAAAAAGAGGAATAGTGTTGTGTTTTGTCTTTTTGATATGTTTTTGTAGGAAGATCCAAAAATTGTGAAAGTTTTTGTGTAGCTTTCTCAAGCTATCTAGTATTTATGAAAAATATGAAACTTGAATTTTGAACAAATTTTGAAACTGATTTAAATAGGTCTTTTTATTAATAAATGATTTTTGGTGATTTTTATAGGCCTATTTAAAGGTCCAAAAATCATGAAACTATTTTTGGCACTGTTTTTAGTTGAAAATATATCATCACAAAAATTTTGGGATCTGTTGGAGAAAATAATTTTTTATTCTTATTTCTATGCCTTATTTAATTATTTAAGTATTATAGTTTGATTTAATTCTGCAAGGTTATATGTTTGTTCAAAAATTGTGGTAGCTGTTTTACCACTGATTAATTTATATAATTTATCATCTCTAAAAGTTTGAACTAATTTGGAGGTTAAGGCCTGTTTGGTTGAGCTGTGGCTGTGAGAAAAAGCTGCTGTGGCTGTGAGCTATGGAAAGCTGTTGTGGGCTGTGAGCTGTGGAAAAGCTGAAAGCTGTTTGATTAAACAAGTATAAAGTATATCTTCTAGTTTTATTTTTTTAAAATAATTATAAAAACGTTTTTTATTTCACCTATTTTGAAAACCTGAAAGCTAAAAGTCAAAAGCAAGGTCAAAACAGCTTTCAAAAATGTACTACAGAAAAGCTCCAACTTCTGCAAAAGCTGCTGCCAGCAGCACCCCTTTGGTTGGGCTTTTAGCTTTTGGGGCCAAAAGCAAAAGCCAAAAGCCCAACCAAACAGGGCCTAAGTCAAGTGAATCATCTTGATCTGCTGAGTGAATTACCTTAATGTGCTGCTTGATGCAAGCAAGCTTCACTCATATAACCATGTATGTTGGTATAAGTTGGTCTTGTTGGTTTGCAACTGTACCGTGATGGAAAGTTGTACAAAATAAATGCTTATAGCTTAGAAAATTTCCATCTTTACCATGATCATGACATGAGCATCTCATCAAGCATGCACTTTTTGGTCGTCTAGCTTCCGAAGGGGTCGATTGTCCGGACGAAGTTGGTCCAGAGAGTTCGGAGTGTCCTGTTGATCCGGAATATCAGGAGTTCCCAACTTTTTCGGTCAACGAAGGCAAGCCCCGGTTCATTTAACCATTTCCTTGGTTTTGCAATTACACTTACTTTCGATAACCTGATGCATTAGATGTTTATCAAATAAATCCTTTAAACCTGTTGATGCATGATCAACCTTGTTATCGATATATCATTCCTTCCTACCTGCTTTATGCAAATGATAGAAATGCTCAGCCTTGCTTTCTCACGCTTCCGATAAATGTTTTGATACTTATCATTTTGGAATGATTAAGAGAAAGAAGTATGGTTAAGACCAGACGGGCACATGCATCGAACCTTGGGTTAGTGTAGAGTGACCCGGATGTGTCAGTTTAGGGTTAACCATTGTTGGCCTGCTAGATTGAGAAACTGTGAAGTACCGATCATATGATACGGTAAGCCCTGCCTTGGTGGTTCTTAAATGAGAACGGCTAATCGCGCACTGGGAGTGGAGAGATGGCGGGGGTACTAGCTACCCTCGTGGGTTAAAGTCCCAGATTGGAGGTGTACAAGTACTCCCGGGTGGCGCGGACCCGGTCTCGTTTGGAGGATCCGAGGTTGGGGTTGATATATGTGTGATCAAGGGTCTACATATGTCGTATGATCGTGGAAAACTCCTAGATCTGGTTGAATCGGTTCGAATCGTTGTGCTCCTCGGTTAAGGAGACTCAATCTTCTGACCCGCACCGTAGAATAAAAATGGAATTAGTTTAAGAAAGAATGATAATGACCTTTCACTAGTGTTCATTTACAATTCTTACCATATACACCAATGATTATGTAAAATTTGAATCTAGGATTGCTTTAGTAAGCTTTTATGCAAATGAAAAGTGCTATTGAGCCTACCCAAACCAGCATACCTGTTCTTCTCTTTTCTTATCGAGTAAGCCTTGTTGAGTACCTTTATACTCAGGGTTTGTTAACCCCTGTTGCAGGTGACGTTCACGAGCAGCCTTGCTTTGAGGCTTGTTGCGTGACCGTCATTGAGGAGGACGTGTCCGGGGAGGAGTAATGCAACCCTTATGCAGGGTTGTTTGTGTGAAATACCGTTTTATCCCCTTAGGAGTAATGCTTCAAGTCACCATTGAGGTATAATTCAAATTTGGTCGGAATTCAATTGAGTAATGTAATTAATTTAAAAATCCTATTTTATCCCCTTTTTCTTAATTCTAAATCTAATAAGAAGTTGGGTAAACTCTAAAAAGCAAAGTTGCTCCATTTTTTATAAGGATCAACTTTGATGTATAAAGTTTTTCAAGTTCTTATTTGAAATCAAAAGTAATTGTGAAAATAACCTTTTGCCATTTTTGTCCCCTTTTGATTTTCAAACCCTAATTCAAAATCTAAGCATATTTTGCATATGTTGCAAAAATAAAAGATGTTCAGTATTGAATTCTGAGCATTTGATATTTTAACATATTTTCAACTTATATTCAAAAATCTGAAGTATTTTTAAGTTAACCGAAAGGGTATAAAGGAGAAACGGGGGGATAAGTTTCTTCTCCTGTTCATGGCGGTGGGAGCTGATCTTTGATCAGCACTGATCGCGCGTTGGGCGTCGATCTCTCTCGAATGAGCGCATGACTGAGTCCGTGGCAAAGTGAAGCAGCTGCTGGCACTCTCCCTTGCTCCGTGGCGCCTCCTCCTGAGCTCGCCATCGTCCGTTCGCCACCAAAGCACCAACGGGCTCCAATTCAACCCAATCCCCAAATGCACCGCATCTGATCTTTCTCATCCAAATTAACCGCGGCTATAACCTCTTTACCTCCTTGCGCATCTCCAGAGCCCATCCCTTCGACCTCTACTGCCTTAGAGAGCTCGTGCTCACCGTTCTTCTTCCCACCGGGCGAAATCGCCGCCGAGCTCGATCTCGCCGTGGTCCGCTCAACCGGGCACTCCTCTGCTCTCCCTGTCTCATGTTTCTGTTTCGCCTTGACCCTAGGATACTCATCGGCTTGATGGTTTTCCGTTTAGTGCTCAGGTCTCGCCGGAACATCGTCCGTTTCGCCGGAGCTCGCCGCTGCAAGCCACTGCTCCGTGGACTTCTCCTCTCCGTCCATCCTCCGTTCAAACCAGCTACACAGCCAGCATCAAGGTGAGCTACTGGAGCTTCCTAGCCCCTTTGTTCTCTTGCTACCAGCCTGAGTTCGCCGGAACAGCTTCGCCGTGATCCGGTCCGCCGCCGTGCGTGGCCAGACTTCACTGAAGCGATAGCGTTTAGGGTTAGAGGCTCTATCGGCTGCGAGTGACCTGCCGGTGCTTGTGCTCGCGTTAGTTGGGTCTCTAATGGCCGGAGTTGACCGGCGTAAGGCTCGCCGGCGCTCGGTGCGTCGCCGTGCGCTCTGGCCAAGGTCGGGGACCTCGCAGTTGTAAAGACGACAAGTTAGAGGGTGTTGGTTGCAAAGTCCATGACTCATGTAAATAGTGTTCTGGACTGCGGGTTGTTTTCGTTTAAGCCGAAGGGCTTTTCTGCAAAAGCGCCGAGGCGCGTGGGCAGAGCCAAGCTGGGCCGGTTTCCACGCGCGTTGGGCCGCGCTGGAGCGGGCCGAAAGCCCAGTTTGGGCCAGATTTGAGTTTTTCTTTTTATATCTTTATGCACAGTAGCTAAGTTTGTTATTTTTGATATAATTTTTCTATAACTCTATTAATTGTGAAATTTGACATGTTAGATGATAGCATGTCTGTGCTAATATAAAAATTATAAAACTTGTGTTTTGAGTACTTTTACTATGACAATTAAATCTGTACTTTAATTAATAAATGCAACTTTGATGAATTATGTGATTTTTGTGTTTCTCCAAAAATCATGAAATTTGACATGTGAGTTTATGTCACTGATATCTACCTTCATGTTTAATTTCAGCTTTGTTTGAATAAGTATGATTTGTTCATAAGTAAAAGCTAATTAAAATGACTTATAAAATAAATAGAATTTGTTAATCCCTTTTAGATTTGTATGATTTTAGGTTTTGTTTGACAATCAGGGGATCAGTAGCATGATTTGCTCCCTGGTTATGGATTCCTTTATGCAGATGATCTTTTGTTGCTAATTAGTTACATAACCTTGCTTAATAAAGATAATGAAATTTGCTTAGTAATAATATATAGTTTAATAGCTAAGTTGGTTTTGTTGGTTTGCAACTATACCGTGATGGATGATTGTACAAATAAATGTCTACAGCTTAGAAAATTTCCATCTTTACCATGATCATGTCATAAGCATTTCATTGATCATGCATATGCACTTCTACGTGTAGATCTCGTTTCGGAAGAACCGAATCCACAGTGGGTTTCTTCTGAGAGTTTGGATCCTTCTGGTTTTTCTGAGTCACCGGACTTCACTGATCAACAAGGCAAGCCCCGGACATGAACCCTATCCTTGTATTTTTTATAAAGTTATTCATATCACTTGAGTTAATTTGATGCATTAGGTAAATAGGAGATGGGTGAATCCTAGTTGATGCATTACCAACCTTGATGATTCCAATACTTAACCTTGATGCCCGTTTTATGAAAATACTTAGTATGCTTAGCCATGCTTTACTACTTCATTATAGTAGGTGCTTTTAAAAATGGTTGCTATGTTATGGGATTAATGAATCTTGAGTCAACATGATAATTATAGTAACTTACATCAAGAATGGAGTCTTGTTGTAAGGTTACTCAACATAGGACCTTATCGTTGTTGGCCTGCTGTGATTGAGACCATTGAGTATAGCCCACATGCGGTGGTAAGCCTCATCTATAGCTATTCCGATACTTGAGAACGGCCAACCGCGTACTGGGAGTGGAGAGATGGCGGGAGTAGCGTGTACCCTCGGGGCTATGAGATAGTCGGGTTCGAGGTGTACTGTACTCTCGGGTGACGCTGGACCCGTTCTTGTATGGGAGGATCTATAGATAGGGTTGACATATGCAAGATTAAGATCTACATATGTCGTGTGGTACTGAATCCCCAGCTGGGTTTAAACGATTCTAATCGCCGTGTTTCCTCGGATATGGAGCCTCAATCTACTGACCCTCACCGTAGTAATGAATGGGATCTTTATGAGATGCGAACTAAAGATGTGGTATGCTTATGAAAGTTTGAAAATCTTTGGATAGTTATGAAATTTAATCTTGAGTTAAAACTTGAAACTAGGTTTTACTATTAGTAAGCTCTTATGCAAAAGAAATGTTTTGATCTTGCTAACGCCTTACCTTGAATCCTTATAGCCTTCATACCTGAGTCTTCTCCTCTTTTCTAGACGGTTAAGTCTTGTTGAGTACTTTTGTACTCAGGGTTCGTTACCCTTTGTTGCAGGTGAGTTTATTGATCATCCTTTTGGTGGTCAATGTTTCTTCACTCTTGTGTTGGAGAGTAATGATGACACTGATGTTTGACCTTGGGCAAGTAACCAAAAGTTGTGTGGTATATGTAATATAAAGTTTCGAACCTTTTATGTTTCAAGTACTTCTGGGTTGTAAACTTTTAAACTTAAGTTTTAATCTATGTTATATACTCTTTCCGCTTTTACTCTGATTTATCTTATCTATAAAACTGTTGTAATACTATGATGCTTGACGAGGGAATTCCTGAAAAGAATGTAACGTGGATGATTCGGGTTTCCCGAGGACACCCGATAGATCTCTTGAGTCATTTGGAACTCGTGCACGCCGATCAGAAGTCTTTAGGACAATGATGGGTGCATGTGGGCTACTTAATTCAGGAGGTTCTGCCACACCGAGCCATAGAAGGGATGCACCACCCATGCACCCCGTCCACCCGCAAGCCTTCGCTCGTCGATGTCCCAGGCTGTCAGCCACCACAGCTGATCCTCAGGCCACCGGTCCCTTAGTCCAAGCCTCACATATGCCCTTCGCCACTCTCGGTCCATCGGCACGACACGTCTCTACTTGACCTTCTCCTTGCCTTCGATCACTGTATCCGTGCTCGACACCTGCACAACACAAGCCAAAGAACATGCGCATCCCAGTTGACAATCACTCATCACTCAGAGACTCGGCATACACCCATGTATCCGCCATCTCCCCCTTGATGAGTGCATTGTCAACTACCAACACAAATCATAATGGAATAGAAGAAGGAAGGAAGAAAGAGAGAACTCGACCAAATGACCCAAAAGCATAGCACAGCCGAAGAAGGTCAAGTGGAATGAGCAAAACAGCTTGGTTCCCAAAGACATGGGTAACGGCTCGACGCAACCAAGCAAAGCAAAGCTAGCCCTCAAGAAGAGGTAGAACAGGCTCAACACCGCTAGCAAGAAAACTTGATACCAATTGAAAGATCAACTGAAATTCAAGCAAAACAGAGCTAGCCCTCAAGAAGAGGCAGAACGGGCTCAACACCGCTAGCGAGGAAGCTCGATACCAACTGTTATCAACTCAAAACCAAAAGAGTTTGATACCAATTGAAGAGCTGAAAAGAGCTGAAAATGTTTGCTAGTTCCTCAAGAAAGAGGCAAAGGCTCAACACAACTAGCAAACTCCCCCTCAAATAGTGCACACAACCCAGGGAACTCACATGATTCATGATTTGTCAATATTTTCTCCCCCTTAGTTTAAAATGCACCAACAAGCAGATGTGCACAAGCACTCAAATTTATCCCCCTTGACAGAATATCTCCCTTCAAAAATGCAAGGTAGCAGCTTCATGAATATAGTCGATAGAATATGAAGGTGCTCGACAAAGTGCTGATCCGATGACTCATAAAATGCACAGAATGCCAGCGAAGGCTCAAACTGATCACCAAATACGAAATATAAGCATTTGAGCAAAAAGAGTAGTTTTAGCCATTCAGAAAAGGATGTTCACCACAAACAATAGCACTATTCATGTATAGACAGGAATTCAAAACAAGTGCTAAACATGTATACAAGGTGAACTATCCCTAGGAAGGTCCAATCATCATGCTATAGAATGAAACATAGACTTGTGTATTGAAATTTTTATCGGAGTTGCAGCGGTTAAATTATACAAGTTCAAATTTCAGCATGTGATTACGAGAGGTTGAAAACTTGTCATTGCCTAACTTTTCAACTGTGCGAAGCCTATGCAGAAGCAATCAGAAGCTTAAAGCAACAGTTTTGGTCATACACTACACAGCTCAAGTTTTACTCAAAGTGCAATGAGAAATAGTCTCGAAACTGTGATGTGCTGACAAGCAATCCCATCTCGATCTTTCCAATTTACTTGACTTGGTTCAAGATTAAAGCAACATATGAACATACCAAGCAAGTGAATGACTCAGAACTAGAGACATAGCAACCTAGCATAAATGAAAAGCACAAGTGACTTCAACACATTCTACACATGCTAGTTGCATATCTCAATGGTGAACATTTTCAAGTTTTATGTTCATTAAGCAAGTTCACCATTCATAAAATAGCTCCGCTCACAACATATATCAGTGATCAGAAAGAGCATAAGTGTTGGTAGTTCTTAGCTTCACTAAAGATAGAGCTAGGCAACTATCCCCGGTAACGACCCAGAAATGCTTGTTGACACTAGCCAACGTTGTTACTAGGAGTAGACTATGGAGTCTATCCCCGGCAACTGCGTTAGAAATGCTTGAAGCAAGACCGGTCACTATACCTAAAGGAGTGGAGCTAAAGCAGCTATCTACTAATGCCAAGCGGGGTTGTCAATCCCGACACTAGTAGGAGCTAGCTAGAGAGATTGCAATCTACCAAGAGGAGATTCTGCAAGCGCAGAGAACTATCGTAGTAGCACTTCGCCTAGGAGTACTAGGTGTCGATTTATTTGATCCCAAGGGAAGGCTAGGGTGGTGTATGAGTTGAGTCAAGGAGGGGATGAGAGTCAAAGAAAAGAGAAAAGGGAAAAGGGGAGAAGAGAGGAGATGGAAGGCTAGAAAGAATATATGGGTGGATAGGTAAGGATGAAATGGATGGCTAAGGTAAGGTGGATGGATAGGTGGATAAAGTGATTAGGATAACTAAGGATAACTAAGTAACTAATAACTATTCATAGATAACAACAAAGCAAGATAACTACGAAGCAAGATAGTTACGAAGCAAGGCAGGCAAAAGTCAATAAAGCAAATAAGTTGAGTAAAGTTTTATTCCTATCTTGTCAAGTATCCAGGCGTACTAGCCATTACCACTTACTTAGGTTGAACGCTAGCACAATGAGCCTTACTGTTAAACTGGGCCAACTACGTGGTGGAATTCAAGGCGCACAGGGCTGTCACCACCTGCTTGCTACCACAGCTATCCGGGGGTCCAGCCGTATCTGAAGGTAAGTCTATAACTAAGCACCACGCTTAACTATATTCTAACTATCTCTATCCTAGCTTTGAATAGAGACACCCTTGGGGACGTCAGAGCAAACACTTGACTTAATAAGATAAACAGTAAACTAACTAAGCAACCTATTGGCAAAGATCAAACACTAAGCTCACTAGAGATTAACTACTATGGCTAAGTGAATTGAACTGTAGGATAGCTAGGCACTCAAGCAATCAATCAAGTATACCACTCAATACTGATAAGTAGAACAAAGTAATACTTGAAATGATGAACTAGAATATAGTAAAGTGCTTGAGATACAAGAGCAAAACCAGAACTGGAGATGAAGGAAGACTCTTCCCAGCTCTAGGACCGATCACTCGCACGCCTCTACTCTTGAGCTAAGCCTTGAGCAGCACTACCGCGAGGGCAAGGTTGCCTTGCTCTACTAGCTACCTACTTGCCTAAGCTCTCTGAGCTCTCTCTTGCTTGCTTCTACTTGCTTTGCTTCTCTTGTGTGATGGTACTGGTACTTGGTACCAATGAAGTGGTGTCACCAGGGGGGTATTTATAGTCTTGAGGAGTGAGGGGGGTACTTATAGGGGGCAGTCAACCGACCTAGGGTTAGGTCAGGTGGCGGGCGCCACACCCTACTGGCGGCCGCCAGTCTCCTGGCCGCTGGATGCACCGTCTTTGATCCTACGGCCTTCAGGTGGTTGTCCAAGGCGGTTTGGAAGTCGGTTGCATGTCTGAGTAACCGCCATTCAGCCTTGATCCACGCCACTTCATCCCGAGCCGTCCGATGCCACTGACCTAGTGACCAAGGGCCAAGATTTGGCCTTGGGGAGGTCACACGGATCGGTGATGTGGCAGGGAGTGGAACTTGGGCCAACCCAAGTGGCGGGCGCCACTTAGAGGTGGCGGGCACCACCTAGGGGTGGCGGGCGCAACCCCCCTTAGGCCCATTTGGGCCCTGCTGAGTGGGCTTGGCCTCTGGTGGGTCCATATGTCCAAATTTGGTTCAAATCCTGCATTCAAATAAAATTCTATGGACATGTGGAATTTGGTTAGATTGAAACCTATTTGACTACATTTCATGCCTTTTTGGTGGATTTTAGGGTCAAATGTTGATGGTAAAACAGGTGTCTAAGGACCATCAACAAGCTCCCCCAAGCTAACCTGTTGCTCGTTCTCGAGCAACAATGCGGTTTAAGCATTGAGCATGAAATGGATAGCAACTTAAGATGTCTGCAAGTGCATATTGCATAGTGAGAAATAACTTAGCATATATGATTAATCATAGCAATGTGGGGCTTATAGCTTTTCACTTCGAACATGCAAGAGTGAAATAAAGCAGTAGATAGGAAACTTTTATCTTGCTTTTCACTTCAAAAGATAACAACTTGCTTAAGTCCTCCAAGATTCACTCAATCACTCAATGGTGTTTAAATCCTCACTTAGGCCAAAATGTAGCCTCTCCTATTTTAAAGAATGATATGTGGAGTTATAGGTAGGCTAAGAACCATGAGCAAATTGCCTGATGTTTATTGCTAAGCTAGACACTCAGATCATAAGGAGCAGCAAATCATAAAAATTGATCAAGATGTGCATGTGTGGTTATGTGGAATTGTATAGAGAGATATTTCATAATCCTTCCTAGTTAATTTCTGGGGTCTAGAGCTAATGATAATTCTCTCTCTTTTTTTTGGATACATAGTGAGTAGACAAAAGATGTGTCCTCACATTTTCTTAGGACATAGTCCTCTCTTGAGCTACTTTGCTCACTTTTCTTTTTTTCTTAGGACATCGTCCTTTCTTGAGCTACTTTGCTCATTTTTCTGTCTCTTTCTCTTTGAGCTCTAGATTTCCCCAGGTTATCTATAGGAAAGGATTTTTGAAATGAGTAGGGAAAGGGAGAGAAATGCTTATTCCCAGTGTAGGAATAGCATAAGGCTAGCAATGGGATGTTTGGCAGGGTATTGCATATCTCCAGTGTAGAGAATAAGCAATTTATTTTGTGGTTGCAAACTTCCAAAGTGGAGAGTAGGCAATTTATGGTGGGTGTGTGTGAATCTTGATTCAAACAATATGATAAGCTTCTCTGCTAAGATCTATGAGGTCTAACAAAGCTCAACACAAACAAAGCTCTTTGTAGTTTTGACTAATGACTAACAAATATTTGGCTGGTGGTGGGATGGGATAAAATCTAGGAGGAACTTTTAGCAAGGTTTTCATAATTTTTAAAAGAAATCCTCCAGATTAGGTCCTAATTTCACCTTAGCAAGTTTAAAGAATTACTCCATTTCTTACTAACTTTACTCACTAAGCATGATTTCAGTTAAAGCATGTGCAACCCACAAAAGCTACAACTTTAGACAAGACCAGTTATTCAAACCATAACAATAGCATTTGCATGACATATTTCAAATCTTATTCAGGTTTCAACTTATTTAAGCAGATTTTATCAATTTTATTCATAGAGTGGTTATTTAGGCAAGCTTGTGACATTCAAAAGATATAGAATTTAAGAACTGAATGTAAAGTGTAGGCTTGAGACATACCTTATCGGAGCGGTAGTCTCCCCCAAGCTGCCTTCTTGCTTGGTGAAAGATCTTCTTCTTCTCAGTCGGAGCTCTTGTTCTCATTTTATTAAAAAGGGAAACTATCTAATGTTGTGAAAAGGGAAACTATCCTATTATAATATTTTATTATTCTAACTAAGTTAACATATACCTATGCATAAAACTAATGATAACTGATTTTTTCCTTTTTTTTAGTTTCATGCATGACATATGTTATTTATTCAAAAAGGGAAAATTGAAGGGAAAAATTAAAAGTAAAACCATACCTTAGGTCCATGGAGTTTCATCCTTATCGAGTGGATCTTCTTCCTTGGGTACTTCTTCTCTTAGTACTCCATCTGGTTCTTCTTCTTTTGGCACCTCTCCTTTGTTATGTGAATTACACAACTCAGGAGGAGGTGATTCTTTCTTTCTGCTCCACCCTGTTCTTGGGCGCCTCTTCTTTGTACGAACGGGTTTTGCTTCCTGCATGTTAGCGGCATATGCGGGACCACGGGAGAAGGAGAATATTTCCTTCGTCCCTCCTAATGTCATTTGTATTTTACCACTTCCCACATATATGCAAGCATCAACAGTGTTCAAGAAGGGTCTACCTAAGATTAGAGGCACAACTTTCCTATTTCCCATATCTAGTATTATGAAATCAGCAGGAACATAGGAACCTCTAATATGAACAGGTAAATCATTAACTATTCCTTCTACATAGCAAGTGGATTGATCAGCTAGCACAACATAGGCAGATGTGGATGACATGGGTGGAAAGGACGAGTTTTCATAGAAATCTTTAGATAAAATGTTCACACTCGATCCTAAATCACACATGGCATTTTTAAAGATTTCACCAAAGATTGAGCATCTAATTATGGGACTACCAGGATCACCCTTTTTAACAGTCATGGTTTGATCTTCATAATAGTTAAAATATTTTAATTCAACCATATTTGCCGTTTCCATGTCAGGTTTAGCAGGAATTTTGCCAGATTCAAAAGATGGTATGATAGCAGCAAGTTGAGCTAATTGGGTTTCTAACATCTTATTAAAGCTAAGTAGATTTTTCAGAGCAGATGAGAAATCTTCCAATTTAGCATTTATATTCTCAAGGGCTTTATCATTCGACATTAATTTCTTATTCAAGAATTCAGTAGTTCTACCTTGAGAGTAGACTAGATTCTTTAAGAACGAGAAATCATCAGAATTTTGAAAATTAGAGCGAGGGAATGAATTGTTACCTTGAGAATTGGAGTGCTGATTCCATCCTTGATTTGGTTGACGGAAACCGTTATTGTTGTTAATAAAGTTCAAATCTTCATGTAGCTCGGGGCAGTGGCTCCTAGAATGTCCGGTTTCTCCATAGACTTCACAAGTCATGTAGGATTCCAGAGATTGGACACTCTCTTGTTGGTTCATCTTCCCACAGCTGTCCAGCTTCTTTGTCAGCAGGTCCATCTTGGCCACGATCATGTCGGCCTCCTTAAGGGAATGCATACCTCGCTTACGGGGCTGTAGTCTTTTGTCATTCCATCCTTGGTTCGACACCATCTTCTCTATGAGAGCCTTAGCATCTGCAACATTCAGAGAAAAGAATGCACCGCCGGCGGCGACATCCAAATGGCTTCTAGAGAGTGGGGTTAGGCCATGGTAGAAGTTCTGGATCAATAGCCAGTCCTCCATACCATGGTGTGGACAAGCAGCGACATACTCTTGCAACCTCTCCCAAGCCTCGGGAATAGATTCCTCAGCTTGTTGCGTAAAGCTGGAGATTTTGTTGCGCAGAGCATTCGTCTTGCCCATAGGAAAGAATTTGGCGAGAAAAGCATTGGAACACTTGTCCCATGTGTCTATAGTGTTGCGATCGGTATAGAACCATTGCTTCGCTTTTTCTAGCAAAGAGAAAGGAAAGAGACGAAGGCGGATGGCTTCTTGGGTTATCCCCTTAATGATGAAGGTGCCTCAAATCTCCAAGAATTGTTGGAGGTGAGCATTGGCATCCTCATGAGCCTTGCCACAGAACGAGCTAGCTTGGACCATCGTGATCAGAACCAGTTTCAACTCAAAATTGAGGTTGGCATCGATCACGTCTGGTCCTATCGCTACATTAGCGGTAGAAGGAGCAGAAAACTCACGAATGGTCTTATTGGCCATCGTGAAGATAGAACGAGATAAGAAAGAAAGAAGTTGAAGAAGATGTAGGAAAAAGATAAGAAGGACTAAGGAAAGAAAGAATGGGGTAAGATGGGATTCCCTAAGTGGGAGCTTAGGCGAAGATAAATTCGACACGGACTCAACCGATACACCGATTGCCTTCCCCGGCAACGGCGCCAAAAATGCTTGTTGGTAGTTCTTAGCTTCACTAAAGATAGAGCTAGGCAACTATCCCCGGTAATGGCCCAGAAATGCTTGTTGACATTAGCCAACGTTGTTACTAGGAGTAGACTATGGAGTCTATCCCCGACAATGGCGTTAGAAATGCTTGAAGCAAGACCGGTCACTATACCTAAAGGAGTGGAGCTAAAGCAGCTATCTACTAATGCCAAGCGGGGTTGTCAATCCCAACACTAGTAGGAGCTAGCTAGAGAGATTGCAATCTACCAAGAGGAGATTCTACAAGCGCAGAGAACTATCGTAGTAGCACTTCGCCTGGGAGTACCAGGTGTCGATTTATTTGACCCCAAGGGAACGCTAGGGTGGTGTATGAGTTGAGTCAAGGAGGGGATGAGAGTCGAAGAAAAGAGAAAAGGGAAAAGGGGAGAAGAGAGGAGATGAAAGGCTAGAAAGAATATATGGGTGGATAGGTAAGGATGAAATGGATGGCTAAGGTAAGGTGGATGGATAGGTGGATAAAGTGATTAGGATAACTAAGGATAACTAACTAACTAATAACTATTCCTAGATAACTACAAAGCAAGATAGTTACGAAGCAAGGCAGGCCAAAGTCAATAAAGCAACTAAGTTGAGTAAAGTTTTATTCCTATCTTGTCAAGTATCCAGGCGTACTAGCCTTTACCACTTACTTAGGTTGAACGCTAGCACAACGAGCCTTACTGTTAAACTGGGCCAACTACGTGGTGGAATTCAAGGCGCACAGGGCTGTCACCACCTGCTTGCTACCACAGCTATGCTGGGGTCCAGCCGTATCTGAAGGTAAGTCTATAACTAAGCACCACGCTTAACTATATTCTAACTATCTCTATCCTAGCTTTGAATAGAGACACCCTTGGGGACGTCAGAGCAAACACTAGACTTAATAAGATAAACACTAAACTTACTAAGCAACCTATTGGCAAAGATCAAACACTAAGCTCACTAGAGATTAACTACTACGGCTAAGTGAATTGAACTGTAGGATAGCTAGGCACTCAAGCAATCAATCAAGTATACCACTCAATACTGATAAGTAGAATAAAGTAATACTTGAAATGATGAACTAGAATTTAGTAAAGTGCTTGAGATACAAGAGCAAAACCTGAACTGGAGATGAAGGAAGACTCTTCCTAGCTCCAGGACCGATCACTCGCATGCCTCTACTCTTGAGCTAAGCCTTGAGCAGCGCTACCGCGAGGGCAAGGATGCCTTGCTCTACTAGCTACCTAATTGCCTAAGCTCTCTGAGCTCTCTCTTGCTTGCTTCTACTTGCTTTGCTTCTCTTGTGTGATGGTACTGGTACTTGGTACCAATGAAGTGGTGTCACCAGGGGGGTATTTATGGTCTTGAGGAGTGAGGGGGGTTCTTATAGGGGGCAGCCAACCGACCTAGGGTTAGGTCAGGTGGCGTGCGCCACCCCCTACTGGTGGCCGCCAGTCTCCTGGCCGCTGGATGCACCGTCTTTGATCCTACGGCCTCCAGGTGGTTGTCCAAGGAAGTTTGGAAGTCGGTTGCATGTCTGAGTAACCGCCATTCAGCCTTGATCCACGCCACTTCATCCTGAGCCGTCCGATGCCACTGACCTAGTGACCAAGGGCCAAGATTTGGCCTTGGGGAGGTCACACGGATCGGTGACATGGCAGGGAGTGGAACTTGGGCCAACCCAAGTGGCGGGCGCCACTTAGAGGTGGCGGGCGCCACCTAGGGGTGGCGGGCGCCACCCCCCTTAGGCCCATTTGGGCCCTGCTGAGTGGGCTTGGCCTCTGGTGGGTCCATATGTCCAAATTTGGTTCAAATCCTGCATTCAAATAAAATTCTATGGACATGTGGAATTTGGTTAGTTTGAAACCTATTTGACTACATTTCATGCCTTTTTGGTGGATTTTAGGGTCAAATGTTGATGGTAAAATAGGTGTTTAAGGACCATCAACAATAAGCTACCAGCATCATCATAAAGCATCAAAGCAACTACTATACAGAGCATTGTCATATGCTAAAGATTATATATATGAAGCTCCGAATGTAAATATGCAAGATAAAATGCAAAAGATGCATGAAGAAACCAAATGAAAGAAGCAAAACCAACTGAAAAACACAAAGTCAGTTTATAATACAAGAGTCAAAATGTTTCCCCCATCTAAAAGGGGAAACACACACCAAGCTCACCTCTCAACCTAGCAAAAGTTGATTGGTCCAAAGGCTTGGTGAAAATATCAGCCAACTGATGATGAGTATCGACATGGCGAAGGTCGATATCACCCTTCTCATAGTGGTCTCGCATAAAATAAACGCGCACATCAATGTGTTTGGTCTTAGAATGCAGCACGGGGTTCTTAGCGACGCTAATAGCACTCTTGCTGTCACAAAGCAAAGGAACACGAGAAAAGCTCAGACCAAAATCACGCAAAGTGGCCATCATCCAGAGTAACTGGGAATAGCAGCTAGCCGCAGCAACATACTCAGCCTCCGTGGTAGACTGGGCGAGACTAGACTGCTTGCGAGAAGACCACGAAACAAGAGAAGAACCAATAAACTAGCAAGTCCCAGAAGTGGACTTGCGATCAATGCGACAACCAGCAAAATCGGCATCGGAATAACCGCAAAGGGAGAGGGTGGAGAAAGCAGAATACCAAATCCCAAATTCTGGAGTGAAGGATAAGTACCTCATAATGCGCTTGACCGCCTGACGGTGCGAGGTGCGCGGCGACGACTGAAATCGCGCGCAAAGACACACCGCGAACTGAATGTCCGGGCGTGTCGCCGTCAGGTACAGCAGCGACCCGATCATACTCTGGTACTCCTTCTGGTCCACAGCTTCTCCATCCACATCCACATCCAGGGCCGTCGTGGTCGACATGGGTGTTGGAAGAGGCTTGGCCTCACCCATATCGAACTTCTTCAATATATCCTTGGTATACTTACCCTGGTGCACGAACGTCCATTCCCGGGATTGCTTGATTTGCAACCCAAGGAAAAACGTCAACTCGCCCATCATACTCATCTCAAACTCCCTGCTCATAGTGTCTACAAACTTGGCAACCAAAGCGTGAGAAGAACCACCGAAAATGATATCATCCACGTAAATCTGGACCAAGAGAGTATCATTGCCTTGCTTGAGGAGAAAGAGCGTTTTATCCACACATCCCATTTTAAAACACTTAGCAAGCAAAAAAGTTTTTAACCTATCATACCAGGCTCTAGGGGCTTGTTTCAAACCATACAAAGCTTTGTGAAGTTTAAAAACATGGTTTGGAAACTTGGGATTTTCAAAACCGGGGGGTTGTTTCACATACACCTCCTCTTCTATGTAGTCGTTTAAGAAGGCACTCTTGACATCCATTTGAAAAAGTTTAAACCCTTTGGATGCAGCAAAAGCCAAGAGTATCCTAATTGCCTCCAAATGAGCTACAGGAGCAAAAGTCTCCTCATAGTCTATCCCCTCCTTCTGACTATACCCCTGGGCTACATGTCTGGCCTTGTTTCTCACAACATGGCCATCTTCTCCTTGTTTGTTTTTGAAAACCCATTTTGTCTCAATAGGATGACACTCAGAGGGAGGAGAAACTAGAACCCAAACCCGATTTCTTTCAAAATTTTCTAACTCCTCATGCATGGCATTGACCCAATATGGATCCGTCAAAGCGTGTCCAACATCTCGGGCTTCAAAATCAGCAACAAATGCAGAATGAGCAAAGTGAGAGATTTGTTGTGACCTTGACCGAGTGACACGTTCGCCGATGCTGCCGATCATCTGTTGAGGCGAGTGTTGGCGCTGAATGTGTCGAGGCGCCTCCTGAGCTGATGTAGCCTCCCCCTCAACAGCAGCTGGTGCCTGCTCGGGTACAAAAGGTACCGCTGGAGGTGGCGGATCCCACGGCCCCCAGGTAGTAGAGGAAGAAGGGTCGGGGCCATGAGTCGTAGTAGAAGCCGCTCTTTGCGGCTCAGTAGGTGGAGGTGGTGCTGGTTCTTCCATCCCTTCAGCACCCTCGTCCTCATCATCAAAAAGAGGTTCTCCAACCTCATGATCACCTGCACGCTCAAAATGAGAAGAAAGACAAACCATGGTCTCGTCGAAGGTGACATCTGATGTCTCCATGACTCGGTTAGTATCAAGGTTAAGTACACGATATGCACGAGTATGAGCGCCATAACCAAAAAACACACCGTCAGAAGATCGAGACTCAAATTTGTCCAGGTTGCCTTTCTTAAGTATAAAACAGTGGCAACCAAAAACTCTAAAATAACTCACTTTGGGTTGTCTTCCAAAACGCAACTCATAAGAAGTCTTTTTCAAGAAAGCTCGGAGAAAAATGCGATTTGAGATATAGCATGCAGTGCTCATTGCTTCGGCCCAATATCGCCTAGTTGTCCTATGCTCATCGAGCATTGTCCTGGCCATCTCTACAAGGGTCCGATTCTTCCTCTCTACAACACCATTTTGTAGCGGCGTGTAGGGAGAAGAAAACTGATGCTCCAAACCCAAAGAGTTACAAAACTTCTCAAAATCCGAATTCTTGAATTCGGAACCATTATCACTCCGAATTGCTCGCATTGAGTTCATAGGGAACTCATTCTGAAGATGCAAAATTAGATTGCGAGCAAAGGAGAAAGTCTCGGTCTTCTCAGCTAAAAAGAAGACCCACGAATATCTCGAAAAATCATCGACAACAACAAGCACATACCACTTCCCCCCAACCGAGCTCACCCGAGCCAGACCAACAAGGTCCATGTGCAAAAGCTCTCCAGGGTGCTTAGTCATGACCTGAGTCACTGGATGGTGGGGAGCGGCTAACATCTTCCCATGTCTACAAGAATGGCAAACAAGATCCTTCTCCATGGACAACTTCGGCAATCCTCGGATTAGGCCAAGTGAACTAAGCCTTGCAAGCAAGTCGAAGCTCAAGTGTCCTAGTCTCCTATGCCACTTCCAAAGATCAGAGGAGGAAGGTCCAGCCAAAAGACAACGAGAAATTCCAAACGATTCTGAGAAAGCGATCACCACGTTGAGGAAAATGTGGTCCACTAAGAGAAGAGCGTCCATCGCGATACTCAAAACACGGTGGGGGAAACTGCTCAACAACAAAGCGACCGCCACGGGGCCATAGCCTACAACTGCAGGCTCCCGCCGGGCACGTCCTCTTCGCTGCCTAGGCCTAGGAACTTGAGGTTCTGGACCTCTAGGCCTTACAGCACGCCTCTGAACATTCGACACATGTACATCATTGAAAGGATGGTACATGTCCGTGTTGTTCATCTCCTTTGCGCGGTGCGCCTTTCTCTTGCGCCGAAAGCAAAACTCACTCAAGTGTCCATCTCTCCCACAGTGCTCACAATGGTACCTCACCGCTCTCAAGGGGGGTTGTTGGTACTCACGGTAGTGGGTGTGGATCACTTTGCCCTTCTGTGGCATAAGCTCCTCTTGGATGGGTGGCATGGTGTCCAGCTTGTTCTTGAGGTGGTTTGGATTGGGAGCCCATGATTGTTTCTTGGGTGGAGCTCTCGGAGGTTCAACAAAGACCCCATCCTTGGTGTTAGGCTTGAGAGGCTCTTTGGGTGGAATCTTGGTAAGCTTGGGAGTAGTGGTGGAGTTGGGCTTCTCACATGGGTTAAGACCACTCGACTCTCCAATCTTCCCAAAAGACGAAACATCAACACCCGGAGCAAAACCTACACCTGGACCTCCAGCAGCTCGCTTGAATTGGGAAATCATCATCCCGAGCTGTGGCTCACCACTAGACACCCATGACAAGATGGTCTGAAGGTATGTGTTTTCCTCCTCGGTTTGCATCTTGTCGTGCTCCACATTAGCGATCTCCATCTCCAAACCCTCACAAAGAACACACCTGACCACACATGTGCTACCTGAGTTGGCCTCTTCAAGAGACACAATCTTGGCATTCTTCTCTGCCAACTCAGATTGCAAGCCCGCACAGGACTTGCACGCACCCAACAACGAGGATCTAGCCTTCAGCTCATCCACCTCTCCTACCAACACAACATACTTGCTTCTCAGAGTGAGAAGATCAGTCATGTGTGTGGTGCACATCTCACACTCCTCCTCATCGGTAACAACTACGGTGGACTTGACAGATTCAAGTTCCTTCACCGTATCCTCCCACTTCTGCCTAAACTCCTTGCGCTCTCTAGCAGCACGCCTAAGCAACTTATCCTGACTAAGCAGCACGGCAATAAGCTTCTCGACCTCTGCAGAAAGCTCGTCGGGGGTCTGAGATACCTGGGAGGTGTCGTCGTCGTCGTCGTCATTCCGAGGAGTGTCCTCCAGCTCGCAGTCGACCTCCTTGCCGAGGGCCATGGTGCAGAAGCCCTCGTCGTCGGTGAAGAAGCAGAGGCCATTCAGCTTGTCCTCGATCCTCTTCTTCTTCTCAGACTCGTCATCGCTTGAGGCAGCGGAGTCATCATCCGAGTCATCGACGTCACTGAGCGTGGCGAAGAACGCACGCTGCTCAGCCTGGGCCTTCTCCAAGTACTTCGTCTTGATGTACTCCTTGTCGAAGCCGCCCTTCCGCTTGTGCTTCGTGGGGACGTACTTTTCCTTGCGCTTGCCGGAGTCGTACTTGTGCCCATGATCCGCCTTGCCGAAGACTTGCTTGTTCTTCTTCGGGCAATTGGCGATGAAGTGGTTGGGGTCGCCACACTCGAAGCGTCCCGAGCGTCCTCCTCCGCGGTGATGGTTCATGCGGTTGTTGTGGAACCGCGAGAACTGGTTGGCGAGCAAAGCCAACTCGTCATCCCCCATGAACTCCAGCTGCTCCTCTGTGACAGAAAGAAGAGAAGAGAGTGCAAAGCCTCCAAAGGGGTTAGCAGAAGAGCCAGAAACCAAAGCCATCGACGGGCCAGAAGGATTTTCAGAAGAAGCCCTTGCCATGGCGTCAATCTCACTGGACTTGAGCTTACTAAAGAGCTCGTCGCATGTGAGGGTCTCATAGTTAGGCGATTCGATGATCGCCTGAACCTTGGAGTCCCACACCGACCGATCGAGAGTATGCAAAAGCTTCAAAGCTCTCTCATGATCGTCGAAAGGCAACAGCTCCTTGTTAGCCCTCATCCTGTTGACAATCACCTGAAAGCGAGCGAATAAACTCTCTATGCTCTCGCCAGGCATATGTCGAAAGGTCTCGTACTCTCGCTTGTGCGACTCGTAGAGACGGGTTTTGACTTGAGAGGTTCCCTCATGGAAACGCATGAGGGATGCCCAAATCTCCCGAGCCGTAGCGAGGTGAGAAACATGATCAAACTCCGTCATGCTCAAGCATGAGAAAAGAGCATTACGGGCTCGGCTATTGGCATCGTGATCATCGATCTGACGCTGAGTCACACGTGCAGCCAAGACCACGTAATTAGCAGAGTTGCAAATATCCCAGATGAAAGCACCCATACTCTGCAGATAGGCCGACATGTGTATCTTCCAATACGCATAGTTCGTCCCATCGAAAAATGGGGGTTTGCCCACGCCATGATCCATGTCGCCTTCAGTGGATCTGGAACCGGCTATGGTGGAAGATCCTTAACCCGCTCTGATACCAATTGAAGGACCGAGAATGCAATAGCAAGGCGACCATAGGGGGGTGAATGGAAGCTCAAAAATCTCTTTCGAAACTTTGGCCTTTTGTTCCCAAAATCAACCCCAAAGCTACCCAAGCTAACGAAAACCGTGATGCCCACGACCCTTGGAAGAGGGTGGATGATCCCTAGGATCACAGCGAGGCACCACAAAGCAAGAACGAACCACACGCCAAAAGCACCGGCACAAGTTCCACCCTCAAAAATCAAGTCCAGAGCGTATATAGGCGGCTACGTCGAGAGATCCCGAAATACCTATGCTAACAGGTAGCAAAGATACGTAGAGAGGTTCCTTGATCAACTCTAGGGCCAAACAAGAAGTCTGGAAATGAAGCAAAGAAGCCAAGAGAGCAAACGCACTAAACCGCAACAAGCAGCCGAATCCCGGACTGTCCGGCCCTGGGGTTTCGGACTGTCCGTGGCTACTGCGGACTGTCCGCCAGCCGATCCCGGACTGTCCGCCGGCTAAAAACACAAAACAGCAGAGTTGCTGCAAGTCCCCTGGACTGTCTCGACGTAATGCCGGAGTCCGTCGGACGTAAGAAGACCGGATGTGATAAGAAGGGACGAGGAGCTGTACCAAAAACACAGAACCCAAGCGAACCCAAACGAACTCGACGACCAAATCTCTGCCAAGCACCCCAGCGGAATGTCCGAGGAGTACTGATGCCAGACGTCGATCTGTCCGCCGGCAAATCACAAACCAAAATCAAACAATCAAACTGTCCTCGGAATTAAACCGAGGATCCTCGAAAAAATAGAGACTCGCGGCCACTGCTCTGGCCAAGTCCCCGACGCGCGGACTGCCGCGGGAGGAACGGCGGACTGTCTGGGACCTCCCAGTGAGGGCGATTTCGGTCACAACTCTTCACAAATCCGAATCAAAACTCAATCCCACGTTCCCAACTGAGAAGATGATCACGAGGTAGTTAGGAGACTACCCCAAGAAATCACCAGCCAAGAACTCAATCACCAAATCGAAAGGGAGGAGTATGAACAAAAAATGCCACGAAAACGAAATCAACCCGATCTACTTGTTCATGAGGAGTTAGATGAATTCCTTCGGTGGAAATGATCTCCTCACTATAAAGAACAAGTTGATTCAAACGGATTTCGCAAAGACGCAGTAGAGAGGGAGATCGAGTGACGGGAAATCGCGGAGAAACGAAGAAGGCGAAGAACACGAACAAAACGCGAATCAAGTCATCGATCTACAACCGTGTGGCTACCACACGCTACAACAGTGAGATTACGGTCTCACTTCCTCAAATCTCCAGTACACAGAGGTATGATTCTCTGCGGATCTCAGTAGCTACAGCAGGGGATTGGGAGAGCAGGAAACTCTAGAAGCAAAGAGCAAATGACTGAGATGAATGGGGAGGTGGGTGTCTTCGCCAACATATCCTAATTCTAATTCCCACTCTACCCCTAACTAATTACAGAGCGAACCAGCTAAACCCTAGGGTTATTCTGGACCAACTCGTGGTAGGTGGTGATCTGACTGCCATGCCCGCACAATAGGTAGCTTTGCCTCGACGCGACCTCACCGATTGCCGCCACGTGCCACCACCGCTCTGCTTGTCCTTTTCCCGGACTTCGCCCCCTATTTTGTTGCCCAAACCGGGAAACCAGCCTTCACAGTCAACCCCCAGTTTTGAGGCCCAAACTGGGAAACCAGCCGTCCATCGCCTGAGTTTTGTGGCCCAAACTCAGCAAACCCGCAACACCCAGGTTTTGAGGCCCAAACTTGGAAACTGTCCTTAGCCCGAGTTTTGTGGCCCAAACTCCGAAACCATCAGCCCCCAGGTTTTGAGGCCCAAACCTGGAAACCGTCCACTCGGTAGTTTTTCTGTGGCTCAACCACCAAACCGAGCCGTAGAAGGGATGCACCGCTCGTGCACCCCGTCCACCTGCAAGTCTTTGCTCGTCGATGTCCCAGGCTGTAAGCCACCACAGCTGATCCTCAGGCCACCGGTCCCTCAGTCCAAGCCTCACGTCCGCCCTTCGCCACTCTCGGTCCATCGGCACGACACGTCTCTACTTGACCTTCTCCTTGCCTTCGATCACTGTATCCGTGCTCGACACCTGCACAACACAAGCCAAAGAACATGCGCATTATCCCAGTTGACAATCACTCATCACTCAGAGACTCGGCATACACCCATGTATCCGCAGTGTTAAAGATAAATCATTTTTATTTTCATTTTTAGGGAGCTGACAGGGATGAAAAGAAATTGTATTTGAAGTGCAATTATACCTGCGTGATGAATCGGGGAATGCCTCCCCCCCCACACTTGCTTTTCTACCTATCTTTTTATTTTTGAGACAACATATACAAAAGCAAGTGGACAAAATTTTCACAAGATAAAAATAAGGGGGAAAAACCACTTGAACTTTATTGATAATTCTAGGCACAATACATGATAAGAATTGAAATTTCAAAAAGGGATATGAACTAAAGAACATGTGCCTAGTTTATTTTGGTGTGGAGAGTGATTCACTAAGCAAAGGGAGGTGGCGGATTCTCCACACCAATAGCGCGAGCGACTTTGTTAATTCGGTTGTTGAGACCGAGTTTAACAACTTCGAGCTCTCTTCTAAGCTCGGCAATGTTGAGCAGTGTGCTTACCTGCTCTCCGTGCAGGTCGGCTACGGTCTTTCTGAGGGACCATAGGGACGTTGTGAGTGAAGCGATGGTTGTTCCCGTAGGCGGAGTTTCTGTGTTTCTATCGCTAAAGAAACCCTTGGGTTGTCCTCTAATGACCCTAATATTACGCTTGATGTGCAAGGGTTGAGAGGAGGACCCGACTGTGGTCGTGCTAGCGGGTTTTCGCGTGGGTTGCTCCACGGACTCGCTATGGAGTGGTAGTTGCCTGCGCATGAGGCATTTCCCATACCCACCGTCGGGTTTCTTGTACCCATAAACGGTGTAGGTAGGGGAAAGATGAGCCATGGAGTCGGATCCTAGCAGACTACTCGGTACATAGCCAAAAGGCGGAACATCGACAGGACGAGCGTCGCTAGTCTCCAGGGCCTTTCGCTTGAGGCTGACGTCAGGACGGCGTGCGGGCGCCGTTGTCTCCCTCCTTGCAGCGGTTGTTGGCGTTGCCGTCCTCCTTGCAGTAGCCGGTGGCAGCGCCGAGAAGCCCGTGGAGGTCGAGAGGGGGCCCCAGCTCGCACCACTTCGGGATGGTGGCAATGCGGCGAGCGGTGCCACAGACAGAGCTTCTGACGCACGAAGTGGTGTTTTGTGCACACCGGATGTGGAGGCGGTGTAAAGCGCAAGTGCGTGCTCAATTGCTACTAAAACTTTGTGGAAAGACCAAAGTTTTGGAGGAAGAGAGGGAGAGCTTGAGAGCTTGTGAAGAGAAGAGAGGCCATGGGTGTGTTTAAATAGGAGAAGAAGACCTCTTTGGTTTGGAAGTGCACGAAACCGACACGACCACCATGGTAACTGGAATCAACACTAGAAGGAAGTAGCACTGGAGAAAGGGGACAGCGAGGGGCGCCCTGGCCATGCGGGTGCACCCCCAGGGGCTCCTCCCTGCCCCATTTTCTCCTGCTTGCTTCTTCTGATGATTCTTATTCATGATATCATGGTATTCAGTTTTGATTCAGATTTTATCGTGCAAATCTTGTGATTCTTCACATTATGAATATGATAAAATATATATGATTTGCATAGATCACAAGATCAAAAGTTTTAAAGACATGGATACATGTGGATCAACTCAAGATGTGCAAGGATCATTGAGTGAGGGCAAAATGGTAAACTACACATGATCATCTTGCTTGGAGCAAAGGAAAAAGAAAATTATACAAATTGAATTAATGAATGTGTTAGCAAATTAATTTTTGTAGCTTTAGTAATTTGTAGTCAGGTGTAAAGTTGTCAAAAGAAATTAAATCTATTCTATCTATTTCTAAGTTTTTGTGAGAAGGCTCAAAGAATACTTTTAGGCGTTGGCCATTTACCTTGAAGATGTTGCCATCGTCGTCCCATATGGTGATCGCCCCGTGAGGTGACGTGTTGACGACGGTAGAAGGCCCTTTCCATTTGCTACGCAGTTTTCCTTCATCGAATAGCTTGACCCTGGAATTAAAGAGTAGTACCTTATCTCCTTGCTTGAATTCCTTGGGCTTGATTCAGTTGTCGTGCCATCTTTTTGTTCTTTCCTTATATAGCTTGGCTCTGTGGGAAGCCTTCTCTCTCCATTCTTCTAGCTCGGCTATCTGCCTTTGTCGGTTAGTGCTGGCTAGCCTAATATCCATGTTCCAGGTCTTGATAGCCCAGTGAGCTCGGTGTTCAAGCTCAACTGGTAAATGGCAATTTTTTCCGTAGACCAACTGGAATGGTGACATGCCAATGGGGGTTTTATAAGCAGTCCTGTATGCCCAGAGAGCATCAGATAGCTTGCTTTTCCATCCTTTCCCCATATCATTGACTGTCTTCTGTAGGATGCTCTGATCTGTTTGTAGGAGGTTTCTGCTTGTCCGCTTGTTTTTGGATGTGTAGGGGTAGCGATTTATAGTTTGGAGTTCTCTGCTCGTCTTTCTGTCGTGAGGATGTAGGTTTCTGTCGATGATCTCCATCGTTTCTCCATCTTCGATGAAGTGCGTTCGGACGTTATAACTGTGGGAACATTATCTCGTGGAACATCTTCCGAGCATGCTTGGAGTCTGTTGCCGACATGGTAGAGCTTCCACCCACTTGGACACGTAGTCCACAGCCACCAGGATGTACTCGCAGTCTTGCGACTTTGGGAATGGTCCCATAAAGTCTATGCCCCACACATCAAATATTTCTATTTGAAGGTTGTAGTGTAGGGGCATGGCATTGCGAGTTGTGATGCTGCCTTGGAACTGACACTTTCTGCATCTTCTGATGAATTCTTTAGTGTCTTCATACATCGTTGGCCAAAAGAATCCGCAATGCCAGATTTTGGCTTGGGTGCGGAAGACTCCGTAGTGACCTCCGTATGGTCCAGCATGGCCCTTCTCGATAATTTGCATCCCTTCGGCTATGGGCACGCATCTCCTCAGCAGTCCATCAGAGCATACCCGATACAGGTACGGGTCATCCCGAAGGTGACGACGGCTTTCCATTTGGAGTTTTCTCTTGTCTCCCCCTGTTGGCACATATCCTGCAACCATGAAGTCTAGAATGTTCGCATACCATGGGGTGGTGTCAGTCACCTTTAGCAGCATGTCATCGCGTAAGAAGTCATTGATGGGGGGTTCCTGCAGGTTAGTGACTTGTATTCATGAAAGATGATCTGCTAGTTTATTTTCTACACCCTTTTATCTTTAATCTCTAAATCAAATTCTTGTAGCAGCAGAATCCATCTAATTAGACGAGGTTTCGCGTGTTTCTTAGTGAGCAACTATTTTAATGCAGCATGATCAGTATAAATGTTGATTTTAGGTCCTACTAAGTAAGATCGAAACTTGTCTATAGCAAAGACAACAACAAGGAGCTCTTTTTTTGGTGGTGGCATAGTTGAGCTGGGCTCCTGTCATGTCTTGCTGGCGTAAGCGATCGCATGATGCTTCTTATCTTTGGTTTGGCCGAACCGCACCAACAACATAGTTACTAGCATCACACATGATCTCAAACGGCAGCATCCAATCGGGAGGTTGGATGATTGGCGCTGAGATGAGTGCCATCTTGAGGGTATGAAAGGCAGTAAGACCCTCATCTGTGAACTCAAAGGGGGCATCCTTAGCGAGTAGGTGAAAGTGCATTCGCCCCCAATGTGGGTTTTGGTTAATTAATGACAATCAAATTAGAGACTAACCGGTTTATAAAAGCAAGTATGCAAGGTGTTAGTCTCAAGAAAGATTTGAAACGTTGAAATCTCGTGAACAAAGCACGTTGGATACATTTGGACATAAAGATGCCTAGCTCAAGTAGTAGTTTAAAATTTCATTTTTTAAACATGAGTTTATAGGTAAGCCGGACTATGAAGAGGGTCACCAAGTAAGTTGGCTAGATGTGGAGAAAAGTGCTCAAATCGACTAACTATAGTTCGCTTGAGAGACACCGCACAATCACGAACACATAGAGGTTACATTTGTCTGGTCGGTGGTACCGACCACAGCTTCTCCAGGCAGTGCTCAAAACAACCACTCTGTTGGCTCGAAAAATGACCTGGCGGTTGTACCGCCATTATGTCGGTACTACCACCCGCTGTAGTACCGACCAAGGTCGGTGGTAGGCTTGGTTTCTCAGACCTCTCTGGTCGCGCTCAAATTGACCTGGCGGTGGTACCGCCATCATGTCGGTAGTACCGCCCTCGGTAGTACCGCCCTCGCTCGGTGGTAAGTCAAGTTTTACAGAGGTCTCTGGAAGTATCGATTTTGGCCTGGCGGTGGTACCGCAATTGTGTCGGTACCACCGTCCTTGGAGGTACCGACCCAGGCCCGGTGGTAACCAGGTTTTGCAGGGCTCTCTGGTCTGACAAGTTGTTGACTTGGCGTAGTACCGCCATTATGTCGGTACTACCGACCATCTTGGTACCGACTCTGGTCGGTAGTTTCCGAGGGACCAAGTCCCTAACTGTTGAGCTCTCTGATTGGGGCCAAATTTGGCCTGGCGGTAGTACCGCCTTTACCCCGATACTACCCCCGCCCGCGTGGTACCGACCTTTAATCGGTGGTTGTCTGTTTGGTCAGATCTGATCTATGCGACCGTTGTGAACTAGTCGGTACTACCGACCATGGGTGGTCGGTGGTACCGACCAGCCTCGGGACTGGGGGAGTATAAATTCCTCCTCTCTTCTCTTTTCACGTTGACCCACTCATTCCACTCACTTATTGCTGACCTAACTTGAGACAAACTCTCTCCAAGCATTGACTCCTCCCTCTCTCTCTCTCCCCTTTGCTCCTAGATCCATTCTCTTGCAAGATTTGAGCTAGGGAAGTAAGACTAGAGAGTGGGAAGCTTTGATCTACGACTTGAGCACTTGGTTTCCATCTAGCCGGCTTGATTTGTGTCTTTTACTCTTGAGCTCTTTGAGCTCTAGCCGGTTAGGTGTTCTTCGTGGTAGCCCGTATTGATTCTCTTGTGAGGGCTCCCGAAGTGTTTGTATTACCCCTGAGATTTCTAGTGGAGAAACTCTCGTAGCCTTTGGTTTGCTTGAGTGAGGCGAGGAGGTGAAATAGACTCCGACCTTTGTGGTCACCTCAACAACGAGGACGTAGGCACTCCTTAGTGGATTGGCCGAACCTCGGGATAATCGCGTGTCCCATGTGCTTGTTGTTGTCTCTACTTTCTATATTACACTTGTTGTTGTGTTCTTCGTGTTCTTCCTATCCCTATCCTCTTCTTAGTTTGGGGAAGGCTCGATCTACATCAAGGGAAGCAACCAAGGCTCGGTGAGAGTGGATTTGCTATCTATCATACTTAGGGAAGTGGGGTAGATTCTTGTATTACATTCATAGCTTACATTCATTGGATTTGTAGTTCCTTTTAGGATCCCGGTTGTGCCATTTGTTTGTGTCGGTAGTACCAGTGTTTTACACCAGGTAGTACCTGCCCAAACAAACTGGCCTCTCCGGTTGTTATCTAACTACATCTTCTAGTTTGTGAAGTTTCAGATTGTTAAAAATCACCTATTCACCCCCGTCTAGGCTGATTTGATCCTTTCAATTGGTATCGGAGTGAGAACATATATGATGAATGATTGACTTTGATGAGGAAGGTTTGAGGCTTTTACCCGGTTGAGTCATTATCTCTCGCTATGCGCTTAATGTTTATGACTAACCGGTGGCGTTGAGTTGTGTGTTTCTTCTGTGTTGGTGTGCGTGTGCAACATGTGTCTCTTGGCTGTGTTGATGTGCAGGTGTTGAGCTCGGAGACAGTGGTCTATGGCGAGGTGAAGGTCAAGTAGAGACGTGTCGTGCCGACGGACGGGGAGCGGTGAAGGATGGGCGTGCCGTGCGGCGGACGTGCCATGCCGATGTACCCAGAGCGGTGAAGGGCGGACGTGAGGCTTGGACAGACGGACCGAAGGGCCAGAGGACCAGCTGTGGTAGCTGGCACGTGGCATCGGCGAGAGAGAGCACATGGGGATGTGCGATGCATCGGCCGAGTCGGGAGGAAGACGTGGCGTCGTGACACTTGGCGGGAGGTCGGACATGGGCTTGCGTGCGGCGCAAGTGCTGTCGGCCGAGTCAAGGACGATGGCGAAGGCGTTGTGCCTGGCGTGGAGGCTGGACATGCATCGACATCGGTGCCGGTGGTCGGGGTGTGCGAACCACATCCCGTCTACGGTGCGGGTTCGGTAGCTGAGCCTCAAAAAGCTACCATCGACGGTTTCTAGGTTTGGGCCTCAAAACCTGGGGTAGCCGGTTTTCGAGTTTGGGCCTCAAAACTCGGCGAGGACGGTTTCCAGGTTTGGGCCTCAAAACCTAGGCTTGCGGGTTTCTGAGTTTGGGCCTCAAAACTCGGGATGGACGGTTTCCAGGTTTGGGCCTGAAAACCTGGGCTGGCAGGTTTCCCGGTTTGGGCCTCAAAACCGGGGGAAGGTCCAAGAGGATGGTCGACGCGTGGCGGAATGGAGAGGCTGGCGCGGCGGCGAAGCTATCCACGAGGAAGGCGCGGTGGTCGACGTGACGACACGTGGCGGCATCGGGTGAGGTCGCGTCGAGGCGAAGCTACCAGATGTGTGGGCGTGGCCGTCGGATGGAAACTGTCAAGTCTGGACGGTTTTACCCCTGGGGGTATTTGGGTTGAGTGCTTAATGTAAGGGCGTTTTGGTCTTCGGACGTGCGCCTATATATATGACGGGGGCTGCTAGGGCAGCCGTATCCTTTGGAATTCATGGAGGTGTCTCTCTCATTTTGTTCCTGTGAGAGAAGGCTAGGGTTAGGTAGAGTTGGCTCTTGTTCTTGAGCTTTTTGCCATCCAAGCTTTGTGTTGCTAGGAGTGGCTTGTAGCCCGACACCGATTGCTTAATCAATCATCCATTCCTCTGAATCCAAGGATCAAATTCGTGCTTTAATTTGTCTTGCGATTTTGTTCTTCGCGTTTGCACGTTTTCCCCTCTTTCTTCGATCTTCACGAGATTCTTGTTTCGAGGGAAGATCCACAAATCCGTTTGAACCATCTTGTGTAGCTTCGTGAGAGTCTTCTTTCTACCGAAGGAATTTCTCTAATACCTCACGAACTCACAGATCCGACGGATTTAGTTTTGGGATCGAGTTCTTGCCCGTTCTTCGCCGTTTTCTTTGATTCACCGATTTGGAGTTAGGTTCGAGCCATGATCTCTTAGGAGTAGCTCACTAACATCCTTGTGATCCCTCACACAAAATTTGAGCCCTAGTGCTTTTGATTTGAGGGAGATCGGGTCGATTCGGTGGACGAACAGAGGGCTGATCGGGGTGACCGGACGCTGCTTCATAGCGACCGGACGCACCCTAATAGAGTCCGGTCTTTGATCACTAGCATAGACCAGCTCGCGTGAAGTGACCGGAGGCACGCCTCGTATCGACCGGACGCTATCCCGTGCGTCCGATCGTTGAAAGGCCGAGCGAAACAGGCTCCGCGAACTGACCGGACGCATCGAGCACACTGTTCATTGTGCCTGTCTTCACGTTACCGTACGCTTGAAGTGTGACCGGACGCTCGCCTCCAGTGTGTCCGGTCGTGAACAGAGAGCTCCCAGAATGCTGTTCAGCTGACCGGACGCGTCCGGTGCCTATCGACCTGACGCACGAGTGAGTCTGGTCAGTGCAGTGTTTGCGCGTTTTAGTCCGTATCTTTTGCGTTCGAGCTCCGATTTGAGATCCGCTTTTTGCGTTGGATTCCCGACTCTGTGCTCTACAAAAATCGGCCTTACCGCTTTGCGAAAAAGCCTGAATCCCCCTCATGTTGCTCGGGGGAGGTTGAGGTTACCCAAACTCCATCCTGTCACTAGTTGACTCGCGTGGATTTGGGTGAGGGAGCTTTTGTGGTGTCTCGCTGTGTTCCTAGGGAACATCCACCCATTCTCTTGGGTCGTGGACATCACGTGTGTCGGCTTTGCTCTTGGGTTTGATTTTGTTGGGACAGAGGCCGTAATTTCTGAGAAGAATTTTTAGGCTCCCATTCACCCCCCCCTCTGGTCGCCTTGCTTTAGCATTTTCGGTCCTTCAATTGGTATCGGAGCAGGTTAGGGATCTCTCTACCTTAACCGGTTCCAGATCCACGAAGGCGACCTTTTGAGAGTGGTTGTGTTTCCGACTTTGCATGTCGAGGTGTTGAGCTTTTGTTTGGCTAACACTAACGGTGCTTTTTGAAGTAGCACCAAGCTCTTCTTCAAGTATGTCTTTGTCTTTCAGCATGAATGTTTCCAAGGACGACATCTTGGGAAGAAGGAGGAGCACAGTTGATGAAAGGGATCGCGAGGTGAATGAGCTGTTGAATCTTCTACGTGATGATGAACTTTCACCAGAGGATCTTCTACATCAACTTGGCAAGGCCAAGAAAGGTACACATGCTTGGGTCTTGTGACCTTGCACAATCTTTATGAGGTTCGATCTAGGAATGTTGAGCTTTGTAGTACCTTGCATAGAAAGGTCGAAAAGTTGAAATGCTCCATTGCTAGTTTGAAGTCTAGTGCCTCTTTGCCTTGCACCTCTTGTAGTGACATGGTTAGGAAGAATGATGAGCTAGGCTTTTCTCTTGCTAGCTTAAAATCTGAAAATGACATGTTGACATCCAATGCTTCCAAACCATGTCTAGTTTGCATTGACTTGGGTAAGGACCTTGATTGTGCTAAAACTGAATTAGCCCTTCTTAAGTCAAATGCTTTGTTACCATGTGTTTCTTATGAGTTTTTGCATGCTGATATTGATAAACTAAAATGGACTCACACCACATGTGTAGATGAACTTGAGCATGCTAGGGCTGAAATTATTGAGATAAATGCTAGGCCTTGTAGCTCATGCTCTTTGAATAATGCTTGCCTTACTTCTTGTGCTAACCATGATTCTTTGCTTGATGTAAATGGTGATGTTTCTTCCACCGATTTCATTTGCACATCTTGCATTGGTTTAGAAAAAGAAGTTTTGGCTTTGAAGCTTTTGCGCGATGATATGAGCGCCAAGTTGGTTGAGCACAATGATATGAGTGCCAACCTTGAAAAATAAAATGAACTCTTGCGTACCACATATGCCGAGTGCATTAGAGAGGAGATGGAAAACTTGAGAAACACTCCTTGTGGTACTTGTGACCGCCTCAAGTTTGAAAATGAGGTTTTGGTCAAAAGATGCAAGAGTCTTTGTGCTAAGTCTTTTGAGTCACGCATTTCTTGCAACTCCGATGTTGATATTTCTAAGTTTGCATCTTTGCAACCGGAGTTGAATTCTTGTGTTGCGCGTGAGTCTTTTGACTGTAGCATTAGTGTCAAGGTTTCGGATAGCTCTTTCATAGCTACTCCTAACCTTGCTGTTTCTTCGAGTGATGTCCAAGGGACTTCTCTTGACAAGGGTGCTTCTCATATTTTTGGGACTCGTGCTCCCAATCCGGTTTTTCATTGCACCTTTTGCAAGAAGGATGGACACTCACTCGATTTTTGTTTTGGCCGTGTCAAGCACGAGTGGCGTATTCGAGCTAAGGCTTTTAGGAAGCCGCGTAGCCTTTCCCATGGCACGTGTGCTCCTAGTGTTGGCACCAAGTTGAACTTTGAAGCTTCTTGTTCTAAGACCCAAGGGACTTCTCACTTGTCGGAGAATGGTGTGCTTTCTGATAGGCCTCTGTACCATTGCTCTTTTTGTGAGAAAGATGGGCATCAAGAAAGCTTTTGCTATCGGCGTGCCAAACGCTTGCACCAAGCTCGCTCTTCTAGGAAGTTGGTGGTTCATAGCCCTTCTCATGGCATGAACGCTTGTGTTCCTAGTAAGAAGCCCATTTTTGTGGATGGGTTTTATGACTCCTTTTCTAGTGGGATAGGTCATGGTCGTGGACATGCTTCTAGTGCTTCTTCTCTCGGTCCATGTCATGCTTCTCATGGTGCTTCTATTGGTTCTTCTACAAAAACCTTGGAAGAGTTTTGCCTCTTTTCCCATGGTACGACTCATTCTTCTCCTCGAGTTGTCCTTTTGAGGAATGCTTCCAAGGGTGTTTCACAATTGCATTTGAAACAACATTTGCATCATGCTAACCCACAAGATAAGTTGAGATCTGTGACCAAGTCTTGGGTTCCCAAGTACATGCTTGCTAACCCTTCGGGATCCAAGACTCGGGTTGCTTTGTCCTCTTGTGCGTAGATATGAGGACGCGGGGTGGAGAACATGTGCCTGATGGAGCTTGATCTTTTAGATGTGATCAAGATTTGATGGTTCTCTACACCCCTCTTAGATTTGCCTCCAAGAGGCTTTTGCTACTCGGTGAGCTTTCTTACACACTCATGCCTTGAACATCCATGTTCTATATCTTGTGGTATGAGCTGGTCTTTCATGTGCTCACTTGTATAGGTTCTGCATGTACATTTTCTTTTGTATCATGTTTTGTTACTCTAGCATGTGCTATCTTCTGTATCATATGTCATGCTAGCTTTGTGTACAACTTTTGTGGATTATCCACTTTTCATGCTAGTCTGTGATCCTCTTGAACATTATGCCATGGTTTATCATACTTTACCATGTGCTTTACTTGTAGAGGTATGATGTTCATTAGGTATCACTTATCAGTTGCTAGTTTTGTGTAGCTAAATGTATGCTGTTGATATGTTTAGTTCGAGCACTAGCCTTTCCACACTTTTATCATGTTACATGCTTCTGGATCTATTGCTATCATTATCTTGCATTGTAGCATGTGTTGAGGTTTAGGCTGTGTTTGGGTTGATCAGGTCTTTAGGCTGCATTTTGCTATACAGTGCTTTATCCTGTTGCATGATAGTCTTGACTAGGTTGGATTCAGATCTTCTTGCGGTATCATTCATAGGTAGACCTCTTTTTGTTGAGAGTTCACCTTATGCTTATTATGTGACTAACCGCTGTGTGGAGACCCTGAGGTCACACTGGACGAGACAATGCCTTGTGTTTCTTCTGCTTTTGAGTGTGCAGAAGAACAGGAGCCTGGAGAGAGCATTTCGGCTCACGGACCCGATCCCACTTCTTCCACGACTTGGGGTTCCGTTCGAGCAGATCTCCAGCAAGCACTAGCAGCACCTGTGGGAGCGACAACATCAGACGAGTGGGAGACGACTTCGGCGAGGCAGGTGCCCGAAGATTTCAGCAGATTCAGGCGTCCCCTTGAGTATCACACCAGCAGGCGGTCATGCGTATCATGAGGTACCCCCACACACTTCTGAGTTCGGTTTCTGGTACTCTTCTTCTCCGACCCCTTTCTGTTGTGTGGTCTTTTCCGAAGTGGATTTTTGCTGGCTGTCGCTTGAGCATTTCTTGGCTCTTTATTTGTGTCTTTGGTGCGTGTTTCCCTTTTAGTTGGGGAAGCATTTTGCCTGTTGTATCTTAGTTGGGCTTCTCCGATACCCTTTTGCTTTGGGTTTTCCTTTTTAGACTAGCTTTTGATCCGTTCCTTATAGGCTAGCTTTGCATGCATTTCATCATGTATTCTAGTGCATTTTAGAGCTTCATGTTTAGAGCAATGAGAATGAGGTTATGCTCTTTTTGTATGCCCTGTTTATTCATGATGATGCTTGTAGCTTAGGCTCCTTTTGATCACTTGATACATGTTATGAGCTAAGCTATTTTTGCAAATGGTGAACTTGATTAATCATTTATGAAACCTTTAATTTGTTCACCATTGAGATTGGCAACTAGCATGGGTAGGATGTTGTAACACCTCTGGTGTTTAACTGTAATTAACCTGACATGTCATCATCATTAGTCATTAATCATTCTTGCTTTGCATTTATGTTTGCCTAGTACTTGTGTAGCAATCTCTTTTCAAAAACCCTAAAAGCTCTAACCTTCCTATAAGGGCAAAAATGGTAATTTCACCTCTGTGCCTAGCTTTGTATAATTCTTGTTCAGTTGGATGTCTTGAAGTTTTGTTGTGTTGGCCAAAGTTCAAAAATCAAAATCAGATTTCAAATCCTTTTGCAAAACCCTGATTTCCAAACCCTGGATTTTTATCCCTCTTTTTGGTAATTCAAAATTATTCAAAATTGGAGGTTGGTCCAAAAAGCAAAGTTGTAGATCTGGCCAAGAGAAACAACTTTGGTATTTACAATTTTCAAGTTTCTGTACAAAGTTTGAAGTAAATCCAAATTCATTCAAATTCCAGTTTTGTGTCCCTTTTTTGAGTTTTCAAAATTAATTCAAAAACTATTGAGTTTCAGAAAAAGTGTATATTAGCAAAGTTGTAGGTTTTGTCAAATGGAACAACTTTCATATATAGATTTTCAAGTTTCAGTTTGAAATCCAAAGTAATTTTGATTTGAATCAAATTTGAAAAGTGTCCCCTTTTCTGTTTTTTAATATAGTTCAAAAACTATTTGGAATTTGAAAATGTTCATATTGACAAAGTTGTAGATCTCATTTTTCTGAGCAACTTTGGTATTTTGAGTTTTTGTCGCACAGTTCGAATTTTGGGAGAAATTTGCAAAATAATAAAACTGGCCAAAAGTCAAACCCTAGCCCCTACACTGTTCTTCTTCCCCGTAGAGCCAGGGGGAGGGGGGGGCCCGGCCATGGCGCCGGCGCTGCGCCTGCAGCACATACGGCTGCTCCCCACGCGCCTCTGTCCTGCCCTAGCCGCTCCTTGGTCCCCTCCGCATCCGCACGCGAGCGCTGACTCCATCTCTCGGCCCCTACTGCTCCTGCTCGCCGCCCGCGCGCGTGCCATTGCCGGCGCTGCCTGCGCCCGAGCCCCGGCTGCACGCCAGCACACTCCGCCAGAGTGCAATCGAGTGCGCGTGCGCTCGCCGAGCTTATCCAGCCATCACCACGGCCTCTACCGCCGCTATCCGCCTCTATAAAAGCCCCGCCGGAGTCCGAGCTCCTCACTCACCTTCGCCACCATGGCCAGTCCACTCCAAACCCTCCGCCGCTCAACCAACTAGCCCAACAGCTCCGTCTTGAGCTCGTGAAGCTTTCCCCGCTCTTCAATTTCATCTCTACCGCCTCCTATCGCCCGGCGTAGCTCGCCGTTCCCATCTCCCGGCAGAAACCCGGCGAGCTCGGGTTCGTGAAATACTCCCTCTCCGGTCACGGATACCTTCCCTGACCCCTGTGTCAGCTTCCTTGGTTCCGTGCGACTCTGACCAGGCCCTTGCGGTCTCGTGTGTTGCGCAGGGTCGTCGGAGCGCCGCTCGCCGCTCGCCGCCGAAAGAGCTCCACCGAACCACCGCCCCGCCGACCCTGTCTCCGACGTGGTAACACTCGAAGCCCCTCGTCTCTCTGCTTTTAACGGCGCAAAGCTCGAGCCAGGCCTCGGGCGCACGCGTTCACTGTGGCTCGAGCCAGGCCTCGAGCACACGTTTCCGTCTCGCCCGCCAGCCAAGCCTCGAGCGGACAGACCCTCACCACTTCGCTCGAGCCAGGCCTCTCGAGCGGACTCGTGCACCCTCCGCTTCGTCGAGCTAGGCCTTGGACGAAACGATCATTTTCCGTCTCGCCCGAGCCTCCCGGCCAGGCCTCGGACGAAACCCTTGTTTCCGTCTCGCCCGAGCCCGTTTCACCCCGAACCCGCTTCGCTCGAGCAAGCCTCGGCGAACGCATGTCTTCCGATTCGCCCGAGCCTTGCGAAGAAAGAGCACAGTGCCCTTTTTTCCTTTTTGGGGAGTTGTGAATAGTGTTCTGTTTTCTATTTTTTGTGTGATTTATCTGTTGTTCCTTAAATCCTGATAAAATTATGGTATGCTCCTTGCACTGTGTAGTATTTTATAAAAATATGAAACTTGACTTTTCTGCAAGAATTTGAAAATGTAAAATCCCTCTTTTAATTAATAAATGGATAGTTTCGGATTTTTAGAAAATTATTTATAACTCCAAAAATCATGAGACTAATTTTTGTAAGCTTCCCATGCCATGTTTAGTCTCTGGTAAAATTTTGAAGTCTTTAGAACAAGTTGATTTTTGAGCATTATCTTTAATTGTTAATTAGTGCCTTTGTTAATTAATGTCTGATTTTATTTGAGCACCTTAATGACCTCCAAAAATTATGAAATTTGTTTTGCCATCTACCTACACCATAATGAACTTATGTGATTAATTTGGTAATTTTGGAGCAACTTCATAAAATGACCTTTTTAAATAATTAAGGAAAATAGAAAGGGTTATTAGGGTTCATGTTGTATGCCCTGTTTTTGCATTGTTCATGCTAGCATACTCATGTGCATGCATCATTGCATTCGTATAGTCACCGCACCGAAGAAGGAGTCAAGGTCGAGGCAGCCGCCAACGAACCTGTCCCCGAGGCTACCCCGAACTCCGACAACTGCTCCGCCGCCTTCGAGCCTGCCCTCTTTGCTCTTCAAGGCACCCCGGTGCATTTAACCCTTTCCTTGAATTTATAAAATGATTTCCTTAAATGCTTTTGAGTTAAATTATTGCATTAGGTTTATAGGAGTTGTGTGCTATCCTAATTGATGCACTATCCACCTTGACCACTGATACACCTGATACCTGCTTTTCAAAAGTATTTGAAAAATGCTTAGCAATGCTTATTGAATTAGACCTTGCAATAAAATGCCAATTTCAAAGTGTGATCACTTAAAGAACTTTTATGGGAATTTGGTCTTACTCCCCACTGGCTTTGGCTAGGTATCTGATCCGTACCTAGTCAATAGCGAGGAGAGGTTGTCCGAGCGTACGGTGCCGTCATATTGTAGTCCGGGACTCAACAGTTGACACCGACCGGGACAGGGTTGAAAAACTGACAGGACTATTACGCTTGGGTTAGATATAACCAAGGTGTAGTTCTGGCTGGAAAATTAGGGACCATCCGTATGGGGGCCTGCTGGTCAAGACTTGTAACTATTCACATACTACGGAAAGCTCTGGCTCCGAGAAAATCCTTTATTGGACCGACAACCGCGCACTGGGAGTGGAGAGATGGCGGAAGTAGCATGTACCCACGTGGTCGTCGTACCTGGAAAGGAGTGGTGTACTGTACTTCCGGGTGGCGTAGGACCGGCCCAATCTTGGAGGAATCGTGGTAGACGAGTTGGCATATGCAAGCTTGGGTGCTACATATGCAGTGTGGATAGGGATCCTCAGCTGAGTATTATTTATCCAGATTAACGTTGCCCTCGGTTATGGAGACTTGGTCCACTGACTGTCAACGGAGAGTGGTTCTCAACTAGGAATGTTTTGAAATGTAAAATGAATCATGAACGATGAAGAATTGAGGATACTGAATCTTTCAAAATAAAATAAGGTTTACAAAAATGCTTTTCTGCAAAATACTTGATCTTGCTTAAGCCTTACCTTGACTACCCTAAGCCTCTCATTCCTGAGTCTTCTCCCTTTTTCTTTAGTCGGGTAAGTCTTGTTGAGTACCCCAGTACTCAGGGTTTGTTACCCATGTTGCAGGTATGCCTGAGACCCCGATATGTCTCGCACCCTGTTGCGTGACCTTCGTCCAGGAAGAGGCCGATGAGGCCGATGAGTAAATGTGCACCCTCGGGCTGGGTGTTACATGTATCTTTATGTTAATGTTTCCGCTACGTTGTCTACTTTGAATTTCCCGAACAATGGTTTGTAATAATCGTACTTCTTACCTCATTTGAAACCTCGGTTTGTAAAACTATTGTTATTTAAGTCTTCCGCTCTTTATTCCGATGTTATTTGTAAAAGTATGCAATGCTGTAACCGAATTGTGAGATGATCCTGCGGACATTGGGCACTGATGTAGCCCGGTGGCGAACAGGTCTTAATCACATGGAACATGGGTTCGGTTGTCAGAGGTTGACAGGGACACGTGGGCCATGGGATTAGGGTCGTTCCGTCACAGATGTGTTGAGAACACTTGTGTTATCTTTTGTATGCTAGGTTGCTATGTCTCTTGCACTGAGTCATTCACTTGCTTGGATTGTTCATATTTACTTTGTGCTTAAAATTTGATCCAAGTATTAGTGAAATAAAAAGATCGAGATGGGATTGCATGTGTCAGCACATCACGGTATCGAGACTGTTTCTCATTGCACATTTGAGTTAAACTTGAGCCGTGTAGTGTAAGACCGAAACGCGGTGCTTTAAGCTTCGAATGCTTTGTTGCATAGGCTTAGCCCGGTTGAAAAGTTAGGCAATGACCATGCTTTCAACCTCTCGCAATCACATGCTTTAATATGAACTTGTGTTAATACCGCTGCAATCTCCGATAAAATTTTGAAAATAACACAAGTTTTATGCTTCATTCCATTGCATGATGATTGAACTTTGCTAGGGGTAGTTCACCTTTTATACTTGAGTTAGCACTTGTTTGATTTCCTGTCTATTCATGCTAAGTGCTATTTTAGTGGTGATCTCCTTTTCAAATGGCTTAAAACTGCTCATATGCTCAAGTGTTCATATTTCGTATTCATTTGATCATCAGTTTGAGCCTTTGCTAGCATTTGTATTGATTGCTATACTTTCAGGGCAGCACCCTATTGAGCATCTTTCATTCTGATTGCTATACACTTGAAGCTTTGCATTGTGCATATCATGCATTTTTAGCTTAGTGTACATACCCCCAGCTCCGATACTCTTTGTGGTCACTTTCAATGCTTTTCACTGAACCCCATATGCTTTCGGTTGATGACTTGTCTTGTGTTTGTGTCAATTTTGAGGAGAAATGTCGAAACCCCTCAGCATGTTCCCTTTTGCCAAGGGGAGAAGCTATTTGCAAGGGGGAGCTTATGTGTTGGCACAAAGGGGAGAGTCATGCATTTTTGGGGAGAGCTTTGAGCTAGGGGGAGTTTAGTTCTTTTTATGTTTTCTTCTTCAATTGCGGGGATAGCTCTTATGTGTTTCAATGGTTATCCATCTTTTGGTATGGAATGCAATTGGTGTCATGAGCTTTTGTTACATAGCTTTTGTGTATAGGCTTGCTTTCAGGGGAGTCGCTTTTTGTCCTGCTGCTTCTTCGCGTGCTTCGAGTATTTGTGCTCCATTTAGTGTTGAGCTTCTCTTGTGGTTTTTCTCAATCGGTATCGAGCCTGCTAGTCGTGTTGAGCCATTTTTGCCTCTGTCTAGAGGGACTAGCAGTTTTTGCTTGGTATTTTCGATTGGTATGGACCCTTCAGCTAGTTGCGTCGAGCCTATGTGCCTCTGTCTTGAGGAGCTAGCTGTTTTCACCAATTTTTGGCTGCCTGTGATTGGTATCAAGTCTTCTGCTAGTTGTGTTGAGCCTCTGTGCCTCTATCTTGAGGGACTAGCAGTTTTGCATTCTTATGCATTGTTTCAGCCTCAATTGGTATCGAGCTTTGAGCTAGTGGTGTTAAGCCATTTTCTGCCTTTTCTTGAGGGCTAGCTCATTTTTGACTTGGTTGCGTCGAGCCGTTGCCCATGTCTTTGGGAACCAAGTCTTTTGCTCTATGTGATCGAGTTTTCCTCTTTGATGAGTTGTTGCAACGATCCTTTGCTTGGTTACATTGAGCCGTTGCCCATGTCTTTGGGGACCAAGTTTTCGGATTTGGTATCTCAAACCATCTCTTGTGCCTAGTTTTTGTCAATTCAATCATCAACGGGGAGAAAGAGAAAGAGAAAGAAAAAAAGGGGGAGAAATCTCGACCCAAGTGAACCCAAGTGGATAAGTACCTTGGTTTCTTTTGTGATGATTGTTTGACAATTTATTTGAGATTGGTTTTCGACTACCTTTTGGGATTTCATGAAACTCTTGTTTTATATTGACTCTTCAGTTGCGTGGAGGCTTTGCCCGCTTTTCCCGTTTCTTTCGGGACCGAGAGCTTTTATTTGAGTTTTCATGATCCTTCCTCATCTCAAGTAGCCTTGTGTTTGCTTTTGCTTGGCTTTTGGGCACTTGAATGAGGCTTGCCTTCAAACCCTTCCTTTTTGGTTTTATTGTTAGTCAATGCATTCATCAAGGGGGAGATTGAGAACATATATGATGAATGATTGACTTTGATGAGGAAGGTTTGAGGCTTTTACCCGGTTGAGTCATTATCTCGCTATGCGCTTAATGTTTATGACTAACCGGTGGCGTTGAGTTGTGGTGTTTCTGTGTTGGTGTGCGTGTGCGACATGTGTCTCTTGGTTGTGTTGATGTGCAGGTGTTGAGCTCGGAGACAGTGGTCTATGGCGAGGTGAAGGTCAAGTAGAGACGTGTCGTGCCAACGGATCGCGAGCGGTGAAGGATGGGCGTGCCGTGCGGCGGACGTGCCATCCCGATTTACCTAGAGCGGTGAAGGGCGGACGTGAGGCTTGAACCGACGGACCGGAGGGCCAGAGGACCAGCTGCGGTAGCTGGCACGTGGCATCGACGAGCGAGAGCACATGGGGATGTGCGATGCATCGGCCGAGTCGGGAGGAAGATGTGGCGTCGTGACACTTGGCGGGAGGTCGGACGCGGGCTTGCGTGCGGCGCAAGTGCCTTCGGCCGAGTCAAGGAGGATGGCGAAGGCGTTGTGCCTGGCGTGGAGGCTGGACATGCATCGGCATCGGTGCCGGTGGTCGGGGTGTGCGAACCACATCCCGTCTACGGTGCGGGTTCGGTAGCAGAGCCTCAAAAAGCTACCATCGACGGTTTCTAGGTTTGGGCCTCAAAACCTGGGGTAGCCGGTTTCCGAGTTTGGGCCTCAAAACTCGGCGAGGACGGTTTCCAGGTTTGGGCCTCAAAACCTGGGCTGGCGGGTTTCCGAGTTTGGGCCTCAAAACTCGGGGTGGACGGTTTCCAGGTTTGGGCCTGAAAACCTAGGCTGGCAGGTTTCCCGGTTTGGGCCTCAAAACCGGGGGAAGGTCCAAGAGGACGGTCGACGCGTGGCGGCGTGGAGAGGCTGGCGGTGGTCGACGTGACGGCACGTGGCGGCATCGGGTGAGGTCGCGTCGAGGTGAAGCTACCAGATGTGCGGGCGTGGCCGTCGGATGGAAACTGTCAAGTCTGGACGGTTTTACCCCTGGGGGTATTTGGGTTGAGTGCTTAATGTAAGGGCGTTTTGGGCTTCGGACGTGCACCTATATATATGACGGGGGCTGCTAGGGCAGCCGTATCCCTTGGAATTCTTGGAGGTGTCTCTCTCATTTTGTTCCTGTGAGAGAAGGCTAGGATTAGGTAGAGTTGGCTCTTGTTCTTGAGCTTTTTGCCATCCAAGCTTTGTGTTGCTAGGAGTGGCTTGTAGCCCGACACCGATTGCATAATCAATCATCCATTCCTCTGAATCCAAGGATCAAATTCGTGCTTTAATTTGTCTTGCGATTTTGTTCTTCGCGTTTGCACGTTTTCCCCTCTTTCGATCTTCATGAGAATTCTTGTTTCGAGGGAAGATCCGCAAATCCATTTGAACCATCTTGTGTAGCTTCGTGAGAGTCTTCTTTCTACCGAAGGAATTTCTCTAATACCTCACGAACTCACAGATCGGGCGGATTTAGTTTTGGGATCGAGTTCTTGCCCGTTCTTCGCCGTTTTCTTTGATTCACCAATTTGGAGTTAGGTTCGAGCCATGATCTCTTAGGAGTAGCTCACTAACATCCTTGTGATCCCTCACACTAAATTTGAGCCCTAGTGCTTTTGATTTTAGGGAGATCGGGTCGATTCGGTGGACGAACAGAGGGCTGATCGGGGTGACCGGACGCTGCTTCATAGTGACCGGACGCACCCTAATAGAGTCCGGTCTTTGATCACTAGTGCAGACCAGCTCGCGCGAAGTGACCGGACGCACGCCTCCTATCGACCGGACGCTATCCCGTGCGTCCGATCGTTGAAAGGCCGAGCGAAACAGGCTCTGCGAACTGACCGGACGCTTTGTGACTGCGTGACCGGACGCATCGGGCACACTGTTCATTGTGCCTGTCTTCACGTGACCGGACGCTCGCCTCCAGTGAGTCCGGTCATGAATAGAGAGCTCCCAGAACGCTGTTCAGCTGACCGGACGCGTCCGGTGCCTATCGACCGGACGCACCAGTGAGTCCGGTCAGTGCAGTGTTTGCGCGTTTTAGTCCGTATCTTTTGCGTTCGAGCTCCGATTTGAGATCCGCTTTTTGCGTTGGATTCCCGACTCTGTGCTCTATAGAAATCGGCCTTCCTGCTTTGCGAAAAAGCCTGAATTCCCCTCACGTTGCTCAGGGGAGGTTGAGGTTACCCAAACTCCATCCTGTCACTAGTTGACTCGCGTGGATTTGGGTGAGGGAGCTTTTGTGGTGTCCCGCTGTGTTCCTAGGGAACATCCACCCATTCTCTTGGGTCGTGGACATCACGTGTGTCGGCTTTGCTCTTGGGGTTGATTTTTAGGCTCCCATTCACCCCCCCTTTGGTCACCTTGCTTTAGCATTTTCGGTCCTTCACGTTGCCTAACCCTTGTGTTAGCGCTTCTCCGCGTAAGGGAGAATCATGTCGACCCTAATTCAAGAACAACTTGATGAGCTTGTGAAGAAGGTTAAAGCTCAAGTAATTGAAGATCAAGCAAAGAAGCATGAAGATGAAATGAAGAAGATGAGAGATGAGATTGAGAGTTTGAGGCGAGCTTTGGACAGCAAAGCCGAATCTTCCGGCAGTGGAGAAAAGTCACCACAACCCAAGGAAGACAAGAAGAAGGATGATGAAGAGAAAGGCAAAAGAGACACCGAGTTCTCTAGAGTGCCTTATGACTATAGTCAAATGGGCAAAGTCATTCAATTGCCTAGCGTCAATCTAGGCAAACCACCTGCCTTTGATGGAATCAACTACAATGATTGGGCACACAAGATGAAGCTACACCTTCTTGCCGCAAGAGTTTGGGAGATTGTAGAGAATGGACCAAGTCATGTTAAAGGCCAAGAGTTCACGGACAATGATGTGATTGAGTTTCAACAAAATGTCCAAGCTGCGTCATTGATTCTATCATGCCTCAAGCCTGAAGAAAGCAACAAGGTACATGGAATGGAAGATGCCAAGTTGATTTGGGACACTCTCAGGATATCATATGAGGGTGATGCAAGTGTGAGGAAGTGCAACATAGAGCTTCTTCAAGGAAAGATTGAGAACTTCACTATCAGGAGTGGTGAAACCACTCAACAAATGTTTGATAGATTCATGACCTTGATCAACAAGATTAGAGCTCTCGGAGACAAGAAATGGGATGACAACTCAGCTGCAAGAAAGCTATTGAGAGCATATAGAAAGAAGAACAAGAACCTTGCGTCAATCATCATGGAGAGACCTAACTATGAGAGCATGGGACCTCATGAGATGCTTGCCAAGATAAAGCATCATGAAGTCTTGGATGATGCGGATACATGGGTGTATGCCGAGTCTCTGTGTGATGAGTGATTGTCAACGGAGATGATGCGCATGGTCTTTGGCTTGTGTTGTGCAGGTGTCGAGCACGGAGACAGTGATCGATGGCAGGTGAAGGTCAAGTTGCGACGTGCCGTGCCGACGGACCGGGCGCGATGAAGGATGGGCGTGCCGTGCGGCGGACGTGCCATGCCGATGTATCGGACGGTGAAGGGCGGACGTGGACATGGACTGATGGACTGGAGGCCGGAGGATCAGCTGTGGTGGCTGGCAGCCTGCGACAGCGACAACCGGAGAAGTGCGATCATGTCGGTGGAAGGGGTGCACAGGCGGTGCATCCCCTCTACGACGCCGGTTTGTTGGTAGAGCCCGGGAAAAACCAACGGTGGACGGTTTCCAGGTTTGGGCCTCAAAACCTGGGTGCTGGGTTTCCAGGTTTGGGCCTCAAAACCTGGGTGCTGGGTTTCCAGGTTGAGCCAAAACCTGGGCGCGACGGTTTCCAGGTTGAGCCTCAAAACCTGGGCGTGGGCCGGTCTCCGAGTTGGGGCCTCAAAACTCGGGCGCGGACGGTTTCCGAGTTTGGCCACAAAACTCGGGCTGGAGGCGGGTTTCCCGGTTTGGGCCTCAAACCGGGGGCTGATGGAAAAGGCTGGTTTCTCGGTTTGGGCCACAAAACCGGGGGTGCAGAGCGAGGGCGGCACGTGGCGGCGATCCAGAGGTTGCGTCGAGGCAACGTTTCGGTTCGAGCGGGCGTGGCCGTCGGATCTACCTACCACCGCGGGTTGGACCAGAATAGCCTTAGGGTTTAGCTGGTTCGCTCTGTAATTAGTTTAGAGAGGGGTAGAGTAGGAATTAGACTTAGTCTAGAATAGGTTAAGTAGTCCAGGGGAGACACCCTCCTCCCTTATCTCAGTTTTAGCTATCAGTCATTTGCATTCTAGCCTTATGTTTTCCTGCTCTCCCATCCCCTGCTCTAGCTAGTTGAGATCCGCAGAGAGACTCCACTCTGTGTACTGTTGATTTGAGGAAGTGTGGCCGTATCCTCACCTTGGAGCACAGATCGATGGCTTGATTTGCGTCTTTGCATCGAATTCGTGGCTGTGATTTCCGTTGTGTTCGTGTTCTTCGCGGAATCCTTTTTCCCACGATTTTCCCGTCGCTTGATCTTTTTGCTCGGTTCATCTTTTGCAAAACCGTTTGAACCAAGTTGTTCTAGATCGTGAGGCACTTCTTTCCACCGAAGGAATTAAACTCTAACCTCACGGTCTAGGAGATCGATCGATTTTCGTTTTGGATCGCGTTCTTGCCTCCTTGCCCCGAAATTTCTTGATTCACCGATTTGGAGTTAGGTTCGAGCCATGATCTCTTAGAGATAGCTCACTAACATCCTTGTGACCCCTCAGATCGAATCCTAGGCCTAGAGCTTTTGATTTGGAGGAGATCGGGTTGAATCATCGAAGAACTGCGTTGTTTTCGGGGGCATCGGACGCTATCACGGGAGCATCGGACGCTAGGGTTCCTAGCATCGGACGCTCCGGTGACGCGTGTCACGTTTTCAGCGTTTTAGTTTGCATCGGACGCTAGGCATCGGACGCGTCCGTTGTCCATCGGACGCGCCGAGTCTTTGCATCGGACGCTGGGTGATTACTGTTCACAGCGTCCGATGGTGGAACAGTAAGGTTCCAGAACCGTCCAGTTTGCATCGGACGCGTCCGGTGGTCTGGCATCGGACGCAGGCCAGCGTCCGATGCGACTGGTTTCGCACGGTTTCGTCCGCGGTTCGCTCGTTCCGTTGTCGGAATTGATTTCCGTCTTTTGCGTTTGCTTGCTAGAGTTGTGTTGTGTCCGCTGTGCTCCTTGGAAGCATCCACCCTACATCTAGGGTCGTGGACATTAGCAAGCTCTAGGGTTTGTCTCTTGGGGTGATTCTTGGGACAGTGGCTCTAGTTTCCAAAAGGAAATTTTGAAGCTCCCATTCACCCCCCCCTCTGGTCGCTTGGGTAGCTTCTCGGTCCTTCAATTGGTATCGGAGCAGGTTAAGGATCTTCCATCTTAGCCGGTTCCAGATCCACCGAAGGCGACATGGATCGCGGCGTGGGCAAACCGCCGTTTCTTTGATGGGACAACTATGCGTATTGGAAGATACGCATGTCGGTCTATCTGCAGAGCTTGGGTGCTTCTATTTGGGATATTTGCATCTGCTGATTACGTGGTCTTGGCTGCTCGTGTCTCTCAGCAACAGATCGATGAGCACGATGCCAATAGCCGAGCCCGTAATGCTCTCTTTTCTTGTTTGAGCGTGGGTGAGTTTGATCGTGTTTCTCACCTCACTACGGCTCGGGAGATCTGGGACACCCTCATGCGTTTCCATGAGGCACCTCTCAAGTCAAAACCCGACTCTACGAGTCGTTCAAGCGTGAGTATGAGAACTTTAGACATCAACCTGGCGAGAGCATAGAAAGTTTATTCGCTCGCTTTCAGGTGATTGTCAACAGGATGAGGGCTAACAAGAGAGCAGTTGCCATTTGACGATCATGAGCGTGCTTTGAAGCTTTTGCACACTCTTGACCGTTCGGTGTGGGACTCCAAAGTTCAGGCAATCATCGAATTGCCGAACTATGAGACCCTCACCTGCGACGAGCTCTTCAGTAAGCTCAAGTCCAGTGAGATTGATGCTATGGCGAGGGCTTCTTTTGAAAATCCTTCTCGCCCGTCCATGGCTTTGGTTTCCGGCTCTTCCTCTAACCCCTCAGCTGGCTTTGCGCTTTCTTCTCTCTTTTCTGTGACAGAGGACCAGCTGGAGTCTTTGGGGAGCGACGAGTTGGCTTTGCTTGCCAACCGGTTCTCGCGATTCCACAACAACCGCATGAACCGTCGTCGAGAGGAGGACGCACGGGATGCTACGAGTGCGGCGACCCCGACCACTTCATCACGCTGACTGCCCCAGAAGAATTACAAGCACTCGGGCAAGGGCGAACATGGGTTGCAAGCACGACTCCAAGTACAAGGAGAAGCACGTCCCCCCAGGCACAAGAAACGGGGCGGCTTCGACAAAGAGTACATCAAGAAGAAGTACTTGGAGAAGCAGCAAGCTGAGCAGCGTGCGTTCTTCGCCACGCTCAGCGACGTCGACGGCTCGGATGACGACTCCGCTGGCTCCAGCGATGACGAGTCCGTGAAGAAGAAGCTGGAAGACAAGTTCCGGCTTGTGCTTCTTCGCCGGCGACGGAGGCCTGTGCACCATGGCGCTCGGAGATGAGGTCGACGGCGAGCCGGAGCGTACCCCTCGGAACGACGACGACGACGACACCTCCCAGGTATCTCTCACCTACGACGAGCTCTCCTCCGAGTTGAGAAGTTGACTGCTGCTGCCCTCCTTAGCCAAGATAAGTTGCTTAGGCGTGCCGCTAGAGAGCGCAAGGAGTTTAGGCAGAAGTGGGAGGACACGGTGAAGGAGCTTGAGTTCGCTCGGTCCACCGTGGTAGTGTCGGAGGAGGCGGAGTGCGAGTCGTGCACCGCGCACATGACTGACCTTCTCACTCTGAGAGGTAAGTATGCTGCGTTGGTTGGAGAGGTGGATGAGCTCCGTGCTAGGCCGCAGCTGTTGGGTGCGTGCAAGACTTGTCCTGTCTTGCAATCTGAGTTGGCAGAGAAAAATGCCAAGCTTGAGTCCTTAGAGAAGGCCAGCTCAGATAGCACTTGTGTCTCGAGGTGTGCTTTGTGTGAGGGCCTGGAGATGGAGATTGCCAATGTGAAGCATGGCAAGATGCAAACCGAGGAAGAAAACACATACCTTCGGTCCATCTTGTCATGGGTCTCCAGTAGTGAGCCACAGCTCGGGATGATGATCTCCCAATTCAAGCGAGCTGTTGGTGCCCCTGGTGTTGGTTTTGCTCAGAGTGTTGATCTCTCAGTTTTTGGGAAGATTGGAGAGTCTAGTGGTCTGAACCCATGTGAGAAGCCCAATTCCACCACTACTCCCAACTTGCCAAGCTTCCACTCAAAGAGCCGGCCAAGCCTATCACCAAAGATGGTGTGGTTGAGGACCCCCGAGAGCTCCTCCCAAGAACCCAGTTTGGGCACCCAAGCCAAACCACCTCAGAAACAAGCTTGACGCTATGCCACCCATTCGTGAGGAGTTGTCACAGAAGGGCAAAGGCAAAGTGAGCCACACCCACAGCCCTGGTCACCAACAACCCCCTTTGCGTGCGGTGAGGTACCAGTGTGATTTCTGTGGGAGGGATGGTCACTTGATCGAGTTCTGTTTCCGGCGCAAGCGGGAGGCGCGCCGTGCTCTGGAGATGGAGAACACGGACATGTACCTTCCAGCTCATGGTGGACATGTGCCGAAGGCTCAGGGGAGAGCTGCTAGGTCCGGACGTCAAGGTCCTCGGCCTAGGCAGGAGATGAGAGCCCCTAGGAGGGAGACTAGGCCTAGAGGTGGAGCACCTCAGTTTGTTAGGCCTAGGCAGGAGAGAGCTCCGAGGAGAGACGCTAGAGTTGAGCAGCAGGCTCCTAGGCGTAGACCTCGTAGAGAGCGTACCCGGCGGGGTCCTGCAGAGGCAGGTTTCGGACCCCGTGGCGGAGGCTTTGTTGAGCGCTTTGTCCCCCCGCAGGTAGAGTTTCGCGGTGAGCGCTTCTTCCCCAGCGGACCACGTTTTCTTGTGCGTGGTGATCGCTATCCTCCTAGACAGGATGGTTTTTACACTGACCGTTCTTTTGAGCAGCTGGCCCAACACTGGTATCCTTCTTATTTTACTAACCCCAGTGTTGGACCGTATGCTCACCCTATGTCTTTTTATTGATGTAGGAGGAGCGGTTGGAGGACATTTGGCTTGTGGATTCCGGTTGCTCGAGGCACATGACCGGAAATGCCAAATGGTTCTCCAGCCATAGCCCGGTCGCCGGAAAGGAATACATAACCTTCGGCGACAATAGTAAAGGTAAGGTATTATCCCGTGGGACGGTGCGGGTTAATGAGCACTTTGTGTTGCGCGATGTTGCTCCTGTTTCTAACCTGCATTTTACCTTCTTTCTGTTTCACAACTTTTTGATGATGACTATGAGATTCGTTTTAAACCGAACCTTAGTCGCATCTTAGATCCTCAGGGCGATCTTGTATGTCTGATTTCGCCCTTTGGGAAAGTCTTTCGCGCGAATTTCTCGGAGTCGTTTGGTTCTTCTCGCTATCTTTTGGCTAGTCCTTCTTCCGATCTTTGGAAGTGGCATAGGAGGCTCGGTCATTTAAGCTTCGACTTGCTTGCAAGACTTAGCTCACTGGCCTAATCCGAGGATTGCCCAAGCTTTCGATGGAGAAGGATCTAGTTTGCCATTCTTGCAGACATGGGAAGATGGTTGCCGCTCCCCACCATCCTTTGACCAAGGTTATGACCTCGCACCCCGGAGAGCTTTTGCATATGGACCTTGTTGGTCCGGCTCGGGTGAGCTCGGTTGGTGGGAAGTGGTATGTGCTTGTTGTTGTTGACGACTTTTCGAGGTATTCGTGGGTCTTCTTTTTAGTTGAGAAGTCCGAGACATTCTCTCCTTCGCTCGCGATCTGATTTTGCGTCTTCAGAACGAGTTCCCTTTGAACTCGATGCGAGCGATTAGAAGTGATAATGCTTTCCAATTTTGCCAATTCGGATTTTGAGAAGTTTTGTAAACGCCTTGTTTGGTGCATCAGTTTTCTCCCCCCTACACACCGCCCTCTAATGGTGTTGTAGAGAGGAAGAATCAGACCCTTGTTGAGATGGCCAGGACGATGCTCGATGAGCATAGGACTCCCAGGCGCTATTGGGCCGAAGCTATGAACACTGCATGCTATATTTCGAATCGCATTTTTCTGAGAGCGTTTTTGAAGAAGACCTCTTATGAGTTGCGTTTTGGCCGCCAACCCAAGGTAAGTTACTTTCGTTCTTTGGTTGTCACTGCTTCATTTTGAAGAAGGGCAACCTGGACAAATTTGAGTCTCGTTCTTCGATGGTATCTTTTTAGGTTATGGTACCCATACTAGCTTATAGGATTCTTAACCTTGACACTAACCGAGTCATGGAGACTAGTGACGTCACCTTCGACGAGACTCTTGTTTTTCCTTCTTCTCGTTTTGAGCGTGCAGGTGATCACGAGGTTGGAGAGTCTCTTTTCGATGACGAGGAAGAGGGTGCTGAAGGTATAGATGATCCAGCACCTCCTCCGCCTGCCGCGCCGCCGGGAGCGGCTTCGACGACGACCCGTGGCCCCGAGACGTCTTCTTCCTGGGGGCCGTGGGATCCACCTCGCGCGGTACCTTTTGTACCCGGGGTGGAACCAGCTACTGTTGAGGGGGAGGTCACTTCTTCCCGGGAGGCGCCACGACACATCCAGCGCCAGCACCCTCCTCGGCAGATGATCGGAAACATCGACGAGCGAGTTACTCGCTCCAGGTCACAGCACATCTCGCACTTTGCTCATTCTGCTTTTGTTGCGTCTTTTGAGCCCCGAGATGTTGGACACACATTGACGGATCCGGATTGGGTCAATGCCATGCATGAGGAGCTAGAGAACTTTGAGCGAAATCGGGTTTGGGTTCTAGTGCCACCACCTCCTGACTGTAAACCTATTGGGACAAAATGGGTATTTAAAAAAGCAAGGAGAGGAGGGCCACATTGTGAGAAACAGGCCCGGCTTGTAGCGAAGGGTTATAGTCAGAAGGAGGGGATAGATTATGAGAGAGACCTTCGCTCCTGTAGCTCGTTTGGAGGCTATTAGGATAATCTTGGCTTATGCTGCATCCATGGGTTTCAAACTTTTTCAAATGGATGTCAAGAGTGCCTTCTTAAACGGCTACATTGAGGAGGAGGTCTATGTCCAGCAACCCCCCGGTTTTGAAAATCCCAAGTTTCCAAACCACGTTTTTAAACTTCACAAAGCATTGTATGGTTTGAAACAAGCCCCTAGAGCATGGTATGAGAGATTAAAAACCTTTTTGCTTGCTAAGGGTTTTAAAATGGGATGTGTAGATAAGACGCTCTTTCTCTCTCCGGCAAGGCAAAGACACACTCTTGGTCCAAATTTACGTGGATGATATCATTTTCGGTGGTTCTTCTCACGCTTTGGTTGCCAAGTTTGCAGATACTATGAGCAGGGAGTTCGAGATGAGCATGATGGGCGAGCTGACTTTCTTTCTCGGGTTGCAAATTAAGCAATCCCGAGAGGGGACGTTTGTGCACCAGGGCAAGTACACGAGGGACTTGCTGAAGCGGTTCGACATGGGTGAGGCCAAGCCTCTTCCAACACCCATGTCGACGACGACTGCCCTGGATGCGGATGTGGACGGAGAAGCAGTGGACCAGAAGGAGTACCGCAGCATATGATCGGGTCGCTCCTCTACCTGACGGCGACACGCCCGGACATCCAGTTCGCGGTGTGTCTGTGCGCGCGCTTTCAGGCGTCGCCGCGCACTTCTCACCGTCAGGCGGTGAAGCGCATCTTCAGGTACCTTCGTTTCACTCCTGAGTTAGGATTTGGTATTCTGCTTCCTCCACCCTCTCGCTTTGCGGTTATTCCGATGCCGATTTTGCTGGTTGTCGCATTGAGCGCAAGTCCACTTCTGGGACTTGCCAATTTATTGGATCTTCTCTTGTGTCGTGGTCTTCTCGCAAGCAGTCTAGTGTCGCCCAGTCTACTACAGAGGCTGAGTATGTTGCTGCGGCTAGCTGCTGTTCCCAGTTACTCTGGATGATGGCCACTTTGCGTGATTTTGGTTTGAGCTTTTCTCGCGTGCCTTTGCTTTGTGACAGCACGAGTGCTATTAGCGTTGCTAAGAACCCCGTGCTTCACTCGAAAACCAAACACATTGATGTGCGCTTTCATTTCTTGCGAGACCACCAGGAGAAGGGTGATATCGACCTTCGCCATGTCGATACTCATCACCAACTGGCTGATATTTTCACCAAGCCTTTAGACGAATCAACCTTTAATCGGTTGAGGGGTGAGCTTGGTGTGTGTTTCCCCTTTTAGATGAGGGAAACTTTTTGGATCCTGTATAGACTGACTCTTTTATTTTGAGGCTCTTTTCTTTTGAGTTTCTTGAGTCTTTCCAATTGGTATCTCCCTTCTTTCAGTTTTGTGTCGGGCATACGCATTTACATTCTGAGCTTCATGTCTATATTCACTAGAATGTAATTATGCTCTTGTTAGTATTGCTCCGATACTTATGATGATGCTTGTAGCTTATGCTCTTTCTGATCACTGTTACATGTTATGAGCGAGCTATTTTTGGAATGGTGAATTATGCCTAATGTATATAAATCTGAAAATGTTCACCATTGAGATATGCAACTAGCATGTGGATGGGGTGTTGAGTCCATTCCTGCTTTTCATATATGCTAGGTTGCTATGTCTCTAGTTCTGAGTCATTCACTTGCTTGGTTGTTCATAACTTGCTTAAAATCTGAACCAAGTATTGTTGAATTGAAAAGATCGAGATGGGATTGCTTGTCAACACCTCATGGTATTGAGACTGTTTCTCATTGCACCTTGAGTTAAACTTGAGCCATGTAGTGGATGACCGAAGCCGTTGCTTTAAGCTTCTGATTGCTTCGGCATAGGCTTCGCACGGTTGAAAAGTTAGGCGATGACAAGCTTTCAACCTCTCGCAATCACATGCTAAAAATGAACTTGTGAATTCTTTTACCGCTGCAACTCCGATATGAATTTGAAATCACAAGTATATGCTTCATTCCTATGCATGATGATTGAACTTTGCTAGGGGTAGTTCACCTTGTATATATGCTTAGCACTTGTTTGGATTCCTTCTATACATGTCTAGTGCTATTTTGATGGTGACTATCCTTTTGGCTTAAAACTGCTCACATGCTCATATGCTTCATATTTCGTATAAGTGATCAGTTTGAGCCTTTGCTATTTGAGTGCTTAATTGAGATGTTGGAGCTATACTGATTGGAGCATCTTTGCACTCTTTTGACTATATACTTGAAGCTCCTAACTTGCATTTTGACTTCATATGCATTTTGGAAGGAGATCTTGTGTTCAGGGGGAGTTTATGTGAAGGGAGTTGCTTCTCCGATACCTTTTGGCCTTGATGAGTGCATTTTCAACTAGGGGGAGAAATTTATGCAAATCATATGCTCCTGTGTTGATCAACTAAGGGGAGAATCATTTGTCCTAGTTGCTTGCATTTGTCGAGGGGGAGTTTGCTAGTTGTGTTGAGCCGTTGCCTCTGTCTTGTCTTGGGGGACTAGCAAACGTTCCTAGCTTTTCATGAGCTTTCATAAGCTTTTTCATTTGGCTTTCAATTGGTATCATCTGGTGTGCTTTCCCATTTGGTTTGGGTTGATTTCCAATTGATTCGGAGTGATTTTCTTGCTAGTTGTGTTGAGCCTCTGTGCCTCTATCTTGAGGGACTAGCATTTTGCTTCTGTTGTCCTCCGATCTTCAATTGGTATCTGCTAGCGGTGTTGAGCCTGTTCTACCTCTTCTTGAGGGCTAGCCTTGCTTTGCTTGGTTGCGTCGAGCCGTTGCCCATGTCTTTGGGGACCAAGTTTTCGCTTCATCCACTTGACCTTCTTTGGCTTTTGTTAGGATTTTGGGTCATTTGGTTGGGTTTTCTCTTCCCACTCCTTCCTACCTCCTTCTTCTTATTCATGATTTGTTGTGGAGTTGACAATGCACTCATCAAGGGGGAGATTGCGGATACATGGGTGTAAGCCGAGTCTCTGTGTGATGAGTGATTGTCAACGGAGATGATGCGCATGGTCTTTGGCTTGTGTTGTGCAGGTGTCGAGCACGGAGACAGTGATCGATGGCGGGTGAAGGTCAAGTTGCGACGTGCCGTGCCGACGGACCGGGCGCGATGAAGGATGGGCGTGCCGTGCGGCGGACGTGCCATGCCGATGTATCGGACGGTGAAGGGCGGACGTGGACTTGGACTGATGGACTGGAGGCCGGAGGATCAGCTGTGGTGGCTGGCAGCCTGCGACAGTGACAAGCGGAGAAGTGCGATCAGGTCGGTGGAAGGGGTGCACAGGCGGTGCATCCCCTCTACGACGCCGGTTTGTTGGTAGAGCCCGGGAAAAACCAACGGTGGACGGTTTCCAGGTTTGGGCCTCAAAACCTGGGTGCTGGGTTTCCAGGTTTGGGCCTCAAAACCTGGGTGCTGGGTTTCCAGGTTGAGCCACAAAACCTGGGCGCGATGGTTTCCAGGTTGAGCCTCAAAACCTGGGCGTGGGCCGGTCTCCGAGTTGGGGCCTCAAAACTCGGGCGCGGACGGTTTCCGAGTTTGGCCACATAACTCGGGCTGGAGGCGGGTTTCCCGGTTTGGGCCTCAAAACCGGGGGCTGATGGAAAAGGCTGGTTTCCCGGTTTGGGCCACAAAACCCGGGTGCAGAGCGAGGGCGGCACGTGGCGGCGATCCAGAGGTTGCGTCGAGGCAACGTTTCGGTTCGAGCGGGCGTGGCCGTCGGATCTACCTACCACCGCGGGTTTGACCAGAATAGCCTTAGGGTTTAGCTGGTTCGCTCTGTAATTAGTTTAGAGAGGGGTAGAGTAGGAATTAGACTTAGTCTAGAATAGGTTAAGTAGTCCAGGGAGACACCCTCCTCCCTTATCTCAGTTTTAGCTATCTCAGTCATTTGCATTCTAGCCTTAGGTTTTCCTGCTCTCCCATCCCCTGCTCTAGCTAGTTGAGATCCGCAGAGAGACTCCACTCTGTGTACTGTTGATTTGAGGAAGTGAGGCCGTATCCTCACCTTGGAGCACAGATCGATGGCTTGATTTGCGTCTTTGCATCGAATTCGTGGCTGTGATTTCCGTTGTGTTCGTGTTCTTCGCGGAATCCTTTTTCCCACGATTTTCCCGTCGCTTGATCTTTTTGCTCGGTTCATCTTTTGCAAAACCGTTTGAACCAAGTTGTTCTAGATCGTGAGGCACTTCTTTCCACCGAAGGAATTAAACTCTAACCTCACGGTCTAGGAGATCGATCGATTTTCGTTTTGGATCGCGTTCTTGCCTCCTTGCCCCGAAATTTCTTGATTCACCGATTTGGAGTTAGGTTCGAGCCATGATCTCTTAGAGATAGCTCACTAACATCCTTGTGACCCCTCAGATCGATTCCTAGGCCTAGAGCTTTTGATTCGGAGGAGATCGGGTTGAATCATCGAAGAACTGCGCTGTTTTCGGGGGGCATCGGACGCTATCACGGGAGCATCGGACGCTAGGGTTCCTAGCATCGGACGCTCCGGTGACGCGTGTCACGTTTTCAGCATTTTAGTTTGCATCGGACGCTAGGCATCGGACGCGTCCGTTGTCCATCGGACGCGCCGGAGTCTTTGCATCGGACGCTGGGTGATTACTGTTCACAGCGTCCGATGGTGGAACAGTAAGGTTCCAGAACCGTCCAGTTTGCATCGGATGCGTCCGGTGGTCTAGCATCGGACGCAGGCCAGCGTCCGATGCGACTGGTTTCGCACGGTTTCGTCCGCGGTTCGCTCGTTCGTTGTCGGAATTGATTTCCGTCTTTTGCGTTGGCTTGTTAGAGTTGTGTAGTGTTCCGCTGTGCTCCTTGGAAGCATCCACCCTACATCTAGGGTCGTGGACATTAGCAAGCTCTAGGATTTGTCTCTTGGGGTGATTCTTGGGACAGTGGCTCTAGTTTCCAAAAGGAAATTTTGAAGCTCCCATTCACCCCCCCTCTGGTCGCTTTCGGGTAGCTTCTCGGTCCTTCAGATGATGAAGAAATAGAAGATCGAGAGGCAAGCAACAAGAAGGTGGTGGTGCTTAAGGCTAACCAAGAAGAAGGAAGCAAGGCCCGAGATGACTCATCAAGTGAAGGGAGTGATGATTCCAATGATGAGTTGGCACTTCTTGTGAAGAACTTTAGAAGATTCATGAGGAAGAAGATGCACAAGAAGGGCAAGGTGGATACTTCAAGAAGTCCAAGAAGAGGAATTGCTATGAGTGTGGTGCGGATGATCACTTCATTGCCGATTGTCCACAAAAGAAGAACAAGAACAAGTATAGCAAGAGTGATGACAAGAAGCAAAGAAGAAGAAGAGGTGGTGAAGCTCATCTTGGTGAGGAATGGTTCTCGGAAGATGATTCAAGTGATGAAGAGAAGAGCAAGAGCAAGGAGAGGAGAAGGGAGCGGCCAACATTGCCATACACAAGACCTCTTGTCCAAGCCTCTTCTCCAACATGGCTACATCGTCCACTTCATCACTCTTGTTCGAGGGCCTCTCCGACGACGAGGATGACTTCACTCATTCTTGCTTCATGGCTAAGAATGAGAAGGTATCGTCTAACTCTCCTACTTATTCTAGCGATGAATTTAGTGATGATGATATGGATGAATTTGAAATAAGTATCATAAGAAAGTTTGGTAAGAAAGGTGGACCAAAAATATTAAAATTGCTTAGTAAGTTGGAAAGTCGGAATGAGAGTCTTGTTTTGCAAGGGGACTTGATCTCAAGAGAGAGAAAAGAACCTTGCATTAGAAGCCTCTCTTGCCGAGGAGAAGTTGAAGGTTGAGAAATTGACCATGGAACTATCTTTAGCTAACGACTCTAACAAGAAGTTGGCTAAGGAGTGTTCCACGAGCAATGACTCAATTGCTAGCCTAAAGAATGAAGTTAGCTTGGTTCAAGAAGCCTCACAAGCTTTCAAGATAAATATCAAACTCTTGAACTAAGCTACAACACTCTTTGGAATAGCACCTCTCTTCAACCTTTCCTAAGGATTCCGACGGCTCCAATGCCTCAACTAGTAATGGTTGCAAAAGATGCTATAAACTTGATATAAATGCTTGTGCAACTAACCTTGTTGAGCTAGAGAAGAAAGACAAGAAGATTCATAGGTTGAACATGATCTTGAGGAATGGTTGCAAATGTAAGGTGCAACAACGAAAAGATATCCTCAAGACCGCAAGACACCCATCCATCAAGGATGGAATTGGGTACAATAGGTATGGTGGTAAGGCAAATGGAAGGAAGATGGTCAATGGGGTACCCTTTGTTAACTTTAACAAAGGGGTTCCTCTCTTTGACCTAATGAACAAGGCCAACAAGATTGCCAATCCCAAGGCTCCACTTGCTAATGGGAAGATCAACAAGGAAAAGCATGTGGAGGCCCCAAGCAACTAAAGCCCATATCAAGAAGCTATACTTGTGATTACTTATGTTGTTGGGGGGAGGATGGCAAGATAGTAGTCAAGTATGTTGGTGCCACCCTCAAGAAGAGGAAATTATGGGAAATGTTTGGGTGCCAAAAGTTATGTGACTAACCCCTAGGACCCCATCTCATTTGGGTACCTAAATCAAGAACATAAACTTGTTTTGTAGGAATATGCCTCCGGTGGGTCAAGTTGGGTGTTGGATAGTGGATGCACCAACCATATGACCAGGGCAAAAGAGATGTTCACCTCCTTCCAACCAAGCCATGACTCATGCAACAACATTGTGTTTGGTGACAATGGAAAGGGTGAGGTGCTTGGTTTGGGTAAAATTGCTATCTCAACTGACATTCCATATCTAACGTATTACTTGTGCATTCGTTGAGTTACAACTTGTTATCCGTTTCTCAACTTTGTGAAATGGGTTACCATTGTTTCTTTACGGATAAGGGTGTGACCGTCTCTAGAAGAAGGGATTCCTCTATTGCATTCAAAGGCGTGTTGAAGGGAAACTTTACTTAGTTGACTTCTCAACTAGTAAGGTAGAACCTACAACATGTCTAATGGCAAAATCTAGCATGGGTTGGCTTTGGCACCGCCGACTAGCTCATGTTGGGATGCGGAACTTGGCCCAACTTCAAAGAGAAGGGCACATCCTTTGGACTAACCAATGTTTCTTTTGAGAAAGATAGGATTTGCAATGCGTGCCTAGCCGAAAAGCAAGTTGGGCAAAGGATCCAATCAAGAACATCGTGTCGACCACAAGACCATTGGAGCTATTGCATATGGACCTCATCGGACCCGTTGCTTACCAAAGCATCGGTGGTAACAAATACGGTTTCGTTATTGTTGATGACTATTCTCGCTTCACTTGGGTGTTCTTTTTAGCAGATAAAAGTGAAACGCAAGCATTTTCAAGAAGTTTGCTAGAAGAGCACAAAATGAGTTTGATATCAAGATCAAGAAAGTGAGAAGTGACAACGGGACCGAGTTTAGGAACACCAACATAGAAGAATATCTTGATGATGAGGAATCAAGCATGAGTTCTCCATTCCATATACCCCACAACAAAATGGGGTTGTGGAAAGGAAGAATAGAACTCTTGTTGAAGCCGTAAGATCTATGTTAGATGAGTACAAGACTTCCCATGGCTTTTGGGCGGAGCGATGAACACGGCGTGTCATGCAATCAACCGCCTCTACCTTCACAAGCTAAGAGGGAAGACGCCATATGAGCTTCTAACCGGTAACAAACCGAAGGTGCACTACTTTAGAGTCTTTGGCTGCAAGTGTTTCATACTTAACAAGAGGGCCAAAAGCTCAAAGTTTGCACCTAAGGTACATGAAGGCTTTCTAGTTGGTTATGGTACTAACGAACATGGCTACCGTGTATTCAATAATGCCACCAGCACTATTGAGTTAACGGTAGACGTGACCTTTGATGAATCCGACGGCTCCCAAAAGGAGCAAGTCAATGATGAGCTTGCAGGTAATGACGTGCCTCCATCTGAAGCTATCAAGAGGCTTGCAATCGGTGATGTGAGGCCCGTTGAAATTCAAGATGATGAAGATGATCCATCACACACTCCACAAGATTCTCATATCCATCATGTGCATCCAAATGTGCATGATGAAGCTTTCCGCAACTCCGAATGGTGGTAGTGTGGGTGATGATCAAGTGATACACAAAGTTGATGATCAAACACAAGCTCAACATGAAGTCCGACAAGAAGATGGGGATATCAACACATATGAAGATGATGAAGATGGACCATCCAAAGGAGATCATTTGTGCCACATCCAAGAGTTCATCATATGGTTCAACGGGATCATCCCGTTGACAACATATTGGGGAGCATACGGCGTGGGGTAACGACACGCTCTCGTTTAGCAAGTTTTGTGAACATTACTTGTTTGTCTCCTCTTTGGAACCTCTTAGGGTGGAAGAAGCTCTTGATGATCCGGACTGGGTGATGGCTATGCAAGAAGAGCTGAACAACTTCACCAGGAATGAAGTCTGGTCCTTGGTGGAAAGGCCCAAGCAAAATGTGATAGGAACCAAATGGGTCTTCCGCAACAAGCAAGACGAGCATGGCGTGGTGACAGGAACAAAGCACGGTTGGTGGCTCAAGGTTTCACTCAAATCGAAGGTTGGATTTGGGGAAACCTATGCACCTGTGGCTAGGCTTGAGTCAATTCGCATATTACTTGCCTTTGCTACTCACCATGATTTCAAGCTATACCAAATGGATGTGAAAAGTGCATTCCTCAATGGCCCATCTCTGAATTGGTATATGTGGAGCAGCCACCGGGTTTTGAAGATCCCAAGTATCCCAACCACGTCTACAAGCTCGACAAGGCGCTCTATGGGCTCAAACAAGCCCCTAGAGCTTGGTATGATTGCCTTAAGGACTTCCTACTCAAAAAGGGTTTTGAGATAGGAAGAGCCGATGCTACTTTATTTACTCGCAAAGTTGATAATGATATATTTGTGTGCCAAATATATGTCAATGACATAATATTTGGTAGTACTAATGTGGCTTTTTGTTGGAATTTAGTAGGATTGTGACTAAAAGGTTCGAGATGTCAATGATGGGTGAGTTGAAGTACTTTCTTGGATTCCAAATCAAGCAACTCAAGGATGGCGCGTTCATCAGTCAAACCAAGTATACAAGAGACATGCTAAAGAAGTTTGAGATGGACAAGGCCAAACCCATCAAGACCCCCATGCCTACCAATGGACATCTTGATCTAAATGAGGATGGTAAGTTGAAGGACCGAGAATGCTACCAGAAAGCGACCAGAGGGGGGTGAATGGGAGCTTCAAATTTTCCTTTCGGAAACTTGTTGCCACTGTCCTGAGAATCAACCCCAAGAGCAAACCTAGAGCTTGCAAGTGTCCACGACCCTAGATGTAAGGTGGATGCCTCCGAGAAGCACAGCGGCACTACACAACCCTAGAAACCCAACGCAAAAGTCAGAAACCAAAACCGACTACGAACGAGCAAACGGCGAACGAAAACGCGCAAAACAGCTCAGACGGACTCACTGGTGCGTCCGCTCAGTAAGTACCGGACGCGTCCAGTCGAGCAAACCACGTTTTGGAACCTTACTGTTCCAGACGGACTCACGGTACGTATGTGTCCGGTCATGAATTGTGCGTTCGGTCAATAGAAGACAAACACGATGAACAGTGGAAGAGCGCGTCCTGTCAGTGTAACACCCGAGCGTCCGGTCAAGCCGTGGAAGTCCACGCGATATTCAACCACCGGACGCGTCCGGTCAAACACAAGCCAGCGTCCGGTCACCCCGAAAGTGAACTGTTCGCTCACCGATTCGACTCAATCTCACCCAAAATGAATCATCTCGGGATCAAACTTGGTGAGATGAGTCATAAGGAGGATAGTGAGCTATCTCTAAGAGATCATGGCTCGAACCTATCTCCAAATTGGTGAATCGAAGAATTTCGGGTGAAGGGAGAAAAACTTGACTCGAAACTAAAATCGATCGATCTCCTAGACCGTGATGTTAGAGGTGAATTCCTTCGGTGGAAAGAAGTGCCTCACGATCTAGAACAACTTGGTTCCAACGGATTTGCGAAAGATGAACCGAGCAAAGAGATCGAACAACGGGAAAACGTGGAGAAAGGATTCCGCGAAGAACACGAACAAAACGCGAATCACAACCACCAATTGCAACCGTGTGGCTACCACACGCTACAACAGTGAGGATACGGCCTCACTTCCTCAAAATCTCCAGTACACAGAGGTATGGTTCTCTTCTCTGTGGATCTCAGGTTCGCTACACAAGAGGAGTGGGAGAGCAGGAAACCCTAAGTGCAAAGCGCAAATGACTGAGATAGATGGGGAGGTGGGTGTCTCCCCCTACTTATCCTAATTCTAACTATTCCTAATTCCCACTCTACCCCTAACTACTTACAGAGCGAACCAGCTAAACCCTAAGGTTATTCTGGACCAACTCGGTGGTAGATGGATCCGACGGCCATGCCCGCACAACTCGTAGCGTTGCCTCGACGCAACCTCCCGATTGCCGCCATGTGCCGCCACCGCTCCGCGTCCTTTTCCGGGACGTCGCACCCCCGGTTTTGAGGCCCAAACAGGGAAACCAGCCTTCACAGCCAACCCCCGGTTTTGAGGCCCAAACCGGGAAACCAGCCCCCAACGCCTGAGTTTTGTGGCCCAACTCAGCAAACCACAGCACCCAGGTTTTGAGGCCAAACCTGGAAACCATCCTCAGCCCGAGTTTTGTGGCCAAACTCGGAAACCATCCGCGCCCAGGTTTTGAGGCCCAAACCTGGAAACCGTCCAGCCGATGGTTTTTCTCTGGCTCTACCACCAAACCGAAGCTATAGCGGGGATGCACCGCCCGTGCACCCCGTCCACCGACACATATCCCCAGGTCCTCGACCCGAGCAACACCATGTCCCGCAAGTCTTCGCTCGTCGCTGTCCCAGGCTGTCAGCCACCACAGCTGATCCTCGGGCCACCGGTCCCTCAGTCCAAGCCTCACGTCCGCCCTTCGTCACTCTCAGTCCATCGGCACGGCACGTCTCTACTTGACCTTCACCTTGCCTCTGATCACTGTATCCGTGCTCGACACCTGCACAACACAAGCCAAAGAACATGCGCATTATCCCAATTGACAATCACTCATCACTCAGAGACTCGGCATACACCCATGTATCCACAATCTCCCCCTTGATGAGTGCATTGTCAACTACCAACACAAATCATAATAGAAGAATGGAAGGAAGAAGGGAGAGGAGTAAAACTCGACCAAATGACCCAAAAGCATAGCAAAGCCGAAGAAGGTCAAGTGGAAGAAGCGAAACAACTTAGTTCCCATCAAAATAGCACTACGCATGTATAGACAGGAAGTCAAACAAGTGCTAAACATGTATACAAGGTGAACTACCCCTAGCAAAGTTCAACCATCATGCTAGAGAATGAAACATAGACTTGTGTATCCAAATTTTATCGGAGTTGCAGCGGTTTGAATTACACAAGTTCAAATTTTAGCATGTGATTGCGAGAGGTTGAAAGCTTGTCTTGCCTAACTTTTCAACTGTGCGAAGCCTATGCAGAAGCAATCAGAAGCTAAACACAACAGTTTCGGTCATACACTACACAGCTCAAGTTTAACTCAAAGTGCAATGAGAAACAGTCTTGAAACTGTGATGTGTTGACAAGCAATCCCATCTCGATCTTTCTGATTCACTTAATCTTGGTTCAAATTTAAGGACAGTATATGAACAAACCAAGCAAGTGATCAACTCAGAACTAGAGACATAGCAACCTAGCATATATGAAAAGCACAAGTGTGACTTCAACATATTCTACACAAGCTAGTTGCACATCTCGATGGTGAACAATTGCAGATTTTAAGTTCATTAACAAGTTCACCAATTCAAAATAGCTTAGCTCATAGTATGGATTAGTGATCAGAAGGAGCATAAGCTACAAACATCATAAAGCATCGGAGCATACTACATGGAGCATAGTTACATTCTAAAGATTATATACATGAAGCTCAGAATGTAAATGCGTATGCTAAAGTGCAAAAGAAAACAAAGTCAAACGAAAAAGAGTCAGTCTATGATACAAGAACCAAAAATGCTTCCCCCATCTAAAAGGGGAAACATACACCAAGCTCACCCCTCAACCGATTAAAGGTTGATTCGTCCAAAGGCTTGGTGAAAATATCAGCCAGTTGATGATGAGTATCGACATGACGAAGGTCGATATCACCCTTCTCCTAGTGGTCTCGCAAAAAATGAAAGCGCACATCAATGTGTTTGTTCTTCGAGTGAAGCACGGGGTTCTTAGCAACGCTAATCGCACTCGTGCTGTCACAAAGCAAAGGAACACGAGAAAAGCTCAGACCAAAATCACGCAAAGTGGCCATCATCCAAAGCAACTGAGAACAGCAGCTAGCCGCAGCAACATACTCAGCATCCGTGGTAGACTAGGCGACACTAGACTGCTTGCGAGAAGACCACGATACAAGAGAAGAACCGATAAATTGGCAAGTCCCAGAAGTGGACTTGCGCTCAATGTGACAACCAGCAAAATCGGCATCGGAATAACCGCAAAGGGAAAGGGTGGAGGAAGCAGAATACCAAATCCCGAACTCAGGTGTGAAACGAAGGTACCTAAAAATGCGCTTCACCGCCTGACGGTGAGAAGTGCGCGGCGACGCCTGAAAGCGCGCGCACAGACATACCGCGAATTGGATGTCCGGGCGTGTCGCCGTCAGGTAGAGCAGCGACCCGATCATGCTTCGGTACTCCTTCTGGTTCACAGCTTCTCCATCCTTGTCCGCATCCAGGGCCGTCGTGGTCGACATGGGTGTTGGAAGAGGCTTGGCCTCACCCATATCGAACCTCTTCAGCAAGTCCTTGGTATACTTGCCCTGGTGCACAAACGTCCCTTCCCAGGATTGCTTGATTTGCAGCCCGAGGAAAAACGTCAACTCGCCCATCATGCTCATCTCAAATTCCCTGCTCATAGTATCAGCAAACTTGGCAACCAAAGCATGAGAAGAACCACCGAAAATGATATCATCCACGTAAATCTGGACCAAGGGAGTGTCTTTGCCTTGCTTGAGGAGAAAGAGCGTTTTATCCACACATCCCATTTTAAAACCCTTAGCAAGCAAAAGGTTTTCAACCTATCATACCAGGCTCTAGGGGCTTGTTTCAAACCATATAAAGCTTTGTGGAGTTTGAAAACATGGTTTGGAAACTTGGGATTTTCAAAACCGGGGGGGTTGCTCAACATAAACCTTTTCCTCTATGTTGCCGTTTAAGAAGGCACTCTTGACATCCATTTGAAAAAGTTTGAAACCTTTGGATGCAGCAAAAGCCAAGAGTATCCTAATAGCATCCAAACGAGCTACAGGAGCCAAAGTCTCCTCATAGTCTATCCCCTCCTTCTGACTATAGCCTTTCGCTATAAGCCTGGTCTTGTTTCTAACAACGTGGCCATCCTGTCCTTGCTTGTTTTTGAAACCCATTTTGTCCCAATAGGCTTACAGTCTGGAGGAGGTGGAACTAATACCCAAACCCGATTTCGCTCAAAGTTTTCTAACTCCTCATGCATGGCATTGACCCAATCGGATCCGTCAAAGCGTGTCCAACATCTCGGGGCTCAAAATCAGCGACAAAAGCACAATGAGCAAAGTGAGAGATTTGAGACCTGGACCGAGTGACCCGTTCGTCAATGTTGCTGATCATGTGCTGAGGGGGGTGTTGGCGCTGGATGTGTCGTGGCGCCACCCTTGTAGACGTGATCTCCCCCTCAACAGCAGCTGGTGCCTCCCCGGGTACAAATGATAACGCTCGGGGTGGCGGATCCCACGGCCCCCAGGAAGAAGACGTGTCGGGGCCGTGAGTCGTCGTAGAAGCCGCTCCTTGTGCAAAGCAGGTGGAGGGGGTGCTGGATCATCCATACCTTCAGCACCCTCATCCTCATCATCAAAAAGGCTCACCAACCTCATGATCACCTGCACGCTCAAAACAAGAGAAGGACAAACCGTGGTCTCCTCGAAGGTGACATTGGATGTCTCCATGACTCAGTTAGTGTCAAGGTTAAGTACACGATAAGCTCGAGTGTGAGTGCCATAACCCAAAACACACCGTCAGAAGAACGAGACTCAAACTTGTCCAAGTTGCCCTTTTTGAGTATAAAACAATGGCAACCAAAAACTCGAAAATAACTCACTTTGGGCAGTTTTCCAAAACGCAACTCATAAGAAGTCTTTTTCAAGAAAGCTCGGAGAAAATGCGATTGGAAATGTAACATGCAGTGCTCATGGCTTCGGCCCAATATCGCCTAGGAGTCCTATGCTCATCGAGCATCGTCCTGGCCATCTCTACAAGGGTCCGATTCTTCCTCTCTACAACACCATTCTGGGGCGGTGTGTAGGGGAAGAAAACTGATGCTCTAAACCCAAAGAGTTACAAAACTTCTCAAAATCCAAATTTTTGAATTCGGAACCATTATCAATCCTAATAGCTCGCATCGAGTTCAAAGGGAACTCGTTCTAAAGACGCAAAATCAGATTGCGAGCGAAGGAGAAAGTCTCGGTCTTCTCAGCTAAAAAGAAGACCCACAAATATCTCGAAAAATCATCAACAACAACAAGCACATACCACTTCCCCCCAATCGAGCTCACCCGAGCCGGACCAACAAGGTCCATGTGTAAAAGCTCTCCAGGGCGCTTGGTCATGACCTGAGTCACTGGATGGTGGGGAGCAGCAACCATCTTCCCATGTCTACAAGAGTGGCAAACAAGATCCTTCTCCATGGATAACTTGGGCAATCCTCGGATTAGGCCAAGTGAACTAAGTCTTGCAAGCAAGTCGAAGCTCAAATGTCCTAGTCTCCTATGCCACTTCCAAAGATCAGAGGAAGAAGGTTCGCCACCAGACAACGAGAAGTGCCAAAAGACTCCGAGAAATTCGCACGAAAGACTTTTCCAAAGGGCGAAATCAAACACACAAGATTGCCCTGAGGATCCAAAATACGACTGAGATTCGGTTTAAAACGAATCTCATAGTCGTCGTCGAAAAGTTACGAAACAGAAAAGGTTAAAATGCAAGTTAGAAACAAGAGCAACATCGCGCAACACAAAGTGCTCATTAACTCGCACCGACCCACGAGACAAAACCTTACCTTTGCTATTGTCGCCGAAGGTGATAAACTCCTTTTCGGCGACTGGACTAAGACTGGAGAACCACTTGGCGTTTTCGGTCATGTGCCTCGAGCAACCGGAATCCACCAACCAAACGTTCTCCAATCGTTTTACCTACATCAATAAAAAGACATAGCGTGAGCATACGGTCCAACACTGGGGTTAGTGAAGTAAGGGGAATACCAGTGTTGGGCCAGCTGCTCAACAGAACGGTTAGCAGAAAAACCATTCCTAGCACGTCTACGAGAGGAGCGATCACCACGCTGAGGAAAACATTGTCTGCTGGGGAAGGAGCGCTCACCGCGATACTCAAAACGCGGTGGGGGAAAATGCTCAACTATAAAGCCACTGCCACGGGGTCCATAGCCCACAACTGTAGGCTCCCGCCGGGCACGTCCTCTCCTCTGTTGCCTAGGCCTAGGAACTTGAGATTCTGGACCTCTGGGCCTAGCAGCTCTCCTCTGAACATTCGGCACATGTACATTATGAAAAGGATGGTACATGTCCGGGTTGTTCATCTCCCTTGCACGGCGCGCCTCTCTCTTGCGCCGAAAGCAAAACTCACTCAAGTGTCCATCTCGCCCACAATGCTCACAATGGTACCCCACCGCTCTCAAAGGGGGTTGTTGGTACTCACGGTAGTGGGTGTGGATCACTTTGCTCTTCTGTGGCATAAGCTTCTCCTGGATGGGTGGCATGGTGTCCAGCTTGTTCTTTAGGTGGTTGGGTTTGGGATGCCACACTTGGTTCTTCTGTGGAGCTCTCGGAGGTTCCTCAAACACTCCATCCTTGGTGTTAGGCTTGAGAGGCTCTTTGGGTGGAAGCTTGGTAAGTTTGGGAGTAGTGGTGGAGTTGGGCTTCTCACTCGGGTTCAAACCACTCGACTCTCCAATCTTCCCAAAAGCAGAAACATCAACGCCCGGAGCAAAACCTACACCAGGACCTCCAGCAGCTCACTTGAATTGGGAGATCATCATCCCGAGCTGTGGCTCACCGCTAGACACCCATGACAAGATGGTCCGAAGGTATGTGTTTTCCTCCTCGGTTTGCATCTTGTCATGCTTCACATTAGCGATCTCCATCTCCAAACCCTCACAAAGAGCCACCTAGCCATACATGTGCTACCTGAGTTGGCCTCTTCAAGAGACACAATCTTGGCATTCTTCTCTGCCAACTCAGATTGGAAGACAGGACAAGTCTTGCACGCACCCAACAACGAGGGTCTAGCCTTCAGCTCATCCACCTCTCCTACCAACGCAGCATACTTACCTCTCAAAGTGAGAAGGTCAGTCATGTGCGTGGTGCACATCTCACATTCCACCTCCTCAGAAACGACCACGGTGGACTTGGCAAACTCAAGCTCCTTCACCGTGGCCTCCCACTTCTGCCTAAACTCCTTGCGCTCTCTAGCAGCACGCCTAAGCAACTTATCTTGACTAAGCAAGGCGGCAGTAAGCTTCTCAACCTCAGCAGAAAGCTCATCGTGGGTGAGGGATACCTGGGAGGTGTCGTCGTCGTCATCGTTCCGAGGGGAGTCCTCCAGCTTGCCGTCGACCTCATCACCAAGGGCCATGGTGCAGAGGCCATCGTCGTCGGCGAAGAAGCAGAGACCGTTCAGCTTGTCCTCAATCCTCTTCTTCTTCTCGGACTCGTCATCGCTTGAGCAAGCGGAGTCGTCATCCGAGCCGTCGACGTCGCTGAGCATGGCGAAGAACGCACGCTGCTCAGCCTGGGCCTTCTCCAAGTACTTCTTCTTGATGTACTCCTTGTCGAAGCCGCCCCTCCGCTTGTGCCTCGCGGGGACGTACTTCTCCTTGTGCTTGCCGGAGTCATACTTGTGCCCATGATCGCCATTCCCAGATGTGTTCTTCTTCTTGGGACAGTTGGCGATGAAGTGGTCGGGGTTGCCGCACTCAAAGCATCTTGAGCGTCCTCCGCCGCGGCGACGGTTCATGCGGTTGTTGTGGAACCGCGAGAACCAGTTGGCGAGCATCGCCAACTCATCATCCCCCAAAGACTACAGCTGGTCCTCTGTGACAGAAAAGAGTGAAGAGAGTGCAAATCCTCCAGAGGGGTTAGCAGAAGAGCCAGAAACCAAAGCCATAGTCAGGCCAGAAGGATTTTCATAAGAAGCCCTCGACATGGCGTCAATCTCACTAGACTTGAGCTTACTAAAGAGCTCGTCGCAGGTGAGGGTCTCATAGTTAGATGATTCGATGATTGCCTGGACCTTTGAGTCCCACACCGACCGATCAAGAGTGTGCAAAAGCTTCAAAGCCCTCTCATGATCGTCAAAAGGCAATAGCTCCTTGTTCGCTCTCATCTTGTTGACAATGCCTGAAAGCGAGCGAATAAACTCTCTATGCTCTCGCCAGGCATATGTCGAAAGTTCTCATACTCCCGCTTGTGCGACTCGTAGAGACGGGATTTGACTTGAGTGGTTCCCTCATGGAAGCGCATGAGGGTCGCCCAAATCTCACGAGCCGTGGGGAGGTGAGAAACACGATCAAACTCGGACATGCTCAAATAGGAGAAAAGAGCGTTACGTGCTCGGCTATTGGCTTCGTGCTCATCGATCTGAAGCTGAGAGACACAAGCAGCCAACACAACGTAATCGGCCTTGTTGCAAATCTCCCAAACAAAAGAGCCCATGCTCTGGAGATAGGCCGACATGCGTATCTTCCAATACGCATAGTTCGTCCCATCAAAGAACGGCAGTTTGCCCACGCCGCGATCCATGTCGCCTTCTGTTGATCTGGAACCGGCTAAGGTGGAAGATCCTTAACCCGCTCCGATACCAATTGAAGGACCGAGAATGCTACCAGAAAGCGATCAGAGGGGGGGTGAATGGGAGCTTTAAATTTTCCTTTCGGAAACTTGTTGCCACTGTCCCGAGAATCAACCCCAAGAGTAAACCTAGAGCTTGCAAGTGTCCACGACCCTAGATGTAGGGTGGATGCCTCCGAGAAGCACAATGGGACATTACACAACCCCAGAAACCCAACGCAAAAGTTGGAAACCAAAACCGACTATGAACGAGCAAACGGCGAACGAAAACACGCAAAACAGCTTAGACCGGACTCACTGGTGTGTCCGGTCGAGCAAACGACGTTTTGGAACCTTACTGTTCGAGACCGGACTCACGGCACATATGCGTCCGGTCGTGAACTGTGCGTCCGGTCAATAGAAGACAAACACGATGAACAGTGGAAGAGGTGCGTCCGGTCAGTGTAACACCCGAGCGTCCGGTCAAGCCGCGGAAAGTCCACGCGATATTCAACCACCGGACGCGTCCGGTCAAACACAAGCCAGCGTCCGGTCACCCCGAAAGTGAACTGTTCGCTCACCGATTTGACTCGATCTCACCCAAAACGAATCCTCTCGGGATCAAACTTGGTGAGATGAGTCATAAGGAGGATAGTGAGCTATCTCTAAGAGATCATGGCTCGAACCTATCTCCAAATTGGTGAATCGAAGAATTTCGGGTGAAGGGAGAAAAACTTGACTCGAAACTAAAATCAATCGATCTCCTAGACCATGAGGTTAGAGGTGAATTCCTTCGGTGGAAAGAAGTGCCTCACGATCTAGAACAACTTGGTTCAAACGGATTTGCGAAAGATGAACCGAGCAAAGAGATCGAACAACGGGAAAAACGTGGAGAAAAAGGATTCCGCGAAGAACACGAACAAAACGTGAATCACAACCACGAATTGCAACCGTGTAGCTACCACACGCTACAACAGTGAGGATACGGCCTCACTTCCTCAAAATCTCCAGTACACAGAGGTATGGTTCTCTTCTCTGTGGATCTCAGGTTCGCTACAGCAGAGGAGTGGGAGAGCAGGAAACCCTAAGTTCAAAGAGCAAATGACTGAGATAGATGCGGAGGTGGGTGTCTCCCCCTACTTATCCTAATTCTAACTATTCCTAATTCCCACTCTACCCCTAACTATTTACAGAGCGAACCAGCTAAACCCTAAGGTTATTCTGGACCAACTCGGTGGTAGATGGATCCGACGGCCACGCCCGCACAACTCGTAGCGTTTCCTCGACGCAACCTCCCGATTGCCGCCACGTGCCGCCACCGCTCCGCGTCATTTTCCTGGACGTCGCACCCCCGGTTTTGAGGCCCAAACCGGGAAACCAGCCTTCACAGCCAAACCCCGGTTTTGAGGCCCAAACCGGGAAACCAGCCCACCAACGCCTGAGTTTTGTGGCCCAAACTCAGCAAACCCGCAGCACCCAGGTTTTGAGGCCCAAACCTGGAAACCATCCTCAGCCTGAGTTTTGTGGCCAAATTCGGAAACCATCCGCGCCCAGGTTTTGAGGCCCAAACCTGGAAACCGTCCACCCGATGTTTTTTCTCCGGCTCTACCACCAAACCGAAGCTGTAGAGGGGATGCACCGCCCGTGCACCCCGTCCACCGACGCGTGTCCCTAGGTCCTCGACCCGAGCAACACCATGTCCCGCAAGTCTTCGCTCGTCGTTGTCCTAGGCTGTCAGCCACCACAGCTGATCCTCGGGCCACCGGTCCCTCAGTCCAAGCCTCACGTCCGCCCTTCGCCACTCTCGGTCCATCGGCACGGCGCGTCTCTACTTGACCTTCACCTTGCCTCTAATCACTGTATCCGTGCTCGACACCTGCACAACACAAGCCAAAGAACATGCGCATTATCCCAGTTGACAATCACTCATCACTCAGAGACTCGGCATACACCCATGTATCCGCATAAGTCAGTGGACCAAAAGGTATATCGCTCTATGATCGGTTCATTACTTTACCTTTGTGCATCTAGGCCTGATATTATGCTTAGCGTGTGCATGTGTGCAAGGTTTCAAGCTAATCCGAAAGAATGTCATATTATGGCCGTTACGAGAATCTTTCGATACTTAGTGCACACTCCGAATCTTGGCTTGTGGTATCCCAAGGGCTCCACTTTCGATCTACTTGGCTATTCCGATTTAGATTATGCCGGTTGCAAGGTAGACCGAAAGAGTACTACCAGGACTTGCCAATTTATTGGAAGGTCTTTGGTGTCATGGAGTTCTAAGAAACAAAATAGTGTTTCCCTATCCACCACCGAAGCCGAGTATGTGGCGGCTGGCGCATGCTGTGCTCAACTACTTTGGATGAAGCAAACACTAAAAGACTTCGGATGTGAGGAAAACAAAATTCCACTTTTGTGTGACAATGAGAGTGCTATCAAGCTAGCCAACAATCCCGTAAACCATTCTCGCACAAAACACATAGACATCCGACACCATTTCTTGTGAGACCATGAAGCCAAAGGAGATATCGCAATAGGCCATGTGAGCACCGAAAAGCAACTAGCCGATATCTTTACAAAGCCTTTAGATGAGTCAAGATTTTGCGCTTTGAGGAGTGAACTAAATATCATTGATTCTCGTAACATGGCTTGATGTCTTGCACATATTTGTTTTCACCTAGAGACCTAGACAAATGCTTTGACAAATATTGTGTGTGATTTCAAAAATTATTTTGAATGCTTCACTTATGTCCATGGCTATGTACTGGTTACATGAAATCTGGACATGTTTGAAGTATGTGTAGTATACCACACAAGTTTCTCATGGGATCCCTCTCTGTCCCCTCTGTTTTTGCCTAGTCGGTGGTACCGCCATTGGGGCGGTAGTACCGACGTCGGTAGTACCGACCCCTATGGGCGGTACCACCGACCGGTTTGACCCGAGTATAAATGGGTTACGGTGAAACTCTTTCAACCCTAGTCAATCCTGTTTGACCGCGCCGCCGCCTGTTCGTGCCTTGCAGCCGTCGTGCCCATCTCCTCCTTCTCTCCACTCGATCTCCTTTCTCCTCCACTCAAATCTAAATCCATCCGAAGGAAAGGTGCCTTGGAGTGTGGAGATCGTCTTGGTGGTGTTCTTGAAGCCCAAAGTTTCTTCCTTCACTGGATTTCGACCTCTTCTACATGAGTAGCAAGGTACTAGGGTGTTCTTGCCCGATCTCCAAATGTACTTTGTTCTAGGTCGATTCCTTTGGTAGGATTGCTCTATCTAGTGTGTAGATGCTTCTAGGATGTATGGTTTGCAAGTTCATGGATGATTTGTGTGATTGGATTGAGAAGAACCGCACGCTGCTGTGCGGTCGGTAGTACCGCCCGCTGGGGTCGGTAGTACCGACCGCGCACAGCGAGGGGTTTTCCTCACCAATTTCGATCGTCGTCTTTGCTACATCCTTTGAAGTTGTCTTTCTATCATCTTTATCTCACTTCGGTCTATGCTATCTTGTTCTAGATGTCGCATAACCGGAGGTCCGCTAGTGGTTACGATGATGAGGAGTTGAGCAAAGTTATGTGCAGCCCGGTGGGCCACAGCGGCGCAATCCTGCGCGTCGTGCTCGGTCTACCGTGGGAGTATGGAGGAACTCCCTCGTCAGGTCCATGGACGTTCGTCCGGGGTCACATGGGTCGTCGCAGCGTTGATAGTGCCAGGGGACGTGGGAGCGGCCATGCCGGTGGCAGTGGGCATGCTGCTCCTCCGCCTGCTCCGCCCCCTGTCGCTGGTCCGCCCGGGCGCCTGCACAACGTCATTGTGGGTGGTGTGGCTCAGGCGGCTGGTGCTGAGCGTGAGGGTCGCTCCATCGATCCTCACGTTGGACCGCCGTCTCCTCAGACTTCAGGGTTATTGCCTATCAACCGTGTTTTTAATATGCACCCTGAAGCTGGAGCCGTAATGTCTGCCCCCGCCCTTCTTGGTAACACCATGGATTACTCTGACAGGAAGAAGGGGAATCTGATGAGAAGGCAGCATGAGGAGAATCCATACCTCTTTATCAGAGATGATTCAGTTGATCGGAGGTTTTGGTCGGGGTTCCAGCAGGACTACTATGTGTCAGTCCTCTGGAAGAGTCTCTGTGCTAAGGGCCATCCCCTCTCTTTGAGCACAAGCGGCTGGTTATCCGCTCCTTGACAGACAAGGATGTTGGAATCACACTTGCCCCACCTCCGCACTCGTGCAGGGGAGAGGCGAAGGTGACCAAGCGTCAGGAGCAATAGCGAAGGTCAAGGAAACGAAGGCAAAGTTGCTGTGGCTCTATTCCCCAAAAAAAATCCTCTGTGTTACACTGTTCACCCCCCGGTATTTATAGGGGGTACCAAGGGGTGCCGACCAATTACAGTAGGGTACAAGAAAGATTCCTCTGCGCTACTCATACAAAAGGGCAAACTCGTACAACACAGCCGGAGCCTTAACCCTAGCCTGCTTTCCATGCGCCCGCCGCCGCTCGGTTCATGCTCACCCTGATGGAAAGACGAGGGCCGACCCTCGTCTTGTGGAAGTATCCGTCCAGTCGCAGAGTTTGAGTTCCTTCGCCACCAGTCGGGTCGGGGCCTCTTGGCGAAGGTACGCGGGATGCGCGAGGGTCGCTCCCCGCGCTCTTCACGCCCTTTTCCTGCAAAAAGTTCCTGAACACTTCCGAAGGTTGGGTCAGTATTCAGAGGTTTGATTGGTGACCTGAGGGACTTAACAGGATGAAAGAGGGGGGTAGGCGATGAAGGTGCGCCGGACGCGCGAAGGCCGCTTTGTTGAGCTAGCCTGCGTGGCGCCTCTGCCGAGGGTCCCTTCCCCCAACAGTAGCCCCTCGTTGTCTTGGATCTAAAGAACAACATTTAGGCCCAAGCAGCGCCCTTTGACGGGAAACGTAACGAGACCCTAGGCAGCGATGCCCGCGGCTGCTTTGGGCCGGGCCGTTACACTGTTGCTTGTACTGTTTAGGTCCGTCTCGTTTTCTGCGCTGAGTTTTTTGGTTGTAGTGCCGCTTTCACAGGGTGAGGAGGCTCGTCTCCCGGCCTATAAATAGAAGGGGTGGGTGAGGAGTTTGGATTGTGCCCTCCTCTGCTATAGCCATCCTGCTGTTACAATTTACTTGTAGCGAAGGTTTGTTTTAGCTTGTGTGCGAGGGTTGAGACGGGCGTTCGCTATTCGATAGCTTTAGCAGCTAAAGAGATGGCTAGGTTGAAGCAAACTGCTCGCGCTGTTTCTCCCGCTGCCGCGGATGAGGGGATTACCTTCGAGTATCGGACTCAGCCGAGTTTGCACCGCGGAGATTGCGTCTTATGTCAGGTGGGGTTGGATCGAGGAACGTAAAGCGAGGACCAGTGCCGGTGGGACTGTGCCGAAGCCGGACGTAGATGAGGTTGTTGTATTTGAGGAATTTTTTTCAGCCGGTCTTCGCTTCCCTGTTGACTCTTTTGTGACCTCGGTTCTGCGAAGGTTCAACTTGCGCTTCCACCAACTCACACCCTCGTGCTTTTCGAAGATGTCAGTTTATATCTGGGCGTGCCGCTCTCAGGGTATTGTTCCTCATGTTGAGGGGTTTTGTTCGGAACCCATCGAGTGCACATGCAACCTCGCAAGATCTCAGATCGCGGAGGTAAAACCAGTCTTGGACAGTTTGCAGTATACACTTTTTGCCATCGCGCTGGGTTGGAGTTGCCGTGGAAGCCCAGAAAAATAAGTGGACCAGTGGGTGGCAGGAGTCCTGGTTTTACTATAAACTTAGTGGGGAGTACAGAGCTCTGCGGCGAGCTTTCGCCACTTGGTGATGTTAGCGCCGAAGCTATGATGAGCCCCGAGGCACACGCTTGTGTTGATTGTTTGAGGGTTGTGGCGCGGTCTCAGTGTGCTCGCGACTTGGTCGAGGAGTACTGTTGTGCTAGATTTGGCCACTCAGCCGGAGACAAGCGTGGTTTGCAGTCGGGGAAGACTCGAGGTACGAGGGTAGGGGCTTGAAGAAGCCGAAGGTGACCTTGATAAGGTTTGGGATAAAATTTTGAAGAAATTTACCACCAGCGAGAAGATGGGGTCGAAGCAATCTACAAGCGTGTTCAGGGGTGGGCGGTGGACTTGTTGGAAGCTTTCCACGTTGGGACTAAGCAATCCACAGCTCGGTAGGTAGTGGAGGTCAGGTTAACAGGATGTTTGAAACAGTCTTGGGGTTCAGTATGTGGATTGCCCTGCTCCGTCGAGCGAAGATCGCCAAAGAAGAGGAAACGTGCTTCTGCACGAGGGGGAAGTTGTTTCTCTCGGCCGAAGAGGGGTCGCGGCCGTGGCCGCGGTGGCGCCGGCGGCGTGAGTGAGACGCTAGCGACGAAGGTCTCGGTAATTCGGGGGGTTGCCGGCGCTTCATCTTCCTTGGCCGTTGTTTCAGGCGGCCGAGGTGTTTGGGAGGGTTGGAGGACGGTGCCCCATGTCGGCGGGATTAATGCATTGATCCAGGTCTCGGACGACGACGGCATCTCCGATGAGGAAGGGAAAGAGGGAGAGGGTGAGGGAGAAAAGGGGTGCACTGAGGAGGACTCGTCTGATGAAGACAGCGATACTTCAAGCAGCGAGGGTGGTTCTGATGAGGATGTGAGCATTGAGGATGACCGCGGGAAAAAGATTGTCTCATCCAGTGGTGTGCTCTGCTGTCCAGAGTATCGACGACATTATTCGGGACTCCGAGCCGAGGAGTCCTCCGCGAGGGTCAATTCCCTCGTTTGCTGGATCGCATCTGTGGGTCAATGGTTTGAGTTTTTCGGTGAACTTGAATCTGAGCGAACTCCCGGGAAGAGACCGTATGGTGAGGCTAGCCGATCGAGTCTTCCTTAACTTCGCTAAGAAGCTTGGTGTCTGCGATCCGGCCACTGAGCTATTCACTAGCCGGACCTTCGGATTGTCACCTGCAGTGCGGCCCGGAGGAAAAACGTTTTTAGGCCGTATATGTGTGCCGGAGGCTGAGGTTCGTCTCGCCGACCAACCTGTTGGGGATACCTTTGACGATGTGGACATCAAGTTGGCGGAACTGATGCTTCTGAATCGCGCAGCCAGGCGTAAGTTGGCTCTGATATGGAATTTATGAGTGGTCATATCTCCGAGCTTGAGAAAGAGAATGCCAGGCTCAGCCGAAGCTTGGATAACAAGGAAATTGAATTAAAGAGTGCTTCGAAGAGGGTCGTCAAGGCCCGAGAAGAGGCGGTTGAGCTGGCACAGTTGGTAATGCAGATCGGATTGCGGCGGGCCAAGAGAAGGATAAGGCTTTGGCGGCTGCCGAGGGTCGGCTTGATGATTTGAATAAATCATGGCGGACGAGCATGGAGAAAATTAAACATAAGCTCGATTGTTGCTTGACCGAGGCTGGCGGCTCTGCTGGGGAACCTTTGCCTGTCGCTAATGCTGAAGCGTTCGAGGATGATGGATTGGAAATGAGCTTGACGTGTTGAGCTCTCTGGTTGAGATGCAGCCGACTTTGGTTGTTATGCTGGAGCTTTGGCTATGGCTGGGACCCTTCGGCAGGCTGACTGCGATCACCTTCGGAAGATCAGAAGGCCGAATCACGTCTCCCAGTGTTGATGTGGTTCGTCAGATGAAGGTTGATGATGCGGAGGTTCGGAACTGCGTGGTGCGTTTGCTCCGTAAGTTTTGGATCGACGGTGGCGGTCGTATTCTTGCTTTCGAAGAAGCGGCAGACGCTACGCGTCAGGTACTGACTTCGTATGGATTGCTATTTCTATGTTACCATACCTCTGGATGATCATGTTATTATAATTTGGTGATCTGTTTTGGCAGGCTCAGAGAGATGCGCAGCCTTCGCCAAGCGGGGCTGAAGACGTTGCCGGAAGTTCCAAGTCCGCTCCTGAGCCCAGTGCCGCGGAGGTTGCTCCAGCGGAGGAGGTGCGTTCGGCTGAGGATGCTTTGATGGCTGGAGAGGCTAGCGTATCAGAGGTGGTAGCTGAGAAGTCGCCAGAGATCCTGGGAGCTGCCGCCGGCGAAGGTGTAGATGTTGCCGCCGGCGGAGGTCTAAATGCTGTCGCCTCCGACGCTGGTGCTGGTCAACAGGGGGAGGGAGTGCAGGTTTGATATCTTGGGTTTTCGTGGGTGCGAAGGTTGCTTTGTAAAAGGTGTGGTTGTTGTAAAAACTTGATGATGCTGAGACACTTTTCCTATTTTGTGTAAAATGCAGGCTCCTGACGGAACCGTGCTAGAAGTATTTGATGTGACGCCCTTGACGTTAAATTATCAAGGCACCTTTATAACTGGTGAATCGTGGGCTCAGGCTAGGCTTAAACACCCTTCGCTATCTTTTGAGCGTTTTTGGTGGTCGAAGGTCCGCAGATATGATTTGAAGAATAGCAGGTCGAGTCATTTTTTGCGCGAAGCGGATTATACTGATCGGCAAGCTACACGTTTTTTGTTCGGTACTTCTTGGTCCGCGCCCGCTGCTGTTGATGATGATATTGATGATAGGGCGGCTTTGGATTTTTTGTTTGGTCGAAGTGAACTACAGGTTGGGTCTGATGGTGCGATTGTTGTTCCGAAGGAGGAGCCTTCGGAAGTTAGTGATGCGGATCGGAGATATATGTATAGAGCGAGGGTTTTGCCCGGGGAGTTGCCGATTGTTCCAGTGGCTCCATTGTTGTGGGGACCCATCGTTCCCGTGGAAACGGGGTTGGAGGAGGGTGTCGAGGGTTTGGATGATTTAATAATGATTGAGGATGGTATTGAATCCTTGTAAATTGAATTTTTTTTATTGATTGTATATGACCCCGTTGTCTGAGGCAAATAACTAATGATATTGTTCTGTTGTGTTTTGTGATTGGATTGAAAATTAATGAGGCTCGCGTGAAAAATGCCGAGGCTTGCGCAGCAATTTTTTAGATGATTTTTGAAAAAACGGCGATGCCCCCCCTTTTTTTTTTTTTTTCTTTTTTTTTGTAAGCTGATTTGTGATAACTGCGACGCCCCCTTTTCCCTTTAAGCGAGGCCCGCGTAGCGCTTTCGTAAGCTGATTTGTGGAAACATCGACGCCCCCTTTCTTTTTTGGCGAGGCTCGCGTTTGGTTAGACCGATGTTTGGTAAAAAACAGCGACGCCCCCTTTCTTTTTTAGCGAGGCTCGCGTTTCGTTAGACAGATGTTTGGTAAAAAAACAGCGACGCCCCCTTTCTTTTTAGCGAGGCTCGCGTTTCGTTAGACAGATGTTTGGTAAAAAACAGCGACGCCCCTTTTCTTTTTTAGCGAGGCTCGCGTTTCGTTAGACAGATGTTTGGTAAAAAACAGCGACGCCCCCTTTCTTTTTTAGCGAGGCTCGCATTTCGTTAGACAGATATTTGGTAAAAAACAGCGACGCCCCCTTTCTTTTTTAGCGAGGCTCGCATTTCGTTAGACAGATGTTTGGTAAAAAACACTGACGCCCCCTTTCTTTTTTAGCGAGGCTCGCGTTTTGTGATGGTGTTCGAGTTTTTTGGACTTCGCGCCTCCCCTTATCTTAGGTGGAGGTGAAGTTTGCTTCTTGCGAGCCCCTGGCGTGTTTGCGAGGGTGCTTGACTTTTTGGACTTCGCGCCTCCCCATGTCTTATGTGGAGGTGAAGTTTGCTTCTTGCGAGCCCGGCGGGTTTTGCGAGGGTGCTCGACTTTTTGGACTTCGCGCCTCCCCTTGTCTTAGGTGGAGGTGAAGTTTGCTTTTTGCGAGCCCCTGGCGTGTTTGCGAGGGTGCTCGACTTTTTGGACTTCGCGCCTCCCCTTGTCTTAGGTGGAGGTGAAGTTTGCTTTTTGCGAGCCCCTGGCGTGTTTGCGAGGGTGCTTGACTTTTTGGACTTCGCGCCTCCCCATGTCTTATGTGGAGGTGAAGTTTGCTTCTTGCGAGCCCCTGGCGTGTTTGCGAGGGTGCTCGACTTTTTGGACTTCGCGCCTCCCCTTGTCTTAGGTGGAGGTGAAGTTTGCTTTTTGCGAGTCCCTGGCGTGTTTGCGAGGGTGCTCGACTTTTTGGACTTCGCGCCTCCCCATGTCTTAGGTGGAGGTGAAGTTTGCTTCTGAAAAAGAATTGTTTTTTTGAAGCAATCTTAATTGGTTTTCATCGATTATAGCCTTCTTTGAAAAAGAAGTGCTTTTTCGTTGTTTGCTAGTAAAAGTACTAACTTGGAGATTTTACTTTTTTGGGGTTCTAGCCTGTATTAAGGATTTGGATACTGCCTCATTAAAAAACCTTACGCCCCTTCGTAAGGAAAAAGAGTGCAGCTCCTTTTGTTTGTTACATTCATAGAAAATGGAAGAAACGACAAATTACATAATGCGAGGGCTCGCTAAAGCTCCGCTTTGGGTAGTATTTGCGAAGGTCGTCGATGTTCCAGGTACGAGGTAGGATGTTTCCCTCGCTGTCAGAGAGGTGAAAAGAGCCAGGACGATTGCATTCTGCTATCAGGTATGGACCTGTCCACTTTGGCTGAAACTTCCCCGCCATGCTGGCATTTTGTTTCCGGATGAGGACGAGGTCGCCCTTCTGCAAGTCTTTGATTCTGACCTTTTTATCTCTCCATTTTTTGGTTTCTTCTTGATACTTGCGAAGGTTGTGCACTGCGTTGCATCTTCTTCTTCTTCGAGTAAATCTTTGTCGAGCAGCTGGCTTTTTCCTATTGGTTCGAGGGTTGTTCTCGGTGATTCATGCTTCAGTTCTTCTAGTAGCACAGCCTCTTCCCCAAACAGGAGCTTGAAAGGTGTGAATTTGGTTGCCTTGCGCTCCGAGGTGTTGTGAGACCAAGTGACCGAGGTTAGCTCTTCCGCCCATTTTCCCTTAGGCCTGCCTTGTAATTTCTTGGATATGGCTTGGAAAATTGTTGCATTAGCTCTTTCAACTAAGCCGTTGGATTGAGGGTGCCGAATTGAGGCGAAGCATAAGATTGTACCGATTTGTGCGCAGAATTCTTTGAAAACTTCGCTGTCAAACTGGGTGCCATTATCGACGGTAAGATGTTTGGGGGCGCCGAACCGACAAACTATTTGTTACCAGAAAAACTTTTTCACTGCGAGGGAGGTGATGGAAGACAATGGTCTTGTTTCAATCCATTTTGTGAAGTATTCCACGGCTACCACCGCGTAGCGAAGGTTTCCTGGAGCTGTCGGTAGTGGGCCCACGAGGTCCATTGCCCACCTTTGCAGAGGCCAAGTTGGGCATATGAGCGTCATAGGAGCCCCTGGGGTGTTTTGGATTTTTGCTGTTAGTTGGCAACCTTCGCATTGTTTGACGATGTTTTTCGCATGCTTATCTCTTAGCGTTGTTGGCCAGTAGAAACCTTGCCGGAAAGCTTTCCCAACTAATGCCCTTGGGCCGTTGTGTGAACCACAAATGCCTTCATGGATAAGCTTAAGAATGTCATTTCCTTCAGACTGTGGGACGCATTTGAGCCAAGGCGAGGTTACTGAAGCTTTGTACAGAATGTTGTCCACAATCTTATACCCTCGTGCTCTTTTTGTTTTGCCTGTTTTCTTCTTCTTTGGAGTCTGGTTCTTGGAGCCCCTTGATGTAGGCTATGATAGGTGCCCTCCAGTCCTCACTCTGGATTGCATTGATTAACTTGGCATTCTTTTCGAAGGTTTCGAAAGCTGATTGGGTCGCGACTTCATGGAAGACATCGGGCGGTAGATGTAATTGTTGTGCTGCTGCTTTAGCTAGGCAGTCTGCTTCGCTATTTTCTGACCTTGGTATTGCCTTTACTGATATGCCGAGGAAGAAAGACTCTAACCTTTGGACATGTTGAAAGTACTTTTGCAGCTCTGGATCTTTTGCCTTGCAATTTTTCTCAATGTGCCCCGCGATGACCTGTGAGTCTGTGTGGATGACTGCCCTTCGGACTGACAATGACCGAAGCCTTGAGAGAGCGAGTATCACAGCCTCGTATTCTGTGGAGTTGTTTGTACATTTGAAGTCAAGTCTTCTTGCGTATCTTAGCTTAGACCCGGATGGCGAGACTAGAATGGCTGAGGCCCCTGCGCCGGTTGCACCCCAAGCTCCGTCAACATACAGAGTCCAAAATGGGTCTTGCTGAGGTTCATCTTTGCGAGGGTCTGGGGTCCATTCTGCTATGAAATCTGCTAGCGCCTGGGATTTGATTGCTGTTCGACCGACGAAGGTTAGGGCGTAGCTGTTGAGTTCAACTGCCCATTTAGCTATTCTTCCGACTGCCTCGTTGTTTTTTAAAATGTTCTCGAGGGGAAAAGCCGAGGGTACGTGGATTTCGTATGCTTGGAAATTGCTTGAGCTTTCTTGATGCCATGACCACTGCGTACGCTATCTTCTCGAGCTCTGAGTATTTCGTTTGGCCCTTCCAGGGTTTCTGATACGTAGTAGATTGGGGCTTGCCTGGTTTTGTTGTTCTCGTGCAACCCTTTGATTAAGACTGCGCTCGCTGCATGAGGCGAGGCTGCGACGTACAGCAGTAACAAGTCCCCTTTGCTTGGGCTGGTTAAAACAGTCAAGCTGGTGAGATACTTCTTCAAGTCTTCGAAGGCTTTCTGCTGCCGAGGTCCCCAGTTGAATGGTGCAGTGCTTCTCAAAGTTTTGAAGAAGGGTAACCCTTGCTCAGCTGATCTGGAAATGAATCTGCTGAGAGCTGCTAGTCGGCCTGATAAGCGCTGGGCTGCTTTTTTGGTTGTCGGGGTTCCATGTTGATGACAGCATCAATCTTGTCGGGATTAGCTTCAATTCCCCTTGCAGAGACGATACACCCAGCAGTTTTCCTTCACTTACCCCAAAACACACTTTTTCGGGGTTCAGCTTTAATCCAGCGCACCGGAGGTTGCTGAACACTCTCGACAGGTCTGAAATGTGGTTTTCTTTTAACTCGCTTTGGACAACCAGGTCATCAACATAAGCGGAGACGGAGTGTTCATCTTTGAAGACCTCGGATGTCATACGAGCGAAGGTTGAACCCGCGTTTCTTAGGCCTTCTGCCATTCTCCGAAAACAAAATGTTCCCGAAGGTGTGATGATACTTGTTTTCTCCTCATCTTCTTCATTCATCCAAATCTGGTGGTATCCCGAAAAGCAGTCGAGAAGAGATAGCATTTGGCAGCCGGCTGCTCTGTCAACCAAGGTGCTTATGTTGGGGAGGGGAAAATCATCCTTTGGGCAAGCCTTGTTCAGGCACGTGAAATCTACGCACATTCGCCATTTCTTGTTCTTTTTCTGTACTAGTACCACGTTTGAGAGCCATGTTGGGTACTTGACCGGGCGGATGACGCCAGCGTCCAAAAGCCTTTTTACCTCAGCCCTCGTTGCCTCTTTCCTTTCTTCTGACATTTTGCGAAGCTTTTGTTTGACCGGGCGGTAGCACGACTTGATGTTTCGGCTGTGCTCTATCAGGGTTCTGTTCACTCCTCTTAAGTCTTCCGCGGACCAAGCGAAGGTGTCGGAGTTTCCTTTGAGGAAAGTGACGAGGTCGCTATCTGATTGGGGGTATAGGTTGGCTGAGATGAACACCTTTCTTTCGGCGTTACCCTCGAAGAGTTGCACTTGTTTGGTTTCTTCCTTGGGTGACACCTTTATTTTGTCAGTGCACACTTCACCTTCGTCATTGAGGTTTGTAGCTCGAGGCTTCGACAAGTTGTGGACATTACGTTGCCCTGGTGCTACTGTTCCCTCAGCTGCCCTTGCAATGTCTTGGTCTCCATATACTGCGACCACTCCCTTCGGAGCGGGAAGCTTCATGCATAGGTAAGCGGGGTGGATGACTGCGTTGAATGCGTTGGTTACCCCTCGGCCAAATATGGCATTGTACGGATAGAACATGTCGACCATGTCGAAGGTTAAGTGCTCGGTTCTGCAGTTGATCTGGTCACCGAAGGTCACGGGCAAAGATATTTTCCCGATGGCTCTCACTTGTTGACCGCCGAAGCCGTATAAAGGGTTGTCACCAGGTTGTAGGAGGTTCCTATCAAGCTTCATGCTGTCGAAGGTTGAGGCGAACAGGATGTCTGCGGAGCTTCCTGTGTCGACCAGAATTTAGTGACAGTCCACCCTGCTAGATTGGTCTCGATCACCATGGCGTCAGTATGAGGGTAATCTCTCAACTTCATATCACTGGAGTCGAAGGTTATGGGAATGTGGGACCAACGACCAAATTTGTGTGGTCCCTCGACGGCTACATGGTGCACCCGTCTGGCATGTTCTTTTCTCTGCCGCTTGTTGCCATGGTCTTCATTTGAACCTCCGGTGATAGCCGTATTACACCGAAGGTTGATGTTGGGTTGTTGATGGTCGTTTGGCTCTGAGTTTCGGATTTGACAGGTTGAGGCGCTGGTAAAGCGGATATTGGTGGTGGTGGCGGTAGAGTGTTGTTGACTTGTTGGGTAGTTGGGGTTTGGGTTTGGGGGGTTGTTGGGTATGTGACTGTGTATGGTGGATTTTGGCGTTGTGGGATGGTGGTTGGCTGATAAGAGGCTTGGTTGTAGAGTGGGTGGTGAGCGTAGATGGGTTATTGCGAAGGTAGGCCGTAGTTTATGGGGGTATAGTGGTATGGAGGATTTGGTGGGTGGAAGTTTGGTTTCCTGGTGTGGTTGATGGTTCGGTTGTCTGCCGAAGCGGCTCTTTTGGACTCCTGGAACTCTTTTCCCTTGGCGAAGCATTCACATTGTTTGGTGTGTGCCCCTTCCAAGACCACAGAAATGACAATACATTTTCGCGGGGTCTTTTTGCTGGTTCCGTTGATCTGGCGGGAGTGGCAAACCTTGGGGGTTTTGGTTGTTCGGAGGTTGAGTGCCCCGTCCTTGGTGTTCATAGTGTATTGGTTTGTTGATGGCACCGATGTTGGTTTGTTCTTGGCGAGGGTTGTTTACTCTTGGTTGAGGCCCCGGCTGCGGCTTCTGCTGTGACCTCCGAGCATCGAATTTTGCTCTGAAGTCCATGTCTGCTCTACAGTATCTTTCCATTGTCTCGTGTAATTCCTTGATTGTGTTTGTCGGTTTCCTGGCAAATTTCGAAGAGCACGGGCCTGGGCACAGGCCACTAACTGCAGTGAGGATGACAGCCTCGTCGGATATTCCCGGGGTTCTTGCTCTGATTTGGATGAACCTCCGCCAATAATCTTGAAGTGGTTCGCGCTCTTCTTGTTTGCAGTTGAACAACTCAATGGGGTTTGATGGGGCTGGTGTAATGCCTTTGAAGTTTGTACAGAGCCTGTCTCTGAGATTGGCCGGAATCCACTGTTCCGGGGCGGAGGTTGCTGTACCAGGTTTGTGCAATGTCTCGCAGGATGATGACAAAAGACTTTGCCATTGTTGATTCATCTCCGCCTGCTGCGGCAACTGCTGCTTCATAGCTCATTATGAATTGGCGAGGGTCGGAGAGCCCGTCGTAGCGGGGTAGGTTTTGTGGATTGTAGCACGGTGGCCGGGGTTGGGTTTGGAGTATTTGGGAGAGTGGTGACTTTGGGTCATAGGGCATTTGGTGTTGTTGAGGTCTTCGTTGGTTGCGAAGGTTAGGCTCTCTCTCATCTGGGTAGAGTTGGCGAAAGTTTGGTGGCCTCATAGGATGTGGTTCTGGGTGAATTGGTGGTGGTGGGGGTGGTGGATGGCGACGAAGGTTGTCTTGATCCCGCTCCTCATTCCCCTCTTGCAGCGGGGGCATTTCCTCATCATTCCATCCCTCGGCTTCGGCTTCAGCCGCAGCGAGGGATTCCTCCATTCGGCGAAGCTGTTCCCTAGCCTCGTCTGCCCTTTGTCTAATCGATGGCAACCGGTTGTGCCTCTCAAGCTGATCCAGGCGCCTCTTCCTCTCTTGCAGCTCAGCTTGAAATCTTTCGAGGGCCTCGAGGCCCAACTCGATCTTCCTCATCTCTCCCCTCTCCTTCTCCAGAAGTGTGGGGGTGCGGCTGTGTCACCACTCGGGCCTAGGGGCCTGGGACTTCAGATTCTGGGGTGACATCCTCTGCTCCCGAGGGTTGCACAATCTCCTCAGCAGGCGGAACCACCGTCGCCGTCTCACTGGCGACGCGTCGGTCCCTAGCTGTGGGCGCTCTCCTGTTTCCTGCCATTTCGAACTTTGCTCCCCACGAACGGCACCAAACTGTTGGAATCACATTTGCCCCACCTCCGCACTCGTGCAGGGGAGAGGCGAAGGTGACCAAGCGTCAGGAGCAATAGCGAAGGTCAAGGAAACGAAGGCAAAGTTGTTGTGGCTCTATTCCCCAAAAAAAATCCTCTGTTTACACTGTTCACCCCCGGTATTTATAGGGGTACCAAGGGGTGCCGACCAAATTACAGTAGGGTACAAGAAAGATTCATCTGCGCTACTCATACAGAAGGGCAAACTCGTACAAACACAGCCGGAGCCGAAACCCTAGCCTGCTTTCCATGCACCCGCCGCCGCTCGGTTCATGCTCACCCTGATGGAAAGACGAGGGCCGACCCTCGTCTTGCGGAAGTATCCGTCCAGTCGCAGAGTTTGAGTTCCTTCGCCACCAGTCGGGTCGGGGCCTCTTGGTGAAGGTACGCGGGATGCGCGAGGGTCGCTCCCAGCGCTCTTCACGCCCTTTTCCTGCAAAAAGTTCCTGAACACTTCCGAAGGTTGGGTCAGTATTCAGAGGTTTGATTGGTGACCTGAGGGACTTAATAGGATGAAAGAGGGGGGTAGGCGACGAAGGTGCGCGGGACGCGCGAAGGCCGCTTTGTTGAGCTAGCCTGCGTGGCACCTCTGTCGAGGGTCCCTTCCCCCAACAAAGGACTCAGAGGAGATTCAGGCTTTGGTGCAGAGGCTTGAGGAGTGGAGGATCTTGGGTTTGGTCTCTGGTGAGCGCAGCTACAACCAGGAGATTATCTGCCAGTTTTGGGCGACCCTTTTTATTGATCAGGAGGCGCAGGTGCTGAACTGGATGACCCAGAGGATCCACTACCGGTGCAACTTCGTCACCTTCGCCTGGTTGTTGGGATTCGATCATGTAGATAGGGATGCTCCTCGCTTGTCAGAGATGTATGGTGGGGGGATGTACACAGCTCAGCTGCAGGATTCAGGTGTCTACATGGATGGTGCAGTGGCAAACTTCAAGGTCCCTGGCCTGAAGCCTGCCTACTTTGTGCTCAACAATTTGATGCGCCTGACTCTGGATCCAAAGGTTGGAGACCTAGACAACTTGTGAGATGATGTTGCCAAGGTCCTTGTCCAGTTTGCTTTGCTAGATGGCCGGTTCAACATCTCACATTTTCTTTGGCAGAAGATATCAGATGTGTACAATGAACTCACAAGCTCCTGACCTATGCTCCGTATCTTATGCACATCATTGAGCATGTTGGGAGCGAGTGAGCTACCTTTAGTACCGGACGGTGAACGTAAGGGACTACAGTGTTCGGAAGTTCATATTCATCGTCAAGGACAAGGGTGTCGTTGGCGACGAGGTCCAGCAGCAGCAGCAGCGCCTGGCGAGGCTCAGCCGGGTCGTGGAGATGTTCCTCCTGCCACCGCTCCTCCTCAGTGTCGTGAGAGGCGTAGGAGTGGCGGTCTTCACTCCGCCCTCGACAAGATCTCCGAGTGGATGTGCTACAGGGCCGATCGCGACGAGCGGCATCAGCAGGAGGTGCGTCAGCATCTCGGTCTTCCTCCGCGCTCTCCGCCCCGACCCCATCCCGATCCGTTTGCGGAGTATGATGCTCACCCCCAGCACGTCGACCTCGATGATGATGATGATGATGACGGTGGTCACCAGTAGCAGCAGCAGCAGCCCCCAGCAGCCGGTGGTGGTGAGGCTGGCTTCTACAGCTCCATGCTGTTCGAGCCTCCTCAGTTCTATCCTCAGCCTCCACCACAGTACCAGGCTCCTCCTTCTTTCTACCCTGACTATGGTGCGGGTACGTTCTTTGCTGGCGGACCACATTATATCAAGGTGGTGGTGGTGGCTCGTACATGGGTTTTGCTGGCCCCGACGTCGATCCAGCTGGGAGTGGTGGTTTTTGCGACTCTACTCCTCCTCGCCGGATTCTTCTGCTCCGTCGTCCTTCCCAGGTGGTGATGTTGGTGAGAGTGCTTACTCCTCTCTCTTCGGTGGTCCTTTTCATGGTGGATCTTCCAGCGGCTACTTCAAGCTCTTTGCTTATATTGGCCTACCCGTTTTGGTACTTGTTGCCAAAGGGGGAGTGTTAGGCTTTATCTTGATGTAATAGCTAGCTGTGAGAGAGGGTTAAACTTTGAGAACTAAGTGTGGTATGCTACTTTTATTTGTGATGTGATGACGAGGTTGTAAAACTTTTGTGCTTAATGTTATATTCATGTATGGTTCATCCTCTATCTGTATGATCTTGTCATGGTGATTGTTGTTTTTACTTTATTTCATTGTTTCGTGGATCACCATGTCATATTGCTTATGCGTCACAAAATGTTATATATAATGTTGTCACACACTTAGGCACCCCACGGATTGCAAAATTTAAGGGAGCTCTTGTTCTTATGTATGCAACCTTGTTTGTTTACTCAAGGTCTGAAATTCATATCGAAAGCATACACTAAGGGGGAGCTTGATCTAAATTTTGAAATTCAAAAGCTTCAATTCTTTCTATCCTTATTGTAAGCCTAAGTTGGTTGTCATCAATTACCAAAAAGGGGAGTTTGAAAGTGCCATTCGCCCCGATGTGGGTTTTGGTTAATTAATGACAATCAAATTAGAGACTAACCGTTTATAAAAGCAAGTATGCAGGTGTTAGTATCAAGAAAGATTTGAAACGTTGAAATGTCGTGAACAAAGCACGTTGGATACATTTGGACATAAAGATGCCTAGCTCAAGTAGTAGTTTAAAATTTCATTTTTAAACTTGAGTTATAGGTAAGCCGGACTATGAAGAGGGTCACCAAGTAAGTTGGCTAGATGTGGAGAAAAGTGCTCAAATCGACTAACTATAGTTCGCTTGAGAGACACCGCACAATCACGAACACATAGAGGTTAAATCTGTGTGGTCGGTGGTACCGACCATGGGTGGTCGGTGGTACCGACCACAGCTTCTCCAGGCAGTGCTCAAAACAACCTCTCTGTTGGCTCGAAAAATGACCTCGTGTTGTACCGCCATTATGTCGGTACTACTGCCCGCGGTAGTACCGACCAAGGTAGGTGGTAGGCTTGGTTTCTCAGACCTCTCTGGTCGCGCTCAAATTGACCTGGCGGTGGTACCGCCATCATGTCGGTAGTACCGCCCTCGGTAGTACCGCCCTCGCTCGTGGTAAGTCAAGTTTTACAGAGGTCTCTGGAAGTATCGATTTTGGCCTGGCGGTGGTACCGCCATTGTGTCGGTACCACCATCCTCGGAGGTACCGACCCAGGCTCGGTGGTAACCAGGTTTTGCAGGGCTCTCTGGTCTGACAAGTTGTTGACTTGGCGGTAGTACCGCCATTATGTCGGTACTACCGACCATCGGTGGTACCGACTCTGGTCGGTAGTTTCCAAGGGACCAAGTCCCTAACTGCTGAGCTCTCTGATTGGGGCCAAATTTGGCCTGGCGGTAGTACCGCCTTTACCCCGGTACTACCACCCGGTGGGTACCGACCTATAGTCGGTGGTTGTCTGTTTGTCAGATCTGGACCTATGCGACCGTTGTGAACTGGTCGGTACTACCGACCATGGGTGGTCGGTGGTACCGACCAGCCTCGGACTGGGGGAGTATAAATTCCTCCTCTCTTCTCTTTTCACGTTGACCCACTCATTCCACTCACTTATTGCTGACCTAACTTCAGACAAACTCTCTTCAAGCATTGACTCCTCCCCTCTCTCTCCCCCTTTGCTCCTAGATCCATTCTCTTGCAAGATTTGAGCTAGGGAAGTGAGATTAGAGAGTGCGAAGCTTCGATCTACGACTTGAGCACTTGGTTTCCATCTAGCCGGCTTGATTTGTGTCTTTTACTCTTGAGCTCTTTGAGCTCTAGCCGGTTAGGTGTTCTTCGTGGTAGCCCATATTGATTCACTTGTGAGGGCTCCCCGAAGTGTTTGTATTACCCCTGAGATTTCTAGTGGAGAAACTCTCGTAGCCTTTGTGGTTGCTTGAGTGAGGCGAGGAGGTGAAATAGACTCCGACCTTTTGGTCACCTCAACAACGAGGACGTAGGCACTCCTTAGTGGATTGGCCGAACCTCAGGATACATCGTGTGTCCCGTGTGCTTGTTGTTGTCTCTACTTTCTATATTACACTTGTTGTTGTGTTCTTCGTGTTCTTCCTATCCCTATCCTCTTCTTAGTTTGGGAAGGCTCGATCTACATCAAGGGAAGCAACCAAGGCTCGGTGAGAGTGGATTTGCTATCTATCATACTTAGGGAAGTGGGGTAGATTCTTGTATTACATTCACAGCTTACATTCATTTGATTTGTAGTTCCGTTTAGGATCCTGGTTATGCCGTTTGTTTGTGTCGGTAGTACCGGTGTTTTACACCCGTAGTACCTGCCCAAACAAACCGGCCTCTCCGGTTGTTATCTAACTACATCTTCTAGTTTGTGAAGTTTCAGATTGTTAAAAATCACCTATTCACCCCCCTCTAGGCTGATTTGATCCTTTCAGTAGGTTTGTGAGGGGTCTAGCGATATGAGAGAAATCTTTTATGAATCACCTGTAAAACCCTGCATGACCTAGAAAGCTGCGGACTCCTTTTACGTTCACTGGGGGAGGTAGTTGTTTAATGACTTCGATTTTTGCTTTGTCTACCTCGATCCACCTCTCGGACACTAGATGTCCGAGGACGATGCCTTCCCGGACCATGAAGTGGCACTTTTCCTAGTTAAGTACTAGGTCCTTCTCTCGGCATCTTTGCAAGTCTTTGTCCAAGTTTTCGAGACAACCAGTGAAAGTTTTTCCACAAACGGAGAAACCGTCCATGAAACTTCCATGATTTCCTCGATCATCTCGGAGAAGATAGACATCATGCATCGTTGGAACGAAGCGGGTGCATTGCACAACCCGAAAGACATGCGTTTGTACGCATAAGTTCCATACGGTCAAGTGAAAGTTGTCTTGCTCTGATCATCAGGGTGGATTGGGATCTGATGATATCCAGAATACCCATCAAGGAATCAAAAGAAAGAATGTTTCGCTAACCGCTCTAGCATTTCATCAATGAAGGGCAGCGGGAACTAGTCTTTCTTTGTTGCCGTGTGAGTTTTCTATAATTAATGCACATTCTCCACCCTGTGAAGGAGAATTTGTTATGGGATTAATTTGTTTTTATTGTTTTCAACGACCGTCATTCCCCCTTTTTTAGGGACCACTTGGATGGGACTTACCCAGTCACTGTATGGTACGGGATAAATGATCCTGGCGTGAAGAAATTTTAGAACTTCCTTCTTCACAACTTCTCGCATCGCATTATTGAGCCTGCGCTGAGGTTCTCGTGAAGGAGTGCTCTCAGGGTCAATAGGGATGCGATGGGTACACAAGGTTGGCCTAATTCCCTTGAGATCTTGCAAGGAATACCCGAAGACTGAGCAGTGTTTTTCTCTAGCACGGCAATGAGCTTGGTTGTCTCCTCGTCAGAGAGTTTATCGCTAATGATGACAGGAGTTTGTTTGTTGCTATGCAGAAAAACATAACGTAAGCCAGTAGGTAGGCGTCTTAGCTCAATCTGTGGAGGTTGTCGGTGCTTCCTCCTTTGGAAGTTCTATGGTTTCTTCCGAGTCGCTCCTCTCGTGGATAAAGTCTTCAGCATCCTTTTCCAGGAGTGACTCAGGAGACTCAAAGGGTTCAACCGACATAACTGCCTCGGGCTCATAGGACGTAGAGAGGGGTTCGGCTACCGAATTGGTGGCTTGTAAGATAGGTATAGAAAAGGTTTCCCTCCCTAGCTTGACATCTAATTCCCCAGTCGTTGGAAGTTCTTCCAACGGTTTTCATAGGGGGAGCCCAATAAAGACATCGAAGTCTTGAATGTCGAAGACATGGAAGTCTAGCATCAGCACATTGTCATTAATTGATATACCGTGAAGGATGCCTAGACTGTCTGCGACAGTTCGTGTATCGAGCCTTAATTTCTTTCTGGTCGGGATGAGAGGCTCATGAGAGAAAGTGTTTGCAAATGTTGCAGACATTTTATTCACCCCGACCGTTGGGTTGTAAGGCACTTCTATCCAGTTCCGCCCTATTTTGGTATGGATATTAGAACAGGCGGGGCTAATCCAAATTTCTTCGGGAGAGCATTCTGCTTCTTCTATCCATTCACTACTCATTACGGTTGATAGCTCCTTTAGGGACTCTGTTAGAAAAGATTCTTCCAGAGGTTCTATAGGAATGGTGGGAACTGGTTGCTTCTTTTGATAAGCATACTACGAGGTATCTCCGTATTCATCAGGATGTTCCTCCTTGAAAAACGGAAAGTCTGAAGGAAGGAAAACTTCCTTCGGGCATTCCGCCAGCAATGAGGGTCTCTGAGTTTGAATCTCAGGTTTGGTTTTAACCAAAGAGACCTGTTCATGCTGTTGTTCGCTTTCCGGTAGGAGGGGATCAGGAAGGGGCGTGTTTTCTAGAATAAGGTCTCGAAGAGCCTCTCCTTCCTCTGTGGTTTTGCACAGAAAGGATCCTCCGGTGGAAATATCCAGCTGTAAGGCAGATTCCTTGTATAGCCCTAACCAGAAATATTGTAACATTACATGGTTAGGGAGTGACAAGTCTGGGCCTGATCGTGATAGAGAGGTGAAACATTCCCAGGCTGCACCTAACGACTCCTTCTCTTGTTGACGGTAGTTGAGGATCTCTTGTCGTAGGTTTGCTATGTGAGATATAGGAAAGAATGCGATACAAAATCTGTTTCGCAACTCGTTCCAATCTCCATTGACTTTTCCTACGCTATTGTTGTACCATTGTTTCGCTCTCTCAGAAAGAGAGAACGGGAACAACTTCCAACGCAGAGTTTCTTGTGTCATCATGCTGCGATTGTCAGGCAAGCACGGAGTTGCTCAAACTCCCGTAAGTGGTGATAGGGGTTTTTGCTATCGAACCCCAAGAAGGGTTGTTCACGAACCATGGCTATAAAACCTGGGCGAAGTTCATAACCAGAAGCTATGATTGGCTTTGATGACTGTGGTGGCTCGCAGAACTCTGCCCGTGGAGCGGACATATTTTGGATGGTGGTTGTTGGCTCCATATGTAAGGGTAACTAAAAAGAAAGAAAGATAGAAGGCAAAGGATACACGGGCGAATTAGGTTCGGAGACTAAAGGCGACAACCGTTCCCCGGCAATGGCGCCAGAAATGCTTGTTGGTATTTCTTAGCGTAAGCAGAAAAGTCCGCAAGCGCACGGAAGTACCGTTGTAGCACTTCCCCAGAAGTATTATCAGGGTATCGTATTTTCCACAGGGAATGGTGTGCAATAGCCTCTGGGTAAAGATCTCCCGGCTTAGGATGAGAAGAAGAACGACCTTAGGGTAATGAGGTTTGCTCTAGGTAACATATTCATTAGCGTTCTAGCTCTTGCTAAACATAATCTGCTTTGGTCAACAGGTGAAGTTGGTTTCCCAACCTATGCCGATACAGCTCTACCTGGAATCCCGAACGTGGGTGGATTACAAAGGACGGACAGGGCTGTCACCACCTGCTGCCTACCTCCTCAACCATGGAGACCCAGGCAACCAACCTATGAACACTTAGCCTAAACACCTCGTTTACGCTAAGAGCCACTACTTCTAGCGGTAGCTAGGGCTTGCACCCTCTTACTAGAGCACCCACCCGAACGTGCACAGCTGGTCCAGCTGATTACGTAAGCAATAAATAGAACACGATAAGAATGCATAAACGAAGATAAACACGAACCTTAATACTCCAAATAGTATGTTGATCCGTCGAGGTACAAGTGAAGTCCTACCGGTGATTCCGGTATTCCTTCTGCAGTTCCGCTAAGTGTCGGATTACACTTGAGGAAGTAGCCGACTGCCCCGGCACTTTTCTGACTAGCACGAACTCGAACTCGCTCCCTCTTCTAGATAGCTACTAGAGTTATAACACTTGAGGCACTACTTCCTCTCTAGAATTGGATCCTTTACAAGGTGGGAATGGACTAATCTAATGCTATGAAGAAATGCTCTACACTTCCATGATTTGAAGAGAGCTCCACCCATGCTTTTATAGTGGATTGAGGTCGGTTTGGAGGTGATCAGCATGGAAACCTCCCTGCAATGCCTCAGCATGCCGCCATGCAACTGACCTCGGATGGTGGGCCCGAGGGGAGCCAGTGGGGGTGCGGGTGCAGCCCCTAGCCCCACCCCGGCCACCGCCTTCGCGTGGTGGGCTGCTGGCTGGGCCCTGATGTCGGTTGTGTGGGTTTCCAGCCTAGTTGCAAGGTGTGATGGGCCTTGGGCTTCATTCTCTTCATTTGGATGGGCCGAAAGTGCACTTGGGCTTTAATATGTTGAATTTGGTATGCACTTTTGGCCCATCTCAGATATGGTTTTCCCGTGTTTCCTGCAAAATAGTTGATATATCCAAAACTCGTGGAAATTGTGAGTTTAATACCTAATCCTAAGATTTGGTTCTTTATATGACAGGTTTTCGAAGAAAGTTGGCGGTATAAAATGTGAGTTAAGAACCGCCAACAGAACCCCCCACACGTAGCCCTTTGCTCGTCCTCGAGTAAAGCTCAGACTAAGGTGAACATAAGACTATGTTTCATTCTATAGCATGATGATTGAACTTTGCTAGGGGTAGTTCACCTTGTATACATATTGAGTACTTGTTTGACTTCCTGTCTATACATGTTCAGTGCTATTTTGATTGTGAAAACCCTTTCTGAATGGCTAAAAACTGCTCATTGTTGGCACTTCTTAGCGTTACACTAATGCTAGGCTGTCACCACTAACGGCAACACATAGAAGTGATTGGATGGTATATATGAGCAAACATTAAAAGATCTGCAAGCACACGAATACCATTGTAGCTTTCACCCGGAGGTTTTAATATCGTATCCATAGGGAAACGTGTGAGATCAACTATGTTCTAACTTAACTAGAAGATAAATGAATGGTAGCAGAAACTAAAGTAGAACAAGATAAAGTAAAAACAAGATTACAGCGTAAGGGAAGTAGCAATCTAGTATAAGGTCGATAGCAGGAGTATAGAGAGGATAACATGGGATTCGTCTAGTTCTGATCTAGTCAAGAGACTATGTTTTATATGATTGAACTGGGGACATTACGATAGAAGGGCTGCATCCAGAGTACAACCTCAATTAGGTAACTACGGTCCTGCTAGTCCTATAAACAGGGAAGTGGACTACAAAGGATTCAACCGGTCTATAAGAGTCACACCCGCGAGCTACCACCTAAATACGCCCGGCCTATAGGGTACATCTACGAGTAACTCGAGCCTAAGCACCACACTTACACTACAAATTATAATCTAACCTAGTGCACTAGATTAAACTACTCAAAAGAAACTCATGACCAAAAGAATAATATAAACAAGAAACTTACATGAATCAGAAGTTGATCACCCAATCATCTCAGGAGCAAGCTCGGGCCGAGCTTGATCCCCGAAGTACAACCGGAGTAAGAAGCCCCGACAGGCCGACATCTCCTCCAAACTCCTCCCTCGCTCTCCATCTATCTACTATCTAGAAGACTAGATCTAAACTAATTCTAGATAGAGGTTTTCATTCGAGGACACCTCTCAATTTAGAAACCCCTAGGTATTGCCCTTGGCTATGACTATGATGAAGATAGATGATGGATGCTCCAGGGAGGGGGTCTAGGGCTGTTTATATAGCCGGTGGGATGAACCGCAGCCCTCGGATCAAACTGACCTTGAACAACGGTTGAGATGCGTCGAGGGGGTCGATTAGGGCACGCTCCATGAAGTTGGCCAAAAAGGATCTTGGCCCAGGCCGACCGGCCTAGGGGTGGGGCCGGCCGGCCCCACCTGTCAGCTGCTAGGCACCGCCTTCGTCGAGGTGTCTTCTGGAACCTTCCTTATTGCCTTAATGCGACATTCCGTCCGTTTGCATAATTTGTCGTGTTGGAGTAGGATTCTTCCTCTTTCCATCTGCTGGAAATCTCCCTGGAAGATAGCAATTCACCATAGCTGTTGGATCTATCAGTTTAGTCCATGAATTATGTTGCTTGGTGATCACTCCAGGTTGTTCTAGAAGCTTCCATATCATAGCCAACATGGACTCTCTCGTCGGGACTCCAAATGTAGCAAACTATATGTCTGTTTCGATCGTCTCAACAAGCTCTTCGCAATGGTGTGCTCTGTTTCATCACTTGAGATACTTTTATATGGTGAAATATTGATAACCCTGCAAAACAAGTGAGATCACCAAAACTCGTGGAACTCATTAGAATCAAACCCTACAACTATGCTTTATGGTTCATTTCATATCATTTTATGCATTAGTTGATGGTATAATATTGACTAAGGACCGTCAACACTCACTATGTTTATATGTTCATATTTCGTATTCTATGAATAGTTTGAACATTTGCTAACATGATTTCTTGTTGCTAAGTTGTTGGATCAGCACTCTTTAGAGCATTCTTTCACTCTAACGACTATTTACCTGAAGCTGCTAACTTGCATTTTTCACTCATATGCATTTGCTTGCTCCGATAGGCATGGACTAGTTCCGTTTCGCTTACTTAAGCTTCTTCTCCTCTCTTTTTGATTGCAAATTGCCCCCAAGGGGGAGAATTTTGTCATATGATGACAATTTGCGATTTTGTGCTTCATTTGTTGAGGGGGAGTTCTTTTAGTGAGGGGGAGCATTTCTAGTGAGGGGGAGCTTTTCTGCTTTGCTCTTTTGTGCTTATGTCTTCGATTGGTTTGGAGCTTTCAACTAGTTGTGTCGAGCCTCTGTGCCTCTATCTTGAGGGACTAGCTGTTTTTGCCAGTTTTGATTGGTATGCAGCTATCTGCTAGTTTTGTTGAGCCTTTGTGCCTCTATCTTGAGGGACTAGTAGTTTTGCACGTTTATGCGCTTTTTAGATGGTATCAAGCTTTCATCTAGTGGTGTTGAGCCCTTTCTGCCTCTTCTTGAGGACTAGCTTGTTCTTGACTTGGTTGCGTCGAGCCATTGCCCATGTCTTTGGGAACCAAGTCTTTCACTCTGGGTGATCGAGTTTTGCTCCTTGTTGAGTTGTTGCTCCGATCCTTTGCTTGGTTGTGTCGAACCGTTGCCCAAGTCTTTGGGGACCAAGTTGTGCTTATCTCAATTTGTCCGTCTTTGGCTTTTATCTTGGCTTTTGGACATTTCGAGTGAGCTTCCTCTTCTATCTACTTTTGTTTTCTTTTTCTCTTTGATTATGGTTACTATGTGTTGACGACGCACTCATCAAGGGGGAGATTGCAAACACAAGGTTGATATGTGTCCTTGTGGTTCCTTTCCTGAGTGATGAGCGATCGGTCAACAGACAACATGTGTCTCTTGGCTGTGTTGATGTGTAAGTGTAGAGCTCGAAGACAGTGGTCGATGGCGATGTGAAGGTCAAGTAGAGACGTGCCGTGCCGACGGACCGAGAGCGGTGAAGGGCGGACGTGAGGCTTGGACCGACGGACCGGGAGGCCGAAGGACCAGCTGTGGTAGTTGGCACATGGCATCGGCGAGCAAGAGCACATGGGGATGTGCGGTGCATCGGCCAAGTCAGGAGGAAGACGATTGTGTCGTGACACTTGGCGGGAGGCCGAGAAGGAAGGCGAAGGCGTTGTGCCCGGCGTGGAGGTTAGACATGCATCGGCATCGATGCCGGTGGTCGGGGTGTGCGAACCACATCTCGTCTATGGCGCGGGTTTGGTAGTTGAGTCTCTAAAAACTACCCTCGACGGTTTCCGAGTTTGGGCCTCCAAACTCGGGGTGACGGGTTTCTGAGTTTGGGCCTCAAAACTGGGGGTGACGGATTTCCGAGTTTGGGCCTCAAAACTCGGCATGGACGGTTTCCAGGTTTGGGCCTCAAAACCTGGGCTGGCGGGTTTCTGAGTTTGGGCCACAAAACTCAGCCTGAGGACTGGTTTCCGGGTTTCAGCCTCAAAACCGAGGGGAGGTCCAAAAGGACGGTCGACGTGTGCCTGCGCCGAGAGGCTTGTGTCAAAGCGAAGCTAAGGATGAGGAAGGTACGTGGCCGTTGGATCAAGACTCGGCAGAGTTGGACCGGGATACCCCTAGGGTTGGCCTGTTCGCTCTTTGTATCTAGGGGTAGAAGGAGAATAAGTGTATTAGACTATAAGTAGTGATGGCAGCCTCTCCATCCATTCTATCCTTGCAGCTTCTATTCTCTAGCCTTCGCTTAGGTCTCAATCATACCTCGCTGCCTGTGATCCGCAGAGTGAACTACAATACCTCTGTGCACTGGAGATTATGAGGAAACAAGACTGTAATCTCGTTGTTGTCTCGTGGGTTCGAGACACGGCTGAAATTGGAAACAATTCGCGTTTTCTCTTGTGTTCTTCACGTTTTGGTTTCACACCCCTCGGAGATTTGCATCATTCTCCCTCTCCGAGGTACGATTTGCGATTCTGTTTGAATCAGATTATTCTACATCGTGAGTTCCTTCATTTCAGCGAAGGATTTCTCCTCTAACCTCACGAGCACGTAGATCGGGTCAAAATCGCGTTCGTTCTTTGTTCTTCCCCCTTTTCTAGTGTTCTTCGGATTACTCTCGATTGACATGTTTTGGTGCGATGATTTCTTACGATTAGCACCCCAATACGAAGAGGAACACTAGGGAGAAGTTTGATCAAAGCCCCTTTTGATTTGGTGAAGGTTGATTCATTTTTGTGTTTGAGGCATGCTAATTTTGCCTTCTCTGGGTGTTGGTGGATAGTCCACCATCCCAGGCGCGGACAGTCCTCGCATCGGGTTTTGTCCAGGCAGAATCGACCTGCTCGGCACTGTTCTCGGTCGTGTGACCGGCGTACAGTCTGGGACCTGGTCGCGGACAGTCCGAGACTGATCCAGAACTGTTCCAGATCAGTTCTGTTTTGGGACTTTTGCTGGCGGACAGTCCGGACCCCCAGTGGCGGACAGTTTGGCCTTTACCAGACAGTCCGGGAGCCTGATGGCGGACTGTCCGGGATCCTGCTGTTTGTGCAGTTTTGTTCCGTGGCTTTGACACTTGGTTCTCGAGGTTTTTCGGCAGTTCCGCTGTACCTCTAGGACATCTCCTAGGGTATCCACCTACTCATAGGTCGTGAACTCACCGGTTGTTTGAGTCTTCGCTTTTGGGGTGAATTTCTGGGACAATACCCCCCTCTGGTCCCTAATTCGGTCCTTCAATATGATCTTGTCTTTGCATTGCATCCTAGCAAGTAGATTGCATTTTAAGTCTCGTATCTATTATTTGCTTGGTTTGGTCGTGTTGTCATCAATCACCAAAAGGGAGAGATTGTAAGGAAAATGGACCTCGACCCATTTAACTTAGGATTTTGGTGTTTGATGAACAACACAACCATATTGGACTAATACGTTTGCAAGTGTTTATTTTGTAGTTCAAAAGGGTGCAAATGTGACTTGGACTAAGGCGACATGGTGATCTGATGATCAACACCTCAAGCTAGACATTGGAAGCTCAGTAGAAGACTCACAAAGATCAAGCAAAGTCCAAGGCACAAGAATGGAACCAAGATGGTGCTAGAAATCGCGAAGAAACGAAGAAACAAGGACATCAAACCCTGCATCAGACGCTGGCTCAGAAGCGTCGGACGCACCGATGGTAAACCCAAGCTCGGGTTGGCGCCAGCAGAAGCATCGGACGTGCCGATGCTGCCACATCAGACGCACCGGAACACTGTGCATCGTGCACAGCTTTACATCGGTCGCTCTAGTGTAACATCGGACGCTCAGGACCCTGCGTCCGATGCCCATTCAGAGAGGTTCCAAAGAGGCTCTGAAGACATCGGACGTGACAAGTGTCGTCACATCGGCCGCTGGTCAGAGTCCGATGCGACTCAGTGCCAGGCTGGCAACTAGCCGTTAATGGAGCATCGGACGCGCGTCGATGTCCGACTCTGCGTTCTGCGTCGATGCTACGCTGTGAAGTCCAATGTGTTTCTCCAACGGCTCTATTTGGTTGGGGCTCTATATATACCCCCATGGCCGGCCAAAACAATAGGTTAGGAGCTCAAGGAAGTGTACCAAGTGTATAGACTCATATTTAGTTGCTCTAGCCACCAAAGTGCTTAATGATATACTAGGTGATTAGTGTAGGTGCTTTGCAAAGTGCTTAGGCTAGTTAGACCATCGCTTTGCGCTTGCTCTAGGTGTTAGGCCTAGTGTTTAGTGAGGTTTGAATACCTCTCATCTACCGGTGGTTGCGCGCACCGTTGTTGTACATCGGAGGGGCTTGTAGTCTTGCGAGACCACACTAACCGTGTTCATGGTGTGGCCGCCACCATGTACCGAAGGGAACAAGGCCCACGGCGGTTCGGCCGGAAGCTTGATAGTGAAGACGGCGGGGAGCATCTGGGAGATGCCGTGCCTTGCGAGGCTTAACCGGAGACCCACTTGCGCGTGGGGAAGGCCCGGGGCTATCCATGGAATTACCCGACCAGGAGCTTGGCCCTTGCGAGTGATTCCTTGCAAGGGGCTCCAACGAGGACTAGGGGGAAGCTTGCATGCTTCTCGATACCTCGGTAAAAATACCAGAGTCGTCGATGGGAGTTTCCATCTCTACCACACTCTTTAGCTTCCGCATTTACTTGCTACCTTCGTTGTGTGCTTTACCTTCCCTAGCATAGTTGATAGGCTAGTTGATAGGTTTGGATCATAGGTTGCAAAACTCTTTTGTGTTAGAGATAGCAACACACCTAGCAAAACCTTAGTTGCACTTTGATTAGTTTACTTTCTTGCACAGGTTTTGACTAGGTAGAGATTAGAGGTCATAGTTTAGAGTAGAAGTTTTAAGATGCCTAATTCACCCCCCTCTTAGGCGTCACAGTCCTTTCATCGTCCTTCAACCACAATGTTAAAACCGGCCCAAGTGTCGATCCATGCTGGGCCGGCCGGCAAACAAACCTCAAACAACGCACCACACCCACGAGGATTCCAACCTTGAGATCGTCCCAAAGCCCGCTCGAGGCGTATCGTGGTGACAGAAACTCTTCGAAGCGAACGGGGCAGGCCTCGACCGCCTCGCCTCAAACCCCCTCACTCATTGAGCACCCCTCGAGGAGCACCCCCTCGAACGAACCTAGGGCAGGCCCCGACCGCCTCGCCACACGTCCCTCGGGAGACATCCCGTGGACATCCCTCAATTATGAAACCCTTCCGAGCGAAGGAAGCAGGCCTCGACCGCCTCTCCGCGTACCTCCTCGGATACCTACCTCTTGTATGACCCAGGAGCATTTAATGTTCTCCGCCTGCTCCAGTTTAGCTCGAATGGCTACAGCGAGTACCAATGTGGACCATACCCCGGTTAAGTCCAACTTTAACTGCCCATACCCGAGAAACGGGCACGATGTATATTGCCGTTGCATCACGTCACACATTGTTCCTCGTTAGGCATCCCCTCGAGGCAAGTTTGTCAACGCCTTTCCCACAATATCCGGGGCTCTACCCCATCGACTCAGGCCTCGACCGCCTTGTACCGACTCATATACCCCTCGAGCACCCCACGAGTACTCCTCGAATGACTCCTGTGCAGCTTCAAAAGCATTTAATGCACCTACCTACCCCCGTCCAAATCTTATGGGCATGGTGCACGCCGCAACGAGTCGTACCCTGGTTAAATCTAACTTTAACCACCCATGCCCGGGAAAGGGGGTGACTCGTACGACACTGTTGCTCCATACCGCGATCTATTCCACGCCAGACCCCCCCCCTCGAGGTTCGATTGTCAACATATTTCCCATGTTTCCTGGAGCTCGACCCTGCTTGCATAAGGGCTCAACCCCCCCGTGGAAGCCTCAACCGCCTCGACCACAACCCTCGAGTGCGACTCCGCCAGGACCGGTCATCACTTCAACTACCCCTGACGCGACGTCTTCACGTACGCCCGCGCATGGGCGTCGTCCTTCACCAGCGTTGCCAGCCACATCGCTACAGGGACAAGCTCGCCTCTACAGCGGCGCCGACTTGACCGGCAATGTCATCGCCAATGTCATCATCAACGTCATCGCCTACAATAACCCTAGGTTTCATGTAACCCTAAGCCTCCTCTTCACCTATAAAAGGGGACGCTATGGCTTAGAATAGGGCATCCCCATATACATTCCCACACGGCATAGACTCTCACAAGCACACAAGCAATCCAGCTTCCCACCATAGCCAAGGACTCTGTTGACGTCAAAAGTGATCCGAATCAAACATCAACAGGGCTAGAACGCCCGAAGAGGTTGCAAACCAACCTGAGACAGCAAGGAACCTGGCTAAACTAATGAAAACTGATCTAGAGACAGGTTTAGATCAGTTTAGGGTTTGATCCCTTGTGTTGATAACTCTAGAACTCCTACCGGGAAGACCCGTCGGGGCGAAGCACGTAGAGGTTCTCTTGGACTAGCAAGGCCTCCTAGAACGCCGCCGAATCTCACCGGGAGATGCATCGAACAGCGGGATAGAGGGGAAAAGGGTAAGGGGTATAGTAGATTGATTTTGATGGATTAGGGTTGGATGCTTCAATCGGCCATAATCCTCTCCTATATATAGAGGGGGTTGGTCTTATCCCAATAGGAAACATCTCCAGATATGATCTCCAAGTTTCCTATCCGGACAGCATCAAAATGTGGAATCCAAGAGTGCAATCCGGACTAGAAAAAGGTAAACCTGATTCGGCCGATTCTCAAAATGACTAAACCGGTTTAAAGGACTTTGTATATCACACCGATTAATAGACCTTCTGCGGATACATGGGTGTATGCCAAGTCTCGAGTGATGAGTGATTGTCAACTGGGATAATGCGCATGTTCTTTGGCTTGTGTTGTGCAGGAGTCGAGCACGGATACAATGATCGAAGGCAAGGTGAAGGTCAAGTAGAGACGTGCCGTGCCGACGGACCGGGAGCGGTGAAGGGCGGACATGAGACTTGGACTGAGGGACCGGTGGCCTGAGGATCAGTTGTGGTGGCTGACAGCCTGGGACAGCGACGAGCAAAGACTTGCGGGGCATGGTGTTGCTCGGGTCGAGGACCTGGGGACACGTGTCGGTGGACGAGGTGCACGGGCGGTGCATCCCTTCTACAGCGTAGGTTTGATGGTTGAGCCACAGAAAAACCATCGGTGGACGGTTTCCAGGTTTGGGCCACATAACCTGGGCGCTACGGGTTTGCCAAGTTTGGGCCACAAAACTCGGGCTGAGCATGGTTTCTAGGTTTGGGCCTCAAAACCTGGGCGCTGGCGGGTTTCTGAGTTTGGGCCACAAAACTCAGGCGATTGGCGGCTAGTTTCTCGGTTTGGGCCTCAAAACTGGGGGTTGGTCGTGAAGGCTGGTTTCCCGGTTTGGGCCTCAAAACCGGGGGCGAGGTCCGTGAAAAGGAAGAGCAGAGCGATGGCGGCACGTGGCGGCAATCGGTGAGGATGTGTCGAGGCAACGCTACCAGTTGTGCGGGCATCACCGTCGGATCACCACCTACCATGAGCTAGTCCAGAATAACCCTAGGGTTTAGCTGGTTCCTCTGTAATTAGTTAGGGGTAGAGTGGCAACTAGAATTAGAATAAGTAGGGGGAGACACTCACCTCCCAAACCATCTCAGTCATTTGCTCTTTGCCTTCTAGGTTTTCCTGCTCTCTCAATCCCCTGCTGTAGCAACTGAGATCCGCAGAGAACCATACCTCTGTGTACTTGAGATTTTGAGGAAGTGAGACCATAATCTCACTGTTGTAGCGTGTGGTAGCCACATGGTTGCAGATCGATGTCTCAATTCACGTTTTGACTTTGTTCTTCGCGTTCTTCGTTTCTCCGCGATTTTCCCGTCACTCGATCTCCCTCTCTACTACGTCTTTTTGAAATCCACTTGAATCAACTTGTTCTATACAGTGAGGAGATAATTTCGACCGAAGGAATTCATCTAACTCCTCACGAACAAGTACATCGGGTGGATTCAATTTTCGTGGCGCTTTTTCGGTTCATATTTCTTCCCCTTCGATTCCCGTTGATTGAGTTGATTTGAGCGGATGATTTCTTGGGGATAGTCTCCTAACTACCTCGTGATCATTTTCTCCAAGTTTGGGAACAAGGGATTTTGTTTTGAATCGATTTGAAGGAGATTTTGGGAAGGGGCGAACAAAATCGCCTTCTCTGTTCGTTCGCGGACAGTCCGCCGTTTGGGGCGCGAACAGTCTGCACGTCGGGGTCGGCCAGACCAGTGGCCTGACTTTGCGCTGTTGGAGCTGACTCGGAACACCCGCGGACAGTCCACAGTACTGAGTTGCGGACAGTCCGAGAAGTGTCCGGACACTGTTCAGCAACGTTGCTGTTTCGCTCTTTTGGCCGGCGTACAGTCCGCCGTTGGGCAGACAGTCCGCGGTCTGAACACCGGACAGTCCGCGAGTTGGCTGAGCGTTGAGATTTAGTGCGTTTGCTCTCCCGGCTTCTTCGCTTGGTTTCCGGACTTCTCGTTTGGCCCTAGAGTTGACCTAGGAACCTCTCTAGTATCTTTGCTACTTGTTAGCATCGGTATTTGGGAATTTCTCGACGTAACATTCAATCTATGTTCGGGACATGGTTTTCAAGGGTCGATCTTGTGCCGGTGCTTTTGGTGTTTTGGTTTGCTCTTGCTTTGTGGTGCCTCGCTGTGATCCAAGGGATCATCCACCCTCTTCCAAGGGTCGTAGCCATCACGGTTTGGTCGAAGCTTTTCGGGGTTTTGATTTTTGGGACAAAGGCCGAAGTTTCGAAAGAATTTTTTTTGGGCTCCCATTCACCCCCCCCCCTCTGGTCGCCTTGCATTTGCATTCTCGGTCCTTCAATTGGTATCAGAGCAGGTTAAGGATCTTCCACCTTAGCCGGTTCCAGATCCACCGAAGGCGACATGGATCGCGGTGTGGGAAACCGATGTTTTTCGATGGGACGAACTATGCATATTGGAAGATACGCATGTCGGCCTATCTTCAGAGCATGGGTGCTTCTGTCTGGGAGATTTGCAACAAGGATGATTACGTGGTCTTGGCTGCTCGTGTTACTCAGCTGCAGATCGATGAGCACGATGCCAATAGCCGATCCCGTAATGCTCTTTTCTCCTGCTTGAGTGTTTATGAGTTTGATCGCGTTTCTCATCTCCCCACGGCTCGTGAGATTTGGGTGACCCTCATGCGCTTTCATGAGGGAACCTCTCAAGTCAAATCCCGTCTCAACGAGTCGCACAAGCAGGAGTATGAGAACTTTCGACACATGCCTGGCGAGAGCATAGAGAGTCTATTCGCTCGCTTTCAGGTGATTGTCAACAGGATGAGGGCTAACAAGGAGTTGTTGCCTTTCGACGATCATGAGAGAGCTTTGAAGCTTTTGCATACTCTCGATCGGTCGGTGTGGGACTCAAAGGTCCAGGCGATCATCGAATCGTCTAACTATGAGACCCTCACATGCGACGAGCTCTTCAGTAAGCTCAAGTCTAGTGAGATTGATGCCATGGCGAGGGCTTCTTATGAAAATCCTTCTGGCCCGTTGATGGCTTTGCCTTCTGGCTCTTCTGCTAACCCCTCTGGAGGTTTTGCTTTGTCTTCTCTTCTTTCTGTCACAGAGGAGCAGTTGGAGTTCATGGGAGACGACGAGTTGGCGCTGCTTGCCAACCGGTTCTTGCGGTTCCACAACAACCGCATGAACCGTCGTCGTGGAGGAGGACGCGCTGGGTGCTTTGAGTGTTGCGACCTGGACCACTTCATCGCCAACTGCCCCAAGAAGAACAAGCAAGTGCGGGCAAGGGCGACCGTGGCCACAAGTACGACTCCGGCTGGCACAAGGAGAAGCACGTTCCTCCCAAGCACAAGTGGAAGGGCGGCTTCAACAAGGAGTACATCAAGAAGAAGTACATGGAGAGAGCCCAAGCCGAGCAGCGTGCTTTCTTTGCCATGCTCAGCGATGTCGACGACTCGGATGAAGACTCCGCTTCCTCAAGCGACGACGAGTCCGAGAAGAAGAAGAAGATCGAGGACAAGCTGAACGGCCTCTGCTTCTTCGCTGACAACGAGGGTTTTTGCACCATGGCCCTCGGCAAGGAGGTCGACAGTCAGCTGGAGGAGATCCCTCAGAACGACAATGACGACGACGATGATGACACCTGCCCCAGGTATCTCAGACCCCCGACGAGCTTTCTGCTGAGGTCGAGAAACTTACTGTCGCCCTTCTTAGTCAAGATAAGCTGCTTAGGCGTGCTGCTAGCGAGCGGAAGGAGTTTAGGCAGAAATGGGAGGATACGGTGAAGGAGCTTGAGTTTGCTAAGTCCACCGTGGTCGTTTCTGAGGAGAGTGAGTGCGAGATGTGCTCCACGCACATGACTGAGCTTCTCACTTTGAGAAGTAAGTATGCTAGCAAGACCCATGTTGTTGGGTGCGTGCATGTCTTGTGCAGGCTTGCAATCCGAGTTGGCAGAGAAGGATGTAAAGATTATGTCTCTTGAGAAGGCCAGCTCTGGTAGCACTTGTGTGACTCGGTGCGTTCTCTGTGAGGGTTTGGAGATGGAGATTGCGAACGTGAAGCATGACAAGATGCAAACCGAGGAGGAAAACACATACCTTCAGACCATCTTGTCATGGGTGTCTAGTAGTGAGCCGCAGCTTGGGATGATGATTGCCCAGTTTAAGCGTGCTGCTGGAGGTCCAGGTGTGGGCTTTGCTCAGGGTGTTGAGTGTGTTTCATCTTTTTGCAAGATTGGAGGGTCGAGTGGTCTGAACCCATGTGAGAAGCCAAACTCCACCACTACTCCCAAGCTTACCAAGATTCCACCCAAAGAGCCTCTCAAGCCTAACACCAAGGATGGGGTGTTTGTTGAACCTCTGAGAGCTCCTCCCAAGAAACAGTCATGGGCTCCAAAATCAAACCACCTCAAGAACAAGCTAGACACCATGCCACCTATCCAGGAGGAGCTCATGCCACAGAAGGGCAAAGTGATCCACACCCACTACCGTGAGTACCAACAACCCCCTATGAGAGCGGTGAGGTACCATTGTGACCACTGTGGGAGAGATGGACACTTGAGGGAGTTTTGCTTTCGGTGCAAGAGAGAGGAGCGCCGTGCAAAGAAGATGAACAACATGGACATGTACCATCCTTTCCATGATGTACATGTGCTGAATGTTCACATGCGTGCTGCTAGGCCTAGAGCTCCTATACCTTAGGTTCCTAAGCCTAGGTCGCGAGGAGGACGTGCCCGGCGGGAGCCTGCAGTTGTGGGCTATGGATCACGTGGCGATGGAGTTGTAGTTGAGCGTTTTCCCCCATCGCGTTTTGAGTATCGCGATGGACGCTCCTCCCTTAGCGGACCATGTTTTCTAGGAATGGTTTTTCTACTAACCGTTCTTTTGAGCAGCCGGCCCAACACTGGTACAATTCCCATTTTACTAACCCAGTGTTGGACCGTATGCTCACCCTATGTCTTTTTATTGATGTGGGTAAAATGATTGGAGAACGTTTGGTTGGTGGATTCCGGGTGTTCGAGGCACATGACCGGAAACGCCAAGTGGTTCTCCAGTCTTAGTCCAGTCGCCGGAAAGGAGTTTATCACCTTCGGCGACAATAGCAAAGGTAAAGTGTTGTCTCGTGGATCGGTGCGAGTTAATGAGCACTTTGTGTTGCGTGATGTTGCTCTTGTTTCTAACTTGCATTTTAACCTTCTTCCTGTTTCACAACTTTTCGATGATGAATATGAGATTCGTTTTAAGCCGAATCTCAGTCGTATTTTGGATCCTCAGGGCAATCTTGTATGTTTGATTTCGCCCTTTGGGAAAGTTTTTCGTGCGAATTTCTCGGAGTCGTTTGGAATTTCTCGTTGTCTTTTGGCTGGACCTTCCTCCTCTGTTCTTTGGAAGTGGCATAGGAGACTCGGTCACCTGAGCTTCGACTTGCTTGCAAGACTTTGCTCACTTGGCCTAATCCGAGGATTGCCCAAGTTGTCCATGGAGAAGGATCTTGTTTGCCACTCTTGTAGACATGGGAAGATGGTTGCCGCTCCTCACCATCCAGTGACTCAGGTCATGACTAAGCGCCCTGGAGAGCTTTTACTCATGGGCCTTGTTGGTCCGGCTCGGGTGAGCTCGGTTGGGGGAAAGTGGTACGTGCTGGTTGTTGTTGACGATTTTTCGAGATATTCGTGGGTCTTCTTTTTAGCTGAGAAGACCGAGACTTTCTCTTTTGCTCGCAATCTGATTTTGCGTCTTCAGAATGAGTTCCCTTTGAACTCAATGCGAGCTATTCGTAGTGATAATGGTTCTGAATTCAAGAATTCGGACTTTGAGAAGTTTTGTAACTCTTTGGGTCTAGAGCATCAGTTTTCTTCCCCCTACACACCGCCACAAAATGGTGTTGTAGAGAGGAAGAATCGGACCCTTGTAGAGATGGCCAGGACGATGCTCGATGAGCATAGGACTCCTAGGCGATATTGGGCCGAAGCTATGAACACTGCATGCTATATTTCCAATCCCATTTTTCTCTGAGCTTTCTTGAAAAAGACTTCTTATGAGTTGCGTTTTGGAAAACAACCCAAAGTGAGTTATTTTAGAGTTTTTGGTTGCCACTGTTTTATACTCAAGAAAGGCAACTTGGACAAGTTCGAGTCTCGTTCTTCTGACGGTGTATTTTTGGGTTATGGCACTCATACTCGTGCATATCGTGTACTTAACCTTGATACTAACCGAGTCATGGAGACAACCGATGTCACCTTCGACGAGACCATGGTTTGTCCTTCTCGTTTTGAGCGTGCAGGTGATCATGAGATTGGTGAGCCTCTTTTTGATGACGAGGACAAGGGTACTGAAGGGATGGATGATCCAGCACTACCTCCACCTGCTGTGCCGCAAGCATCGGCTTCTACTACGACGACTCATGGCCCCAGCCCCTCTTCGTCGACTACTTGGGGCCGTGGGATCCGCCACCTCGAGCGGTACCTTTTGTACCCGAGGAGGCACCAGCTGCTGTTGAGGGGGAGGTTTCTTCAGTTCGGGAGGCGCCACGACACATTCAGCGCCAACACCCGCCTCAACAGATGATCGGCAGCATCGGCGAACGTGTCACTCGGTCAAGGTCACAACAAATCTCTCACTTTGCTCATTCTGCATTTGTTGCTGATTTTGAACCCCGAGATGTTGGACATGCTTTATCTGATCCAGATTGGGTCAATGCCATGCATGAGGAGTTAGAAAAATTTGAAAGAAATTGGGTACAAAATGGCTTTGCAAAACAAACAAGGAGAGGATGGCCATGTTGTGAGAAACAAGGCCAGACTGGTAGCCCAGGGTATAGTCCGAAGGAGGGGATAGACTATGAGGAGACTTTTGCTCCTGTAGCTCATTTGGAGGCAATTAGGATACTCTTGGCTTTTGTTGAATCCAAAGGGTTTAAACTTTTTCAAATGGATGTCAAGAGTGCCTTCCTAAACGGCTACGTGGAAGAAGAGGTTTATGCGAAACAACCCCCCGGTTTCGAAAATCCCAAGTTTCCAAACCATCTTTTTAAACTTCACAAAGCTTTATATGGTTTGAAACAAGCCCCTAGAGCCTGGTATGATAGGTTGAAAACCTTTTTACTTACTAAGGGTTTTAAAATGGGATGTGTGGATAAAACGCTTATTCTCCTCAAGCAAGGCAATGACAGTCTCTTGGTCCAGATTTACGTGGATGATATCATTTTCGGTGGTTCTTCTCACACTTTGGTTGCCAAGTTTGCAGACACTATGAGCAGGGAGTTTGAGATGAGCATGATGGGCGAGTTGACATTCTTCCTCGGGTTGCAAATCAAGCAATCCTGAGAGGGGACGTTTGTGCACCAGGGCAAATATACCAAGAACATCTTGAAGAAGTTCGATATGGGTGAGGCCAAGCCTCTTCCAACGCCCATGTCGACCACGACGGCCCTGGATTCGGACAAGGATGGAGAAGCTGTGGAACAGAAGGAGTACCGGAGTATGATCAGGTCGTTGCGGTACCTGACGGTGACACGCCTGGACATCCAGTTCGCGGTGTGCCTTTGCGGGCGATTTCAGTCGTCGCCGCGCACCTCTCACCGTCAAGCGGTCAAGCGCATTATGAGGTCCTTATGCTTTACTCCAGAGTTTGGGATTTGGTATTCAGCTTCCTCCATCCTCTCCCTTTGCGGTTATTCTGATGCCGATTTTGCTGGTTGCCGACTTGATCGCAAGTCCACTTCTGAGACTTGTCAGTTTATTGGTTCTTCTCTTGTATCTTGGTCTTCTAACAAGTAGTCTAGTGTCGCCCAGTCTAACACAGAGGCTGAGTATGTTGTTGCGGCTAGCTGCTGTTCCCAATTGCTTTGGATGATGGCCACTTTGCGTGATTTTGGTCTGAGCTTTTCTCGCGTTCCCTTGTTATGTGACAGCATGAGTGCGATTAGCGTTGCTAAGATCCCCGTGCTGTATTCTAAGACCAAACATATTGATGTGCGCTTTCATTTTATGCGAGACCATTATGACAAGGGTGATATCGATCTTCGCCATGTCGATACTCATCATCAGTTGGCAGATATTTTTACCAAGCCTTTGGACCAATCAACTTTTGCTAGGTTGAGAGGTGAGCTTCGTGTGTGTTTCCCCTTTTAGACGGGGGAAACATTTTGAGTATTGTATAATAGACTGACTCTTTTTCCTTCGTTTTGTATTTTTTTCATTTTTGGGTAGGTTAGTCTTTGCATTTCATCATGCATGTTTACTTTCTGAGCTTCATGTATATAATCTTTAGAATGTGATTATGCTCTGTCTAGTGTACTCCGATGCTATATGATGATGCTTGTAGCTTATGCTCTTTCTGATCACTGATACATGTTGCACTACAAGAAAATCCCCCATATAGATACGTTTTAATTGCCACGCTATTGAAAATGTATCAACCTCCTTAGTGATTAAATTGCTAGATACAATTGTTGACACGTTTTTAAAAAAGTGTATCTATATCTTGTGTTGTGCCTATGCTAGATACGGTTGTTAACCCCACAAGGCCCATTGGTTACTGGCCCAGGAACTGCATCGTGCATTACCTCTAATTGCAAATTGTCCTTGGCCATGGCCGCCTGTTCTCTTCTCCCGATCCCAAACTGTCACCTAGCGAACGAGCCATGACAGACTTAGGCGAGGCGACGACGAGCCAGCGAGGTGGAGATCGCCCGCCATCGACGCTCATTTGCACGTCCTCGGCCCTGGTGTGGTGGCGCCCCAGCCATCTGCCTGCCGCCCCTGGCTATCCTACCCACGACCTGACGCGCAGGTGCTGCAGTCAGCTTCAGGCACCGCCCCAGCCGTGGCCATTGCGGCGTCGTGGTGGCGTTGCCGCCGAATCTTGACCTTTGCCAGCCACCGTTCGCTCGGCGCTGGCACCTAGGCCATCCGTGCAGGGTGGATCTAGCTGAACTGGAGGACCAGCACACAGCCATATCGAGCTCATCCTCGCCGTCACCAATTTGATTTCTTCCTTTCAGGTAATCAAATCCTACTTTCTCCTTTTGTCTTTGATACTAGGCACCAGCGCACACCAGTGAGAATTACTTAGATAATTTGCTGATTTTAGTTTTTAAAATAAATTAGAATTACTGTGGTAAATCACCAAAGATTAGAACAGATTATGTTGCATTTGCCTCTAAGGGTGATGATGAAAGGAATTTCTATATATTTAGCATGATAACATATTATGTTAAAAGTTTTAGATCTCCATTGCAGAGAGGCCAGAGATGATTGTTAGTTGGTACATATCATCTATTTAATATAATAAAAGAGATGTGAGTTCACTCCCTCCACTGTTTTATTTATGGTTGCAGATTGATACCATCTTCCTACCTTATTGGTATGTGTACAACAGTGGCGACAATGAAGATAAGATTATCATGCCTGCAAATTTTGTTATTGTTTGTGCACATTGAGAAGGCAAGTATCAATTAGTATAGTTTGTGATTTTACTGGAAATAACAGCCATGGATATGTTTTTTCCTTGATAAGTGTCTTTATCTATTTTTACCTTCTGTGATAGAACATGATATAATCATGAGCTGCTTAATTGAAAAACAGATTATGTAACCTCCGGTGAACAGAGTTTGATATTTCTCAATAGGTTGATGAAGTTCAAACGCACATGGCGCTAGGACTTTCATAAAATAGGAAAAAGGCAAAGAGTAATTAGGTTCGCAACTATTTCTAATCTTGAACTGTTCTTATGTAATCTTCGTGTCAATTATTTCTCTGTCAGCACTGGATATTCTGACTGCTGTTTTTTCTGCCCCTTTGAATTTTGTAGCTCACATCCTGGTGTGTTTCCGATCCATACGCTGCTGTATCATGTCCAAGGCATGTGAAATCACCTGAACAAAGGCATACTGATTGACATACATTTTGTTCATTTGCAGTTAGTTGATTCTACCTAGTTAAAGAGAGGCGAAAAGGAACTCATTGCTCCTGGTATGTGAATATTCTATGCTGCTGGTCGATGGCCAGAGGATCGGGGCAAGGGTGCCAATCAAGATACTAGCGGCGAGGTTGTTGCATGTGGTACCTATAAGCAAACTGGCAACAGGATGCGATGTTGATGGACGAAAGTTGAGGGCAAGAGAAAAACAATGATGTTGTGCTGTTTGTTACCTAGATCCATTGGAAAATCAGGTGGTAGGCATGCCTGAGTTGCCCAATAGATAGTCCCTTGTTTGATTTCAACGATTTGTACTTCTATTAATGCAAACTGCGTCCTCGCTACACAATGAAATAAAATATTTCATATGTTGAAGATTGATGCTCATAGTAATTTGTTTTGCTCTAGAATACATGGGCGCAAGCTGAGTAAAATAAAAACGAGAAAAAGACAAATATGAATCAACATTGCTCGACAGAAAATTTAAAATGTTTACAAAGTTTAGATACACAACTTACTGTGTCTAGAAAGCATTACATGACTTGTAGACACGAATGACACCGTCGCTAGAAAGCATCTTATGTCTAGTAGACACGCTTGACATCATGTCTAGAAAGCATATCATGTCTGATAGACACGTTTGAAAACACGTATCTATAAGTTTTGACACGGTCCGTGTGGAAACGCTCCAGACACGCTTTAGTCGAGCGTGTCTATACTTCAATAGAGATGAATAAAGCGTATCTAACACAAAAAGAAAGTGTATCTAGAGGGGGTGTTTCTTGTAGTGTTGTGAGCTGAGCGATTTTATGAATGGTGAATTTGCTTAATGAACATAAAACTTGAAATTGTTCACCATTGAGATATACAACTAGCATGTGTAGAATGTGTTGAAGTCACTTGTGCTTTGCGTATATGCTAGGTTGCTATGTCTCTAGTTCTGAGTCATTCACTTGCTTGGTCTGTTCATATTCTGTTATAAAATTGAACCAAGTTAAGTGAATTGGAAAGATCGAGATGGGATTGCTTGTCAACACATCACAGTATCGAGACTGTTTCTCATTGCACATTTGAGTTAAACTTGAGCCGTATAGTGTATGACCGAAACCGGTGCTTTAAGCTTCTGATTGCTTCTGCATAGGCTTAGCTCGGTTGAAAAGTTAGACAATGACAAGTCTTCAACCTCTCGCAATCACATGCTGAATTTTGAACTTGTGTAATTTTACCGCTGCAACTCCGATTAAAATCTGAAATCACAAGTATATGTTTCATTCAGCAGCATGATGATTGAACTTTGCTATGGGTAGTTCACCTTGTATACATGTTTAGCACTTGTTTGACTTCCTATCTATACATGTTCAGTGCTATTTTTATGGTGAACATCCTTTTCTGAATGGCTAAAACTGCTCACTTTGCTCATATGTTCATATTTCATATTTAGTGATCAGTTTGAGCCTTTGCTGGCATGTATGCTTCTTGTTGAGTCATTAGAGTGATACTATGTAGAGCATCTTTTCGTTCTCTAGACTATATTCCTGAAGCTGCTAACTTGCATTTTTGACTCATATGCATTTGGAAGGGAGAAGTTTGATAATAGTGCATTATCAACGAGAAATTTGTCAAATCATGTGCACTATTGGAGGGGGAGTTTGCTCGTTTTGTCTGATGAATCATCAATTGGTTCAGAGCATTTTTGGTAGCTAGTCGTGTTGAGCTTTTGCCTCTTTCTTGAGGGACTAGTGACTTTGCCTATTTGCTCTCCATTTGGTATCGAGCTCTTCTGCTTTTCAGTTGGCATTCCTTCAGTTGGTATCGAGCTTTCTCGCTAGCGGTGTTGAGCCTGTTCTGCCTCTTCTTGAGGGCTAGCTCTATTTTTGCTTGATTTTCAACTGATATTTGAATTGGTGTCGAGCTTTATTACTTCCAATTGGTGTCGAGTTTTTTTGCTAGCGGTGTTGAGCCTATTCTACCTCTTCTTGAGGGCTAGCTTTGCTTTGCTTGGTTGCGTCAAGCCATTGCCCATGTCTGTGGGAACCAAGTTGTTTTGCTCTTTCATTTGACCTTCTTCTAGGCTATGATATGCTTTTCGGTCATTTGGACGAGTTCTCTACTTCTCCTTCTTCCTCCCTCTTCTACTTCTTTATGATTTGTGTTGGTAGTTGACAATGCACTCATCAAGGGAGAGATTGCGGATACATGGGTGTATGCCGAGTCTCGAGTGATGAGTGATTGTCAACTGGGATAATGCACATGTTCTTTGGCTTGTGTTGTGCAGGTGTCGAGCACGGATACAGTGATCGAAGGCAAGGTGAAGGTCAAGTAGAGATGTGCCGTGCCGATGGACCGAGAGTGGCGAAGGGCGGATGTGAGACTTGGACTGAGGGACCGGTGGCCTGAGGATTAGCTGTGGTGGCTGACAGCCTGGGACAGCGACGAGCGAAGACTTGCGGGGCATGGTGTTGCTCGGGTCGAGGACCTTGGGACACGTGTCGGTGGACGGGGTGCACTGGCGGTGCATCCCTTCTACAGCGTCGGTTTGATGGTTGAGCCACAGAAAAACCATCGGTGGACGGTTTCCAGGTTTGGGCCACAAAACCTGGTCGCTACGGGTTTGCCGAGTTTGGGCCACAAAACTCGGGCTAAGGACGGTTTCCAGGTTTGGGCATCAAAACCTGGGCGCTAGTGGGTTTCTGAGTTTGGGCCACAAAACTCAGGCGATTGGCGGCTAGTTTCCCGCTTTGGGCCTCAAAACTGGGGGCGAGGTCCGTGAAAAGGACGAGCAGAGCGGTGGCAACACGTGGCGGCAATCGGTGAGGTTGCGTCGAGGCAACACTACCAGTTGTGCGTGCGTGGCCGTCGGATCACCACCTACCATGAGCTGGTCCAGAATAACCCTAGGGTTTAGCTGGTTCGCTCTGTAATTAGTTAGGGGTAGAGTGGGAACTAGAATTAGGATAAGTAGGGGGAGACACCCACAACCCAAACCATCTCAGACATTTTCTCTTTGCCTTCTAGGTTTTCCTGCTCTCCCAATCCCCTGCTGTAGCAACTTGAGATTTTGAGGAAGTGAGACCGTAATCTCACTGTTGTAGCGTGTGGTAGCCACACGGTCGCAGATCGATGTCTCAATTCACGTTTTGACTTTGTTCTTCACGTTCTTCGTTTCTCCGCGATTTTCCCGTCACTCGATCTCCCTCTCTACTGTGTCTTTTTGAAATTCACTTGAATCAACTTGTTCTTTACAGTAAGGAGATCATTTCGACCGAAGGAATTCATATAACTCCTCACGAACAAGTAGATCGGGTCAATTCAATTTTCGTGGTGCTTTTTTGGTTCATATTTCTTCCCATTCGATTCCCGTTGATTGAGTTGACTTGAGCGGATGATTTCTTGGGGATAGTCTCCTAACTACCTAGTGATCATCTTCTCCAAGTTTGGGAACAAGGGATTTTGTTTTGAATCGATTTGAAGGAGATTTTGGGAAGGGGCGAACAAAATTGCCTTCTCTTTTCGTTCGCGGACAGTCCGCCGTTTGGGGCGTGGACAGTCCGCGCGTCGGGGTCAGCCAGACCAGTGGCCTGACTCCGCGCTGTTGGAGCTCACTCGGAACACCCGCGGACAGTCCACAGTACTGAGTTGCGGACAGTTCGGGAAGTGTCCATGGACTGTTCAGCAACGTTGCTATTTCGCTCTTTTGGCCGGCGGACAGTCCGCCACCTGAGCCCGGACAGTCCGCAGTTGGGCAAACAGTCCGCGGTCTGAACCCCGGACAGTCCGCGAGTTGGCTGATTGTTGAGTTTTAGTGCGTTTGCTCTCCCGGCTTCTTTGCTTGGTTTTCGGACTTCTCGTCTGGCCCTAGAGTTGACCTAGGAACCTCTCTAGGTATCTTTGCTACTTGTTAGCATCAGTATTTGGGAATTTATTGACGTAGCATTGAGTCTACGTTCGGGACTTGGTTTTCAAGGGTCGAACTTGTGCCGGTGCTTTTGGTGTTTTGGTTTGCTCTTGCTTTGTGGTGTCTCGCTGTGATCCAAGGTATCATCCACCCTCTTCCAAGGGTCATAGGCATCACGGTTCGGTCGAAGCTTTTCGGGGTTTTGATTTTTGGGACAAAGGCCGAAGTTTCGAAAGAAATTTTTTGGGCTCCCATTCACCCTCCCTCTAGTCGCCTTGCTTTTGCATTCTCGGTCCTTCACCTTCATAACTCCATCATAGAGAAAAGACCCTTAGATCGGTACCTGGATTGGCATTCATCTCTATTCCAATACTTTCGACTAGTATCACCTGGTCGAAAGTCACATAACTGATCGGAAGACACTTATGATGGATCAAGCGACCAGACCAATTTTACTTAGAATATAAAACTTGATAAACACAAATTATTTGAAGATGAATTCGGCTTCAATATGTAACCCTAATATAACCTCCAGCCTTTATTGTGTGCTCATTGTTGACACTTACTACCTGTTGACGCAAAACGTGACACGTCGCGCCAAGGCACACAGCAAGCCGAACGAGGCTAGCTTCAATCGGGTGCCCGGAGTGTGTTGAATCCGGAGACGTGCCAGTCGGTTTGACCTGAAAACCAACAAGGGATAAAAATGTGAGAATACCTCTGGAACATGTCGGGTGAGACCAGACAGTTCCATATGTACGGCTTTGGAAGCCAATCACGATGGCACACAGCTATAGAAGTTGTCTATCAAAGCAAGTGTATAAAGCCATTCGGCAAGTATGAGAACAGAGTATGTGAAGCATATTAACTGCCGAATGAATATATAAAGAAAGACATGCTTGAACGAATTAAAGATATTATAACAGGTAACTTGCAAAGATAGATCTATTCAAATAACACATGCATAGGCTACTCCAACTAATCTGCCGCATGTTTAGTCTTCATAAACCCGTCAAGCATAAACTCAAGCAAAGCTAATCCGCCGCATGATACCACTTGCTATAAGTCTACGCCACTTCTTATAATTAGATTAATCCACCGCATTGTTGTTTCGGGGACCGAGATCCCGAAACAGCGGGTTGTCGCACGAACGAAAGCCCAAAGCGAAAGCGGAAACCGAACGGTAAAACGGGAAAATAGATGAAGTGAACAGTGTTCCTCCTCCCCTCTCTTTGGGAGTACCGGAGCCTTTTATATTGATCTCAGACCGGTTAAAAGTACAAAAATGCCCTTCCAACCACTCTGCCTTAATTACAAAAAGGCCCTCTCCTAATCTACCTTGCGGCTTCTCTGGCTCTCCGGGCCCGAAGGGCATCACCGTAAATACACGCGGGAGCGAGGCGGTCTGCGCGCCCGTCCGTCAGACCTGTGGGCCCCCTCCATGTCATGATCCGGAGAACCCTGCGGTAAGGAAGCACACGGCCATGGCCAAAAGGAATAATCGAAAACCTGTTGTTGACATTCGGCTTTCGCTCGAAAGCCCGATCGGCGCGAAGGCACGCCGTTGACATTCGGCTTTCACACGAAAGCCCGACCAGCGCGAAGGCACGCCGTTGACATTCGGCTTTCGCTCGAAAGCCTGACCGGCGTGAAGGCACGCCGTTGACATTCGGCTTTCGCTTGAAAGCCCGACCGGCGCGAAGGCACGCCGTTGACATTCGGCTTTCGCTCGAAAGCCTGACCGGCGTGAAGGCATGCCGTTGACATTCGGTTTTCGCTTGAAAGCCCGACCGGCGCGAAGGCACGCCGTTGACATTCGGCTTTCACACGAAAGCCCGACCGGCGCGAAGGCACGCCGTTGACATTCGGCTTTCGCTCGAAAGCCTGACCGGCGTGAAGGCACGCCGTTGACATTCGGCTTTCGCTTGAAAGCCCGACCGGCGCGAAGGCACGCCGTTGACATTCGGCTTTCGCTCGAAAGCCTGACCGGCGTGAAGGCACGCCGTTGACATTCGGCTTTTGCTCGAAAGCCCGACCAGCGCGAAGGCCCTGAAGCCCGCCTTGTTTTCGCGCGAAAGGCGGGCCCGTGAAGCCGCCTGCCTTCGGATTTGACCCTCGCGATCTTGACGCTTTCGGTTCTGATGGTGAAAACCTTACCAGGCGAAAACGGGTAGCTCACGTCCGGGCTACCGCCCCAACAATAGCCCCTCAACGTCATCCTGAGCGAAGTCACGGGTTGACGTTGTCTGCTCGTGGTACGCCCGCCCGCGAAAGGATAAGCGGAAATGGCTTCCTGTTTTCGCCTGTCCTTGACGCATTTTTAGGGTTTAAGGTTTTGGATTTAGGATTTAAGAGATGCCTCAGTGCGCAACGGTTGGCGTTCTGATTGCGCGACGGTTTGCGCTTCGAAACACGACGGTTGGCATCTCGAGACGCGACGGTTGGCATCCCGAGACGTGTTTAAAGCGCCTCCTCGTGCTCCGAGCCGCTCCGTACTTCTTGGTTTCCGTTCCACGCCCGCGCGCGTGGGTATAACAGGGGGCTTACCCCGCGCCGCCAGAGTCTGCGCGCACTCTCTAGCTGCTAGAAGAAAGACGGAGGAGGCGTGATAGCAAACGTGCGGCCCTGGGCGAATGCGAAGGGCCGATTATAAAACAAGAGCCGGAGGACTATTCGTTTTCGCCTGACGCTCGTAGATACAACATGTCCCTTGGTGCGATGAGGGACACTTAGTTTTTTTTTTTTTTTTTTTTGCACTGCGACTCTTTTTGTGAAGTGTAACTTTCGCTTTAATTAAGCTTTTTATTTTTTGTTCATTGCGCCCTCTTCTTTCGAGTGTTGGAATGGTGAGCATGCGCTTTCGGCGACTGGGCATGCACTTTTTCGCGCGCGAGGGGGCTTCCAGTACGAACCCCTCGGCCGATAGCATAGACGCGCCCGCCCCCACACACTTAGGCAAGGGGCGAAGGTTTTCGCGCGAGGGAGCTTTCGGTGCGAGCCCCTCGGCCGATAGTATAAAACGCGCCCGCCCCCAATCACTTAGACGAGGGGCGAAGGCTTTCGCGCGAGGGAGCTTTCGGTGCGAGCCCCTCTGCCGAAAGTATAAAACGTGCCCGCCCCAATCACTTAGACGAGGGGCGAAGGCTTTCGCGCGAGGGAGCTTTCGGTGCGAGCCCCTCGGCCGATAGTATAAAATGCGCCCGCCCTCAATCACTTAGGCGAGGGGCGGTAGCATTCGCGCGAGGGAGCTTTCGGTGCGAGCCCCTCGGCCGATAGCAAAGACGCGCCCGCCCCCACTCACTTAGGCGAGGGGCGAAGGTTTTCGCGCGAGGGAGCTTTCGGTGCGAGCCCCTCGGCCGATAGTATAAAACGCGCCCGCCCCCAATCACTTAGACGAGGGGCGAAGGCTTTCGCGCGAGGGAGCTTTCGGTGCGAGCCCCTCGGCCGAAAGTATAAAACGTGCCCGCCCCAATCACTTAGACGAGGGGCGAAGGCTTTCGCGCGAGGGAGCTTTCGGTGCGAGCCCCTCGGCCGATAGTATAAAATGCGCCCGCCCTCAATCACTTAGGCGAGGGGCGGTAGCATTCGCGCGAGGGAGCTTTTGGTGCGAGCCTCTCGGCCGATAGCAAAGACGCGCCCGCCCCCACTCACTTAGGCGAGGGGCGGTAGCATTCGCGCGAGGGAGCTTTCGGTGCGAGCCCCTCGGCCGATAGCAAAGACGCGCCCGCCCCCACTCACTTAGGCGAGGGGCGGTAGCATTCGCGCGAGGGAGCTTTCGGTGCGAGCCCCTCGGCCGATAGCAAAGACGCGCCCGCCCCCACTCACTTAGGCGAGGGGCGGTAGCATTCGCGCGAGGGAGCTTTCGGTGCGAGCCCCTCAGCCGATAGCAAAGACGCGCCCCGCCCCCACTCACTTAGGCGAGGGGCGGTAGCATTCGCGCGAGGGAGCTTTCGGTGCAAGCCCCTCGGCCGATAGCAAAGACGCGCCCGCCCCCACTCACTTAGGCGAGGGGGCGGTAGCATTCGCGCGAGGGAGCTTTCGGTGCGAGCCCCTCCGCCGATAGCAAAGACGCGCCCGCCCCCACTCACTTAGGCGAGGGGCGGTAGCATTCGCGCGAGGGAGCTTTCGGTGCGAGCCCCTCAGCCGATAGCAAAGACGCGCCCGCCCCCACTCACTTAGGCGAGGGGCGGTAGCATTCGCGCGAGGGAGCTTTCGGTGCGAGCCCCTCAGCCAATAGCAAAGACGCGCCCCGCCCCCCACTCACTTAGGCGAGGGGCGGTAGCATTCGCGCGAGGGAGCTTTCGGTGCGAGCCCCTCAGCCGAATAGCAAAGCACGCGCCCGCCCCCACTCACTTAGGCGAGGGGCGGTAGCATTCGCGCGAGGGAGCTTTCGGTGCGAGCCCCTCAGCCGATAGCAAAGACGCGCCCGCCCCCACTCACTTAGGCGAGGGGCGGTAGCATTCGCGCGAGGGAGCTTTCGGTGCGAGCCCCTCGGCCGATAGCAAAGACGCGCCCGCCCCCACTCACTTAGGCGAGGGGGCGGTAGCATTCGCGCGAGGGAGCTTTCGATGCGAGCCCCTCGGCCGATAGCAAAGACGCGCCCGCCCCCACTCACTTAGGCGAGGGGCGGTAGCATTCGCGCGAGGGAGCTTTCGGTGCGAGCCCCTCGGCCGATAGCAAAGACGCGCCCGCCCCCACTCACTTAGGCGAGGGGCGGTAGCATTCGCGCGAGGGAGCTTTCGGTGCGAGCCCCTCCGCCGATAGCAAAGACGCGCCCGCCCCCACTCACTTAGGCGAGGGGCGGTAGCATTCGCGCGAGGGAGCTTTCGGTGCGAGCCCCTCAGCCGATAGCAAAGACGCGCCCGCCCCCACTCACTTAGGCGAGGGGCGGTAGCATTCGCGCGAGGGAGCTTTCGGTGCGAGCCCCTCAGCCGAATAGCAAAGACGCGCCCGCCCCCACTCACTTAGGCGAGGGGCGGTAGCATTCGCGCGAGGGAGCTTTCGGTGCGAGCCCCTCAGCCGATAGCAAAGACGCGCCCGCCCCCACTCACTTAGGCGAGGGGCGGTAGCATTCGCGCGAGGGAGCTTCGGTGCGAGCCCCTCAGCCGATAGCAAAGACGCGCCCGCCCCCACTCACTTAGGCGAGGGGCGGTAGCATTCGCGCGAGGGAGCTTTCGGTGCGAGCCCCTCAGCCGATAGCAAAGACGCGCCCGCCCCCACTCACTTAGGCGAGGGGCGGTAGCATTCGCGCGAGGGAGCTTTCGGTGCGAGCCCCTCGGCCGATAGCAAAGACGCGCCCGCCCCCACTCACTTAGGCGAGGGGCGGTAGCATTCGCGCGAGGGAGCTTTCGGTGCGAGCCCCTCAGCCGATAGCAAAGACGCGCCCGCCCCCACTCACTTAGGCGAGGGGCGGTAGCATTCGCGCGAGGGAGCTTTCGGTGCGAGCCCCTCAGCCGATAGCAAAGACGCGCCCGCCCCCACTCACTTAGGCGAGGGGCGGTAGCATTCGCGCGAGGGAGCTTTCGGTGCGAGCCCCTCAGCCGATAGCAAAGACGCGCCCGCCCCCACTCACTTAGGCGAGGGGCGGTAGCATTCGCGCGAGGGAGCTTTCGGTGCGAGCCCCTCAGCCGATAGCAAAGACGCGCCCGCCCCCACTCACTTAGGCGAGGGGCGGTAGCATTCGCGCGAGGGAGCTTTCGGTGCGAGCCCCTCAGCCGATAGCAAAGACGCGCCCCGCCCCCACTCACTTAGGCGAGGGGCGGTAGCATTCGCGCGAGGGAGCTTTCGGTGCGAGCCCCTCAGCCGATAGCAAAGACGCGCCCGCCCCCACTCACTTAGGCGAGGGGCGGTAGCATTCGCGCGAGGGAGCTTTCGGTGCGAGCCCCTCAGCCGATAGCAAAGACGCGCCCGCCCCCACTCACTTAGGCGAGGGGCGGTAGCATTCGCGCGAGGGAGCTTTCGGTGCGAGCCCCTCAGCCGATAGCAAAGACGCGCCCGCCCCCACTCACTTAGGCGAGGGGCGGTAGCATTCGCGCGAGGGAGCTTTCGGTGCGAGCCCCTCGGCCGATAGCAAAGACGCGCCCGCCCCCACTCACTTAGGCGAGGGCGGTAGCATTCGCGCGAGGGAGCTTTCGGTGCGAAGCCCCTCGGCCGATAGCAAAGACGCGCCCGCCCCCACTCACTTAGGCGAGGGGCGGTAGCATTCGCGCGAGGGAGCTTTCGGTGCGAGCCCCTCCGCCGATAGCAAAGACGCGCCCGCCCCCACTCACTTAGGCGAGGGGCGGTAGCATTCGCGCGAGGGAGCTTTCGGTGCGAGCCCCTCAGCCGATAGCAAAGACGCGCCCGCCCCCACTCACTTAGGCGAGGGGCGGTAGCATTCGCGCGAGGGAGCTTTCGGTGCGAGCCCCTCCGCCGATAGCAAAGACGCGCCCGCCCCCACTCACTTAGGCGAGGGGCGGTAGCATTCGCGCGAGGGAGCTTTCGGTGCGAGCCCCTCAGCCGATAGCAAACACGCGCCCGCCCCCACTCACTTAGGCGAGGGGCGGTAGCATTCGCGCGAGGGAGCTTTCGGTGCGAGCCCCTCAGCCGATAGCAAAGACGCGCCCGCCCCCACTCACTTAGGCGAGGGGCGGTAGCATTCGCGCGAGGGAGCTTTCGGTGCGAGCCCCTCGGCCGATAGCAAAGACGCGCCCGCCCCCACTCACTTAGGCGAGGGGCGGTAGCATTCGCGCGAGGGAGCTTTCGATGCGAGCCCCTCTGCCGATAGCAAAGACGCGCCCGCCCCCACTCACTTAGGCGAGGGGCGGTAGCATTCGCGCGAGGGAGCTTTCGGTGCGAGCCCCTCAGCCGATAGCAAAGACGCGCCCGCCCCACTCACTTAGGGGAGGGGCGGTAGCATTCGCGCGAGGGAGCTTTCGGTGCGAGCCCCTCAGCCGATAGCAAAGACGCGCCCGCCCCCACTCACTTAGGCGAGGGGCGGTAGCATTCACGCGAGGGAGCTTTCGGTGCGAGCCCCTCAGCCGATAGCAAAGACGCGCCCGCCCCCACTCACTTAGGCGAGGGGCGGTAGCATTCGCGCGAGGGAGCTTTCGGTGCGAGCCCCTCAGCCGATAGCAAAGACGCGCCCGCCCCCACTCACTTAGGCGAGGGGCGGTAGCATTCGCGCGAGGGAGCTTTCGGTGCGAGCCCCTCAGCCGATAGCAAAGACGCGCCCGCCCCCACTCACTTAGGTGAGGGGCGGTAGCATTCGCGCGAGGGAGCTTTCGGTGCGAGCCCCTCAGCCAATAGCAAAGACGCGCCCGCCCCCACTCACTTAGGCGAGGGGCGGTAGCATTCCCGCGAGGGAGCTTTCGGTGCGAGCTCCTCAGCCGATAGCAAAGACGCGCCCGCCCCCACTCACTTAGGCGAGGGGCGGTAGCATTCGCGCGAGGGAGCTTTCGGTGCGAGCCCCTCAGCCGATAGCAAAGACGCGCCCGCCCCCACTCACTTAGGCGAGGGGCGGTAGCATTCGCGCGAGGGAGCTTTCGGTGCGAGCCCCTCGGCCGATAGCAAAGACGCGCCCGCCCCCACTCACTTAGGCGAGGGGCGGTAGCATTCGCGCGAGGGAGCTTTCGGTGCGAGCCCCTCCGCCGATAGCAAAGACGCGCCCGCCCCCACTCACTTAGGCGAGGGGCGGTAGCATTCGCGCGAGGGAGCTTTCGGTGCGAGCCCCTCGGCCGATAGCAAAGACGCGCCCGCCCCCACTCACTTAGGCGAGGGGCGGTAGCATTCGCGCGAGGGAGCTTTCGGTGCGAGCCCCTCGGCCGATAGCAAAGACGCGCCCGCCCCCACTCACTTAGGCGAGGGGCGGTAGCATTCGCGCGAGGGAGCTTTCGGTGCGAGCCCCTCCGCCGATAGCAAAGACGCGCCCGCCCCCACTCACTTAGGTGAGGGGCGGTAGCATTCGCGCGAGGGAGCTTGCTATATCTGCGAAATTGCTCATATTGCCGTCCAGCCGTATGCATGGCTTGGTTCATCTCCTATCTTTGGTTTGAGATGAAGGTGCCGCTCGACGGAACTGCCCCCTACAGTTACCGGATTGGTGACGATAGGTGGACGCGATGCCGATGACACGATCATAAAAGCGAAAGTGTAGCTCCTGATGCTTCCTACTCGCATTTTCGATAATGAGCTGACTACTTGGAACTAACATTTTGAAGAGCCTCGGTAGTTTAGGATGGATGGGAGGCTTGCACTTTGTTGCCTATTTATACTGCCTTGTCCATGGTACAGGACGGCCGCATTTACTCACCTGGTTGTATTTGTGATCACTTGGTAGGTGAAAGGTTAATACAACATTTACGTTTTAGCGGCTGTAAATGCTTGCCAGCTGTCGTTTGTTTTGCCCTACTAGGGCTGATGGGCTTGGCCTCCGCTACCATTCTCCCCTTTCGGTGATGGGGGGCTGGTTGTGCATAGCCCACAAGCTTTCGTTCGGCCCTCGTTTTGTTGGAGGGTCGGTTTGCTCGTGGCCCGCAGGCCTTCGTTCCGCCCTCGCATTTTATCGGAGGGTCGGCTTTTTCATAGCCCGCAGGCTTTCGTTCCGCCCTCTCGTTTTGTCGGAGGGTCGGATTTCACATAGCCCGCAGGCTTTCATTCCGCCCTCTCGTTTTGTCGGAGGGTCGGATTTCACATAGCCCGCAGGCTTTCGTTCCGCCCTCTCGTTTTGTCGGAGGGTCGGATTTCACACATAGCCCGCAGGCTTTCGTTCCGCCCTCTCGTTTTGTCGGAGGGTCGGATTTCACATAGCCCGCAGGCTTTCGTTCCGCCCTCTCGTTTTGTCGGAGGGTCGGATTTCACATAGCCCGCAGGCTTTCGTTCCGCCCTCTCGTTTTGTCGGAGGGTCGGATTTCACATAGCCCGCAGGCTTTCGTTCCGCCCTCTCGTTTTGTCGGAGGGTCGGATTTCACATAGCCCGCAGGCTTTCGTTCCGCCCTCTCGTTTTGTCGGAGGGTCGGATTTCACATAGCCCGCAGGCTTTCGTTCCGCCCTCTCGTTTTGTCGGAGGGTCGGGTTTCACATAGCCCGCAGGCTTTCGTTCCGCCCTCTCGTTTTGTCGGAGGGTCGGATTTCACATAGCCCGCAGGCTTTCGTTCCGCCCTCTCGTTTTGTCGGAGGGTCGGATTTCACATAGCCCGCAGGCTTTCGTTCCGCCCTCTCGTTTTGTCGGAGGGTCGGATTTCACATAGCCCGCAGGCTTTCGTTCCGCCCTCTCGTTTTGTCGGAGGGTCGGGTTTCACATAGCCCGCAGGCTTTCGAGATTGTCGTTGGATGGAAGGGGTCTCTTTTGCCCTACCTCCTCGACATTCTCTTTTTATCACATTTTGTTGACGAATGTCTCAACCTTAAGCTTGGTTGATTTCGTCTTCTGCCGAGTTACGTGACGTTTTTTTTTTTTTTTTTTTTTTGGGAACTACGGCTACTTTAGCAATGTGGCGGTTACCTTGCGCTGCAGCCTTTGCTAATTCGTCTGCCTCTACGTTTTCGGCCCTAGGAATATGACGTAAGGTGAAACCCGTGAAATACTTCTCCATTCTTCTGATTGCAGCCAGATATTTGGCTCGTTCTGGTTCTCTTGCTGTGAAATCCTTTTCGACGTGACCAACAACGACTTGGGAATCCGACTTGACTACGCATCTTCTCGCTCTGATTGCACGGAGCTTTCGTGATCCCAATAGCACGGCTTCATATTCGGCTGTGTTGTTGGTCGTGAGGAATTGCAATCTTGCGGCGAATCTTACCTTCGGTCCTCTTGGTGGCGTAAGGATCGCTGAGATTCCGGCTCCTGCCATTCCCCATGCGCCGTCACAATTCACAATCCACACGGGTTCCTCGAATTCGAGTGTTGTGTCGAAAGCGGCGGGAGTCCAATCTGCTATGAAATCCGCCAACGCTTGCGACTTGATTGCGGATCGGTGCTGGTAATCGATCACATATTCGTTGAGCTCTGCCGCCCACTTGCCAATTCGGCCAATAGCTTCGTTGTTGCGGAACAAGGCTTCCAATGGCTGAGCCGATAGGACTATGATGTGGTGAGACTGAAAGTAGTGCTTTAGCTTTCTAGAAGCCATTACCACCGTATATGCTATCTTCTCTAGTTCTGAGTAGTTTAGTTTTGCACCCGAAAGGGCCTCGGAAACTGCACTTACGGTGGTATGAGATGCTGCGAGATACACTAAGAAGCCAGTCTTCCTGTCAACTTTTGCGCTTGCTTTCGGTTTGAGGGTGGTTGCATATTGATGATTGCCGCTATCTTGTCAGGGTTGGCTTCAATTCCCCTTGCTGATACTAGACAACCCAGGAGCTTGCCTTTCTTGATGCCGAAAATACACTTGTCAGGGTTGAGCTTCAGACCGCTCTTTCGGAGATTGCTGAAAGTCTCGAGCAAGTCCGCTAGATGATCTTCCTGTCTATCGCTCTTGACCACTATATCGTCGACGTAAGCCAACAAGTTTTTCTTTTGCTTTTGGCTTTCGAACACTTTGTCGGTCATCCTTGAGAAAGTAGGGCCTGCATTCCGCAGCCCTTCCGGCATTCGCCGATAGCAGTATGTACCTGTAGGAGTGATGAAACTGGTTTTCTCCTCATCGTCAGGATGAAGCCAAATCTGGTGATAGCATTCGCCATTTTCCGTTCTTCTTTTTCACCAAGACGACATTCGCCAGCCATTCGGGATACTGGACTGGTCGGATTACTCCCGCATCGAGTAATCTTTGTACTTCGGCTTTCGCGGCGTCTGCCCTTTCGTTTGACATTTTTCTCAGTTTTTGCTTTCTGGGCTTAGCACCGCTTGCGATGTTCAAACTGCGTTGGGCGAGATCTCTGCTAACGCCTTGCAAGTCGCTTGCTGATCAAGCGAAAATGTCATCATTGCTCGCAAGGGAGGATGCCAAAGCGTTCCTTTCTTCTTCCGGCATGCTTGACCCAATATGCACGGCTCTTTCGGGCCTGGAGGCCGCAAGCGAGATTCTTATCGTTTCTTCGGCTGCCCCAACCTTGCATTCCGACGTGTTGACGATAGCGTGCTCTTCGGTGGTTGTTTGCATTTCGTCTTTGTTTGCCACCTCATTGATAAGGCTGTAGCCTGGGGTTGGTTTCCCCTCAATCCTTCTGGAAGCTTGCTGATCTCCATGTACGGCGATGATGCCGAAAGGGGATGGCATCTTCATGCATAGGTAGCTTTGCTTAATGACGACGTCAAACCTATTGGTGAAGCCTCTGCCGAAAATGGCAGTGTAGGGATAGTCCATGTTTACTATGTCGAATGTCAGTGTTTCGGTGCGGACTCTTTCTCCTTCGGCGAAAGATACAGGGACTTGCTTTTTGCCGATAGCGTCAATTTTCCTTCCTCCGAACCCATACAGTGAGTTGCCGGCGGGGTCCAGACTGCGCCTGTCGAATCCCATTGCTTCGAAAGCTTTGACGAATAAGATGTCAGCTGAGCTTCCGGTGTCAATCAGAATATTGTGCAAGGTAAAACCGGCAACATTGGTCGTGGCGACGAAAGCGTCACAATGCGGGTAGTCGCGGACTTTGAAATCGGACTCGTCAAAACATATCGGCGCTAGCGACCAAGCTGGCCTGTTCAGTGGAAGCCTTGGTGATACCGTCTGGACCCTTCGATGGTAGTCCTTCCTCGCCCTTTTACTTTCGTGCTCCAAGTTGGATCCGCCCGTGATAGCGAAAATGTGCCCTCTTGACGGAAGGATGTAGTTGATTGCGCTAGTTTCATTTTCCATCTCCTGCACCTGCTGGAAACCCGGCTGTGCTTGCTGCCCCTGAGGCTGGGTCTGAACCGAAAGCGCTGGCTGCGGCGTTGGCTGACGCTGGTAGCGCATAGGTGACGAAACTGCCACCGACTGTGGTGTGAAGACCGGAGGCTGGTAACTCTGATACGCCGGATTGTACCAACGCAAATTTGGGGGATGCGTGTACTGCGGGGGATGCATAGGCGTGCTCGCGTAATTGCTGCATGCTACCGCCACAGCTGCCGGGTCTTGCAAATTGTGGAAAACGTGTTTGGAGCTTTCGGCAGAGGCTGAAGCTTGATCCTTGTGTTTCAGCTCTTTCGCCATCTTGCTGTATTTGCAGTCCCGAGTGGTGTGGCCGAAATTGCCGTCATAGATGATGCAATATGGTGGCCTGGGTCCTCTTCCGCGGCCTCTACCGTCTCGGCCGCCGCGTCCTGTCCTTCCACCACGTCCTCCGCGGAAAGGTTGATCGAACCCTGTTTGGGGCTGAAAGTCAGCCATTTGGGGCCTCTCCGTACCTGCTGCTGATTGTGCTTGTTCTTCCTGCAGATTGTTGATTGACCGAAAGGGCCTAACAATTCTTTGATTTGGCACGGGCGGTGGTCGACTTGCTTTCGTCGCTTGCCTCTGCATCATTCGGGCAGCCTTGCGTCGCCGAAAGTCGTCATCCGACCTCGCGTACGCATTCATCACATCAAACAATTCCTTAACATCTTTCGGCGGCTCCCTGGACAGATGAGCGGCGCATTGACCAGTCCCCAAGCCTTCGATGGCTGCTGCTATCACCGCGGCTTCCGGCACATTCGGAGCTTGAGCTTTCAGCTGGATGAAACGCTTGAGGTACTCCGAAAGTGGCTCGTCGTCTTGCTGGGTGCAATTCATGAGGTCCCGCGTGGTCTTGACGTCCGGTCGGAATCCTTGGAAGGTGGCCAGCAGCTCGGCTTTCAGCTGTGCCCATGAATAGATGGACAGTGGCCTGAGAGTGGTGTACCAATCGTGGGCCACGTCTTCGACCGCCAAGATGAGAGATTTTGCTAGAGCCTGATTGTCCCCGCCTGCCGAAAAGACAGCTGTCTCATAGCTTGCCAAGAACTTGCGCGGGTTCGCTTTACCGTCGAAAGTCGGAATACGAGGCTTGTAATTGAGTGGCCACGGATGAGCCTGCAACTCCCTCGAGGGTGGAGAGGTTTCGTCGATGGCGTTGCCGAAAGCCGGTGGTTGCTCTCGCCTTGGTATGAATATATCTTCTTGTGCTGTCGGGTTGGGGTCCGCCCCGGCTCTTCGCAGTTCCTGAATTTCCTTCTCGAGTTGCCTCCTGTGCGCCTCAGCTCGCCGAATGGCGTTGCGAGTCTCGTCTTCTCTTGCTTTCGCCGCCAACTGCTGCTGCAGCTGGTCTCTTTGCAACAACAGCCTCTCGATTTCGTCTTGCTGCTGTGCCAACGTCTTGATTGCTTGGGCGTGCCTTGTGATTTCGTCAGCATCATCATCCTCTTCGCCGAATTCGTCCTCGACAAGCCCTTCCGGTGTTCCCTCTCTGCCGAAAGTACGCTGATCCTGGGGTTGTACATTCTGGCTCGTCGACGCTCCCGGCGGCGGCTGCGCTTCTATCGACAGGGCGCCGCCGAAAGGTGGCGGCTCTGCAACTGTGTTTGGTGGAACCTGGCTAGCTGGGACCGAAGCCGCGATGGTGCCGAAAGCATCCTTCCTCGCGGCGATAGCCTCCAGATTGTCGACCGCTTTCGGCGCTTTCCTTGGTGGCATGGTAAGCTCGGGCGACAACCACGGTGGGCGCCAATGTTGTTTCGGGGACCGAGATCCCGAAACAGCGGGTTGTCGCACGAACGAAAGCCCAAAGCGAAAGCGGAAACCGAACGGTAAAACGGGAAAATAGATGAAGTGAACAGTGTTCCTCCTCCCCTCTCTTTGGGAGTACCGGAGCCTTTTATATTGATCTCAGACCGGTTAAAAGTACAAAAATGCCCTTCCAACCACTCTGCCTTAATTACAAAAAGGCCCTCTCCTAATCTACCTTGCGGCTTCTCTGGCTCTCCGGGCCCGAAGGGCATCACCGTAAATACACGCGGGAGCGAGGCGGTCTGCGCGCCCGTCCGTCAGACCTGTGGGCCCCCTCCATGTCATGATCCGGAGAACCCTGCGGTAAGGAAGCACACGGCCATGGCCAAAAGGAATAATCGAAAACCTGTTGTTGACATTCGGCTTTCGCTCGAAAGCCCGATCGGCGCGAAGGCACGCCGTTGACATTCGGCTTTCACACGAAAGCCCGACCAGCGCGAAGGCACGCCGTTGACATTCGGCTTTCGCTCGAAAGCCTGACCGGCGTGAAGGCACGCCGTTGACATTCGGCTTTCGCTTGAAAGCCCGACCGGCGCGAAGGCACGCCGTTGACATTCGGCTTTCGCTCGAAAGCCTGACCGGCGTGAAGGCATGCCGTTGACATTCGGCTTTCGCTTGAAAGCCCGACCGGCGCGAAGGCACGCCGTTGACATTCGGCTTTCACACGAAAGCCCGACCGGCGCGAAGGCACGCCGTTGACATTCGGCTTTCGCTCGAAAGCCTGACCGGCGTGAAGGCACGCCGTTGACATTCGGCTTTCGCTTGAAAGCCCGACCGGCGCGAAGGCACGCCGTTGACATTCGGCTTTCGCTCGAAAGCCTGACCGGCGTGAAGGCACGCCGTTGACATTCGGCTTTTGCTCGAAAGCCCGACCAGCGCGAAGGCCCTGAAGCCCGCCTTGTTTTCGCGCGAAAGGCGGGCCCGTGAAGCCGCCTGCCTTCGGATTTGACCCTCGCGATCTTGACGCTTTCGGTTCTGATGGTGAAAACCTTACCAGGCGAAAACGGGTAGCTCACGTCCGGGCTACCGCCCCAACACGCATGATACAATCTAATTATAAGAAGCTAAAAGCATGCATATATTTGAACAGATCTATAAGAGCTCATTACTCGTGTAAGCTTAACCAAAATCGGCAAACCAGCCGAATTGGGGTCCATGAAGAAGGAACATACAAGCAAGCACGATCGGACTGATCTAAAACCTACATCTGCCGCACGACACCTAGTTTTATCAAAGCATAAACGTGATTGACATGCATGAACCCACAACATGTAACAACCTAGATTGAAAACTGATCCGGCCATCATGATCTTATGATTAGCAAAGCACAAGCAAACTTGTTTAACAAGGCCGAATAGAGATCAATCTAGATTGGGCAAAAGAGTGTTACAAGAATTAAATAAATAAAACATATAACACATGATAACTTAATGAATCTATCAGATCTGCCAAATCCAATAGAGCCGATAACTATTTTTACTCATGTCTTAATCCGCCGCACGATACAAGGCACAAGCAAAAACTTCCCATCATAAGCTTAAATCCGCCGCATGATACTAAGCTTAACATACGAGACTACTTGCATCATATGTAAATCCACCGCATGATACTAGACATGATAACAAGATTGCCGGGACTTACGGAGGTCGACGGATCGATGATTCCTCTCGAAGAACTCGACGACTCGACTAAGGACTCGAAGGTGGCACGGGGCCGGTTTGTATTGATATGGTTGTGAACAATTTTACAATGGTCGAGGGTTTATATTTATACCCTGGACGAAATACGAGTCCTAGACGATTACGATTTATAATAATAAAATATGGAAAGATACAAAATCTATTCCTAATCTTCTCGGCATCTTTCATTGCCACATGCCTTCTCATGCAAGCCGGCTTCATCTGCAACATCCATCTCCCGAATGGAACCCCCTTTCTGCAAGATACCCGACCTCACAGGCATTCATCGAAACCCTGAGGACCAAATAGCCGTCTGATTGCTTGCCGAATCCTTTCCTCTCTGCTGGCCGGGCCCACTTGTCATATCTTCGTGCGTGCGAAAATCTGGTGTTAACACATGCCCCCAAATTTTGGGATAAATATTTATTCCAAAATTCCTTTTTTCTTGTGCACCAACGTGGAACCTCCAGAAGCATCCACCTTCACACGCCATAATTGCCGCACTTGTCGACTCATCTCCCGATGCACCTTCGGGATCCTTTAAAGTCCCCTTTTACTCTGTTTCAGCTTGTGTATTCTGAACTCCCCTGCTTCAATCTCAAAACCAGAAAACCCTCTTCTCCAATCTAGAGGATGTCTTCTGTAGGGAGTCGCCACAGCTCCGAGCTTGGTGCTTCTAGCACCTCTAAGAGGAGGTTGCTCTCTTCTTCTTTTTCTTTTGTTTCAAAATGAAGCAGCCGTTCTTACTTTATCACTTCCATTAGGAGAACCGGTGACGACTTCCCTGAAGTTCTGACTCAGAAGATCGCAGATCTCCAACTTGATCTGGAAAGGAAAGATTGGGAGATTACCCGAATCTCTCGAGAGCGCGACGTCATTCGGGAACAGGCCGCTGGTAAGCATCTTTTCATCGTTTCTTTCCTTATTCTCCCTGCTTTTACTGACTCTTCCTCTTTTAGCTCTGGAGACCAAGCTTCATTCTCTCGAGGCCGCTGTCGCTAACCTTGCCGTCACGGCCAATGTACCGAGTTCGACAGCCCTGAGGCGGGTTAACGAGGTCAATCGAGTCCTGCCCGACATTTCCCGAGCTGGTATGGGATACGGCGCAACGCTCGCCTTCAACGCTGTACGGATCCATTCTGGCGCTGACTACCGCAACTTTGACGCCTGCGAGCGAGGGCTAGAATACAGGGTGGCATACTTTGTTGATGATATGAAAGAAGCTGGAGCAGATCTGGCTGATTCTTTTGACTTTGATCTCCCGATTAGGAATAGGATAGAGTGGACGAACTGATTCTTCATTGTAATCTGTTCCCCCCTTTTTGTAAATAAGAAGTTCTTCTTGTTCGCCCTTTGGAGATCAGCCTGTGATTGATCCTTTGAGATCAATATGTGCTCTGTTTTGCGTATTAATCACTGACCTCTATTTTCGCTTTACCTCAACGGCGATGTACATTACATCGGCTATCGCTGATAACTATGCTGATTATTCCCATCCTGCAAGTAACTATTCATCACCAAAGTTTTCAGCCTTTTTCTCGATCTCTTGACCCATGACGACATTAGGATAAAATTTCTCATGGGACTCTTCCGCTTTTAGCTTTCTGTCCCTAGTGTCAATCGGTAACATGAGTCCCCAATCAGCCTAAGCTGAACAATTCTTAACCGAACCCTATCGGTTTCCCGATTCTAGGGTCATGACCTCCTCTAGTCATCAATAATTCGGCCTCGCCCAATAACGGCCCACAAACTGCAAAATATCTCGCTCTTATGCTTGATTCCCAGTGTGCAAGTCATGGTCCTATAAATATAACCCTAGACAGGCCATCGTCCTTCACTCCAACCAAACAGTTTGACTTGCCAAATTTCTACCTCTCAGCTTTAGCTCAAACCAGAGACAAAATCCTTCGCCTGTGCTTCCATCAATGGCAGGCAAAAGCAACCACAGCAGGCATCCTACTGGAGATGAAGCAGGAAGAAGCCGATCATCGACCCACTGGCACTATGGGTAAAAAACTGATTTCTTGCCCCCTTGCAGTAACTTTCCTTGTTCATCTATTCCTGATATGCTGTCCATTTCAATTTTAGGGTGGAATCTTCTTCCAACCAAGCTTGGGTTCTTCCTCTAGAAACGGTAGCTCTAAAAAACTTCTTTCAATCTTTTCCTAAGCTACTAGATTATGAGTTTGATGATTCACTCTAGCAGACCCGCTTAGATGCTCTTCGGTACCGCGAAGAAAGGGATAAAACCCAGAAAGATGCATCCAAGAAGCATGACATTGAGGAAGCTAAATGGGCAAACCAACGGAAGCAACTCTGTAGTATAATCACAGGTTAGCAGAATCTTGGTTCTTCTCTTTCTCCTGACCGAGTTTGCCTCCTCCTAATATACCCTTTCTCCTTGTCAACCTTGTTTGCAGAGAATGACCGCCTGAAAGCAGTAGCGAACAGAGTTGCCCTCAAGGTGAATGCTCGTGGGAATTCAGCTGAAGCTCGTCTTGACGTCGTGGATGGCCGCATAGATCAGGCCGTCATCCAAGGTGTGCATGTTGGGGTTTCCTTCGGGTTAGCGGCAATGAGCTCTTGGACCAAAGAAGATTACTCCCTCCTACCAGTTGGCTTCACAAGCGGGGATCCGGATGAATTTGAAGACCTTGAGATCTATGACAACCATGCTACTGCCATTGCTGAGATCATTGATCCGCAATCCATTGTAAACAAATTATTTCAAGGGTAGTTTGTATTAGGATGGATCTATGAATGAGGCTTGCAATATATGAAACTTGTTCTCCTCTATATCATGCTTATTTGCATCTTTCGATCCCTCAGTGACCTTCTCTATTCGCAACATTTCTTCAGAAGAATGTTTGCCGAATGTATGATGTCATCTTAGCCGACCAAATCTCATTCTTGACATGTCATGTCACTCGGCATCGCACTTACTGCGCTTCATCTTTCTCTTCTTCCAATAAACCTACGAACTCGGAAAATGCTGTGGTCACTAGGGTCATAAATATCCTTGTACTAAAGGCGATATAAATAATATCGGCTATAACTCGAATTTCTTGGAACATTTTTTCTACTAAAGGCGATGCTTTACATCAGCTGTATATAAATATTTCTTAGTTTACACAATCTCTACACATTCGGCTTTTAACAAGCAATGCCGAAGCTTAGTCCACGAGTGACGCGTATATGATCAAAACTTCTTTACAGCCGAATACCCCCCTCTGGGTCTAACATTTTCGGCTAAAGCTTAGCTGCTACTTATCTTTTCCTTCAAACTTAAAATAAAGGCCGATCCTACTATAAGGCTATCGGCCGCCACGTACAACTTGAAATGATCACCAAGCTGTGAAAACGCCTTCATATATCTTTTAACCCCATCAAAAATCTTCAGCTGTACGTCACCCTGTACAAATCCCTTCTGATCCTTCTTGAGCTCTGGCAATGGGGAAATAAACTGAATCCTCAAAAAGTTCAACAACTTTAAAACACACTCGAGACCCAAACTTGTCTATATTGATCCCACTTCGGCTTCATCATCAACACTTTATTCCTTGTCAGCCGACATGAAACTTGGTCTTAATTCCTCTCCATTACCACCAGCTAGTCTATTTATTCAAAAATTGCTCTGAGAGCCGATTGTTTGAATCGGCTGTTGGTCCTCATCGAAAACGTTCACAGGACCTGCTTCTCAAGCTCTTCCAGAGAAACACTCAACACCATCATATTCCCAGTAGATGGGCTCTGCATTAGCAATACTCACCGAATCATCAGCATGGACAATTTCGATGTCATTTCCGATCCACTGGATGAGGAACTGATGCATAGTTGATGGCACACAGCAGTTTGCATGTATCCAATCTCTTCCTAATAGCAAACTGTATGCCCCCTTGCCATCAATGACGAAGAAAGTAGTAATCAAGGTCTTGGATCCGATCATCAATTCAATATGAACTGCCCCCCGAGTATCAGAAGAATTGCCAGCAAAGTCTCTCAACACCATGTTGGTCTTCAATAAGTCTTCACTTGCCATCCCAAGTTTTCTGAAGGTGGTGTATAGCATGATATTTATGGCAACCCCTCCATCAATGAACATCTTAGTCAATGGCTTGCCATTAACATAGCCTCTTATATACAATGGCTTTCGGTGTCGATGCTTAGCTGGTTTGTCGAATACTGCACTTTGAGCCAAGACAAGATGAGCCAACAACTCTTGGAATTCATCTTCATCAAAATCTGAATACACCTCATCTTGGACATCCTGTTCTTTGGGAGCTATAAATTCTGATGAAAGAAAAAAAGCCATGCATGCGCCAGCCGAACGATCACCCCCATCTGGCTTCTCTTTGGGGCGCCAAACTCGCTTTGTCTTGGCACTTGCTTGCTCTAACTCTCTGTTTCTTAGACGCTGCACCCTTCTTTTCTGGCTTCTTCTCAATCCTGGTGGACACCACTGTCCTCTCTGCCAGACATACTCGCAGTATCCCTCTTCTTCAGTGCGAGCCCAACTTCGATCGACAAATCCTCTTCCCTGCCGATCTTCGGAGTTGTTTATTTTTAAGCACCGATTGTCCTTAGGGATTCATGCCCCAATCCTTTCATGGACAGAACGGCGGTTGACTCGAGACTGCCTATACTCGGAGTACTGATTACTGCACTCAGGGTAGTTGTTCTTAACAGGCAGCTTCAAGCCTTCGTTCCAACAATACTGGAAGAACGAGCATTCCCAATGAGACTGTTCTTGCTCCCTTGTATCTTCTCGTTCTTCTCGGTACATCTCTTCTTCGTACCTTCGTTGCTTCTTCAGGAACTTCTGTTCTTCGCAAAATCTCTGCTTCTGGTACCGTTACTGTTCCTGACGCCATTTATTCAACAGAATACGCGTCGTGACCCTGGGTCTGGAAGTTTCACCCGTCTCAGTTCGGCTATTTTGGAACCAAACCCTTTGTTGAAGCTCTCTATTTGTAATCTGCCGATCAGGGTCAACGGCACCAGCTTCTCTCGCTCTATCAGAGGTTAATACTTTCATTTTTCTCTTACCCCTGGGATCAGCTGCATTGACCATATTAACAGAGAAGGTTACAGTATTCTGCCCAAAAGGACTACCATCCACTTTTATCTTTCCATCAAACCTCAGGTGTCCGTCCTGGATAGCTTTCTGAATCCGAACTCTGAACACTCGTTTATGGAGTGGGATTTGGTATTGTGGAAACCACAATATTTCTTATCTTTCACCCCTTCAGGATGTAGCATAGGATGACCTTCCGGCAACTTGATGCGTCCTTCCTTCAACAAGTACTCAAATAATTTATCTGACTTAGAAACATCAAAGTCATAAGTACCTTTTTGTTGCCTCAGCCATCGCTGGTTGACTTGAGTCGGCTCTTTAGCCCAGACTATCTCGGCTGTAGCTAATTCATCTTCATCATCATATTCAGTTGCTTCCTCTAGGAAAGCCTGATACATTTCAGCAGCCACATCTCCTTTCTGAAATTGATTATTCCTTCTGAATCCTTGGGCTTGACTAATCATCGTTGTCAACCTTTGTGATAACTGCCCGAGGTCATCAAATTCCATGCCGAACAGCTTCTCCTTGATACTCGGCAACATACCAGCTATGGCTATCCCCGGTAATTGATCATCTGGTATATTCAAGGAATAGCAAAGGTTTTTGGTCTCCCTAAACCGGCGCAGATATTCTTGCGGTGTCTCATTAAGTTTCATCCTCAAACTCATGGGGTCGACCAACTTCTTCTCATTGGTACCCGTAAAGAAATATGAGTGGAATTTCTGTTCCAATTCTGCCCATGTATTGATAGAATTTGCTGGCAAAGAAACGAACCATGAGAAGGTTGGCCCTGTTAATGACAATGGGAAGTACCGAATCCTCCAAGCTTCATCTGCCGATTCTTCTCCGAGCTGCATCAAGTAATGGCTGATATGCTCCCTAGTACTGGTATCGTCTTGGCCCGAAAACTTAGTAAGATCAGTGGGTGGCTTCACCCTTGGAGGAAGTGCCACTCGATTGTACCATTTTGGGTAAGGAGACTTGTATGTGTAAGTTTGATTCTTAGGTTTTAGGCCGAATTGATTTTGCATCATATCAGCCATCTTATGCATGATGAGGTCAACATTCGAATTAGGAGCTGCTTGTGCTTGCCCCCCAGGATGTAGTCCTGCTGAACTCTTGTAGCCTGGATTTGGAAGAGCATTAATTGAGCTATAATCGATGAACTCATGATATCCATCTCCAAACATATTCCTCTGTATCCTGTTTGCTGCAGGAGACACTCTATAAGCGGATTGCGGGACACTCCCTGTTGTATCGAACGCGAGCTGGCCATAGGTCGCGGGTGGCTGTTGTGTCTCATGAGGAACCACCCCCCTGTGCTTGTACCAGCTCCACTGTCTTCGGCAATCCTTCGGCGTTGAGGTACTTGAAACAACAACAGTCCCTGCATCAGACCAACAGCTTCTTCAAAGCATTTATCCACGGCTGGACTAAAAGTATTGGCCATGATAGCACGAAAAGTGTTCAAGAAAGCCGACTGATGATTGGTCAGGGCTTCTGATACAACCTTATGCATTATTTCAGTCATCTTTCGAATAGCTTCCTCTTCATTAGAGATATCAGGTTGGTGGTGAGGATGAATCTTTGGGAACGGTTGCTTCTGGATGACCTTGCCGCTCTTGTTCTTTGAAAAAGTCATCAGGCACTTGTGCTGAAGTTCATCACAAGTCTCTTGTACTAAAATCTTTAATTCCGGCGGCAATTCATCTATGGTCACATCCAGATGCTGATCATCGTTGATCTCAGGCATCTTGAAGCAGAGAGTCTTGTCCCACCGGGCGTGCCAAAAAGTGTGTTGACGCAAAACGTGACACCTCGCGCCAAGGCACACAGCAAGCCGAACGAGGCTAGCTTCAATCAGGTGCCCGGAGTGTGTTGAATCTAGAGACGTGCTAGTCGGTTTGACCTGAAAACCAACAAGGGATAAAAATGTGAGAATACCTCTGGAACATGTCGGGTGAGACCAGACAGTTCCATATGTACGGCTTTGGAAGCCAATCACGACGGCACATATCTATAGAAGCAGTCTGCCAAAGCATGTGTATAAAGCCATTCGGCAAGTATGAGAACAGAGTATGTGAAGCATATTAACTGCCGAATGCATATATAAAGAAAGACATGCTTGAACGAATTAAAGATATTATAACAGGTAACTTGCAAAGATAGATCTATTCAAATAACACATGCATAGGCTACTTCAACTAATCTGCCACACGTTTAGTCTTCATAAACCCGTCAAGCAAAAACTCAAGCAAAGCTAATCCACCGCATGATACCACTTGCTATAAGTCTACGCCACTTCTTATAATTAGATTAATCCACCACATGATACAATCTAATTATAAGAAGCTAAAAGCATGCATATATTTCAACAGATCTATAAGAGCTCATTACTCGTGTAAGCTTAACCAAAATCAGCAAACCAGCCGAATTGGGGTCCATGTAAAAGGAACATACAAGCAAGCACGATCAGACTGATCTAAAACCAGCATCTGCCGCACTACACCTAGTTTTATCAAAGCATAAACGTGATTGACATGCATGAACCCACAACATGTAACAACCAAGATTGAAAACTGATCCGACCATCATGATCTTATGATTAGCAAAGCACAAGCAAACTTGTGAAACAAGGCCAAATAGAGATCAATCTAGATTGGGCAAAAGAGTGTTACAAGAATTAAATAAATAAAACATATAACACATGATAACTTAATGAATCTATCAGATCTGCCAAATCTAATAGAGCCGATAACTATTTTTACTCATGTCTTAATCCGCCGCACGATACAAGGCACAAGCAAAAACTTCCCATCATAAGCTTAAATCCGCCGCACGATACTAAGCTTAACATACGAGACTACTTGCATCATATCTATATCCACCGCATGATACTAGACATGATAACAAGGTTGCCGGGACTTACGGAGGTCGACGGATCGATGATTCCTCTTGAAGAACTCGACGACTCGACTAAGGACTCGAAGGTGGCACGGGGCCGGTTTGTATTGATATGGTTGTGAACAATTTTACAATGGTCGAGGGTTTATATTTATACCCTGGACAAAATACGAGTCCTAGACGATTACGATTTATAATAATAAAATATGGAAAGATACAAAATCTATTCCTAATCTTCTTGGCATCTTTCATTGCCACGTGCCTTCTCATGCAAGCCGGCTTCATCTGCAACATCCATCTCCCGAATGGAACCCCCTTTCTGCAAGATAGCCGACCGCACAGGCATTCATCGAAACCCTGAGGACCAAATAGCCGTCTGATTGCTTGTCGAATCCTTTCCTCTCTGCTGGCCGGGCCCACTTGTCATATCTTCGTGCGTGCAAAAATCTGGTGTTAACACTACCGTCATCACCAAAGTCTCCCTTGGCAACGGCACTAGTAATACTAGGGTATGTTATCAGAACACAAGAGATAAATCCGCAAGCGCACAGATTAGATACCCGCACTTCACCAGATGTGTAGACCCAGTTTTATATCGAACCCAAAGGGGATGTTTGTCTTAAGTCTATTGCTTAAACCCTGAGCACTAACAAAGATCGGAACACTAAAGATAAAGGGGATAACTAAGGTTACTCGCTCTAATCTCAGGAAGCTATGTGATTATTATTCTACTGTGGATTACGTTGGGAGACCACATCCAGAGTATGGCTATTCCCAAGTAATATACTCCTGCTAGCCCTATAGACGGGAGGTGGACTATGGAAGATTCAGCAGGCCTATAAGAGTCACACCCGCGAGCTACCACCGATCCAGAATATAGGGTACACTATGTAAGTAATCGAGTCTAAGCACCACGCTTACACGACGACGACTCCTCTAATTCTAGAACGACTAGATTAGAGTACCCTAATTAGAATTAGTACTCTAATTAGAGATGCAAGCCATAAGAATAATAAGAACAAGAACGCTTACTGATAATTAGAACATGATGACCGAAGAATATCCTGATCCAAGCTCTTGACGAACTTGAATCTGTAGGTACAAGTTGAAGAAGTAGATCCGACAGGCTGGAGCTCCTTCTAATCCTCCTCTAATACCTCTCTCTCTCTCTTCTAATTCTAATCTTTGGATAACTCTCTACAACTAGATGAACTAGAACTAGAACTAGAAGAACTAGAACTAGAAGAAGAACTAGAACTAGAACTAGATCTAAATCAACTAGAGAGATCTCTACTTCTACTTGAAGACCTAAAGTTGGGAGATCTCTACTTCTACTTGAAGACCTAAACTTGTATGTGTAGATGAACAATGAAGATGAAGATGGAGATGCCTCCCCAGGGGGGTCTGGGTCTGGTTTTACAGCCCCTCAGGATGAACCGCAGCCCTCGGATCAAACCGACCTTGAACAAGGGTTGAGATGCATCGAGGAGGTCGATTAGGGCACGCTCCACGAAGATGAGTCGAGGACTTTCCTGGCCCAGGCCGGACGGCCTGGGGGTGGGGCCGGCCGGCCCCACCTGGTGGCCACCCCGTCCCTCCTTCGATGTGGTGTCTTCTGGAACCTCCCTTGTCGCCCTAACGTGACTTGCCATCTGTTTGCGTGACTCATCGTATTGGAATAGGACTCTAGCTCTTTCCATCTGCTGGAAAACTCCCTGGAAGACAGTAATTCACCAAAGCTATTGAATCTGTCAGTTTAGCCCCTGAATTATGTTGCTTGGTGATCACTCTACGTTGTTCTAGAAGCTTCCAAGTCGTATCCAACAAGGACTCTCTCGTCGGGACTCCAAATGTAGCAAACCATATGTCCATTTCAATCGTCTCGACGAGCTCTTCGTAATGGTGTGCTCTGTTTCATTAGTTGAGATACTTTTATATAGTGAAATATTGATAATTCTGCAAAACAAGTGAGAACAACACAACTCATGGAACTTGTTAGAATCAAACCCTACAACTATGCTTTATTATTTATTTCATATCATTCTATGCATTAGTTGATGGTATATATTGACTGTAAGGACCGTCAACAAGTTCCCCCAAGCTTACCCTTTGCTTGTCCCTTAGCAAAACCAAAAATTAACAATGGATCAGGAGTTGCTGCAATATCTTCACTTCCAACAAGTACACCTGCTGTTAAACAAAAATTCTCCAAAATCTATTATGTTATTCTTCATGGGGCTTATTACTTTTACCTTAGATCTTGAGTAGTTGAAAGATTGAACGATCAAATCAAGCACTATGTCTCTAGTTCATTCACTTCACCTTTATCCCGGAGTTTTAATTAATTTTTAAAAGCTTTAATACATATGTTGTCAAATTAAACAATGGATCCAAAGAGAAAGTCAACCTACCATTGAATCAAGAAGTGCATGTGTATGAAAAATGGAGTCGGATGCTCTTTTGAATATATCACTCTCTTCTATTTATCAGAGACATATGGCTGACGAACCAGGATGTCAGAGATATCATCAGAAGATGATCCCTCCGACTAATCACGGACGGCACAAGAGATCCGAAGACTTGATACGAAGCGTACTTGGATTAGGACTCTCACTGTATCTTAGTCAAGTTCTTAAAGGAAGTCTTGTAATTAGAATAGGACTCCTCTGTTGTAACCGACTAGGACTCGGTCTGTGCAATGCTTCACCCGGATATATAAGGGGAAGCAGGCACGGGCTTAGAGGGAACATTGAATCATAATCATACACAAGGCACTTGCCGCACTGGACATAAGGTATTACGCTATTTAGCGGCCTGAACCAGCATAAATCGCTGTCTCTGTGTACTCGCCGAGTCCTACGAACGCCGATCCCCACCGAACAAATCGTCTGAGATTACTCAAGACGAGTTGCCGGTTAACAAACACCGACAGCTGGCGCGCCAGGTAGGGGATTTCGGCGATTCGACGACCAAGAGCCCGGCGAACCACGACAACATGTTCTCGGCGGGATCAATTTTCGTTTTTGGTTCATGGACTTGCATCGCGAATGACCAAGGAAAGCTGCATCGACAACTTCACACTAATCCGGAAGTGCAAGATACGCCAAAGATGAATGATCTCATTCAGAACCTAGCAAACCTCGCAGTCAAAGATCCGCGAGATTCCGGGAGCCAATTTGAAGTACCCGACTCCTACTCGAACTCAAATTCGGAGAGCGAAAGGGATCCGGAGATCAAACATGGCATCACCTTCGGACCATGGAACTTAACTCAAGACTTCCAAGACCTAATTGACTCAAAGTTAAAAGAGTATCAAGAGATACCTTTGACTGGAGCTCAGCAAGGACTCGTTTTCAGCTCCACCAGGGAGGGTAACATCGTCCATTGGCCAATACAGCCAGCCCCGGCTAGGCTGGTTGGCACAATCGATCAGCAGCTTCCATACCAGTACGGACATCAGCTCCCCTTTGAGGAACTCGACACCTCAACAGAACTAATCTCCAGCACTTCTACCTTGGAGTCGGTCACGCCAGGATCAACAATCCAAGGCTACGCCCGTGAAGTTTTCATGGCGGGGCATCAGTCATCTCTACGACCACCGACCCCTCCAGATGTCCTCGAGGATGACAAAACTCCAAGTATGATATCTGACAATGATCCTGAAGGACCCGCTGAAACCGAGTCCTTAAAAGCTGAGAGAATTAGAAAGAATCAAGCGAAAGAAGCCCGCAGAAGGCGCGCAAATCACCGCAAGGAGGCAGTCAACCGCTATAATGTACGACTCGAAGAATATAACACTCGGAGACGTCTAGAGGAAGACGCGGAAGATCGAGCTCACGCTCAACGTAACCAGGAGCATCAGTCACAGAACGAGCACAATCGTCAACGAGCCAATTGCTCCCGTAACCTCGAGCCCGAGTTTATGAGGGTCGCTGGTCACAAGGTTTTCCAGACACCCTACCAGAACATCATGGCCCTAGCCACAGAGATGGGAGCCAAAGACAATCGCACCCCTGAGGAAGAGCGACGATTGGTCATGCTCCAGACTACCGCGCTACAACTTCGGGGACGGAATCTTGAGTCTCTAGCTGATGAGCAAGCTTCATCCCACCCGAGCCAGAGGCGGCCTATCCAAGAGCGACTCGGTCGAGTCCCAGCAAGGAGTCGTCTGGGCCACCGAGTACCCGATCAAGCCGAGGGAGGAGCTGAATCTTCATACAGAGGAATCGCAGCCATAGCATCGGACGCAGTCGATCCCTTCCCCTGCTTCTCCCAAAGGCTCCGAGCAGTCTCGTTCCCGCGAAAATTCAAACCCAGGAACTATTCAAAGTACGACGGGAAGACAGAACCTAAGCGATGGCTTAGGTTGTATGCTCAAGCAGTTGCGCTGGCCGGTGGAAGCAACAACATCAAAGCACTCTACCTCCCAATGGCTTTGGAAACGATGCCGCTTGCTTGGTTCGACAGGCTCAAGCCCGAGTCCATCGACTCCTGGGAACGACTCCATCGTATCTTCATCGAAAACTTTGCGGGTGTCCCAGAGAGATCAGATCCCTGGACTAAACTCAGAACCTGTAAGCAGCAGAAGAATGAATCAATGCAGGAATACTATAGGCGTTTCTCAGAGATCCGCTCTACAGTATCCGACATCACAGACAGAGAAGTAATTGACCTATTTGGCAACGGCATCTGCGAAAGGTACAATTACAAAGATTTCATCAAGCAGGACCCGACCACTGCTGACGAGTTCCATCGGGCCGTAAATTCCATGATGGGGACAGAAGAACGTACGCAGGAGCGTTTCCCTGATAGAAACACGCAGGGTGATCGAGGGAACAACTAGAGAGGCAACCAAGCACCACAACAAAACACCTAGAAAAGGGCGGGAGACAATACTGTTGCTGCCATGGAGCCTCAGAAGAAGGGGAACAAGCCTTTCACCTTCGACGATTTACTCGACAGACCGTGCCCTTTTCATCCGAAAGCCGGACATCAGGCAAGGCACTGTCGACAACTCAAGGAGTGAGGCTTGAACTCCGACTTCAACAAAAACAAGAAGCACAAAGGCAAGAAGACAGCTGAGGACCCTCCGCAAGACACCGGTGGCTTCCAACACCCTAAAGGGACAATCATTGTCATTTTTGGGGGAGTAACTACCAGTCACAGCAAGAGGCTTCAGAAACTTTCGCTACGAGAGATCATGTCTACAGAACCGTCAACTCCTAGATACCTTGACTGGTCTGAGCACCCAATCAGCTTCTCCCGAGCGGACCAATGGACCAGCGTCTCCAACACTGGGCACTACCCGCTAGTCCTGGATCCCACGATCACCGGGTTTACCTTGAGCAGGGTACTCATCAACGGAGGGGCGGGACTTAACGTCATCTTTGCAAGCACCCAACGCAAGATGAATCTGGATCTCACAACACAGCTCACACCATCAAGTGCCCCTTTCTACGACATAGTACCCGGAAAGGCGACTGTACCACTCGGAAGAATCATATTACCCGTAACTTTTGGAACTCAGATCAATTACCGGACTGAGTACATCAGTTTTGAGGTAGCCGACTTCGAGTCATCATACCACGCCATATTTGGGCGACCAGCTATTGCCAAGTTCATGGCAGTACCTCACTACCCGTACCTTCTCCTGAAGATGCCGGGTCCTAAAGGAATCCTAACTTTCAGAGGTGACTTGAAGTGATCATTTGATTGTGACACAGAGGCTATCCAAATCGCTGAAAAAGCTCAACTCACCCGGGAGTTACAAGAACACGCTCAGATGGTGCATAATACCAAGCCTGGAGATTCAGAAATCCAAACCAAGAAGGCGGGAACTATCCAACCATCAACAGCAGTCTTTACAAAAAGCATCGACCTAGAAACCGGTGATCCCTCCAAGACGGCAGTCATCAGCGGTCATCTATCTGAAGAATATGAATTCGCGCTCACCAAGTTTCTTAGAGCAAACAAAGATATATTTGCTTGGAAACCGGCTGATATGCCGGGAGTCCCAAGGAACTTGGCTGAGCACAAATTGGAACTGAAGGAAGGGTCCAGACCTATCAAGCAAAGACTACGACGATTCTCACCAGAGAAAAAAAGGCAATAAAGAAGGAAATAGCCAAACTACTCACAGCTGGATTCATCAGAGAAATCCTCCACCCCGAGTGGTTAGCTAACCCAGTGCTGGTCAAGAAGAAGAACTCTGTCGAGTGGCGCATGTGTGTCGACTACACCGACCTCAACAAACACTGTCCAAAAGATCCTTTCGGATTACCAAGGATAGATCAAATAGTTGACGCTACCGCAGGCTCTGCTCTACTATCCTTTTTGGATTGCTACTCCGGGTACCATCAGATTGCCCTAAAGGAAGAAGACCAACCCAAGACATCGTTTATAACCCCTTTCGGTGCCTACTGTTATAAAACCATGTTCTTTGGGTTAAAAAATGCAGGAGCCACTTATCAACGAGCCATCCAAGATTGTTTGGGTGACCAGATTGGCCACAATGCAGAAGCTTATGTCGATGATGTGGTCATAAAGACAAAGGATCCGACTACTCTGATATCAGACCTGGAGGAAACTTTCAACCGACTACGCATATACCAATGGAGACTCAATCCCACAAAATGCGTCTTCGGAGTACCTTCGGGCCAACTACTCGGATTCCTTGTTAGCCATCGGGGCATCGAGGCTAGCCAAAAATAAATCACAGCTATCATCAACATGAAACCACCTACCTCAGTCAGGGATGTTCAGAAGCTCACCGGGTGCATGGCTGCACTAAATCGATTTATCTCACGGCTAGGAGAAAAGAGATTACCTTTCTTCAAATTACTCAAGGCCAGTGATAAATTTCAGTGGACGGAAGAAGCGGACAGGGCCTTTGAACAACTCAAAGGATACCTAACCAATTCACCCATACTGACGCCACCCGAACCCAGGGAACCGATGATGCTGTATATTGCAGCTACCACACGCGTTGTGAGTACAACAATCGTGGTGCAGCGTAAAGACGACAAGCACATCTACAGCACCCAACGACCAGTTTACTATATCAGCGAGGTACTCTCTGACTCGAAGGTCAGGTACCCGCAAGTACAGAAACTGCTCTATGCATTACTCATATCCTCAAGAAAGTTACGGCACTACTTCGAAGCTCATGAGATCATGGTAGTCATGGACTTTCCTTTAGGAGAAATCCTTCACAATAGTGATGCTACCAGCAGAATCTCTAAGTGGGCAGTCAAATTGGGGGCACTCAACATCAAGTTCACTCCAAGGAAAGCAATCAAATCACAGGCTATAGCGGATTTCGTGGCCGAGTGGACAGAGATACAGCAGATCTAAGACAATGCTATTCCTGATCACTGGAAAATGTACTTCGACGGGTCCCTAAAACTCGGAGGAGCTGGGGCCGGAGTACTTCTAGTACCACCCGCCGGAGAGCAGCTCAAATACGTTCTGCAGATATTGTGGCCAGCCACCAACAACGAAGCAGAATATGAAGCGCTACTCCATGGACTTAAGCTAGCAGTCACACTGGGCATCAGGCGACTCCTAGTCTATGGCGATTCTTCCGTAGTAATTCACCAAGTCAACAAAGACTGGGATTGCACAAAGGAAACAATGAACGCCTATTGCGCGGAAGTCCGCAAGCTGGAAAAACACTTTTCAGGACTCGAGCTCATTCATATTACTCGGGACCTCAACGTGGCAGCAGATATACTAGCAAAATTGGGCTCTAACAGGGCACAAGTTCCCAGTGGTACCTTCGTGCATGAGCTACCCAAACCTTCAATACAAGAGAAGGAAGAGATTGAATCAACACCCTCCACCCAGGTCTTATGCCTAGCACCTGACTGGACGCAGGTGTTCATTGACTATTTCAAAGAACATCAACTACCGAGTGACAAAACTGCCGCAGAGCAAGTCACCAGACGTAGCAAAAACTATGTCTTAGTCGGGGACAGGCTGTACCGACGCGGAGCTTCATCAGGAGTCCTCCTCAAGTGCATTTCACCAGAAGAAGGTCGGGAAATCCTAAATGAAGTCCACTCTGGGTGCTGCGGTAATCACGCAGCTTCAAGGACACTAGTTGGAAAAATCTTCAGGTCAGGATACTACTGGCCCTTGACCCTAAAGGACGCAGAAGACTTAGTCCGCCGCTGTCAATCATGCCAGTTCTTTGCCAAGCAGCAGCATGTACCTGCACATGAATTGATCTGTATCCCTCCGTCATGGCCCTTCTCATGCTGGGGACTTGACATGGCTGGTCCTCTTAAGCGTGCTCCAGGCGGGTTCGAATACATCTACGTCGCAATCGACAAGTTCACAAAGTGGATCGAGTACATGCCCTTGGTCAAGTTCAATGCATCTAAGTCAGTACAATTCATGCAGAGCATCTTTCACCGCTTTGGGATGCCGCACCGAATCATCACTGACCTCGGGTCCCCTTTCACGGCTACTGAGTTCAAGTCATGGGCCCTGACTGCGGAATCAAGATAGACTATTGTAAGACCTCAGGTGTTTACATGAATAAAATGTTGTCATGCCATCATAAGCATTTCATAGCATCATGTGCTAGCTCACCTTGAGATGCATTCACTAAAATGAGTTTAATTCCTAATGTGTGAGCAACTTTGTTTATGCTTGTGTTGTAGCTCAAAACCCTAATTTGGTATGTTATTATGAAATAACTTGTGTTCATTCCTATTTGACTAAAGTCATGTAAAGACATGAAACCAAGTTCAACAATTCAAAAGAATATAAAATACATCTAGCTTAAAAATGGGAAAATCATTTAATTTCCTATATAAGTTAATTAGCCCTTTCTACTTAACTCAAAATCTGTGCATATTTAGGGGCTGACCCTAAAATCTTTTTGGTAGATCTTGAGGAGAAGTACAACTTTGGTATTCAAAGTTTACAAAGTTTCTATAAAAATTTAAAGTAATTTTGAATCTACTCAAACCCTGAAAAAGGTCCCCTTTTGACTTTAAACTTGCATTTCAAAAACTATTTGAAATCTGAGTTTGAGATCTACATCAAAGTTGTAGAGAATTTCAAAAGGAACATTTCATACATTGACAATTTTTCAAGTGTCAATGCAAAATCAAAAGTAATTTTGCTTCTACTGCAAAACCCTAGCTCTGTCCCCTTTTCAAATTTCCAATTTGAAATGGATTTGAACTGTTTTGATCAAATTGATCTAGTTCCATTTGAAATCAGCCATAGGGTGTTAAAGCAAAGTCGTACAACTTTTCAAACTCTACATTTCATATTTTGGCAAAACTTGAAGTATAGTTCGAATTTCAAAAGTAATTTCGAAAATTCAGAAAAGGGGGATTAGAGCAATGAACAGTGTTAGGGGGAAGCGTCCAGAGCGCGCCAGCAAGCTGCTTCGCCAGCGCCGCGCTCGCGCTGGGGCGCATGCGCTGTGCCAGCGAGCTGCCTGCTAGCTACGCGCGTGCGTGCTATACGTCGCCGTCCTCTTCTTCATCGTTATCACCCTTCAGTCGCGCCGTGCTTCACCTTTCTTCCCCTCTCGCTCGCCGCCGCCGCCGTCCCTCTGCTCAGCTACGCCGGCCGCGTGAGCGCTCGTTCGCTCCGTTTAACCGCATCACCGTGTTCGCCTCGTCGTTGCGGAGCTGTAGAGCTAGGTAGTAGCCTCGCTCGCCCCCGCAGCCGCCCGGTGTGGCCGGCTTCTTCATCTCCGGTTCCAGGCACCACCATCGACGCCGCCACCGTGGTCAGCAAGCTCGGGGTCCTATCATCCTCACCTGAGCCTCGTTCTCTCTTTCTTATCTCTTCTTGATGCTCTAAGGCCAGGTCTTTGACCTTATCTCCCTCTGTCCCAGCCGGAACAGGTCGTCGCCATTGAGCCGCACCGCTGGAACCCGCCGTCGTCGTCGTCATCACCGTTCGGAGCCGCGTCAGCCTCGGAGACCTAGCCCGCTAGAGTCGTGGTGAGCCTCTGATGCTGATGCGCACGTTTGCGAGGTCGGTAGAGTTACTAGTTGGCCGGCGTGTCGCCGCCGTGCCATCGCGTCCGCCGCTGTCGTCGTTGGAGTGGAGAGAGAGGTCGAGGGAGGGAGTTTGAGGGTTCAACAGAGCCGTGAGGTGAAGGGGAAGGCGCTGAGCCGGTTGGTTTGGCCGGAGAAGGTCGCGTTGCTCCGGCGGGCGCGAGCCGAGCTTGCCGCCGTCAGCCTTGGCATCGGGGACGTGTCGAGGAGAATTCGACTAAACCCGAGGGCCTAGGTGCAAAGTCCCAGACTCAGAGGAATAGTGCTCAATAGTGTCCAGGGCTTGGTTGTAGTTTTGTTGAAGCTAGAGGGCTTTTCTGCAAAACCGGCAGTGCAGCGCGGGCAGGCCCGAGTTGGGCCGGCTTGTGCGCGGGATGGGCCGAGCTGGGTTGGTTTCGGCCCAATGAGGTTTTTCTTTATTCAAATACTTTAATCTATTTTCTGATATGTGCATATTAATGCTGGTTTTGTTATTTTTGTATGAATTAATCTATTGATCCAAAAATCATGAAAAAATTTGTACATGTTCTATGAAATGTGTAGTTTTTATGAAAAATATAATATATGCATGTTTTTGTATTTTGTTTTGCAGTAAAAATTATGCCTCTTAATTCTTGAATAAGAATTCAATGATTTTTATAAAATCAAGTTTAACTCCAAAAATGCTGAAATTTATTTTGTGCACTGTTTGGATCATAACCAATCTGTGTACCAAGTTTGAACTAATTTGAGCATAGTTTGCTTCGCAACTTAATTTCTGGCAAATTAAATTGCTTTCTTTATGCATAAACAATGTTGTGAAACATAAAACCTAAGTTTCTTTGATAGATTTAAAGGTTAAGATGAGTGAATTATCTTGATCTGCTGCTTGATGCTGGCAAGTGTCATTCATGTAAACCATGTATGTTTATACAATTGGTTTTGTTGGTTTGCAACGGTACCAATGGAAAGCTGTTGCAAGATAAATGTTTATAGCTTAGAAAATTTCCATCTTTACCATGATCATGACATGAGCATCTCATTAAGCATGCACTCTGTTATCGTGTAGCTTCCGAAGTGGTCGATTGTCCGGACGAGGTTGGTCCAAGGAGTTCGGAGTGTCCCGTTGATCCAGAATATCAGGAGTTTCTGACTTTTTTGATCAACGAAGCCAAGCCCCGGTTCATTTAACCATTTCCTTGGATTTACAATTACACTTACTTTCGATAACCTGACGCATTAAATATTTATCAAATAAATACTTTAAACCTGTTGATGCATGATCAACCTTGTTATCGATATATTATTCCTTGATACCTGCTTTATGCAAATGATAGAAATGCTTAGCCTTTCTTTATGAAGCTTTGATAAATGTTTTCGATATATATCGTTTTGGAATGATAATGAGAAAGAATAATGGTTAAGACCAGACGGGCACATGCATCGAACCTTGGTTGGTGTAGGGTGACCCGGATGTGTCGGATTAGGGTTAACCGTTGTTGGCCTGCTAGATTAAGAAACTGTGAAGTACCGATCATATGCTACGGTAAGCTCTACCTTGGTGGTTCTTAAATGAGAACGACTAATCGAGCACTGGGAGTGGAGAGATGGCGGGAGTACTAGCTACCCTCGTGGGTTAAAGTCCCGGATTGGAGGTGTACAAGTACTCTCGGGTGGCGCGGACCCGGTCTTGTTTGGAGGATCCGAGGTTGGGGTTGGTATATGTGTGATCTAGGGTCTACATATATCGTATGATCGTGGAAAACTCCCAGATCTGGTTGAATCGGTTCGAATCGTCGTGCTCCTCGGTTAAGGAGACTCAATCTTTTGACCCACATCGTAGAATAAAAGGGAACTTGCTGAAGAAAGAAGGATAATGATATTTCATTAATATTCACTTTCAGTTCTTACCAAGTACTTAAATGATTAAGTAAAAATTTGGATCTAGAATTACATTAGTAAGCTTTTATGGAAATGAAAAATACTGTTGAGCCTGCCTAAGCCAGCATACCTGTTTCTTCTCTTCTCTTGTCGGGTAAGCCTTGTTGAGTACCTTTGTACTCAGGGTTTGTTAATCCCCTGTTGCAGGTGACGTTCACGAGCAACCTTGCTTTGAGGCTTGTTGCGTGACCGTCATTGAGGAGGACGTGTCCGGGGAGGAGTAATGCAGCCCTTAGGCGGGGTTGTTTGTGTGAAATACAATTTTATTAATGCTACTGCCACTACCTAGGATAAAGTTTGAAACTATGGTTTGTAATAACGACGTGAGTTTGAACAACTGGTTTGTAAAACTTATGGTGTAATACTTCTGCGCTTTTATCTCTGATGTTTATTATTTGTGAAATGTGGTAATACTGCATGACTCTTGCAATGATCCTGGGAATGTAAGGAAACGTGGATGAGTCGGGTTACTCGATGACACGTGGTGGGTCTTTTGGGTTATTGGGGCACAGTTTATGACTGTCTGAGGTCTGTAGGACAAGGACAGGTACACGTGGGCCCTATTAATCCAGGAGGTGCCGTCACAGCTGGTATCAGAGCGATCATTGCAGCAGTCTTGTAGTATTGTTGCAAAACTTCAAAATGATTTGAGTCAAAACTATTTAAAATTTTAGTTTGGTCCAAAATGCTTTTGACTTACCTTGTTCGTGCTATTCGATCTATGTTCTGTCTTAAGTAGTGGATCGTAGATTGTTAGAGGGAGCAGCATGTTAAGTTAAGCCTTAACTTGAAATTGTTGTTAAATTTCTACTCCTATATAAGGGAGTATAATTTAAATTTTATATGCCTTATGCATAAGTACGCTTCATGCATCATGCTTAATCAACTTGTGGTATATGGTATAGTGGGGTAAGGGTTAGAATCCAATCCTTTCTTGCTATCCAAAAAGTATTTTCCTTTATCTGCCTAATTCAAAATCTTATCTCACTAGGATGCCGCGCGGTAAGGAAACACCTCGCAAGAGTACAGGTCCTCATGGTGTACCCATACACCAACTCGCATCCCGCAAGGAGGAAGAGTCCAGCAGGAGTCAGGAGATCAATGAGGACTTACGGGCAGAGGTTCGTGAGTTGAAATCTCAGTTGGCCACCACCTCTCGGGAGAAGAGTTTAGCACTTGCCAAAGCTGGAGGCATGAAACTCAAGCTGGAGGGGGCCAACAGAAGCGTGGTCAATGCAGAAAAACTCATGACTAAAATGCTTGGAGAACGGAACACCGCCTGGCAGTGAGAAGATGTCGCTTTAGCCCGTCTGCATGAGTTGGAGGCGTATGTGACGGATATAGAAGCATTCAATGACCAGTTACATGAGGAAGTCCATGTGCTGTATGATCAACTCCATCCACCTCCACCTCAAGATGCAGCTGAAGATGAGATGGGTACAATCATTGATGATGGAGAGGTAGATGGGCAGAGTGAGGAAGATCCTGATGTGGTTGAGTCTGCTGATGATAGCGACAGTGAGGGTGAGGGTGACGAATGAGTCGTCTCCCACTAGAGTGTCAGGCGTGGATCTTAAACCCTAGGGGGTAAGGGCTGTGTAATAGTTTAGCTGAACATGATCTTAAGCTAGTTGAATCATGTATCAGTTCTGTTATGCATGAATAATGTAACATGAGTGTGTAAACAGTTACTATTTTTGTATCATAACCCAGATATCAATAAAGTTTGGTTTGTTTATGAGCAAATGCCTCGTACCCGTGCTGCTGATGGGACTGGTTTGTCTCATGATGGGGAAGGTGTTCCCAACGCTCCCCCAGTTCCACCAACTCTAGCAGAAGCCATTGCGGCACTCATGCGTGCCACAACAGACAATGCACGTCTGCTACAGGGCCTAGTTCAGAATGCACCATATGGGCAGCGTGGCCGACATCATCATCAGGTCCGGGAAAGTACTTATCAAGATTGCACAGAGACCAGGCCGCCGGTATTCACTAAGGCTGAGGAGCCTCTAGAAGCTGCAGATTGGCTCCGTACTATGAATCAGAAGTTTGAGCTAATCCACTGCACTGAAACTCAGAAGCCAGCCTTCGCAGCCCAGCAGTTGAGGGGAGCTGCGGGAACTTGGTGGGCAAACTTTGAAGCTGCACAAGCTCCAGAACACCGCATTACCTGGGTTGAGTTCTCGAGAGCTTTCAAAGCTCACTACATTCCAGCGGGTGTGATGCGGATGAATGCCAAAGAGTTCTTAGCCCTCAGGCAAGGGGATCAGCCAGTACAACAGTATATTGGCAAGTTTAATCATCTGTCTCTGTATGCTTTGGATCATGTGAACACCGATGACAAGAAGCGCAGTTGCTTCATGAGGGGGCTAAATACGAAGATGCAGAAGATGCTGACAATGTGTGATGATAATATCTCCTTCAATGATGCGGTGAATAAAGCTATATCTGCAGAAGAGAAGCATTTCAAGCATCTCGAAGCTAAAAAGAGGAAGGGTGGGAGTTTGACTGGATCGTTTGGTGGCAATAAGAAGCGCCAGCGTATCATATACCACCCAGTCCAGCACAACCGTCCATAGTACCGTCCACCCCAGCAACAACAAGCCAGCTCACAGCAGTCATCTGCTAAAACTATTATGAACTCTAATTATCCATGACAGCCGAATGCCCCTGGTATTCGAACCCAAACTCCCCAGAACCACAACTACCCATGCTACAACTGTGGGAAGCCGGGCCATTTCTCCCGTAATTGCCCGTATCCCAGGAAGAGTATCCCAAATACTCCACTGGGGCAAAGTGGTCAGAATTCCAAACAGCGGCCACAGCAACAACCACAGCAGAATCAAGGCTACAATAACAATCAGAAGAATAAGACCGTCCAGAAGACTGGCCGGGTGTATTATGCACAAGCGGTAGATATTCCTGAAGGGGAAGCCGTCATGATGGGTATGTTTTCAGTTGCTCTCCATCCTGCTATATTACTATTTGATTCTGGTGCGTCGCATACCTTTATCAGTAAGAAATTTGTTGAAAAGCATCATATACCCACTGGGGAAGCACAAGAAAATTTCCTTATACACACACCGGGAGGTCATTTATATACAAAGGAAGTGGCGCATCAGGTGCCCGTAGAATTTGCCGGGCATACCTATCCCACTAATATGATAGTAATCAAGGATCAGGATATAGATGTGATCCTAGGGATGAACTGGATGTACCAGCAGAAGGCAGTATTAGATGCCTTGCATAGAACAATCAGGTTGATCATACCTAATAGTACTTCTGAACTCTTTATCCAACTTCCGATTCCAAAGAAAACTGTTGACCAGATGTGCGGCAGCGTCTGTGCAACAACAGTTAAAGAGATTCAGGATATTCCAGTAGTCTATGAGTTTCCGGATGTGTTTCCTAAAGACTTGCCGGGGTTACCACCAGACCGTGATGTTGAGTTCAGCATAGAGCTAAAGCCAGGAACAACACAAATATCTCGACGAGCCTATAGAATGCCACCTAAAGAACTGGCAGAATTGAAAATTCAGTTGCAAGAACTGCTTGATAAAGGTTATGTCAGACCTAGTTCATCACCATGGGGCTGTCCTACTTTGTTTGTCAAAAAGAAAGACCAAACATTGAGGCTATGTGTGGACTATCGTCCGCTCAATGAAGTGACAGTGAAGAATAAGTACCCTTTGCCGCGGATTGATCTTCTGTTTGATCAACTCGCGGGCGCCAAGGTATTTTCCAAGATAGATCTGAGATCTGGGTATCACCAGATAAAAATAAGGCCTGAAGATATTGCTAAAACTGCTTTCACCACCAGATATGGCCTATATGAGTACTTGGTCATGTCCTTTGGGTTGCCCAATGCTCCAGCTCACTTCATGTACCTGATGAACTCCGTATTCATGCCTGAGCTAGACAAGTTTGTGGTGGTGTTCATTGATGATATTTTGATATATTCCAAGAATCCACAAGAACATGCTGAACACCTCAGAGTAGTGTTGGGCCATCTGAGAGACCATCAGCTATATGCAAAGTTCAGTAAATGTGAGTTCTGGCTAGACAGAGTCCCATTTTTGGGTCATGTGTTATCGGCTGAAGGTGTAGCTGTGGATCCAGGCAAGGTACAAGAAATCCTTGAATGGGAATCCCCCAGAACTGTCCATCAAGTTCGCAGTTTTCTGGGTATGGCAGGTTATTACCGCAGGTTTATTCCGGACTTCTCCAAAGTTGCCAAACCTATAACTCAGTTGTTAAAGAATGAAGTCAAGTTTGTTTGGTCGGATAAAAGTGAAGAAGCTTTTCAGAAGCTAAAAGAATTCTTAACTACAGCTCCAGTCTTAGCCCAACCCAATATTGAGAAGCCGTTTGATGTGTATTGTGATGCTTCTGGTATCGGGAATGGTTGTGTTTTGATGCAAGAGGGCAGAGTGATAGCTTATGCATCCAGACAGTTGAAGCGTCATGAAGAACACTATCCAACTCATGACTTAGAGTTAGCAGCAGTTGTCCATGCCTTAAAGATTTGGCGTCATTACCTCTTGGGCAACACATGTCACATATACACCGACCACAAGAGTCTGAAATATATATTCACTCAGTCAGAGTTGAATATGCGACAACGAAGGTGGTTAGAGCTAATCAAAGATTATGATCTTGAAGTGCATTACCATCCCGGAAAGGCAAATGTTGTAGCCGATGCTCTTAGTCGGAAGGTTCGTTGCAACTGTATCACTGTCAGACCAGTAGATCTTACTCTTTGTTCCGAGTTAGAAAAACTGGGTATTCAGATGATCACTCAGGGCAGTTTGATTAATATATCAGTTCAGTCATCTATCAAAGATCAGATTATAGCTGCTCAGAAAGAAAACAAGGGTATTGTTCACCTCAAAGAGAAGGCCAAGGCAGACAAAGCTTCTTGCTTCCGAGTCGATGAAGTAGGAGTGGTCTGGTTCAAAGATAGACTGATCGTTCCAAAGAATCCTGAGTTGAGGAAGTAGATTCTGGATGAAGCTCATCTTACCCCGTTTGCGATTCATCCGGGAAGTACAAAAATGTACCAGGATCTTAGGCAAAGATTCTGGTGGACTAAGATGAAAATCGAAATTGCAAAGTATGTAGCCAGATGTGATACTTGTCAGAAAGTCAAAGCCATTCATCTTAAGTCAGCAGGTGAACTGCAGCCATTGCCAATTCCTGCTTGGAAATGGGAGGACATCAGTATGGACTTTATTGTTGGTTTACCAAGAACATCCAAGGGCTACGACTCTATTTGGGTTATAGTAGATCGTCTGACCAAGGTTTCACACTTTATACCAGTCAAGACCATCTACTCGGCATCCACATATGCCAAGATATACTTTTAGAGGATTATGAGTTTGCATGGAGTTCCGAAGACTATTGTCTCAGATAGGGGTACTCAGTTTGTTTCAAAATTTTGGGAAAGTCTACATGAGTCTCTGGGCACTAAACTCTTACACAGTACAGCTTACCATCCACAAACAGGGGGTCAGACTGAAAGAGTAAATCAGATATTAGAAGATATGCTCAGGGCGTGTGCTCTTAACTTTCCATTTAAGTGGGATGAGTGCTTACCATTAGCAGAGTTCTCATACAACAATAGCTATCAAGAGAGTATCCGTATGGCACCATTTGAAGCTTTATATGGCAGAAGGTGTCGGACTCCTTTACATTGGTCCGAGCCTAGTGAGAGATGGTTCATTGGTGTCAATCTAGTTCAAGAGACCGAATAGATGGTCAAACTCATACAAAGAAATATGAAAATAGCACAATCTCGACAGAAAAGCTATGCAGACAAAAGGCGTAGACCCTTGACGTTTGCCAAAGGAGATTTTGTGTATCTAAAGGTGTCACCCACCAAGATTGTTTATCATTTCGGGGTCAAAGGAAAACTTGCTCCCCGTTTTATTGGACCATTTCAAATCCTGGCCAAGTGTGGCAAAGTGGCATACCACATTCACCTACCAGCTCATCTATCAGAGGTTCATAACGTGTTTCACATCTCTCAGCTGAAGAAGTGTCTACGAGTTCCTGACCAAGTGATTGATGTTGAAGGGGTACAACTTGAGCCTGATATGACATACTCAGAGTATCCCATCAAAATTCTCGATCAACGAGATAGAGTAACTCGACGACACACTCATAGGTTCTATAAAGTTCAATGGAGTCAGCATTCAGAGGAAGAAGCAACTTGGGAAACCGAAGAATTCCTAATAGAGCAGTTTCCTGAATTCTATGCAACCATATAGTCAGGGCAGTGAAAGAGGTTGACAAATAAAACGTGTTCCTAGTTTTTGTAAAAAGTTTGTAATCTTTATCCCCGTATCCCACAACTTTAGTAGTTAGTTTGGTTTGTGGTTAAATCTCGGGTCGAGATTCCTTTTAGGGGGAAAGGATGTAACACCTCAGGTGTTTACATGAATAAAATGTTGTCATGCCATCATAAGCATTTCATAGCATCATGTGCTAGCTCACCTTGAGATGCATTCACTAAAATGAGTTTAATTCCTAATGTGTGAGCAACTTTGTTTATGCTTGTGTTGTAGCACAAAACCCTAATTTGGAATGTCATTATGAAATAACTTGTGTTCATTCCTATTTGACTAAAGTCATGTAAAGGCATGAAACCAAGTTCAAAAATTCAAAAGAATATAAAATTCATCTAGCTTAAAAATGGGAAAATCATTTAATTTCCTATATAAGTTAATTAGCCCTTTCTAGTTAACTCAAAATCTGTGCATATTTAGGGGCTGACCCTAAAAGCTTTTTAGTAGATCTTGAGGAGAAGTACAACTTTGGTATTCAAAGTTTTCAAAGTTTCTGTACAAAATTTAAAGTAATTTTGAATCTACTCAAACCCTGAAAATGGTCCCTTTTTGACTTTAAACTTGCATTTCAAAAACTATTTGAAATCTGAGTATGAGATCTACATCAAAGTTGTAGAGAATTTCAAAAGGAACATTTCATACATTGACAATTTTTCAAGTGTCAATGCAAAATCAAAAGTAATTTTGCTTCTACTGCAAAACACTAGTTCTGTCCCCTTTTCAAATTTCCAATTTGAAATGGATTTGAACTGTTTTGATCAAATTGATCTATTTTCATTTGAAATCAGCCATAGGGTGTTAAAGCAAAGTTGTACAACTTTTCAAACTCTACATTTCATATTTTGGCAAAACTTGAAGTATAGTTCGAATTTCAAAAGTAATTTCGAAAATTCAAAAAAGGGGATTAGAGCAATGAACAGTGCCAGGGGGGAAGCGTCCAGAGCACGCCAGCAAGCTGCTTCGCCAGCGCCGCGCTCGCGCTGGGGCGCATGCGCTGCGCCAGCGAGCTGCCTGCTAGCTTCGCGCGCGCGTGCTATACGTCGCCGTCCTCTTCTTCATCGTTATCACCCTTCAGTCGCGCCGTGCTTCACCTTTCTTCCCCTCTCACTCGCCGCCGCCGTCGTCCCTCTGCTCAGCTACGCCGGCCGCGTGAGCGCTCGTTCGCCCCGTTTAACCGCGTCACCGTGTTCGCCTCGTCGTTGCGGAGCTGTAGAGCTAGGTAGTAGCCTCGCTCGCCCCCCCAGCCGCCCGGCGTGGCCGTCTTCTTCATCTCCGGTTCCAGGCACCACCATCGACGCCGCCACCGTGGTCAGCAAGCTCGGGGTCCTATCATCCTCACCTGAGCCTCGTTCTCTCTTTCTTATCTCTTCCTGATGCTCTAACGCCAGGTCTTTGACCTTATCTCCCTCTGTCTCAGCCGGAACAGGTCGTCGCCGTCGAGCCGCACCGCTAGAACCCGCTGTCATCGTCGTCATCATCGTTCGGAGTCGCGTCAGCCTCGGAGACCTAGCCCGCTAGAGTCGTGGTGAGCCTCTGATGCTGATGCGCACGTTTGCGAGGTCGGTAGAGTTACTAGTTGGCCGGCGTGTCGCTGCCGTGCCGTCGCGTCCGCCGCTGTCGTCGTTGGAGTGGAGAGAGAGGTCGAGGGAGGGAGTTTGAGGGTTCAACAGAGCCGTGAGGTGAAGGGGAAGGCGCTGAGCCGGTTGGTTTGGCCGGAGAAGGTCGCGTTGCTCCGGCGGGCGCGAGCCGAGCTCGCCGCCGTCAGCCTTGGCATCGGGGACGTGTCGAGGAGAATTCGACTAAACCCAAGGGCCTAGGTGCAATGTCCCAGACTCAGAGGAACAGTGCTCAATAGTGTCCAGGGCTTGGTTGTAGTTTTGTTGAAGCCAGATGGCTTTTCTGCAAAACCGGCAGTGCAGCGCGGGCAGGCCCGAGTTGGGCCGGCTTGTGCGCGGGATGGGCCGAGCTGGGTTGGTTTCGGCCCAATGAGGTTTTTCTTTATTCAAATACTTTAAAATATTTTCTGATATGTGCATACTAATGCTGGTTTTGTTATTTTTGTATGAATTAATCTATTGATCCAAAAATCATGAAAAATTTTGTACATGTTCTATGAAATGTGTAGTTTTTATGAAAAATATAATATGTGCATGTTTCTGTATTTTGTTTTGCAGTAAAAATTATGCCTCTTAATTCTTGAATAAGGATTCAATGATTTTTATAAAATCAAGTTTAACTCCAAAAATGCTAAAATTTATTTTGTGCACTGTTTGGATCATAACCAATCTGTGTACCAAGTTTGAACTAATTTGAGAAAAGTTTGCTTCAAAACTTAATTTCCGGCTAATTAAATTGCTTTCTTTATGCATAAACAATGTTGTGAAACATAAAACCTAAGTTTCTTTGATAGATTTAAAGGTTAAGATGAGTGAATTATCTTGATCTGCTGCTTGATGCAGGCAAGTGTCATTCATGTAAACCATGTATGTTTATACAATTGGTTTTGTTGGTTTGCAACGGTACCAATGGAAAGCTGTTGCAAGATAAATGTTTATAGCTTAGAAAATTTCCATCTTTACCATGATCATGACATGAGCATCTCATTAAGCATGCACTCTATTATCGTGTAGCTTCCGAAGTGGTTGATTGTCCGGACGAGGTTGGTCCAAGGAGTTCGGAGTGTCCTGTTGATCCAGAATATCAGGAGTTTCCGACTTTTTCGATCAACGAAGGCAAGCCCCGGTTCATTTAACCATTTCCTTGGATTTACAATTACACTTACTTTCGATAACCTGATGCATTAAATGTTTATCAAATAAATACTTTAAACCTGTTGATGCATGATCAACCTTGTTATCGATATATTATTCCTTGATACCTGCTTTATGCAAATGATAGAAATGCTTAGCCTTGCTTGATGAAGCTTTGATAAATGTTTTCGATACATATCGTTTTGGAATGATAATGAGAAAGAATGATGGTTAAGACCAGACGGGCACATGCATCGAACCTTGGTTGGTGTAGGGTGACCCGGATGTGTCGGATTAGGGTTAACCGTTGTTGGCCTGCTAGATTGAGAAACTGTGAAGTACCGATCATATGCTACGGTAAGCTCTACCTTGGTCGTTCTTAAATGAGAACGGCTAATCGCGCACTGGGAGTGGAGAGATGGCGGGAGTACTAGCTACCCTCGTGGGTTAAAGTCCCGGATTGGAGGTGTACAAGTACTCTCGGGTGGCGCGGACCCGGTCTTGTTTGGAGGATCCGAGGTTGGGGTTGGTATATGTGTGATCTAGGGTCTACATATATCGTATGATCGTGGAAAACTCCCAGATCTGGTTGAATCGGTTCAAATCGTCGTGCTCCTCAGTTAAGGAGACTCAATCTTTCGACCCACATCGTAGAATAAAAGGGAACTTGCTGAAGAAAGAAGGATAATGATATTTCATTAATATTCACTTTCAGTTCTTACCAAGTACTTAAATGATTAAGTAAAAATTTGGATCTAGAATTACATTAGTAAGCTTTTATGCAAATAAAAAATACTGTTGAGCCTACCCAAGCCAGCATACCTGTTTCTTCTCTTCTCTTGTCGGATAAGCCTTGTTGAGTACCTTTGTACTCAGGGTTTGTTAATCCCCTGTTGCAGGTGACGTTCACGAGCAACCTTGCTTTGAGGCTTCTTGCGTGACCGTCATTGAGGAGGACGTGTCCGGGGAGGAGTAATGCAACCCTTAGGCGGGGTTGTTTGTGTGAAATACAGTTTTATTAATGCTACTGCCACTACCTAGGATAAAGTTTGAAACTATGGTTTGTAATAACGACGTGAGTTTGAACAACTGGTTTGTAAAACTTATGGTGTAATACTTCCGCGCTTTTATCTCTGATGTTTATTATTTGTGAAATGTTGTAATACTGCATGACTCTTGCAATGATCATGGGAATGTAAGGAAACGTGGATGAGTCGGGTTACCCGATGACACGTGGTGGGTCTTTTGGGTTATTGGGGCACAGTGTATGACTGTCTGAGGTCTGTAGGACAAGGACAGGTACACGTTGAAGGACCGAGAAGCTAACCGAAAGCGACCAGAGGGGGGGTGAATGGGAGCTTCAAAATTTCCTTCAGGAAACTAGATGCCACTGTCCCAAAATCAACCCCAAGAGCGAACCCTAGAGCTTGCGAATGTCCACGACCCTAGATATAGGGTGGATGCTTCCTAGAAGCACAGCGGGACACTAGACAACCTTAGAAAGCCAACGCAAAAGACGGAACTCGAATCCGATCAAGAACGCACGAGCCGCGAACGAAAACGCGCGAAACTGGATCGACCGGACTCTGGCCAGCGTTCGGTCAGCAGGGACCGGACGCGTCCGGTCAACAAAAATCGGCTCTGGAACCTTACTGTTCGCGACCGGACTCACGAGTACGGAGCGTCCGGTCGAGACCAGTGCATCCGGTCAGAAGCTAACAAGCACGATGAACAGTGGAAGCGGTGCGTCCGGTCAAAACGTGAACAGAGCGTCCGGTCAAGGTGAAGAACATGGCTACGTGCTGTTCATCGACCGAACTCACGGACCGAGCGTCCGGTCACCCCGACTGAGCGTCCGGTCGACTCGCAGCAGCCCAGTTCGTCCACCGATTTGCCTCTATCTCACCCAAAACAATTCCTCCAGGGATCAAACTTGGTGAGATGAGTCACAAGGAGTATAGTGAGCTATCTCTAAGAGATCATGGCTCGAACCTATCTCCAAATCGGTGAATTGAAGAATTTCGGGGAAGGAGAAAAACTTGACCCGAAACTAAAAATCGATCGATCTCCTAGACCGTGAGGTTAGAGATTAATTCCTTCGGTGGAAAGAAGTGCCTCACGATCTAGAACAACTTGGTTCAAACGGATTTGCAAAAGATGAACCGAGCAAAGAGATCAAGCGACGAGAAAAACGTGGAGAAAAAGGATTCCGCGAAGAACACGAACACAACGGAAATCACAGCCACGAATTGCAAGCCGAAGCGCAACCACACGCTACGACAAGGAGGTTACGGCCTCCTTTCCTCAATATCAACAGTACACAGAGTTGCAAGTCTCTCTGCGGATCTCAGCTACAGCAGGGGATAGGAGAGCAGGAAACCCTAAGTGCAGGAAGCAAATGAGATGGCTAAAACTGAAATAACTGAGATAGGGAGGAGGGTGTCTCCCCTGGACTACTTATACTAACCTAGACTAAGCCTATTTCCTACTCTACCCCTCTCTAAACTAATTACAGGGCGAACCAGCTAAACCCTAAGGCTATTCTGGTCCAACCCGCGGTGGTAGGTAGATCCGACGGCCACGCCCGCTCGAACCGAAGCGTTGCCTCGACGCAACCTCTGGATCGCCGCCACGTGCCGCCCTCGCTCTGCACCCCCGGTTTTGTGGCGCAAACCGGGAAACCAGCCTTTTCCAGCAACCCCCGATTTTGAGGCCCAAACCGGGAAACCAGCCCACCAGCCTGAGTTTTGTGGCCCAAACTCAGAAACCCGCAGCGCCCGAGTTTTGAGGCCCAAACTCGGAAACCGGCCCATCACCCGAGTTTTGTGGCCAAACTCGGAAACCGTCCGCGCCCAGGTTTTGTGGCTCAACCTGGAAACCGAGCACCCGAGTTTTGAGGCCCAAACTCGGAAACCGTCCACCCGGTGGTTTTTCCCTGGCTCAACCACCAAACCGGAGCTGTAGAGGGGATGCACCGCCCGTGCACCCCGTCCACCGACACGTGTCCCCAGGTCCTCGACCCGAGCAACACCATGCCCCGCAAGTCTCCGCTCGTCGCTGCCCCAGGCTGCCAGCCACCACAGCTGATCCTCAGGCACTCCGGTCCCTCAGTCCTAGCCTCACGTCCGCCCTTCACTGCTCGATACATCGGCATGGCACGTCCGCCGCACGGCACGCCCATCCTTCATCGCACCCAGTCCGTCGGCACGGCACGTCTCAACTTGACCTTCACCTTGCCCTCGATCACTGTCTCCGAGCTCGACACCTGCACAACACAAGCCAAAGAACATGCGCATCAAACCCGTTGACAATCACTCATCACTCAGAGACTCGGCATACACCCATGTATCCGCAATCTCCCCCTTGATGAGGGCATTGTCAACTACACACACAAATCATAAAATGAAAGAAGAAGGTAGGAGGAAGGAGAGGAAGAGAACTCAACCAAATGACCCAAAAGCATAGCAAAGCCGAAGAAGGTCAAGTGGAAGAAGCGAGAACATGGTCCCCAAAGACATGGGCAACGGCTCGACGCGACCAAGCAAAGCAAAGCTAGCCCTCAAGAAGAGGTAGAACAGGCTCAACACCGCTAGCAGAAAACCAATTGAAAATCGGAGCTAAAAAATGGCAAAGTGCTAGTCCCTCAAGATAGAGGCACAGAGGCTCAACACAACTAGCACGAAAACCACTCCGAACCAATTGAAAAACAATCGAAAAGTCTTCGAACCAATCGAAATCAAACTCGATGCCAAATGAGGAAAATGTTTGCTAGTCCCTCAAGATAGAGGCAACGGCTCAACTAGCAAACTCCCCTCGACAAGTGCAAGCAACCCGGGACTCCCCCTTAGGTCCAACAAGAGAAGAGCATAAAGATCTGAAAATCTCCCCCTTAGCAAAAACTCCCCCTTAATTGAACGCCCTTAATTGAACGCCAGGAGACATATGATTTGCAAAAACTCTCCCCCTTAGTTGAAAATGCACTTATCAAGCACAAACTCTTCCCTTGAGCCAACAAAGCTCCCCCTTCTAAAATGCATATGAAGTCAGAAATGCAAGTTAGCAGCTTTAGGCATATAATCAAAAGAGTGCAAAAATGCTCTAATCGGTATAGCTCCAATGGCACAACTAAGCACTCAAATAGCGAAGGATCAAACTGATCACACATACGAAATATGAAGCATATGAGCAAGTGAGCAGTTTTTAGCCAAAAAGATAGTCACCATCAGAATAGCACTACACATGTATAGATAGGAATCCAGACAAGTGCTAAACATGTATACAAGGTGAACTACCCCTAGCAAAGTTCAATCATCATGCATAGGAATGAAGCATATACTTGTGATTTCATTTTTATATTGGAGTTGCAGCGGTGAAGACTTCACAAGTTCAATTATTTAGCATGTGATTGCGAGAGGTTGAAAGCTTGTCTTTGCCTAACTTTTCAATCGAGTGAAGCCTATGCCGAAGCAATCAGAAGCTTGAAGCTACGGTTTCGGTCATACACTACACGGCTCAAGTTTAACTCAAAGTGCAATGAGAAACAGTCTCGATACCATGAGGTGTTGACAAGCAATCCCATCTCGATCTTTTCAATTCACTAAAACTTGGTTCAAATTTTATACATGATATGAATAGACCAAGCAAGTGAATGACTCATAACTAGAGACATAGCAACCTAGCATATATGAAAAGCACGAGTGAACTCAACATATAATACACATGCTAGTTGCATATCTCAATGGTGAACATTTTCAGATTGTAAGTTATTAAGTAAATTCACCATTCCAAAATAGCTCAGCTCATAACATGTACTAGTGATCAGGAAGAGCATAAGCTACAAGCATCCATATAAGCATCGGAGCATACTAAATGGAGCATAGTTACATTCTAGTGATTATAAACATGAAGCTCAGAATGTAAATGCGTATGCTAAAATGCAAAAGAAAAGAAAGACAAAAGAGTCAGTCAAATATACAAGATCCAAAATGTTTCCCCCATCTAAAAGGGGAAACACACACCAAGCTCACCCCTCAACCGATTAAAGGTTGATTCGTCTAAAGGCTTGGTGAAAATATCAGCCAGTTGATGATGAGTATCGACATGGCGAAGGTCGATATCACCCTTCTCCTGGTGGTCTCGCAGAAAATGAAAGCGCACATCAATGTGTTTGGTCTTCGAGTGAAGCACGGGGTTCTTAGCAACGCTAATGGCACTCGTGCTGTCACAAAGCAAAGGCACGCGAGAAAAGCTCAGACCAAAATCACGCAAAGTGGCCATCATCCAAAGCAACTGGGAACAGCAGCTAGCCACAGCAACATATTCAGCCTCCGTAGTGGACTGAGCAACGCTAGACTGCTTGCGAGAAGACCACGAAACAAGAGAAGAACCAATAAACTGGCAAGTCCCAGAAGTGGACTTGCGCTCAATACGACAACCAGCAAAATCAGCATCCGAATAACCGCAAAGGGAGAGGGTGGAGGAAGCAGAATACCAAATCCCGAACTTAGGCGTGAAACGAAGGTACCTGAAAATCCGCTTCACCGCCTGACGGTGAGAGGTGCGCGGCGACGCCTGAAAGCGCGCACACAGACACACCGCGAACTGGATGTCCGGGCGTGTCGCCGTCAGGTAGAGGAGCGACCCGATCATGCTGCGGTACTCCTTCTGGTCCACTGCTTCTCCATCCACATCTGCATCCAGGGCAGTCGTCGTCGACATGGGTGTTGGAAAATGCTTGGCCTCACCCATATCGAACCGCTTCAGCAAGTCCTTGGTGTACTTGCCCTGGTGCACAAATGTCCCCTCTCGGGATTGCTTGATTTGCAACCCGAGAAAGAATGTCAGCTCGCCCATCATGCTCATCTCGAACTCCCTGCTCATAGTATCTGCAAACTTGGCAACCAGAGCATGAGAAGAACCACCGAAAATGATATCATCCACGTAAATCTGGACCAAGAGCGTGTCTTTGCCTTGCCGGAGGAGAAAGAGCGTTTTATCTACACATCCCATTTTAAAGCCCTTAGCAAGCAAAAAGGTTTTCAACCTATCATACCAGGCTCTAGGGGCTTGTTTCAAACCATATAAAGCTTTATGAAGTTTAAAGACATGGTTTGGAAACTTGGGATTTTCAAAACCGGGGGGTTGCTCAACATAAACCTCCTCCTCTATGTAGCCGTTTAAGAAGGCACTCTTGACATCCATTTGAAAAAGTTTGAAGCCTTTGGATGCAGCAAAAGCCAAGAGTATCCTAATAGCCTCCAAACGAGCTACAGGAGCAAACGTCTCCTCATAATCTATCCCCTCCTTCTGACTATAGCCTTTCGCTACAAGCCGGGCCTTGTTTCTAACAACGTGGCCATCCTCTCCTTGCTTGTTTTTGAAAACCCATTTTGTCCCAATAGGCTTACAGTCAGGTGGAGGTGGAACTAGAACCCAAACCCGATTTCGCTCAAAATTTTCTAATTCCTCATGCATGGCATTAACCCAATCCGGGTCCGTCAAAGCGTGTCCAACATCTCGGGGCTCAAAATTAGCAACAAAAGCAGAATGAGCGAAGTGCGAGATTTGCTGTGACCTGGACCGAGTGACTCGTTCGTCGATGTTGCCGATCATCTGCTGAGGCGGGTGCTGGCGCTGGATATGTCGTGGCGCCTCCCGAGCTGAAGTAGCCTCCCCCTCAACAGCAGCTGGTGCCTCCCCGGGTACAAATGGTACCGCTCGGGGTGGCGGATCCCACGGCCCCCAGGAAGAAGAGGTGTCGGGGCCGTGATTCGTCGTCGAGGCCGCTCTTTGCGGCGCGGCAGGTGGAGGGGGTGCTGGATCATCCATACCTTCAGCACCCTCGTCCTCGTCATCAAAAAGAGGCTCACCAAACTCATGATCACCTGCACGCTCAAAACGAGAAGAAGGACAAACCATGGTCTCGTCGAAGGTGACATCGGATGTCTCCATGACTCGGTTAGTGTCAAGGTTAAGTACACGATAAGCTCGAGTGTGAGTGCCATAACCCAAAAACACACCGTCAGAAGAACGAGATTCAAATTTGTCCAAGTTGCCCTTTTTGAGTATAAAACAGTGGCAACCAAAAACTCGAAAATAACTCACCTTGGGCAGTTTGCCAAAACGCAACTCATAAGAAGTCTTTTTCAAGAAAGCTCTCAGAAAAATGCGATTGGAAATATAGCATGCAGTGTTCATAGCCTCGGCCCAATAGCGCCTAGGAGTCCTATGCTCATCAAGCATCGTCCTGGCCATCTCAACAAGGGTCCGATTCTTCCTCTCTACAACACCATTTTGGGGCGGTGTGTAGGGGGAAGAAAACTGATGCTCCAAGCCAAGGCGGTTACAAAACTTCTCAAAATCCGAATTTTTGAATTCGGAACCATTATCACTTCTAATAGCTCGCATCGAGTTCAAAGGGAACTCGTTCTGAAGACGCAAGATCAGATTGCGAGCGAAGGAGAAAGTCTCAGTCTTCTCAGTCAAAAAGAAGACCCACGAATATCTCGAAAAGTCATCAACAACAACCAAAACATACCACTTGCCACCAACTGAGCTCACCCGAGCCGGACCAACAAGGTCCATGTGTAAAAGCTCTCCGGGGTGCGAGGTCATGACCTTAGTCACTGGATGGTGGGGAGCGGCAACCATCTTCCCATGTCTGCAAGAATGGCAAACTAGATCCTTCTCCATCGAAAGCTTGGGCAATCCTCGGATTAGGCCAAGTGAGCTAAGTCTTGCAAGCAAGTCGAAGCTTAAATGACCGAGCCTCCTATGCCACTTCCAAAGATCGGAGGAAGAAGGACTAGCCAAAAGACAGCGAGAAGAACCAAACGACTCCGAGAAATTCGCGCGAAAGACTTTCCCAAAGGGCGAAATCAGACATACAAGATCGCCCTGAGGATCTAAGATGCGACTAAGGTTCGGTTTAAAACGAATCTCATAGTCATCATCAAAAAGTTGCGAAACAGAAAGAAGGTTAAAATGCAGGTTAGAAACAAGAGCAACATCGCGCAACACAAAGTGCTCATTAACCCGCACCGTCCCACGAGACAATACCTTACCTTTACTATTGTCGCCGAAGGTTATGTACTCCTTTCCGGCGACCGGGCTAAGGCTGGAGAACCACTTGGCATTTCCGGTCATGTGCCTCGAGCAACCAGAATCCACCAACCAAATGTCCTCCAACCGTCTCACCTACATCAATAAAAAGACATAGGGTGAGCATACGGTCCCACACTGGGGTTAGTGAAGTAAGGAGAATACCAGTGTTGGGCCGGCTGCTCAAAAGAACGGTCAGTGTAAAAACTATTCCTAGCCTGTCTACGGGGGTAGCGATCACCACGAACGGGAAAACGTGGTCCGCTGGGGAAGAAGCGCTCACCGCGGTACTCAAACTGCGGTGGGGGAAAGCGCTCAACTAAGCCTCCGCCACGGGGTCCATTACCTGCAAAAGCAGGACCCCGTCGGGCACGCTCTCTACGAGATCTACGCCAAGGAGTTTGGGGCTCAACTGCTCTAGCGTCTCTTCTCGGAGCTCTCTCCTTCCTAGGCCTAACAAACTGAGGTGCTGGACCTCTAGGCCTAGTCTCCCTCCTAGGGGCTCTCATCTCCTGCCTAGGCCAGGGACCTTGACGTCCGGGCCTAGCAGCTCTCCCCTGAGCCTTCGGCACATGTCCACCATGAGTTGGATGGTACATGTCCGGGTTCTCCATCTCCCGAGTACGGCGCGCCTCTCGCTTGCGCCGGAAACAGAACTCGATCAAGTGACCATCCTTCCCACAGAAATCACACTGGTACCTCACCGCACGCAAAGGGGGTTGTTGGTGACCAGGGCTGTGGGTGTGGTTCACTTCGCCCTTCTGAGGCAAACACTCCTCTCTAATGGGTGGCATAGCATCAAGCTTGTTCTTGAGGTGGTTTGGCTTGGGTGCCCAAATTTGGTTCTTGGGAGGAGCTCTCGGGGGTTCCTCAACCACACCATCTTTGGTGGTAGGCTTGGCAGGCTCTTTGGGTGGAAGTTTGGCAAGCTTGGGAGTAGTGGTGGAGTTAGGCTTCTCACATGGATTCAAACCACTCGACTCTCCAATCTTCCCAAAAGCAGAAAGATCAACACCCTGAGCAAAACCTACACCAGGAGCCCCAGCAGCTCGCTTGAATTGGGAGATCATCATCCTGAGCTGTGGCTCACTACAGGAGACCCATGACAAGATGGTCCGAAGGTATGTGTTTTCTTCCTCGGTTTGCATCTTGCCATGCTTCACATTGGCAATCTCCAGCTCCAAGCCCTCGCACAAAACGCACCTCGCCACTCCAGTGCTACCTGAGCTGGTCTCTTCAAGAGACACAATCTTGGCATTCTTCTCTGCCAACTCAGATTGCAAGACGGGACAGGTCTTGCATGCACCCAGCAAAGAAGGTCTGGCCCTCATCTCATCCAGCTCTCCAACCAACGCAGCATACTTTCCTCTCAAAGTGAGAAGATCAGTCATGTGCGTGGTGCACGACTCACACTCAACCTCTTCTGACACAACCACGGTGGACTTGGCAAACTCAAGCTCCCTCACCGTGTCTTCCCACTTCTGCCTAAACTCCTTGCGTTCTCTAGCGGCACGCCTAAGCAACTTGTCCTAACTAAGGAGCGCGGCAGTAAGCTTCTTGACCTCAGCAGAAAGCTCGTCGTGGGTGAGAGATACCTGGGAGGAGTCGTCGTCGTCGTCGTTGTTCCGAGGGATGTGCTCCAGCTTGCCGTCGACTTCATCACCAAGCGCCATGGTGCAGAGGCCGTCGTCGTCGGCGAAGAAGCAGAGACCGTTCAGCTTGTCCTCGATTCTCTTCTTCTTCTCGGACTCATCATCGCTTGTGCAAGCGGAGTCGTCATCCGAGCCATCGACGTCGCTGAGCGTGGCGAAGAACGCAGGCTGCTCAGCCTAGGCCTTCTCCAAGTACTTCTTCTTGATGTACTCCTTGTCGAAGCCGCCCCTCCGCTTGTGCCTCACGGGGACGTACTTCTCCTTGCGCTTGACGGAGTCGTACTTGTGCCCATGATCGCCCTTCCCAGATGAATGCTTCTTCTTGGGGCAGTTGGCGATGAAGTGGTCGGGGTCGCCGCACTCATAGCATCCTGAGCGTCCTCCACCGCGGCGATGGTTCATGCGGTTGTTGTGGAACCGCGTGAACCGGTTGGCGAGCATTGCCAACTCGTCATCCCCCAACGACTCAAGCTGGTCCTCTGTGACAGAAAAGAGTGAAGAAAGTGCAAAGCCAGCAGAGGGTTTAGAAGAGCCAGAAACCAAAGCCATAGTCGGGCCAGAAGGATTCGCATAAGAAGCCCTCGACATGGCGTCAATCTCACTGGACTTGAGCTTACTAAAGAGCTCGTCGCAGGTGAGGGTCTCATAGTTAGGCGATTCGATGATCGCCTGAACCTTGGAATCCCACACCGACCGATCAAGAGTGTGCAAGAGCTTCAAAGCACGCTCATGATCGTCAAAAGGCAACTGCTCCTTGTTAGCCCTCATCCTGTTGACAATCACTTGAAAGCGAGCGAATAAACTTTCTATGCTCTCGCCAGGCTGATGTCGAAAGTTCTCATACTCACGCTTGAACGACTCGTAGAGTCGGGTTTTGACTTGAGAGGTGCCCTCATGGAAACGCATGAGGGTGTCCCAGATCTCCCGAGCCGTAGCAAGGTGAGAAACACGATCAAACTCACCCATGCTCAAGCAAGAAAAGAGAGCATTGCGGGCTCCACTATTGGCATCGTGCTCGTCGATCTGTTGCTGAGAAACACGAGCAGCCAAGACCACGTAATCAGCAGAGTTGCAAATATCCCAAATAGAAGCACCCAAACTCTGCAGATAGGCCGACATGCGTATCTTCCAATACGCATAGTTCGTCCCATCGAAAAACGGCGGTTTGCCCACGCCGCGATCCATGTCGCCTTCGGTGTATCTGGAACCGCCTAAGGTGGAAGATCCTTAACCTGCTCTGATACCAATTGAAGGACCGAGAAGCTAACCGAAAGCGACCAGAGGGGGGGTGAATGGGAGCTTCAAAATTTCCTTCAGGAAACTAGATGCCACTGTCCCAAAATCAACCCCAAGAGCGAACCCTAGAGCTTGCTAATGTCCACGACCCTAGATATAGGGTGGATGCTTCCTAGAAGCACAGCGGGACACTAGACAACCTTAGAAAGCCAACGCAAAAGACGGAACTCGAATCCGATCAAGAACGAACGAGCCGCGAACGAAAACGCGCGAAACTGGATCGACCGGACTCTGGCCAGCGTCCGGTCAGCAGGGACCGGACGCGTCCGGTCAACAAAAATCGGCTCTGGAGCCTTACTGTTCGCAACCGGACTCACGAGTACGGAGCGTCCGGTCGAGACCAGTGCGTCCGGTCAGAAGCTAACAAGCACGATGAACAGTGGAAGCGGTGCGTCCGGTCAAAACGTGAACAGAGCGTCCGGTCAAGGTGTAGAACATGGCTACGTGCTGTTCATCGACCGGACTCACGGACCGAGCGTCCGGTCACCCCGACTGAGCGTCCGGTCGACTCGCAGCAGCCCAGTTCGTCCACCGATTTGCCTCTATCTCACCCAAAACAATTCCTCCAGGGATCAAACTTGGTGAGATGAGTCACAAGGAGTATAGTGAGCTATCTCTAAGAGATCATGGCTCGAACCTATCTCCAAATCGGTGAATTGAAGAATTTCGGGGAAGGAGGAAAACTTGACCCGAAACTAAAAATCGATCGATCTCCTAGACCGTGAGGTTAGAGATTAATTCCTTCGGTGGAAAGAAGTGCCTCACGATCTAGAACAACTTGGTTCAAACGGATTTGCAAAAGATGAACCGAGCAAAGAGATCAAACGACGAGAAAAACGTGGAGAAAAAGGATTCCGCGAAGAACACGAACACAACGGAAATCACAGCCACGAATTGCAAGCCGAAGCGCAACCACACGCTACGACAAGGAGGTTACGGCCTCCTTTCCTCAATATCAACAGTACACAGAGTTGCAAGTCTCTCTGCGGATCTCAGCTACAGCAGGGGATAGGAGAGCAGGAAACCCTAAGTGCTGGAAGCAAATGAGATGGCTAAAACTGAAATAACTGAGATAGGGAGGAGGGTGTCTCCCCTGGACTACTTATACTAACCTAGACTAAGCCTATTTCCTACTCTACCCATCTCTAAACTAATTACAGGGCGAACCAGCTAAACCCTAAGGCTATTCTGGTCCAACCCGCGGTGGTAGGTAGATCCGACGGCCACGCCCGCTCGAACCGAAGCGTTGCCTCGACGCAACCTCTGGATCGCCGCCACGTGCCGCCCTCGCTCTGCACCCCCGGTTTTGTGGCGCAAACCGGGAAACCAGCCTTTTCCAGCAACCCCCGATTTTGAGGCCCAAACCGGGAAACCAGCCCACCAGCCTGAGTTTTGTGGCCCAAACTCAGAAACCCGCAGCGCCCGAGTTTTGAGGCCCAAACTCGGAAACCGGCCCATCACCCGAGTTTTGTGGCCAAACTCGGAAACCGTCCGCGCCCAGGTTTTGTGGCTCAACCTGGAAACCGAGCACCCGAGTTTTGAGGCCCAAACTCGGAAACCGTCCACCCGGTGGTTTTTCCCTGGCTCAACCACCAAACCGGAGCTGTAGAGGGGATGCACCGCCCGTGCACCCCGTCCACCGACACGTGTCCCCAGGTCCTCGACCCGAGCAACACCATGCCCCGCAAGTCTCCGCTCGTCGCTGCCCCAGGCTGCCAGCCACCACAGCTGATCCTCAGGCACTCCGGTCCCTCAGTCCAAGCCTCACGTCCGCCCTTCACTGCTCGATACATCGGCATGGCACGTCCGCCGCACGGCACGCCCATCCTTCATCGCACCCAGTCCGTCGGCACGGCACGTCTCAACTTGACCTTCACCTTGCCCTCGATCACTGTCTCCGAGCTCGACACCTGCACAACACAAGCCAAAGAACATGCGCATCAAACCCGTTGACAGTCACTCATCACCTAGAGACTCGGCATACACCCATGTATCCGCACACGTGGGCCCTATTAATCCAGGAGGTGCCGTCACAACTATGCCTCCGTAGCTCATCCACAGTCCAATGGCCAAGTGGAACGAGCAAACGCCCTGATTCTCGCAGGATTAAAACCAAGACTTTTTGATCTCCTAAAAGATCATGGCGGAAAGTGGGTCGAAGAATTGCCTAAGGTAGTCTGGGGGCTACGGACACAACGAAGTCGGGCAACAGGCCAAACTCCTTTCTTCTTGGTATATGGCACTGAAGCAATCCTTCCGGCTGATTTAATCTGGAACGCCCCATGAAGAGAGCAGTATAACGAAGGTGAAGCTGATGACACCAGACGGTTAGAAGTCGACAGCCTCGAAGAAGCCTGATTAACAGCACTCTTTCAGTCAGCAAGGTACCTTCAAGGGATGAGGCGCTACTACGACAAGAACGTCCATCACCGCACTTTTCAAGTAGGCGACCTGGTCCTGAAGAAAATTCAGAATACTACAGGGCGCCACAAGCTTATGAGTCCATGGGAAGGACCCTACATTGTATCCAAAGTAACAAGACCCGGGTCATTTGAGCTAGTCACTGAAGATGGATCTCCACTGCCAAATTCATGCAATATTGAGCACTTGAAGAAATTCCATACTTGAGGACTACGCTACAACCTTGACTCAGGGCATTTGTATTTATTAGTCGGATATTAATAAAGTTTGGAGTTCATCAGAAACAAGAACTTTACAAATTATCTAGGCTTTTCTATATCTTGCCACGACTAATCAGTCACATAAAAATCACTGCAATAGCAGGGTTTACCACCGACTAATATTTAATATTACTCGGACGGATTGGTTCAGCGGTAACCATATTTGAGTTACGAGCTTCGAGCTCAATACAACTCACAAGGTAGTACTGCTTAACATCCGGCTATCAGCCTATAGCGAATATGGAATCCACCATAGTGGGGACTAGTTCCTATAAGGCGTAACAAGGCGGGACAGTACTCACCCTGTTACATACCTCCTGGACAAAGGTCCACCTAACTTCGCACCCAAGCTGCGATCCCCAAGAGGATACGATCCACCCAAAAGGAACCAACGTTACGGTCCTTCAAGAGGTGCCTGATCGGAATTATCCCTTGAACAAGGGTACTAAGAGTAGTACCCGGGCAGGACTATGTTCTTTACACAATCGCTAGAGAAACAAAGTCATATGACCCACACCAAAGTGCTAAGAGAGCACTCGGATAGACTCGTCTAATTAGACGCCTAGTCATACATCCACATTAAACTCAACCCATTTGTCGCAGAAATTTCTCGCAACATGGAGTTGATCGCATATGAAGTCTATGAGATTCAGAGGTAACCAACTTCTTTGATATTTCATAACAATTTTTTTCAGGAGATACAAGCTGCAAAGACTAAGGAGTCTAGACTACTCTACAAGATCTAAGATCTGCGAGTACTCCTCCGCAGCAGTCCTCACCTCCTCTTGCATTGCCGCAAGGTCCTCGTCGACTTTACCATCAAGAAGGGTCATCAGAGCGGACAGGTCGAAGGATGGCAGATGTAGCCGCAGCGTTGCCATCAGACCCTGCACCACGGAGATCGACATATCTTTAATGTATTGAGCCAGCCGCCCGGGTGCAGCCTTGGCCCGCTCAAGCAAAGTCTCCTCGACTCCTGCTGGCACCGGAATCATGTTGAGGAGGGGCTCGACAGCTTGCTCTAAAGCCTTCAGAGAATCTTGTGACTCCTTCATAGACTTCAAAGCCTGCAGAAGGTCCTGGTCAGCACCCTCACGCATCAGTTTGGCTTCCTGAAGAGTATTTTGCGCATTAGCAAATACCTCCTCAAGCTCCGACTCCTTCCGGTTGAACGCGTTCTGCCATCCAGAAGCCAGCCTATTGGCCTCTGCATAGATACTAGTCGGTTATCGTACAATCAGACTGATACTATGGAACAGACTGGCATGGAAACTTCAAGCATACCTTCAAGCTGCTTTTTGGAACTTTTCTTCAACTCCTTCATTTTCTGCTCCATGGAAGCAGACTTAGCTATCAGCCCAACCTCACGGTTGTTAGCAGCATTACGATCCGCTACCACTTCCTTGAGGTTGTTTTGAAGTTCATTAATGCGGTTATGAAGGACCTAGGTGGCAACCTTTTGACTAATCCGAACCTGGGCAATGTAGTCCCGGAGCTCTTGATTCTCACGGGACATCTCCTGGCGAATTCGGGTAACCTGGTCCTTAACCTTGAAGTCAAAGGCCTACACAAAAGCAATATTGTGAGTACTCGGATGAAATTACAGTACAACAAGAAGAAATTGAGAATCTTACCTCAACAAATTGGTCAAGAGCTTCAACAAGAGCCCTCACTTGATCACTCAGCTCCTTCAACCGGGTAAGGTCCTGATTGTACCCGGATACATCGAGAGTCGTCCCCTGGCGTGAGGACTCGGGTGCATCTACGGACCCTCCCTGTTGATGAGCTGAAGCTTCTGTGCCAATGTCCGTCAGGACCATGTCCAGGGTTGGTTCATCCGGCTGTCGCGTATGGAAAAACCAGCCATTGAACACTCGGTCAAACTCCAGCTGAGCAGGAGAACGAAAGATGGAGTACGGCCAACCAACCTGAGGCAATGACAGCACATCCGCATCAGGAACCGCATCGGCCTGAGACTTGGACGGAGAGGAGCCAGGCGGCGGATGTACCTGGCTAAAGGTTGGCAGCACGCCGGAAGCATCCTTGTCTAGCGACACCAACTCCTCTACCACCTGGGAATCAGGAGCAGCAGTCGAGGCTGTCACATCCGGTTTTGTTTTCCTACAAACAAGACGACTACCCATGTCAGTATCAGAAATCTGTGAACACTCTAAGAAAGCTGAATACCTACATCACGAGCTTCAGTGGTTTCGGCAGCTTCAAGAGAGGCTGTTTCAGAAGCGGGTCCGTGCTACTAGAAGTAACTTGAACAGTTCCAGCATCTAATATAGCGACATATATAAGACAAGAGTTTATCAAAATCGAAAAGGAATATAAAGTACTCGGGTTTCCCCTTACCAGGAGCACCTCGATTACAGTGCTTTTCAGCCAGAGCTGGTGACAAAAGTACTTTTCGAACAGTACGAGCCTTCTTTGGGATACTTTCCCCGGCATCTTGAAGTGGAGTCAGTGACCTCTTCCAACTACTCTTGGCTTCTGGGTCTATAAGCATGACATCAGAGTCAGTTGAATCTATGTCAAGCCAGTCAAAATCCTCAGGAGAGCTTGGTTTGGTGGGAAGGTCCTCACTTCGGATAGGACCCTCCAAAACTATGCCTCCACCTTCTCTAGTCGCCGGAGGCAGGGGAGGACAATCATTGTCATCTCTACCTTGACCCTACAGGAAAAAGAGCATTTAGTCAGATCAGAAGAATATCTATACAGAACCTCGATGACATGACAAATTAATTACTCACCTGAGGGGGAGGGTTAATGGCGGAGAATGTCGCCATCACTGGAGATAAGTGTTCACGGCTCTTAAGCAGCCGGTTCACTCTCCATAGGACTTCGCACTCTGCCAACTGCTCTACAGCGTGGCGGCCCGGGTCATCCTTACCCAGGTACTCGAAGCTGAAATTGGCTCGCTATTGCAGAGGATGGATGCGCCGCGCAATAAAATCTTGGACGACAGAGTACCCGGTCAGGCCGTCAAGCTTTAATGCCTCTATAGAATCAATGAGAGGTCGGATAGCCTCTTGTCGATGTTTCGAACCCGGGGGTATGACAACAATGAGTAATATGATCGCGTGCTCTCTTCCTGGATGGTGATACAAGATGACACAAGGGTTTATCCTGGTTCGGGCAAAGAAGGCCCTACGTCCAGCGGGGGGAGGGGGTTCTTGTATTACTTGCACCTAAGTGCTTGTACAGGGGCAATACAAGCTCAATGAGCGTGGACCGGAGTCCGGACTCGTATGTGTGTGTGTGGACTCGTGTGTGAGAGCGTGTAATCGTAGACTCGTGTGTTGTCTCTCGTGCGCGAAGGGCCCTGGCGTCCCCTTTTATAGAACAAGAGGAGGCCATGGTTTACACACGATCGACATGAACAACGCTCGATATGGCAAAGGGAAGGAACTCTGTCTTGTCAAAGTCACTGTAGCCAACGTGGGTGTTGCTGTTGAAGCATCCTTGGAGCGTGGCCTCCATCCCGGGCACGGACGTGGAGGCGTGGTGACGTGGAGGTCATGCAGCGCCCATTCTGGCTCGTACAGGATGTGGCAGGGTCCCCCGGGTCTCAGGGTACCTGTCCTCGCGTCTGTCGGCTTGTGCCGAGTCTCCCTGTCTGCGGGTCGGACTTCATCCGAGGCCTGGCTGCGAGGCCTCGGGCGAGACGGAGAGCGGAATCATCCTCCGAGGCCTGCCGTGGGGGGCACAGGGGAAGAGGTTGTGGGACTGGCAACCCACAGCGACGGGCGTACTTGATGCACAGGGATTTTGACCCCGGAGTGGGTATAGTGCCGAACAGCGCCACCGAGTGTGACTTTCCACGTCCGGATCCGCCGGTGGTGGAAAAAAGGGTGTTGTGACTCCCGTCCTGTCTTCCCATGCCTCCTGCACGTCCCTGCCCTATCTTGACAGGAGATGTCAGCGCGTTCCAGGGAGGTGATGTGGTTCTGTTTGACTGGACGTGTGTGCAGCAGGCGGTGGTACGGTTGTCAGAGCTGAGAAGCGGGGATCTTCCTTCTTGTGGGAGGCTTGAAGGGTGGTGGAGTGCTCGCCCGAGGCCTGACGCAGAGGGCTCGGGCGAGACGGAGAACGAGCGCCAGCCCGAGGCCTGGCTCGGAGGGCTCGGGCGAGACAGAGAACGAGCGCCAGCCCGAGGCCTGGCTCGGAGGGCTCGGGCGAGACAGAGAACGAGGCCTGGCTCGGAGGGCTCGGGCGAGACGGAGAACGAGCGCTCCTGGCTCAGAGGGTGACGCGGGCTACTTCCGCTTAATGGGTTTTCGGGTTTCGGCTTGGTGGGCCAGCGTCCCAGGCTTCGAGGTGTTTGCTTTTTAGGGGGTTAGACTAGTGTTGGAATCACACTTGCCCCACCTCCGCTCTTGTGCAGGGGTGTGGCGAAGGTGACCAAGCGTCGAAAGCGGTAGCGAAGGTTAGGGAGACGAGGAGAAAGTTGCTATGGCTCTGGTCCCCAAAAAGAATCGTCCCCGTTACACTGTTCACCCCTGGTATTTATAGGGGATACCAAGGGGTGTCGACCAAATTACAGTAGGGTACAAGAAAGATTCCTCTGCGCTACTCATACAGAAGGGCAAACTCGTACAAACACAGCCGGAGCCAAAACCCTAGCCTGCTTTCCACTCGCCCGCCGCCGCTCGGTCCACGCTCACCCCGATGGAAAGACGAGGGCCGACCTTCGTTTTGCGGAGGAATCCGCCCAGTTGCAGAGTTTGAGGTCCCTCGCCACTAGTTGGGTCTGGGCCTCTTGGCAAAGGTGCGTGGGATGCGCGAGGGTCACTCCCAGCGCTCTTCACGCCCTTTTCCTGCAAAAAATACTTGAACACCTCCAAAGGTTGGGTCAGCGTTCAGAGTTTTGATTGGCAATCTGAAAGACTTAACAGGATGAAATAGGGGGGTAGGCGGCGAAGGTGCGCGGGACGTGCGAGGGTCGCTTTGTTTAGCCAGCCTGCGTGGTGCCTCTGCCGAGGGCCCCTTTCCCCAACAGTAGCCCCTCGTTGCCTTGGATCTAAAGAACCGTGTTTAGGCCCAAGCAGCGCCTTTCAACGGGAAAAGAGACGGGACCAGTGTCGGGGAGACGGTGCCGAAGCCGGACGCAGATGAGGTTGTTGTATTTGAGGAATTTTTTTAGCCGGTCTTCGCTTCCCTGTTGACTCTTTTGTGACCTCGGTTCTGCGAAGGTTCAACTTGGGCTTCCACCAGCTCACACCCTCATGTTTTACAAAGATGTCAGTTTATATCTGGGCGTGCCGCTCTCAGGGTATTGTTCCTCATGTTGAGGGGTTTGTTCGGACCCATCGAGTGCACATGCAACCTCGCAAGATCTCGGATCGCGGAGGTAACACCAGTCTTGGATAGTTTGCAGTGTACACTTTTTGCCATCGCGCTGGGTCGGAGTTGTCGGTGCAAGCCCAGAAAAACAAGTGGACCAGTGGGTGGCAGGAGTCCTGGTTTTACTATAAGCTTAGTGGGAATGCAGAGCTCTGTGGCGAGCTTTCGCCACTTGGTGATGTTAGCGCCGAAGCTATGATGAGCTCTGAGGCTCACGCTTGTGTTGATTGTTTGAGGGTCGTGGCGCGGTCTCAGTGTGCTCACGACTTGGTCGAGGAGTACTGTTGTGCAAAGATTTGGCCCCTCAGCCGGAGACAGGCGTGGTTTGCAGTCGGGGAAGACTCGAGGTACGAGGGTAGGGGCTTGAAGAAGCCGAAGGTTGACCTTGATAAGGTTTGGGATAAACTTCTGAAGAAATTTCCCAGGCGAGAAGATGGGGTCAAAGCAGTCTACAAGCGTGTTCAGGGGTGGGCGGTGGAACTTGTTGGAAAACTTTCCACGTTGGAGACTAAAGCGATCCACAGCTCGGTAGGTAGCGGAGGTCAGGTTAACAGGATGTTTGACAGTCTTGGGGTTCAGTATGTGAGTTGGCCTGCTCCGTCGAGCGAAGATGCGCCAAAGAAAAGGAAACGTGCTTTTGCGGAGGGGGAAGTTGTTTCTCGGCCGAAGAGGGGTCGTGGCCGAGGACGCGGTGGCGCCGGTGGTCGAGTTAAAACACTTGCGACGAAGGTCGCCGTCGGTTCGGTAGGTACCGCCACTCCCTCATCCTCGGCCATTGTTTCGGGCGGCCGAGGTACTGGGAAGACTGGAGGACGGGTGCCCCGCGTGGGCGGTATTGGTGCTTTGGTTCAAATCTTGAATGACGAGGGTGGCTCCGATGATGATGAGGAGGAAGGGGAGAAGGAAGAAAAGGAGGGTGGTACTGAGGATAGTGATACGTCAGGTAGCGAAGGTAACTCCGAAGAAGACGTATCCATCGAGGATGCTCGAGGAAAAGGAATAGCCTCGTCCAGTGTTGGTGCTGCGGCTGCGCGAAGCATTGATGACATCATACAGGACTTTGAGCTAGAGAGTCCTCCGCGAGGGTCGTTTCCTGAGTTTGCTGGCTCGCACATTTGGGTCAAAGGTTTTGAGTTTAAGGGTGACGTCGAATCGGACCGGACCCCGGGGAAGAGGCCGTATGGCGAGGCTAGCCGGTCATGTCTTCCTTATTATGCGAAGAAACTTGGAGTTTCTGACTCGGCGACCGAGCTTTTCATGAGTCCGGACCTTCAAGAATGTCACTTGCAGTGTGCTCCGGAGGAAAGGCGCTTTCTGGGTCGGGTGTTTAACCGTATTTGTGTGCCAGAGGCGGAGCTTCAGCTGGCCAATGAGCCCTTGGAGGGACTTCACGATGATATTGACGTCAAAGTGGCTGAGCTGATGCTTCTCAGCCGGTCGGCGCGCCGGAGGGCAAGTTACAATCTCCACTACCTGAATGACCGGTTGAGTGACGCGGAGAAGGCTAATAAAGAGCTTCGCCAGAGTTTGGAAAACAAAGAGATTGAGCTCAAAGCTGCTTTGGAGAAGGTTAAGAAGTCACGAGATGAAGCACAAGAGGTTGCGAATAGCAACGCGGAGCTCCTGGCTGCTAGCCGGCAAAAGGATAAGGATTTGTTGGCTGCGAACGAGCGCATAGAAGAGCTGTCCACGGAGCTGGCTACCCAAGCCGAGGCTTGGTGAGAAAGCATGGGGAGGGTTAAAAATAAGATAGATACATGCTTGACCGAAGCCGGAGGTTCTGTCGGGGAACCGCTGCATGCTGAAGACGCAGCGGGTTTTGAAGGTTGGTTATGTAATGAGCTGGATGTGTTTAGCTCGTTGGTTGGGAATGCTGCAGATTTTGGTGGGTATGCCGGAGCACTGGCGATGGCTGGGACGCTTCGTCAGGCAGATTGCGAACACCTTCGCAAAATTAAGAAACCCAACCATAGGTTTCCAACCGTGGACGAGGTGCGCCAAATGAAGATCGCGGACGTCGAAGTTCGGAATTGTGCGATGCGCTTGCTTCATCGGTTTTGGATTGCTGGCGGTGGTCGCGCTCTTGCTTTCGAGGAAGCTGCCGAGGCTACTTGTCAGGTTCGCGTTATTGGATATACTGGTTTTTTGGCTTTGTTGCAATGATTATGGAGTTGGTGTGAACTTAGGTTTCTTTTCTCTTATTTGTGCTTACAGGCTCGGAGGGAGGCGATGCCTTCGCCGCCTGCGGCCGTTGATGCTGGTGGTAGCTCCGAGGCTGTTCCTGCTCCTAGTTCTGCAGAGGTTCCACCAGTCGAGGTTGACTCTTTGGTCGCGGATCCCCCGACTACTGGCGAAGGTGTCGAGGAAGAGGTGGCCACGGAGGAGGCACCCGCTGACGGTGTGGATGCTGCCACTGGCGGGGTTGAGACGGGCAGGCACGGGGAAGCCGAGCAGGTGTGAGAATTTAGGATTGTATGGGTGAGAAGGTTATTTTGTAATGTGTGAGGTAGGTGGAATGACTTGACGATACTTTTTAATTCTATGGTAATGCAGGTTCCTGATGGAACCGTGCTAGAAGTGTTTGATGTGACGCCCCTGACGTTAAATTATCAAGATATTTTTGTAACTGGCGAATCTTGGGCTCGTGCTAAGCTGAAACATCCCTCACTGACCTTCGAGCGTTTTTGGTGGTCGAAGGTGCGAAGGTACGATTTAAAAAATAGCAGGTCGAGCCGTTTTTGGCGCGAGGCGGACTTTACTGACCGACAGGCCACCCGTTCTTTATTTGGTGCTTCTTCGTCCTCGCAAGTTGGAATTGATGATGATATTGATGAGAACACAGCCTTGGAGTACTTGTTTGGGCGAACCGAACTAGATTTAGGTTCGGACGGATCGTTAGTGGTTCCAAAGGAGGAACCTTCGGAGGTCAGTGATGTAGGCCGTACATATATATATCGGGCTAGGGTTTTATCTGGGGAGCTGCCAATTGTTCCGGCAGCTCCTTTGTTGTGGGGACCCATCGTTGCGGTGGAGCTAGAGTTGGAGGAAGGTAGCGAGGGCTCTGGTGATTTGATGTTAATTGAAGGGAGCGAAGGTTCCTTGTAATTTTTCGTAATTGTCCATGATTTGTTTGTCGTTGTGAAGCTACTTTGTAAACGAACGGGAACACTGAATGTTGGTTTTATGTCGCTACGACTATGACTCCTTACTCGTTATCGGATATTGACAAGGCTCGCTGGCTGGCCGGCACTACGTTGTTTTGTTGTATGGAATGTTTTTAGCTCAGAAAGCGAATTCACGAGGCTCGCGTTTCGTTAAACTAAGATGTTTTTAGTAAAAAACAGCGACGCCCCCTTTCTTTTTAGCGAGGCTCGCGTTTCGTTGAACTCAGATGTTTTTAGTAAAAAACAGCGACGCCCCCTTTCTTTTTAGCGAGGCTCGCGTTTCGTTGAACTGGGATGTTTGGTAAAAACAGCGACGCCCCCTTTCTTTTTAGCGAGGCTCGCGTTTCGTTTTACTGAGAAGTTTGGTAAAAAACACTGACGCCCCCTTTCTTTTTAGCGACGCTCGCGTCTCATTAGACATGTTTTTTTTTGTTTAAAAAAACATCGACGCCCCCTTTCTTTTTAGCGAGGCTCGCGTCTCATTAGACAGTTGTTTTGTTAAAAACAGAGACGCCCCCTTTCTTTTTGGCGAGGCTCGCGTCTCATTAGACATGTTTTTTTTACATCAGCGACGCCCCCTTTCTTTTTAGCGAGGCTCGCGTCTCATTAGACAGCTGTTTTGTGAAAAACAGCGACGCCCCCTTTCTTTTTAGCGAGGCTCGCGTCTTGCGAGGGTGTTCGACTTATTTGGGCTTCGCGCCTCCCCCTATCTTAGGTGGAGGTGAAGTTTGTTTCTTGCGAGCCCCTGGCGTGTTTTGCGAGGGTGTTCGACTTATTTGGGCTTCGCGCCTCCCCTATCTTAGGTGGAGGTGAAGTTTGTTTCTTGCGAGCCCCTGGCGTGTTTTGCGAGGGTGTTCGACTTATTTGGGCTTCGCGCCTCCCCCTATCTTAGGTGGAGGTGAAGTTTGTTTCTGCGAGCCCCTGTCGTTTTTGCCAGGGTGCTCGACTTTTTTTTTTGGACTTCGCGCCTCGCCTTATCTTAGGTGGAGGTGAAGTTTGCTTCTTGCGAGCCCCTGTCATTTTTGCCAGGGTGCTCGACTTATTTGGACTTCGCGCCTCCCCTTATCTTAGGTGGAGGTGAAGTTTGCTTTTGCGAGCCCCTGTCGTTTTTGCCAGGGTGCTCGACTTTTTTTTCGACTTCGCGCCTCCCCTCATCTTAGGCGGAGGTGAAGTTTGCTTCTTGCGAGCCCCTATCATTTTTGCCAGGGTGCTCGACTTTTTTGGACTTCGCGCCTCCCCTTATCTTAGGTGGAGGTGAAATTGGCTTTGAAAAGAAAAAAGGTTGTTTTTCGAAGCAATCTTGGCGGGTTTCCATCGATTGTAGCGCTCTTTGAAAAAGAAGTGCTTTTTCAATGTTTGCCCGTAAAAGTAATAACTTGGAGATTTTACTTTTTTTGGGGGGGGGGGGTTCTAGCCTGTATTAAGGGTTTGGATACTGCCTCGTTAAAAAACCTTATGCCCCTTGGTAAGGAAAAAGAGTGCAGCTTCTTTTGTTTGTTACATTCATAGAAAATGGAAGAAACAACAAATTACATAATGCGAGGGCTCGCTAAGGCTCCGCTATGGGTAGTATTTGCGAAGGTCGTCGATGTTCCAGGTATGAGGCAGGATGTTTCCCTCGCTGTCAGAGAGGTGGAAAGAGCCAGGGCGATTGCATTCTGATATCAGGTATGGACCGGTCCACTTTGGCTGGAACTTCCCCGCCATGCCGGCGTTTTGTTTCCGGATGAGGACGAGGTCACCCTTCTGCAAGTCTTTGATTCTGACCTTTTTATCTCTCCATTTTTTGGTTTCTTCTTGATACTTGCGAAGGTTGTGTACTACGTTGCATCTTGCTTCTTCGAGTAAATCTTTGTTGAGCACCTGGCTTTTTTCTATTGGTTCGAGGGTTGTTCTCGGTGATTCGTGCTTCAGTTCTTCTGGTAGCACAGCCTCTTCCCCAAACAGGAGCTTGAAAGGTGTGAATTTGGTTGCTCTGCACTCCGAGGTGTTGTGAGACCAAGTGACCGAGGTTAGCTCTTTCGCCCATTTTCCCTTAGGCCTGCCTTGCAATTTCTTGGATATGGCTTGGAAAATTGTTGCGTTGGCTCTTTCAACTAAGCCGTTGGATTGAGGGTGCCGAACTGAAGCGAAGCATAAGATTGTACCGATTTGTGCGCAGAATTCTTTGAAAACTTCGCAGTCAAACTGGGTGCCATTATCGACGGTGAGATGTTTGGGGACGCCAAATCGACAAACTATTTGTTGCCAGAAAAACTTTTTCACTGCGAGGGAGGTGATGGAAGACAATGGTCTTGTTTCAATCCACTTTATGAAGTATTCCACGGCTACCACCGTGTAGCGGAGGTTTCCTGGAGCTGTCGGTAGTGGGCCCATGAGGTCCATTGCCCACCTTTGCAGAGGCCATGTTGGGCATATAAGCATCGTAGGAGCCCCTGGGGCGTTTTGGTTTTTTGCTGTTAGTTGGCAACCTTCGCATTGTTTGATGATGTTTTCTGCATCCTTTAGCGCCATTGGCCAGTAGAAACCTTGCCGGAAGGCTTTTCCAACTAATGCCCTTGGGCCGTTGTGTGAACCACAGATGCCTTCATGGATAAGCTTAAGAATGTCATTTCCTTCAGACTGTGGGACGCATTTGAGCCAGGGCGAGGTTACTGAAGCTTTGTACAGAATGTTGTCCACAATCTTATACCCTCGTGCTCTTTGTTTTAGCCTGTTTTCTTCTTCTTTGGAGTCTGGTTCGTGGAGCCCCTTGATGTAGGCTATGATAGGTGCCCTCCAGTCCTCACTCTGGATTGCATTGATCAACTTGGCATTCTTTTCGAAGGTTTCAAAAGCTGATTGGGTCGCAACTTCGTGGAAAACATCGGGCGGTAGGTGTAATTGTTGTGCTGCTGCTTTAGCTAGGCAGTCTGCTTCGCTATTTTCTGACCTTGGTATTGCCTTTACTGATATGCCGAGGAAGGAGGACTCTAACCTTCGGACATGTTGGAAGTACTTTTGCAGCTCTGGATCTTTGGCCTTGTAGTTTTTCTCAATGTGCCCCGTGATGACCTGTGAGTCTGTGTAGATGACTGCTCTTCGGACTGACAGTGACCGAAGCCTTGAGAGAGCGAGTATCACAGCTTCGTATTCTGCGGAGTTGTTTGTACATTTGAAGTCAAGTCTTCTTGCGTATCTTAGCTTAGATCCGGATGGCGAGACTAGAATGGCCGAGGCCCCTGCGCCGGTTGCACCCCAGGCTCCGTCAACATACACAGTCCAAAATGGGTCTTGGTGAGTTTCATCTTTGCGAGGGTCTGGGGTCCATTCTGCTATGAAATCTGCTAGCGCTTGGGATTTGATTGTTGTTCGACTGACGAAGGTTAGGGCGTAGTTGTTGAGTTCAATTGCCCATTTAGCTATTCTTCCGACTGCCTCGTTGTTTTTGAAAATGTTCTCGAGGGGAAAAGCCGAGGGTACATGAATTTCGTATGCTTGGAAATAGTGCTTGAGCTTTCTTGATGCCATGACCACTGCGTACGCTATCTTCTCGAGCTCTGAGTAATTTCGTTTAGGGCCTTCGAGGGTTTCTGATACGTAATAGATTGGGGCTTGCCTGGTTTTGTTGTTCTCGTGCAAATCTTTGATTAAGACTGCGCTCACTGCGTGAGGCGAGGCTGCGACGTACAGCAGTAACAAGTCCCCTTTGCTTGGGTTGGTTAAAACAGTCAAGCTGGTGAGATACTTCTTTAGGTCTTCGAAAGCTTTCTGCTGCCGGGGTCCCCAGTTGAATGGTGCAGTGCTTCTCAACGTTTCGAAGATGGGTAACCCTCGCTCAGCTGATCTGGAAATGAATCTGCTGAGAGCTGCTAATCGGCCTGATAAGCGCTGGGCTGCTTTTTTGGTTGTCGGGGGTTCCATGTTGATGATAGCATCAATCTTGTCGGGGTTAGCTTCAATTCCCCTTGCGGAGATGATACAACCCAGCAGTTTTCCTTCACTTACCCCGAAAACACAATCCAGCGCGCCGGAGGTTGCTGAACACTCTTGACAAGTCCGAAATGTGGTTTTCTTTTAGCTCGCTTTGGACAACCAGGTCATCAACATAAGCGGAGACGGAGTGTTCATTTTTGAAGACCTCGGATATCATACGAGCGAAGGTTGAACCCGCGTTTCTTAGGCCTTCTGCCATTCTCCGAAAACAAAATGTTCCTGAAGGTGTGATGAAACTTGTTTTCTCCTCATCTTCTTCATTCATCCAAATCTGGTGGTACCCCGAAAAGCAGTTGAGTAGAGATAGCATTTGGCAGCCGGTTGCTCTGTCAACCAGGGTGCTTATGTTGGGGAGGGGAAAATCATCCTTCGGGCAAGCCTTGTTCAGGCACGTGAAATCTACGCACATTCGTCATTTCTTGTTCTTTTTCTGTACTAGTACCATGTTTCAGAGCCATGTTGGGTACTTGACCGGGCGGATGACGCCTGCGTCCAAAAGCCTTTTTACCTCAGCCTTCGCTGCCTCTTTCCTTTCTTCTGACATTTTGCGAAGCTTTTGTTTGACCGGGCGATAGCCCGGCTTGATGTTTAGGCTGTGCTCTATCAGGGTTCTGTTCACTCCTCTTAAGTCCTCCGCGGACCAGGCGAAGGTGTCGGAGTTTCCTTTGAGGAAAGTGACGAGGTCGCTTTCTGATTGGGGGGCTAGGTTGGCTGAGATGAACACCTTTCTTTCGGCGTTACCCTCGAAGAGTTGCACTTGTTAGGTTTCTTCCTTGGGTGACACCTTTATTTTGTCAATGCACCTCACCTTCGTCATTGAGGTTTGTAGCTTGAGGTTTCGACAGGTTGTGGACATTACGTTGTCCTGGTGCTACTGTTCCCTCGGCTGCCCTTGCAATGTCTTGGTCTCCATATACTGCGACCACTCCCTTCGGAGCGGGAAGCTTCATGCAGAGGTAAGCGGGGTGGATGACTGCGTTGAATGTGTTGGTTACCCCTCGGCCAAATATGGCATTGTACGGATAGAACATGTCGACCACGTCGAAGGTTAAATGCTCGGTTCTGCAGTAGATCTGGTCGCCGAAGGTCACGGGCAAAGAAATTTTCCCGATGGCTCTCACTTGTTGTCCGCCGAAGCCGTATAAAGGGTTGTCAGCAGGTTGTAGGAGGTTCCTATCAAGCTTCATGCTGTCGAAGGTTGAGGCGAATAGGATGTCTGCGGAGCTTCCTGTGTCGACCAGAATTTTAGTGACAGTCCACCCTGCTAGATTGGTCTCGATCACCATGGCGTCGGTATGAGGGTAATCTCTCAACTTCATATCACTGGAGTCGAAGGTTATGGGAATGTGGGACCAACGACCAAATTTGTGTGGTCCTTCGACGGCTACATGGTGCACCCGTCTGGCATGTTCTTTTCTCTGCCGCTTGTTGCCATGGTCTTCATTTGAACCTCCGGTGACAGCTAGTATTACACCGAAGGTTGATGTTGGGTTGTTGATGGTCATTTGGCTCTGGGTTTCGGATTTGACAGGTTGAGGCGCTGGTAAAGCGGGTATTGGTGGTGGTGGCGGTAGAGCATTGTTGACTTGTTGGGTAGTTGGGGTTTGGGTTTGGGAGGTTGTTGGGTATGTGACTGTGTATGGTGGATTTTGGCATTGTGGGATGGTGGTTGGCTGATAAGAGGCTTGGTTGTAGAGTGGGTGGTGCGCGTAGATGGGTTGTTGCGAAGGTAGGCCGTAGTTTATGGGGGTATAGTGGTATGGAGGATTTGGTGAGTGGAAGATTGGTTTCCTGGTGTGGTTGATGGTTCGGTTGTCTGCCGAAGCGGCTCTTTTGGACTCCTGGAATTGTTTTCCCTTGGCGAAGCATTCGCATTGTTTGGTGGTGTGCCCCTTTCCAAGACCACAGAAATGACAATACATTTTCGCGGGGTCTTTTTGCTGGTTCCGTTGATCTGGCGGGGGTGGCAAACCTTGGGGGTTTTGGTTGTTCGGGGGTTGAGTGCCCCGTCCTTGGTGTTCATAGTGTATTGGTTTGTTGATGGCACCGATGTTGCTTTGTTCTTGGCGAGGGTTGTTTACTCTTGGTTGAGGCCCCGGCTGCGGCTTCTGTTGTGACCTCCGAGCATCGGACTTCGCTCTGAAGTCCATGTCTGCTCTACAGTATCTTTCCATTGTCTCATGTAATTCCTCGATTGTGTTTGCCGGCTTCCTAGCAAATTTCGAAGAGCATGGGCCTGGGCGCAGACCGCTTACTGCAGCGAGGATGACAGCCTCGTCGGATATTCCCGGGGTTCTTGCTCTGATTTGGATGAACCTCCGCCAATAATCTTGAAGTGGTTCGCGCTCTTCTTGTTTGCAGTTGAACAACTCGATGGGGTTTGATGGGGCTGGTGTAATGCCTTTGAAGTTTGTACAGAGTTTGTCTCTGAGATTGGCCCAGGAATCCACTGTTCCGGGGTGGAGGTTGCTGTACCAGGTTTGTGCAATGTCTCGCAGGATGATGACAAAGGACTTTGCCATTGTTGATTCATCTCCGCCTGCTGCGGCAACTGCTGCCTCATAGCTCATTATGAATTGGCGAGGGTCGGAGAGCCCGTCGTAGCGGGGTAGGTTTTGTGGATTGTAGCACGGTGGCCAGGGTTGGGTTTGGAGCATCTGGGAGAGTGGTGACTTTGGGTCATAGGGCATTTGGTGTTGTTGAGGTCTTCGTTGGTTGCGAAGGTTAGGCTCTCTCTCATCTGGGTAGAGTTGGCGAAAGTTTGGTGGCCTCATAGGATGTGGTTCTGGGTGAATTGGTGGTGGTGGGGGTGGTGGATGGCGACGAAGGTTGTCTTGATCCCGCTCCTCATTCCCCTCTTGCAGCGGGGGCGTTTCCTCATCATTCCATCCCTCGGCTTCGGCTTCAGCCGCAGCGAGGGATTCCTCCATTCGGCGAAGCTATTTCCTGGCCTCGTCTGCCCTTTGTCTGATCGAGCGCAACCGGTTGTGCTTCTCAAGCTGATCCAGGCGCCTCTTCTTCTCTTGCAGCTCAGCTTGAAGTCTCTCGAGGGCCTCGAGGCCCAACACTTCTTCATCTCTCCCCTCTCCTTCTCCAGAAGTGTGGGGGTGCGGCTGTGTCACCACCCAGGCCTGGGGGCCCAGGATTTCAGGTTCTAGGGTGACATCCTCTGCTCCCGAGGGTTGCACAATCTCCTCAGCAGGCGGAACCACCGTCGCCGTCTCACCGGCGACGCGTCGGTCCCTGGCTGTGGGCGCTCTCCTGTTTCCTGCCATTTCGAACTTCGGTCCCCACAGACGGCGCCAAACTGTTGGAATCACACTTGCCCCACCTCCGCTCTTGTGCAGGCGTGTGGCGAAGGTGACCAAGCGTCGAAAGCGGTAGCGAAGGTTAGGGAGACGAGGACAAAGTTGCTATGGCTCTGATCCCCAAAAAGAATCGTCCCCGTTACACTGTTCACCCCTGGTATTTATAGGGGATACCAAGGGGTGCCGACCAAATTACAGTAGGGTACAAGAAAGATTCCTCTGCGCTACTCATACAGAAGGGCAAACTCGTACAAACACAGCCGGAGCCAAAACCCTAGCCTGCTTTCCACTCGCCCGCCGCCGCTCGGTCCACGCTCACCCCGATGGAAAGACGAGGGCCGACCTTCGTTTTGCGGAGGAATCCGCCCAGTTGCAGAGTTTGAGGTCCCTCGCCACTAGTTGGGTCTGGGCCTCTTGGCGAAGGTGCGCGGGATGCGCGAGGGTCACTCCCAGCGCTCTTCACGCCCTTTTCCTACAAAAAATACCTGAACACCTCCGAAGGTTGGGTCAGCGTTCAGAGTTTTGATTGGCGATCTGAAAGACTTAACAGGATGAAATAGGGGGGTAGGCGGTGAAGGTACGCGGGACGCGCGAGGGTCGCTTTGTTTAGCCAGCCTGCGTGGTGCCTCTGCCGAGGGCCCCTTTCCCCAACAACTAGTTAGGTTTGTTATTAATTGGTGTTCTAGGTTTAACCTATTTGTTTTGCGTTGATTGGGGGTACCCCTTTTGTGGACCCCTGACACCTCTAATCTATCAGCAGTGATCTTTTCTTTCCATTCACGACACTTCTGCGGTGGCCATCCATCGTGACGACGGAGAGCTGGCGGTGGGTTACCCATATAGAACCACCCGGCAGCCCAGTCTTTTACAGAATCTGACAACTCGATAGTTATATATTGACTAGCTACTTCTAATCTAAGCTGGAGGCTAGCCCCTCCGACTACTTCGACGTTAATATCACTGGGTTGACACTTAAACCAGAAGAAGTAGCGGAAAACGGTAAAACTGGGACAAATTCCCAGGAATGCCTCACAGAGATGAGTGAAGATTGCAATATGAAGAACTGCATTAGGAGTAATATGGTCAGAGTCAAACCATAGTATTGCAGCAAGCCACGAAGGAAATCAGAAGCAGGAAGCCCCAATCCCCGCTCCACGAAGGACTTGAACATTACGATCTCCGTGGTGTTGGGGGCAGGAGCGCGGTGATCGGTGGGTACCCTCCATCCATCAAGAGGTTGTGCCCGTAGTAATCCTTGCTGCGCCAGGAACGCCAGTTCCGACACAATGGTGTCCGGTTTTTTCCAGGCAAGGACGTCCGTTGGAGGATTCGGGTGCTTTGGCTTTCTGGTGGTTGTGATTCTAGGCTTCTTCTTGTCCGCAGTAGACTGTCTCTTCGGACCCATGTTGGTGACGAATGATTTTCTACGCATCAACTGAGGAATTGGCTAAGGGATTTCTAGCTCTGAAGGCAATGGCTTGATGAAAGCATGTAGAAAACATAAGCCCGGTGGCGGCTTATAATAGATCTGTTTTGGTAACCGTTCATCTTTCTTAAATGGCGTCATGGAACCGTCTAAAACCCTAACGGCCGGGAGTACGTGTCAGACGACATCAGAGACAGAGAACAGGAATACAGTAAACAGATAAGTTTCCTTCTTTCATAAGATACATTTAGTACTCGGAGAAGAGAATAGAGGACTCGGAAATCATTCCAAGTACCCGGATATTCATTATTATTACTCGGAATTACAACAGAGATACATGGCAGCATCTTGAGATACAGCGATTACCAGCACAAGTACAATCAAGATGTAAAACGCTACTCTAGTGTAATCAAGGTACAGAGCCTTGATGCCTATTGCACCAAGGACAGGGTTCAGTGAGACGCAGTAAAGCAGACACAGAACCTTGGGTAGACACTATCTTTTCAGTGCATCCCAAGGTGGATCTCTGGCGCTACCCCAGTACTCAAGGAACTCCGGGCAAGGCCATCACCCTCGGCATCCTTTTGACAACCTGTGACTCCGAGGTTATCTACGAGTGGTAGTCACAAGAGTTCTTCTAGGCGCACCTCTGTATCCCTCTGCTCGCGACCACTTGGAAACCACCCTAGCGGATGGTCCCTTCACAAGAGTTCTTCTGGGTACTTCTTCTACTTTACAGAAGGAAGACACTCGGGGGCTCGGCCATCTCCGCTATCACTATTATAAACCTCATGGGACTAAGAGAAGTTCTACACTCCTAAAGGATATGAACTCCTTGCTTCCCAGGCAGGGTATTTATAGGCGGTTTCTTCTTGGTCTATGGACATGGTTCATCAACAAAAATGACCGCTGGAGCAATAATTCAACCAACGTACTGTGGTGCATGTGAAGCTCGGTATTGATAACAGAGCCTTTTCCCACACGCACTTCAAGACAAAAACGACAAAGTTTGCAGTTGCAGAAAACGACAAACATCATTATTACAGACAGCTGGAACAGTCACCGGTCAATTATTGCTGGCCTCATGGTAATTTTTATTCAGTGGGAGGTGATACGGGATGTTTGTTGAAAACATTACCCACCAGAAGCTGAATATTTATTACTCGGACAGTTTAAGCCACGAATTGGTGTCATGTTCCGACTCCTCTTTTTTCTTGGATAGATTATTTAATCATATATTCCTGAAGATCCCAAGTGCCGACTATTAAAGTACTCGGAACTCAGGCTCGGGGGCTGCAGGGTATAATCTATAAAGAAAATGTTTTTTCTTACCCAAGAATTACTCGGAAAAGGCTCAAAAGATCCTCAAAGTTATTATAAATAACAAGAGGCTCGGGGGCTACACCCTATGGGTGCACTTTTCTGGAAAAAGTGCACGCCATGGAAGTTCTTTACCTATGAAGCACTTCAAGAATTCTCAAGATATTACTTGGAGATTCTCAAAGAGAAACCAGAAGATAATGATCTGAGAAAATGATGAAGAGCTCGGGGCTTGACGGACCAGGATGTCAGAGATATCATCAGAAGATGATCCCTCCGACTAATCCCGGACGGCACGAGAGATCCGAAGACTTGATACGAAGCGTACTTGGATTAGGACTCTCATTGTATCTTAGTCGACTTCTTAAAGGAAGTCTTGTAATTAGAATAGGACTCCTCTGTTGTAACCGACTAGGACTCGGTTTGTGCAATGCTTCACTCGGATATATAAGGGGAAGCAGGCGCAGGCTTAGAGGGAACATTGAATCATAATTGTACACAAGGCACACACCGCACTGGACGTAAGGTATTACGCTATTTAGCGGCCTGAACCAGTATAAATCGCTGTCTCTGTGTACTCGCCGAGTCCTACGAACGCCGATCCCCACCGAACAAATCGTCTGAGATTACTCAAGACGAGTTGCCGGTTAACAAACACCGACAATGGCTATCAGGCTAATTCTACTATCAGGCACGTGCCCATTTTTTTCTAACTCTTTTTTCGAGGTTCCGGACACTTGTCCCTTTTTATTTCCTCGGGATCTATCTTTTTGAGGTTTCGGACACTTGTCCCTTTTTATTTCCTCAGATCTTTCTCTCTTTTTTTTTCTTTTTTTTCTTTTTTTAATAACCACATGCTTCGAACAAACTTCTGAGAGGGTAGCAACAGATAATTATGAGCATTTATGCGGAAGATGGATGAAATGTGTAAGTGATCTCAATTCAATGGCATGATAATCTACTCATAGGGTCAACAAAGCTTAATTTAACTCAATGCAATTATTAGTCATGTTTATATTTAGAAATCTCTGGAACTTTAGTGTTGTTTAGAACAAGATAATAGCAGCTTAGATCATCACATGTCATATCCCAATTACCTAGACCTTAGATTAAGTATTTGCAAAACCATGCATTTAATTTTATTTTAAGGCATCATTATTAATTAGGGGAACTCATGCTTTGAAGGCTAGGTACTTGAAAGAAATTAGATACAACAACTATTCATCATTTCCGTGCAAAAGATTAGAGAGAGAGGGCTCTTCTTTACTCATAAACTTCTTAAAACAAACTAGACACACTATTTTATTTATTTAATCTAACACACTTTAAGATATAATATAAAAGCTAATAATAGTAGTAGTAATAATAATAATAAAGATATACCTGAATCGCGAAGATAATGGGGGTGCGTCTCCCCCAAGCTAGTTCCCTTAATAGCATTGAGCCTTCATGTGCCCATATATTTTTGACTTTTTTAACTAAGGGTGAGCCTTCATGTGCCCACATATTTTTATCTTTTTTTTAATGGTGAGCCTTCATGTGCCCACATATTTTTGTTCTTTTCTTTTTAAGGGTGAGCCTTCATGTGCTCACATTTTTTTTGAATTTGTTTATATAATAAAAAACTTAATAGAATAAAGATACTTACGTGGATACATGGGGGTGCCTTCCCCCAAGCTGAATGTTGACGTAGTGGTTCGATCTTGCAATGTAGTAGACTGGTGGTGGATATATCCTTCCTTTATCAGAACTATGATTGATGTCGATGGTTGTTGAAACAGTGTTCCAGTAGTGGATGGAACATTCACATGCTCGTGAGTGTTGGTAGTTCTTAACTTCACTAAAGATAGAGCTAGGCAACTATCCTCGGTAACGGCCCAGAAATGCTTGTTGACACTTGCCAATGTCGTGACTAGGAGTAGACTATGGAATCTACCCCTGGCAACGGCGCCGGAAATGCTTGTAGCAAGTCCAGTCACTATAGCTAAAGGAGTGAAGCTAAAGCAGCTATCTACTAATGTCAAATGGGGTTGTCAATCCCGACACTAGTAGGAGCTAGCTAGAGGGATTGCAATCTACCAGGAGGAGATTCTGCAAGCGCACAGAACTATCGTAGTAGCACTTCGCCTGGGAGTACCAGGTGTCAATTTATTTGATCCCAAGGGAAGGCTAGGGTGGTGCATGAGTCGAGTCAAGGAGGGGATGAGAGTCGAAGAATAAGAAAAGGGAAAGAGGAGAAAAGAGGAGATGAAAGGGATGAGAGAGGATAAGAGACTAGAAAGAATATATGGATGGATAGGTAAGGATGAATGAAATGGCTAAGGGAAGGTGGATAAATAGGTAGATGGATAGAATGGGATAACTAAGGATAACTAATATAACAAACTAGTAACTAATAACTACTCCTAGATAACTACGAAGCAAGATAACTACGAAGCAAGATAGGCAAATGCCAAACAAGCAACCAAGTTAAGTATAGTTTTATTCCTATCTTATCATGTACCGAGGCGTACTAGCCTCTACCACTGACTTAGGTTGAACGCTAGGACAACGAGCCTTACTGTTAAACTGGGCCAACTACGTGGTGGAATTCAAGGCGCACAGGGCTATCACCACCTGCTTGCTACCACAGCTATCCGGGGGTCCAGCCATATCTGAAGGTAAGTCTATAACTAAGCACCACGCTTAATTATATTCTAACTATCTCTACCCTAGCTTTGAATAGAGACACCCTTGCGAACGTCAGAGCAAATACTTGACTTAATAAGATAAACAGTAAACTAACTAAGCAACCTATTGACAAAGATCAAACACTAAGCACACTAGAGATTAACTACTATGGCTAAGTGAATTGAACTGTAGGATAGCTAGGTCACACTCAAGGCACTTGATAAAGTAATACTGAAAGTAATACTGAAGGTAATACTAAAGTAATAGTGGAATAATGATAAGCGTACCTGAGATACAAGAGAGCAAACCAGACTAGAGACGCCGGGAAATCAACCGACCTCCGATGCCAGTCACTCGCACCCGCTTCTCTCCTAGCAAGATCTACGCTACTATACCACTGGTCAGGGCTGAGTTGTGCTAAACTAAGAGCCGCGCTGCAGCGAGGGCACTAGAGCTATGCTCTCTCTACTAGCCAACCTACTTGCCTAAGCTCTATGAGCTTCTAACCTAGATCTCACTTGCTTTCTTGCTTCTTGCTTTCTTGCCTTGCTTGCTTGAAATGAAGTGACGTCTCCAGGGGGTATTTATAGCCTTGTGGAGTGAGGGGGGTACTTATATGGGGCAGCCAACCGACCTAGGGAAAACCCTAGTGGCGGGCGCCAGCCCTAGTTGGCGGCCGCCACCCCCCTGGCAGTTGGATCCACCGTCATTGATCCTACGGTCTCCAGGGACTCCTCCAAGGTGGTTGCATGTCGGTTGCAAGTCCAGATAACCGTCATTCGGTCATGATCCACGCCACTCCCCTCCTGAGCCCTCTGATGCCACTGACCTAGTGACCAAGGGCCAAGATTTGGCCTTAGGGTGGTCACACGGATCAGTGATGTGGCAGGGGGGAAGTTTCTGCCAACTCAAGTGGCGGGCGCCACCTAGGGGTGGCGGGCGCCATCCCCTTGAGGCCCAATTGGGCCCTGCTGAGTGGGCTTGGCCTTTGGTGGTTCAAATATCCAAATTTGGTTCAAATCCTGCATTCAAATCAAAATCTATGGACATGTGGAATTCGGTTAGTTTGAAACCTATTTGACTACATTTCATGCCTTTTTGGTGAATTTTAGGTTAAAATGTTGATGGTAAAACAGGTGTTTAAGGACCATCAACAAGCTCCCCCAAGCTAACATGTTGCTCGTCCTTGAGCAACAATGCGGTTTAAGCATTGAGCATGAAATATATAGCAACTTAAGATGTATACAAGTGCATATTGTATAGTGAGAAATAACTTAGTATATATCATTAATCATAGCAATGTGGGGCTTATAGCTTTTCACTTCAAACATGCAATAGTGAAATAAAGCAGTAGATAGGAAACTTTTATCTTGCTTAGGTTTGACTAGGATTCTGTCTGTAGGTTTTTTAAGGTTTTCAAAAGATAAAAACTTGCTTAAGTCCTCCAAGATTCACTCAATCACTCAATGGTGTTTAAATCCTCACTTAGGCCAAAATGTAGCCTCTCCTATTTCTAAAGAATGATATGTGGAGTTATAGGTAGGCTAAGCATCATGAGCAAATTGCCTAATGTTTATTGCTAAGCTAGACACTCAGATCATAAGGAGCAGCAAATCATAAAAATTGATCAAGATGTGCATGTGTGGTTATGTGGAAGTGTATAGATAGATATTTCATAATCCTTCCTAGTTAATTTCTGGGGTCTAGAGCTAATGATAACTCTCTCTCTCTCTTTTTTTTCTTTTTTTTTGATACATAGTGAGTAGACAAAAATGTGTCCTCACATTTTCTCAGGACATAGTCCGCTCTTGAGCTACTTTGCTCACTCTTTTTTTTCATATCTCTCTTTTTTTAGCTCTAGATTTCCACAGATTGTCTATAGGAAAGGATTTTAGAAATGAAAAGGAGGAAGAGAGAGAAATGCTTATTCCCAGTGTAGGAATAGCATAAGGCTAGCAATGAGACGTTTGGCAAGGTATTGCATATCTCCAGTGTAGAGAATGAGCAATTTATTTGGTGGTTGCAAACTTCCAAAGTGGAGAGTAGGCAATTTATGGTGGGTGTGTGAATCTTGATCAAAAGATATGACAAGCTTCTCTACTAAGATCTATGAGGTCTAACAAAGCTCAACACAGACAAAGCTCTTTGTGGTTTTGACTAACAAATATTTGGCTAGTGATGCGATGGGATAAAATCCAGGAGGAACTTTTAGCAAGGTTTTCATGATTTTTAAAAGAAATCCTCCAGATTAGGTCCTAATTTCACGTTAGCAAGCTTAAAGAATTACTCCATTTCTTACTAACTTTATTCACTAAGCATGATTTCAGTTAAAGCATGTGCAACCCACAAAAGCTACAACTTAGATAAGACCAGTTATTCAAACCATAACAATAGCATTTGCATGACATATTTCAAATCTTATTCAGGTTTCAACTTGTTTAAGCATATTTCATCAATTTTATTCAGGGAATGGTTACTTAGGCAAGCATGTAACATTCAAAACTTCAAAAGATATAGAAATTAAAAACTGAATATAAAGTGTAGGCTTGAGACATACCTTATTGGAGCAGGAGTCTCCACCAAGCTAGCTCTTTGCTTGGTAAAGGTCTTCATCTTTCTCGGTCGGAGCTCTTGTTCTCATTTTGTTAAAGAGGAAACTATCTAATGTTGTGAAAAGGGAAACTATCCTCTTATTTTATTATTCTAGCTGAGTTAACATATACTTATGCATATAACTAATGATAACTGATTTTTTTTAGTTACATGCATGACATATGTTATTTATTTGAAATTTGAAGGGAAATTTAAAAGTAAAACCATACCTTAGATCCATGAAATTTCATCCTTATTGGGTAGATCTTCTTCTTTGGGTGCTTCTTCTTTAAGTACTTCATCGGGTTCTTCTTCTTTTGGCACCTCTCCTTTGTCATGTGAATTACACAACTCAGGAGAAGGTGGTTCTTTCTTTCTGTTCCACCTTGTTCTTGGGCGCTTCTTCTTGGTACGAACGGGTTTTGCTTCCTGCATGTTAGCGGCATATGCGGGACCACAGGAAAAGGAGAATATTTCCTTCCTCCCTCCTAATGTCATTTGCATTTTACCACTCCCCACATATATGCAAGCATCAACAATGTTCAAGAAAGGTCTACCTAAGATTAGAGGCACGTCTTTTCTATTTCCCATATCTAAAATCATGAAACCAGCAGGAACATAGGAGCCTCTAATTTGAACAGGTAAATCAGTTACTATTCCTTCTATATAGCAAGTGGATTGATCAGCTAGCACAACATAGGCAGATGTGGATGACATGGGTGGAAAGAACGAGTTTTCATAAAAATCTTTAGATAGAATGTTCACACTCGATCCTAAATCACACATGGCATTTTTAAAGACTTCACCAAAGATTGAGCATCTAATTATGGGACTACCAGGATCACCCTTTTTAACAGTCATGGTTTGATCTTCATAATAGTTAAAATATTTTATTTCAACCATATTTTCAGTTTCCATGTCAGGTTTAGCAGGAATTTTGCCAGTTTCAAAAGATGGTATGATAGCAGCAAGTTGAGCTAATTGGATTTCTAACATCTTATTAAAGCTAAGTTAATTTTTCAGAGCAGATGAGAAATCTTCCAATTTAGCATTTATATTCTCAAGGGTTTTATCATTTGACATTAATCTCTTATTCAAGAAATCAGTAGTTCTACCTTGTGAGTAAACTAAATTCTTCAAGAATGAGAAATTATCATAATTCTGAAAATTAGAGCGGGGGAATAAATTGTTACCTTGAGAATTTGCAGGCTGATTCCATCCTTGATTCTGTTGGCGGAAACCGTTGTTGTTGTTGATGATGATGAAGTTCAAATCTTCATGTAACTCGGGGCAGTGGTTCCCAGAATGTCTGGTTTCTCCACAGACTTCACAAGTCATGTAGGATTCCAGAGATTGGACACTCTCTTGTTGGTTCATCTTCTCACAGCTGTGCAGCTTCTTGGCCAACAGGTCCATCTTGGCCATGATCATGTCGGCCTCCTTAAGAGAATGCATACCTCGCTTACGGGGCTGTAGTCTCTCGTCATTCCATCCTTGGTTCGACACCATCTTCTCTATGAGAGCCTTAGCATCTGCAACATTCAGAGAAAAGAATGCACCGCTGGCGGCGGCATCCAAATGGCTTCTAGAGAGTGGGGTTAGTCCATGGTAGAAGTTCTAGATCAATAGCCAGTCCTCCTTACCATGGTGTGGACAAGCAGCGATGTACTCTTGCATTCTCTCCCAAGCCTCGAGAATAGATTCCTCGGCTTGTTGCGTAAAGCTAGAGACTTTGTTGCGAAGAGTGTTCGTCTTGCCCATCGGAAAGAATTTGGCGAGAAAAGCATTGGAACACTTGTCCCATGTGTCTACAGCGTTGCGATTGGTATAGAACTATTGCTTCGGTTTTCCTAGCAAAGAGAAAGGAAAGAGACGAAGACGGATGGCTTCTTGGGTTATCCCCATAATGGTGAAGGTGCCGCAAATCTCCAAAAATTGTTGGAGGTGAGCATTGGCATCCTCATGAGCTTTGCCACAGAATGGGCTAGCTTGGACCATCGTGATGAGAGCCGGTTTCAACTTGAAATTGAGGTAGGCATCGATCACGGCTGGTTCTGTCACTACATTGGTGGCAGAAGGAGCAAAAAACTCACGAATGGTCTTGTTGGCCATCGTGAAGGTAGAACAAGATAAGAAAGAAAGAAGTTGAAGAAGATGAAGGAAAAAGATAAGAAGGACTAAGGAAAGAAGAATGGGGAAAGATGGGATTCGCTAAGCGGGAGCTTAAGCGAAGATAAATTCGATAAGGACTCGAAGGATACACCGATTGCCTTCCCCGACAACGGTGCTAGAAATGCTTGTTGGTAGTTCTTAACTTCACTAAAGATAGAGCTAGGCAACTATCCCCGGTAATGGCCCAGAAATGCTTATTGACACTTGCCAACGTCGTGACTAGGAGTAGACTATGGAATCTACCCCTGGCAACGGCGCCGAAAATGCTTGTAGCAAGTCCAGTCACTATACCTAAAGGAGTGAAGCTAAAGCAGCTATCTACTAATGTCAAATGGGGTTGTCAATCCCGACACTAGTAGGAGCTAGCTAGAGAGATTCCAATCTACCAGGAGGAGATTTTGCAAGCGCACAGAACTATCGTAGTAGCACTTCGCCTGGGAGTACCAGGTGTCGATTTATTTGATCCCAAGGGAAGGCTAGGGTGGTGTATGAGTCGAGTCAAGGAGGGGATGAGAGTCGAAGAATAAGAAAAGGGAAAGAGGAGAAAAGAGGAGATGAAAGGGATGAGAGAGGATGAGAGGCTAGAAAGAATATATGGATGGATAGGTCAGGATGAATGAAATGGCTAAGGTAAGGTGGATAAATAGGTAGATGGATAGAATGGGATAACTAAGGATAACTAATATAACAAACTAGTAACTAATAACTACTCCTAGATAACTATGAAGCAAGATAACTACGAAGCAAGATAGGCAAATGCCAAACAACACTACTGGAGAACAGGCCTTTAGCCCTGGGCCATTTTGGCCTTTAGCCCGGGGCATGGAGCCGGGGCTAAGGAATCGGGACTAAAGGCCCGACCTTTAGCCCCGGTTCCCCGCCCCGGGATTAAAGGGGGGACCTTTAGCCCCGGTTGGTAATACCAACCGGGACTAAAGAGGTCTCCAGCCGAGCCACGGTGGCTGGCTTCTTTAGTCCCGGTTGGTATTACCAACCGGGGCTAAAGAGGCCGCTGCTTTTTTCTTTTTTCTTTTTTTTCTTTTCAATTGGTTATTGTTTTTGGTTTTACAATTACATTAGGTTTTCTAATACGTATTCTTCGCTGCTAATATATTCCATTAGGCCGGTTTCAAATACGTATTCTTCGCTGCTAATAAATATATATATAAACACATAAAATTGACAATTACAAGCAAATAAAATATGAAACTATATACATATATATTATAGAGCTATCTATACATATATACATAAAATATACAACATTATCCATCATGCATCCTTAACTTGATATTTACAACACAAATATTGTCCTGACTTAGAGGTCATACAAGTGTTCATCTTGGTTTGGCTTCATTGGTTCGTCTTTGTTAAACCAATACTCGGTGCCAGACTTAAGGACATGGTCATTAAGGAAGCTCGCGATGGTCTCTTGAATTGCTTTGAGGCGGACCTTATCCATCACCTGGTTCTTCAACCATGTCTCCTTCAATTTGGATTAAAAGAAAAAGAAAGTATTAACATACATAATATTTATGTAAAGCAACAAAAAATGAAATAAATTTATTTACATGTTACGTACTTGCTGACTCTGTAGAGGAGTTCTTTTTTCATACACCGTCAGGAACTCACAAACATAGTACGCACATAAATTGTTTCCCGGTGACTGCCGTAGAACCCACTGTACAAGATATAAAAAGATTACTCTCGGTTGAGCGTGCGTCTGCTGAGTGATGCTAATTAAGGTAAAGAGGCAGGGAGGTAGTACAACTTACATTTAGTAGTAGAGGATCAGGAAGTTGCGCTTTCAGATCCGGACGGTGTTTCTGAACAAACCAAGCCCAAACCCTGCACAATATATATAATTGGATCAGTACTTAACTATTGCAGAGTTAAAGAGCATGAATCAATATTTAAAGATCACATTTACCCTCGGATAATATCTATCATATCTTGGTAATCTTCTTGTGGTTTTCTCAGAGAGTCATAGATTAGCAAACGACTCTCGTGGAGATCGATCACAATTAGTATCCAGTGAAAACTGCATTTATATTTATATAGTCAACACATATATCTTTATGTCAACCTATAATAAAATGTGCATATGATAACAAAACTCACCTAAAGTTGTAGGGGAATAGTATATATCTTTTGTCCCTTTGGTTTACGAAGAACCTCCACAAATTCCTCTCTGTTTGAGTTTTCCATGCATCCGAGGGAGTATTGCTGGGGTGCTTGAAGACGATATATGGATCGATGAAACCAATCTCCTTGTCATTTTTACACCTTAGTTGTCTCATCATGTTTCTGCACATGTTTACAAACGCTTGCTAGTGTGAGGATAATTACTTATACATATACATAAGCTAAAGTGAGATTATTAAAAGAAACAATAACTTACAGGCAAAAGCAGTTGACGAGAGATTTGTCAAGAGCGTCCATGTGGCAGAGCTGATGTAACTCATTAAACTGAACATATATGATGTCATCACCATGAAAGTAATCATGGTCTCTAATTCTGACACAAATGTAGTCATCAGCTTTTCTGCCACACGTCGTAAGGTACCACTGATTTAGCAAGTGCATTTGTGTACCAAGATCCCTCAGGGCCGCTAGGTTGTATAGACTTTGACCATATAATATGCCCTCTGCCATTTATCAACAACTGCAGCACTTTTGATGCCTGCTTCTCCGAGTATGTTTTCCACATTTAAACCAGTTTCCTCCAAAAATTTGAGCAGATGCTCAGGATCAACGTCTCCACATGCTTGTTGTATGACGTCCATGTTTGAACCGTATTCATTCCCAACAACTAGATCCGGCACTGATTGCTGCTTTTGTTCCCCGAGCTGTGGGACACCCTTTCCTGCTCTCTTCTTTGTCTTCTTGGCCTCCTCAAGTGATTTGCTGAGCGTGCGATCATAGTCTGATTTTGGCGAAGCCTTACGGGCAGCACGTACCTTTTTTTGGTGAGCGTCCACAGTTTGCCTTAGTTTTTCAGGACGAACAAAAAGGTATGGCTTCTCCGGGTTTCGCTTTGCTCGACCACTAGCAATGGCAACGTCGAAGAACTTGTTCAAGTCTTTTTGCACTGCAACTTCAGTCTCCTCCTCGGTCATGTCATATGCAAGTTTTGTCATCTTGGGAGCTGGTTTTCTCACAGAGGCTGTCTTCTTCGGAGGCGGTGGGGCTGATGCCTTTGTTTGTGTGACAGGCCTCTTCTTTGTTGGCGGTGGAGGTGTTGGAACCCGTCGTGGAGATGGGGCAGGTGGCGGTGTCGGAGCCCGCTTTAGAGGAGATGGTGGGGCCGGTGGTGGTGTTGGATCACGCCATGGGGGAGATGGGGCCGGTGGCGATGTTGGATCCCGTCGTGGAGGAGATGGGGCAGGTGGCGGCGGTGTTGGATCACGCCGTGGGGGAGATGGGGTCATTGGCGGTGTTGGATCCCGTCGTGGAGGAGATGGGGCCAGTGGCGGTGATGGATCCCGTCGTGTTTGATCTTGATCATCATCGCCTGCAACACTGTGATCATGTGGTGAATGCATAATTGGACTTAGGTTGGGGGATGTCCTGCTGCGAAAACAACATGGTATGAGTATCCATTTATACTATTAGCTCACCAATACTATTAACTTTCATTCACTAATTTCATACACACCTAGGGTTAGGTTGTTGAGGAGGAGGAGGTGATGCGCCAGGAATTATGATATAGCGCTTGCGCCAACATATGAATGTCTTCTCCGCTTCTCCTAATGTCTTCTCGCCATCACCTCCTTCAATGTCAAGTACGACATTGTCGTAACCTTTCACCACCCTATCCACCGAGACGCTAGCATATCCAGGAGGTATTAGTGCCCCATGACATCTTGGTGTGTTTGTAGGATCGATAGGAGATACAACACCTATAGCCACCATGACTGTGGCATTCCCCTGTGGAATATGCAGTTCACATGTCGTGAGAGGCTCAGTGATATCGTCCACGGGAAAGCGCAGTGCTGCGTCTGGGACCTCTGTGGAAGCGCAATTGCTTTTCATTTGATCAGGGGGACTGATGTTGACTCCCGGCTTTGATGCAGATTGCCTTTGCATCGAACTTACTGCTAACTGCACTTGCCTTTTTATTTCCTCGTTCATTTTGACTTCAAGTGCTTTTTCTCGCTCAACTGCTTCAAGAGCCGTGACCTGTGACTGAAGAACCATTTCCTCTAACCTTTGCAACCGTTGTGCCTCCTCCTCCTTCTTTCTCGCGTGACTTCTATAGGTCTCTATGTCCCGAGGGAAGGCATGCTCCCACGACACCTCCCCATAGCCTCTGGTTCTCCCACCATGTTCAAGATTCTCCAAGGCGTATGTAACCTCGTCCTTGTCTCTGTTCGGCTGCCACCTGCCACTGGCAGCCATTTCTCTAGCATAAGCAAATCTTTCTGCTGCTCTATGGAGTTTTTTGCCATACTGTATCCTTCCTGTCTGTAGGTCCAGGCTTGCTCCATGACCAAAAAACCAATACTTGGCGCGCTTAGGCCAGTTTATCGATTCTGGTTCAATGCCCTTGGCTAGCAACTCTCGTTCCATTCTTTCCAATTTAGGAATGGCACTCTTGTAGCCACCTGATCCCAAGTGATGGTGGTATTGTTTTTGTCGGGCATTCTGTTGGTTCCTTCTGACCCGTGCCTCGCCCTCTTCTGATTTCTTGAATTCTATAAACTCATCCCAAATTGGCCTCAACTTGACGTAGGCCTTAGTGTTGAAATCCGGAGTTAGGTCGTTCTTGATAAATTTGTTGTATAAGGTCTTCTTCCAGCCCTGGAATAGTGTTGCCATTTTCTTTATAGCCCAGTCCCGAACTCTTGCCTTCAAATTTATATCTTCTGTTTCAAGTGTGAAATGTCCAAGGACATTTTGCCAAACCAGTTCCTTATCAAGATCAGAGACAAAACTTATATGAGGAGCACTTGTCTTTTTCTTCCATTCACGAGCACTGGTCGGGATCTTATCCCTTACAAGGTACCCACAGTGGCCAACAAATTTCTGTGCATGTTCTCCAGGTACTTGGCCTGTTTCCTCATTGAATTCTGAGATAATGTACCGGCCATCCAACGGCTTCTTCGGACCTCGTACGGTCCTACTCTTCCCGGTAGTCGTTGTCGATCCGGAGGGCTATGTATGTAGGAATAGTAGATTATAAATACATTTATAAATTGTTTAGAATTTCATGTGCACATAGAGATTATTGTAGGTATATACCTCGCCAGTATTTTCTTGCATTATTTCTTCATAATCGGCAAAGTATTGACTGCCGTCATCTACTTCTTGATTATTGTTATCGTCACCTGCTAAATCTTGATTAGCGCCGCTGTTGATTAATTCGTACATTTCCTCCTCCATGTTGTCAACTGGGTCGGCCATTTCTGCGAATAACATGGAGGATAATAAACACCACATTTCTGCAAATAACGTATATATATATAAACACCATATTTCGGGTTTAGGGTTTCGGGTTTCGGGTTTAGTGTTTAGGTTTCGGGTTTAGGGTTTGGGGTTTCGGGTTTCGGGTTTCGGGTTTAGGTTTAGGGTTTAGGTTTCGGGTTTAGGGTTTAGGGTTTCAGGTTTAGGGTTTTGGGTTTAGGGTTTAGGGTTTCGGGTTTCGGGTTTAGGGTTTAGGGTTTAAGTTTCGGGTTTCGGGTTTAGGGTTTAGGGTTTAAGTTTCGGGTTTCGGGTTTCGGGTTTAGGGTTTCGGGTTTCGGGTTTAGTGTTTAGGTTTCGGGTTTTGGGTTTCGGGTTTGGGGTTTAGGGTTTAGGGTTTAGTGTTTAGGTTTCGGGTTTAGGGTTTCGGGTTTAGTGTTTAGGTTTCGGGTTTAGGGTTTCGGGTTTGGGGTTTCGGGTTTCGAGTTTCGGGTTTCGGGTTTAGGGTTTAGGGTTTAGGGTTTAGTGTTTAGGTTTCGGGTTCAGGGTTTCGGGTTTCGGGTTTTGGGTTTAGTGTTTAGGTTTCGGGTTTTGGGTTTCGGGTTTGGGGTTTAGGGTTTAGGGTTTAGTGTTTAGTTTTCGGGTTTAGGGTTTCGGGTTTCGGGTTTAGTGTTTAGGTTTCGGGTTTAGGGTTTCGGGTTTGGGGTTTCGGGTTTTGGGTTTCGGGTTTAGGGTTTAGGGTTTAGTGTTTAGGGTTTAGGTTTAGGGTTTAGGGTTTAGGGTTTAGGGTTTCGGGTTTAGGGTTTAGGGTTTCGGGTTTCGGGTTTAGGGTTTAGGGTTTAGGTTTCGGGTTTTGGGTTTCGGGTTTAGGGTTTACGGTTTAGTGTTTAGGTTTCGGGTTTAGGGTTTCGGGTTTCGGGTTTAGTGTTTAGGTTTCGGGTTTAGGTTTTCGGGTTTGGGTTTAGGGATTCGGGTTTCGGGTTTAGGGTTTAGGGTTTGGGTTTGGGGTTTGGGTTTAGGGGGTTTCGGGTCAAGGTTTTGACAACATTAAAAATAACATATATCCATAAAGACTATATTCGTAAAAATAACACTACCGACATGATCGAAAAGTCATATCCAAGTGATTATTCCATAAACATTTCCAAGTGATTATTCCATAAACATATCCAAGTGATTATTCCATAAACATATCCAAGTGATTATTTCATAAACATATACACGACCGATATAAATAAATGTTTACATATCTAAAGACCAAATTATCTAAGTGATTATTCCTCCTCCATCTAACACAAAGGACACACCGTTGATGAGAGGACGACGACGGACGACGGCAAGGATGATGTCACGGTGAGGACGACAACGGACGACGACGAAGATCACGTTGCGGTGAGGATGACGGCGGACGGCGCGGTCAATGCGACCAATCTCTTTTTATCTACATGTGTAAACATAATATTTTGTTAGGGTAAAAACTATTTTCTATTTTCAATTCATATGGATTTCTATTTTCTTTTTCCTTACACACAGTGCACACACACTTTACACACTGCACACACACACATACACTGCACACAGTGCACACACACACGCACACGCACAAACACTTCACACACACACGCACGCACGGTGGCACTCCACACCGGCAGCGCGAGGACGAGGCACACGGCCGGAGCGGCCGCGAGACGACGACGAGGACGAGACACGATGGCACAAGGGGAGCAACGGCCGGCGGCGCGAACGGTGAGGATGTCGCGACGGCGGCGCGAACGGCGAGGATGTCGCGACGGCGGCGCGTGGCAAAAGCGAGCTCGACGGCAGAGGGCGCCGCGAACGACGGCGAGGGAGGCCGAGGGACCGCGCGGACGACGGCGAGGGCCGGAGCTCTCTGAGGCCGAGGGCGCCGCGCGCGCGGAAGGGAGGCCGAGGGCACCGCGCAGGACAGCGAGGGAGGCTGAGGGCACCGAGGACGACGGCGAGCGGGAGGATGAGACGGCGGCGAAGACGGAGGCGGCGGCGCAAACTCTGACGTCGATCTGAGGAAGGAGGAGGGCCCTGTGCCCTATATACGTGGGGCACCTTTAGTCCCGGGCGGTGGCACCACCCGGGACTAAAAGACCTTTAGTCCCGGGGCGTAATCCCGCCCGGGGCTAAAGGGGTGGACCTTTAGCCCCGGGCGGGCTTACGCCCCGGGACTAAAGGATCCTTTAGTCCCGGGTGGTGCCATGGCCCGGGACTAAAGGGGTTTCTCCCGCCTTTGTTTTGGGTTTTCTGTATTTTGGGTTTTGAATTAAGTTTTGGCTATATTAATATGTTGTAATACTTGTTAATTGCATAGTAAATTCAATATTAGGCATAAAATTACTTAAAAATAACAGTTGTATTTCCTTTTACCTTATTGTGTAGTAGAAGATTTTGTAACATAAATTCTTTTCTTCTTATAATAACGAATATAAATGTAAATAACAATTCATATTTTGTTAGTGCAAAAATATAATGTTAAATTTAAATATCTAAAACAACTGGTTCTCGATAGGAAAATTGTTTTTGCATTATCTGAACGTTAAATTTTGGGTTGTTCATCTTTCATTGTCGAAATACACGGTAGAGAAATTCACTATTAAATTGCAATATAATTTAAAAAGATAAAACATCAACGAACCATGACTATCCATAATCATTATTAATTACACAAAAACTGTAATACATAATATTAGTTAAAACATCACTATATATCAAGCGGGTACACTGGTGATCTTCTTCTTGACGTATGTCCCTTGGTTATGATCATGTCGTAACCATGGAGTCTCCTCAGCATTTAGCAGGATGCTTGGGTCTTTGGTCACACTGAAGGGCGGTATTCGGTCATCCCTTTCATAATCTTCTGACATGTCTGACTTGTCCTTAATTCCCACGATGTTTCTTCTTCCTGAAAGAACTATGTGGCGTTTTGGCTCTTTGGTTGATTTTTCATCATTTTTCCCTCTCTTGGGTTTTGTAGACATGTCTTTCACGTAGAACACCTGATTCACATCAGCAGCAAGGACGAATGGTTCACCTTTGTATCCAATATTGTTGAGATCCACTGTTGTCATTCCATACTCCTTGTCAACTGTTACTCTACCTCCGGTCGTCTTGACCCATTGGCATCGAAACAAAGGGACTGTAAAATTAGGTCCGTAGTCTAGTTCCCAAATCTCCTCTATGCGGCCGTAATATGTTTGTCTATTCCCATTTGGGTCTGTGGCATCTACGCGAACACCACTGTTTTGGTTTGTGCTCCTTTTATCTTGGGCAATGGTGTAAAATGTGTTTCCATTTATCTCATATCCTTTGTACGTGAGGATGTGCCATGATGGTTGCCTAGCCAACAAATATAGTTGCTCATCAATATTGTTATCACCCAGACATTCTTTTCGCAACCAAGTGCTAAAAGTATTCATGTGCTCACGTGTAATCCAAACTTCATTCTTCCCAGGAAATTGGGGATCGTAGGAACTCCTTGTGTACCTCGATATATGGATCCACCACTGATGAGTTTTGAAGAACTGTGTAGTGCGCTTTATTGAAATAAGTGTTCCCCGTACCGATATATGTTTTCTTCCCTAGTGTCCCCTTTCCACACAGCCTCCCCTCGTGTCGTGATTCAGGAACACCAATCGGGTCAAGGTCAGGAATAAAGTCAACACAGAACTCTATGACCTCCTCTGTCCCATAGCCCTTGGCGATGCTTCCTTCTGGCCGAGCACGTTGGTGAACATATTTTTTCAGTACTCCCATGAACCTCTCGAAGGGGAACATGTTGTGTAGGAACACAGGACCGAGAATATGAATCTCCTTGACCAGGTGAACTAGGAGGTGTGTCATGATATTAAAGAAGGATGGAGGGAACACCAACTCAAAGCTCACAAGACATTGAACCACATCATTCTGTAGAGTAGCTAGTTCTAGTGGATTAATTGCCTTCTGAGAAATTGCATTGAGGAATGCACATAGCTTCACAGTGGCCCGACGTACATGTGGAGGTAGAATTCCTCTTAAAGCAACCGGAAGCAATTGCGTCATAAGCACGTGGCAGTCATGCGACTTTAAGTTTAGGAATTTGTTCTCTTGCATATTTATTATTCCCTTTATATTGGAGGAGAATCCAGATGGGACCTTGATGCTATTTAGGCATTCAAACATGATTTCCTTCTCTTCATTGCTAAGAGTATAGCTAGCAGGTCTTAAGTAATGGCGTCCATCATCTGTCTTCTCTGGATGTAGGTTGTCTCGTTCTTTCATGCGCTGCAAGTCTTGTCGTGCTTCAAGTGTATCCTTAGACTTTCCATACACACCCATGAATCCTAGAAGGTTGACACAAAGATTATTTGTCAGGTGCATCACGTCGATCGCGTGGCGGACCTCTAGTACATGCCAATAGGGTAGCTCCCAAAATATTGATTTCTTCTTCCACATGGGTGCGTGTCCCGAAGCGTCTTTCGGAACAGGTTCACTGCCTGTCCCCTTTCCAAATACTACTTTCACATCCTTGATCATCTCAAGTATATCTTCCCCAGTTCCGTTGCGAGGCTTGCTCCGGTGGTCTGTCTCACCTTTAAAATGTTTGCCTTTCTTTCTAACCTGGTGATTCACGGAAAGAAATCGACGATGGCCAAGGTACACTACCTTTCTACATTTTTTCAAATATATACTATCCATGTCATCAAAACAATGTGTGCATGCATTATATCTCTTGTTTGTCTGTCCTGAAAGATTACTTAGAGCAGGCCAATCATTGATTGTTACGAACAACAATGCTCGCAGGTCAAAGTGTTCCTGTTTGTAATCATCCCACACACGTACACCTGATTTACTCCATAAAAGTAGGAGTTCCTCAACTAATGGCCTTAGGTAGACATCGATGTCGTTGCCAGGTTGTCTCGGGCCTTGGATGAGCACTGACATCATAATGAACTTCCGCTTCATGCATAACCATGGAGGAAGGTTGTAGATACATAGAGTAACAGGCCACGTGCTATGACTATTGCTCTGTTCCCCATAAGGATTCATCCCGTCGGTACTTAAACCAAACCTTAAGTTTCTAGCGTCTTTTGCAAATTCCGGGAATTCTCTGTCTATTGCTCTCCACTGGGACCCATCAGCAGGGTGTCTCAACATGTTGTCTACCTTACGGTCTTCTTTGTGCCATCGCACCAACTTTGCATGGTCCTTGTTTCTGAACAGACGTTTCAGGCGTGGTATTATAGGAGCGTACCACATAACCTTGGCAGGAATTTTCTTCCGGGGACGTTCTTCACCCTCAACATCGCCAGGGTCATCTCGCCTGATCTTATATCATGAAGCGTTACATACAGGGCATTCATCCAAATTCTCGTATTCCTTGCCACGATACAGGATGCAGTCATTAGGACATGCATGTGTCTTCTGGATTTCTAAACCCAAAGGACAGACGACTTGTTTTGCTTCGTACGTAGTGGCGGGCAATTCGTTAGGTTTCGGAAGCATCTTTTGTTTTATAATCTTCAATAATTGTCCAAATGCCTTGTCAGATACACCATTTTGTGCCTTCCATTGTAGCAACTCAAGTGTTGTACCCAACTTTTTTTGTCCATCTGCAGCAGATGGGTATAGTAATTTCCTGTGATCCTCTAGCATACAGTCAAACTTAGCCTTCTTCTTTTCACTTTCGCAATCTATTTGTGCATCACGAATGACATCACCAAGAGCATCATCTTCAGCGAGTGTGTCTTCTGCACTTGCCTCTTTTTCACCTTCCCCCATTGCAGTATCACCAAAGTCACTGTATTGAGCAATAATGTCATTGTCAGGGTCCAATTGTTCTTCTTCACTTTCTTCCATCATAACCCCATTTTCTCCATGCTTCGTCCAACAACTATAGTTTGGCATGAAACCCGACTTGAACAAGTGTGAGTCAAGACTCCTTGAGCTAGAATATTCAGTTGAATTATTACAAAGGGCACATGGGCAGCACATAAAACCATTCCGCTTGTTTGCCTCGGCCACTCTTAAAAATAATGCACGCCATCAATGAACTCTTTTGAGCGACGATCGGCATTGTACATTCAGTGACGTGTCATCGTCTGCATTATATGACATATCACATAATTATATCTCTCATTCTTATAAACAAATGAAATTATAAAATGACATATAACATGATTATATCTCTCATTCTTATCAGCAAATTTAATTTTCTAGCTCAAATTTATAAACAAGTTCATTACACCCAAATTTAGTGATTCTTACTGGTGGCATAAAAGTAGTAGCAGTTGAACTTGTCTAATTAATTATTAGATCAAGATAACAGTGCAGCCTAATCCACTTGGCCACAACCAAAGCAACTAACAACACCTGCACATTTTTCCCACATCACAGTCCAACAAGATGGACTGCCTGCCACTCCAACCTGATAGGAAGGTAAGGTAGGGGTAGGTGCAGTAGGAATTGAGTTGATTCTTGAGTTGAAAGCCTCTAGAGCTGCAGAAGCTTCCTCAAAAGACTTGTACTTTTTATGCACAGCTCGCTTAACTTTGAGGACATACTGACTGCACTCGGCCCAGCTGGTGTAAATACGTGGCTTGGTGCGCTCGAAAACAACATATCAAGCAGACATCCTGCTGCATTTTGTAAACTAAAGTATTATATATTTCTAATTTCTGTAAACAAATGATTTAACTGATCTCTATTTCTCCAAAAAATTAAAATAAACTAATTAAACCGGTCACATTTTGTAAACTAAAGTATTATATATTTCTAATTTCTGTAAACAAATAATTTAACTGATCTCTATTTCTCCAAAATAATAAAATAAACTAATTAAACCAGTCACATTTTGTAAACTAAAGTATTATATATTTCTAATTTCTATAAACAAATGATTTAACTCATCTCTATTTCTCAAAAAAAAACTAATTAAACCGGTCACATTTTGTAAACTAAAGTATTATATATTTCTATTTTTTGTCAACAAATGATTTAAATGATCTCTATTTCTCTAAAAGATTAAAATAAACTAATTAAATGGTCATATTTTGTTTTTAGAGTAATAATTTGAAGCTATCAAGTCAATGAACTTAAAATAGCTACAAAATAAAAACTTAAGCTAGTAACCTTTCAGGAGTCGATGGCGGTGTAGATGTGATGAAATAAATCAATCGCCGGAGATTGTGTTAACAAACAAAAATCACCGGAGAAGAGAGCAAACAAGCAAGCAGTGACTGAATGAAGAAAAAAATGAAGACAGGAGCTCGGGCACGGCTGGAGGTGGAAGAACAGTTTAAAATATAGGGGAGAGACATTTAGCCCCGGTCCTTATTCCCCAGCTGGAGCTAAATGTTGGCATTTAGCCCCGGCTGGGTACACCACCGGGACAAAACCTTTTAGTCCCGGTTGGTGGCTACCAACCGGGGCTAAAGATGCCTACATTTAGCCCCGGCTGGATACACGAACCGGGGCAAAAACCTTTAGTCCCGGTTGGTGTTACCAACCGGGGCTAAAGGCCGGTCTTTAGCCCCCGGTTGGTAACACCAAACCGGGACTAAAGGCCCCTCTGACAATTGAGCCGTTGGGCTGGGGAACTTTAAGCCCCGGTTGGTGTTTACCAATCGGAGGCTAAAGGACCTTTTTCTAGTCCCTGGCCGCAAATTTTTCCCGTGACTAAAGCTGATTTTGGCAAAGCGTCCAAGGCCCCTATTCTCTAGTAGTGCAAGCAACAAGTGAAGTAAAAGTGTTTTTATTCCTATCCTTTTATCAGTACCGAGGCGTATAAGCCGTTACCACTGACTTTAGGTTGGAAACGCTAGCACAACGAGCCTTACTGTTTAAAACTGGCCAACTAGGGTTGGAATTTCAAGGCGAACAGGGCCCCTTCACAACACCGACCTGCTTTGCGACCATAGCTATCCGGGGTTCCAGCGGATCTGAAGGTAAGTTCCTCTTAAACTAACGCCAACGCTTAATTAACAAAGAAAAAAAAAAATTTAAAAAAAACAAAATTCTACTATCTCTACCCTAGCTTTGCATAGAGACACCCCTTTGCGGAACGTCAGAGCAAATACTTGACTTTAATAAGATAAACACTAACTAACTATGCAACCTATTGCAAAGATCAACACTAAGCACCTGCATAGAATAACTACTATGGCTAAGTGAATTGAATTGTAGGATAGCTAGGTCACACTCAAGGCACTTGACAAAGTAATACTGAAAGTAATACTGAAGGTAATACTAAAGTAATACTGGAATAATGATAAGCGTACCAGAGATACAAGAGAGCAAACCATAACAGAGACGCCGGGAAATCAACCGACCTCCGATGCCAGTCACTCGCACCCGCTTCTCTCCTAGCAAGCTCTACGCTACTATACCACTTGTCAGGGCTGAGCTGTGCTAAACTAAGAGCCGCGCTGCAGCGAGGGCACTAGAGCTATGCTCTCTCTACTAGCTAACCTACTTGCCTAAGCTCTCTGAGCTTCTAACCTAGCTCTCACTTGCTTTCTTGGTTCTTGCTTTCTTGCCTTGCTTGCTTGAAATGAAGTGACGCCTCCAGGGGGTATTTATAGCCTTGTGAAGTGAGAGGGGTACTTATAGGGGGTAGCCAACTGACCTAGGGCAAACCCTAGTGGCGGGCGCCAGCCCTAGGTGGCGGCCACCACCCCCTGGCCGTTGGATGCTCCGTCATTGATCCTACGGTCTCCAGGGACTCCTCCAAGGCGGTTGCATGTCGGTTGCATGTCCAGATAACCATCATTCGGTCATGATCCACGCCACTCCCCTCCTGAGCCTTCCGATGCCACTGACCTAGTGACCAAGGGCCAAGATTTGGCCCTGGGGTGGTCACACAGATCAGTGACGTGGCAGGGGGGAAGTTTGGGCCAACTCAAGTGGGCGGCGCCACCCCCCTGAGGCCCAATTGGGCCCTGCTGAGTGGGCTTGGCCTTTGGTGGTTGAAATATCCAAATTTGGTTCAAATCCTGCATCCAAATCAAAATCTATGAACATGTAGAATTCGGTTAGTTTGAAACCTATTTGACTACATTTCATGCCTTTTGGTGAATTTTAGGGTAAAATGTTGATGGTAAAAAAGGTGTTTAAGGACCATCAACATTGAGCTTTTCTTGGCCTTTTAAATCCTGTGAAACTCAAATAGACAACAAAACTTGTGGAATGGATTAAGCATTAGCGGTTGGCCACTTAAGCCTTAATTGTCCAGAATTTCAGTCAGATCTGTTTCTCAATATTTTATATTTTTAATATTTTTATAATGCAAGAGAAAATGCAACAGGATGAATGCATGCATATTTATTTTTATTATTTTTATGCCACCACAGTGAACATTCCTGTGGGTTTTTACATCATAGAATTATTCATATGGGGCTTCATAGTTTATGATGTAGTAAATATTTTTATTTTGTTTTCTAATTAAAATGTTTGTGAATTAAATATGATGATATAAGAAATGATTATGGATTAAATATGAGAAATATGCAGGAAAGTAAATATGAGGATAACTACCGATTTTTACCTTTTGTCGAAGATTCGGATATTTAGGTCCGACGAACCGGACCTTCCCTTGGTTCAGACCTCCCAAGGTATGTCAGACGTTTGGAAAGTTGTTATTGATTGTACCTCTTAGGTGCTGACATTTTCTTCCATACTTTCTTGGTCTGAGTCTTCACTTCCTGTGGTTCACTGTCTTGAGGTTTCTCTCCTTTATTTTTGGGCACAGTGTTGATAGCTTCTTCTTCATGATTGGCCTCTCTATTCTTGATAGCTTGTCTTCTTTGGCTTTGAGAGCGGTGTCTTTCACTTCTATTCTTCTTGGGTGCTTCATTGGGCATGTAGTTGATGAAATTGCATCGTGCCTTTTCTCCAAGAAAGTGAAAATGGATTTTCTCTTGTAGATGATTGCACTTATAGCGTAGAGGAATGGTCTTCCTAGGATGAGGTGGACATCATCATCTTCTCTGAGAATATATATGATGAATGATTGACTTTGATGAGGAAGATTTGAGGCTTTTCCCGGTTTAGTCCATATCTCGCTATGCGCTTAATGTTTATGACTAACCGGTGGTGTTTAGTTGTGGTGTTTCTGTGTTGGTGTGCATGTGCAACATGTGTCTCTTGGTTGTGTTGATGTGCAGGTGTCGAGCTCGGATACAGTGGTCGATGGCGAGGTGAAGGTCAAGTAGAGACGTGTCGTGCCGACGGACCGTGACCGGTGAAGGATGGGTGTGCCGTGCGGCAGACGTGCCATGCCGATGTACCTTGAGAGGTGAAGGGCGAACGTGAGGCTTGGACCGACGGACCAGAGGGCCAGAGGACCAGCTGTGGTAGCTGGCACATGGCATCGGCGAGCGAGAGCACATGGGGATGTGTGGTGCATCGGCCGCGTCGGTACGAAGACAATGGCGTCGTGGCACTTGGCAGGAGGTCGGACACGGGCTTGCGTGCGTGCCGCCAAGTGCCGTCGGCCAAGGTTGCAAGAAGGAAGGCGAAGGCATTGTGCCCAGCATGGAGGCTGGACATGCATCGGCATCGGTGTCGGTGGTCGGGGTGTGCGACCCACATCCCGTCTACGGCGCGGGTTCGGTAGCTGAGCCTCAAAAGCTACCCTCGACGGTTTTCCGATTTTGGCCTCAAAACTCAGGTGGTCGGTTTCCGAGTTTGGGCCTCAAAACTCGGGGTGGACGGTTTTTTCCAGGTTTGGGCCTCAAAACTGGGCTGGCAGGTTTTTCCCCGTTTGGGGCCTCGAAACCGGGGAAGGTCCAAAAGACGGTCGACGCGTGGGGCTGTTGGTATTTCTTAGCGTCGATACTAAGAATAAGTTTTAATCTATCCCCGGCAACGGCGCCAGAAATGCATGTTGGTATTTCTTAGCGTCGCTACTAAGAATAGAGTTTTAATCTATCCCGGCAACGGCGCCAGAAACGCTTGTTACACTCTTAACGCAACCACTAGAACTAGACTATGGAGCCTAACCCCAGCAACGGCGCTAGAAGTGTCTTGGTGGTAAAACTATTGACTATTGGATAGTTCCGCAAGCGCACAGAATATACCGATGTAGCACTTCACCCGGGAGTATTCCAAGGTATCGTTATTTATTTTATCCCAAAGGAAAGCAAGCTAGGAAAGATGTAGAGAGAGGAAAGATAGATCCTTTAGTCTTACTATAATCTATTATCAATTAGAGAAGCAAGGGGTATAAGTGGATATAAGGGAGGATAGATAGATAAGATAAATAAGTTAAGCAAAGAGTATATGATATGAAAGATAACTTTAGTAGAGTTAGCTAGGTGGGAGGACAACGAGTGAGTATAAAGTACTCCTATGTTTCTACCTTTACTCCTATGAACTAATCCTAATTAATAGATGACTTAACTAGATTGACGCCTTGCTACTTGTGTGAGAGGGATAAACGAGAGAGTAAAGCGATAGAAGGTTGTTCACCTAACCCAGTACTCAAGCGGATATTTGGCTTATGGACGCCTTACCTTTTAAAAACTAGCCTGAGTTCACGTGAGGGGATCTAGGTAGCCAGGCAAAATCTGTCACCTTTTGCCCATGCGCCCCTACTGTCCGTGCAAGCCAGCGGTAGTCAAAGATAAGATGAAGTATGAGCACCACGCTCACACTTATCTACACCTTTAGCTATCGATCAAAATAGCTAAAGCCCCTATCCTAAGATAGGACGATGACGCACACACAAGAAGCTATTTAAAGGAAATCAATCTAACTAAGACAACTATAGAACTAAGATAAGCACACAACAAGACTATATAAATATAGACTTGCACTAATTAAATACTTAAATAAATACTTGGAAATTAAGTAAATACTTAAGTAAATGCAAAGTAAAGTAAAGAAAGAATAATATATTAAATAAATAAAGTCTTACAAAAGAAGAAAGATACAAGGGCTATACCAGACTCCCAGAAGACGACTCCGGAGACCCGAGCTTCGCCCGACTCGACTCTAACTCCCACTCTAGACTAACTACTACTACTCTTGCTTGATCTCACATGAGAGTGGAGATGTGTGAGATATCTTGGGGTGTGTTGAATGAGAGGGTGAAGGCCTCTATTTATAGTGGAGGTGGAGTAGGGGCTACTCCGGTGCCACGTCAGCGATCCGCGTGATCCTCCTCTCTTCACCCTTGGATCCACCGCCATAGCAACCGACCTTGATGAATGGCTTGGATATTCTTCACGTGTCAAACATGCATTTTGCCACCGACTTGGATGAGGGTCACCATGGGGTCGGCCGACCCCTGTCTCTGACATGTGGGCCGGGGTACATCTTCTAGAAGGTGCTGATGTCACCCTGATGAATAGTGCTGCTGGGTCCCACCAAGGGGGGATCGGCCGACCCCCCTATGACAGGGCTGGCCCACCTTCTTCTCTCCTTGGTGACCCCACATGTCATGGAGCAAGTCTTGTGAAGTTGGTTGCATTTGGTTTTTGGTGTGGACCCATGAATCCATGTGCTTCTCATCTTGCACCATTGAGCAAAAGCACATGCTTGATCCAATGGTTGATATTGGCTTGAACATGCTTCTCTTGGATCATGCCATGTCACCATGGCCGAGGTGGCCCAAAGGTGGGGTCGCCCGACCCCCTTGGTGGGCCCACCTGGCCTCATTTTGTTCATTTTGCCATCTCCTACAAGTTCACAAGCTAAGAGTACAAGTGGAACTTATTAGTGATAAATATGCTCATGATATGCTATTCTTCCTTGAAACTGAGGCCTGTTGACGGTATTTTGATAAGGTAAAACATGCTATAACTTCCGTCAACAAGATCCCCAAGCTTAACCTTTGCTCGTCCCGAGCAAACAATCAAACTTGGCCTCGGTGGATCAGTATTGTTACTATGCATCACATTTCAAGAGTACCATGTTCACAACAAAGTTCTTCTCTTTGAATGGAAAAATTAGCTATGTAAATCACCCATATTACCTTAGTACTCTATGGGGCTTATGGCTTTTCCTTTGTCTTAGGTGGTTGAAAGATAGAACAGTTTGACTTGAGCACTAACTTTCTTGTTTTTAGCAAGTTTCATACCGGAGGTTTTGCAATATTTTTCAAAAGAAAGACTTAATGTTCCTCATATGGTTCTCTCATGTCGCTCAAATGGTGTATGATTCCTCACCAAGGCATATGATAAGTGTTGCCTTCTTTATTTCATCCTACTTCTAAACAGGCTTATGTGTAGCTCAAGGTAGAGATGAAAGAAGATGGCATACTTACTGTATTTTGTTGCGAAGTCAAAGCTCGAATCCTTGAAGAGAAGTGTCATACTCCCAGATCAAGATTTGTAAGTGTGTGGTGTATGGTGGACTAGATTGCTTCTTTATTTGATAAGATCTATCTCTCTATATTTTTTTTCTTTTTCTCTCTTTTCTAATGAGACATGGCTAGCATTTTTTTTGTTTTTTTCATGGACTTTCACTTGTCCATCTCTATTTTTTTCATCTTTATTTTGCCTAGCCTTTTGAGTCTCATCTACTAAATAATTGAGAGAGATTTCCTAACACTTGGAGTATGAAGCAACCTATTTGGTGGAAATGAAAGGCATTTTTTGCGTACTTCCAGTGTAGAAGCAGCATGTATATGAGGTGTGTACGTGATCTTGATCTTAGGAGCATGAAAAGTCTCTTAACAAGGGTCAACAAGACTTGACAACACTCAATACAAAGCAAATAGCCTATGTAGAAGGTTTGTAAACATGTAAAGCATATATGGCTGTGGTAGGAATTTATCACCATTGAGGAACAATTAAGATTTTGATCATTTTAAGAATAAATTCTCCGGTAATCTATCATGCTTAGAACAATATTATAGCAGCTCTTGTCTCACTATATCATGTCTCACAACAACTTAGACTTAGTTCTAGCACTTGCAACCCACAAAGTTTTCAGGTTCATGATGGTTTAAATGAGCTAAGTGATCCATACTTAGAGAAATACTAAGTTGTAGACTAGGCACTAGAGAAACATTAGCAAGGCAACTAGTCATCATTTCCATGGGGAAGATAGACATATATAAGACATATGTGCTAATGAGGGGTACTAAGCAAATATTTTTGGTATTTTTTTTAAAATGCAATGAGAAAACTAATTGAAACGTAAATAACTTACGATACAGGACTTACCTTGGTTGGGGAGAGAATCTCCCCCAAGCTTGGTTCTTGCCTACTGTGGCGGTGGATAATGCTGGTACCACCTGGCCCAACGTCGTGCTTCTTATTCTTGAATGGCCCGCAGGAGTTGGGCGTTTTGTTGTGCAAGAAGCAATGTTGCCTCTTGTTCGATGTTCATCGCACCCATGTTGTCGATGAGCTCGTCCATCGGCGTCCTTTGATGTTGTCTTCCTCTACCCCGTGGGCGAGGAGTGTCTTGAGAGCGAGGAGGCCTCCCCAAGGACCCTGAAATGTCCATGGAGGCTGCCTCATCTCCCTCCTCAACTTCTTCAGCCTGACGTGAAGGTCCGCCTTGTTCCATTCGAGTAGCACGGGACGCTCTCCTTGTCCTCTGCTAGTACCTGCAACTTTTGGGGTTCTTTCCTTGGGGTCCAAAGCAAAGGTTAGCGTAAGAAGCGCATACAATCGAAGTCCCTCACAAGGGAGAGTGATTTCGACTGTATGGCCTGGATAAATCATTATTAGTTCACCCTTGGGACCCCTTTTGAGTACATTGCAACCAATAAATACACTTTCTTCCACAACATCTCTCACGGTTTCAATGTACTCAAAAGTTTGGGATTCTAGTGCACCCAAAGCTTCGGCTATGCGTGTGATGAATGATGTGAAGTAAATGGGTTTCTAGGCTTTATGTAGCTAAGCCAATAGTTCACTAGCATTTTAACAGGTGAAACTTTAACCTTGTTAACCATGGCATAAAGTAGTTTTAGCTCATCATCACTTACCAAAGCTCCTCTCATGCCAGGGAAAGGAGTGGTGAATAGCCAGTAATGCATGAAACGTAAGGTTGGTTATGAATTTTGTGTGGTGAGGGGTTGGAACAATCACTAGAGCCAGTAATGGCATACCAGAAAGCATTCTTGTCATAATGAAAAGCATGGTCTACATCAAGATGGCAAGAGTGATCAAATCCTAAAGCAGTGTTTAATGTGCTCCAAGTCAAGTCATATTCCATCCCAAACATTCGAAACGTTACCCCATCGTTATTCACTTTTAGCGTGCATAAAAACTCGATGGTTAGGTTCTCTATGCCAAATTCAAGAATTTCAAAGAATCCTCCCCAACCAATGGTATTGAAAATAGCATAAAATTCTGAATCCATACCTGTTTCTTGCAAGAGGGCCGGATCAATGACACCTGTGTGTGAGAAACTACACTCACTAAGAGTGAAGAATTTCCCCATCTCTTCAACATTTAGCCTGAGGCCACTCTCAGTCTCCATTACTCTAGCCGGGGGAATGAAGGGTACTAGCTCACTTCTTTCCACCTCTCTCCTCTCATGAGCACTAGCATGGTGAGGTTCTTGGGAAGAACCCTCACCCTTGTTGGACTTTTTGAAACGGGAGGCAAGCAACTTCTTCATCTACTACTACAAGCTATAAGAACTAACTACTACTAAGCTAATACTACTACTTACTTTTTATAATACCTATTGTTTATGCTTTTTTATTATAACTAAGCTAAGAGAATGAAGTTGCTCAACTAAGGTGGAGGATTGAGCTCATTCTGGTTTATGTGCATACTGTGAGCACAATCATGGGATCGGAAGAAGGGCAATGGTGACCACCCATAGCATGGGTCGGCCGACCCCCCTTCTTGGCACTTTCAATTTGCTTTTGCTTTAGCCAGGGGACATGTCTAAAGTGAGTAAATACATTTTCAGGATGGGCCAACACATGGGTCGGCCGACCCCCTACATGTCCCCTCAAACTTTAAACTTTGTGTCCATCATGTGTCTAGTAAAGATGTAACTATGTTTGGTCCAAAGTTGACACAGATTTCAGAGATTCCCTTGCCTAGTGTTTGGTGAAAGGAAAGATGAATGGCCAAAGTGGAGACATGTCTAAAGTGATTCCCATGGATCATGAGAGCACTAAGACATGCCTTTGGCTGGTTGTTGTGGTCCCAAGAGCATCCAACATAAAGAGGAACATCTCATGCTTAAAGAGTAAAGCAAAGGACCCTTTCTTTTCAGATGTTGGCTTTGGTGATATGCATGATGTTCATGAGCATGTTGAGTGGAATGTAGCAGGGTGCAGGAGGGCACCATGGTGGGATCAGCCGATCCCACCTTGGATGCTCCTTGAGCACCAAAGTGTTGTGTCATACTCAGGGTACTAAGCCAAGCTAGAGCATGTGCCAGTGGGCCCACTGGTGGGTCCTGACCCCAACTTGGGGTGGTCCCACGGCTCAGATGTGTTGCAAGTTATTGTCAAGGTGTTACTAGCATGGAAATTTATTTTGTCGAAATGAAAAAAATGCAGAATTAAACTAAGTATGCAATTGAAGAGAAATGCAAGAATTGAAATGCATAAAAAGTTAAATATGAGATAACTACTGATTTACCTTATCAGCAAGGGCTCCATGTTTCAGGTCCGTAGAGCAGGACCTCTCCGTCTTGTCATTCATTGGGTGCTTCGGTCGGTCCCGGAGATGGAGACTGTGGTTGCACCTCGTCGGCGAGTTCTTCTTTTACTTCGGCCTTGTTGGCCGACTCGCTCTTTTTCTTGTTCCTACGGCGTGGGTGACGACGACGATGGTTGTTGTCTCGAGGTTCTTTGCCCTTCACCAGCATGTTAGCTTTATAACCGTTGAATGGACACTTTACCTTATATTCCGGGAATTGAAGGTGGAGTTGGCCGGATCCCACGTAGATGACGGCGTTAACCGTATTAAGGAACGACCTTCCCAGGATGATCGCGACGTCTAGATTGGATCCCATGTCCAATATAAGGAAATCGACGGGGACGTAGCTATTTTGGACTTTGATGAGGATGTCCGTTGCTAGTCCCTCGGGGAATCGTAGCGTCTGATCGGCCAGCTGCAAACGAACAAAAGGGAGCAAAGGTCCCCCTAGTAAGTTATCATACGTTACCTTGGACATGATGTTGACACCCGATCCAAGGTCACAGAAGGCGTCGTGGAAGAGATGTGGTCCAATCTGGCAGGTGATGGTCGGCAGGCCTGGATCTTCCTTCTTTGTGATGAAGGGTGGATCAAGTAGATAACCCCAGTTTGACCGGAGCGGAGGCTTACCGTACCTCGTAGTAACCAATTTTACACCCTCTATTGGATCCTCGGGTTTTCCTGGGATCTTACCTTGCTCGTAGGATGGGACAGCTGCTGCTAGTTGAGCTAATTGTGTTTCTAGCATTTTATTAAAGCTCAATTGATTTTTCATAGCAGAATTAAAGCTATCCATTTTCTCATTTATATTTTCAAGAATCTTATCATTAGCCATCATCTTTTTATTAATACTATCATTTATTTTAGATTGGCCTAAGACAAGATCTCTTAAAGAAGGTTGGTTATTATAAGAATTATTAAATTATTGCTATAACCGTTACCTTGATTTTGGTAGAAGGGGCGCGAATTCCATCCTTGTTGTTGTTGTTGGGGCCGGTACCCATTGTTGTTGGCGTTGTTGATGAAGCTCACTTCCTCCTTCGTCTCAGGACAATTATTTCCCGAATGGTCATTGCCTCCGCATACCTCGCACCAATGGTCGGCTTCGACGGCTCGTGCGGTTGCATAAGGTTGAACGACCTCTTGTTCCCTCTTGGAACTTTCTTCTACTTTCTTCATTAGGAGGTCCATCTTCGCGCAGAGCATGTCCACCTCATTGAGAGCATGAACACCTCTCTTCTTTGGCTGAAGACGTTCCTCATTCCAACCTTGGTTGGTAACCATCTTCTCTATGAGGTTCTTGGCATCTCTCACATTGTGTTGTAAGAATGCCCCTCCAGCGGCTGCATCTAGGTGACTACGGGCCATACCGGTCAGGCCATGGTAGAAACCTTGGATAATGAGCCACTCCTCTATCCCATGATGAGGACAGGCGCGAATGTACTCTTGTAGACGTTCCCATGCTTCGGGAATCGTCTCATCAGCTTGTTGCTGGAAGCTGGAAATCTTTCCACGAAGGGCGCTGGTCTTGCCCATCGGGAAGAACTTCTTGAGAAACGCTTTGGCGCACTCCTCCCAAGTGTTGGCTTCACTCTTGTTGGCGTAGAACCATTGCTTCGCCTTTCCCAATAACGAGAACGGGAAAAGACGAAGACGATGGCGTCTGCAGACACATTCTTCATAGTGAAGGTACCACATACCTCCAAGAAGTGTTGGAGATGGGCGTTGGCATCCTCATGTGGCTTCCCACAGAATGGATTGGCTTGCCCCATGTTGATGAGAGCTGGCTTGAGCTCGAAAGTCGCATCCCCCAAGTTAAGCTGCGGACCCGTGGCGACTTTGTCGGCCGATGGCGCAGAGTACTCGGAGATGGTCTTTTGGGCCATGGCTTCTCTTCTAGCTAGTGCAGAAACTTCCTCCTCGAACGGATTCTGGTTTGAGATGAACCTCTGAGGTGGAACTTGACAAAGTCTAGTCCTCCTCAACAACTGCTCGGGATCTTCAACGAAGTTTGACGGCAGTTGGAAACCGCTCATACACCTACTAGTTTCAGGATAAAGAAAACAAACTAGATAGGTGAGGGGTTAGCCCCTATACTAATTGATAACTAATATATAGTAGACTCCAGATTCACTCTCTCTAAACTCCTAGGTTGTTGCTTTCCCCGGCAACGGCGCCAGAAATGCTTGTTGGTATTTCTTAGCGTCGCTACTAAGAATAGAGTTTTAATCTATCCCCGGCAACGATGCCAGAAATGCTTGTTCGTATTTCTTAGCGTCGCTACTAAGAATAGAGTTTTAATCTATCCCCGGCAACGGCGCCAGAAATGCTTGTTAACACTTCTTAACGCAACCACTAGAACTAGACTATGGAGCCTAACCCCAGCAACGGCGCTAGAAGTGTCTTGGTGGTAAAACTATTGACTATTGGATAGTTCCGCAAGCGCACAGAATATACCGATGTAGCACTTCACCCGGGAGTATTCTAAGGTATCGTTATTTATTTTATCCCAAAGGAAAGCAAGCTAGGAAAGATGTAGAGAGAGGAAAGATAGATCCTTTAGTCTTACTATAATCTATTATCAATTAGAGAAGCAAAGGGGTACAAGTGGATATAAGGGAGGATAGATAGATAAGATAATAAGTTAAGCAAAGAGTATATGATATGAAAGATAACTTTAGTAGAGTTAGCTAGGTGGGAGGACAACGAGTGAGTATAAAGTACTCCTATGTTTCTACCTTTACTCCTATGAACTAATCCTAATTGAATAGATGACTTAACTGGATTGACGCCTTGCTACTTGTGTGAGAGGGATAAACGAGAGAGTAAAGCGATAGAAGGTTGTTCACCTAACCCAGTACTCAAGCGGATATTTGGCTTATGGACGCCTTACCTTTTAAGAACTAGCCTGAGTTCACGTGAGGGGATCTAGGTAGCCAGGCAAAATCTGTCACCTTTTGCCCATGCGCCCCTACTGTCCGTGCAAGCCAGCGGTAGTCAAAGATAAGATGAAGTATGAGCACCACGCTCACACTTATCTACACCTTTAGCTATCGATCAAAATAGTTAAAGCCCCTATCCTCAGATAGGATGATGACGCACACACAAGAAGCTATTTAAAGGAAATCAATCTAACTAAGACAACTATAGAACTAAGATAAGCACACAACAAGACTATATAAATATAAACTTGCACTAAGTAAATACTTAAATAAATACTTGGAAAGTAAATACTTAAGTAAATGCAAAGTAAAGTAAAGAAAGAATAATATATTAAATAAATAAAGTCTTACAAAAGAAGAAAGATACAAGGGCTATACCAGACTCCCAGAAGACGACTCCGGAGACCCGAGCTTCGCCCGACTCGACTCTAACTCCCACTCTAGACTAACTACTACTACTCTTGCTTGATCTCACATGAAAGTGGAGATGTGTGAGATATCTTGGGGTGTGTTGAATGAGAGGGTGAAGGCCTCTATTTATAGTGGAGGTGGAGTAGGGGCTACTTCGGTGCCACATCAGCGATCCGCGTGAGCCTCCTCTCTTCACCCTTGGATCCACCGCCATAGCAACCGACCTTGATGAATGGCTTGGATATTCTTCACGTGTCAAACATGCATTTTGCCACCGACTTGGATGAGGGTCACCATGGGGTCGGCCGACCCCTGTCTCTGACATGTGGGCCCGGGTTATGTAACACCTCTGGTGATTAATATGTAATTAACCTGACATGTCATCATCTTTCATCATTAATCATTCTTGCCATGCATTTATGTTTGCCTAATACTTGTTTTGCATTTACCTTTTTCTGAGGTGGCTTGTGTAGTGGTCTTTTTTTTCAAAAACCCTAAAGGCCCAAATCCTCCTATAGGGGCAAAATGGTAATTTCATCTCTGTGACTAGCTTTGTGTGAATCTTGTTCAGTTGAGTGTCTTGATGTTTTGTTGTGTTGATCAAAGATCAAAATCAGAAATAGAATTTAAATTCCTTTTGAAAAAGCCCAAATTTCCAAACTCTAGTTTTACCCCTCTTTTTCTAATTCAAAAACTATTCAAAATTTGAAGTTGGCCCAATAAGAAAAGTTGTAGATCTTGCAATAAGGAACAACTTTGGTGTCTACAGATTTTCAAGTTTCAATACAAAATCAGAAGTAATTTCAAATTCTTTCAAACTTCAATTTTGTCCGTTTTCAGTTTTCAAAATTATCTCAAAAACTATTGAGTTTCAGAAAAAGTTTATATTGGCAAAGTTGTAGATCTCCAAATTTTAAGCAACTTTGGTATTTTGAGTTTTCTTTGTGTAGTTCAAATTTTGGGAGTAATTTCGAAAATTCAGAAAAAGGAGGAAGGTGACGTCACTGTGCACGAGCTTTAAAGCAGGGGGCCCCGGCCGCCGGCGGCGGAGCGCCGGCCACGCCGATCGGCTGACCCGCGCCCGTGTCGTGCGCCGCCAGCGCTAGCGCGCAAGCTCCCCGGCCCCTACCTCCGCCTCGCCCGTCCCCTACCCTCCTCCTCTTTCCCCTCGCCGCGGACAGCGGGCAGCTGCCGGCCGCCGGCAAGCCGTCGCGCCGCGCGCGAGCTCCCCGTCCACGTCGAGCCGCCCTACCCTACCCCTACCTCCGCTAATGCCGCACGATCGCTCCCCGCCCCTTTGACCGGACCCCGGCACCACCCCGCGGCTATAAAAGTCGTCGAGCCTCCGCCGTTTTTCCGCCATCGGAGCCACTTCGCCAATCCGAGCCACCGGACCGCCCCGGAGCCCGCTGAGCACCCCATCACCTTCACCTTGAGCTTCTCCACCTTCCCGAGCAACCAATTTCACCCCTCCGCCCCTCCTTTCGCCGGCGCAAGCGATCCGTCCCGGACTCCGGCGAACGGCCCCATCGCGGTGTGGGGCGAAATTCGTCGCCGTGAGTGTTCCTCCCGTCCCTCCGACCCCCGTCCTCTTTTCCTCACCTCGGTGCGCTCCTAACCGCACATCGGTGATCCCTTTTGATGGACAGAGCCGCCGGAACGCTTGCTCGCCGCCGAAGAGCTCTGCCGAAGCACCGCCGCCGTCGAACTCCCTCCTCCGACCCTTGCACCGCCTCGCCGTTCCTCGTTCCCGACCCCGGTGAGCCCGCGAAGCTTCCCCCACCCTCTGCTTTCCCAGCGCGAGGCCCGAGCGGTCGGTCCGCCGCGCGCGCTCTCGCCGGCGAGCGCGCCGAGCCCGCGGGGAAGAAGCACAATGCTCCTTTTCTTTTTTTTGAAAATGTGAATAGTGTTCTGTTTTCTCTTTTGTGTGAGAATTAATCTGTTGCTCCTTAAATCCTGAGAAAAATGTGGTATGCTCCTTGCACTGTGTAGTATTTTAGAAAAATAAGAAACCCTACTTTTCTGCAAAAATTGAAAATGAAAAATCCTTCTTTTAATTAAGAAATGGATGGTTTTAGATTTTTAGAAAATCATGTGTAGCTCCAAAAATCATGAGATAAATTTTTATGTACTAGTTATGTCATGTTTAGTCTCTGGTAGAATTTTGAGGCCTTTTGGAGCAAGTTGATTTTTGGGCTTTTATTTTAATTGTTAAATAGTGCCTTTTGTTAATTAAATGTTTGATTTTTATTAAGCACCTTAATGATCTCCAAAAATTATGAAATTTGTTTGTCATCTATTTATACCATAATAAACCCATGGGATTAATTTGGTAAATTTTGGAGCAACTGCATAAAGTGACCTTTTTAATTAAATAGGAAAAATAGAAAAATATTTAGAATTCCTTTGAATGCCCTATGATGTGGTTTTGGATTGTTTGCTGTTCATAGACCCCCACCCAGCTGGTCTATGATGATTGTGATGCCATGCATGATTTATGCTTAGGATTACTAGATGATGCTTAATAGGTTTGATTAATCTTGCTTAGGGGTAGAGATAAGTAACTTTATGTCCACACTAGGAGTTACTTTGACGTTGGAAAGTTGTATTCTAGAATCAGTGGAATTGTCCTGCGCTTTAGCAAGTCTCTTGTTCTTGTCAGCATCCTCATAAGCATACATCATTGCATACGTGTAGTGTCTAAAGGAGAAGGCATCAAAGTCGAGGCAGCCGCTGACGAACCTACCCCCGAGGCGACCCCGAGCTCCGACACCTGCACTGCCGACCCCGAGCCTGTCCTTTTTGCCCTTCAAGGCAAGCCCCGGTGCATTTTAACCCTTCATTGTTTTTATAAAAGTTTACCTAAAATGCCTTTGAGTTAAACTACTGCATTAGGTTATAGGAGTTGTGTGATGACCTATTGCCTGCACTATTTACCTCCACCGGCAAATACCCTGCCCTGTTTAAAAATTATTTACAAAATGCTTAGTAACGCTATCCAATAGATTTGCAATAAAATGCCAATTTCAAAAGTGAGATCACTTAAAGAATTTTTATGGGAATTTGGCTTTACTCCCCGACTGTTGCCTAAGTATCTGATCCGTACCTAGTCAACAGCGAGGAGAGGTTGTCCGAGCGTACGGTGCCGTCATGTTGTAGTCCGGGACTCAACAGTTGACACCGACCTGGACAGGGTTGAAAAACTGACAGGACTATTACGCTTGGGTGAGATATAACCGAGGTATGGTTCTAGCAGAAAAATTAGGGACCATCCGTATGGGGGCCTGCTGGCCAAGACTTGCAACTATTCACATACTTCGGAAAGCTCTGGCTCCGAGGACTCCTTAATTGGGACCGACAACCGCGCACAGGGAGTGGCGAGATGGCGGAAGTAGCTTGTAGCCACGTGGTCGTCGTGCGTGGATATGAGTGGTGTACTGTACTTCCGGGTGGCGTAGGACCGGTCCAATCTTGGAGGAATCGTGGTAGACGAGTTGGCATATGCAAGCTTGGGTGCTACATATGCAGTGTGAATAGGGATCCTCAGCTGAGTATTATTTATCCGGATTAACGTTGCTCCTCGGTTATGGAGACTTGGTCACTGGCTGTCAACGGAGAGTGGTTCTCAACTAGGTATGTTTTGGAAGGTAAAATGAATCATCAACAATGAAGAATTGAGAAATACTTCAATCTTTCCAAAAATAGCACGAGGTTACAAAATGCTTTTCTGCAAAATACTTGGTCTTGCTTAAGCCTACCTTGACTACCCTAAGCCTCTCATCCCTGAGTCTTCTCCCTTTTCTTTAGTCGGGTAAGTCTTGTTGAGTACCCCAGTACTCAGGGTTTGTTACCCATGCTGCAGGTATGACTGAGTCCCCGATGTGTCTTGCGCCCTGCTGCATGACCATCGTCCAGGAAGAGGCCGATGAGGCCGAAGAATAAAGTGTACACCCTCGGGCTGGGATCATGAGTATCTCTATTTTGTTGTACTCCGCTACGTTGCCTATTTCTATTACCCGAACTTGGTTTGTAATAACTGCACCTTTAATTTTATTTGGAACCTCGGTTGGTAAAACTAATGTTATTTAAGTCTTCCGCTCTGTATTCCGATGTTATTTGTAAAAGTATCCAGTGCTGTAACCGAAAGGTGAGATGATCCTGCGGACGATGGGCGCTGATGCAGCCCGGTGACAAACTGTCTTGGTCACGTGGAACATAGGTTCGGCTGTCAGAGGCTGACGGGGACCTGTGGGCCATCGAATTAGGACCGTTCCGCCACAGAGCGGTATCGGAGCATCTCACTATAACGTTGCAGTGTTCTTGCGAAAACTTCAAAAGATCTTTGAGTCCAAACAAACTAAACTTGGCTATTTTGGGTCCAAACTGCTTTTCTCATCTTGTCTTGTGTGTGGCAACACTAGATAGAGAGACAACATGTTTTAAGTCCTAAGTACCTTGTTTATTTATTACATTGCCTTGTTCCACAGAAACGAATCATGCATCATGTCATAATCACTTAAGTTAGTATAATAACTTCCTCTCTAAGTTCGTTGGGTTAGTATGCCTTTACCTTTTCTTGCTAGCCTTTTTACAACTCATCCAACTTACCTTATCTAGACATGGCTCGTATCAAGCTGACTGCTCGCAAGTCGACTGGACCCAATGGTGTGCCACGCCACCAACTAGCACCACGCACTGAAGAGGAGACTGGCGAAGCCTCCAACGGTCGTCGCTTTCCCCGTCGCACCCCAAACACCTAAAGGAGGAGATCAAGAATCTGAAGGCTGAGCTGGAGAACTTGGAGCATGACTTCTACCACTCACGTCTGGAGTTCTATGAGGCCCGAGCCTCCCTGGAGCAGGCCAACCGGAATGTGATTCGCGCCATCCAGCAGCGCGATGCCACTTGGATTCGCGAGGACGTCACCAGAGCCAAGCTTCACGGACTGCGACAGTACACAACTCAGATTGAACAGTTCAATGATATGCTTCATGAGGAGGTACACCAGCTGTACAACCAACTCGACCCCATGGTTCCCCCGTTTGTCGAGGACACTGAGGATGGAATAGTGGAAGAGCCGGTCGTGGAGCAGGAGTCAGGCATGAACGAGGAGATTGGACCTACCGAGGACATCCACGCCGAAGACGAGGACGAGGAGGTTGAGCCTGAGCTCATCCTCGAGGAAGACGACGACGACGACATGATCATCAATGAAGACTAGACTCGTTGTTAGAGGATGGAGATCCCGTGTGTCTGTACCACCTGCTTACCAAAACCCTTGGTCTAGGTTCGGGAGTGCTAGTCTATCTTTTGTTAAGTCGGGTCTGTATCTTTCTTTTCGTATCTTTTCCCCTTATCAGTCTGTTGTTATCTGTCAGTCATCTTTATCAATCATCTACCTTTGTATCAGTGAAGTTTTTCAGTCAGTTGTTTTCAAACTTAATCAATGGATGCTAAGTTCCAAGTTACTTAACAGATGCCTGTGAACACTCGCACTGGAGCTAGAAGTTCTCAGGAGGCTGACCTTCCAAACCCTCCACCTGTACCTGCTACGCTAGCAGATGCCATCGCAGCCTTGGCAGCCGCTGCTAACCTGATGGCTCAAAACCAAGGGCAGCAGAACAATGGCCACCGTGGTTGCCGCAACATCAACAACGAGACCACATATGTGGATTTCACCGAAACCCGTCCACCTGTCTTTACCCAGGCTAAGGAACCCCTTGAAGCTGATGATTGGCTCCGCACCATAGATCAGAAGTTTGGTCTTCTCCACTGCACCGACACCCAGAAGCCCCGTTCGCTCTCAGCAGCTTCGTTGTCCAGCAAGCGCTTGGTATGCCAACCTGTTGGCTGCCCAGCCAGAGGGCCATCAGTTGACCTGGGAAGAGTTCCGCACAGCTTTCCGTGCAACATCATACCCTTCTGGAGTGATGAAGATGAAGCTTGATCAGTTTCTGGCACTACAGCAGAAGGACTCCACAGTGATTCAGTACGTGGGTCAGTTCAATCACCTTAGCCAGTATGCCTCGGAGTACGTCAACACGGACGAGAAAAAGAGGGACTGTTTCTTAGGGACTGCACCCCAGATCTGCAGAAGTATGTCCAATAACCTGACCGCTCATATCATGATGCCGTTGACCGGGCTGTTGCTTTTGAGGAGAGCAATCGCCAGTACCAAGAGGAAAAGAAGAAGAAGAAAGCAGGATCTAGCAGTTTCTCTAGCAGTCACAAGCGCCAGAGGGTCATTTATCACCCTAGCCACCCCCAAAATTGCCCACCTTACCCCCACCAGCAAGTGTCGTCCGTACTGCGGCCACCACCCACAACGCCAACCAGCAAGTGCCACGTAGCCGAATGCCCCAGGTGTTCGTATCACCACCCCACAAACCCGCTTATAACCATCCCTGCTACAACTGCGCCAGACTGGCCACTGGGTTCGTGAGTGCCCAAAGCCCAAGAGGTATGCTCAGAACGCTCAGAAGGGTCCTGGAGGACCTCAGCAGCAGCAATACCGTGTCCAGCAGCAGCATGCTCAGAAGGGCAAGGTTGTCAAGAAGCACGGGCAAGTCTACTACACCGCTGTCAGCGACATCCCAGAAGGGGAGCCCGTCATGATCGGTAGGTTTCCCGTTGCCAATTATCCCGCGGTCGTGCTGTTTGATTCCGGTGCATCGCATTCCTTCATCAGTCGTACATTTGCCATTGAGCATGGGATATCAATTGGGGGATTGAAAGAAAATTTCTGCATATTTTCGCCTGGAGGGCGTATAAGTACTAAGGAGGTAATTCGTAATATACCAGTGATGTTGGGGGAACATGTATTTCCTACCACCATGATAGTGCTTCGTGATCAGGAAATAGATGTCATTTTAGGCATGAATTGGATGTGCTAGTATAAAGCCATGATTGACATCCTGAATAGGGTTGTGAGAGTGGACATTCCTAACAGTACCTCCAAGCTCCTTCTCCAACTCCCAATGCCTCCGAAACCAGCAGCCACGCAATTGAATACCACCTATGTTCAGGAGACCAGGGATATCCCAGTGGTCTATGAATTTCCTGATGTTTTTCCAGAGGACTTACTTGGCCTACCTCCTGACCGTGATGTTGAGTTTGCCAGAGAGCTTAAGCCCGGGACTGCTCCTATATCCCGCAGAGCTTATCGAATGCCTCCCAGAGAGTTGGCAGAGCTAAAAATCCAGTTACAAGAGTTGCTGGATAAGGGCATCATTCACCCAAGTTCATCTCCTTGGGGCTGTCCTGCAATCTTTGTGAAGAAGAAAGACAAGAGTCTCAGGTTATGCATTGATTATCACCCACTCAGCGAGGTCACCATCAAAAATAAATATCCCTTGCCTCGCATTGACCTTCTTTTTGACCAGCTAGCTGGAGCCAGAGTATTCTCCAAGATTGACCTCAGATCTGGCTACCACCAAATAAAAATACATCCCGAAGACATTCCTAAAACAGCTTTCACTACTAGGTACGGCCTATATGAGTACCTGGTCATGTCCTTCGGTTTGACCAATGCCCCTGCCCACTTCATGTACCTCATGAACTCCGTATTCATGCTGGAGCTCGATAAATTTGTGGTCGTGTTCATTGACGACATCCTTGTCTACTCAAAGACCCCTGAAGAGCATGCCGAACATCTTCGTATCGTTCTATCCCGCCTCAGAGATCATCAGCTTTATGCCAAGTTCAGTAAATGTGAGTTCTGGTTAGACCAGATACAGTTCCTTGGTCATGTCCTATCCGCTGAAGGAGTGTCAGTCGATCCCAGAAAGGTGGCAGACATTCTGGATTGGGAGCCACCTACCACTGTTCACGGAGTCCGCAGCTTCATGGGAATGGCTGGATATTATCGTCGTTTCATCCCGGATTTCTCCAGAATCGCCAAGCCTATCACCGAGTTATTAAAGAATTCTGTGATGTTTGTCTGGTCACCAGCCTGTGAGCAGGCCTTTCAAACGCTGAAGAAACTGTTAACCACATCACCAGTGCTAGCCCAGCCAAACATCGAAAAGCCCTTTGATGTCTACTGTGATGCATCTGGTACTGGTTTGGGCTGTGTTTTGATGCAAGAAGGTCGAGTGATCGCGTATGCCTCCTGGCAGTTTAAGCAACATGAAGAGAATTATCCAACCCATGATCTTGAGTTAGCAGCTGTGGTGCACGCCTTAAAGATCTGGCGCCATTATTTGTTGGGCAGTACCTGCAATGTGTACACTGATCACAAGAGCCTGAAGTATATCTTCACTCAAGAAGAATTGAATATGACACAGAGAAGGTGGCTTGAGTTAATTAAAGACTATGATCTCGAAGTACATTACCATCCGGGTAAGGCGAATGTGGTCGCCGATGCGCTCAGTCGCAAGTCATACTACAACTGTCTGGTGATGAAACCCTACGATTCTTCCCTGTGTTATGATCTAGAAAGGATGGGTATTGAAATGGTTCCACAGGGAACTCTGAATAATATCAGGATAGAAGCACCTATCAGGGAACAGATCGTCACTGCGCAGAAAGATAACCCTGGAATCAAACACATCATCGAAAGGGTCCAAGCCGGAAGAGCGGATTGTTTTAGGATTGATGAGGTAGGAGTGGTTTGGTTCAAGAACCGACTGGTAGTTCCCAAAGTGCCTGAGTTGAGGCAGTTAATCCTTGATGAAGCACACTTGACTAGGTTCTCCATCCACCCCGGCAGCAACAAGATGTACCAAGACTTGAGGCAGAGATTCTGGTGGACAAAGATGAAGATTGAGATCGCCCGGTATGTCGCTCGATGTGATACTTGCCAGAGGATCAAAGCTGTGCACATGAAGCCCGGAGGAGGATTGCAACCTTTACCTGTACCTGCTTGGAAATGGGACGATATCAGTATGAATTTTATCAATGGGCTACCCAAAACACCAAGGGGTTTTGATTCCATCTGGGTGATCGTGGATCGCCTCACTAAGCAAGCTCACTTCCTGCCAGTCAAGACCAGCTACACCGTCCCCACTTACGCCGCTATATACAAGAACAACATAGTAAAACTCCATGGCATACCCAAGACCATTATCTCTGATCGTGGTACCCAGTTCGTCGCAAAATTCTGGAAAGCATTCCATACCTCACTTGGAACCAAACTCTTGCATAGCACGCCATATCATCCACAAACGGATGGACAAACTGAGCGAGTCAACCAAGTGTTAGAGGACATGTTGAGAGCCTGCGTGCTCACCTTCGCAGATACTTGGGATGAGTGTTTGCCCTTGGCAGAATTCTCATATAATAACAGTTACCAAGAAAGCATCAAAATGGCACCCTTTGAAGCACTGTACGGTCACCGTTGTCGTACACCTCTCAGTTGGTCTGAACCTGGAGAAAGGGAATTCTTTGGAGTTGACCTAGTAAAAGATATGGAAGAAAAAGTCAAGCGAATACAAGAGAATATGAAGATTGCGCAGTCTCGACAGAAGAGCTATGCTGACAAAAGACGTCGACCTCTGAAGTTCCAAATCGGGGATTATGTGTATCTGAAGGTCTCACCCACCAAAGGAGTTACTCGTTTTGGAGTCAAGGGAAAGTTAGCACCACGCTATATTGGTCCCTTTGAAATTCTGGAACGTTGTGGCAAGGTAGCTTACAAGCTATGATTGCCCGATCATCTTTCCGCAGTCCATAATGTGTTTCACGTCTCCCAACTCAAGAAATGTCTCCAAATGCCCGAACATGTGGTGGAAGTTGAAGGTGTTGAGTTAGAACCCGATCTGTCATACTCTGAGTATCCAGTTCGCGTGTTGGATTACAAGGACCGTGTTACCCGGAGGACTACCACAAGATGGTAAAAGATCCAGTGGAACCAACACTCTGAAGAAGAAGCCACTTGGGAATCCGAGGACTTCTTGGCAAAGAGTTATCCCGACTTTCTTGATACTCTATATATGTAAGGTTTTGCCCTTGTCCTTCTTAAGACGCAGAATCTTGGGGCAAGATTTTCTTTTAGGGGGGAAGGCTGTAACACCTCTGGTGATTAATATGTAATTAACCTGACATGTCATCATCTTTTGTCATTAATCATTCTTGCCATGCATTTATGTTTGCCTAATACTTGTTTTGCATTTACCTTTTTCTGAGGTGGCTTGTGTAGTGGTCTTTTTTTCAAAAAACCCTAAAGGCCCAAATCCTCCTATAGGGGCAAAATGGTAATTTCATCTCTATGACTATCTTTGTGTGAATCTTGTTCAGTTGAGTGTCTTGATGTTTTGTTGTGTTGATCAAAGTTCAAAATCAGAAAGAGAATTTAAATTCCCTTTGAAAAACCCCAAATTTCCAAACTCTAGTTTTACCCCTCTTTTTCTAATTCAAAAACTATTCAAAATTTGAAGTTGGCCCATTAATAAAAGTTGTAGATCTTGCAATAAGGAACAACTTTGGTGTCTACAGATTTTCAAGTTTTAATACAAAATCAGAAGTAATTTCAAATTCTTTCAAACTTCAATTTTGTCCCTTTTTCAATTTTCAAAATTATCTCAAAACCTATTGAGTTTCAGAAAAAGTTTATATTGGCAAAGTTGTAGATCTCAAAATTTTAAGCAACTTTGGTATTTTGAGTTTTCTTTGTGTAGTTCAAATTCTGGGAGTAATTTTGAAAATTCAGAAAAAGAAGGAAGGTGACGTCACTGTGCACGAGCTTTAAAGCAGGGGGGCCCCGGCCGCCGGCGGCGGAGCGTCGGCCACGCCGACCGGCTGACCCGCGCCCGTGTCGTGCGCCGCCAGCGCTAGCGCGCAAGCTCCCCGGCCCCTACCTCCGCCTCGCCCGTCCCCTACCCTCCTCCTCTTTCCCCTCGGCCGCGGGCAGCTGCCGGCCGCCGGCAAGCCGCCACGCCGCGCGCGAGCTCCTCGCCCACGTCGAGCCGCCCTACCCTGCCCCTACCTCCGCTAATGCCGCACGATCGCTCCCCGCCCCTTTGACCGGACCCCGGCACCACCCCGCAGCTATAAAAGTCGTCGAGCCTTCGCCGTTTTTCCGCCATCGGCGCCACTTCGCCAATCCGAGCCACCAGACCGCCCCGGAGCCCGCTGAGCACCCCATCACCTTCGCCTTGAGCTTCTCCACCTTCCCGAGCAACCAATTTCACCCCTCCGCCCCTCCTTTCGCCGGCGCAAGCGATCCGTCCCCGACTCCGGCGAACGGCCCCGTCGCGGTGTGGGGCGAAATTCGTCGCCGTGAGTGTTCCTCCCGTCCCTCCGACCCCCGTCCTCTTTTCCTCACCTCGGTGCGCTCCTAACCGCACATCGGTGATCCCTTTTGATGGACAGAGCCGCCGGAACGCTTGCTCGCCGCCGAAGAGCTTCGCCGAAGCACCGCCGCCGTCGAACTCCCTCCTCCGACCCTTGCACCGCCTCGCCGTTCCTCGTTCCCGACCCCCGGTGAGCCCGCGAAGCTTCCCCCACCCTCTGCTTTCCCAGCGCGAGGCCCGAGCGGCCGGTCCGCCGCGCGCTCTCGCCGGCGAGCGCGCCGAGCCCGCGGGGAAGAAGCACAGTGCTTCTTTTCTTTTTTTTGAAAATGTGAATAGTGTTCTGTTTTCTCTTTTTTGTGAGAATTAATCTGTTGCTCCTTAAATCCTGAGAAAAATATGGTATGCTCCTTGCACTGTGTAGTATTTTAGAAAAATAAGAAACCCTACTTTTCTGCAAAAATTGGAAAATGAAAAATCCTTCTTTTAATTAAGAAATTGATGGTTTTAGATTTTTAGAAAATCATGTGTAGCTTCAAAAATCATGAGATAAATTTTTATGTACTAGTTATGTCATGTTTAGTCTCTGGTAGAATTTGGAGGCCTTTTGGAGCAAGTTGATTTTTGGGCTTTTATTTTAATTGTTAAATACTGCCTTTTGTTAATTAAATGTTTGATTTTTATTAAGCACCTTAATGATCTCTAAAAATTATGAAATTTGTTTTGTCATCTATTTATACCATAATGAACCCATGGGATTAATTTGGTAAATTTTGGAGGAACTGCATAAAGTGACCTTTTTAATTAAATAGGAAAAATAGAAAAATATTTAGAATTCCTTTGAATGCACTGTGATGTGGTTTTGGATTGTTTGCTGTTCATAGACCCCCACCCAGCTGGTCTGTGATGATTGTGATGCCATGCATGATTTATGCTTAGGATTACTAGATGATGCTTAATAGGTTTGATTAATCTTGCTTAGGGGTAGAGATAAGTAACTTTATGTCCACACTAGGAGTTACTTTGACGTTGGAAAGTTGTATTCTAGAATCAGTGGAATTGTCCTGCGCTTTAGCAAGTCTCTTGTTCTTGTCAGCATCCTCATAAGCATACATCATTGCATACGTGTAGTGTCTGAAGGAGAAGGCATCAAAGTCGAGGCAGCCGCTGACGAACCTACCCCCGAGGCGACCCCGAGCTCCGACACCTGCACTGCTGACCCCGAGCCTGTCCTTTTTGCTCTTCAAGGCAAGCCCCGGTGCATTTTAACCCTTCCTTGTTTTTATAAAAGTTTACCTAAAATGCCTTTGAGTTAAACTACTGCATTAGGTTATAGGAGTTGTGTGATGACCTATTGCCTGCACTATTTACCTCCACCGGCAAATACCCCGCCCTGTTTAAAAATTATTTGCAAAATGCTTAGTAACGCTATCCAATAGATTTGCAATAAAATGCCAATTTCAAAAGTGAGATCACTTAAAGAATTTTTATGGGAATTTGGCTTTACTCCCCGACTGTTGGCTAAGTATCTGATCCGTACCTAGTCAACAGCGAGGAGAGGTTGTCCGAGCGTATGGTGCCGTCATGTTGTAGTCCGGGACTCAACAGTTGACACCGACCGGGACAGGGTTGAAAAACTGACAGGACTATTACGCTTGGGTGAGATATAACCGAGGTATGGTTCTGGCAGAAAAATTAGGGACCATCCGTATGGGGGCCTGCTGGCCAAGACTTGCAACTATTCACATACTTCGGAAAGCTCTGGCTCCGAGGACTCCTTAATTGGGACCGACAACCGCGCACTGGGAGTGGCGAGATGGCGGAAGTAGCTTGTACCCACGTGGTCGTCGTGCCTAGATATGAGTGGTGTACTGTACTTCCGGGTGGCGTAGGACCGGGCCAATCTTGGAGGAATTGTGGTAGACGAGTTGGCATATGCAAGCTTGGGTGCTACATATGCAGTGTGAATAGGGATCCTCAGCTGAGTATTATTTTTCCGGATTAACGTTGCTCCTCGGTTATGGAGACTTGGTCACTGATTGTCAACGGAGAGTGGTTCTCAACTAGGTATGTTTTGGAAGGTAAAATGAATCATGAACAATGAAGAATTGAGAAATACTTGAATCTTTCCAAAAATAGCACGAGGTTACAAAATGCTTTTCTGCAAAATACTTGGTCTTGCTTAAGCCTACCTTGACTACCCTAAGCCTCTCATCCCTGAGTCTTCTCCCTTTTCTTTAGTCGGGTAAGTCTTGTTGAGTACCCCAGTACTCAGGGTTTGTTACCCATGCTGCAGGTATGACTGAGTCCCCGATGTGTCTTGCGCCCTGCTGCATGACCATCGTCCAGGAAGAGGCCGATGAGGCCGAAGAATAAAGTGTACACCCTCGGGCTGGGTGATCATGAGTATCTCTATTTTGTTGTACTCCGCTACATTGCCTATTTCTATTACCCGAACTTGGTTTGTAATAACTACACCTTTAATTTTATTTGGAACCTCGGTTTGTAAAACTAATGTTATTTAAGTCTTCCGCTCTATATTCCGATGTTATTTGTAAAAGTATCCAGTGCTGTAACCGAAAGGTGAGATGATCCTGCGGACGATGGGCGCTGATGCAGCCCGGTGACAAACTGTCTTGGTCACGTGGAACATAGGTTCGGCTGTCAGAGGCTGACGGGGACCTGTGGGCCATGGGATTAGGACCGTTTCGCCACAGGGTACATCTTCTAGAAGGTGCAGATGTCACCCTGATGAATAGTGCTGCTGGGTCCCACCAAGGGGGGATCGGCCGACCCCCCTATGACAGGGCTGGCCCACCTTCTTCTCTCCCTTGGTGACCCCACATGTCATGGAGCAAGTCTTGTGAAGTTGGTTGCATTTGATTTTCGGTGTGGACCCATGAATCCATGTGCTTCTCATCTTGCACCATTGAGCAAAAGCACATGCTTGATCCAATGGTTGATATTGGCTTGAACATGCTTCTCTTGGATCATGCCATGTCACCATGGCCGAGGTGGCCCAAAGGTGGGGTCGCCCGACCCCCTTGGTGGGCTCACCTGGCCTCATTTTGTTCATTTTGCCATCTCCTACAAGTTCACAAGCTAAGAGTACAAGTTGAACTTATTAGTGATAAATATGCTCATGATATGCTATTCTTTCTTGAAACCGAGGCCTGTTGACGGTATTTTGATACGGTAAAACATGCTATAACTTCCGTCAACAGCGGCACCGAGAGGCTTGCGTTGCGGCGAAGCTATCGGTGAGAAGGCGCGGCGGTCGACGGTGACGGCACGTGGCGGCATCCTGGAGCTTGCGTCGAGGCGAAGCGAAGGATGAGAAGGCGCGTGGCCGTCAGATGAAAACTACTAGGGTTGGACAGTTTTTGCCCCTGGGGGGTATTTGGGTTGAGTGCTTCATGTGAGGGCGTTTAGGTCTTCGGACGTGCGCCTATATATATGTGAAGGGGCTGCTAGGGCAGCCATCCTTGGGGAAGTGTCACTCTCATTTTGTTCATTTGAGAGGAGGCTAGGGTTAGAGAGAGGAGCGGCTCTTGTTCTTGAGCTTTTCGCCATCCACGCTTTGTGTTGTGAGGAGTGGCTTGTAACTCTACATAGTGTGCTACACAATTCATCATTCCATAGCAATCCATGGATCAATTTCTTACTCCTCTTGTGTTGGCTGAAATTTGGATCGATTCGCATTTTTGTTCATTGCGTTCTTCGTTTCCTCCCTTCGATTCTTTCGCGAGATTTTCGGTTTGAAGGGATGGATTGAAAATCCGTTTGAACCATCTTCCGTAGCATCGTGAGAGACATCTTTCCACCGAAGGAATTTATCTAATTCCTCACGAGCACATAGATCGGGCGGATTTCGTTTTTGGTTCTAAACTTTTTCCCTTTTGCACGAGATCTGCAATTCACGTTTTTCTAGTTGGGTTCGAGCCATGATCTCTTAGAGATAGCTCACTAACATAGTTGTGATCATCTGTGCAAAATTTGGTGAAGTTTGGAGTTGATTTGACTGAGTTTCGGGTCGATTTGGTGGTTCAACAGCGCTGTTTTCGGGCTGACCGGACGCTGCTACAATACGACCAGACGCTATAGTAATTTGCTACAGTGTGTCCGGTGCTACAGTAACTGCTACAGTGATCTGCTACGGTAACGGCCAGACTCAGTGTTGCTTTTCGACCGGACTCAACGCTGTTACTGTTCATGCGTCCGGTGTTACAGTAACATGCTACAGTACATCGACTGGTGAGTGCTGTTTTCGCGCTGTTTCGTTCGTAGTTTTTGCGTTTGATCTCTTATTTGAGTTTCGTTTGTTGCGTTGGTTTCCTAACTTTGTAAGGAACATTCTAAAGTACTTTTGTCACCAGTTGGCTTAAGTATTTTTGGTTGGGCACTTGCTTTTTCTCCATAGGAGTGCAGTGCTTCTTTTCGGAGCTCCGATTTCGGTGGTGTGCTTGGTTGATCGCGTGTGTGTTGTCCCGCTATGTTCTTAGGGAACATCCACCCAATATTTTGGGTCGTGGACATCACGGTTTGTGATCGTTGCTCTTGGGGTTGTGGAATTGGAACAAAGGTCTAATATTTCTGAAAAGAAATTTGAGGCTCCCATTCACCCCCCCTCTGGTCGCCAATTCAGTCCTTCATTCTCCCATGTCGAGGATCAACAAGTCTGTGGGGACTTCATGACCTCTAATTCTGACTATGACGTCTTCCATCATACCTTCTTGTTTATGCCTCTTGATATGGTGTCACTCATGTTCTTCGTTCGTCCAGCAGTTTGAAGTGAAGCGTTAATTGTGGAAGCTGGCAGCATCTTGCTCAGTGTGCATGTTCATGTAGATCTAGGACATTCACTCTGTAGAATTTGGGAGTGACAAACTTCTCCATGTTTGCTCAAGTGTGTGTCCTGCTCATAAAGACAAGGTAGAGATCAAGTGCATGGGCTCTGTTGGTGGAAAAACACTAACAGAACCAAAAGTTTTGTTTATTCCCCTCTAACCTTAGGCACATTGCAGAAGACAAATTTGTTGTTTATGTGTTCTATTCAATCTTAACATGAGTAATAGGATCAGAGGATGAGCATAAAAGTAGCATCTTAAAATATTTAACAGATCAATGCATAAAAGGGTCGATCTTTTCATGATTGAGATATCATCTTCCAAAGGTTAGATGCACAACATTTTAGCTCATGTAGTTAAGACAGTGAGATTAAAGAGAGTAAAGCTAGGAACAAAGATCAAAGGACTGAATATGTTGAGTTGATTAGATTGGATCAAGTGAGGTGTAACTTAAACATGTTTAGTTCTTTATTATATTCATACTAGAATCAAGAAGAAGCTTTTAAAGTGATGGTTACTTACCTTGAAATGTTACTTTGTCATTGGAGAGTGATTGTGCTGAACCACCTTGTGGAAGCTCCTCTTGTCTAGCTGGTTGTTGTTCATAAATGGCTTGTCTTCTCTTGTTTGTCTCACAGTGTGATTGAGAGGAGGAAGATCACAGGGAATCATCTTTAGAGGTATCGACCTTCCTTCTCCTGTGTCGACTTATCAGTGAAGGCGCATTGTTCCTCGAGTATGCTGACTAGGATCCTCTCTTTTTCTTGCATTACTTGTGTACTATGAGGATGTAGGGACAGTTCCGCATTCTTCTCTTGTCAACCTTTCTTGTTTTCCTTTAATCATTGGGTTGACTAGAGACTTGAATTTAGAGCTGCTACTCGAGTGCCTCCATGAGAGTCTTTGTCTTGTAATGTCACAACTGAGACATGTCCTCTCAACAGTGTCTAGATGATGGAGATCTTATCGGCTGTTCTTCTTGATTTGCTGGCTCAGGTACTATCTCTCCATCTTCTAACTCTTGTGGTGCAGTGGCTTCATCCTTCATGATGCCCTCCTCACTTCTTGGCAGTTGGTTCTCCCTTTGACGTCTTCTCTTGGTTCTCTTTGGCTGCTCATAAGTGATGTAGATGTTGAAGATGCAGCAAAAGATCCAAAAGTTGACTTCTCTAGGTCCGACAAAGATGATAATATTGATGGTGTTCAAGAACGATCTTCCAAGAATGAGTGGTGGATCATATTCTTCTTCTCGACTGGGACAACATTTAGTGGTTTGTACTGATCAAAGTGGTGAGTAGGAGATCAATATGTCTTGAAGATGGATTTCTCTTTCCTCTCCTTCATTGTGAAACACATCTAGACAATGAATTGGTCTCTCCCAAGCTGGCTTGTGAGATAGATGAACTCCAAAACAACATGCTCATGTGTTTGACTTGTAGATCTTGCTATTGTTGTTATGGTACCATCTTGTCTCCCAAGCTAGCTCTTGATTAAAAAAGAGGATAACTTCCCACTTCTTGTCTTGATGTCTTGGACAATGATGGTTGCAGGCATAGGTTATCTCATACGAGGTAAGTTGCATCCTGTTTGTCATTAGCGCCCAAGCAAGACTCAAAGCTAGGCTAGCACCATTTGTGATCTGAGAGTAGGTTTATGTGTCTATGGTTTGGGTTTTGGATCTTCAATGTTCAGACCAAACCATGGATGAACAAAATCTCTCTCCTGCATAACGTTAGTGGATATATACCCGAAGGATTGCAAGAATTTGAAGCATGGATTGTTATCCATAACTTATGTATTTTGCATCTATGCTAATAAAAAGATGTTGAAGGACCGAGAATGCAATAGCAAGGCGACCAGAGGGGGGGTGAATGGGAGCTCAAAAATTTCTCTCGAAACTTTGGCCTATTGTCCCCAAAATCAACCCCTAAAAGCTTCGATCGAAACCGTGATGCCCACGACCCTTGGAAGAGGGTGGATGATCCCTAGGATCACAGCGAGGCACCACAAAGCGATAGCAAACCAAACGGCAAAAGCACCGGATCAAGTTCGACCCTCAAAAACCGAGTCCCGAACGTAGATGGAAGGCTACGTCGAGAAGTCCCCAAATACCGATGCTAACAAGTAGCAAAGATACCTAGAGAGGTTCTTTGGTCAACTCTAGGGCCAAACGAGATGTCCGGAAACCAAGCGAAGAAGCCGGGAGAGCAAACACACTAAACCGGAGGCTTCAACCAAATCCTGGACTGTCCGGCCCTCGGGTCCCGGACTGTCCGCCCCTACTGCGGACTGTCCGTGAGGGATTGGCGGACTATCCGCCAGCCAAATACCAGAAACAGCAACTCTGCTGAAACATCCCTGGACGTTGCCGGACTGTCCGCCAAGAACAACGGAGGACTGTCCGCGGTTCAAAAAACGCTTGCCCAACAGCGCGGAGTCAGGCCACTGGTCTGACCGACCCCGACGCGCGGACTGTCCGTGGTACTAACGGCGGACTGTCCGCGGATGAAAAGAGAGGGCGATTTTGGTCGCCCTCAACTCAAATCTTCTCCAAATCGATTCAAACCAAAATCCCACGTTCCCAAACTTGGAGAGGATGATCACAGAGTAGTTAGGAGACTATCCCCAAGAAATCATCCGCTCAAATCGATTCAATCACCGGGAAATCGAAAGGGGAGGAGTATGAACGAAAAAGTGCCACAAAAACGAAATCAACCCTATCTACTTGTTCGTGAGGAGTTAGATGAATTCCTTCGGTGGAAATGATCTCCTCACTATAAAGAACAAGTTGGTTCAAACGGATTTCGTAAAGACGCAGTAGAGAGGGAGATCGAGTGACGGGAAAATCGCGGAGAAACGAAGAACGCGAAGAACACGAACAAAACGCGAATCAAGTCATCGATCTGCAACCGTGTGGCTAGCACACGCTACAACAGTGAGGTTATGGTCTCACCTCCTCAAAATCTCCAGTACACAGAGGTGTGGTTCTCTGCGGATCTCAGCTAGCTACAGCAGGGGATTGGGAGAGCAGGAAACCCTAGAAGCAAAGAGCAAATGACTGAGATAAATGGGGAGGTGGGTGTGTCCCCCTACTTATCCTAATTCTAACTATTCCTAATTCCCACTCTACCCCTAACTACTTACAGAGCGAACCAGCTAAACCCTAAGGTTATTCTGGACCAACTCGATGGTAGGTGGATCCGACGGCCACGCCCGCACAACTGGTAGCGTTGCCTCAACGCAACCTCACCGATTGCCGCCACGTGCGGCCGCCGCTCCGCTTGTCCTTTTCCTGGACGTCGCACCCCCGGTTTTGTGGCCCAAACTGGGAAACCAGCCTTCACAGCCAACCCCCGAATTTGAGGCCCAAACTGGGAAACCAGCCCACCGTAGCCTGAGTTTTGTGGCCCAAACTCAGCAAACCCGCAGCACCAGGTTTTGAGGCCCAAACCTGGAAACCGTCCTCAGCCCGAGTTTTGTGGCCAAACTCGAAAACCATCCATGCCCAGGTTTTGTGGTCCAAACCTGGAAACCGACCACCCGATGGTTTTTCTCTGGCTCTACCACCAAACCGATGCTGTAGAAGGGATGCACCGCCCGTGCACCCCGTCCACCGACACGTGTCCCCAGGTCCTCGACCCGAGCAACACCATGTCCCGCAAGTCTTCGCTCGTCGCTGTCCCAGGCTGCCAGCCACCACAGCTGATCCTCAGGCCACCGGTCCCTCAGTCCAAGCCTCACGTCCGCCCATCACCGCTCCCGGTCCGTCGGCACGGCACGTCTCTACTTGACCTTCACCTTGCTCTCGATCACTGTCTCCGTGCTCGACACCTGCACAACACAAGCCAAAGAACATGTGCATTATCCCAATTGACAATCACTCATCACTCAGAGACTCGGCATACACCCATGTATCCGCAATCTCCCCCTTGATGAGTGCATTGTCAACTACCAACACAAATCATAATAGAAGGAAGGAAGGAAGAAAGAGAAAGAGAGAACTCGACCAAATGACCCAAAAGCATAGCAAAGCCGAAGAAGGTCAAGTGGAAAGAGCAAGACAACTTGGTCCCCAAAGACATGGGCAACGGCTCGACGCGATCAAGCAAAGCAAAGCTAGCCCTCAAGAAGAGGTAGAACAGGCTCAACACCGCTAGCAGGAAAACTCGACACCAATTGGAAAATCAACTGAACATCAAGCAAAACAAAGCTGGCCCTCAAGAAGAGGTAGAACAGGCTCAACACCGCTAGCAGGAAAACTCGACACCAATTGGAAAATCGAAGCAAATGCTAGTCCCTCAAGACAGAGGCACAGAGGCTCAACACAACTAGCAGAGAAAGCTCGAAACCAAAACCTTACGGTCAAATTCCCCCTCGAATAGTGCACACAACTAAAACACTCCCCCTTAGTTGAACTCAAGGAAGCATATGATTTGCAAATTCTCCCCCTTAGTTGAAAATGCACCATCAAGCAAAAGGAACCGAAAGCAATTTCCCCCCCTTAGAAAATGCACCATCAAAAGTGCCAACAAGAGAAGTCCTCCGGCTAATAAGAGAAGTTCTCCCCCTTCCAAAATGCATATGAGTCATAATGCATGTTAACAGCTTCAGGAATATAGTCAAGAGAATGTAGAGATGCTCTACACAGTATAAGTCCAAGGACGCAACTGAAACACACATGCTAGCAAATGAAGGACCGAGAAGCTACCCGAAAGCGACCAGAGGGGGGGGGGTGAATGGGAGCTTCAAAATTTCCTTTCGGACACTAGATGCCACTGTCCCAAAATCAACCCCAAGAGCGAACCCTAGAGCTTGCTAATGTCCACGACCCTAGATGTAGGGTGGATGCCTCCTAGAAGCACAGCGGGACACTAGACAACCCTAGAAAGCCAACGCAAAAGACGGAACTCAAATCCGATCAAGGACGAACGAACCGCGAACGAAAACGCGCGAAACTGGATCGACCGGACTCTGGCCAGCGTCCGGTCAGCAGGGACCGGACGCGTCCGGTCGTCAGAAATCAGCTCTGGGAGCTCTCTGTTCGTGACCGGACGCACGGAGCTCAAGAGTCCGGTCGTTCACTGAGCGTCCGGTCACAAGAGACAAGGCACGGGAACAGTAACTCTGGCAAGTCCGGTCAGTTCCAACACCCAGCGTCCGGTCAAGCAAAACAAAACACCGGAAACGATCGGACTCACCAGAGCGTCCGGTCACCAGGCACCGGACGCGTCCGGTCACGGAAAAACGTTTCTGGAACCTCTCTGTTTCTGACCGGACTCACTGAAGGGAGCGTCCGGTCGATTTGAACAGAGCGTCCGGTCAACCAAAAGAACTCAGACAGAGTTCAACCACCGGACGCACTGTAGCAGCGTCCGGTCGTTGAATGAAGCGTCCGGTCACCCCGCGAATTCACTGTTCGTCCACCGATTTGACTAGAACTCACCCAAAACAAATCCTCTAGGGATCAAACTTGGTGAGTGAAGTCACAAGGAGGTTAGTGAGCTATCTCTAAGAGATCATGGCTCGAACCTAACTCCAAATCGGTGAATCGAAGAATTTCGGGGGAAGGGAGGAAAAGTGACCCGAAACGAAAAATCGATCGATCTCCTAGACCGTGAGGTTGGAGGATGATTCCTTCGGTGGAAAGAAGTGCCTCACGATCTAGAACGACTTGGTTCAAACGGAATTGCAAAAGATGAACCGAACAAAGAGATCAAGCGACGGGAAAATCGTGGAGCAAAAAGGATTCCGCGAAGAACACAAGCAAAACGGAAATCACAGCCACGAACTCGAATCAAGGACGCAAATCAAGCCATCGATCAGTGCTCCAAGGTGAGGATACGGCCTCACTTCCTCGAATCAACAGTACACAGAGTGGAGTCTCTCTGCGGATCTCAACTAGCTAAAGCAGGGGTGTGGGAGAGTGGAAACCCTAGGAAATGAAAGCTCTAACTGAGATTGAGATAGGGAGGAGGGTGTCTCCCCTGGACTACTTATACTAACCTAGCCTAAGTCTATTTCCTACTCTACCCCTCTCTACTCTAATTACAGAGCGGACCAGCCTAACCCTAAGGCTATTCTAGTCCACCCGCTGGTGGTAGGTAGATCCGACGGCCACGCCCGCACGGTCTTCCGCGTCGCCTCCACGCAACCTTCAGATTGCCGCCACGTGCCGCCACCACTCTGCACCCCCGGTTTTGTGGCCCAAACCGGGAAACCAGCCTCCAGCCCGAGTTTTGTGGCCAAACTCGGAAACCGTCCGCGCCCGAGTTTTGAGGCCCAAACTCGGAAACCGGCCCACGCCCAGGTTTTGAGGCTCAACCTGGAAACCGTCACGCCCAGGTTTTGTGGCTCAACCTGAAAACCCAGCACCCAGGTTTTGAGGCCCAAACCTGGAAACCGTCCACCGTTGGTTTTTCCCGGGCTCTACCAACAAACCGGCGTCGTAGAGGGGATGCACCGCCTGTGCACCCCTTCCACCGACATGATCGCACTTCTCCGCTTGTCGCTGTCGCAGGCTGCCAGCCACCACAGCTGATCCTCCGGCCTCCAGTCCATCAGTCCAAGTCCACGTCCGCCCTTCACCGTCCGATACATCGGCATGGCACGTCCGCCGCACGGCACGCCCATCCTTCATCGCGCCCGGTCCGTCGGCACGGCACGTCGCAACTTGACCTTCACCCGCCATCGATCACTGTCTCCGAGCTCGACACCTGCACAACACAAGCCAAAGAACATGCGCATCATCTCCGTTGACAATCACTCATCACACAGAGACTCGGCATACACCCATGTATCCGCAATCTCCCCCTTGATGAGTGCATTGTCAACTCCACAACAAATCATGAATAAGAAGAAGGAGGTAGGAAGGAGTGGGAGGAGAAAACCCAACCAAATGACCCAAAAGCCTAACAAAAGCCAAAGAAGGTCAAGTGGATGAAGCGAAAAACTTGGTCCCCAAAGACATGGGCAACGGCTCGACGCAACCAAGCAAAGCAAAGCTAGCCCTCAAGAAGAGGTAGAACAGGCTCAACACCGCTAGCAGATACCAATTGAAGATCGGAGGACAACAGAAGCAAAATGCTAGTCCCTCAAGATAGAGGCACAGAGGCTCAACACAACTAGCAAGAAAATCACTCCGAACCAATTGGAAATCAACCCAAAACAAATGGGAAAGCACACCAGACGATACCAATTGAAAGCCAAATGAAAAAGCTTATGAAAGCTCATGAAAAGCTAGGAACGTTTGCTAGTCCCTCAAGACAGAGGCAACGGCTCAACACAACTAGCAAACTCCCCCTCGACAAATGCAAGCAACTAGGACAAAAGATTTTCAGGGCATATGATTTGCGTAAATTTCTCCCCCTAGTTGAAAATGCACTTATCAAGGCCAAAAGGTATCGGAGAAGCAACTCTCTTCACATAAACTCCCCCTGAACACAAGATCTCCGTCCACAATGCATATGGAGTCAAAATGCAAGTTAGGAGCTTCAAGTATATAGTCAAAAGAGTGCAAAGATGCTCTAATCAGTATAGCTCCAACGTCTCAATTAAGCACTCAAATAGCAAAGGCTCAAACTGATCACTTATACGAAATATGAAGCATATGAGCATGTGAGCAGTTTTAAGCCAAAAAGATAGTCACCATCAAAATAGCACTAGACATGTATAGAAGGAATCCAAACAAGTGCTAAGCATATATACAAGGTGAACTACCCCTAGCAAAGTTCAATCATCATGCATAGGAATGAAGCATATACTTGTGATTTCAAATTCATATCGGAGTTGCAGCGGTAAAAGAATTCACAAGTTCATTTTTGGCATGTGATTGCGAGAGGTTGAAAGCTTGTCATTGCCTAACTTTTCAACCGTGCGAAGCCTATGCCGAAGCAATCAGAAGCTTAAAGCAACGGTTTCGGTCATACACTACATGGCTCAAGTTTAACTCAAAGTGCAATGAGAAACAATCTCAATACCATGAGGTGTTGACAAGCAATCCCATCTCGATCTTTTCAATTCAACAATACTTGGTTCAGATTTTAAGCAAGTTATGAACAACCAAGCAAGTGAATGACTCAGAACTAGAGACATAGCAACCTGGCATATATGAAAAGCAGGAATGGACTCAACACACCCTACACATGCTAGTTGCATATCCCAATGGTGAACATTTTCAGATTTATGTACATTAGGCATAATTCACCATTCCAAAAAATAGCTCGCTCATAACATGTAACAGTGATCAGAAAGAGCATAAGCTACAAGCATCATCATAAGTATCGGAGCAATACTAACAAGAGCATAATTACATTCTAGTGAATATAGACATAAAGCTCAGAACGTAAATGCGTATGTCCGACACAAAACTGAAAGAAGGAAGATACCAATTGGAAAGACTCAAGAAACTCAAAAGAAAAGAGCCTCAAAATAAAAGAGTCAGTCTGTACATCTCAAAATGCTTCCCCCATCTAAAAGGGGAAACACACACCAAGCTCACCCCTCAACCTATTAAAGGTTGATTCGTCTAAAGGCTTGGTGAAAATATCAGCCAATTGGTGATGAGTGTCGACATGGCGAAGGTCGATATCACCCTTCTCCTGGTGGTCTCTCAAGAAATGAAAGCGCACATCAATGTGTTTGGTTTTCGAGTGAAGCACGGGGTTCTTAGCAACGCTAATGGCACTCGTGCTGTCACAAAGCAAAGGAACTCGAGTAAAGCTCAAACCAAAGTCACGCAAAGTGGCCATCATCCAGAGTAACTGGGAACAGCAGCTAGCCGCAGCAACATACTCAGCCTCCGTAGTAGACTGGGCGACACTAGACTGCTTGCGAGAAGACCACGACACAAGAGAAGACCCAATAAACTGGCAAGTCCCAGAAGTGGACTTGCGCTCAATGCGACAACCAGCAAAATCGGCATCGGAATAACCGCAAAGCGAGAGAGTGGAGGAAGCAGAATACCAAATCCCGAACTCAGGCGTGAAACGAAGGTACCTGAATATGCGCTTCACCGCCTGACGGTGAGAAGTGCGTGGCGAAGCCTGAAAGCGCGCGCACAAGCACACGGCGAACTGAATGTCCGGCCGTGTCGCCGTCAGGTAGAGCAGCGATCCAATCATGCTGCGGTACTCCTTCTGGTCTACTGCTTCTCCATCCGTGTCGGCATCCAGGGCAGTCGTCGTCGACATGGGCGTCGGAAGAGGCTTGGCCTCACCCATGTCAAACCGCTTCAGCAAGTCCCTCGTGTACTTGCCCTGGTGCACAAACGTCCCCTCTCGGGATTGCTTAATTTGCAACCCGAGAAAGAAAGTCAGCTCGCCCATCATGCTCATCTCGAACTCCCTGCTCATAGTATCTGCAAACTTGGCAACCAAAGCGTGAGAAGAACCACCGAAAATGATATCATCCACGTAAATTTGGACCAAGAGAGTATCTTTGCCTTGCTTGAGGAGAAAGAGCGTTTTATCAACACATCCCATTTTAAAACCCTTAGCTAGCAAAAAGGTTTTTAATCTCTCATACCAGGCTCTAGGGGCTTGTTTCAAACCATACAAAGCTTTGTGGAGTTTAAAAACATGGTTTGGAAACTTGGGATTTTCAAAACCGGGGGGTTGCTGGACATAGACTTCCTCCTCAATGTAGCCGTTTAAGAAGGCACTCTTGACATCCATTTGAAAAAGTTTGAAACCCATGGATGCAGCATAAGCCAAGAGTATCCTAATAGCCTCCAAACGAGCTACAGGAGCGAAGGTCTCCTCATAATCTATCCCCTCCTTCTGACTATAACCCTTCGCTACAAGCCGGGCCTTGTTTCTCACAATGTGGCCCTCCTCTCCTTGCTTGTTTTTAAAAACCCATTTTGTCCCAATAGGTTTACAGTCAGGAGGTGGTGGCACTAGAACCCAAACCCGATTTCGCTCAAAGTTCTCTAGCTCCTCATGCATGGCATTGACCCAGTCCGGATCCGTCAATGCGTGTCCAACATCTCGGGGTTCAAAAGACGCAACAAAAGCAGAATGAGCAAAGTGCGAGATGTGCTGTGACCTGGAGCGAGTAACTCGCTCGTCGATGTCGCCGATCATCTGTTCAGGGGGGTGCTGGCGCTGGATATGTCGTGGTGCCTCCCGGGAAGAAGTGACCTCCCCCTCAACAGCAGCTGGTTCCACCCCGGGTACAAAAGGTACCGCGCGAGGTGGAGAATCCCACGGCCCCCAGGAAGAAGAAGTGTCGGGGCCGTGAGTCGTCGTCGAGGCCGCCCTTTGCGGCACGGCAGGTGGAGGGGGTGCTGGATCATCTATACCTTCAGCACCCTCGTCCTCATCATCAAAAAGAGGCTCTCCAACCTCATGATCACCTGCACGCTCAAAACGAGAAGAGGGACAAACAAGAGTCTCGTCGAAGGTGACATCTGATGTCTCCATGACTCGGTTAGTGTCAAGGTTAAGTACACGATAGGCTCGAGTGTGAGTGCCATAACCCAAAAACACACCGTCAGAAGAACGAGACTCAAACTTGTCCAGGTTGCCTTTCTTCAATATAAAACAGTGGCAACCAAGGACTCTAAAATAACTCACCTTGGGCTGGCGACCAAAACGCAACTCATAAGAGGTCTTCTTCAAAAACGCTCTCAGAAAAATGCGATTCGAAATGTAGCATGCAGTGTTCATAGCTTCGGCCCAAAAGCGCCTAGGAGTCCTATGCTCATCAAGCATCGTCCTGGCCATCTCAACAAGGGTCCGATTCTTCCTCTCTACAACACCATTTTGGGGCGGTGTGTAGGGGGAAGAAAACTGATGCTCCAAACCAAGGCGGTTACAAAACACCTCAAAATCCGAATTCTTAAACTCGGAACCATTATCACTTCTAATCGCTCGCATCGAGTTCAAAGGGAACTCGTTCTGAAGACGCAAAATCAGATTGCGAGCGAAGGAGAAAGTCTCGGTCTTCTCAGCTAAAAAGAAGACCCACGAATATCTCGAAAAGTCGTCAACAACAACCAAAACATACCACTTGCCACCAACCGAGCTCACCCGAGCCGGACCAACAAGGTCCATGTGTAAAAGCTCTCCGGGGTGCGAGGTCATGACCTTAGTCACCGGATGGTGGGGAGCAGCAACCATCTTCCCATGTCTGCAAGAATGGCAAACTAGATCCTTCTCCATCGAAAGCTTGGGCAATCCTCGGATTAGGCCAAGTGAGCTAAGTCTTGCAAGCAAGTCGAAGCTTAAATGACCGAGCCTCCTATGCCACTTCCAAAGATCGGAGGAAGAAGGACTAGCCAAAAGACAGCGAGAAGAACCAAACGATTCCGAGAAATTCGCACAAAAGACTTTCCCAAAGGGCGAAATCAGACATACAAGATCGCCCTGAGGATCTAAGATGCGACTAAGGTTCGGTTTAAAACGAATCTCATAGTCATCATCAAAAAGTTGCGAAACAGAAAGAAGGTTAAAATGCAGGTTAGAAACAAGAGCAACATCGCGCAACACAAAGTGCTCATTAACCCGCACCGTCCCACGAGACAATACCTTACCTTTACTATTGTCGCCGAAGGTTATGTACTCCTTTCCGGCGACCGGGCTAAGGCTGGAGAACCACTTGGTGTTTCCGGTCATGTGCCTCGAACAACCGGAATCCACCAACCAAACGTCCTCCAACCGTCTTACCTACATCAATAGAAAGACATAGGGTGAGCATACGGTCCAACACTGGGGTTAGTGAAATAAGGGTAATACCAGTGTTGGGCCGGCTGCTCAAAAGAACGGTTAGCAGAAAAACCATTCCTAGCACGTCTACGAGGGAAGCGATCACCACGCTGAGGAAAACGTGGTCCGCTGGGGAAGAAGCGCTCACCGCGATACTTAAACTGCGGTGGGGGAAAGCGCTCAACTAAACCTCCGCCACGGGGTCCATTACCTGCAAAAGCAGGACCCCGTCGGGTACGCTCTCTACGAGGTTTACGCCTAGGAGCCTGGGGCTCAACTGCTCTAGCGTCTCTCCTCGGAGCTCTCTCCAGCCTAGGCCTGGTGAAGGACCTAGCAGATCTCCCCTGGGCCTTCGGTACATGTCCACCATGAGCTGGATGGTACATGTCCGGGTTCTCCATCTCCCGAGCCCTGCGCGCCTCTCTCTTGCGCCTAAAGCAGAACTCGCTCAAGTGACCATCTCTCCCACAAAAGTCACACTGAAACCTCACCGCGCGCAAAGGGGGTTGTTGGTTTGCAGGGATGTGGGTATGGTTCACCTTGCCCTTGCCCTTCTGTGGCAACTCCTCTCGGATGGGTGGCATTGTGTCAAGCTTGTTCTTTAGGTGATTGGGCTTGGGTTGCCATTGTGGATTCTTGGGTGGAGCCTTGGGAGGTTCAACTACAACTCCATCCTTGGTGACAGGCTTGGCAGGCTCTTTGAGTGGAAGCTTGGCAAGCTTGGGAGCAGTGGTAGAGTTGGGCTTCTCACAGGGGTTCAGACCACTAGACTCTCCAATCTTCCCAAAGGCTGAGAGATCAACACTCTGAGCAAAACCTACACCAGGGGCACCAACAGCTCGCTTGAATTGGGAGATCATCATCCCGAGCTGCGGCTCACTACTGGAGACCCATGACAAGATGGACCGAAGGTATGTGTTTTCTTCCTCGGTTTGCATCTTGCCATGCTTCACATTGGCAATCTCCATCTCCAGCCCCTCACACAAAGCACACCTCGAGACACAAGTGCTATCTGAGCTGGCCTTCTCCAAAGACTCAAGCTTGGCATTTTTCTCTGCCAACTCAGATTGCAAGACAGGACAAGTCTTGCATGCACCCAACAGCTGCGGCCTAGCACGGAGCTCATCCACCTCTCCAACCAACGCAGCATACTTACCTCTCAGAGTGAGAAGGTCAGTCATGTGCGCGGTGCACGACTCGCACTCCGTCTCCTCCGACACTACCACGGTGGACCGAGCGAACTCAAGCTCCTTCACCGTGTCCTCCCACTTCTGCCTAAACTCCTTGCGCTCTCTAGCGGCACGCCTAAGCAATTTATCTTGGCTAAGGAGGGCAGCAGTCAACTTCTCAACCTCGGAGGAAAGCTCGTCGTAGGTGAGAGATACCTGGGAGGTGTCGTCGTCGTCGTCGTTCCGAGGGGTACGCTCCGGCTCGCCGTCGACCTCATCTCCGAGCGCCATGGTGCAGAAGCCGTCGTCGTCGGCGAAGAAGCAGAGGCCGTTCAGCTTGTCCTCGATCCTCTTCTTCTTCTCGGACTCGTCATCGCTCGAGCTGGCGGAGTCGTCATCCGAGCCGTCGACGTCGCTGAGCGTGGCGAAGAACGCGCGCTGCTCAGCTTGCTGCTTCTCCAAGTACTTCTTCTTGATGTACTCTTTGTCGAAGCCGCCCCGTTTCTTGTGCCTTGGGGGAACGTGCTTCTCCTTGTACTTGGAGTCGCGCTTGCGCCCATGTTCGCCCTTGCCCAAGTGCTTGTTCTTCTTGGGGCAGTTGGCGATGAAGTGGTCGGGGTCGCCGCACTCGTAGCATCCCGTGCGTCCTCCTCCTCGACGGCGGTTCATGCGGTTGTTGTGGAACCGCGAGAACCGGTTGGCGAGCAAAGCCAACTCGTCATCTCCCAAAGACTCCAGCTGGTCCTCTGTCACAGAAAAGAGAGAAGAAAGCGCAAAACCAGCTGAGGGGTTAGAGGAAGAGCCGGAAACCAAAGCCATGGACGGGCGAGAAGGATTTTCAAAAGAAGCCCTCGCCATAGCATCAATCTCACTGGACTTGAGCTTACTGAAGAGCTCGTCGCAGGTGAGAGTCTCATAGTTTGGCGATTCGATGATTGCCTGAACCTTGGAGTCCCACACCGAACGGTCAAGAGTGTGCAAAAGCTTCAAAGCACGCTCATGATCGTCAAATGGCAACTGCTCTCTGTTAGCCCTCATCCTGTTGACAATCACCTGAAAGCGAGCGAATAAACTTTCTATGCTCTCGCCAGGTTGATGTCTAAAGTTCTCATACTCTCGCTTGAACGACTCGTAGAGTCGGGTTTTGACTTGAGAGGTGCCCTCATGAAAACGCATGAGAGTGTCCCAGATCTCCCGAGCCGTAGCGAGGTGAGAAACGCGATCAAACTCACCCATGCTCAAACAAGAGAAAAGAGCATTACGGGCTCGGCTATTGGCATCGTGCTCATCGACCTGCTGTTGAGTCACACGAGCAGCCAAGACCACGTAATCAGGGGAGTTGCAAATATCCCAGATCGAAGCGCCCAAGCTCTGCCAATAGGCCGACATACGTATCTTCCAATACGCATAGTTCGTCCCATCGAAAAACGGCGGTTTGCCCACGCCGCGATCCATGTCGCCTTCGGTGGATCTGGAACCGGCTAAGGTGGAAGATCCTTAACCTGCTCCGATACCAATTGAAGGACCGAGAAGCTACCCGAAAGCGACCAGAGGGGGGGGGGGTGAATGGGAGCTTCAAAATTTCCTTTCGGACACTAGATGCCACTGTCCCAAAATCAACCCCAAGAGCGAACCCTAGAGCTTGCTAATGTCCACGACCCTAGATGTAGGGTGGATGCCTCCTAGAAGCACAGCGGGACACTAGACAACCCTAGAAAGCCAACGCAAAAGACGGAACTCAAATCCGATCAAGGACGAACGAACCGCGAACGAAAACGCGCGAAACTGGATCGACCGGACTCTGGCCAGCGTCCGGTCAGCAGGGACCGGACGCGTCCGGTCGTCAGAAATCAGCTCTGGGAGCTCTCTGTTCGTGACCGGACGCACGGAGCTCAAGAGTCCGGTCGTTCACTGAGCGTCCGGTCACAAGAGACAAGGCACGGGAACAGTAACTCTGGCAAGTCCGGTCAGTTCCAACACCCAGCGTCCGGTCAAGCAAAACAAAACACCGGAAACGATCGGACTCACCAGAGCGTCCGGTCACCAGGCACCGGCCGCGTCCGGTCACGGAAAAACGTTTCTGGAACCTCTCTGTTTCTGACCGGACTCACTGAAGGGAGCGTCCGGTCGATTTGAACAGAGCGTCCGGTCAACCAAAAGAACTCAGACAGAGTTCAACCACCGGACGCACTGTAGCAGCGTCCGGTCGTTGAATGAAGCGTCCGGTCACCCCGCGAATTCACTGTTCGTCCACCGATTTGACTAGAACTCACCCAAAACAAATCCTCTAGGGATCAAACTTGGTGAGTGAAGTCACAAGGAGGTTAGTGAGCTATCTCTAAGAGATCATGGCTCGAACCTAACTCCAAATCGGTGAATCGAAGAATTTCGGGGGAAGGGAGGAAAAGTGACCCGAAACGAAAAATCGATCGATCTCCTAGACCGTGAGGTTGGAGGATGATTCCTTCGGTGGAAAGAAGTGCCTCACGATCTAGAACGACTTGGTTCAAACGGAATTGCAAAAGATGAACCGAACAAAGAGATCAAGCGACGGGAAAATCGTGGAGCAAAAAGGATTCCGCGAAGAACACAAGCAAAACGGAAATCACAGCCACGAACTCGAATCAAGGACGCAAATCAAGCCATCGATCAGTGCTCCAAGGTGAGGATACGGCCTCACTTCCTCGAATCAACAGTACACAGAGTGGAGTCTCTCTGCGGATCTCAACTAGCTAAAGCAGGGGTGTGGGAGAGTGGAAACCCTAGGAAATGAAAGCTCTAACTGAGATTGAGATAGGGAGGAGGGTGTCTCCCCTGGACTACTTATACTAACCTAGCCTAAGTCTATTTCCTACTCTACCCCTCTCTACTCTAATTACAGAGCGGACCAGCCTAACCCTAAGGCTATTCTAGTCCACCCGCTGGTGGTAGGTAGATCCGACGGCCACGCCCGCACGGTCTTCCGCGTCGCCTCCACGCAACCTTCAGATTGCCGCCACGTGCCGCCACCACTCTGCACCCCCGGTTTTGTGGCCCAAACCGGGAAACCAGCCTCCAGCCCGAGTTTTGTGGCCAAACTCGGAAACCGTCCGCGCCCGAGTTTTGAGGCCCAAACTCGGAAACCGGCCCACGCCCAGGTTTTGAGGCTCAACCTGGAAACCGTCACGCCCAGGTTTTGTGGCTCAACCTGGAAACCCAGCACCCAGGTTTTGAGGCCCAAACCTGGAAACCGTCCACCGTTGGTTTTTCCCGGGCTCTACCAACAAACCGGCGTCGTAGAGGGGATGCACCGCCTGTGCACCCCTTCCACCGACATGATCGCACTTCTCCGCTTGTCGCTGTCGCAGGCTGCCAGCCACCACAGCTGATCCTCCGGCCTCCAGTCCATCAGTCCAAGTCCACGTCCGCCCTTCACCGTCCGATACATCGGCATGGCACGTCCGCCGCACGGCACGCCCATCCTTCATCGCGCCCGGTCCGTCGGCACGGCACGTCGCAACTTGACCTTCACCCGCCATCGATCACTGTCTCCGAGCTCGACACCTGCACAACACAAGCCAAAGAACATGCGCATCATCTCCGTTGACAATCACTCATCACACAGAGACTCGGCATACACCCATGTATCCGCAGCAAAGGCTCAAACTGATCACCAAATATGAAATATGAACATGTGAGCAAAGTGAGCAATTTTTAGCCAAAAAGGATTCACCATCAAAATAGCACTAGACATGTATAGACAGGAAGTCAAACAAGTGCTAAACATGTATACAAGGTGAACTACCCCTAGCAAAGTTCAACCATCATGCTATAGAATGAAACATAGACTTGTGTAGCCAAAATTTTATCGAAGTTGCAGCGGTTGAGTTACACAAGTTCAAGTTTTAGCATGTGATTGCGAGAGGTTGAAAGCTTGTCTTGCCTAACTTTTCAACTATGCAAAGCCTATGCAGAAGCAATCAGAAGCTTAAAGCAACAGTTTCGGTCATACACTACACAGCTCAAGTTTAACTCTAAGTGCAATGAGAAACAGTCTCGAAACTATGATGTGTTGACAAGCAATCCCATCTCGATCTTTCTGATTCACTTAACTTGGTTCAAATTAAAGACAGTATATGAACAGACCAAGCAAGTGATAGACTCAGAACTAGAGACATAGCAACCTAGCATATATGAAAAGCACGAGTGAGTTCAACACATCCTACACATGCTAGCTGCATATCTCAATGGTGAACATTTTCAGGTTTTAAGTTCATTAACAAGTTCACCATTTCAGAATAGCTCAGCTCATATCATGTATCAGTGATCAGACGGAGCATAAGCTACAAGTAAAGCATCGGAGCATACAATACACAGAGCATAGTTACATTCTAAAGATTATACACATGAAGCTCTGAATGTAAAAATGCAAGATGAAATGCATGAAGAAATGCAAAACTCGAAAAGATCCCAATTGAAGAAAATGAGGAACGAAAAGTCAGTTTATGATACAAGAGCCAAAATGTTTCCCCCATCTAAAAGGGGAAACACACACCAAGCTCACCTCTCAACCTAGCAAAAGTTGATTGGTCCAAAGGCTTGGTGAAAATATCAGCCAACTGATGATGAGTATCGACATGGCGAAGGTCGATATCACCCTTCTCATAATGGTCTCGCAGAAAATGAAAGCGCACATCAATGTGTTTGGTATTCGAATGCAGCATGGGGTTGTTAGCAACGCTAATAACACTCGTGCTGTCACAAAGCAAAGGAACTCGAGAAAAGTTCAGACCAAAATCACGCAAAGTGGCCATCATTCAAAGCAACTGGGAACAGCAGCTAGCCGCAGCAACATACTCATCCTCCGTGGTAGACTGGGCGACACTAGACTGCTTGCGAGAAGACCATGATACAAGAGAAGAACCAATAAACTGGCAAGTCCCAGAAGTGGACTTGCGATCAATACGGCAACCAGCAAAATCGGCATCGGAATAACCGCAAAGGGAGAGGGTGGAGGAAGCAGAATACCAAATCCCAAATTCTGGAGTGAAGGATAAGTACCTCATTATGCGCTTGACCGCCTGACGGTGAGAAGTGCGCGGCGATGACTAAAATCGCGCGCACAGACACACCGCGAACTGGATGTCCGGGCGTGTCGCCGTCAGGTAGAGCAGCGATCCGATCATACTCTGGTACTCCTTCTGGTCCACGGCTTCTCCATCCACATCCGCATCCAGGGCCGCCGTGGTCGGCATGGGTGTTGGAAGAGGCTTGGCCTCACCCATGTCAAACTTCTTCAATATGTCCTTAGTGTACTTGCCCTGGTTCACGAACGTCCCCTCTCGGGATTGCTTAATTTGCAACCCGAGGAAAAACGTCAACTCGCCCATCATGCTCATCTCGAACTCCCTGCTCATAGTATCTGCAAACTTGGCAACCAAAGCTTGAGAAGAACCACCGAAAATGATATCATCCACGTAAATCTGGACCAAGAGAGTGTCTTTGCCTTGCTTGAGGAGAAAGAGTGTTTTATCCACACATCGAATTTTAAAACCCTTAGCGAGCAAAATGGTTTTCAACCTATCATACCAGGCTCTAGGGGCTTGTTTCAAACCATATAAAGCTTTGTGAAGTTTAAAAACATGGTTTGGAAACTTGGGATTTTCGAAACCGGGGGGTTGTCTCACATACACTTCCTCTTCTATGTAGCCGTTTAGGAAGGCACTCTTGACATCCATTTGAAAAAGTTTGAAACCTTTGGATGCAGCAAAAGCCAAGAGTATCCTAATTGCCTCCAAACGAGCTACAGGAGCAAAAGTCTCCTCATAGTCTATCCCCTCCTTGTGACTATACCCCTGGGCAACTAGTCTGGCCTTGTTTCTCACAACATGGCCATCTTCTCCTTGTTTGTTTTTGAAAACCCATTTTGTCCCAATGAGGTGACACTCAGGAGGAAGAGGAACCAAAACCCAAACCCGATTTCGCTAAAAATTTTCTTACTCCTCATGCATGGCATTGACCCAGTCCGGATCAGATAAAGCGTGTCCAACATCTCGGGGTTCAAAATCAGCAACAAATGCAGAATGAGCAAAGTGAGAGATTTGCTGTGACCTTGACCGTGTGACACGTTCGCCGATGCTGCCGATCATCTGCTGAGGGGGGTGTTGGTGCTGGATGTGTCGTGGCACCTCCCGAGCTGATGTAGCCTACCCCTCAACGGCAGCTGGTGCCTCCTTGGGTACAAAAGGTACCGCTCGAGGTGGCGGATCCCACGGCCTCCTAGGAAGAAGAGGTGTCGGGGCCGTGAGTCGTAGTAGAAGCCGCTCTTGGCGGCACAGCAGGTGGAGGGGGTGCTGGATTATCCATACCTTCAGCACCCTCATCCTCGTCATCAAAGAGAGGCTCGCCAACCTCATGATCACCTGCACGCTCAAAACGAGAAGAAGGACAAACCATGGTCTCGTCGAAGGTGACATCGGATGTCTCCATGACTCGTTAGTGTCAAGGTTAAGTACACGATAAGCTCGAGTGTGAGTGCCATAACCCAAAAACACACCGTCAGAAGAACGAGACTCAAACTTGTCCAAGTTGCCCTTTTTGAGTATTGTTGACACCAGATTTTCGCACGCATGAGGATATGACAGGTGGACCCAGCCAGCAGAGAAGAAAGGATTCGGCAAGCAATCAGACGACTATTTGGTCCTCGAAGATTTCGATGAATGTCTGTGCGGTCGGCTATCTTGTAGGGAGATGGTTCCATTCGGGAAACGGATGTTGCAGATGAAGCCGGCTTGCATGGGAAGGCATATGGCTATGATAGATACCGAGAAGATTAGGAATAGATTTCGTATCTTTCCATATTTTATCTTTGTAAATCGTAATCGTCTAGGACTCGTATTTCGTCCAGGGTATAAATATAAGCCCTCGACCATTGTAAAATTGTTCACAACCACATCAATACAAACCGGCCCCGTGCCATCTTCGAGTCCCTAAGTTGTGTCGTCGAGTTCTTCGAGAGGAAACATCGATCCGTCGACCTCCGTAAGTACCGACAACCTTGTTATCATGTCTAGTATCATGCGGTGGATTTAGATATGATGCAAGTAGTCTCGTATGTTAAGCTTAGTATTGTGCGGCGGATTTAAGCTTATGACGGGAAGTTTTTGCTTGTGCCTTGTATCGTGCGGCGGATTAAGACATGAGTAAAAATAGTTATTGGCTCTATTAGATTTGGCAGATCTAGTAGATTCATTAAGTTATCATGTGTTATGTGTTTTTATTTATGTAATTCCTGTAACACTCTTTTGCCCAATCTAGATGGATCTCTATTCGGCCTTGTTTCACAAGTTTGCTTATGCTTTGCTAATCATAAGATCATGATGGCCGGATCAGCTTTCAATCTAGGTTGTTACATGTTGCGGGTTCATACATGTTGATCATGTTTATGCTTTGATAGAACTGGGTGTCGTGCGGTAGATGCAGGTTTTAGATTAGTTTGATCATGCTTGCTTGTATGTTCCTTCCTCATGGACCCCAACTCGGCTAGTTCACCTATTTTGGTTAAGCTTACACGAGTAATGAGCTTTTATAGATTTGTACAGATATATGCATGCTTTTAGCTTGTTATAATTAGATTGTATCATGCGGTGGATTGATCTAATTATAAGAAGTGGTATAGACTTATAGCAAGTGGTATCATGCGGTGGATTAGCTTCGCTTAAGTTTATGGTTGACGGGTTTATGAAGACTAAACGTGCGGCAGATTAGTTGGATTGGCCTATGCATGCATTATTTTTGATAGATCTATTCTTGCAAGTTACCTGTTTATAATATCTTTGATTCGTTCAAGCATGTCTTTCTTTTTCATTCAGCAGTTAATACGCTTCATACACTCTGTTCTCATACTTGCCGAATAGCTTTATAAACATGTTCTGACATACAGCTTTTGTAGCTGTGTGCCGTCGCGATTGGCTTTCGAAGCCGTACATATGGAACTGTCTGGTTTTACCTAGCACGTTCCAGAGGTATTCTCACGTTTTATTCCTTGTTGGTTTTCAGGTCAAACCGACTGGCACGTCTCCGGATTCAGCACACTCCGGGCACCCGATTGAAGCTAGCCTCGTTCGGCTTGCTGTGTGTCTTGGCGCAAGGTGTCACTTTTTGCGTCAACACACTTTTTGGCACGCCTGATGGGACCACTTCATTTCAAGATGCCTAATATCAGCGATGATCAAGTTCTGGATGTGATCATGGATGACTTGTCGCTGGAGTCGAAAAGCTTGGTACAGCAGGCCTGCGATGAATTCCAACGCAAGTGCCTGGCATCTTTCTCCAAGAACAAGAGCGGCAGGGTCTTCCAGAAGCAGGAGTTCCCAAATATTCTTCCTCACCATCAACATGATATCCCCAATGAAGAAGAAGCTATTCGGAAGATGACTGAAATAATGCATAAGGTTTTATCAGAAGCTGTAACCAATCATCAGTCGGCTTTCTTGAACACTTTTTGCGGTATCATGGTCAATGCTTTCAGTCCAGCCATGGATAAATGCTTTGAAGAAACTGTTGGTCCGATGCAGGGACCATTGTTATTCCCAGTACTTCAACGTCAAAGGATCGCAGGAGAAAGCAAAGCTGGCCCAAGCATAGGTGGGATGGTTCCTCATGAGACGCAGCAACTTCCTCAGACCTATGGCCAGCTCGCATTCGGCACGACAGGGAATGTCCCGCCATCTGCTTCTAAAGTGTCTCCTGCAGCGAACAGGATACAGAAGAATATGTTTGGAGATGGATATCATGAGTTCACGGATGAACAGAGAGGGCGATTTTGGTCTCCCTCAACTCAAATCTTCTCCAAATCAATTCAAACCAAAATCCCACATTCCCAAACTTGGAGAGGATGATCACGAGGTAGTTAGGAGACTATCCCCAAGAAATCATCCGCTCAAAACAACTCAAACACCGGGAAATCGAAAGGGGAGGTGTATGAACCGAAAAAGCGCCATGAAAACGAAATCGACCCGATCTACTTGTTCGTGAGGAGTTAGATGAATTCCTTTGGTCGAGATGACCTCCTCACTACAAAGAACAAGTTGATTCAAACGTATTTCGCAAGGACGCAATAGAGAGGAAGATCGAGTGACGGGAAAATCGCGGAGAAACGAAGAACGCGAAGAACACGAACCAAAACGCGAATCAACACATCGATCTGCAACCGTGTGGCTACCACATGCTACAACAGTGAGGTTATGGCCTCACTTCCTCAAAATCTCTAGTACACAGAAGTATGGTTCTCTGCGGATCTCAGCTGGCTACAACAGGGGATTGGAGAGCAGGAAACCCTAAGAAGCAAAGAGCAAAATGACTGAGATAGATGGGGAGGTGGGTGTCTCCCCCTACTTATCCTAATTCTAACTATTCCTAATTCCCACTCTACCCCTAACTACTTACAGAGCAAACCAACTAAACCTTAAGGTTATTCTGGACCAACTCGATGGTAGGTGGATCCGACGGCCACGCCCGCACAACTCGTAGCGTTGCCTCGACGCAACCTCCCGATTGCCGCCACGTGCCGCCACCGCTCCACGTCCTTTTCACGGACTCCGCCCCCGGTTTTGTGGCCAAAACCGAGAAACCAGGCCTTCACGTCCACCCCCGGTTTTGAGGCCCAAACCGGGAAACCAGCCTCGAAGTCCATCCCTTGGTTTTGAGTCCTAAACCAGGAAACCCGCCCGCGCCCAGGTTTTGAGGCCCAAACCTGGAAACCGTCCTCAGCCCGAGTTTTGTGGCCCAAACTCGGAAACCCGCAGCACGCCCAGGTTTTGTGGCCCAAACCTAGAAACCGTCCACCCGATGGTTTTTCTCTGGCTCTACCACCAAACCGAAGCTGTAGAGGGGATGCACCGCCCGTGCACCCCGTCCACCGACACGTGTCCCCAGGTCCTCGGCCCATGCAACACCGTGCCCCGCAAGTCTTCGCTCATCGCTGTCCCAGGCTACCAGCCACCACAGCTGATCCTAAGGCCACCGGTCCCTCAGTCCAAGCCTCACGTCCGCCCTTCACCGCTCCCGGTCCGTCGGCACGGCACGTCTCTACTTGACCTTCACCTTGCCCTCGATCACTGTCTCCGTGCTCGACACCTGCACAACACAAGCCAAAGAACATGCGCATTATCCCAGTTGACAATCACTCATCACTCAGAGACTCGGCAAACACCCATGTATCCGCAGATGTTTTTAGGATTATTTTAGCATAGACTAGTATTTTATGTGTTGGCTGCACTTTAACATGATTCAAGGCAAAAGATAACTTGCAGTAGAAGATAAAATAAATAATCCTTGAAACTCATAGTTTTTTTGCGAACACAAGGTTGATATGTGCCCTTGTGGTTCCCTTCCTGAGTGATGAGTGATCAGTCAACGGGCAACATGTCTCTTGGCTGTGTTGATGTGCAGGTGTGGAGCTCGGAGACAATGGTCGAAGGTGAGGTGAAGGTAAAGTAGAGACATGCCGTGCCGACAGACCGGGAGCAGTGAAGGGCGGACGTGAGGCTTGGACTGACGGACTGGGAGATCGACCTGAGGACCAGCTGTGGTAGCTGGCACGTGGCATCGGCAAGCAAGAGCACATGGGGATGTGCGGTGCATTGGCCGAGTCGAGAGGAAGGTGATGGCGTCGTGACACTTGGCGGGAAGCCGAGAAGGAAGGCGAATGCACTGTGCCCGGCATGGAGGCTGGACATGCTCCGGCATCGGTGCTGGAACTCGGGGTGTGTGAACCACATTGAAGGACCGAAAGTGCTAAAGCAAGGCGACCAGAGGGGGGGTGAATGGGAGCCTAAAATTTCTTCTCAGAAATTCCAGCCTCTGTCCCAACAAAATCAACCCCAAGAGCAAAGCCGACACACGTGATGTCCATGACCCAAGAGAATGGGTGGATGTTCCCTAGGAACACAGCGGGACACCACAAAAGCTCTCTCTTCCAAATCCATGCAAGTCAACTAGTGACAGGATGGAGTTTGGGTAACCTCAAAAGCTCTCTGGAACACAGCGGGACACCACAAAAGCTCTCTGGAACTGACCGGACTCTGAGGAAAAGAGCGTCCGGTCACAGCACAAGTAGCGTCCGGTCAACGCACACAGACAATGAACAGTACCTCGTGTGCGTCCGGTCACATGAATCCTATGCGTCCGGTCAAGTTCGCCTAAAATGAAACGCTCGGCCTTCAACGATCGGACGCACGAGGACAGCGTCCGGTCGGTTCGAGGCGTGCGTCCGGTCACCTCGCGCGAACTGGATAGCGCGGGTGTTCAACGACCGGACTCTGAGTCGGTGCGTCCGATCGCAATTAGGCAGCGTCCGGTCACCCCGACCAGCCCCCTGTTCGTCCACCGAATCGACCCGATCTCCCTCAAATCAAAAGCACTAAGGCTCAAATTTCGTGTGAGGGGTCACAAGGTTGTTAGTGAGATACTCCTAAGAGATCATGGCTCGAACCTAACTCCAAATCGGTGAATCAAAGAAAACGGTGAGGAACGGGCAAGAACTCGATCCCAAAACTAAATCCGATCGATCTGTGAGTTCGTGAGGTATTAGAGAAATTCCTTCGGTAGAAAGAAGACTCTCACGAAGCTACACAAGATGGTTCAAACGGATTTGCGGATCTTCCCTCGAAACGAGAATTCTCGTGAAGATCGAAAGAGGGGAAAACGTGCAAACGCGAAGAACAAAATCGCAAGACAAATCAAAGCACAAATTTGATCCTTGGAATCAGCGGAATGGATGATTGATTAAGCACTCGGTGTTGGGCTACAAGCCAATCCTAGCAACACAAAGCTTGGATGGCAAAAAGCTCAAGAACAAGAGCCGGTCTCTCCTCTAACCCTAGCCTCCTCTCACAGGAACAAAATGAGAGTGACACCTCCAAGAATTCCCCAAGGATACGGCTGCCCTAGCAGCCCCCTCATATATATAGGCGCACGTCCGAAGAGCAAAACGCCCTTACATTAAGCACTCAACCCAAATACCCCCCAGGGGTAAAACCGTCCAGTCCTGACGATTTTCATCCGACGGCCACATCCGCACATCCGGTAGCTTCGCCTCGACGCGACCTCCCTGATGCCGCCACGTGCCGTCATGTCGACCACCGCGCCTTCCTCGTGGATAGCTTCGCCGCTGCGCCAGCCTCTCCACGCCGCCACGCGTCGACCGTCCTTTCGGACCACCCCCGATTTTGAGGCCCAAACCGGTAAACTCGCCAGCCCAGGTTTTGAGGCCCAAACCTGGCAAACCGTCCACCCCGAGTTTTGAGGCCCAAACTCGGAAACCCTTGAGGCCCAAACCTAGAAACCGTCCACCCCGAGTTTTGAGGCCCAAACTCGAAAACTGGCCACCCTGAGTTTTGAGGCCCAAACTCGGAAACCGTTGATGGTAGCTTTTTGAGGCTCAGCTACCGAACCCGCACCGTAGACGGGATGTGGTTCACACACCCCGACCACCGGCACCGATGCCGATGCATGTCCAGCCTCCACGCCGGGCACAACGACTTTGCCTTCCTTCTTGACTCGGCCGACGACACTTGCGCCGCACGGAAGCCCGTGTCCGACCTCCCGCCAAGTGACACGACGCCATCGTCTTCCTCCTGACTCGGCCGATGCATCGCACATCCCCATGTGCTCCTGCTCGTCGATGCCACATGCCAGCTACCACAGCTGGTCCTCTGGCCCTCTGGTCCGTCAGTCCAAGTCTCACGTCCGCCCTTCACCGCTCTGGGTACATCGGCATGGCACGTCCGCCGCACAGCACGCCCATCCTTCACCGCTCCCGGTTCGTTGGCACGACACGTCTCTACTTGACCTTCACCTCGCCATTGACCACTGTATCCGAGCTCAACACCTGCACATCAACACAGCCAAGAGACACATGTTGCACATGCACACCAACACAGAAACACCACTACTCAACGCCACCGGTTAGTCATAAACATTAAGCGCATAGCGATATATAGACTCAACCGGGAAAAAGCCTCAAACCTTCCTCATCAAAGTTAATCATTCATCATATATGTTCTCAATCTCCCCCTTGATGAATGCATTGACTAACAATAAAACCAAGAAGGAAGGGTTTGAAGGCAAGTCTCATTCAAGTGCCCCAAAGCCAAGTAAAAGCAAACACAAGGCCACTTGATATGAGGAAGGATCATGAAAACTCCAAATAAAAGCTCTCGGTCCCGAAAGAAACAGGAAAAGCGGGCAAAGCCTCCACATAACCGAAGAGCCAAGATAAAACAAGAGTTTCATGAAATCCCAAAAAGGTACTCGAAAACCAATCTCAAATAAATTGTCAAACAATCATCACAAAAGAAACCAAGGTACTTATCCACTTGGGTTCACTTGGGTTGAAATTTCTCCCCCTTTTTCTCTTTCTCTTTCTCTTTCTCCCCCTTGATGATTGAATTGACAAAAACTAGGCACAAGAGATGGTTTGAGATACCAAAACAAAAAATCTCATTCAAGTGATCAAAAGCCATAGAGGGGCAAAGAACAAAGTCACTTGACATGAGAAGATTATCCATTCAAATGCCCAAAAGCCAAATAAATGCTAAAAAGGGGGCAATTTGAAATGAACATAACTTGGTCCCTAAAGACATGGGCAACGGCTCAACGCAACCAAGCAAAGGATCGGAGCAATAACTCATCAGACAGCAAAACGCGATCACACAGAGCAAAAGACTTGGTTCCCAAAGACATGGGCAACGGCTCGACGCAACCAAGTCAAAAATGAGCTAGTCCTCAAGAAGAGGCAGAAAGGGCTCAACACCACTAGCTCAAGGCTCGATACCAATTGAGGCTGAAACAACGCATATGAATGCAAAACTGATCACAAACAGCCAAGAATTGGTGAAAACAGCTAGTTCCTCAAGACAGAGGCAAGGAGGCTCGACGCAACTAGCTGAAGGGTCCATACCAATCGAAAATACCAAGCAAAAACTGCTAGTCCTTTAAAAGAGAAGCAAAAACAGCTCAACACGACTAGCAGGCTCGATACTGACTGAGAAAAACCACAAGAGAAGCTCAACACTAAATGGAGCACAAACAATCGGAGCACGCGGAGAAGCAGCAAGACAAAATCGACTCCCCCTGAAAGCAAGCCTATATACAAGGGCTATGCAACAAAGCTCATGACACCAATTGCATTCCATATCAAAAGATGGATACCAATTGAAACACATAAAAGAGCTATACCGAGTGAAGAAGAACATAAAAGAGCGAAACTCCCCCTTGCTCAAAGGTCTCCCCAAAATGCATGACTCTCCCCTTTGTACCAACACTAAAACTCCCCCTTGCAAATAGCTTCTCCCCCTTGACAAAAGGGAACATGCTGAGGGGTTTTGATATTTTTCACAAAGTTGGCACAAACACAAGACAAGTCATCAATCAAAAGCATATGGGGGTATCACAAGATGTATCGGTGCTGGGGGTATGTACACTAAGCTAAAAAAGCATGATATGCACAATGCAACAGCTTCAAGTGTATAGCAATCAGAATGAAAAGATGCTCAAAAGGGTGCTGCCCTGAAACTTCAGCAACCAATACAAATGCTAGCAAAGGATCAAACTGATCAAATGAATACGAAATATGAACAGTTAAGCATATGAGCAGTTTTAAGCCATTCAAAAGCAGTTCACCACTAAAAATAGCACTTAGCATGAATAGACAGGAAATCAAGTGCTAACTCAAGTATACAAGGTGAACTACCCCTAGCAAAGTTCAATCATCATGCAATAGAATGAAGCATAAACTTGTGTCATTATCAAATTTCATCGGAATTTGCAGCGGTATAAACACAAGTTCATATTAAAGCATGTGATTGCGAGAGGTTGAAAGCATGGTCATTGCCTAACTTTTCAACCGGGCTAAGCCTATGCAAGAAAAGCAATCGGAAGCTTAAAGCACCGGTTTCGGTCTTACACTACACGGCTCAAGTTTAACTCAAATGTGCAGTGAGAAACAGTCTCGATACCGTGATGTGCTGACACATGCAATCCCATCTCGATCATTTCATTTCACTAATGCTTGGATCAAATTTTAAGCACAATGTAAATATGAACAATCCAAGCAAGTGAATGACTCAGTGCAAGAGACATAGCAACCTAGCATACAAAAGATAGCACAAGTGATCTCAACACATCCTGCCCATGCTAGTTGCCAATCTCAATGGTGAACAAATTAAAGGTTTTATAGTTGATTAATCAAGTTCACCATTTGCAAAAAATAGCTTAGCTCATAACATGTATCAAGTGATCAAAAAGAGCCTAAGCTACAAGCATCATCATGAATAGACAGGGCATACCAACAAGAGCATAATCTCAATCTCATTACTATATTCATGAAGCTCTAAAATGCAAGATATACATGATGAAATGCATGCAAAAGCTAGTCCATCAAAGACTAAGCAAAACTAGCCTAAAAAGGAAAACCCAAAACAAAAGGGTATCAGAGAAGTCCAACTAAGATACAACAAGCAAAATGCTTCCCCAACTAAAAGGGAAACACGCACCAAAGACACAAATAAAAAACCAAGAAATGCTCAAGCGACAGCCAGCAAAATCCACATCGAAAAGACCACACAGCAAAAAGGGGTCGGAGAAAAAGAGTACCAGAAACCGAACTCAGAAGTGTGTCGGACGTACCTCATGAAGCGCATGACCTCCTGCTGGTGTGATACCCGAGGGGACGCCTGAATCTGCTGAAATCTTCGGGGCACCTGCCTCGCCGAAGTAGTCTCCCCCTTGCCTGATGTTGTCGCTCCCACCGGTGCAGCTAGTGCTCGCTGGAGAACTGCTCGAACGGAACCCCAAGTCATGGAAGAAGTGAGATCGGGTCCGTGAGCCGAAATGCTCTCTCCAGGCTCCTGTTCTCCTGCACACTCAAAGGCAGAAGAAAACACAAGGTGTTGTCTCGTCCAGTGTGACCTCAAGGTCTCCACGAAAACGGTTAGTCACATAAAAGCATAAGGTGAACTCTCAACAAAAAGAGATCTACCTATGAATGATACCACAAGGAGATCTGAGCTCAACCTAGTCAAGACTACCATGCAACAGGATAGAGCACTGTATAGCAAAATGCAGCCTAAAGACATGATCAACCCAATCACAGCCTAAACCTCAACACATGCTACAATGCAAGATAATGATAGCAATAGATCCAAAAGCATGTAACATGATAAAATTGTGGAAAGACTAGTGCTCAAACTAATCATATCAATAGGATACATGTAGCTAACCAAAACTAGCACCTGAGAAGTGATACCTAATGAACATCATACATCTACAAGTAAAGCTCATGGTGAAGAAAGGTAAAGCATGGCATAATGTTCATAAGGAACACAAACTAGCAAGAAAAGTGGATTAACCACCAAAGCTGTAAACAAAGCTAGCATGACATGATATACAAGAGATAGCACATGCTAGACTAAACGAAACATGACACAAAAGAAAAAAATGTACATGCAAGGACTGTACAAGTGAGCACATGAAGAACCATCTCATACCACAAGACATAAATCATGGATGTACAGGGTATGAGTGTATAAGAAAGCTCACCAGACTGCAAAAACCTCTTTGGAGGCAAATCTAAGAGGGGTGTAGAGAACCATCAAATCTTGATCACATCTAAAAGATCAAGCTCCATCAGGCGCATGTTCTCCACCCCGCGTCCTCATATCTACACACAAAAGGAAACAGTAACCCGAGTCTTGGATCCCGAAGGGTTAGCAAGCATGCACTTGGGAATCTAGGACTTGGTCACAAATCTCAACTTATCATGTGGGTTAGCATGATGCAAATGCTAGTTCAAATGCAATTGTGAAACACCCTTGGAAGCATTCCTCAAAAGGACAACTTGAGGAGAAGAACGAGTTGTACCACGGGAAAAGAGGCAGACATCTTCCAAGGTTTTTGTAGAAGAACCAATAGAAGCACCATGAAAAGCATGACGTGGACCAAGAGAAGAAGCACCAGAAGCATGTCCACGATCATGACCTATCCCACTAGAAAAGGAGTCATAGAACCCATCAACAAAAAAGGGGCTTCTTACTAGGAGCACAAGCGTTCATACCGTGGGAAGGGCTATGAACCACCATCTTCCTAGAAGAGCGAGCTTGGCGCAAACGTTTGGCACGCCGATAGCAAAAGCTTTCTTGATGCCCATCTTTTTCACAAAAAGAGCAATGGTACAAAGGCCTACTGGAAGGCACACCATTCTCCGACAAGTGAGAAGTCCCTTGGGGCTTAGAACAAGAAGCATCAACAACCAACTTGGTGCCAACGCTAGGAGCACACGTGCCATGGAAAAGGCTACACGGCTTCCTAAAAGCCTTAGCTCGAATACGCCGTTCGTGCTTGACACGGCGAAAACAAAAATCGAATGAATGTCCATCCTTCTTGCAAAAGGTGCAATGGAAAACCGGATTGGGAGCACGAGTCCCAAAAATATGAGAAGCACCCTTGTCAAGAGAAGTCCCTTGGACACCACTCGAAGAAACAGCAAGGTTAGGAGTAGCTATGAAAGAGCTATCCGAAGCCTTGACACTAGTGCTAACGTCAAAAGACTCACGCGCAACACAAGAACTCAACTCCGGTTGCAAAGATGCAGACTTGGAAATATCAACATCGGAGTTGGAAGAAATGCGTGACTCAAACGACTTAGCACAAAGGCTCTTGCATCTTTTGGGCAAAACCTCATTTTCAAACATGAGGCGGTCACAAGTACCACAAGGAGTGTTTCTCAAGTTCTCCATCTCCTTTTCACTGCACTTGGCATATGTGGTACGCAAGAGCTCAATCTCCTTCTAAAGGTTGGCACTCATATCATTGTGCTCAACCAACTTGGCGCTCATATCATCGCGCAAAACCTTCAAAGCCAAAACTTCTTTTTCCAAATTAATGCATGATGTGCAAATGAAATCGGTGGAAGAAACATCACCATTCACATCAAGCAATGAATCATGATTAGCACAAGAAGTATGGCAAGCATCTTTATTCAAAGAGCACAAGCTACAAGGCCTAGCATTTATCTCAATAATTTCAGCCCTAGCATGCTCAAGTTCATCTACACATGTGGTGTGAGTCAATTTTAGTTTATCAATTTCAGCTTGCAAAAACTCACAAGAACCACTTGGCAAAGAAGCTTTTGACCTAAGCAAGGCTATTTCAGATTTAGCATAAACAAGATCCTTGCGCAAGTCAAAGCAAACAAGACATGGTATGGAAGCATTTGATTTCAATATTTCATTTTTAGATTCTAAGCTAGCAAGCGAAAAGCATAGATCATTATTCTTCCTAACCATGTCACTACAAGAGGTGCAAGGTAAAGATGCACTAGACTTCCAATGAAAAAGGCCACATTTTAACCTAGTGATGGAGCATTTCAATTTCTTGATCTTTCTATGCAAGGTATCACAAAGCTCATCATATCTCAGGTTATCATCACAACAAGCTTCAAATCGTTGGGACAAAATCCCAAGACTAGCGAGAAGTGTACCTTTCTTGGCCTTGCCAAGTTCACGTATTTGATCCTCCGTTGAATGCTCATCATCTCCTAGGAAGTCCAGCAAAGCCTCCACCTCACGTTCCGCCTCAAGAGCCGCACTCCTCCTTCTTGCCAAAGTGTCATCCTCAATCGCATGTCCAAGACTCAAACCTAAGGACAAAGACACACAGGAAGAAGAACTTGGTGCCATCTCCAAAAGAACCGTTAGTGTTAGCCAAAACACAAGCTCAACACCTCGACAAGCAAAGTCGGAAACAAAACCGCTCTCAAAAGGTCGCCTTCGCGGATCCGGAACCGGTTAAGGTAGAGAGATCCTTAACTGGCTCCGATACCAATTGAAGGACCGAAAGTGCTAAAGCAAGGCGACCAGAGGGGGGGTGAATGGGATCCTAAAATTTCTTCTCAGAAATTCCGGCCTCTGTCCCAACAAAATCAACCCCAAGAGCAAAGCCGACACACGTGATGTCCACGGCACAAGAGAATGGGTGGATGTTCCCTAGGAACACAGCGGGACACCACAAAAGCTCCCTCTTCCAAATCCACGCAAGTCAACTAGTGACACGATGGAGTTTGGGTAACCTCAACCTCCCCCATGCAACGCGAGGGGGATTCAGGCTTTTTCGCAAAGCAGGAAGCCCGGTTTCTGTAGAGCATAGAGTCGGGAATCCAACGCAAAAAGCGAATCTCAAATCGGAGCTCGAACGTAAAAGATACGGATGAAAGCGTGTGCTGACCGGACTCTGAGGTGTGTCCGGTCAGTATTGAGCGGACGCGTCCGGTCACAGGAATCCCGTTTCGGGAGCTCTCTGGAACTGACCGGACCCTGAGGAAAAGAGCGTCCGGTCACAACACAAGCAGCATCCGGTCAACGCACACAGACAGTGAACAGTACCTCGTGTGCGTCCGGTCACACGAATCCTATGCGTCCGGTCAAGTTCGCCTAAAATGAAACGCTCGACCTTCAACGATCGGACGCACGAGGACAGCGTCCGGTCGGTTCGAGGCGTGCGTCCGGTCACCTCGCGCGAACTGGACAGCGCGGGTGTTCAACGACCGGACTCTGAGTCGGTGCGTCTGGTCGCTATTAGGCAGCGTCCAGTCACCCCGACCAGCCCCCTGTTCGTCCACCGAATCGACCCGATCTCCCTCAAATCAAAAGCACTAAGGCTCAAATTTCGTGTGAGGGGTCACAAGGATGTTAGTGAGCTACTCCTAAGAGATCATGGCTCGAACCTAACTCCAAATCGGTGAATCGAAGAAAACGGTGAGGAACGGGCAAGAACTCGATCCCAAAACTAAATCCGACCGATCTGTGAGTTCATGAGGTATTAGAGAAATTCCTTCGGTAGAAAGAAGACTCTCACAAAGCTACACAAGATGGTTCAAATGGATTTGTGGATCTTCCCTCGAAACGAGAATTCTCGTGAAGATCGAAAGAGGGGAAAACGTGCACATGCGAAGAACAAAATCGCAAGACAAATCAAAGCACGAATTTGATCCTTGGAATCAGCGGAATGGACGATTGATTAAGCACTCGGTGTCGGGCTACAAGCCAATCCTAGCAACACAAAGCTTGGATGGCAAAAAGCTCAAGAACAAGAGCCGGTCTCTCCTCTAACCCTAGCCTCCTCTCACAGGAACAAAATGAGAGTGACACCTCCAAGAATTCCCCAAGGATACGGCTGCCCTAGCAGCCCCCTCATATATATAGGCGCACGTCCGAAGACCAAAACACCCTTACATTAAGCACTCAACCCAAATACCCACCAGGGGTAAAACCGTCCAGTCCTGACGATCTTCATCCGACGGCCACATCCGCACATCTGGTAGCTTCGCCTCGACGCGACCTCCCTGATGCTGCCACGTGCCGTCATGTCGACCACCGCGCCTTCCTCGTGGATAGCTTTGCCGCCGCGCCAGCCTCTCCACGCCTCCACGCGTCGACCGTCCTTTCGGACCACCCCCGGTTTTGAGGCCCAAACCGGTAAACCCGCCAGCCCAGGTTTTGAGGCCCAAACCTGGCAAACCGTCCACCCCGAGTTTTGAGGCCCAAACTCAGAAACACGCGAGCCCAGGTTTTGAGGCCCAAACCTGGAAACTGTCCACCCCGAGTTTTGAGGCCCAAACTCGGAAACCAGCCACCCCGAGTTTTGAGGCCCAAACTCGGAAACCTTCGATGGTAGCTTTTTGAGGCTCAGCTACCAAACCCGCACTGTAGACGGGATGTGGTTCGCACACCCCGACCACCAGCACCGATGCCGATGCATGTCCAGCCTCCATGCCGGGCGCAACGACTTTGCCTTCCTTCTTGACTCGGCCGATGACACTTGCGCCGCACGCAAGCCCATGTGCGACCTCCCGCCAAGTGACACGACGCCATCATCTTCCTCCCGACTCTGCCGATGCATCGCACACCCCCATGTGCTCCTGCTTATCGATGCCACATGCCAACTACCACAGCTGGTCCTCTGGCCCTCTCGTCCGTCAGTCCAAGCCTCACGTCCGCCCTTCACCGCTCTGGGTACATCGGCATGGCACGTCCGCCGCACGGCACGCACATCCTTCACCGCTCCCGGTCCGTTGGCACGACACGTCTCTACTTGACCTTCACCTCGCCATTGACCACTGTATCTGAGCTCAACACCTGCACATCAACACAACCAAGAGACACATGTTGCACACGCACACCAACACAGAAACACCACAACTCAACGCCACCGGTTAGTCGTAAACATTAAGCGCATAGCGATATATAGACTCAACCGGGAAAAAGCCTCAAACCTTCCTCATCAAAGTCAATCATTCATCATATATGTTCTCACACATCCCGTCTGCAGCGCGGGTTTGGTAGTTGAGCCTCGAAAAACTACCCTTGACGGTTTTCGAGTTTGGGCCTCAAAACTCGGCGAGGACGGTTTCCAGGTTTGGGCATCAAAACCTGGGCTCGCGGGTTTCTGAGTTTGGGCCACAAAACTCAGCCGGAGGACAGGTTTCCCGGTTTCAGCCTCAAAACCGGGGAGGTCCAGGTTTCCCGGTTTCAGCCTCAAAACTGGGGGGAGGTCCAAAAAGGACGGTCGACGCGTGGTGGCGTGGAGAGGCTGGCGCGGCAGCGAAGCTATCCACGAGGAAGGCGCGACGGTCGACAAGGCGGCACGTGGCGGCATCCTGAGGCTTGCGTCGAGGCGAAGCTAAGGATGAGCAAGGCGCGTGGCCGTCGGATCATCAATCAGCAGAGTTGGACCGGGATACCCCTAGGGTTGGCCGCTTCGCTCTTGTATCTAGGTGTAGAAGGGAACTATTGTTAATTAGGCTATAAATAAGAGAGGCGCCCCTCCTCTTTCTCTATCCTTGCAGCCAATTGTTCCTAAGCTTTCTCTCTCTAGCCCTCGCTTAGGTTCTAATCATACCTCACTGCCTATGATCCATAGAGACGGTTAATCATACCTCTGTATATTTCGATTTTGAGGAAACGAGTCCGTAATCTCGTTGTCTCCTCGTGTGGAGATGTTTCGGTTGGAATTCGAGATCAATTCGCGTTTTGGTTTGAGTTCTTTGCATTTTGGTTCTAGTCTTCTCGGAGATTTGCTTCATTCTCCCTCTCTGAGGAATGGTTTTCGATTCCACTTGAACTGACTTGTTCTAGATCATGAGGCGCATCTTTGCACCAAAGGAAACTATCTAAAACCTCATGAGCTAGTGGATCAGTTGATTCATGTGTTGGATCGGTTTTCTTTCCTTTTGCCCCAAACTTCTTCGATTCACCGATTTGGATTAGGCTCGAGCCATGATCTCTTAGGAGTAGCTCACTAACATCCTTGTGACCTCTCAGATCAAGTCTTAGCCCTAGAGCTTTTGATTCAGAGGAGATCGGGTTCAATCGGCGAAGAACAACACTGCTGTCGGGGGCATCGGATGGTGACTTCATGAGCATCGGATGTTGAGTTCGTCACATCGGACGCTCCATTGCCACGTGTCAGAGAACTACGTTTTTGAGTGAGCATCGGACGCGCCGTTGTTCATCGGACGCATCGGAGTCAGAGCATCGGACGCATCCGAGTCAGAGCATCGGACGCATCGGAGTCAGAGCATCGGACGCTAAGCTATCACTGTAGCAGCGTCCGATGGTCATGCAGTAAGATTCCAGAACGGCCTTGTTTGCATCGGACGCGTCCGCCGGGTTGGCATCGGACGCTGCCAGCGTCCGATGCAGTGACAGGTTCACTGTTTCATCCGTAGTTTGTTCGTCCGACTTCGGATTTAGTTTCCGGCTTTTGCGTTAGACTTCTTGGGTTGTGTAGTATCCCGCTATGCTTCTATGAAACATCCACCCTACATCTACGGTCGTGGATACTAGCAAGCCCGTGTCTTGCTTTTGGGGTGACTCTCTGGGACAAGGGCCATTCATTTCACGAAGTTGAAATTTGAGGCTCCCATTCACCCCCCTCTGGTCGCCAATTCGGTCCTTCAATTGGTATCAGAGCCGGTTAAGGGATCTTCTCTACATTAATCGGTTTTAGATCCTAAGGGCGACATGGATCGAGGGAACGACAAGGCTCCCTATTTCGATGGGACGAACTATCCCTATTGGAAGATTCGGATGTGTGCTTATCTCTGCAGCATCAGATCTTCTGTCTGGGAGATATGCGAGAACGCTGAGTACGAGGTCCTTGCGGCTCGTGTGGGTCAGATCCAGATTGACCAGCACGAGGCCAACTCCAAGGCTCGTAACGCGCTTTTGGCCAACATCTCCCTTCCTGAGTTCGAGCGTGTTTTCGAGCTTCAGACTGCTCGAGAGATCTAGGTGAAGCTTCACAGCTATCATGAGGGGACCGTTCAGGTCAAGACCAGACTCTTTGAGACATACAAGCGGCACTACTAGAAATCTGTTTTTTATGACAATTGTCTTTGTGACGATGACATATATCGTCATATATTGTAGCATAATATGATGATAAAATTGGTGTCGTCATATACTCATTATGCTCTTAACTATTTATGACGATCCTTTTAGGATAGTCACATTAAGTTAGCTATTATTGTCACAAAATGGTAGCCGCAGGTAAGCGAGCGACGCCTATCTTTATATGACGACATGAAGTGGGGTTTTGTGACCTTTTTTCTAGGTCACCGTTTGTTAATGTAGACACGACGGTCCCCTACGTCAATATTTGAGCTTCAGTCTTAATAAACAGATCAAGGGGAGGGGGACTTGGCCATTTTGAATCTCTTTTGTGGCATAATAAACAGGATCAAGGGGAGGGGGACTTGGCCATTTCGAATCTCTTTTGTGACATAATAATCTGGAAGTCAAACTTTGAACAACATGTTCATAAAAACATTACACATATGACAAGGGACTCGTAGGAGCAACATTAGAGATTCATATATAAAGGCATGCAGAGATGCAGTTCAAGCCACAAGCTAGCATATATATACGGTAGCTAGCATACATACTAATACACGTCCACTTCCTTACTAACATTGGTGTCCATAACCACAACAACACCAAAAGCATTCATCATCATCATCAGTGCCCATTTGGGCTTCCAACAGTCAGCCTAGCTATCAGCTAGCCTAGCTACACATGTCATCATCACTTGGTCTTCTTGAACAGGCCTTCCAACTTGTCCAGCCTGGCTTTGACAGCCTCTAGATCCTCACCAAAGAGGTTCATCTTCTTCTTGTTGATGTCATCCTTGACCAGTTCAGTGAGGTCGTCGATCTTCCAGCACAGATTAATGATGTCTTGCTTCAGGGGTAACATCACGTCCTTGATCACGCTCACGAGCATTTGGTGACTCACAACCAAATTTTGAACATAGTACTGCATATGAGCAATGTACAACATCGGACATAACAGAATGAATAATTTAGAGATACTTTGATCAACGGGAATCTATGAATCATGAAAACAAGCAATCAACATCAATTTCTCAAACATTGAAACAACCAGGCATGGTATACTAATGTTCAGCTAACTGTACCCATGACCACCCACTGAACTTAGTAGCATAGTTCAAATACAACAAAATCACTAACATAATAGTACAAGGTTCACAAATATGCAGAAATCAAGGTTCAGTCATCATCACTGTCTTCTCCTGAAGCATTGCCTTCTTCTTCTGTACTATGGTACTCAAGATAGGTTTCATCTTCATCTCGATCAACTACTTCATCACCTTGAGGTGTATGTTTCTGTCGCCGGAGGCTCTCGATGAGGTCTCCACTAATAGGGCTCCCTGGTTCATTATCCATGAGCAAGAAATCAAAATCAGGATGAATGTCTCCCACTGGACCATCTCCAGCTGAAATATGCTCCTCTTGGTATGCCTCCTGACATCTCATTTGTACCTGTTCTTGAATTGGTTGGTTTGTGGCAGACTCTTCAACATCAAATATATGTCGGTGGCCAAATTCTTGTAGCACTTGCTAGCTTGGGCCTAACTTTGTATCTTCCAAAAAAAATATTTGTGAAGCATCTGTGGCTATAATGAAAGGATCATCCTTATACCATCGGCCTTGGATGTTTATGCTCTTGAAGTAACCATCATTTTTCATTTTGTATGTCCTTCCCTCTAGATTGTACCACTCACACCGTAATAAGACAACAGTCCTACGCCCTTTGTTGTTCCTATTGTAGCTCAGCTCAATAATGTCTGTGATTGTCCCATAGAAGTCAATTGTGTCATCACCGTGAGTACCTCGACTTTTGATGGTGGAGTTCTGTGTCTTCATGTGTTCGTCACGAGCCAAAGTGTGGTACCGTACCCCATTGATTATACAGGCTGTGTACGAACGCACTGTAACACCCCTGGTGTTAAGCAACCTTAAAATGCATAACTTGACATCTCATGAGCATAAAGCATCATCACTTGTTTCATTCTTTTTGTGAAGTGTCATTTCATGTGATGGTTTTTACTGTGGTGCCTAGTGTGATGTTTGCTTGACTTGTTTTTGGAGTGTTTGAGTCTCCTAAGTAGTTTAACCTTGCTGAGGAGTCAAAATGAAGCTAGGTTTATGTTGGTCACTTTGGCTAACCAAGCCTCTAACCCTAGTTGCCTTAAGAGAGCCCTAGGAGTCCTTTTGTTTGACTAACTAAGACCTAGATAGAAGCTTTGCATGGCTGTGTGCCCTTAACCTAAAGTGTGTAGATTTTAGAGTAGAACAAAAGTTGTTTAAGGGCCAACTCATGAAAATGGGTTTAACAAGGTGTTTTAGGACCCACAAGGCAGAAATGGGGGAGTTTTGACTTAGAAAAAATCTTCTAAGTCCTAACTGCCGAAACAGTTTCGTCTGGTGACCTTTGGAGCTTTCTTGAGAGCAATCCAGGCCAAACCAAAGCTTGATCTTATAACCAAAGTTGTAGTCGGCATATAGCTCTAACCAAAGGATCAAACAGTGTGTCGTTTCATCGAGTAATTAGTGAGTTAATCACGTTTGAAAACACGCTGTCAGGCGCTAATTGGCCGACTGAAATGGCTGTTTCAGCCGAACGACGCCACGGTCGTGGCCGACCGGCCACAGAGCTCGGCCGTCGCGTGGTGCCCGACGCAGGCGAGCCCGCGTCCGCGCGCGGCGTGGCGAGCACATGACCCGCCCGCCTGCACTCGCACAGCCAAGCCGCTCCACTCCCTCCGCTCTGTCCCCTCTCGCTCTCGCCGTCGCCCGAGCAAGGTGAGCGCCGCCGCGAGTCTGCCGACGTTTCTCGCTGCTCCACCGCAGTTCCACCCCAACCATCCTGCCAAACCAAGTCGTCGTGACCCGCTCCACCTCCTGCCCTAGCTAGCTCGCGCCGAGAGCCCCTGGGTAAGCCGCGGAGCACGCGTCCGCCGTGTCTGCCATGGCCGGCGAGCTCGGTCCGCCGTGGCCAACCCCCTTTTTGAGCTCATCCGTTCGTCCTAGCTAGCATTCGTGAGTCGCCTTGGCCCGTAGGAGACGTTAGAGGTGTTGGTTTGGCCGATTAGGGTTTGGTAGTGGCCGTACGTCGCCGTCCGCCACCGGCTCTGTTCGCCATGGATGACAAGCCGTGGTCACGGCCGTTTCTCATGGCACCCCTAGTGTCGTTGCTTCGATTAGGGATCGCTAGGGTTTGAGGAGTGAGAGGTGGTCGTCGGTTTGCTTCGGGAAGGCCGGAGATGGCCGGCGTGGCGAGTTCCCGCCGCCGTGGCCGCCATTCTCGCCGGCGAAGCTTGCTCCGTAAGTGTGCTCGGCCTTTTAGTGGTATCGTCGGGTACGGAAGGTTGCGAGGAGTCCGCCGGTGGTGTCCGTTTCGTCGGAGGAGCCGCCGACGGCGAGCATCGCCATTGTCAACGTCGGCCTCTGCTCTGTGTGTATGACATATGGGGCCGGTTTGACTCGGGGGCCCGCTAGTCTGTTGCTCGGGTCCCGGTTGTCAGTGGCTTGGGTGCAGTAGTGTGGGTGCGTGTAGCAGTTTAGCCTGAAGGGTTTTTAAAGGGTTTTGTTTAAATAGTTTTCAGAAATGCTTGTGTAGTTTGTATAATTCATATCTTGAGTTCTGTAAATGCTAAAAAGTTGAAATATGTTTTGTGAAGTTTGTTTTGATGAGTTCTATGCATGAAAAATATAATATGTCCAGTTTGTGATAAATTTATCTGCAGTTGTATTTAATTTATGTTTAGGCTGAAATCTTGTTAAATGCATAATAAATTGTGTACTGCTCAGAAAAATGTGATTCTTATTTTGTTAGGTTTGTGTTGCTGAATAGTTTCTAGGAAAAATATAATATGGAGTTGTTCTGTGAAATATTTTGGCAGTAGCAATTAAAATGATGAAATGCTGTTTTCTTGTATAATTTGTAGTAATTAAAATATGAGAAGTTTCAACCTGATAATTTTTGTATACTGCTCTTGTGCTAAGAAGTTTAGTAGAAAAATGGCAAATCTGTTGTTTGACACTTTTTGCTAGGGTGTGTAGTTCAAAGCACCTTTTCATGATAATATTTGTCTTTTTCATAGAAAATGGAGTTTAAGTCCAAATGGCTTGAAATTTGGACAGGAGACTAGATTGCATGTTGTCAACCTCCAGTAATTTCTGTAGATTTTTCTGAGATTGTTATCTGAGGGTTGCTGTTCTAGGCTAAATAAAATGCTTAAATGGTAGCAAGTAGTTAAGTGATAATAGGATGATGTTGACTACCTTGTTGAAGAAAATAAAGTAGATGACATGTGCTTATCTCCTGAGTTATCTTGTTTCAAGTTGCATCCCCAATGCATCCCATGTGCATTCATTTTTATTCATGCGTGTTATGCATCATACAGGATCGATAGTGGAGGTCCAGAACCCGCAGCCACCGGAGGAGCCATGCCCGGAGGAAACCCAGGACGAGAGGACCGAAGAAGGAGACGTCGAGGACCTGCCTGAGTGCCGCGACCATCAACCCTCCGACTTTGAAATAGGCAAGCCCCTGAGCATCCCACTCCTATGGTTTGCAAATGAATTACGGAATTAACTTGATATGCTTGTTGCATTAGGTTATAGGAGTTGAGTGATACCGTTGGTGCATTACTTACTTATCCTTGTCCACCTACAATTATTATCTTGATATCCCTGTTAAGTCTAGGCCGTTATATGCTTAGCCTGCTTAGACCGGTAAAAGTCGGGTGATTACCTGTCTCCCGCATATAGGTGGATACTGATCATGACTAGCCTGGTGCTATCATGGAGATAACCATGTGATAATTAAACTGAGACTGGGCGGGATGTAGGAGCAGTAGGACATGGGTTTTGTGTGCTAGTAGTCTCCCGTCTGTGTCGATTAGGACCCGACGAATGCAAACCTCAGTCATTTTGAACGCGTCAATCACTTAACGGAGTAGGTCGGAGTACCTCCCGTGAAGCCGAGTAAGGCTATTCGAGCCAGTGATAGAGATGTTGACGCCTAACACCCAGGGCCTTACATGTACCGTGGGCAACTATTCTGAGCAACCTGGCATGGTCCGTGGACAGGCGGGGCCTGATTGACCTGGCATGACCGTGGGCAGTTATAGCTTGAGCGACCTGGCATTGAGATAACCCCAGGTGTAGAAGGGCCCATGACCGTCCCGCGCGTTGTGTTCTCGAATTTCCTGAAGTGGCTGCCGACAGCTACCTGGCAAGGTGTGATCGGGCGAGTGTGCGACATTTTATCCCCAGCTGGTAGGAATCGATTATAATCGCCATCGCTCCTGGATAGTGAGTAACTTGACTGGGCATGTGTTACCGTAGTAACTTATGGAATTAAAGATGGTTATGGTACTGAATCTGAAAGGCTATTGATGAAATAGTCACTCTTGCTTGAATAAGTAGTCAAGTGCTTGCTCTAGATCAGGTGCAAACCTAGTAATCAGGTTGGTTACATAAAACTGACTACTAATACTCTAATGATGATCATTTAATAATAAAAATGCTTTTATGCAAAAAGGTAAGGATAGCCAACCCAGATACAACCTTGCATACTCCTTGGTGTCACCTTATTTCTGGTTTAAGACGGGTAAGTCTAGCTGAGTACCTTCTTGTACTCAGGGTTTTATCCCTTGTTGTTGCAGATGGACAGTGCTTCTATGGCTACTGTGTGAACTGCCTGTATCCAGTTGTAGGTGATGAATAGACAATGGGCATGGTCAACTCTTATCCTCTCCTGATGCTTTTGGTGGACTGATCAGGCAATGGCACCGTATTGTGAACTATGAACTTATGTTTTAAAACTATGTTGCTTCCGCTTTGAATTTCCAAACTGTGGTTTGTAATAATTGTTGAACTCCAATGTATTTGATCTATGTGCGAAATGAATGTACCTCGTGGACATGTACGCTAATCTATTACGATCTTGGCTAAAGTTGAATGTTTGAAATCCTTCGAGATTTCCGGACTACCGGGTTTGTACGAGCTTAAGTACCTGTCAATCTCTGTGAAAACGGGGGTTCGGTGCTTAATCTGGTATAAATTGGTCGGTTGTGTGACACGCACTCGCGGATCCGGCCGACATGTTAGTGAGTACAGGTCTTCGTCAACTTGTGTTGTGCCTTGGTATTTCATTCTGGTAATCTGCAGGTTGAATACAAACAGAATAAGTGACTTTCAAACTTTATTGTATCATAAATCAATTAGTCAAGTTGTAGAAGTTGCACACACATGATTCTCAAACCATGCAGCGAATTCTGTTGACATCATTTTTTCAACATCGTTGGCACCTTATTGTTGTAGTTCTGCCCTATAGATGCTGCAAAGGAAGAAGCTAATTAGTTATTTTTGTGACACTAGTGTTGAATAAAGATGTGTGAAATGAAATGACTGGAATCACTCACTCTTTGTATTCATCCACCTCTTCGCAGTTATTTAGAACAAACCAAACCATGGAGTCATAGTCTCTGTCTTTGTAATGAAATTTTGAAGCACCCAATAGGTTAATACCATGACCAAAAATAGAGTAACCATTGGGAGAGATGTTCTCTTCTCCATCTAAGTTTCTTTCAGGCCTAGTGAACCTACTAATGATGTCATTCAAATATGTTGAGCACTGGGTCATACACTCATAGGCAGTGTATGCCTCTGCAATAGATCCTTCACGTCTTGCTTGATTGCGGACAAAACGCTTAAAGGTGCCCAACCTTCTCTCAATGGGATACATCCATCCATAATGCACTGGTCCCCTAAGTAGTGCCTCATCAAGTAAGTGTACTGCTAGGTGAACCATGACATCAAAGAATGCTGCAGGATAAATTTTCTCTAGCTTGCAAAGGATAAGCACAATATCCTCCTTCATCTGGTGTAGTGCATCAACCTTTAGAGTTTTGGAACAAAGTTGTTTGAAAAACCTACCCAATTCAGCAATTACTTCGTATACATCTTGGCGCACAAAACCACGAAGGTTAGCTGGTAAGATACGTTGCAACATTATATGACAGTCATGTGTTTTGAGCCCATTCATAGATCCTCCTTCCTCCATATTGACACATCTTGATATATTGGAGGCATAGCCATCTGGAAACTTAACATTGCTCACAAATTGCAAAAACTTCTTCCTATCTTCTGGTTTTAGAACGTAACAAGCTCTTGGCTTTGATGATGAACTACCACTGTCATCTAGCAAATGAAGCTCTTTTCTCATACCTCTGTCCTCCAAATCTAGTCTAGCATTGATGGTGTCCTTTGTCTTGTTTGGAATATTCAGTAGAGTTGACAGAATGTTTTCACATATGTTTTTCTCTATGTGCATAACATCAAGGTTGTGATGTAGTTTCAGTTTTGGCCAATATTCCAAATCATACAAGCTAACCTTCAGATGTCATACTGGTTCATCTTCATTGCGACGTCGTTTTCTTGTTTTTGGCATATCTGGATTCTTTCCTGGAACATAGCAAACTTCATTCAACCTTGCCATAACCTCATCTGCAGCAAATTTCCTTGGCTTCTCTCTTTTTTCATGCTCGCCATTGAAAGATTTGTTTGTCCTCCATTTATGGTTGTTAGGGAGGAAACGTCTATGGTCTATGAAACCAATTTTGTTTCTAAGACTGCAGGAGCATGGATTCTCATCACAGTGCACACATGCGAAGTAACCTTTTCTGGTTCTGCCTGACATGGTGCCTAATGCAGGGTAGTCATGGATTCCCTACAGAATCGCTGCACAAAGGTTGAAATCTTTTCCTTCAACTGAATCATAAGTTTTGACACCCTTCCAAAGCTCTATCAAGTCTGCTATCAAAGGTTGCATGAACACATGGAAATCTTTGCCTAGTGATTTTTTGCCTGGAATTAGTAAAGCAAGCACATAATTGGATTGGTCCATACACATCCATGGTGGAAAATTGTATGGCACCACTATCACTGGCCATATGCTATATGAATTGCTCATCTGACCAAATGGGTTAAATCCATCGGTAGCAATGCCTAACCTCAAACTACGGGGGTCACTTGCAAAAGACTTGAAAGTCTCATCAAAATCATTCCAAGCTTCCCCATCAGCAGGATGTCTCATTTCATTCTCCACGGGAACCCACTTTTCCTTGTGCCATCTTTCAAATTGTGCCCGCTGCTTTGACATGAAAATCCTTTGAAAGCGTGGAATTATTGGAAAGTAACGCGGGACCTTGTGAGGAACTTTCTTTCTGCCCTCCTTGTTCACTTTCCATCTTGTGTAGCCACAAACAGGGCAATGATCATCGCCTTCATGGTCCTTCCAAAATAAGGCACAATCATACTTGCACACATCAATACAAACATAACCAAAGCCAAGCTTCCGAAGTAGAGCTTTCATTTCTTTATAGGACATAGGAAGACCGGGCACATTCTTCAAAGATCCAAAAAGCAACTCAAGCATAGCATTGAATCCAGATGTTGTTATCCGTTTGTACACTTTGATATGCAGCAGCTTGATAATAAAAGATAGCCTAGACTCCTCAGTGCAACCTGGATAAAGTTCACGCTTTGCCTCTTCCATGATTTGTTTGTATAAGTCACCACCACAGCCATGGCTTGCTGCATCATGCAAATCTTGAATCAACCCCTGAACTCCCCTTGCACCGTCATCTAAGACATCATCTTCAGCTTGTCCTTCCTCATGAAGTGGTACCTGGTACATATCCTCTAGTACATCATAAAGTTCTCCATCTTGTCCAACAACATTATTATATTCCTCTGCATCTTGTTCATCTTGTCCAGGAACGACATTATATTCCTCTCCATCTTCTGCATCTTGCCCACGAACATTATATTCCTCTCCATGGTAAACCCACCTAGTATAGCACTTAGACATTCCATTGATTTCGATATCCTCGTGTACATCATCTTGACTTTTCTCTTTCTGATTCAAGCATTTTCGGCTTGGGCACTTGATCTTCTCATCTGCATTATATCTATCTCTGACATGTTCCATGAATCTCTCAACACCATCCATAAACTCCAGTGAAAACGGTTCACTACTATAAATCCAGCTCCTATCCATGTTAGCCTTCTGCAATAAACTTCTATCCAGCTTCTGAAACACAGATTGAGAGGACGATACTGTGAGCTATAGTTCCATTCAGAGTAGAGTAGCTAGCAGGTAGAGATATTGGTCCAGAAAAAAACCTTTTTAGGAAGTCACTGATGGACATCCATGGAGCATACGGATGGACACCTGCTCGATGGGGTGGCCACGCGAGCTTATTGGTGATGGGGTGGCCTGCCGGCCGCCAACATCGAGCCCTGGCCACCTCTGCTAGATCTGTTCGGATGGCCACGTGAGCCTGTTGGTGGCGGTGGGGTGAGGGAGCTCGGTGGGATGAGCAACCACCTGGGTTCACTGGCGAGGCAACAGCTATGCGGTGGCCGGCCGCTGGGTGTGGCCTCGACGCAAAGGAGCAGGTGGGATGAGGGTGGCTGTCGATGGAGCAGTTGAGGTCGAGGGATCGAGGATGTAGGGCTCTCCGGTGAGGGAGCGATGGCTGTGGTGGCCGGTCGGCGAGGATGTAGGGCTCTCCGGTGAGGGAGTACCTCGTGTGGCCGGCGAGTGAGGAGCTGGCCACGGGGCCCTGCGAGAGTGCTAAGTGCTGGCCAGAAATGCTAAGTGCTGGCCACGAGTGAGGATGTGAGTGAGGGGTTTTTCAATGACAGATGGGCCCAGCAGCTAGTTTGGCTACTATCAGCGAGTTCATGTTCTAATCAACATTTTTTCTTTTAAATCTTAGCAAAATATTGTAACTAGTTTATCTCACACATACTTAGTCGGAATGGGATGATTTTTTTGCTAAAATTTTCTAAAATTATGATCTATCAATATATTGTATTGGTTTTGGATTTTTTTCCATTCATAGAAATTTGGAACGAATCTATTTTTTATTTCAAAAAGTACCAATTTTGGACCACATTTTGGGACCCAAAATAATTTCAAATAAAAAACTCATGAATACAAAGGTTGTTCTAATCATTCATATCTACATTTGATATTTACGGCTTTTGTGCATCCGAGAAAGTGATGGTAACTTTGTTCTCAATGTTTACTCATTCATCTCATAGTTGAGGAGATTATAAGAAGGATGAGTAGAATTTGAGAACAAAGTTATCATCACTTTCTCGGATGCACAAAAGCCGTAAATATCAAATGTAGATATGAATGAGTAGATCAATCTTTGTATTCATCACTTTGTCATTTCAAATTATTTAGTACCTTAATTATTTAGTTGTAGTTTAAAAATTATGAAATTCAAAATTGGAACTCTCCAAACATTGTTAAATGAAAAAATGACAAATATAAAGAAGGTAGATCTCGATGTGTGCAACAACTTTGTTTATTACCAAATTTCAATTTGAAATCATCTACTACCCCAAAAATGTGTTAACAAATCCTAATACTACTAATTGTATCACTGACATCAGGGGCCCACGCGCCAGAACAAAATTTCAGTACCATAACCAGCCCCTCTACCGCCAAGGCCACTGCCACCGACAGATGGGCCCAACACTACCCCGCCCTACCTTATCCTCTTCTCTCGCGCTAGCCGCATCCGCCCTCTTGAATCCACACCTGCAGTTCCCTCCCTCTTGAAACCCTAGACCTAGCTGCATCTGCCACCGCATCCACCCACCCCACCGTCGCCAATCCGCACTGCCGCATCCACCATCCCGCCGCTGCACCTCCACACCGCCGGATCCACCAATCCTGCCGAGAATGGGATCCTCCTGCCTCCCTGGAACATAGCCGGAGGGAGGCGCTACCACCAAGCCGGAGGGAGCTGCCACCACCAAGCCAGAGGGAGGCGCCACCACCAATACGAAGGCCGGCGCCACCACCAACACGGAGGCCAGAGCCGTAGCTCAGGACGCCGGCATCTTGGCCTCACTCAGCTGCTCCCCGCCAGAGCCATAATGCAAGACGCAGGCATCCCGGGGTCCCTCCTCAGCAGCGCCCCGACGCCATTCTCCCTCAGCTCTACTTCCACCAACTCCAAAGGTACTCTGTTTCCTCGTCGTCCTCCTCAACCCTCTGGCAGTACTAAACTAGACATGCTTGTTGCGATTGGGCCTAGCTACAGAAGCTCGTTAGTGCGAGAATCTCTCTTGCCTACTTTGGTGTTGATCTAGAGCAGTTGAGTATGTAGTTTTAGTTACGTCACTAGATAAGAGTTAGCCTTATGTATTTGAGTGCCTGGTGGACTTCATTTGCTACAAGAAATTGTGTAGGGCCTTGCATTTATGTTTACTAGTAATGCATGGTTGTGTGATTCATCTCTTCCATAATTTGATAGTAGTAATGCATGATTTGCTACATCATTTATTTATGGTCATATATTGTTCCTTTTTAGACCATTTGTCTGTTATTTTCCATACTTTGTGCCATGTAAAACAATACTAATATGTTAGTTTTTCCTTCTACTTATTTACAGAAACTGAAACCAGTTTCTGCTCTTCCTGCGTTTGCTCATACTAAGTAATAGAAGAATGACAAAAACAAAGTATGAGCAGGAGAGGGATGAGAGATTAAAGAATATTCAGGAACATTTTCTCTCTCTTGGTATTCCTATGTTAGCTCTGGAGGTTAGCCATGTTTTCGCGAAAAAGGAAAAGGTCTCACAGAAGAGACTAGTATCTGACAAACCAGATTTTGACATCGATTATGATCCAGATTCTGACATAGATAAGCTCTCTGATAGTGACGAAGATTCTGATGACCTCAATAATGATGGGGTCACCAATGAGGTGAGATGCATTAGTTGACAAATTAACAAGTTTCTAACCTGCTTACTTCAAACATGTACTTCATTGTACTCATCTATTATATCTCACAGTTCTGTCTTATATAACTTATAAGATTCATTTGTTGTCTTGGCAGGTAGCAGAGATGGTTCCAGGAACTCGCCCTCAGAAGAAGAAAAAGGCGGGGGCAATGGCTGCCACCCAGCCACTACCGCTAACGCCATCAAGAATAACTAGAGCCCAAGCAGCCATGCCTTCCCCGATAGGTCGTCCACCGCCTAGAGAGAGACACCCCTTGCCTCCTAAGAATCCTTCAAAGGCCATCCCTAAACATAGTCCTAGCGTTCGCAGTGCCACCGAACTGCAAGCCCAACTTAGTACAAGTGTCAGCCAGACTCATACCACTCAAATTACTACCACAGTGCCTAGTAATCCACAAAACAGCAGAACCAACCACACCATGTCTGCACCAATTACAACTAGTCCAGCCATGTCTGCCCCTATTAGAAGCACAGTGCATAGTCCTACTAAACACACCAAGGCATCTGCAGCCTGGTCTGTGCCTGGTGGAAACCCTATACTCAACAGTCCTAGAACCAACCGTATCATTTCAGCCACATCACTGCCTGATGCAGCCAATGAGCATACTACTCCTACATCTACTCGGGAACCTACTCCCACAACTAGTGTCACCCAACCAACACCTAGTGACACCTCGCCAGGTGGACTAAGCTCTAGGCAAAGCAATGGCATAAATGAGTCCGCTGACCATCTTGATCCTGCAAATTTAGAGGGCCATCTAATTGAAGGACAAGAAGATGATGGCTTGGTTCTAGGTAAACACATTGTCTAAGCATTTTTTTCTCCATTACATATGTACATTTGTTACTGCTATATGAACACACTTTTATTACATATGAAGGCCAATGCAGTGCGCCGCAAGGAATTCCGAAAGAAAACCATTGGTTCTGGCTTAGAGAGGCTTATGAAGAAAGGGAACAAGCTGCCTATCCGAGTGGCTGAAGGGAAGAGGAGACCTGATATCCCACTTTAGGCTGCAAAGCTTGCATCAGAAACAGGTGTTGCCCTTAGGGAACAACTACCTATCTACATCTCTTGGAAGCTTTGTGAAAAAGATGAGGGGCCTTCACAACTACAGAAAGTGCTGGACAAAGTGGCGGTGAGAAAGCTATTTGAATCTGAGTACTTTCTTCCATTACTCTACTACCATGCATAAAATTGTGTCTAATAACCCATTTGTGTGGCTGTAGACAAGGTTGGATGTGGAAGTTGACGAAGAGGGACCAAGCAAATCTGCATGCACAGATATAGTTAAGAGGGGAGTACGACAACAGAGGTACAACCTTAAAAGGAAGTACTTCGATCCATCACTGACATTAGAACAGATGTTGGCCAAACCCCTTCCACCTAAGATGAAGAAAGCGGAGTGGACCAAGCTAGTAGAGTACTTGTGTGACCCAAAGAATCAGGTCAATGCCATGCATTATCTGTGTTTGTTAATATGCACTTTAAACTATGTCCATGTAAATAAAAACATTGTATTGCATTTGTGGTGCAGGAGAAATGTGAAAAGAATAAAGTTAACCGGGGGCTAGTGCAGCTTCACCAAAGGACTGGATCTAGGTCCTACATTGCCCATCGATATAGTCTGGTACGTAAACTATATCTTTTGTACAATTAACTTAAAAAATGGGACATTTGTAGCATAGTAGTTACCAAGTGCTTCTGAAATGTGAAGTTACCACATGCTCCAATTATTTCTGTGTTGTCCTCTGCTTTTCAAGCACAGACTGAGTTGTGCCCTATGCTTTGTTCAGATGATCCTGTTGCTGCTTGCTGCTTGCATTTGTAGGATGGTCCTGCTATTTTTGTGAAAATTATTACATGCATGTGTTATAGTTAATGATGGATTTGTGGTGATGTAGTGCATACATAGTGTGGAATCCTGTTGTTCACATGTACAAATAATGTCATGTTTGTCCACCTCTCACTTTACCTTCTTAGAAATCATTGTTTGTTTACATGCTGCAGAGGGGAAAGTACAACAACATGGAGCCGGATCCTGTTGATTTCTTTGGAGAATGTATGAACAGTCCACAAAATGATCGTACTCCGCTTGCAAATGAATTATATGTAAGTTCAAAATTATTGCATAAATGGACTACTCAAATTCAAGCATGTTGAACCCTGTTGTATGGCATTATTTTGAAGTGTAATCATTTTATGTAGGAAGAAATGCTTGCAGAGAAGGCAAGAGAACCAGACGAAGGAGAACCAGCAAAGTCTCCATCCAAGATTGTTGCTGATAGTATCAGCCAGATCAGCCGTTCCTCGACCTTCCTTCCAAACATTGGTGTCACCAAAGCGCAGAAGGCTGCCCGATCCACAACAGCTGCAGTAGAAGCCCGTCTGCAAGCTCAATTTGAGGCAACACTCCAAGCGGAAAGAGAGGAAGCTGCTAGGAAGCAGGAAGAGTTGCAAGCACAGCTTCGAGCTCAGCAGGCCTCTCTTGACGAAAACCAATCTTTGTTGCGCCAGACCCAAGAAGAGATGAAGGGGATGAATATCAAGTTTGAAGAGAACAATGCACTACTGCGAGCTATGCTGAAACTTCAGAGAGATTGATGAAGGTAATGCCTATGCCTTAGCTTGTCTCTGTTGGAACAACAAACTCTTCTCTGTTGGAACTTTGTGGAGTCTAAACCTGTGTGGTGTGGTGTGGTGTCAAGTCAGAACTATGTTGATATGCTTCAACCTGTATTGTGTGGTTGAACTGTGTGGAGTTTGAAGTTGGAAGAACATGTTAAACTTGTTATCATTTGGAATGTATGCATATTATGTGTATGATGGCTTGGCTCAGTTGTGAATGACTTATGAGCTGTGAAGGCAGTGTGGTGTATGATGACAACTGATATATATTGTTGGATGATAGAATCTGATTCTGGTATATATATATATATATTCATGTGATTGTATGATCTTTGGTGACAGATCAGTGATCTATGTGCATTCGTCATTGAATGCAACAATATTTTTGTGACGAGGTACAATCATCTCAACATGTCACATGCACCATACAAAACATGACATAGTTTAACTGTCATGTAATATAGTATGACACCACTGGTCGTCACAACATGTCTCCGGCGACATCCAAAACAAGACGAAAGTCAAATGTCACAAATTAATATATGACGTTCACGGTCGTCACAAAAAGGCTACTAACCAGCACCTTCTACCGCCATTTTGTGACGGCTCATGACATTATGTGATGCGTTGACCGAGGTTATGCGACGATTAGGTTCGTCACTAAAAGTAACATTTTATGACGATTGTCAAGTGAGCGTCATAAATATTTTATGACTGTGGTTTGTAAGTTCGTCATAATACTTTTTATGACGGTCCTTTTGTGACGACCCACATGACGACCCTATTTTTGTCATAAAGTACTTTTTATGACAATTTTTGTTCTTTATATGACAGTTTCCGTTCGTCACACAATCCAGGAATTCTTGTAGTGCTGGAATACGAGAACTTTGTTCAGGTGGAGGGAGAGATGATTGACGCTATGTTCGCTCGTTTCCAAACGCTATGATGCGTGCCAATCGGGCCAACCTACCTTATGATGATCATCAGAGGGCACCCAAGCTTCTATATGCCCTGGATCGGAAGGTATGGGAGGTGAAGGTGTCGACCATCATTGAGTCTCCTTCCTACGACACCCTCACCGTGGATGAGCTATTCAGCAAGCTCAAGTCCACCGAGATCGACCACTTGACTCAGGCCAAGCTGAAGAACCCATCTTCACATTCCATGGCTTTGGTCTCAAGCAAGGGTGGATCGACTCTTTCCGCTGACACCTCACCTCCTCTCTTTGCTTTGTCTTCTTTGATTTCAGTGACAGAGGAGCAGGTGGAGGCATTGGGCGATGATGAGCTCGCCCTCATCATCACCCGGTTCTCGTGGTTCCAAAACAACCGCCTGAATCGCCGGCGTGGTGGCGCACGTGAGGGCTGCTACAGAAGGAGCTAGAGGAAGTGAAGGTGAGGTCTTCTTTGCTGGGTGCATGCAAGGCCTGTCCAGGCTTGCGAACTGAGTTGGCAGAGGTTAGTGTCAGGCTTGCTGAAGCTATGAAGGCCAGCTCAGTTAGCACCTTGTTCGCTCCATGTGAGCGATGCGCAGCGATGGAGCTTGAGATTGCCAACTGTCTGCATGACAAGATGCAAACCGAGGAGTAAAACACATTCCTTTGGTCCATCCTAAGTTGGGTGTCATGTAGTGAGCCGCAGTTGGGCATGATGATCAGTCAGTTTAAGAGGGGAACTGGCGGTCCAGGAGTAGGCTTTGCTTCAGGTGGTGAGGGCTCTAGTGTCTTTGGCAAAATCGGTGAGTTTAGTGGAGTAGACCCGAGTGAGAAACCATCCACTCTCCCTAAGCTTATAAAGATCACCCCACCTGAACCACCTAAGCCTATCACCAAGGATGGTATCCTTGTTGAGTCTCCCAAGGCTCCACCTCGCAAGCAAGTGTGGGTTCCCAAACCTAACCATCTTAGGAACACACTTGACACCCTTCCTGGCCACTCTAGTGATCCCCTTCCGAAGCGCAAGATGCCAGCCAAGGTGAACAACCTCCGCAACCAAGCAAACCAACAACCCAAGAGAGTGGTGAGGTTTGAGTGTGAGTTCTGTCACCGTTAGGGTCACTTGGTTGACTTTTGCTTTCAGAGGAAGAGAGCGGTTAGGAAGGAGTTGGAGCTGAATAACCAGGCCAGACACCACCCTTTCCATGGTGTGCAAGGTCAGGGAGTTTAGAGGCAGGGCGCTAGGCCTGGAGGTGCACCGCCTCAGGCAGCTAGGCCCCAGGCAAATCGACCACGGGGTGGTGGTCGTGCCCGTCGCGGTTTCGGTCGTCCTCAATACGATCGTGAGCCAGGTGTAAGAGGCTTTGCTGCAACGTCCCATAGCGGACCACCGTTTCAACTTGGTGGTGATCGCTTTGCTCAAATGGGACATAATGGTGAGTTTGGAGGTTTTCCGTTCCATAGTGGACCACCCTTTCAGTTTGGTGGTGATCGCTATCCACCCATGGGACGAGGACCGGTTGGTGTTACTTCTAACACTTTTTCTAGGCCTATGACACAGTACTGGTATCCTTCTCAGTATACAAACCCCAGTGTTGTGTCATATGCTCATTTCCTGCCTTTCTATTGATGCAGGAACTTCGGCTGGAGAACATGTGGCTCATGGATTCCGGATGTTCGTGCCACATGACCGGAAAGAAGGAATGGTTCTCCAGCGTAGACCCCATTGTGCATAAGGAGTACATCACTTTCGGGGATAGTGGTAGAGGTAAGGTTGTTTCTCATGGAGCTATTCGGCTCAATGAGAACTTCGTTCTCAAGGATGTTGCTTTGGTTTCAAACTTGCATTTTAATCTGCTTTCCATTTCGCAACTCCTTGAAGACGATTTTGAAGTGTGTTTTAAGAAGGGTTTGAGTCGAGTTTTGGACTCTCGGGGAGACCTTGTTTGTTGGGTCGTCCCTTTTGGTCATGTTTTCAGAGCCGATTTTTCTCGTTCGTTCGGCTCTTCTAGATGTTTGATGGCTGGTCCTTCTTCTGATTTGTGGAAGTGGAATAGGAGGCTTGGTCACTTGAGCTTCGACTTGATTGCAAGGCTTAGCTCACTTGGCCTAATCCAAGGATTGCCCAAGCTTCAGTTTCAGAAGGACCTTGTTTGCCATCCTTGTTGTTGTTGATGGTCCTTAAACACTTATTTTACCATCAACATTTTACCCAAAAATTCAACAAAAAGGCATGAAAAGTAGTCAAATAGGTTTCAACCTAACCAAATTCCACATGTCCATAGATTTTTATTTGAATGCAGGATTTGGACCAAATTTGGAGAATGGACCCACCAGGGGCCGAGCCCACTCAGCAGGGCCCATTTGGGCCCTTGTGGGGTGGCGCCCGCTACCCCTAGGTGGCGCCCGCCACCAAGGAGGGGCCCAAACTCTCCCCTGCCACGTCACCGATCCGTGTGACCACCCCAGGGCCAAATCTTAGCCCTTGGTCACTAGGTCGGTGGCATCGGAGGGCTAAGAAGAGATGTCACGTGGATCATGACCTAATTGCCCAAGTGACGGTTATTTGGACATACAACCGACCTTGGAACCGCCTTGTAGGAGTCCTTGGAGACCGTAGGATCAATGACGGTGCATCCAAGGGCCAGGGGGGTGGCGGCCGCCACCTAGTGCTGGCGCCCGCCACTAGGGTATGCCCTAGGTCGGTTGGCTATCCCCTATAAATACCCCCTAGAGGTGTAACTTCACATCAAGCAAGGAAAGCAAGGAAGAAGCAAGGAAAGCAAGGAAGAAGCAAAGAGGAAAGCAAGGCTAAAGCTAGAGAGCTAATAGCTTAGGATTTAGCCAAGCTTAGGTAAGTAGGTAGCTAGTAGAGCAAGGCATCCTTGCCACATTGGCCTCGCGGAAGCGCTGCTCAAGGCTTAGCACAAGAGTAGAAGCGTGCGAGTAATCGGTCCTGGAGTTGGGAAGAGTCTTCCTTCATATCCAGTTCAGGTTTTGCTCTTGTAACTCAAGCACTTTACTATATTCTAGTTCATCATTACAAGTATTACTTTATTCTACTTGCCAGTATTGAGTAGTATACTTGATTGATTGCTTGAGTACTTAGCTATCCTACATTTCAATTCACTTAGCCATAGTAGTTAATCTCTAGTGTGCTTAGTGTTTGATCTTTCCCAATAGGTTGCTTAGTTAGTTTAGTGTTTATCTTATTAAGTCAAGTATTTGCTCTGACGTCCACAAGGGTGTCTATATTCTAGGCCAGGATAGAGATAGTTAGAATATAATTAGGCGTGGTGCTTAGTTATAGACTTACCTTTAGATACGGCTAGACCCCCGGATAGCTGTGGTAGCAAGCAGGTGGTGACAGCCCTGTGCGCCTTGAATTCCACCACGTAATTGGTCTAGTTTAACAGTAAGGCTCATTGTGCTAGCGTTCAACCTAAGTCAGTGGTAAAGGCTAGTACGCCTCGGTAATTGACAAGATAGGAATAAAACTATACTTAACTTGGTTGCTTATTTGGCATTTGCCTATCTTGCTTCATAGTTATCTAGGAGTAGTTATTAATTATTAGTTAGTTATATTAGTTATCCTTAGTTATCTTATTCCCCCTATCTACCTGTCTATCCACCTTACCTTAACCATTCATTTCATCCTTACCTATCCACTCATAAATTCTTTCTAGCCTTTCATTTCCTCTCTTCTCTTCTCTCCTTTTCCCTTTCTTATTCTTTGACTCTCATCCCCTCCTTGAGTCGACTCATACACCACCCTAGCCTTCCTTTGGGATCAAATAAATCGACACCTGGTAGTCCCAGGCGAAGTGCTACTACGATAGTTTTGTGCGCTTGCAGAATCTCCTCTAGGTAGATTGCAATCTCTCTAGCTAGCTCCTACTAGTGTCGGGATTGACAACCCCATTTGACATTAGTAGATAGCTGCTTTAGCTTCACTCCTTTAGGTATAGTGACTGGACTTGCTACAAGCATTTCTGGGGCTGTTGCCAGGGATAGATTCCATAGTCTACTCCTAGTAACGACGTTAGCAGTGTCAACAAGCATTTCTGGGCTGTTACCGGGGATAGTTGCCTAGCTCTATCTTTAGTGAAGTTAAGAACTACCAACAGTTGTCACGGGAAGATTGTTGCTGCTTCTCATCCACCTGTTAATCAGGTGATGACCAAGCAACCCGGTGAGCTTTTACATATGGACACTGTTGGTCCAGCTCGGGTTTGCTCAGCGGGTGGGAAGTGGTACGTTCTAGTGATCGTTGACGATTTTTCAAGGTATTCTTGGGTGTTCTTCATGGAGGCTAAGGATGAAGCTTTTTCTTTTGCTCGAAATCTTATTTTGAGTTTGAAAACTGAATTTCCCCCCTGATACTATTAGAGCTATTTGTAGCGATAATGGTACAGAGTTTGTCAACTCGCAGTTTACCTCTTTCTGTTCTTCTCATGGAATCGAGCATCAGTTGTCTTCTCCTTATGTCCCCCAGCAGAACGGTGTTGTTGAGCGCAAGAATCGGACCCTTGTTGAGATGGCCAGGACGATGCTCGATGAGCATAGGACTCCTAGGCGTTTTTGGGCCGAGGCGATCAACACCGCTTGCCAAGTTTCAAATCGCATCTTTCTTCGAGCTTTCATGAAGAAGACTTCTTATGAGCTGCATTTTGGACGGGTACCCAAGGTGTCTCACTTTAGGGTGTTTGGGTGCAAGTGCTTTATCTTGAAGCAAGACAATTTGGATAAATTTGAATCTCGCTCTGCTGATGGTGTGTTTCTTGGTTATGCTTTACATTCGCGTGCTTATCGAGTTCTTAACCTTGAGACTAACCGGATAGTGGAGACCTGCGAGGTCACATTCGACGAGACTATGCCTTGTGTTTCCTCTGCGTTTGATGTTGCAGGGGAACAGGAGCTGGGAGAGACAATCTTTGTGGAGGAGGAGCAGGAAGATGCCGATTGAGGTGATCCCAAGCCAACTCCGCTGGCTGCCCCCGTCGACCCTGCGACGACTACTTTAGCTCGAGGACCCGATCCCACTACTTTGTCTTCTTGGGGTCCTCTTGAGGCACCTCTCCAGCAAGCACCGGCTGCACCTGAGGGAACGACAGCATCTGGCGAGGGGGAGGCGACTTCGGTAAGGCAAGCGGCCCGAAGCGTCCAGCAGATCCACCCTCCGCAGCAGATGATCGGCGGCATCGACCAATGAGTCACGCAGTCGCGAGCGTATGAGATCTCTCACTTTTCTCATTATGCATTCGTTGCTTCTTTTGAGCCCAAAGATGTCGGACACACACTCTCTGATTCTAATTGGGTCAATGACATGCATGAGGAGTTGGAAAACTTTGAGAGAAACCAAGTTTGGACCCTAGTTCCAGCTCCACCAGAATGCCACCCTATAGGTACCAAATGGGTTTTCAAAAACAAACAGGGTGAGGATGGGATGGTAGTGAGGAACAAGGCTAGGCTAGTTGCCAGGGTTTTTGCCAAAAAGAGGGGATAGACTATGAGGAAACCTTTGCCCATGTCACCCATTTAGAAGCCCTTAGGATCCTTCTAGCTTTTGCAGCTTCGAAGGGTTTTAAGCTATACCAAATGGATGTCAAGAGTGCCTTCTTGAACGGGTATATAGAGGAAGAGGTTTATGTTAGGCAACCTCTTGGTTTCGAGGATCCCAAGTTTCCAAACCATGTCTTTAAACTTTCAAAAGCTTTGTATGGTTTGAAACAAGCCCCGAGAGCGTGGTATGAGCGTTTAAAAACCTTTCTACTCTCTAAGGGTTTTAAAATGGGACCTGTAGATAAGACTCTGTTTCTCCTCAAGCAAGGTAATGACACCCTTCTAGGCCAGATTTATGTGGATGATATCATCTTTGGTGGCCCTTCTCATGCACTTGTTGCCAAGTTTGCAGATACAATGAGCAGGGAGTTTGAGATGAGTATGATGGGTGAGTTGACCTTCTTCCTCAGGTTGCAAATCAAGCAAACCCGAGAGGGGACATTCGTGCATCAAGGCAAGTAAACGAAGGACATCCTGAAGAAGTTCGACATGGGCGAGGCCAAGCCTCTTACGACGCCCATGGCGACGACTGCTGCGATGGACGTGGACCAGGATGGAGAGACAGTTGACTAGAAGGAGTACAAGAGCATGATTGGCTCGCTCCTTGTGGATACAAGGGTGTATGCCGAGTCTCTGAGTGATGAGTGATTGTCAACTGGGATAATGCGCATGTTCTCGGGCTTGTCTTGTGCAGGTATTGAGGACGGAGACAGTGATCAGAGGCAAGGTGAAGGTCAAGTAGAGACGTGCCATGCTGATGGACCGAGAGTGGCGAAGGGCGGACGTAAGGCTTGGACTGAGGGACCGGTGGCCCGAGGATCAGCTGTGGTGGCTGGCAGCCTGGGACAGCGACGAGCGGAGACTTGCGGGCACGGTGTTCCTTGGGTCGAGGACCTGGGGACACGTGTCGGTGGACGGGGTGCACGGGTGGTGCATCCCCTCTACAGCTTCGGTTTGGTGGTAGAGCCAGGGAAAAAACATCGGGTGGACGGTTTCCAGGTTTGGGCCTCAAAACCTGGGCGTGGACGGTTTCCGAGTTTGGCCACAAAACTTGGGCTGAGGACGGTTTCTAGGTTTGGGCCTCAAAACCTGGGTGCTGCGGGTTTGCTGAGTTTGGGCCACAAAACTCAGGCGTTGGTGGGCTGGTTTCCCGGTTTGGGCCTGAAAACCGGGGGTTGGCTGTGAAGGCTGGTTTCCCGGTTTGGGCCACAAAACCGGGGGTGCGACGTCCAAGAAAAGGACGCGGAGTGGTGGAGGCACGTGGCGGCAATCGGGAGGTTGCGTCGAGGCAACGCTATGAGTTGTGCGGGCGTGGCCGTCGGATCCACCTACCACCGAGTTGGTCTAGAATAACCTTAGGGTTTTGCTGGTTCGCTCTGTAAGTAGTTAGGGGTAGAGTGGGAATTAGGAATAGTTAGAATTAGGATAAGTAGGGGGAGACACCCACCTCCCCATTCCATCTCAGTCATTTGCTCTTTGCACTTAGGGTTTCCTGCTCTCCCAATCCCCTGCTGTAGCTAGCTGAGATCCGCAGAGAACCATACCTCTGTGTACTGGAGATTTTGAGGAAGTGAGGTCGTATCCTCATGGTTGTAGCGTGTGGTAGCCACACGGTTGCAGATCGATGACTTGATTCGCGTTTTGTTCATGTTCTTCGTGTTCTTCGTTTCTCCGCGATTTTCCCGTCACTCGATCTCCCTCTCTAGTGCGTCTTTGCGAAATCCGTTTGAATCAAGTTGTTCGTATTTGAAAGGAGATCATTTCCACCGAAGGAATTTACCTAACTCCTTACGAACAAGTAGATCGGGTTGATTTCGTTTTCGTGGCGTTTTTTCGTTCAATCCTCCTCCCCTTTTGATTTCCCGTTGTTTAAGTTGATTTGAACGGATGATTTCTTGGGGATAGTCTCCAAACTACCTCGTGATCATCTTCTCCAAGTTTGGGAATGTGGGATTGAGTTTTGATTCGGATTTGAGAGGATTGGTGAGAGGGGCGATCCAAATCGCCCTCTCTGTTCATCCGCGGACAGTCCGCCGTTGGACCCGCGGCAGTCCAGGGATCGGGCTCCAGCCGAGCCCGTGGCTGCGCAGCTCGTACGAACGAGTTCTTTTTGAACCACGGACAGTCCGCCGTTGGAACTCGCGGACAGTCCGGGAATTGACCAGGGAACTTCAGCAGACTTGCGGTTTTGAGGATTTTGCCGGTGGACAGTCCGGGCTTTCCTCGCGGACAGTCCGCAGTACTCGCGGACAGTCCGGGACCTGCAGTCCGGACAGTCCGGGACCCTGCTGAAGCTTCCGGTTTAGTGCGTTTGCTCTCCTGACTTGCTCGCTTGGTTTTCAGACTTCCCGTTTGATCATAGAGTGGACCAAGGAACCTCTCTAGGTATCTTTGCTACTTGTTAGCATAGGTATTTAGAGATTTCTCGACGTAGCCGTCTATTTACGTTCGGGACTTGGTTTTTGAGGGTTGAATTTGTCTCGGTGCTTTTGGCGTTTGGTTTGCTATCTCTGTGTGGTGCCTCGCTGTGATCCTAGGGATCATCCACCCTCTTCCAAGGGTCGTGGGCATCACGGTTTTAGTTGTAGCTTTCGGGGGTTGATTTTGGGACATTTGGCCAAAGTTTCGAGAGAAATTTTTGAGCTCCCATTCACCCCCCCCCCTCTGGTCGCCTTGCTAGTGCTTTCTCGGTCCTTCAATTGGTATCGGAGCAGGTTAAGGATCTTCCACCTTAGCCGGTACCAGATCCACAGAAGGCGACATGGATCGCAGCGTGGGCAAACCGCCGTTCTTCGATGGGACGAACTATGCGTATTGGAAGATACGCATGTCGGCCTTTCTGCAGAGTATGGGTGCTTCCATTTGGGATATTTGCAACTCTGCTGATTATGTGGTCTTGGCTGCTCGTGTGACTCAGCGTCAGATCGATGATCACGATGCCAATAGCCGAGCCCGTAATGCTCTTTTCTCATGCTTGAGCATGACGGAGTTTGATCGCGTTTCTCACCTCGCTATGGCTCGGGAGATTTGGGCATCCCTCATGCGTTTCCATGAGGGAACCTGTAAAGTCAAAACCCGTCTCTACGAGTCGCACAAGCGAGAGTATGAGAACTTTTGACATATGCCTGGCGAGAGCATAGAAAGTTTATTCGCTCGCTTTCAGGTTATTGTCAACAGGATGAGGGCTAACAAGGAGTTGTTGCCTTTCGACGATCATGAGGGAGCTTTGAAGCTTTTGCATACTCTCGATCGGTCGGTGTGGGATTCCAAGGTTCAGGTGATCATCGAATCGCCCAACTATGAGACCCTCACGTGCAACGAGCTCTTCAGTAAGCTCAAGTCCAGTGAGATCGATGCCATGGCGAGGGCTTCTTATGAAAATCCTTCTGGCCCGACTATGGCTTTGGTTTCTGGCTCTTCTGCTAACCCCTCTAGAGGATTTGCACTCTCTTCACTCTTTTCTGTCACAGAGGACTAGCTGGAGTCTTTGGGGGATGACGAGTTGGCGATGCTCGCCAACCGGTTCTCGCAGTTCCACAACAACCGCATGAACCGTCGCCACGGCGGAGGACGCTCAGGATGCTTTGAGTGCGGCGACCCCGACCACTTCATCGCCAACTGTCCCAAGAAGAAGAACACATCTGGGAAGGGCGATCATGGGCACAAGTACGACTCCGGCAAGCGCAAGGAGAAGTACGTCCCCGCGAGGCACAAGCGGAGGGGCGGCTTCGACAAGGAGTACATCAAGAAGAAGTACTTGGAGAAGGCCCAGGCTGAGCAGCGTGCGTTCTTCGCCATGCTCAGCGACGTCGACGGCTCGGATGACGACTCCGCTTGCTCAAGCGATGACGAGTCCGAGAAGAAGAAGAGGATCGAGGACAAGCTGAACGGTCTCTGCTTCTTCGCCGACGACGACGGCTTCTGCACCATGGCCCTTGGTGATGAGGTCGACGGCAAGCTGGAGGACTCCCCTCGGAACGACGACGACGACGACGACTCCTCCCAGGTATCCCTCACCCACGACGAGCTTTCTGCTGAGGTCGAGAAGCTTACTGCCACCTTGCTTAGTCAAGATAAGTTGCTTAGGCGTGCTGCTAGAGAGCGCAAGGAGTTTAGGCAGAAGTGGGGGAACACGGTGAAGGAGCTTGAGTTTGCCAAGTCCACCGTGGTCGTTTCTGAATAGGTGGAGTGTGAGATGTGCACCACGCACATGACTGACCTTCTCACCTTGAGAGGTAAGTATGCTGCGTTGGTAGGAGAGGTGGATGAGCTGAAGGCTAAACCCTCACTGTTGGGTGCGTGCAAGACTTGTCCTGTCTTGCAATCTGAGTTGGCAGAGAAGAATGCCAAGATTGTGTCTCTTGAAGAGGCCAACTCAGGTAGCACATGTGTGGCTAGGTGTGTTCTTTGTGAGGGTTTGGAGATGGAGATAGCCAATGTGAAGCATGACAAGATGCAAACCGAGGAGGAAAACACATACCTTCGGACCATCTTGTCATGGGTGTCTAGTGGTGAGCCACAGCTCAAGATGATGATCTCCCAATTCAAGCGAGCTGCTGGAGGTCCTGGTGTAGGCTTTGCTCCGGGCGTTGATGTTTCAGCTTTTGGGAAGATTGGAGAGTCGAGTGGTTTGAACCCGAGTGAGAAGCCCAACTCCACCACTACTCCCAAACTTACCAAGCTTCCACCCAAAGAGCCTCTCAAGCCTAACACCAAGGATGGGGTGTTTGAGGAACCTCCAAGAGCTCCACCCAAGAACCAAGTGTGGCATCCCAAACCCAACCACCTCAAGAACAAGCTTGACACCATGCCACCAATCCAGGAGGAGCTTATGCCACAGAAGGGCAAAGTGATCCAAACCCACAACCGTGTGTACTAACAACCCCCTTTGAGAGCGGTGAGGTACCTTTGTGAGCATTGTGGGCGAGATGGACACTTCAGTGAGTTTTGCTTTCGGCGCAAGAGAGAGGCGCGCCGTGCTAGGGATATGAACAATGCGGACATGTACCATCCTCTCCATGATGTACATGCGCCAAATGTTCAGATACGTGCTGCCAGGCCCAGAGGTCCAGAACCTCAAGTTCCCAGGCCTAGGCAGAGGAGAGCTCCGAGGAGAGATGCTAGGCTTAGAGGTGCAGTGCCTCAAGTTCCTAGGCCTAGGCCTCGTAGAGAGCGTGCCCGGCGGGAGCCTGCTGTTGTAGGCTATGGACCTCGTGGCGGTGGCTTTGTAGTTGAGCGTTTTCCCCCACTGCGTTTTCAGTATCACGATGGACGCTCCTCCCTTAGCGGACCACGTCTTTCTAAACGTGGTGATCGCTTCCTCCGTAGGTGTGCTAGGAATGGTTTTTCTGCTAACCGTTCTTTTGAGCAGCCGGCCCAACACTGGTATTGTCCTTACTTCACTAACCCCAGTGTTGGTCCGTATGCTCACCCTATGTCTTTTTATTGATGTAGGTAAAACAATTGGAGAACGTTTGGTTGGTGGATTCCGGTTGCTCGAGGCACATGACCGGAAACGCCAAGTGGTTCTCCAGTCTTAGTCCAGTCGCCGGAAAGGAATTTATCACCTTCGGCGACAATAGCAAAGGTAAAGTGCTGTCTCGTGGGTCTGTGCGAGTTAATGAGCACTTTGTGTTGCACGATGTTGCTCTTGTTTCTAACTTGCATTTTAACCTTCTTTCTGTTTTGCAACTTTTCGACGACGACTATGAGATTCGTTTTAAACCGAATCTCAGTCGTATTTTGGATCCTCAGGGCAATCTTGTGTGTTTGATTTCGCCCTTTGGAAAAGTCTTTCGTGCTAATTTCTCGGAGTCTTTTGGCACTTCTCGTTGTCTTGTGGCTGGACCTTCTTCTTCTGATCTTTGGAAGTGGCATAGGAGACTAGGACATTTGAGCTTCGACTTGCTTGCAAGACTTAGTTCACTTGGCCTAATCCGAGGATTGCCCAAGTTATCCATGGAGAAGGATCTTGTTTGGCACTCTTGTAGACATGGGAAGATGGTTGGCGCTCCCCACCATCCAGTGACTCAGGTCATGACCAAGCGCCCTGGAGAGCTTTTGCACATGGACCTTGTTGGTCCGGCTCGGGTGAGCTCGGTTGGGGGGAAGTGGTATGTGCTTGTTGTTGTTGACGACTTTTCGAGATATTCGTGGGTCTTCTTTTTAGCTGAGAAGACTGAGACTTTCTCCTTCGCTCGCAATCTGATTTTGCATCTTCAGAACGAGTTCCCTTTGAACTCGAGGCGAGCTATTAGGAGTGATAATGGTTCTGAATTCAAGAATTCGGATTTTGAGAAGTTTTGTAACTCTTTGGGCTTAGAGCATCAGTTTTCTTTCCCCTACACACCGCCCCAAAATGGTGTTCTAGAGAGGAAGAATCGGACCCTTGTAGAGATGGCCAGGACGATGCTCGATGAGCATAGGACTCCTAGGTGATATTGGGCCGAAGCCATGAGCACTGCATGCTACATTTCCAACCGCATTTTTCTCCGAGCTTTCTTGAAAAAGACTTCTTATGAGTTGCGTTTTGGAAAACTGCCCAAGGTGAGTTATTTTCGAGTTTTTGGTTGCCATTGTTTTATACTCAAAAAGGGCAACTTGGACAAGTTTGAGTCTCGTTCTTCTGACGGTGTGTTTTTGGGTTATGGCACTCACACTCGAGCTTATCATGTACTTAACCTTGACACTAACCGAGTCATGGAGACATCTGATGTCACCTTCGACGAGACCATGGTTTGTCCTTCTTCTCGTTTTGAGCGTGCAGGTGATCATGAGGTTGGCGAGCCTCTTTTCGATGATGAAGAAGAAGGTGCTGAAGAGATAGATGACCCAGCACCTCCTCCACCTGCTGTGCCGCAAAGAGCGGCCTCTACGACAACTCACGGCCCCGACACATCTTCTTCCTGGGGCCGTGGGATCCGCCACCTCGAGCGGTACCCTTTGTACCCGAGGAGGCACCAGCTGCTGTTGAGGGGGAGGCCACTTCGGCAAGAGAGGCGCCACGACACATTCAGTGCCAGCACCCACCTCAGCAGATGATCGGCAGCATCGACGAACGCGTCATCCGGTCGAGGCAAATCTCTCACTTTGCTCATTCTACATTTGTTGCTGATTTTGAACCCTGGGATGTTGGACACGCTTTGACGGATCCGGAATGGGTCAATGCCATGCATGAGGAGCTTGAGAACTTTGAGAGAAATCGGGTTTGGGTTCTAGTGTCTCCACCTTCTGAGTGTCACCCAATTGGGACAAAATGGGTTTTCAAAAACAAACAGGGAGAAGATGGCCATGTTGTGAGAAAACAAGGCCAGACTCGTAGCCCAGGGATATAGTGAGAAGGAGGGGATAGACTATGAGGAGACTTTTGCTCCTGTAGCTCGTTTGGAGGCGATTAGGATACTCTTGGCTTTTGCTGCATCCAAAGGTTTCAAACTTTTTCAAATGGATGTCAAGAGTGCCTTCTTAAACGACTACATAAAAGAGGAGGTGTATGTTAGACAACCCCCGGTTTTGAAAATCCCAAGTTTCCAAACCATGTTTTTAAACTCCACAAAGCTTTATATGGTTTGAAACAAGCCCCTAGAGCCTGGTATGATAGGTTAAAAACCTTTTTGCTTGCTAAGGGTTTTAAAATGGGATGTGTGGATAAAACGCTCTTTCTCCTCAAGCAAGGCAAAGACACTCTCTTGGTCCAGATTTACGTGGATGATATCATTTTCGATGGTTCTTCTCATGCTTTGGTTGCCAAGTTTGCAGACACTATGAGCAGGGAGTTTGAGATGAGCATGATGGGCGAGTTGACATTTTTCCTCGGGTTGGAAATCAAGCAATCCCGAGAAGGGACGTTCGTGCACCAGGGCAAGTATACCAAGGACTTGCTGAAGAGGTTCGATATGGGTGAGGCCAAGCCTCTTCCAACACCCATGTCGACCATGACGGCCCTGGATGCGGACAAGGATGGAGATGCTGTGGACCAGAAGGAGTACCGAAGCATGATCGGGTCGCTTCTCTACCTGACGGTGACACGCCCGGACATCCAGTTTGCGGTGTGTCTGTGTGCGCGCTTTCAGGCGTCGCCGCACACTTCTCACCATCAGGCGGTGAAGCGCATTTTCAGGTACCTTCGTTTCACACCTGAGTTCAGGATTTGGTATTCAGCTTCCTCCACCCTCTCCCTTTGCGGTTATTCCGATGCCGATTTTGCTGGTTGTCGCATTGAGCGCAAGTCCACTTCTGGGACTTGCCAGTTTATTGGTTCTTCTCTTGTATCGTGGTCTTCTCGCAAGCAGTCTAGTGTCGCCCAGTCTACCACAGAGGCTGAGTATGTTGCTGCGGCTAGCTGCTGTTCCCAGTTGCTTTGGATGATGGCCACTTTGCGTGATTTTGGTCTGAGCTTTTCTCGTGTTCCTTGGCTTTGTGACAGCACGAGTGCTATTAGCATTGCTAAGAACCCCGTGCTTCACTCGAAGACCAAACACATTGATGTGCACTTTCATTTTTTGCGAGACCACCAGGAGAAGGGTGATATCGACCTTCGTCATGTCGATACTCATCATCAACTGGTTGATATTTTCACCAAGCCTTTGGACCAATCGGTTGAGGAGTGAGCTTGGTGTGTGTTTCCCTTTTTAGATGGGGGAAACATTTTGGATTTGTAAACTAACTTTTATTTTGTTCTCATTTTCTTCAATTATCTTTTCGAGTTTCTTCTTGCATCTTCTTGCATACGCTTTTACATTCTGAGCTTCATGGATATAATCATTAGAATGTAATTATGCTCTGTGTAGTGTATGCTCCGATGCTTTATGTTGATACATGTAGCTTATGCTCCTTCTGATCACTGATACATGCTATGAGCTGAGCTATTTTGGAATGATGAACTTGTTAATGAACTTAAAACCTGAAAATGTTCACCATCGAGATGTGCAACTAGCCAGTGTAGAATATGTTGAAATTGCACTTGTGCTTTTCATATATGCTAGGTTGCTATGTCTCTAGTTCTGAGTCTATCACTTGCTTGGTCTGTTCATATACTGTCTTTAAGTTGAACCAAGTTAAGTAAATCAGAAAGATCGAGATGGGATTGCTTGTCAACACATCATAGTTTTGAGACTGTTTCTCATTGCACTTTGAGTTAAACTTGAGTTGTGTAGTGTATGACCGAAACTGTTGCTTTAAGCTTCTGATTGCTTCTGCATAGGCTTCGCACAGTTGCAAAGTTAAGCAAGACAAGCTTTCAACCTCTCGCACTCACATGCTGAAATTTAAACTTGTGTAATTTAACCGCTGCAAACTCCGATTAAAATTTGAAATCACAAGTATTTCCTTCAATTGGTATCAGCATGATGGTTGAACTTTCCTAGGGGTAGTTCACCTTGTATACATGTTTAGCACTTGTTTGACTTCCTGTCTATACTTGTCTAGTGCTATTTTGATGGTGAATACCTTTTGGTTTAAAACTGCTCACTTTGCTCATATGTTCATATTTCATATTTGGTGATCAGTTTGAGCCTTTGCTAGCTTATATGCTTTCCAGTGAGTCATTGGAGCTATACTGTTTAGAGCATCTTTGCATTCTCTTGACTATATTCCTGAAGCTGCTAACTTGCATTTTGACACATATGCATTTTGAAAGGGGGAGAACTTCTCTTGTTGGTAGGAGAACTTCTCTGGTTGGCACTTTTGTTGGTGCATTTTCTGAGGGGGAGAAAATTGCTTTTGGTTCCTCTTACTTGATGGTGCATTTTCAACTAAGGGGGAGAATTTGGACAAATCATGCCTCCCCTGTTGGAGAAGAATCCGTTGTGTGCACCATGCAAGGGGGAGCTTGGTTTGCTTCTTGTTTGCCATAGGGCTTTGGTATCGAGCTTTCTTGCTAGTTGTGTTGAGCCTCTGTGCCTCTATCTTGAGGGACTAGCATTTTGCTTCAATTTTTCAACTTGGTGTTTGCTAGCGGTGTTGAGCCTGTTCTACCTTTTCTTGAGGGCCACCTTTGCTTTGCTTGGTTGCGTCGAGCCGTTGCCCATGTCTTTGGGAACCAAGTTGTTTCGCTTCTTCCACTTGACCTTCTTCGGTTTTGCTACGCTTTTGGGTCATTTGGTCGAGTTTTACTCCTCTCCCTTCTTCCTTCCTTCCTTCTGTTATGATTTGTGTTGGTAGTTGACAATGCACTCATCAAGGGGGAGATTGCGGATACATGGGTGTATGCCAAGTCTCTGAGTGATGAGTGATTGTCAACTGGGATAATGCGCATGTTCTCTGGCTTGTGTTGTGCAGGTGTCGAGCACGGAGACAGTGATCAGAAGCAAGGTGAAGGTCAAGTAGAGACGTGTCGTGCCGATGGACCGAGAGTGGCGAAGGGCGGACGTGAGGCTTGGACTGAGGGACCGGTGGCCCGAGGATCAGCTGTGGTGGCTGGCAGCCTGGGACAGCGACGAGCGGAGACTTGCGGGCACGGTGTTGCTTGGGTCGAGGACCTGGGGACACGTGTCGGTGGACGGGGTGCACAGGTGGTGCATCCCCTCTACAGCTTCGGTTTGGTGGTAGAGCCAGAGAAAAACCATCGGGTGGACGGTTTCCAGGTTTGGGCCTCAAAACCTGGGCGTGGACGGTTTCCGAGTTTGGCTACAAAACTCGGGCTGAGGACGGTTTCCAGGTTTGGGACTCGAAACCTGGGTGCTGCGGGTTTGCTGAGTTTGGGCCACAAAACTCAGGCGTTGTTGGGCTGGTTTCCCGGTTTGGGCCTCAAAACCGGGGGTTGGCTGTGAAGGCTGGTTTCCCAGTTTGGGCCATAAAACCGGGGGTGCGACGTCCAAGAAAAGGACGTGGAGCGATGGCGGCACGTGGCGGCAATCGGGAGGTTGCGTCGAGGCAATGCTACGAGTTGTGCGAGCGTGGCCGTCGGATCCACCTACCATCGAGTTGGTCCAGAATAACCTTAGGGTTTAGCTGGTTCGCTCTGTAAGTAGTTAGGGGTAGAGTGGGAATTAGGAATAGTTAGAATTAGGATAAGCAGGGGGAGACACCCACCTCCCCATTCCATCTCAGTCATTTGCTCTTTGCACTTATGGTTTCCTGCTCTCCCAATCCCCTGCTGTAGCTAGCTGAGATCCGCAGAGAACCATACCTCTGTGTACTGGAGATTTTGAGGAAGTGAGGTCGTATCCTCACGGTTGTAGCGTGTGGTAGCCACACGGTTGCAGATCGATGACTTGATTCACGTTTTGTTCGTGTGCTTCGCGTTCTTCGTTTCTCCGCGATTTTCCCGTCACTCGATCTCCCTCTCTAGTGCGTCTTTGCGAAATCCGTTTGAATCAACTTGTTCGTATTTGAAAGGAGATCATTTCCACCGAAGGAATTTACCTAACTCCTTACGAACAAGTAGATCGGGTTGATTTCGTTTTCGTGGTGTTTTTTTGTTCAATCCTCCTCCCCTTTTGATTTCCCGTTGTTTAAGTTGATTTGAGCGGATGATTTCTTGGGGATAGTCTCCAAACTACCTCGTGATCATCTTCTCCAAGTTTGGGAACGTGGGATTGAGTTTTGATTCGGATTTGAGAGGATTGGTGAGAGGGGCGATCAAAATCGCCCTCTCTCTTCATCCGTGGACAGTCCGCCGTTGGACCCGCGGACAGTCCGGGGATCGGGCTCCAGCCGAGTCCTTGGCTGCGCAGCTCGTACGGACTAGTTCTTTTTGAACCACGGACAGTCCGCCGTTGGAACTCGCGGACAGTCCGGGAGTTGACCAGGGAACTTCAGCAGACTTGCGGTTTTGAGGATATTGCCGGCGGACAGTCCGGGCTTTCCTCGCGGACAGTCCGCATTACCTCCAGACAGTCCGGGACCTGCAGTCCGGACAGTCCGGGACCTTGCTGAAGCTTCCGGTTTAGTGCGTTTGCTCTCCCGACTTGCTCGCTTGGTTTTCAGACTTCCCGTTTGATCCTAGAGTTGACCAAGGAACCTCTCTAGGTATCTTTGCTACTTGTTAGCATAGGTATTTAGGGATTTCTCGACGTAGCCGTCTATCTATGTTCGGGACTTGGTTTTCGAGGGTCGAACTTGTCTCGGTGCTTTTGGCGTTTGGTTTGCTATCTCTGTGTGGTGCCTCGCTGTGATCCTAGGGATCATCCACCCTCTTCCAAGGGTCATGGGCATCACGGTTTCGGTTGTAGCTTTCGGGGGTTGATTTTGGGACATTTGGCCAAAGTTTCGAGAGAAATTTTTGAGCTCCCATTCACCCCCCCCCCTCTGGTCGCCTTGCTAGTGCTTTCTCGGTCCTTCACTCCTGTACCTAACAACAACGAGGCCGAACATACAGTCCTCTGTGTGTTTGTGCGCCCGCTTTCAGGCATCCCCTCGGACTTTCCACAAGCAAGCGATCAAGCACATCATGAGGTACCTCCGATACACTCCTAAGTTAGGACTTTGGTAATCTTCTTCTTTGACTCTTTCGCTTTGTGGTTACTCCAATTCGGATTTTGTCGGTTGTAGGCTTGAGCGCAAGTATACTTCTGGGACTTGTCAGTTTCTTGGCTCTTCACTAGTTTCGTGGTCTTCTCGCAAACAGTCGAACGTAGCCCAGTCTGCTACGAAAGCCGAGTATGTTGCCGCTGCTTCTTGTGCTTCGCAGCTTTTATGGATGATTGCTACATTGCGTGATTATGGTCTAGATTTTAGTCGGGTTCCTTTGCTTTGCGACAGCACTTCTGCCATTTGTGTTGCAAAGAACCCCGTTCTTCACTCCAAGACCAAGCACATCGATGTTCGCTTTAGCTTTCTTCGTGATCACTACAAGAAAGGCGACATTGATCTTAGGCATGTAAACACCCATAACCAAGTTGCGGATATTTTCACCAAGCCTTTGGATCTCTCAACTTTTGCTAGGTTGAGAGGTGAGCTTGGTGTGTGTTTCCTCTTTTAGACGGGGGAAGCATTTTGTTTGATGTATTATAGACTGACTTTCTGATCCCTTTTTGTTTTGGGTCTTGATTTTGTTTAGTCTTGTTTTGCTTCGATACTGACTTCTGCATGCATTTCATCATGTATACATCTTGCATTTTCGAGCTTCATATCTATATTCCTTAGAATGAACTTATGCTCTGATTAGTGTATGCTTCGATGATATATGATGATGCTTGTAGCTTAGGCTCTCTTTGATCACTAATACATGTTGTGAGCTAAGCTATTTTTCAGAATGACGAACATGTTTAATGAACTTAAAACTTGATACATGTTCACCATTGAGATTAGCAACTAGCATGTGTAGATTGTGTTGAGGTTACTTATGCTATACATATATGCTAGGTTGCTATGTCTCTAGTTCTAAGTCTTTCACTTGCTTCGACTGTTCATATTCTGCTTAAAATGAACCAAGTTTTAGTGAATTGAAAAGATCAAGATGAGATTGCTTGGTCAGCACATCACGGTATCGAGACTGTTTCTCATTGCACATTGAGTTAAACTTGAGCCGTGTAGTGTAAGACCGAAACCGATGCTTTAAGATTCTGATTGCATATGCATAGGCTTAGCTCGGTTGAAAAGTTAGGCAATGACAGGCCTTCAACCTCTCACAATCACATGCTGAACTTAAACTTGTGTTAATGACCGCTGCAAATTCTCCGATAAAATCTGAAAACACAAGTCTATGTTTCATTCTATAGAATGATGATTGAACTTTGCTAGGGGTAGTTCACCTTGTATACATGTTTAGCACTTGTTTGACTTCCTGTCTATACATGTTCAGTGCTATTTTGATGGTGAAACCTCTTTCTGAACAGCTTAAAACTACTCACCTAGCTGATGCTTTCATATTTTGTATTTGGTGACCAGTTTGAGCCTTTGCTACCACTTTTGCTTGTTGCTTAGAACTCGGATCAGTACTTTTTAGAGCATTCATTCACTCTATCGATTATATACCTGAAGCTGCTAACATGCAGTTTTGACTCATATGCATTTGCTTGACTCCGATAGGCACAACTTAGCTCCTTTTTTCTCTTGATTGAACTCGTTTCCTTCTCTTTTGTTTGCAAATTGCCCCCAAGGCGGAGAATTTTTCCAAGGGGGAGTGTGTCTTGATGTGGTGACAATTTGCAATTTATGCTTCACTTGTTGAGGGGGAGTTCTTTGAGTGAGGGGTGCTTTTCTGTCTTGCTCCGAGTCGGTGTTCTTTTGGTATCAATCCTTCAGCTGGTTGTGTCGAGCCTCTGTGCCTCTATCTTGAGGGACTAGCTGTTTTTACCATTTTTTGTGCTTCTTGATTGGTATCGAGCTTACTACTAGTTGTGTTGAGCCTCTGTGCCTCTATCTTGAGGGACTAGCAGTGGTTGCCTTTTATGCAGTCTTCATTTGGTATCAAGCTTTTAGCTAGTGGTGTTGAGCTTTTTCTGCCTCTTCTTGAGGACTAGCTTGATCTTGACTTGGTTGCGTCGAGCCGTTGCCCATGTCTTTGGGAACCAAGTTTTTCGCTCAGTTTTGATCGAGTGTTGCTCTTTGATGAGTTGTTGCTCCGATCCTTTGCGTGGTTGTATCGAACCGTTGCCCATGTCTTTGGGGACCAAGTCTTGCTTATCTCGATTTGTTCTTCTTCGGCCTTTCTTTTGGCTCTTGGACATCTCGGATGAGCTTTCTCCTTCTATCTACTTCTGTTTCTTTTTATTTTGATTAAAGTTACAATGAGTTGACGATGCACTCATCAAGGGGGAGATTGCAAACACAAGGTTGATATGTGCCCTTGTGGTTCCCTGCCTGAGTGATGAGTGATCAGTCAACGAGCAACATGTCTCTTGGCTGTGTTGATGTGCAGGTGTGGAGCTCGGAGACAATGGTCGATTGTGAGGTGAAGGTCAAGTAGAGATGTGCTGTGTCGACGGACCGGGAGCGGTGAAGGGCGGACGTGAGGCTTGGACTGACGGACTGGGAGACCTGAGGAGCAGCTGTGGTAGCTGGCACGTGGCATCGACAAGCAAGAGCACATGGGGATGTGCGGTGCATCGGTCGAGTCGGGAGGAAGGTGATGGCGTCGTTGAAGGACCGAGAATGCTAAAGCAAGGCGACCAGAGGGGGGGGTGAATGGGAGCCTAAAAAATTTCTCTCGAAACTTTGGCCTTTGTCCCAAAAATCAATCCCCGAAAGCTTTTAGCGAAACCGTGATGCCCACGACCCTTGAAAGAGGGTGGATGATCCCTAGGGTCACAGCGAGGCACCACAAAGCAAGAGCGAACCAAACACCAAAAGCACCGTCTCAAGTTCGACCCCAAAACTGACTCTCGAACGTAGATAGAGAGCTACGTCGAGAAATCTCCAAATACCTATGCTAACAAGTAGCAAAGATACCTAGAGAGGTTACTTGGTCAACTCAAGGGCCAAACGAGAAGTCCAGAAACCAAGCGGAGAAGCCGGGAGAGCAAACGCACTAAAACTCAACACTCAGACAAATCCCAGACTGTCCGCGGATACGATCCCGGACTGTCCGGCTCAACTGCGGACTGTCCACGAGGGGATGGCGGACTGTGACGGAACCTCCTGAATTATTAGGGCCCACGTGTACCTGTCCTTGTCCTACAGACCTCAGACAGTCATACACTGTGCCCCATAACCCAAAAGACCCACCACGTGTCATCGGGTAACCCGACTCATCCACGTTTTCTTACACTCCCAGGATCATTGCAAGAGTCATGGCAGTATTACAACATTTCACAAATAATATACATCAGAGATAAAAGTGCAGAAGTATTACACCATAAGTTTTACAAACCAGTTGTTCAAACTCGCGTCGTTATTACAAACCATAGTTTCAAACTTTACCCTAGGTAGTGGAAGCAACATTAATAAAACTGTATATCACACAAACAACCCCGCCTAAGGGTTGCATTACTCCTGCCCGGACACGTCCTCCTCAATGACGGTCACGCAACAAGCCTCCAAGCAAGTCTGCTCGTGAACGTCACCTGCAACAGGGGTTAACAAACCCTGAGTACAAAGGTACTCAACAAGGCTTACCCGACAAGAAAAGAGAAGAACAGGTATGCTGGTTTGGGTAGGCTCAACAGTACTTTTCATTAGCATAAAAGCTTACTAAAGTAATCCTAGATTCAAATTTTACTTAATCATTTGTGCATATGGTAAGAATTGTAAAAGAACATTAGTGAAAGATCATTTCATTCTTTCTTAAACCAGTCCCATTTTCATTCTACGGTGCAGGTCCGTAGATTGAGTCTCCATAACCGAGGAGCATGATGATTCGAACCGATTCAACCAGATCTGGGAGCTTTCCACGATCATACGATATATGTAGACCCGTGATCACACATATACCAACCCCAACCTCGGATCCTCCCAACAAGACCAGGTCCGCGCCACCCGAGAGTACTTGTACACCTCCAATCCGGAACTTTAACCCACGAGGGTAGCTAGTACTCCCGCCATCTCTCCACTCCCAGTGCGCGATTAGCCGTTCTCATTTAAGAACCATCAAGGCAGAGCTTACCGTAGCATATGATCGGTACTTCACAGTTTCTCAATCTAGCAGGCCAACAACGGTTAACCCTTAACTGACACATCCAGGTCACTCTACACCAACCCAAGGTTCGATGCATGTGCCCGTTTGGTCTTAACCATACTTCTTTCTTTTGATCATTCCAAAACGATAAGTATCAAAATATTTATCGGAAGCGTGAGAAAGCAAGGCTGACAATTTCTATCATTTGTGTAAAGCAGGTATCAAGGAATGATATATCAATAACAAGGTTGATCATGCATCAACAAGTTTAAAGCATTTATTTGATAAACATCTAATGCATCAGGTTATCGAAAGTAAGTGTATTTGCAAAACCAAGGAAATGGTTAAATGAACCGGGACTTGCCTTCGTTGACCGAAAGAGTCTGGAACTCCTGATAATCCGGATCAACAGGGCACTCTGAACTCGCGGGACCAACCTCGTCCGGACAATCGATCACTTCAGAAGCTACACGATAATGGAGTGCATGCTTGATGAGATGCTCGTGACATGATCATGGTACAGATGGAAATTTTCTAAGCTATAAACATTTATCTTGCAACAACTTTCCATTACGGTACGGTTGCAGACCAACAAACCAACTTGTACAAACATACATGATTAAATGAGTGAAGCTTGTCTGCATCAAACAGCAAATCAAGATAATTCACTCAGCTTAACTTTCAAATCTACCATAAAGAGACTTTGGTTTTCATGTTAAACAACATTACTTATTCACAAAGAAAGTAATTTAATTAGCATAAAATTAAGTTGTGAAGCAAACTATGGTTAAACTAGTTCAAATTTTGTACACAGATTGGGTATGACCCAAACAGTGCACAAAATAAATTTTAGCATTTTTGGAGTTAAACTCAATTTTATAAAAATCATTGAACAATGATTTAAGGATTACAAGGTACAATTTTTACTGCAAAACAGTATACTAAAACATGTATATATTATATTTTTCATAAAAACTACACATTTCAGAGATTATGCACAAATTTTTTCATGATTTTTGGATCAACAGATTAATTCATACAAAAATAACAAAATTAGCATTAGTATGCACATAACAGAAAATAGATTAAAGCTTTTAAATAAACAAAAACCCCGATGGGCCGAAACTGGCCTGCTTGGCCCAACCTGCGCGCAAGCCGGCCCAACTCGAGCCGGCCCAACTCGGGCCTGCCCGCGCTCGCACAGCCAACTTTGCAGAAAAGCCCTTCGGCTTTAACCAAACTACAACCAAGTCCTCGACACTGTTGAGCACTATTCAACTGAGTCATGGACTTTGCATCTAGGCCCTCGGGTTTTGTCGAATTCCAGTCGACAGGTCCCTGACTCCATGGCTGCCGGCGGCGAGCTCGGCTCGCGCACGCCGGAGCAACGTGACCTCCTCCGGCCAAACCAACCGGCTCAGCGCCTTCCCCTTAACCTCACGATTCTGCTGCTCCCTCAAACTCCCTCAACCTCTCTCTCCAAACTGATGACAACATAGGCGGACGCGGCGGCACGGCGGCGGCACGCCGGCCAACTGAGAGCCCTACCGACACCGCGGACGTGCGCATCAGCACCAGGGGCTCACCACGACTCTAGCGGGCTAGGTCTCCGAAGCTGACGTGGCTCCGAACGGGGAGGACGACGACGACGACGGGTTCCAGCGGTGCCGCTCAACGGCGACGACCTGTTCTGGCTGGGATAGAGGGAGATAAGGTCAAAGACCTAGTGTTAGAGCATCAGGAAGAGACGAGAAAGCGACAATGAAGCTCAGGTGAGGATGAACGGACTCCGAGCTTGCTGACCACGGTGGCGGCGTCGATGGAGGTGTCCGGGATCGGAGACGAAGAAGACGGCCACGCCGGGCGGTTGCGGGGGCGAGCGAGGCTACTACCTAGCTCAACAGCTCCGCAACGACGAGGCGAACACGGTGACGTGGTTAAACGGGGCGGACGAGCTCTCACGCGGCCGGCGTAGCTGAGCGGAGGGACGGCGGCGGCGGCGGGCGAGAGGGGAAGAAAGGTGAAGCACGACTCGACTGAAGGACGATAACGATGAAGAAGGGGACGACGGTGTGCAGCACGCGCTCGCGAAGCTAGCAGGCAGCTCGCTGGCGCGGCGCATGCGTCCCAGCACGATTGCGGCGCGTGCGATGCAGCTCGCTGGCGCGCTCCAGACGGTTCCCTTCGCCGGCACTGTTCCTTGCTCCTCTCCCCCTTTCTGAAATTTGAAATTACTTTTGAAATTTGAACTATACTTCAAGTTTTCTCAAAAGATGAAATGTAGAGCTTGAAAAGTTGTACATCTTTGCTTCAACACTCTCTGGCTGAATTCAAAAGGAAATAGGTCAATTTAATCAAAACATTTCAAATCCATTTCAAATTGGAAATTTGAAAAGGGGACAGAACTAGGGTTTTGCAGTAAAAGCAAAATTACTTTTGATTTTGCATTGACACTTAAAAAATGGTCAATGTATAAAATGTTCATTTTGAAATTCTCTACAACTTTGATGTAGATCTCAAACTCAGATTTCAAATAGTTGTTGAAATGCAAGTTTAAAGTCAAAAGGGAACCATTTCCAGGGTTTGACTAAATTCATAATTACTTGAAATTTTGTACAGAAACTTTGAAAACTTTAAATACCAAAGTTGTACCTCTCCTCAAGATCTACCAAAAAGCTTTTAGGGTCAACCCCCGATTATGCATAGATTTTGAGTTAACTAGAAAGGGCTAATTAACTTATATAGGAATTTAATGATTTTCCCACTTTTAAGCTAAATAAATTTTGTAACCTTTCGAATGGTTGAACTTGGATTCATGCCTTTACATGACTCTAGCCAATTGGGAATGAACACAAGTTACTTCATAATGACTTTCTAAATTAGGTTTTTGAGCTGCATCACAAGCATAAACAAAGTTGCTCACACATTAGGAATTAAACTCATTTTAGTGAATGCATCTCAAGGTGAGCTAGCACATGATGCTATGAAATGCTTATGATGACATGACAACATTTTATTCATGTAAACACCTGAGGTGTTACATCCTTTCCACCTAAAAGAAATCTCGACCCGAGATTTAACCACAAACCAAACCAACTACTAACGTTGTGGGATACGGGGATAAAGATTACAGACTTCTTACAAAACTAGAAACATGTACTACTTGTCAACTTCTTTCATTGTCCTGACTGTATGGTTGCATAGAACTCAGGAAATTGCTCCATCAGAAATTCTTCGGTTTCCCAAGTCGCTTCTTCCTCAGAATGATGACTCCATTGAACTTTATAGAACCTGATAGTGTGTCGTCGAGTCACTCTATCTCGCTGATCGAGAATTCTGATGGGATACTCTGAGTAGGTCATATCAGGCTGAAGCTGTACCCCTTCGACATCAATTACTTGGTCAGGAACTCGCAGACACTTCTTCAACTGAGAGATGTGAAATACATTATGAGCTTCTGACAGATGAGCCGGTAGTTGAATGCGATATGCCACTTTGCCACACTTGGCTAGGACTTGAAAAGGTCCGATGTAACGGGGAGCAAGCTTGCCCTTGACCCCGAAACGATAAACTCCCTTGGTGGGTGACACCTTCAGATACACAAAATCTCCTTTAGCAAACGTTAAAGGCCTACGCCTTTTATCTGCATAGCTTTTCTGTCGGGATTGTGCTATCCTCAGATTACTTTGTATGAGTTTGACTTTCTGTTCGGTCTATTGAACTAGATCGACACCAAAGAACCATCTTTCCCCAGGTTTGGACCAATGTAACGGAGTCCGGCACCTTCTGCCATATAAAGCTTCAAATGGTGCCATACAGATACTCTCTTGATAGCTATTGTCGTATGAGAACTCTGCTAATGGTAAGCACTCATCCAACTTAAATGGGAAGTTAATAGCACATGCCCTGAGCATATCTTCTAATATCTAATTTACTCTCTCAGTCTGACCCCCTGTCTGTGGATGGTAGGCTGTACTATACAAGAGTTTAGTGCCCAGAGACTCATGTAAACTCTCCCAAAATTTTGAAACAAACTGAGTACCCCTATCTGAGACAATAGTTTTCGGAGCTCCATGCAAACTCATAATCCTTTGAAAATATATCTTGGCATATGTTGGTGCCGTGTAGGCGGTCTTGACTGGTATAAAGTGTGAAACCTTGGTCAGTCGATCTACTATGACCCAAATAGAGTCGTAGCCCTTGGATGTTCTTGGTAAACCCACAATAAAGTCCATACTGATGTCCTCCCATTTCCAAGCAGGAATTGGCAATGGCTGCAGTTCACCAGCTGACTTAAGATGAATGGCTTTGACTTTCTGACAAGTATCACACTTGGCTACATACTTTGCAATCTCGATCTTCATCTTAGTCCACCAGAATCTTTGCCTAAGATCCTGGTACATTTTTGTACTCCCCGGATGAATCGTAAACGGGGTAAGATGAGCTTCATCAAGAATTTGTTTTCTCAGCTCAGGATTCTTCGGAACAACCAGTCTGTCTTTGAACCATACCACTCATGCTCCATCGACTCGGAAGCAAGAAGCTCTGTCTGCCTTGGCTTTCTCTTTGAGGTGAACAATACCCTTATTTTCTTTCTGAGCAGCTACAATCTGGTCTTTGATAGATGACTGAACCGATATATTAGACATACTGCCCTGAGTGATCATCTGAATACCCAGTTTTTCTAACTCGGAACAGAGAGCAAGATCTACTGGTCTAACCGTGGTACAGTTGCAACGAACCTTCCGACTAAGAGCATCGGCTACCACATTTGCCTTTCCGGGATGGTAATGTACTTCAAGATCATAATATTTGATTAACTCTAACCATCTCCATTGTCGCATATTCAACTCTGACTGGGTGAAAATATATTTCAGACTCTTATGGTCGGTGTATATGTGACATGTATTGCCCAAGAGATAATGACGCCAAATCTTTAGGGCATGGACAACTGCTGCTAACTCTAAATCATGAGTTGGATAGTGTTCTTCATGACGCTTCAACTGCCTGGATGCATAAGCTATTACTCTGCCCTCTTGCATCAAAACACAACCAATCCCGATACTGAAAGCATCACAATACACATCGAACGGCTTCTCAATATTGGGTTGGGCTAAGACTGGAGCTGTAGTCAAAAATTTCTTTAATTTCTGAAAAGCTTCTTCACATTTATCTGACCAGCCAAACTTGACTTCATTCTTTAACAACTCAGTGATGGGTTTGGCAATTTTGGAGAAGTCTGGAATTAATCTGCGGTAATAACCTGCCATACCCAGAAAACTGCGAACTTGATGAACAGTTCTGGGGGACTCCCATTCAAGGATTTCTTGTACCTTGTCTGGATTCACAGCTACACCTTCGGATGATAACACATGACCCAGAAATGGAACTCTGTCTAGCCAGAACTCACATTTACTGAACTTTGCATATAACTGATGGTCTCTCAGACGGCCCAACACTACTCTGAGGTGTTCAGCATGCTCTTGTGGATTCTTGGAATATATCAAAATATCATCAATGAATACCACTACAAACTTGTCTAGTTCAGGCATGAACACGGAGTTCATCAGGTACATGAAGTGAGCTGGAGCATTAGTCAACCCAAAGGACATGACTAAATACTCATACAGGCCATATCTGTTGGTGAAAGCAGTTTTAGCAATATCTTCAGGCCTTATTTTTATTTGGTGATACCCAGATCTCAAATCTATCTTGGAAAATACATTGGCACCCGTGAGTTGATCAAACAGAAGATAAATCCGCGGTAATGGGTATTTATTCTTCACCGTTACTTCATTAAGCGGATGATAGTCCACACATAGCCTTAAGGTTTGATCTTTCTTTTTGACAAACAAAGCAGGACAGCCCCATGGTGATGAACTAGGTCTGATATAACCCTTATCAAGTAATTCTTCCAACTGAACTTTCAATTCTGCCAGTTCTTTAGGTGGCATTCTATAGGCTCGATGAGATATTGGTGTTGTTCCTGGCTTTAGCTCTATGCTGAACTCCACATCACGGTCTGGTGGTAACCCCGGCAAATCTTCAGGAAACACATCTGGGAACTCACAGACTACTGGAATATCCTGAACATCTTTAACTGTTGTTGCACAGACGCTGCCGCACATCTGGTCAACGGTTTTCTTTGGAATAGGAAGTTGGATAAAGAGTTCAGAAGTACTATTGGGTATGATCAACCTGACTGTTCTATGCAAGGCATCTAATATTGCCTTATGCTGGTACATCCAGTTCATCCCTAGGATCACATCTATATCCTGATCCTTGATTACTATCATATTAGTGGGATAAGTATGCCCGGCAAATTCTACGGGCACCTGATGCGCCACTTCCTTTGTGTATAAACGACCTCTAGGTGTGTGTATAAGGAAATTTTCTTGTGTTTCCCCAGTTGATATATGATGTTTTTCAACAAAACTCTTACTGATAAAGGTATGCGATGCACCAGAATCAAATAGTAATACGGTAGGATGGCGAGCGACTGAAAACATACCCATCATGACGGGTTCCCCTTCAGGAATATCTGCCGCTTGCGCATAGTACACCCGGCCAGTCTTCTAGATGGCCTTATTCTTCTGATTGTTATGGCGGCCTTGATTCTGCTGTGGCTGTTGCTGTGGCCGCTGCTGGGAATTCTGACCACTTTGTCCTGGTGGAGTATTTGGGATACTTTTCCTGGGATACGGGCAATTACGGGAGAAATGGCCCGGTTTCCCACAATTATAACATGGGTAGTTGTGGTTCTGGGGAGTCTGGGTTCGAATGCCAGGGGCATTCGGTTGTCGTGGATAGTTAGGGTTCACAACAGTTCTAGCAGATGACTGCTGTGAGCTGGCTTGTTGTTGCTGGGGTGGACGATACGGTGGACGGTTATGTTGGACTGGGTGGTAAATAATACGCTGGCGCCTCTTATTGCCACCAAACGATCCGGTTGAACCCCGACCCTTCCTCTTCTTCGCTTCAAGATGCTTGAAATGCTTTTCTTCTACAGATATAGCTTTGTTCACCGCATCACTGAAGGAGATATTCTCGTCACACATTGCTAGCTGCTTCTGCATCTTCGTATTCAACCCCCTCATGAAACAACTGCGCTTCTTGTCATCGGTGTTCACATGATCCAGAGCATACTGAGATAGATGATTAAACTTGCCAATATACTGCTGTACTGGCTGATCCCCCTGCCTGAGGGCTAAGAACACTTCGGCCTTCATCCGCATTACCCCTGCTGGAATGTAGTGAGCTTTGAAAGCTCTCGAGAACTCATCCCAGGTAATGCGGTGTCCTGGAGCTTGGGCAGCTTCAAAGTTTGCCCACCAAGTCCCTGCAGCTCCCCTCAACCGCTGGGCTACGAAGGATGGCTTCTTGGTTTCAGTGCAGTGAATTAGCCCAAACTTCTGATTTATAGTACGGAGCCAATCTGCAGCTTCTAAAGGCTCATCCGCCTTTATAAATACTGGCGGCCTGGTTTCTGTGAAATCCTGATAAGTACTCTCCTGGATCTGTTGATTATGTCGACCATGCTGCCCATGTGGTGCATTCTGAACTAGACCCCGTATCAGATGTGCATTTTCGGTTGTGGCCTGCATGAGTGCAGCAATGGCTTCTGCCAGTGTTGGTGGAACTGGGGGTGTGTGGGGGACATCCTCCCCATCATGGGACGAACCAGCCCCATCAGCAACACGGGTACGAGGCATCTGCTCATAAACAAACCAAACTTTATTGATTTCTGGTTATGATACAAAAACAGTAACTGCATACACACTTATGTTACATTATTCATGCATAACAGGACTGATACATGATTCAACTAACCTAGGATCATGTTAAGCTAGACTATTACACAGCCCCTACCCTCTAAGGTTCAAGATCCACGCCTGACACTCTGATGGGAGCCGACTCACTCGTCACCCTCACTCTCACTGTCGCTGTCATCAGCAGACTCAACTATATCAGGATCCTCCTCACTCTGCTCCTCTACCTTTTCCTCATCAGTGAGCGTACCCATCTCATCTTCCGCTGCATTTGGAGGTGGAGGTGGATGGAGTTGATCATACAGCACATGGACTTCCTCATGCAACTGGTCATTGAATGCTTCTATATCCGTTACATACGCCTCCAACTCATGCAGACGGGCTAAAGCGGTATCTTCTCGCTGCCAAGCGGTATTCCGTTCTCCAAGCATTTTAGTCATGAGTTTTTCTGCATTGACCACGCTTCTGTTGGCCCCCTCCAGCTTGATTTTCATGCCTCCAGCTTTGGCAAGTGCTAAACTCTTCTCCCGAGAGGTGGTGGCCAACTGAGATTTCAACTCACGGACCTCTGCCCGTAAGTCCTCATTGATCTCCTGACCCCTGCTCGACTCTTCCTCCTTGCGGGATGCGAGTTGGTGCATGGGTACACCATGAGGACCCGTACTCTTGCGAGCTGTCTCCTTACCGCGCGGCATCCTAGTGAGATAAGATTTTGAATTAGGCAGATAAAGGAAAATACTTTTTGGATAGCAAGAAAGGATTGGATTCTAACCCTTACCCAACTATACCACAAGTTGATTAAGCATGATGCATGAAACGTACTTACGCATAAAGCATATAAAATTTAATTTATACTCCATTACATAAGAGTAGAAATTTAACAACAGTTTCAAGTTAAGGCTTAACTTAACATGCTGTTCCACTTAACAATCCAAGATCTACTATTTTAAAGATAGAACATAGATCGAAGAGCATGAACAGGGTAAGTCAAAAGCATTTTGAATCAAACTAGATTTGCAATTAGTTTTGACTCAAATCATTTTGAAGTTTTGCAACAATACTCCAAGACTGCTGCAATGATCGCTCTGATACCAGTTGTGACAGAACCTCCTGAATTATTAGGGCCCATGTGTACCTGTCCTTGTCCTACAGACCTCAGACAGTCATACACTGTGCCCCATAACCCAAAAGACCCACCACGTTTCATCGGGTAACCCGACTCATCCATGTTTTCTTACACTCCCAGGATCATTGCAAGAGTCATGGCAGTATTACAACATTTCACAAATAATATACATCAGAGATAAAAGTGCAGAAGTATTACACCATAAGTTTTACAAACCAGTTGTTCAAACTCGCGTCGTTATTACAAACCATAGTTTCAAACTTTACCCTAGGTAGTGGAAGCAACATTAATAAAACTGTATATCACACAAACAACCCCGCCTAAGGGTTGCATTACTCCTCCCCGGACACGTCCTCCTCAATGACGGTCACGCAACAAGCCTCCAAGCAAGGCTGCTCGTGAACGTCACCTGCAACAGGGGTTAACAAACCCTGAGTACAAAGGTACTCAACAAGGCTTACCCGACAAGAAAAGAGAAGAACAGGTATGCTGGTTTGGGTAGGCTCAACAGTACTTTTCAATTGCATAAAAGCTTACTAAAGTAATCCTAGATTCAAATTTTACTTAATCATTTGTGCATATGGTAAGAATTGTAAAAGAACATTAGTGAAAGATCATTTCATTCTTTCTTAAACCAGTCCCATTTTCATTCTACAGTGTGGGTCAGTAGATTGCGTCTCCATAACCGAGGAGCACGACGATTCGAACCGATTCAACCAGGTCTGGGAGTTTTCCACGATCATACGATATATGTAGACCTGTGATCACACATATACCAACCCCAACCTCGGATCCTCCCAACAAGACCGGGTCCGCGCCACCCGAGAGTACTTGTACACCTCCAATCCGGGACTTTAACCCACGAGGGTAGCTAGTACTCCCGCCATCTCTCCACTCCCAGTGCGCGATTAGCCGTTCTCATTTAAGAACCACCAAGGCAGAGCTTACTGTAGCATATGATCGGTACTTCACAGTTTCTCAATCTAGCAGGCCAACAACGGTTAAGCCTTAACGGACACATCCGGGTCACTCTACACCAACCCAAGGTTCGATGCATGTGCCCATCTAGTCTTAACCATACTTCTTTCTTTTGATCATTCCAAAACGATAAGTATCAAAACATTTATCGGAAGCGTGAAAAAGCAAGGCTGAGCATTTCTATCATTTGTGTAAAGCAGGTACCAAGGAATGATATATCAATAAAAAGGTTGATCATGCATCAACAAGTTTAAAGCATTTATTTGATAAACATCTAATGCATCAGGTTATCGAAAGTAAGTGTATTTGCAAAACCAAGGAAATGGTTAAATAAACCGGGACTTGCCTTCGTTGACCGAAAGAGTCTAGAACTCCTGATAATCCGGATCAACAGGGTACTCCGAACTCTCGGGACCAACCTCGTCCGGGCAATCGATCACTTCGGAAGCTACACGATAATGGAGTGCATGCTTGATGAGATGCTCGTGAAATGATCATGGTAAAGATGGAAATTTTCTAAGCTATAAACATTTATCTTGCAACAACTTTCCATCACGGTACGGTTGCAGACCAACAAACCAACTTGTACAAACATACATGATTAAATGAGTGAAGCTTGTCTGCATCAAACATCAGTTCAAGATAATTCACTCAGCTTAACTTTCAAATCTACCATAAAGAGACTTTGGTTTTCATGTTAAACAACATTACTTATTCATAAAGAAAGTAATTTAATTAGCATGAAATTAAGTTGTGAAGCAAACTATGCTTAAACTAGTTCAAATTTTGTACACAGATTGGGTATGACCCAAACAGTGCACAAAATAAATTTTAGCATTTTTGGAGTTAAACTCGATTTTATAAAAATCATTGAACAATAATTTATGGATAACAAGGTACAATTTTTACTGCAAAACAGTATACTAAAACATGTACATATTATATTTTTCGTAAAAACTACACATTTCAGAGAGTTTGCACAAATTTTTCCATGATTTTTGGATCAACAGATTAATTCATACAGAAATAACAAAATCAGCATTAGTATGCACATAACAGAAAATAGATTAAAGCTTTTAAATAAACAAAAACCCCGATGGGCCGAAACTGGCCTGCTTGGCCCAACCTGCGCGCAAGCCGGCCCAACTCGGGCCTGCCCGCGCTCGCACAGCCAACATTGCAGAAAAGCCCTTCGGCTTTAACCAAACTACAACCAAGTCCTCGACACTGTTGAGCACTATTCAACTGAGTCATGGACTTTGCATCTAGGCCCTCGGGTTTTGTCGAATTCTAGTCGACAGGTCCCAGACTCCATGGCTACCAGCGACGAGCTCGGCTCGCGCACGCCGGAGCAACGCGACCTCCTCCGGCCAAACCAACTGGCTCAGCGCCTTCCCCTTAACCTCACGACTCTGCTGCTCCCTCAAACTCCCTCCCTCGACCTCTCTCTCCAAACTGATGACAACACAGGCGGACGCGGCAGCACGGCGGCGGCACGCCGACCAACTGAGAGCCCTACCGACACCGCGGACATGCGCATCAGCACCAGGGGCTCCCCACGACTCTAGCGGGCTAGGTCTCCGAAGCTGACGCGGATCCGAATGGGGAGGACGACGACGACGACGGGTTCCAGCGGTGCGGCTCGACGGCGACGACCTGTTCTTGCTGGGATAGAGGGAGATAAGGTCAAAGACCTAGTGTTAGAGCATCAGGAAGAGACGAGAAAGCGATAACGAAGCTCAGGTGAGGATGAACGGACTCCGAGCTTGCTGACCACGGTGGCGGCGTCGATGGAGGTGTCCGGGATCGGAGACGAAGAAGACGGCCACGCCGGGCGGTTGCGGGGGCGAGCGAGGCTACTACCTAGCTCAACAGCTCCGCAACGACGAGGCGAACACGGTGACGCGGTTAAACGGGGCGGACGAGCTATCACGCGGCCGGCGTAGCTGAGCGGAGGGACGGCGGCGGCGGCGAGCGAGAGGGGAAGAAAGGTGAAGCACGACTCGACTGAAGGGCGATAACGATGAAGAATGGGACGGCGGTGTGCAGCACGCGCGCGCGAAGCTAGCAGGCAGCTCGTTGGCGCGGCGCATGCGTCCCAGCGCGAGCGCGGCGCGGGCGATGCAGCTCGCTGGCGCGCTCCAGACGGTTCCCTTCGCCGGCACTGTTCATTGCTCCTCTCCCCCTTTTTGAAATTTGAATTTACTTTTGAAATTTGAACTATACTTCAAGTTTTGTCAAAAGATGAAATGTAGAGCGTGAAAAGTTGTACATCTTTGCTTTAGCACTCTCTGGCTGAATTCAACAGGAAATAGGTCAATTTAATCAAAACAGTTCAAATCCATTTCAAATTGGAAATTTGAAAAGGGGACAGAACAAGGGTTTTGCAGTAAAAGTAAAATTACTTTTGATTTTGCATTGACACTTGAAAAATGGTCAATGTATAAAATGTTCATTTTGAAATTCTCTACAACTTTGATGTAGATCTCAAACTCAGATTTCAAATAGTTGTTGAAATGCAAGTTTAAATTCAAAAGGGGACCATTTCCAGGGTTTGAGTAAATTCATAATTACTTGAAATTTTGTACATAAACTTTGAAAACTTTAAATACCAAATTTGTACCTCTCCTCATGATCTACCAAAAAGCTTTTAGGGTCAACCCCCAATTATGCATAGATTTTGAGTTAACTAGAAAGGGCTAATTAACTTATATAGGAATTTAATGATTTTCCCACTTTTAAACTAAATAAATTTTGTAACCTTTCGAATGGTTGAACTTGGATTCATGCCTTTACATGACTTTAGTCAATTGGGAATGAACACAAGTTACTTCATAATGACATTCTAAATTAGGTTTTTGAGCTGCATCACAAGCATAAACAAAGTTGCTCACACATTAGGAATTAAACTCATTTTAGTGAATGCATCTCAAGGTGAGCTAGCACATGATGCTATGAAATGCTTATGATGACATGACAATATTTTATTCATGTAAACACCTGAGGTGTTACACGGACTGTCCACCGGCAAAATCCCTGGAAAAGCACTGCTGCTGAAAGTCCCCTGGACGGTCCCGGACTGTCCGCGGATGACAACGGCGGACTGTCCGCCGATCAATCTGACCAGGAACAGTCGAGCTGCGCAGCCACTGATCTGGCTTGACCCCGACGCGCGGACTGTCCGTGAGCACAACGGCGGACTGTCCGCGAGTGCACAGAAAGGGCGATTTTGGTCGTCCTCAACTCAAATCTCCTCCAAATCGATCCAAAACAAATTCCCTTGATCCCAAACTCGGAGAGAATGATCACAAGGTAGTTGGAAGACTATCCCCAAGAAATCATCTGCTCAAATCAACTCAATCAACGGGAAATCGAAGGGGATGGTGTATGAACCGAAAAAGGGCCACGAAAATTGCATCGTCCCGATCTACTTGTTCGTGAGGAGTTAGAATGACGAACAAGTTGATTCAAGTGGATTTCAAAAAGACGTAGTAGAGAGAGAGAGATCGAGTGACGGGAAAAACGTGGAGAAACGAAGAACGCGAAGAACAAAGTCAAAACGCGAATCACACCACGAATTTGCAACCATGTGGCTACCACACGCTACAACAGTGAGATTACGGTCTCGCTTCCTCAAAATCTCATGAACACAGAGGTATGGTTCTCTGCGGATCTCAGTTGCTACAGCAGGGGATTGGGTGAGCAGGAAAACCCTAAGTGGAGAATAGCAAATGACTGAGATAGTTTGGGAGGTGGGTGTCTCCCCCTACTTATCCTAATTCTAATTCCCACTCTACCCCTAACTAATTACAGAGAAAACCAACTAAACCCTAAGGTTATTCTGGACCAACTCGAAGTAGATGTTGATCCGACGGCCACGCCCGCACAACTGGTAGCGTTGCCTCGACGCAACCTCACCGATTGCCGCCACGTGCCGCCATCGCTCTGCTCGTCCTTTTCACGGACCTCGACCCCGGTTTTGAGGCCCAAACCGGGAAACCAGCCTTCACGACCAACCCCCAGTTTTGAGGCCCAAACCGAAAAACCAGCCGCCAATCGCTTGAGTTTTGTGGCCCAAACTCAGAAACCCGCCAGCGCCCAGGTGTTCAGGCCCAAACCTGGAAACCGTCCTCAGCCCGAGTTTTGTGGCCCAAACTCAGCAAACCCGTAGCGCCCAGGTTTTATGGCCCAAACCTGGAAACCGTCCACCAATGGTTTTTCTGTGGCTCAACCATCAAACCGATGCTGTAGAAGGGATGCACCGCCCGTGCACCCCGTCCACCGACACGTGTCCCCAGGTCCTCGACCCGAGCAACACCATGCCCCGCAAGTCTTCGCTTGTCACTGTCCCAGGCTATCAGCCACCATAGCTGATCCTCAGGCCACCGGTCCCTCAGTCCAAGTCTCACGTCCGCCCTTCACCGCTCCCGGTCCGTCGGCACGGCACGTCTCTACTTGACCTTCACCTTGCCTTCGATCACTATATCCGTGCTCGACACCTGCACAACACAAGCCAAAGAACATGCACATTATCCCAGTTGACAATCACTCATCACTCGAGACTCGGCATACACCCATGTATCCGCAATCTCCCCCTTGATGAGTGCATTGTCAACTACCAACACAAATCATAATGAAGGTAAAAGAAGGAGGAAGAAGAAGAAGTAGAGAACTCATCCAAATGACCCCAAAGCATATCAAAGCCAGAAGAAGGTCAAGTGAAAGAGCAAAACAACTTGGTCCCCAAAGACATGGGCAACGGCTCGACGCAACCAAGCAAAGCAAAGCTAGCCCTCAAGAAGATGTAGAACAGGCTCAACACCGCTAGCAGGAAAGCTCGACACCAATATGCTCTTCAATTGGTGTCGAGCTCAAGAAAGAGGCAAAAGCTCAACACAACTAGCTACCAAAAATGCTCCGAACCAATTGGAAAAACGCTCCAAACCAATTGAAAATTCATCAAACTCCCCCTCCAATAGTGCACACAACTAAGATATGATTTTATGATTTCTCCCTTATGATTTGACAAAATTTCTCCCCCTTAGTTGATAATGCACTAGCAGGCAAACTTCTCCCTTCCAAATGCATGAGTCAAAAAAATGCAAGTTAGTAGCTTCAGGAATATAGTCAATAGAATGAAAAGATGCTCTACAAAGGATAACTCCAATGACTCAACAACAAGCATACGTGCCAGCAAAGGCTCAAACTGATCACCAAATATAAAATATGAACATATGAGAAAAGTGAGCAGTTGTTGCCAAAAGGTATTCACCATCAAAATAGCACTAAACATATATAGATAGGAAGTCAAATAAGTGCTAAACATGTATACAAGGTGAACTACCCCTAGCACAGTTCAATCATCATGCTGCGGAATGAAACAAATACTTGTGATTTCAGATTTTAATCGGAGTTGCAGCGGTGAAATTACACAAGTTCAAAATTCAGCATGTGATTGCCATTGCCTAAGGCTTGTCATTGCCTAACTTTTCAATCGAGCTAAGCCTATGCAGAAGCAATCAGAAGCTTAAAGCGTCAGTTTCGGTCATACACTACACGACTCAAGTTTAACTCAAAGTGCAATGAGAAACAGTCTTGATACCGTGATGTGCTGACAAGCAATCTGTTTACACCAGATTTTGGACCGAAAAGATTACTATTTTGTAAACATAAACAACCGGTTTATTAAGGAAAAAGATCGGCCTAAAAATATAAAAAGCTCGTATGAGTCGAAGGTGACCCGAAAACTTCATGGAGACCAGCACGACGGGCTTCGAAGACGTGTCGGATTCAACCAAGGAGTTTAAATTCGGGTCGTCTTTTATTTTTTCCTTTTTTGTAATTTACTCGTATTAAGGCAGGAGTCAACTGGGTTATATATAGCTAAGAACCCGAATTTTGTAGAAATCCAATCAATCAAACACAACCGGCCCTCGGCCAAAACCCTAGGAGTAGGAGTAACATAGATCTCGGCGAGACCTTCAATCAGGCAGGGTTGCATCGGCATCGACCGACCTCCGGTTTGCTTGTAAGTTTCACCAATGGCTTGTGTCATCGTGTAATAAGGCTGCATTGGCATTGACCAAACTCTTGTTAAGCTATGACATGGCTAGTTATCGGTCTAAGCTCGTCTTTTGTAAGACTGTCTTGACTTTGATCAATCTCTTACTTTAGTCGATTTTGACTAGTTATCGGCTCTATTGGTTTGGCAAGCTAATAGATTCATTAAGTTATCGATGTTGTTTTATGTTTTAATTTGTTCATTTACGTTTTAAACAACATCTTGCCCAATCAAGGTTGACAAAGTAGCCTGCGCTTAAAGGATACTTAGTATCGGCTGTTTTGAGGTTTACACGCTCATAACAGAGGAAATAGCCGATACAAGCCTCTCATCGGCTATTTTGCCAATCATGATTGTTACATGTTGTGCGTTCGAGATATTCGATAAAACCGTGATCTGATTTAAGAGCAGATAAGATTTGATCTAGCATGTCTATTACGGCTGTATTTCCGAACCCCACTGATATATATGATAGATTGAGTCTGTTTATCTTAGATTAAATCATGTTTTTGTCGAGTAGATCTTGTTCGTGCCACATGGACCCTACATCGGTTGAAATAACCGATTCAGTAATGCACTCTTCATAATATGTTCTTTTAAGTGGTTTGGAATCAATGGATCTACTTTTTGCACGAGACGTGATCTAGCTTGACCACCATCAAGGCTGCATGGAGACACCCCACTGTTGATGTTTAAGTTATTTTATCGATCTATTTGTTATTACGGCTGCATGGAGACACCCCACTGTTAACGAATAGAACTGCTTGTGCATTTAGTCGATACGTTGATTTCATGCTGCTTGAACGTACATATAGATTTTTATCTGTTAATATCTTTTAAGTTCATCGGCTGTCTGTTTGTGATAAGCATTCATCTTACATACGTCATAGCCGTTATGCTTCATATCTTTTTCATCACTTTACATGCAATCTCATGGGAGTTGACTTTGTAGTCAATGTCCTAAAGACAAATGGCTATATCAGAGCCGCATAATTTGGAACTGTCTGGCATCAAACCGGCAGGTTCCATGATTTGACAATCTTTTTCTTCTCCTTGTCAATTATAGGTCAAATTGACTGGCACGCCTGAAGTCGATTTCCTTGAGAATCGGCACCACTGTTTGCTGAAGGTCCAGGAGGTCAGGACTCGCTCCGTACCCCTTTGAGGACCGTGCGCACGAGTGTGTTGGCGCATCTCGACCGAGATTTTGCATCAACACATTCTTTTGGCACGCCCGGTGGGACCTCCCAGAGGAGACTCAACTCTTAATAGACGAGACCGTTGATCAGTATCGACATTTGTGCTTATTGGGCTTCAGCAAGACCAGCAATAAGAAGATAATTCAAAAAACTCATCTTCCAAGAGTGGTCTTTGATGGTCAGGTTGATCCAATGGTCCAGGTCCAACACAATGTCACGCAAGAGATAATCGGCAAGGCAATGTCTGCCACCTTGACAAATCATAATGAGGTTTTTCTCAACAGCCTCACAAACGCCATTAAAGAAGCTTTCAACGTGGGTGGCGACAGAAGGGGTCCAACATATACTGTTGGAAACAGTCAAGGAGCTAGAACTTCTACTGGACCCCAGATCAATGGTCCAAATGGCAACGGAAACCAGATGATGATCAACCCTGGGGGCATGACACCGCAGCCAGTGCAACAGCCGATTATGAGTAATAACATATACTCAGCGGCTACAAAAATAGCTCCTCAGGCAAGGCGCATCACAAGGGATTTCAATGCACCGCCATATCAAGGGAACGTAGCATCTGGTGATATCCCTCAGGGGTATCATTATGTCTCCGACTTCTATACTTTGGATGCTCAAGAAAACCCAGGGTATAATGGTAACACCTTCGGGGGGCAGAACATCGGCTATCAGAAGCCGGTGAATCAGATTGACCATTTGATGAATCGGGTAACTGACCTGGTTCAGAAGCAATTTGGCTTGACGCCAAAATCTACAGTAACTGGTTACAAAAAGTCGTATCCAGAATGGTTTGATCAGGTTCTTCTTCCTCCAAGATATAGAATTCCTCATTTTACCAAGTTCACAGGAACTGGTTCAGTGTCAACCATGGAGCATATAACTCAGTTCCTAGTCCAGATCGGAGAGATCGGTGATGAACAAGCACTCAAAGTCAGAATGTTCCCTCTCTCTCTATCTGTCTTGGCTTTCTCATGGTCTTCATCTCTGCCACCCAATTCTATTCAGAGCTGGGATGACTTGGAAGATAAGTGTTGACACTTCTTAAAACAATTGCCCATAATAAACTTTAATAAACTGAATCTAGCAAAAGCCCTCAGAAATGTACAGGACACTCCTAGCATCACTTAACGTCAAGTTGTCATCCCCAACATGATACTAGAAATATAATTCATATGTGACACTAGCTCAAAAGATATAAACAAATATTTATCCGCAAGCGCACAGATAAATATACCTGTTGTAGCAGCATTTCACCCAGGTTATCTAGGTATCGTTATTTATATTTTATCGAAGATAACAGCGAAGCAGGGAACAAATATAAATGTGATTAAGGTAATGGAGATTTCTATTCATTCATTAATTACTCACATGTCTAAACAGGGGTAAGACAAAGTAAAGATAATGAATAATAATGATAACAATAATGATAATAGGAATTCTAGAGATAGAGCGAACTACATGAATCAAGTAGAGAGTCAGGAGATTAATTAAGAGATTCGAATCCTAAGTTACTTCACATTTACTAAGCCTAGCGATTACTCTAGTTAATATACAATCATTTATAGCTAATTAATCTATCATCCATGATCAAGGGACATTACTAAATTAGAATCAAGAACAAAGTAATGAATTCCAACTTGCAACCGCGTCCTACTAAAATCTACACTCGGAGGGAGGACTACAAAGGACTCAACAGGACTATCACTCCTGCGATCTACCTCTCAACCCAGACCATAGGATGTATTCGCAAGTAAACTTAGCCTAAACACCATGTTTACACCAGTTTGACCACTTAACTCTATCTGGAATAAAGCTAAGTACTTTACGAACATGATCATAAACTCTATCATAATCAGATCTATATTAAATATATAACTAGAATAAACTCCAAAACTGAATAAACTAAATTATATTAAAGTAGCATAAAGTCGAATAAAGATACAAATTACCGAGTCTTCGACAATGATCCGGATACTCAGACGAAGCTTCTAGCCGGATATGTTGATGAAGTCGCCTGCCTCTACTTGAACCTAGCTAGACTAAACTCTAATCTTGATGTAGAGCTCTAACTCTCTCTCTAGAAACCCTAATTTTCTGTCTTGTCTTCTGATCTTGATCTGCCTGATGATCTGGAGGGGGTTCAAGGGTCTGGTTATATAGCCCCGAGCATGGAATCGTGATCGTTGGATCAAACCGACTTGAGGTACGGCCAAGATGCATCCTAGAGGTCGGTGGAAGGAAGGTTCCGGAAGGGGGAGTCATAGGGACCCTGGCATGGACCGACCGGTGGGCCCTGTGGACCGGTCGGTCCCACAGGTCAGCCTCCTGTGGTGCCCCGCCTCATGGTGTCCTCTGGTGTCCTCTGGAGTCTTCTAGAAACTTCCCGACGTAGCAGTGAAGTAATCTGCGTCGGGTTCCTTCTTGTTGAAGCAATGTAGTTGGTTTTCCTGTTTAATCTCTGGAAAATGTAGAATCACCAAAACTCGTGGAATTCGTTAGTTTGAACCTCCTATTTCAAAGTTGGCAATCCTTTTTCACATTTATTCAAGTATTGTTGACGGCAAATAATGATAGTTAATAGATATCAACAAACTCCCCCAAGCTAAACTTTTGCTAGTCCCTTAGCAAACATCGGGTTTTGAGAGTAAACTGTAAACTACTTTAACACACAAGCCATCAACTGAAAACTTTCTTGAAAAGAATTTGGAAGAATTTTCACATGTTCCTTTTGCCAATCTTTTACCTTAGTTCACAATAATTGAAAGTTAGAAGCAATCAAGCCAAGCACTATGTCTCAAATTCCTCATTTCAACTTTACTCCGGAGTTTTGCAAGACTTTCATAATAAAAACTCAAAGATCCTTTGTATGACATTTTTGAAATATATAATTTTAGGATTAAAAAGCACTCTTTACTTAGTCAAAGTTCAGAGCTTAGGGAGAGAAATGTCATACCTTTAGATCAAGCATTTGAAACTTTTTAAATTTGTCAACTCTTACTGGCATATTCTAATTAGAGGGACCATGGGCTATCATTCTTTTTCTTTTTATCACATATTTTGCTTTTCTTTTCTTTTCCTGAGGTAGTCGGACACTTGTCCCTTTTTCTTTCCTCCTTATCATATTTTTGCATAGCCCATGCCTCTAACACAATACTACTTCGGAAGAGTGGATCTTTTATATTTATAGAAGCTTGATCTTTAAAGCATGATAAACCTCTCTACCATAGCTAAAACTTAGAACAGAGTAAGCAGCCTCCACGTATGAATCATTTGTTATCAGGCTTTAGTTATCTTGTCATACAGGTTCTCATCATATGTTTGAAGTTTTCAAAATTAAAATTCCGGAGATTCATTGAAACTAAGAACAAGATAAATAGGAGCTTAGACTTTTTCATTTCTAAATCTCAACTACCCAAACTTTGGTTAAGATCATTGTTTTAAGATTTTTCAATTGAAAATTTGAAAGGAATTGTTCTGCAGTTGAGGCTATGAAAAACAGTTCCTTCTTTTTTTAGTATATTCTACATTAAGATTATTTTATTTAAACACTAAACAGATACTAACTAAACACAAACAAAAAGCAAACAGAGGGGGTACATCATACTTACCTCAGGAATAGGGGGTCCTCCCCCAAGCTAGTTTTACTCGTATGGTGGTGGCGGCTGAGGTCGATTGATTCCCATGTGTCCGAAGAGGTAGCAAAAATTCTCGTCCGTCTAGGCGCCTTGATGATGTATCTCTTCAAGAGTGTGGCGCATATCTTCTTGACCCATCTCAAGATGAGTAAGACGAGTGTCAATGCCCTGGAAGTAGGGGTCTCTGTGGTATGGGGACTGGTGGTATGGCTGGTGTTCTGGGTAACCATGGGTGGCGTGGTAGGAGTATGGATGATGAGTGGCATCATGAACGCCTCTCCTAGAGAAAGACATTCGTCCTCCCTGGAAGTCATACATCGTATCCTCTTCGCGTTGTGGTGGAGTGTAGTTGCGAAAGTTTCCTTGTCCCCATGAATCTTGTGGTGTATGTGGCTCGTAGGCAGTAGTATCTTCCCAGGCTAGATGATGTGATGTAGATGGTCCAGCTCGTTCGAATCCTTGATAGTGAGTGTAGGCTGGTCCAGGTGGTGCAACATCTTCTCCTTGATATCTCGGGTTAGCGTTTCTGATGAATCTTGCGGAGGGGATTCTTCCTACTCCCGCGCCAGGTCTCTGCAAGTTAAGCAAAAAGGTTTCCACGACATATAGACCAAGTGATCTGTTTGGCAACTCATATTCATTTGTATATCCTTTATATTGCTGCGGATACATGGGTGTATGCCGAGTCTCAAAGTGATGAGTGATTGTCAACGGGTTTGATGTGCATGTTCTTTGGCTTGTGTTGTGCAGGTGTCGAGCACGAACCGGGAGCGGTGAAGGGCGGACGTGAGGCTTGGACTGAGGGACCGGTGGCCTGAGGATTAGCTGTGGTGGCGGACAGCCTGGACAGCGACGAGCGGAGACTTGCGGACATGGTGTTGTTCGGGTTGAGGACCTAGGGACACGTGTCGGTGGACACGGTGCACGGACGGTGCATCTCCTGTACAGCTCCGGTTTGGTGGTTGAGCCACAGAAAAACCACTAGTGGACGGTTTCCAGGTTTGGGCCACAAAACTCGGGCTGAGGACGGTTTCCTGGTTTGGGCCTCAAAACCTGGGCGCCGGCGGGTTTTTGCGTTTGGGCCACAAAATTCAGGCGATGGCTGGCTGGTTTCCCGGTTTGGGCCTCAAAACCGGGGGATAGACTTGAAGGCCTGGTTTCCCGGTTTCGGCCATAAAACCGGGGGGCGCAGTCCGGGAAAAGGACAAGTAGAGCGGTGGCGGGACGTGGCGGCAATTGGTGAGGTTGCGTTGAGGCAACGCTACCAGTTGTGCGGGCGTGGTCATCGGATCACCACCTACCACGAGTTGGTCCAGAATAACCTTAGGGTTTAGCTGGTTCGCTCTGTAAAATAGTTAGGGGTAGAGTGAGAATTATAATTAGGATAAGTAGGGGGAGGCACCCACCGCCCAAACTATCTCAGTCATTTTGCTCTTTTGCTTCTAGGGTTTCCTGCTCTCCCCATTCTCTGCTATAGCAAACTGAGATCCACAGAGAAGACAATCATACCTCTGTGTCTGTGAGATTTTGAGGAAGTGAGACCGTAATCTCACTATTGTAGCGTGTGGTAGCCACACGGTTGCAAATTCGTGGTTCTGATTCGCGTTTTGTTCTTGTTCTTCGCGGGTTGCTTTTCTCCATGTTCTTCCCGTTGATCGATCTCTCTAATCGATGCGTCTCTTGCAAATCCGTTTGAACAGAGTTGTTCTAGATCGTGAGGCACTTCTTTCCACCGAAGGAATTCACCTCTAACCTCACGAGCTAGTAGATCGATTGATTTTCGTTGCGGGTTGGTTTTTGTTTCTCCTCCCCCGAAATTCTGATTCATCGATTTGGAGATAGGTTCAAGCCATGATCTCTGAGAGATAGCTCACTATCATCCTTGTGACTCCTCTCACCAAGTTTGATCCTTAGAGGATTCGTTTTGGGTGAGTTTGGATCGAATCGGTGGATGAACAGAGGATTGTCGGGATGACCGGACGCATGCATCGGGAGGACCGGACGCACGACCCCGAGTCCGGTCGATGAATGTCTCTCACAGTTCTTTCTGCAACTTGACCGGACCCTCCTTCAGTGACTGACCGGACGCGTCGTTCCCACTGTTCCTTGTTTTGTCTGAACTGACCGGACGCTGGTGAAGTGACCGTGAGTCCGGTCACAAACAGAGAGCTCCCAATTTGGGTTTTGCTCGACCGGACGCGTCCGGTGCCGACTGACCGGACGCACTAGTGAGTCCGGTCAAAGCTGTTTTGCGCTGTTTTTGACCGCGGTTCGTTCGTCCGTTGTCAGTTTTGATTTCCGGCTTTTGCGTTAGGCTTCTAGAGTTGTGTAGTGTGTCGCTGTGCTTTTTGGAAGCATCCACCCTACCTCTAGGGTCGTAGACACTTGCAAGCTCTAGGGTTTGCTCTTGGGGTTGATTCTCGGGTCAGTAGCTACAAGTTTCTGAAAAGAAATTTGAAGCTCCCATTCACCCCCCCCCTCTGGTCGCATTCTGGTAGCACTTCTGGTCCTTCATGAAGGACCAAGAGTGCTACCAGAAAGCGATCAGAGGGGGGGGTGAATGGGAGCTTCAATTTTCCTTTCGGAAACTTATCGCCACTGTCCCGAAAATAGACCCCTAGAGCAAACCCTAGAGCTCGTAAGTGTCCATGACCCTAGATGTAGGGTGGATGCTTCCAAGAAGCACAGCGAGACACTTCACGACTCTAGAAACCCAATGCAAAAGCCGGAAACCAAAACCGACAACTGACGAGCGAGCTGCGAACGAAACTGCGCAGAGACTGCACTGACCGGACTCTGCTTGCGTCCGGTCACAGAGCACCGGATGCGTCCGGTCAGCCGAAAATGGATTTCGGAGCTTACTGTTCCTGACCGGACTCACCAGAGACAAGCGTCCGATCAAAACGAACAAGAGCCGCGAACAGTGGAAGAGGTGCGTCCGATCACACTAAGAGACCAGCGTCCGGTCAAGTCACAGATAGACACAGTGTGGACATTCAACCACCGGACGCACTGCCCTAGCGTCCGGTCGTTCTGAGTCAGCGTCCGGTCACCTCGTAGCAGCACTGTTCGTCCACAGATTCGACTCGATCTCACCCAAAACAAATCCTCTGTGGATCAAACTTGGTGAGAGGAGTCACAAGGAGTATAGTGAGCTATCTCTAATAGATCATGGCTCGAACCTATCTCCAAATTGATGAATCGAAGAATTTCGGGGGAAGGGAGAAAAACTTGACCCGAAACCAAAATCAACCGATCTGCTAGCTCGTGAGGTTAGAGGAGAATTGCTTCGGTGGAAAGAAGTGCCTCACGATCTAGAACATCTCTATCCAAACGAAATCGCAAAAGACGCAACGAACAAAGAGATCGATTGACGGGAGAAACGTGGCAAAAAGGATTCTGCGAAGAACACGAACAAAACGCGAATCACAACCACGAATTTGCAACCGTGTGGCTACCACACGCTACAATATTGAGATTACGGTCTCACTTCCTCAAAAATCTCATGGGCACAGAGGTATTGTTCTCTTCTCTGTGGATCTCAGGTTTGCTACAGCAGAGGAGGGGGAGAGCAGGAAAACCTAGAAGGCAAAGAGCAAATAACTGAGATAGATGGGGAGGTGGGTGTCTCCCCCTACTTATCCTAATTCTAACTATTCCTAATTCCCACTCTACCCCTAATTACTTACAGAGCGAGCCAGCTAAACCCTAAGGTTATTCTGGACCAACTCGGTGGTAGGTGGATCCGACGGCCACGCCCGCACAACTCGTAGTGTTGCCTCGACGCAACCTCCCGATTGCCGCCACGTGCCGCCACCGCTCTGCGTCCTTTTCACGGACTCCGCCCCCGGTTTTGTGGCTGAAACCGGGAAACCAAGCCTTCACGTCCACCCCCGGTTTTGAGGCCCAAACCGGGAAACCAGCCCACCAAGCCTGAGTTTTGTGGCCCAAACTCAACAAACCCGCAGCACCCAGGTTTTGAGGCCCAAACCTGAAAACCGTCCTCAGCCCGAGTTTTGTGGCCAAACTCGGAAACCGTCTGCACCCAGGTTTTGAGGCCCAAACCTGGAAACCATCCACCCGATGGTTTTTCTCTGGCTCTACCACCAAACCGAAGCTGTAGAGGGGATGCACCGCCCGTGCACCCCGTCCACCGACACGTGTCCCCAGGTCCTCGACCCAAGCAACACCGTGTCCCACAAGTCTCCGCTCATCGCTGTCCCAGGCTGCCAGCCACCACAGCTGATCCTCGGGCCACCGGTCCCTTAGTCCAAGCCTCACGTCCGCCCTTCGCCACTCTCAGTCCCTCGGCACGGCACGTCTCTACTTGACCTTCACCTTGCCTCTAATCACTGTATCCGTGCTCGACACCTGCACAACACAAGCCAAAGAACCTGCGCATCAAACCCGTTGACAATCACTCATCACTCGAGACTCGGCATACACCCATGTATCCGCAATCTCCCCCTTGATGAGTGCATTGTCAAGTACACACACAAATCATAATAGAAAGAAGGAAGGAAGAAGGAGAAGAGAGAACTCAACCAAATGACCCAAAAGCATAGCAAAGCCGAAGAAGGTCAAGTGGAAAGAGCAGAACAACTTGGTTCCCAAAGACATGGGCAATGGCTCGACGCAACCAAGCAAAGCAAAACTAGCCCTCAAGAAGAGGTAGAACAGGCTCAACACCGCTAGCAAATACCAATTGAAAAATCAAGGCAAAATGCTAGTCCCTCAAGACAGAGGCACAGAGGCTCAACACGACTAGCAGAAAGCTCGACATCGACTGAAAAAAAACTCGATACCAACTGAACTCAACTGTACCAAAGACGCGACTACTAGTTCCTCAAGATAGAGGCAAAAGCTCAACACAACTAGCAAAGCGCTCCGAACCAATTGGAAATTTAAAAAAATTCAGCACGAGCAAACTCCCCCTTGCATGGTGCACACAACCGATTCCTCTCCCCTTTGAACTTGGGAGGCATGATTTGTCCGAATTTTCTCCCCCTTAGTTGAAAATGCACCATCAAGAAAAGGGAACTAAAAGAAATTTTCTCCCCCTCAGAAAATGCACCATCAGAAGTGCAAACAAGAGAAGTTGTCCCCCTTCCAAAATGCATATGAATGCAAGTTAGCAGCTTCAGGAATATAGTCAAGAAAATGCAAAGATGCTCTAAACAGTATAGCTCCAATGACGCAACTGAAGCTCACATGCTAGCAAAGGCTCAAACTGATCACCAAATATGAAGTATGAACATATGAGCAAATTGAGCAATTTTAGCCAAAAGGGTTCACCAGCAAAATAGCACTAGACAAGTATAGATTGGAAGTCAAACAAGTGCTAAACATGTATACAAGGTAAACTACCCCTAGCAAAGTTCAATCATCATGCTATATAATGAAACATAGACTTGTGTATGCAGATTTTATCGGAGTTGCAGCGGTTGAGTTACACAAGTTCAAATTTAAGCATGTGATTGCGAGAGGTTGAAAGCTTGTCTTGCCTAACTTTTCAACTGTGCGAAGCCTATGCAGAAGCAATCAGAAGCTTAAAGCAACAGTTTCGGTCATACACTACACAGCTCAAGTTTAACTCAAGGTGCAATGAGAAACAGTCTCGAAACTGTGATGTGTTGACAAGCAATCCCATCTCGATCTTTTCAATTCACTTAAAAACTTGGTTTACCAATTGAAGGAATATGAACAGACCAAGCAAGTGACAGACTCAGAACTAGAGACATAGCGACCTAGCATATATGAAAAGCACGAGTGAACTCAACACATCCTACACATGCTAGTTGCATATCTCAATGGTGAACATTTTCAGATTTTATGTACATTCAGCAAATTCACCATTTCAAAAATAGCTGAGCTCACAACATGTATCAGTGATCACAAAGAGCATAAGCTACCAGTATCAACATAAGCATCGGAGCATACTACATAGAGCATAGTTACATTTTAAAGATTATGTGCATGAAGCTCAGAATGTAAAAGCGTATGCTGAAATGCAGAAGAAAAGCAAAGCAAACGAGAAAATAGTTAGTCTATGATACAAGATCCAAAATGTTTCCCCCATCTAAAAGGGGAAACACACACCAAGCTCACCCCTCAACCAATTAAAGGTTGATTCGTCCAAAGGCTTGGTGAAAATATCAGCCAACTGGTGATGAGTATCGACATGGCGAAGGTCGATATCACCCTTCTCATAGTGGTCTCGCAAAAAGTGAAAGCGCACATCAATGTGTTTGGTCTTCGAGTGAAGCACAGGGTTCTTAGCAACGCTAATCGCACTCGTGCCGTCACAAAGCAAAGGGACACGAGAAAAGCTTAGACCAAAATCACGCAAAGTGGCCATCATCCAAAGCAACTGGGAACAACAGCTAGCCACAGCAACATATTCAGCCTCTGTGGTAGACTGAGCGACACTAGACTGCTTGCGAGAAGACCACGATACAAGAGAAGAACCAATAAACTGGCAAGTCCCAGAAGTGGACTTGCGCTCAATGCGACAACCAGCAAAATTGGCATCGGAATAACCACAAAGGGAGAGGGTGGAGGAAGCTGAATACCAAATCCCGAACTCAGGTGTGAAACGAAGGTACCTGAAAATGCGCTTCACCGCCTGACGATGAGAAGTGCGCGGCGACGCCTGAAAACGCGCGCACAGGCACACCGCGAACTGGATGTTCGGGCGTGTCGCCGTCAGGTAGAGCAGCGACCCGATCATGCTTTGGTACTCCTTCTGGTCCACAGCTTCTCCATCCTTGTCCGCATCCAGGGCCGTCGTGGTCGACATGGGTGTTGGAAGAGGCTTGGCCTCACCCATATCAAACTTCTTCAGCAAGTCCTTGGTATACTTGCCCTGGTGCACAAACGTCCCTTCTCGGGATTGCTTAATTTGCAATCCGAGAAAGAAAGTCAGCTCGCCCATCATGCTAATCTCGAACTCCCTGCTCATAGTATCTGCAAACTTGGCAACCAAAGCGTGAGAAGAACCACCGAAGATGATATCATCCATGTAAATCTGGACCAAGAGAGTGTCTTTGCCTTGCTTGAGGAGAAAGAGCGTTTTATCTACACATCCCATTTTAAAACCCTTAGCTAGCAAAAAGGTTTTCAACCTATCATACCAGGCTCTAGGGGCTTGTTTCAAACCATATAAAGCTTTGTGGAGTTTGAAAACATGGTTTGGAAACTTGGGATTTTCAAAACCGGGGGGTTGTTCAACATAAACCTCTTCTTCTATGTAGCCGTTTAAGAAGGCACTCTTGACATCCATTTGAAAAAGTTTGAAACCTTTGGATGTTGCAAAAGCCAAGAGTATCCTAATAGCCTCCAAACAAGCTACAGGAGCAAAAGTCTCCTCATAGTCTATCCCCTCCTTCTGACTATAACCTTTCGCTACAAGCCTGGCCTTGTTTCTAACAACGTGGCCATCCTCTCCTTGCTTATTTTTGAAAACCCATTTTGTCCCAATAGGCTTACAGTCTGGAGGAGGTGGAACTAATACCCAAACCCGATTTCGCTCAAAGTTCTCTAACTCCTCATGCATGGCATTGACCCAGTCGGGATCCATCAAACCGTGTCCAACACCTCGGGGCTCAAAATCAGCAACAAAAGCAGAATGAGCAAAGTGAGAGATTTGAGACCTGGACCAAGTGACACGTTCGTCAATGTTGCCGATCATCTGCTGAGGGGGATGTTAGCGCTGGATGTGTCGTGGTGCCTCCCGTGCAGAGGTGATCTCCCCCTCAACAGCAGCTGGTGCCTCCCCGGGTACAAAAGGTACCGCTCGGGGTGGCGGATCCCACGGCCCCCAGGAAGAAGAAGTGTCGGGGCCGTGAGTCATAGTAGAAGCTGCTCCTTGCAGCACAACAGGTGGAGGGGGTGCTGGATCATCCATACCTTCAGCACCCTCATCCACGTCATCAAAAAAAGGCTCACCAACCTCATGATCACCTGCACGCTCAAAACGAGAAGAAGGACAAACCATGGTCTCGTCGAATGTGACATCTGATGTCTCCATGACTCGGTTAGTGTCAAGGTTAAGTACACGATAAGCTCGAGTGTGAGTGCCATAACCCAAAAACACACCGTCAGAAGAACGAGACTCAAACTTGTCCAGGTTGCCCTTTTTGAGTATAAAACAATGGCAACCAAAAACTCGAAAATAACTCACCTTGGGCAGTTTTCCAAAACGCAACTCATAAGAAGTCTTTTTCAAGAAGGCTCAGAGAAAAATGCGATTGGAAATATAGCATGCAGTGTTCATAGCATCGGCCCAATATCGCCTAGGAGTCCTATGCTCATCGAGCATCGTCCTGGCCATATCTACAAGGGTCCGATTCTTCCTCTCTACTACACCATTTTGGGGCGGTGTGTAGGGGGAAGAAAACTGATGCTCCAAACCGAAAGAGTTACAAAATTTCTCAAAATCCGAATTTTTGAATTCGGAACCATTATCACTCCTAATAGCTCGCATCGAGTTCAAAGGGAACTCGTTCTGAAGACGCAAAATCAGATTGCGAGCGAAGGAGAAAGTCTTGGTCTTCTCGGCTAAAAAGAAGACCCACGAATACCTCGAAAAGTCGTCAACAACAACAAGCACATACCACTTCCCACCAACCGATTTCACCCGAGCCGGACCAACAAGGTCAATATGCAAAAGCTCTCCAGGGTGCTTGGTCATGACCTGAGTCACTGGATGGTGGGGAGCGACAACCATCTTCCCATGTCTACAAGAGTGGCAAACAAGATCCTTCTCCATATGCAACTTGGGCAATCCTCGGATTAGGCCAAGTGAACTAAGTCTTGCAAGCAAGTCAAAGCACAAATGTCCAAGTCTCGTATGCCACTTCCAAAGATTAGAGGAGGAAGGTCCAACCACAAGACAACGAGAAGTGCCAAAAGACTCCGAGAAATTCGCATGAAAGACTTTTCCAAAGGGCGAAATCAAACACACAAGATTGCCCAGAGGATCCAAAATACGACTGAGATTTGGTTTAAAACGAATCTCATAGTCATCATCAAAGAGTTGCGAAACAGAAAGAAGGTTAAAATGCAAGTTAGAAACAAGAGCAACATCGCGCAACACAAAGTGCTCATTAACTCGCACCGACCAACGAGACAATACTTTACCTTTGCTATTGTCGCCGAAGGTGATAAACTCCTTTCCGGCGACTGGACTAAGACTGGAGAACCACTTGGCGTTTCTGGTCATGTGCCTCGAGCAACCGGAATCCACCAACTAGACGTTCTCCAATTGTTTTACCTACATCAATAAAAAGACATAGGGTGAGCATACGGTCCAACACTGGGGTTAGTGAAGTAAGGGGAATACCAGTGTTGGGCCGGCTGCTCAAAAGAACGGTTAGCAGAAAAACCATTCCTAGCACACCTACGGAGGAAGCGATCACCACGTTTAGAAAAACGTGGTCCGCTAAGGAAGGAGCGTCCATCGCGATACTCAAAACGCGGTGGGGGAAAATGCTCAACTACAAAGCCACCACCACGGGGTCCATAGCCCACAACTGCAGGCTCCCACCGGGCACGTCCTCTCCTCTGCTTCCTAGGCCTAGAAACTTGAGGTTCTGGACCTCTGGACCTAGCAGCTCTCCTCGGAGCTCTCCTCTGAACATTCAGCACACGTACATCAAGGAAAGGATGGTACATGTCTGGGTTGTTCATCTCCCTTGCACGGTGCGCCTCTCTCTTGCGCCGAAAGCAAAACTCACTCAAGTGTCCATCTCGCCCACAATGCTCACAATGGTACCTCACCGCTCTCAAAGGGGGTTGTTGGTACTCACGGTTGTGGTATGGATCACTTTGCCCTTCTGTGGCATAAGCTCCTCTTGGATGGGTGGCATTGTGTCCAGCTTGTTCTTGAGATGGTTTGGTTTGGGAGCCCATGATTGTTTCTTGGGTGGAGCTCTTGGAGGCTCAACAAAGACCCCATCCTTGGTGTTAGGCTTGAGTGGCTCTTTGGGTGGAATCTTGGTAAGCTTGGGAGTAGTGGTGGAGTTGGGCTTCTCAAATGGGTTAAGACCACTCGACTCTCCAATCTTCCCAAAAGATGAAACATCAACACCCGGAGCAAAACCTACACCAGGACCTCCAGCAGCTCACTTGAATTGGGAGATCATCATCCCGAGCTGCGGCTCACCACTAGACACCCATGACAAGATGGTCCGAAGGTATGTGTTTTCCTCCTCGGTTTGCATCTTGTCATGCTTCACATTAGCAATCTCCATCTCCAAGCCCTCACAAAGAACACACCTAGCCACACATGTGCTACCTGAGTTGGCCTCTTCAAGAGACACAATCTTGACAGTCTTCTCTGCCAACTCAGATTGCAAGACAGGACAAGTCTTGCACGCACCCAACAGCGAGGGTCTAGCCTTCAGCTCATCCACCTCTCCTACCAACGCAGCATACTTACCTCTCAAACTGAGAAGGTCAGTCATGTGCTTGGTGCACATCTCACACTCCACCTCCTTAGAAACGACCACGGTGGACTTAGCAAACTCAAGCTCCCTCACCGTGTCCTCCCACTTCTGCCTAAACTCCTTGCTCTCTCTAGTAGCACGCCTAAGCAACTTGTCCTGACTAAGCAAGGCGGCAGTAAGCTTCTCGACCTCAGCAGAAAGCTCGTCGTGGGTGAGAGATACCTGAGAGGTGTCGTCGTCATCGTCGTCGTTCCGAGGGATCTCCTCTAGCCCACCGTCGACCTCCTTGCCGAGGGCCATGGTGTAGAAGCCGTCGTCATCGGCGAAGAAGCAGAGGTCGTTCAACTTGTCCTCGATCTCCTTCTTCTTCTCGGACTCATCATCGCTTGAGCAAGCGGAGTCGTCATCCGAGCTGTCGATGTCGCTGAGCGTGGTGAAGAACGCACGCTGCTCAGCCTGGGCCTTCTCCAAGTACTTCTTCTTGATGTACTCCTTGTCGAAGCCGCCCCTTCACTTGTGCCTCGCGGGGACGTACTTCTCCTTGCTCTTGCCAGAGTCGTACTTGTGCCCATGATCGCCCTTCCAAGATGTGTTCTTCTTCTTGGGACAGTTGGCGATGAAATGGTCGGGGTCGCCGCACTCAAAGCATCCTGAGCGTCCTCCTCCGTGGCGACGGTTCATGCGGTTGTTGTGGAACCGCGAGAACCGGTTGGCGAGCATCGCCAACTCGTCATCCCCCAATGACTCCAGCTGGTCCTCTGTGACAAAAAACAGTGAAGAAAGTGCAAATCCTTCAGAGGGGTTAGCAGAAGAGCCAGAAACCAAAGCCATAGTCGGGCCAGAAGGATTTTCATAAGAAGCCCTCAACATGTCGTCAATCTAACTAGACTTGAGCTTGCTAAAGAGCTCGTCGCAAGTGAGGGTCTCATAGTTAGACGATTTGATGATCGCCTGAACCTTTGAGTCCCACACCGACTGATCAAGAGTATGCAAAAGCTTCAAAGCTCTCTCATGATCATCGAAAGGCAACAGCTCTTTGTTCGCTCTCATCTTGTTGACAATGACCTGAAAGCGAGCGAATAAACTCTCTATGCTCTCGCCAGGCATATGTCGAAAGTTCTCATACTCCCGCTTGTGCGACTCATAGAGACCGGATTTGACTTGAGTGGTTCCCTCATGGAAACGCATGAGGGTCGCCCAAATCTCACGAGCCATGGGGAGGTGAGAAACGCGATCAAACCCGGGCATGCTCAAACAGGAGAAAAGAGCATTACGTGCTCGGCTATTGGCTTCGTGCTCGTCGATCTGAAGCTGAGAGACACGAGCAGCCAAGACAACGTAATCGGCCTTGTTGCAAATCTCCCAAACAGAAGAGCCCATTCTCTGGAGATAGGCCGACATGCGTATCTTCCAATACGCATAGTTCGTCCCATCAAAGAACGGTGGTTTGCCCACGCCGCGATCCATGTCACCTTCTGTGGATCTGGAACCGGCTAAGGTGGAAGATCCTTAACCTGCTCCGATACCAATTGAAGGATCGAGAGTGCTACCAGAAAGCGACCAGAGGCGGGGTGAATGGCAGCTTCAATTTTCCTTTCGGAAACTTGTCGCCACTGTCCCAAAAATCAACCCCTAGAGCAAACCCTAGAGCTCGTAAGTGTCCACGACCCTAGATGTAGGGTGGATGCTTCCAAGAAGCACAGCGAGACACTTCATGACTCTAGAAACCCAATGCAAAAGCCGGAAACCAAAACCGACAACTGACAAGCGAGCTGCGAACGAAACTGCACAGAGACTGCACTGACCGGACTCTGCCTGCGTCCGGTCATAGAGCACCGGACGCATGCAGTCAGCCAAAAATGGATTTCGGAGCTTACTGTTCCTAACTGGACTCACCAGAGACAAGTGTCCGGTCGATGTACAGAGCGTCCGGTCAAAACGAACAAGAGCCGTGAACAGTGGAAGAGGTGCGTCCGATCACACTAAGAGACCAGCGTCCGGTCAAGTCACACATAGACACAGTGTGGACATTCAACCACCGGACGCACTGCCCTAGCGTCCGGTCGTTCTGAGTCAGCGTCCGGTCACCCCATAGCAGCACTGTTTGTCCACCGATTCGACTCGATCTCACCCAAAACAAATCCTATAGGGATCAAACTTGGTGAGAGAAGTCACAAGGAGTATAGTGAGCTATCTCTAAGAGATCATGGCTCGAACCTATCTCCAAATCGATGAATCGAAGAATTTCGGGGGAAGGGAGAAAAACTTGACCCGAAACCAAAATCAACCGATCTTCTAGCTCGTGAGGTTAGAGGAGAATTCCTTCAGTGGAAAGAAGTGCCTCACCATCTAGAACATCTCTGTCCAAACGAAATCGCAAAAGACGCAACGAACAAAGAGATCGATTGACGGGAGGAACGTGGCAAAAAGGATTCCGCGAAGAACACGAACAAAATGCGAATCACAACCACGAATTTGCAACTGTGTGGCTACCACACGCTACAATAGTGAGATTACGGTCTCACTTCCTCAAAAATCTCACGGGCACAGAGGTATTGTTCTCTTCTCTGTGGATCTCAGGTTTGCTACAGCAGAGGAGAGGGAGAGCAGGAAAACCTAGAAGGCAAAGAGCAAATAACTGAGATAGATGGGGAGGTGGGTGTCTCCCCCTACTTATCCTAATTCTAACTATTCCTAATTCCCACTCTACCCCTAACTACTTACAGAGCGAGCCAGCTAAACCCTAAGGTTGTTCTGGACCAACTCGGTGGTAGGTGGATCCGACGGCCACGCCCGCACAACTCGTAGCGTTGCCTCGACGCAACCTCCCGATTGCCGCCACGAGCGGCCACCGCTCTGCGTCCTTTTCATAGACTCCGCCCCCGGTTTTGTGACCGAAACCGGGAAACCAGGCCTTCATGCCACCCCCGGTTTTGAGGCCCAAACCGGGAAACCAGCCCACCAAGCCTGAGTTTTGTGGCCCAAACTCAGCAAACACGCAGCACCCAGGTTTTGAGGACCAAACCTGGATACCGTCCTCAGCCCGAGTTTTGTGGCCAAACTCGGAAACCGTCCGCGCCCAGGTTTTGAGGCCCAATCCTGGAAACCATCCACCCGATGGTTTTTCTCTGACTCTACCACCAAACCGAAGCTGTAGAGGGGATGCACCGCCCGTGCACCCCGTCCACTGACACGTGTCCCCAGGTCCTCGACCCAAGCAACACCGTGTCCCACAAGTCTCCGCTCGTCGCTGTCCCAGGCTGCCAGCCACCACAGCTGATCCTCGGGCCACCGGTCCCTTAGTCCAAGCCTCACGTCCGCCCTTCGCCACTCTCGGTCCCTTGGCACGACACGTCTCTACTTGACCTTCACCTTGCCTCTGATCACTGTATCCGTGCTCGACACATGCACAACACAAGCCAAAGAACCTGCGCATCAAACCCGTTGACAATCACTCATCACTCGAGACTCGCCATACACCCATGTATCCGCACTTCAATTGCATGTAGAGTTTGTTATTCCTCTTCTTTATGAGATGCGCTTTGCTGAAGAAGTAAAAGCCTATGACTGGACGTGGAGTGGAGATGTACATAATATTTCCATTTAAGTTCAGATTTCTAACAAGATGAGTAACCCAAGAAGTGATAGATATGGGGCCTTGAAGAGTGTGAATGTAAGGCCAGTAGTCTACCAGGAGTTTTACGGGTGAGATTTTAGTTTTCTTAACCATTGCTTACATAATCTTTAACTCCTCAGTTCTAACAATACGACCTTCTTGCCTAGGAAAGAGAGTGAAACCTAGCCACTTGTGCATCACCCTTAATGTGGGGTTGTGTATATCATTAGTGCAAGGGTGATGATCTGTTTTCTTGCCAGTAATGTCCTCCCGAAAGCTATTTCTGTCAAAGTTTCTTAAGGCAACATCTAAGTCTATGGTGCAGGTTTCAGGAAAACCCAAATTTAGACTGAACTGTTTCCATGTGAGAGTGAAAGGTTCATTGTACAGCCTAAAGTAGACATATGTGTCATCCGAAGAGAGAGTGCAAAGAAATTCTAGAGTGAGCAATCTACAACCCTCTTCGGAGAGCTCCCAAGTGTTCTCCCACCCGATATTATGAAAAACTAGATCGAACTCAGAGTCCATACCTGTGTCTCAGAGAAATTGTGAATCGAAGGTAGGAGTATGGGTGTACTCTTTATCGCGGTAATGCCTGAACAGGTCGTTCTCGTAGGCTGTCTGGAGCTTGACGTGCCTTTCATGGAGAAGATCACGTGGCTCGGACCAGCTCGTGGTAGAGGATCGAGGCAGGGATGAGGTATCCATGTCTGAGCCTCCTTGTGATGAGCTAGCTCGCGAATGGCTTCTCGTTGATCGGAAAGTGAGCGTGTTCTTCGCCTTTCTCAAGAAGTTGCTCATCTTTGCTACAAAAACAAGAGAACACACAAACAAAACTAGTGGAACAAGTGAGGGTTAGAGCAAGTAAATGTTAGAGAGTTAGCGGTCCAAAAGTCAGTAGTCCAGGAGTCAGTCGTTCAAGTTGACACTTTTATTTCAACTTCTCCTAGTTCATTAACTAATTGGGCAGCACTTCCCCTCTCTTATTGATTTTTTCTTGCTTGCTCTCACTATCCTTTTCTTCTTGCTACTAGCTCAAAGCTTCCTCCTCTCTACTCTTATTTAGTCACTCAGAAACTACCCCAAATGAAGTGCTAAGTGAACTCGAAATTGAAATTTCAAACTTCGAAGTGAGGCTGGTATTTCTGAAGAGTGGAGTGTGTGGAGAGTGTGAAGATTGCTTGCCATTTTATAGTGGAAGAGAGGGTAGGCCGGTCGGTCTAGTGGTGGGACCGACCGGTCCCCCATGGGGCCCACTTTCTTCCATCTTGCTCCCTCACCTACCTTGCTCAAGTTCCCACTTTTTGGAGTATATGCCGACGGTTGCATGTGGTGGTAGGTGAGATGGGTGGTTGTGAGTGCATGTGATAATGTGAAATGATATGAGGTGGGTCCCAGGTGTCTGTGGGTCCGTATGTCTCCCGTATTTGTACAATGCAAGTATAAAAGAAAATTGCTTTTATGAAACTATAGAAAATGAGGATTCTAATGATGAAATTCTTATATATTTTTGTTGCCATAGTAAATAATACTTATGGGGATCGTAAATGTTAATTACATGGGGCCAATTTTATGATGCACTAATAATGTTAATTTTTATTTTGTTTTCCTATGCATGAGAAAAATAAATATGAAGTGCAAAAGTAAATGTTGATAACTACCGAGTTACCTCCGGCGAAGGTTCGGGGTTTAAAGTCCACCAAATTGGACTCTCCAGTCTTCTTCATTCTTCTTGATCGGTCTCCACTACCGGAGATAGCAGTTTTGTTTCTAGAATTTTATGGTCTACTAGAGTTGAGCATTGTTCGGGCCATGGTTTGAATGAGAACTTTTCTTCCTTTCCATTTATGGTGAACCTGATTTCTCCAGCTCCGACATCAATGTGGGCCTTGGTAGTGCTCAAAAATGGTCTTCCGAGAATAAGTGATACTTTTGAATCCAGGTGCATCTCTAGTACTACAAAGTCCACTGGTACAAAGAACTCTCTAATCTTGACTGGAATGTTCTCAGCAATTCCTATTGGGTATCTGAGTGATTGATCAGCTAGCTGAAGACACATAGGTGTTGACACAAGTGCTGAATGGTTGAGCTTATAGTAGACTGATGCGGGCATCACGCTAACACTAGCTCGAAGATCACACAGTGCGTTACTGAACCGTTGATTTCCAATTGAGCATTCAATAGTGGGGCATCCTAGGTCCTTTTTCTTCTCTGGTATTTGATTAAGGATAGCCGCACTACATTCTTCTGTCAGTTCGATTACTTCAGTAGTTGGCAGTGGTCGTTTGCTGTTAAGTATATCCCTTACATACTTGGCATAGGTAGGTACCTGTAATGCATCTAGCAGAGGAATATTGATATATAGTTTATGAATTACTTCAACAAACTTACTGAACTGCGCATCTAGCTTGGCGTTTCGTTTTCTGCGTGGGAATGGTAGAATATTGGTGTCTTGAAAATCCATTGGCATTTCTTCATTTTGCACTTGAGTTTCTTGAACTTCATCATCTCTTTCTTCTGCCCTCGGAGGTGTCACTGGTTTTGTCTGTCTTCTTTGTGCTCCTTCTAGGTATGGCGGATCTCGAGTGGTCTCCCCACGTCTAGTGGTGATCCCCTTAATCTGCTCATGGTTAGTGGTAACAGGCAAAACAACAGCCAATTGTGATAGTTGAGTTTCTATTCTTTTATTATAATTGAGTTGATTTTTAATAGCAGAAGAAAATTCATCCATCTTAGCATTCATGTTTTCAAGAGTCTTATCAATTAAAGCAAGTCTTTTAGTAATGTTATCATTTATTCTGGCTTGTTCCAAAATTAGATGTCTTAAAGTAGGTTGCTTAAAATTGGAAGAATTGAAATTACTGGTGTACTTATCTGAATTAGAAGGTTGATGTTGACGCAATCCTTGCTTGTGTAGAGTGGTAGAGTTGTTGATGATGTTAGCTTCTTGATTTTCGGAAAATTCTATTCCCAAATACTCTCCACTTCTAGTTTGAGCATCAAATGCATCTTGAATAGCTTGACATTCTTCCTTGTAATTGGCTCTCTGAATGAGTCGATCTAAAAGTACATCCATCTTAGTTGATAGTGCACACACTTCTTCTGGAATTTCTTCAATCTGGTGACAGCGTTGAGTAGTAACTTGTTTCCAGCTCTGATTCTCAGCTATCTTATCCATTAAACATTCTGTTTTTCCAAATGTGAGTGACATAAATGAACCTTCAGCAGTGGCATCGAGTTGCTCACGAGTTCTTGATAATAATCCGTGATAAAATAGTTTCATGAGCAATTCGTTCCCTATTCCATGATGTCGGATTTTTAAGATTTGCTCCTGAAAATGCTCCCAAGTTTCTGGAATGGTTTCTCCTTTTTGTTGCTGAAAGTTGTAAATCTTTCCCCTTAAGATATTCACTTTGCTAATTGGGAAAAATCTTGATATAAAGGCCTCTGAACACTTCTCCCATGTCTTGATGTTGTCCATGTTTGAATAGAACCACTGCTTCGCTTTTCCTTTCAATGAGAAGGGAAAAAGACGAAGAAGTATAATATTCTGGGGAATGTCCTTGATGATGATGGTGCTTCCAATCTCTAAGAAATTTTGTAGATGAGTGGTTGCATCTTCTTCTTCCTTTCCACCAAATGTAGTAGCTTGCACCATGTTGATAAGACTTGGCTTGAGCTCGAACTCAAGGTTGTTCATGTGGAGTGTAGGTCCGATGCGAATGTTCCTGATACTTGGAGTAGAGAACTCCAGCAGAGTCTTGTTAGCCATGGCTTGACTACTGATGTAGATCTTCCAGACGGTCTAGTTGATTGCGGATTTATAGGTGATGAATTACAACTGAACCAGTGTTACCCTGTATATGATTTAAACAAAGAAAGACAAGGGTAAGCCTGCCAAGATAGAGGTATAAGTGAATGAATGAATAATAATCTCCTTTCCTAAAAAGTTTTGTTTCCACAGAGTTACTGGTTTTCATTTGGTTCCCGGTGGCTTCCACTGCTTACATCCCTGGCAACGTCGCCAGAAATGCTTGTTGACACTTCTTAAAGCAATTGCCCGTAATAAACTTTAATAAACTGAATCTAGCAAAAGCCCTCACCAATGTACAGGACACTCCTAGCATCACTTAACGTCAAGTTGTCATCCCCAACATGATAATAGAAATGTAATTCATATGTGACACTAGCTCAAAAGATATAAACAAATATTTATCCGCAAGAGCACCGATAAATATACCTGTTGTAGCAGTATTTCACCCAGGTTATCTAGGTATCGTTATTTATATTTTACCAAAGATAACAGCGAAGCAGGGAACAAATATAAATGTGATTAATGTAATGGAGATTTCTATTCATTCATTCATTACTCACATGTCTAAACAGGGATAAGACAAGGTAAAGATAATGAACAATAATGATAACGGGAATTCTAGAGATAGAGCGCACTACATGAATCAAGTAGAGAGTCAGGAGATTAATTAACTGATTCGAATCCTAAGTTACTTCACATTTACTAAGCCTAGCGATTACTCTACTTAATATACAATCATTTATAGCTAATTAATCTATCATCCATGATCAAGGGACATTACTAAATTAGAATCAAGAACAAAGTAATGAATTCCAACTTGCAACCGTGTCCTACTAAAATCTACACTCGGAGGGAGGACTACAAAGGACTCAACAGGACTATCACTCCTGCGATCTACCTCTCAACCCAGAGCATAGGATGTATTTGCAGGTAAACTTAACCTAAACACCATGTTTACACCAGTTTGACCAATTAACTCTATCCGAAATAAAGCTAAGTACTTTACGAACATGATCATAAACTCTATCATAATCAGATCTATATTAAATATATAACTAGAATAAACTCCAAAACTGAATAAACTGAAATATATTAAAGTAGCATAAAGTCGAATAAAGATACAAATTACCGAGTCTTTGACAACGATCCGGAGACTCAAACGAAGCTTCTAGCCGGATATGCCGACGAAGTCGCCTGCCTCTACTTGAACCTAGCTAGACTAAACTCTAATCTTGATGTAGAGCTCTAACTCTCTCTCTAGAAACCCTAATTTTTTGTCTTGTCTTCTGATCTTGATCTGCCTGATGATCTGGAGGGGGGTCAGGGGTCTGGTTATATAGCCCTGAGCGTGGAATCGTGATCGTTGGATCAAACCGACTTGAGGTACGGCCAAGATGCATCCTAGAGGTTGGTGGAGGAAGGTTCCGGAAGGGGGAGTCGTAGGGACCCTGGCCAGGACCGACCGGTGGGCCCTGTGGACTGGTCGGTCCCACAGGTCAGCCTCCTGTGGTGCCCCGCCTCGTGGTGTCCTCTGGTGTCCTCCGGAGTCTTCTAGAAACTTCCCGACGTAGCGGTGAAGTAATCTGCGTCGGGTTCCTTCTTGGGGAAGCAATGTAGTTGGTTTTCCTGTTTAATCCCTGGAAAATGTAGAATCACCAAAACTCGTGGAATTTGTTAGTTTAAACCTCCTATTTCTAAGTTGGCAATCCTTTTTGACATTTATTCAAGTATTGTTGACGGTAAATAATGATAGTTAATAGATGTCAACAATAAGTTCCATAAATATTTTGGCTTCGGGGTACTGGAAAAAGGCTTAGTAGATTTAATCGATACAAGGCAAACTAATAATGAGTCTGGATGCCAGTACCTCCAAAGATTCAGAGAGATGAAGAATCAATGCTATTCCTTGACATTGCCAGATTTAGAGGTGCTTATCATTGCAATTCGAAGACTGGTACCTGCTATCAGAGAGAAAATCGGCTTCGGTTGTAATAATATGGCCGATTTAGCTAAAAAAGTGGCTAGTATTGATGCCCAAAATCAGTACAACCAAGTCTTCAAACCTAAGAAAGCCTACAATGCAGAGAGTCATGTTTTCCTGCATAATGAAAAAGATGATTCAGAGAATGAAAGCGATGAAGAAGTGGCTGTTGTAGACTGGGTATGGAAAAATAATGAATTCATGCCTTGGGCAAAAGTTAAAAGTACCGAGAGAGATATAAAGTACAGCTTTGATGTTACTAAGGCCGACAAGATATTTGACTACTTACTGGAGAAGGGTCAAATTAAATTGACTGGGAATCATGCTATCCCATCGGCCGAGGAGCTTAAAAATAAAAGATACTGCAAATTTCATAATTCTGGTACCCATACTACTAATGATTGCCAGGTTTTCAGAGATATAATACAGAGGGCAATCGTTAAAGGGAGGATTGGCTTAGAAAAGGCCAAAGGCATGGGCATCAACGGCCATCCTTTCCCACAAAACATGGTAGCTCCAGCACCTCGGAGTGAAATCAGGGTGTTGACTTCTGATAGAGCCAGGATAGATGGGACAGTTGATCCAAAGAAGCAATTAACAGCTAAAGAGTATCAGGAGATGAAAGGGAAGAAAAGCAATGATCAACCTGATACTTCAAAAGCTGGAGAAGCAAGAAGGCGTCCAACTATCAGAATCTTATTGAACAAGTGGCAACATCAGAAGGAGAGGAGCCAAATGCAAAGGGAAAGAGATGAACAAGAATATCAGGAGTGGCTCAAAGAAGAAGAGTACAGGAAGTCCCGGGAAGAAGGAAGACGCATTAGAGATGAAGAGAAGAATCATTGGGACTGTCCCTTCTTCAGGCATTGTTGGAATGAGGGCTTAAAGCTTCCTAATCTTCGTAATTTCCCAGAGTGCAGTGATCAGTACTGAGAGTATAGGCAGTCAAGTGACAACCGCCGATCTGTACATGAAAGATTAAGGTTTGGAAATACAGATCGGCGCGTAAAAAATGAAAATGTTCATAATCGGCTCAGAGCAAGATTAGCCGATCATGATCATCCATGGCAAGAGGGGGAATGGTGTCCTGGTGGTCGAACCAAAAGCCAGAAGCGACGGGTTCAAAGGTTGAGAAACGATGAAACCCAGAAGAAGAAATCCAAAGTCTGGCAAGTAAAGCAAATAGCCGATAAGGGTGAGTCATCGGCTAACATCGCTGCTCTGTTCATGCTACCTGCTGAATTTAGATCCTATGATCAGGAAGAAGAATCTGATAATGAGGAAGTCGTTGCTCAATGGATCTATCAAGCAGAAGATGCTACATTTCAAAAACCCGAGAAGCATTCTCATTTAAAGTCTTTGTATTTGAAAGGGTTTGTTAATGGAAGACCTTTGAACAGGATGCTAGTTGATGGAGGAGCAGCAGTTAACTTGATGCCATATGCCACTTTTAGAATGCTTGGTAAGACTACAGAAGACATGACTAAGACCGATATGAGGTTGACCGACTTTGCTGGCAACGTATCGGTTACTAAAGGAGATATATGTGTTGAGTTGACAATTGGCAGCAAGAGTATGCCGACTACTTTCTTTGTAGTCGATGCAAAACGATCCTATAGTGTGCTCAGAATGTGATTCAGTGGATCGGTGACACCGTGGAAGTAGTGCCAGCTAATTCGACTGTTAGTATTGCTTATTCAGACCCTGATGTTTGGAACTTGATAACATGAAGTGCTTTTCCGGAAGGATTCTCGAAGAAGACTTTCTCAAGACAACCGACGAGAGTCAACAGCCGATCTAAGCAATCGGCTTCAAAAAATATTCTAGAGGATTAATTTGCGGGCAAGGATTCGCATCGGCGCCAATAAATTAAGGCTGGTGTCATGACAATCACGATTGATTCTTTTAGAATTAGAACGGAAAATCGATTTGTTTGATTTCATAGCCGATACTAGTGTATCGCCTTTAGAACAAAAAATAGTCGATATGTATGTATCGACTTTTGATTGTAATTGATAGCCGATACAGAGGAAGTGTTGACGCTCACTAAGTGTCATATTCTTAGCATCAACAAGGTCATATTACACAACACAAGGGCCTAAAATCAACCAAAAACCTTTTGTAAACTAACGATTTCCACTTGTCCTTGAGTTTTATTTGAATGTAGGAAATTGCAGGGTTTTTGAGCAAAATGACCAAATGGACCCACCAGGAAGCAAGCCCACTTGCCTGGGATCACTTTGGGCCAAGGAGGGGTGGCGCCCGCCACCCCTAGCTGGCGGCCGCCAGGGGGAGAAGCCCAAACTCCCCCCTGCCACGTCACTGATCCAGGAGAGGCACCCCACACTCATTTGCAGCCGTTGCTCACCTAAGTCGGTTCATCCAAGGGCTAAGAAGCAGCGTCACATGGATCAAGGCCTAATTGACCATGTGACAGTTATTGGACAACCCCAAACAGACTTGGAGGACCTCCTAGATGCCGTTGGTGAAGAGGCGGTGAATCCAAGGGCCAGGGGAGTGGCGCCCGCCACCCCTAGCTGGCGCCCGCCACCACACTCACCCCCTGACCTAACCCTTGGTCCATAAGTACCCCCCTAGGTCCCTTAGGCTATAAATAGGACCCCCCGAGCTCATTTGTACTCAGACCTCACCTCATTAGTCCCACTCTCTTATAAGCGAAGCTCTGGTGAAGGAACACTCTAGTTGAGAGACTTAGAGTGAGAGCGAGAGTGTAGAAGAGAAGAGCTGGAGTTGTAATAGAGGATCTTCCAAGTCTCTGGTATAATTCCAAGTCTTTTCTTATTTATCTTAGTGTTCTTCTACTTTTAGCATTTACTTTAAGTTCGTTACTTATTGTTCTTGTTGAGTGCTTTCGATCATAGCTTAGTATTCAGTTTATATCTAGTTTGGGTTCTTCGCTGAGTAATCAGTGCTCTAGTTTTGGATGCAAGATTAGAGTAGTATATATTAGTGTAAGCGCAGTGCTTAGACTAGTTATACCTTAGTTTGTGGCTAGCCCCCCGGATAGCTGTGGTAGCAAACAGGTGGTGACAGCCCTGGGAGCCTTGAATTCCACCACGTAGTTGGATTAGTTCTTAAATCATAAACCTCGTTGTGCACGTCTGAGGTAAATAGTCCAGAGGGTGTGTATGGTTCGAAGAACTAGATAGAACCTTTATTGCTAAGTTAGTTGTGATCGTAAGTGTGTAGGAAAACATTAATCTGTTCATCGGCCAGACCCCACCGATTTAGGTTAGTAATAGTTAGTCTTTCTTTTCTTTTTAGTAGTAGTAGAAACCAACCCCCATTCATACTTTTCAATCAACCCTGCTAGAATCACTAGTTGTTCATAGCGGTCCTAGTGTTAGTTCTGCCATAGTAGCTTCCCTGTGGAAATAAATACGATACTCGTTACTCCCGGGTGAAGTGCTACAATAGACTTATTCTGTGCGCTTGCGGAACCTACCAATATTCATAAGAATAGTTAGTTATACTTCTTACATTAAGAAGTATCAACAAACCTTTCTGGCACCGTTGCTAGGGATAGATTCCATAGTCTACTCCTAGTGACGACATTAGCAAGAGTCAACAAGCATTTCTGGCGCCGTTGCCGGGGAAGCAATTGGCTAGAATTAATTCTTTGTGATTTCTATTGAATTAACCCCCGTAGTTCTAGCGGGTGTATATATTGTTCATTGTTTGTGATCGTTCAAGTAGTCATGGCCGGATTCAATCTTCCGAGTGACTATCAAGAAGATCTTGAGGCCATTCTTAGGAGAGCGAGAGCTAATCTCACACCTCCGAGGAAGAACCTGGAGCTTCGTGAGAGGAGTTCGTCAAGACAAGAATCCCAGTCAGAAGTGACTGACGAACCAAGCTGCTCCAACGATCAATCAACATCGACGTCGACCAAAACACTCTGTGAGTATTCCATGCCTACTCTTGCTCACATTCCAGTATTACCTTCTACTAGTAATGTAGATTTTGAGCTTAAACCTCACTTAATACGTATGGCTCAAGCTATTGCATTTAATGGCAAACCTTCCGAGGATGCCAACGCTCACCTCCGGAATTTTCTAGAGATATGTAGTACAATTTCTGTGCAGGGAGTTTCGCAGGATGCCATTAGACTTCGTCTCTTTCCATTTTCATTAGTGGAAAAAGTGAAGCAGTGCTTCCTCTTCAACTCTGGCCACCTGCTGACGTGGGTGAGATGCACAGATCAATTCCTCAACAAGTTCTGCCCGATAAGTCGAACTATTCTTGTCCGTAGCAAGATTTCCAACTTTGGACAGGGAGACGAAGAAACAATCACTGAAGCTTGGGAGAGACTACAAGAGTATGTTGAATACTGTCCTCACCATGGTATGCAAGACTGGTACTTGATCCAGACCTTCTACCACGGACTCCAGCAAGAATCTCGACAACACATTGATGCTGCCGCCGGAGGTGCATGCCTCTCTCTCACTGTAGAGAAGGCAACCAAACTGATCGAGACAATGGTGGTGAATCAAGGATGGACAGAAAAACATGCTAGAGGTATGTCTGAAATTAAGCAAGCTAATTCTGTTACCCTGCAAACTTTGGTAAAATTGCTAGAGCAAAGGATAAATGAGAAGAGAGATCGTGCTGCAAAGGAGTACTACACCAAGCAAAGAGCCGCTTCGTCAAGTGAAGGTCAAGCAGAAATTAAGAAAGAGGATGCCAAATCCCTTCTTAATAATGGTGGCTACGGAGAACCTCCAATTCCAATGATCAAACAATGGAATAACAAAGGTATGCCTCAAACCTCCGTATTTAATTCTCCTATTGGAAAATTAGTTTCTAATCAAGGTAGAATTAATGATAGCATAAATAATAAATTAATTGAACATGATAAAATGTCAGAAGGAATTTATGCTAAACTGAAAGATTTTTCTGAAGCATTTAAGGAACAAATTAATTTTAATAAGAGATTAGAGCAAAAAGTAGATAACATTAAATCTCAAATTAAATACTATGAGGAGGTAAAAGCTGTAACCACAAGAGGTGGTAAATCCACTCGTGATCCCCCTCATCCTAATTTAGTTCCTAGTAGTAATACTGCTGCAACGAAAAATATTGTTAATGTTGAAGAAGACGAAGAAGAGGAGACCTCAGCTGAACCTTCATCCAAGGTACGAACTGCTCCTCATGAATTCTATGATATACATGTATTACCTTTTCCAGATCGAAACAGAAATCCGACGGAAGACGACCAATTCAAGAAATTCGTCGAGGTAATTCAAAAATTATATATACATGTGCCATTTATTGACGCTATGCAGGTTCCAACTTATGCAAAATATTTGAGAGACATGCTCAATAAGAAGAAACCAATTCCAAGTAGGGATGTGGTTAAATTGACCGAAGATTGCAGTGCGGTCATTTTAATCCAACTCCTAGAAAAGAAGAAGGACCCAGGAAACCCAACGATCACATGTTCAATTGGAGAGTAGCACTTCGAGCATGCACTCTGTGATCTGGGAGCAAGCGTCAGCGTCATGCCCAAGGTAATATACGATAAATTAAATCATCATACCTTGTCCCCTACTTCTATGTATTTGTAGCTAGCCGATCAATCGCTCCGATATCCCGCGGGAATAGCAGAGAACATTCCGGTGAAAATCCGGAATCTCTTTGTCCCGGTGGATTTTGTGGTTCTGGATATTAATCCCGACCACCGGACGCCATTGATCTTGGGACGGCCATTTTTGAGCACTGCAAAAGCCACCATTGATGTAGGAGCTGGAGAAATTCAGCTCCACATCAGTGGAAAGGAAGAGAAACTCGAGTTCACACCGCGACCGGAAAAACACCCGTCATCAAAGTTCGTCGGTGTCGACATTCCACCACAACCACCATGAAGGCGACACTAATCGGGAATCCAAAGCGGCTAACCAAGGTAAGTTAGGCTAAGGTAAGTCTTTATCCCCCATTTAAATTTTCGTTTTTACTTAAGCAAATTAATTTTCCTACAAAGTAGATGTTTACTAGAGTGATTAGGTGGCACCTAGGGGGTTTAGGGCAGCCATAGGGGTGGCGCCCGCCACCCCATGCTGGCGCCCGCCACCCTAGGGTGCACTAGGGAGCACTAGCCAATCTCTAGACTATTACACCTACCTCCTAGACCCAAATAACACCAAGGGAGACCCATGTCTTTGCTCATTTCAATGCAATCACTCACTTCCATGTCTCCCCATGTCTCCCCCTCTTCACTCCACCTTTTGGACACATCTCCACCCAAAAATTCTGGTGCACATGTGATGGAGAGTGACAAGGAGAGCACTAGGAGAAAGGAGGGGTGAGTTGGAGTGAAATTTCAGCCAAGAGGGTGGCGCCCACCACATTTTCCTGGCGCCCGCCAGCATGGTGAGGCTCACAGCCTCCCCCCCTTCTATCCTCAGCCTATAAATACTACCCACACCCCATGCAAGTTCTCACAACTCACTCAAAACACAAAAACATCAGCCATCTTGAGCACTAGCAAGGAAGTCATGTGCCCTCTCAAGAACTTCTTCACTAGCAAGAAGAAGAAGAGTAAGGGTGAGGGAAGTTCGTCGAGAGCAAACACCCACATTCGCTTTGCTGGGAGTGATGAGGAGAGCGCCGGATGGGGTACTCCATCCACCAACGAAATGTCAGTGGATCGGAGCTCTCCGTTCACACACCAGGCCGGACCGACCATCCGCATCCTAAACTCCGTCAATGATATCATCTGGCAGAGTGATCGGGAACGGCAGGCCCAGAACATCCTCAGTGAGAGGGAGTTCGTTCACACCCGTCGCATTGACACTGACTTGCTACGTCGCACTGGTATGGACAGTGAGTTTCTTTATATTTCTCGAACTTTGGGATGGGAAGATGCATGGATGGTTAATGAGGAGGGAATCCTTCCCCTCACAATGGAATTTCTAGCTACCATGCAATTGTCTGCTACTCACATAACATTCTGGCTTTTTAATGAAGAGCACACTCTCTCGTGGGGGCAGTTTAGCAAGCATTTAAATTTTGATGATTCATGCTTGCTAAACCTGGACTCTGCTTGTACGGGTTTTAATAGAAATGATTTTTGGAAAAGCATTGCTGGCAACAGAGACCCAGGCTTGCCCCGTACAAGTAATATCCACAACCCCACGCTCAGGTTCTTTCACAAGTATATCAGTATCACACTTTTTCCAAGACCTGACTTAAGACCAATCAAAAAGCCTGAAATGCTGCTGCTTTATGCTCTAGTAAACCACATAAAAGTATCACCCGCCAAAGCCATGGCGGACTACTGGTCTAAATTTAATCAACGCACTGGAAATATTGAAATGACATCATGGATAACTAGACTGGTTTTTAACATGGGTCTGCTGAACACCGCTATATACTCCTACATTCCTAGTGACCGAGACCTTTTGACCGTGGAGCACTTCTCGCAAGGACACATCTTGCGTGAGAACCAGGAGACCGGTTAGATTCACATGATCTACCAAGATTATGTGAATAAAATTGCTCTTCCTGACATGTCACTTTGGTTGGTGAATGCACCAACATTACTTTTGGCCTTCGAAACCGAGGCAGAGCAAAACCGCAGGTCGGCCCGAGAGAACATCATGCAGGTTCCCAGGAGGAGGACGCGAGCGCAGACCCATGCAGCAGAAGAGGCCGCAAGAGCCGCAGCAATGGCACAGGAGTTTGACCCTTTCCATGCAGGGCAGTATGAAGGAGCAGCACACTATGGTCATTTGACACCCCCTGTCTCGCACGAAGCAGGAGTATCAAATTGGCAACCACCGCAACATCCGCGGTGGGAATACGGCTAGGAGGCGTCCTTTCACTCATCCTAGTTGGGGAGTTCATCCCACTCCTTGGGAGGATCCACCCGGTACACTGGCCGTGGTGATGAGTTCTTCCATAGGGGAATCTCGCCGCAGGCCGCTCGCCATTCGTCCTTTCACTAGGACGAGTGGATGCGCGATATGGGATACCTTCGGCACCAAATGAATGGACTTACCTTGGATACTGCTGAAATCCGGCAGGACTTGAACAACCTGAACCAAAATTTCCAGGAATTCCGCCAGGAAACTGGTGGAGAACTGGGTAATATTTCTTCTCTCCTGCAGCAGAACCAGCAGAACTGGGACGACATGTACCGTCGTCAAGGATGGATGAGATCCAACCACGCCAAAAGCCAGCTTGGGGGAGGACCCCCGTCATCGAGGTAAGTATCACTACCGTCTTTATTTCTGTCAGTTTTATTTTTTTTATTTTCAGTAATTTAAATTTGAGTTCTATCTTAGTTAATTTCCAGTTTAAAATAATAATAATAATAAATAAATAAATAGTAATAAATGAAACGCTCTCATCGTATGTCTTTCTAAATAAAATTGTATGCCATGCATTAGAGTTATCATGGGAGAACGTATGCTAGAACTAAACTTGAGAGATGAGCATTAGACTAAGTAAAGGGGAAGTAAGTTTCTACTTTGACTTGAGCGAGTCAAGTTTGTGGAGTTATTACATTGAAAAAAAAAATAAAAAACTTGCTCTAAGTACTTCTGTGGCAAAGAAAGTCCGACCAAAGCCAAATAAATTTTACTTTTAGAGTAGGAGCTTCCACTTGCTGCATGTTAGTGTTGAGCTAGTTAGACTTTTGTTGATAGTCATAGTAGAGAAACTTGTCATATCTTTAGACCAAGGAATTCACTTGCACCCACCTATATAGTGCTATTCTTACACTGAGAATACGCACACAACATGCCTTTATTTCCATTCACTGTTAGGAATACTCCATGGCAAAATATCATGCTCCATAATGAAATCTCAGGGACATGGCTACAGTAGTTAAAAAAAAGGGCAAGTGCTCTAGAAAGAAAAGAATATTCAAAAGAGCAAGTGCTCTAGAAAGAAAATTCAAAAGAGCAAGTGCTCTAGAAAAAAGAGAATATCCAAAAGAGCAAATGCTCTCATTCATAGCCATGATCCCACAAATGAGATAGAAAGGAGAAATGCCATGAAAGTAGTAGCCACAATAAATACCACACACTTGCACATTTCTGGTATGAACCTATGACTTCTTGCTCGTTTGCTCCATTTGTCTAACTTGACAAAATTATGCTAGCATTGCATGCTCACTTTTATCCTACCCATTAAACCCCACATAAAGTCTTAGTGAGAGGATAATTCTTCCATTCCCACATACAAATATGAGTGATTGAGTGAGCCACAGAAGTTACTAAGCATACTTTCTTTTGAACAAAACATGCAAAAACTCCACATATCTTCATTAGCAAAATAGGCAAGGGAAAGACAAACCTTCTTTCTTGCTGGTCTTTTGTTCTAATCTTGAGTGCAGGGAAGGCTACCAATTCCATGGTGATGAAAATAATATGGGCATACACAACAAAAAAACACAGAGTTTCCAAGATTATTTTTAAGTCCATGCTTGCTTGAGGACGAGCAAGAGGTAAGCTTGGGGGAGCTTGTTGACGCTCACTAAGTGTCATATTCTTAGCATCAACAAAGTCATATAACACAACACAAGGGCCTAAAATCAACCAAAAACCTTTTATAAACTAACGATTTCCACTTGTCCTTGAGTTTTATTTGAATGTAGGAAATTGCAGGGTTTTTGAGCAAAATGACCAAGTGGACCCACCAGGAAGCAAGCCCACTTGCCTGGGCTCACTTTGGGCCAAGGAGGGGTGGCGCCCGCCACCCCTAGCTGGCGGCCGCCAGGGGGAGAAGCCCAAACTCCCCCCTGCCACGTCACTGATCCAGGAGAGGCACCCCACACTCATTTGCATCCGTTGCTCACCTAAGTCGGTTCATCCAAGGGCTAAGAAGCAGCGTCACATGGATCATGGCCTAATTGACCATGTGACAGTTATTGGACAACCCCAAACCGACTTGGAGGACCTCCTGGATGCCGTTGGTGAAGAGGCGGTGGATCCAAGGGCCAGGGGAGTGGCGCCCGCCACCCCTAGCTGGCGCCCGCCACCACACTCACCCCCCTGACCTAACCCTAGGTCCATAAGTAACCCCCTAGGTCCCTTAGGCTATAAATAGGACCCCCCGAGCTCATTTGTACTCAGACCTCACCTCATTAGTCCCACTCTCTTGTAAATGAAGCTCTGGTGAAGGAAAACTATAGTTGAGAGACCTAGAGTGAGAGCGAGAGTGTAGAAGAGAAGAGCTGGAGTTGTAATAGAGGATCTTCCAAGTCTCTGGTATAATTCCAAGTCTTTTCTTATTTATCTTAGTGTTCTTCTACTTTCAGCATTTACTTTAAGTTCTTTACTTATTGTTCTTGTTGAGTGCTTTCGATCATAGATAGCTTAGTATTTAGTTTATATCTAGTTTGGGTTCTTCGCTGAGTAATCAGTGCTCTAGTTTTGGATGCAAGATTAGAGTAGTATATATTAGTGTAAGCGCGGTGCTTAGACTAGTTATACCTTAGTTTGTGGCTAGCCCCCCGGATGAAGGACCGAGAATACAAAAGCAAGGCGACCAGAGGGGGGGTGAATGGGAGCCAATAAAAATTTCTTATGAAACTTTGGCCAAGTGTCCCAAAATCAACCCCCAAGAGATACTACCGAAAACATGATACCCACGACCCTTGGAAGAGGGTGGATGATCTCTAGGATCACAGCGAGGCACCACAAAAACTTCCACACCCAAGTTCACGCAAGTCAACTAGTGACAGGATGGGTTTTGGGTAACCTCAACCTCCCCCGAGCAACGCGAGGGGGATTCAGGCTATTTTGTAAAGCGAGGAGCCCGATTTCTGTAGAGCACGGAGTCGGGAATCCAACGCAACAAGCGGATCGCAAATCGAAGGTCAGACGAACAAACTGCGGACAAAAACGTGCTGACTGCACCTGACCGGACTCTGCCTGCGTCCGGTCAGCAGGCACCGGACGCGTCCGGTCGAGCGAAAACCGATTTGGGACCTTACTGTGTTGGACCGGACTCTGGTACACAGTGCGTCCGGTCTTCACTTGTGCGTCCGGTCACTCAAAGACAACAACGATGAACAGTGTGTCCGGCGCGTCCGGTCATGCACAGGATGAAGCGTCCGGTCGAAGCTCGAAACTGAACAGAGAAAAGTTCAACGACCGGACTCACTCTCAGCGTCCGGTCACCCCAAACCGAGCGTCCGGTCACCCCGAAGCCCCTCTGTTCTTCCACCGATTCAACTCAAACTCACCCAAAACAAATCCTCTAGGGATCAAACTTGGTGAGTGAAGTCACGAGGAGATTAGTGAGCTATCTCTAAGAGATCATGGCTCGAACCTAACTCCAAATCGGTGAATCGAAGAATTTCGGGGGAAGGGAAGAAAAGTGACCCGAAACGAAAAATCGATCGATCTCCTAGACCGTGAGGTTGGAGGATGATTCCTTCGGTGGAAAGAAGTGCCTCACGATCTAGAACAACTCAGTTCAAACGGAATCGCAAAAGATGAACCGAGCACAAAGATCAAGCGACGGGAAAACTCAAGGCACAAAGCAATCCGCGAAGAACATGATAAACATGAAATCAAAACGCGAATTGACACCAAGAGATGGGACCCAAGGTGAGGATACGGCCTCACTTCCTCGAATCAGCAGTACACAGAGTGAAGTCTCTCTGCGGATCTCAACTAGCTAAAGCAGGGGATGGGAGAGTGGAAACCCTAGGTGCTAGGAAGCAAATGACTGCGCTAACTGAGATTGAGATAGGGAGGAGGGTGTCTCCCCTGGACTACTTATACTAACTTAGCCTAAGTCTATTTCCTACTCTACCCCTCACTACTGTATTTACAGAGCGGACCAGCCTAACCCTAAGGCTATTCTAGTCCACCCGCTGGTGGTAGGTAGATCCGACGGCCACGCCCGCACGGTCTTCCGCGTCGCCTCCACGCAACCTTCAGATCGCCGCCACGTGCCGCCACCACTCTGCACCCCCGGTTTTGCGGCCCAAACCGGGAAACCAGCCTTTCCCATCAGCCCCCGGTTTTGAGGCCCAAACCGGGAAACCAGCCTCCAGCCCGAGTTTTGTGGCCCAAACTCGGAAACCCTCAGCGCCCGAGTTTTGAGGCCCAAACTCGGAAACCGGCCCACGCCCAGGTTTTGAGGCTCAACCTGGAAACCGTCACGCCCAGGTTTTGTGGCTCAACCTGGAAACCCAGCACCCAGGTTTTGAGGCCCAAACCTGGAAACCGTCCACCGTTGGTTTTTCCCGGGCTCTACCAACAAACCGGCGTCGTAGAGGGGATGCACCGCCTGTGCACCCCTTCCACCGACATGATCGCACTTCTCCGCTTGTCGCTGTCGCAGGCTGCCAGCCACCACAGCTGATCCTCCGGCCTCCAGTCCATCAGTCCAAGTCCACGTCCGCCCTTCACCGTCCGATACATCGGCATGGCACGTCCGCCGCACGGCACGCCCATCCTTCATCGCGCCCGGTCCGTCGGCACGGCACGTCGCAACTTGACCTTCACCCGCCATTGATCACTGTCTCCGTGCTCGACACCTGCACAACACAAGCCAAAGAACATGCGCATCATCTCCGTTGACAATCACTCATCACACAGAGACTCGGCATACACCCATGTATCCGCAATCTCCCCCTTGATGAGTGCATTGTCAACTCCACAACAAATCATGAATAAGAAGAAGGAGGAAGGAAGGAGTGGGAAGAGAAAACCCAACCAAATGACCCAAAAGCCTAACAAAAGCCAAAGAAGGTCAAGTGGATGAAGCAAAAACTTGGTCCCCAAAGACATGGGCAACGGCTCGACGCAACCAAGCAAAGCAAAGCTAGCCCTCAAGAAGAAGTAGAACAGGCTCAACACCGCTAGCAGATACCAATTGAAGATCGGAGGACAACAGAAGCAAAATGCTAGTCCCTCAAGATAGAGGCACAGAGGCTCAACACAACTAGCAAGAAAATCACTCCGAACCAATTGGAATTCAACCCAAACCAAATGGGAATGCACACCAGACGATACCAATTGAACGCCAAATGAAAAAGCTTATGAAAGCTCATGAAAAGCTAGGAACGTTTGCTAGTCCCTCAAGACAGAGGCAACGGCTCAACACAACTAGCAAACTCCCCCTCGACAAATGCAAGCAACTAGGACAAAAGATTTTCAGGGCATATGATTTGCGTAAATTTCTCCCCCTAGTTGAAAATGCACTTATCAAGGCCAAAAGGTATCGGAGAAGCAACTCTCTTCACATAAACTCCCCCTGAACACAAGATCTCCTTCCACAATGCATATGAAGTCAAAATGCAAGTTAGGAGCTTCAAGTATATAGTCAAAAGAGGGCAAAGATGCTCTAATCAGTATAGCTCCAACATCTCAATTAAGCACTCAAATAGCGAAGGCTCAAACTGATCACTTATACGAAATATGAAGCATATGAGCATGTGAGCAGTTTTAAGCCAAAAGAATAGTCACCATCAAAATAGCACTAGACATGTATAGAAGGAATCCAAACAGGTGCTAAGCATATATACACGGTGAACTACCCCTAGCAAAGTTCAATCATCATGCATAGGAATGAAGCATATACTTGTGATTTCAAATTCATATCGGAGTTGCAGCGGTAAAGAGTTCACAAGTTCATTTTTAGCATGTGATTGCGAGAGGTTGAAAGCTTGTCATCGCCTAACTTTTCAACCGTGCGAAGCCTATGCCGAAGCAATCAGAAGCTTAACGCAACGGTTTCGGTCATACACTACATGGCTCAAGTTTAACTCAAAGTGCAATGAGAAACAGTCTCAATACCATGAGGTGTTGACAAGCAATCCCATCTCGATCTTTTCAATTCAACAATACTTGGTTCAGATTTTAAGCAAGTTATGAGCAACCAAGCAAGTGAATGACTCAGAACTAGAGACATAGCAACCTAGCATATATGAAAAGCAGGAATGGACTCAACACACCCTACACATGCTAGTTGCATATCTCAATGGTGAACATTTTCAGATTTATATACATTAGGCATAATTCACCATTCCAAAAAAATAGCTCGCTCATAACATGCAACAGTGATCAGAAAGAGCATAAGCTACAAGCATCATCATAAGTATCGGAGCAATACTAACAAGAGCATAATTACATTCTAGTGAATATAGACATGAAGCTCAGAATGTAAATGCGTATGCCCGACACAAAACTGAAAGAAAGAAGGTACCAAAAGGAAAGACTCAAGAAACTCAAAAGAAAAGAGTCTCAAAATAAAAGAGTCAGTCTGTACATCTCAAAATGCTTCCCCCATCTAAAAGGGGAAACACATACCAAGCTCACCCCTCAACCTATTAAAGGTTGATTCGTCTAAAGGCTTGGTGAAAATATCAGCCAATTGGTGATGAGTATCGACATGGCGAAGGTCGATATCACCCTTCTCCTGGTGGTCTCGCAAGAAATGAAAGCGCACATCAATGTGTTTGGTTTTCGAGTGGAGCACAGGGTTCTTAGCAACGCTAATGGCACTCGTGCTGTCACAAAGCAAAGGAACTCGAGTAAAGCTCAAACCAAAATCACGCAAAGTTGCCATCATCCAGAGTAACTGGGAACAGCAGCTAGCCGCAGCAACATATTCAGCCTCCGTGGTAGACTGAGCGACACTAGACTGCTTGCGAGAAGACCACGACACAAGAGAAGATCCAATAAACTGGCAAGTCCCTGAGGTGGACTTGCGCTCAATGCGACAACCAGCAAAATCGGCATCGGAATAACCGCAAAGCGAGAGAGTGGAGGAAGCAGAATACCAAATCCCGAACTCAGGCGTGAAACGAAGGTACCTGAATATGCGCTTCACCGCCTGACGGTGAGAAGTGCGTGGCGAAGCCTGAAAGCGCGCGCACAAGCACACAGCGAACTGAATGTCCGGCCGTGTCGCCGTCAGGTAGAGCAGCGATCCAATCATGCTGCGGTACTCCTTCTGGTCCACTGCTTCTCCATCCGTGTCAGCATCCAGGGCAGTCGTCGTCGACATGGGCGTCGGAAGAGGCTTGGCCTCACCCATGTCGAACCGCTTCAGCAAGTCCCTCGTGTACTTGCCCTGGTGCACAAACGTCCCCTCTCGGGATTGCTTAATTTGCAACCCGAGAAAGAAAGTCAGCTCGCCCATCATGCTCATCTCGAACTCCCTGCTCATAGTATCTGCAAACTTGGCAACCAAAGCGTGAGAAGAACCACCGAAAATGATATCATCCACGTAAATTTGGACCAAGAGAGTATCTTTGCCTTGCCGGAGGAGAAAGAGCGTCTTATCTACACATCCCATTTTAAAACCCTTAGCTAGCAAAAAGGTTTTCAATCTCTCATACCAGGCTCTAGGGGCTTGTTTCAAACCATACAAAGCTTTGTGGAGTTTAAAAACATGGTTTGGAAACTTGGGATTTTCAAAACCGGGGGGTTGCTGGACATAGACCTCCTCCTCAATGTAGCCGTTTAAGAAGGCACTCTTGACATCCATTTGAAAAAGTTTGAAACCCATGGATGCAGCATAAGCCAAGAGTATCCTAATAGCCTCCAAACGAGCTACAGGAGCAAAGGTCTCCTCATAATCTATCCCCTCCTTCTGACTATAACCCTTCGCTACAAGCCGGGCCTTGTTTCTCACAATGTGGCCCTCCTCTCCTTGCTTGTTTTTAAATACCCATTTTGTCCCAATAGGTTTACAGTCAGGAGGTGGTGGCACTAGAACCCAAACCCGATTTCGCTCAAAGTTCTCTAGCTCCTCATGCATGGCATTGACCCAATCCGGATCCGTCAATGCGTGTCCAACATCTCGGGGTTCAAAAGACGCAACAAAAGCAGAATGAGCAAAGTGCGAGATGTGCTGTGACCTGGAGCGAGTAACCCGCTCGTCGATGTCGCCGATCATCTGTTCAGGGGGGTGCTGGCGCTGGATGTGTCGTGGCGCCTCCCGGGAAGAAGTAACCTCCCCCTCAATAGTAGCTGGTTCCACCCCGGGTACAAAAGGTACCGCGCGAGGTGGATCCCACGGCCCCCAGGAAGAAGACGTCTCGGGGCCACGGGTCGTCGTCGAAGCCGCTCCCGGCGGCGCGGCAGGCGGAGGGGGTGCTGGATCATCTATACCTTCAGCACCCTCTTCCTCGTCATCAAAAAGAGGCTCTCCAACCTCGTGATCACCTGCACGCTCAAAACGAGAAGAAGGAGAAACAAGAGTCTCGTCGAAGGTGACATCTGATGTCTCCATGACTCGGTTAGTGTCAAGGTTAAGTACACGATAAGCTCGAGTATGAGTGCCATAACCCAAAAACACACCGTCAGAAGAACGAGACTCAAACTTGTCTAGGTTGCCTTTTTTAATATAAAACAGTGGCAACCAAAGACTCTAAAATAACTCACCTTGGGCTGGCGACCAAAACGCAACTCATAAGAGGTCTTCTTCAAAAACACTCTCAGAAAAATGCGATTCGAAATATAGCATGCAGTGTTCATAGCTTCGGCCCAATAGCGCCTAGGAGTCCCATGCTCATCAAGCATCGTCCTGGCCATCTCAACAAGGGTCCGATTCTTCCTCTCTACAACACCATTTTGGGGTGGTGTATAGGGAGAAGAAAACTGATGCTCCAAACCAAGGCGTTTACAAAACTTCTCAAAATCCGAATTTTTAAACTCGGAACCATTATCACTTCTAATCGCTCGCATCGAGTTCAAAGGGAACTCGTTCTGAAGACGCAAAATCAGATCGCGAGCGAAGGAGAATGTCTCGGACTTCTCAACTAAAAAGAAGACCCACGAATACCTCGAAAAGTCGTCAACAATAACAAGCACATACCACTTCCCACCAACCGAGCTCACCCGAGCCGGACCAACAAGGTCCATATGCAAAAGCTCTCCGGGGTGCGAGGTCATAACCTTGGTCAAAGGATGGTGGGGAGCAGCAACCATCTTTCCATGCCGGCAAGCATGGCAAACTAGATCCTTCTCTAACGAAAGCTTGGGCAATCCTCGGATTAAGCCAAGTGAGCTAAGTCTTGCAAGCAAGTCAAAACTCAGGTGACCGAGCCTCCTATGCCACTTCCAAAGATCAGAAGAAGAAGGACTAGCCAAAAGACAGCGAGAAGATCCAAACGACTTTGAGAAATTCGCGCGAAAGACATTCCCAAAGGGTGAAATCAGACATACAAGATCACCCTGAGGATCTAAGATCCGGCTAAGGTTCGGTTTGAAACGAATCTCATAGCCTTCACGAAAAAGTTGCGAAACAGAAAGCAAGTTAAAATGCAGGTTAGAAACAAGAGCAACCTCGCGCAACACAAAGTGCTCATTAACCCGCACTGCACCAACGGACAATACCTTGCCCTTACCTTTGTCGCCGAAGGTTATGTACTCCTTTCCGGCGACCGGACTATGGCTGGAGAACCATTTGGCATTTCCGGTCATGTGCCTCGAGCAACCGGAATCCACAAGCCAAATGTCCTCCAACCGCTCCTCCTACATCAATAAAAAGACATAGGGTGAACATACGGTCCAACACTGGGGTTAGTAAGATAAGAAGGAAACCAGTGTTGGGCCTGCTGCTCAAAAGAACGGTCAGTGTAAAAACCATCCTGTCTAGGGGGATAGCGATCACCACGCACAGGAAAACGTGGTCCGCTTGGGAAGAAGCGCTCACCGCGAAACTCTACCTGCGGTGGGACAAAGCGCTCAACAAAGCCTCCGCCACGGGGTCCGTTACCTGCAAAAGCAGGACCCCGTCGGGCACGCTCTCTACGAGGTCTACGCCTAGGAGCCTGCTGCTCAACTCTAGCGTCTCTCCTCGGAGCTCTCTGCTGCCTAGGCCTAACAAACTGAGGTGCTCCACCTCTAGGCCTAGTCTCCCTCCTAGGGGCTCTCTCCTGCTGCCTAGGCTGGGTATGCTTCCCTCCAGACCTAGCAGCTCTCCCCTGGGGCTTCGGAGCATGTCCACCACGAGCTGGGTGAAACATGTCCGGGTTCTGCATCTCCCTAGCACGGCGCGCCTCTCTCCTGCGCCTAAAGCAGAACTCACTCAGGTGACCATCCCGCCCACAAAAGTCACACTGAAACCTCACCGCGCGCAAAGGGGGTTGTTGGTTTGCAGGGATGTGGGTATGGTTCACCTTGCCCTTGCCCTTCTGTGGCAACTCCTCTCGGATGGGTGGCATTGTGTCAAGCTTGTTCTTTAGGTGATTGGGCTTGGGTTGCCATTGTGGATTCTTGGGTGGAGCCTTGGGGGGTTCAACTACAACTCCATCCTTGGTGACAGGCTTGGCAGGCTCTTTGGGTGGAAGCTTGGTTAGTTTGGGAGTAGTGGTGGAGTTGGGCTTCTCACAGGGGTTCAGACCACTAGACTCTCCAATCTTACCAAAAACTGAAAGATCAACACTCTGGCCAAGACCTACACCAGGAGCCCCAGCAGCTCGCTTGAATTGGGAGATCATCATCCCGAGCTGAGGCTCACCACAAGACACCCATGACAAGACGGTCCGAAGGTATGTGTTTTCCTCCTCGGTACGCATCTTGTCATGCCTCACATTGGCCATCTCCTGCTCCAGGCCCTCACACAAAGCACACCTCTTGACACAAGTGCTATCCGAGCCGGCCTTCTCAAAAGACTCAAGCTTGGCATTCTTCTCTGCCAACTCGGATTGCAAGACAGGACAAGTCTTGCACGCACCCAACAGCTGCGGTCTAGCTCGGAGCTCATCCACCTCATCTACCAGCGCAGCATGCTTACTCCTCAGAGTGAGAAGATCCGTCATGTGCGCGGTGCAACTCTCGCACTCCAACTCCTCCGACACAACCACGGTGGACCGAGCGAACTCAAGCTCCTTCACCGTGTCCTCCCACTTCTGCCTAAACTCCTTGCGCTCTCTAGCGGCACGCCTAAGCAACTTATCTTGGCTAAGGAGGGCAGCAGTCAACTTCTCAACCTCGGAGGAAAGCTCGTCGTAGGTGAGAGATACCTGGGAGGTGTCGTCGTCGTCGTCGTTCCGAGGTGTGTGCTCCAGCTCGCCACGGACCTCATCTCCGAGCGCCATGGTACACAGGCCTTCGTCGCCGGCGAAGAAGCACAAGCCGTTGAACGTGTCCTCCAGCTTCTTCTTCTCGGACTCGTCATCACTCGATCGAGCGGAGTCGTCATCCGAACCGTCGACGTCGCTGAGCGTGGCGAAGAACGCACGCTGCTCAGCCTGCTGCTTCTCCAAGTACTTCTTCTTGATGTACTCCTTGTCGAAAGCCGCCCCGCTTCTTGTGCCTTGGGGGAACGTGCTTCTCCTTGTACTTGAAGTCGCGCCTGTGGCCGTGATCGCCCTTCCCAAGATGCTTGTTCTTCTTCTTGGGGCAGTCGGCGATGAAGTGGTCGGGGTCGCCGCACTCGTAGCATCCGGCGCGTCCTCCTCCACGACGGCGGTTCATGCGGTTATTGTGAAACCGCGAGAACCGGTTGGCCAGCAAAGCCAGCTCGTCGTCTCCCAACGTCTCCAGCTGGTCCTCTGTAACAGAAAGAGACAGGAAAGAGCAAAGCCAGCTGAAGGGTTAGAGGAAGAGCCGGAAAACCAAAGCCATGGACGGGCGAGAAGGATTTTCTAAAGAAGCCCTTGCCATAGTATCGATCTCACTGGACTTGAGCTTACTGAAGAGCTCGTCGCAGGTGAGGGTATCATAGTTAGGTGATTCGATGATCGCCTGAACCTTGGAATCCCACACCGAACGGTCAAGAGTGTGCAAAAGCTTCAAAGCACGCTCATGATCGTCAAAAGGCAACTGCTCTCTGTTAGCCCTCATCCTGTTGACTATCACCTGAAAGCGAGCGAATAAACTTTCTATGCTCTCGCCAGGTTGATGTCTAAAGTTCTCATACTCTCGCTTGAACGACTCGTAGAGTCGGTTTTGACTTGAGAGGTGCCCTCATGGAAACGCATGAGAGTGTCCCAGATCTCCCGAGCCGTAGCGAGGTGAGAAACACGATCAAACTCACCCATGCTCAAACAAGAGAAAAGAGCATTACGGGCTCGGCTATTGGCATCGTGCTCATCGATTTGCTGTTGAGTCACACGAGCAGCCAAGACCACGTAATCAGGGGAGTTGCAAATATCCCCAGATAGAAGCGCCCAGACTCTGCAGATAGGCCGACATACGTATCTTCCAATACGCATAGTTCGTCCCATCGAAAAACGGCGGTTTGCCACGCCGCGATCCATGTCGCCTTCGGTGGATCTGGAACCGGCTAAGGTGGAAGATCCTTAACCGCTCCGATACCAATTGAAGGACCGAGAATACAAAGCAAGGCGACCAGAGGGGGGGTGAATGGGAGCCAATAAAAATTTCTTATGAAACTTTGGCCAAGTGTCCCAAAATCAACCCCCAAGAGATACTACCGAAAACATGAACCCACGACCCTTGGAAGAGGGTGGATGATCTCTAGGATCACAGCGAGGCCCCACAAAACTTCCACACCCAAGTTCACGCAAGTCAACTAGTGACAGGATGGTTTTGGGTAACCTCAACCTCCCCGAGCAACGCGAGGGATTCAGGCTATTTTGTAAAGCGAGGAGCCGATTTCTGTAGAGCACGGAGTCGGGAATCCAACGCAACAAGCGGATCGCAAATCGAAGGTCAGACGAACAAACTGCGGACAAAAACGTGATGACTGCACCTGACCGGACTTGCCTGCGTCCGGTCAGCAGGGCACGGACGCGTCCGGTCGAGCGAAAACCGATTTGGGACAACTGTGTTGGACCGGACTTGGTACACAGTGCGTCCGGTCTTCACTTGTGCGTCCGGTCACTCAAGACAACAACGATGAACAGTGTGTCGGAGCGCGTCCGTCATGCACGGATGAAGCGTCCGGTCGAAGCTCGAAACTGAACAAGAGAAAAGTTCAACGACCGGACTCACTCTCAGCGTCCGGTCACCCCAACCGAGCGTCGCGGCACCCCGAAGCCCCTCTGTTCTTCCACCGATTCAACTCAAACTACCCAAACCAAATCCTCTAGGGATCAAACTTGGTGAGTGAAGTCACGAGGAGTTAGTGAGCTATCTCTAAGAGATCATGGCTCGAACCTAACTCCAAATCGGTGAATCGAAGAATTTCGGGGGAAGGGAAGAAAAGTGACCCGAAACGAAAAAATCGATCGATCTCCTAGACCGTGAGGTTGGAGGATGATTCCTTCGGTGGAAAGAAGTGCCTCACGATCTAGAACAACTCATTCAAACGGAATCGCAAAAGATGAACGAGCACAAAGATCAAGCGACGAGGAAAACTCAAGGCACAAAGCAATCCGCGAAGAACATGTAAACATGAAATCAAAACGCGAATTGACACCAAGGAGGGACCCCAAGGTGAGGATACGGCCTCACTTCCTCGAATCGCAGTACACAGAGTGAAGTCTCTCTGCGGACTCAACTAGCTAAAGCAGGGATGGGAGAGTGGAAACCCTAGGTCTAGGAAGCAAATGACTGCGCTAACTGAGATTGAGATAGGGAGGAGGGTGTCTCCCCTGGACTACTTATACTAACTTAGCCTAAGTCTATTCCTACTCTACCCCTCACTACTGTATTACAGAGCGGACCAGCCTAACCTAAGGCTATTCTAGTCCACCCGCTGGTGGAGGTAGATCGACGGCCACGCCCGCACGGTCTCCGCGTCGCCTCCACGCACCTTCAGATCGCCGCCACGTGCCGCCACCACTCGCACCCCCGGTTTTGCGGCCCAAACGGGAAACCAGCCTTTCACCATCGCCCCGGTTTTGAGGCCCAAACAGGGAAACCGCCTCCAGCCCGAGTTTTTGGCCCAAACTCGGAAACCCTCAGCGCCCGAGTTTGAGGCCCAAACTCGGAAACCGGCCCACGCCCGGTTTTGAGGCTCAACCTGGAAACCGTCACGCCCAGGTTTTGTGGCTCAACCTGGAAACCCAGCACCAGGTTTTGAGGCCAAAAACTGGACCGTCCACCGTTGGTTTTTCCCGGGCTCTACCACAAAACCGCGTGTAGAGGGGATGCACCGCCTGTGCACCCCTTCCACCGACATGATCGCACTTCTCCGCTTGTCGCTGTCGCGGCTGCCAGCCACCACAGCTGATCCTCCGGCCTCCAGTCCATCAGTCAAGTCCACGTCCGCCTTCACCGTCCGATACATCGGCATGGCACGTCCGCCGCACGGCACGCCCCATCCTTCATCGCGCCGGTCCGTCGGAACGGCACGTCGCAACTTGACCTTCACCCGCCATTGATCACTGTCTCCGTGCTCGACACCTGCACAAACACAGCCAAAGAACATGCGCATCATCTCCGTTGACAATCACATCACACAGAGATCGCGGCATACACCCATGTATCCGCACCGATAGCTGTGGTAGCAAACAGGTGGTGGACAGCCCTAGGAGCCTTGAATTCCACCACGTAGTTGGGTTAGTTCTGAAATCATAAACCTCATTGTGCACGTCTGAGGTAAATAGTCCAGAGGTGTCTACGGTCGAAGAACTAGATAGAACCTTTATTGCTAGTTAGTTGTGATCGTAAGTGTAGGAAAACATTAATCTGTTCATCGGCCAGACCCTGCGATAGGCTAGTAATATTTAGTCTTTCTTTCCCTTTTAGTAGTAGTAGAAACCAACCCCCATTCTACTTTCAATCAACCCTGCTAGAATCACTACTTGTCTAGCGGTCCAGTGTTAGTTCTGCCATAGTAGCTTCCCTGTGGAAATAAATACGATACTCAGTTACTCCCGGGTGAAATGCTACAATAGACTTATTCTGTGCGCTTGGGAACCTACCAATAGTCATACGAAAGTTAGTTATACTTCTTACATTAAGAAGTATCAACAAACCTTTCTGGCACGTTGCGAGGGAGGGAAGATTCCATTGTCTACCCTAGTGACGACGTTAGCAAGAGTCAACAGGAAGTTCACCTTAGAAGATTCACAAAGGAAAAGCTTTGGGAAGGCTCAAGCAATGCAAGAAATGTAGGCGGATGATATAAACAGAATTATTTAGCCTGACAATCTGCAGGGGCGACTTTTGTCAATTTTGTCGGCCACCAGGAGGATACACAAAAGGAAAACCATAAAAACAAACGAATCTAGAGGAGCTGGTTAGGGGTCCTCCAGGTGTGACACCTCCGTAACGGCGAGCCCTAGGGCTGGAAAACTCCTCCACCAGCCCGGAAGTCCCCCTCGTCTTGGCGCCGACGAAAGAGGAGAAACTTCCCGGAATTCAGCGCCGCTGAGTTCAGCTCCGGCGAGGACAAGGGTGGCGCCGTGGGTAACACCTCTGGTGTTTAAGCATGTAATTAACTTGACATATCATCATTAGCATCATTAATCATCTTGATCATGATTCATGTGTATGCATTTGCTTAGTGTATCATTTTATGTGATGTACCTCTATTGCAAAAACCCTTATTAGCCCATTCTTCCTATAGGGGCAAAATGGTAATTTCACCTCTGTGCCTAGTTCTATGTAATTCTTGTTCAAATTTAGTGCCCTGATGTTTGTTGCTTTGATCAAAGTTCAAAAATCAGATTTGATTTGAAATCCTTTTGCAAAACCCTAAAATCCCAAATCCTGGATTTATTCCCTTTTGATAACTTTTTCAAAATTCAAAATTTTGAGTTGGTTCAAAAAGCAAAGTTGTGAATCTGATCAAGAGGAACAACTTGGTATTTACAAATTTCAAAGTTCTATATAAAATTTGAAGTAATTTCAAATTCATTCAAATTCCAGTTTTTGTCCCCTTTTCAGTTTTAAAAAGTTATTCAAAAACTATTGAGTTTCAGAAAAAGTGTATATTAGCAAAGTTATAGGTTTTGTCAAATGGAACAACTTTCATATTGGAAGATTTTCAAGTTTCAGTTTGAAATCCAGAGTAATTTTGATTTGAATCAAGTTTGAAAAAGTGTCCCCTTTTCTGTTTTTGAAATAGTTCAAAAACTATTTGGAATTTGAAAATGTTCATATTGACAAAGTTGTAGATCTCATTTTTCTGAACAACTTTGGTGTTTGAGTTTTTGTCGCACAGTTCAATTTTTGAAAGTAATTTGCAAAATACAAATCTGCTCAAAAGTCAAAAGCTAGGGCATAGCCCTGTTCATCTTCCCAGGCGAGCCAGGGGGGGGCCCGGCCGCGCGCCCTCGCCGGAGTCGCGTGCCGCCGCGTGTCCGAAGCTCCTTCGGCCAAACCGACTCCACGCCGATGCTCAGCGCATCATTGCGCACGCGCCTGAGCCCCCAGTTGACATCTTCCCCGCCCCTACCGCCCGCAGTCGTCGCCGCCAGCGTTCGCCGCCGGCGAGCCGTGCGCCCGGTCCCTGCGTGCCCAACCGCTGACCCTCGGTCTCGCAATCGATTGCGCACGCGTCGAGCGATCTTATCCGCCCCGCGCGCGTCTTGCCAGCCTCTCGCCGCGGCTATAAGAACCCCGCCGAGCCGGCGGAGTGGAAACCAACTCCGCCACCGTGGCCAGAGCAAGCCCGAGCCTCCGCTTCTCTCCCAGCTAGCCCAGAAGCTCCGCCAAGTCCTTGCGCAGCTTCACCACCCCTCAATTTGGTCGCTACCGCCTCCATTCGCCCGGCGTAGCTCGTCGTTGTCATCTCCGGCGAGAATCCCGTCGAGGTCGGGATCGTGAAATACTCCCTCTCCGGCCTTGATCATCCTCCACTGACCCCCGCATCACCTTCCTTACTCCTTTGCGCCTCTGACTGACCCCTTGTGGTCGCTTGTGTCGCACAGGATCGCCGAGACGACGATCGCCGCCGTCCGCCGTCCGCCGGTCACGTCGAACTCACCCCTCCGTTCATCCCCTCACCTCGCCGAGCCCCGCAATCGACGCGGTGAGCTCCCTGTTGCCTCCGCGCCCTCGGTTCGCCCGGAGTGCCCGCAGTGGCCGGCGCAGCAGCGCCGCCGCCGTCTGGCCGCCGGCAAGCGCGGGGAGGAGAAGAACAGGTCTTTTCTTTTCTTCAAACATGTGAATAGTGCTCTGATTTCTCTTTTTGTGGTTTTTCTGTGTGCATCCAAAATTCTGAATTTTTTGTGGTAGACTCTTTATGCTCTGGAGTATTTTATAAAAATATAAAACTTGACTTTTTGTGCAAAATTTGAAAATGTAAAATTCCCCTTTAATTGAAAAATGAAGGTTTGGTATTTTTGGAGAGTGATTTATAACTCCAAAAATCATGAGACAAATTTTGTGAGCTTCTTATGCCATGTTTAGTCTCTGGAAAAATTTTGAAGTCTTTTGGAACAAGTTGATTTTTGAGCTTTTATTTTAATTGTTAAATAGTGCCTTTTGTTAATTAATGTCTAGATTATTAATGAGCACCTTAATGACCTCCAAAAATTATGAAATTTGTTTTGCCATCTATCTACACCATAATGAACTTATGTGATTAATTTGGTAATTTTTGGAGCAACTTCATAAAATGACCTTTTAAATAAATTAAAAAAAATAGAAAAGATGGATTAGGGTTGGTAATAAGTGTTTGATGATGTGATCTTTGGATTGATTGATGTTCATAGACCCCTACCCTTTGGTCTATGATGTTTGTGATGCTATGTTTGGTTGATGCTTAGGATAATTATAATAAGGGCTAGTTTAATCAATATTGCTTAGGAAGAAATGGTTACCTTTTATGCTCAACCTAGATTTCAATCATGCCTTGTTTAAGAGTAATCTAGAATCAGTGGAATTGTCTTGCACCTTAAGTTCATATCATCATTCTCATGAGCATTCATCATTGCATCCGTATAGTTGACGAAGAAGGACCTGAAGTCGAGGTAGCCACCGAAGGATCTGTCCCCGAGGCAACCCCGAGCTCCGGCACCTACACCACCAACCCGAGTCTGCTCTTTTTGCCATCCAAGGCAAGCCCCGGGCATTTAACCCTTCCTTGAATTTATAAAGTGATTTCCTTAAATGCTTTTGAGTTAAATTATTGCATTAGGTTTATAGGAGTTGAGTGATATCCTAACTGATGCATTATCCACCTTGACCACTGATACACCCGAAGCTGCTTTTCAAAAGTATTGAAAAATGCTTAGCAATGCTTATTGAATTAGACTTTGCAATAAAAATGCCAATTCAAAAGTGTGATCACTTAAAGAACTTTATGGGAATTTGGTTTACTCCCACTATTGGCTAAGTATCTGATCCGTACTTAGTCAATGGGAAGGAGAGGTTGTCCTGCGTACGGTGCCGTCATGTTGTAGTCCGGGACTCAACAGTTGACACCGACCGGGACAGGGTTGAAAAACCGACAGGACCTGTACTCTTGGGTTAGAGTCCCGAGGTGCTTGTCGCTGGCGGAAAAATGTAGGGACCATCCGTATGGGGGCCTGCTGGTCAAGACTTGTAACTATTCACATACTACGGAAAGCTCTGGCTCCGAGAAATCCATTATTGGACCGACAACCGCGCACTGGGAGTGGAGAGATGGCGGAAGTAGCATGTACCCACGTGGGTTAGAGTCCCGGATTGGAGTGGTGTACTGTACTTCCGGGTGGCGTAGGACCGGGCCCAATCTTGGAGGAATCGTGGTAGACGAGTTGGCATATGCAAGCTTGGGTGCTACATATGCAGTGTGGATAGGGAATCCTCACTGAGTATTATTTATCCGGATTAACGTTGCTCCTCGGTTATGGAGACTTGTCCACTGACTGTCAACGGAGAGTGGTTCTCAACTAGGAATGTTTTGAAATGTAAATGACTCATGAATGATGAAGAATTGAGGAATACTGAATCTTTCAAATAAAATAAGGTTTACAAAAATGCTTTTCTGCAAAATACTTGATCTTGCTTAAGCCTTACCTTGACTACCCTAAGCCTTCATTCCTGAGTCTTCTCCCTTTTTCTTTAGTCGGGTAAGTCTTGTGAGTACCTTTGTACTCAGGGTTTTATTACCCATGTTGCAGGTATGGCAGATTCCTCAGTATGCCTTGGACCCTGCTGTGTGACTGTTGTTCAGAAGAGGCCGATGAGGCCGATGAGTGATTATTCACCCTCGGGCTGGGTGAAGTATCTTTACCTTCAGTTGTTGTCATATGCTACTCTGCCAACTCTATCTATTTGAACTATGGTCTGTAATAACTTCACTTTAATTTTATGTTGAACCCTGGTTTGTAAAACTATTGTTATCTAAGTCTTCCGCTATTTACTCCGATGTTATTTGTCAAAATGTTCAAGAGATTGTAACTGAATTGTGAGATGATCCTGCGGACATCGGGCACTGATGTAGCCCAGTAGCGGAACCGGTCTTAATCTCTTGGCTGTACGGATCGACTGTCAGTGGTTGACGGTGATCAGTGGGCCATGGGATTAGAGGCCGTTACGTTACAGAGTGGTATCGGAGCATCTCACTATGACGTTGCAATCTTTTTGCGAAAACTTCAAAATGTTTTTTACAAAAACTAAACTTGACTATTTTGAGTCCAAATTGCTTCTCTCATCTCATCTTGTCTTTGGCAACTAGTAGCAAGACAACTTGTATAAGCCCTATGTACCTTACCTTAGTAATTGCATTGCCTTGTTCCGTAGGAACGATTCATGCATCATGTCACATTCACTTAAGTTTATAAAAGAGTTCGTTGGGTTAGTGTGCCTATACCTTTTCTTGCTAGCCTTTCTCATCTATAACCTCTTGTCCAGATATGGCCATCATCAAGCGGACTGCCCGCAAGTCGACTGGACCGAACGGTGTGCCGCGTCACCAGCTGGCGCCACGCACCGGAGAAGAGACTGGAGAATCCTCCAATGTCGTCGCTTTCCCCGCCGCACCCGCAAGCAGCTGAAGGAGGAAATCAAGAATCTGAAGGCTGAAATGGAGAACATGGAGCATGACTTCTACCTTTCCCGCATGGAGTTTTATGAGGCACGAGCTTCCCTGGAGCAGGCCAACCGGAACACGATTCGCGCTATCGAGCAGCGCAATGATGCTTGGACCCGCGAGGATGTCACCAGAGCCCAGCTCCATGGACTGCAGCAATACACCGCCCAGATCGAGCAGTACAATGATATGCTTCATGAGGAAGTGCATCAGCTGCATGATCAACTCCACCCTTGGTACCCCCCGTTATGGAAGACCCCGAAGACGGAGTCGTGGAGGAACCTGAAGTGGAACACGAGCCCGATCAGAATGAGGAAGTGGAACCTGCTGAAGATGTCCACGTTGAAGATGAAGATGAGGAGGAAGAGCCTGAGCTTATCATCGAGATGATGATGATGACGAAGAGTTGATCTTCATCGATGATGACTAGACTCCTTGTGTCTGTACCATCTGCTTACCTAAAACCTTAGACTAGGTTTGGGGGCGTTAGTCTGTCTGTTGCCAAGTCTGGCATGTATCTTTCTTTTCGTACCTTTTCCCTTATCAGTCTGTTGTCATCTTTATCAAGCCAGCTATCTTTGTATCAGTGAAGTTTCAATCAAGTTGTTTCAGAACCTTTGTCCATATATGCTGAGTTCCGAGTTGCTTATACAGATGCCTGTGAACACCCGTACCGGAGCCGGAGGTTCTGATGATGCCAACATCCCAAACCCTCCACCTGTACCAGCTACCCTAGCAGATGCCACTGCAGCCTTGGCCGCCGCTGCCAATCTGATGGCTCAGAATCAAGGGCAGCAGAACAACGGCAACCGTGGTCGCCGCAACACCAAGAGACAACCTATGTGGAATTCACTGAAACACGCCACCGGTCTTCACAAAGGCCGATGAACCTCTCGAGGCTGACGACTGGTTACGCACCATGGAACAGAAGTTCAGTCTACTGCACTGCACAGAGATCCAGAAGCCTCGGTTCGCTTCTCAGCAGCTCCGTGCCTGCAAGTGCCTGGTACGCCAACCTGTTGGCGGCCCAGCCGGAAGGTCACCAGCTGACCTGGGAGAGTTCCGTACGCTTTCAGAGCACATCACATCCCTTCGGATTGATGAAGAATGAAGTTGGATCATTCTTGGCCCTGCAACAGAAAGATTCCACCGTCATGCAGTACGTGGGACAACCTCAGCCACCTCAGCCAGTATCCCCACCGACTCATTACACAGAGGAAGTAGTCTTTTCTCAGTCTGCCCTACTTCGCTAGCATCAACACACTTCAGACATATGATTGAATGGATCCAGCCTCGAGTGATGTTTGAGCGCTGAGCTAAGATTCGCAGAGGTCTGTCCAACAACCTAAACGGATCCTACCATGATGTCGTTGACCGTGCTGTTGCTTTCGAGGAAAGCAACCGCCAGTATCAAAGAGAAGAAAAGAAGAAGGCTGGGTCTAGCAGTTTCTCCAGCAACCATAAGCGCCCAAGAATCATCTACCACCCCAGCCACCACCAAAACCGTGCCCCATACCCCCATCAGCAAGTGGTCGTTCGTACCGCGGCCACCACCCACAATGCCAACCAGCAAAGTGCCACTCAGCCGAACGCCCCGGTGTTCGTGTCACCACCCCACAACAGCTTACAACCATCCATGCTACAACTGTGGCCAAGTTGGTCACTGGTCTCGCGAGTGCCCAAAACCCAGAAGAATGCCCAGCATGCACAGAAAGGCCCTGGAGGATCACAGCAGCAGCACCGTGCACCGCAGCAGCACGTCCAGAAGGGCAAGCTTGTCAGGAAGCACGGGCAAGTCTACTTCACCACCGTCAGTAACATCCCAGACGGAGAGCCCGTCATGCTCGGTAGGTTCCCTGTTGCCAATCATCCTGCAGTCGTCTTGTTTGATTCTGGTGCATCGCATTCTTCATCAGTCGCACTTTTGTCATCAAGCATGAGTTGCCCATGGGGGAGTTAAAAGAAAGTTTCTGCATACTTTCGCCTGGAGGGCGGATAAATACTAAGGAAGTGGTCCGCAGTATACCAGTAATGTTGGGAAACATGTCTTTCCTACCACCATGATAGTATGCGCGATCAAGAGATAGATGTCATCTTAGGCATGAATTGGATGTGTCAGTATAAAGCCATGATAGACATCTTGAATAGAGTTGTGAGAGTGGATATTCCTAACAGTACCTCCAAACTCCTTCTCCAACTTCCTATGCCTTCAAAACCAGCTACCACACAGCTAAATGCTACCTATGATCAAGGGATCCGAGACATCCCTGTAGTCTGTGAGTTCCCTGATGTCTTTCCTGAAGATTTACCTGGTCTGCCTCCCGACCGTGATGTTGAGTTTGCTATAGAGCTAAAGCCCGGGACTGCTCCTATATCCCGTAGAGCTTATCGAATGCCTCCCAGAGAGTTGGCAGAGCTGAAGATCCAATTGCAAGAGCTATTGGATAAGGGTCTCATTCGCCCAAGTTCATCTCCTTGGGGCTGTCCTGCTATCTTTGTGAAGAAGAAGGACAAAAGCCTTCGTCTGTGCGTTGACTATCGCCCGCTCAACGAGGTCACCATCAAAAATAAATATCCCTTGCCTCGCATTGATCTTCTGTTTGACCAGTTATCTGGAGCCAGAGTGTTTTCCAGATCGACCTCAGATCTGGCTATCACCAAATAAAATTCGTCCCGAAGATATTCCCAAAACAGCTTTCACCACCAGATACGGCCTATATGAGTACTTGGTCATGTCTTTTGGCTTGACCAATGCCCCCGCTCATTTCATGTATCTCATGAACTCTGTGTTCATGCCAGAGCTCGATAAATTTGTAGTCGTGTTCATTGACGACATCCTTGTTTATTCAAGAACTCCTGAAGATCATGCCAAGCATCTTCGTGTCGTTCTCTCTCGTCTCAGAGATCACCAGCTGTATGCCAAGTTCAGTAAATGTGAATTCTGGCTAGATCGAATTCAATTCCTTGGTCATGTCCTGTCCGCTGAAGGTGTGTCAGTTGACCCTGAAAAAGTGGCAGATATCTTGGATTGGAAGCCACCTACCACTGTCCGCGAAGTTCGCAGCTTCATGGGAATGGCTGGATACTATCGTCGTTTCATCCCAGACTTCTCCAGAGTTGCCAAGCCTATCACAGAGTTGTTGAAGAATTCCGTGGATTTTGTTTGGTCAACAGCCTGTGAGCAAGCTTTTCAAGCCTTGAAGAAACTACTAACTACATCACCAGTCCTAGCTCAACCAGACATCGAGAAACCCTTTGATGTATACTGTGATGCATCTGGTACTGGGTTAGGCTGTGTTTTGATGCAAGAAGGTCGAGTGATCGCTTATGCCTCACGGCAGCTTAGGCGACATGAGGAGAATTATCCAACCCATGACCTTGAGTTAGCAGCAGTGGTGCATGCTTTGAAGATATGGCGTCATTATCTGTTGGGCAGTACCTGCAATGTGTACACCGATCACAAGAGCCTGAAGTATATCTTCACCCAAGAAGAGCTGAACATGAGGCAGCGAAGATGGCTTGAGTTAATCAAGGACTATGATATCGAAGTGCATTACCATCCTGGTAAGGCAAATGTAGTTGCCGATGCCCTCAGTCGCAAGTCATACTGCAACTGTCTGACGACGAAGCCCTATGATCTTTCCTTGTGCCATGCTCCTTGAAAGGATGGGTATTGAGATAGTTCCGCAAGGAAGCCTGAACAATGTCAGGATAGAAACATCGGTCAAGGAACAAGTCATCGCTGCACAGAAGATAACCCTGGAATCAAGCACATCATCGAAAAGTCCAGACGGTAAGGCTGATTGTTTCAGGATCGATGATGTAGGAGTTGTTTGGTTCAAGAACCGTCTAGTAGTTCCCAAGGTGCCTGAGTTGAGACAGTTGATCCTTGATGAGGCACACCTGTCTAGGTTTTCCATCCACCCGGCAGCAACAAGATGTACCAGGATCTAAGGCAGAGATTCTGGTGGACAAAGATGAAGATTGAAATCGCTCGCTATGTCGCTCGCTGTGATACTTGTCAGAAAGTCAAAGCCGTGCACATGAAGCCTGGAGGAGAATTGCAGCCTTTATCTGTACCTGCCTGGAAGTGGGAAGATATCAGCATGGATTTTGTCAATGGACTACCCAAGACTCGGAAAGGTTTTGATTCCATTTGGGTAATCGTGGACCGACTCACCAAACAAGCTCACTTTCTGCCAGTCAAGACCAGCTATGCCGTCCCCACGTATGCCGCCTTGTACAAGAACAACATAGTGAAGCTTCATGGAATACCCAAGACCATTATCTCTGATCGTGGTACTCAGTTTGTCGCAAAGTTCTGGAAAGCGTTCCATACCTCACTTGGAACCAAGCTCTTGCATAGTACAGCATATCATCCGCACAGATGGACAAACTGAGAGAGTCAACCAAGTGTTAGAAGATATGTTGAGAGCATGTGTGCTTACCTTCGCAGATACTTGGGATGACTGTTTGCCCTTGGCAGAGTTCTCATATAATAACAGTTATCAAGAAAGCATCAAAATGGCACCCTTTGAAGCACTGTACGGTCGTCGTTGTCGTACACCCCTCAGTTGGTCTGAGCCCGGAGAAAGAGAATTCTTTGGAGTTGACCTGGTCAAAGATATGGAGAGAAAGTCAAGCAGATACAAGAGAACATGAAGATTGCCCAATCCCGACAAAAGAGTTATGCTGACAAGAGACGTCGACCTCTGAAGTTTCAAGTTGGAGATTACGTATATCTCAAGGTCTCACCAACCAAAGGAGTCACTCGTTTTGGAGTCAAGGGAAGTTAGCACCCCGCTACATTGGTCCGTTTGAGATTTTGGAATGTTGTGGCAAGGTAGCTTACAAGCTGAAGTTGCCCGATCATCTCTCTGCTGTCCACAATGTTTTCCATGTCTCCCAACTCAAGAAGTGCCTCCGAGTACCAGAACATGTCGTGAAGTTGAAGGTGTCGAGCTAGAGCCTGATCTATCCTACTCGGAATATCCAGTTCGCGTGTTGGATCACAAAGATCGAGTTACTCGAAGAACTACCACAAGGTGGTACAAAATCCAGTGGAACCAGCACTCTGAAGAAGAAGCTACTTGGGAATCTGAAGACTTCTTGGCGAAGAACTATCCCGACTTTCTCGAATCCCTGTCTATGTAAAGTTTTGCCTTTATCCCTTCTTTGTCCTTTCTTAAGACGCAGAATCTCGGGGCGAGATTTCTTTAAGGGGGGAAGGCTGTAACACCTCTGGTGTTTAAGCATGTAATTAACTTGACATATCATCATTAGCATCATTAATCATCTTGATCATGATTTCATGTGTATGCATTTGCTTAGTGTATCATTTTATGTGATGGTCCTCTATTGCAAAAACCCTTATTAGCCCACTTCTTCCTATAGGGGCAAAATGGTAATTTCACCTCTGTGCCTAGTTCTATGTAATTCTTGTTCAAATTTAGTGCCTGATGTTTGTTGCTTTGATCAAAGTTCAAAAATCAGATTTGATTTGAATCCCTTTTGCAAAACCCTAAAATCCCAAATCCTGGATTTATTCCCTTTTTGATAACTTTTTCAAAATTCAAAATTTTGAGTTGGTTCAAAAAGCAAAGTTGATGAATCTGATCAAGAGGAACAACTTTGGTATTTACAAATTTCAAAGTTTCTGTATAAAATTTGAAGTAATTTCAACTCCATTCAAATTCCAGTTTTTGTCCCCTTTTCAGTTTTAAAAAGTTATTCAAAAACTATTGAGTTTCAGAAAAAGTGTATATTAGCAAAGTTATAGGTTTTGTCAAATGGAACAACTTTCGTATTGGAAGATTTTCAAGTTTCAGTTTGAAATCCAGAGTAATTTTGATTTGAATCAAGTTTGAAAAAGTGTCCCCTTTTCTGTTTTTGAATATAGTTCAAAAACTATTTGGAATTTGAAAATGTTCATATTGACAAAGTTGTATATCTCATTTTTCTGAACAACTTTGGTGTTTTGAGTTTTTGTCGCACAGTTCAATTTTTGAAAGTAATTTGCAAAATACAAAATCTGCTCAAAGTCAAAAGCTAGGGCATAGCCCTGTTCATCTTCCCAGGCGAGCCAGGGGGGGGCCCGGCCGCGCGCCCTCGCCGGAGTCGCATGCCGCCGCGTGTCCGAAGCTCCTTCAGCCAAACCGACTCCACGCCGATGCTCAGCGCATCATTGCGCACGCGCCTGAGCCCCAGTTGACATCTTCCCCGTCCCCTACCGCCCGCAGTGTGTCGCCGCCACGCGTTCGCCGCCGGTGAGCCGTGCGCCCGGTCCCTGCGTGCCCAACCGCTGACCCTCGGTCTCGCAATCGATTGCGCACGCGTCGAGCGATCTTATCCGCCCCCGCGCGCGTCTTGCCAGCCTCTCGCCGCGGCTATAAGAACCCCGCCGAGCCGGCCGGAGTGGAAACCAACTCCGCCACCGTGGCCAGAGCAAGCCCGAGCCTCCGCTTCTCTCCCAGTTAGCCCAGAAGCTCCGCCAAGTCCTTGCGCGGCTTCACCACCCCTCAATTTGGTCGCTACCGCCTCCATTCGCCCGGCGTAGCTCGTCGTTGTCATCTCCGGCGAGAATCCCGTCGAGGTCGGGATCGTGAAATACTCCCTCTCCGGCCTTGATCATCCTCCACTGACCCCCGCATCACCTTCCTTACTCCTTTGCGCCTCTGACTGACCCCTTGTGGTCGCTTGTGTCGCACAGGATCGCCGAGACGACGGTCGCCGCCGTCCGCCGTCCGCTGGTCGCCGTCGAACTCACCCCTCCGTTCATCCCCTCACCTCGCCGAGCCCCGCAACCGACGCCGGTGAGCTCCCTGTTGCCTCCCGCGCCCTCGGTTTCGTCTCGGAGTGCCCGCAGTGGCCGGCGTAGCAGCGCCGCCGCCGTCTGGCCGCCGGCAAGCGCGGGGAGGAGAAGAACAGTGTCTTTTCTTTTTCTTCAAACATGTGAATAGTGCTCTGATTTCTCTTTTTTGTGGTATTTTCTGTGTGCATCCAAAAATTCTGAAATTTTTGTGGTAAACTCTTTATGCTCTGGAGTATTTTATAAAAATATAAAACTTGACTTTTGTGCAAAAATTTGAAAATGTAAAATTCCCCTTTTAATTGAAAAATGAAGGTTTGGGTATTTTTGGAGAGTGATTTATAACTCCAAAAATCATGAGACAAATTTTTGTGAGCTTCTTATGCCATGTTTAGTCTCTGGAAAAATTTTGAAGTCTTTTGGAACAAGTTGATTTTTGAGCTTTTATTTTAATTGTTAAATAGTACCTTTTGTTAATTAATGTCTAGATTTAATTGAGCACCTTAATGACCTCCAAAAATTATGAAATTTGTTTTGCCATCTATCTACACCATAATGAACTTATGTGATTAATTTGGTAATTTTTGGAGCAACTTCATAAAATGACCTTTTAAATAAATTAAGAAAAAAAAGAAAAGATGGTTTAGGGTTGGTAATAAGTGTTTGATGATGTGATCTTTGGATTGATTGATGTTCATAGACCCCTACCCTTTGGGCTATGATGTTTGTGATGCTATGTTTGGTTGATGCTTAGGATAATTATAGTAAGGGCTAGTTTAATCAATATTGCTTAAGGAAGAAATGGTTACCTTTTGTGCTCAACCTAGATTCCAATTATGCCTTGTTTAAGAGTAATCTAGGATCAGTGGAATTGTCTTGCACCTTAAGTTCATGTCATAATTCTCATGAGCATTCATCATTGCATCCGTATAGTTGACGAAGAAGGACCTGAAGTCGAGGTAGCCACCGAAGGATCTGTCCCCGAGGCAACCCCGAGCTCCGGCACCTACACCACCAACCCCGAGTCTGCTCTTTTTGCCATCCAAGGCAAGCCCCGGTGCATTTAACCCTTCCTTGAATTTATAAAGTGATTTCCTTAAATGCTTTTGAGTTAAATTATTGCATTAGGTTTATAGGAGTTGAGTGATATCCTAACTGATGCATTATCCACCTTGACCACTGATACACCCGAAGCCTGCTTTTCAAAAGTATTTGAAAATGCTTAGCACTGCTTATTGAATTAGACTTTGCAATAAAATGCCAATTCTAAAAGTGTGATCACTTAAAGAACTTTTATGGGAATTTGGCTTTACTCCCACTATTGGCTAAGTATCTGATCCGTACTTAGTCAATGGGAAGGAGAGGTTGTCCTTGCGTACGGTGCCGTCATGTTGTAGTCCGGGACTCAACAGTTGACACCGACCGGGACAGGGTTGAAAAACCGACAGGACCTGTACTCTTGGGTTAGAGTCCCGAGGTGCTTGTCGCTGGCGGAAAAATGTAGGGACCATCCGTATGGGGGCCTGCTGGTCAAGACTTGTAACTATTCACATACTACGGAAAGCTCTGGCTCCGAGAAATCCATTATTGGACCGACAACCGCGCACTGGGAGTGGAGAGATGGCGGAAGTAGCATGTACCCACGTGGGTTAGAGTCCCGGATTGGAGTGGTGTACTGTACTTCCGGGTGGCGTAGGACCGGGCCCAATCTTGGAGGAATCGTGGTAGACGAGTTGGCATATGCAAGCTTGGGTGCTACATATGCAGTGTGGATAGGGATCCTCAGCTGAGTATTATTTATCCGGATTAACGTTGCTCCTCGGTTATGGAGACTTGGTCCACTGACTGTCAACGGAGAGTGGTTCTCAACTAGGAATGTTTTGAAATGTAAAATGAATCATGAATGATGAAGAATTGAGGAATACTGAATCTTTCAAAATAAAATAAGGTTTACAAAAATGCTTTTCTGCAAAATACTTGATCTTGCTTAAGCCTTACCTTGACTACCCTAAGCCTTCATTCCTGAGTCTTCTCCCTTTTTCTTTAGTCGGGTAAGTCTTGTTGAGTACCTTTGTACTCAGGGTTTTATTACCCATGTTGCAGGTATGGCAGATTCCTCAGTATGCCTTGGACCCTGCTGTGTGACTGTTGTTCAGGAAGAGGCCGATGAGGCCGATGAGTGATTATTCACACTCGGGCTGGGTGAAGTATCTTTACCTTCAGTTGTTGTCATATGCTACTCTGCCAACTCTATCTATTTGAACTATGGTCTGTAATAACTTCACTTTAATTGTATGTTGAACCCTGGTTTGTAAAACTATTGTTATCTAAGTCTTCCGCTATTTACTCCGATGTTATTTGTCCAAATGTTCAAGAGATTGTAACTGAATTGTGAGATGATCCTGCGGACATCGGGCACTGATGTAGCCCAGTAGCGGAACCGGTCTTAATCTCTTGGCTGTACGGATCGACTGTCAGTGGTTGACGGTGATCAGTGGGCCATGGGATTAGGGCCGTTACGTTACACGTGGCAGATGGCGTGAAGGGCCAGCTCCCTGATGCGTGTCTCGACGTCATCCAGGCGCGCCCAAAGATTGTCTCCCTGTGCGTTCACGAAGTCGGCAATCGCTGTGGCTCGCCCAGGGAGCCAATCGAGTTGCTGTTGGAGTTCTATATTTGGATAAAAAGAGACTAAATTTCAGAAAAATAGCCGATTGAATTGAATCAAACTATAAATCGGCTGAGTATTTAAGCAAGCAGTTGCCAACAAAGTCGCTAGTACTGTTATGCAGGAAATAATCAGAGTGACAAGTTGGGAGATTTGGAGAAATGTACCAGCAACCCTGGCGTCAGACGCCTCTAGGTGCTCGAGAGCACTGTTGAGGCGAGCGCGGAGGGTCTCTTGTTTTTCCACCAGGGGGGCGGTTCGACTGTGCTCCTCCTCCAAGAGGCGTCGGGTATCAGTGACATTCTGGAAGAAGGCCCATGCACCATCATCCAATGCCAACTCTGACTCCGACAGGGGTTGGCTGGGGCCTTGGTTGTCCACCGGAAGAGAAGGACTGCGGAAAAGTTAGGGTTTTTCCCCGGTAAATGAGAGATTTCGAAGCACAAGAAGGTGTTAGGGGAAGAGACCATAACCCAACCACGCGGCGACGGGTCGCCGGAGGACCATCTACGGAATCCGATACCTCCACAGGGCGTTTTCCGTGATTGTCCGCCATTGCTTCGGCTGCCGAGTGAGGAAGAAGAGAAGTTGGTGAATAAGAAGAGCAAAGGCCGTAGAGTGAGGCAATGAATGCGTGATGTGTTTGAGAAGTTGGCGCCTGGTATTTATGAGTAAGATTCGAGAAGGTGAAAAAGCGTCGGCTCGGGGGCACCCTTGGATTCGGATCCTAAGGTGAATCGATTAAGTAAACCATTTTGATACTTATCGGCTAAAGGACAAGTCGTCTGGATGATATCGGCTGAAGATAGCTGATAGAGCTTCAAGTATTAGATGAAAACAGAGTATCATGATAACAATCAACCAGTGAAGAGTGTTTACAGAGGAAGGATTGGAAGTCAGAGATTACAGATAAGCAGAATTACATTTTTAGCAAAGACTTCAGTACATTCAGAGCATTTAGACGGATAGCATCTATTTCATCGATCTCTCTCTGATCTTCTTCAATAGAGCCTGGGATCGGTCCCTTCTCGGCTTTGATATCTTGAAGCTCACCATGAAGAATTGATATCTTTTCCTTATGCCCACGAAGAGCAACAAGGATGTTCTCCAGGTTATCCTTCTTCAACTTGATTTGTTCATCGATAGTTTGAAGCCTGCTTAGCAGTTCATTCCTCTCGGTTTCCAGAGATGACAGATTGCCGATGAGAATAACATTTTTGGAATAAAATGAATTTCATCCCAAAATTGGGGGGCATGTGTTTACACCAGATTTTGGATAAAAAAAGATTACTATTTTGTAAACATAAACGGCCGGTTTATTAAGGAAAAAGATCGGTCTAAAAATATAAAAAGCTCGTATGAGTCGAAGGTGACCCAGAAACTTCATGCGGACCAGCACGACAGGCTTCGAAGACGTGTCGGATTCGACCAAGGAGTTCAAATTCGGGTCGTCTTTTATTTTTCCTTTTTGTAATTTACTCGTATTAAGGCAGGAGTCAACCGGGTTATAAATAGCTAAGAACTCGGATTTTGTAGAAATCCAATCAATCAAACACAACCGACCCTCGGCCAAAACCCTAGGAGTAGGAGTAACATAGATCTCGGCGAGACCTTCAATCAGGCAGGGCTGCATCGGCATCGACCAACCTCCGGTTTGCTTGTATGATTCACCAATGGCTTGTGTCATCGTGTAATAAGGCTGCATTGGCATTGACCAAACTCTTGTTAAGCTATGACATGGCTAGTTATCGGTCTAAGCTCGTCTTTTGTAAGACTGTCTTGACTCTAATCAATCTCTTACTTTAGTCGATCTTGACTAGTTATCGGCTCTATTGGTTTGGCAAGCTAATAGATTCATTAAGTTATCGATGTTGTTTTATGTTTTAATTTGATCATTTACGTTTTAAACAATATCTTGCCCAATCAAGGTTGACAAAGTAACCTACGCTTAAGGAATACTTAGTATCGGCTGTTTTGAGGTTTACACGCTCATAACAGAGGAAATAGCTGATACATGCCTCTCATCGACTATTTTGTCAATCATGATTGTTACATGTTGTGCGTTCGAGGTATTCGATAAAACCGTGATCTGATTTAAGAGCAGATAAGATTTGATCTAGCATGTCTATTACAGCTGTATTTCTGAACCCCACTGATATATATGATAGATTGAGTCTGTTTATCTTAGATTAAATCATGCTTTTGTCGAGTAGATCTTGTTCGTGCCTCATGGACCCTGCATTAGTTGAAATAACCGATTCAGTTATGCTCTCTTCATAATATGTTCTTTTAAGTGGTTTGGAATCAATGGATCTACTTTTTGCACGAGACGTGATCTAGCTTGACCACCATCAAGGTTGCATGGAGACACCCCACTGTTGATGTTTAAGTTATTTTATCGATCTATTTGTTATTACGGCTGCATGGAGACACCCCACTGTTAACAAATAGAACTGCTTGTGCATTTAGTCGATACGTTGGTTTCATGCTGCTTGAACGTACATATAGATTTTTATCTGTTAATATCTTTTAAGTTAATCGGTTGTCTGTTTGTGATAAGCATTCATCTTACATACGTCATAGCTGTTATGCTTCATATCTTTTTCATCACTTTCCATGCAATCTCATGGGAGTTGACTTTGTAGTCAATGTCCTAAAGACAAATGGCTATATCAGAGCCGCATAATTTGGAACTGTCTGGCATCAAACCGGCAGGTTCCATGATTTGACAATCTTTTTCTTCTCCTTGTCAATTACAGGTCAAATTGACTGGCACTCATGAAGTCGATTTCACTGAGAATCGGCACCACTGTTTGCTGAAGGTCCAGGAGGTCAGGACTCGCTCCGTACCCCTCTGAGGACCGTGCGCACAAGTGTGTTGGTGCATCCCGACCGAGATTTTGCGTCAACATAATCCCATCTCGATCTTTTCAACTCACTTAAAACTTGGTTCAATTTTATAACAGAATATGAACATGCCAAGCAAGTGAATGACTCAGAACTAGAGACATAACAACCTAGCATATATGAGAAGCACAAGTGAATTCAACACATTCTACACATGCTAGTTGCATATTTGAATGGTGAACAATTTCAAGTTTTATGTTCATTAAGCAAGTTTTCCATTCATAAAATAGCTCAACTCAAAACATGTATCAGTGATCAGAAGGAGCATAAGCTACAAGCATCATCATATAGCATTGGAGCATACTAGATAGAGCATAATCACATTCTAAAGACTATAGTCATGAAGCTCAGAAAGTAAGGATGCATGAAGAAATGCAAAGACTAACCTACCAAAAATGTAAACAAAACGAAAGAAAAAGAGTCAGTCTAAGATACAACACCCAAAATGTTTCCCTCATCTAAAAGGGGAAACACACACCAAGCTCACCTCTCAACCTAGCAAAAGTTGATTGGTCCAAAGGCTTGGTAAAAATATCTGCCAACTGATGATGAGTATCGACATGGCGAAGGTCGATATCACCCTTCTCATAGTGGTCTCGCAAGAAATGAAAGCGCATATCAATGTGTTTGGTCTTAGAATGCAGCACGGGGTTCTTAGCAACGCTAGTAGCACTCATGCTGTCACAAAGCAAAGGAACACGAGAAAAGCCCAGACCAAAATCACGCAAAGTGGCCATCATCCAAAGCAACTGAGAACAGCAGCTAGCCGCAGCAACATACTCAGCCTCTGTGGTAGACTGGGCAACACTAGACTGCTTGCGAGAAGACCAAGATACAAGAGAAGAACCAATAAATTGACAAGTCCTAGAAGTGGACTTGCGATCAAGTCGGCAGCCAGCAAAATCGGCATCAGAATAACCGCAAAGGGAGAGGGTGGAGGAAGCTGAATACCAAATCCCAAACTCTGGTGTGAAGCATAAGTACCTCATAATACGCTTGATCGCTTGACGGTGAGAGGTGCGCAGCAACGACTGAAATCGTGCGCAAAGACACACCGCGAGCTGGATGTCCGGGCGTGTCGCCGTCAGGTACAGCAACGACTCGATCATACTCCGGTACTCCTTTTGGTCCACAGCTTCTCCATCCTTGTCCGCATGCAGGGCCGTCGTGCTCGACATGGGTGTTGGAAGAGGCTTGGCCTCACCCATATCGAACTTCTTGAGGATGTCCTTAGTATACTTGCCCTGGTGCACAAACGTCCCCTCTTGGGATTGCTTAATTTGCAACCCGAGAAAGAAAGTCAACTCGCTCATCATGCTCATCTCAAACTCCCTGCTCATAAGATTTGCAAACTTGGCAACCAAAGCGTGAGAAGAACCACTGAAAATGATATCATCCACGTAAATCTGGACCAAGAGAGTGTCATTGCCTTGTTTGAGGAGAAAAAGCGTTTTATCCACACATCCCATTTTAAAACCCTTAGCAAGCAAAAAGGTTTTTAACCTATCATACCAGGGTCTAGGGGCTTGTTTCAAACCATACAAAGCTTTGTGAAGTTTAAAGACATGGTTTGGAAACTTGGGATTTTCAAAACTGGGGGGTTGTTTCACATACACCTCTTCCTCTATGTAGCCGTTTAGAAAGACACTCTTGACATCCATTTGAAAAAGTTTAAACCCTTTGGATGCAGCAAAAGCCAAGAGTATCCTCACTGCCTCCAAACGAGCTACAGGAGCAAACGGGTGACACTCAAGTCTAGCCTTGTTTCTCACAATGTGGCCATCCTCTCCTTGTTTGTTTTTGAAAACCGATTTTGTACCAATAGGGTGACACTCAGGAGGAGGTGGAACCAAAACACAAACCCGATTTCTTTCAAAATTTTCTAACTCCTCATGCATGGCATTAACCCAATCCGGATCAGATAAAGCATGTCCAACATCTCAGGGTTCAAAATCAGCAACAAATGCATAATGAGCAAAGTGTGAGATTTGTTGTGACCTTGACCGAGTGACACGTTCGTCGATGCTGCTGATCATCTGTTGAGGCGGGTGTTGGCGCTGAATGTTTCGTGGCGCCTCCCGAGCTGAAGAAATATCCCCCTCAACAACAGCTGGAACCTCCTCGGGGACAAACGGTACAGCCCGAGGTGGCGGATCCCACGGCCCCCAAGTAGTCGACGAAGAGGGGTTGGGGCCGTGAGTCGTCGTAGTAGAAGCCGATGCTTGCGGCACAGCAGGTGGAGGTGGTGCTGGATCATCCATCCCTTCAGCACCCTCGTCCTCGTCATCAAAAAGAGGTTCGCCAACCTCATGATCACCTGCACGTTTAAATCTAGAAGAAGGACAAACCATGGTCTCGTCGAAGGTGACATCGGATGTCTCCATGACTCGGTTAGTATCAAGGTTAAGTACACGATATGCACGAGTATGAGTGCCATAACCCAAAAATACACCGTCAGAAGAGCGAGACTCAAATTTGTCCAGGTTGCCTTTCTTAAGTATAAAACAGTGGCAACCAAAAACTTTAAAATAACTCACCTTGGGCTGTCTTCCAAAACGCAACTCATAAGAAGTATTTTTCATGAAAGCTCGGAGAAACATGCGATTGGAAATATAGCTTGTAGTGTTCATAGCCTCAGCCCAATACCGCCTAGGAGTCCTATGCTCATCGAGCATCGTCCTGGCTATCTCTACAAGGGTCGGATTCTTCCTCTCTACAACACCATTTTGTGGCGGTGTGTAGGGGGAAGAAAACTGATGCTCTAAACCCAAAGAGTTACACAACTTCTCAAAATCTGAATTCTTAAACTCGGAACCATTATCACTACGGATAGCTCGCATCGAGTTCATAGGGAACTCGTGCTGAAGACGCAAAATCAGATTGCGAGCAAAAGAGAGTCTCGGTTTTCTTAGCTAAAAAGAAAACCCACAAATATCTCGAAAAATCATCAACAACAACAAGCACGTACCACTTCCCCCCCAACTGAGCTCATCCGAGCCGGACCAACAAGGTCCATGTGTAAAACCTCTCCAAGGCTCTTAGTCAAGACCTGAGTCACTGTGGATGGTGAGGAGCGGCAACCATCTTCCCATGTCTACAGGAATGGCAAACAAGATCCTTCTCCATGGATAACATGGGCAATCCCCGGATTAGGCCAAGTGAGCTAAGCCTTGCAAGCAAGTCGAAGCTCAGGTGACCAAGTCTCCTATGACACTTCCAAAGATCAGAGGAGGAAGGTCCAGCCAAAAGACAACGAGAAATTCCAAACAACTCCAAGAAATTTGCACGAAAGACTTTCCCAAAGGGCGAAATCAAACATACAAGATTGCCCTGAGGATCTAAAATACGACTGAGATTTGGTTTAAAACGAATCTCATAGTCATCATCAAAAAGTTGCAAAACAGAAAAAAGGTTAAAATGCAAGTTAGAAACAAGAGTAACATCACGCAACACAAAGTGCTCATTAACCCGAACCGACCCACGAGACAACACTTTACCTTTGCTATTGTCGCCGAAGGTGATAAACTCCTTTCCGGCAACTGGACTAAGACTGGAGAACCACTTGGCATTTCCGGTCATGTGTCTTGAGCACCCGGAATCCACCAACCAAACGTTCTCCAATCATTTTACCTGGGAGGTGTCGTCGTCGTCGTTCTGAGGGATCTCCTCCAGCTGGCTGTCGACCTCCCTGCTGAGGGCCATGGTGCAAAAACCCTCGTTGTCGGCAAAGAAGCAGAGGCCGTTCAGCTTTTCCTCCATCTTCTTCTTCTTCTTCTCATACTCGTCGTCGCTTGAGGAAGCAGAGTCATCATCCGAGTCGTCGACGTCGCTGAGCGTGGCGAAGAAAGCACGCTGCTCATCCTGGGCCTTCTCCAAGTACTTCTTCTTGATGTACTCCTTGTTGAAGACGCCCTTCCACTTGTGCTTCGCGGGGACATACTTCTCCTTGCGCTTGCCGGAATCGTATTTGTGCCCATGATTGCCCTTCCCAAAATCTTGCTTGTTCTTCTTGGGACAGTTGGCGATGAAGTGGTCGGGGTCGCCGCACTCGAAACATCCAGAGCATCCTCCTCCACGGCGACGGTTCATGCGGTTGTTGTGGAACCGCGAGAACCGGTTGGCGAGTAAAGCCAACTCGTCATCCCCCATGAACTCCAGCTGCTCCTCTATGACAGAAAGAAGAGAAGAAAGTGCAAATCCTCCAGAGGGGTTAGCAGAAGAGCCAGAAACCAAAGCCATCGACGGGCCAGAAGGATTCTCATAAGAATCCCTCGTCATGGCGTCAATCTCACTGGACTTGAGATTACTAAAGAGCTCGTCACATGTGAGGGTCTCATAGTTAGGTGATTTGATGATCGACTGAACCTTTGAGTCCCACACCGACCGATCGAGAGTGTGTAAAAGCTTCAAAGCCCTCTCATGATCGTCGAAAGGCAACAGCTCCTTGTTAGCTCTCATCCTGTTGACAATCACCTGAACGCGAGCGAATAAACTCACTATGCTCTCACCAGGCATGTGTTGAAAGTTCTCATAATCCCGCTTGTGCGACTCATAGAGACGGGATTTGACTTGAGAGGTTCCCTCATGGAAACGCATGAGGGTCGCCCAAATCTCACGAGCCGTGGGGAGATGAGAAACGCGATCGAACTTAGAGACACTCAAACACGAGAAAAGAGCATTACGGGCTCGGCTATTGGCATTGTGCTCATTGATCTGCAACTGAGTAACACGAGCAGCCGGAACCACGTAATCTTCCTTGTTGCAAATCTCCCAGACCGAAGCACCCATGCTCTGAAGATAGGCCGACATGCGTATCTTCCAATACGCATAGTTCGTCCCATCGAAAAACGGCGGTTTGCCCACGCCGCGATCCATGTCACCTTTTGTGGATCTAGAACCGGCTAAGGTGGAAGATCCTTAACCCGCTCCGATACCAATTGATGGACCGAGAATGCTAAAGCAAGGCGACCAGAGGGGGGGGGTGAATGGGTGCCTAAAAAATTTCTCTCGAAACTTTGGCCTTTGTCCCAAAAATCAACCCTCGAAAGCTTTTACCGAAACCGTGATGCCCACGACCCTTGAAAGAGGGTGGATGATCCATAGGATAACAGCGAGGCACCACAAAGCAAGAGTGAACCAAACACCAAAAGCACCGTCCCAAGTTCGACCCCAAAATCGACTCCTGAACGTAGATAGAGAGCTACGTCGAGAAATCTCCAAATACCTATGCTAACAAGTAGCAAAGATACCTAGAGAGGTTACTCGGTCAACTCAAGGGCCAAACGAGAAGTTCGGAAACCAAGCGGACAAGCCGGGAGAGCAAATGCACTAAAACTCAACACTCAGCCAAATCCCGGACTGTCCGCGGGTACGATCCTGGACTGTCCAGCTCAATTGCGGACTGTCCGCGAGGGGATGGCTGACTGTCCGCCGACAAAATCCCCGAAACAGTATTGCTGCTGAAAGTCCCCTGGACGGTCCCAGACTGTCCGCAGATGACAACGGTGGACTGTCCGTCGGTCAATCTGACCAGGAACAGTCGAGCTGCACAACCACTAATCTGGCTCGAGCCCGACGCGCGGACTGTCCGCAGGCACAACGACGGATTGTCCGCATGTGCCCAGAAAGGGCGATTTTGGTCACCCTCATCTCAAATCTTCTCCAAATCGATCCAAAACAAAACCGCTTGATCCCAAATTTGGAGAGAATGATCACGAGGTAGTTGGAAGACTGTCCCCAAGAAATCATCCGCTCAAATCAATTCAATCAATGGGAAATCGAAGGGGATGGTGTATGAACCGAAAAAGCGCCACGAAAATTGAATCGTCCGGATCTACTTGTTAGTGAGGAGTTAGATGAATTCCTTCGGTGGAAATGATCTCCTCACTATAAAGAAAAAGTTGATTCAAGTGGATTTCAAAAAGACGCAGTAGAGAGAGAGATCGAGTGACGGGAAAAACATGGAGAAACGAAGAACGTGAAGAACAAAGTCAAAACGTGAATCACACCATGAATTTGCAACCGTGTGGCTACCACACGCTAAAATAGTGAGATTACGGTCTCACTTCCTCAAAATCTCATGAACACGGAGGTATGGTTCTCTGCGGATCTCAGTTGCTACAGTAGGGGATTGGGAGAGGAGGAAAACCCTAAGTGGAGAATAGCAAATGACTGAGATAGTTTGGGAGGTGGGTGTCTCCCCCTACTTATCCAAATTCTAATTCCCACTCTACCCCTAACTAATTACAGAGCGAACCAGCTAAACCCTAAGGTTATTCTGGACCAACTCGAAGTAGATGCTGATCCGATGGCCACGCCCGCACAGCTGGTAGCGTTGCCTCGACGCAACCTCACCGATTGCCGCCACGTGCCGCCACCGCTCTACTCGTCCTTTTCCTGGACCTCGCCCCCGGTTTTGAGGCCGAAACCAGGAAACCTGTCTTCACGACCAACCCTCGATTTTGAGGCCCAAACCGGGAAACCAGCCGTCCATCGCCTGAGTTTTATGGCCCAAACTCAGAAACCCGCCAGCGCCCAGGTTTTGCGGCCCAAACCTGGAAACCATCCTCAGCCCGAGTTTTGTGGCCCAAACTCGGAAACCGGCCTCACCCAGGTTTTGTGGCCCAAACCTGGAAACCGTACACCCGATGGTTTTTCTGTGGCTCAACCATCAAACCGACGCTGTAGAGGGGATGCACCGCCCATGCACCCCGTGCACCGACACATGTGCCTAGGTCCTCGACCCGAGCAACACTGTGCCCCGCAAGTCTCCGCTCGTCGCTGTCCTAGGCTGTCAGCCACCAGAGCTGATCCTCAGGCCACCGGTCCCTCAGTCCAAGTCTCATGTCCGCCCTTCACCGCTCCCAGTCCATCCGCACGACACGTCTCTACTTGACCTTCACCTTGCCTTGGACCACTGTATCCGTGCTCGACACCTGCACAACACAAGCCAAAGAACATGCGCATCAAACCAGTTGACAATCACTCATCACTCAAGATCCGGTATACACCCATGTATCCACAGTCGTGACACTTGGCGGGAGGCCAAGAAGGAAGGCGAATGCACTGTGCCCGGCGTGGAGGCTGGACATGCTCCGGCATCGGTGCTTGAAGTCGGGATGTGCGAACCACATCCCGTCTATAGCGTGGGTTTGGTAGTTGAGCCTCGAAAAACTACCCTCGACGGTTTCCGAGTTTGGGCCTCAAAACTCAGTGAGGACGGTTTCCAGGTTTGGGCCTCAAAACCTGGGCTCGCGGGTTTCTGAGTTTGGGCCACAAAACTCAACCGGAGGACAGGTTTCCCGGTTTCAGCCGCAAAACCGAGGGGAGGTCCAGGTTTCCCGGTCTCGGCCTTAAAATGGGGGAGGTCCAAAAAGGGCGTCCTACGCATGGCGGCATGGAGAGGCTGGCGCGGCAGCGAAGCTATTCACAAGGTAGGCGCGGCGATCGACAAGGCGGCACGTGGCGGCATCCTGAGGCTTGCGTCGAGGCGAAGCTAAGGATGAGGAAGGCGCGTGCCCGTCGAATCGTCAATCAGTACAGTTGGACCGGGATACCCCTAGGGTTGGCCGCTTCGCTCTTATATCTAGGGGTAGAAGGGGACTATTGTTAATTAGGCTATAAATAAGAGAGGCGCCCCTCCTCTATCTCTATCCTTGTAGCCAATTGTTCCTAAGCTTTCTCTCTCTAGCCCTCGCTTAGGTTCTAATCATACCTCGATGCCTGTGATCCGCAGAGACGGTTAATCATACCTCTGTGTATTTGGATTTTGAGGAAACAAGACCATAATCTCGTTATCTCCTCGTGTGGAGAAGTTTCGGCTGGAATTCGAGATCAATTCGCGTTTTGGTTTGAGTTCTTTGAGTTTTGGATCTAGTCTTCTCGGAGATTTGCTTCATTCTCCCTCTCTGAGGAATGTTTTCGATTCCACTTGATCTGACTTGTTCTATATCGTGAGGCGCATCTTTGCACCGACGGAATCAATCTCAAACCTCACGAGCTAGTGGATCGGTTGATTCTTGTGTTGGATCTTTTTTCTTCCCTTTTCCCCCAAACTTCTTCGATTCACAATTTGGAGTTAGGCTCGAGCCATGATCTCTTAGGAGTAGCTCACTAACATCCTTGTGACCTCTCAGATAGAGTCTTAGCCCTAGAGCTTTTGATTTGGAGGAGATCAGGTTGAATCGGCGAAGAACAGCATTGCTGTCGGGGGCATCGGACGCTGACGTCGTGAGCATCAGACGCTGAGTTCGTCACATCGGACGCTCCGTTGCCACGTGTCAGAGAACTGCGTTTTTGAGTGAGCATCGGACACTGGGCATCGGACGCGCCGTTGTTCATCGGACGCACCGGAGTCAAAGCATCGGACGTTGAGCTATCACTGTAGCAGCATCCGATGGTCATGCAGTAAGATTCTAGAACGACCCTGTTTGCATCGGACGCGTCCATCGAGTTAGCATCGGATGCTGGCTGTTTCGTCCGCTGTTTATTCGTCCGACTTCGGATTTGGTTTCCGGCTTTTGCTTAGACTTCTTGGGTTGTGTAGTATCCCGCTGTGCTTCTAGGAAACATCCACCCTACATCTAGGGTCATGGATACTAGCAAGCCCGTGTCATGCTTTTGGGGTGACTCTCTGGGATAAGGGCCATTCATTTCACGAAGTTGAAATTTGATGCTCCCATTCACCCCCCTCTGGTCGCCAATTCGGTCCTTCATCTTTCATCCATGATGAATGAGTTGAGTCTTCATTGTGCAAAGTTGTTGAAGTTCATGTGTATCTTCATCTCCAGTGTGAGTTCATCTCAGGACTTTCCCAAATTGATATTGAAAGTTTCCTATAGGGGTTAGCCCAACAAAATATCCAACATCCACTATAGCATACTATCGGCTCAAAAACCAACCTAGACACCACGTCCAATTTGATTTAAGAGGGCATTCTAACCTAAGCATGCTTAAATTAAAAGGCCTTTGAAAGCAAGATCACCCACTCCTAAACTAGGCACCATGCTTCATTTAAGAGATGTATGAAAGTACTTCAAACCTAAACATATACTATTGCAAATAAAGGTAACATGCATAAAAGCATTATAGAGACTTATTCAGATGGTGATGAAAGAGCATGATAAGTATATGAGCATATCCTAAAGGTAGGGACAACTAACATACCAACATGGCAAGAGATGCTCTTAGAAAGTCTATTCTCCAAGCTTGGATTTTGCAAAGAATCAAGATTGGATGAATGTAATTCAATGTTACATGGTGATTGGTTGGACATACCTTGTGGTTGTTGTTCCTTCATTCTTTTCTGCTCCAGACTTGGAAAGGTTAGTGACAAGAATACCCGAAGGAATATTTTCACAATTATATTTCTATGCTCATTACAAGGACAGTGCAACAAAAAGGTGAATACTCAATTTTGGGTGGTACTATTTTCTCTAGGGAGTTGGTGAGAAAACTAGGGCAAAGGGGCTTTTGTAGTAATACAGTGAAACATAAACCTTGCTCACTAGCAGACAAAACAGAGGAACACTCTCTAATGGCAGTATTAAGAGATTATATGATGAGGTTATTAAGATCATTCCACAATGAGCCAAGAGATTATTTATCTATTTGTCTAAAATGTAGACTCCCAAGAAGCAACGTTCCCAGAACAGAATATTCCCAAAATGTAGGCATAGCTTATAACCAGGTATTATGATAGGGTGTAAAGATTCTACTGGTTATAGCTTGCGCTCATTGGGTAGTGATAGATAAGAGTGGAATTCAAAAATAACATTCATAAGAATGAACACAAAAATAATGATGAAAAGACTGGGACAAAAAAGGAAAAGATAACAGTATGATTAGAAGTTTAAGCAGACTTAAGATTAACTCTAGACCGTTCCCCGACAACGGTGCCAGAAATGCTTGTGGACACTTACTATCATCGTCACCAAAGTCGCCCTTGGCAATGGCACTAGTAATGCTAGGGTATGTTATCAGAACACAAGAGATAAATCCGCAAGCGCACAAATTAGATACCCGCACTTCACCGGATGTGTAGACCCAGTTTTATATCAAACCCAAAGTAACGAATGTTTGTCTTAAGTCTATTGCTTAAACCCTGAGCACTAACAAAGATAGGAACACTAAAGATAAAGGCGATAACTAAGGTTACTCGCTCTAATCTCAGGAAGCTATGCGATTATTATTCTACTGTGGATTACGTTGGGTGACCACATCCAGAGTATGGCTATTCCCAAGTAATATACTCCTGCTAGCCCTATAGATGGGAGGTGGACTATGGAAGATTCCACATGCCTATAAGAGTCACACCTGCGAGCTACCACCGATCCGGAATATAGGGTACACTATGAAAGTAATCGAGACTAAGCACCACGCTTACACGACGACGACTCTAATTCTAGTGCGACTAGATTAGAGTACCCTAATTAGAATTAGTACTCTAATTAGAGATGCAAGCCAGAAGGATAATAATAACAAGAACGCTTACTGATAATTAGAAGATGTTGACCGAAGAATATCCTGATACAAGGTCTTGACGAACTTGAATCCGCAGGTACAAGTTGAAGAAGTAGATCCGACAGGCCGGAGCTTCTTCTAATCCTCCTCTAATACCTCTCTCTCTCTCTCTCTTCTAATTCTAATCTTTGGATAACTCTCTACAACTAGATGAACTAGAACTAGAACTAGAACTAGAAGAAGAACTAGAACTAGAACTAGATCTAAATCAACTAGAGGGATCTCTACTTCTACTTGAAGACCTAAAGTTGGATGTGTAGATGAACAATAAAGATGGAGATGGAGATGCCTCCCCAAGGGGGGTCTGGGTCTGGTTTTATAGCCCCTAAAGATGAACCGCAGCCCTCGGATCAAATCGACCTTGATCAAGAGTTGAGATGCGTCGAGGAGGTCGATTAGGGCACGCTCCACAAAGATGGGCCGAGGACTTTCTTGGCCCAGGCCGGCCGGCCTGGGGGTGGGGCCGGCCTGCCCCACCTGGTGGCCGCCCCGTCTCTCCTTCGATGTGGTGTCTTCTGGAACCTCCCTTGTCGCCCAAATGCGACTTGCCATCTGTTTGCGTCATTCATCGTATTGGAATAGGACTCTACCTCTTTCCATCTGCTGGAAAACTCCCTGGAAGACAGTAATTCACCAAAGCTGTTGAATCTGTCAGTTTAGCACCTGAATTATGTTGCTTGGTGATCACTCCAGGTTGTTCTAGAAGCTTTGAAGTCGTATCCAACAACTACTCTCTCGTCGGGACTACAAATGTAGCAAACCATATGTCCGTTTCAATCGTCTCGACGAGCTCTTCATAATGGTGTGCTCTGTTTCATCACTTGAGATAATTTTATATAGTGAAATATTGATAATCTTGCAAAACAAGTGAGAACAACACAACTCGTGGAACTTGTTAGAATCAAACCCTACAACTATGCTTTATGGTTTATTTCATATCGTTCTATGCATTAGTTGATGGTATAGTATTGACTGTAAGGACCGTCAACACTCATGACAGTTTTGAGTGTCAACATATGCCCCCCTGTTTTTAGGTGATCTTTAGTAGAACCTAAAAACAAACCGAACAACAAAGATGTCCAACTCATCAGTTATTCAGCAACATACACATTATTTTTGTTCTAAGGGTGATACATGTATCATCCATTGTTTGGAAGGCACTTAAGCTTCTTGCCAAACACTTGGAAAATATTTTTTAAAATACCTTCCGTTTATTGCTCTTGGGAAACTTTCACCTTGTAATGTCTCCAGCATGTATGCATTCCCGAATATCACTTTGATCACCTTATAAGGACCTTCCCAACATCGCGACCATTTGCCAAACTTATTGCTCTTTGATCCAAGTGGTAGTATAGTTTTCCATACTAATTCACCCACCTGAAACGATTTACTCTAATTACTTTCTTGTTGTAAGCTTTGGCAACTTGGGCTTTGTCTTTCTCCATCTCCTTGAGAGCCTTTAATCTTTTGTCGGTCACCTCATCGATGTTGTCCATCATGGCGTCATGATGCATAACAGTAGATAAATCATTTTGTTTAGCAAGTCTATATGCATCTAGATTCACCTCAATAGGCAACACTGCTTCTTGACCATACACCAGCTCGAAAGGGGTGACTTTTGTGGCGCCATGTCATGATATACGATGAGCCCACAAAGCTTCAAACAAAACCTCATGCCACCTCCTCGGGTTATCCTCAATCTTCTTCTTGATAAGCTTGATCAAAGTGTTATTACTCGACTCAACTTGGCCATTATCTTGAGCGTAATATGGAGATGAATTGAGCATCTTTATCTTATATATAATTCGGCAAAATCCCGCACCTCTTTAGAGATAAAAGATGTTCCTTGATCCGTGGTTAATGTTTGTGGGATGTCGAATCTATGTATAATATGCTCAGTAATGAACTCAATTACCTCTTTATATGTCATGTTCTTCAAAGGTACCGCATCGGTCCACTTAGTGAAGTAATCAGTGGCGACTAGAACAAAACGATGTCCTTTTGAAGATGGGGGGTGAATTTGGCCAATGAAGTCTAGCCCTCAACCACGAAAAGGTCATGGTTTGATGATAGGATGAAGCATAGCAGTAGGTGCAAGCTGTATATTTTCAAACCGTTGACACTCTTCACATCCTTTGTAATAACGAAAACAATCGGCCATCATAGTAGGCCAATAAAAACCAGCTCTACACAGCAACCACTTCATTTTCGAGGCTGATTGATGTGTACCACAAATACCTTCATGAACCTCTCCCATAGTCGTTCTTGCTTGGTCAGATCCCAAACACTTAAGCAGTAAATCTTCGGCGGTTCTCCGGTAAAGGTCATCATTGTGCAATACATATTTGAACGCACTCCACCGAACACTTTGATCAACTCTAGTATTTGGATCACGAAGATATTTTCAATAGAGGAGTCCTCCAATCTTCTAAATCGTTTTCGTTCTCCTTAACCATTGACTCAGACCGATTTAGAAATTCCACAGACGAATCAACTGGACCAAACGTTCCAAGATCGATCAGGTCAATCAGACGAACTAGCTTGTTTAATCCACAATAAACCTGGTTGGTCGAGCCACTTAACCAAGTATATTTAAAACTAACCTGGTCGCCTGGACAGATCGACTGAATTGGTTCAAAATTAGTATGATCGGCTAGACGAGCCGATTGAATCGGTTCCTTGTGACCTGTACACAAAATCTGTGAACACTAATGCATCGGCTTCTCTTTTACATGAAAGTTACGCCTACTCATGCCTGGTATATGCCGAATTTGGAATTCAGCAAAGTGAGTGATGATGTCAAGGCACATATCAAGATAAACATTTAGTGACCCTTCTATACATTGAAACTCGCCAGTAACTTGTTGTACCACTAGTAAGGAATCACCATAAGCCTCAACATGTTTAATTCCCATGGAATATAATATTTCTAAACCGAATAACAGAGCTTCATATTTGGCTTGATTATTGGTGCAAAAATAATGTAATCGGCTTAACATTTCAAATTCAGTGCCATTAGGAGAAATAATGTCCACGCCAACACCTTGGCCCTCTTTACAAGCAGATCCATCAAAATAAAGTTTCCATGGCATAAAAGTAAGATAACTGATCTCATCTTCTAAATTAATACCATGCTCAACAATGAAATCAGCAAGAACTTGACCTCTTAATGCTTTCAATGGTTCATAAGTCAAGTCATATTCAATCAATGCGTACGCCCATTTGCCTATCCTTCCACTAAGGATTGGCCGATATAACATGTGTTTAATCACATCCTCCTGGCATGCAACAACACATGTACTAGATAATTGTTGACACTCAAAAGTGTCATGAGCACACAATAAAGGCTAGAGGATATATTCGGGTTACATATTGAAGCCGAATTCATCTTCAAATAATTTGTGTTTATCAAGTTGAATATTCTAAGTAAAATTGGTCTGGTCGCTTGATCCATCATAAGTGTCTTCTGATTAGTTACGTGACTTCCGACCAGGTGATACTGGTCGGAAGTATTGGAATAGCAATGAATGTCAATCCAGGTACCGATCTAAGGGTCTTTGCTCTACGATGGAGTTATGAAGGTCTATTAATTGGTGTGATATACAAATTCCTTTAAACTGGTTTAGTCGGTTTGAGAATCTGCTGAACCAGGTTTACCTTTTTCTAGTCCGGATTGGACACTTGGATTCCACATTTTAATGGAGTCCAGATAGGAAACTTGGAGATCGTATCTAGAGATGTTTCCTATTGGGATAAGACCAACCCCCTCTATATATATGAGAGGATTATGGCCGATTGAGGCATCCAACCCTAATTGATCAAAATCAATCTACTATACCCTTTACCATTTTCCCCCTCTATCTTGCTGTTCGATGCATCTCCCGGTGAGATTCGGCGGCGTTCTAGGCGGCCTTGCTGGTCCTAGAGCAACCTCTACGTGCTTCACCCCGACGGGTCTTCCCGGGAGGAGTTCTAGAGTTATCAACACAAGGGATCAAACCCTAAACTGATCTAAACCGGTCTCTAGATTGGTTTTCATTAGTTTAGCCAGGTTCCTTGCTATCTTAGGTTGGTTCGCAACCTCTTCGGGCGTTGTAGCCATGCTGGTGTTTGATTCGGATCACTTCCGACGTCAACAATAATAAATAATGTCTCATCTTAGCACAAGCATAGTACAAAGATAAACATAATTTCTTAATATGGGCATACCTTGTCTCGGGATCAAGAAGACGTCTGTAACACCCTAGGTGTTAAGCAACCCTGAAATGCATAATTTGACATAGCATGAGCATAGCATCTCATCTTTTCATGTGCATTTGTTTGTATGAGTGTTTAAGTCCTTGCTTAGTCTCTAGTAAATCCATGTTTTGCTTTTTGTTTCTGACCTAGTGCCTTAAAACAAAGTTGAAGACCTTGATGGGAGAAACAACTTTGCTTAAAAACATTTTCTCAGAAAACACTTAAAATATAATTTCTTGCAATAGAAAGTTTGATTAGGAGTAAAATTCTTTTTCTAAGCAGAATTTGGACTTGAGCCTTGAAGATGATTTGTTCCTTGCAAAATTCTAAGCAACTTTGCTTTTAGGACCTTTTCCTAATTCGGCTTAGTTTGGGAGTTATGGAGCAGCAAAGTTTTGAACAAAACCTCATTAGTTTAAACCTGCCAGTGGGACCCACCTGTCAGCCCCCTTCTCCTCCCCGCGCGCGCCGGCCACCTCTGCACCGGCACAAACTGCTCCGCCGCCGCGAGACCGCCTTGTCGGCCAACCAAACCACCGTCTTCGCCGCCCGCGGTTTGCGCATCTCTCGCCACGTCGCCCCGACGCCCGGTGATCGCCCGCCGCGTGGCAAACGATTCCTGCCGCCGCCACGCCGGTCGGGAGCTCCTCCCCGACGGGAAGTGGCCAGGTGCATTGCACCCAGCCCTTCGTTCCCTTTGCCCCCTCTCCGCCTCGCGCTCACGAGCCAGAAGCCACTCTCTCGCCCACTCTCTCGCTCGCTTCGCTCCACTACATCTTCTCCAGTGCATAGTGCCACCGCCGCCCGCCGAACTCCGGCGAGCGATTACTCGCTTCCCATCGCACCACCGCTCGATTCCTCCCATCAACTTCTCTGCTCGAGTCTCCTCTCTCGGTTGCTAGGGTTGGTTTCCCCTCTTCTCCTCTCTAGCCGGCAGAACGTCTAGTGCCATCCTCGGGTTCTCGCCATGGCCGCCGCCATGACCAAAGCGTGGTCCGGCCATCTCCGGCCAAACCATCTCAAACCAAGCCCAGTTCTCACCTCCTCGACCTCTGTAGGTGCTTAGGGCTAGATGGAGACCCTTCTCTTGCTTTTTTCGGCCGGAACAGAGCCGTGCCGCCGCCATGTCCGTCGCGGACCGCCGCCGTGCGTGACGCCGGGCAATGCCGAGGCCGGCGAGGCTCAATAGCAGCCTGGGAAGGTAGCTTAGGGAGTGCTTGAGCTGATGCTCACGCCGCCGAGCCTTGGAATAGCCGGGCAAGGCCACACCGTAGGGTTGCCGCGCCGCCGCTCCGCCATTGCCGCCGTCGAGCTTGCTCCAGTGATGCTCTGGCCAAGCGACCTAGCCGACTGTGTCCGCCTCGCGATGGTGAGTCTAGTGGTAGGGTTGGTGTCGCCGGGAACCTCACCGCCTGCGAGCTAGAGCCGGTCAACTCCGGCGGGAGCACGCTGCCTCTGACGCGTAGGCCCGTTGACCACTGACGTGTGGGGTCACTGACCAGCGGGTCCCGTTTGGCAGTGAGAAGGAGAGAGAAGGAGAGGAGTCTGGGTGCAATAAAGCTCGGGATAGCCGGGTGCGCGTAGCATTTTTGCCTGTGTCTGTAGGTGCTTGTCGCCGGGTGTCCTTAGCATTTAGGGTCGGGTTTTCTTTAAAATAATTTTGCAGAATTTATGTAAAGGCTTCAAAAATTCATACAAGGCTCATTTTAAGTCCAAATCCTGTGAAACAAAATTTGTTGTGTTAAGCATGAGTAGATCTATCTGTGAAAAATGTTAAGTGCATTTTTAGAGATACTTTTATATGCAGTTTAATTTAATCTAGGAAATTGCTGTTAAATTGGAAAATGCATAACTAATTCTGTATAACTCAGAAAAATGTGATTCTAGTTTTGTTAGGTTTGTATAGATGAGTAGCTTCAGGGAAAAATTTAATATGAAGTTGTTTTGTGAAATGTTTTTGCAGTAGATTTTAAAATGGTTAAATGTTGTTTTCTTCTAAAGTTTGTAGTAATTAAAAATACGATGAATATGAACCTGATAATTTTTGTAGACTGCTCTTGTGCTAAGAAGTTTAGAAGAAAAATATGAAATCTGTTGTTTGACACTTTCTGTTAGGATGTGTAGTTCAAAGCACCTTTTCACCATGGTATTTGTCTTTTTCGTAGGGAACAATGTTTAGGTCCAAATGGCTTAAAATTTTGACAGTGGATTGTTTTGCATAGTGTTAATCTATGGTAATTTTTGTAGATTTTTCTGAAGCTGTCTAGGATGGGTTGCTGTTATAGGTATGGTTAAATGAATTTATTTGACCAAGTATTTAGAGGAAAATAAATTCATTAAGTAAGTCTTGTTGTGGTGATTATATAGCTTAACAAGTTGGTTATGAAGGATTAAGTGGATGGTTAGATGTTAAAGTCTTTTATAAACATTAGGATGATGTTGACTACCTTGTTGAAGAGAATGCAGTAGATGACATGTGCTTATCTCCTAATTGTTGTTAATCCTATGCATCACATATGCATTCATCCTATTCATACATGTTATGCATCATACAGGATCAACGGAGGAGACCCAGAATCAGCCGACCCAGGAAGAACCCAGCCAGGAAGAGACATTGACCGAGGAGGCCAGAGGAACCGACGCCGAAGAACTACCAGAGTGTCGCGACCACCGTCCGTCAGATTTTGAGAAAGGCAAGCCCCGGAGCATTCTAACTCCGATGGTTTGCAATTGTCTTACAATTAACCTGATGATGAATGTTGCATTAGGTTATAGGAATTGATTGCTACCGTTGATGCAATATTACTTATCCTTGTCCACCTGCAATTATATTTTGTTATCCCTGTTTAGGTCTAGGCTCGTTATATGCTTAGCCCTGCTTAGATCGGTAAAAGTCGGGTGATTTCCTGTCTTCCGCATTAGGTGGATACTGATCATGATTAGCCTGTGCTATCATGGAAATAACCATGGGATAATTAATCTGAGACCGGGCGGGATGTAAGAGCAGCAGGACATGGGTTCTGTGTGCTAGTAGTCTCCCGTCTGTGTCACCTAGGACCCGTTCGGGAATGTCCCTTCAGTCAAATTGAACGCGTCGATCACTTAACGGAGTAGGTCTGAGTACCTCCCGCGAAGCCGAGTAAGGTTATTCGAGCCGGTGACGGAGATGTTGACGCCTAACACCTAGGGCCTCAGCTGTACCGTGGGCAACTATTCTGATCAACCTGGCATGGTCCGAGGGCAGGCAGGGCCTGATCGACGTGGCATGACCGTGGGCAGTTATAGCTTGAGCGACCTGACACTGAGATAACCCCCGGTGTAGAAGGGCCCATGGTCGTCCCGCGCGTTGTGTTCTCGAATCTCCTGACTGGTAGCTTACGACTGCCGTAGCCAGATTGTGTCGAGCAAGTGTGAGACATTTTATCCCCAGCTGGTAGGAATCGATTATAATCACTATCGCTCCTGGACACTAAGCAGTTGACTGTAGATCATCACTCGTAGAACTTATGGAACTAAAGATGGTTATAGTGCTGAATCTGAAAGCCTATTGATGAAATAGTCACTCTTGTTTGATTAATTACTCAAGTGCTTGCTTTAGTTCAGGTGCAAATCTAGCAATGTAGAATTAATTGTTAAAAGCAACTGCCAACACCCTAAAATGAGTTTTACTTACAAAAGCTTTCATGCAAAGGAGTTTATGTAGCCAACCCCACCTATATAGCCTACATGATCCTTGGAGTCTCATTATTTCTGGTTTATGACGGGTAAGTCTAGCTGAGTGCCTTCTTGTACTCAGGGTTTTACTCCCTTGTTGTTGCAGATGGCCAATGCTTCTTTGGCTACTGTGAGAACTGCCTGTACCCAGTTACGGGAGATGATTAGACCAGGGGCATGGTCACCACTTATCTTATCTGATGCTTTTGTGGGCCTGGTCAGACTGATGGCACTGTATTAAGAACAATCCAAACTTATGTTGCTTCCGCTACTATTCAAAACTATGGTTTGTAATATTGTTTCGAACTCCGATGTATTTGAACTATGTACAACTGTGATGTAACTTGTGGGCATGTCATTGAACTAGTACGATCTTGGCTGAATGTTGAAATGATTTGAAATCCTTCGAGATTTCTGGACTACCGGGTTTGTACGAGCTTAAGTACTTGATGAGCCTGCGCCAAGCAGGGATCTCAGTGCTTAATCTGGTGCAAATTGGTCGGTTCTATTACAGCGGTGACCAATATAAGCGACCACATATTCTTTACCTTCGTCTTCTTGCGTCAAAACAGCTCCGATAATCTTCTCTTCGGCAACAATATATAATCTGAAAGGAACTCCTCTCCTAGGTGCTCGAAGAATCGGTGGAGATGACAAATATTCCTTTATCTTCTCAAATGCCTTTTGTTGCTCTGCCCCGAAGTGAATTCAGATTTGTTTTTCAACTTCAAGATGGGGGGTAAAAGGAATAATCTTCCTGGACAAGGTTGTAATAAATCTTCTCAAATAGTTCACCTTCCCTAGGAACTTTTGCAAGTCCTTGCATGTAGGTGCCTGAACTTTCTTAATCTTCTCTTTCCTCTTAGGATCAATCTTTATGCCCTTATCAAGAATAATAAATCCTAAGAACTTTGCAGCAGAGACACCAAAAGCACATTTCAGTGGGTTCATCTTCAATCCATAGTAGCGCATCCTTTCAAATGCAAGACGTAAATCGGCTAAATGAGACACATGAGCAGCCAATTTGATCATAATATCGTCAATATACACTTCCATGATCACACCAATTAGATCATGAAAGATCAAATTCATAGCATGTTGATAAGTAGCACCTGCATTCTTCAAACCGAATATCATCACAACCCACTAAAAGAGACCAACAAACCCAGGACAAATAAAGGCTGTTTTAGACATATCTTCCTCGGCCATAAATATCTGATTATAACCAGGGTTGCCATCAAGAAAGCTAACAATCTGGTGTCCCGAAGCATCGTTGATAAGCATATCGGCTATGGGCATAGGATACTCATCTTTGGGAGTAGCCCTATTTAAGTCTCTAAAATCAATACAGACTCTGATCTTACCAGTGTCCTTTTTCTCAATAGGCAAAATATTAGAGACCCATTCTGCATACCTGCATGGCTGAATAAACCCTGCTTGTAATAACCGATTAATTTCTTCTTTAATCCGGTCATATATTGTAGAATTAAAACGGCGAGGATACTGTTTGAAAGGTCTGAACCCCGGTTTAATGGGGAGCCGATGTTCAACAAGTTCTCGACTCAATCCAGGCATCTCCGTATAATTCCAATGAAAGCAATCAACATACTCTCTCAAAAGCGCGACCAACTCTAGTTTATAATCGGCTTCTAAGTTTTGATTCAAAAATGTCGGCCTAGGTATAGAACCATCCCCAATATCGACTTGTTCTAAGGGGTCGGCCGACGTGAAACCTTGGCCCAACTTATTGAGCTCATCAAAATCATCAATAGCCTCACAAGCATCGGTCTTGGAAGTCTTATATTGTTCAACACGATGTTTTAACCAATCAACATTAGCATCCATTCAGTTACATGATAATATTGAACCGATTGTCAATCGGCTTCAAAGATACCGTTACAAAACCTTCTTTAGTAACACTAATAAATTGAAAATAAGAAATGTCCCAACCAGACAAGCAGACAATAGCATCATGCCCCCTGAGCAAAGGAGCATCGGTCGCAGCAACATAGGCCAATGAATCTGAGTGCACAATTTCTACATCGTTGCTCACCCATTGAATGAGAAATTGATGAAGTCTAGAAGGAATGCACCGATTAGCATGAATCCAATCACGCCCAAGTATAAGGTTATAGCTACCTTGTATATCATCGATGAAGAAAGCAGTAGCCAAAGTCTTGCTCCCAATAGTAAGCTCCATGGACGCAACTCCTTTGGCTGGGATAGGATCTCCTCCTCCAACTCTAGTAATAGTCATGTTGGTCTTGACCAGCTCTTCATCAGTGCCACCAAGCTTCTGGTAAAGCGAGTATGGCATCAGGTTCACAATGGCTCTGCTGTCGACCAACATCATGTGGACCGGTGTACCATTGATATGGCCTTTTAAATGTAATGGCTTGAGATGGTTGACGGAGTCCTCTGGCTTCTGAAATACAACATTCTGTGTAGTGAAGTTGCACTCCGTTGCCTTCGAATCATCTCCGACCACATAGTAATCAGCAGATAAATAAACTATGTTAACCTCCGCCCTTTCTGGAGAAGGTTCATAGTCCACCATCTCCTCATCTTGACCTTCAGGTAATTCTTCACTGGTCATAGCTACACCAGTGGAGGAAACAAGATTATCAGTATACACATTGGCTCCTACTGGAACATCAGGAACTGATTCAGTCAGCTCGGAACCTGGTCGGGCTGGCTCACCTCTCAATTCAGTAGTTGCCGACTTAGCCTGCTCGAGTTTTGAACTGGTCGGCGCGTAACCTGACCTGGTCGGATTGGGATCCGACCTGATCGGCTCCGAAGCCAATCTAACAGGTTTGGCATCCAGACTGGCCGACTTTGGATCGGACTTGTTTGGTTCCATAATTGTTGAAGTCGGCTTTTGATTAAAAGTCGACTCTTCACCTCCTCGCTTGCCTTGAGGAAACATGGGATGTGTTGAGTTAAATATGTCTTCCCTCATTTTCTCAGGTTGCTCCCGCCATTGCTTGTGAAAGCGAGCCCTCTATTACTTCCTCCGTTGAGTTTTACATAGGCTAGGGGGACACCACCTAGGCTGAGTATATTTGGGATCACGCTCAACAGGGTGTTCTTCCTCTACTCCAGCCGAAACATCTTGAACATCTTGAACCTTTGCTGGAGTCGGTTCCTCGATCACCATCGGCTCAGCTTCATCAACAACGGGAGCCTCCATAGAACCGATCGTGATTGTGGGGATAGGATCAGATTTGGCCGGGGAAGCAATAGAAGCATGTTGTACCCTCTTAGGTACATAGATTTGTTGTACCTGTGCCTTCCATGTTTCTTGAGCAGTCAAAGTTCTTGACGTGATCAACCGATTTTGATTTTTAGTAGAGCTCGGTTGACTACCCAGTCGATTGAATACTGATACCCTCGGGGTTGACTAACAGGCGCTCCCCAACCTTGTTGGTAATACATGGGTGCTGGCATGGGGTAGGGTACCCACACTCCTTGAGGGCCCCATTGTGGAGGTGACGAGATAGGAGGAGCCCATTGAGGTTCATAGGGCACAGTTCTCGGCGCCGAGGATGCTACTTGAGCCACCACCAGCTGCTTAGACTTCCCAACTTCTCACTTCGGAGGAGTAGATTCTCTTTTTTTTAATGGGCGACTCTGAGAATCGGCCTTTTGTTGCTTGTATTTAGCCATGAGTTTATCGAGAGTGCATGGCTCCCTGACAACCTTCCCCTTATTCTTCTCCACATTAGTTTTCCAGGTACCAACTTCGGGTTTCCGTGGGACAAATGTGCGTAAGACATGCACTCCAGAAGGGGTAGGACTGCTGGAACCAGTTAACCCGACTGTGCTTGTCGGCTTGTCTATTTTAGTTGAATCGGAAGGGGCCAGACTGGCCTGGTCGGTCCTTCGATCCGATTGAGCCAACTGTTCTAAAGAAGGACTAGACTGGTCGGCTTGAGAGCCTGACCTGGTCGGTCTCTGCTGCGCTGCCTTGGTCTCAAAGCACCTTTGCTTGTTCAGGTGTTTCACCGATCCGGCAGTAATTGTGAGCTTACTCTTGCCATCATCACCCTTCTCGAGCACCACATTTCGCCGCGAATTTTCAGTATTCGGTGCAACCCGTGGCTCGCCGATAATGACATTATTTCCCTTAGTTGTATCGGCCTGCTCTGGATGAATTAAAACAGCAGGATTCCCTGCTTCCACCATATGGACTAGAAAGGGAATAATATCGACTTGCATCTGAGTGAGACTCAATCGTCCTTCATTAAGGGCCGATTGGACCTGTCGATGGAAAACATTGCAGTCGTTAGTGGCATGAGAAAAAGAATTATGATATTTACAATAAGCCCTTCTCTTTAACTCGTCGGGTGATGGCAATGTATAATTAACTTTTAGATAACCGAACTTAAGCAATTCATCAAAGATTCAGTCACATTTAGAGAAATCAAAGGTAAATTTCACTTCATCACCTCGATTTTTCTGAATCGGCTTGAGAGAAGGAAACGTGACTAGTTTATTTTGTGTTGGCCATAAAAATTTAGCAGCATAACAATCTTTAGACTCATCGTCCGAACTATCGGAATATATTTCAACAATATGGACGTTCGGTCGGTGAGATTTGTGGGGATCATGGGGTTCTTTAAGGCGCGACTCAATTGACACGGCCTTTTGCAAAAGTTGATTTACATTAAAGAACTCATAATTCTCCAGTTATCTTTAATCTCACGACGTAATCCAGCAAAGCATAGATCTCTTAAGTCTCTGTCGGAGATCATTAAATGGAAGCATCGGCTCTTAATTTCCTTAAAGCGCTTAAAGAAATCAACCATAGGCTCACTACACCCTTGTCGAACCAACGCGAGATGTGACAGTCTAGTTTCTTGGACTCCATCATAAAAGTGATTATGAAATTTCTCTTCTAATTCTGCCCAAGAACTAATAGAACATGATGGTAGTGATGTAAACCAAGCAAAAGCTGTACCAGTAAGAGATAGAGGAAAATGTCACACATTCATAAAATCTAGGATACTAGCTTCGCCCATTTGTGCAAGGAACATACTAACATGTTCCATGGTTGATTTACTACCATCATCACTAAATTTACAAAATTCTGGTACCCTCCAACCATCAGGTGCTTTCATAAAATCAAAGTGTCGTGGGTACGGTTTAAAGTAGGTAGTCCTACTAGGTTTGATTTGAACTCCCAAGCTAGTCTCGAGAGTGTTGGGTATTTTAAACGCACACAGAAAAAATCTGCAAGTGCACGGATACCGATGTAGCTTTCACCCGAGAGTATTCCAGGGTATCGATTTCCACGAGGAACGTGAAGTGTACTAGAAGAATTAAGAACGTCCAAGAAAAGAATGGTAATGTGGTTAGAGAGAGATTTTAGGGTTTTTTAAGCAGGTCTATCAAATCAAAGGCTTACTATACTTTACTTACTTCGGAGCAACAGTACCTTTCCGATTCTCGAAAAAGACTAGAAAAGGGTAATCGGGAGAAGGCTGCCAAAAAGCTCTACGGAACACCAATCCTAACGTGGTGGATTATAACAATCTACAAAGCTGTCACCCCTGTAGCTACCACAACTAACCGGAGGATTGGGCGCAAACTCAGGTAAACACTACCCTAGACACCGCGTCTACACTAATGATTACTACTCTAATTACCATGAATAACTAGAGCACTCAATACGAGCAGAGATCCAGTAAATAAAATAAAGCAAGAACTGAAATTAAATAAAATACTTAGAAGTGATAAATGAAGAACCTGGAGATTACTTGAAGACGAACCAGATGTTGCACCATTACAATGTCGAGGAAGATCCGATGAATCCGGCTCCTCCTCAACTCTCTCCTCCTTCTCTCTCTAATCCAATCTCTAATTACAACTAGATGAACTAGACAACTAGAACTAGAACTAGACGAACTAGAACTACAAGAACTAGAACTAGATCTAATTCTAGATGAACTAGAAGAGATTCATCTAGAGGGACCTCTACATCTAATTGAAACCCTAGTTTCTGATGTGGAAATGAATAATGAAGATGGAGATTCCCTTCTGGGGGGTCTGGGTCTGGTTTTATAGGCCAGAGCGTGGAACGTGAGCCCTTGGATCAAACCGACTTCAGGGACGGTGGAGATGCATCCTAGGAGGCGGTGAAAGAAGGTTCCAGAAGGCGGAGGAAAAACGGCCTCTGTGGCCGACCGGTCGGTTGATGGGCCCCACCGGTCGGTCTGGCCCAGTGGGCCCCCGTGGCGGCCCGCCTCGTGGTGACTTCTGGTGTCTTCCAGATCCTTCTTTTGCAGGTTTCGTTGCGAAATTAATATCTTTTCATCCGGGACTCCGAATATAGAAAATGATATGTCCGTTTCGATGGCCTCAACGAGCTCTTTGCAATGGTGCACTCCAATTCATCACTTGAGATACTTTTATATAGTAAAAACATGGATGTCCTACAAAACAAGTGAGAGCACCAAAACTCGTGGAACTTGTTAGTTTCAAACCCTACAACTATGCTTTATGGTTTATTTCAAATCATTTTATGTATTAGTTGATGGTATAATATTGGCATTAAGGACCGTCAACAAGTCCCCCCAAGCTTACCCTTTGCTAGTCCCTTAGCAAAGTCAAACCCAAAAGTGGATCAGGAGTTGCTGCAATATCTTCACTTCCAACAAGTACACATGTATTCAAACAAAAGTTCTCATATGGATTAGATAAAAGTATCATATTATTCATCATGGGCTTAGTACTTTACCTTGAATCCTGAGTAATTGAAAGATAGAACGATCAAATCAAGCACTATTTCTCTAGTTCTTTCACCTCACCTTTATCTCAAAGTTTTATGAATTTTCAGAAAAGCTTAAAAACATATGCTGTCAAATTAAACAATGGATCCAAAGAGAAAGTCAACCACACCATTGAATCAAGAAGTGCACGTGTATGGAAAATGGAGGCGGATGCTCTTTTGGAATATATCACTCTCTTTTGTTTATCAACGACACATGGCTATCAGGCTAATTCTACTGGCGGGCACATGCCCATTTTTTTGTTTATGATATTCATTTTTTTTTCATTTTTCGAGGTTCCAGACACTTGTCCCATTTTATTTCCTCGGGATCTATCTTTTTGAGGTTTCAGACACTTGTCCCTTTTTATTTCCTCGGATTTTCTCTTTTTTTTAATAGCCATGTGCTTCCAACAAACTTTTGAGATATTACGAACAAATAATCATGAGCATTTATGAGGAAAATGGATGGAATGTGTAAGTGATCTCAATTCAATAGCATGATAACTTCTCATAGGGTCAACAAAGCTTAATTTAACTCAATGCAATTATTAGTCATATTAATATTGGAAACTCTCCAGAACTCAAGTGTTGTTTAGAACAAGATAGTAGTAGCTCAGATCATCACATGTCATATCTATCAATTACCTAGACCTCAGATCAAGTATTTGTGACTCATGCATTTAATTTTTTTTAAGTATCATTATTAATTAGGAGAACTCATATTTTGAAGGCTAGGTACTTGAAAGAAATTAGATAGAGAAACTATTCATCATTTCCATATAAAAGATTAGAGAGAGTTCTTCTTTTATTATTAACTTTTAAAACAAACTAAGCAAACTTAACACACTATTTATTTAACCTAACACATTTATTATAAATAACTAAGATAGTGAATAAGATATACCTGGATTATGAAGATAACGAGGGTGCGTCTCCCCCAAGCTGGTTCCCTTAATAACGTTGAGCCTTCATGTGCCCATATTTTTTTTCTTTTTTAATTAGTGGTGAGCCTTGATGTGCCCACATTTTTTTCATTTTATTTTATTTATGTATAGAAAGAAAACTTAAGAGGATAAGGATACTTACCTGGATACACGGGGGTGCTTTCCCCCAAGCTGAATGTTATCATAGTCGTTCAATCTTGCGATGTATCGGAGTTTTGATTGATGTTGATGGTTGTGAAACAGTGCTCCAACAGTGGATAGAACATCCACTTGCTCGTCAGCTTTTCTTGGTCTTTTAATCCTGTGAAACTCAAATAGACAACAAGACTTGTGGAACACCCACCGGCTCCTCCTCAACTCTCTCCTCCTTCTCTCTCTAATCCAATCTCTAATTACAACTAGATGAACTAGACAACTAGAACTAGAACTAGACGATCAAGAACTAGAAGAACTAGAACTAGATCTAATTCTAGATGAACTAGAAGAGATTCATCTAGATGGACCCCTACATCTAATTGAAACCCTAGTTTCTAATGTGGAGATGAATAATGAAGATGGAGATGCCCTTCTGGAGGGCTGGGTCTGGTTTTATAGCCCAGAGCGTGGAACGCGAGCCCTTGGATCAAACCGACTTCAGGGACGGTGGAGCTGCATCCTAGGTGGCGGTGGAAGAAGGTTCTAGAAGACGGAGGCAAAACGGCCTCCGTGGCCGACCGGTCGGTCAGTGGGCCCCACCGGTCGGTATGGCCCAGTGGGCCCCCGTGGCGGGCCGCCTTGTGGTGACTTCTGGTGTCTTCTAGATCCTTCTTTGGCAGGTTTCGTTGCAAAATTAATATCTTTTCATCCGGGACACCGAATATAGCAAATGACATGTCCGTTTTGATCGTCTCGACGAGCTCTTTGCAATGGTGCACTCCAATTCATCACTTGAGATACTTTTATATGGTAAAAACATGGATGTCCTACAAAATAAGTGAGAGCACCAAAACTCGTGGAACTTGTTAGTTTCAAACCCTACAACTATGCTTTATGGTTTATTTCAAATCATTCTAGGCATTAGTTGATGGTATAATATTGGCATTAAGGACCATCAACAGAGAAATCTGGTTATTTCTTCTTTGAACAGATTTAAGGCTCGGCCAAAATCGGTTGCGGCAGGGTTAGGAGCGCCGCCGGTCATGGTTATCTGACTTGGAGACTTCTTTGGATTGGGTAATAAAACACCCTGTCCCCCTGAAGTTCTATTCATTATCGCTCCCTGGTTGGTCCGTGCAGTCCGACCAGGATTAGGGTGGATGTTATTCGTATGTGTCGATGTACTAATTCCACCATGACTAGTTCTACCAGTTTCATTTGCCGATGATCCTGATTGTAATTGGCCAAAATCGGTGTGTGAGGTTCGGCCTTCAAAGAAATTAAAAGGCATGCCGAACTGTGGTTGTTCGGTTGGACGATCAGGTTTGACAGTTTTACCCTCTAACTTATCCATGCGAGTGCTAAGTAATTTCAATTAATGTTGGATGGTATTAGTAAGAGTTTTCGTAGCGCCATCTAGCATTGCTGGATAATTAGCATAGGTAGGGTAAGGATCATTATTTACCTCAGCGTTTACCTCTTCAGTAGTACCTTGAGCGGTTTTTGAAGAGCTAGGAGTTATCTCGCTGAAGTCCGGTTCTTTATCTTGAATGACCTTGTCGCTCCGGTCCTTAGAACAACTTTCAAGGAAAGCCTTCAGGACGGCGTTGAGTTTGGCCTGCACTTGCTACTTCAATTCATCAGGAAGCTCGTCAGTACCCGAAGGACGGATGATGTTGTCCTTGTTTGTGGTGCCATCTTTACCGCCCATCTTGGTAGTAGATGAGATCTGATTATGCTCGATCATCCCCAGCGGAGTCGCCAAAAAGTGTGTTGACGTCGGAATTGATCCGAATCAAACACCAGCAGGGCTAAAACGCCCAAAGAGGTTGTGAACCAACGTGAGACAGGAAGGAACTAGGCTACACTAATGAAAATCTATCTAGAGACCAGTTTAGATCAGTTTAGGGTTTGATCCCTGGTGTTGATAACTCTAGAACTCCTCCTGGGAAGACCCGTCGAGGAGAAGCACGTAGAGGTTGCTCTAGGACCAGCAAGGCCGCCTAGAACGCCGCCGAATCTCGCCAGGAGATGCGTCGAACAGCAAGATAGAGGGGGAAAAGGGAAAGGGGTATAGTAGATCAATTTTTATCGATTAGGGTTGGATGCCTCAATAGGCCATAATCCTCTCATATATACAGAGGGGGTTGGCGTATCTCAATAGGAAACATCTCCAGATACGATCTCCAAGTTTCCTATCCGGACTCCATCAAAATGTGGAATCCAAGAGTCCAATCCGGACTAGAAAAAGGTAAACCTGATTCAGCCGATTCTCAAACTGACTAAACTAGTTTAAAGGACTTTGTATATCACACCGATTAATAGACCTTCATAACTCCGTCGTAGAGAAAAGACCCTTAGGTCGGTACCTAGATTGGCGTTCATCGCTATTCCAATACTTTCGACTAGTATCACCTGGTTGGAAGTCACGTAACTGATCGGAAGACACTTATGATGGATCAAGCGACCAGACCAATTTTACTTAGAATATTCAACTTCATAAACACAAATTATTAAAAGATGAATTCGGCTTCAATATGTAACCCGAATATATCCTCCAGCCTTTATTGTGTGCTCATGACACTTTTGAGTGTCAACAGACTCCAGAGCTCAGTTCTTTGGTTCTAGCATCTCACTACCATCCCCCGTTCTATCTCACACTTGTATTCGCCCCTGTACAGGCACTTCGGTGCAAGATAATACAAACTCTCTCCCCCCCGCTGAACGTAGGGCCTTCCTTTGCCCGAACCAGGATAGACCGTTGTGTTCTTCTTGCATCACCATCCGGATTTGGGAGCACACACTTATAAATTCGCTCATTGTTGTAGACCCCCGGGTTCCAAACACCGACAGTTGGCGCGCAAGGTACGGGCTTCGCGTGTCACTAACGATTTCCCACTGCTTTTTATGGATGTCAGATTCCACATCTCCACTCCCCCACGACACGGTGGTGCGCTTCGGGATCCTAGAGTTTGTCGCTCTTGACAGCGGCTACGACAAGGCCCTCCTCCCGTCTGCACCACTCCCCACAGTGGATGCTACGCCACTCCATCCTGGACGCACTAGGCATCAAGGACACCAGTCCCGACGCGCTCGACGAACGTGCTGGGAGTCGATCGCTCCCGGCCCTTCCGGGCAGGCTGGGGACTTTGCACCACGTTCCGCCGAAGCTTCCCGTCTAGCCGACCCGGTGGAACCCCCCGTAAGGGGTTCAGCCGGGACTTATCAGGTTCGCCAGGGAGCACCGACGGATCCTCCTCGAACCCCAAAAACGAGCACTCCTACGCTACCACCGGCGGAGGCGCCAGACTTCTCAGCACCGAGGGCAGAGGCGGCACTGTCTTCGCACCTCTAAGGTCTCAATAATGCCGCTCGAGCCTACTCCGCGATGGTGAGTACCCGCTTGAGTAAAACTGCAGGTCTTCCAGGGCGTCACCTGGGCCAACACTCAGGCCTAGGGCCGCACCAGCTATGCCCATGTATGAGGAGTCTCCGGACGACGATGATTCGTGGGCAGATGTGGACTTCTCCAGGCTCCACGATGCAGAGGCACTACGGTGCTTCCTCGCGGTCAACAACCTCTGCTTCAACGACTTCGACGCTGACAAGGACGACCTCCTCAACGATGACGATGATGACTACTACGACCCCATGAGGGAGTATTTCCACCTCGAGCGTGATGGAGTCACGGCCTCGGACATTGAGACGCGGGACCCCAACATGGTCACAGGAGCTGGAGCGGCGGCGGCTGGGGGAATGCCTCCAAGACGAGGAGACGAGCCGGAAGATCCCGTCGATCTTGCCAATGCACATGATGAACAGGCCGTGCAGATCGCGCAAATCCGAGAGATGAGGTCCGAGCTCGACGAAGATCGGCGGTGGCTGGACCAGATCGAGCAAGTCCTCGTGCTGGACCAGATCGAGCAAGTCCTCAACGCAAATCTGAGAGATGAGGTCTGAGCGTCCCGCCAATTGCTTCCCTCGTGCAGGACAAAACGTTGTGGCAGCAGCCATGCTGCTATGGAACATGCCTGAACTATCGACCCCTGAAGGACGACGCATTCGGGACGAGGTGAAGAACCTACTCCAAACCGCAGCCGTGCAACAAGCCGAGAGTTCGGCCTTGAGACGTCGAGGCGCGGCCTCGAAACGACCAATCGAGACCGCCTGCCATGAAACGGAAGCCTCGGTCCACCAGCCAGCTGCCCCTCGAGCCAAAAACATTCGAGACTGCATCGTTGATCCTCGTGAACCACACCTATCAGGAAATCATCAGGGGTCGGTGCCGCAAGCACAAGGGGGCCAAGGAGCGAGGCATCAGTGCCCATCGAGGGGGCGCTACGACAGCGACGAGAACCAATGCGGATACACGGGGTGTAATCCGGGTTTTGTGATGATGAGTGATTGCCAACGGATTTGATGTGCATGTTCTTTGGCTTGTGTTGTGCAGGTGTCAAGCTCGGAGACGATGATCAAAGGCAAGGTGAAGGTCAAGTAGAGACGTGTCGTGCCGATGGACCCGAAGCGGTGAAGGGCGGACGTGAGGCTTGGACTGACGGACCGGTGGCCTGAGGATCAGCTGTGGTGGCTGACAGCCTGGGACAACGAGAAGTGGAGACTTGCTGGTGGATGGGGTGCACGGGCGGTGCATGCCTCTATAGCTTCGGTTTGGTGGTAGAGCCACAGAAAAACCATCGGTGCGCCGGTTTCCGAGTTTAAGCCTCAAAACTCAAGTTGAGGACGGTTTCCAGGTTTGGGCCTCAAAACCTGGGTGCTGGCAGGTTTCTGAGTTTGGGCCACAAAACTCAGCCGGATGACAGGTTTCCCGGTTTCAGCATCACAACCGGGGGGAGGTCCAAAAAGGACGGACGACACGTGGCGGCATCCTGAGGCTTGCGTCGAGGCGAAGCTAAGGATGAGGAAGACGCGTGGCCATCAGATCGACTACACTTCGAGTTGAACAGGAATACCATTAGGGTTAGCCTGCTCGCTCATTACCACTAAGGGTAGAAGGGGAATAATGTATTAGGCTATATATGGAGAGGCAACCCCTCCCTCTAAACCATCTCAATCATTTGCTATTTTCATTCTAGGGCTTCCTGTCTTCCCATACCTCTGCTATAGCTACTGAGATCCGCAGAGTGGCACAATACCTCTGTGTACGTGAAGATTTTGAGGAAACGGGACCGTAATCCCGTTGTCTCCTCGTGGGGACGATTTTTGACTGGAATTCGTGGGTGTGATTTGCGTTCTTGTTTGTTCTTCGCGTTCAACTTTTCTCCACGTTTTTCCCGTCGCTCGATCTCCCTCTACGCTGCCTCGTTTTGGAATCTGTTTGAACCTACTTGTTGTTTGATGTGAGGAGATCATTTCCACCGAAGGAATTTAAATCAAACCTCACGAACAAGTAGATCGGGTCGATTTGAGTTTCGTGGTGACTTTTTTGCTCTTGCATAAATCTCTTCGATTTCCCGAAGTTTGAGTTGATTTGAGTGGTTGATCTCCTAGGACTAGTCTTCCAACTACCTAGAGATCATCTTCTCCAAGTTTGGGATCGAGTGATTTCGATTTGAGTTGGATTTGAGGAGATTTGGGAGAGAGGCAAAAATTTTCGACCTCTCTAGCCAGCCGCAGACAGTCCGCCACTGGGGGCGCGGACAGTCCAGGCATTGGGGACTCAGCCTGAGCAGTGGTTATGTGCCTCGCACTGTTCGGTGTCAAAGTGTCGGCGGATAGTCCGTAGTTGTGAGTCACGGATAGTCTGGGCTCGAGCAGGCATGTTCAGCAAGCTTGTGTTTTTGGCACTTTGACCGGCGGACAGTCCGCCACGGGACCGCGGACAGGCTGGCACTGGGCAGACAGTTCGGGACCGTACTCGCGGACAGTCCGAGCCCCTGCTGAGTGTTGCGTTTTAGTGCGTTTGCTCTCCCGGCTTTTCGGTCTTGTTTCTGGACTTCTCGTTTTCTCCTAGAGTTCACCAAGGAACATCTCTAGGTATCTTTGCCAATCATTGGTATAGGTATTTAGAGAATTCCTAACGTAGCCTTCCATCTATGCTTTGGAGTAGATTTTTGGGTAAGAACTTGACTCGGTGGTTGTGAGTTTTGGGTTGCTCTTTTTGGTGGTGCCTCGTTGTGATCCTAGGGATCATCCACCCTCTTCTGAGGGTCGTGGGCATCACATTTGTGTTCGAAGCAGTTGGGGTTGATCTGTGGGATAGAGGCCAAAGTTTTGAAAGAAATTTTTAGGCTCCCATTCACCCCCCTCTGGTCGCCTTGGTATAGCATTCTCGGTCCTTCAAAAGGTATCGGAGCCAGTTAAGGATCTTCCACCTTAGCTGGTTCCATATCCACAGAAGGCGACATGGATCGCGGCGTGGACAAACCGCCGTTTTTCAATGGGACGAACTATGCGTATTGGAAGATACGTATGTCGGCCTATCTTCAGAGGATCAGTGCTTTGGTTTGGGAGATTTGCAACGCTGCCGATTACGTGGTCTTGGTTGCTCGTGTGACTCAACAGCAGATCGATGAGCACGATGCCAATAGATGAGCCCGTAATGCTCTTTTCTCATGTTTGAACATGACTGAGTTAGACCGTGCTTCTCACCTCACCATGGCTCGGGAGATTTGGGCGACTCATGCGTTTTCATGAGGGAAACACTCAAGTCAAAACCCGTCTCTACGAGTCGCATAAGCGTAAGTATGAGAACTTTTGACACATGCCTGGCGAGAGCATAGAAAGTTTATTCACTCGCTTTCAGGTAATTGTCAGCAGGATGAGGGCTAACAAAGAGCTTTTGCCGTATGACGATCTGCGGATACATGGGTGTATGCCGAGTCTCTGAGTGATGAGTGATTGTCAACTGGGATAATGTGCATGTTCTTTGGCCTGTGTTGTGCAGGTGTCGAGCACGGATACAGTGATCAAAGGCAAGGTGAAGGTCAAGTAGAGACGTGCCGTGCCGATGGACTAAGAGTGGCGAAGGGCGGACGTGAGGCTTGGACTGAGGGACCGGTGGCCTGAGGATCAGCTGTGGTGGCGGATAGCCTGGGACAGCGACGAGCGAAGACTTGCGGGTGGACGGGGTGCACGGGCGGTGCATCCCCTCTACGGCTCGGTTTGGTGGTTGAGCCACAGAAAAACCACCGAGTGGACGGTTTCCAGGTTTGGGCCTCAAAACCTGGGCGCTGATGGTTTCCGAGTTTGGGCAACAAAACTCGGGCTGAGGACGGTTTCCAGGTTTGGGCCTCAAAACATGGGTGCTGCGGGTTTGCTGAGTTTGGGCCTCAAAACTCAGGCGATGGTCGGCTGGTTTCCCGGTTTGGGCCTCAAAACCGGGGTTGGCTGTGAAGGCTGGTTTCCCGGTTTGGGCCACAAAACCGGGGGTGCGACGTCCGGGAAAAGGACAAGCAGAGCGGTGGCGGCACGTGGCGGCGATCAGTGAGGTTGCATCGAGGCAACGCTACCAGTTGTGCGGGTGTTGCCGTCGGATCACCACCAACCATGAGTTGGTCCAGAATAACCCAAGGGTTTAGCTGGTTCGCTCTGTAATTAGCTAGGGGTAGAGTGGGAATTGGAATTAGGATAAGTAGAGGGAGACACCCACCTCCCATCCTATCTCAGTCATTTACTCTTTGCTTCTAGGGTTTCCTGCTCTCCCAATCCGCTGCTGTAGCTAGCTGAGATCCGCAGAGAACCATACCTCTGTGTACTGGAGATTTTGAGGAAGTGAGACCGTAATCTCACTGTTGTAGCGTGTGGTAGCCACACGGTTGCAGATCGATGACTTGATTCGCGTTTTGTTCGTGTTCTTCGCATTCTTCGTTTCTCCGCGATTTTCCATCACTCGATCTCCCTCTCTACTACGTCTTTGCGAAATCCATTTGAATCAACTTGTTCTTTATAGTGAGGAGATCTTTTCCACCAAAGGAATTCATCTAACTCCTCACGTACAAGTAGATCGGGTTGATTTCGTTTTCGTGGCGCTTTTTCGTTCATACTCGTCCCCTTTCGATTTCCCGGTGATTGAGTTGATTTGAGCGGATGATTTCTTGGGGATAGTCTCCTAACTACCTCGTGATCATCCTCTCCAAGTTTGGGAACGTGGGATTGAGTTTTGATTCGGATTTGGGAGGATTCGTGAGAAGGGCGGCCAAAATCGCCCTCTCTGTTCATCCGCGGACAGTCTGCCAGGTGAACCGCGGACAGTCCGCGTGTCGGGCTTGGGCCAGACCAGTGGCAGCGAGCCTCGGCCACTTTGGTCAGATTTGACCGGCGGATAGTCCGCCGTAGTCGATCGTGGACTGTCCGCGAGTCGACCAGGGACCTTCAGCAACCTTGCTGTTTTGTCCATTTGGCTGGCGGACAGTCCGGCGCCCAGTCGCGAACAGTCCGGGGTTGAGCCGGACAGTCCGGGACCGTACCAGCGGACAGTCCGGGAACTCGCTGTGTGTTCCAGTTTAGTGCGTTTGCTCTCCCGGCTTCTCCGTTTGGTTTCCGGACTTCTCGTTTGGCCCTAGAGTTGATCAAGGAACCTCTCTAGGTATCTTTGCTACTTGTTAGCATAGGTATTTGGGGATATCTCGACGTAGCCGTCTATCTACGTTCGGGACTTGGTTTTTGAGGGTTGAACTTGCTCCGGTGCTTTTGGCGTTTTGGTTAGCTATCGCTTTGTGGTGCCTCGCTGTGATCCTAGGGATCATCCACCCTCTTCCAAGGGTCGTGGGCATCACGGTTTCGATCGAAGCTTTTGGGGTTGATTTTGGGGACAAAAGGGCAAAGTTTCGAGAGAAATATTTGAGCTCCCATTCACCCCCCCTCTGGTCGCCTTTCTATTGCATTCTCGGTCCTTCACAATCATGAGAGAGCTCTCAAGCTTCTTCATACTCTTGATAGGCCGGTGTGGGACTCCAAAGTTTAGGCGATCATCGAATCACCTAACTATGAGACTCTCACTTGCGATGAGCTCTTCAGTAAGCTCAAGTCCAGTGAGATTGATGCTATGACGAGGGCTTCTTATGAAAATCCCTCTGGCCCGTCAATGGCTTTGGTTTCTAGTTCTTCTACTAACCCCTCTAGAGGCTTTGCACTTTCTTCTCTTCTTTCTGTTATAGAGGAGCAGCTGGAGTTCATGGGTGATGACGAGTTGGCTTTGCTTGCCAACCGGCTCTCGCGGTTTCACAACAACTGCATGAACCGTCACTGCGGAGGAGGACGAGCTGGATGCTTTGAGTGCGGCGACCCCGACCACTTCATCGCCAACTACCCTAAGAAGAACAAGCAGGCGTTTGGCAAGGGTGATCACAGCTACAAGTACAACTTCGGCAAGCGCAAGAAGAAGTACATCCCCGCCAAGCTCAAGCGGAAGGGTGGCTTCGACAAAGACTACATCAAGCAGAAGTACTTGGAGAAAGCCAAGGCCGAGGAGCGTGCTTTCTTCGCCATGCTTAGCGACGTCGACAACTCGAACAACGACTCCATTGCGTCAAGCAATGACGAGTCCGAGAAGAAGAAGATCGAGGACAAGCTGAACGACCTCTGCTTCTTCGCCGACAATGAGGGCTTCTGTACCATGGCTCTTGGTGACGAAGTTGACAGTGAGCTAGAGGAGATTCCTCAGAACGACGACGACAGCTCCCAGGTATCTCAAGCTACCGATGAACTTTCTATCGAAGTTGAGAAACTTACTGCTACTCTAATTAGTCAAGACAAGTTGCTAAAACTTGCTGCTAGAGAGAGGAAGGAGTTTAGGCAGAAGTGGGAGGATTCGGTGAAGGAGCTTGAGTGTGCCAAGTCCACCATTGTAGTCACCAGAGAGGATGAGTGTGAGGTGTGTTCCAAGCACATGACTGACCTTCTCACTATTGACGCTCACTAATGCTCATAATTACCCATCAACTATTGCATGAAATGACACTAAATGAATCACAAAGCATAGTTGTAGGGTTGGAAACTAACAAGTTCCATGAGTTTTGGTGCTCTCACTTGTTTTGTAGGACATCCATGTTTTTATCATATAAATGTATCTCAACTGATGAATTGGAGCACACCATTTTGAAGAGCTTGTCGAGACGATGGAAACGGACATACCATTTGCTATATTCGGAGTCCCGGATGAAAAGATATTAATTTTGCAACGAAACCTGCAAAAGAAGGATCTAGAAGACACCAGAAGACACCATGAGGCGGCCCGCCATGGGGGCCCACTGGGCCAGACCGACTGGTGGGGCCCACTGACCGACCGGTCGGGCATGGAGGCCATTTTGCCTCCGCCTTCTAGAACCTTCTTCCACCGCCTCCTAGGATGCATCTCCACCGTCCCTGAAGTCGGTTTGATCCAACAGAGAGTTGTAAACGTGACGCGGATCGATGACATGGCGATTCCTTGCCCCCTACACCACCTCGGGCTATATAAGCAGGCCAGGAGGGGCCCCCAGAAGCCATCTCCATCTTCATTATTCATCTCCACATCAGAAACTAGGGTTTCAATTAGAAGTAGAGGTCCCTATAGATGAATCTCTTCTAGTTCATCTAGAATTAGATCTAGTTCTAGTTCTAGTTCTTCTAGTTCTAGTTCTTGTTCTAGTTGTCTAGTTCATCTAGTTGTAATTAGAGATCGGATTAGAGAGAGGAGAAGGAGAGAGCTGAGGAGGAGCCAGATCTGTCGGATCTTCCTCGACATTGTATTGGTGCAGCATCTGGTTCGTCTTCAAGTAATCTCCAAGTTCTTCATTTACTACTTCTAAGTATTATATTTAATTTCAGTTCTTACATTATTTTATTTACTGGATCTCTGCTCGTATTGAGTGCTCTAGTTATCATATGTAATTAGAGTAGTAAGCGTTAGTGTAGACGTGGTTTCTAGACTAGGGTTTACCTGAGTTTGCGCCCAATCCTCCGGAGTAGTTGTGGTAGCCCCAGAGGTGACAGCTCTATCAGGTCTTTGTAGTCCACCAGCATAGGGTTGGTGTTCTCGTAGAGCTTTTGACAGCCTTCTACCAACTACCTTCTTCCCTGTCTTTCTTGAGAGTTGGAAAGGACCTGCTACTCCGAAGTAAGTAAAGTATAGTAAGCCTTTAATTATATAGACCCGCTTAGAAAACCCTTATATCCCTCTCTAACCACATTATCATTCTTTTGTTGGACGTTCTTAATTCTTCTCGTACACTTCACATTCCCCGTGGACATCGATACCTGTTGACTCTTGCTAACGTCGGCACTAGGAGTAGACTATGGAATCTATCTCTGGCAACGGCGCCAGAAAGGTTTGTTGATACTTCATAATGTAAGAAGTATAACTAACTATTTGTATGACTATTGGTAGGTTCCGCAAGCGCACAGAATAAGTCTATTGTAGCACTTCACCCGGGAGTAACCGAGTATCATATTTATTTCCATAGGGAAGCTACTATGGCAGAACTAACACTAGGACGGCTATGAACAACTAGTGATTCTAGCAGGGTTGATCGAAAAGTGTGAATGGGGGTTGATATCTACTACTACTAAAAAGAAAGAAAGACTAACTACTACTAAACTAAATCGGTGGGGTCTGGCCGATGAACAGATTAATGTTTTCCTACACACTTATGAACACAACTAACTTAGCAATAAAGAGTTTATCTAGTTCTTCGAACCGTACACACCCTCTGGACTATTTACCTCAGATGTGCACAACGAGGTTTATGATTTAAGAACTAACCCAACTATGTGGTGGAATTCAAGGCTCCCAGGGCTGTCACCACCTGTTTGCTACCACAGCTATCCGGGGGGCTAGCCACAAACTAAGGTATAACTAGTCTAAGCACCACGCTTACACTAATATATACTACTCTAATCTTGCGTCCAAAACTAGAGCACTGATTACTCAGCGAAGAACCCAAACTAGATATAAACTAAATACTAAGTTATCTATGATCGAAAGCACTCAACAAGAACAATAAGTAAAGAACTTAGAGTAAATGCTGAAAGTAGAAGAACACTAAGATAAATGAAGGAAGACTTGGAATTATACCAGAGACTTGGAAGATCCTCTATTACAACTCCAGCTCTTCTCTTCTACACTCTCGCTCTCACTCTAAGTCTCTCAACTAGAGTGTTCCTTCACCAGAGCTTCACTTACAAGAGAGTGGGCCTAATGAGGTGAGGTCTGAGTACAAATGAGCTCGGGGGGTCCTATTTATAGCCTAAGGGACCTAGGGTTAGGTCAGGTGGGTGAGTGTGGTGGCGGGCGCCAGCCCCAGGTGGCGGCCGCCACCCCCCCTGGCCCTTGGATCCACCGCCTCTTCACCAACGGCATCCAGGAGGTCCTCCAAGTCGGTTTGGGGTCGGTTAGGGTTGTCCAATAACCGTCACATGGGCAATTAGGCCATGATCCATGTGACGCTGCTTCTTAGCCCTTGGATGAACAGACTTAGGTGAGCAACGGCTGCAAATAATTGTGGGGTGCCTCCCCTGGATCAGTGACGTGGCAGGGGGGAGTTTGGGCTTCTCCCCCTGGCGGCCGCCAGTGATGGGTGGTGGGCGCCACCCCACCTTGGCCCAAAGTGAGCCCAGGTGAGTATGCTCGCCTCCTGGTGGGTCCTCTTGGTCATTTTGCTCAAAAACCCTGCAATTTCCTACAATCAAATAAAACTCAAGGACAAGTGGAAATCGTTAGTTTATAAAAGGTTTTTGGTTGATTTTAGGTCCTTGTGTTGCGTTATATGACCTTGTTGATGCTAAGAATATGACACTTAGTGAGCGTCAACAAGCTCCCCCAAGCTTACCTCTTGCTCGTCCTCGAGCAAGCATGAACTTAAATAATCTTGGAAACTCTGTGTTTTTGTTGTGTATGCCCATATTATTTTCATCACCATGGAATTGGTAGCCTTCCCTGCACTCAAGATTAGAACAAAAGACCAGCAAGAAAGAAGGTTTGTCTTTCCCTTGCCTATTTTGCTAATCAAGATATGTGGAGTTTTTGCAAGTTTTGTTCAAAAGAAAGCATGCTTAGTAACTTTTGTGGCTCACTCGATCACTCATATTTGTATGTGGAAATGGAAGAATTATCCTCTCACTAAGACTTTATGTGGGGTTTAATGGGTAGGATAAAAGTGAGCATGCAATGCTAGCATAATTTTGCCAAGTTAGACAAATGGAGCAAAGGAGCAACAAGTCATAGGATCAGACCAGGAATGTGCAAGTGTGTGGTATTTATTGTGGCTAATACTTTCATGGCATTTCTCCTTTCTATCTCATTTGTGGGATCATGGCTATGAATGAGAGCATTTGCTCTTTTGGATATTCTCTTCTTTCTAGAGCACTTGCTCTTTTGAATTTTCTTTCTAGAGCACTTGCTCTTTTGAATATTCTTTTCTTTCTAGAGCACTTTCTCTTTTGAATTTTCTTTCTAGAGCACTTGCTCTTTTTTTTGAATGAATGATTATAGCCATGTCCCTGAGATTTCATTATGGAGCTTGATATTTTGCCATGAAATATTCCTAACAATGAATGGAAATAAAGGCATGTTGTGTGCGAATTCTCAGTGTAAGAATAGCACTATATAGGTGGGTGCAAGTGAATTCCTTGGTCTAAAGATATGGCAAGTTTCTCTTCCATGACTATCAACAAAAGACTAACTAGCTCAACACTAACATGCAGCAAGTGGAAGCTCCTACTCTAAGAGTAAAATTTATTTGGCTATGGTAGGACTTTCTTTGCCACAGAAGTACTTAGAGCAAGTTTTTAAATTTTTTTCAAAATAACAACTCCACAAACTTGACTCGCTCAAGTCAAAGTAGAAACTTACTTCCCCTTTACTTAGTCTAATGCTCAAGTCTCAAGTTTAGTTCTAGCATACGTTCTCCCATGATAACTCTAATGCATGGCATACATTTTTATTTATTAGAAAGACTTATGATGAGAGCGTTTCATATTTATTATTTTTTTATATTTATATATATATATATTTAAATGAAGATTAACTAAGATAAAACTCAAATTTAAATTACTGAAATAAAAATAAAACTGACATAAATAAAGATGGCAGTAATACTTACCTCGATGACGGGGTCCCCCCCAAGCTGGCTTTTGGCGTTGTCGGGTTACATCCGTCCTTGACGACGGTACATGTCGTCCCAATTCTGCTGGTTCTGCTACAGGAGAGAAGAAATATTACCCAGTTCTCCACCAGTTTCCTGGCGGAATTCCTGGAAATTTTGGTTCAAGTTGTTCAAGTCCTGACGGATTTCAGCAGTATCCATGGTAAGTCCATTCATTTGGTGCTGAAGATATCCCATATCGCGCATCCACTCGTCCTGATGAAAGGACGAATGGCGAGCGGCCTGCGGCGAGATTCCCCTATGGAAGAACTCATCACCACGACCAGTGTACCGGGTGGATCCTCCCAAGGAATGGGTTGAACTCCCCAACTGGGATGAGTGAAAGGACGCCTCCTGGTCGTATTCCCATCGTGGATGTTGCTGTTGTTGCCAATTTGACCCTCCTGCTTGGTGCGAGCCAGGGGGTGTCAAATGACCATAGTGTGCTGCTCCATCATACTGCCCTGCATGGAAAGGGTCAAACTCCTGTGCCGCTGCTGCGGCTCTTGCGGCCTCTTCTGCTGCACGGGTCTGCGCTCGCGTCCTCCTCCTGGGAACCTGCATGATGTTCTATCGGGCCAACCTGCGGTTTTGCTCTGCCTCGGTTTCCAGGGCCAAAAGTAATGTTGGTGCATTCACCAACCAAAGTGACATGTCAGGAAGAGCGATTTTATTCACATAATCTTGATAGATCATGTGAATCTCACCGGTCTCCTGGTTCAGGTGTCCTTGCGAGAAGTGCTCCATGGTCAAAAGGTCTCGGTCACTAGGAATGTAGGAGTATATAGCGGTGTTCAGCAGACCCATGTTAAAAGCCAGTCTAGTTATCCATGATGTCATTTCAATATTTCCAGTGCGTTGATTAAATTTAGACCAGTAGTCCGCCATGGCCTTGGCGGGTGATACTTTTATGTGGTTTACTAGAGCATAAGTAGCAGCATTTCGGGCTTTTTAATTGGTCTCAAGTCAGGTCTTGGAAAGAGTCTGATACTAATATATTTGTGGAAAAACCTGAGCGTGGGGTTGTGGATATTACTTGTACGAGGCAAGCCTGGGTCTCTCTCCTAGCAATGCTTTTCCAAAAATCATTTCTATTGAAACCCGTACAAGCAGATTCCAGGTTTAGCAAGCATGAATCATCAAAATTTAAGTGCTTGCTAAACTGCCCCCACGAAAGAGTGTGCTCTTCATTAAAAAGTCGGAATGTTATGTGAGTAGCAGACAGTTGCATGGTAGCTAGAAATTCCATTGTGAGGGGAAGGATTCCCTCCTCATTAACCATCCATGCGTCTTCCCATCCTAGGGTTCGAGAAATATAGAGAAACACACTGTCCATACCAGTGCCACTTAGCAAGTCTGCGTCGATGTGGCGGGTGTGAATGAACTCCCTCTCACTGAGGATGTTCTGGGCCTGCCGTTCCCGATCACTCTGCCAGATGATATCATTGACGGAGTTCAGGATGCGGATGGTCGGTCCAGCCTGGTGTGTGGGCGGAGAGTCCCGATCCACCAACATTTCGTGGGTGGATGGAGTACCCCACCCGGCGCTCTCCTCATCACTCCCAGCAAAGCGAATGTGGGTGTTTGCTCTCGATGAACTTCCCTCACCCTTACTCTTCTTCTTCTTGCCGGTGAAGAAGTTCTTGAGAGGGCCCATGACATCCTTGCTAGTGCTCAAGATGGCTGGTGTTTATGTGTTTTGAGTGAGTTGTAGGAACTTGCATGGGGTGTGGGTAGTATTTATAGGCTGAGGATGGAAGGGGGAAGGCTGAGAGCTCCTCCCACCTGGCGGGCGCCACCAATAAGTGGCGGGCGCCACCCCACATTGCCCATTTTTGCCTGCAACCGACACATGAGGTTTCCCTCGTAATGTCCACTGAAATTCCAAGTGGGGAATAAAGTAGTCGGGTCGGTGCAAAGTGAAAGAGTGTAACCTCCTAAATGGGGCAAGTGAGCTGGAAATTTCAGAGATCAATTCTTCATCGTGGTCATACTTTATACCAAGGATGGTGGGAAACTTACTCGGGAGCAGTTTTGTACCGAAATGTGGAAATAGAGGTGGCGGGCGCCAGGAAAAAGTGGCGGGCGCCACCCTCCTTGGCTGAATTTCACTCCAACTCACCCCTCCTTTCACCTAGTGCTCTCCTTGTCACTCTCCATCACATGTGCACCAGAATTTTTGGGTGGAGATGTGTCCAAAAGGTGGAGTGAAGAGGGGAGACATGGGGAGACATGGGAGTGAGTGATTGCATTGAAATGAGCAAAGCCATGGGTCTCCCTTGGTGTTATTTGGGTCTAGGAGGTAGGTGTAATAGTCTAGTTGATTGGCTAGGTGGAAAAGAGCCAAAAGGGTGGCGGGCGCCAGCATGGGGTGGCGGGCGCCACCCCTAAGGCTGCCCTAAGCCCCCTAGGCTTCACCTAATCTCCCTACTAAGCATCTACTTTGCAGAAAATTAATTTGCTTAAGTAAAAACAAAAATTTAAATGGGGGATAAAGACTTACCTTAGCCTAACTTACCTTGGTTAGCCGCTTTGAATTCCCGATTAGTATCGCCTTCACGGTGGTTGTGGTGGAATGTCGGCACCGACGAACTTTGATGACGGGTGTTTTTCCGGTCGCGGTGTGAACTCAAATTTCTCCTCCTTTCCACTGATGTGGAGCTGAATTTCTCCAGCTCCTACATCAATGGTGGCTTTTGCAGTGCTCAGAAATGGCCGTCCCAAGATCAATGGCGTCCGGTGGTCGGGATTAATATCCAAAACCACGAAATCCACCAGGACAAAGAGATTCCGGATTTTCACCGGAATATTCTCTGCTATTCCCGTGGGATATCGGAGCGATTGATCGGCTAGCTGCAAACACATAGAAGTAGGGGACAAGATATGATGATTTAATTTATCATATATTACCTTGGGCATGACGCTGACGCTTGCTCCCAGATCACAGAGTGCATGCTCGAAGTGCTGCTCTCCAATTGAACCTGCGATCGTTGGGTTTCCTGGGTCCTTCTTCTTTTCTAGGAGTTGGTTTAAAATGACTGCGCTGCAATCTTCGGTCAATTTAACCACATCCCTACTTGGAATTGGTTTCTTTTTATTGAGCATGTCTCTCAAATATTTTGCATAAGTTGGAACCTGTATAGCATCAATAAATGGCACATGTATATATAATTTTTGGATTACCTCGATGAATTTCTTAAATTGGTCGTCTTCCGTCGGAATTCTGTTTCGATCTAGAAAAGGTAATACATGTGTATCATAGAATTCATGAGGAGCAGTTCGTACCTTGGATGAAGGTTCAGCTGGGGTCTCCTCTTCTTCGTCACCTTCAACATTAACAATATTTTTCTTTGCAGCAGTATTACTACTAGAAACTAAATTAGGATGAGGTGGATCACGAGTGGATTTACCACCTCTCGTGGTTATAGCTTTTACCTCCTCATAGTATTTAATTTGAGATTTAATGTTATCTACTTTTTGCTCTAATCTCTTATTAAAATTAATTTGTTCCTTCAATGCTTCAGAAAAATCTTTCAGTTTAGCATAAATTCCTTCTAACATTTTATCATGTTCAATTAATTTATTATTTATGCTATCATTAATTCTACCTTGATGAGAAACTAATTTTCCAATAGAAGAATTAAATACGGAGGATTGAGGCATACCTTTATTATTCCATTGTTGGATCATTGGAATTGGAGGTTCTCCGTAGCCACCATTATTAAGAAGGGATTTGACATCCTCTTTCTTAATTTCTGCTTGACCTTCACTTGACGAAGCGGCTCTTTGCTTGGCGTAGTACTCCTTTGCAGCATGATCTCTCTTCTCATTTATTCTTTGCTCTAGCAATTTTACCAAAGTTTGCAGGGTAACAGGATCAGCTTGCTTAATTTCAGACATACCTCTAGCACATTTTTCTGTCCATCCTTGATTTGCCACCATTGTCTCGATCAATTTGGTTGCCTTCTCTACGGTGAGAGAGAGGTATGCACCTCCGGCGGCAGCATCAATGTGTTGTCGATATTCTTGCTGGAGTCCATGGTAGAAGCTCTGGATCAAGTACCAGTCTTGCATACCATGGTGGGGACAGTCTTCAATATACTCCTGTAGTCTCTCCCAAGCTTCAGTGATTGTTTCTTCATCTCCCTGTCCAAAGTTGGAAATCTTGCTACGGAAAAGAATAGTCTGACTTATCGGGCAGAACTTGTTGAGCAATTGATCTGCGCATCTCACCCACGTCACCAGGTGTCCAGAGTTGAAAAGGAACCACTGCTTCGCTTTTTCCACTAATGAAAATGGAAAGAGACGAAGTCTAATGGCATCCTGTGAAACTCCCAGCAAAGAAATTGTACTACATATCTCCAGAAAATTCCAGAGGTGAGCATTGGCATCCTCGGAAGGTTTGCCATTAAATGCAATAGCTTGAGCCATACGTATTAAGTGAGGTTTAAGCTCAAAATCTACATTACTAGTAGAAGGTAACACTGGAATGTGAGCAAGAGTAGGCATGGAATACTCACAGAGTGTTTTTGTCGACGTCGATGTTGATTGATAGTTGGAGCAGCTTGGTTCGTCAGTCACTTTTGACTGGGATTCTTGTCTTGACGAACTCCTTTCACGAAACTCCAGGTTCTTCCTCGGAGGAGTGAGATTAGCTCTCGCTCTCCAAAGAATGGTCTCATGATCTTCTTGATAGTCGCTCGGAAGATTGAATCCGGCCATGACTACTTGAACGATCACAAACAACGAACAATATATATACCCGCTAGAACTATGGGGTTAATTCAATAGGAATCACAAAGAATTAATTCTAGCCAATTGCTTCCCCGGCAACGGCGCCAGAAATGCTTGTTGACTCTTGCTAACGTCGGCACTAGGAGTAGACTATGGAATCTATCCCTGGCAACGGCGCCAGAAAGGTTTGTTGATACTTCTTAATGTAAGAAGTATAACTAACTATTCGTATAACTATTGGTAGGTTCCACAAGCGCACAGAATAAGTCTATTGTAGCACTTCACCCGGGAGTAACCGAGTATCGTATTTATTTCCACAGGGAAGCTACTATGGCAGAACTAACACTAGGACCGCTATGAACAACTAGTGATTCTAGCAGGGTTGATCGAAAAGTGTGAATGGGGGTTGATATCTACTACTACTAAAAAGAAAGAAAGACTAACTACTACTAAACTAAATCAGTGGGGTCTGGCCGATGAACAAATTAATGTTTTCCTACACACTTACGAACACAACTAACTTAGCAATAAAGAGTTTATCTAGTTCTTCAAACCGTACACACCCTCTGGACTATTTACCTCAGATGTGCACAATGAGGTATATGATTTAAGAACTAACCCAACTACGTGGTGGAATTCAAGGCTCCCAGGGCTGTCACCACCTGTTTGCTACCACAGCTATCCGGGGGGCCAGCCACAAACTAAGGTATAACTAGTCTAAGCACTGCGCTTACACTAATATATACTACTTTAATCTTGCGTCCAAAACTAGAGCACTGATTACTCAGCGAAGAACCCAAACTAGATATAAACTAAATACTAAGTTATCTATGATCGAAAGCACTCAACAAGAACAAAAAGTAAAGAACTTAAAGTAAATGCTGAAAGTAGAAGAACACTAAGATAAATGAAGGAAGACTTGGAATTATACCAGAGACATGGAAGATCCTCTATTACAACTCCAGCTCTTCTCTTCTACACTCTCGCTCTCACTCTAAGTCTCTCAACTAGAGTGTTCCTTCACCAGAGCTTCGCTTACAAGAGAGTGGGACTAATGAGGTGAGGTCTGAGTACAAATGAGCTTGGGGGGTCCTATTTATAGCCTAAGGGACCTAGGGTTAGGTCAGGGGGGTGAGTGTGGTGGCGGGTGCCAGCCCTAGGTTGCGGCCGCCACCCCCCTGGCCCTTGGATCCACCGCCTCTTCACCAACGGCATCCAGGAGGTCCTCCAAGTCGGTTTGGGGTCGGTTAGGGTAGTCCAATAACCGTCACATGGGCAATTAGGCCATGATCCATGTGACGCTGCTTCTTAGCCCTTGGATGAACCGACTTAGGTGAGCAACGACTGCAAATGAGTGTGGGGTGCCTCCCCTGGATCAGTGACGTGGAAGGGGGGAGTTTGGGCTTCTCCCCCCTGGCGGCCGCCAGTGATGGGTGGCGGGCGCCACCCCACCTTGGCCCAAAGTGAGCCCAGTTGAGTATGCTCGCCTCCTAGTGGGTCCTCTTGGTCATTTTGCTCAAAAACCCTGCAATTTCCTACATTCAAAAAAAACTCAAGGACAAGTGGAAATCGTTAGTTTATAAAAGGTTTTTGGTTGATTTTAGGTCCTTGTGTTGCGTTATATGACCTTGTTGATGCTAAGAATATGACACTTAGTGAGCGTCAAGAATACCCTGGAATACTCTCGGGTGAAAGTTACATCAGTATTCGTGCGCTTGCGGATTTTGCTGTGTGCGTTTAAAATACTCAACACTCACTTTGAGAGGAAAGTATGTTGCTTTGGTTGGAGAGGTGGATGAGCTCAGGGCTAGACCCACTTTGCTTGTTGCGTGCAAGTCTTGTGCAGACTTGCAATCTGAGTTGCCAGAGAAGAATGCCAAGATCGAGTCTCTTGAGAAGACCAACTCAGGTAGCACTAGTGTGTCTAGGTGTGCTTTGTGTGAGGGTTTAGAGATGGAGATGGCTAATGTGAAGCATGACAAGATGCAAACCATGGAAGAAAACACATACCTTCGGACCATCTTGTCATGGGTTTCTAGTGCAGAGCCGCTACTTGGCATGATGATTGCCCAATTCAAGCTTGTTGCTGGAGGTCCAGGTGTTGGCTTTGCTCAGGGTATGAAGAGTGCTACTTCTTTCGGGAAGTGTTGACACTAATTAACTCTTATTATTAAAGGTCAATTAAACATGAAAATGCATGAATATGTAAACTCCACCTTAGTATAGGGTTTATAACTAATAAAGTCCAAGAGTTTTGGTGAATTGTGAATCTGTAGGGATCAAACAGGGAAACAACCCTCAATTGCTTCCCCTAGAAGGAAACCGACGGGAGATAACACATTCGTCAAGTCAGGAATCTTCCAGAAGACTCTAGAGAACAATTGAAGACACCACGAGGCGGGGCACCCCGAGCCACCTCCAGGTGAAACCGACTGGTCTGTGGGTCCCACCGGTCGGTCCCCCTAGGGCGCCGTCGGCCTCCCCCTTCTGGAACCTTCCTCTACCGCCTTTGAGGATCAATCTCAGCCCTACGTGAAGTCGGTTTGATCTAACGGTCGCGGTTGATCCCTCAGGGCTATATAAACAGGCCCCTAGGCCCTAGGCAAGGCAGAAGGTCCCTCTTCAGAAAGTCTACGCCTCATTTAGAAACCCTAGAAGAGACATCAGGAGTCAGCTTTCAAGTAGAAGACTGGATACCTCCTCTAGTTAGGATTAGAACCTAGTCTTATACTAGATCTAGAAGAGAGAAAGAGGAAGAGATATAGAAGGAGCTCCAGCCTGTCGGATCAACTTCTTCATCTTATTCCTGTGGATTCAAGTTCTTCGTCAACTTGCTTCAACGATTGTTTTGGTAATCAACGTCCATATTTAAGTTTGAGCCATTGTTCTTATTATTCTTAAGGTTTATGACTCTCTTTTGAGTACTTTAATTCTAGTCGCGCTAGAGTTAGAGTAGTTGGATAGTGTAAGCATGGTGCTTAGACTTGATAGCTCATAATTGCCTCCTGTAACGCCGGTAGTAGTGGTTGTTCGCAAGGGTGACTCTTATAGCCTTGTTGATTCTTCTATAGTCCACTTACCCGTGTGTAGGCTCGGTAGGATTATACACTTGCATAAAAGAATCATACTCTGTTTGTGACCTTTTATGGCAACTTCCTCACTAAGAATAATATAAACATATCACTCTTAAGTTGGAATTAGACAACCTTAGGGATCCCCTCTATGCTTTTAGCTTCTTCGTCCTTGTTATCTACTCAGGGGTTATACTCTTTAATACTTAACACTATCCGTTCCTCTGGGTTCGATATTAAAACTGGATTACTCCAGTGATGTGCTACATCGGTAGATTTTATCTGTGCGCTTGCGGATAAAGTAGAGTGTGCGCTAATTTATACCAACAAGCATTTCTGGCGCCGTTGCCGGGGAATGGTAGATCATTTTAAGTCTTAAGTTTAACCTTGTATTATACTTTTATCCTTTATACTTTTATCTTTTATCTTTTTACCACAGATTTCTCAGAGCCAATCACTAGCTCCACAGATTCCATTCCACTAAACTAGTATACCTATCCGACTGTTGTAGACTTAGAGTTACCCAAATATGCTAAACCTATCCTTTTAGACAACTACGAGCTACGCCCATGCTTGATAGAAATGGTTAAGAATCAAACTTTTTTTGGCCTAGAAGACGAAAATCCACACATGCACATAAATGAGTTTGAACAAACCTGTGCGTGCCTACACATTGCAGGCATGTCTGACGAAACCCTTAGATGGAAACTTCTTCCATTCTCTTTAGAGGGAAAAGCCAAAACATGGTACCTTCAAACTGCACCAAGTAAAAATGGGGATTGGAAAGAACTCTGCTCTAGCTTTTGCTTAGAATACTTCCCTGTCTCCAAAATTGTTTGTCTTCGCTTAAAGATTCTGTCCTTCATCCAAGAAGATGATGAGTCTCTAATTGCAGCCTAGGAAAGATTCGAAAATCTTGTCCGCTCTAGTCCAGCCTTATGTATTCCAGACCCTATCTTACTTCAACACTTTTATAATGGTATGAATAGAAAAACTTCTAATTACCTTAACTTAGATTCAAACGGATCATTCCTACATACCCCAGCCTCTAAGGCAAGGGAAATGTTGCAAAACTTATCTCAAATTACTCCCACTACTGAAGCTAAACCACAAGAATCACTAGAAGTAAATCTAGAAGCTGAGCCTATATCCATTCTTAATCATGAACAAAACTCAACCATAATTCCTAGTAAGACGGAAACCTCAATCTTAGGAGACACCTTTGATTTCGAGGATGAATATTTTACCAAATTTGGTAATACCTCAAAATATCACACAATTAGAAAGCCACAAAATCGAAAATCATCACTTGAAAAATTTACTGAAAAGGCCTTCTTAAAAGAGACTACAAAGGGATTAGCCTCTATAATAAGTCATGAATGGTTAGAAGAATCAGAACTTTCCACTGATATATCCGCTTAAATTCACCTTCTACACACATTCGATGCCAAATCCATCAACAACCCTTCGAAGCTCTTTATAATCCTGTTGTAGGAACCAACATTATGTCTGAAACCTTTGCTCAAGATTTATTAAAACAAATGCCACTTACCCCAATAGTTAAATTATTGAAAAGCCCTTCAGGACATGTTATTCCTAGTTCGGGGATCATGTATGTCCTACCAGTCACTGTAGATAACACTCCACTACACTTAAGCTTCTATATCTTTGATATTAAAGAGTTTAATCTTTTGATAGGCCAACCACTTAAACAACTCATTCATGAAGGTAAAACAGGGACCTTGAACTTCTGTCTTGGGAAGAATCTTAAAGGAACCATACCTATCACTCACTGTCTAAATGTTGAAAATGAGTCATGTCCCGAGCCATATCCTATGGAAGAAATTAAGGAAGCATCTCTTGAAATAATAAATGAACCAGAATATGAGGAAGATGCATAGTTTTTCACTGAGGAAGAGGATGACACACAAGACCCAGATCCTCTAGACTCCTTAGAAGAACCTCCTAAACCTCCCATAGAGTTAAAACCCTTACACTCTGGGTTTCGATATGCTTTCCTGAATAATGATCCTGAGTTTCCTGTGATCATAAATGATAATCTTACTCAGGAACAAACTTCTAGGTTGATCGCTGTCTTAGAAAAGCATAAATCAGCCTTTGGCTATTCCCTCCATGACCTAAAGGGAATCAACCCCGCTTTCTGCACTCATCGCATTCCTACTGATCCTAACATATCACCATCTAGAGAGCCGCAACGCATGCTTAACAATGCGATGAGAGAGGTAGTAAAGAAGGAGGTTTTGAAACTCCTACACGCCGGGATCATTTATCCTGTGCCACATAGTGAGTGGGTGAGCCCTGTCCAAGTTGTGCCTAAGAAGGGAGGCATGACTGTGGTAAAGAATGAGAAGAACAAATTAATTCCACAAAGAATTGTCACTGGTTGGAGAATGTGTATTGATTACAGAAAATTAAACAAGGCAACTAAGAAAGATCACTTCCCGCTACCTTTCATAGACGAAATGTTAGAACGGTTAGCAAATCACTCTTTCTTCTATTTTCTTGATGGATACCCTGGATATCACCAAATCCCAATCCACCCAGATGATCAAAACAAAACCACCTTTACATGTCCATACGGAACTTATGCTTATCGCCGAATGTCTTTTGGATTATGTAATGCAACTGCTTCTTTTCAAAGATGTATGATGTCTATATTTTCTGATATGATTGAAGAAATCATGAAAGTTTTCATGGATGACTTTTCTGTTTATGGAAAAACTTTTGATGATTGTCTTGAAAATTTAGACAAGGTTTTGCAAAGATGTGAAGAAAAGCACTTAGTCCTTAATTGGGAAAAGTGTCACTTCATGGTTAAAGAGGGCATAGTGCTAGGTCACTTAGTGTCTGAACATGGAATTGAAGTAATTGAACGTTTACTTCCACCGATTAATGTCAAAGGAATTCGAAGTTTTCTTGGCCATGCTAGTTTTTACCGTAGGTTTATAAAGATTTTTCTCACAATGCTAGACCACTCACAAATCTTTTGGCCAAGGATGTTCCTTTTGAATTTGATGATGCATGCTTAGAATCTTTTAACAATCTTTTAACACGTCTGCACCTATCATTCAACATCGTGACTGGTCTCTACCTTTTGAGATCATGTGTGATGCAAGTGATTTTGCTGTAGGAGCAGTGTTAGGACAACATAAAGATAAAAAGCATCATGCAATTGATTATGCCAGTAAAACTTTAACAAGTCCTCAACTTAATTATGCTACTACTGAAAAAGATCTTCTGGTTGTTGTTTTTGCTATAGACAAGTTCAGATCTTATTTAGTGGGATCAAAGGTGACTGTTTATACTGATCATGCTGCACTAAAATACCTGCTCACTAAGAAAGATGCTAAGACACTCTTGATAAGATGGGTTTTGCTACTCCAAGAATTTGACTTAGAAATAAAAGACAAGAAAGGAGTAGAAAACTCTGTAGCTGATCACTTGTCTAGAATGCATTTTGAAAATCCTCAGGAATTGAATATAAATGACTCACTCAGGGATGACATGCTTTTTCAAGTCTCTAGATCTAACCCCTAGTACGCAGACATTGTCAATTTTATAGTTGCAGGGTATGTACCACCAGGAGCAAATAAGAAGAAGCTGATCTATGAGAGTAGGATCCACATATGGGATGATCCATATCTATTCAGAGTATGCTCTGATGGATTACTCAGAAGATGTGTGCCAGCTGAAGAAGGAATCAAGATCATTGAACGTTGTCACTCTTCACCATATGGAGGACATTATGGGGCATTCCGAACACATGCGAAGATCTGGCAAAGTGGATTTTTCTGGCCAACCATGTACCAAGACACAAAAGACTTTGTCCGGAGGTGTGGACCATGTTAGAGGCACGACAACATCAACACCAGAGATGCCATGCCACTCACTAACAACCTTCAGATTGAGCTCTTCGATGTCTGGGAAATTGATTACATGGGACCATTCCCTAAATCAAGGAACCATGAGTACATCCTGGTTGATGTCGACTACGTCTCAAAATGGGTCGAAGCGTTGCCATGTGTTGCTATTTCTTAGCGTCGCTACTAAGAATAGAGTTTTAATCTATCCCTGGCAACGGCGCCAGAAACGCTTGTTAACACTTCTTAACGCAACCACTAGAACTAGACTACGGAGCCTAACCCCAGCAACGGCGCTAGAAGTGTCTTGGTGGTAAAACTATTGACTATTGGATAGTTCCGCAAGCGCACAGAATATACCGATGTAGCACTTCACCCGGGAGTATTCCAAGGTATCGTTATTTATTTTATCCCAAAGGAAAGCAAGCTAGGAAAGATGTAGAGAGAGGAAAGATAGATCCTTTAGTCTTACTATAATCTATTATCAATTAGAGAAGCAAAGGGGTATAAGTGGATATAAGGGAGGATAGATAGATAAGATAAATAAGTTAAGCTAAGAGTATATGATATGAAAGATAACTTTAGTAGAGTTAGCTAGGTGGGAGGACAACGAGTGAGTATAAATACTCCTATGTTTCTACCTTTACTCCTATGAACTAATCCTAATTGAATAGATGACTTAACTGGATTGACGCCTTGCTACTTGTGTGAGAGGGATAAATGAGAGAGTAAAGCGATAGAAGGTTGTTCACCTAACCCTGTACTCAAGCGGATATTTGGCTTATGGACGCCATACCTTTTAAGAACTAGCCTGAGTTCACGTGAGGGGATCTAGGTAGCCAGGCAAAATCTGTCACCTTTTGCCCATGCGCCCCTACTGTCCGTGCAAGCCAGCGGTAGTCAAAGATAAGATGAAGTATGAGCACCACTCTCACACTTATCTACACCTTTAGCTATCGATCAAAATAGCTAAAGCCCCTATCCTAAGATAGGACGATGATGCACACACAAGAAACTATTTAAAGGAAATCAATCTAACTAAGACAACTATAGAACTAAGATAAGCACACAACAAGACTATATAAATATAGACTTGCACTAAGTAAATACTTAAATAAATACTTGGAAAGTAAATACTTAAGTAAATGCAAAGTAAAGTAAAGAAAGAATAATATATTAAATAAATAAAGTCTTACAAAAGAAGAAAGATACAAGGGCTATACCAGACTCCCAGAAGACGACTCCGGAGACCCGAGCTTCGCCCGACTCGACTCTAACTCCCACTCTAGACTAACTACTACTACTCTTGCTTGATCTCACATGAGAGTGGAGATGTGTGAGATATCTTGGGGTGTGTAGAATGAGAGGGTGAAGGCCTCTATTTATAGTGGAGGTGGAGTAGGGGCTACTCCGGCGCCACGTCAGCGATCCGTGTGCCCATCCTCTCTTCACCCTTGGATCCACCGTCATAGCAACCGACCTTGATGAATGGCTTGGATATTCTTCACGTGTCAAACATGCACTTTGACACCGACTTGGATGAGGGTCACCATGGGGTCGGCCGACCCCTGTCTCTGACATGTGGGCCCGGGGTACATCTTCTAGAAGGTGTTGATGTCACCCTAATGAATAGTGCTGCTGGGTCCCACCAAGGGGGGATCGGCCAACCCCCCTATGACAGGGCTGGCCCACCTTCTTCTCTCCCTTGGTGACCCCACATGTCATGGAGCAAGTCTTGTGAAGTTGGTTGCATTTGGTTTTCGGTGTGGACCCATGAATCCATGTGCTTCTCATCTTGCACCATTGAGCAAAAGCACATGCTTGATCCAATGGTTGATATTGGCTTGAACATGCTTCTCTTGGATCATGCCATGTCACCATGGCTGAGGTGGCCCAAAGGTGGGGTCGCCCGACCCCCTTGGTGGGCCCACCTGGCCTCATTTTGTTCATTTTGCCATCTCCTACAAGTTCACAAGCTAAGAGTACAAGTGGAACTTATTAGTGATAAATATGCTCATGATATGCTATTCTTCCTTGAAACCGAGGCCTATTGATGGTATTTTGATAAGGTAAAACATGCTATAACTTCCGTCAACAAGATCCCCCAAGCTTAACCTTTGCTCGTCCCGAGCAAACAATCAAACTTGGCCTCGGTGGATCAGTATTGTTACTATGCATCACATTTCAAGAGTACCATGTGCACAACAAAGTTCTTCTCTTTGAATGGAAAAAATTAGCTATGTAAATCACCCATATTACCTTAGTACTCTATGGGGCTTATGGCTTTTCCTTTGTCTTAGGTGGTTGAAAGATAGAACAGTTTGACTTGAGCACTAACTTTCTTGTTTTTAGCAAGTTTCATACCAGAGGTTTTGCAATATTTTTCAAAAGAAAGACTTAATGTTCCTCATATGGTTCTCTCATGTCGCTCAAATGGTGTATGATTCCTCACCAAGGCATATGATAAGTGTTGCCTTCATTATTTCATATCCTACTTCTAAATAGGCTTATGTGTAGCTCAAGGTAGAGATGAAAGAAGATGGCATACTTACTTGCATTTTGTTGCGAAGTCAAAGCTCGGATCCTTGAAGAGAAGTGTCATACTCCCAGATCAAGATGTGCAAGTGTGTGGTGTATGGTGGATTAGGTTGCTTCTTTATTTGATAAGATCTGTCTCTCTATATATTTTTTTTCCTCTTTTCTAATGAGACATGGCTAGCATTTTTTTTTCATGGACTTTCACTTGTCCATCTTTTTTTTCATGGACTTTCACTTGTCCATCTTTTTTTATCTTTATTTTGCCTAGCCTTTTGAGTCTCATCTAAATAATTGAGAGAGATTTCCGAACACTTGGAGTATGAAGCAAACTATTTGGTGGAAATGAAAGGCATGTTTCTGCGTACTTCCAGTGTAGAAGCAGCATGTATATGAGGTGTGTACGTGATCTTGATCTTAGGAGCATGAAAAGTCTCTTAACAAGGGTCAACAAGACTTGACAACACTCAATACAAAGCAAATAGCCTATGTAGAAGGTTTGTAAACATGTAAAGCATATATGGCTGTGGTAGGAATTTATCACCATTGAGGAACAATTAAGATTTTGATCATTTTAAGAATAAATTCTCCGGTGATCTATCATGCTTAGAACAATATTATAGCAGCTCTTGTCTCACTATATCATGTCTCACAACAACTTAGACTTAGTTCTAGCACTTGCAACCCACAAAGTTTTTAGGTTCATGATGGTTTAAATGAGCTAAGTGATCCATACTTAGAGAAATACTAAGTTGTAAACTTGGCACTAGAGAAACATTAGCAAGGCAACTAGTCATCATTTCCATGGGGAAGATAGACATATATGAGACATATGTGCTAAGGGGAATACTAAGCAAATATTTTTGGTATTTTATTTATTTATTTTTAAATGCAATGAGAAAACTAATTGAAACGTAAATAACTTAAGATACAGGACTTACCTTGGTGGGGGAGAGGAACTCCCCCAAGCTTGGTTCTTGCCTACTGTGGTGGTGGATAATGCTGGTACCACCCGGCCCAACGTCGTGCTTCTTCTTCTTGAATGGCCTGCAAGAGTTGGGCGTTTTGTTGTGCAAGAAGCAATGTTGCCTCTTGTTCGATGTTCATCGCACCCATGTTGTCTATGAGCTCGTCCATCGGCGTCGTTTGATGTTGCCTTCCTCTGCCCCGTGGGCGAGGAGTGTCTTGAGAGCGAGGAGTGTCCTGTGAGCGAGGAGGCCTCCCCAAAGACTCTGAAATGTCCATAGAGGCTGCCTCATCTCCCTCCTCAACTTCTTCAGCCTGATGTGAAGGTCCGCCTTGTTCCATTTGAGTAGCACGGGACACTCTCCTTGTCCTCCTGCTAGTACCTGCAACTTTTGGGGCTCTTTCCTCCGGGTCCAAATCAAAAGGTTAGTGTACGAAGCACATACAATCAAAGTCCCTCACAAGGGAGAGTGATTTCGACTGTATGGCCTGGATAAATCATTATTAGTTCACCCTTGGGACCCCTTTTGAGTACATTGCAACCAATAAATACACTTTCTTCCACAACATCTCTCACGGTTTCAATGTACTCAAAAGTTTGGGATTCTAGTGCACCCAAAGCTTTGGCTATGCGTGTGATGAATGATGTGAAGTATATGGGTTTCCTAGGCTTTATGTAGCTAAGCCAATAGTTCACTAGCATTTTAACAGGTGAAACTTTAACCTTGCTAACCATGGCATAAAGTAGTTTCAGCTCATCATCACTTACCAAAGCTCCTCTCATGTCAGGGAAAGGAGTGGTGAACAGCCAGTAATGCATGAAACGTAAGGTTGGGTTATGAATTTTGTGTGGTGAGGGGTTGGAACAATCACTAGAGCCAGTAATGGCATACCAGAAAGCATTGTTGTCATAATGAAAAGCATGGTCTACATCAAGATGGCAAGAGTGATCAAATCCTAAAGCAGTGTTTAATGTGCTCCAAGTCAAGTCATATTCCATCCCAAACATTCGAAATGCTATCCCATCATTATTCACTTTTAATGTGCATAAAAACTCAATGGTTAAGTTGTTTATGCCAAATTCAAGAATTTCAAAGAATCCTCCCCAACCAATGGTATTGAAAATAGCATAAAATTCTGAATCCATACCTGTTTCTTGCAAGAGGGCCGGATCAATGACACTTGTGTGTGAGAAACTACTCTCACTAAGAGTGAAGAATTTCCCCATCTCTTCGGCATTTAGCCTGAGGCCACTCTCGGTCTCCATTACTCTAGCCGGGGGAATGAAGGGTACTAGCTCACTTCTTTCCACCTCTCTCCTCTCATGAGCACTAGCATGGTGAGGTTCTTGGGAAGAACTCTCACCCTTGTTGGACTTTTTGAAACGGGAGGCAAGCAACTTCTTCATCTTACTACAGGATAAGTTACCAAGCTTCTACTACTACTATGAAATGGGAACTATTTTTGGGTTTTTGTTTTTTGGATGGCTACTACTAAGCTAAGCTTGAGAATGAACTTGCAACCAAGGAAGGAAAGGAAGAACTTGTGAGCTCGAGGTGGTTTTGGTGTGGAGTTGAGCTCACAATGCAAGGGTATATATAGGGGGAGAAGGGCATCTTGATGTCTCCCACAACATGGATCGGTCGACCGCCCCTTCTTGGCACTTTCAAGTTTTCTTTTGCTTTAGCCAGGGGACATGTCTAAAGTGAGTAAATACATTTTCAGGATGGGCCAACACATGGGTCGGCCGACCCCCTACATGTCCCCTCAAACTTTAAACTTTGTGTCATTATGTGTCTAGTAAAGATGCAACTATGTTTGGTCCAAAGTTGACACAGATTTCAGAGATTCCCTTGCCTAGTGTTTGGTGAAAGAGAAAAAGATGAATGGCCAAAGTGGAGACATGTATAAAGTGATTCCCATGGACCATGAGAGCACTAAGACATGCCTTTGGCTGGTTATTGTGGTCCTATGAGCATCCAAGATAAAGGGGAACATCTCATGCTTAAAGAGTAAAGCAAAGGACCTTTTCTTTTCAGATGTTGGCTTTGTTGATATGCATGATGTTTATGAGCATACTGAGTGGAATGCAGCAGGGTCCAGGAGGGCACCCTGGTGGGATCGGCCGATGCCACCTTGGATGCTCCTTGAGCACCAAAGCGTTGTGTCATACTCAGGGTACTAAGCCAAGATAGAGCATGTGCCAGTGGGCCCACTGGTGGGGTCGGCCGACGCCACCTTGGGGTGGTCCCATGGCTCAAATGTGTTGCAAGTTATTGTCAAGGTGTTACTAGCATGGAAATTTATTTTGTCGAAATGAAAAAATGCAAAATTAAACTAAGTATGCAATTGAAGGGAAATGCAAGAATTGAAATGCATGAAAAGTTAAATATGAGATAACTACTGATTTACCTTATCGGCAAGGGCTCCATGTTTCAGGTCCGTAGAGCAGGACCTCTCTGTCTTGTCATTCATTGGGTGCTTCGGTTGGTCCCGGAGATGGAGACCATGGTTGCACCTCGTCGGCGAGTTCTTCTTTTACTTCGGCTTTGTTGGTCGACTCGCTCTTTTTCTTGTTCCTACGGCGTGGGCGACAACGACGATGGTTGTTGTCTCGAGGTTCTTTGTCCTTCACCTGCATGTTAGCTTTATAACCGTTGAATGGACACTTTACCTTATATTCCGGGAATTGGAGGTGAAGTTGGCTGGATCCCACGTAGATGACGGCGTTAACCGTATTAAGGAACGGCCTTCCCAGGATGATCGTGACGTCTACATTGGATCCCATGTCCAATATAAGGAAATCGACGGGGACGTAGCTATTTTGGACTTTGATGAGGATGTCCGTTGCTAGTCCCTCGGGGAACCGTAGCGTCTGTTCGGCCAGCTGCAAACGAACAAATGTAGGGAGCAAAGGTCCTCCTAGTAAGTTATCATACGTTACCTTGGACATGATGTTGACACCCGATCCAAGGTCGCAGAAGGCGTCGTGGAAGAGATGTGGTCCAATCTGGCAGGTGATGGTCGGCAGGCCTGGATCTTCCTTCTTTGTGATGAAGGGTGGATCAAGTAGATAACCCCAGTTTGACCGGGTGGAGGCTTACCGTACCTCGTAGTAACCAATTTTACACCCTCTATTGGATCCTCGGGTTTTCCCGGGATCTTACCTTGCTCGTAGGATGGGACAGCTGCTGCTAGTTGAGCTAATTGTGTTTCTAGAATTTTATTAAAGCTCAATTGATTTTTCATAGCAGAATTAAAGCTATCCATTTTCTCATTTATATTTTCAAGAATCTTATCATTAGCCATCATCTTTTTATTAATACTATCATTTATTTTAGATTGGCCCAAGACAAGATCTCTTCAAGAAGGTTGGTTATTATATGAATTATTGAAATTATTGCTATAACTGTTACCTTGATTTTGGTAGAAGGGGCGCGAATTCCATCCTTGTTGTTGTTGTTGGGGCCAGTACCCGTTGTTGTTGGCGTTGTTGATGAAGCTCACTTCCTCCTTTGTCTCAGGACAATTATTTCCCGAATGGTCATTGCCTCCGCATACCTCGCACCAATGGTCGGCTTCGACGGCTCGTGCGGTTGCATAAGGTTGAACGACATCTTGTTCCCTCTTGGAACTTTCTTCTACTTTCATCATCAGGAGGTCCATCTTCGCGCAGAGCATGTCCACCTCATTGAGAGCATGGACACCTCTCTTCTTCGGCTGAAGACTTTCCTCATTCCAACCTTGGTTGGTAACCATCTTCTCTATGAGGTTCTTGGCATCTCTCACATTGTGTTGTAAGAATGCCCCTCCAGCGGCTGCATCTAGGTGACTACGGGCCATACCGATCAGGCCATGGTAGAAACCTTGGATAATGATCCACTCCTCTTTCCCATGATGAGGACAGGCACGAATGTACTCTTGTAGACGTTCCCATGCTTCGGGAATCGTCTCATCAGCTTGTTGCTGGATGCTGGAAATCTTTCCACGAAGGGCGCTGGTCTTGCCCATCGGGAAGAACTTCTTGAGAAACGCATTGGCGCACTCCTCCCAAGTGTTGGCTTCACTCTTATTGGCGTAGAACCATTGCTTCGGCTTTCCCAATAACGAGAACAGGAAAAGACGAAGACGGATGGCGTCTGCAGACACATTCTTCATAGTGAAGGTACCACATACCTCCAAGAAGTGTTGGAGATGGGCGTTGGCATCCTCATGCGGCTTCCCACAGAATGGATTGGCTTGCACCATGTTGAAGAGAGTCGGCTTGAGCTCGAAAGTCGCATCCCCCAAGTTAAGCTGCGGACCCGTGGTGACATTGTCAGTCGACGGCGCAGAGTACTCGGAGATGGTCTTTTGGGCCATGGCTTCTCTTCTAGCTGGTGCAGAAACTTCCTCCTCGAACGGATTCTGGTTCGAGATGAACCTCTGAGGTGGAACTTGACGAAGTCTAGTCCTCCTCAACAACTGCTCGGGATCTTCAATGAAGTTTGACGGTAGTTGCAAACTTTGACACCCTAGTGTCAAGCATTGCATTAGGAACTACATTTAGCTACTAAAATGCATAAGCAATGCATTGCATCATTTCATGTGCATCAAAGTGCTTTTGTCTCTAATTTATTGTCTGGATTTGGTTTCTATTGGACTTGGTTGTTTGAGTGACTTTCGGACTTGGCAAATAGTTTTATAAAATAGAGAATAATGAGGCTAGTACTTTTCATGTTGACACTTTGATTTAGTTCAAAATTATTCATCAAATAAAAATGAGATAAACAAAATGATTTATGTCTCAAAAATTGGCTTTATTTATGTGGAGGTTGTAAAAGTGGTTTTCCGAAAAAGTGTCTTATATGAAAGTTGTAGAGAAAATTATTTTGAGCAACTTTTATTTTTAGGTCAAAGCCTAGTTTGGAGTTTTTGAAACTCTTTTTGAATGGTCAAAGTTTGAAAAGTTTTTGGAAAAAGGAAAAAGGAAAAGATTTTTGTTTTCCCGCGCCCTCACTTCCGGCCCAGTTGGCCTTTCGGCCCAGCCCGCGCGCTCGCCCGCACCGCGCCGCTCCCGTCCGCGCTCGCCGCGCGACGCGCCGGTCAGCCTGATGGCCGCGCCGTACGCCGGCCGCGACCGCCACATGGCCACCGCATCCTGCCGCGGATCCGCCTCCGCCACTCCTCGCCCGATCTTGCACCACCCGATCACGCCAAAATCCTCCCCGGCCACTCCCGCTCTGCCTCGCCTGCTGCGCCCGCTCGCCGCGCACGCCATCGCCCCACCGTGGCTCGCCTGCCGCGCCGCCGTGGCCCCCGCCACGACCACGGTAGCCCGTCGGCCGAGCCAAAGACCCGAGCACCCTTCGGTCTCTCTCTCAAACGCGCACACACTCCCTCACTCACTCTCGCTCTCCCTCTCCGCTCCCACGAACGCGCAAGCGTCCGCCACTGCCCGTCGCCGTCCGTCACCACCACCCGCCGCCGCCGTTCCGACCTCACCCGTCCACCACCATCAAATCCCTCTCGCCAGCCTCTTCGCCTTCGCCGTGTACACGCCGTGCGCGCCTCATCTTCCCCTACCAAGCTCCACCGTCGCCGGAGGACGAGGTGCCCCTTTCAGTCCCTGTTCGCCGCCGACAAGAGCTCGTGCCCGTTCCGCACCAACCCGAGTTTCGCCACCCCTCTCCTTCATCGTCGAGCTTCATCAGGCCAAGGCTAGGTGAGAACACTAGTTCGTGAGCTCTCTACCGCTCCGTAGTTCTCCCTCCACCTCCGACCGAGCACCATGGCCGCCGCCATGGCCATGCACGTGGTCGAGCTCCATCGGAGCTTCACCGGCCAAACCAAGACCTCTGATAGCCTCCCTAGGGTTTACTGGTTCTTTCCCTTCCATCAATTTGGCCGGCGACCGCCGGAAATGGCATAGCCGTGTGTCGCCGCCACCGCCGTCCGCCACCGCTCGCCGCCGGCACGCTATGGCCGTGCCCTGGCCAAACCAACCACACCATCCGATGCACCTCGTCGAGACGAGCCCACCGAGCACCACCCTGCCACCGGAGACCTCGCTGCCGGCGAGAACCGCGCGGTCAACCCACTTCCCCTGTTTCCTCTCTCTAACGGGTGGGTCCCGTGGACCAGCGGACCCCGCGCGTCAGCCTCACCCGGTCCATAGACCATGTTCACGCAGGCCCAGCCGGGAGATTTGAAATGTTTTTCCTTTTGCTTTATTTTCCAGAAATGCTTATTATTTTTGTGTAGCACGTTTTAAAAGTCCAAATGAAGTGCTTTAAGTTTTGTTAGCTTGTTCACGAGTAGATCTATCATGGAAAAATATGAAAGTATTTTTTGGTGAAAGTTTATTTTACTGTTTTTATTTAATTCAGTTTATGTGCTTTTGTTTGGATAAATGGTTATATATGTTTTCTTGTCAAGTTAATTCATGGAAAATTTTGTGTGAGTTTGTTATCATGTTATACACTTGTGGAAAATATCTGAGGCCCTGTTTATGTAGAAAACTTTTCTGTTAAGGGTTAATGTCCTTTTTGGCTGATTTCTTGGAATAAGTGTTAAGGTGTTTTATGTGTCAAAATAAAATATGGGAAAAATTGTGCAGTTTTTGTATGTGATGTTCAAGCTAAGAAAAATGTTAAGCATAGGTTATTGTATGGAAAAATATGAAGTTACTTTACAAATGTGTTTTTCTGCATGTTTCTTTGGAAATTTATGTGGGAAGTAATATGATGTTTCTGTTCATGGAACTTCCTTGATAAATATAAAATGTGGAGTAGAATCTGGGAAAAATATGAAACTGAGTTTAGCACCCTTTTCCAGTAGGGTTGTAGTTTAATTGGGTTATTTTGGAATAGATTTGTTTATTTTGTGTATGGTGATATATTTATGTTTTGGCAGTACACTTTCTGCAGTAGAGTGTTCATGTGCAGATAAAGCAAGAAAAATTATGAAACCTGCTATTTGATACTTTTTCGGAGAAAAGTTAGCTCAAAGCACCTTTTGAGCAGTTTATTTCATCTTTTTGTGGCCGCTGTTCTATAATTGATCTCTTACTGAAAATTGGACAGTAAAGTCCAGTTAGTGTCAGTTATCTGCTGGAATTTTTGTGGATTTTTCTGAGTTCATAAAAATGCACTTGCAGTTCAACCCTGAATTTCTTTTGGATTATTAAATAAGAAATAGATGAAATAATAGATTTTGTTTTATGAGATAAATAAGTATTTACCTCAATGTCAAAAGTGATTCAACAAGTTGGTTTTGTTGGTTTGCAAGAAATGTTACTTTTCATACCACCACATCTCGCACACCGCTTATTTATTTATTTATTATTCGTTGCATGCAATAGGATCGAAAGTCCCGAAGCCCAGTCCGGAACCGGAAGAAAACGTCGAGCAGGAGATCCAGGAGCTGCCAAGAACCGAGGAAGTCGACCCCGTGGCAGACACTAATGTAACAGACTCGCCCAATAATGTGGCCCACCTACACCTGTCATTTGTCCAACGACCTCTGACTGCTATGTAAGTGTGCCACAAGACTGGATTAATCTGTTGGATACGAACGATATATCCATGGGTCGCAGGAATCATCCATGTGGAACCATTACAGCAATAAACATTTCATACAACATACCAGATCGGAGAGTTCAGCGGAAGTCTTACGTAAACATAATATTACATCCATTGTTCATTATTACAACATAGGTGAAAGGAGTTCAAGTTGCGATACTACTAGTTGCTGAAAAAAAAAGTCTGATAAACATGACCATAATACTCAACCCTGCCCAAGGGCACATCACTGATCATCCTCAGCGGGGATTATTGTCATGCAACAAGGAGCAAAGCATACTTGATCCGAAGGTTCACCTGCAACAAGGGATCATAGAACCCTGAGTACGGGAGTACTCAACAAGACTTACCCGACTAATAAATTGGGGAGAAGACTCAGGAATGCAGGCTGAGGGAAAGTCAAGGTGAGGTTTTAGCAAGAATCCCCAAAAGTTTTCCTTTGCATAAAAGCTCCTACAACTAAGCAGTTGTGTCATTTCATACTTCTAATATCATCTAAGTAAATGAATGTACATCATAAAATCAACCCATTAATCTTCCTTTGTTTCATCATTAAACTACGCTGAGGGTGCGAGGACGAGTCTCCTTTTCTCGTGGAGCAAACGACGATTCGAACCGCTTAATCTACCCAGCTGGGGCTTCCTTATCACACGACATATGCAAGACCGAACTTGCATATATCAACCTTCCCGTGGATCCGCTCAAACCGGACCGGAGCCGCGCCACCCGAGAGTACAGTACACCACCGCCCTACACCGGCCATGCTGAGTCCGTCCAACAGGGGACCGAGCAGGGTGGGTACACGCTACTCCCGCCATCTCTCCACTCCCAGTGCGCGGGGACGCCGTTCCAGAAAGAGCATAGCCACAGTAGGGCTTACCGTAGCATGTGACCAGTACTAACAAATAGTTCTCGATCCAACGGGCCAACAGCGGACGGGTCCTAAGCGACACAGGCGGAAACACTACACCAGGACTCCTTTCCTGTGCAAGTTACCCGCCCGGTCTCAGTTTAATTACACCATCCGAACCAGGGAGGGGTTCCCAACAATAGCATCTCTCTTTTCAAAATCCTACTCTAATGAGCAAGGCTAAGCAATCTAAGCATTTGTAAATGACCCAGTGACAAGGATAATATAAGGAATAATCAAGGTAGTCAATGCATCAAGTAGGTATCATTCAACTCCTAGACTTAATGCACAAATTTTATCAACAAGTATATTATTTGAAAATTTGCAAGGTAGGGGCAAATGCACCGGGGCTTGCCTTGGGGTTCCTCTTCTTCTGGTTCGTCACCACAAATATCAAATCCAACCTCGTAGAAGACCGGTGCCTCACGAGCAGAAATCTCCGGCTGATCCTTACTAGCTTCGGTTTCTAAACGCAACATCCGAACGAGCATATATAAGATGCATGCGATGCGAATATGTATGAATGCTCATGATGCTGAACAATTATAAGCGAAATAGTACAGCAGTAAACATCAATCATAAAAATGGACACCATAATTGGAACAAGGTTTGCATAAGCGATAACCCGAACAGATTTCATGTACCAACTTGTTTTAACCATAACTGGAGCTACCAAATAGCTATGCAGATGATTCAGGACAATCTGGAAAGCTTAACTAATTCTCTACAACCTTGCTATAATACACAAAATCTGATTCCAGGATCTTATGGACCAAACAATTCATTTGGTGGAATCTGCCCAGATTCTGGACAGATTCAAACATTCCTGTTCCACAGACCATAGCTGGAGCTCAGAAATATCAACATAAGTGATCTAGACCAATCTGGAAAGCATATGAAATCCTCTACAACTTTCTTATAGTACACAAGATCAGATTCCCAAGTTAAATACTCCAAATAGCTCAGTTTGCACGAACTGTCAGGATTCTGGACAGCACTGCACACACAGATTGCACAGAACATATCTCCCAATATATTCATCCAACACTTACGAAATTTTTAGGAGCGGCTAGATATACAAAAGTACTTCAACTTTGCTATAGATCATTTTGACAGAAAACCAACTTATCATGGTGTTATTATATTTCCAACAGAACTGACTCTAGAACTTTAATAGAAACATAGCAAAGGCTAAACCTCATGTCAAAGGCATGATTACAAAGTCAAAATTTATTCTCACAAAAAGGGCTAAAAGTTTTTACCAGAGATGTGTTATGTGTTACTAAGTGCTTCAAAATTTGTTTCACAATTTTGGACCACAGGATCAGCCTACAACAGTTATTTAAGGAGTCTAAACCATTTATTTAACTATTTTAATATTCCAATAAAACTTGTCCAAACTCTCAGTTTCGTATTTTTATAATTTTCTTCACAACTCAAAGAGCTTACCCAAAAATTTTCATGATTTTAGGAGCTGTAAATTAATTGTGACAAAAATAACAAAACGCAGTACTATTCAAATAAGCCTCGGATGTTTACGGGACTCGGGGCGCAAGACTCCGCCTCGCCCGAGGCCTGCGCGCGAACGGACCAGCCGAGGCCCGCGCGAATCGGAAAACGCCGAGGCTTTCGCGCGCACCGGCGCTGACCGCTGCGGTGGCGGCGTTGACCGCCGGCCAACTCGCCGACGGCGAGGCCAGGGGCTCGGCCGAGGCTCCCAGCCTGTTCGGGTTTGCCTCGCGAACTCGACCGAGGTCTCGGTCGGTGCTAGGGATGGTCGGAGAGGGAGCTAGCCCGGCCTCGGGAAATGACGGCCTTTTCCGCCGTTCCCGACGGCTCGGCGGCGTCCGGCCGCTTCGGTATAGTAATGGCCAAACCGAGGCAAGCATCGGTATCAGAGGCCTCACCTAGGGCTCGACCTTGACCGCGGCGCGGGCGGCGTTGACCGTCGGCGTTCCTCGCCGACAGCAAGGCTAGGGGCCCGACCAAGACTAGCTACACATGTTTCCCGACATTGCGAAGCCATTGGTGAGGTCGGTTAGGGTTAGGGTTGGCCGGAGCTATCTCGACCACGAGAATGGCGGCTCGGCTCCGCCGTTCTCGGCGGCGCGATGATGTTCCGGCGGCTTAAGCGCGGTAGAGTTCAAACGGAGAGAAGCAGGAGCACCAGCGAGCTCACCTAGGGTTAGAACTCAAGCTATCACGGCCGGAGAAGCTCGGGAGTTTGGGGTCGACGGTGGCGGTGATGGCGTCGCGGCGCTGTTTCGGCGAATCTGTGTGGTAGGGACTCGGATATCGAGCCAACCAGAAAGAGTGAGGGAAAGCGGAACTATCGGTGCGGTTAATTGACGTGAGAGGAACGGAGCTCACCGTATGACAACAAACTCGTTAACGGCGGCGCCTCACCGGAGTTGGGGAAGAAATGCTCGGACCGAGCAATGTGGATGACTGAAGTTCGATTCAGTGGGTGGAGAAGTTCGTGGGGTTATGGCGGAGCTCGGGAAAGTGTTGGTTGCGATGGTGGAAGTTCGACGGTGGCGCTAGAGCTCGGCGGAGCCCCTCTGCACCGCACCGGCAGAGACCGAGGAGAACGGAGAGAACGAGGGTTGGAACGGGAGGCTGGTTTTGTGGGCAGTGAGGTGCGCATGCAAAGGGAGAGAGTGGCGCGTGGATGTGAACGTGGCGATACAGGAGACGCCGTGGTGGACTCGATGGCTGCTGTGGAGGCCATGCAAGGTTCCATAAACTGTAGCTACAGTAGGTCCTGTCCCCTCTCACAAAGTGTCCAAATTTTGAACAGAAGTGCAGAATCTGTAAGAATGAAAATTGCTCAAAATTTTATGTTCTACAAACTTGCTTAAAGGATCATGTTCCAATTCGGCCTGGTTTTTGAATTATGGTTTGAATTCAAATCTGATCCAAACTGAATTCTCAATTTACTTTAGAATTTTCTGAAGAAGTTCAAATTCTGTGAACATAAAAGTTGTCACATTTGTGATTCCCTACAACTTTGATTTAAGGACCCAGGTTGGATTCTCAAAGGTTTGGAAGTTGTAGTTCAAGGGTAAATTCTAGGGTTTAAACAACTTTGTTTCAATTCAAAACCTGTGCAGAATCTGTGGTAACTTTATATACCAAAGTTGCTCCATTCAGTATTACCTACAACTTTGTTTAAAGGGCCATGTCCAGATTCAGCTTGGATCATAGTGTTTACCAAAGGACCACTATAATGACTTGCGATTTCATGAACCATATAACCCTATACCTTATTCTCTCTAGAATTCAGCCACTATGATACCCTAAGCATCACACATCAAATGAGCAGAACAGAATTTAAACAAGCATATGATGCATTTGAGATCAAGTTCTATGCAAAATTGTCAATGCATCATTAGTGTTACTACATGAATGCTTTCCATGCTCATGATGACATGTCAGGTTTTATTTAGCTTAAACACCAGAGGTGTTACAGCTCCTCCCCCCTTAAAGAAATCTCGTCACGAGATTGGTTTAACTGACAAGGTAATGGAAAAGGAAATGTGTCAGGATCTAAATCTATGACCCTCCTTAAAATACCACTATAAGCTTTCCTAGACCAGTGAGACACGTACCTAAATGGAAGCGAGGAATTCCGGAAAATGCTCCAATAGAAAATCCTCAGATTCCCAAGTGGCTTCTTCTTCTGAGTGTCGATCCCATTGCACTTTATAGAATTTAACAGTTCTATTTCGGGTGACTCGGTCTTTTTGATCAAGCACTTTAATTGGATGTTCTGCATAAGTCATATCTGGCTGAATGTCCACGCCTTCATACTTCATCACTTTGTCGGGCACTCGCAAACATTGCTTTAGCTGAGACACATGAAACACATTATGTATAGCAGCAAGTTGTTCAGGCAACTCCAACCGATAAGCCTGCTTTCCACACCGTTTTATAATCTTGAACGGTCCGATGTATCGAGGTGCTAGTTTTCCCTTTACTCCAAACCGAACCACTCCCTTCATTGGTGATACTTTTAAGTACACATAACTTCCTTCAGAAAATACTAATGGCCTGCGTCTTCTGTCTGCGTAACTCTTTTGCCGGGTCTGAGCTACTTTCAGGTTGTTTTGTATTTGCCTTACTCTTTCTTCAGCTTCTTTTACTAAATCAACTCCGAAAAATCTTCTCTCGCCTGGTTCTGACCAGTTCAGCGGGGTTCGACATCTTTGTCCATAGAGTGCTTCAAATGGTGCCATCTTGATACTCTCTTGGTAGCTATTATTATAAGAAAACTCTGCCAATGGAAGGCATTCATCCCATTGATCAGGATAGGTGAGCACACAAGATCTCAACATATCCTCTAAAATCTGATTTACCCTCTCAGTTTGACCTCCAGTCTGCGGATGGTATGATGTGCTAAAAAGAAGTTTGGTTCCTAATGATTCTTGTAAATGTTTCCAGAATTGAGAGACAAACTGCGTTCCCCTATCAGAGACTATGGTCTTGGGTACACCATGGAGGCTTAGAATTCTGTCAATATAGATTCGAGCATAGACAGAAGTTCTATAAGTAGTCTTAGCTGGGATAAAATGAGCTAATTTGGTTAGACGATCTACGATTACCCATATTGAATCAAATCCCTTGGAAGTTTTGGGAAGACCCACGATGAAATCCATGCTAATATCTTCCCATTTCCAAGCTGGAACAGGCAAAGGCTGTAACTCACCGGCTGGCTTCAAACGTACTGCCTTTACTTTTTGACAAGTGTCACACTGAGCCACGTAGCGAGCTATTTCCACCTTCATCTTTGTCCACCAAAACCTTTGCTTCAAATCTTGATACATTTTATTACTTCCAGGGTGGATGGCTAACCTAGTAAGATGAGCTTCATCAAGAATCTTCTGTCTGAGCTCGGGTACCTTGGGAACAACTAATCGATCCTTAAACCATAGTACACCTGCTTCATCTATTCTGAAACAAGTTATTGCCCCTGTTTGGATTTTTGCTATAATATGACTTATTCCCTTATTCATTTTCTGAGCTGCTATAATTTCTTCTCGTATGGTTGGCTCAATTCTAACATTATTCAAACTTCCTTGCAAAACGATCTCTATACCCAACCTTTCTAGCTCTTGACAGAGACTACGATGCATGGGTGCTATTGACATGCAACTACAGTGAGGGTTCCGACTGAGAGCGTCAGCAACTACATTTGCCTTACCAGGATGATAATGTATTTCTAGATCATAGTCCTTGATTAATTCCAGCCATCTTCTTTGTCGCATATTCAAGTCTTCTTGTGTAAAGATGTACTTCAGGCTCTTGTGGTCAGTATACATATGACAGGTATTTCCCAACAAATAATGTCGCCAAATTTTTAGCGCATGTACAACTGCAGCTAACTCCAGGTCATGCGTAGGATAATGTTCTTCATGTCGCTTGAGCTGTCTTGATGCATAGGCAATGACTCTCCCTTCTTGCATCAATACACAACCAAGACCAATTCCGGAGGCGTCACAATATACATCGAAAGGCTTTTCAATATCTGGTTGAGCTAAAATTGGTGCAGTGGTAAGCAGCTTCTTTAGGGTTTGAAAAGCCTGCTCACACTCAGGAGTCCATTTAAACTTGACTTGGTTCTTGAGCAACTCGGTAATAGGTTTGGCTATTTTTGAAAAACCAAGGATGAAACGGCGATAATAACCGGCCATTCCGAGGAAACTGCGGACTTGGTGAACTGTGGTTGGCGACTTCCATTTCACAATATCTTGCACTTTTCCGGGATCCACTGCGATTCCTTTAGCTGATAGCACATGACCTAAGAACTGCACTTCTCCTAACCAGAAAGCACACTTGCTGAATTTAGCATATAACTGATGCTCACGCAGACGAGTCAGTACTATCCGCAGATGCTCAGCATGTTCTTCTTTGGTTTTGGAATATACCAAGATGTCATCAATAAACACTACTACGAACTTGTCGAGCTCAGGCATGAACACAGAGTTCATGAGATACATGAAATGGGCTGGAGCATTGGTTAGACCAAAGGACATGACAAGGTATTCATATAAGCCATATCGAGTGGTGAAGGCTGTTTTAGGGATATCTTCGGGTCTAATTTTTATCTGGTGGTACCCTGATCTAAGATCTATCTTGGAGAAGACTTTGGCTCCGGCAAGCTGGTCAAAGAGAAGATCAATGCGTGGAAGGGGATATTTGTTTTTGATGGTTACTTCATTGAGAGGACGATAGTCTACGCACATTCTCAGAGTTTTATCCTTCTTTTTCACAAAAATAGCGGGACATCCCCAGGGAGAAGAACTAGGCCGGATAAAACCTTTCTCTAAAAGTTCTTGTAACTGAGTCTTCAACTCGGCTAACTCTTTTGGAGCCATTCTATAAGCTCTTCGTGATACAGGTGCAGTCCCTGGATATAGCTCAATCACGAACTCCACATTTCTGTCAGGCGGTAGGCCAGGTAATTCTTCCGGGAACACATCAGGGAATTCTCGGACCACTGGGACATTCTCAACTCCTCCACTAACTATGGCATATATCTTTGGGCTGATTAGTTTGGGTTTTGGAAGCTGGATAAGAAGCTGAGATTTTCGATCTGGTGCATTTAGACGAACAGTTCTATTCAAAGTATCTAAGACAGCCCCATAACGCTGCATCCAGTTCATTCCCAAAATCACATCTAAGGTTTGATGATTCAGCACAATCATGGAAGTAGGATAGACATGGCGTCCCATCTCTATTGGAACTTGATGCACTATCTCATTGGCATACAGCCGCCCCCCAGGTGACAGTATAGATATTTTCCCTTTGGATTCGCATATTGGAATTGCATGTTTCCTGACGAACTCTCTATTGATAAATGAATGCGATGCACCGGAGTCAAAGAGTGTTACTGCTAAATGATTGGCAACAGGAAACGTACCCAACATAACTGGTTCGCCTTCTGGAATAGCCTCAACCTGAGTATGATGAACCTGTCCAGTCTTGGGTACCATATAAATCTTCCGTGTGCCTGGTCGAGAGCCAGATTGGTTGCCTTGTTGCTGCTTATTCTGTGGATTAGCTTGATTACCTTGCTGACGAGGGATATTTGAATTATAATTCTTCGGTGAAGGACAACTCTTAGCAAAGTGTCCTGACCCGCCACAGTTGTAACATGGGTTGCTGGTTTTTGGGGCATTTGTAGATTGGGAGCTAGGTGCATTGGCTTGACGTGGGTACTGAAACTGGGAAGGGGCTTTGGCGTTAGGTTGAAGCTGGTAATATTGTTGTGGTGGGCGAGCAGGTACATGTGCATGAGGAACAGGGTGGTATAGGAACTTGGGACGTTTTGGCATACTTCCAGACGCTCCAGCTTGAGCAGTCTTCCTCCTTTTTGCCTCCTTGTGCACACGATTCTTCTCTTCTAGAGTGATGGTGATACTCACAATGTCATTGAACGAGGAGTTGGCACAGGTGGTCATCATGGTTTGCAGCTTGGTGCTTAACCCTCGCATGAAGCACTGCTTCTTCTTAGCATCCGTGTTGACATGATCAGGAGCATATTGAGAGAGATGGTTGAATTTGCTCACATACTGCATCACTGATTGAGTACCTTGCTGCAGCTTGAGGAATTCTTCTAGCTTCATTTGCATGATGCCTGCTGGGATGTGATGCGCTCTAAAGACTTCACAAAATTCAGCCCAAGTAACTTGGTGTCCAGGGGCTTGCGCGGCCAAATAATTCGCCCACCAGGTGCCTGCTGACCCTCTAAACTGTTGTGCTGCAAATAGAGGCTTCTGAATGTCGGTGCACCGGATCAACTCAAACTTTTGCTCAATAGTATGCAGCCACTCATTTGCTTCCAAAGGCTCTTCAGCTTTGGTAAAGAGCGGAGGGCGAGTATCCATGAAATCTGAGTACGTGCTGTTGGCATTCGGATTTCCTTGCTCGCGGTGTCCTTGCCCGCGACCTTGAGCCATAGCTTGTAACAGCCTAGTGTTATCAGCTGTCACGGTGGCTAATGCAGCAATTGCGTCGGCCAGTGTCGGGGGTGGCCGTGGTAGTGGTGGAGGGTTTTCCCCACCCTGGGATGTACCAGCCCCGGAAGCACGCGTGTTCACCGGCATCTGTAATATATAACAAATTTTTGCACAACATCCATAAGTACTCATAATTAACTTAGTCATAAACTTCCATTACATCAGCAAAAGCAGTTGCATGAACATCACATGGTCTGATTCATTTATTACATAAATCCGCTCCTAGCAGGACCATCTAGTGCAACTGTCCTCCCATACTACTAGTTAGAACTACCCGAACTATGATCACTCCTCGTGGTCAGTGTCGAGGCCGGAGACGTGACCACCCTCGTCGTCACTATCGTCGATCTCAATCACCATCTCGGGCTCGTCCTCCTCATCGTCGGGCTCTCCTCCGTCAGCCAGGACCACACCGTCCTCCACCTCGGCTGCCCCTGGAGCATGGTGAGGGTGGAGCTGGTTATGCAGGGCGTGAATCTCCTCATGGAGGTTGTTGGCATACACCTCCATATCCTCTATCTGAAACTCAAGCTCAAAGACTCGTGCGCGGGCTTGGTTTTCTCGGATCCAGGCTTCATCCCTCTGAGCACGGAACTGCTCATTCTCACTCTCCAAATCAGCTTCTACCTTGGATGCCTCACTAAGCTGCGCGCGCAAGACAGCCTCCAGTTCAGCTGCCTCTTTCAGCTGCTCGCGCTGGGAACTAATGATCATGGCGTCCAGAGCTCTATCCCTGGTGGACTCCGCTAGGGTAGTAGTGAGCCTCCTGATCTCTGCAAGGAGCTCTGCCTCAGAACGATGGGTACTACGGCTGCTGCTAGCCTCTCCCGAACGCGGCGCGAGCTGGCGACGTGGCACTCCCTTTGGCCCCGTGCTCTTGCGCGCAGTCTGCTTAGCGCGAGCCATCCTGGAATAATTTTAAACTAAGGTCAGTTTCGTGCTCCTATAAGTTAGTATAATTATACCCATGACCCGATATCTATTAAAGGAGGAGAATTTTATAATTTAATTGATGCAAGATGCAATGACGCAAACTTACGATTCTACGCATACGATATTATTTGCTTACTTACATACCTACCAAAATAATTTTTGTAACCTTTTTAAACATAGGGCATATATATTATCCAGCACCCACTTCCTAGTAAGCAAGAAGTAAGTTGAGGGAAGCAATAGATAAGATTTAGAAAAAGTCTTTTAGATTTTTCTTTAGAAAATAAATTTTGAAGGTTTTCAAATTACTATAATGGTTGCCACGGGGATCCTGCTCCGATACCAAGCCTGTAACAGACTCGCCCAATAATGTGGCCCACCTACACCTGTCATTTGTCCAACGACCTCTGACTGCTATGTAAGTGTGCCACAAGACTGGATTAATCTGTTGGATACGAACGATATATCCATGGGTCGCAGGAATCATCCATGTGGAACCATTACAGCAATAAACATTTCATACAACATACCAGATCGGAGAGTTCAGCGGAAGTCTTACGTAAACATAATATTACATCCATTGTTCATTATTACAACATAGGTGAAAGGAGTTCAAGTTGCGATACTACTAGTTGCTGAAAAAAAAAGTCTGATAAACATGACCATAATACTCAACCCTGCCCAAGGGCACATCACTGATCATCCTCAGCGGGGATTATTGTCATGCAACAAGGAGCAAAGCATACTTGATCCGAAGGTTCACCTGCAACAAGGGATCATAGAACCCTGAGTACGGGAGTACTCAACAAGACTTACCCGACTAATAAATTGGGGAGAAGACTCAGGAATGCAGGCTGAGGGAAAGTCAAGGTGAGGTTTTAGCAAGAATCCCCAAAAGTTTTCCTTTGCATAAAAGCTCCTACAACTAAGCAGTTGTGTCATTTCATACTTCTAATATCATCTAAGTAAATGAATGTACATCATAAAATCAACCCATTAATCTTCCTTTGTTTCATCATTAAACTACGCTGAGGGTGCGAGGACGAGTCTCCTTTTCTCGTGGAGCAAACGACGATTCGAACCGCTTAATCTACCCAGCTGGGGCTTCCTTATCACACGACATATGCAAGACCGAACTTGCATATATCAACCTTCCCGTGGATCCGCTCAAACCGGACCGGAGCCGCGCCACCCGAGAGTACAGTACACCACCGCCCTACACCGGCCATGCTGAGTCCGTCCAACAGGGGACCGAGCAGGGTGGGTACACGCTACTCCCGCCATCTCTCCACTCCCAGTGCGCGGGGACGCCGTTCCAGAAAGAGCATAGCCACAGTAGGGCTTACCGTAGCATGTGACCAGTACTAACAAATAGTTCTCGATCCAACGGGCCAACAGCGGACGGGTCCTAAGCGACACAGGCGGAAACACTACACCAGGACTCCTTTCCTGTGCAAGTTACCCGCCCGGTCTCAGTTTAATTACACCATCCGAACCAGGGAGGGGTTCCCAACAATAGCATCTCTCTTTTCAAAATCCTACTCTAATGAGCAAGGCTAAGCAATCTAAGCATTTGTAAATGACCCAGTGACAAGGATAATATAAGGAATAATCAAGGTAGTCAATGCATCAAGTAGGTATCATTCAACTCCTAGACTTAATGCACAAATTTTATCAACAAGTATATTATTTGAAAATTTGCAAGGTAGGGGCAAATGCACCGGGGCTTGCCTTGGGGTTCCTCTTCTTCTGGTTCGTCACCACAAATATCAAATCCAACCTCGTAGAAGACCGGTGCCTCACGAGCAGAAATCTCCGGCTGATCCTTACTAGCTTCGGTTTCTAAACGCAACATCCGAACGAGCATATATAAGATGCATGCGATGCGAATATGTATGAATGCTCATGATGCTGAACAATTATAAGCGAAATAGTACAGCAGTAAACATCAATCATAAAAATGGACACCATAATTGGAACAAGGTTTGCATAAGCGATAACCCGAACAGATTTCATGTACCAACTTGTTTTAACCATAACTGGAGCTACCAAATAGCTATGCAGATGATTCAGGACAATCTGGAAAGCTTAACTAATTCTCTACAACCTTGCTATAATACACAAAATCTGATTCCAGGATCTTATGGACCAAACAATTCATTTGGTGGAATCTGCCCAGATTCTGGACAGATTCAAACATTCCTGTTCCACAGACCATAGCTGGAGCTCAGAAATATCAACATAAGTGATCTAGACCAATCTGGAAAGCATATGAAATCCTCTACAACTTTCTTATAGTACACAAGATCAGATTCCCAAGTTAAATACTCCAAATAGCTCAGTTTGCACGAACTGTCAGGATTCTGGACAGCACTGCACACACAGATTGCACAGAACATATCTCCCAATATATTCATCCAACACTTACGAAATTTTTAGGAGCGGCTAGATATACAAAAGTACTTCAACTTTGCTATAGATCATTTTGACAGAAAACCAACTTATCATGGTGTTATTATATTTCCAACAGAACTGACTCTAGAACTTTAATAGAAACATAGCAAAGGCTAAACCTCATGTCAAAGGCATGATTACAAAGTCAAAATTTATTCTCACAAAAAGGGCTAAAAGTTTTTACCAGAGATGTGTTATGTGTTACTAAGTGCTTCAAAATTTGTTTCACAATTTTGGACCACAGGATCAGCCTACAACAGTTATTTAAGGAGTCTAAACCATTTATTTAACTATTTTAATATTCCAATAAAACTTGTCCAAACTCTCAGTTTCGTATTTTTATAATTTTCTTCACAACTCAAAGAGCTTACCCAAAAATTTTCATGATTTTAGGAGCTGTAAATTAATTGTGACAAAAATAACAAAACGCAGTACTATTCAAATAAGCCTCGGATGTTTACGGGACTCGGGGCGCAAGACTCCGCCTCGCCCGAGGCCTGCGCGCGAACGGACCAGCCGAGGCCCGCGCGAATCGGAAAACGCCGAGGCTTTCGCGCGCACCGGCGCTGACCGCTGCGGTGGCGGCGTTGACCGCCGGCCAACTCGCCGACGGCGAGGCCAGGGGCTCGGCCGAGGCTCCCAGCCTGTTCGGGTTTGCCTCGCGAACTCGACCGAGGTCTCGGTCGGTGCTAGGGATGGTCGGAGAGGGAGCTAGCCTGGCCTCGGGAAATGACGGCCTTTTCCGCCGTTCCCGACGGCTCGGCGGCGTCCGGCCGCTTCGGTATAGTAATGGCCAAACCGAGGCAAGCATCGGTATCAGAGGCCTCACCTAGGGCTCGACCTTGACCGCGGCGCGGGCGGCGTTGACCGTCGGCGTTCCTCGCCGACAGCAAGGCTAGGGGCCCGACCAAGACTAGCTACACATGTTTCCCGACATTGCGAAGCCATTGGTGAGGTCGGTTAGGGTTAGGGTTGGCCGGAGCTATCTCGACCACGAGAATGGCGGCTCGGCTCCGCCGTTCTCGGCGGCGCGATGATGTTCCGGCGGCTTAAGCGCGGTAGAGTTCAAACGGAGAGAAGCAGGAGCACCAGCGAGCTCACCTAGGGTTAGAACTCAAGCTATCACGGCCGGAGAAGCTCGGGAGTTTGGGGTCGACGGTGGCGGTGATGGCGTCGCGGCGCTGTTTCGGCGAATCTGTGTGGTAGGGACTCGGATATCGAGCCAACCAGAAAGAGTGAGGGAAAGCGGAACTATCGGTGCGGTTAATTGACGTGAGAGGAACGGAGCTCACCGTATGACAACAAACTCGTTAACGGCGGCGCCTCACCGGAGTTGGGGAAGAAATGCTCGGACCGAGCAATGTGGATGACTGAAGTTCGATTCAGTGGGTGGAGAAGTTCGTGGGGTTATGGCGGAGCTCGGGAAAGTGTTGGTTGCGATGGTGGAAGTTCGACGGTGGCGCTAGAGCTCGGCGGAGCCCCTCTGCACCGCACCGGCAGAGACCGAGGAGAACGGAGAGAACGAGGGTTGGAACGGGAGGCTGGTTTTGTGGGCAGTGAGGTGCGCATGCAAAGGGAGAGAGTGGCGCGTGGATGTGAACGTGGCGATACAGGAGACGCCGTGGTGGACTCGATGGCTGCTGTGGAGGCCATGCAAGGTTCCATAAACTGTAGCTACAGTAGTTCTTGTCCCCTCTCACAAAGTGTCCAAATTTTGAACAGAAGTGCAGAATCTGTAAGAATGAAAATTGCTCAAAATTTTATGTTCTACAAACTTGCTTAAAGGATCATGTTCCAATTCGGCCTGGTTTTTGAATTATGGTTTGAATTCAAATCTGATCCAAACTGAATTCTCAATTTACTTTAGAATTTTCTGAAGAAGTTCAAATTCTGTGAACATAAAAGTTGTCACATTTGTGATTCCCTACAACTTTGATTTAAGGACCCAGGTTGGATTCTCAAAGGTTTGGAAGTTGTAGTTCAAGGGTAAATTCTAGGGTTTAAACAACTTTGTTTCAATTCAAAACCTGTGCAGAATCTGTGGTAACTTTATATACCAAAGTTGCTCCATTCAGTATTACCTACAACTTTGTTTAAAGGGCCATGTCCAGATTCAGCTTGGATCATAGTGTTTACCAAAGGACCACTATAATGACTTGCGATTTCATGAACCATATAACCCTATACCTTATTCTCTCTAGAATTCAGCCACTATGATACCCTAAGCATCACACATCAAATGAGCAGAACAGAATTTAAACAAGCATATGATGCATTTGAGATCAAGTTCTATGCAAAATTGTCAATGCATCATTAGTGTTACTACATGAATGCTTTCCATGCTCATGATGACATGTCAGGTTTTATTTAGCTTAAACACCAGAGGTGTTACAACTAACTTGCCCGAGTACACCCCGTATACACGTAAGCAGTATATGCACCCATTTAACAGTATCACCCCCGTTACCGCGTACCTTCCCCTGCACCCGTGTATCAACGTGTGTAGGTTCCAATACCAACTAACACTCCCCTAGGTCGACGGTTGTTCGACCATGCTCTCACAACTTTCCTTACCTTAGCGTAGAGGCAACTGATCCATACATTACCATTCCGAAGAATAGCACCCATACAATTTCACCCTTGCCGTATGGACGACAGAATAAACAAAAATCAAGCATGATGCAAGACCCTTCCAAGTTAGTACTTAAATAAGCCACCTGAGATCCTATGGGCATAAAGGATATGACCACTGGCACACTTATATATATATATATTTTTTAAAATTTTTCCTTCTACACCGACTTTGTGAATGTTTGAAAATAATTTTTGGACTCCAAATTATTTTTATTACCAAATTTTTAGTCCTATGAACAGTACCCGCTGAATTATGCTCCGATGCCAGCTGTAACAGAACCGACCAATTTATAAGAGCACAAGTACAAAATTCTCCGCCGAGGCAGTAAATTTGTGGCACTTGAGCCCCTATAAACCCGGTAGTCCGTGAAATCACGAAGGATTTCAAACTTTCCAACATCAACAACATAGGATCGTAATATTCAGCATCGACCGTCACACGACAGAGATTACATAAATAGTTCGGAGTAGCAACTTAGTTATTACAAACCAGGTTTGAAAACAGTAGCGGAAGCTTAACTTGAAACGTTGTTCCGAAATTCACACACACACACTTAGTGATTACAGTGCCATTTAGTAGTCATCCTTAACATAGCAAAAGATACGCGCAGAAGAGGTCATTGCCCGGGACCTAGAAATCACCCGAGGCTGGAAAGAGACAATTGATGCAATAACCATGGAAGACCTGGCCATCTGCAACAACAAAGGGTAGAACCCTGAGTACGAGAAGGTACTCAGCTAGACTTACCCGACTTAAACCAGAAATAAGTTGACCTCAAGGAGTATGCAAGGCTAGTATATAGTGGAGGCTGGTAATAGACCATATTTTTGCATAAAAGCCATTTGTTAATTAAGTAGTTCTCCTGCCTTTTAGCTGTCAATTTAAATGGTAATTATCCTATTTACTAGATTAGCAAACTGCACTATAACAAACATGGTAGTGATCCAACGATCACCAAAAATGTAACAAACAGACCGAGTGACCATTTTCAAAAGTATCATGATAGCTGTCTCGTGTTCCACATTTTTCAGTATCAAGGTCGATCAGCGTTCGAGTCAAGTGCTCACTATCCAGGAGCGATGGCGATTATAATCGATTCCTAACCAGCTGGTGATTTATTTCCCACACAAACCACACCCACCCGTCGGTGAGCTACAGATGACCACAACATTGTTCCAGGAGTCGCGGTTTCATCCGCCACCATCACACCCGGAGGCAAGCCCGACTGCCAAGGAGTTGGACTTAACCACCATCACCCGGGTCTTACTATTCGCGCCCCCGCGTCCCACTAACTCTCCACCGTGGCTTCGGCTGATGCGTAGGACCTGAGAGCCGGCCTGGAACAATGAGCGGCTTCGCGGTCGGAACGAGTTATCCTTCCAGCTAAATGTGGGACATGCGTTCAACATGACAAGAAGTATATCTTACAAGATACTGATTCCCATAAAACACGGCTAGAAATACTGTAGCATACACTACAGGAATCTGCCGATCTCCATTTTCCACAATACTCAGTTATCCCACTTAATGGAAATATCCGGTTAATCGGCCAAGTAACCACCTATTACACGCGGGTAACATGAAGGTTGCCCGACTTCTACCGATCTAAGCAATTCTAAGCATAACTCGGACCTGATTCTATATAGGTATCAAGGATAATATTTCAAGATAACAAGGTATGAATAGTGATGCATCAACGGTATCAAACAACTCATATACTTATTGCAACAAACATAACAGATTAAGTTAATTAAAACTGTAGGTAGTTAGAAATGCTCCGGGGCTTGCCTTTCTCGAAGGAGCTCGGTTGGTGATTCGGGCACTCCGGAAGTTCTTCTTCAAACTCTTCCCCGATAGCTCCTGGTTCCTGCTCCTGAGGCTGCTCCTCGTTTTCCTCTGCTATCACTGTCTCTTCTACCGAACCTGTTACGATGCATATGCGAAAATGAATGGATGATACATGGGCATAGAAAATGCATTGCAATTGAATTGACCGAATAGGCGCATATTTCCTCTCCGGTAGAGTACAACATTCTAGTTAGAGAGAAGCTACACCACTCATGCAAAATACAGTCAACATGCATACACTGAAAAGACTATTTTTCCTCTACTGGTTTCCACATAAAAGAGACACAAAAGCTTAATTTAAATAAACTAATTATTCTCCTAAAAACAAGCTTATAACTGCACCTTACAGCTAACAGCTTCAGAAAAATCTACAAAAATTACTGTAGGTTCCTAACAGAAAATAAAGCATATGGTACAAATTTCAGGACAACTGCATATCTACATAATTCTGTATGAAAAAGACAAATATCAGGGTGAAAAGGTACTTTGAACTACACCCTATCTTAAAAAGTGTCAAACAACAAATTTCATATTTTTGTTTAGAGCTTTTTAGCATAAGAGCAGTCTATAAAAATTATGAGACTCAAATTCCATATATTTTAATTACTACAAATTATACAAGAAAATAGCATTTAATTAATTTAAAGGTTAACTTCAAATTATTTCACAACCAAACAGTAGTTATCATTTTTCTATGACTCTACATCACTTACACAGTTCATCAAAACAAATCTCATATTTTTCTGAGCAAAACATGATTTATTATACATTAAACAAGATATCAGCCTAAACACAAATTAATTATTACTGCATATAAAAACTATCATAACAGAGCATATTATATTTTTCATGTACAGATCTCATCAAAACAAACTTAACAAAATTGGTTTCACATTTATTGGATTAACAGAACACAAGTTATGATTTAAACAAGCATTATCAGCATTTCTGAAAAACATATATTCAAAAACACTAAACCCTAACTGCTACATGCACCCGACACAACTGCACCCAAGCGGCTGACAACCGGGGCCCGTGGTCAAAGCGACCCCACCTGTCACACAGAGAAAAACAGAGGAGGAGTTGACCTCGCCGGAGCTCGCCGACGGCGGCTCCTCCGGCGAAACCATCACCACCTACCGACTCTACTCAACCATCCGCGTCGAACGGTACCACTCTCGACCCTAGCGACACTACGGATCGAGCACGACACCGGCCATGGCGGTCACGGCGGCGCGGGCTCACCACGCCGGGCAACTCCGGCCATGCCGAGGCTAACCAAACCACGATTCCTACTCCTCGAACTCCCACGGATCTAGCGCAAGGCTCAGACGCCACTGATTTCACTCCGAAAGCTCGGGACCACGCCATGCCAGTCTCCGGCAACAATGGCGGACGACGGCGATGGCGGACCGAGGCAACCAAACCCTAATCGGCTAAACCGACTTCACTACCTTCTTCCTGGACGCTCACTGACTCGCGAACGCTAGCTAAAACATCTTGGAACCCACGGGAAGGGAGCCGACCACGGCGGACCGAGCTCGGCGGTTATGGCGGCCATGGCGGAAGCTCGTCCCGTGGCTTACCTTGGCACTTCTAGCGAGAGCTGGCTACGGCACGCGAAGCAGGAGGCGAAGGAGAGGTTGGCGGTGCGGTTTGCGGGATGAATGCGCGGCGAGACGACGGCGGACGACGGCTTTCCCCTTTTCGCCCGCACGGTCGCCGGCGAGAGCGCAAGGCGAAGCAGAGAGGGAGAATGGGCGCGTCTGGGAGGAGGAAGGCGTGCGCGGGCGGTCAAGGCTCGCCACGCCGCGCGCGCTGGCTGGCTTCGGCCGGGAATCGAACGCCACGCGACGTTCTTCCCCTGCGCGCGGTCGGCCACTGAAGCCGACTGATTCAAACTGAATCGGGCGATTCAGTTGGCTAATGGCCGACTGACGGCCCATTTTCAAACGCGATTAACTCACTAACCATTCCATCAAACGCTAAACCAACTGCACCATTGGTTAGAGCTATACACCGACTGCAACTTTGGTTATAAGATTGACCACTGGTTCGGCTTGGATTAGGCTTGAGAAGGTGCTAAACATAGCCTGGCCGAACTGAAAACCAGCTTTAGGACTTAGGAAAATTTCCAAGTCTAAAACCCTTGCAATTCTGCCTTGTGGACCCTAAAACACCATGCTAAACCCATTTTCATGAGTTGGTCCTTAAACAACTTTTGTTCTATATTAAATTCTACACACTTTTGCTTAAGGGCCCACAGCCATGCAAAGCTTCTATCGAGGAGATCTTTGTTAGTCAAACAAAAGGACTTTAGAGGCTCTATAGGGTTGACTAGGGTTTTACTACTTGATTAGGCAAAATGTCCAGCATAACCATGCCTTCATTTTGACTCCTCAACAAAGTTAGATGGTTAGAAAGACTTAACCACTCCAAAGCAAGACAAGCAACACCTCATCAAAGCAAACTTATAAGCAAGCAAGCACATGAAATGACATTTTATGTGATAAAAAGAATAACATATGAATGCTTCATGATCATGAGATGATTATGCATGATGAGAAATGATGTCATGCTAGCTTAACACCAGAGGTGTTACAGCTGCCCAATGCATGGACCCGACGGGGAAAGTGTGGGCTGGTATTAAAGGTCTTTCACCAGCTGGTTTGGAATTCGATTCGAGTCGCCGTCTCCCCCGGTTAGTGGGAAACTATGGCGAGCTTCACCACGATACAAGTCCATGTGATGTTTAAAAGTTCAACTAAAATGTGGATAAGTCAACTTGATATGGTTATACTATTGCTTGTTAGACTCAAGTGTGCGTAATAGTTCAGGTGCAAACCTATAGTAAAGGAATAGGTCTAAAAACTGACAACTCATTTATGTCATTAATACTCCTTATCTTAATTTTGAGCTTTTCGCAACTAAAAATCCCAGCTCCACCAAAAAGGCCTTGCATATCCTTGGTGTCTTTATTTTCAGTTGGACGGGTAAGTCTAGCTGAGTACATTCCCGTACTCAGGGTTTATCCCGTTTGTTGCAAATGGCCAGGTTTACTATGGCTATTGTAAGCACTGCCTCTACCCGGTGGAAGGTGATGAGGAGTAGGCCCAGGGCAGGGTCGTCCAGAAGCTTCCCTTTTTCTTTTGCCGGTCTGAGACTTCTAGTGGCACATTACTTGAAAAAGGAGGAGTGAGTTGTGTTGAGTTAAGTTATCAAACAATGTTTTATTTGGACCACATGTGTGGTAGTCGTGTTCCAAAACTTATTTATGCTTCTGCACTTTAAATTCGGTTTGTAATAACTCTGTCTTAAATTCGCACTCTGATGTTTTAAATCCGGTTTTGTTTATCTGTGATGTATCCTTGCGAATGTAATTCTTGAACAATGTGATCCTGTATGTTGTTCGATGATAGAAATCCTTCGAGATTTCTGGACTACCGGGGTTATATGGGTTCAAGTATGAGTCGATGTCAGATGGATTTGACTAAGATGGTACTTGAGCTCTTATAATCAGGATGGTTCCGCCACAGCTGGTATCAGAGCATGGTTCAAGTTATTACCTCCGCGAGGAGCCATTTTCAAACTAAAATGGGTATTTCAAAACTATTTTCAAAACTAATTTGATTACTAAGTGTGCCCAGTCTCGTCCTTAAGCCTATACTAGGAATCAGGTGGCTTAACTGCTAACAGGGTTCAGGGTTTTGCTTCATGCTGGATCTTTATTTGCTGGTCCATTCTCGAGAAAAAGAGAATGCGTCGATCGTGAAAACATGCATAAAATGATTTTGTGAGATATGAGAGCATGACCGTCCAATCGTCGGTCTAGGTGAGAGTTCTTATACCAAGTTTGTGCGAGCTCCACGCAAACACATACGAGGGTATCAATGTTTTGAGGGTGTTTTCTCTATTGGTGCATGGTGTTTGGTGTTGGCTTCTATGTATTTTGCGCATACTAGCCAATACTCGGTTGTTTTACCATTGGGATTGCTTTGGGCTGAAATGAATCTTCTGCAGGTACACTAACTATGCGATCGAGTAGAACGTGTAGATAACGCATGAGAGATCGTTCTTGCCACCAACTAGAACGTTAGCACTTACGAGTCATGTTAGTGAGTGAGAACGTAAGTACGATCATGCATCATGTTTAAATTCTTGCATTTACATTACCTCCCCTTAATTAAAGTTGTCTCCTTTATATAAAAATTTGCCAACTTCATATCCGTCTTATGAGAGTTCGAAACCCTTAGTTTCTACAGATGGCCCGGACTAAGCTGACCGCTCGCAAGGCCACCGAAGGAAGAGGAGTTCCGCGTCACCGCTTGGCCACCAAGCTAACCCGGAAGACGTTCTTGACCTACTTCGGGTTGCCGACTATCCTTTGGAGGATTCTGCAGGCCGTGGGCTATGAGGAGGGACAGGAACCCAAGTACTCATGGCAGAAGGAGATCTACGGGCAGGATTCGTTGGTCATGGTGGAGATCAAAGTCAAAGCTTTGCCTGCCAATCCCCACTGGACAGGATGGACAGAAATCACCAGAGGCACTTGTGCCAAGGGTGGAGCTAACAGGGCAGCATACCTGGTGCTGAAGGATATCATCGCCCGTTTTCCCGCCGACCTAGCTAGTGCTATGGCAGGAGTGTTCCCCCGTGGATCACTTTTTCCATTGCGCTGGAAGCAGACTTTGGAGTCAGTCTTGACAGGAAGCCCAGAGGAGAGGTTCTACTGCGAGACGCCTGCGATGAGCGCCACCGGAGCTTTGCTAGGTGTATGTGAGAGTTTGGAGCGCACCCTCAAGAGCGTGTCTTTCACCCTCACCGCCACCTACAAGAGCAAGAGAAAACTGCAGGAAGAGTTTGATGCTGAGGTAGCCCGTCTTCAGGAGAGGATTCACCAGGTCACTCTCGAGCATGACGATGCACGTGCTACCGCAGGTGCAGAGACCACTGCCAGGACCATAGCTGAGCAGATGTACCTGACTACCGCCCTTCAGAGGGATGAGGCCCGCACAGTGCTTGACCAGCTCAGAGAGGGAGCTCACCTCTTGATACAGCAGATCCATGGCCAGCAGGCCCATATCGACCAGCTCCACGAGGCAGTCCATCAGATGCACCACGCTGCGCAGGAGGCTGCCACCCCAGCAGCTGCCGAGGTTCCCGCAGCCGAGGCCCAGGCCCCCCAGGACGGAGAGGTCCTTGGTCCCGACGTTCCACCGGAGGAGGCTCACGTTGACGAGCCTATGTTCGACGCCGACGCAGAGGACGCCACATTCGCCGCTGGAGACGCCTGAGCGTTAGATTCGCTAGGAGCCATTTTCTTTTGTATAGCTTGAGCACGCTCGCTGATGATGTAACACCCCAAACATGTGTTGGTTTTATGTTTAAAGATGTATCATGGCATGTATGGTTTTGGACAAAGTCCAAACTTCGATCTGGCATCTTTTATGGAAATCCGTCGTTTGCATGTCTAATTTTGAGCATTTATTCTGTGATGTTGTATGGAAATGAGTAATTATACTTGGTCGTGTGCTAAATTTTCGAATTATGTACAACGCAGTATTTATTCATGATCAATGTAACATCACCTAATGATTGCTTTATTAATGGGATATGCAGATGCTGGCACACACTCGCAGTCAACATGGACAGGGGGCAGGACAGGAGGAGAACTTGCCACCTCCCCCACCGCCGCCGATGACGCCGGAAGCGTTTTTCGGCCAGTTCTTGGGCAGTCAGAGGAACATGGAAGAGATGCAAAGGCACATGGAGGCCACCCTCCGTAACATCGCTAACAACACTACGCAACAGCATCAGCAACGCCAGGGCCCGGAACCCAATCAATACAGCTCCTACCGCGTCTTCTTGGACACCCGTCCCCCGGTGTTCAAGGAAGTCACCGAACCGCTTGAGGCTGATGAGTGGCTCAACTCCATAACCCAGAAGTTTTGTCTGCTTCGTCTGACGGAAGAGCTCAAGGCGGAGTACACCGCCCACATGTTGGAAGGACCCGCAGGTTTATGGTGGGCCCATTACCGTGCATCCTTGCCTGCAAATGCACGTGTCACTTGGGATCAGTTCTCGACTGCTATGCGCAACCACTACATCCCTAGTGGTCTGATGGAAATGAAGACTACAGAGTTCATGAGGTTGTTCCAAGGAACCAGGTCCATGTCAGAATACCTGCACAGCTTCAATAATCTATCTTGCTACGCCCCCGACTTTGTCAACACTGAGGCCAAGAAGATCACAAGCTTCAAGCATGGCATGAGTGCCGCCATGCTTTCAAAGATGGGCAACAGTCACCGCACTACCTTCAGTGACTTCGTCAGTGACTGCCTAAACTAGGAGGCCAATGACAGCAGGCTGGCGACAGAGACTCGTCGTCGTGCGAACGAAGGAGGTTCATCTCAACAGAGGACCCCTTTCGTAGCACGCACCCCGTATCGCCCGCCAGTTGCTGGAGCAAGATTCCGTCCCCCGTAGAGGAAGATCACCACCAACCGTCCCCGTCCCGGTTTTCAGAAGCCCTACACCGCTCCCCTGATGCAGAACAAGGCTAAAGCCGGAAGTGCAGGAGGTCCCAAGACCCCATATGTGATTGGGCCATGCTACAACTGTGGTCAGACTGGACATCTGTCACGTCAGTGCCCCCAGCCAAAGAAACCGTACACCCAGCCCCGACCTCGCACCGGCAATGTGCATTTCACCACCATGGAGGAAGTACCAGAAGGAGAACCTGTCACCGCTGGTACGTTTCTTGTTAATCAATATCCCATAGTTGTGTTGATCAATTCTGGAGCATCGCATTCTTTCATAAGTGAGAACTTTGTTATAAGAAGTAATCTTGAGTTGGTAGAGTTAGATCAGGGATATCAGTTAAGTTCCGCCGGAGCTGTTCTCTCCGTGCGTAAAATGGCTACAGGGGTGGAAATGACTTTTGGGGATAAGATGGCCATAGTGGATCCCATCGTAATCCCTAGTCTGGGATTGGATGTGATCTTGGGTATGGGTTGGATGAAACTCTGGAAGGTCAATCCTGACGTCGCAGAGCGAGTAGTTTCTATGGTTACCCCTCGCCGAGTTCTCGTATAACAACAGCTATCAACAAAGCATAAAGATGGCACCGTTTGAAGTTTTGTATGGACGAAGATGCAGAACCCCGGTAAATTGGGTTGAATCAGGAGATCGAGGATTTTATGGGTCAGATTATGTAAAGGATGCTGAGGAGATTGTGCAAATCGTACAACAATATATCAAGGCAGCACAGTCCCGACAGAAAAGATACGCTGATACACGAAGGTGATCCTTGAAATTTCAAGTAGGAGATTATGTTTATCTCAAGGTCTCACCTATGAGAAAGGTCCAATGTTTTGGAATTAAGAAGAAGTTAGCGCCTCGATACGTGGGACCATACCAAATCGTGGCTAAAAAGGGAGAAGTAGCCTATGAAGTACAGTTACCCCCAGAGATGAGCGTAGTCTTTCCTGTGTTTCATGTATCTCAGTTAAAGAAGTGTCTACGAGTCCCGAAACGAGAGGAAGTTCAGATCCCGGATGTTACTATCAGATCCGATCTAGAGTACTATGAACAGCCCAAGGAGATATTGGACACCAAGACCTGAGAGACTCGCAACCGAACGGTGAAGACTTACAAGATCCTCTGGAGCATCCACGGACCCAACGATGCGACTTGGGAAACCGAGGAGTACTTGCGCGTAAACTATCCCGCTTTTTATAAAGATTGGTACGTAACTCAAATCTCAGGACGAGATTACTTTAAGGGGGAAGGGCTGTGACACCCTAGTGTCAAGCATTGCATTAGGAACTACATTTAGCTACTAAAATGCATAAGTAATGCATTGCATCATTTCATGTGCATCAAAGTGCTTTTGTCTCTGATTTATTGTCTGGATTTGGTTTCTATTGGACTTGGTTGTTTGAGTGACTTTCTGACTTTGCAAATAGTTTTATAAAATAGAGAATAATGAGGCTAGTACTTTTCATGTTGACACTTTGATTTAGTTCTAAATTATTCATCAAATAAAAATGAGATAAACAAAATGATTTATGTCTCAAAAATTGGCTTTATTTATGTGGAGGTTGTAAAAGTGGTTTTCAGAAAAAGTGTCTTATATGAAAGTTGTAGAGAAAATTATTTTCAGCAACTTTTATTTTTGGGTCAAAGCCTAGTTTGGAGTTTTTGAAACTCTTTTTGAATGGTCCAAGTTTGAAAAGTTTTTGGAAAAAGGAAAAAGGAAAAGATTTTTGTTTTCCCGCGCCCTCACTTCCGGCCTAGTTGGCCTTTCGGCCCAGCCCGCGCGCTCGCCCGCACCACGCCGCTCCCGTCCGCGCTCGCCGCGCGACGCGCCGGTCAGCCTGATGGCCGCGTCGTACGCCAGCCGCGACCGCCACTGCCCGTCGCCGTCCGTCACCACCACCCGCCGCCGCCGTTCCGACCTCACCCGACCACCACCATCCAATCCCTCTCGCCAGCCTCTTCGCCTTCGCCGTGTACACGCCGTGCGCGCGTCATCTTCCCCGACCAAGCTCCACCGTCGCCGGAGGACGAGGTGCCCCTTTCGGTCCCCGTTTGCCGCCGACAAGAGCTCGTGCCCGTTCCGCACCAACCCGAGTTTTGCCACCCCTATCCTTCATCGTCGAGCTTCATCAGGCCAAGGCTAGGTGAGAACACTAGTTCGTGAGCTCTCTACCGCCCCGTAGTTCTCCCTCCACCTCCGACCGAGCACCATGGCCGCCGCCATGACCATGCACGTGGTCGAGCTCCATCGGAGCTTCACCGGCCAAACCAAGCCCTCCGATAGCCTCCCTAGGGTTTACTGGTTCTTTCCCTTCCATCAATTTGGCCGACGACCGCCGGAAAGGGCGTAGCCGTGTGTCGCCGCCGCCGCCGCCGCCGCCGCCGTCCGCCGCCGCCGCCGTCCGCCACCGCTCGCCGCCGGCACGCTACGGCCGTGCGCTGGCCAAACCAACCACACCATCCGATGCGCCTCGTCGAGACGAGCCCACCGAGCACCACCCCGCCGCCGGAGACCTCGCCGCCGGCGAGAACCGCGCGGTCAACCCACTTCCCCTGTTTCCTCTCTCTGACGGGTGGGTCCCGTTGACCAGCGGACCCCGCGTGTCAGCCTCACCCGGTCCATGGACCAAGTTCACGCAGGCCCAGCCGGGAGATTTTAAATGTTTTTCCTTTTGCTTTATTTTCCAGAAACGCTTGTTATTTTTGTGTAGCACGTTTTAAAAGTCCAAATGAAGTGCTTTCAGTTTTCTTAGCTTGTTCACGAGTAGATCTATCATGGAAAAATATGAAAGTATTTTTGGTGAAAGTTTATTTTACTGTTTTTATTTAATTCAGTTTATGTGCTTTTGTTTGGATAAATGGTTATATATGTTTTCTAGTCAAGTTAATTCATGGAAAATTTTGTGTGAGTTTGTTATCATGTTATACACCTGTGGAAAATATCTGAGGCCCTGTTTATGTAGAAAAGTTTTCTGTTAAGGGTTAAAGTTCTTTTTGGCTGATTTCTTGGAATAAGTGTTAAGGTGTTTTATGTGTCAAAATAAAATATGGGAAAAATTGTGCAGTCTCTGTATGTGATGTTCAAGCTAAGAAAAATGTTAAACATAGGTTGTTGTATGGAAAAATGTGAAGTTACTTTACAAATGTGTTTTTCTGCATGTTTCTTTGGAAATTCATGTGGGAAGTAATTTGATGTTTCTGTTCATGGAACTTCCTTGATAAATATGAAATATGGTGTAGAATCTGGAAAAAATATGAAACTGAGTTTAGCACCCATTTCCAGTAGGGTTGTAGTTTAATTGGGTTATTTTGGAATAGATTTGTTTATTTTGTGTAGGGTGATATATTTATGTTTTGGTAGTACACTTCCTGCAGTAGAGTGTTCATGTATAGATGAAGCAAGAAAAATTATGAAACCTGCTGTTGGACACTTTTTCGGAGAAAAGTTAGTTCAAAGCATCTTTTGAGCAGTTTATTTCATCTTTTTGTGGGCGCTGTTCTGTAATTGATCTCTTGCTGAAAATTGGACAGTGAATTCCAGTTAGTGTCAGTCATCTGCTGGAATTTTTGTGGATTTTTCTGAGTTCAGAAAAATGCACTTGCAGTTCAACCCTGAATTTCTTTTGGATTATTAAATAAGAAATAGATGAAATAATGGATTTTGTTTTATGAGATAAATAAGTATTTACCTCAATGTCAAAAGTGGTTCGACAAGTTGGTTTTGTTGGTTTGCAAGAAATGTTACTTTTCATACCACCACATCTCGCACCACGCTTATTTATTTATTTATTATTCGTTGCATGCAATAGGATCGACAGTCCCGGAGCCCAGTCAGGCACCGGAAGAAAACGTCGAGCAGGAGATCCAGGAGCTGCCAAGAACCGAGGAAGTCGACCCCGTGGCAGACACTAACTTGCCCGAGTGCCCCCTCCCACGAGGCCTCGGTCTTCGCTCAAGGCAAGCCCCGAAGCATTCTAAGTCTCCCAGTTTTACAATTAAATTACTTGAGTACTTTTATACTGTGATGCATTAGGTTTAGGAGTTGATTGAATCCTACTTGCTGCATTACCATTCCTTGATTATTGATTATTACCTGCCTTGTTATCCTGTTACTTTTTATATGTAGAATTGCTTAGTCTGCTAAATAAAAGTAGTAGTTAAGGATGTTCCCATAATACCCCTGGTGGGTATTTACCGGATCACGGTTGGCTATATTTTTGCTATCGTGGAAAAGAACCTGAGTTGTAGTAAAATGCGGTCAACTGGAAGGCAACGCACAAGTTTGGAAACTTGGGGCAGTCCGTCCGTTGGATCGTGTAGGTTTGTATCGATGTTGGCCCTCGTTCATTTTTGAACGCGCCCTTTTACCTACGGATATGTCGGTGTCGTAATCATCGACCCCAAAGCCGGTTAGACGCTGTTCGGGCCGGTCTCAACCCGTGTCGCACCCTCTACTATGGAAACACGATCTGCCTCGGAATGGCCATCGTATAGTTCCAATTGGGTGGTCCGTGCTGTGAGCCGCGACGATTACCACCACGAACAAGCATCAAGCGGTTTGCCCAATGCATGGACCCGACGGGGAAAGTGTGGGCTGGTATTAAAGGTCATTCACCAGCTGGTTTGGAATTCGATTCGAGTCGCCGTCTCCCCCGGTTAGTGAGAAACTATGGCGAGCTTCACCACGGTACAACTCCATGTGATGTTTAAAGGTTCAACTAAAATATGGATAAGTCAACTGGATATGGTTATACTATTGCTTGTTAGACTCAAGTGTGCGTAATAGTTCAGGTGCAAACCTATAGTAAAGGAATATGTCTAAAACTGACAGCTCATTTATGTCATTAATACTCCTTATCTTAATTTTGAGCTTTTCACAACTAAAAATCCTAGCTCCACCAAAAAGGCCTTGCATATCCTTGGTGTCTTTATTTTCAGTTGGACGGGTAAGTCTAGCTGAGTACATTCCCGTACTCAGGGTTTATCCCGTTTGTTGTAGATGGCCAGGTTTACTATGGCTATTGTAAGCACTGCCTCTACCCGGTGGAAGGTGATGAGGAGTAGGCCCAGGGCAGGGTCGTCCAGAAGCTTCCCTTTTTCTTTTGCCGGTCTGAGACTTCTAGTGGCACATTACTTGAAAAAGGAGGAGTGAGTTGTGTTGAGTTAAGTTATCAAACAATGTTTTATTTGGACCACATGTGTGGTGGTCGTGTTCCAAAACTTATTTATGCTTCCGCACTTTAAATTTGGTTTGTAATAACTCTGTCTTAAATTCGCACTCTGATGTTTTAAATCCGGTTTCGTTTATCTGTGATGTATCCTTGCGGATGTAATTCTTGAACAATGCGATCCTGTATGTTGTTCGATGATAGAAATCCTTCGAGATTTCCAGACTACCGGGGTTATATGGGTTCAAGTATGAGTCGATGTCAGACGGATTTGACTAAGACGGTACTTGAGCTCTTATAATCAGGATGGTTCTGCCACAGAAACCGCTCATACACCTACTAGTTTCAGGATAATGAAAAGAAACTAGACAGGTGAGGGGTTAGCCCCTATACTAATTGATAACTAATATATAGCAGACTTCGGATTCACTCTCTCTAAACTCCTAGGCTGTTGCTTTCCCCGGCAACGGCGCCAGAAATGCTTGTTGGTATTTCTTAGCGTCTCTACTGAGAATAGAGTTTTAATCTATCCCCGGCAATGGCGCCAGAAACGCTTGTTAACACTTCTTAACGCAACCACTAGAACTAGACTATGGAGCCTAACCCCAGCAACGGCGCTAGAAGTGTCTTGGTGGTAAAACTATTGACTATTGGATAGTTCCGCAAGCGCACAGAATATACCGATGTAGCACTTCACCCGGGAGTATTCCAAGGTATCGTTATTTATTTTATCCCAAAGGAAAGCAAGCTAGGAAAGATGTAGATAGAGGAAAGATAGATCCTTTAGTCTTACTATAATCTATTATCAATTAGAGAAGCAAAGGGGTATAAGTGGATATAAGGGAGGATAGATAGATAAGATAAATAAGTTAAGCTAAGAGTATATGATATGAAAGATAACTTTAGTAGAGTTAGCTAGGTGGGAGGACAACGAGTGAGTATAAAGTACTCCTATGTTTCTACCTTTACTCCTATGAACTAATCCTAATTGAATAGATGACTTAACTGGATTGACGCCTTGCTACTTGTGTGAGAGTGATAAACGAGAGAGTAAAGCGATAGAAGGTTGTTCACCTAACCCAGTACTCAAGCGGATATTTGGCTTATGGATGCCCTTACCTTTTAAGAACTAGCCTGAGTTCACGTGAGGGGTTCTAGGTAGCCAGGCAAATTTGTCACCTTTTGCCCATGCGCCCCCTACTGTCCGTGCAAGCCAGCGGTAGTCAAAGATAAGATGAAGTATGAGCACCATGCTCACACTTATCTACACCTTTAGCTATCTATCAAAATAGCTAAAGCCCCTATCCTAAGATAGGACGATGACGCACACACAAGAAGCTATTAAAGGAAATCAATCTAACTAAGACAACTATAGAACTAAGATAAGCACACAACAAGACTATATAAATATAGACTTGCACTAAGTAAATACTTAAATAAATACTTGGAAAGTAAATACTTAAGTAAATGCAAAGTAAAGTAAAGAAATAATAATATATTAAATAAATTATGTCTTACAAAGAAGAAAGATACAAGGGCTATACCAGACTCCCAGAAGACGACTCCGAGACCCGAGCTTCGCCCGACTCGACTCTAACTCCCACTCTAGACTAACTACTACTACTCTTGCTTGATCTCACATGAGAGTGGAGATGTGTGAGATATCTTGGGGTGTGTAGAATGAGAGGGTGAAGGCCTCTATTATAGTGGAGGTGGAGTAGGGGCTACTCCGGTTGCCACGTCAGCGATCCGTGTGCCCATCCTCTCTTCACCCTTGGATCCACCGTCATAGCAACCGACCTTGATGAATGGCTTGGATATTCTTCACATGTCAAACATGCACTTTGCCACCGACTTGGATGAGGGTCACCATGGGGTCGGCCGACCCCTGTCTCTGACATGTGGGCCTGGGGTACATCTTCTAGAAGGTGCTGATGTCACCCTGATGAATAGTGCTGCTAGGTCCCACCAAGGGGGGATCGGCAGACCCCCCTATGACAGGGCTGGCCCACCTTCTTCTCTCCCTGGTGACCCCACATGTCATGGAGCAAGTCTTGTGAAGTTGGTTGCATTTGGTTTTCGGTGTGGACCCATGAATCCATGTGCTTCTCATCTTGCACCATTGAGCAAAAGCACATGCTTCATCCAATGGTTGATATTGGCTTGAACATGCTTCTCTTGGATCATGCCATGTCACCATGGCCAAGGTGGCCCAAAGGTGGGGTCGCCCTAACCCCCTTGGTGGCCCCACATGGCCTCATTTTGTTCATTTTGCCATCTCCTACATGTTCACAAGCTAAGAGTACAAGTGGAACTTATTAGTGATAAATATGCTCATGATATGCTATTCTTCCATGAAACCGAGGCCTGTTGACGGTATTTGATAAGGTAAAAGATGCTATAACTTCCGTCAACACCATGCAAGTCTGCTAATGCAAGAAACTCTCAGAGAATGTTCGAGGAGGTGGATATTTCCAAGATTTGGAGTACCAAGGATGGTAATTAGTGATGGGGGAACACACTTTATTGACAAAGGCTTTCATAATATCTGATAAGTCATGGGATCCATCACAATGTTGCCACTCCCTATCACCCTCAGACAAGTGGCCAAGCAGAAAATGTCGAACAAGCAAATCAAGAATATTCTACAAAAACGGTTGACGAGATGGGAACACAATGGAAAGATAGACTACCCCCACTATGGGCTTATCGTACTGCCTACAAAACACCACTAGGAAATGTCTCCATATCAACTCGTCTACGAAAAGACTTGTCACTTGCCAGTGGAACTAGAATTCAAAGCTCACTGGGCAATCAAGAGATGGAACATAGACTTAGAAGCTGCAGGAAGTCAGGAGGAAACTGCAACTCTCTGAACTAGATGAATGGCGCGAAAAAGCATATCACAATGCAAAGATTTACAAAGAGAGAACAAAGAGGTGGCATGACAAGAGAATCAAGAAGAAGAGCTTCACTCCGGGAGGCAAGGTACTACTCTTTAATTCCAGGGTAAAGTTGTTCGGGCATGGAAAACTACAAAGCAAATGGGAAGGACCTTTCATGGTGGTAGCTACTTCATCACATGGAGCCATTACACTTCAAAATGACGAAGGTACGCTATTTAAGGTAAATGGACAACGTCTTATGATTTTTCTAGAACCTGAAAAGAGTCCTGAAGAGTTGGATGTCATCCAATTCTTTATTATCCCATAGATTTACACCATCGTCATTTTTTGATAAGTTCGCACATCGGGAGAATATTTTCTGGGATTAGGATCAAGTTTAAAGACACCACGAGCGATGGAACCACGAGGAGTCACCAGGTGGGACCGACCGGTCCCCTAGGGAGACCGACCGGTCTGCCCTAGACTCCCCTTGCTGTCTGCCTTCTTTCGTTACGTGTCCTGACTCTCACTCGTATCCTTTCTGGTACCCTGATCCGCAGAATCGATAACTTCTGTAACGAACCTATCATGCCTATCATTCAGCCTCCTCTCCAAGACACCTCAGCTATAAAACCAGCCTCAGGCCTGTCTCTAGCCTCCTCGCAAAATACCAGCAGCAGCAAAGCTCTCTTCCCACCAGCGCTAATGGCCTCCGACCGAAGGATCGACCTCAACGAGCTCGCCGACGACTCAATGGCTCTTGTCGTCATCCCGACAAAGGAGCTTGCCGTAACGCCGCCAAAGGATATCGCCTCTGTCGTCTCGCCGACACCCGTTGATGTGATCCCACCGGGAGGAATCTCGCCGCATCGTCAACAAGCTCTCTATACTCAAGCGGTGCCGGCAAGAGGACTCCCGACATTCTCCGTCTCCAAGCCGCTCTCGCTTCTTCCCCCTAAGCCCAATCAGACACTCGTCGGGCTAAAGACAAACAAGCTTGGGGAACCCACAGTCATAAAGTACACAACTGAATCTCTGTGTCCTCGCATTGATGGAGTTCGTGGCCTCCCTGAGCAAATCAAGGTTACTCCGCCAGCGAACAGGGCGCCTGCTACTCCCAATCCCAAGGCCAAGCGCAAGAGGACTACCCAGTTAGATTGCTACGGGGATAGGATTGACGACCTTGAGAAGGATAATTTAGAGCTTAAGAAGACATACGCTTCTCTAGCTAAGGCTACGAAATAGATGACCAATGTGCTGAATAAGTATGTAACAAAACACATTAGCCTGAAGGCTAAGGTCGGTAGTGTAGCCTCTACGATAGGCAATCTACTCGAGGGAGAGGATTGAGAGATGAGTCGTCAGTAGATTGATAAGGCACTCGTGCTTGCAGATTCTTGTTTGTTAGAAGTTTTTGATTAGTTAGTTTTTTGTGTAATAAAAGTGCCTTAAATGATATCAATAAAGTTTTTGTTAGAGTTATCTTTTATCTTGTTATTTTGGATATGTGTCTTGTCTCCATATGTTGTGATTAGCAGAAAACAAAAAATAAGTGTGGGGGAGAAGGCGACGACAGAATCACCGAAAAACGATCGCGGAAGCTGCATAAAACAGAAGACATCGTCACCAAGACCACGCACCGCGAAGCGGGCTATGGTTGGGCCCTGAGCCCAACCGACTGGTTGGAGGGCCCACCAGTCGGTTAGGGGTCGGCACCCCTGGCCTCCTCCTTCGTCCACGGTTTGGTACACAATTGCTACACTCTATTTTTCGATGTTTAAGCTTCTGTTTCAAATTAAATATATATTCTCATCAATAACATGCAATCCATAAGCTCTAATTAAAAAGGAAAGATTATTTTGACATGCTCATGGTATAGAGTCTCACAACACCTTTCTGAAAAGATCTGCTTTGATAAAAACTTGAAGAGACCCATATTACTTAGAGTTGTTGTGGAATTTGATAGAAGAATGATGAGAACTTAATTCTTAAAAGTATGAGCATTGGAGAATTTTACTTGCAAAGAAAAAGAGATTAGCAACACTTCTCCTTTGTAGTAAATAGATTTCCTGCCAAAGTATTCATAAAATCAATCATTGCTTACTTCAATACTGAGTTCTTTGTTGAGAAATTTATTATGCTCTAAAGATCGAGATCCTTACAAATAAATAAAGATTCACTCTTCCGAAGCAGTATTGTATTAGAGGCATGGGTTATGCAAAAGTATGAAAAATGAGGAAAGAAAAATGGACAAGTGTCCGACACAACTCAAGAAAAAAAAGAGAGAGAAGAAAAGTATGATGATAAAAATATGATAAAGAGAAAAAGAAGATAGGCCATGGTACCTCTAATTACAATATGCCAGCAAGAGTGACAAAGTTTAAAAAGATTAATGTCTTGATCTAGGAGTATAGTATTTTTCTCCATTCACTCAGTAAGATGAACTACTCCACATAACTAAAATGCTTTGGTAAGGAATTGAAGTGCTACAAAAGGAGAAAGAAAGCTATGACTTGTTTCGAAAAAAATCAAAAACTCCAATGTCTTGTGCTAAAACAAAAGGTGTGATCTGTTTCAACTATTCTATTCTCCAACTACTCAAGGGTTTATGGTAAATACACTGAATCGCGCAATGCAGGTATGAATAGAAAGGTCTAGTGTTTGATATCTTATCCTACAGTTATGATCCAACCTTTTATCGAGGACGAGTAAAAGCCTAAGTGTGGGGGAGTTTGTTGACACTAATTAACTCTTATTATTAAAGGTCAATTAAACATGAAAATAGATGAATATGTAAACTCCACCTTAGTATAGGGTTTAGAACTAATAAATTCCACGAATTTTGGTGAATTGTGAATCTACAGGGATTAAACAGGGAAACAACCCTCAATTGCTTCCCCTAGAAGGAAAACGACAGGAGATAACGCATTCGTCAAGTCAGGAATCTTCCAGAAAACTCTAGAGAACACCTGAAGACACCACGAGGCGGGGCACCCCGAGCCACCTCCAGGTGGGACCGACCGGTCTATGGGTCTCACCGGTCGGTCACCCTAGGGCGACGTCGGCCTCCCCCTTCTGGAACCTTCCTCTACCGCCTTTGAGGATCAATCTCAGCCCTACGTGAAGTCGGTTTGATCTAACGGTCGCGGTTGATCCCTCAGGGCTATATAAACAGGCCCCCAGGCCCTAGGCAAGGCAGAAGGTCCCTCTTCAGAAAGTCTACGCCTCATTCAGAAACCGTAGAAGAGACTTCAGGAGTCAGCTTTCAAGTAGAAGACTGGATACCTCCTCTAGTTAGGATTAGAACCGAGTCTTATACTAGATCTGTGACGGAACGGTCCTAATCCCATGGCCCACACGTCCCTGTCAACCTCTGACAGCCGAACTTATGTTCCACGTGATTAAGATTGTTCGTCACCGGGCTACATTAGCGCCCGATACTTTCACAAATAACAGCGGCATAAAGAGCGGAAGATTTAAATAACAATAGTTTTACAAACTGGGGTTCCAAATAAACTTAAAGAAGTGCGGTTATTACAGACCATGTTCTGACAGCTCAAAGTAGACAACGTAGCGGAATACAACAATAAAAAGATACTTCACCCAGCCCGAGGGTGCACATCTATTCTTCGGCCTCATTGGCCTCCTCTTGAACGAAGGTCATGCAGCAGGGTGCAAGACACATCGGATACTCAGGCATACCTGCAACAGGGGGTAACAAACCCTGAGTACTGGGGTACTCAACAAGACTTACCCGACTAAAGAAAAAGGGGAGAAGACTCAGGAATGAGAGGCTTAGGTAGTCAATGTAAGGCTTAAGCAAGATCAAGTATTTTGCAGAAAAGCATTTTGAAATCCTTGTTTTATTTTTGAAAGATTCCAGTATCTCTCAATTCTTCATTGTTCATGATTCATTTTACCTTTCAAAAACATACCTAGTTGAGAACCACTCTCCGTTGACAGTCAGTGACCAAGTCTCCATAACCGAGGAGCAACGTTAATCCGGATAAATAATACTCAGCTGAGGATCCCTATTCACACGGCATATGTAGCACCCAAGCTTGCATAGGCCAACCCGTCTACCACGATTCCTCCAAGATTGGACTGGTCCTACGCTACCCGGAAGTACAGTACACCACTCCTTTCCAGGTACGACGACCACGGGGTACATGCTACTTCCGCCATCTCTCCACTCCTAGTGCGCGGTCGTCGGTCCCAATCAAGGATTTCTCGGAGCCAGAGCTTTCCGAAGTATGTGAATAGTTACCAGCAGGCCCCATACGGATGGTCCCTAATTTTTCAGCCAGAACTATACCTTGGTTATATCTCACCCAAGCGTAATAGTCCCGTCAGTTTTTCAACCCTGTCCTGGTCGGTGTCAACTGTTGAGTCCCGGACTTCAACATGACGGCACCGTACGCTCGGACAACCTCTCCTCGCTGTTGACTAGGTACGGATCAGATACTTAGCCAACAGTCGGGGAGTAAAGCCAAATTCCCATAAAAATTCTTTAAGTGATCACACTTTTGAAATTGGCATTTTTATCGCAAATCTATTATATAGCAATGCTAAGCATTTTGCAAATAGTTTTTAAACAGGGTAGGGGATCTTTGGTGGCCGTAAAGTGCACGTAATAGGTCATCACACAACTCCTATCACCTAATGCAGTAATTTAACTCAAAAACATTTAAGTAAAACTTTTATAAAAGCAAGGAAAGGCTAAATGCACCGGGGCTTGCCTTGAAGAGCAAAAAGGACACGTTCGGGGTCGGCGGTGCAGGTGTCGGAGCTCGGGGTCGCCTCGGGGATAGGTTCGTCAGCGGCGGCCTCGACTTTGATGCCTTCTTCTTCGGTCACTATACGGATGCAATGATGTATGCTTATGAGGATGCTGGCATGAACGATAAAGCACAGGACAAACCCACTGATTCTAGAGTACAACTTTCCAACGCGTAAGTAACTCCTAGTATAGACACAAAGTTACTAAACGGTACCCCTAAGCAAGATTAATCAAACTTGTTAAGCATTATTTACCCGACCTAAACACAAATCATTGCATGGCATCACAATCATCATAGACCAGTTCGGTGGGGGTCTATGGACACTAAACAATCCAAAAGTCATATTACAAGGCATACAACATGAATCTCAATCACTTGTTCTATTTTCTTAATTATTTTAAAAAAAAGTCATTTTATGCAGTTGCTCCAAAAATTACCAAATTAATCTCATAAGTTTATTATGGTATAAAAAGATGACAAAACAAATTTCATAATTTTTGGAGATTATTAAGGTGCTCAAATAAAATCAGACATTAATTAACAAAAGGCACTATTTAACAATTAAAATAAATGCTCCAAAATCAACTTGTTCCAAAAGACTTCAAAATTTTTACCAGAGACTAAACATGGCATAGGAAGCTCACAAAAATTTACCTCATGATTTTTGGAGTTATAAAAGATTTTCTAAAAATCCAAAACCATCCATTTATTAATTAAAAGAGGGATTTTACATTTTTAAATTCTTGCAGAAAAGTCAAGTTTCATATTTTTCTAAAACACTACATAGTGCAAGGAGCATACCATAATTTTCTCAGGATTTAAGGAACAACAGATTAATTCACACAAAAAGAGAAAACAGAACACTATTCACACTTTTTTTCAAAAAGGAAAGAGAGCACTGTGCTCCATCCTCGAAGGGCTCGGGCGAATCGCGCGGGGCTCAGGCGAATCGCGCAGGGCTCGGGTACGACGGAAGCGATCGTTCGTCCGAAGCATGGCTGGGAGGCTCGGGCAAGACGGAAACAATCGTCCGTCCGAGGCCTGGCTGGGAGGCTCGGGCGAGACGGAAACAATCGTCCGTCCGAGACCTGGCTGGGAGGCTCGGGCGAGACGGAAACAATCGTCCGTCCGAGGCCTGGCTGGGAGGCTCGGGCGCAGCGGAGGGTGCACGCTTGCCCGAGGCTAGGCTCGGCGAAGTGGTGAGGGTGTGTGTTCGCTTCGAGGCCTGGCTCGAGCTTTGCGCCGTGAAAACAGAGACCGGGGACTTTGAGCGCTTACCATGGGTCGGAGGCAGGGCTCGGCGGGGCGGAACAAGGGTCGAAGGAGGGAGCTCGACATTGGAAGTGCTTCAGCGGAGCTTTCTCGGCGGCGAGCGGCGTGCCGGCGGCTCTGTCCACCAAAAGAGATCGCCGAGGAGCGGTTAGGAGCGCACCGAGATGAGCAAGAGAGGGCGGGGGTCGGATGGATGAGAAGAAAACCTACGGCGACGAATTTTGCTGCTTACCGCGGCAAGACCGTTCGCCGGAGTCGGAGAAGAATCGCTTGCGCCGGCTAAAGGAGGGGCGGAGGGGTGAAATTGAGGAGGGAAAAAGCTTCGCGAGGACACGGCGGAGCTTCTGAGCTAGGTGGTTGGATGGCGGAGGCTCTGGACTGGCCTGGCGACGGTGGCGGAGGGAATGAGGAACTCTGGCCAGCCGGCGGTTCCTTTTATAGCCGTGCGCGGGGCGGATAAGCGTCGCGTGCAGGCGGATAAGCTTGGCCGAAGCGTGCGCAATCGATTGCACGCTGGCGGAAGGACGGGCGTGCGCGCAGGGACCGGGTGTACGCTCGCCGGCGTTGAACACGCGGCGGCGGCTTGCTGGGCACTGTGGGGGACGGGAGAGAGGGTCAGCGCTCGCGTACGGGTGCGGAATGAGCACGGGGTCAGTGGCGGCAGACTGGTGGCAGGCGAGGAGCGGCCAGACGCGCGGTACGCGCAGCACCGGCGGCTCGGCCACGGCCGGCCCCCCTAGCTCTAGGTTGAAGATGAACAGGGCTAGGTCTAAGGTTTGACTTTAGAATTGATTTCTGTATTTTGCAAATTACTCCCAAAATTTGAACTGAGCAACAAAAACTCAAAACACCAAAGTTGTGCAGAAAAAGGGAATCTACAACTTTGTCAATATGAACATTTTCAAAATTCAAATAGTTTTTTAACTATATTTGAAATTTGAAAAGGGGACACTTTTGGGTTTTGAATGAATTCAAAATTACTTTTGATTTTATATTGAAACTTGAAAATCTGTAAACATGCAAGTTGGTCCTTTTATCAAAACCTATAACTTTGCTATTATACACTTTTTCTGAAGCTCATTAGTTTTTGAAATAATTTTGAAAACTAAAAAGGGGACAAAAAACTGGAGTTTGAATGAATTTGAAATTACTTCAAACTTTGTACAGAAACTTGAAAATTTGTAAATACCAAAGTTGTTTCTCTTCATCAGATCTACAACTTTGCCTTTTGGACCAACTCCAAATTTCGAATCGTTTTTAAATTAATAAAAGAGGGGTAAAAACCAGGGTTTGGAAATCAGGGTTTTTCAAAAGAAGTTTCAATTCTATTTCTGATTTTGAACTTTGATCAACACAACAAAACATCAAGACATTCAACTTGAACCAGAATTACACAAAGCTAGGCACAGAGGTGAAATTACCATTTTGCCCTTATAGGAAGGTTAGGGCTTTTAGGGTTTTTGAAAAGGGGATTGCTACACACAAAAGGGAACAAATGCAACAAGCATTAAGGCAAACATAATGCATGACAAGGATGATTATGACTAAAGATGATGACATGTCAGGTTAATTACAGATTAAACACCAGAGGTGTTACAACCCTCCCCCCTAAAACGAATCTCGCCCCAAGATTCTGCGTCTTAAAAAAAACAAGGGGAAAACCTTACATCTACAGAGTATTGAGAAAGTCGGAATAGTTCTTTGCCAAGAAGTCTTCGGATTCCCAGGTGGCTTCTTCTTCAGAGTGTTGGTTCCACTGGATCTTGTACCATCTTGTGGTAGTTCTTCGGGTGACACGGTCCTTGTGGTCCAACACGCGAACGGGATACTCAGAGTACGACAGATCAGGTTTTAACTCAACACCTTCAATTTCCACCACATGTTTGGGCACTCGGAGACACTTCTTGAGTTGTGAGATGTGAAACACGTTATGAACTACTGAAAGATGATCGGGCAAACTCAGCTTGTAAGCTACCTTGCCACAACGATCCAGAATCTCAAACGGACCAATGTAGCGGGGTGCTAACTTTCCTTTGGCTCCAAAACGAGTGACTCCTTTGGTGGGTGAGACCTTCAGGTACACATAATCCCCGATCTCAAACTGCAGAGGTCGACGTCTCTTGTCAGCATAATTTTTTTTGTCGAGATTGTGCAATCTTCATGTTCTCTTGTATTTGCTTGACTTTCTCTTCCATATCTTTTACTAGGTCAACCCCAAAGAATTCCCTTTCTCCAGTTTCAGACCAACTGAGAGGTTGTAACACCCCGGGTGTTTAATTAATTAAAATAAATTAGAATTTAATAAGAAAATGGCCGAAACCCTAGGTGGAGGAAAATTCTAGCCAGATGTTTGTTGCATTCATGCCGTTGCACAGTTTTATTGGGTGAAAAATTTTTTTTGTTAAACCCGAATAGGGCGGATCGATTTTTATTCAATTTAGAAAAATAAATAAAAGACTTACAAAATTTTATGAAAATAAGCTCCAGATCTTTGTTTTCAAAACTTAACAAAACTATTTTAAAATTATTGCAAATTCTTTGAATTTCAAACTGATTTGAATTTTGATTTCAAAATGAATTTAGAAAATAATTTACAAAAGAAAAAAAAGAAAGAAAATGACAAAAGGGCTCATCCCAACCGGCCCATCCCCTCTCTCCCATCTTCCCGCCTGGGCCTCGCATCCTTCTTTCGACCGACCCACGCCGCGCGCCCCTCCCTCAGGCCCGCACCCCAACTCCTGTCTTCGACGAGCAGGGCCCGCACGTCAGGGCTCCTCCCTAACCTCCCACGCGAACTCTTCTCCCCACCGCACCAGATTGCTCCGCCCTACGCGCTTGCGCTCGCGCTCAGCCCGCCTTTCCCGATCCGATCCAGTTAGCAACCTCGCGCCGCCACCCTCTATTCTCCCTACCTACAAGAGGCACTAACCCACCCCGCGCCAGCCTTTTCCCTCCCTCCCGAGCCGCCACCCAAGTTCCTTTCCTCCTCCGCCCGTACGCCGCCGCCACCAGACGTCGTTGCCAAACTCGGCGAAGCACCTGACCCCAACCTACAGAGGCCAGCACCGGCTTCGTTCTCCCCTCCACGGGCACCGCAACACCGCGATGCAACGAGGGAGTCCTCGACGGTGATCCTACGACCGGGACGCGCCTCCTGGCCAAGACACCGCAGCGGAACACCGCCGTCGTTCCCTCCGTCGACAGCCGCCTGCGAGCCGCACCCAGCATCACCAACCCCTTCAACGTGCCGCGGTGAGCTTAACCTCCATCCCCATCTACCTTCTCTGCCACCCCGAGTCCAATGGCATTGGACCGAGCTCACCCGAGGAACCCCTCTGCAGATCCTCTGCCGCCGCCACTACCGACCTCAGGCTCGAGCTCGTGCCCCTGAGGAGAAGCTAGCGCCGGCTCTTCCCTTGCCCTCCACCGGATTCGCAGGGACACGACGATTCCTGGGAGTCCCTTCTCAGTATAAATTCGGGGCCGAGTCGCTGCCGCTCCAAGCTCGCCGGAGCACCGGTCATCTCCACTGCGGGTCCTTCCCTCTCCGGTCTCCAATCAACGGAGCGAACGCCGGGATCGAAACCGCGGTGAGCACCCCGTTCTTCTCCGCATTCTTCCGTGTCTTCTCGTGCCCTGTAGACCCGAGCCGAGCCACTCCGGCGAGAGCTGTATCTAGCTAATGGCGCCCGCCGCCCTCCGTTTCTTCCCCGACCAGCTGCACCGCTCTTTTCCCTCTCCCATCTCCTCCTGCACCGCACACGCATAGCAATGCTGAATCCTGCGTACATCTAGTCCGGCGACAGCACAGATCGAGCAGGCAACGGTTGGTAGAAGAACTCGCTCTGCCTTGCTCGTCCTCTCTGTTCCTTGCTTGATGACACCAGCATGACACAAGCATGACATCATTCTACGCTTTGTGGCCGTTTTCCTTTGGGAAAATAATTTCAGAAATACAACAGAAATACATTGATATGCATCCGCCGACCGGCTTCGTCTATTTTGCATATATAAACACCCTCGCCTTCTTTCCAAACCAACCCGCACTCCCTCTTTACTATTCGCTGAGTCTTCCGAAATTTGCAGAGCAGCCCCCGATCTATTCCATAAATGAGGCCCAGTCCGACCACCATTTTCTTTTCAGTTTGATTTATTTAAAATACGAAAATAAGTTCCAACTATTTACAGTTTTGCCACTCAGATTCAAAAGCCCGTAACTTGCTCATTTAAACTCCGTTTTGACCCATTCAACTTGCGTTAGATTCGTCTCGTCGAGCTCTACGCAGTAGATCAGTTTACGTTCTATTTTCTTATTGTATGATGTACTGTTTCTTATATTGCATTGTTTGGGCCATGTACTGATGTGTGATACAGAGAGTGCGGAGTACGAGGACGCTCCAGATCCTTCTTTTGATCCTGCAGATTCGACCCAGCCCGAAGGCAAGTGTCCTTGCACATATTGCTCCTGTATTTATTTTATTTTGAGTTAGAGTAGTTAGATCCAGTAGATGCATGCAGTCTTAAATTGAATCCTATGTTAAGGTTTACTAGAACTTGTTCATATTATCCTTGTCACCTAGTTTGGGATGTGTTGGGTAGAAGTCATGCTTAGCCCTGCTGTCTTGGGATGGGATGGTTTATAATTAATTCTAATTAATGATCTATGGAACACTTTGGACTGGTAGTATGGTGAGTAGGTATATCCGGCAGGATGGACCGTATGGTGGTTTTTGTGCCGTGGGACTCGGCAGCTGCATTTGGTTTTTGGTTCTGGGCTTGTGCTAGATTATCCTGCCTGGATCCCTAGGACCCGGTTCTCAGAGCATGTAACCCGGCTTGACAGCGCAACCATGAGATCTGGATGGGCTGGACCTGGCTAATTAATTAGTATCCTCTAAGTTATGCTACACGGGGTTTGTTTAGTGGCTCAAGAGGGGTCCCTTGGGGTCGTTGACTTATGGACAGGGGAGAAACCTTAGAGTACGTGTAACACAGACTTGGAGGGACTTTGTAAAGGCCTTGCAGTGCAACCCGCTATGCACCTTGGCAGTGTCTAGCGTGACGGGATCTGCACGACTCATGGGTAACGATGTGCAACCTCTGCAGAGTGTAAAACTGATATATCAGCCGTGCTCACGGTCACGAGCGGGCTTGGACTTCTTTGAGATTAGTTGGTTACTGGTTACTGGTTCGGGACATCTGATGGACTTCAGGTGCGGTTGCCTGATGGACTTCAGGTGTGGGTACTTGGTGCGACTCCAAGTGCGGTTGCTTGGTGTGACTCCAAGTGTTGGTTACTCGGTGTGACTCCGAGTGTGGTCTTGCTCGGTGCGACTCCGAGTGTTGTTACTTTTTTCTACAGAGTCTGTCTATAACCTAGTAAATAGGTGCATAGGATTAATAGGATTATTAGGATGTGTCGCTTAGGCGCTTGAGTCAAACAAGTCAGCCTACCTTTGTTATTAGCCTCATAAGCATATATTTCCTACACTTGCGGAGTACATTTCGATGTACTCACCCTCCTCTTTGTCCCCCTGCTACCCCACCCAGACGCTGGCGATTACGGAGACGCTGGTGGCTACGTTCATGAGGAGCCGGAGTATCCAGAGGACGGTGGCTTCGACCCTGACGACCTGTACTAGGATGGCGCTACCCCCGGTCGACCTTCCTGTGGAGATGGAGTCCAGACTTCCGCGACTACTTCAGAGTCTTCATTAGAGTTAGATGTCGAGAGAGTCTGTACTTTTTCTTTCAGACCCGAGGGTCATTTATGTAATAATATTCGATATATTAATAAAAGCACTGTTTTGATATTTACTATGATGTGGATATATGTATGAAAATTGATCCTGGCATACATATATTGTGCTCCAATTTTGTTCTTAAAATTGGGGTGTCACAGAGGTGTACGACAACAGCGGCCGTACAGTGCTTCAAAGGGTGTCATTTTGATGCTTTCTTGATAACTGTTATTATACGAGAATTCTGCCAAAGGCAAACAGTTATCCCACGTATCTGCAAAGGTGAGCACGCAGGCCCTCAACATATCCTCTATCACTTGGTTGACTCGCTCAGTTTGTCCATCCGTTTGTGGATGATATGCTGTGCTATGCAGCAGCCTGGTCCCAAGTGAGGTATGGAACGCTTTCCAGAACTTTGCGACAAACTGAGTACCACGATCAGAGATAATGCTCTTGGGTATGCCATGGAGTTTCACTATGTGGTTCTTGTACAAAGTGGCATATGTGGGGGCGGTGTAGCTGGTCTTGACTGGCAGGAAATGAGCTTGCTTAGTGAGGCGATCCACGATCACCCAGATGGAATCATAACCTTTTTGTGTCTTGGGTAGCCCATTTATGAAATCCATACTGATATCGTCTCACTTCCAGGCAGGTACAGATAAAGGTTGCAACTCTCCTCCGGACTTCATGTGCACGGCTTTGACTTTCTGGCAAGTATCACAGCGAGCGACATATCGGGCGATGTCAATCTTCATCTTTGTCCACCAGAATCTCTGCCTCAGATCCTGGTACATCTTGTTGCTGCCGGGGTGGATGGAGAATCTAGACAAGTGTGCTTCATTAAGGATTAACTGTCTCAACTCAGGCACTTTAGGAACTACGAGACGATTCTTGAACCAAACCACTCCTTCTTCATCAATCCTGAAACAATCAGCTTCTCCGGCTCGGACCTTTTCGACGATGTGCTTGATTCCAGGGTTATCTTTCTGTGCAGCAATGACCTGTTCTTTGATAGGGGTTTCAATCCTGATATTACTCATAATTCCTTGCGGAACCATTTCAATACCCAGCTTTTCTTGTTCATAGCATAGGGATGACTCATAGGATTGCTTTACCAGACAGTTGCAATATGACTTGCGACTGAGTGCATCAGCGACCACATTCGCCTTTCCTGGATGGTAATGCACTTCGATATCATAGTCCTTAATCAACTCAAGCCATCTTCTCTGTCTCATATTCAGCTCTTCTTGAGTGAAGATATACTTCAGGCTTTTGTGATCTGTGTACACATTGCATGTACTGCCCAACAAATAATGACACCAGATTTTTAAGGCATGCACCACTGCTGCTAACTCAAGATCATGAGTTGGATAATTTTCCTCATGTCGCTTAAGCTGTCGTGAGGCATAAGCGATCACTCGACCCTCTTGCATCAAAACACAGCCCAAACCAGTACCAGATGCATCACAGTAGACATCAAAGGACTTTTCGACGTTCGGCTGGGCTAGCACTGGTGACGTGGTTAACAGTTTCTTTAATGCTTGAAAGGCTTGCTCACAAGCTGGTGACCAGACAAACTTCACAGAATTCTTTAACAACTCGGTGATAGGCTTGGCGATCCTGGAGAAATCCGGGATGAACCGGCGATAATATCCAGCCATTCCCATGAAACTGCGGACTTTGTGAACAGTGGTAGGTGGCTTCCAATCCAGAATGCCTGCCACCTTTCTGGGATCGACTGACACACCTTTAGCGGATAGGACATGACCAAGGAACTGTATCTGATCTAACCATAACTCACATTTACTGAACTTGGCATATAGCTGGTGATCTCTGAGGCGGTTTAGTACGACACGAAGATGATTGGCATGCTCTTCGGAGGTCTTTGAGTAGACGAGAATGTCGTCAATGAACACGACCACAAATTTATCAAGCTCTGGCATGAAAACAGAGTTCATGAGGTACATGAAGTGGGCAGGGGCATTGGTCAAACCGAAGGACATGACCAAGTACTCATATAGGTCGTATCTAGTGGTGAAAGCGGTTTTAGGAATGTCTTCGGGACGTATTTTAATTTGGTGGTAGCCAGATCTGAGTCAATCTTGGAGAACACTCTGGCTCCAGCTAGTTGATCAAAAAGAAGATCAATGCGAGGCAAAGGATATTTGTTTTTTATGGTGACTTCATTGAGTGGGCGATAATCAACACATAGCCTGAGACTCTTGTCTTTCTTCTTTACAAAGATTGCAGGCCAGCCCCAAGGAGACGAGCTTGGGCGAATGAAGCCCTTGTCCAACAAATCTTGTAACTGAGTTTTCAGCTCTGCCAACTCTCTGGGAGGCATTCGATAAGCTCTGCGGGATATAGGAGCAGTCCCGGGCTTTAGCTCTATGGCAAACTCAACATCACGATCAGGAGGCAGACCAGGTAAGTCCTCTGGAAAAACATCAGGAAATTCACAGACCACGGGGATGTCTCTGGTCTCCAGAATATAGGTGGTATTCAACTGTGTGGCTGCTGGTTTTTGAGGTATTGGGAGTTGGAGAAGGAGTTTGGAGGTACTGTTAGGAATGTCCACTCTCACAACCCTATTCAGGATGTCAATCATGGCCTTATACTGGCACATCCAATTCATGCCTAGAATGACATCTATCTCCTGATCACGTAACACTATCATGGTGGTAGAAAATACATGTTCCCCCAACATCACTGGTATATTGCGAACCACTTCCTTAGTACTTATACGCCCTCCAGGCGAAAATATACAGAAACTTTCTTGTAATTCCCCAATTGATATCTCATGCTTAGTGACAAATGTATGACTGATGAAGGAATGCGATGCACCAGAATCAAACAACACAACTGCAGGATGATTGGCAACGGGAAACCTACCGATCATGACGGGTTCTCCTTCTGGGATGTCACTGACGGTGGTGTAGTAGACTTGCCCGTGTTTCTTGACAAACTTGCCCTTCTGAACGTGCTGCTGCGGGGCACGGTACTGCTGCTGCTGCTGAGATCCTCCAGGACCCTTCTGAGTATTCTGAGCATACCTCTTGGGCTTTGGGCACTCACGAGACCAGTGGCCAAGTTGGCCGCAGTTGTAGTAGGGATGATTGTAGGCTGTTTGCGGGGTGGTGATACGAACACCTGGGGCGTTCGGCTGCGTGGCACTCTGCTGATTGGCGTTGTGGGTTGTAGCCGCAGTACGGACGACCACTTGCTGGTGAGGGTAAGGTGGACGATTGTGGTGGTGGCTGGGGTGATAAATGACTCTCTGGCGTTTGTGACCGCCAGAGAAGCTGCTTGACCCTGCTTTCTTCTTTTTCTTTTCCTCTTGGTACTGGCGATTGCTTTCCTCAAAAGCAACAGCCCGGTCTACAACATCATGATAAGACCCAGTCAGGTTATTAGACAGGCTCCTGCGGATCTTGGGGTGCAGTCCTCTGAGGAAACAATCCCTCTTCTTCTCATCTGTGTTGACGTACTCTGAGGCATACTGGCTGAGATGATTGAACTGACCCACATACTGCATGACTGTGGAGTCTTTCTGTTGAAGAGCCAAAAACTGATCAAGCTTCATTTTCATCAATCCGGAAGGGATGTGATGAGCACGGAAAGCAGTGCGGAACTCCTCCCAGGTCAACTGATGACCTTCTGGCTGGGCAGCCAACAGATTAGCATACCAAGCACTTGCGGGACCACGAAGCTGCTGCGAAGCAAACCGGGGCTTCTGGATGTCGGTGCAGTGGATAAGACTAAACTTCTGCTCCATGGTGCGGAGCCAATCATCAGCTTCGAGGGGTTCATCGGCCTTGGTGAAGACCGGTGGACGGGTTTCCGTGAACTCCACATAGGTTGCCTCATTGTTGTTATGCTGACAACCATGGTGACCATTATTCTGCTGTTGGCCCTGGTTTCTAGCCATGAGGTTAGCAGCGGCCGCCAGGGTTGCGATGGCATCTGCTAGCGTAGCAGGTACAGGTGTTGGATTTGGAAGGGCGGCACCCTCAGAACCTCCAGCTCCAGTGCGAGTGTTCACAGGCATCTGTTTAAGCAACTTGGAACTTAGCATCCAAAGATTAAGTTCTGAAACAACTGACTGAGAAACTTCATTGATTCTAAGGTAGATGATGGATACAGATGACTGACAGGTGGCAACTGACTGATAAGGGGAAAAGGTACGAAAGAAAGATACAGACTCAACTTAACAAACTACAAACTAGCGCCCCCAAAACTAGACTAAGGTTTTAGGTAAGCGGGTGGTACAGACACGACGAGACTAGTCTTCATTGATGATGATCATGTCGTCGTCTTCGTCTTCCTCGAGGATGAGCTCAGGCTCAACCTCCTCGTCCTCGTCTTCGGCGTGGATGTCTTCGGCAGGTTCAATCTCCTCGTTCATGCTTGGCTCCTGCTCCACGTCCGGTCCTTCCACTACTCCGTCCTCAGCATCCTCGACATCCGGGGGTACCATGGGGTGGAGTTGGTTGTACAACTGGTGTACCTCCTCATGAAGCATGTCATTGAACTGCTCGATCTGAGTGGTGTACATCCGCAGTCCGTGGAGCTCGGCTCTGGTGACGTCTTCACGAACCCAAGTAGCATTGCGCTGCTCGATGGCGCGGATCGTGTTCCGGTTGGCCTGCTCCATGGAGACTCGGGCCTCATAGAACTCCAGACGTGAGTGGTAGAAGTCATGCTCCAAGTTCTCCAGCTCAGCCTTCTGGTTCCTGATCTCCTCTTTCAGGTGCTTGCGGGTGCGGCGAGGAAAGTGACGACTGTTGGAAGATTCTCCAGTCTCCTCCCAAGCGCGTGGTGCCAGCTGGTGGTGTGGCACACCATGCGGTCCAGTCGACTTGCGGGCGGTCAGCTTGATGCGAGCCATGTCTGGATAAGAGAAGATGGATGAGAAAGGCTAGCAAGAACAGGTAAAGGCATACTATCCCAACGAACTTAGAGAGGAAGTTATTATCTAGCTTAGGTGAATATGTCATGATGCATGAATCGTTCCTACGGAACAAGGCAATGCAAGATACATAACATATATAGGGCTTAAACATGTTGTCTCGCTACTAGTGTTGCCAATAGAAGACAAGATGAGAAAAGCAGTTTGGACTCAAAATAGTCAAGTTTAATTTGTTTGGACTCAAAAATCTTTTGAAGTTTTCGCAAAACAAACACTGCAACGTTAAAGCGAGATGCTCCGATACCAATCTGTGACGAAACGGTCCTAATCCCATGGCCCACACGTCCCTGTCAACCTCTGACAGCCGAACTTATGTTCCACGTGATTAAGATTGTTCGTCACCGGGCTACATTAGCGCCCGATGTCCACAAGATCACTCACCTTTCGGTTACAGCATTTGTTACTTTCACAAATAACAGCGGAGTAAAGAGCGGAAGATTTAAATAACAATAGTTTTACAAACTGGGGTTCCAAATAAACTTAAAGAAGTGCGGTTATTACAGACCATGTTCTGACAGTTCAAAATAGACAACGTAGCGGAATACAACAATAAAAAGATACTTCACCCAGCCCGAGGGTGCACATCTATTCTTCGGCCTCATTGGCCTCCTCCTGAACGAAGGTCATGCAGCAGGGTGCAAGACACATCGGATACTCAGGCATACCTGCAACAGGGGGTAACAAACCTTGAGTACTGGGGTACTCAACAAGACTTACCCGACTAAAGAGAAAGGGGAGAAGACTCAGGAATGAGAGGCTTAGGTAGTTAAGGTAAGGCTTAAGCAAGATCAAGTATTTTGCAGAAAAGCATTTTGAAATCCTTGTTTTATTTTTGAAAGATTCCAGTATCTCTCAATTCTTCATTGTTCATGATTCATTTTACCTTTCAAAAACATACCTAGTTGAGAACCACTCTCCGTTGACAGTAAGTGACCAAGTCTCCATAACCGAGGAGCAACGTTAATCCGGATAAATAATACTCAGCTGAGGATCCCTATTCACACGGCATATGTAGCACCCAAGCTTGCATAGGCCAACCCGTCTACCACGATTCCTCCAAGATTGGACCGGTCCTATGCTACCCGGAAGTACAGTACACCACTCCTTTCCAGGTACGACGACCACGTGGGTACATGCTACTTCTGCCATCTCTCCACTCCCAGTGCGCGGTTGTCGGTCCCAATCAAGGATTTCTCGGAGCCAGAGCTTTTCGAAGTATGTGAATAGTTACCAGCAGGCCCCCATACGGATGGTCCCTAATTTTTCAGCCAGAACTATACCTTGGTTATATCTCACCCAAGCGTAATAGTCCCGTCAGTTTTTCAACCCTGTCCTGGTCGGTGTCAACTGTTGAGTCCCGGACTTCAACATGACGGCACCGTACGCTCGGACAACCTCTCCTCGCTGTTGACTAGGTACGAATCAGATACTTAGCCAACAGTCGGGGAGTAAAGCCAAATTCCCATAAAAATTCTTTAAGTGATCACACTTTTGAAATTGGCATTTTTGTCGCAAATCTATTGTATAGCAATGCTAAGCATTTTGCAAATAGTTTTTAAACAGGGTAGGGGATCTTTGGTGGAGGTAAAGTGCAGGTAATAGGTCATCACACAACTCCTATCACCTAATGCAGTAATTTAACTCAAAAACATTTAAGTAAAACTTTTATAAAGCAAGAAAAGGCTAAATGCACCGGGGCTTGCCTTGAAGAGCAAAAAGGACAGGTTCGGGGTCGGCGGTGCAGGTGTCGGAGCTCGGGGTCGCCTCGAGGATAGGTTCGTCAGCGGCGGCCTCGACTTTGATGCCTTCTTCTTCGGTCACTATACGGATGCAATGATGTATGCTTATGAGGATGCTGGCATGAACGATAAAGCACAGGACAAACCCACTGATTCTAGAGTACAACTTTCCAACGCGTAAGTAACTCCTAGTATAGACACAAAGTTACTAAACGGTACCCCTAAGCAAGATTAATCAAACTTGTTAAGCATTATTTACCCGACCTAAACACAAATCATTGCATGGCATCACAATCATCATAGACCAGTTGGGTGGCGGTCTATGGACGGCAAACAATCCAAAAGTCATATTACAAGGCATACAACATGAATCTCAATCACTTGTTCTATTTTCTTAATTATTTTAAAAAAAAGTCATTTTATGCAGTTGCTCCAAAAATTACCAAATTAATCTCATAAGTTTATTATGGTATAAAAAGATGACAAAATAAATTTCATAATTTTTGGAGAACATTAAGGTGCTCAAATAAAATCAGACATTAATTAACAAAAGGCACTATTTAACAATTAAAATAAATGCTCAAAAATCAACTTATTCCAAAAGACTTCAAAATTTTCACCAGAGACTAAACATGGCATAGGAAGCTCACAAAAATTTACCTCATGATTTTTGGAGTTATAAAAGATTTTCTAAAAATCCAAAACCATCCATTTATTAATTAAAAGAGGGATTTTACATTTTTAAGTTCTTGCAGAAAAGTCAAGTTTCATATTTTTCTAAAACACTACACAGTGCAAGGAGCATACCATAATTTTCTCAGGATTTAAGGAACAACAGATTAATTCACACAAAAAGAGAAAACAGAACACTATTCACACTTTTTTTTCAAAAAGGAAAGAGAGCACTGTGCTCCATCCTCGAAGGGCTCGCGCGAATCGCGCGGGGCTCAGGTGAATCGCGCAGGGCTCGGGTACGACGGAAGCGATCGTCCGTCTGAGGCCTGGCTGGGAGGCTCGGGCGAGACGGAAACAATCGTCCATCCGAGGCCTGGCTGGGAGGCTCGGGCGAGACGGAAACAATCGTCCGTCCGAGGCCTGGCTGGGAGGCTCGGGCGAGACAGAAACAATCGTCTGTCCGAGGCCTGGCTGGGAGGCTCGGGCGAAGCGGAGGGTGCACGCTTGCCCGAGGCTAGGCTCGGCGAAGTGGTGAGGTTGTGTGTTCGCTTCGAGGCCTAGCTCGAGCTTTGCGCCGTGAAAACAGAGACCGGGGACTTTGAGCGCTTACCATGGGTCGGAGGCAGGGCTTGGCGGGGCGGAACAAGGGTCGAAGGAGGGAGCTCAACGTTGGCAGTGCTTCGGCAGAGCTTTCTCGGCGGCGAGCGGCGTGCCGGTGGCTCTGTCCACCAAAAGAGATCGTCGAGGAGCGGTTAGGAGCGCACCGAGATGAGCAAGAGGGGGCGGGGGTCGAATGGATGAGAAGAAAACCCACGGCGACGAATTTTGCTGCTTACCGCGGCAAGACCGTTCGCCGGAGTCGGAGAAGAATCGCTTGCGCCGGCTAAAGGAGGGGCGGAGGGGTGAAATTGAGGAGGGAAAAAGCTTCGCGAGGACACGGCGGAGATTCTGAGCTAGGTGGTTGGATGGCGGAGGCTCTGGACTGGCCTGGCGACGGTGGCGGAGGGAATGAGGAACTCTGGCCAGCCGGCGGTTCCTTTTATAGCCGTGCGCGGGGCGGATAAGCGTCGCGTGCAGGCGGTTAAGCTTGGCCGAAGCGTGCGCAATCGATTGCACGCTGGCGGAAGGACGGGCGTGCGCGCAGGGACCGGGTGTACGCTCGCCGGCGTTGAACACGCGGCGGCGGCTTGCTGGGCACTGTGGGGGACGGGAGAGAGGGTCAGCGCTCGCGTGCGGGTGCGGAATGAGCACGGGGTCAGTGGCGGCAGACTGGTGGTAGGCAAGGAGCGGCCAGACGCGCGGTACGCGCAGCGCCGGCGGCTCGGCCACGGCCGGGCCCCCCTAGCTCTAGGTTGAAGATGAACAGGGCTAGGTCTAGGGTTTGACTTTAGAATTGATTTCTGTATTTTGCAAATTACTCCCAAAATTTGAACTGAGCAACAAAAACTCAAAACACCAAAGTTGTGCAGAAAAAGGAAATCTACAACTTTGTCAATATGAACATTTTCAAAATCCAAATAGTTTTTGAACTGTATTTGAAATTTGAAAAGGGGACACTTTTGGGTTTTGAATGAATTCAAAATTACTTTTGATTTTATATTGAAACTTGAAAATCTGTAAACATGCAAGTTGTTCCTTTTGTCAAAACCTATAACTTTGCTATTATACACTTTTTCTGAAACTCATTAGTTTTTGAAATAGTTTTGAAAACTAAAAAGGGGACAAAAAACTGGAGTTTGAATGAATTTGAAATTACTTTAAACTTTGTACAGAAACTTGAAAATTTGTAAATACCAAAGTTGTTTCTATTGATCAGATCTACAACTTTGCCTTTTGGACCAACTCCAAATTTCGAATCGTTTTTAAATTAATAAAAGAGGGGTAAAAACCAGGGTTTGGAAATCAGGGTTTTTCAAAAGAAGTTTCAATTCTATTTCTGATTTTGAACTTTGATCAACACAACAAAACATCAAGACATTCAACTTGAACCAGAATTACACAAAGCTAGGCACAGAGGTGAAATTACCATTTTGCCCTTATAGGAAGGTTAGGGCTTTTAGGGTTTTTGAAAAGGGGATTGCTACACACAAAAGGGAACAAATGCAACAAGCATTAAGGCAAACATAATGCATGACAAGGATGATTATGACTAAAGATGATGACATGTCAGGTTAATTAAAGATTAAACACCAGAGGTGTTACAAGATCTAGAAGAGAGAGAGAGAGGAACAGATCAAGAAGGATCTCTGGCCTGTCGGATCAACTTCTTCAACTTGTACCTGGGGATTCAAGTTCTTCGTCAACTTGCTTCAACGATTGTTTCAGTAATCAACATCCATATTTAAGTTTGAGCCATTGTTCTTATTATTCTTAAGGTTTATGACTCTCTTTTGAGTAGTTTAATTCTAGTCGCGCTAGAGTTAGAGTAGTTGGATAGTGTAAGCGTGGTGCTTAGACTTGATAGCTCATAATTGCCTTGTATAACGTTGGTAGTAGTGGTTGTTCGCAAGGGTGACTCTTATAGCCTTGTTGATTCTTCTATAGTCCACTTACCCATGTGTAGGCTCGGTAGGATTATACACTTGCATAAAAGAATCATACTCTGTTTGTGACCTTTTATGGCAACTTCCTCACTAAGAATAATATAAACATATCACTCTTAAGTTGGAATTAGACAGCCTTAGTTATCCCCTCTATGGTTTTAGCTTCTCCGTCCTTGTTAGCTACTCAGGGGTTATACTCTTTAAGACTTAACACTATCCGTTCCTTTGGGTTCGATATTAAAACTGGGTTACTCCGGTGAAGTGCTACATTGGTAGATTTTATCTGTGCGCTTACGGATAAAGTAGAGTGTGCGTTAATTTATACCAACAGGAAGATTGGTGAGTTTAGTGGTCTTAAGCCGTGTGAGAAGCCCAACTCCACCAGTACTCCGCAACTAACCAAGATTCCACCAAAAGAGCCTCTCAAACCTAACACCAAAGATGGAGTGTTTGTAGAACCTCTAAGAGCTCCACCCAAGAAACAAACATGGGCTCCAAAACCAAACCACTTGAGGAACAAGCTAGACACCATGCCACCAACCCAAGAGGAGCTCATGCCACAAAAGAACCAAGTGATCCACATAAAATACCGTGAGTACCAACAACCCCATATGAGAGCGGTGAGGTACCATTTTGAGCACTGTGGGAGAGATGGACACTTGAGGGAGTTCTGCTTTCTTCGCAAGAGAGAGGAGCATCGTGGAAAGGAGATGAACAACACGGACATGTACCATCCTTTCCATGATGTACACGTGTCGAATGTTCAAAGGAGGAATGCTAGGCCTAGAGGACCAATGTCTCAAGGTCCTAGGCCACATGGAGGTGTAGATACATGGTTGTATGCCAAATCTTGAGATGATGAGTGATTGTCAACTAGGATAATGCGCATGTTCTTTGGCTTGTGTTGTGCAGGTGTTGAGCACGGATACGGTGATCAAAGGCAAGGTGAAGGTCAAGTAGAGACGTGTCGTGCCGATGGACCCGGAGCGGTGAAGGGCGAACGTAAGGCTTGGACTGACGGACCGGTGGCCTGAGGATCGGTCGTGGTGGCTGACAGCCTGGGACAGCAACAAGTGAAGACTTGCGTGTGGACGGGGTGCACGGGCGGTGCATCCCCTCTACAGCTCGGTTTGGTGGTTGAGCCACAGAAAAACCACCGAGTGCACGGTTTCCAGGTTTGGGCCTCAAAACCTGGGTACGGCCGGTTTCTGAGTTTGGGCCACAAAACTCGGGCTGAGGACGGTTTCCAGGTTTGGGCCTCAAAACCTGGGCGCTGGCGGGTTTCTGAGTTTCGGCCACAAAACTCAGGCGACGGACGACAGGTTTCCCGGTTTCGGCCTCAAAACCGGGGATGGCCCAAGTTTCCCGGTTTCGGCCACAAAACCGGGGGGAGGTCCGTGAAAAGGATGAGCAGAGCGGTGGCGGCACGTGGCGGCAATCGGTGAGGTTGCGTCGTGGCAAATCTACCAGTTGTGCGGGCGTGGCCGTCGGATCATATACGTGTAGAATGTGTTCACCATTGAGTTTGGCAACTAGCATGTGTAGAATTTGTTGAAGTCACTTGTGCTTTTCATATATGCTAGGTTGCTATGTCTCTAGTTCTGAGTCTTTCACTTGATTGGTATGTTCATTTTCTGCTAATTTTGAACCAAGACTAAGTAAATTGAAAAGATCGAGATGGGATCACTTGACAGCACATCACGGTATCGAGACTATTTCTCATTGCACATTGAGTTAAACTAAGCCGTGTAGTGTAAGACCGAAACCGTTGCTTCAAGCTTCTTATTGCTTATGCATAGGCTTAGCTCGGTTGAAAAGTTAGGCAATGTCAAGTTTTCAACCTCTCGCAATCACATGCTGAAAATTTAAACTTGTGTAATCACCGCTGCAACTCCGATAAAATCTTGAAAACACAAGTCCATGTTTCATTCTATAGCATGATGATTGAACTTTGCTAGGGGTAGTTCACCTTTGATACATGTTTAGTACTCGTGTAACTTCATGTCTATACATGTCTGGTGCTATTTTGATGGTGACACCCTTTCTGAATGGCTTAAAACTGCTCACTTTGCTCATATGTTCATATTTCGTATTTTGTGATCAGTTTGAGCCTTTGCTGGCATTTGTGCTTGTTGTTGAGTAGTTGGATCAGCACTCTTTAGAGCGTCTATTCACTCTATAGATTCTATACCTGAAGCTGCTAACCTGCATTTGTGACTCATATGCATTTTGTCTTGTTGTGTGCATTTTCAACTAAGGGGAAGAAATTTTGACAAATCATGTCCCTAGTTGTATGCACTATTGAAGGGGGAGTTCATGTTCAGGGGGAGCTTGCTCGTTTGATGAGTTTTTTAGCTTGTGAGGTATTTCAATTGGTCTGGAGCCATTTTGCTAGTTGTGTTGAGCCTATGCCTCTTTCTAGAGGAACTAGCTTGTCTTTGCTTTCCTTGCTCTGACTTTCTCTCTAGCGGTGTTGAGCCTATTGTACCTCTTTTTGAGGGCTAGCTTTACTTTGCTTGGTTGCGTCAAGCCGTTGTCATGTCTTTGGGAACCAAGTTGTCTCGCTCACTCCTTTTGACTTCTGTTGGCTTTGCTTCGCTTCTGGTCGTTTGGTTGAGTTCGCTTACTTCTTCTTCCTTCCTTCTTCTACCTGCATATGATTTGTGTTGGTAGTTGACAATGCACTCATCAAGGGGGAGATTGTGGATACATGGGTGTATGCTGAATCTTGAGATGATGAGTGATTGTCAACTGGGATAATGCGCATGTTCTTTGGCTTGTGTTGTGCAGGTGTTGAGCACGGATACGGTGATCAAAGGCAAGGTGAAGGTCAAGTAGAGACGTGTCGTGCCGATGGACCTGGAGCGGTGAAGGTCGAACGTGAGGCTTGGACTGACGGACCGGTGGCCTGAGGATCGGCCGTGGTGGCTGACAGCCTGGGACAGCAACAAGTGAAGACTTGCGTGTGGACGGGGTGCACAGGCGGTGCATCCCCTCTACGGCTCGGTTTGGTGGTTGAGCCACAGAAAAACCACCGAGTGGACGGTTTCCAAGTTTGGGCCTCAAAACCTGGGTACGGCCGGTTTCCGAGTTTGGGCCACAAAACTCGGGCTATGGACGGTTTCCAGGTTTGGGCCACAAAACCTGGGCGCTGGCGGGTTTCTGAGTTTGGGACACAAACCTCAGGCGACGGACGAAAGGTTTCCCGGTTTCGGCCTCAAAACCGGGGGATGGCCCAGGCTTCCCGGTTTCGGCCACAAAACCGGGGGGAGGTCCGTGAAAAGGACGAGCAGAGCGGTGGCGACACGCGGCGGCAATCGGTGAGGTCGCGTCGAGGCGAAGCTACCAGTTGTGCGGGCATGGCCGTCGGATCACCATCAACTTCGAGTTGGTCAGGAATACCCTTAGGGTTAGCCTGCTCGCTCATTAGCAATAAGTGTAGAAGGGGAATAATTGTATTAGACTATATAAGGAGATGCAACCCCTCCGTCTAGATTATCTCAGCCATTGCTATTTTCATTCTAGGGTTTCCTGCTCTCCCATTCCCTGCTGTAGCTACTGAGATCCGCAATCATACCTCTGTGTATTTGGATTTTGCGGAAACGGGACCGGATTCCCGTTGTCTCCTTGTGGGGACGAATTTTGGCTGGCAATTGAGGTTGTGATTCGCGTTCTTGTGTTGTTCTTCGCGTTTTGCTTTTCTTCTCAAGTTTCCCATCGATCGATCTCTCTCCACATTGTTCCGTTTGCAAAACCGTTTGAATCAACTTGTTCTTTATTGTGAGGGGATCATTTCCACCAAAGGAATTCAACTCAAACCTCACGAGCAAGTAGAGAGATCGGTTTTCGTGTTTGGATCGGTTTTCTCCCTCTCGTCCACAATTCTTCCGATTTACCATTTTGGAGTTAGGTTCGAGCCATGATCTCTTAGGGGTAGCTCACTAACTTCCTTGGAACTCCTGATACCAAGTCTAAGTCGCAGTGCTTTTGATTCAGAGGAGATCGGGTTCAATTCGCGAAAGAAATATGCATTTTCGGGGGCACCGGACGCTCGTGTTCTTGGCATCGGACGCTACAGTACAACGTCCGATGTTCATGCAGTGAGGTTCCACAAACCCTCATTTTTGCATCGGACGCGTCTAGTGTCTGGGCATCGGACGCTACTGTCCACATCGGACGCTGGCATCGGACATTGAACTGTTATTGTAGAAGCGTCCAATGGCTACTCAGTAAGGTTCTAGAAAGGTCCTGTTCATATCGGACGCGTCCGACGTGAACACATCGGACGCTCCCAGCGTCCGATGCAGCTGGTTCTGCACTGATTTGTTCGGAGCTTGTTCGTTTGGCTTCGGATTTGGGTTCTGGCTTTTGCGTTGGATTCCCGGCTTCTGTGCTCTACAGAAATCAGGCCTCCTGCTTTGCGAAATAGCCTGAATTAGGCCGGTTACCCAAAGTCCATCCTGTCACTAGTTGACTTGCGTGAACTTGGGTGAGGAAGTTTTTGTGGTGTCTCGCTGTGTTCCTAGGGAACATCCACCCACTCTCTTGGGTCATGGACATCACGAGTTTCAGCTTTGTTCTTGGGGTTGATTTTCTGGGACAGAGGCCTCAACATTTCGAAAGAAATTTGAAGCTCCCATTCCCCCCCCTCTAGTCGCCTTGGGTAGCTTTCTCGGTCCTTCAATTGGTATCGGAGCAAGTTGGGGATCTTCCACCTTAGCCGGTTCCAGATCCACAGAAGGCGACATGGATCGTGGCATGGGCAAACCGCCATTTTTCGATGGGACGAACTATGCGTATTGGAAGATATGCATGTCAGCCTATCTTCAAAGTATGGGTGCTTCTGTCTGGGAGATTTGTAACAAGGCTGATTACGTGGTCTTGGCTGCTCGTGTGACTCAGCTGCAGATCGACGAGCACGATGCAAATAGCCGAGCCCGTAATGCTCTTTTCTCATGTTTGAGCATGTCTGAATTTGATCGCGTTTCTCACCTCCCCACGGCTCAGGAGATTTGGGCGACCCTCATGCGTTTCCATGAGGGAACCACTTAAGTCAAATCCCGTCTCTATGAGTCGCACAAGCGTGAGTATGAGAACTTTCGACAAATGCCTGGCGAGAGCATAGAAAGTTTATTCGCTCACTTTTAGGTTATTGTCAACAGGATGAGGGCTAACAAGGAGCTTTTGCCTTTCGACGATCATGAGAGGGCTCTCAAGCTTTTACACACTCTCAATCAGTCGGTGTGGGACTCCAAGGTTCAGGCGATCATCGAATCGCCTAACTATGAGACCCTCACGTGCGACGAGCTCTTTAGTAAGCTCAAGTATAGTGAGATTGACGCCATGGTGAGGGCTTCTTATCAAAATCCTTCTGGCCTGTCGATGGCGTTGGATTCTGGCTCTTCTGCTAACACATCTAGAAGCTTTGCTTTGTCATCGCTTCTTTCTGTCACAGAGGAGCAGCTGGAGTTCATGGCGGACAACGAGTTGGCCCTACTTGCCAACCGGTTCTCGTGGTTCCACAACAACCGCATGAAACGTCGCCGTGGAGGAGGACGTGGTGGCTGCTACGAGTGTGGAGGCTCGGACCATTAAATCGCCAATTGCCCGAAGAAGAACAAGCAAGCTTTCGGCAAGGCAGATCATGGCCACAAATACGACTCCGGCAAGCGCAAGGAGAAGTATGTCCCCGCCAAGCACAAGCGAAGGGGCAGCTTCAACAAGGAGTACATCAAGGAGAAGTACTTGGAGAAGGCCCAGGCCGAGCAGCGTGCCTTCTACACCATGCTCAGCGACGTTGACGACTCGGATGATGACTCTGCTGCATCAAGCGATGACGAGTCCGAGAAGAAGAAGAAGATCGAGGACAAGCTGAACGGCCTTTGTTTTTTCGCCGACAACGAGGGTTTCAGCACCATGGCCCTCGGCGATGAAGTCAACGATGAGCTGGAGGAGATCCCTCGGAACGACGACGACGATGACACCTCCCAGGTACCACAAACCCCTGATGAACTTTCTGCTGAGGTTGATAAACTTATTGCCGCCCTCCTTTGTCAAGATAAGCTGCTTAGGCGTGCTGCTAGAGAGTGGAAGGAGTTTAGGCAGAAGTGGGAGGATGCGGTGAAGGAACTTGAGTCTGTCAAGTCCACCATTGTCATGACTGGGGAAGATGACTATGAGATGTGCTCCAAGCACATGACTGACCTACTCACTTTGAGGGGGAAGTATGTTGCTTTGGTTGGAGAGGTGGATGAGCTTAGGGCTAGACCCGTGTTGCTGGGTGCGTGCAAGTCTTGTGCAGGCTTGCAATCCGAGTTGGCAGAGAAGAATGCCAAGATTGTGTGTCTTGAGAAGGCCAGCTCGGACAGCACCTCTATGTCTAGATGCGCTTTGTGTGAGGGTTTGTAGATGGAGATTGCGAACGTGAAACATGACAAGATGCAAACTGAGGAAGAGAACACATACCTTCGGACCATCCTGTCATGGGTGTCTAGTGGTGAGCCGCAGCTTGGGATGATGATTGCTCAATTCAAACGTGCTGCTGGAGGTCCTGGTGTTGGTTTTGCTCAGGGTGTTGAGTGTGCTACATCTTTCGGTAAGGTTGGTGAGTTTAGTGGTCTTAAGCCGAGTGAGAAGCCTAACTCCACCACTACTCCCAAACTGACCAAGATTCCAACCAAAGAGCCTCTCAAACCTAACACAAAGGATTGAGTGTTTGTGGAACCTCCAAGAGCTCCACCCAAGAAACAGACATGGGCTCCAAAACCAAACCACCTCAGGAACAAGCTAGACACTATGCCACCAATCCATGAGGATCTCATGCCACAAAAGGCCAAGTGATCCACACCCACTACCGTGAGTACCAACAACCCCCTATGAGAGCGGTGAGGTACGATTGTGAACACTGTGTTTTCGGCCCAAGAGAGAGGAGCGCCGTGCAATGGAGATGAACAACTCGGACATGTACCATCCTTTCCATGATGTACATGTGCCGAAGGTTCAGAGGAGAGCTGTTAGGCCTAGAGGTCCAATGCCTCAAGGTCCTAGGCCGCAAGGAGGTCGTGCCCGGCGGGAGCCTGCTTTTGTAGGTTATGGACCCCGTGGCGGTGGCTTTGCTGTTGAGCGTTACCCCCCACCGCATTTTGAGTATCGCGATGGACGCTCTTCCCTTAGCGGACCACATTTTCCTATACGTGGTGATCGCTTTCCTCGTAGGCATGCTAGGAATGGTTTTGCTACTAACCGTTCTTTTGTGCAGTCGGCCCAACCCTGGTATACTTCCCATTTTACTCACCCTAGTGTTGGAACGTATGCTCACCCTATGTCTTTTTATTGATGTAGGTAAAACAATTGGAGGACATTTGGTTGGTGGATTCTGGGTGCTCAAGGCATATGACCGGAAACGCCAAGTGGTTCTCCAGTCTTAGTCCAGTTGCCGGAAAGGAGTTTATCACCTTCGGTGACAATAGCAAAGGTAAAGTGTTGTCTCGTGGGTCGGTGCGGGTTAATGAGCACTTTGTGTTGCGTGATGTTGCTCTTGTTTCTAACTTGCATTTTAACCTTTTTCCTGTTTCGCAACTTTTCGATGATGACTATGAGATTCATTTTAAACCGATTCTCAGTCGTATTTTAGATCCTCAGGGCAATCTTGTATGTTTGATTTCGCCCTTTGGGAAAGTCTTTTGTGCGAATTTCTCGGAGTCGTTTGGAATTTCTCGTTGTCTTTTGGCTGGACCTTCCTTCTCTGATCTTTGGAAGTGGCATAGGAGACTTGGTCACCTGAGCTTCGACTTGCTTGCAAGGCTTAGCTCACTTGGCCTAATCCGAGGATTGCCCAAGTTGTGCATGGAGAAGGATCTTGTTTGCCATTCTTGTAGACATGGGAAAATGGTAGTCGCTCCCCACCACCCTGTGAACCAAGTTATAACCAAGCGCCCTCGAGAGCTTTTGCATATGGATCTTGTTGGTCCGGCTCGGGTGAGCTCGGTTGGTGGGAAGTGGAATGTGCTTGTTGTCGTCGATGATTTTTTGAGATATTCGTGGGTTTTCTTTTTAGCTGAGAAAACTGAGACTTTCACTTTTGTTCGCAATTTGATCTTGCGACTTCAGAACGAGTTCCCTAAGAACTCAATGAGAGCTATTTGTAGCGATAATGGTTCCGAGTTTAAAAACTCAAATTTTGAGAAGTTTTGTAACTCTTTGGGTTTGGAGCATCAGTTTTCTTCCTCCTACACACCGCCAAAAAATGGTGTTGTAGAGAGGAAAAATCGGACCCTTGTAGAGATGGCCAGGATGATGCTCGATGAGCATAGGACTCCTAGGCGGTATTGGGCCGAGGCTATAAACACTGCATGCTATATTTCCAATCGCATTTTTCTCCGTGCTTTCTTGAAGAAAACTTCTTATGAGTTGCGATTTGGGAAGCAACGCAAAGTGAGTTATTTTAGAGTTTTTGGTTGCCACTATTTTATACTCAAGAAAGGCAACTTTAACAAGTTTGAGTCTCGCTCTTCTGATGGTGTATTTTTGGGTTATGGTAATCATACTCATGCATATCGTGTACTTAACCTTGATACTAACCGAGTCATGGAGACATCCGATGTCACCTTCGACGAGACTGTGCTTTGTCCTTCTTCTAGTTTTGAGCATGCAGGTGATCATGAGGTTGGAGAACCTCTTTTTGATGATGAGGAAGAAGGTGCTGAAGGGATAGATGATCAAGCACTTCCTCCAACTGCGGTGCCGATTGAGGCGACTTCGACCACGACTGCACGCGGCCTCGACCCTTCTTCCTCTACTACATGGGGGTCGTGTGATCCACCACCTCGGGCTGTACCACTTGTACCCGAGGAGGCACCAGCTGCTATTGAGGGGAGGTCACTTCAGCAAGGGAGGCGCCGCGACACATTCAGCGCCAACACCCTCCTCAACAGATGATCGGCGACATCCACGAACGCGTCACTCGGTCTAGGTCACAACAAATCTCTCACTTTGCTCATTTTGCTTTTGTTGCTGATTTTGAACCCCGAGATGTTGGACACGCTTTATCTGATCTGGATTGGGTCAATGCAATGCATGAGGAGCTTGAAAATTTTGAAAGAAATCGGGTTTGGGTTCTTCTTCCTCTTCCTCCTGAGTGTCACCCTATTGGGACAAAATGGGTTTTCAAAAACAAACAAGGAGAAGATGGCCATGTTGTGAGAAACAAGGCCAAACTTGTAGTCCAGGGGTATAGTCAGAAGGAGGGGATAATGCGGATACATGGGTGTATACCGGATCTTGAGTGATGAGTGATTGTCAACTGGTTTGATGCGCATGTTCTTTGGCTTGTGTTGTGCAGGTGTCGAGCACGGATACAGTGATCGAATGCAAGGTGAAGGTCAAGTAGAGACGTGCCGTGCCGATGGACCGGGGGCGGTGAAGGGCGGACGTGAGGCTTGGACTGAGGGACCGGTGGCCTGAGGATCAGCTGTGGTGGCTGACAGCCTGGGACAGCGACGAGCGGAGACTTGCGGGGCACAGTGTTGCTCGGGTTGAGGACCTAGGGACATGTGTCAGTGGACGGGGTGCATAGGCGGTGCATCCCCTCTACAGCGTCGGTTTGATGGTTGAGCCACAGAAAAACCATCAGGTGGACGGTTTCCAGGTTTGGGCCACAAAACCTGGGTGAGGCCCGTCTCCGAGTTTGGGCCACAAAACTCGGGCTGAGGACGGTTTCCATGTTTGGGCCTCAAAACCTGGGCGCTGGCAGGTTTCTCAGTTTGGGCCACAAAACTCAGGCGATGGACGGCTGGTTTCCCGGTTTGGGCCTCAAAACCGGAGGTTGGTCGTGAAGACAGGTTTCCCGGTTTCGGCCTAAAAACCGGGGGCGACGTCCAGGAAAAGGACGAGTAGAGCGGTGGCGGCACGTGGCGGCAATCAGTGAGGTTGCATCGAGGCAACGCTACCAGTTGTACGGGCGTGGCCGTCGGATCAGCATCTACTTCGAGTTGGTCCAGAATAACCTTAGGGTTTAGCTGGTTCGCTCTGTAATTAGTTAGGGGTAGAGTGGGAATTAGAATTAGGATAAGTAGGGGGAGACACCCACCTCCCAAACTATCTCAGTCATTTGCTATTCTCCACTTAGTGTTTTTCCTGCTCTCCCAATCCCCTGCTGTAGCAACTGAGATCCGCAGAGAACCATACCTCTGTGTTCATGAGATTTTGAGGAAGTGAGACCGTAATCTCACTGTTGTAGCGTGTGGTAGCCACACGGTTGCAAATTCGTGGTGTGATTCGTGTTTTGACTTTGTCCTTCGCGTTCTTCGTTTCTCCACATTTTTCCCGTCACTCGATCTCTCTCTCTACTGCGTCTTTTGGAAATCCACTTGAATCAACTTGTTCTTTATAGTGAGAAGATCATACAACATCCCCTTCGATTTCTGGTTGATTGAGTTGATTTGAGCGGATGATTTCTTGGGGATAGTCTTCCAACTATCTCGTGATCATTCTCTCCAAGTTTGGGATCAAGGGATTTTGTTTTGGATCGATTTGGAGGAGATTTGAGTTGAGGGCGACCAAAATCGCCCTTTCTGGGCACTCGCGGACAGTCCGCCGTTGTGCCCGCGGACGGTCCGCGCGTCGGGCTCGAGCCAGATCAGTGGCTGCGCAGCTCGACTGTCTGTGGTCAGATTGACCGGCGGACAGTCCGCCGTTGTCATCCACGGACAGTCCGGGACCGTCCAGGGGACTTTCAGCAGCGGTGCTGTTTCGGGGATTTTCCCGGCGGACAGTCCGCCATCCCCTTGCGGACAGTCTGCAGTTGAGCCGGACAGTCCGGGATCGTACCCGCGGACAGTCCGGGATTTGGTTAAGTGTTGAGTTTTAGTGTGTTTGCTCTCCCGGCTTCTCCGCTTGGTTTCCGGACTTCTCGTTTGGCCCTTGAGTTGACCAAGTAACCTCTCTAGGTATCTTTGCTACTTGTTAGCATATGTATTTGGAGATTTCTCGACGTAGCTCTCTATCTACGTTCGGGAGTCGGTTTTGGGGTCGAACTTGAGACGGTGCTTTTGGTGTTTGGTTCGCTCTTGCTTTGTGGTGCCTCGCTGTGATCCTAGGGATCATCCACCCTCTTTCAAGGGTCGTGGGCATCACGGTTTCGGTAAAAGCTTTCGGGGGTTGATTTTTGGGACAAAGGCCAAAATTTCGATAGAAATTTTTTAGGCTCCCATTCACCCCCCTCTGGTCGCCTTGCTTTAGCATTCTCGGTCCTTCAATTGGTATCGGAGCGGGTTAAGGATCTTCCACCTTAGCCGGTTCCAGATCCACAGAAGGCGACATGGATCGCGGCGTGGGCAAACCGCCGTTTTTCGATGGGACGAACTATGCGTATTGGAAGATACGCATGCCGGCCTATCTTTAGAGCATGAGTGCTTCTGTCTGGGAGATTTGCAACAAGGAAGATTACGTGGTTCTGGCTACTCCTGTTACTCAGTTGCAGATCGATGAGCATGATGCCAATAGCCGAGCCCATAATGCTCTTTTCTCGTGTTGGAGTGTCTCTGACTTCGATCGCGTTTCTCATTTCCCCACGGCTCATGAGATTTGGGCGACCCTCATGCGTTTCCATGAGGGAACCTCTTAAGTAAAATCCCCTCTCTACGAGTCGCACAAGCGGGAGTATGAGAACTTTCGACACATGCCTGGCGAGAGCATAGAGAGTTTATTCGCTCGCTTTCAAGTGATTGTCAACATGATGAGAGCTAACAAGGAGCTGTTGCCTTTCGACGATCATGAGAGGGCTTTGAAGCTTTTACACACTCTCGATCGGTCGGTGTGGGACTCAAAGGTTCAGGCGATCATCGAATCACCTAACTATGAGACCCTCACATGCGACAAGCTCTTTAGTAAGCTCAAGTCCAATGAGATTGACGCCATGACGAGGGATTCTTATGAGAATCCTTCTGGCCCGTCAATGGCTTTGCTTTCTGGCTCTTCTGCTAACCCCTCTGGAGGATTTGCACTTTCTTCTCTTCTTTCTGTCACAGAGGAGCAGTTGGAGTTCATGGGGGATGACGAGTTGGCTTTACTCGCCAACCGGTTCTCGCGGTTCCACAACAACCGCATGAACCGTCGCCTCGGAGGAGGACGCTCTGGATGCTTCGAGTGCGGCGACCCCAACCACTTCATCACCAACTGTCCCAAGAAGAACAAGCAAGCTTTTGGGAAGGGCGATCATGGGCACAAATACGACTCCGGCAAGCGCGAGGAGAAGTACGTCCCCGCGAAGCACAAGCAGAAGGGCGTCTTCAACAAGGAGTACATCAAGAAGAAGTACTTGGAGAAGGCCCAGGCTGAGCAGCGTGCTTTCTTCGCCACGCTCAGCGACGTCAACGACTCGGATGACGACTCCACTTCTCAAGCGACGACGAGTCCGAGAAGAAGAAGAAGATCGAGGACAAGCTGAACGGCCTCTGCTTCTTCGCCGACAACGAGGGTTTTTGCACCATGGCCCTCGACAAGGAAGTCGACAGCTAGCTGGAGGAGATCCCTCAGAACGATGACGACGACAACACCTCCCAGGTATCTCAGACCCCTAACAATCTTTCTACTGAGGTCGAGAAACTTACTGCCGCCCTTCTTAGTCAAGATAAGCTGCTTAGGCGTGCTGCTAGAGAGCGGAAGGAGTTTAGGAAGAAGTGGGAGGATACGGTGAAGGAACTTGAGTCTGTCAAGTCCACCATTGTTGTGACTGAGGAGGATGAGTGTGAGATGTGCACCAAGCACATGACTGACCTTCTCACTTTGAGAGGTAAGTATGCTGCTTTGGTTGGAGAGGTGGATGAGCTCCGGGCAAGAACCATGTTGTTGGGTGCGTGCAAGTCTTGTGCAGGCTTGCAATCCGAGTTGGCAGAGAAGGATGCCAAGATTGTGTCTCTTGAGAAGGCCAGCTCGGGTAGCACTTGTGTGTCTAGGTGCGTCTTGTGTGAGGGTTTGGAGGTGGAGATTGCGAATGTGAAGCATGACAAGATGCAAACATAGGAAGAAAACACATACCTTCAGACCATCTTGTCATGGGTGTCTTGTGGTGAGCCGCAGCTTGGGATGATGATTGCCCAATTCAAGTGTGCTGCTGGAGGTCCTGTTGTAGGTTTTGCTCAGGGCATTGATTGTGCTTCGTCTTTTGGCAAGATTGGAGAGTCGAGTGGTCTTAACCCGAGTGAGAAGCCCAACTCCACAACTACTTCCAAGCTTACCAAGATTCCACCCAAGGAGCCTCTCAAGCCTAACACCGAGGATGGGGTGTTCGTTGAACCTCCGAGAGCTCCACCTAAGAAACAGACATGGGCTCCAAAACCAAACCACCTCAAAAACAAAACTAGACACCATGCCACCTATCCAAGAGGAGCTCATGCCACAGAAAGGCAAAGTGATCCACACCCACTACCGTGAGTACCAACAACCCCCTATGAGAGCGGTGAGGTACCATTGTGAGCACTGTGGGAGAGATGGACACTTGAGGGAGTTTTGCTTTCGGCGCAAGAGAGAGGAGCGTCGTGCAAGGTAAATGAACAATGCAGACATGTACCATCCTTTCCATGATGTACATGTGCCGAATGTTCAGAGAAGAGCTGCTAGGCCTAGAGGTTCAATGCCTCAAGGTCCTAGGCCTAGGCTGCAAGGAGGACGTGCCCAGCGGGAGCCTGCAGTTGTGGGCTATGAACCCCGTGGCGGTGGCTTTGTAGTTGAGCGTTACCCCCCACCGCTTTTTGAGTATCGCGATGGACGCTCTTCCCTTAGCGGACCATGTTTTCCTATATGTGGTGATCGCTTTCCCCGTAGGCGTGCTAGGAATGGTTTTGCAACTAACCGTTCTTTTGAGCAGCCGGCCCAACACTGGTATAATTCCCATTTTACTCACCCCAGTGTTGGACCGTATGTTCATCCTATGTCTTTTTGTTGATGTAGGTAAAACGATTGGAGAATGTTTGGTTGGTGGAATCCGGGTGCTCAAGACACATTACCGGAAACGCCAAGTGGTTCTCCAGTCTTAGTCCAGTTGCCGGAAAGGAGTTAATCACCTTCGGCGACAATAGCAAAGGTAAAGTGTTGTCTCGTGGGTCGGTGCGGGTTAATGAGCACTTTGTGTTGCGTGATGTTGCTCTTGTTTCTAACTTGCATTTTAACCTTCTTTCTGTTTCGCAACTTTTCGATGATGACTATGAGATTTGTTTTAAATCGAATCTCAGTCATATTTTAGATCCTCAGGGCAATCTTGTATGTTTGAATTAGCCCTTTGGGAAATTCTTTCGTGCGAATTTCTCGGAGTCGTTTGGAATTTCTCGTTATCTTTTGGCTGGACCTTCCTCCTCTGATCTTTGGAAGTGGCATAGGAGACTTGGTCACCTGAGCTTCGACTTGCTCGCAAGGCTTAGCTCACTTGGCCTAATCCGATGATTGCCCAAGTTATCCATGGAGAAGGATCTTGTATGCCATTCCTGAAGACATGGGAAGATTGTTGCCGCTCCTCACCATCCAGTGACTCAGGTAATGACTAAGCGCCCTGGAGAGCTTTTACACATGGACCTTGTTGGTCCGGCTCGGGTGAGCTCGGTTGGGGGATGTGGTACGTGCTTGTTGTTGTTGATGATTTTTCGAGATATTCGTGGGTTTTCTTTTTAGCTAAGAAAACCGAGACTTTCTCTTTTGCTCGCAATCTGATTTTGCGTCTTCAGAACGAGTTCCCTATGAACTCGATGCGAGCTATCTGTAGTGATAATGGTTTTGAGAAGTTGTGTAACTCTTTGGGTTTAGAGCATCAGTTTTCTTCCCCCTACACATTGCCACAAAATGGTGTTGTAGAGAGGAAGAATCAGACCCTTGTAGAGATGGCCAGGACGATGCTCGATGATCATAGGACTCCTAGGCGGTATTGGGCCGAGGCTATGAACACTGCATGCTATATTTCCAATCACATTTTTCTCCGAGCTTTCTTGAAAAAGACTTCTTATGAGTTGCGTTTTGGAAGACAACCCAAGGTGAGTTATTTCAAAGTTTTTGGTTGCCACTGTTTTATACTTAAGAAAGACAACCTTGACAAATTTGGGTCTCGCTCTTCTGATGGTGTATTTTTGGGTTATGGCACTCATACTCGTGCATATCGTGTACTTAACCTTGATACTAAACGAGTCATGGAGACATCCGATGTCACCTTCGACGAGACCATGGTTTGTCCTTCTTCTAGATTTGAGCATGCAGGTGATCATGAGGTTGGCGAACCTCTTTTGTATGACGAGGACGAGGGTGCTGAAGGGATGGATGATCTAGCACCACCTCCACCTGCTGTGCCGCAAGCATCGGCTTCTACTACGATGACTCATGGCCCCAACCCCTCTTTCGTGCGAATTTCTTGGAGTCTTTTGGCATTTCTCATTGTCTTGTGGCTGGACCTTCCTCTTATGATATTTGGAAGTGGCATAGGAGACTTGGACATTTGAGCTTCGACTTGCTTGCAAGGCTTAGTTCACTTGGCCTAATCCGAGGATTGCCCAAGTTATCCATGGAGAAGGATATTGTTTGCCATTCTTGTAGACATGGGAAGATGGTTGCTGCTCCCCACCATCCGGTGACTCAGGTCATGACCAAGCGCCCTAGAGAGCTTTTGCACATGGACCTTGTTGGTCCGGCTCGGGTGAGCTCGGTTGGGGGGAAGTGGTATGTACTTGTTATTGTTGACGACTTTTCGAGATATTCATGGGTCTTCTTTTTAGCTGAGAAGACCGAGACTTTCTCCTTTGCTCGCAATCTAATCTTGCGTCTTCAGAACGAGTTCCCTTTGAACTCGATGCGAGCTATTAGGAGTGATAATGGTTCCGAATTCAAGAATTTGGATTTTGAGAAGTTTTGTAACTCTTTGGGTTTGGAGCATCAATTTTCTTCTCCCTACACACCGCCCCAAAATGGTGTTGTAGAGAGGAAAAATTGGACCCTTGTAGAGATGGCCAGGACAATGCTCGATGAGCATAGGACTCCTAGGAGATATTGGGCCGAAGCTATGAATACTGCATGCTATATTTCCAATCGCATTTTTCTCCGAGCATTCTTGAAAAAGACTTCTTATGAGTTGCGTTTTGGAAGACAGCCCAAGGTGAGTTACTTTAGAGTCTTCGGTTGCCACTGTTTTATATTGAAGAAAGGCAACCTGGACAAATTCGAGTCTCGTTCTTCTGACGGTGTATTTTTGGGTTATGGCACTCACACTCGAGCTTATCGTGTACTTAACCTTGATACTAACCGAGTCATGGAGACATCCGATGTCACCTTCGACGAGACCATGGTTTGTCCTTCCTCTCGTTTTGAGCGTGCAGGTGATCATGAGGTTGGTGAGCCTCTTTTTGATGATGAGGACGAGGGTGCTGAAGGTATGGATGATCCAGCACCCCCTCCACCTGCTGTGCCGCAAGAAGCGGCTTCTACGATGACTCACGGCCCTGACACGTCTTCTTCCTGGGGGCCGTGGGATCCGCCACCTCGGGCTGTACCATTTGTACCCGAGGAGGTGCCAGCTGCTGTTGAGGGGGAGATTTCTTCAACTCGGGAGGCGCCACGAAACATTCAGCGCCAACACCTGCCTCAACAGATGATCGGCAGCATCGACGAACGTGTCACTCGGTTAAGGTCACAAAAAATCTCTCACTTTGCTCATTCTGCATTTGTTGCTGATTTTGAACCCTGAGATGTTGGACCTGGTTTATCTGATCCGGATTGGGTTAATGCCATGCATGAGAAGTTAGAAAATTTTGAAAGAAATCGGGTTTTGGTTTTGGTTCCACCTCCTCCTGAGTGTCACCCTATTGGCACAAAATGGGTTTTCAAAAACAAACAAGGAGAGGATGGCCACATTGTGAGAAACAAGGCCAGACTTGTAGCCCAGGGGTATAGTCAGAAGGAGGGGATAGACTATGAGGAGACTTTTGCTCATGTAGCTCGTTTGGAGGCAATTAGGATACTCTTGGCTTTTGCTGCAACCAAATGGTTTAAACTTTTTCAAATGGATGTCAAGAGTGCCTTCCTAAATGGCTACATAGAAGAAGAGGTGTATGTGAAACAACCCCCCGGTTTTGAAAATCACAAGTTTCCAAACCATGTCTTTAAACTTCACAAAGCTTTGTATGGTTTGAAACAAGCCCTTAGAGCCTGGTATGATAGGTTCAAAACCTTTTTGCTTGCTAAGGGTTTTAAAATGGGATGTGTGGATAAAACGCTTTTTCTCCTCAAACAAGGCAATGACACTCTCTTGGTCCAGATTTATGTGGATGATATCATTTTCGATGGTTCTTCTCACGCTTTCGTTGCCAAGTTTGTATACTATGAGCAGGGACTTTGAGATGAGCATGATGGGCGAGTTGACGTTTTTCCTCGGGTTGCAAATCAAGCAATCCTGAGAAGGGATGTTCGTGCACCAGTGCAAGTATAGAAAGGACATAGTGAAGAAGTTTGATATGGGTGAGGCCAAGCCTCTTCCAACACCCATGTCGACCACGACGGCCCTGGATGCGAACGAGGATGGAAAAACCGTGGACCAGAAGGAATACTGGAGTATGATCGGGTCGCTGTTGCACCTGACGGCGACACGCCCGGACATTCAATTCACGGAGTGTCTTTGCGCACGATTTCAGTCGTCGCTACGCACCTCTCACCGTCAGGCGGTCAAGCGCATTATGAGGTACCTTCGTGTCACACGTGAGTTTGGGCTTTGGTATTCTGCTTCTTCCACCCTCTCCCTTTGCGTTTACTCTGATGCTGATTTTGCTGGTCGTCGACTTGATCGCAAGTCCACTTTTGAGACTTATCAGTTTTTGGGCTCTTCTCTTGTTTCTTGGTCTTCTCGCAAGCAGTCTAGTGTCGCCCAGTCTACCACAGAGGCTAAGTATGTTGCTGCGGCTAGCTGCTGTTCCCAGTTGTTGTGGATGATGGTCACTTTGCGTGATTTTAGTCTGAGCTTTTCTCGAGTACCCTTCCATTGTTATAGCACAAGTGCGATTAGCGTTGCTAAGAACCCTGTGTTGCATTTTAAGACCAAAAACATAGATGTGCACTTTCATTTTCTGCGAGACCATTATGAGAAGGGTGATATCGACCTTAGGCATGTTGACACACATAATTAGTTGGCCGATATCTTTACCAAGCCTTTGGACCAATCAACCTTTGCTAGGTTGAGAGGTGAGCTTGATGTGTGTTTCCCATTTTAGATGTGGGATCACTTTGTTGTATCATATGATGTACAGTCTAGGTTGTTTCATAGCATTTCTGCATTTTCATATGTATCATACTTGCATTTTGAGCTTTGATTATATTCTGTACAGACTGATACTATGCTCTGTTTTCGCATTCTTGTATGATACTTAGTTTATGCAGTTTAAGCTCTTTATGATCATATAACTTAACTTGATGAGCACAGTATGATTTTGCAATGATGAACTTGTTAATATCTGTCAAATCCTAAAAACAGTTCACCATTTGCTTTGGCAACTAGTACGAGTAGATCTTGTCTTTTCTGAGCTTACTTTGCTATACTAGGTTGCTATGTCTCTTGCTTGGAGTTTAAATCGCTTCCATTGTATATACTCTGAAATTCTTAAATGCTAAAATTTGAAATCCAAGTTAAGAGATAAAGGAAAGATCGAGGTGGGATTGCACTACAACACCTCACTGTATCCAGATTGCTTCTCTTTGCACTTTTGGGAAGAACTTGAGCAGTGTAGTGTATGACCGAAACCATTGCCTTAAGCTTCTGATAGTCTTTTGACTTAGGCTTCGCTTGGTTGATAAGTAAGGCTTTGTGGTGTTTTCAACCCCTCGCAGTCACTTGACATGCATTACTCTTATATAACTTGCTTAAATGAAATGAGTTGTATATGGCTTGCTGAATTGACATTTGCTTTGAGGTAGTTCACCAGTGTGGTTTGGTTAGCTCTAGTTGATGACATGTCTATTTTCATACTAGATGCTACTTCATTGGTGAACTTGGCCTTTTGTCTAAATTTCAAATCTAAAACTGCTTCACCACTCTTGTTGAGATATATGATCATGATGAGCTTATGCTAGCATTTGGGCTCTTCACTTATTCACTTGTGCAAATAGAGCATTTTATCACTCTGGATAGCATATCTTTGAAGCTTTTTGCATTCTTTTAGCTTTCTTTCAAACTCCTATGGTTGCTCTTGATATGTGCATTATCAACTAAGGGGGAGAAATTTGACAAATCTTAATTTAATTGTGTGCATTATTCAAGGGGGAGTTGGTCATGTCCAGGGGGAGTTTGCTCATTTTGATGATTTTTCAGCTTGAGTGTTTCCAGCAGCTAGTTGTGTTGAGCCTTTGCCTCTTTCTGGAGGGACTAGCTGGTTTACTCAGTTTTTGGCTTCTTTGCTCCGACTTTCTCGCTAGTTTCCAGCAGCTAGTTGTGTTGAGACTTTGCCTCTTTCTGGAGGGACTAGCTGGTTTACTCAGTTTTTGGCTTCTTTGCTCCGACTTTCTCGCTAGTGGTGTTGAGCCCATTCTGCCTCTTCTTGAGGGCTAGCTTTGCTTTGCTTGGTTGCGTCGAGCCATTGCCATGTCTTTGGGGACCAAGTTGTTTTGCTCGTTCCATTTGACCTTCTCTCGTCTTTGCTTTGCTTTTGGTCTTTTGAATGAGTTCTCTCTTCTTCCGTTCTTCTTTCTTTTTCTCTACTCTATATGATTTGTGTTGGTAGTTCACAATACACTCATCAAGGGGGAGATTGCGGATACACGGGGTGTAATCTGGGTCTTGTGATGATGAGTGATTGTCAACGGGTATGATGTGCATGTTCTTTGGCTTGTGTTGTGCAGGTGTCGAGCTCGGAGACGGTGATCAACGGCAAGGTGAAGGTCAAGTACAGATCTGTCGTGCCGATGGACCCAGAGCGGTGAAGGGTGGACGTGAGGCTTGGACTGACGGACCGGTGGCCTGAGGATCAGCTGTGGTGGCTGACAGCCTAGGAAAATGACAAGTGGAGACTTGCGGGTGGACGGGGTGCACGGGCGGACGACACATGGCGGCATCCTGAGGCTTGCGTCGAGGCGAAGCTAAGGATGAGGAAGGCGTGTGGCCATCAGATCGACTACACTTCGAGTTGAATAGGAATACCCTTAGTGTTAGCCTGCTCGGTCATTACCAGTAGGGGTAGAAGGGGAATAATGTATTAGGCTATATATGGAGAGGCAACCCCTCCATCCAAACCATCTCAGTCATTTACTATTTTCATTCTAGGGCTTCCTGTCTTCCCATACCTCTGCTATAGCTACTAAGATCCGCAGAGCGGCACAATACCTCTGTGTACATGAAGATTTTGAGGAAACTAGTTCATAATCCCGTTGTCTCCTCGTGGGGACGATTTTCGGCTGGAATTCGTGGGTGTGATTTGCATTCTTGGGTTGTTCTTTGTGTTCATCTTTTCTACATGTTTTTCCCGTCGCTTGATCTCCCTCTACGCTACCTCATTTTCGAATCTGTTTGAACCTAATTGTTCTTTGATGTGAGAAGATCATTTCTACCGAAGGAATTTAACTCAAACCTCACGAACATGTAGATTGGGTCGATTTGAGTTTCGTGGTGACTTTTTCGTTCTTGCATAAATCTCTTCGATTTCCTAGTGAAGGACCGAGAAGCACTCAGAAAGCGACCAGAGGGGGGGTGAATGGGAGCTTCAAATTTTCCTTACGGAAACTAGTAGCCACTGTCCCAAGAATAAACCCCAGAAGCAAACCCTAGAGCTTGCAAATGTCCACGACCCTAGATGTTGGGTGGATGCTTCCAAGAAGCACAGCGGGACACTAGACAACTCTAGAAAGCCAACGCAAAAGACAGAAATCAATTCCGTCAACGAACGAGCGAACCGCGGACAAAACCGTGTGAAAACAGTAGCATCGGATGCTGCCAGCGTTCGATGCCAGACCACCGGACGCGTCCGATGCGAAAACTGCCTCTCGGGAACCTTACTGTTCCACCATCGGACGCTGTGAACAGTGAACAACCAGCGTCCGATGCTTTGGCTCCGGCGCGTCCGATGGCCAACGGACGCGTCCGATGCCTAGCGTCCGATGCCACTACAAACTCTCAGAAAGTGACACGCGTCACCGGAGCGTCCGACGCTTAGAACCCTAGCGTCCGATGCTCCCGTGTCAGCGTCCGATGCCCCCAAAAACTGTGCGGTTCTTTGATGATTCAACCCGATTTCCTCCGAATCAAAAGCTCTAGGCCTAGGATTTGATCTGAGGGGTCACAAGGATGTTAGTGAGCTATCTCTAAGAGATCATGGCTCGAACCTAACTCCAAATCGGTGAATCAAGAAATTTCGGGACAAGGAAGCAAAAACACGATCCAAAACAAAAATCGATCGATCTCCTAGACCGTGAGGTTAGAGGTTAATTCCTTAGGTGGAAAGAAGTGCCTCATGATCTAGAACAACTTGGTTCAAACGGTTTTGCAAAAGATGAACCAACCAAAGAGATCAAGCGACGGGAAGAACGTGGAGAAAAAGGATTCCGCGAAGAACACCAATGAAACGCGAATCACAACCACGATCTTGCAGCCGAAGCGCAAACACACGCTACGACAAGGAGGTTACGGCCTCCTTTCCTCAAAAACACCAGTACACAGAGTCAAGTCTCTCTGCGGATCTCAGCAGGCTACAGCAGGGGATGGGAGAGCAAGAAACCCTAAGTGAAAGAGCAAATGACTGAGATACGGGAGGAGGGTGTCTCCCCTGACTACTTATCCTATTCTAGACTAAGTCTATTTCCTACTCTACCCCTCTCTATTCTAATTACAGAGCGAACCAGCTAAACCCTAAGGTTATTCTGGACCAACTCAAGTGGTAGGTAGATCCGACGGCCACGCCCGCACAAGTCGTCCGCGTTGCCTCCACGCAACCTTCCGATTGCCGCCATGTGCCGCCCTCGCTCTGCACCCCCAGTTTTGTGGCCCAAACCGGGAAACCAGCCTTTTCCAGCTATCCCCCGGTTTTGAGGCCCAAACCGGGAAACCAGCCCACCAGCGTCTGAGTTTTGAGGCCAAACTCAGCAAACCATCCGCGCCCTGGTTTTGAGGCCCAAACCTGGAAACCGTCCTTAGCTCGAGTTTTGTGGCCAAACTCGGAAACCCTCAGCACCCAGGTTTTGAGGCCCAAACCTGGAAACCGTCCACCGGTGGTTTTTCGCTGGCTTAGCCACCAAACCGAAGTTGTAGAGGGGATGCACCGCCCGTGCACCCCGTCCACCGACACGTGTCCCCAGGTCCTCGACCTGAGCAACACCGTGCCCCGCAAGTCTCCGCTCGTCGCTGTCCCAGGCTGCCCGCCACCACAGCTGATCCTCAGGCACTCCGGTCCCTCAGTCCAAGCCTCATGTCCGCCCTTCACTGCTCGATCCATCGGCATGGCACGTCCGCCGCACGGCACGCCCATCCTTCATCGCACCCAGTCCATCGGCACGGCACGTCTCAACTTGACCTTCACCTTGCCCTCGATCACTGTCTCCGTGCTCGACACCTGCACAACACAAGCCAGAGAACATGCGATCAAACCCGTTGACAATCACTCATCACTCAGAGACTCGGCATACACCCATGTATCCGCAATCTCCCCCTTGATGAGTGCATTGTCAACTACTCACACAAATCATAATGAGAGAAAGAGAAAAGAAAAAAGAAGGAGAAGAAGAGAACTCGACCAAATGACCCAAAAGCATAGCAAAGCCGAAGAAGGTCAAGTGGAAGAAGCGAAAACTTGGTCCCCAAAGACATGGGCAACGGCTCGACGCAACCAAGCAAAGCAGAGCTAGCCCTCAAGAAGAGGTAGAACAGGCTCAACACCGCTAGCAAAATACCAATTGGAAATCAGAGCTAAAAATGGCAAAATGCTAGTCCCTCAAGATAGAGGCACAGAGGCTCAACACAACTAGCACGAAAACCACTCCGAACCAATTGAAAAACAACCGAAAGGTCTCCGAACCAATCAAAATCAACCTCGACGCTAAATGAGGAAAATGTTGCTAGTCCCTCAAGACAGAGGCAACAGCTCAACACAACTAGCAAAACTCCCCTCGACACGTGCAAGCAACCCGGGACTCCCCCTTAGCAAAAGCTCCCCCCTTAGTTGAACTCCAGGAGACATATGATTTGCAAAAACTCTCCCCCTTAGTTGAAAATGCACTTATCAAGCACAAACTCTTCTCTTGAGCCAACACAACTCCCCCTTCCAAAATGCATATAAAGTCAGAAATGCAAGTGAGCATCTTCAGGCATATAATCAAAAGAGTGCAAAAGTGCTCAAATCGGTATAGCTTCAATGACACAACTAAGCACTCAAATAGCGAAGGCTCAAACTGATCACAGATACAAATATGAAGCATATGAGCAAGTGAGCAGTTTTTAGCCAAAAAGATAGTCACCATCAAAATAGCACTACACATGTATAGATAGGAATCCAGACAAGTGCTAAACATGTATACAAGGTGAACTACCCCTAGCAAAGTTCAATCATCATGCATAGGAATGAAGCATATACTTGTGATTTCAGTTTTATATCGGAGTTGCAGCGGTAAAGAATTCACAAGTTCAATTATTTAGCATGTGATTGCGAGAGGTTGAAAGCTTGTCTTTGCCCAACTTTTCAACCGAGCGAAGCCTATGCCGAAGCAATCAGAAGCTTAAAGCTACGGTTTCGGTCATACACTACACGGCTCAAGTTTAACTCAAAGTGCAATGAGAAACCGTCTCGATACCGTGATGTGTTGACAAGCAATCCCATCTCGATCTTTTCAATTCACTAAACTTGGTTCAAATTTTAAACATGATATGAATAGACCAAGCGAGTGAATGACTCAGAACTAGAGACATAGCAACCTAGCATATATGAAAAGCAGGAATGGACTCAACACACCCTACACATGCTAGTTGCATATCTCAATGGTGAACATTTCCAGATTTTATATACATTAAGCAACTTCACCATTTCAAAAATAGCTCAGCTCATAACATGTATTAGTGATCAGAAGGAGCATAGGCTACAAGCATCAATCATAAGCATCGGAGCATACTAAACAGAGGATAGTTACATTCTAGTGATTATAAACATGAAGCTCAGAATGTAAATGCGTATGCTAAAATGCAACAGAAGAGAAGATCTAAGTAAAAGAGTCAGACTAGGATACAACTCAAAATGCTTCCCCCATCTAAAAGGGGAAACACACACCAAGCTCACCCCTCAACCTATTAAAGGTTGATTCGTCTAAAGGCTTGGTGAAAATATCAGCCAGTTGGTGATGAGTATCGACATGGCGAAGGTCGATATCACCCTTCTCCTGGTGGTCTCGCAAGAAATGAAAGCGCACATCAATGTGTTTGGTTTTCGAGTGAAGCACGGGGTTCTTAGCAACGCTAATAGCACTCGTGCTGTCACAAAGCAAAGGCACTCGAGAAAAACTCAAACCAAAATCACGCAAAGTGGCCATCATCCAGAGTAATTGGGAACAACAGCTAGCCGCAGCAACATACTCAGCCTCCGTGGTAGACTGGGCGACACTAGACTGCTTGCGAGAAGACCACGAAACAAGAGAAGATCCAATAAATTGGCAAGTCCCAGAAGTGGACTTGCGCTCAATGCGACAACCAGCAAAATCGGCATCGGAATAACCGCAAAGCGAGAGGGTGGAGGAAGCAGAATACCAAATCCCGAACTCAGGTGTGAAACGAAGGTACCTGAAGATGCGTTTCACCGCCTGACGGTGAGAAGTGCGCGGCGACGCCTGAAAGCGCGTGCACAGACACACCGCGAACTGAATGTCCGGGCGTGTCGCCGTCAGGTAGAGTAGCGACCCGATCATGCTGCGGTACTCCTTCTGGTCCATTGCTTCTCCATCCACATCCGCATCCAGGGCAGTCGTCATCGACATGGGTGTTGGAAGGGGCTTGGCCTCACCCATATCGAACCGCTTCAGCAAGTCCTTCGTGTACTTGCCCTGGTGCACAAACGTCCCCTCCCGGGATTGCTTAATTTGCAACCCGATAAAGAATGTCAGCTCGCCCATCATGCTCATCTCAAACTCCCTGCTCATAGTATCTGCAAACTTGGCAACCAAAGCGTGAGAAGAACCACCGAAAATGATATCATCCACGTAAATCTGGACCAAGAGCGTGTCTTTGCCTTGCCGGAGGAGAAAGAGCGTCTTATCTACACATCCCATTTTAAAACCCTTAGCAAGCAAAAAGGTTTTTAACCTATCATACCAGGCTCTAGGGGCTTGTTTCAAACCATATAAAGCTTTGTGAAGTTTAAAGACATGGTTTGGAAACTTGGGATTTTCAAAACCGGGGGGTTGCTCAACATAAACCTCCTCCTCTATGTAGTCGTTTAAGAAGGCACTCTTGACATCCATTTGAAACAATTTGAAACCTTTGGATGCAGCAAAAACCAAGAGTATCCTAATAGCCTCCAAACGAGCTACAGGAGCAAACGTCTCCTCATAATCTATCCCCTCCTTCTGACTATAGCCTTTCGCTACAAGCCGGGCCTTGTTTCTAACAACGTGGCCATCCTCTCCTTGCTTGTTTTTGAAAACCCATTTTGTCCCAATAGGCTTACAGTCAGGTGGAGGTGGAACTAGAACCCAAACCCGATTTCTCTCAAAGTTTTCTAACTCCTCATGCATGGCATTGACCTAATCTGGATCCGTCAAAGCGTGTCCAACATCTCGGGGCTCAAAATTAGCAACAAAAGCAGAGTGAGCGAAGTGAGAGATGTGCTGTGACCTGGAGCGAGTGACTCGCTCGCCGATATCGCCGATCATCTGCTGAGGGGGGTGCTGGCGCTGGATGTGTCGTGGCGCCTCCCGGGATGAAGTGACCTCCCCCTCATCAGCAGCTGGTTCCACCCCGGGTACAAAAGGTACCGCACGAGGTGGAGGATCCCACGGCCCCCAGGAAGAAGAGGTTGTAACACCTCTGGTGTTAAGCTAGCATGACATCATTTCTCATCATGCATAATCATCTCATGATCATGAAGCATTCATATGTTATTATTTTTCTCACATAAAATGTCATTTCATGTGCTTGCTTGCTTATAAGTTTGCTTTGATGAAGTGTTGCTTGTCTTGCTTTGGAGTGGTTAAGTCTTCCTAACCATCTAACTTTGTTGAGGAGTCAAAATGAAGGCATGGTTATGCTGGACATTTTGCCTAATCAAGTAGTTAAACCCTAGTCAACCCTATAGAGCCTCTAAAGTCCTTTTGTTTGACTAACAAAGACCTCCTTGATAGAAGCTTTGCATGGCTGTGGGCCCTTAATCAAAAGTGTGTAGAATTTAGTATAGAACAAAAGTTGTTTAAGGACCAACTCATGAAAATGGGTTTAGCATGGTGTTTTAGGGTCCACAAGACAGAATTGGAAGGGTTTTAGACTTGGAAATTTTCCTAAGTCCTAACTCTGAAAACCAGTTCGGTCAGGCCATGTTTGGCATCGATCTGAGCCCAACCCAAGCCGAACCAGTGATCGATCTTGTAACCAAAGTTGCAGTCGGTGTGTAGCTCTAACCAGTGGTGCAGTTGGTTTAGCGTTTGATGGAGTGGTTAGTGAGTTAATCGTGTTCAAAAATCGCCCGTCAGTCGGCCCGGGAGTTAACTGAATCGCGGGGTTCAGTTTAACTCGCCGGCGTCGTGGCCGACCGCGCGCAGGAATGCCCTGCCGCGTGGCGCCCGATGCCCGGCCAAACCCAGCCAGCGCGCGCAGCGTGGCGAGTCTTGACCACCCGTGCACGCTCTCCTCCTCCCAGACGCGCTCACTCTCCCTCTCTGCTTTGCCTTGCGCTCTCGCCGGCGACCGCGCGGGCGAAAAGAGGGGAAGTCGCCGTCCGCCGTCGTCTCGCCGTGTTTTCTCCCCGCAAAACCCACCGCCAACCTCGCCTCCACCTCCTGCTTCGCGTGCCGTAGCCAGCTCTCGCTAGAAGTGCCTAGGTAAGCCGCGGGACGAGCTTCCGCCATGGCCGCCATGACCGCCGAGCTCGGTCCGCCGTGGTCGGCTCCCTTCCCGTGGGTTCCAAGATGTTTTAGCTAGCGTTCGTCAGTCAGTGCGCGTCCAGGAAGAAGGTAGTGAAGTCGGTTTAGCCGATTAGGGTTTGGTTGCCTCGGTACGCCATCGCCGCCGTCCGCCATTGTTGCCGGAGAATGGCATGGCGTGGTCCCGAGCTTTCGGAGTGAATCAGTGGCGTCTGAGCCTTGCGCTAGATCCGTGGGAGTTCGAGGAGTAGGAATCGTGGTTTGGTTAGCCTCGGCATGGCCGGAGATGCCCGGCGTGGTGAGCCCGTGCCGCCGTGGCCGCCATTGCCGGCGTCGTGCTCGATCCGTCGTGTCGCTAGGGTCGAGTGGGGTACCATTCGACGCGGATGGTTGAGTAGAGTCGTTAGGTGGTGATGGTTTCGCTGGAGGAACCGCCGTCGGCGAGCTCCGGCGAGGTCAACGCCTCCTCTGTTTTTCCTGTGTGTGACAGGTGGGGTCGCTTTGACCACGGGCCCCGGTTGTCAGTCGCTTGGGTGCAGTTGTGTCGGGTGCATGTAGCAGTTAGGGTTTAGTGTTTTTGAATATATGTTTTTCAGAAATGCTGATAATGCTTGTTTAAATCATAACTTAAGTTCTGTTAATCCAATAAATGTGAAACCAATTTTGTTAAGTTTGTTTTGATGAGCTCTATGCATGAAAAATATAATATGCCCTGTTATAATAATTTTTATGTGCAGTAGTAATTAATTTATGTTTAGGCTGATATCTTGTTTAATGTATAATAAATCATGTTTTGCTCATAAAAATATGGGATTCGTTTTGGTGAACTGTGTAGGTGATGTAGAGTCACAGAAAAATGATAACTACTGTTTGGTTATGAAATAATTTGAAGTTAACCTTTAAATTAATTAAATGCTGTTTTCTTGTATAATTTGTAGTAATTAAAATATATGGAATTGGAGTCTCATAACTTTTATAGACTGCTCTTATGCTAAAAAGTTCTAAACAAAAATATGAAATTTGTTGTTTGACACTTTTTAAGATAGGGTGTAGTTCAAAGTATCTTTTCACCCTGATATTTGTCTTTTTCATACAGAATTTTGTAGATATGCAATTGTCCTGAATTTTGTACAATATGCTTTATATTCTGTTAGGAACCTACAGTAATTTTTGTAGATTTTTCTAAAGCTGTTAGCTATAAGGTGCAGTTATAAGCTTGTTTTTAGTAGAATAATTAGTTTATTTAATTAAGCTTTTATGTCTCTTTTATGTGGAAACCAGTAGAGGTAAAAATAGTCTTTTCAGTGTATGCATGTTGACTGTATTTTGCATGAGTGATGTAGCTTCTCTCGAAATAGAATGTTGTACTCTACCGGAGAGGAAATATGCACCTATTCGGTCAATTCAATTGCAATGCATTTTCTATGCCCATGTATCATCCATTCATTCTCGCATATGCATCATAACAGGTTCGGTAGAAGAGACAGTGATAGTAGAGGAAAACGAGGAGCAGCCCCAGGAGCAGGAACCAGGAGCTGTCGGGGAAGAGTTTGAAGAAGAACTTCCGGAGTGCCCGAATCACCAACCGAGCACCTTCGAGAAAGGCAAGCCCCGGAGCATTTCTAACTACCTACAGTTTATAATTAACTTAATCTGTTTATGTTTGTTGCATTAAGTATAGGAGTTGTTTGATACCGTTGATGCATCACTATTCATACCTTGTTATCTTGAAATATTACCCTTGATACCTATATAGAATCAGGTCCGTGTTATGCTTAGAATTGCTTAGACCGGTAGAAGTCGGGCAACCTTCATGTTACCGGCGAGTAATAGGTGGTTACTTGGCCGATTAACCGAATATTTCCAGTAAGTGGGATAACTGAGTGTTGTGGAAAATGGAGATCGGCAGATTCCTGTAGTGTATGCTACAGTATTTCTAGCCGTGTTTTATGGGAATCAGTATCTTGTAAGATAGACTTCTTGTCATGTTGAACGCATGTCCCACATTTAGCTGGAAGGATAACTCGTTCCGACCGCGAAGCCGCTCATTGTTCCAGGCCGGCTCTCAGGTCCTACGCATCAGCCGAAGCCACGGTGGAGAGTTAGTGGGACGCGGGGGCGCGAATAGTAAGACCCGGGTGATGGTGGTTAAGTCCAACTCCTTCGCAGTCGGGCTTGCCTCCGGGTGTGATGGTGGCGGTTGAAACCGCGACTCCTGGAACAATGTTGTGGTCATCTGTAGCTCACCGACGGGTGGGTGTGGTTTGTGTGGGAAATAAATCACCAGCTGGTTAGGAATCGATTATAATCGCCATCGCTCCTGGATAGTGAGAACTTGACTCGAACGCTGATCGACCTTGATACTGAAAAATGTGGAACACGAGACAGCTATCATAATACTTTTGGAAATGGTTACTCGGTCTGTTTGTTACATTTTTGGTGATTGTTGGATCACTACCATGTTTGCTATAGTGCAGTTTGCTAATCTAGTAAATAGGATAATTACTATTTAAATTGACAGCTAAAGGCAGGAGAACTACTTAATTAACAAATGGCTTTTATGCAAAAATGTGGTCCATTACCAGCCTCCACTATATACTGGCCTTGCATACTCCTTGAGGTCAACTTATTTCTGGTTTAAGACGGGTAAGTCTAGCTGAGTACCTTCTCGTACTCAGGGTTCTACCCTTTGTTGTTGCAGATGGCCAGGTCTTCCATGGTTATTGCATCAATTGTCTCTTTCCAGCCTCGGGGGATATCTAGGTCACGGGCAATGACCTCTTCTGTTCGTATCTTTTGCTATGTTAAGGATGACTACTAAATGGCACTGTAATCACTATGTGTGCGTGGGTGATTTCCAGAACTATGTCTCAAATTAAGCTTCCGCGACTTATTTCCGAACATGGGTTGTAATAACTAAGTTGCTACTCCGAAACTATTTATGTAATCTCTGTCGTGTGACGGTCGATGCTGAAATATTACGATCCTATGTTGTTGATGTTGGAAAGTTTGAAATCCTTCGTGATTTCACGGACTACCGGGTTTATAGGGGCTCAAGTGCCACAAATTTACTGCCTCGGCGGAGAATTTCGTACTTGTGCTCTTATAAATTGGACGGTTCTGTTACAGCTGGCATCGGAGCAAAATTCAGCGGGTACTATTCACAGGACTAAATTTTGGATAATTTTCAAAAAAAAATTTTGAGAATTAGGTGTGCCAGTGGTCATATCCTTTATGCCCATAGGATCTCAGGTGGCTTATTTAAGTACTAACTTGGAGGGGTCTTGCATCATACTTGATTTTCGTTTATTCTGTCGTCCATACGGCAAGGGTGAAATTGTATGGGTGCTATTCTTCGGAATGGTAATGTATGGATCAGTTGCCTCTACGCCAAGGTAAGGAAAGTTGTGAGAGCATGGTCGAACAACCGTCGGCCTAGGGGAGTGTTAGTGATACTGAAACCTGCGCACGTCAACACACGGGTGCGGGGGAAGGTACGCGGTAACGGGGGTGATACTGTTAAATGGGAGCATATACTGCTTACGTGTATACGGGGTGTACACCTAGGTGAGTATCTAGATTTAAATTTCAGCAATGCATGATTATCATACTGTGGGGCAGGGCTAAAATGGATCTTCTGCAGGTACACTAACTACGCACCGTTAGAACGAAATAGTTAACGTATGAGAGTGTCGTGGTTTGCCACCGCATAGTTCTTATGTAGTGGAAAGGACGTACGGAACGTTTTCATACATATACATATCATGGCATAATGCTTTCTTTCCTTTTTGCATTACTTCCACCCTTTATGGATTCATTGCTCGAGTTGGAAGACCTATGCTTATGTTATCATGATAATCCTGCTACAGATGGGACGGACTAAGGAAACCGCACGTAAGTCAACGGGCGGCAGGATTCCCAGACACCAGTTGGCACCTAGGTCGGAGAGGTGCAAGGCAAAGTTTCTGGATGTGTTTGGGACACCTACGTTGCTCTGGAGGGTTCTGCGTTCTGTGGGATACCCGGATGGTCGAGAGCCTCGCTACTTCTGGGCGAAAGAGCCTCTGGAAAACACCACTTTGGTGTATGTTACCGCAGTGGTGAAGCCCAGGGAAGATGGATCTGTGTGGTCCGGTTGGATGTATGAGAGCAAAGGAAGGGATCCTTGGGAAGGTGCGCAGTCAGCAGCGTTCCTCATTCTCCAGGACATCATGGAGCGGTTCCCGGAAGACCTCAGTCGGGCTCTGGCAGGAGTGTTTCCGAGGGTTGACCCGTTCAAGGATGTTTGGGTGCAGACCAAGCAGGAAGCAATTGAGGGCAGTCCTAGTGAGCTTCGGGCATGTGATGGCCCAGCAGCAAGTGCCATGTATGCGGTAATGAAGGGGTACGCGGTGATGCAACACAGCTTGTGCAGTATGACTGAGTCCTATCACCATGTCAGGGATGAGAAAAGGCAAGCTCAGCGTGAGTTCGATGAAGAAGTGGAAAAGATGCAGGAAGAGCTGAAGCAGATGACCATAGAGAAGGATCAGGTGGTTCGCAGGAATGTAGTCGCAGCTCAAGAGATCATCGGGCTGCAAGAGCAGCTAGGGCGTGAGAAGCATGCTAATCGGAGTGCGGAGAATCAGATGATAAGGCTTCTTCAGCAGCGAAATCAAGCATGGGAAGAAGAGGTGGATATGAGAGTTCGTATCGTGGCCTTGGAGCAGCAGTTGGCGACATCTGAAGCCTACAACAACAACCTCCATGAAGAAGTGCATCGTCTTCACAACCAGCTTCATCCATACCATCCTCCAGGTGCAGCCGAGATGGATGGTGAGTTGGGAGTTGTTCTTGCTGATGGCGGTGATGAAGATGGAGGAATGCTCTTCGCTAATCAGGAAGAAGAAGACGAAGAAGAAGAGGAAGATGATGGAGCCGATGATGTCGAGGGTCATGTGTCAGATGCTGAGAGCGATTAGAGTTTAGGTCTCGATGTTTATCGTTGTGGTCTTGTGTATCGGTTATGTTGGATCTGTGGAACCTTTGATGTGTTGTAAGCTTAAGGACCTCGTTGCTACCTTTGAACCGTTTTAAGTATCAGGCCTTCGTTGTGTTTTATCCGTGCGTATCCATGCGAGTATTAAGCGCTTTTCGTATAATCTGTTTGTGATGTTATTTGTGTGGAACAACTTGTGAATGTGCCTTATTGTATGAACTATGTTCGAATACAGTACTGCAGTCATTACGCATTTTGATCTATATATATGGCATCACTCATCGATTATTGATTGGCTATGCAGATGGTGAACACTCGTCGTGGAGCCGGCAGTGCCAGTGGTGCAGATGGGAGTGGACAGGGCGAGGAAGCCAATCCTCCTCCTCCTCCTCCTTATATGGCAGAGCAGTTCTTTGCTCAGTTTTTGGGAAGTCAGCGTAGCATGGAAGCTATGCAACGCAACATGGAAGCAAATCTCAGAAACATCGCTGAGAATACCCGCAGGGCTGCAGGTCTGGGTGGTCAAGATGTTAATCAGTACAACACGTTTAAGGACTTCTTGGACACTAGACCTCCGATCTTTAAGGAAGCAGTGGAACCCTTGGAAGCAGACGAATGGATCAACACTGTCGAACAGAAGTTCAGGTTGCTCCGTCTGACGGAATCTCTGAAGGTGGAATACGCGGCTCATCAGTTGCAGGGACCAGCCGTATATGGTGGGCACATCACCGTACCGCTTTTCCGGCAATTCAACCTATAGTTTGGGAACAGTTTACAGCAGCTTTTCGGGGCCATTATATTCCTCCCGGTTTAATGGCTATGAAGGTAACAGAGTTTTTGAGTTTGACTCAGGGTACCAAAACAATGGCTGAATATCTTCATGCTTTCAACAATCTTGCTCGTTATGCGCCTGAGTATGTCAATACCGATGCAAAGAAGATTGCTTGTATGAAGAGGGGCCTAAGTCCAAAGCTCCTGAAGTCGATGGGAAACTCTTCCAGAACCCAGTTCAATGACTTCGTCAGTGACTGTTTGACTCAAGAAAACCACAACAATCTCTACAGTGCATCCAAGGCACGCAAGCGAACCTTTGATACAGGAGCACAGCAGAACAGAAATCAAGTGGCGGATCGTCCTCAGTTTCATGTAGCAGCACAGGGAGCGCGGATCAGGCCTCCTCAACGTCGTTTTCCTGGAAATCAGCAACAGGCTAAGGTTCAGAAAGTGGCAAAGGGTCAATCATCACAGTATAGAGCGGGGTCTGGAAATCAGAACTTCGCAGGCAGCTACGTCAAGGGGCCATGTTACAACTGTGGCAAAGAAGGGCATCTATCCAGGACATGTCCTAGTCCAAGAAAGAAGACCAATCCAGTGCAAGCTCGTGTGCATCATACCTCCTTGGAAGGCATCTCAGAGGGTGAGCCTGTAACAGCGGGTATGTTCTCTACCAACAATATCTCTGCAGTTGTTTTGTTTGATTCTGGTTCATCCCATTCTTTTGTAAGTCAAGCATTTGCACTTAAGCATAATCAGGAAATGGTAACAATGGATTTTGGGTTTCGAATAAACTCAGCTAGTGCAAGTGTGTTGTCTAATCAAGTGGTATGTGGAGCTACTCTTAGTTTGGAAGGTAAGCGGTATCGAGTAAGCCTAGTAGTCATGCCAGGTCTATCCTTGGATGTTATCCTCGGAATGGACTGGATGAAAAAGTGGGAAGTGGTCTTAGATACCGGAAGAAGGATAATTTCTTTGAAGGACCCCGAGGAAAACAAAAGATTTCAAGTGTTTCTTCCTGACCGTCTTAATCTCAGTGCTATGAGTTGTGCAGTACAAGTGGCGGATCTTCAGAAAATCCCTGTAGTATGTGAGTTTCCGGATGTGTTTCCAGATGAGCTACCTGGTTTACCTCCGGATAGGGATGTGGAGTTTGCAATAGAGTTGATACCTGGAACAGCACCTATATCCAGAAGACCATATCGTATGCCTCCTAATGAGTTAGCGGAGTTGAAGGTTCAGTTGAAAGAGTTGTTGGATAAAGGTTTGATTCAACCAAGTTCATCCGAGTGGGGATGTCCTGCGCTCTTCGTGAAAAAGAAGGATAAAAGTCTGCGTATGTGTGTGGATTACAGGCCTTTGAATGCAGTAACAGTCAAGAATAAGTATCCTTTACCTCGGATTGATATCCTCTTTGATCAGTTGACGAGAGCTAGAGTGTTTTCCAAGATAGACTTAAGATCAGGGTACCATCAGATCAAGATCAGACCTAAGGATATACCTAAAACGGCTTTTTCCACTAGGTACGGGTTGTATGAGTATCTTGTCATGTCGTTTGGCTTGACAAATGCTCCTGCATACTTTATGTATCTAATGAATTCTGTGTTTATGCCTGAGTTGGATCGGTTTGTGATAGTCTTTTTGGATGATATCTTGATATATTCAGAGAACGAAGAGGATCATGCGGAACACTTGAGGATAGTTCTAACAAGGCTTCGAGAGCATAAGTTATATGCTAAGTTCAGTAAGTGTGAGTTCTGGTTGAAGAAAGTTCATTTTCTTGGACATGTGTTATCAGGAGATGGAATCTCAGTGGATCCTGGAAAGGTACAAGAGGTTATGGATTGGAAGGCACCAACCACCGTCACGGAAGTCAGAAGTTTTCTAGGTTTGGCTGGTTACTATCGTCGCTTCATTCCAGATTTCTCCAAGATTGCAAAACCGATGACATCGTTGCTACAGAAGGATGTGAAGTTTGTTTGGATAGAGGAGTGCGAAGCAGCTTTCCGAATCTTACGGGAACTGTTAACCACTGCCCCTGTTTTGGCTCAACCGGATATAGAGAAACCTTTTGATGTGTTTTGCGATGCCTCCAAAACAGGTTTGGGCTGTGTGCTAATGCAAGATGGACGCGTGATAGCGTACGCCTCAAGACAGTTAAGGAAACATGAGGTTAACTATCCTACACATGATTTGGAATTAGCGGCAGTAGTGCATGCTCTAAAGATATGGAGACACTACTTGTTGGGAAATGTGTGCAACATCTATACCGATCACAAAAGTCTGAAGTATATCTTCACTCAACCTGAGCTGAACATGAGACAGCGAAGATGGCTGGAGCTGATAAAGGACTATAACTTGCAAGTTCACTATCACCCAGGAAAGGCCAATGTGGTTGCAGATGCTTTAAGTCGGAAATCGCACTGTGTTGTGGTGCAACCGTTGTTTGAAGAAAAGTTTAACCTGATACATCCAGAAGTTTTGTTCAACATTCAGTTAGGTTGCTCGCTAGAGAGTCAGATCATGGAAGCTCAGAAGTCAGATAAAGGAGTTGCTCATATCAAGCTAAAGATGTTAAAAGATCCTTTAACTTCTTTTAAGTTGGATGAACAAGGAGTGTTATGGTTCAGGGATCGTCTTGTCGTGCCAAGGAACAAAGATCTCAAGGATAAAATCTTAGATGAGGCCCACTTATCTAAGTTATCTCTTCACCCAGGAAGCAGTAAGATGTATCATGACCTACAATCTCGTTTTTGGTGGACCAAGATGAAGAAAGAGATAGCAGCCTATGTTGCAAGGTGTGATACTTGTTGCAGAGTTAAGGCAGTGCATATGAAACCTGCAGGGTTGTTATAACCGTTATCTGTGCCTGTTTGGAAATGGGAAGACATCAGTATGGATTTCATAACCGGATTACCCACCTCAGAAAAAGGAAATAATTCTATTTGGGTAATAGTGGATCGTTTGACCAAATCTGCTCACTTTATTCCAGTCAAAACCGGATATCGACCGCCTCGGTATGCAGATATCTACATCAAAGAGATTGTGCGTTTGCATGGAATACCAAAGACAATTGTTTCAGATCGTGGATCTCAGTTCACCGCGCACTTTTGGCAGCAGTTACATAAAGGTTTGGGAACGAAGTTGATTCACAGTACAGCTTATCATCCTTAGACCGCAGGTCAAACCGAAAGAGTGAATCAAGTACTTGAAGATATGCTCAGAGCTTGTGTGTTATCCTCCAAAGGATCATGGGAATCGTGGCTACCGTTAGCAGAGTTCTCGTACAATAATAGCTATCAAGAGAGTATCAAGATGGCACCATTTGAAGCTTTATATGGACGTAAGTGTGTGACTCCGTTAAACTGGATAGAACCAGGGGAAAGGAGATATTTTGGAATAGACTTCGTGGCAGAAGCCGAGAAAAAGGTTCAGATCATCCATCAACACTTACAAGCAGCACAATCCCGACAGAAAAGTTATGCCGATAAAAGAAGAAGGCCGTTGGAGTTTAAGAAGGGAGATCATGTTTACCTAAAAGTAACTCCGATGAGGGGAGTACAAAGGTTCGGCATTAAAAGGAAGCTAGCCCTGAGATATGTTGGACCATATCGTATCTTGAAAAGAAAGGGAGAAGTATCTTATCAACTCCAGTTACCCGAAGCTATGAGTTCGATCTTTCCAGTTTTTCATGTTTCACAGTTAAAGAAGTGTCTACGTGTACCGGAAGAAAGAATAGAACCTCAAGAGTTGAAGCTAGCTTCAGACCTCACATATCAAGAGCAACCCGTGCGAGTTTTGGACAACAAAGAAAGAGTTACTCGCAATCGCTTAGTAAAGGTGTATAAAGTTCTATGGAGTCGTCATGATGACGGAGATGCAACCTGGGAAACGGAAGACTATCTCCAGAAAGTTTATCCATCGTTCCATAAGCAATGGTCAGTAAATCTCGGGACAAGATTTCTTCAAGGGGGGAAGGGCTGTAACACCTCTGGTGTTAAGCTAGCATGACATCATTTCTCATCATGCATAATCATCTCATGATCATGAAGCATTCATATGTTATTCTTTTTCTCACATAAAATGTCATTTCATGTGCTTGCTTGCTTATAAGTTTGCTTTGATGAAGTGTTGCTTGTCTTGCTTTGGAGTGGTTAAGTCTTCCTAACCATCTAACTTTGTTGAGGAGTCAAAATGAAGGCATGGTTATGCTGGACATTTTGCCTAATCAAGTAGTTAAACCCTAGTCAACCCTATAGAGCCTCTAAAGTCCTTTTGTTTGACTAACAAAGACCTCCTTGATAGAAGCTTTGCATGGTTGTGGGCCCTTAATCAAAAGTGTGTAGAATTTAGTATAGAACAAAAGTCGTTTAAGGACCAACTCATGAAAATGGGTTTAGCATGGTGTTTTAGGGTCCACAAGACAGAATTGGAAGGGTTTTAGACTTGGAAATTTTCCTAAGTCCTAACTCTGAAAACCAGTTCGGTCAGGCCATGTTTGGCATCGATCTGAGCCCAACCCAAGCCGAACCAGTGATCGATCTTGTAACCAAAGTTGCAGTCGGTGTATAGCTCTAACCAGTGGTGCAGTTGGTTTAGCGTTTGATGGAGTGGTTAGTGAGTTAATCGTGTTCAAAAATCGCCCGTCAGTCGGCCCGGGAGTTAACTGAATCGCGGGGTTCAGTTTGAACTCGCCGGCGTCGTGGCCGACCACGCGCAGGAATCCCCTACCGCGTGGCGCCCGATGCCCGGCCAAACCCAGCCAGCGCGCGCAGCGTGGCGAGTCTTGACCACCCGCGCACGCTCTCCTCCTCCCAGACGCGCTCACTCTCCCTCTCTGCTTTGCCTTGCGCTCTCGCCGGCGACCGCGCGGGCGAAAAGGGGGGAAGTCGTCGTCCGCCGTCGTCTCGCCGTGTTTTCTCCCCGCAAAACCCACCGCCAACCTCGCCTCCACCTCCTGCTTCGCGTGCCGTAGCTAGCTCTCGCTAGAAGTGCCTAGGTAAGCCGCAGGACGAGCTTCCGCCATGGCCGCCATGACCGCCGAGCTCGGTCCGCCGTGGTCGGCTCCCTTCCCGTGGGTTCCAAGATGTTTTAGCTATCGTTCGTCAGTCAGTGCGCGTCCAGGAAGAAGGTAGTGAAGTCGGTTTAGCCGATTAGGGTTTGGTTGCCTCGGTCCGCCATCGCCGCCGTCCGCCTTTGTTGCCGGAGAATGGCATGGCGTGGTCCCGAGCTTTCGGAGTGAATCAGTGGCGTCTGAGCCTTGCGCTAGATCCGTGGGAGTTCGAGGAGTAGGAATCGTGGTTTGGTTAGCCTCGGCATGGCCGGAGATGCCCGGCGTGGTGAGCCCGCGCCGCCGTGGCCGCCATTGCCGGCGTCGTGCTCGATCCGTCGTGTCGCTAGGGTCGAGTGGGGTACCATTCGACGCGGATGGTTGAGTAGAGTCGTTAGGTGGTGATGGTTTCGCCGGAGGAGCCGCCGTCGGCGAGCTCCGGCGAGGTCAACGCCTCCTCTGTTTTTCCTGTGTGTGACAGGTGGGGTCGCTTTGACCACGGGCCCCGGTTGTCAGTCGCTTGGGTGCAGTTGTGTCGGGTGCATGTAGCAGTTACGGTTTAGTGTTTTGAATATATGTTTTTCAGAAATGCTGATAATGCTTGTTTAAATCATAACTTAAGTTCTGTTAATCCAATAATTGTGAAACCAATTTTGTTAAGTTTGTTTTGATGAGCTCTATGCATGAAAAATATAATATGCCCTGTTATAATAATTTTTATGTGCAGTAGTAATTAATTTATGTTTAGGCTGATATCTTGTTTAATGTATAATAAATCATGTTTTGCTCATAAAAATATGGGATTTGTTTTGATGAACTGTGTAGGTGATGTAGAGTCACAGAAAAATGATAACTACTGTTTGGTTGTGAAATAATTTGAAGTTAACCTTTAAATTAATTAAATGTTGTTTTCTTGTATAATTTGTAGTAATTAAAATATATGGAATTGGAGTCTCATAATTTTTATAGACTGCTCTTATGCTAAAAAGTTCTAAACAAAAATATGAAATTTGTTGTTTGACACTTTTTAAGATAAGGTGTAGTTCAAAGTATCTTTTCACCCTGATATTTGTCTTTTTCATACAGAATTTTGTAGATATGCAATTGTCCTGAATTTTGTATAATATGCTTTATTTTTTGTTAGGAACCTACAGTAATTTTTGTAGATTTTTCTAAAGCTGTTAGCTATAAGGTGCAGTTATAAGCTTGTTTTTAGTAGAATAATTAGTTTATTTAATTAAGCTTTTATGTCTCTTTTATGTGGAAACCAGTAGAGGTAAAAATAGTATTTTCAGTGTATGCATGTTGACTGTATTTTGCATGAGTGATGTAGCTTCTCTCGAAATAGAATGTTGTACTCTACCGGAGAGGAAATATGCACCTATTCGCTCAATTCAATTGCAATGCATTTTCTATGCCCATGTATCATCCATTCATTCTCGCATATGCATCATAACAGGTTCGGTAGAAGAGACAGTGATAGTAGAGGAAAACGAGGAGCAGCCCCAGGAGCAGGAACCAGGAGCTGTCGGGGAAGAGTTTGAAGAACTTCTGGAGTGCCCGAATCACCAACCGAGCACCTTCGAGAAAGGCAAGCCCCGGAGCATTTCTAACTACCTACAGTTTATAATTAACTTAATCTGTTTATGTTTGTTGCATTAAGTATAGGAGTTGTTTGATACCGTTGATGCATCACTATTCATACCTTGTTATCTTGAAATATTACCCTTGATACCTATATAGAATCAGGTCCGAGTTATGCTTAGAATTGCTTAGACCGGTAGAAGTCGGGCAACCTTCATGTTACCCGCGAGTAATAGGTGGTTACTTGGCCGATTAACCGGATATTTCCAGTAAGTGGGATAACTGAGTGTTGTGGAAAATGGAGATCGGCAGATTCCTGTAGTGTATGCTACAGTATTTCTAGCCGTGTTTTATGGGAATCAGTATCTTGTAAGATAGACTTCTTGTCATGTTGAACGCATGTCCCACATTTAGCTGGAAGGATAACTCGTTCCGACCGCGAAGCCGCTCATTGTTCCATGCCGGCTCTCAGGTCCTACGCATCAGCCGAAGCCACAGTGGAGAGTTAGTGGGACGCGGGGGCGCTAATAGTAAGACCCGGGTGATGGTGGTTAAGTCCAACTCCTTGGCAGTCGGGCTTGCCTCCGGGTGTGATGGTGGCGGTTGAAACCGCGACTCCTGGAACAATGTTGTGGTCATCTGTAGCTCACCGACGGGTGGGTGTGGTTTGTGTGGGAAATAAATCACCAGCTGGTTAGGAATCGATTATAATCGCCATCGCTCCTGGATAGTGAGCACTTGACTCGAACGCTGATCGACCTTGATACTGAAAAATGTGGAACACGAGACAGCTATCATAATACTTTTGGAAATGGTTACTCGGTCTGTTTGTTACATTTTTGGTGATTGTTGGATCACTACCATGTTTGCTATAGTGCAGTTTGCTAATCTAGTAAATAGGATAATTACTATTTAAATTGACAGCTAAAGGCAGGAGAACTACTTAATTAACAAATGGCTTTTATGCAAAAATGTGGTCCATTACCAGCCTCCACTATATACTGGCCTTGCATACTCCTTGAGGTCAACTTATTTCTGGTTTAAGACGGGTAAGTCTAGCTGAGTACCTTCTCGTACTCAGGGTTCTACCCTTTGTTGTTGCAGATGGCCAGGTCTTCCATGGTTATTGCATCAATTGTCTCTTTCCAGCCTCGGGGGATATCTAGGTCACGGGCAATGACCTCTTCTGTTCGTATCTTTTGCTATGTTAAGGATGACTACTAAATGGCACTGTAATCACTATGTGTGCGTGGGTGATTTCCAGAACTATGTCTCAAATTAAGCTTCCACGACTTATTTCCGAACATGGGTTGTAATAACTAAGTTGCTACTCCGAAACTATTTATGTAATCTCTGTCGTGTGACGGTCGATGCTGAAATATTACGATCCTATGTTGTTGATGTTGGAAAGTTTGAAATCCTTCGTGATTTCATGGTCTACCGGGTTTATAGGGGCTCAAGTGCCACAAATTTACTGCCTTGGTGGAGAATTTTGTACTTGTGCTCTTATAAATTGGACGGTTCTGTTACAGAGGTGTCGGGGCCGTGAGTCGTTGTCGAGGCCGCTCTTTGCGGCGCGGCAGGTGGAGGGGGTGCTGGATCATCCATACCTTCAGCACCCTCGTCCTCGTCATCAAAAAGAGGCTCTCCAACCTCATGATCACCTGCACGCTCAAAACGAGAAGAAGGAGAAACAAGAGTCTCATCGAAGGTGACATCTGATGTCTCCATGACTCGGTTAGTATCAAGGTTAAGTACACGATATGCTCTCGTGTGAGTGCCATAACCCAAAAATACCCCGTCAGAAGATCGAGACTCAAACTTGTCCAGGTTCCCCTTTTTCAAAATAAAACAGTGGCAACCGAAGACTCTAAAATAACTCACCTTGGGCTGGCGACCAAAACGCAACTCATAAGAAGTCTTCTTCAAAAAGGCTCTCAGAAAAATGCGATTTGAAATGTAGCATGCAGTGTTCATAGCTTCGGCCCAATAGCGCCTGGGAGTCCTATGCTCATCGAGCATTGTCCTGGCCATCTCAACAAGGGTCCGATTCTTCCTCTCTACAACACCATTTTGGGGCGGTGTGTAGGGGGAAGAAAACTGATGCTCCAAACCAAAGCGGTTACAAAACTTCTCAAAATCCGAATTTTTGAATTCGGAACCATTATCACTTCTAATAGCTCGCATCGAGTTCAAAGGGAACTCGTTCTGAAGACGCAAAATCAGATTGCGAGCGAAGGAGAAAGTCTCAGTCTTCTCAGTCAAAAAGAAGACCCACGAATACCTCGAAAAGTCATCAACAACAACCAAAACATACCACTTGCCACCAACCGAGCTCACCCGAGCCGGACCAACAAGGTTCATATGTAAAAGCTATCCAGGGTGCGAGGTCATGACCTTAGTCACTGGATGGTGGGGAGCGGCAACCATCTTCCCATGTCTACAAGAATGGCAAACTAGATCCTTCTCCATCGAAAGCTTGGGCAATCCTCGGATTAGGCCAAGTGAGCTAAGTCTTGCAAGCAAGTCGAAGCTTAAATGACCGAGCCTCCTATGCCACTTCCAAAGATCGGAGGAAGAAGGACTAGCCAAAAGACAGCGAGAAGAACCAAACGACTCCGAGAAATTCGCACGAAAAACTTTCCCAAAGGGCGAAATCAGACATACAAGATCGCCTTGAGGATCTAAGATGCGACTAAGGTTCGGTTTAAAACGAATCTCGTAGTCATCATCAAAAAGTTGCGAAACAGAAAGCAAGTTAAAATGCAGGTTAGAAACAAGAGCAACATCGCGTAACACAAAGTGCTCATTAACCCGCATCGATTCGCGAGACAACACCTTACCTTTACTATTGTCGCCGAAGGTTATGTACTCCTTTTCGGCAACAGGGCTAAGGCTGGAGAACCACTTGGCGTTTCCAGTAATGTGCCTCGAGCAACCGGAATCCACCAACCAAACGTCCTCCAACCGTTTTACCTACATCAATAAAAAGACATAGGGTGAGCATACGGTCCAACACTGGGGTTAGTGAAGTAAGGAGAATACCAGTGTTGGGCCGGCTGCTCAAAAGAACGGTTAGCAGAATAACCACTCCTAGACTGTCTACGGGGGTAGCGATGACCACGCACAGGAAAACGTGGTCCGCTAGGGAAGAAGCGCTCACCGCGATACTCAAACTGCGGTGGGGGGTAGCGCTCAACTACAAAGCCTCCATCACGGGGTCCAAAACCTGCAACTGCAGGCTCCCGCCGGGAACGCTCTCTACGAGGCCTAGGCCTAACAACTTGAGGCACTGCGCCTCTAGGCCAAGCAGTACGTCTCGGTGCTCTCCTCTGAACATTCGGCGCATGTACATCATGAAAAGGATGGTACATGTCCGGGTTGTTCATCTCCCTAGCACGGCGCGCCTCTCTCTTGCGCCTAAAGCAGAACTCGCTCAAGTGTCCATCTCTCCCACAGAAATCACAATGATACCTCACCGCACGCAAAGGGGGTTGTTGGTACTCATGACTGTGGGTGTGGATCACTTTGCCCTTCTGTGGCAACTCCTCATGGATAGGTGGCATTGTATCTAGCTTGTTCTTTAGGTGGTTGGGTTTGGGATGCCACACTTGGTTCTTGGGTGGAGCTCTCGGAGGTTCCTCAAACACCCCATCCTTGGTGATAGGCTTGACCGGCTCTTTGGATGGAAGCTTGGTCAGTTTGGGAGTAGTGGTGGAGTTGGGCTTCTTACTAGGATTCAGACCACTCGACTCTCCAATCTTCCCAAAAGCAGAAAGATCAACACCCTGAGCAAGACCTACACCAGAACCTCCAGCAGCTCGCTTAAATTGGGAGATCATCATCCCGAGCTGCGGCTCACTACAAGAGACCCATGACAAGATGGTCCGAAGGTATGTGTTTTCCTCCTTGGTTTGCATCTTGCCATGCTTGACATTCGCAATCTCCATCTCCAAACCCTCACACAAAGCGCACCTAGCCACACTAGTGCTATCTGAGTTTGCCTCCTCAAGAGACACAATCTTGGCATTCTTCTCTGCCAACTCAGATTGCAAGACAGGACAAGTCTTGCACGCACCTAACAGAGAAGGTCTAGCCTTCAGCTCATCCACCTCTCCTACCAACGCAGCATACTTACCTCTCAAAGTGAGAAGGTCAGTCATTTGCGTGGTGCACATCTCACACTCAACCTCTTCCGACACGACCACGGTGGACTTGGCAAACTCAAGCTCTCTCACCGTGTCCTCCCACTTCTGCCTAAACTCCTTGCGCTCTCTAGCGGCACGCCTAAGCAACTTGTCCTGACTAAGGAGCGCGGCAGTAAGCTTCTCAACCTCAGCAGAAAGCTCGTCGTGGGTGAGGGATACCTGGGAGGTGTCGTCGTCGTCGTCGTCCCGAGGGGTGTGCTCCAGCTTGCCATCGACCTCATCACCAAGCGCCATGGTGCAAAAGCCGTCGTCGTCGGCGAAGAAGCAGAGGCCGTTCAGCTTGTCCTCGATCCTCTTCTTCTTCTCAGACTCGTCATCGCTTGAGCAAGCGGAGTCGTCATCCGAGCCGTCGACGTCGCTGAGCGTGGCGAAGAACGCACGCTGCTCAGCTTGGGCCTTCTCCAAGTACTTCTTCTTGATGTACTCCTTGTCGAAGCCGCCCCTCCGCTTGTGCCTCGCGGGGACATACTTCTCCTTGCGCTTGCCGGAGTCGTACTTGTGCCCATGATCGCCCTTCCCAGATGAATGCTTCTTCTTGGGGCAGTTGGCGATGAAGTGTTCGGGGTCGCCACACTCATAGCATCCTGAGCGTCCTCCTCCGTGGCGACGGTTCATGCGGTTGTTGTGGAACCGCGAGAACCGGTTGGCGAGCATTGCCAACTCATCATCCCCCAACGATTCAAGCTGGTCCTCTGTGACAGAAAAGACTGAAGAAAGAGCAAAGCCAGCAGAGGGGTTAGCGGAAGAGCCAGAAACCAAAGCCATAGTCGGGCCAGAAGGATTCACAAAAGAAGCCCTCGACATGGCGTCAATCTCACTGGACTTGAGCTTACTAAAGAGCTCATCGCATGTGAGGGTCTGATAGTTAGGCGATTCAATGATCGCCTGAACCTTGGAATCCCACACAGATCGATCAAGAGTGTGCAAAAGCTTCAAAGCACGCTCATGATCGTCAAAAGGCAACTACTCCTTGTTAGCCCTCATCCTGTTGACAATCACCTGAAAGCGAGCGAATAAACTTTCTATTGTCTCGCCAGGCTGATGTCGAAAGTTCTCATACTCACGCTTGAACGACTCGTAGAGTCGGGTTTTGACTTGAGAGGTGCCCTCATGGAAACACATGAGGGTGTCCCAGATCTCCCGAGCCGTAGCGAGGTGAGAAACATGATCAAACTCACCCATGCTCAAACAAGAAAAGAGAGCATTACGGGCTCGGCTATTGGCATCGTGCTCATCGATCTATTGCTGAGTGACACGAGCAGCCAAGACCACGTAATCAGCAGAGTTGCAAATATCCCAAATAGAAGCACCCAAACTCTGCAGACAGGCCGACATGCGTATCTTCCAATACGCATAGTTCGTCCCATCAAAGAACGGCGGTTTGCCCACGCCGCGATCCATGTCGCCTTCTGTGGATCTGGAACCGGCTAAGGTGGAAGATCCTTAACCCGCTCCGATACCAATTGAAGGACCGAGAAGCACTCAGAAAGCGACCAGAGGGGGGGTGAATGGGAGCTTCAAATTTTCCTTACGGAAACTAGTAGCCACTGTCCCAAGAATAAACCCCAGAAGCAAACCCTAGAGCTTGCAAATGTCCACGACCCTAGATGTAGGGTGGATGCTTCCAAGAAGCACAGCGGGACACTAGACAACTCTAGAAAGCCAACGCAAAAGACAGAGATCAATTCCGTCAACGAACGAGCAAACCGCGGACAAAACCGTGTGAAAACAGTAGCATCGGATGCTGCCTGCATCCGATGCCAGACCACCGGACGCGTCCGATGCGAAAACTGCCTCTCGGGAACCTTACTGTTCCACCATCGGACGCTGTGAACAGTGAACAACCAGCGTCCGATGCTTTGGCTCTGGCGCGTCCGATGGCCAACGGACGCGTCCGATGCCTAGCGTCCGATGCCACTACAAACGCTCAGAAAGTGACACGCGTCACCGGAGCGTCCGACGCTTAGAACCCTAGCGTCCGATGCTCCCGTGTCAGCGTCCGATGCCCCGAAAACTATGTGGTTCTTTGATGATTCAACCCGATTTCCTCCGAATCAAAAGCTCTAGGCCTGGGATTCGATCTGACGGGTCACAAGGATGTTAGTGAGCTATCTCTAAGAGATCATGGCTCGAACCTAACTCCAAATCGGTGAATCAAGAAATTTCGGGACAAGGAAGCAAAAACACGATCCAAAACAAAAATCGATCGATCTCCTAGACCGTGAGGTTAGAGGTTAATTCCTTCGGTGGAAAGAAGTGCCTCATGATCTAGAACAACTTGGTTCTAACGGTTTTGCAAAAGATGAACCAACCAAAGAGATCAAGCGACGGGAAGAACGTGGAGAAAAAGGATTTCGCGAAGAACACCAATGAAACGCGAATCACAACCACGATCTTGCAGCCGAAGCGCAAACACACGCTACGACAAGGAGGTTACGGCCTCCTTTCCTCAAAATCACCAGTACACAGAGTCAAGTCTCTCTGCGGATCTCAGCAGGCTACAGCAGGGGATGGGAGAGCAAGAAACCCTAAGTGCGAAAGAGCAAATGACTGAGATGCGGGAGGAGGGTGTCTCCCCTGACTACTTATCCTATTCTAGACTGAGTCTATTTCCTACTCTACCCCTCTCTATTCTAACTACAGAGCGAACCAGCTAAACCCTAAGGTTATTCTGGACCAACTCAAGTGGTAGGTAGATCCGACGGCCACGCCCACACAAGTCGTCCGCGTTGCCTCCACGCAACCTTCCGATTGCCGCCACGTGCCGCCCTCGCCCTGCACCCCCGGTTTTGTGGCCCAAACTGGGAAACCAGCCTTTTCCAGCTATCCCCCGGTTTTGAGGCCCAAACCGGGAAACCAGCCCACCAGCGTTTGAGTTTTGAGGCCAAACTCAGCAAACCATCCGCGCCCAGGTTTTGAGGCCCAAACCTGGAAACCGTCCTTAGCCCGAGTTTTGTGGCCAAACTCGGAAACCGTCCACGCCTAGGTTTTGAGGCCCAAACCTGGAAACCGTCCATCGATGGTTTTTCCCTGGCTCTATCACCAAACCGACATCGTAGAGGGGATGCACCGCCCGTGCACCCCGTCCACCGACACGTGTCCCCAGGTCCTCGACCCGAGCAACACCGTGCCCCGCAAGTCTCCGCTCGTCGCTGTCCCAGGCTGCCAGCCACCACAGCTGATCCTCAGGCACTCCGGTCCCTCAGTCCAAGCCTCACGTCCGCCCTTCACTGCTCGATCCATCGGCATGGCACGTCCGCCGCATGGCACGCCCATCCTTCATCGCACCCAGTCCATCGGCATGGCACGTCTCAACTTGACCTTCACCTTGCCCTCGATCACTGTCTCCGTGCTCGACACCTGCACAACACAAGCCAGAGAACATGCGATCAAACCCGTTGACAATCACTCATCACTCAGAGTCTCGGCATACACCCATGTATCCGCAGGAAGAGCGATCACCACGTTGAGGAAAACGTGGTTCGCTAAGGGAGGAGCGTCCATCGCGATACTCAAAACGCGGTGGGGGAAAACGCTCAACTACAAAGCCACCGCCACTGGGTCCATAGCCCAAAACTGCAGGCTCCCGTCGGGCACGCTCTCTACGCGGCCTAGGCCTAGGAACTTGAGGTTTTGAACTCTAGGCCTAGCAACACGCCTCTGAACATTCGGCACATGTACGTCATGGAAAGGATGGTACATGTCCGTGTTGTTCATCTCCTTTGCGCGGTGCGCCTCTCTCTTGCGCCGAAAGCAAAACTCACTCAAGTGACCATCTCTCCCACAGTGCTCACAATGGTACCTCACCGCTCTCAAAGGGGGTTGTTGGTACTCACGGTAGTGGGTGTGGATCACTTTGCCCTTTTGTCGCATAAGCTCCTCCTGGATGGTGTTGATGGTCCTTAAACACCTGTTTTACCATCAACATTTGACACTAAAGTCCACCAAAAAGGCATGAAATGTAGTCAAATAGGTTTCAAACTAACCAAATTCCACATGTCCATAGAATTTTATTTGAATGCAGGATTTGAACCAAATTTGGACATATGGACCCACCAGAGGCCAAGCCCACTCAGCAGGGCCCAAATGGGCCTAAGGGGGGTGGCGCCCGCCACTTGGGTTGGCCCAAGCTTCACTCCCTGCCATGTCACCGATCCGTGTGACCTCCCCAAGGCCAAATCTTGGCCCTTGGTCACTAGGTCAGTGGCATCGGACGGCTCAGGATGAAGTGGTGTGGATCAAGGCTGAATTGCGGTTGCTAGGACATGCAACCGACCTCCAAACCGCCTTGTACAACCACCTGGATGCCGTTGAAGCCAAGGCGGTGCATCCAACGGTGAGGGAGGTGGCGGCCGCCACCTAGGTCTGGTGCCCGCCACTACGGTTAGCCCTAGGTCGGCTGGCTGCCCCCTATAAGTACCCCCCCTCACTCATTTGGGCTATAAATACCCCCTGAGGCATCACTTCATTCACACCCAAGACACACAAAGTTCAGCAACACTCAAGCAAGAGAAGCAAGTGAGAGTTAGGTTAGAAGCATAGAGAGCTTAGGCAAGTAGGTAGCTAGTAGAGCAAGGCATCTTCGCCCTCGCGGTAGCGCTGCTCAAGGCTTAGCTCAAGAGTAGAGGCGTGCGAGTGATCGGTTCTGGAGCTGGGAAGAGTCTTCCTTCATCTCCAGTTCAGGTTTTGCTCTTGTTACTCAAGCATTTACTATATTCTAGTTCATCATTTCAAGTATTACTTTATTCTACTTATCAGTATTGAGCGGTATACTTGATTGATTGCTTGAGTGCCTAGCTATCCTACTGTTCAATTCACTTAGCCATAGTAGTTAATCTCTAGTGAGCTTAGTGTTTGATCTTTGCCAATAGGTTGCTTAGTTAGTTTATTGTTTATCTTGTTAAGTCAAGTATTTGCTCTGACGTCCGCAAGGGTGTCTCTATTCAAAGCTAGGATAGAGATAGTTAGAATATAGTTAAGCGTGGTGCTTAGTTATAGACTTACCTTCAGATACGGCTGGACCCCCGGATAGCTGTGGTAGCAAGCAGGTGGTGACAGCCCTGTGCGCCTTGAATTCCACCACGTAGTTGGCCCAGTTTAACAGTAAGGCACGTTGTGCTAGCGTTCAACCTAAGTAAGTGGTAAAGGCTAGTACGCCTCAATACTTGACAAGATAGGAATAAAACTTTAATCAACTTAGTTGCTTTATTGTCTTTTGCCTGCCTTGCTTCGTAACTATCTTGCTTCGTAGTTATCTTGCTCTGTGGTTATCTAGGAGTAGTTAGTAGTTAGAAGTTAGTAATTAGTTAGTTATCCTTAGTTATCCCATTCTATCTATCTAGTTATCCACCTTACCTTAGCCATCCACTTCATCCTTACCTATCCACCCATATATTCTTTCTAGCCTTTCATCTCCCCTTTTCTCTTTTCTTCGACTCTCATCCCCTCCTTGACTCAACTCATACACCACCCTAGCCTTCCCTTGGGATCAAATAAATCGACACCTGGTACTCCCAAGCGAAGTGCTACTATGATAGTTCTGTGCGCTTGCAGAATCTCCTCCTGGTAGATTGCATTCTCGTTAGCTAGCTCCTACTAGTGTCGGGACTGACAACCCCGCTTGGCATTAGTAGACAGCTACTTTAGTTACCCGATCCTAGGTGTAGCTAAGAACTACCAACAGATGGGTGGCATGGTGTCAAGCTTGTTCTTGAGGTGGTTTGGTTTTGGAGCCCATGATTGTTTATTTGTTGGAGCTCTCAGAGGTTCAACAAAGACCCCATCCTTGGTGTTAGGCTTGAGAGGCTCTTTGGGTGGAATCTTGGTAAGCTTGGGAGTAGTGGTGGACTTGGGCTTCTCACATGGGTTAAGACCACTCGACTCTCCAATCTTCCCAAAAGACGAAACATCGACACCCGGAGCAAAGCCTACACCTGGACCCCCAGCAGCTCGCTTGAATTGGGAGATCATCATCCCGAGCTGTGGCTCACCGCTAGACACCCATGACAAGATGGTCCGAAGGTATGTGTTTTCCTCCTCGGTTTGCATCTTGTCATGCTTCACATTAGCGATCTCCATCTCCAAACCCTCACAAAGAACACACCTAGCCACACATGTGCTACCTGAGTTGGCCTCTTCGAGAGACACAATCTTCGCATTCTTCTCTGCCAACTCAGATTGCAAGCCCGCACAGGACTTGCACGCACCCAACAGCAAGGATCTAGCCTTCAGCTCATCCACCTCTCCTACCAACACAGCATACTTGCTTCTCAAAGTGAGAAGGTCAGTCATGTGTGCGGTGCACATCTCACACTCCTCCTCCTCGGTAACAACGACGGTAGACTTGACAGATTCAAGTTCTTTCACCGTATCCTCCCACTTCTGCCTAAACTCCTTGCGCTCTCTAGCAGCACGCCTAAGCAACTTTTCCTGACTAAGGAGCACGGCAGTAAGCTTCTCGACCTCAGCAGAAAGCTCGTCGGGGGTCTGAGATACCTAGGAGGTGTCATCATCATCGTTCCGAGGGGTGTTCTCCAGCTCGCCGTCGACCTCCTTGCCGAGGGCCATGGTGCAGAAGCCATCGTCGTCGGCGAAGAAACAGAGGCCGTTCAGCTTGTCCTCGATCGTCTTCTTCTTCTCGGACTCATCATCGCTTGAGGCAGCGGAGTCATCATCCGAGTCGTCGACGTCGCTGAGCGTGGCGAAGAATGCACGTTGCTCAGCTTGGGCCTTCTCCAAGTACTTCGTCTTGATGTACTCCATGTCGAAGCCGCCCTTCCGCTTGTGCATCGCGGGGACGTACTTCTCCTTGCACTTGCCGGAGTCATACTTGTGCCCATGATCCGCCTTGCCGAAGGTTTGCTTGTTCTTCTTCGGGCAATTGGCAATGAAGTGGTTGGGGTTGCCGCACTCGAAACATCCCGAGCGTCCTGCTCCGTGGTGACGGTTCATGCGGTTGTTGTGAAACCGCGAGAACTAGTTGGCGAGTAAAGCCAACTCGTCATCCCCCATGAACTCCAGCTACTCCTCTATGACAGAAAGAAGAGAAGAGAGTGCAAAGCCTCCAGAGGAGTTAGCGGAAGAGCCAGAAACCAAAGCCATCGACGGGCCAGAAGGATTTTCATAAGAAGCCCTCGCCATGGCATCGATCTCACTGGACTTGAGGTTACTGAAGAGCTCGTCGCACGTGAGGGTCTCATAGTTAGGCGATTCGATGATCGCCTGAACCTTGGAATCCCACACCGATCGATCAAGAGTATGCAAAATCTTCAAAGCACTCTCATGATCGTCGAAAGGCAACAGCTCCTTGTTAGCCCTCATCCTGTTGACAATCACCTGAAAGCGAGCGAATAAACTTTCTATGCTCTCGCCAGGCATATGTCGAAAGTTCTCATACTCTCGCTTGAACGACTCGTAGAGACGGGTTTTGACTTGAGAGGTTCCCTAATGGAAACGCATGAGGGTAGCCCAAATCTCCCGAGCCGTAGCGAGGTGAGATACGCGATCAAACTCAGACATGCTCAAGCATGAGAAAAGAGCATTACGGGCTTAGCTATTGGCATCGTGCTCATCAATCTGACGCTGAGTGACACGAGCAGCCAAGACCACGTAATCAGCAGAGTTGCAAATATCCCAAACGGAAGCACCAATACTCTGCAGATAGGCCGACATGCGTATCTTCCAATACGCATAGTTCGTCCCATCAAAGAACTGCGGTTCGCCCACACCGCGATCCATGTCGCCTTCTGTGGATCTGGAACCGGCTAAGGTAGAAGATCCTTAACCTACTCCGATACGAATTGAAGGACCAAGAGTGCTACCAGAAAGCGACCAGAGGGGGGGGTGAATGGGAGCTTCAATTTTCCTTTCAAAAACTTGTCGCCACTGTCCCAAAAATCAACCCCTAGAGCAAACCCTAGAGCTCGTAAGTGTCCACGACCCTAGATGTAGGGTGGATGCTTCCAAGAAGCACAGCGGGACACTACACAACTCTAAAATCTCAACGCAAAAGCTGGAAATCAAAACCGACAACGAACGAGCGAACCGCGAATGAAACAACACAAACTGTACTTGACCGGACTCTGGCCAGCGTCCGGTCAGTGAGCACCGGACGCGTCCGGTCAAGCCAAACCCGAAATTGGACCTCTTTGTTCCTGACTGGACTCTCAGGGGAGGTGCGTCCGATCACAAGCCAAACGTCCGGTCACAAGAGTCAAACCAAATGAACAGTACCAGGAGCGAGTCCGGTCACTTAGCAGAGGGAGCATCCGGTCAGCAATGGAAAATTTGCACGTGACATTCAACAACCGGACTCACTATGCCAGCATCCGGTCACCCCGTGTCAAGCGTCCGGTTGCCCCGACTTAGCACCGTTCGTCCACCGATTCGACTCGATCTCACCCAAAATGGATCCACTAGGGATCAAACTTGGTGAGAGGAGTCACAAGGAGGACAGTGAGCTATCTCTAAGAGATCATGGCTCGAACCTATCTCCAAATCGATGAATCGAAGAAATTCGGGGGAAGGGAGAAAAGCTTGACCCGAAACGAAAATCGATCGATCTAGAACAACTTGGTTCAACCGGATTTGCAAAAGACGCAACGTGTGACAGAACCGACCAATTTATACCAGATTAAGCACCAAATCACCGCTTTCACAGAGATTACAGGTACTTAAGCTCATACAAACCCGGTAGTCCGGAAATCTCGAAGGATTTCAATCATTCAACAATAGCCAAGATCGTAATAGATTAGCGTACATGTCCACGAGGTGCATTCAGTTCACACATAATTCAAATACATCGGAGTTCAACAGTTATTACAAACCATAGTTCGAATTTCGAAAGCGGAAGCAACATAGTTTTAAACATAAGTTCTCAGTTCACAATACGGTGCCATTGCCTGATCAGTCCACAAAAAGCATCAGGAGAGGGTAAGAATTGACCATGCCCATGGTCTAGTCACCACCCTCGACGGGGTACAGACAGTTCTCGCAATAGCCGAAGAAGAATTGCCCATCTGCAACAACAAGGGAATAGAACCCTGAGTACGAGAAGGTACTCAGCTAGACTTACCCGTCATAAACCAGAAACAAACGACACCAAGGAGTATGCAAGGCTGTATCTGGGTTTGGCCATACTTATGTTTTGCATAAAAGCATTTTCATTATTAAATAATCATCATTAGAGTATTAGCAGTCAATTTTATATAAACAACCTGATTATACTAGATTTGCACCTGATCTAGAGCAAGCACTTGACTACTTAATCAAGCAAGAGTGACTATTTCATCAATAGCCTTTCAGATTAAACACCATAACCATCTTTAGTTCCATAAGTTTGCGGATAAATGGGTGTATGCCGAGTCTCTGAGTGATGAGTGATTGTCAACTGGGATAATGCGCATGTTCTTTGGCTTGTGTTGTGCAGGTGTCGAGCACGGAGACAGTGATCAGAGGCAAGGTGAAGGTCAAGTAGAGACGTGCCGTGCCGATGGACCGAGAGTGGCGAAGGGCGGACGTGAGGCTTGGACTGAGGGACCGGTGGCCCGAGGATCAGCTGTGGTGGCTGGCAGCCTGGGACAGCGACGAGCGGAGACTAGCGGGCACGGTGTTACCTGGGTCGAGGACGTGGGGACACATGTCGGTGGACGGGGCGCACGGGCGGTGCATCCCCTCCACAGCTTCGGTTTGGTGGTAGAGCCAGAGAAAAACCATCGGGTGGACGGTTTCCAGGTTTGGGCCTCAAAACCTGGGTGTTGCGGGTTTGCTGAGTTTGGGCCACAAAACTCAGACGCTGGTGGGCTGGTTTCCCGGTTTGGGCCTCAAAACCGGGGGTTGGTCGTGAAGGCTGGTTTTCCGGTTTGGGCCACAAAATCGGGGGTGTGACGTCCAGGAAAAGGACGCGGAGCGGTGGCGGCACGTGGCGGCAATCGGGAGGTTGCGTCGAAGCAACGCTACGAGTTGTGCAGGCGTGGCCGTCGGATCCACTGTTGGCACCTGGGGTGGCACGCAGAAGAAACCGCAAGCGCACGGCTATCAGTTGTAGCTTTTCACCTCAGAGTATTTCGGGGTATCGAATCCACGAGGAACGCGAAGTGATTTTGAGAAAACTAGGGGGGTAAGGATATCTAGGATAGATTAAGGGAACGGGCACTATCTACTGGGTTAGATCCTAGTTCTATTAGACTTCTAGTGATTTAAATTCTTTACTAGTGTATTGTGGGCGTACTAGCCTTTACCGCTGACTTAGGTTGAACGCTAGCACAACGAGCCCTACTGTTAAACTAGACCAACTATGTGGTGGAATTCAAGGCGCACAGGGCTGTCACCACCTGCTTGCTACCACAGCTATCCGGGGGCCTAGCCGTATTCACTGGCAATATATAGCCTAAGTACCACACTTAATCTATATATCACTACTACTAGCCCTGTACTAGAACTAGAGCACTTGAAACTAATATCAAGCAATGAAACAAACACACAAGTACTGAAAGTAAATACTGGAAGATAGAATAAGATACTAAGTTACCAAAGTTGAAGCGCAGAGCAGAGAGAAGCAGGGGTCTCCGACAACTCTGGAACTCTCCAGACTTCTACTCTTCTTCTCTCCAGCCCCTCTTCTAGTGAGGCACTCACACTCTCTCTAATCTCTCTATCATAGCAAGTGTGCTACTCTAACCAACTAGTGGGGAATGGTGTGAGGCTCTCCGAATGAGAGCTCAAAGGGGCCTATTTATAGTGCTAGGGAGCTAGGGGGGTACTTATAGAGTGAGGGGAGGTCAGTTAGGGTTTAGGGGGGTGGCGCCCGCCACCAAACCCTGGCGCCCGCCACCTCATAGCCGTCTGTTGCAACCGCCTTTCATCCAATGGTCCTCATTTGCTCTCCCAAGTCGGTTTGAGGGCCGGTTAGGGTTCAGAGACGTGTCCAAAGCCCACTATCCAGGTGACACTCTTCTTAGCCCTTGGATCAAACCGCCTTAATGTGCAATGGCCTAGATTTGAGCTTGAGGTGACTCCCATGGATCGGTGACGTGGCTTGGGCCACTTTTGGCACGAGTGACCTGGCGGCCGCCAGTAATAGGTGGCGGCTGCCACCCTAATCAGGCCCAAATGGGCCAGAGTGGCTTGGCCTTGCTCCTGGTGCTCTTGTTTGGCCCAAATTCCATTATTTCCTGCATTAAGATAAGAAACTATGCACATGTGGAAATAGGTTAGTTATAAACCAAATCTTCTACTTTTTATGTTGTTTTACCTTGGTTTTGGGTGAAATGATGCTTTAAGCACCGTCAACATCCACCTACCATCGAGTTGGTCCATAATAATCTTAGGGTTTAGCTGGTTCGCTCTGTAAGTAGTTAGGGGTAGAGTGGGAATTAGGAATAGTTAGAATTAGGATAAGTAGGGGGAGACACCCACCTCCCCACCTATCTCAGTCATTTGCTCTTTGCCTTCTAGGTTTTCCTGCTCTCCCTCTCCTCTGCTGTAGCAAACCTGAGATCCACAGAGAAGAGAACAATACCTCTGTGCCTTTGAGATTTTGAGGAAGTGAGGCCGTAACCTCACCATTGTAGCATGTGGTAGCCACATAGTGGCAATTTCGTGGTTGTGATTTGGAATTTGTTCGTGTTCTTCGCGGATTACTTTTTGCCACGTTTTTTCCGTCGATTGATCTCTTTGCTCGGTTCATCTTTTGCAAATCCGTTTGAACCAAGTTGTTCTAGATCGTGAGGCACTTCTTTCCACCGAAGGAATCCACCTCTAACCCCACGGTCTAGGAGATCGAGCGATTTTAGTTTCGGATCGACTTTTTGCTCCCTTGCCCTGAATTCTTCAAATTCCTCCATTTGGAGTTAGGTTCGAGCCATGATTCCCGTGGGATAGCTCACTAAAAGCCTTGGAACTCCTCACACCAAGTCTAAGCCTTAGTGCTTTTGATTCGGAGGAGATCGAGTGGATTTCACGGAAGAACAGCACTGCGTCAGGGGCATCGAACGCTCAAGTTCTTAGCATCGGACGCTGACTCCCTTGGCATCGGACGCACCGTTGCCACGTGTCAGTTTCTGACATTTTCGAAGGAGCATTGGATGCTATCACCGAACGCTCCATTGTTCATCGGACGCGCCGGAGTGTGACCATCGGACGCTGAGGGTTCACTGTGCACAGCGTCCGATGGGTGTCCAGTAAGGTCCCCGAGATGCACTGTTTGCATCGGACGCATCCGACGCTTTGGCAAGCGTCCGATGCAGGTGATTCTCCACAGTTTCGTTCGCAGTTCGTTCGTCCGTTGTCGGTTTTGATTTCCGGCTTTTGCGTTGGGTTTCTAGAGTCGTGAAGTGTCTCGCTGTGCTTCTTGGAAGCATCCACCATACATCTAGGGGTCGTGGACACTTACGAGATCTAGGGTTTGCTCTAGGGGTTGATTTTCGAGATAGTGGCGACAAGTTTCCGAAAGGAAAATTGAAGCTCCCATTCACCCCCCCTCTGGTCGCTTTCTGGTAGCACTCTCGGTCCTTCAATTGGTATCGGAGCAGGTTAAGGATCTTCCACCTTAGCCGGTTCCAGATCCACAGTAGGCGACATGGATCGCGGCGTGGGCAAACCGCCGTTTTTCGATGGGATGAACTATGCGTATTGGAAGATACGCATGTCGGCCTATCTGCAGAGTTTGGGAGCTTCCATTTGGGATATTTGCAACTCTGCCGATTACATGGTCTTGGCTGCTCGTGTCTCTCAGCTTCAGATCGATGAGCACAATGCCAATAGCCGAGCCCGTAATGCTCTTTTCTCATGCCTGAGCATGAGTGAGTTTGATCGTGTTTCTCACCTCGCTACGACTCGGGAGATTTGGGCTACCCTCATGCGCTTTCATGAGGGAACCTCTCAAGTCAAAACCCGTCTCTATGAGTCATTCAAGCGAGAGTATGAGAACTTTCGACATATGCCTGGCGAGAGCATAGAAAGTTTATTCACTCGCTTTCAGGTGATTGTCAACAGGATGAGGGCTAACAAAGAGCTGTTGCCTTTCGACGATCATGAGAGAGCTTTGAAGCTACTCCACACTCTTGATTGGTCGGTGTGGGATTCCAAGGTTCAGGCGATCATCGAATCGCCTAACTATGAGACCCTCACGTGCGACGAGCTCTTCAGTAAGCTCAAGTCCAGTGAGATCGATTGCATGGCGAGGGCTTCTTATGAAAATCCTTCTGGCCAATCGATGGCTTTGCTTTCTGGCTCTTCTGCTAACCCCTCTGGAGGCTTTGCTTTGCATTCCCTTCTTTCTGTCATAGAGGAGCGGTTGGAGTCTTTAGGAGACGACGAGTTGGCTTTGATTGCCAATCGGTTCTCGCGGTTCCACAACAACCGCATGAACCGTCGCCGCGGAGGAGGACGCTCGGGCTGTTTTGAGTGCGGCGACCCTGACCACTTCATCGCCAACTATCCCAAGAAGAACAAGCATTCTGGGAAGGGCGATCATGGGCACATGTACGACTCCAGCAAGTGCAAGGAGAAGTACGTCCCTGCGAAGCACAAGCGGAAGGGCGGCTTCAACAAGGAGTACATCAAGGCCAAGTACTTGGAGAAGGCCCAGGCTGAGCAGCGTGCTTTCTTCGCCACGCTCAGTGACGTCGACGACTCGGACGACGACTCCGCTTCCTCAAGCGACGACGAGTCCGAGAAGAAGAAGAGGATCGAGGACAAGCTCAACGGCCTCTGCTTCTTCACCGACGACGAGGGTTTCTGCACCATGGCCCTCGACAAGGAGGTCGGCGGCGACACTCCACGGGACGACGACGACGACGACACCTCCCAGGTATCTCTCACCCACGACGAGCTTTCTGCTGAGGTTGAGAAGCTTACTGCCGCCTTGCTTAGTCAGGACAAGTTGCTTAGGCGTGCTGCTAGAGAGTGCAAGGACTTTAGGCAGAAGTGGGAGGACACAGTGAGGGAGCTTGAGTTTGCCAAGTCCACCGTGGTCGTGTCTGAGGAGGCCGAGTGTGAGATGTGCACCATGCACATGACTGACCTTCTCACTTTGAGAGGTAAGTATGCTGCGTTGGTAGGAGAGGTGGATGAGCTGAAGGCTAGACCCTCGTTGTTGGGTGCGTGCAAGACTTGTCCTGTCTTGCAATCTGAGTTGGCAGAGAAGAATGCCAAGATTGTGTCTCTTGAAGAGGCCAACTCAGGTAGCACATGTGTGGCTAGGTGTGTTCTTTGTGAGGGTTTGGAGATGGAGATAGCCAATGTGAAGCATGACAAGATGCAAACTGAGGAGGAAAACACATACCTTCGGACCATCTTGTCATGGGTGTCTTGTGGTGAGCCACAGCTCGGGATGATGATCTCCCAATTCAAGCGAGCTGCTGCAGGTCCTGGTGTAGGTTTTGCTCCGGGTGTTGATCTTTCTACCTTTGGGAAGATTGGAGAGTCGAGTGGTCTGAACCCATGTGAGAAGCCCAACTCCACCACTACTCCCAAACTTACCAAGCTTCCACCCAAAGAGCCTCTCAAGCCTAACACCAAGGATGGGGTGTTTGAAGAACCTCCACGAGCTCCACCTAAGAACCAGCAGTGGGCTCCCAAACCAAACCACCTCAAGAACAAGCTTGACACAATGCCACCCATCCAGGAGGAGCTTATGCCACAGAAGGGCAAAGTGATCCACATCCACAACCGTGTGTACCAACAACCCCCTTTGAGAGCGGTGAGGTACCATTGTGAGCACTGTGGGCGAGATGGACACTTGAGCGAGTTCTGTTTTCGGCGCAAGAGAGAGGCGCGCCGTGCTTGGGAGATGAACAACCCGGACATGTACCATCCTTTCCATGATGTACATGTGCCGAATGTTCAGAGGAGAGCTCCGAGGAGAGCTGCTAGGCCCAGAGGTCCAGAACCTCAAGTTCATAGGCCTAGGCAGCAGAGGAGAGGACGTGCCCGGCAGGAGCCTGCAGTTGTGGGCTATGGACCCCGTGGCGGTGGCTTTGTAGTTGAGCGTTTTCCCCCACCGCGTTTTGAGTATCGCGGTGAGCGCTCCTTCCCAAGCGGACCACGCTTTCCTCAGCGTGGTGATCACTGCTCTCGTAGACGTGCTAGGAATGGTTTTTCTGCTAACCGTTCTTTTGAGCAGTCGGCCCAACACTGGTTTTCCCCTTACTTCACTAACCCCAGTGTTGGACCGTATACTCACTCTATGTCTTTTTATTGATGTAGGTAAAACGATTGGAGAACGTTTGGTTGGTGGATTCCGGTTGCTCGAGGCACATGACCGGAAACGCCAAGTGGTTCTCCAGTCTTAGTCCAGTCACCGGAAAGGAGTTTATCACCTTCGGCGAGAATAGCAAAGGTAAAGTGTTGTCTCGTGGGTCGGTGCGAGTTAATGAGCACTTTGTGTTGCGTGATGTTGCTCTTGTTTCAAACTTGCATTTTAACCTTCTCTCTGTTTCGCAACTTTTTGATGATGACTATGAGATTCATTTTAAACCGAATCTCAGTCGCATTTTAGATCCTCAGGGCAATCTTGTTTGTATGATTTTGCCCTTTGGGAAAGTCTTTCGTGCGAATTTCTTGGAGTCTTTTGGCATTTCTCATTGTCTTGTGGCTGGACCTTCCTCTTCTGATCTTTGGAAGTGGCATAGGAGACTTGGACATTTGAGCTTCGACTTGCTTGCAAGGCTTAGTTCACTTGGCCTAATCCGAGGATTGCCCAAGTTATCCATGGAGAAGGATCTTGTTTGCCATTCTTGTAGACATGGGAAGATGGTTGCTGCTCCCCACCATCCGGTGACTCAGGTCATGACCAAGCGCCCTGGAGAGCTTTGCACATGGACCTTGTTGGTCCGGCTCGGGTGAGCTCGGTTGGGGGGAAGTGGTATGTACTTGTTATTGTTGACGACTTTTCGAGATATTCGTGGGTCTTCTTTTTAGCTGAGAAGACCGAGACTTTCTCCTTTGCTCGCAATCTAATCTTGCGTCTTCAGAACGAGTTCCCTTTGAACTCGATGCGAGCTATTAGGAGTGATAATGGTTCCGAATTCAAGAATTTGGATTTTGAGAAGTTTTGTAACTCTTTGGGTTTGGAGCATCAATTTTCTTCTCCCTACACACCGCCCCAAAATGGTGTTGTAGAGAGGAAAAATCGGACCCTTGTAGAGATGGCCAGGACAATGCTCGATGAGCATAGGACTCCTAGGAGATATTGGGCCGAAGCTATGAATACTGCATGCTATATTTCCAATCGCATTTTTCTCCGAGCATTCTTGAAAAAGACTTCTTATGAGTTGCGTTTTGGAAGACAGCCCAAGGTGAGTTACTTTAGAGTCTTCGGTTGCCACTGTTTTATATTGAAGAAAGGCAACCTGGACAAATTCGAGTCTCGTTCTTCTGACGGTGTATTTTTGGGTTATGGCACTCACACTCGAGCTTATCGTGTACTTAACCTTGATACTAATCGAGTCATGGAGACATCCGATGTCACCTTCGACGAGACCATGGTTTGTCCTTCCTCTCGTTTTGAGCGTGCAGGTGATCATGAGGTTGGTGAGCCTCTTTTTGATGACGAGGACGAGGGTGCTGAAGGTATGGATGATCCAGCACCCCCTCCACCTGCTGTGCCGCAAGAAGCGGCTTCTACGATGACTCACGGCCCCGACACGTCTTCTTCCTGGGGGCCGTGGGATCCGCCACCCCGAGCGGTACCTTTTGTACCGGAGGAGGCACCAGCTGCTGTTGAGGGGGAGATCACCTCTGCACGGGAGGCGCCACGACACATCCAGCGCCAACACCCCCCTCAGCAGATGATTGGCAACATTGACAAACGTGTCACTCGGTCCAGGTCTCAAATCTCTCACTTTGCTCATTCTGCTTTTGTTGCTGATTTTGAGCCCCGAGATGTTGGACACGCTTTGACGGATCCGGATTGGGTCAATGCCATGCATGAGGAGTTAGAGAATTTTGAGCGAAATCGGGTTTGGGTTTTAGTTCCACCTCCTCCAGACTGTAAGCCTATTGGGACGAAATGGGTTTTCAAAAACAAGCAAGGAGAGGATGGCCACGTTGTTAGAAACAAGGCCAGGCTTGTAGCAAAGGGCTATAGTCAGAAGGAGGGGATAGACTATGAGGAGACTTTCGCTCCTGTAGCTCGTTTGGAGGCTATTAGGATACTCTTGGCTTTTGCAACATCCAAAGGTTTCAAACTTTTTCAAATGGATGTCAAGAGTGCCTTCTTAAATGGCTACATAGAAGAAGAGGTTTATGTTGAGCAACCCCCCGGTTTTGAAAATCCCAAGTTTCCAAACCATGTTTTCAAACTCCACAAAGCTTTATATGGTTTGAAACAAGCCCCTAGAGCTTGGTATGATAGGTTGAAAACCTTTTTGCTTGCTAAGGGTTTTAAAATTGGATGTGTGGATAAAACGCTCTTTCTCCTCAAGCAAGGCAAAGACACTCTCTTGGTCCAGATTTACGTGGATGATATCATTTTCGGTGGTTCTTCTCACGCTTTGGTTGCCAAGTTTGCAGATACTATGAGCATGGAGTTCGAGATGAGCATGATGGGCGAGCTGACTTTCTTTCTCGGATTGCAAATTAAGCAATCCCGAGAAGGGACGTTTGTGCACCAGGACAAGCATACCAAGGACTTGCTGAAGAGGTTCGATATGGGTGAGGCCAAGCTTCTTCCAACAGCCATGTCGACCACGACGGCCCTGGATGCGGACAAGGATGGAGAAGCTGTGGACCAAAAGGAGTACTGAAGCATGATTGGGTCGCTGCTCTACCTGACGGCGACACGCCCGGACATCCAGTTCGCGGTGTGTCTATGCGCGCGCTTTCAGGCGTCGCCGCGCACTTCTCACCATCAGGCGGTCAAGCGCATTTTCTGGTACCTTCATTTCACACCTGAGTTCGAGATTTGGTATTCAGCTTCCTCCACCATCTCCCTTTGCGGTTATTCCGATGCCGATTTTGCTGGTTGTCGCATTGAGCGCAAGTCCACTTCTAGGACTTGCCAATTTATTGGTTCTTCTCTTGTATCGTGGTCTTCTCGCAAGCAGTCTAGTGTCGCCCAGTCTACCACGGAGGCTGAGTATGTTGCTGCGGCTAGCTGCTGTTCCCAGTTGCTTTGGATGATGGCCACTTTGCGTGATTTTGGTCTGAGCTTTTCTCGTGTTCCTTTGCTTTGTGACAGCACGAGTGCGATTAGCATTGCTAAGAACCCTGTGCTTCACTCGAAGACCAAACACATTGATGTGCGCTTTCATTTTTTGCGAGACCACCAGGAGAAGGGTGATATCGACCTTCGCCATGTCGATACTCATCATCAACTGGCTGATATTTTCACCAAGCCTTTGGATGAATCAACCTTTAATCAGTTGAGGGGTGAGCTTGGTGTATGTTTCCCCTTTTAGATGGGGGAAGCATTTTGGTTCTTGTATCATAAGACTGACTCTTTTTCGTTTGACTTAGTTTTCTTTTGCATTTTAGCATATGCATTTACATTCTGAGCTTCATGTATATAATCATTAGAATGTAACTATGCTCTATGTAGTATGCTCTGATGTTTTATGATGCCTGTAGCTTATGCTCTTTCTGATCACTGATACATGTTATGAGCTGAGCTATTTTTGAATGGTGAACCTGCTTAATGAACTTAAAACTGAAAATGTTCACCATTGAGATATGCAACTAGCATGTGTAGGATATGTTGAGTTCACTCATGCTTTTCATATATGCTAGGTTGCTATGTCTCTAGTTCTGAGTCTGTCACTTGCTTGGTCTGTTCATATTCCTTCAATTGGTAAACCAAGTTAAGTGAATCAGAAAGATCGAGATGGGACTGCTTGTCAACACATCACAGTTTTGAGACTGTTTCTCATTGCACTTTGAGTTAAACTTGAGCTGTGTAGTGTATGACCGAAACTGTTGCGTTAAGCTTCTGATTGCTTCTGCATAGGCTTCGCACAGTTGAAAAGTTAGACAAAGACAAGCTTTCAACCTCTCGCACTCACATGCTGAAATTTAAACTTGTGTAATTTAACCGTTGCAACTCCGCTAAAATCTGGATACACAAGTCTATGTTCCATTCTATAGCATGATGATTGAACTTTGCTAGGGGTAGTTCACCTTGTATACATGTCTAGAACTTGTTTGACTTCCTGTCTACACTTGTCTAGTGCTATTTTGATGGTGACTCCTTTTTGGCTAAAATTGCTCACTTTGCTCATATGTTCATATTTCATAAGTGGTGATCAGTTTGAGCCTTTGCTAGCATGTATGCTTCAGTCGCGTCATTGGGTTTATACTGTGTACAACATCCTTGCATTCTCTTGACTATATCCTTGAAGCTGCTAACTTGCATCCTGACTCATATGCATTTTGGAAGGGGGAGAACTTCTCTTGTTGGCACTTTGGATGGTGCATTTTCTGAGGAGGAGAAAATTGTTTTCAGTTCCTTTTGCTTGATGGTGCATTTTCAACTAAGGGGGAGGAATTTGGACAAATCATGCCTCCCATATTCAAAGGGGAGAGAAATCGGTTGTGTGCACCATGCAAGGGGGAGTTTGCTCGTGCTGAATTTTTGAAATTTCCAATTGGTTCGGAGCGCTTTGCTAGTTGTGTTGAGCCCTTGCCTCTATCTTGAGGGACTAGCAGTCGCATCTTTGCTTCAGTTGGCTTCGGTTGGTATCGAGCTTTTCAGTTGATGTCGAGCTTTCTGCTAGTTGTGTTGAGCCTCTGTGCCTCTGTCTTGAGGGACTAGCATTTTGCTTTGATTTTTCAATTGGTATCTGCTAGCGCTGTTGAGCCTATTCCACCTCTTCTTGAGGGCTAGCTTTTGCTTTGCTTGGTTGCGTCAAGCCATTGCCCATGTCTTTGGGAACCAAGTTGTTTTGCTCTTTCCACTTGACCTTCTTCAGCTTTGCTATGCTTTTTGGGTCATTTGGTCGAGTTCTCTCTTCTCTTTCTCCCTCCTTCTATTTCTATTATGATTTGTGTTGGTAGTTGACAATGCACTCATCAAGGGGGAGATTGCGGATACATGGGTGTATGCCGAGTCTCTGAGTGACGAGTGATTGTCAACTGGGCTAATGCGCATGTTCTTTGGCTTGTGTTGTGCAGGTGTCGAGCACGGAGACAGTTATCAAAGGCAAGGTGAAGGTCAAGTAGAGACGTGTCGTGCCGATGGACCGAGAGTGGCGAAGGGCGGACGTGAGGCTTGGACTGAGGGACCGGTGGCCCGAGGATCAGCTGTGGTGGCTGGCAGCCTGGGACAGCGATGAGCAGAGACTTGCGGGCACGGTGTTGCCTAGGTCGAGGACCTGGGGACACGTGTCGGTGGACAGGGTGCACGGGCGGTGCATCCCCTCTACAGGTTTGGGCCTCAAAACCTGGGCGTGGATGGTTTCCGTGTTTGGCCACAAAACTCGGGCTGAGGACGGTTTCCAGGTTTGGGCCACAAAACCTGGGTGCTGCGGGTTTGCTGAGTTTGGGCCACAAAACTCAGACGCTGGTGGGCTGGTTTCCCGGTTTGGGCCTCAAAACCGGGGGTTGGTCGTGAAGGCAGGTTTCCCGGTTTGGGCCACAAAACCGGGGGTGCGACGTCCAGGAAAAGGACGCGGAGCGGTGGCGGCACGTGGCGGCAATCGGGAGGTTGCGTCGAAGCAACGGTACGAGTTGTGCGGGCATGGCCGTCGGATCCACCTACCATCGAGTTGGTCCAGAATAACCTTAGGGTTTAGCTAGTTCGCTCTGTAAGTAGTTAGGGGTAGAGTGGGAATTAGGAATAGTTAGAATTAGGATAAGTAGGGGGAGACACCCACCTCCCCACCTATCTCAGTCATTTGCTCTTTGCCTTCTAGGTTTTCCTGCTCTCCATCTCCTCTGCTGTAGCAAACCTGAGATCCACAGAGAAGAGAACAATACCCTTGTGCCTTTGAGATTTTGAGGAAGTGAGGCTGTAACCTCACCATTGTAGCATGTGGTAGCCACACAGCTGCAATTTCGTGGTTGTGATTTGCGATTTGTTCGTGTTCTTCGCGGATTACTTTTTGCCATGTTTTTCCCGTCGATTGATCTCTTTGCTCGGTTCATCTTTTGCAAATCCGTTTGAACCAAGTTGTTCTAGATCGTGAGGCACTTCTTTCCACCGAAGGAATCCACCTCTAACCCCACGGTCTAGGAGATCGAGCGATTTTAGTTTCGGATTGGCTTTTTGCTCCCTTGCCCCGAATTCTTCAAATTCCTCGATTTGGAGTTAGGTTCGAGCCATGATTCCCGTGGGATAGCTCACTAAGATCCTTGGAACTCCTCACACCAAGTCTAAGCCTCAGTGCTTTTGATTCGGAGGAGATCGAGTGGATTTCGCGGAAGAACAACACTGCATCGGGGGCATCGGACGCTCAAGTTCTTAACATCGGACGCTGACTCCCTTTGCATCGGACTTACCGTTGCCACGTGTCAGTTTCTGACATTTTTGAAGGAGCATCGGACGCTATCACCGGACGCTCCGTTGCTCATCGGACGCGCCGGAGTGTGACCATCGGACGCTGAGGGTTCACTGTTCACAGCGTCCGATGGGTGTCCAGTAAGGTCCCCGAGACGCACTGTTTGCATCGGACGCATCCAACGCTTTGGCATCGGACGCTAGCCAGCGTCCGATGCAGGTGATTCTGCACAGTTTCGTTCGCAGTTCGTTCGTTCATTGTCGGTTTTGATTTCCGTCTTTTGCGTTGGGTTTCTAGAGTCGTGAAGTGTCTCGCTGTGCTTCTTGGAAGCATCCACCCTACATCTAGGGTCGTGGACACTTACGAGATCTAGGGTTTGCTCTAGGGGTTGATTTTCGGGATAGTGGCGACAAGTTTCCGAAAGGAAAATTGAAGCTCCCATTCACCCCCCTCTGGTCCCTTTCTGGTAGCACTCTATGTCCTTCAAAGTTACTACGGTAACACATGCCCAGTCAAGTTACTCACTAACCAGGAGCGATGGCGATGATAATCGATTCCTACCCAGCTGGGGACAAAGATGTCGCACACTCGCCCTTTCACACCTTGCCAGGCAGCCGTCGGCGACCACTTCAGGAAATTCGAGAACACAACACGCGGAACGGTCATGGGCCCTTCTACACCAGGGGTTATCTCAGTGCCAGGTCGCTCAAGCTATAACTGCCCACGGTCATGCCAAGTCAATCAGGCCCTGCCTCTCCACGGACCATGCCAGGTTGCTCAGAATAGTTGCCCACGGTACATATAAGGCCATGGGTGTTAGGCGTCAACATCTCCATCACCGGCTCGAATAGCCCTACTCGGCTTCATGGGAGGTACTCCGACCTACTCCGTTAAGTGATTGACGCGTTCAAAATGACTGAGGTGTGCCTTCGTCGGGTCCTAATCGACACAGACGGGAGACTACTAGCACACAGGACCCATGTCCTGCTGCTCCTACATCCCGCCCGGTCTCAAATTAATTATCACATGGTTATTTCCATGATAGCACGAGGCTAGTCATGATCAGTATCCACCTATATGCGGGAGACAGGAAATCACCCGACTTTTACCGTTCTAAGCAGGGCTAAGCATAAACGAGCCTAGACCTAACAGGGATATCAATATAGCAATTGCAGGTGGACAAGGATAAGTAAGTAATGCATCAACGGTATCACTCAACTCCTATAACCTAATGCAACAAACATATCAGGTTAATTTTGTAATTGCATTTGCATACCGTAGGAGTGGGATGCTCCGGGGCTTGCCTCGTTCAAAGTCGGAGGGTCGATGGTCGTGGCACTCAGGCAGGTCCTCGACGTCTCCTTCTTCGGTCCTCTCGTCCTGGGTCTCCTCCGGACACGGCTCCTCCTGTGGCGGGTTCTGGACTTCCACTACCGACCCTGTATGATGCATAACACGTATAAGTAATATGAATGCACATGGGATGCAACATGGAACACATAACTCAGGAGATAAGCACATGTCATCTACTTCATTTTCTTCAACAAGGTAGTCAACATTAAACTAGGGATTACAAAGGACCTTAACATCCAACCAAATAATTAACCTACCTAATTAGTTGGTTAGGATTTACAATTACTACAGCAAGCACTTTACTTATTTAATTTATTCTCCTTTAATTACTTGCTGAAATAAATCCATTTAATCAAGCCTATAACAGCAACCCATCATAGACAGCTTCAGAAAAATCTACAGAAATTACTGGAAGTTAACAACACATAATCTAGTCCTCTGTCCAAATCTCAACCCATTTGAACTTAAACTTCATCCTCTATGAAAAAGACAAATTCTACCAAGAAAAGGTGCTTTGAACTACACACCCTAACAAAAACTGTCAAACAGCGGATTTCCCATTTTTCTACTGAAATTCTTAGCACAAGAGCAGTCTATACAAATTCTCAGGTTCATATTTCTCATATTTTAATTACTATAAATTAAACAAGAAAACAACATTTCATCACTTTAATTGCTACTGCCAAAATATTCCGTAGAACAACATCATATTACATTTTTTCCAGAAACTATTCATCAATACAAACCTAACAAAACAAGAATCACATTTTTCTGAGCAATACACAGATTACTAAGCATTTAACAAGATTTCAGCCTAAACATGAATTAAATATAACTACACATAAATTTATCACCAACTGGACATATTATATTTTTCATGCATAGAACTCATCACAACAAACTTAACAAAACTTATTTTCCCTTTTTAGCATTTACAGAACTCAAGATATGAATTAAACAAGCCACATAAGCATTTCTGAAAACTATTAAAACAAAACCTGAAAAACTCTTCACCTAAAACTGCTACACGAACACAAACTTTTGCACCCAAGACACTAACAGCCGGGACCCGAGCCACTGACTTGTGGGACCCCGGGTCAAACCGACCCCACCTACCAGCCACACAGAAGCAGGGGAAGGGTTGACCGCGGCGAAGCTCGCCGGCGGCGACCTTCCCGGCGAAACGGACCTCGCCACTCTACTCCTCTCCTTCTTCCGCACCCGGTGATACCACACACAGGCCTAGCGCATGCTCGGATTGAGCTCGTCGTCGACCATGGCGGACACGGCGGCGCGGCCACACTACGCCGGCCGGCTCCGGCCATCCCGAGCTAAACTAACTCCCGATTCCTACTCCGGCGACCTTCACAACCCTATCCCGAGGCTCAGGAGCCAGGGTTCTCACTCCGAGCATCCGCGACCACGGCCATGCCGACTCCGGCGACCATGGCTAGCGGCGGACGGCGGCGTACCGTCACTACGAAACCCTAATTGGCTCAACCAACATCACCAACGTCTTCTACGGTTCAAGGCGACTCGCGAAAGCTAGCTAGGGCAAACGGACGGGCACGGAAAGGGGGTTGGCCATGGCGTACCGAGCTCGCCGGCCATGGCAGACACGGTGGATGCGGCGTACCGCGGTCACCAAACCCTAACCGGCCAAACCGTCACTTTCTACCTCTTCCACGAACCTCACTGACCCTCGAACGTGAGCTAGGGCAACACGAAACCACGGGAAGGAGGCCGGCCTTGGCGAACCGAGCTCGGAGGTCATGGCGGCCATGGCGGCGGCTCATCCCGGGGCTTGCCTAGGGTTTCCTATGGGGCGCTAAGGGTAGCAAGAGGTGCGGGGGCTCACGGCGAAGCTTTGCGGGTGGCTGGGCTTGTGGCGAGGCGGCCGGACGGCGGTGAACGGCGGCGACGCTCTGTTTCCCCCCCTCTTTTCCGCTTGGGCGACGGCGAGAGGAAGAGGAGGCAGGCAAAGCGGAGGGAGCGACTCTGGTCTACGCGAGCGCGTGCAAGCGGCCTTTATGCTCGCCACGCCGCGCGCGGATGCTGCCCGGTCGGCCGTCGCGCGCCACGCGGCGGGCGATGCCTGACGCGGTCGGCCACGACGCCGCGCTCCCTCTCGGCTGAACGGCCAGTTCAGTGGCCATCAGGCCCACTGACAGCCAAACTTTGCGCGCGATTAACTCCTAATCCACTCGATGAAACTCTAAACCACTTGTTCCATTGAGTAGAGCTACATGCCGACTACAACTTTGGTTACAAGATCAAGCTCTGGTTCGGCCTAGATTGCTCTCAGAAAAGCTCCAAAGATAGCTCAGCGAAACTATTTCGCCAGTTAAGGACTTAGGAAATTTTCAAAGTCTAATCTCCCCCATTTTTGCCTTGTGGGTCCTAAAACACCTTGTTAAACTCATTCTCATGAGTTGGTCCTAAAACAACTTTTGTTCTACTCCAAATTCTACACACTTTTGGTTAAGGGCCCACAGCCATGCAAAGCTTCTATCAAGGAGGTCTTAGTTAGTCAAACAAAAGGACTCCTAGGGCTCTATTAAGGCATCTAGGGTTAGTGACTTGGTTAGCCAAAGTGACCAACACAACCCTAGCTTCATTTTGACTCCTCAACAAGGTTCAACTACTTAGGAGACCCTAACACTCCAAACACAAGTCAAACAAGCACCAAACCAAGCATAACATTACAAGCCAACACATGAAATGACACTTTACAAAAAGAATGCAACATGAGATGATGATGCTATGCTTATGAGATGTCAAGTTATGCATTTAGGGTTGCTTAACACCAGGGCTGTTACAGCCCTCCCCTCCATTAAAGAATCTCGTCCCAAGATTTGAGTTACTAACCATTTCTTATAAAAGTGTGGGTACACCTCTTTTAGATAGTCTTCCATTTCCCAAGTGGCATCTCGGTCATCTTGTTCATTCCAAGACACTTTATACTGCTTTACTATTCTCCCGCGAGTTGTTCTTTCTTTTTCATCAACCACCCGATACGGTTCCACTGAGTAGGTGAGATCGGATTGCAACTTGATATTGACTGGTTGTACCTCTTCTTCTGGAACTCGAAGACATTTCTTTAATTGTGATACATGGAATACAGGGAATATACCCTTCAAATGTTCAGGTAGCTGTAGCTAATAAGCTACCTCTCCCCTCCTTTCCACAATCCTGTAAGGTCCCACAAACCTTGGTGCTAGCTTCCTTTTCACGCCAAAGCGTCTGACACCTTTCATGGGTGACACTTTCAGATACACATAATCGCCTTTGTTAAACTCAAGCGATTTCCTCCTCTTGTCTGCATAGCTCTTTTGTCGAGACTGCGCAGCTGACATATGCTGTTGGATTATTCTAACTTGTTCTTCTGCTTCGTTAACAAAATCAATTCCATAGTAAAGACGTTCTCTCGGTTCAACCCAATTCACCGGTGTCCTGCACCTTCTACCATAAAGAGCTTCAAAAGGTGCCATCTGTATGCTGTCTTGATAGCTATTATTATATGCAAATTCAGCTAGAGGTAACCATTTCTCCCAAGACCCTTTTACTGAAATTACACAGGCTCTCAACATGTCCTCCAAAACTTGATTCACTCTTTCAGTTTGTCCCGATGTTTGGGGATGATAGGCAGAAATATGGAGTAGCTTTGTGCCTAATTCCTTTTGCAGTTTCTCCCAAAATGGTGCAGTAAACTGCGATCCACGATCCAAAACTATGACCTTGGGTATACCATGTAGTCGAACAATTTGATTGATATAAATCTCCGCATAGTCCGGTGCTCGAAAACAGGTTTTAACTGGTATGAAATGAGCAGTCTTGGTAAGACGATCAACTATCACCCAAATTGAGTCATTTCCCATCTGGGTGGTTGGTAAACTGGTGATGAAATCCATACCCACTTCTTCCCATTTCCACTCGGGTATTGGTAACGGTTGAAGTGTTCCGGCTGGCTTTAGGTGAATGGCTTTTACTCGACAACACGTGTCGCATCTGGCTACATATGCGGAAATTTCTTTCTTCATTTTGGTCCACCAAAACCTCGGACGCAAATCTTGATACATCTTAGTGCTTCCAGGATGAATAGACAACTTGGATAGATGAGCTTCATCCATGATCCGGTTTTTGAGTTCTCTATTCTTAGGCACTACTAAGCGCTTGTCAAACCATAACACTCCTTCATCATCAATCCGAAAATGTTTTACTGGTTCAGTTGCGGTCTTTAGCCTTTCCTAGATATGATAAATTCCCTTGTCGGTTTTCTGCCCTTCAAGAATCTGATCAACTAGGGTGCCTTGCAGCTTGATATTGTGCAGAATTACAGGGTGTATGAGACTAAACTCGTCTTCTGGTTGTAACCTCAATTTGTTGCAGTGTGATTTCTGGCTCAAAGCGTCGGCAACCACATTTGCCTTCCCTGGGTGACAATGTATCTGCAGATTGTAATCCTTGATTAGTTCAAGCCATCTTCTCTACCTCATATTCAATTCAGGTTGAGTGAAGATATAGTTGAGACTCTTGTGATCAGTGTACACGTTACAGACGTTACCAAGCAGATAATGTCTCCAAATCTTCAGAGCGTGTACTACAGCGGCCAACTCTAAATCATGTGCAGGATAGTTAATCTCATGTTTCCTCAACTGTAATGACGCATAAGCAATCACTCTGCCTTCTTGCATAAGAACGCAACCTAACCCAACCTTCGATGCATCACAAAAGACATCAAAAGGCTTCTCGATATCTGGTTGAGCTAAGACCGGAGCAGTGGTCAATAGTTTCCGCAAGGCACGGAAAGCTAATTCGCATCCTTCTGTCCATTCAAACTTATGATCCTTCTGGAGCATGCTCCTCATTGGTTTTGCAATCTTAGAAAAGTCGGGAATGAAACGATGATAGTACCCTGCTAATCCAAGAAAACTCCGAATCTCACCAACTGAGGTAGGAGCTTCCCAATCCATCACTTCTTGTACCTTACTGGGGTCCACAGAGATTCCTTCTTCTGACAGGATATGACCAAGAAATTGCACTTGCTTCAACCAAAACTCGCATTTGCTAAACTTAGCATAAAGTTTATGTTCTCGGAGTCTTGTCAAAACAACCCTCAAATGCTCCGCATGATCGTCCGGGTGTTCAGAGTATACTAGAATGTCATCAATGAACACCACTACAAACTTATCCCATTCCGGCATAAACACTGAATTCATCAAACTCATGAAATATGCTGGGGCATTTGTCAATCCAAAAGACATGACAAGATACTCATATAAACCATATCTGGTCGAGAAAGCAGTCTTTGGGATATCTTGCGGTCGGATTCTGATTTGGTGATACCCCGATCTCAAATCAATCTTGGAAAACACCTTGGCTCTAGATAACTGGTCAAACAGAATATCTATCCGTGGCAACGGGTATTTGTTCTTGACAGTCACGGCATTGAGCGGCCGGTAATCCACACACATACGTAGTGATTTATCCTTCTTCTTCACAAACAATGCTGGGCAACCCCACTCGGATATACTAGGTTGAATGAATCCTTTGTCCAAAAGTTCCTTAATCTGAGTTTTAAGTTCAGCTAATTCATTGGGCGGCATATGGAAAGGTCTTCTAGAGATTGGTGTTGTTCCAGGTAACAGTTCAATTGTAAATTCCACTGCCCGCTTGGGCGGTAATCCTGGTAATTCATCTGGGAAAACGTCCGGAAAATCTCGGACGACTGGGATTTTGGACAGGTCTTCTATAGATAAAGTGCAAGATAAGTCAACGAAGTCAGCACCTCGAGGAAGAGAGATGCGCAGCTTTGTATTCGTCCTTCCATCAGATAAGGTAAGAACCCTATTTGTAGTGTCTAACACCGCATTCCACATACTCATCCAACTCATCCCTAGGACTAAATCCATACTTAGTCCTGGCAAAACTACTAAATTAGCTCCGAATTTGTGCCCTCCAATGTCGATGGTTGCATTACAAACCATCTACCTAGATAACACGCTACTACCCACGGAGCTTACGCGAAACCCATAATCCATTTCAGACACCTCTTGATTATGTTTTTGTGCAAATGCTTTGCTCATGAATGAATGTGATGATCCAGTATCAAATAAAATAACTGCAGGGTGATGGTTAACAAGACACATACCGGCAGTCACGGGCTCTCCGGCACGAGCTTCTTCAGCAGTCATGTTGTGCAGACGTGCGGGATAGTTAGCTTGTTGCTTCTTTGGGTGAGGGCAATACCTTGCGAAGTGCCCCTCTTGGTTGCAATTGTAACAGGGTCCCCGAACCAAAGGTTTCCTTCCTGTTGAGCTGCCCTAACCTCCACGAGCTTGGGTAGCAGCTATCTTGTATGGCCTTTGATTGCGCTGAGCTTGCGGCTGACCTTTCTTTTGCGGCGGCCTGAAACGTGCCCCCGACGCTGGTGGTCGATACTGGGTACGTTGAGCTGGTGGTCCCCTAGGTTGAGATGGTCCTGAATCAAAGGTCCTCTTCCGGGCCTTACTTGCAGCATGCTTATTGTTGTGATTCTCTTGGATCAAGCAATCACTAATAAAGTCATTGAAGACTGCCCGGGAAGATGTACCGACGGACTTTCCCATTTTGGTGTTCAAGCCTCTCTTGAAACTAGCAATCTTTTTAGCATCTGTGTTCACGAAGTCTGGAGCATAACGTGACAAAGAGTTAAACAGGTGATGGTACTCAGTAATAGACCAAGTCCCCTGCGTTAAGCTCATGAACTCTGCCACTTTCATCTGAGTCAGGCCTGGCGGAATATAGTGCCCTCGAACAGCTTCAGTGAACATCCTCCAAGTAACAGGAACGTTGGCATGATAGGTGATGCAGTGATGCCCCCACCAAATCCCGGCTGGCCCCTGCAGCTGATGCGCGGCATACTCTGCTTTGAGTTCCTCTGTGAGCCTGAGCAAATGAAACTTCTGTTCCAATGTATGCAACCATTCTTCTGCCTCTAAGGGTTCAGTAGCTTCCTTGAAGATGGGTGGCCTAGTTTCCAAGAAATCCCGGAAAGAACTATATTGATTGGGCTCTGGGCGCTGTTGACCGTGTGCCAAATTCTCACGCAGTAAAGCTTCAATGTTGCGTTGGCTTCCTAGAAATTGAGCGAAAAGCTGCTCGGGAGTGGCTGGTGGAGGAGGTGGTGGATTGCGGTTGTCCCTGGGGTCCTCATTTCCACCACTACCGCCAGCTCCACTACGAGTTGTCATCATCTGCATGTATTCATAGCAAGTGATCATTAGGTGGAGTTGCAATTATTGTAGAGAACAATAGATCATGCCAACTGAATTTATTCGGAAAACGAATTCACCAAACAATCACAGAGGCATAATAAATTTCAATCCACATCGCAGCATCACAGAATAAGATCGCTTAATACATAACATGCAAAAGCCAACATAAACATCCATAGTTTTGCCCATACACATGGGACTTTCCAAGGTCTCACACCACGTACACATAAGAGTTGACTACTCATGCTTACATCCAGCCCATAGCAAAAGCAAAAGATCGGTCTTGCCAACATACACAAAAGATCACTAGGCTCTAACATACGATCTAGACTACTCTCTAGCGATGTCACCATCGTCGCCATCCTCACTAGACACATCTGAAGAACTACTAGAAGAGCTACTCGGATCCGGGTCCTCCTGTGGAAAGATGGGGTTCCTCTCATTCTCCCTGCGGTGGATCTCCTCGTGCAGACGGTCATTGTAGTCCTGCAGGTGGTGAAGTTGCAGCTCTAGGTCTCCCACTCGCAACCTCAACAGCCTGTTCTCCTCTGAACCGCGCATGCCCTCAAGACAAACACCTCGGAGAGACTCCTTGGTCTCCCTCATGATCAAGGCTAAGAAGGTAGCAGACTCCTGCTGAACACTGAGCTGGTGAGCGGTCTCCTGCTCTCTCTGAAGTGTCTGGTCCCTCTCCACGGTCATGTGAGCTAGTTGTGTGGTGAGGAGGTCTATCTCTGTAGAATATGGTCCAGGTGATCATAGCTACGCGATAGGCATCCATAAGTAGCCATGAGTGCAGCCATAGCACTCCCGGCTGGTCCTGCACAATGCTCCCTCTCAAGCGAACTGGCCTCAAGAACTGCGGCTCCTGGCTAACGGCACACTGACTGATAAGGATCTGTTGTCGGAAAGATGCTGGCTGTAGCCTGGGCAACCACCTCCGGATGGTCCTCCATAATATCCCGAAGAACGGTGTAAGCAACTCTGTTGGCTCCATCCCATGGGGTCCTCCCCTGCAACGCGAACACCGGGCGACACCAGACGTGATCCTGGTCATCACGGCTAGGCACGTCAACCTCCACCGTGTACATATGGCGATCCTCTGAAATCTGCACGCGATGCCAGTCATATTGTGGCTCCTGGCCCTCCTGGTATCCCACCAAGTGCAATACCCTCCAAAGGATGGTAGGCATGTCGAACTCATGTAGGAAGTCCTCCGATCCCTCGGCGGTCCATGGTCCCAACATGTAATTATGCCTCTTGCCTCCGGTTGACTTACGAGCTGTGCGCTTGGTATGGGCCATCTGTAAGAAGTTTATCCACATATATTTTCATTAGTTGGAGAACAACTTTTGTTAGGAAAACGGGACGGATAACATAAGGAAGGAAGTAAGATTAATGCAAGGTTATATGATCATGATGCATGTGCGTAACATACATCCTCACTGTCTAACAATCTAACGGCTAGACGGTGGCATACACGTTCACTCATAGCGTTAACTAAATGTACTATACGTTCGCAAGTTAGTGTACCTGCAGAAAATCACATTTCAGCCCTGCCCACAGTATGAATATCATGCATTGCTGAAATTTAAATCTAATACTAACTTAAGTGCACACCCAGTATACACGTAAGCAGTATATGCACCCATCAGAATAATATTACTCCCACAATTAAATACCTTCACATATACTTGTGTGTAACAAGCATACATGCCGGTACCATTCAAGCACTTCCCTAGATTGGCGGTTGTCCAATCATGCTCTCACAACTCACTTATTACATTGGCGTAGAGGAAATTGATCCATACATTACTATTTCGAAGAATAGCACCCATACAATTTCACCCTTGCCGTATGGACAACAGAAACAACAGAATTTAAATATGATGCACAACCCCCAAGTTAGTACTTAAATAGCCACCTAAAAACCTATTGGGCATAAGGACTTGATCATTGGCACACCTTAATCCTTATCAATAAGATTTTTCAAATCCTATGATAGCTTATAAGTTTTAGCAAATAAAATTTTGATTTGAAGTTACGATTTTTTTTTTCAAATACACTCATGAACAGTAACGCCAACCATGCTTCGATGCCAGCTGTGACAAACCGACCAATTTATAACAGATTAAGCACCGAATCCCCACTTTCACAGAGATTACAGGTACTTAAGCTCGTACAAACCCGGTAGTCCGGAAATCTCGAAGGATTTCAATCATTCAACAATAGCCAAGATCGTAATAGATTAGCGTACATGTCCACGAGGTGCATTCAGTTCACACATAATTCAAATACATCGGAGTTCAACAGTTATTACAAAGCATAGTTCGAATTTCGAAAGCGGCAGCAACATAGTTTTAAACATAAGTTCTCAGTTCACAATATGGTGCCATTGCCTGATCAGTCCACAAAAGCATCAGGAGAGGATAAGAATTGACCATGCCCATGGTCTAGTCACCACCCTCGACGGGGTACAGACAGTTCTCGCAATAGCCGAAGAAGCATTGCCCATCTGCAACAACAAGGGAATAGAACCCTGAGCACGAGAAGGTACTCAGCTAGACTTACCCGTCATAAACCAGAAATAAACGACACCAAGGAGTATGCAAGGCTGTATGTAGGTTTGGCCATACATATCTTTTGCATAAAAGCATTTTCATTATTAAATAATCATCATTAGAGTATTAGCAGTCAATTTTATATAATCAACCTGATTATACTAGATTTGCATCTGATCTAGAGCAAGCACTTGACTACTTAATCAAGCAAGAGTGACCATTTCATCAATAGCCTTTCAGATTAAAGACCATAACCATCTTTAGTTCCATAAGTTACTACGGAAACACATGCCCAGCCAAGTTACTCACTAACCAGGAGCGATGGCGAGTATAATCGATTCCTACCCAGCTGGGGACAAAGATGTCGCACCCTCGCCCGATCACACCTTGCCAGGCAGCCGTCGGCGACCACTTCAGGAAATTCGAGAACACAACACGCGGGACGATCATGGGCCCTTCTACACCGGGGGTTATCTCAATGCCAGGTCGCTCAAGCTATAACTGCCCACGGTCATGCGAGGTCAATCAGGCCCTGCCTGTCCACGGACCATGTCAGGTTGCTCAAAATAGTTGCCCACAATACATATAAGGCCCTGGGTGTTAGGCGTCAACGTCTCCATCGCCGGCTCGAATAGCCCTACTCGGCTTCACTGGAGGTACTCCGACCTACTCCGTTAAGTGATTGACGCGTTCAAAATGACTGAGGTGTGCCTTCGTTGGGTCCTAATCAACACAGACGGGAGACTACTAGCACGTAGGACCCATGTCCTGCTGCTCCTACATCCCGCCCGGTCTCAAATTAATTATCACATGGTTATTTCCATGATAGCACGAGGCTAGTCATGATCAGTATCCACCTATATGCGGGAGACAGAAAATCACCCGACTTTTACCGTTCTAAGCAGGGCTAAGCATAAACGAGCCTAGACCTAACAGGGATATCAATATAGCAATTGCAGGTGGACAAGGATAAGTAAGTAATGCTTCAACGGTATCACTCAACTCCTATAATCTAATGCAACAAACATATCAGGTTAATTTTGTAATTGCATTTACAAACCGTAGGAGTGGGATGCTCCGGGGCTTGCCTCGTTCAAAGTCAGAGGGTCGATGGTCGCGGCACTCAGGCAGGTCCTTGACGTCTCCTTCTTCGGTCCTCTCGTCCTGGGTCTCCTCCGGACACGGCTCCTCCGGTGGCGTGTTCTGGACTTCCACTACCGACCCTGTATGATGCATAACACGTATAAGTAATATGAATACACATGGGATGCATTGGGATGCAACATGGAACAGATAACTCAGGAGATAAGCACATGTCATCTACTTCATTTTCTTCAACAAGGTAGTCAACATGAAACTATGGATTACAAAGGACCTTAACATCCAACCAAACAATTAACCTACCTAATTAGTTGGTTAGGATTTACAATTACTACAGCAAGCACTTTACTTAATTAATTTATTCTCCTTTAATTACTTGCTGAAATAAATCTATTTAATCAAGCCTATAACAGCAACCCATTCTAGACAGCTTCAGAAAAATCTACAGAAATTACTGAAAGTTAACAACACATAATCTAGTCTTCTGTCTAAATCTCAACCCATTTGGACTTAAACATCATCCTCTATGAAAAAGACAAATTCTACCATAAAAAGGTGCTTGGAAGTACACACCCTAACAAAAAGTGTCAAACAGCGGATTTCCCATTTTTCTACTGAACTTCTTAGCACAAGAGCAGTGTATAAAAATTCTCAGGTTCATATTCCTCATATTTTAATTACTACAAATTAAACAAGAAAACAGCATTTCATCACTTTAATTGCTACTGCCAAAATAATCCACAGAACAACATCATATTACATTTTTTCCAGAAACTATTCATCAATACAAACCTAACAAAATAAGAATCACATTTTTCTGAGCAATACACAGATTACTAAGCATTTAACAAAATTTCAGCCTAAGCATGAATTAAATTTAACTACACATAAATTTATCACACACTGGACATATTATATTTTTCATGCATATAACTCATCACAACAAACTTAACAAAACTTATTTTCCCTTTTTAGCATTTACAGAACTCAAGATATGAATTAAACAAGCCACATAAGCATTTCTGAAAACTATTAAATCAAAACCTGAAAAACTCTTCACCCAAAACTGCTACACGAACACAAACTATTGCACCCAAGACACTGACAGCCGGGACCCGAGCCATTGACTTGCGGGACCCCGGGTCAAACCGACCCCACCTGCCAGCCACACAGAAGCCGGCGGCGACCTCCCCGGCGAAACGGACCTCACCACTCTACTCCTCTCCTTCTTCCGCACCCGGCGATACCACACACAGGCCTAGCGCATGCTCGGATCGAGCTCGCCGTCGACCATGGCAGACACGGCGGCGCGGCCACGCTACGCCGGCCGGCTCCGGCCATCCCGAGCTAAACTAACTCCCGATTCCTACTCCGGCGACCTTCACAACCCTATCCCGAGGCTCAGGAGCCAGGGTTCTCACTCCGAGCATCCGCGACCACGGCCATGCCAACTCCGGCGACCATGGCGAGCGGCGGACGACGGCGTACCGTCACTATGAAACCCTAATCGGCTCAACCAACATCACCAACGTCTTCTACGGTTCAAGGCGACTCGCGAACGCTAGCTAGGGCAAACGGACGGGCATGGAAAGGGGGTTGGCCACGGCGGACTGAGCTCGCCGGCCATGGCGGACACGGCAGATGCGGTGTACCGCGGTCACCAAACCCTTACCGGCCAAACCGTCACCTTCTACCTCTTCCACGAACCTCACTGACCATCGAACGTGAGCTAAGGCGACACGAAACCACGGGAAGGAGGCAGGTCATGGCGAACCGAGCTCGGCAGTCATGGCGGCCATGGCGGTGGCTCATCCCGGGGCTTGCCTAGGGTTTCCTACGGGGCGCTAAGGGTAGCAAGAGGTGCGGGGGCTCACGGCGAAGCTTTGTGGGTGGTTGGGCTTGCGGCGAGGCGGCCGGACGGCGGTGAACGGCGGCGGCGCTCTGTTTCCCCCCCTCTTTTCCGCTTGGGCGACGGCGAGAGAAAGAGGAGGCAGGCAAAGCGGAGGGAGCGACTCTGGTCTGCGCGAGTGCGTGCAAGCGGCCATTGTGCTCGCCACACCGCACGCGAATGCTGCCCGGCCGGCCGTCGCACGCCACGCGGCGGGCGATGCCTGACGCGGTCGGCCACGACGCCGCGCGCACTCTCGGCTGAACGGCCGGTTCAGTGGCCATCAGGCCGACTGACAGCCAAACTTTGCGCGCGATTAACTGCTAATCCACTTGATGAAACGCTAAACCACTTGTTCCATTGAGTAGAGCTACATGCCGACTACAACTTTGGTTACAAGATACAGCTCTGGTTCGGCCTAGATTGCTCTCAGAAAAGCTCCAAAGATCGCTCAGCGAAATTGTTTCGCCAGTTAAGGACTTAGGAAATTTTCTAAGTCTAATCTCTCCCCCATTTCTGCCTTCTGGGTCCTAAAACACCTTGTTAAATTCATTCTCATGAGTTGGTCCTAAAACAACTTTTGTTCTACTCCAAATTCTACACACTTTTGGTTAAGGGCCCACAGCCATGCAAAGCTTCTATCAAGGAGGTCTTAGTTAGTCAAACAAAAAGACTCCTAGGGCTCCATTGAGGCATCTAGGGTTAGTGACTTGGTTAGCCAAAGTGACCAACACAACCCTAGCTTCATTTTGACTCCTCAACAAGGTTCAACTACTTAGGAGACCCTAACACTCCAAACACAAGTCAAACAAGCAGCACACCAAGCATAACATTACAAGCCAACACATGAAATGACACTTTACAAAAAGAATGCAACATGAGATGATGATGCTATGCTTATGAGATGTCAAGTTATGCATTTAGGGTTCCTTAACACCAGGGGTGTTACACAACGAACAAAGAGATCGATCGACGGGAAAAACGTGGAGAAAAGCAATCCACGAAGAACAAGAATAAAACGCAAATCACAATCATGAATTTGCAACCGTGTGACTACCACACGCTACAATAGTGAGATTACGGTCTCACTTCCTCAAAATCTCACGGACACAGAGGTATGGTTCTCTTCTCTGTGGAGCTCAGTTCGGTACAGCAGGGGAGAGGGAGAGCAGGAAAACCGAGAAGGCAAAATAGCAAAAGACTAAGATACAATGGTAGGAGGGTGTCTCCCTCTACTTATCCTAATTCTAATTCCTACTCTACCCCTCACTAATTACAGAGCTAACCAGCTAAACCCTAGGGTTATTTTGGACCAACTCGCGGTAGGTGGTGATCCGACGGCCACGCCCGCACAACTGGTAGCGTTGCCTCGACGCAACCTCACCGATTGCCGCCATGTGCCGCCACCGCTCTGCTTGTCCTTTCCCAGACGTCGCACCCCCGGTTTTGTGGCCCAAACTGGGAAACCAACATTCACAGCCAACCCCCGGTTTTGAGGACCAAACCGGGAAACCAGCCATCCATGGCCTTAGTTTTGTGGCCCAAACTCAGCAAACCCGAAGCACCCAGGTTTTGAGGCCCAAACCTGGAAACCGTCCTCAGCCCGAGTTTTGTGGTCCAAACTCGGAAACCATCCGCGCCCAGGTTTTGAGGCCCAAACCTGGAAACTGTCCACTCGGTGGTTTTTCTGTGGCTCAACCACCAAACCGAGCCGTTGATGGGATGCACCGCCCGTGCACCCCGTCCACCCGCAAGTCTCCGCTCGTCGCTGTCCCAGGCTGTCAGCCACCACAGCTGATCCTCAAGCCACCGGTCCCTCAGTCCAAGCCTCACGTCCGCCCTTCGTCACTCTCGGTCCATCGGCACAGCACGTCTCTACTTGACCTTCACCTTGCCTTCGATCACTGTATCCGTGCTTGACACCTGCACAACACAAGCCAAAGAACATGCGCATTATCCCAGTTGACAATCACTCATCACTCAGAGACTCGGCATACACCCATGTATCCGTAGGACTGTCCGCGCCCCCAGTGGCGGACTGTCCGCGGTTGGGCAGAGTGGGCGAAAAATTTCGCCTCTCTCCCAAATCTCCTCAAATCCAACTCAAATCGAAATCACTCGATCCCAAACTTGGAGAAGATGATCTCTAGGTAGTTGGAAGACTAGTCCTAGGAGATCAACCACTCAAATCAACTCAAACTCTAGGTGCGGATACATGGGTGTATGCCGAGTCTCTGAGTGATGAGTGATTGTCAACGGGTTTGATCGCATGTTCTCTGGCTTGTGTTGTGCAGGTGTCGAGCACGGAGACAGTGATCGAGGGCAAGGTGAAGGTCAAGTTGAGACATGCCGTGCCGATGGACTGGGTGCGATGAAGGATGGGCGTGCCGTGCGGCGAACGTGCCATGCCGATGGATCGAGCAGTGAAGGGCGGACGTGAGGCTTGGACTGAGGGACCGGAGTGCCTGAGGATCAGCTGTGGTGGCTGGCAGCCTGGGACAGCGACGAGCGGAGACTTGCGGGGCACGGTGTTGCTCGGGTCGAGGACCTGGGGACACGTGTCGGTGGACGGGGTGCACGGGCGGTGCATCCCCTCTACAACTTCTGTTTGGTGGCTGAGCCAGCGAAAATCCACCGGTGGACGGTTTCCAGGTTTGGGCCTCAAAACCTGGGTGCTGAGGGTTTCCGAGTTTGGCCACAAAACTCGGGCTAAGGACGGTTTCCAGGTTTGGGCCTCAAAACCTGGGCGCGGATGGTTTGCTGAGTTTGGCCTCAAAACTCAGACGCTGGTGGGCTGGTTTCCCGGTTTGGGCCTCAAAACCGGGGGATAGCTGGAAAAGGCTGGTTTCCCAGTTTGGGCCACAAAACCAGGGGTGCAGAGCGAGGGCGGCACGTGGCGGCAATCGGAAGGTTGCGTGGAGGCAACGCGGACGACTTGTGCGGGCGTGGCCGTCGGATCTACCTACCACTTGAGTTGGTCCAGAATAACCTTAGGGTTTAGCTGGTTCGCTCTGTAATTAGAATAGAGAGGGGTCGAGTAGGAAATAGACTTAGTCTAGAATAGGATAAGTAGTCAGGGGAGACACCCTCCTCCCGTATCTCAGTCATTTGCTCTTTCACTTAGGGTTTCTTGCTCTCCCATCCCTTGTTGTAGCCTGCTGAGATCCGCAGAGAGACTTGACTCTGTGTACTGGTGTTTTTGAGGAAAGGAGGCCGTAACCTCCTTGTCATAGCGTGTGTTTGCGCTTCGGCTGCAAGATCGTGGTTGTGATTCGCGTTTCATTGGTGTTCTTCGCGGAATCCTTTTTCTCCACGTTCTTCCCGTCGCTTGATCTCTTTGGTTGGTTCATCTTTTGCAAAACCGTTTGAACCAATTTGTTCTAGATCATGAGGCACTTCTTTCCACCTAAGGAATTAACCTCTAACCTCACGGTCTAGGAGATCGATCAATTTTTGTTTTGGATCGTGTTTTTGCTTCCTTGTCCCGAAATTTCTTGATTCACCGATTTGGAGTTAGGTTCGAGCCATGATCTCTTAGAGATAGCTCACTAACATCCTTGTGACCCCTCAGATCGAATCCCAGGCCTAGAGCTTTTGATTCGGAGGAAATCGGGTTGAATCATCAAAGAACCGCACAGTTTTTGGGGGCATCGGACGCTGACACGGGAGCATCGGACGCTAGGGTTCTAAGCGTCGGACGCTCCGGTGATGCGTGTCACATTCTGAGAGTTTGTAGTGGCATCGGACGCTAGGCATCGGACGCGTCCGTTGGCCATCGGACGCGCCGGAGCCAAAGCATCGGACGCTGGTTGTTCGCTGTTCACAGCGTCCGATGGTGGAACAGTAAGGTTCCCGAGAGGCAGTTTTCGCATCGGACGCGTCCGGTGGTCTGGCATCGGACGCAGGCAGCATCCGATGCTACTGTTTTCACACGGTTTTGTCCGCGGTTCGCTCGTTCGTTGACGGAATTGATTTCTGTCTTTTGCGTTGGCTTTCTAGAGTTGTCTAGTGTCCCGCTGTGCTTCTTGGAAGCATCCACCCTACATCTAGGGTCGTGGACATTTGCAAGCTCTAGGGTTTGCTTCTGGGGTTTATTCTTGGGACAGTGGCTACTAGTTTCCATAAGGAAAATTTGAAGCTCCCATTCACCCCCCTCTGGTCGCTTTCTGAGTGCTTCTCGGTCCTTCAATTGGTATCGGAGCGGGTTAAGGATCTTCCACCTTAGCCGGTTCCAGATCCACAGAAGGCGACATGGATCGCGGCGTGGGCAAACTGCCGTTCTTTGATGGGACGAACTATGCGTATTGGAAGATACGCATGTCGGCCTATCTGCAGAGTTTGGGTGCTTCTATTTGGGATATTTGCAACTCTGCTGATTACGTGGTCTTGGCTGCTCGTGTCACTCAGCAACAGATCGATGAGCACGATGCCAATAGCCGAGCCCGTAATGCTCTCTTTTCTTGTTTGAGCATGGGTGAGTTTGATCGTGTTTCTCACCTCGCTACGGCTCGGGAGATCTGGGACACCCTCATGCGTTTCCATGAGGGCACCTCTCAAGTCAAAACCCGACTCTATGAGTCGTTCAAGCGTGAGTATGAGAACTTTCGACATCAGCCTGGCGAGAGCATAGAAAGTTTATTCGCTCGCTTTCAGGTGATTGTCAACAGGATGAGGGCTAACAAGGAGCAGTTGCCTTTTGACGATCATGAGCGTGCTTTGAAGCTTTTGCACACTCTTGATCGATCTGTGTGGGATTCCAAGGTTCAGGCGATCATCAAATCGCCTAACTATGAGACCCTCACATGCGATGAGCTCTTTAGTAAGCTCAAGTCCAGTGAGATTGACGCCATGTCGAGGGCTTCTTATGCGAATCTTTCTGGCCCGACTATGGCTTTGGTTTCTGGCTCTTCCGCTAACCCCTCTGCTGGCTTTGCTCCTTCTTCACTCTTTTCTGTCACAGAGGACCAGCTTGAGTCGTTGGGGGATGACGAGTTGGCAATGCTCGCCAACCGGTTCTCGCGGTTCCACAACAACCGCATGAACCGTCGCCGCGGAGGAGGACGCTCAGGATGCTATGAGTGTGGCGACCCCGAACACTTCATCGCCAACTGCCCCAAGAAGAAGCATTCATCTGGGAAGGGCGATCATGGGCACAAGTACGACTCCGGCAAGCGCAAGGAGAAGTATGTCCCCGCGAGGCACAAGCGGAGGGGCGGCTTCGACAAGGAGTACATCAAGAAGAAGTACTTGGAGAAGGCCCAAGCTGAGCAGCGTGCGTTCTTCGTCACGCTCAGCGACGTCGACGGCTCGGATGATGACTCCGCTTGCTCAAGCGATGACGAGTCCGAGAAGAAGAAGAGGATCGAGGACAAGCTGAACGGCCTCTGCTTCTTCGCCGACGACGACGGCTTTTGCACCATGGCGCTTGGTGATGAGGTCGACGACAAGCTGGAGCACACCCCTCGGGACGACGACGACGACGACGACACCTCCCAGGTATCCCTCACCCACGACGAGCTTTCTGCTGAGGTTGAGAAGCTTACTGCCGCGCTCCTTAGTCAGGACAAGTTGCTTAGGCGTGCCGCTAGAGAGCGCAAGGAGTTTAGGCAGAAGTGGGAGGACACAGTGAGAGAGCTTGAGTTTGCCAAGTCCACCGTGGTCGTGTCGGAAGAGGTTGAGTGTGAGATGTGCACCACGCAAATGACTGACCTTCTCACTTTGAGAGGTAAGTATGCTGCGTTGGTAGGAGAGGTGGATGAGCTGAAGGCTAGACCTTCTCTGTTAGGTGCGTGCAAGACTTGTCCTGTCTTGCAATCTGAGTTGGCAGAGAAGAATGCCAAGATTGTGTCTCTTGAGGAGGCCAACTCAGGTAGCACTAGTGTGGCTAGGTGCGCTTTGTGTGAGGGTTTGGAGATGGAGATTGCGAATGTCAAGCATGGCAAGATGCAAACCGAGGAGGAAAACACATACCTTCGGACCATCTTGTCATGGGTCTCTTGTAGTGAGCCGCAGCTCGGGATGATGATCTCCCAATTTAAGCGAGCTGCTGGAGGTTCTGGTGTAGGTCTTGCTCAGGGTGTTGATCTTTCTGCTTTTGGGAAGATTGGAGAGTCGAGTGGTCTGAATCCTAGTGAGAAGCCCAACTCCACCACGACTCCCAAACTGACCAAGCTTCCATCCAAAGAGCCGGTCAAGCCTATCACCAAGGATGGGGTGTTTGAGGAACCTCCGAGTGCTCCGCCCAAGAACCAAGTGTGGCATCCCAAACCCAACCACCTAAAGAACAAGCTGGATACAATGCCACCTATCCATGAGGAGTTGCCACAGAAGGGCAAAGTGATCCACACCCACAGTCATGAGTACCAACAACCCCCTTTGCGTGCGGTGAGGTATCATTGTGATTTCTGTGGGAGAGATGGACACTTGAGCGAGTTTTGCTTTAGGCGCAAGAGAGAGGCGCGCCGTGCTAGGGAGATGAACAACCCGGACATGTACCATCTTTTTCATGATGTACATGCGCCGAATGTTCAGAGGAGAGCACCGAGACGTACTGCTTGGCCTAGAGGCGCAGTGCCTCAAGTCGTTAGGCCTAGGCCTCGTAGAGAGCGTGCCCGGCGGGAGCCTGCAGTTGCAGGTTTTGGACCCCGTGATAGAGGCTTTGTAGTTGAGCGCTATCCCCCACCGCAGTTTGAGTATCGCGGTGAGCGCTTCTTCCCTAGCGGACCACGTTTTCCTGTGTGTGGTGATCGCTAACCCCGTAGACAGTCTAGGAGTGGTTATTCTGCTAACCGTTCTTTTGAGCAGCCGGCCCAACACTGGTATTCTCCTTACTTCACTAACCCCAGTGTTGGACCGTATGCTCACCCTATGTCTTTTTATTGATGTAGGTAAAACGGTTGGAGGACATTTGGTTGGTGGATTCCGGTTGCTCGAGGCACATGACCGGAAACGCCAAGTGGTTCTCCAGCCTTAGCCCTGTTGCCGGAAAGGAGTACATAACCTTCGGCGACAATAGTAAAGGTAAGGTGTTGTCTCGCGGATCGGTGCGGGTTAATGAGCACTTTGTGTTGCGCGATGTTGCTCTTGTTTCTAACCTACATTTTAACTTGCTTTCTGTTTCGCAACTTTTTGATGATGACTACGAGATTCGTTTTAAACCGAACCTTAGTCGCATCTTAGATCCTCAAGGCGATCTTGTATGTCTGATTTCGCCCTTTGGGAAAGTCTTTCGTGCGAATTTCTCGGAGTCGTTTGGTTCTTCTCGCTGTCTTTTGGCTAGTCCTTCCTCCTCCGATCTTTGGAAGTGGCATAGGAGGCTCGGTCATTTAAGCTTCGACTTGCTTGCAAGACTTAGCTCACTTGGCCAAATCCGAGGATTGCCCAAGCTTTCGATGGAGAAGGATCTAGTTTGCCATTCTTGTAGACATTGGAAGATGGTTGCCGCTCCCCACCATCCAGTGACTAAGGTCATGACCTCGCACCCTGGAGAGCTTTTACATATGGACCTTGTTGGTCCGGCTCGGGTGAGCTCGGTTGGTGGCAAGTGGTATGTTTTGGTTGTTGTTGATGACTTTTCGAGGTATTCGTGGGTCTTCTTTTTGACTGAGAAGACTGAGACTTTCTCCTTCGCTCGAAATCTGATTTTGCGTCTTCAGAACGAGTTCCCTTTGAACTCGATGCGAGCTATTAGAAGTGATAATGGTTCCGAATTCAAAAATTCGGATTTTGAGAAGTTTTGTAACCGCTTTGGTTTGGAGCATCAGTTTTCTTCCCCCTACACACCGCCCCAAAATGGTGTTGTAGAGAGGAAGAATCGGACCCTTGTTGAGATGGCCAGGATGATGCTCGATGAGCATAGGACTCCCAGGCGCTATTGGGCCGAAGCTATGAACACTGCATGCTACATTTCAAATCGCATTTTTCTGAGAGCCTTTTTGAAGAAGACTTCTTATGAGTTGCGTTTTGGTCGCCAGCCCAAGGTGAGTTATTTTAGAGTCTTCGGTTGCCACTGTTTTATTTTGAAAAAGGGGAACCTGGACAAGTTTGAGTCTTGATCTTCTAACGGGGTATTTTTGGGTTATGGCACTCACACGAGAGCATATCGTGTACTTAACCTTGATACTAACCGAGTCATGGAGACATCAGATGTCACCTTCGACGAGACTCTTGTTTCTCCTTCTTCTCGTTTTGAGCGTGCAGGTGATCATGAGGTTGGAGAGCCTCTTTTTGATGACGAGGACGAGGGTGCTGAAGGTATGGATGATCCAGCACCCCCTCCACCTGCCGCGCCGCAAAGAGCGGCCTCGACGACGACTCACGGCCCCGACACCTCTTCTTCCTGGGGGCCGTGGGATCCTCCACCTCGTGCGGTACCTTTTGTACCCGGGGTGGAACCAGCTGTTGATGAGGGGGAGGTCACTTCATCCCGGGAGGCGCCACGACACATCCAGCGCCAGCACCCCCCTCAGCAGATGATCGACGACATCGGCGAGCGAGTCACTCGCTCCAGGTCACAGCACATCTCTCACTTCGCTCACTCTGCTTTTGTTGCTAATTTTGAGCCCCGAGATGTTGGACACGCTTTGACGGATCCGGATTGGGTCAATGCCATGCATGAGGAGTTAGAAAACTTTGAGAGAAATCGGGTTTGGGTTCTAGTTCCACCTCCACCTGACTGTAAGCCTATTAGGACAAAATGGGTTTTCAAAAACAAGCAAGGAGAGGATGGCCACGTTGTTAGAAACAAGGCCCGGCTTGTAGCGAAAGGCTATAGTCAGAAGGAGGGGATAGATTATGAGGAGACGTTTGCTCCTGTAACTCGTTTGGAGGCTATTAGGATACTCTTGGCTTTTGCTGCATCCAAAGGTTTCAATTTGTTTCAAATGGATGTCAAGAGTGCCTTCTTAAACGGCTACATAGAGGAGGAGGTTTATGTTGAGCAACCCCCCGGTTTTGAAAATCCCAAGTTTCCAAACCATGTCTTTAAACTTCACAAAGCTCTATATGGTTTGAAACAAGCCCCTAGATCCTGGTATGATAGGTTAAAAACCTTTTTGCTTGCTAAGGGTTTTAAAATGGGATGTGTAGATAAGACGCTCTTTCTCCTCCGGCAAGGCAAAGACACGCTCTTGGTCCAGATTTTCGTGGATGATATCATTTTCGGTGGTTCTTCTCACGCTTTGGTTGCCAAGTTTGCAGATACTATGAGCAGGGAGTTCGAGATGAGCATGATGGGCGAGCTGACATTTTTTCTCGGGTTGCAAATTAAGCAATCCCGGGAGGGGACGTTTGTGCACCAGGGCAAGTACACGAAGGACTTGCTGAAGCGGTTCGATATGGGTGAGGCCAAGCCTCTTCCAACACCCATGTCGACGACGACTGCCCTGGATGCGGATGTGGATGGAGAAGCAGTGGACCAGAAGGAGTACCGCAGCATGATCGGGTCGCTACTCTACCTGACGGCGACACGCCCGGACATTCAGTTCGCGGTGTGTCTGTGCGCGCGCTTTCAGGCGTCGCCGCGCACTTCTCACCGTCAGGCGGTGAAATGCATCTTCAGGTACCTTCGTTTCACACCTGAATTCGGGATTTGGTATTCTGCCTCCTCCACCCTCTCGCTTTGCGGTTATTCCGATGCCGATTTTGCTGGTTGTCGCATTGAGCGCAAGTCCACTTCTAGGACTTGCCAATTTATTGGATCTTCTCTTGTTTCGTGGTCTTCTCGCAAGCAGTCTAGTGTCACCCAGTCTACCATGGAGGCTGAGTATGTTGCTGCGGCTAGCTGTTGTTCCCAGTTACTCTGGATGATGGCCACTTTGTGTGATTTTGGTTTGAGTTTTTCTCGAGTGCCTTTGCTTTGTGACAGCACGAGTGCTATTAGCGTTGCTAAGAACCCCGTGCTTCACTCGAAAACCAAACACATTGATGTGCGCTTTCATTTCTTGCGAGACCACCAGGAGAAGGGTGATATCGACCTTCGCCATGTCGATACTCATCACCAACTGGCTGATATTTTCACCAAGCCTTTAGACGAATCAACCTTTAATAGGTTAAGGGGTGAGCTTGGTGTGTGTTTCCCCTTTTAGATGGGGGAAGCATTTTGAGTTGTATCCTAGTCTGACTCTTTTGCTTAGATCTTCTTTTGTGTTGCATTTTAGCATACGCATTTACATTCTGAGCTTCATGTTTATAATCACTAGAATGTAACTATCCTCTGTTTAGTATGCTCCGATGCTTATGATTGATGCTTGTAGCTTATGCTCCTTCTGATCACTAATACATGTTATGAGCTGAGCTGTTTTTGAAATGGTGAAGTTGCTTAATGTATATAATCTGGAAATGTTCACCATTGAGATATGCAACTAGCAAGTGTAGGGTGTGTTGAGTCCATTCCTGCTTTTCATATATGCTAGGTTGCTATGTCTCTAGTTCTAAGTCATTCACTCGCTTGGTCTGTTCATATCATGTTTAAAATTTGAACCAGGTTTAGTGAATTGAAAAGATCGAGATGGGATTGCTTGTCAACACATCACGGTATCGAGACGGTTTCTCATTGCACTTTGAGTTAAACTTGAGCCGTGTAGTGTATGACCGAAACCGTAGCTTTAAGCTTCTGATTGCTTCGGCATAGGCTTCGCTCGGTTGAAAAGTTAGGCAAAGACAAGCTTTCAACCTCTCGCAATCACATGCTAAATAATTGAACTTGTGAATTCTTTACCGCTGCAACTCCGATATAAAACTGAAATCACAAGTATATGCTTCATTCCTATGCATGATGATTGAACTTTGCTAGGGGTAGTTCACCTTGTATACATGTTTAGCACTTGTCTGGATTCCTATCTATACATGTGTAGTGCTATTTTGATGGTGACTATCTTTTTGGCTAAAAACTGCTCACTTGCTCATATGCTTCATATTTCGTATGTGTGATCAGTTTGAGCCTTCGCTATTTGAGTGCTTAGTTGTGCCATTGGAGCTATACCGACTAGAGCATTTTTGCACTCTTTTGACTATATGCCTGAAGCTGCTAACTTGCATTTCTAACTTCATATGCATTTTGGAAGGGGGAGCTGTGTTGGCTCAAGAGAAGAGTTTATGCTTGATAAGTCCATTTTCAACTAAGGGGGAGAGTTTTTGCAAATCATATGTCTCCTGGAGTTCAGCTAAGGGGGGAGCTTTTGCTAAGGGGGAGTCCCGGGTTGCTTGCACGTGTCGAGGGGAGTTTTACTAGTTGTGTTGAGCCGTTGCCTCTGTCTTGAGGGACTAGCAACATTTTCCTCATTTGGCGTCGAGGTGGATTTTGATTGGTTCGGAGACCTTTCGGTTGTTTTTCAATTGGTTCAGAGTGGTTTTCGTGCTAGTTGTGTTGAGCCTCTGTTCCTCTATCTTGAGGGACTAGCATTTTGCCATTTTTAGCTCTGATTTCCAATTGGTATTTTGCTAGCGGTGTTGAGCCTGTTCTACCTCTTCTTGAGGGCTAGCTTTGCTTTGCTTGGTTGCGTCGAGCCGTTGCCCATGTCTTTGGGGACCAAGTTTTCGCTTCTTCCACTTGACCTTCTTCGGCTTTGCTATGCTTTTGGGTCATTTGGTCGAGTTCTCTTCTTCTCCTTCTTCTTTCTTTTCTCTTTCTCTCATTATGATTTGTGTAAGTAGTTGACAATGCACTCATCAAGGGGGAGATTGCGGATACATGGGTGTATGCCGAGTCTCTGAGTGATGAGTGATTGTCAACGGGTTTGATCGCATGTTCTCTGGCTTGTGTTGTGCAGGTGTCGAGCACGGAGACAGTGATCGAGGGCAAGGTGAAGGTCAAGTTGAGACGTGCCGTGCCGATGGACTGGGTGCGATGAAGGATGGGTGTGCCGTGCGGTGGACGTGCCATGCCGATGGATCGAGCAGTGAAGGGCGGACGTGAGGCTTGGACTGAGGGACCGGAGTGCCTGAGGATCAGCTGTGGTGGCTGGCAGCCTGGGACAGCGACGAGCGGAGACTTGCGGGGCACGGTGTTGCTCGGGTCGAGGACCTGGGGACACGTGTCGGTGGACGGGGTGCATGGGCGGTGCATCCCCTCTACGATGTCGGTTTGGTGGTAGAGCCAGGGAAAAACCATCGATGGACGGTTTCCAGGTTTGGGCCTCAAAACCTGGGCGTGGACGGTTTCCGAGTTTGGCCACAAAACTCGGGCTAAGGACGGTTTCCAGGTTTGGGCCTCAAAACCTGGGCGCGGATGGTTTGCTGAGTTTGGCCTCAAAACTCAAACGCTGGTGGGCTGGTTTCCCGGTTTGGGCCTCAAAACCGGGGGATAGCTGGAAAAGGCTGGTTTCCCGGTTCGGGCCACAAAACTGGGGGTGCAGGGCGAGGGCGGCACGTGGCGGCAATCGGAAGGTTGCGTGGAGGCAACGCGGACGACTTGTGCGGGCGTGGTCGTCGGATCTACCTACCACTTGAGTTGGTCCAGAATAACCTTAGGGTTTAGCTGGTTCGCTCTGTAGTTAGAATAGAGACGGGTAGAGTAGGAAATAGACTCAGTCTAGAATAGGATAAGTAGTCAGGGGAGACACCCTCCTCCCGCATCTCAGTCATTTGCTCTTTCGCACTTAGGGTTTCTTGCTCTCCCATCCCCTGCTGTAGCCTGCTGAGATCCGCAGAGAGACTTGACTCTGTGTACTGGTGATTTTGAGGAAAGGAGGCCGTAACCTCCTTGTCGTAGCGTGTGTTTGCGCTTCGGCTGCAAGATCGTGGTTGTGATTCGCGTTTCATTGGTGTTCTTCGCGGAATCCTTTTTCTCCACGTTCTTCCCGTCGCTTGATCTCTTTGGTTGGTTCATCTTTTGCAAAACCGTTTGAACCAAGTTGTTCTAGATCATGAGGCACTTCTTTCCACCGAAGGAATTAACCTCTAACCTCACGGTCTAGGAGATCGATCGATTTTTGTTTTGGATCGTGTTTTTGCTTCCTTGTCCCGAAATTTCTTGATTCACCGATTTGGAGTTAGGTTCGAGCCATGATCTCTTAGAGATAGCTCACTAACATCCTTGTGACCCCTCAGATCGAATCCCAGGCCTAGAGCTTTTGATTCGGAGGAAATCGGGTTGAATCATCAAAGAACCCCACAGTTTTCGGGGCATCGGACGCTGACACGGGAGCATCGGACGCTAGGGTTCTAAGCGTCGGACGCTCCGGTGACGCGTGTCACTTTCTGAGCGTTTGTAGTGGCATCGGACGCTAGGCATCGGACGCGTCCGTTGGCCATCGGACGCGCCGGAGCCAAAGCATCGGACGCTGGTTGTTCACTGTTCACAGCGTCCGATGGTGGAACAGTAAGGTTCCCGAGAGGCAGTTTTCGCATCGGACGCGTCCGGTGGTCTGGCATCGGACGCAGGCAGCATCTGATGCTACTGTTTTCACACGGTTTTGTCCGCGGTTCGCTCGTTCGTTGACGGAATTGATCTCTGTCTTTTGCGTTGGCTTTCTAGAGTTGTCTAGTGTCCCGCTGTGCTTCTTGGAAGCATCCACCCTACATCTAGGGTCATGGACATTTGCAAGCTCTAGGGTTTGCTTCTGGGGTTTATTCTTGGGACAGTGGCTACTAGTTTCCGTAAGGAAAATTTGAAGCTCCCATTCACCCCCCCTCTGGTCGCTTTCTGAGTGCTTCTCGGTCCTTCACTTCTCGTAGGCGTGCTAGGAATGGTTTTTCTGCTAACCATTCTTTTGAGCAGCCGACCCAACACTGGTATTCCCCTTACTTCACTAACCCCAGTGTTGGACCGTATGCTCACCCTATGTCTTTTTATTGATGTAGGTAAAACGATTGGAGAACGTTTGGTTGGTGGATTCCGGTTGTTCGAGGCACATGACCGGAAACGCCAAATGGTTCTCCAGTCTTAGTCCGGTCGCCGGAAAGGAGTTTATCACCTTCGGCGACAATAGCAAAGGTAGAGTGTTGTCTCGTGGGTTGGTGCGAGTTAATGAGCACTTTGTGTTGCGCGATGTTGCTCTTTGTGGTTTTGACTAATGACTAACAAATATTTGGCTGGTGGTGGGATGGGATAAAATCTAGGAGGAACTTTTAGCAAGGTTTTCATAATTTTTAAAAGAAATCCTCCAGACTAGGTCCTAATTTCACCTTAGCAAGTTTAAAGAATTACTCCATTTCGTACTAACTTTACTCACTAAGCATGATTTCAGTTTAAGCATGTGCAACCCACAAATGCTACAACTTAGATAAGACCAGTTATTCAAACCATAACAATAGCATTTGCAAGACATATTTCAAATCTTATTCAGGTTTCAACTTGTTTAAGAAGATTTTATCAATTTTATTCATAGAGTGGTTATTTAGGCAAGCATGTGACATTCAAAAGATATAGAATTTAAGAACTGAATGTAAAGTGTAGGCTGGAGACATACCTTATCGGAGCCGGAGTCTCCCCCAAGCTGGCTTCTTGCTTAGTGAAAGATCTTCTTCGTCTCAGTCGGAGCTTTTGTTCTCATTTTATTAAAAAGGGAAACTATCTAATGTTGTGAAAAGGGAAACTATCCTATTATGATATTTTATTGTTCTAACTAAGTTAACATATACCTATGCACATAACTAATGGGAACTGGTTTTTTTTAGTTACATGCATGACATATGTTATTTATTCGAAAAAGGGAAAATTGAAGGGAAAAATTAAAGTAAAACCATACCTTAGGTCCATGGAGTTTCACCCTTATCGGGTGGATCTTCTTCCTTGGGCACTTCTTCTCTTAGTACTCCATCTGGTTCTTCTTCTTTTGGCACATCTCCTTTGTTATGTGAATTACACAACTCAGGAGGAGGTGGTTCTCTCTTTCTGTTCCACCTTGTTCTTGGGCGCCTCTTCTTGGTACGAACGGGTTTTGCTACCTGCATGTTAGCGGCATATGCGGGACCATGGGAGAAGGAGAATATTTCCTTCCTTCCTCCTAATGTCATTTGAATTTTACCACTTCCCACATATATGCAGGCATCAACAGTATTCAAGAAGGGTCTACCTAAGATTAGAGGCACATCTTTCCTATTTCCCATATCTAGTATTATGAAATCAGTAGGAACGTAGGAGCCTCTAATATGAACAGGTAAATCATTAACTATTCCTTCTACATAGCAAGTGGATTGATCAGCTAGCACAACATAGGCAGATGTGGATGACATGGGTGGAAAGAATGAGTTTTCATAAAAATCTTTAGATATAATGTTCATACTCGATCCTAATTCACACATGGCATTTTTAAAGACTTCACCAAAGATTGAGCATCTAATTATGGGGCTACCAGGATCACCCTTTTTAACAGTCATGGTTTGATCTTCATAATAGTTAAAATACTTTATTTCAACCATATTTGCAGTTTCCATGTCAGGTTTAGCAGGAATTTTGCCAGTTTCAAAAGATGGTATGATTGCAGCAAGTTGAGCTAATTGGGTTTCTAACATCTTATTGAAGCTAAGTTGAATTTTCAGAGCAGATGAGAAATCTTCCGATTTAGCATTTATATTCTCAAGGGCTTTATCATTCGACATTAATTTCTTATTCAAAAATTCAGTAGTTCTACCTTGTGAGTAAACTAAATTCTTTAAGAATGAGAAATCATCAGAATTATGAAAATTAGAGCGAGGGAATGAATTGTTACCTTGAGAATTGGAGTGCTGATTCCATCCTTGATTCTGTTGACGGAAACCGTTACTGTTGTTGATGAAGTTCAAATCTTCATGTAGCTCGGGGCAGTGGCTCCCAGAATGTCCGGTTTCTCCACAGACTTCACAAGTCATGTAGGATTCCAGAGATTGGACACTCTCCTGTTGGTTCATCTTCTCACAGCTGTCCAGCTTCTTTGCCTGCAGGTCCATCTTGGCCACGATCATGTCGGCCTCCTTAAGGGAATGTATACCTCACTTACGAGGCTCTAGTCTCTCATCATTCCATCCTTCGTTCAACACCATCTTCTCTATGAGAGCCTTAGCATCTGCAACATTCAGAGAAAAGAATGCACCGCCGGCGGCGGCATCCAAATGGCTTCTAGAGAGTGGGGTTAGGCCACGGTAGAAGTTCTGGATCAATAGCCAGTCCTCCATACCATGGTGCGGACAAGCAGCGACATACTCTTGCAACCTCTCCCAAGCCTCGGGAATAGATTCCTCGGCTTGTTGCATAAAGCTGGAGATTTTATTGCGCCGAGCATTCGTCTTGCCCATAGGAAAGAATTTAGCGAGAAAAGCATTGGAACACTTGTCCCATGTGTCTACAGCGTTGCGATCGGTATAGAACCAATGCTTCGCTTTTCCTAGCAAAGAGAAAGGAAAGAGACGAAGACGGATGGCTTCTTGGGTTATCCCCTTAATGGTGAAGGTGCCGCAAATCTCCAAAAATTGTTGGAGATCAGCATTGGCATCCTCATGAGCCTTGCCACAGAACGGGCTAGCTTGGACCATCGTGATAAGAGCCGGTTTCAACTCAAAATTGAGGTTGGCATCGATCACGTCTGGTCCTATCACTACATTAGCGGTAGAAGGAGCAGAAAACTCACGAATGGTCTTGTTGGCCATCGTGAAGATAGAATGAGATAGGAAAGAAAGAAGTTGAAGAAGATGAAGGAAAAAGATAAGAAGAACTAAGGAAAGAAAGAATGGGGTAAGATGGGATTCGCTAAGCGGGAGCTTAGACGAAGATAAATTCGACACGGACTCAACCGATATACCGATTGCCTTCCCCGGCAACGGCCCCAGAAATGCTTGTTGGTAGTTCTTAGCTACACCTAGGATAGGGTAACTAAAGTAGCTGTCTACTAATGCCAAGCGGGGTTGTCAGTCCCGACACTAGTAGGAGCTAGCTAGCGAGAATGCAATCTACCAGGAGGCGATTCTGCAAGCGCACAGAACTATCGTAGTAGCACTTCGCCTGGGAGTACCAGGTGTCGATTTATTTGATCCCAAGGGAAGGCTAGGGTGGTGTATGAGTTGAGTCAAGGAGGGGATGAGAGTCGAAGAAAAGAGAAAAGGGGAAAAGGGGACATGAAACGCTAGAAAGAATATATGGGTGGATAGGTAAGGATGAAGTGGATGGCTAAGGTAAGGTGGATAACTAGATAGATAGAATGGGATAACTAAGGATAACTAACTAATTACTAACTACTAACTACTCCTAGATAACCACAGAGCAAGATAACTACGAAGCAAGATAGTTACGAAGCAAGGCAGGAAATAGACAATAAAGCAACTAAGTTGAGTAAAGTTTTATTCCTATCTTGTCAAGTATCGAGGCGTACTAGCCTTTACCACTTACTTAGGTTGAACGCTAGCACAACGAGCCTTACTGTTAAACTAGGCCAACTACGTGGTGGAATTCAAGGTGCACAGGGCTGTCACCACCTGCTTGCTACCATAGCTATCTGGGGGTCCAGCCGTATTTGAAGGTAAGTCTATAACTAAGCACCACGCTTAACTATATTCTAACTATCTCTATCCTAGCTTTGAATAGAGACACCCTTGCGGACGTCAGAGCAAATACATGACTTAACAAGATAAACACTAAACTAACTAAGCAACCTATTGGCAAAGATCAAACACTAAGCTCACTAGAGATTAACTACTATGGCTAAGTGAATTGAGCTGTAGGATAGCTAGGCACTCAAGCAATAAATCAAGTATACCACTCAATACTGATAAGTAGAATAAAGTAATACTTGAAATGATGAACTAGAATATAGTAAATGCTTGAGTAACAAGAGCAAAACCTAAACTGGAGATGAAGGAATACTCTTCCCAGTTCCAGAACCGATCACTCGCACGCCTCTACTCTTGAGCTAAGCCTTGAGCAGTGCTACCGCGAGGGCGAAGATGCCTTGCTCTACTAGCTACCTACTTGCCTAAGCTCTCTAAGCTTCTAACCTAACTCTCACTTGCTTCTCTTGCTTGAGTGTTGCTTCACTTTGTGTGTCTTGGGTGTGAATGAAGTGATGCCTCAGGGGGTATTTATAGCCCAAATGAGTGAGGGGGGTACTTATAGGGGGCAGCCAGCCGACCTAGGGCTAACCCTAGTGGCGGGCGCCAGCCCTAGGTGGCGGCCGCCACCTCCCTCACCGTTGGATGCACCGTCTTGGCTTCAACGGCATCCAGGTGGTTGTCCAAGGCGGTTTGGAGGTCGGTTGCATGTCCTAGCAATCGCAATTCAGCCTTGATCCACGCCACTTCATCCTGAGCCGTCCGATGCCACTGACCTAGTGACCAAGGGCCAAGATTTGGCCTTGGGGAGGTCACACGGATCGGTGACATGGCAGGGAGTGAAGCTTGGGCCAACCCAAGTGGCGGGCGCCACTTAGAGGTGGCGGGCGCCACCCCCCTTAGGCCCATTTGGGCCCTGCTGAGTGGGCTTGGCCTCTATTGGGTCCATATGTCCAAATTTGGTTCAAATCCTGCATTCAAATAAAATTCTATGGACATGTGGAATTTGGTTAGTTTGAAACCTATTTGACTACATTTCATGCCTTTTTGGTGGACTTTAGTGTCAAATGTTGATGGTAAAACAGGTGTTTAAGGACCATCAACACCATCCAGGAGGAGCTTATGCCACAGAAGGGCAAAGTGATCCACACCCACTACCGTGAGTACCAACAACCCCCTTTGAGAGCGCTGAGGTACCATTGTGAGCACTGTGGGAGAGATGGTCACTTGAGTGAGTTTTGCTTTCGGCGCAAGAGAGAGGCGCACCGCGTAAAGGAGATGAACAACATGGACATGTACCATCCTTTCCGTGACGTACATGTGCCGAATGTTCAGAGGCGTGCTGCTAGGCCTAGAGGTCCAAAACCTCAAGTTCCTAGGCCTAGGCCGCGTAGAGAGCGTGCCCGGCGGGAGCCTGCAGTTGTGGGCTATGGACCCCGTGGCGGTGGCTTTGTAGTTGAGCGTTTTTCCCCACCGCGTTTTGAGTATCGCGATGGACGCTCCTCCCTTAGCGGACCACGTTTTCCTCAACGTGGTGATCGCTCTTCCCGTAGGCGTGCTAGGAATGGTTTTTCTGCTAACCATTCTTTTGAGCAGCCGGCCCAACACTTGTATTCCCCTTACTTCACTAACCCCAGTGTTGGACCGTATGCTCACCCTATGTCTTTTTATTGATGTAGGTAAAACGATTGGAGAACGTTTGGTTGGTGGATTCCGGTTGTTCGAGGCACATGACCGGAAATGCCAAATGGTTCTCCAGTCTTAGTCCGGTCGCCGGAAAGGAGTTTATCACCTTCGGCGAGAATAGCAAAGGTAGAGTGTTGTCTCGTGGGTCGGTGCGAGTTAATGAGCACTTTGTGTTGCGCGATGTTGCTCTTGTTTCTAACTTGCATTTTAACCTTCTCTCTGTTTCGCAACTCTTTGATGACGACTACGAGATTCGTTTTAAGCCGAATCTCAGTCGTATTTTGGATCCTCAGGGCAATCTTGTTGTGGGATTTCGCCTTTTGGGAAAGTCTTTCGTGCGGATTTCTCGAAGTCGTTTGGAGTTTCTCGTTGTCTTTTGGCTGGACCTTCCTCCTCAGATCTTTGGAAGTGGCATAGGAGACTAGGACATTTGAGCTTCGACTTGCTTGCAAGACTTAGTTCACTTGGCCTAATCCGAGGATTGCCCAAGTTATCCATGGAGAAGGATCTTGTTTGCCATTCTTGTAGACATGGGAAGATGGTTGCCGCTCCCCACCAACCAGTGACTCAAGTCATGACTAAGCGCCCTGGTGAGCTTTTGCACATGGACCTTGTTGGTCCGGCTCGGGTGAGCTCGGTTGGGGGGAAGTGGTATGTTCTTGTTGTTGTTGACGACTTTTCGAGATACTCGTGGGTTTTCTTTTTAGTTGAGGAAACTGAGACTTTCTCTTTTGCTCGCAATCTAATTTTGCGTCTTCAGAACGAGTTCCCTTTGAACTCGATGCGAGCTATTAGGAGTGATAATGGTTCTGAATTCAAGAATTTGGATTTTGAGAAGTTTTGTAACTCTTTGGGTTTAGAGCATCAGTTTTCTTCTCCCTACACACCATCTCAGAATGGTGTTGTAGAAAGGAAGAATCGGACCCTTGTAGAGATGGCCAGGGCGATGCTCGATGAGCATAGGACTCCTAGGCGATATTGGGCCGAAGCCATGAGCACTGCTTGCTACATTTCCAATCGCATTTTTCTCCGAGCTTTCTTGAAAAAGACTTCTTATGAGTTGCGTTTTGGAAAACTGCCCAAAGTGAGTTATTTTAGAGTCTTCGGTTGCCATTGTTTTATACTCAAAAAGGGCAACTTGGACAAATTGAGTCTCGTTCCTCTGACAGTGTGTTTTTGGGTTATGGCACTCATACTCGTGCTTATCGTGTACTTAACCTTGACACTAACCGAGTCATGGAGACATCCGATGTCACCTTCGACGAGACCATGGTTTGTCCTTCTTCTCGTTTTGAGCGTGCAGGTGATCATGAGGTTGGCGAGCCTCTTTTCGATGATGAAGAAGAAGGTGCTGAAGGGATGGATGACCCAACACCTCCTCCACTTGCTATGCCGCAAAGAGCGGCTTCTACGACAACTCACGGCCCCGATCCCTCTTCTTCGACTAGGGGGTCGTGGGATCTGCCACCTCGAGCGGTACATTTTGTACCCGAGGAGGCACCGGCTGTCGTTGAGGGGGAGGCCACTTCGGCTCGGGAGGCGCCACGCCACATTCAGCGCCAACACCCGCCTCAGTAGATGATCGGCAGCATCGGCGAACGCGTCACTCGGACAAGGTCACAACATATCTCTCACTTTGCTCATTCTGCATTTGTTGTTGATTTTGAACCTCGAGATTTTGGACACGCTTTGACGGATCCAGATTGGGTCAATGCCATGCATGAGGAGTTGGAAAATTTTGAAAGAAATCGGGTTTGGTGATGAAGGGTGGCCCGATCTTCCGAGAGGTAGCGATAGGTTCGATTGGTGGAGAACTCGACGTTGGCGATCCGGCTTCAAATCAGACACGATTCGAACCCTGCAACCGTTACACCACTGCTCCGTTGGTTATCAACCAAGCACAACTTGATTGACCTCGCCAAGAAGGCTAATCCTGCAAGCGAATCGAAGAACACAAGCAAGAAGGTAAAGCTCGCAATCTGAAATTGCAGATATGAATATCACGAATATATTAGAGGGGTTCAAGAACTCGGTTCCAAAGGACTAATCGACACAGTGGAGGAGATCAAGAACGGGGGCCCTGGATCACTGTAAAAGGATTTGTCACCACAGTTACAATGAACGATTTAGTTTCTCGGTGGAAAACTAAACTCAAAACAAAACCCAAGACCTAACGACGGCGGCGGCGGCTAAATATAGGGTTTAGGTCGTCGCCCCTGCTGGACGCGCCCCCTAATGGGCTCTAAGACGAAACACGGCCCAACGGACCAAAATACGGTGATGCAGCACCTTGGCAGATTCTGGAGGCTGACTTGTTTCGATGATTCCCGTTGACTCCTGACGTATTTTGACGTGATTACAAAGCCATTGGTTAGCTTATCAAATTATCTTTCCAAGCATATCTGTTTCGTCGAAAACGGAGTTCGTATGCATCCGGGGCGTTGATTTTACTCGAGACTACTCCTGAATTCCGAGGGTGACGTGAAAACTGAGTTGAAGTCGGATTGCAACTTGGGAAAGACCATGGCGTCGGTGAGTCCAACTTGGCGATGTCCTCATCATCCTCCCCTTCTTGAATTGGAGTCGTCCTCGACTCCATCTTGGCGATGTCCTCATCATTCCATCCTTCTAGAATTGGAGTCGTCCGCGACTCCATGTCATCGCCACGCTCCTGCAAAAGGTTAGTGACCGCACAATGCGAAATACAAGGTATAGCAGCATGGGTAGGGATATTAGCATGGCGACAAAGCATAGTATAACAAGGAGCATCATTGTTATCACATAACTCATTAGTAGTAGAAGTTGTAGCAAGAAAAGCACCTCCTTTTAACTTAATCTCATTATTTTTAGCAACGTCTGTTGGAGGTTTATTTTTGTTTTTAATCTCTTTAGCATGTTTGATAATATCGGTAGGAGACAAAGGCAGCAAAGTAATTTTCTTGTCCTTATGTGTGATTGTGTATGTATTAGTTCTACCATGGTGTAAAGCATCATTATCAAATTCCCATGGACGACCTAATAAAATGGAACAAGCCTGCATAGGGACAACATCAAAATCAGCAGTATCATGATAAGAGCCTGTGAAAAAGCTAATGTGTGCTGATTTAGTTACCTTAGTCATACCATTACTATTGAACCATTGAAGTTTGTACGGATACGAATGTTGTCGTGTGGTCAAACCAAGCTTCTCAACCAAATCTGAACTTACCAGGTTGTTGCAACTCCCGCTATCAATGATGGTGAGAACACGACAACCCTGCACAATGAGATACATGTGGAACAAATTGTGGCGTTGGATCTTCATCTCTTCTTCTTCATGTCCCACACGTGTACTCAACACTCGCTGCACAAGAAGACTAGGATAATCCGCAGCAGCAGCCACAGAGTCACTGGTGATGGTCTCCTTGTCGTGATCGTCCTCGGTGGAATCTGCAGCAATGTTAGCAGCAAGAACTAAATCATCTTCAACATCACTAGTACTTACATATCCATCCTCGGTAGCAATGAAAGCACGACGACTGGGGCAATCCTTCATGACATGTCCCATGCCTTTGCATCGGTGGCAAATGATTGTAGAGCTAGACGAGGAAGATCTAGTAGAAGCACCCGAAGTGGCACCTTTCTTGAATTGTGGGATCTGCACACTAGACAATTTACTTACCTCGGAAGGTGTAGACGGCTGTGGTGCAATAGGAAACTTGGGTGTCTCCGGCTCGGAACGTCGCTGAAAAGTCCTCTCAGTGTTATACCTGAAAGGTTGGTGTTGTTTGCGTCCCTGTACTTCTCGTTCAGCTTTAAGAGCAAGATGATATAATTGGCTGAACCTAGTCCAATCTTTGTAATCAAGAATATCCTGGATATCACGATTTAAACCACCAAAGAATCTAGCACTAGCATCATCATCATCTTCATGTATACCACAACGTGCTAAACCAATAAGCAATTCCTGATAATATGCCTCTACTCCTTTATCACCTTGTTTTAAAGTTTACAGTTTCAAACGTAGATCACGTTGGTAATAAGGAGGAACAAAACGAGATTTCATGCGTTGCTTTAAAGTATTCCAAGTTTGAGTCACAGCAGCAGCATTATTAGCATTGCAAAGATCACTCCACCAGAATAAAGCAAAATTAGTGAACTCACTAGTAGCAAGTCTAACTCTATGCTCAGCAGGAACATTATAAGAATCAAATTTTTGTTGAACAGCAAGTTCCCAATCTAAATATGTCTCTGGATCCATATTACCAGCAAAGGAAGGTAGGCTAAATTTAATTTTAGCAAAAGGATCATTATTATTATTATTACCTCCCATACCGCGACGATTGAAGTTGAGGCGGCGACGAGGACCAGCATCAGCATCCGCATCGTCATCACCAAAAGCATCCGCATCTTCGTCATCACGATTTGGTTGAGGGCGTTGCTCAAGCTGCGTAATGCGGTTGACCGGATTGTTCACGTTGCGTGTCAGCTCGGTCATAAGATTGCGTTGTTCATTCATGAATGTCGTAAGCTCGCCTTTGGACACGCACTCATTGAAGTCTGTCGGAATTCCTGCCATTGATAGAAGATAGAAAAAGACAACAGCAAAGGATTATCCCTATCAACTAAAGGAACCAAGTGGTGGTGGTAGAAGTGGAAGTGGAATGCAAAAACACAAGCGGCTTACCACCGTCTTGCCTGTATTCTTACCAACGCTAAACAAGATTAAACCAAAGTGACGAAGCAATCTGTTGTTGAGCGTGGGTAACAGTTGCAAGAGGAACCTGTGCTGACAGAAGTATATGTGGAGGTATAGGTAGGCACAATAAGACAGCAAGGATGAACAATTAACGAATGCAGATTAGCAAGGTTCAATAAGTATCCAAAGCACAAGTCACAGATGCTGGCTAAGACGTGTGTAGACGTAGCGCAACAAGAGGAAACAAAGAACGATGGAACGAACTCACAGAACGAGCAAAGAGCACTGATTTTTCCTTTTTCCTGAATTTTTCCCTGATTTTCCCAAAAGGTACTAGTAGGAATCAAACTTTTTTATTTTTTCACTATTTTTTTATATTTTTCCTTGAACAAGGATCACAAAAGATGTAACCACAAAAATTGGCACCTGCAACCGAGGTGGGATGTGGTCTACAGAAAATCAACAAGTTCTCTGAAAAGCGTGCTGAAACCTTGTCAATTTTTTTTATTTATTTTCCCGATTTTTTTTGGCAATTTTGAGGGGACCAAACAGGGCAAAGCCGAGTTTGGGTCAGGTCCAAACGGTGTCAAGAATCTCCACAAAAAATTTCAGATTTTTCGGACAAACGAGCGAAAAGTTATGCCTGTTTTACCGAAGGTACCTCAAGGTATGTTTTCTGAAAGACACACACAAAAATCGGCAGTAAGAGCAACTCGGCAGCGGCAGTTAGGGCAAAGCGACCCGAAACTCCAACACCGATCACAAGATCAAGCGTCCTTGTGACTAACAACAGAAGGTAGATGCCAGATGATGTAAGGAGGGTTGCGATGCAGGCAAAAATTAGAGCGGTTAGCAACCTGTCTAGGGTTTGCGCGGCGGCAAGAATTGACACAAGGCGGCTAGCGGGGCAAGTCGAGTAAAGTGGTGGCTTCGACTTGTTATTTAGGAACGGTGGATGGGATAGCAGCGGAAACAAAAAAAAACAGCAACGGGCACGTTGAACTACGACGACGAACACGACCTAAACCAGCAACAAGACTCGACCACGGACACAAACTCAACAAAGTGAATCTGAAACGAAATTGCAAAGGCACAAAAGGCGATAGGATAGTGGAAATTGAAATATTTTTTAGGCTTTTTGTGGACTCTAGGTAATGAACAGATATGAATCTAAGGCAAACGAGATTATACCTCGCGGGAAACCTGAAATATCTGATACCAATTGATGAAGGGTGGCCCGATCTTCCGAGAGGTAGCGATAGGTTCGATTGGTGGAGAACTCGACGTTGGCGATCCGGCTTCAAATCAGACACGATTCGAACCCTGCAACCGTTACACCACTGCTCCGTTGGTTATCAACCAAGCACAACTTGATTGACCTCGCCAAGAAGGCTAATCCTGCAAGCGAATCGAAGAACACAAGCAAGAAGGTAAAGCTCGCAATCTGAAATTGCAGATATGAATATCACGAATATATTAGAGGGGTTCAAGAACTCGGTTCCAAAGGACTAATCGACACAGTGGAGGAGATCAAGAACGGGGGCCCTGGATCACTGTAAAAGGATTTGTCACCACAGTTACAATGAACGATTCAGTTTCTCGGTGGAAAACTATACTCAAAACAAAACCCAAGACCTAACGACGGCGGCGGCGGCTAAATATAGGGTTTAGGTCGTCGCCCCTGCTGGACGCGCCCCCTAATGGGCTCTAAGACGATACACGGCCCAACGGACCAAAATACGGTGATGCAGCACCTTGGCAGATTCTGGACGCTGACTTGTTTCGATGATTCCCGTTGACTCCTGACGTATTTTGACGTGATTCCAAAGCCATTGGTTGGCTTATCAAATTATCTTTCCAAGCATATCTGGTTCGTCGAAAACGGAGTTCGTATGCATCCGGGGCGTTGATTTTACTCGGGACTGCTCCTGAATTCCGAGGGTGACGTGAAAACTGAGTTGAAGTCGGATTGCAACTTGGGGAAGACCATGGCGTCGGTGAGTCCAACTTGGCGATGTCCTCATCATTTGGGTTCTAGTTTCTCCTCCCTCTGAGTGTCATCCAATTGGGACAAAATGGGTTTTCAAAAACAAACAAGGAGAGGATGGCCATGTAGTGAGAAACAAGGCCAGACTTGTAGCCCAGGGGTATAGTCAGAAGGAGGGGATAGACTATGAGGAGACGTTTGCTCCTGTAGCTCGTTTGGAGGCTATTAGGACACTCTTGGCTTTTGCTGCCTCCAAAGGTTTCAAACTTTTTCAAATGGATGTCAAGAGTGCCTTCTTAAACGGCTACATAGAAGAGGAAGTATATGTGAGACAACCCCCTGGTTTCGAAAATCCCAAGTTTCCAAACCATGTCTTTAAACTTCAGAAAGCTTTGTATGGTTTGAAACAAGCCCCTAGAGCCTGGTATGATAGGTTAAAAACCTTTTTGCTTGCTAAGGGTTTTAAAATGGGATGTGTGGATAAAACGCTCTTTATCCTCAAGCAAGGCACTGATACTCTCTTGGTCCAAATTTACGTGGATTATATCATTTTCGGTGGTTCTTCTCACGCTTTGGTTGCCAAGTTTGCAGATACTATGAGTAGGGAATTTGAGATGAGCATGATGGGCGAGTTGACGTTTTTCCTCGGATTGCAAATCAAGCATTCTCGAGAGGGAACATTTGTGCACCAGGGTAAGTATACCAAGGACATATTGAAGAAATTCGATATGGGTGAGGCCAAGCCTCTTCCAACACCCATGTCGCCCACGACGGCCCTGGATGCGGATGTGGATGGAGAAGCTATGGACCAGAAGGAGTACCGGAGTATGATTGGGTCGCTACTGTACCTGACGGCGACACGGCCGGACATTCAGTTCGCGGTGTGTCTTTGTGCGCGATTTCAGTCATCGCCGCGCACTTCCCACCATCAGGTAGTCAAGCGCATTATGAGGTACTTACCCTTAACTCCAGAATTTGGGATTTGGTATTCTGCTTCCTCCATCCTTTCTCTTCCGATGCCGATTTTGCTGGATGTCGCATTGATCGCAAGTCCACTTCTAGGACTTGCCAGTTTATTGGTTCTTCTCTTGTATCATGGACTTCTCGCAAGCAGTCTAGTGTCGCCCAGTCTACCACAGAGGCTGAGTATGTTGCTGCGGCTAGCTCCTGTTCCCAGTTGTTATGGATGATGGCCACTTTGCGTGATTTTCGTCTAAGCTTTTCTCGCGTTCCTTTGCTTTGCGATAGCACGAGTGCTATTAGCGTTGCTAAGAACCCCGTGCTGTACTCTAAGACCAAACACATTGATGTGCGCTTTCATTTTCTGTGAGACCACTATGAGAAGGGTGATATCGACCTTCGCCATGTCGATACTCATCATCAGTTGGCTGATATTTTCACCAAGCCTTTGGACCAATCAACTTTTGCTAGGTTGAGAGGTGAGCTTGGTGTGTGTTTCCCCTTTTAGATGGGGGAAACATTTTGACTCTTGTATCATACACTGACTTTGTGTTTTTCAGTTGGCTTCTTCTTGCATCTTTGCATTTCATCTTGCATATTTACATTCAGAGCTTCATGTATATAATCTGAAGAATGTAACTATGTTCTGTATAGTCTTTGCTCCGATGCTTTCTGATGATGTTGTAGCTTATGCTCTTTCTGACCACTGTTACATGTTGTGAGCGGAGCTATTTTTTGAATGGTGAATCTAATTAATGAACATAAAACTTGAAAATGTTCACCATTGAGATATGCAACTAGCATGTGTAGAATGTGTAGAAATCACTTGTGCTCTTCATATATGCTAGGTTGCTATGTCTCTAGTGTTGAGTCATTCACTTGCTTGGTATGTTCATATTCTGTTTAATATCTGAACCAAGTTAAGTGAATTGGAAAGATCGAGATGGGATTGCTTGTCAGCACATCACAGTTTCGAGTCTGTTTCTCATTGCACTTTGAGTTAAACTTGAGCTGTGTAGTGTATGACCGAAACTGTTGCTTTAAGCTTCTGATTGCTTCTGCATAGGCTTCGCACAATTGAAAAGTTAGGCAATGACAAGCTTTCAACCTCTCGCAATCACATGCTGAAATTTAAACTTGTGAAATTTAACCGCTGCAACTCCAATAAAATTTGGATACACAAGTCTATGTTTCACTCTATAGCATGATGATTGAACTGTGCTAGGGGTAGTTCACCTTGTATAGATGTTTAGCACTTGGTTGACTTCCTGTCTATACATGTCTTGTGCTATTTTGATGGTGAATACCTTTTTGGCTGAAAACTGCTACTTCTGCTCTCATGTTCATATTTCGTTTCTGGTGATCAGTTTGAGCCTTTGCTAGCTTCTTATGGATGTTGTTGAGTCATTGGATCAGAACTGTGTAGAGCATCCTTGCACTCTTTTGATTATATTCCTGAAGCTGCTAACTTGCATTTTCACTCATATGCATTTTTGGAGGGAGATATTCTGTCAAGGGGGAGAAAATTGAGTGCTTGTGCACATTTGCTTGTTGGTGCATTTTCAACTAAGGGGGAGAAATATTGACAAATCATGTGTTCCCTGGGTTGTGTGCACTAGTTGAGGGGGAGTTTGCTAGCTGTGTTGAGCCTTTGCCTCTTTCTCGAGGGACTAGCAAACATTTTTAGCCTATCAATTGGTTTTCAGCTCTTCAATTGGTATCGAACTTTCAATTGGTATCGAACTCTTTTGGTCCTTCAGTTGGTAACAGTTGGTATTCGAGCTTTCTCGCTATCGGAGTTGAGCCCATTCTGCCTCTTCTTGAGGGCTAGCTCTATTTTGCTTGATTTTCAGTTGATTCTTCAATTGGTATCAAGTTTTCGTGCTAGCGGTGTTGAGCCTGTTCTACCTCTTCTTGAGGGCTAGCTTTGCTTTGCTTGGTCGCGTCGAGCCGTTGCCCATGTCTTTGGGGACCAAGTTGTCTTGCTCTTTCCACTTGACCTTCTTCGGCTTTGCTATGCTTTTGGGTCATTTGGTCGAGTTCTCTCTCCTTCTTCCTTCTTTCTTCCATTCCATTATGATTTGTGTTGGTAGTTGACAATGCACTCATCAAGGGGGAGATTGCGGATACATGGGTGTATGCCGTGTCTCTGAGTGATGAGTGATTATCAACTGGGATAATGCGCATGTTCTTTGGCCTGTGTTTTGCAGGTGTCGAGCACAGATACAGTGATCGAAGCCAAGGTGAAGGTCAAGTAGAGACGTGCCGTGCTGATGGACCGAGAGTGGCGAAGGGCGGACGTGAGGCTTGGACTGAGGGACCGGTGGCCTGAGGATCAGCTATGGTGGCTGATAGCCTGGGACAGCGACGAGCGGAGACTTGCGGGTGGACGGGGTGCACGGGCGGTGCATCCCATCAACGGCTCGGTTTGGTGGTAGCCACAGAAAAACCACCGAGTGGACGGTTTCCAGGTTTGGGCCTCAAAACCTGGGCGCGGATGGTTTCCGAGTTTGGACCACAAAACTCAGGCTGAGGACGGTTTCCACGTTTGGACCTCAAAACCTGGGTGCTTTGGGTTTGCTGAGTTTGGGCCACAAAACTTAGGCCATGGATGGATGGTTTCCCGGTTTGGGCCTGAAAACCGGCGGTTGGCTGTGAAGGCTGGTTTTCCAATTTGGGCCACAAAACCAGGGGTGCGACGTCTGGGAAAGGACAAGCAGAGCGGTCGCGGCACGTGGCGGCAATCGGTGAGGTTGTGTCGAGGCAACGCTACCAGTTGTGCGGGCGTGGCCGTCGGATCACCACCTACCGCGAGTTGGTCCAGAATAACCCTAGGGTTTAGCTGGTTCGCTCTGTAATTAGTGACGGGTAGAGTAGGAATTAGAATTAGGATAAGTAGAGGGAGACACCATCCTCCCATTGTATCTCAGTTTTTTGCTATTTTGCCTTCTAGGTTTTCCTGCTCTCCCTCTCCCCTGCTGTAGCGAACTGAGATCCACAGAGAAGAGAACCATACCTCTATGTCCGTGAGATTTTGAGGAAGTCAGACTGTAATCTCACTATTGTAGCGTGTGGTAGCCACACGGTTGCAAATTCATGATTGTGATTTGCGTTTTATTCTTGTTCTTCGCGGATTGCTTTTCTCCATGTTTTTCCCGTCGATCGATCTCTTTGTTCGTCGCGTCTTTTGCAAATCCGGTTGAACCAAGTTGTTCTAGATCGCGAGGCACCTCTTTCCACCGAAGGAATTCACCTGTAACCTCACGAGCTAGTAGATCGATCGATTTTCGTTTTGGGTCAAGCTTTTCTCCCTTCCCCCAAATTTCTTCGATTCATCGATTTGGAGATAGGTTCGAGCCATGATCTCTTAGAGATAGCTCACTATCCTCCTTGTGACTCCTCTCACCAAGTTTGATCCATAGTGGATCCGTTTTGGGTGAGATCGAGTCGAATCGGTGGACGAACGGTGCTGAGTCAGGGAACCGGACGCTTGACACGGGGTGACCGGACGCTAGCATAGTGAGTCCGATCGTTGAATGTCACGTGCAAATTTTCCATTGCTGACCGGACGCTCCCTCTGCTAAGTGACCGGACTCGCTCCTGGTACTGTTCATTTGGTTTGACTCTTGTGACCGGACATTTGGCTTGTGACCGGACACACCTCCCCTGAGAGTCCGGTCAGGAACAGAGAGGTCCAATTTTGGGTTTGGCTTGACCGGACGCGTCTGGTGCTCACTAACCGGACACTGGCCAGAGTCTGGTCAAGTACAGTTTGTGCTGTTTCGTTCGCGGTTCGCTCATTCGTTGTCGGTTTTGATTTCCGGCTTTTGCGTTGAGATTTTAGAGTCGTGTAGTGTCCCGCTGTGCTTCTTGGAAGCATCCACCCTACATCTGGGGTCTGTGACGGACCCTCCTGAATTATTAGGGCCCACGTATACCTGTCTTTGTCCTACAGACCTCAGACAGTCATACACTATGCCTCAATAACTTAAAAGACCCACCACGTGTCATCAGTTAACCCGATTCATTCACGTTTCCTTACACTCCCAGGATCATTGCAAGAGTCATGGTAGTATTACAACATTTCATAAATAATATACATCAGAGATAAAAGTGCGGAAGTATTACACCATAAGTTTTACAAACCAGTTGTTCAAACTTGATTTATTATTACAAACCAAAATTTCAAACCTTACCCTAGGTGGTGGAAACAACATTAATAAAACTGTATTTCACACAAACAACCCCGCCTAAGGGTTGCATTACTCCTCCCCGGACACGTCCTCCTCAATGACGGTCACGCAACAAGCCTCAAAGCAAGGCTGCTCGTGAACGTCACCTGCAACAGGGGATTAACAAACCCTGAGTACAAAGGTACTCAACAAGGCTTACCCGACACGAGAAGAGAAGGAACAGATATACTGGTTTGGGTAGGTTCAACAGTATTTTTCATTTGCATAAAAGCTTACTAAAGTAATCCTAGATCCAAATTTTACTTAATCATATAAGTACCTGGTAAGAATTGAAAGTGAACATTAATGAAGTATCATTGTCATTCTTTCTTAAACATGTTCCGTTTTATTCTACGGTGTGGGTCGAAAGATTGAGTCTCCTTAACCGAGGAGCACGACGATTCGAACCGATTCAACCAGATCTGGTAGTTTTCCACGATCATACGATATATGTAGACCCTAGATCACACATATACCAACCCCAACCTCGGATCCTCCAAACAAGACCGGGTCCGCGCCACCCGAGAGTACTCGTACACCTCCAATCTGGGACTTTAACCCACGAGGGTAGCTAGTACTCCCGCCATCTCTCCACTCCCAGTGCGCGATTAGCCGTTCTCATTTAAGAACCACCAAGGCAGAGCTTACCGTAGCATATGATCGGTACTTCACAGTTTCTCAATCTAGCAGGCCAACAACGGTTAACCCTAAACCGACACATCCACGTCACCATACATCGATCCAAGGGTCGATGCATGTGCCCGTCTGGTCTTAACCATCATTCTTTCTCATTATCCTTCCAAAACGATAAGTATTGAAAATATTTATCAAAAGCTTCATATAGCAAGACTAAGCATTTCTATCATTTGCGTAAAGCAGGTATCAAGGGATGATATATCGATAACAAGGTTGATCGTGCATCAACAGGTTTAAAACATTTATTTGATAAACATTTAATGCATCAGGTTATCGAAAGTAAGTGTAATTGTAAATCCAAGGAAATGGTTAAATGAACCGGGGCTTGCCTTCGTTGATCGAGAAAGTCGGGAACTCCTGATATTCCGGATCAACAGAACACTCCGGACCCCCTCGACCAACCTCGACCGGACAATCGACCACTTCGGAAGCTACACGATAAAGGGTGCATGCCTGATGAGATGCTCATGACATGATCATGGTAAAGATGGAAATTCACTAGGTCATAAGCACTTGACTTGCAACAACTTGCCTCCACGGTAAAGTTGCAAACCAACAAAACCAACTTACATAAACATACATGGTTTAAATGAGTGACACTTGCCTGCATCAAGCAGCAGATCAAGATAATTCACTCAGCAGATCAAGATAATTCAATTATCTTAACCTTTAAAACTACTCTAAAGAAACTTGGGTTTTCATGTTTTACCATATTCTTTATTCATAAAGGAAGCAATTTAATCAGCATAAAATTAAGTGGTGAAGCAAACTATGCTCAAATTAGTTCAAACTTTTTACACAGATTGATTATGTCCTATATAATGCATAAAATAAATTTCAGCATTTTTGGACAAGCATATAAATTTACAGAATTAAATTAACTATAAACATTTAAAAGATTAAATAAAGCATATAAATAAGAATAAAATTTATTTTCTTCAACAGAGCTCAAAATTTTTGTGAAGATACCTTTTCCTCTAAAAACAGTGACAAAAATAGTTTCATGATTTTTGGACCTTTAAATAGGCCTACAAAAATCATCAAAGATCATTTATTAATTAAAAGCCATATTTAAATCAGTTTCAAAATTTGTTCCAATCTCAAGTTTTATATTTTTCTTAAATATTAGGCAGCTTGAGAAAGCTACACAAAAATTTTCACAATTTTGGGAGCTTCCTACAAAAACATATCAAAAAGACAAAACACAACACTATTCCCTCAAACTGGAAAAAGAAAAACTTCTTTCTCTCACTGATAGGAGGGTCCCAGACGTCAGGTCTTCCTTCTCCCCTTCGCGCGCCGAGGCCAGCAGCCGAAGACCTTGACCGGACGTGCGCCCACGTTGACCGGCCTCCAACCTCAACGCTGGCGGGGTCTCCGGCGACGGCGAGGGCCTCAACGTCCTCGTCTTGATCTCGCGCATCGATTCCACCCTTTTCCAGCACTAGCACCTACTCGACCTTGAGCTGGCAGCGGCCATGGCGGCTCGGCCATACCGAGCACGGCAGCGACGCGGTGCTCCGGCCATAAGGGCTCGGTAGAGACCAAACTAAGAACGGCACCGCATCTAGGCACTATCTGCGACCGTGATGCGCACCCAAACACACTTGGAGATGACCCCGAACAACATGGTCCATGATGGCGGCCATGGCGGCGCTTGCGCCGACGGCGAGCCACGCGAGCCGACCAAGACAACACGGTAGAGACTTATCTAAGGAACGCATCACACTTAGGCACTTACTGCGACCACGATGCGCGTGCTAGCTTGACCAGAGGAGCACCCGACCAAGGTTGATCATGGCGGCGGCGAACACAGAGCTTGCGCCAATGGCAACATGCCCGGACTGACCAAGCCAAGGCGGTAGCGACCTCACTATCGAGCCGAACACAACCAGCACATCAAGGAGAAGAAGTAGATGTAGATGGTTTGGCCAATAAGGCCCCGAGCTCACCTGCCCACGGTGAACTTGAACTCGGCGGAAGTTTGGCCGGCAGGGAGGAAGACGACGATCGCCGGGCTAATGCGGGAGCGAGAGGGGCTGCAACCTAGCACTATCGCTCCGCAACGACGAGGTGAGCGTGCTGGCGCAATCAATTGGAGCGGAGGAGCTCACAGATGGCCGGCGTAACCGAGCAAAGCGACGGCGGCGGCGGCGAGTGGGCAGAGGGGAAAAGCGAAGCACCGTGCTTCTGTGGGACGATAAGGACGAAGGAGAGGGCGGCGGCGTGAAGAACTCACGCGCACAGCTAGCAAGCAGCTCGCTGGCGCCGGGCAAGCTCCCCAGCGCGATCAAGCAGCTCGCTGGCGAGCTCCAGGAGCTTCCCCCCTTCATGCACTGTTCCTTGCTCTCTCCCCCCTTTCTGAAATATTGAAATTACTTTTGAAATTTGAACTGTACTTCAAGTTTTGTCAAAATATGAAATGCAGAGCTTGAAAAGTTGTACAACTTTGATTTAACACTCTTTGGCTGATTTCAACTGGAAATAGGTCAATTTGATCAAAACAGTTCAAATCCATTTCAAATTGGAAATTTGAAAAGGGGACAGAACTAGGGTTTTGCAATACAAGCAAAATTACTTTTGATTTTGCATTGCCACTTGAAAAATGGTTAATGTATGAAATGTTCATTTTGAAATTCTCTACAACTTTTATGTAGACCTCAAACTCAGATTTCAAATAGTTTTTGAAATGCAAGTTTAAAATCAAAAGGGGACCATTTCCAGGGTTTGAATAAATTCATAATTACTTGGAATTTTGTACATAAACTTTGAAAACTTTGAATACCAAAGTTGTACCTCTTCTCAAGATCTACCAAAAAGCTTTTAGGGTCAACCCCTAATTATGCATAGATTTTGAGTTAACTAGAAAGGGCTAATTAACTTATATAGGAATTTAATGATTTTCCCAATTTTAAGCTAAATAACTTTTAGATCCTTTTGAAATGTTGAACTTGGATTCATGCCCTTACATGACTCTAGTCAATTGGGAATGAACACAAGTTACTTCATAATGACATTCCAAATTAGGTTTTTGAGCTGCATCACAAGCATATAAACAAAGATGCTCACACATTAGGAATTAAACTCATTTTAGTGAATGCATCTCAAGGTGAGCTAGCACATGATGCTATGAAATGCTTATGATGACATGACAACATTTTATTCATGTAAACACCTGAGGTGTTACAGGGTCATGGACACTTACGAGCTCTACGGTTTGCTCTAGGGGTTGATTTTCGGGACAGTGGCGACAAGTTTTCGAAAGGAAAATTGAAGCTCCCATTCACCCCCCTCTGGTCGCTTTCTGGTAGCACTCTCGGTCCTTCACAGTCCAGGCGTCGGGGACTCAGCCTGAGCAGTGGTTGTGTGCCTCGCACTGTTCGGTGTCAAAGTGTCGGCTGACAGTCCGCAGTCGTGAGTCGCGGATAGTCTGGGCTCGAACAGGGGGTGTTCAGTAGCTTTGTGTTTTTGGCACTTTGGCCGGTGGACAGTTTGCCAAGGGACCGCAGACAGTCCACCAGGGGACCGCAGACAGTCCGGGACCATACTCGCGGACAGTCCGAGCCCCTGCTGAGAGTTGTGTTTTAGTGTGTTTGCTCTCCCGGCTTTTCGGACTGGTTTCTGGACTTCTTGTTTGCTCCAAAAGTTCACCAAGGAACCTCTCTAGGTATCTTTGCCACTCGTTGGTATAGGTATTTGGAGAATTCCCGACGTAGCCTTCCATTTACGCTCTGGAGTAGGTTTTTGGGTAAGAACTCGACTTGGTGGTTGTGAGTTTTTTGGGTTGCTCTTTTTGGTGGTGCCTCGCTTTGATCCTAGGGATCATCCACCCTCCTTCTGAGGGTCGTGAGCATCACGTTTGTATTCGAAGCATTTTGGGTTGATCTGTGGGACAGAGGCCAATGTTTTAAAAGAATGTTTAGGCTCCCATTCAACCCCCCCTCTGGTCCCCTTGGTATAGCATTCTTGGTCTTTCACCAAATTGCTCCTGAACCGCCAGGCCCTCGAGTCTTCAGCAGGACGGTTCGCAGCACACCACTGCCAGAACCGTTCCGCCCCCTGTTGGTGGTGCTTACCGACAACTTTTATGAGCCAACCAAGGATGAAACAAGGCATACTTACATACATATGTTATCACCTTGACCTATTTCCACTTGTATTGGACAATCATTGTTTTTCAGATGATGAACATAAAAATAGTGGAAAAGGCAAGAAGACTGCGCTTTCCGACAAAGCGCAAAAACTAGGAATAAGGAAGACCAAACCTGGGTTGCAAACCCACATGGGAGGCATCCAGGCCCAGCCAGAGGCCCACAGGCAAAGGGCGGTGGTGAGAGGCGGTGCCCGGGGTGCGGGCGCACCACAGTTGCGGGCGCACCCCGGTGGGGCCTCCCAGGCCCACTCTCCTCAGGCGGTTGCATGCCGCCATGCTCATGTCGGTTTAGGAGGTTTCCATGTTTAGATCACCAGAACTGACCATGTTGTAGTATAAAAGTAGGGGTACAGCTCCATTTTCAATAATCAATCACACATCAACACATTTGTCTTTCATTCCACTTTGTATTTGGAGCTCTCGACATTAGTTTAAATCCTCTAGTAGTTGGAGCAAGTGCTACTTGCAAGAGGAGAGGAGGAGTTGTAAAGATCTACTTGGTATGAATACTAAGTTCCTCATTTCATACCTTGTTCCTCATTTCGGGTTGGAGGCTAAATTGCCAAGTGTATCCTGCTGGCAGACCAATGTTCCCGGGTCTCCTAATCCATCCAGTACTTAGCACTAGCGTTAACTTGATCATAACATGTATACTTGATTCATTGACATAACTATGTTAAGATCCATGCTCCGTAGGACATTCTTTATTTCTTTATTCTTTCTTCTATCCCCATAGAAGCTCCATGTATCTTAGGCAATGTGTGTGTGTGTTGATCCCACTATCCAAATTACCATTTATCCTTCTGCTATGGTTAATTAGTCAACTATGCATTTATTATGTTCTTGTCATGGTTATATCTCGAATCCTTTCGCACCTAGCCTTCCTAGTGGTAAAATATAAATAACGATACCTGGAATACTCCCGGTGAAATGCTACAATGGTAACCCCGTATGCTTGCGGACCCTGTCTATAAACGAATTGGTTTACCAGGCCAGCTTCTCAGGCTGTCACTAAAACCACATGTCTTGGTATATGAAGTGCCATCGCACTTCGGCGCCGATACCGGATATGTAGTTAGATGACTGCATCTGAGGTTGAAACTGATACCCCTTGGTAGCATCGCTAGGAACCACCATACTCAGTGTATGTCGTTAAGGAATGTCAGCAGGCATTCCTAGCGCCGTACCCGGGATGATGGTCTACCCTAGTGATGATGCTAAGAGATGTCAGTAAGTATTTCTGGCTTGATCGCCGATGATGGATCTCAAGCCCATCCTCCGGTGGTTGCGCTAAGAAATGCCAACAAGCATTTCTGGCGCCGTTGCTAGGGTAGGCATTGATACGAAAGATTCAGATAGAACATGATCTTGAACTAATATCTGTATAATTGCTAATTGATCATGCAGGATAACCTTTTACTGTTTTCTTTTGTTGTGGATGAAAACAGGATAGTGTATGCATGGATTCGCTCTGTTGGAGAACTTCACCGATAATCCGGAGGCTATCGACAGGAGAAAGAAGAAATCTTCTTCCTCCTCCACAGCTCCACCGACAGAAGAACCACCAGTTTCTGCACCAAGCTCAACTCTCGCCATGGCCAAGACCCTGCGTGACTTTTCCATCCCCGCTGTTGCCAACGTGCCTACCGGGCCCACTGTCAACACCGGCGACAAAGCTTTTCAGCTATGGACTGGCCTCATCACCATGGTGCAGGCAAACCCATTCAGTGGTTTGCCAAGCGAGGACGCGAACGGTCATCTTCAGAACTTCTTCGAGCTCTGTGACACCATCGTCATCAAGGACATCACTCCAGATGTCATCAGGCTTTGACTGTTTCCCTTCTCCCTCGTGGGGAAGGCGAAGGAGTGGTTCTACAAGAACCCGACAGATGTCGCCACATGGGACAAGTGTTTGATGGTGTTCCTTGCAAAGTTCTTCACCTTGGGTAAAACAACTACCCTGAGGGGACGAATCACCAGCTTCCAGCAGAACTCAACGAAGTCCATGCCCGAGGCATCGGAACGGCTGCAAGAATACATTGCAGCCTGTCCCCATCACGGGATGGAAGAATGGTTGGTGCTCCAAACCTTCTACGAGGGGCTCACGCCCATGTCAAGGGGGCACCTGGACGCTGCAGCTGGAGGGGCATTCATGCCCCTAACTCTCAATGGGGCAAAGGCCCTGATTGACAAGGTGGTCGTGAACCAGGCTTGGGGGGATGGAAGACCCCAAGCTAAATCAAAAAAAAGGCATGCACATCGTAAAGGTGGCGGATATGCTTGCCACAAAAATAGATCTTCTGCTCAAGTGGCTAGACGAGAAGACGACAACCAGAGAAGAAAGAAGTACCGTCCAAGCCATGGATGCACACATGACGTGTGAAGTGTGTGGAGAAACCGGGCACTCGGGGAATGACTGCCCCGAGACCCGTGAAGATGCTGCGTACATCAACAACGGGTTTCGCCCGCAGGTCAGAAACTCATGGAACAATCAGCATCGGCCTCCATATCATGGAGGTAACCAGAGCTACAAATCCAACAACTCCAACACACCTACCTTCAAGGATCTTGTGTTGGGGCAAGAAAAAAACAACGAAAGCATTTCCAAAAGGCTTGCCCACAATGACAAGACCCTTGAAGGCGTGAACTCCAAGATCGAGGGCCTAGCTTCGGCAGTGAAGAATCAACTGAGCTTCAACAAAATTATCGAGACCCAACTAGCTCAGATTTCGGTAGCAATCCCAGTCAATGACTCGGGGAAGATCCCAGGGCAACCTGAGACCCCCCTTGAGTTCGTCAAGCTCATCACTACCAGGTATAACAAGCCCCCAAGATGGCATGTCTACCATTATTATCTTGATCCTCCCTTCATGGAAAAGAAGGAAGATCCGGGCCGACCCACCATCGAGTGTGCCATAGGGGCACACAAGTTTCGCAACACATATTGCGACCTTGGAGCAAGCGTCAATATCCTCTCCAAGGCAGTATATGAAGAGATCCTTGGTGGTCCATTGTCGGCCATCAACATCACACTCCAAATGGCCAACAACACGATATGCACGCCAGAGGGAGTAGCTAAGGATATCTTGATCCGCATCAAAGACAGCTACATCCCCGTCGACCTCGTCATCCTAGACACAGGAAAAGATGATGATGTCCTGCTCCTCCTCGGACGACCATTCCTGAACAAGGCTAACGCCATGATATTTGTCTCCGAAGGACGGATTCACTTTCAGCTTCCTGAAAGAACCATCCAATGTCGGTTCAACGGATACTTCCACCGTGAACCTACACGGAAGCCACAGAAAGTGAAAAACCCGAAGGCCATCACGTCTACTCCACCACCGTCGTCCAAGCCAAGGCCAGTATGGCGGAAGAAGAAGCAACCACCCCAATCTCCTAGGTCGGAAACTTCTACTTCGGGAAAATAAAGGAGGAATAGCCTTGCAACCAGGCTATAAATGGTATGTCCTGGGCCCGAGGTTAAATGGTAGTTATCTATTTTTATATTCCTCTTTAATATTTAGACCATGCATATAAAAAATAATAATATTTGCTTTTAAAATTGATTTTTCAAAATGCATGGAAAAAAGTTTAAACAACATTTTCTTAACAAAAGACTTTTTACATTACTATTTCTCATTTTTTCTAAAATATTTATAACATCCAAAAAGCATCAAATTTTGTGGAAATTTTCAAATCTGGGAGAAGACGAAATTTCTGAGCAAGTGACCAACGGAGGTGGCATGTTGAAGGTGGGACCAAGTGGGGCCCACAGGGGTGTCGCACCTGGACGGAGCCCAACGGCTCCCAATTTTGGCCAACGGCTCCTAGTCATTACCCTCTCCCCCTTTCAGCTGGTCACCACCTCTATAAATACTAGAGGTGCTGGTTGAGCTCTTCTCACCCGCACTTCTTCATACTCCTCACTCACACACCATCTCCTAGATTCATACTTCATTCCCACACCAATTCCACAAGGTTTGAGCAAGGTACTAGCAGCAAGGCCTTGCCCAAAACCTCTCTCTAGCTCCACTCTAAAAAAATCATGAAGGGTTCTGGAAGAGCTCTCTCCGGTGCGATGAAGAGGGCGACGGGAAGGAACGCCTGTGAAAGCCAAAGCGTGCCCTATTCCGTCGATCAAGAAGAAAGCTCAATACGAGGAGAATCTCCGCCAACCACAAGCCAAGCCTGTGCAGCAAGCAAGGACGACACCAACGTCTTCCTTGAGGGACAACGGGAGTTCCAGGCGTACACGATCCTCCAGGACCGCGCCTTCGTCCACACACCATAATAGGACCCCGACCTCCCCGAGAAGATAGGTATGGATTCTGAATTTCGGCCTATTTTCAATGCAGTTGGTTGGGAAAAGGTTGACCCCCTCTATGAGGAAGGTTCCCGTTTCCTGACCATTCAATTTTTATGCACCGAATAGAAGTAGAAGATGGCTTTACCTTCCGCATGATTAACACTAAATATTTAGTAACATGGAGGGATTTTGCATCTCTTGTCGGCTTTAATAAGAAATGCTCTATTGATCTTAACCATGCGCTTAAAAGTTTTAATCGCCACAAGTTTTGGGTCAAAATTTCTGGTCAGACGGTAGTTGGCAAATTCTAGCCTCGTAATATGCAAATTCACCATCCCACTTTGAGGCTTATACATCGTTGGGTATCTATGACTTTGTTTCCTAGCTAGGACATTCATTTTGTTACAAATGATGAATTAAGATCACTCTTTGCGATTGTCCACAAAATTAAAATTGCTCCTGCTCGTGAAATATTCTTACACATGCTAGAGATGTTTCGGGTTTCCACCTTCATATCTTGCACGTACTTTCTAACCCGTATTGCTGAGGCTGTTGGTGCGCTGGACGGACACGATGTCTCGTACATCCCCATCCCCCGCATCATCATCAATGAGGCATACCTGATACAAGGGCATAACTTAAAAGTGAAAGAAGATGGAACGATTGTGTATTTCTTCCCTGGATTTAGTAACGAGTATTCGTTACCTAACACGGAACTCGCCTTATATAAATGCCAGGAATTTACCCGAGCCCGAAAAAGTGTATCATCTCGCAGGGTGACCAGGAGCAGAACCAGACAGGAAGTAGGAACAAGCTCGCAGGCTGAAGGACCGAGAATGCAATAGCAAGGCGACCAGAGGGGGGGGGGGTGAATGGGAGCTCAAAAATTTCTCTTGAAACTTCGGCCTTTGACCCACAAATCAACCCCCAAATGCTTCGACCGAAACCGTGATGCCCATGACCCTTGGACGAGGGCGGATGATCCCTAGGATCACAGCGAGGCACCACAAAGCGATAGCAAGTCAAACGCCAAAAGGCACCGACACAAGTTCGACCCCTAAAAACCAAGTTCCGAACGTAGATGGAAGGCTACGTTGAGAAATCCTCAAATACCAATGCTAACAAGTAGCAAAGATACCTAGAGAGGTTCCTTGGTCAACTCCAGGGCGAAACGAGAGGTACAGAAACCAAGCGAAGAAGCCGTGAGAGCAAACGCACTAAAACTCAACAAGCAGCCAACTCGCGGACTGTCCAGGCTACAGACCGCGGACTGTCTGCTCAACGGCGGACTGTCCGAGCTCAGGTGGCGGACTGTCCGCCGGCCAAAAGAGCGAAACAGCAACGTTGTTGAACAGCCCCTGGACGCTTCCCGGACTGTCCGCGACTCAGTACTACGGACTGTCCGCGGGTGTTCTGAGTCAGCTCCAACAGCGCGGAGTCAGGCCACGACTGACCAGAGAGGGCGATTTTGAACGCCTCTCTCCCAAATCTCTCCAAATCCAATTCAACTCAAAATCCCAAGTTCCCAAACTTGGAGAAGATGATCACGAGGTAGTTAGGAGACTATCCCCAAGAAATCATCCACTCAAAACAATCCAATCAACGGGAATTCAAAAGAGAAGAAGTATGAATGGAAAAACGCCACGAAAACGAAATCAACCCGATCTACTCGTTCGTGAGGAGTTAGATGAATTCCTTTGGGGGAAATGATCTCCTCACTATAAAGAACAAGTTGATTCAAACGGATTTCAAAAAGACGTAGTAGAGAGGGAGATCGAGTGACGGGAAAAATGCGGAGAAACGAAGAACGCGAAGAACACGAACAAAATGCGAATCAACACATCGATTTGCAACCGTGTGGCTATCACACGCTACAACAGTGAGATTACAGTCTCACTTCCTCAAAATCACCAGTACACAGAGGTATGGTTCTCTGCGGATCTCAGTTGCTACAGCAAGTGATTGGGAGAGCAGGAAAACCTAGAAGGCAAAGAGCAAATGACTGAGATAGGATGGGAGGTGGGTGTCTCCCTCTACTTATCCTAATTCTAGTTCCCACTCTACCCCTAACTAATTACAGAGCGAACTAGCTAAACCGTAAGGTTATTCTAGACCAACTCATGGTAGGTGGTGATCCGACGGCCACGCCCGCACAACTGGTAGCGTTGCCTCGACGCAACCTCACCGATTGCCGCCACGTGCCGCCACCGCTCTGCTTGTCCTTTTCCCAGACTTCGCCCCCGGTTTTGAGGCCCAAACCGGGAAACCAGACTTCACGACCAACCCCCGATTTTGAGGCCCAAACCGGGAAACCCGCCGTCCATCGCCTGAGTTTTGTGGCCCAAACTTAGAAACCCGCCAGCGCCCAGGTTTTGAGGCCCAAACCTGGAAACCGTCCTCAGCCCGAGTTTTGTGGCCCAAACTCGGAAACCATCAGCGCCCAGGTTTTGAGGCCCAAACCTGGAAACCGTCCACTCGATGGTTTTTCTATGGCTAAACCACCAAACCGACCCGTAGAGGAGATGCACCGCCCGTGCACCCCGCCCACCGACACGTGTCCCCAGGTCCTCGACCCAAGCAACAGCTTGCCCGCAAGTCTTCGCTCGTCGCTGTCCCAGGCTGTCAGCCACCATAGCTGATCCTCAAGCCACCGGTCCCTCAGTCCAAGCCTCACGTTCGCCCTTCACCGCTCTCAGTCCATCGGCACGACACGTCTCTACTTGACCTTCACCTTGCCTTCGATCACTGTATCTGTGCTCGACACCTGCACAACACAAGCCAAAGAACATGCGCATTATCCTAGTTGACAATCACTCATCACTCGAGACTCGGCATACAACCATGTATCCGCACAGGCACCATCCATACCAACTCCACAGCTAGCCATGCATGGATAGTATCCCACCGAGCAGGTACCTGGGTTTACACCCGGATATCAGCCTAGTTGGGACGACCTACCCCGGCAATTTCCAGCTGGTACGGAATGGCCTGAAGGAAGTCATGCAGCTTGGGCCCAAGGCACATGGGCCGAATCATCAGATTCCGAGGGGCTACCACCTCCAATCCCGCCAAGGCAATCCATCACTTTGGAAACCCTGAATACGAGGATTGAGGGGTTGGAAATCCGCACCGACTACATTCAGGGTTCCCTAGATGAACAAGCCCAATGGAACCAATGAAGGGATGCCAGACAGGACCAATTTGACGCCAGGCAGACGGAATCACTCGAAGAATTGCGCCAAGTTGATGCATTGCTCCGACAACAACAAGAGCAGCAGCTGGCGTATTGGGCATCGCTGGGGTACTATCCCCGGGGTATGTAGCTACAGGCTAGCTTGGGGGGAGGACACCCCCAGGTACGTTGTATCTTGTATCTGCATTCCATGTTCCCTTTTCTAAAAACTTTGCGTTGCATATTTGAATTTTCAATTTCATACAAATATAAAAAACTAAAAATATACAATATAATTCCACTCACATCTGTATGTCAAATATGCTTTTGTTAAGTCCTTGTTGAAATGATGAATAGTTGCTCTGTTCCATGTTTCAAAATCTTGCTTAGTTTATAATTTTGAATTCCCGACATTTAAGTTCATTGGCTAAAACTATTCACCCAATGAAACTTGAAACTTGTGGGTAGCATAAGCATGATCCTTGTCTTAAAACTGTTGCTTGATTTGACTCAATGAAATAGACTCTGCTATAACTTTGCTCTAAGTGGTACTTGACATTCGGAGTTTTTCATTTTCAAAATAGTAAAAATACAAAGTTCCTCAATGATCATATATCCTACCAAAGCCATATGAGTCATTCATTTTGAAAACCTTCCACTCATATGCTACTTGTAATTACATTGAGCTTTGTCAAATTCTTTGTGACCTATGTCGAGATTCTTGTCATACACCCATGATCCGAGATTCATGTACACTCCACAAGACATCACTAACTCTTACACCAAGAGTTACGCAAAACATGTAATCCATCCATCCACCAAATAAGAAGCTCCATCCACATGTCACTTCTCTCTCTAAATATAGAAGAGTTACAGGCTATTAATATATATATATATAATCCATGCGAAAAGGGCATGTTGGAAAAAATGGGCAAGTGCCGGATGTAGAATTAGGGGTATAATCAATACCCAGCTGAAAAAAAGAGAGAAGAAAAAAAAGAAAGATAGCCCGTACTCCCAAAATTTCAAAAAGAGAGAGATCTGCCTAAGGAGCTCAAAACCAAAAATATTTTCTTCGCACACATGCACATGTCGATCAAGGTATATGACTTGAATCTCCTTGTGGTTCAGCTTTTGACATAGCAAAATATGTAATACGAGTATGCCCAACTTTATGCTCTACCTAAAAACCCCACATAAACCTTCATAGTTTGTAGGGAAAAGTGAGGCAACACCCAAAAAGAGTCTTTGGTAAGGACCAAATGCACAATGAGAGATCGAGTGTATCATTTGAGGAACTATCTTTTTGAATTGCAAAATATTTTAAACCTCCGGATTGATAGTAAAACAAAGAACGAAGGGCAAGCAGGTCTACGGAATCAGTCGGTCTCGCAATCACCAAGAGACTCGGAGATTGCTACAACGCCCCACAGGTAACAAGGTAAACAGGATGAGTAGCATGCCAATTTATTTAAATCAAGGAATAACTCTAAGTTATAAACATAGCAAACTTTGAAAGATCATCGACATTGCAGCAACTCCTGATCAACAACCTATAGTTGTACTGCTTGCTCGGGACGAGCAAGGGGTAAGCTTGGGGGGTTTTGTTGGCGGTGCTTACCGACAACTTTTATGAGCCAACCAAGGACAAAACAAGGCATACTTACATACATATGTTATCACCTTGACCTATTTCCAATTGTATTGGAGAATCATTGTTTTTCAGATGACGAACATAAAAATAGTGGAAAAGGCAAGAAGAATGCGCTTTCCGACACAGCGCAAAAGCAAGGAATAAGGAAGAAGCCCACCTAAAGACCAAACCTGGGCTAGAAACCCACATGGGAGGCATCCAGGCCCAGCCAGAGGCCCACAGGCGAAGGGCGGTGGCGAGAGGCGATGCCTAGGGTGCGGGCGCACCCTCGGTGGGGCCTCCCGGGCCCACTCTCCTCAGGTGGTTCGATGTCGTCATGCTCATGTCGGTTTAGGAGGTTTCCATGTTTAGATCACTAGAACCGACCATGTTATAGTATAAAAGTAGGGGTATGTTGACACTTACTACCGTCGCCACCAAAGTCGCCCTTGGCAACAACACTAGTAATGCTAAGGTATGTTATCAGAACACTAGAGATAAATCTGCAAGCGCACTGATTAGATACCGCACTTCACCGGATGTAGACCCAGTTTTATATCGAACCCAAAGGAACGGGGTGATTGTCTTAAGTCTATTGCTTAAACCCTGAGCACTAGCAAAAGCGAGAATATAAAAGATAAAGGGGAACACTAGGGTTTCTAGCTCTAACCTCAGGAAGCTATGCGATTATTATTCTACTGTGGATTACGTTGGGAGACCACATCCAGAGTATGGCGATTCCCAAGTAATATACTCCTGCTAGCCCTATAGACGGGAGGTGGACAATGGAAGATTCAACAGGTCTATAAAAGTCACACTCACGAGCTACCACCGATCTGGAATATAGGGTACACTATGCAAGTAATCGAGTCTAAGCACCATGCTTACATGACGACGAGTCCTCTAATTCTAGAGCGACTAGTTTAGAGTACTCTAATTGGAATTAGTACTCTAATTAGAGTTGCAAGCCAAAAGAATAATAAGAATAAGAACGCTTATTGATAATTAGAAGTTGAAGACCTAAGATTATCCTGGTCCAAGCTTTTGACGAACTTGAATCCGCAGGTACAAGCTGAAGAAGTAGATCCGACAGACCGGAGCTCCTTCTAATCTCCCTCTAATACCTCTATCTCTCTTCTAATCCTACAGAAGACTAGATTTAATCCCTAATTAGAGGGCTACTAATCTTCTAATTGCTAGATGGCTCTAATCCTCTCCCTATGAATATGACTAGAGTTTCTATCTTCGATCTGATCTGAATCAGGATTGCTTCAGGGAGGGGGGTCTGAGGTTTCTTATATAACCCTGGGGGATCAACCGTGACCTTCCGATCAAACCGACCTTGAACAACGGTTGAGATGCATCGAGGAGGTCAATTAGGGCACGCTCCACGAAGATGGGCCTCGAAGGACCCTGGCCCAGGCCGGCCGGCCTAGGGGTGGGGCCGGCCGGCCCCACCTGGCAGCCGTCGGGCGCCGTCTTCGCCGAGTAGTCTTCTAGAAGCCACCTGGTTGCCCTAGTGCGACTTTCAATCTTGTTGCACAATCCATCTTGTTGGAGAAGGAATCTATCTCATTCCATCTGCTGGAAAACACCCTGGAGAACTGGAATTCACCATAGCTATTGGATCTGTTTAGCCCTTATATTATGTTGCTTGGTGATCACTCCAGGTTGCTTCTAGAAGCTTCCAAGTTGTAACAATTGAGGACTCTTCCGTCGAGACTCCAATTGTGGTAAACCATATGTCCGTTTCGATTGTATCGATGAGCTCTTCGCAATGGTGTGCTCTGATTCATCACTTGGGATACTTTTATGTAGTGAAATGTTGGTATTCCTGCAAAACAAGTGAGAACGACACAACTCGTGGAACTCGTTAGAATCAAACTCTATTCCTAGGTTGAGGGCCACTTTTATTCTCTTTTAGGTGGCTTATTGACGGTATAAGATATGGGTTAGTGACCGTCAACAAGCTCCCCCACACTAGATCTTTACTCGTCCCTGAGGAAAGTAGAGCTTCACATTCACTATTCATAGAAAAACCTGCACTTTGGGATTAGTAGTGTTGAAAATAAATTTTATTACCTTTACCCTTCAGTCTTTATAGTTGGAGAGTTTTGTAAGATTTTCTGAAAAGAATGTAGCTTTCCTTCTCCTCCTTGTGATACTCTCAATGTCGCTCAAAGTTCTTATCTTCTCACATGAGGCATTGCCTTCTTTTCAAAATTATTAATTATATCTGGAGCTTTTAAGAAGTGTGTAGCACTCATGCTCTGATTATGTTACTAAGTCAACACTTTAGAGATAGGGAGAGAAGTGTCATACTCCTTAATCAAGATTTTATTTTTGAAAACACTTGTCATCTCATGTTTGGTATTTTTCTTAAGAGAAACCATGAGCTATGAGGCTAATTCTACTGTTGAGCACGTACCCATTTTTTTAGCTAGGTTCCGGACACTTGTCCCTTTTTATTTCCTCGTGATCAGTCTTTTTGAGGTTTCAGGCACTTGCCCCTTTTTATTTCCTCAGATATATATATACTGCATAGCTCATGTCTCTTTCACAATAATACTTCTCAAGAGGGACTTAACCTTTTTAAACGATCATGATTTTGGGAATATGATAAATCTCTAAACCAAAGCCATAAAAGTTAACTTAGCATCATTACAAAGGTAAGTCACTAGAGTAACAAAATAATGTTATGATTATTAAGGCTTTCAGAGGAAATATATTTTTACCACTAAGGAGAAGAATTGCTATTTGATTTTAAGCATTTGAAATAAATTCTCCAAAGACAAGACTTGTAGAGTTAGGTATTATGATAAACAATTAATTATTCCCAACATTAACAAGAGATTCTAAGAATAGATCATGTGAGCTATCTCAAGTTATTATTAAGTTTAATTTGGGTCTCATAAATCTTGTGTGAAATGGTTTTCAATTTTAAAAATAGAGGGCAATATGAAGATAGAGAGGGTATGATACGTACTAGACCTCTAGACGCACGAGAGTGATTTGTCATGTGTGGTCTCAATGAGTGATTCTTGTTTTTCCTGTGATTCTTCGGTCGATCTTCCATTTATTGGTTATGTCCTTCCCCCACACTTGTTCTTGTTATACCTTCATGCACAACATGTGGAGACAAGACACATATCCAAAACAAAAGTAGAGAGAGAATAGATAACAGAACTTTATTGATAACTTATAAGGCACTTTATTACACAAGCAAGCAAAATAACTAAACGATTGAAATTAAACTGCGGATACATGGGTGTATGCCGAGTCTCTGAGTGATGAGTGATTGTCAACTGGGATAATGCGCATGTTCTTTGGCTTGTGTTGTGCAGGTGTTGAGCACGGATACGGTGATCAAAGGCAAGGTGAAGGTCAAGTAGAGACGTGCCGTGCCGATGGACCGAGAGTGGCGAAGGGCGGACGTGAGGCTTGGACTGAGGGACCGGTGGCCTGAGGATCAACTGTGGTGGCTGACAGCCTGGGACAGCGATGAGCGAAGACTTGCGGGTGGACGGGGTGCACGGGCGGTGCATCCCGTCTACGGCTCAGTTTGGTGGTTGAGCCACAGAAAAACCACCGAGTGAACGGTTTCCAGGTTTGGGCCTCAAAACCTGGGCACTGATGGTTTCCGAGTTTGGGCCACAAAACTCGAGCTGAGGACGGTTTCCAAGTTTGGGCCTCAAAACCTAGGTGCTGCGGGTTTGCTGAGTTTGGGCCACAAAACTCAGGCGATGGTCGGTTGGTTTCCCGGTTTGGGCCTCAAAACAGGGGGTTTGCTGTGAAGGCTGGTTTCCCGGTTTGGGCCATAAAACCGGGGTTGTGACGTCCGAAAAAAAGACAAGCAGAGCGGTGGCGGCACGTGGCGGCGATCGGTGAGGTTGCGTCGAGGCAACGCTACCAGTTGTGCGGGCGTGGCCGTCGGATCACCACCTACCATGAGTTGGTCCAGAATAACCCTAGGGTTTAGCTGGTTCGCTCTGCAATTAGTTAGGGGTAGAGTGGGAATTAGAATTAGGATAAGTAGGGGGAGACACCCACCTCCCCGTCTGTCTCAGTCATTTGCTCTTTGCTTCAAGGGTTTCCTGCTCTCCAAATCCCCTGCTGTAGCTAGCTGAGATCCGTAGAGAACCATACCTCTGTGTACTAGAGATTTTGAGGAAGTGAGACCATAATCTCACTATTGTAGCGTGTGGTAGCCACACGGTTGCAGATCGATGACTTGATTCGCATTTTGTTCGTGTTCTTCGCGTTCTTCGTTTCTCCGCGATTTTCCCGTCACTCGATCTCCCTCTCTACTGCGTCTTTGCGAAATCCGTTTGAATCAATTTGTTCTTTATAGCGAGGAGATCATTTCCACTGAAGGAATTCATCTAACTCCTCACGAACAAGTAGATCGGGTTGATTTCGTTTTCGTGGCGCTTTTTCATTCATACTCCTCCCCTTTCGATTTCCCGGTGATTGAGTTGATTTGAGCGGATGATTTCTTGGGGATAGTCTCCTAACTACCTCATGATCATCCTCTTGGGAACGTGGGATTAAGTTTTGATTCGGATTTGGGAGGATTCGTGAGAAGGGCGACCAAAATCGCCCTCTCTGTTCATCCGCGGAAAGTCCGCCAGGTGAACCGCGGATAGTCCGCGTGTCGGTCTCGAGCCAGACCAGTGGCAGCGAGCCCCGGCCACTTTGGTCAGATTTGACCGGCGGACAGTCCGCCGTAGTCGATCGCGGACAGTCCCCGAGTCAACCAGGGACCTTCAGCAACCTTGCTGTTTTGTCCATTTGGCCGGCGGACAGTCCGGCGCCCAGTCGCGGACAGTCCAGGGTTGAGCCGGACAGTCCGGGACCGTACCGGTGGACAGTCCGGGAAGTCGCTGTGTGTTCCGGTTTAGTGCGTTTGCTCTCCTGGCTTCTCCGTTTGGTTTTCGGACTTCTCGTTTGGCCCTAGAGTTGATCAAGGAACCTCTCTAGGTATCTTTGCTACTTGTTAGCATAGGTATTTGGGATATCTTGATGTAGCCGTCTATCTACGTTCGGAACATGGTTTTTGAGGGTTGAGCTTGTTCCGGTGCTTTTTGGCGTTTTGGCTAGCTATCGCTTTGTGGTGCCTCGCTGTGATCCTAGGGATCATCCACCCTCTTCCAAGGGTCGTGGGCATCACGGTTTCGATCGAAGCTCTTGGGGTTGCTTTTGGGGACAAAAGGGCAAAGTTTCGAGAGAAATATTTGAGCTCCCATTCACCCCCCCTCTGGTCGCCTTGCTATTGCATTCTCGGTCCTTCAATTCGTATTGGAGCAGGTTAAGGATCTTCCACCTTAGCCGGTTCCAGATCCACCAAAGGCGACATGGATCGCGGCGTGGGCAAATCGCCGTTTTTCGATGGGACGAACTATGCGTATTGGAAGATACGCATGTCGGCCTATCTGCAGAGTATGGTTGCTTTCATCTGGGATATTTGCAACTCTGCTGATTACGTGGTCTTGGCTGCATGTGTGACTCAGCGTCAGATCGATGATCACGATGCCAATAGCCTAGCCCGTAATGCTCTTTTCTCATGCTTAAGCATGACGGAATTTTATTGCGTTTCTCACCTTGCTACAACTCGGGAGATTTGGGCATCCCTCATGTGTTTCCATGAGGGAACCTCTCAAGTCAAAAACCTGCCTCTACGAGTCGCACAAGCGAGAGTACGAGAACTTTCGACATATGCCTCGCGAGAGCATAGAGAGTTTATTCGCTCGCTTTCAGGTGATTGTCAACATGATGAGGGCTAACAAGGAGCTGTTGCCTTTTGACGATCACGAGAGAGCTTTGAAGCATTTGCATACTCTCGATCGATCGGTGTGGGATTCCAAGGTTCAGGCGATCATCGAATTGCCTAACTATGAGACCCTCACGTGCGACGAGCTCTTTAGTATGCTCAAGTCCAGTGAGATTGATGCCATGGCGAGGGCTTCTTATGAAAATCCTTCTGGCCCGTCGATGGCTTTGGTTTCTAGCTCTTCTGCTAACCCCTCTGGAGGCTTTGCACTCTCTTCTCTTCTTTCGGTCACAGTGGAGCAGCTGGAGTTCATGGGGGATGACGAGTTGGCTTTGCTCGCCAACCGGTCCTCGCGGTTCCACAACAACCGCATGAACCGTCGCCGCGGAGGAGGACGCTCGGGATGCTTCGAGTGCGGTGACCCCAACCACTTCATCGCCAATTGCCCGAAGAAGAACAAGCAAGTCTTCGGCAAGGCGGATCATGGGCACAAGTATGACTCCGGCAAGCGCAAGGAGAAGTACGTCCCCGTGAAGCACAAGCGGAAGGGCAGCTTCGACAAGGAGTACATCTAGAAGAAGTACTTGGAGAAGGCCCAGGCTGAGCAGCGTGCGTTCTTCGCCACGCTCAGCGACGTCGACGACTCGGATGATGACTCCGCTACCTCAAGCGACGACGAGTCCGAGAAGAAGAAGAGGATCGAGGACAAGCTGAACGGCCTCTGCTTCTTCGCCGACGACGAGGGCTTCTGCACCATGGCCCTCGGCAAGGAGGTCGACGGCGAGCTGGAGGACACTCCTCGGAACGACGATGACGACGACACCTCCCAGGTATCTCAGACCACCGATGAGCTTTCTGCTGAGGTCGAGAAACTCACTGCCGCGCTCCTTAGTCAGGATAAGTTGCTTAGGCGTGCTGCTAGAGAGCGCAAGGAGTATAGGCAGAAGTGGAAGGATACGGTGAAGGAACTTGATGACGGACCAGGATGTCAGAGATGTCATCAGTTGATGATTACTCCGACTAATCCCGGACAGCACGGGAGATCCGAAGACTTGTTACGAAGTGTACTTGGTTTAGGACTCTCGTTTGTAACTTGCCGAGTTGTAAAAGGAAGTCTTGTAATTAGAATAGGACTCCTTTGATGTAACTGGTTAGGACTCGGTCTGTGCTAAGGCTCACCCGGATATATAAGGGGAGCCAGGCGCAGGCCCCAGATGATCGAACATTGAATCATAACAATACACAAGGCACACGCCGCACTGGACGTAAGGTATTACGCTATTTAGCGGCCTGAACCAGTATAAATCGCTGTCCCTGTATACTCGCCGAGTCCTACGAACGCCGATCCCCACCGAACAAATCGTCTGAGATTACTCAAGACGAGTTGCCAGTGAACAAACACCGACTGCTGGCGCGCCAGGTAGGGGCTTTCGGCGATTCGACGACCAAGAGCCCGGTGAACCACGACAACATGTTCTCGGCGGGGTCAATTTTCATTTTTGGCTCATGGACTTGCATCGCGGATGATCAAGGAAAGCTGCACAGGCAGCTTGACACTGAATTGAAGCTGCAAGCCACGCCAAAGACAGAGGATCTCGCCCAGAGCCTAGCAATTCTAGCAATCCAAGACCCGCAGAACCCTGGGGACCACGCAGAAGCGCCCGACTCCTACTCTAACTCAAAGTCTGAAGCAAAGGACCCGGACACCAGCTATGGCATTACCTTTGGGCTGCGGAACCCTGCTGAAAACTTCCAGAACCTGATCAGCGCAAGATTCAAAGAGTATCAGCAGATACCTTTGACGGGAGCTCAGCAAGGACTCGTTTTCAGCTCTACCAAGGAGGGTAACATTGTCCATTGGCCAATTCAGCCTGCCCCGGCTAGACTGGTTGGCACAATTGACCAGCAACTTCCATACTAGCACGGACATCAGCTCCCTTTTGAGGAACACGACTCCACAACGGAACTAATCTCCAGCACTTCTACTTTGGAATCAGTAACACCGGGATCATCAAACCAGGGCTACACTCGTGAAGTCTTCATGGCGGGGCATCAGTCATCTCTACGACCACCAACCCCACCAGATGTCTTTCAAGACGATGAAACTCTGAGTATGATTTCTGACAACGATCCGGAAGGACCCGGGGAAACCGAGTCCTTGAAAGCTGAAAGAATCCGAAGGAATCAAGCTAATGAGGCCCGCAGAAGGCGAGCAACTCACCGCGAGGAAGCTGTAGATCGCTACAATGCACGACTAGCAGAGTACAACACTTGGAGGCGTCTGGAAGTAGAGGCAGAGCGTCAAGCTCGCACTGAAGAAAATCACTCCCAGGATGATCTTAACAGACGGCGCCCTGATTGTTCTCGCAATCTTGAACCCGAGTTCATGAGGGTCACCGGCCATAAAGTCTTCGAGACTCCCTATCAAAACATAATAGCTCTAGCTACGGAGATGGGAGCCAAGACCAATCGCACCCCTGATGAAGAGCGGCGACTGGTCATGCTTCAGACTACCGCACTCCAACTACGGGGGCGGAATCTTGAATCCCTAGCTGATGAGCAAGCTTCATCTCACCCGAGCCAGAGGCGGTCGGTTCAAGAGCGACTCGGTCGCATCCCAGCGAGGAGCCGTCTGGGCCACCGAGTACCCGACCAAGCGGAGGGAGGAGCCGAATCTTCATACAGAGGAATCACAGTTGCAGCATTCGACGCAGTTGACCGCTTCCCCTGCTTTTCCCAAAGGCTAGTGGATGGTCCTTTCACAAGAGTTCTTCTGGGCACTACATCTATTCTACAGAAGGAAGATACCCGGGGGCTCGGTCATCTCCGCTACTGATACTACAATACTCATGGGACTAAGAGAAGTGCTACACTCAAAGGGATGTGAGTCCTTCGCTTCCCAAGTAGGGTATTTATAGGCGGTTTCTCCTTGGTCTATGGACATGGTCTATCAACAAGAATGACCGCTGGAGCAATAATTCAACCAATGTACTATGGTGCATGTGAAGCTCGGCATTGTTAATAGAGCTGATCTCCACCCACACTTCAAGACAAAGACGACAAAATTTGCAGTTGCAGAAAACGACAAAAGACATTTATTACGCACAGTTGGAATAGTCACTGGTCAATAGTTGCTGGCCTCGTGGTAATTTTTATTCAGTGGGGGGTGATACGGGATGTTTGCTGAAAACATTACCCACCTGAAGCTGAACAATTATTACTCGGACGGTTTAAGCAACAGATTGGTGTCATATTCCGACTCCTCAAGACCTTAATAGAATACCTGATGACTTCATTTAGAAGACCCCGAGAACCGACTACTATGGTACTCGGAACTCAGGCTTGGGGGCTGCAGGGTATAATCTATAAAAGAAATGTTTTTTCTTATTCAAGATTTACTCGGAAAAGGCTCCAAAGATCCTCAAAGTTATTATAAATAACAAGAGGCTCGGGGCTACACCCTATGGGTGCACTTTTTGTAAAAAGCGCAACCATGGAATTTCTTTACTCTCGGAGCACTTCAAGATTTCTCAAGACATTACTCGGAGATTCTCAAGAAGAAATTAGAAGATAACGTCGTGAAGAAATGATGAAGAGCTCAGGGGCTTGACGGACCAGGATGTCAGAGATGTCATCAGTTGATGATTACTCCGACTAATCCCGGATGGCACGGGAGATCCGAAGACTTGTTACGAAGTGTACTTGGTTTAGGACTCTCGTTTGTAACTTAGCCGAGTTCTAAAAGGAAGTCTTGTAATTAGAATAGGACTCCTTTGATGTAACCGGTTAGGACTCGGTCTGTGCTAAGGCTCACCCGGATATATAAGGGGAGCCGGGCGCAGGCCCCAGGTGATCGAACATTGAATCATAACAATACACAAGGCACACGCCGCACTGGACGTAAGGTATTACGCTATTTAGCGGCCTGAACCAGTATAAATCGCTGTCCCTGTGTACTCGCCGAGTCCTACGAACGCCGATCCCCACCGAACAAATCGTCTGAGATTACTCAAGACGAGTTGCCGGTTAACAAACACCGACACTTGAATCTGTCAAGTCCACCGTAGTTGTTACCGATGAGGAGGAGTGTGAAATGTGCACCGCACACATGACTGACCTTCTCACTTTGAGAAGCAAGTATGCTGTGTTGGTAGGAGAGGTGGATGAGCTGAAGGCTAGATCCTCGCTGTTGGGTGCGTGCAAGTCTTGTGCGGGCTTGCAATCTGAGTTGGCAGAGAAGAATGCCAAGATTGTGTCTCTTGAAGAGGCCAACTCAGGTAGCACATGTGTGGTCAGGTGTGTTCTTTGTGAGGGTTTGGAGATGGAGATCGCTAACGTGAAGGATGACAAGATGCAAACCGAGGAGGAAAACACATACCTTCTGACCATCTTGTCATGGGTGTCTAGCGGTGAGCCACAGCTCGGGATGATGATGTCCCAATTCAAGCGAGTTGCTGGAGGTCTAGGTGTAGGTTTTGCTCCGGGTGTTGATGTTTCGTCTTTTGGCAAGATTGGAGAGTCGAGTGGTCTTAACCCATGTGAGAAGCCCAACTCAACCACTACTCCCAAACTTACCAAGATTCCACCCAAAGAGCCTCTCAAATCTAACACCAAGGATGGGGTCTTTGTTTAACCTCCTAGAGCTCCACCCAAGAAACAATCATGGTCTCCCAAACCAAACCACCTCAAGAACAAGCTGGACACCATGCCACCCATCCAGGAGGAGCTTATGCCACAGAAGGGCAAAGTGATCCACACCCACTACCGTGAGTACCAACAACCCCCTATGCGAGCGGTGAGGTACCATTGTGAGCACTGTGGGAGAGATGGACACTTGAGTGAGTTTTGCTTTCGGTGCAAGAGAGAGGCGCACCGTGCAAAGGAGATGAACAACACAGACATGTACCATCCTTTCCATGATGTACATGTGCTGAATGTTCAGAGGCGTGCTGCTAGGCCTAGAGGTCGAAAACCTCAAGCTCCTAGGCCTAGGCCGCGAGGAGGTCATGCCCGGCGGGAGCCTGCAGTTGTAGGCTATGGACCCTTGGTGGTGGCTTTGTTGTAGAGCGTTTTCCTCCACCGCGTTTTCAGTATCGCGATGGACGCTCTTCCCTTAGCGGACCACGTTTTCCTCTACGTGGTGATCGCTCTTCCCGTAGGCGTGCTAGGAATGGTTTTTCTGCTAACCGTTCTTTTGAGCAGCCGGCCCAACACTGGTATTCTCCCTACTTCACTAACCCCAGTGTTGGCCCGTATGCTCACCCTATGTCTTTTTATTGATCTCGGTAAAACGATTGGAGAACGTTTGGTTGGTGGATTCTGGGTGTTCGAGGCACATGACCAGAAACGCCAAGTGGTTCTCCAGTCTTAGTCCGGTCGCCGGAAAGGAGTTTATCACCTTCGGCGACAATAGCAAAGGTAAGGTATTGTCTCGTGGGTCGGTGCGAGTTAATGAGCACTTTGTGTTGCGCGATGTTGCTCTTGTTTCTAACTTGCATTTTAACCTTCTTTCTGTTTTGCAACTTTTCGATGATGACTATGAGATTCATTTTAAACCGAATCTCAGTCGTATTTTGGATCCTCAGGGCAATCTTGTTTGTGTGATTTCGCCCTTTGGAAAAGTCTTTCGTGCGGATTTCTCGGAGTCGTTTGGGATTTCTCGTTGTCTTTTGGCTGGACCTTCCTCCTCTGATCTTTGGAAGTGGCATAGGAGACTCGGTCACCTGAGCTTTGACTTGCTTGCAAGACTTAGTTCACTTGGCCTAATCCGAGGATTGCCCAAGTTCTCCATGGAGAAGGATCTTGTTTGCCATTTTTGTAGACATGGGAAGATGGTAGCCGCTCCCCACCATCCAGTGACTCAGGTCATGACCAAGCGCCCTGGAGTGCTTTTGCACATGGACCTTGTTGGTCCGGCTCGGGTGAGCTCAGTTGGGGGGCAAGTGGTATGTGCTTGTTGTTGTCGACGATTTTTTGAGATATTCGTGGGTCTTCTTTTTAGCTGAGAAGACCGAGACTTTCTCCTTTGCTCGCAATCTGATTTTGCGTCTTCAGAATGAGTTCCCTATGAACTCAATGCGAGCAATTCGGAGTGATAATGGTTCCGAATTCAAGAATTTGGATGTTGAAAAGTTTTGTAACTCATTGGGTTTGGAGCATCAGTTTTGTTCTCCCTACACACCGCCACAAAATGGTGTTGTAGAGAGGAAGACTCGGACCCATGTAGAGATGGCCAGGACGATGCTCGATGAGCATAGGACTGCTAGGTGATATTGGGCCGAAGCCATGAGCACTGCATGCTATATCTCAAATCTCATTTTTCTCAGAGCTTTCTTGAAAAAGACTTCTTATGAGTTGCGTTTTGGAAGACAACCCAAAGTGAGTTATTTTAGAGTTTTTGGTTGCCACTGTTTTATACTTAAGAAAGGCAAGCTGGACAAATTTGAGTCTCGAACTTCTGACGGTGTGTTTTTGGGTTATGGCGCTCATACTCGTGCTTATCGTGTACTTAACCTTGACACTAACCGAGTCATGGAGACATCCGATGTCACCTTCGACGAGACCATGGTTTGTCCTTCGTCTTCTCGTTTTGAGCGTGCAGGTGATCATGAGGTTGGAGAACCTCTTTTTGATGATGAGGACGAGGGTGCTGAAGGAATGGATGACTCAGCACCACCTCCACCTGCTGAGCCGCAAAGAGCGGTCTCGACTACGACTCACGGCTCCGACCCTTCTTCCTCTACTACATGGGGGCCGTGGGATCCGCCACCTCGAGCGGTACCTTTTGTACCCGAGGAGGCACCAGCTGCTGTTGAGGGGGAGGCTACATCAGCTCGGGAGGCGCCTTGACACATTCAGCGCCAACACCCACCTTAACAGATGATCGGCAGCATCGGCGAACGTGTCACTCGGTCAAGGTCACAACAAATCTCTCACTTTGCTCATTCTGCATTTGTTGCTGATTTTGAACCCTGAGATGTTGGACACGCTTTGATGGATCCAGATTGGGTCAATGCCATGCATGAGGAGTTAGAAAATTTTGAAAGAAAACGGGTTTGGGTTCTAGTTTCTCCTCCCTCTGAGTGTCACCTAATTGGGACAAAATGGGTTTTCAAAAACAAACAAGGAGAGGATGGCCATGTTGTGAGAAACAAGGCCAGACTTGTAGCCGAGGGGTATAGTCAGAAGGAGGGAATAGACTATGAGGAGACTTTTTCTCTTGTAGCTCGTTTGGAGGCAATTAGGATACTCTTGGCTTTTGCTGCATCCAAAGGGTTTAAACTTTTTCAAATGGATGTCAAGAGTGCCTTCTTAAACGGCTACATAGAAGAGGAAGTGTATGTGAGACAACCCCCCAGTTTTGAAAATCCCAAGTTTCCAAACCATGTTTTTAAACTCCACAAAGCTTTGTATGGTTTGAATCAAGCCCCTAGAGCCTGGTATGATAGGTTGAAAACCTTTTTGCTTGCTAAGGGTTTTAAAATGGGATGTGTGGATAAAACACTCTTCCTCCTCAAGCAAGGCAATGATACTCTCTTGGTCCAGATTTACGTGGAAGATATCATTTTCGGTGGTTCTTCTCACGCTTTGGTTGCCAAGTTTGCAGACACTATGAGCAGGGAGTTTGAGATGAGTATGATGGGCGAGTTGACGTTTTTCCTCAGGTTGCAAATCAAGCAATCTCGGGAAGGGACGTTCTGCGGATACATGGGTGTATGCCGAGTCTCTGTGTGATGAGTGATTGTCAACGGAGATGATGCGCATGTTCTTTGGCTTGTGTTGTGCAGGTGTCGAGCACGGAGACAGTGATCAATGGCGGGTGAAGGTCAAGTTGCGACGTGCCGTGCCGACGGACTGGGCGCGATGAAGGATGGGCGTGCCGTGCGGCGGACGTGCCATGCCGATGTATCGGACGGTGAAGGGCGGACGTGGACTTGGACTGATGGACTGGAGGCCGGAGGATCAGCTGTGGTGGCTGGCAGCCTGCGACAGCGACAAGCGGAGAAGTGCGATCATGTCGGTGGAAGGGGTGCACAGGCGGTGCATCCCCTCTACGACGCCGGTTTGTTGGTAGAGCCCGGGAAAAACCAACGGTGGACGGTTTCCAGGTTTGGGCCTCAAAACCTGGGTGCTGGGTTTCCAGGTTGAGCCACAAAACCTGGGCGTGACGGTTTCCAGGTTGAGCCTCAAAACCTGGGCGTGGGCCGGTTTCCGAGTTTGGGCCTCAAAACTCGGGCGCTGAGGGTTTCCGAGTTTGGGCCACAAAACTCGGGCTGGAGGCTGGTTTCCCGGTTTGGGCCTCAAAACCGGGGGCTGATGGGAAAGGCTGGTTTCCCAGTTTGGGCCGCAAAACCGGGGGTGCAGAGTGGTGGCGGCACGTGGCGGCGATCTGAAGGTTGCGTGGAGGCGACGCGGAAGACCGTGCGGGCGTGGCCGTCGGATCTACCTACCACCAGCGGGTGGACTAGAATAGCCTTAGGGTTAGGCTGGTCCGCTCTGTAAATACAGTAGTGAGGGGTAGAGTAGGAAATAGACTTAGGCTAGGTTAGTATAAGTAGTCCAGGGGAGACACCCTCCTCCCCATCTCAATCTCAGTTAGCGCAGTCATTTGCTTCCTAGCACCTAGGGTTTCCACTCTCCCATCCCCTGCTCTAGCTAGTTGAGATCCACAGAGAGACTCCACTCTGTGTACTGTTGATTCGAGGAAGTGAGGTCGTATCCTCACCTTGGAGCACAGATCGATGGCTTGATTTGCGTCCTTAATTCGAGTTCGTGGCTGTGATTCGCGTTTTCTTTGTGTTCTTCGCGGAATCCTTTTTCTCCACGATTTTCCCGTCGCTTGATCTCTTTGCTCGGTTCATCTTTTGCAAAACCGTTTGAACCAAGTTGTTCTAGATCGTGAGGCTCTCCTTTCCACCGAAGGAATTAAACTCTAACCTCACGGTCTAGGAGATCAATCGATTTTCGTTTTGGATTGCGTTCTTGCCTCCATGCCCCGAAATTTCTTGATTCACCGATTTGGAGTTAGGTTCGAGCCATGATCTCTTAGAGATAGCTCACTAACATCCTTGTGACCCCTCAGATCGAATCCGAGGCCTAGAGCTTTTGATTTAGAGGAGATCGGGTTGAATCATCAAAGAACTGCGCTGTTTTCGGGAGCATCGGACGCTATCACGGGAGCATCGGACGCTAGGGTCCCTAGCATCGGACGCTCCGGTGACGCGTGTCACGTTTTCGGCGTTTTAGTTTGCATCGGACGCTAGGCATCGGACGCGTCCGTTGTCCATCGGACGCGCCGGAGCCTTTGCATCGGACGCTGGGTGATTACTGTTCACAGCGTCCGATGGTGGAACAGTAAGGTTCCAGAACCGTCCAGTCTGCATCGGACGCTTCCGGTGGTCTGGCATCGGACGCAGGCCAGCGTCCGATGTGACTGGTTTCGCACGGCTTCGTCCGCGGTTCGCTCGTTCGTTGTCGGAATTGATTTCCGTCTTTTGCGTTGGCTTTCTAGAGTTGTCTAGTGTCTCGCTGTGCTTCTAGGAAGCATCCACCCTACATATAGGGTCGTGGACATTAGCAAGCTCTAGGGTTCGCTCTTGGGGTCGATTTTGGGACAGTGGCATCTAGTTTCCGAAAGGAAATTTTGAAGCTCCCATTCACCCCCCCCTCTGGTCGCTTTCGGTTAGCTTCTCGGTCCTTCAATTGGTATCAGAGCAGGTTAAGGATCTTCCACCTTAGCCGGTTCCAGATCCACCGAAGGCGACATGGATCGCGGCGTGGGCAAACCGCCGTTTTTCGATGGGACGAACTATGCGTATTGGAAGATACGTATGTCGGCCTATTTGCAGAGCTTGGGCGCTTCGATCTGGGATATTTGCAACTCCCCTGATTACGTGGTCTTGGCTGCTCGTGTGACTCAACAGCAGGTCGATGAGCACGATGCCAATAGCCGAGCCCGTAATGCTCTTTTCTCTTGTTTGAGCATGGGTGAGTTTGATCGCGTTTCTCACCTCGCTACGGCTCGGGAGATCTGGGACACTCTCATGCGTTTTCATGAGGGCACCTCTCAAGTCAAAACCCGACTCTACGAGTCGTTCAAGCGAGAGTATGAGAACTTTAGACATCAACCTGGCGAGAGCATAGAAAGTTTATTCGCTCGCTTTCAGGTGATTGTCAACAGGATGAGGGCTAACAGAGAGCAGTTGCCATTTGACGATCATGAGCGTGCTTTGAAGCTTTTGCACACTCTTGACCGTTCGGTGTGGGACTCCAAAGTTCAGGCGATCATCGAATCCCCGAACTATGAGACTCTCACCTGCGACGAGCTCTTCAGTAAGCTCAAGTCCAGTGAGATTGATGCTATGGCGAGGGCCTCCTTTGAAAATCCTTCTCGCCCGTCCATGGCTTTGGTTTCCGGCTCTTCCTCTAACCCCTCAGCTGGTTTTGCACTTTCTTCTCTTTTTTCTGTGACAGAGGACCAGCTGGAGTCTTTGGGAGACGACGAGTTGGCTTTGCTTGCCAACCGGTTCTCGCGGTTCCACAACAACCGCATGAACCGCCGTCGTGGAGGAGGACGCGCCGGATGCTACGAGTGCGGCGACCCCGACCACTTCATCGCCGACTGCCCCAAGAAGAAGAACAAGCATCTTGGGAAGGGCGATCACGGCCACAGGCGCGACTTCAAGTACAAGGAGAAGCACGTTCCCCCAAGGCACAAGAAGCGGGGCGGCTTCGACAAGGAGTACATCAAGAAGAAGTACTTGGAGAAGCAGCAGGCTGAGCAGCGTGCGTTCTTCGCCACGCTCAGCGACGTCGACGGTTCGGATGACGACTCCGCTCGATCGAGTGATGACGAGTCCGAGAAGAAGAAGCTGGAGGACACGTTCAACGGCTTGTGCTTCTTCGCCGGCGACGAAGGCCTGTGTACCATGGCGCTCGGAGATGAGGTCGGTGGCGAGCTGGAGCACACACCTCGGAACGACGACGACGACGACACCTCCCAGGTATCTCTCACCTACGACGAGCTTTCCTCCGAGGTTGAGAAGTTGACTGCTGCCCTCCTTAGCCAAGATAAGTTGCTTAGGCGTGCCGCTAGAGAGCGCAAGGAGTTTAGGCAGAAGTGGGAGGACACGGTGAAGGAGCTTGAGTTCGCTCGGTCCACCGTGGTTGTGTCGGAGGAGTTGGAGTGCGAGAGTTGCACCGCGCACATGACGGATCTTCTCACTCTGAGGAGTAAGCATGCTGCGCTGGTAGATGAGGTGGATGAGCTCCGAGCTAGACCGCAGCTGTTGGGTGCGTGCAAGACTTGTCCTGTCTTGCAATCCGAGTTGGCAGAGAAGAATGCCAAGCTTGAGTCTTTTGAGAAGGCCGGCTCGGATAGCACTTGTGTCAAGAGGTGTGCTTTGTGTGAGGGCCTGGAGCAGGAGATGGCCAATGTGAGGCATGACAAGATGCGTACCGAGGAGGAAAACACATACCTTCGGACCGTCTTGTCATGGGTGTCTTGTGGTGAGCCTCAGCTCGGGATGATGATCTCCCAATTCAAGCGAGCTGCTGGGGCTCCTGGTGTAGGTCTTGGCCAGAGTGTTGATCTTTCAGTTTTTGGTAAGATTGGAGAGTCTAGTGGTCTGAACCCCTGTGAGAAGCCCAACTCCACCACTACTCCCAAACTAACCAAGCTTCCACCCAAAGAGCCTGCCAAGCCTGTCACCAAGGATGGAGTTGTAGTTGAACCCCCCAAGGCTCCACCCAAGAATCCACAATGGCAACCCAAGCCCAATCACCTAAAGAACAAGCTTGACACAATGCCACCCATCCGAGAGGAGTTGCCACAGAAGGGCAAGGGCAAGGTGAACCATACCCACATCCCTGCAAACCAACAACCCCCTTTGCGCGCGGTGAGGTTTCAGTGTGACTTTTGTGGGCGGGATGGTCACCTGAGTGAGTTCTGCTTTAGGCGCAGGAGAGAGGCGCGCCGTGCTAGGGAGATGCAGAACCCGGACATGTTTCACCCAGCTCGTGGTGGACATGCTCCGAAGCCTCAGGGGAGAGCTGCTAGGTCTGGAGGGAAGCATACCCAGCCTAGGCAGCAGGAGAGAGCCCCTAGGAGGGAGACTAGGCCTAGAGGTGGAGCACCTCAGTTTGTTAGGCCTAGGCAGCAGAGAGCTCCGAGGAGAGACGCTAGAGTTGAGCAGCATGCTCCTAGGCGTAGACCTCGTAGAGAGCGTGCCCGACGGGGTCCTGCTTTTGCAGGTAACGGACCCCGTGGCGGAGGCTTTGTTGAGCGCTTTGTCCCACCGCAGGTAGAGTTTCGCGGTGAGCGCTTCTTCCCCAGCGGACCACGTTTTCCTGTGCGTGGTGATCGCTATCCCCCTAGACAGGATGGTTTTTACACTGACCGTTCTTTTGAGCAGCCGGCCGAACACTGGTTTCCTTCTTATCTTACTAACCCCAGTGTTGGACCGTATGTTCACCCTATGTCTTTTATTGATGTAGGAGGAGCGGTTGGAGGACATTTGGCTTGTGGATTCCGGTTGCTCGAGGCACATGACCGGAAATGCCAAATGGTTCTCCAGCCATAGTCCGGTCGCCGGAAAGGAGTACATAACCTTCGGCGACAAAGGTAAGGGCAAGGTATTGTCCGTTGGTGCAGTGCGGGTTAATGAGCACTTTGTGTTGCGCGAGGTTGCTCTTGTTTCTAACCTGCATTTTAACTTGCTTTCTGTTTCGCAACTTTTTCGTGAAGGCTATGAGATTCGTTTCAAACCGAACCTTAGCCGGATCTTAGATCCTAAGGGTGATCTTGTATGTCTGATTTCACCCTTTGGGAATGTCTTTCGCGCGAATTTCTCAAAGTCGTTTGGATCTTCTCGCTGTCTTTTGGCTAGTCCTTCTTCTTCTGATCTTTGGAAGTGGCATAGGAGGCTCGGTCACTTGAGTTTTGACTTGCTTGCAAGACTTAGCTCACTTGGCTTAATCCGAGGATTGCCCAAGCTTTCGTTGGAGAAGGATCTAGTTTGCCATGCTTGCCGGCATGGAAAGATGGTTGCTGCTCCCCACCATCCTTTGACCAAGGTTATGACCTCGCACCCCGGAGAGCTTTTGCATATGGACCTTGTTGGTCCGGCTCGGGTGAGCTCGATTGGTGGGAAGTGGTATGTGCTTGTTATTGTTGACGACTTTTCGAGGTATTCGTGGGTCTTCTTTTTAGTTGAGAAGTCCGAGACATACTCCTTCGCTCGCAATCTGATTTTGCGTCTTCAGAACGAGTTCCCTTTGAACTCGATGCGAGCGATTAGAAGTGATAATGGTTCCGAGTTTAAGAATTCGGATTTTGAGGTGTTTTGTAACCGCCTTGGTTTGGAGCATCAGTTTTCTTCCCCCTACACACCGCCCCAAAATGGTGTTGTAGAGAGGAAGAATCGGACCCTTGTTGAGATGGCCAGGACGATGCTTGATGAGCATAGGACTCCTAGGCGCTTTTGGGCCGAAGCTATGAACACTGCATGCTACATTTCGAATCGCATTTTTCTGAGAGCGTTTTTGAAGAAGACCTCTTATGAGTTGCGTTTTGGTCGCCAGCCCAAGGTGAGTTATTTTAGAGTCTTTGGTTGCCACTGTTTTATATTGAAAAAAGGCAACCTGGACAAGTTTGAGTCTCGTTCTTCTGACGGTGTGTTTTGGGTTATGGCACTCACACTCGAGCTTATCGTGTACTTAACCTTGACACTAACCGAGTCATGGAGACATCAGATGTCACCTTCGACGAGACTCTTGTTTGTCCCTCTTCTCGTTTTGAGCGTGCAGGTGATCATGAGGTTGGAGAGCCTCTTTTTGATGACGAGGACGAGGGTGCTGAAGGTATAGATGATCCAGCACCCCTCCACCTGCCGTGCCGCAAAGAGCGGCCTCGACGACGACTCACGGCCCCGACACTTCTTCTTCCTGGGGGCCGTGGGATCCTCCACCTCGCGCGGTACCTTTTGTACCCGGGGTGGAACCAGCTACTGTTGAGGGGGAGGTCACTTCTTCCCGGGAGGCGCCACGACATATCCAGCGCCAGCACCCCCCTGAACAGATGATCGGCGACATCGACGAGCGGGTTACTCGCTCCAGGTCACAGCACATCTCGCACTTTGCTCATTCTGCTTTTGTTGCGTCTTTTGAACCCCGAGATGTTGGACACGCATTGACGGATCCGGATTGGGTCAATGCCATGCATGAGGAGCTAGAGAACTTTGAGCGAAATCGGGTTTGGGTTCTAGTGCCACCACCTCCTGACTGTAAACCTATTGGGACAAAATGGGTATTTAAAACAAGCAAGGAGAGGAGGGCCACATTGTGAGAAACAAGGCCCGGCTTGTAGCGAAGGGTTATAGTCAGAAGGAGGGGATAGATTATGAGGAGACCTTTGCTCCTGTAGCTCGTTTGGAGGCTATTAGGATACTCTTGGCTTATGCTGCATCCATGGGTTCAAACTTTTTCAAATGGATGTCAGAGTGCCTTCTTAAACGGCTACATTGAGGAGGAGGTCTATGTCCAGCAACCCCCGGTTTTGAAAATCCCAAGTTTCCAAACCATGTTTTTAAACTCCACAAAGCTTTTGTATGGTTGTGAAACAAGCCCCTAGAGCTGGTAGAGAGATTGAAAACCTTTTTGCTAGCTAAGGGTTTTAAAATGGGATGTGTAGATAAAACGCTCTTTCTCCTCAAGCAAGGCAAAGATACTCTCTTGGTCCAAATTTACGTGGTGATATCATTTTCGGTGGTTCTTCTCACGCTTTGGTTTGCCAAGTTTGCAGATACTATGAGCAGGGAGTTCGAGATGAGCATGAATGGGCGAGCTGACCTTTCTTTCTCGGGTTACAAATTAAGCAATCCCGAGAGGGACGTTTGTGCACCAGGGCAAGTACACAAGGGGACTTGCTGAAGCGGTTTGACATGGTGGAGGCCAAGCTCTTCCGGAGCGCCCATGTCGACGACGACTTGCCCTGGATGCCGACACGGATGGAGAAGCAAGTGACCAGAAGGAGTACCGCAGCATGATGGATCGCTGCTCTACCTGACGGCGACACGGCCGGACATTCAGGTTCGCTGTGTGCTCGTGGCGCGCGCTTTCAGGCTTCGCCACGCACTTTCACCGTCAGGCGGGTGAAGCGCATATTCAGGTACCTTCGTTTCACGCCTGAGTTCGGGATTGGTATTCTGCTTCCTCCACTCTCTCGCTTTGCGGTTATTCCGATGCCGATTTTGCTGGTTGTCGCTTGAGCGCAAGTCCACCTCAGGGACTTGCAGTTTATTGGATCTTCTCTTGTGTCGTGGTCTTCTCGCAAGCAGTCTAGTGTCCTCAGTCTACCACGGAGGCTGAATATGTTGCTGCGGCTAGCTGTGTTCCCAGTTACTCTGGATGATGGCCACTTTGCGTGATTTTTTGTTTGAGCTTTACTCGAGTTCCTTTGCTTTGTGACAGCACGAGTGCCATAGCGTTGCTTAAGAACCCTGTGCTCCACCTCGAAACCAAACACATTGATGTGCGCTTTCATTTCTTGCGAGACCACCAGGAGAAGGGTGATATCGACCTTCGCCATGTCGATACTCATCACCAATTGTGTGATATTTTCACCAAGACCTTTAGACGAATCAACCTTTAATAAGGTTGAGGGGTGAGCTTGGTATTGTTTCCCTTTTAGATGGGGGAAGCATTTTGAGATGTACAGACTGACTCTTTATTTGAGACTCTTTTTCTTTTGAGTTTCTGAGTCTTTCTTTTGGTACCTTCTTTCTTTCAGTTTGTGTCGGTCATAACGCAGTTTACATTTGAGCTTCATGTCTATATTCACTAGAATGTAATTATGCTCTTGTTAAGTATTGCTCCGATACTTATGAATGATGCTGTTAGCTTATCTCTTTCTGATCACCTGTTGCATGTATGAGGCGAGCACTTTTTGGAATGGTGATTAGACCTAATGTAGATATAAATCTGAAAATGTTCACCATTGAGATATGCAACTAGCATGTGTAGGGTGTGTTGAGTCCATTCTGCTTTCATATATGCTAGGTTGCTATGTCTCTAGTTCTGAGTTCATTCACTTTGCTTGGTTGCTTCATAACTTGCTTTAAATCTGAACCAAGTATTGTTGAATTGAAAAGACTCGACGATGGGATTGCTTGTCAAACCTTTCATGGTATTGAGACTGTTTCTCATGCACTTGAGTTAAACTTGAGCCATGTAGGTATGACCGAAACCGTTGCGTTAAGCTTCTTGATTGCTTCGGCATAGGCTTCGCACGAGGTTGAAAAGTTAGGCGATGACAAAGCTTCAACCTCTCGCAATCACATGCCTACAAAATGACTTGTGAACTCTCTTTTACCGCTTGCAAATCCGATATGAATTTTGAAATCACAAGTATGTTGCTTCATTCCTATGCTGATGATTGAATTCTTTGCTCAGGGGGGGGTAGTTCACGTCGTGTATATATGCTTAGCACCTGTTTGGATTCCTCTATTACATGTCTAGTGCTATTTTGATGGTGACCTATTTTTTTGGCTCTAAAACTGCTCACATGCTCATATCTTCATATTGTATAAGTGATTTCAGTTTTGAGGCATTCGCTATGATGTTAATTGAGATTTGGAGCTTTCATTACTGATTAGAGCATCTTTGCTCTCTTTTGACTATTATACTTGAAGCTCCTAACTTGCATTTTGACTTCATATGCATTGTGGAAGGAGATCTTGTGTTCAGGGGGAGTTTATGTGAAGCGAATTGCTTCTCCGATACCTTTTGCCTTGATAAGTGCATTTTCAACTAGGGGGAGAATTTATGCAAATCATATGCTCCTGTGTTGACACAAGGGGAGAAATCATTTGTCCTAGTTGCTTGCATTTGTCGAGGGGGAGTTTGCTAGTTGTGTTGAGCCGTTGCCTCTGTCTTGAGGGACTAGCAAACGTTCCTAGCTTTTCATGAGCTTAGTTTGCTAGTTGTTTGGCCGTTGCCTCTGTCTTGAGGGACAGCCAACGTTCCTTGCTTTTCATGAGCTTTCATACTTTTTTCATTTGGCTCTCAATTGGTATCGTCTGGTGTGCTTTCCATTTGGTTTGGGTTGATTTCCAATTGGTTCTGAGTGATTTTCTTGCTAGTTGTTTTAGTCCTCTGGGCCTCTATCTTGCGGGACTAGCACATTTGCTTCGGTGTCCTCCGATCTTCAATTGGTATCTGCTAGCGGTGTTGAGCCTGTTCTACCTCTTCTTGAGGGCTAGCTTTGCTTTGCTTGGTTGCGTCGAGCCGTTGCCCATGTCTTTGGGGACCAAGTTTTTGCTTCATCCACTTGACCTTCTTTGGCTTTTGTTAGGCTTTTGGGTCATTTGGTTGGGTTTTCTCTTCCCACTCCTTCCTTCCTCCTTCTTCTTATTCATGATTTGTTGTGGAGTTGACAATGCACTCATCAAGGGGGAGATTGCGGATACATGGGTGTATGCCGAGTCTCTGTGTGATGAGTGATTGTCAACGGAGATGATGCGCATGTTCTTTGGCTTGTGTTGTGCAGGTGTCGAGCACGGAGACAGTGATCAATGGCGGGTGAAGGTCAAGTTGCGACGTGCCGTGCCGACGGACTGGGCGCGATGAAGGATGGGCGTGCCGTGCGGCGGACGTGCCATGCCGATGTATCGGACGGTGAAGGGCGGACGTGGACTTGGACTGATGGACTGGAGGCCGGAGGATCAGCTGTGGTGGCTGGCAGCCTGCGACAGCGACAAGCGGAGAAGTGCGATCATGTCGGTGGAAGGGGTGCACAGGCGGTGCATCCCCTCTACGACGCCGGTTTGTTGGTAGAGCCCGGGAAAAACCAACGGTGGACGGTTTCCAGGTTTGGGCCTCAAAACCTGGGTGCTGGGTTTCCAGGTTGAGCCACAAAACCTGGGCGTGACGGTTTCCAGGTTGAGCCTCAAAACCTGGGCGTGGGCCGGTTTCCGAGTTTGGGCCTCAAAACTCGGGCGCTGAGGGTTTCCGAGTTTGGGCCACAAAACTCGGGCTGGAGGCTGGTTTCCCGGTTTGGGCCTCAAAACCGGGGGCTGATGGGAAAGGCTGGTTTCCCGGTTTGGGCCGCAAAACCGGGGGTGCAGAGTGGTGGCGGCACGTGGCGGCGATCTGAAGGTTGCGTGGAGGCGACGCGGAAGACCGTGCGGGCGTGGCCGTCGGATCTACCTACCACCAGCGGGTGGACTAGAATAGCCTTAGGGTTAGGCTGGTCCGCTCTGTAAATACAGTAGTGAGGGGTAGAGTAGGAAATAGACTTAGGCTAGGTTAGTATAAGTAGTCCAGGGGAGACACCCTCCTCCCCATCTCAATCTCAGTTAGCGCAGTCATTTGCTTCCTAGCACCTAGGGTTTCCACTCTCCCATCCCCTGCTCTAGCTAGTTGAGATCCACAGAGAGACTCCACTCTGTGTACTGTTGATTCGAGGAAGTGAGGTCGTATCCTCACCTTGGAGCACAGATCGATGGCTTGATTTGCGTCCTTAATTCGAGTTCGTGGCTGTGATTCGCGTTTTCTTTGTGTTCTTCGCGGAATCCTTTTTCTCCACGATTTTCCCGTCGCTTGATCTCTTTGCTCGGTTCATCTTTTGCAAAACCGTTTGAACCAAGTTGTTCTAGATCGTGAGGCTCTCCTTTCCACCGAAGGAATTAAACTCTAACCTCACGGTCTAGGAGATCAATCGATTTTCGTTTTGGATTGCGTTCTTGCCTCCATGCCCCGAAATTTCTTGATTCACCGATTTGGAGTTAGGTTCGAGCCATGATCTCTTAGAGATAGCTCACTAACATCCTTGTGACCCCTCAAATCGAATCCGAGGCCTAGAGCTTTTGATTTAGAGGAGATCGGGTTGAATCATCAAAGAACTGCGCTGTTTTCGGGAGCATCGGACGCTATCACGGGAGCATCGGACGCTAGGGTCCCTAGCATCGGACGCTCCGGTGACGCGTGTCACGTTTTCGGCGTTTTAGTTTGCATCGGACGCTAGGCATCGGACGCGTCCGTTGTCCATCGGACGCGCCGGAGCCTTTGCATCGGACGCTGGGTGATTACTGTTCACAGCGTCCGATGGTGGAACAGTAAGGTTCCAGAACCGTCCAGTCTGCATCGGACGCTTCCGGTGGTCTGGCATCGGACGCAGGCCAGCGTCCGATGTGACTGGTTTCGCACGGCTTCGTCCGCGGTTCGCTCGTTCGTTGTCGGAATTGATTTCCGTCTTTTGCGTTGGCTTTCTAGAGTTGTCTAGTGTCTCGCTGTGCTTCTAGGAAGCATCCACCCTACATATAGGGTCGTGGACATTAGCAAGCTCTAGGGTTCGCTCTTGGGGTCGATTTTGGGACAGTGGCATCTAGTTTCCGAAAGGAAATTTTGAAGCTCCCATTCACCCCCCCCTCTGGTCGCTTTCGGTTAGCTTCTCGGTCCTTCACGTTCGTGCACCAGGGTAACTATACCATGGACATATTGAAGAAGTTCGATATGGGTGAGGCCAAGTCTCTTCCAACACCCATGTCGACCACAACGGCCCTGGATGCGGATGTGGATGGAGAAGCTATGGACCAGAAGGAGTACCAGAGTATGATCCGGTCGCTGCTGTACCTGACTGCGACACGCCCGGACATTCAGTTCGCGGTGTGTCTTTGCGCGCGATTTCAGTCATCGCCGCGCACCTCGCACCGTCAGGCGGTCAAGCGCATTATGAGGTACTTATCCTTCACTCCAAAATTTGGGATTTGGTATTCTGCTTCCTCCATTCTCTCCCTTTGCGGTTATTTCGATGCCGATTTTGCTGGTTGTCGCATTGATCGCAAGTCCACCTCTGGGACTTGCCAGTTTATTGGTTCTTCTCTTGTTTCGTGGTCTTCTCGCAAGCAGTCTAGTGTTGCCCAGTCTACCACGGAGGCTGAGTATGTTGCTGTGGCTAGCTGCTGTTCCTAGTTACTCTGGATGATGGCCACTTTGCGTGATTTTGGTCTGAGCTTTTCTCGTGTTACTCTGGTTTGTGACAGCACGAGTGCTATTAGCGTCGCTAAGAACCTCGTGCTTCACTCCAAGATCAAACACATTGATGTGCGCTTTCATTTTCTGCGAGACCACTATGAGAAGGGTGATATCGACCTTCGCCATGTCGATACTCATCATCAGTTGGCTGATATTTTCACCAAGCCTTTGGACCAATCAACTTTTGGTAGGTTGAGAGGTGAGCTTGGTGTGTGTTTCCCCTTTTAGATTGGGGAAACATTTTGATTCTTGTATTATAAACTGACTTTGTGTTTTTCATTTGGTTTCATCATGCATCGTTGCATTTCATCTTGCATATTTACATTCAGAGCTTCATGTATATAATTTTTAGAATGTAACTATGCTCTGTTTAGTATTTGCTCCGATGCTTTCTAATGATGCTGTAGTTTATGCTCTTTCTGATCACTGATACATGTTGTGAGCAGAGCTATTTTACGAATGGTGAATCTGATTAATGAACATAAAACTTGAAAATGTTCACCATTGAGATTTGCAACTAGCACGTGTAGAATGTGTTGAACTCACTTGTGCTTTTCATATATGCTAGGCTGCTATGTCTCTAGTGTTGAGTCAGTCACTTGCTTGGTATGTTCATATTCTGTTTTAAAATCTGAACCAAGTTAAGTGATTTGGAAAGATCGAGATGGGATTGCTTGTTAGCACATCACAGTATCGAGACTGTTTCTCATTGCACATTGAGTTAAACTTGACCTGTGTAGTGTATGACCGAAACTGTTGATTTATGCTTCTGATTGCTTCTGCATAGGCTTCGCTCAGTTGGAAAGTTAGGCAATGACAAGCTTTCAACCTCTCGCAATCGCATGCTGAAATTTTAAACTTGTGTAATTTAACCGCTGCAACTCCGATAAAATTTGGATACACAAGTCTATGTTTCATTCTATAGCATGATGATTGAACTGTTCAAGGGGTAGTTCACCTTGTATACATGTTTAACACTTGTTGGATATCCTGTCTATACATGTTTTGTGCTATTTTGATGGTGAACACCTTTTTGGCTGAAAACTGCTTTTTTTGCTCTCATATTCATATTTCGTATCTGGTGATCAGTTCGAGCCTTTGCTAGCTTCTTATGGATGTTGTTGAAGTCATCGGGACATAACTGTGTAGAGCATCTTTGCACTCTTTTGATTATATTCCTGAAGCTGCTAACTTGCGTTTTAACTCATATGCATCTTTGGAGGGAGATATTCTGTCAAGGGGGAGCAATTTGAGTGCTTGTGCACATTTGCTTGTTGGTGCATTTTCAACTAAGGGGGAGAAAATATTGACAAATCATGAGATCTCCTGGTTGTGTGCACTATTTGAGGGGGAGTTTGCTAGTTGTGTGGATCCTTTGCCTCTTTCTTGAGGGACTAGCAAACATTTTCAGCTCTTTTCAGCTCTTTAAATGGTATCGAACTCTTTTGGTTTTGAGTTGGTAACAGTTGCTATCGAGCTTCTTCACTAGCGGTGTTGAGCCCGTTCTGCCTCTTCTTGAGGGCTAGCTTTGCTTTGCTTGGTTGCGTCGAGACGTTGGCCATGTCTTTGGGAACCAAGTTGTTTTGCTCTTTCCACTTGATCTTCTTTGGCTTTGGTATGCTTTTGGGTCATGTGGTCGAGTTCTCTCTCTTCCTTCCTTGCTTCTTCTATTCCATTATGATTTGTGTTGGTAGTTGACAATGCACTCATCAAGGGGGAGATTGCGATACATGGGTGTATGCCGAGTCTCTGAGTGATGAGTGATTGTCAACTGGGATAATGCGCATGTTCTTTGGCTTGTGTTGTGCAGGTGTTGAGCACGGATACAGTGATCAAAGGCAAGGTGAAGGTCAAGTAGAGACGTGTCGTGCCGATGGACCGAGAGTGGCGAAGGGCGGACGTGAGGCTTGGACTGAGGGACCGGTGGCCTGAGGATCAGCTGTGGTGGCTGACAGCCTGGGACAGCGACGAGCGAAGACTTGCGGGTGGACGGGGTGCACGAGCAGTGCATCCATTCTACGGCTCGGTTTGGTGGTTGAGCCATAGAAAAACCACCGAGTGGACGGTTTCCAGGTTTGGGCCTCAAAACCTGGGCGCTGATGGTTTCCGAGTTTGGGCCACAAAACTCGGGCTGAGGATGGTTTCCAGGTTTGGGCCTCAAAACCTGGGTGCTGCGGGTTTGCTGAGTTTGGGCCACAAAACTCAGGCGATGGTCGGCTGGTTTCCCAGTTTGGGCCTCAAAACCGGGGGTTGGCTGTGAAGGCTGGTTTCCCTGTTTGGGCCACAAAACTGGGGGTGCGGCGTCCGAGAAAAGGACAAGCAGAGCGGTGGTGGCATGTGGCGGCGATCGGTGAGGTTGTGTCGAGGCAATGCTACCAGTTGTGCAGGCGTGGCCGTCGGATCACCACCTACCATGAGTTGGTCCAGAATAACCCTAGGGTTTAGCTGGTTCGCTCTGTAATTAGTTAGGGGTAGAGTGGGAATTAGAATTAGGATAAGTAGGCGGAGACACCCACCTCCCCATCTATCTCAGTCATTTGCTCTTTGCTTCTATGGTTTCCTGCTCTCCCAATCCCCTGCTGTAGCTAGCTGAGATCCGCAGAGAACCATACCTCTGATACTAGAGATTTTGAGGAAGTGAGACCGTAATCTCACTGTTGTAGCGTGTGGTAGCCACACGGTTGCAGATCGATGACTTGATTCACGTTTTGTTCGTGTTCTTCGCGTTCTTCGTTTCTCCGGGATTTTCCCGTCACTCGATCTCCCTCTCTACTGTGTCTTTGCGAAATCTGTTTGAATCAACTTGTTCTTTGTAGTGAGGAGATCATTTCCACCAAAGGAATTCATCTAACTCCTCATGAACAAGTAGATCGGGTTGATTTCGTTTTTGTGGCACTTTTTCGTTCATACTCCTCCCCTTTCGATTTCCCGGTGATTGAGTTGATTTGAGCGGATGATTTCTTGGGGATAGTCTCCTAACTACCTCGTGATCATCCTCTCCAAGTTTGGGAACGTGGGATTGAGTTTTGATTCGGATTAGGGAGGATTCGTGAGAAGGGCGACCAAAATTGCCCTCTCTGTTCATCCGCGGAAAGTCCGCCAGGTGAACCACGGACAGTCCGCGCGCCGGGCTCGAGCCAGACCAGTGGCAGCGAGCCTCGTCCACTTTGGTCAGATTTGACCGGCGGACAGTCCGCCGTAGTCGATCGCGGACAGTCCGCAAGTCGACCAGGGACCTTCAGCAACATTGCTGTTTTGTCCATTTGGCCGGCGGACAGTCCGGTGCCCAGTCGCGGACAGTCCAGGGTTGAGCCAGACAGTCCGGGATCGTACCGGTGGACAATCCGGGAACTCGCTGTGTGTTCCGGTTTACTGCGTTTGCTCTCCTGGCTTCTCCGTTTGGTTTCCGGACTTCTCGTTTGGCCCTAGAGTTGATCAAGGAACCTCTCTAGGTATCTTTGCTACTTGTTAGCATACGTATTTGGGGATATCTCGACGTAGCCGTCTATCTACGTTCAGAACTTGGTTTTTGAGGGTTGAACTTGTTCCGGTGCTTTTTGGCGTTTTGGCTAGCTATCGCTTTGTGGTGCCTCGTTGTGATCCTAGGGATCATCCACCCTCTTCCAAGGGTCGTGGGCATCACGGTTTTGATCGAAGCTCTTAGGGTTGCTTTTGGGGACGAAAGGGCAAAGTTTCGAGAGAAATATTTAAGCTCCTATGCACCCCCCTCTGGTTGCCTTGCTATTGCATTCTCGGTCCTTCATAAACGAACTAAACACTCTTTAAAGAAACTTTAAGACTCTTAACTCTAACTCTTGTGCCTTATCATAATACTATTAATAATAACTCTCTCACTCTAATTGAGGTGATTAGCTACGGTTTGTGATATGATGTTTACACGAGAATTTAAACCGCTTTGCTTAATCTCCTGTCTATCCATTCTCCTAACCAGGCTGTCACAAATCATTGTCTTAGAGGCTAGGTCTTGCTTAAGCTGAGTGTTAGCTTTGGCAAGGGCATCCACCTACTTTCTAACTCTAATGTAGTCATCGATGAGGTCGTCCACCTGTTCCTCCAATTTCGTCATGGGTTCTCTCTTGCGTTTAGGCTTGGAAGAAGAGGCTTCGGATGGGGACTTCTCCTTACGAGGCTCTACCTAGATCTGTCTGGGGTCAGCTCGGACTCCAGTAATGGCATAGCGAGATGTGGATGTTGTTAGTAGTTCTTAACTTCACTAAAGATAAAGCTAGGCAACTATCCCCGGTAACGGCCCAAAAATGCTTGTTGACACTTGCTAACGTCGTTACTAGGAGTAGACTATGGAATCTATCACTGGCAACGGCGCCAGAAATGCTTGTAGCAAGTCCAGTCACTATACCTAAAGGAGTGAAGCTAAAGCAGCTATCTACTAGTGTCAAATGGGGTTGTCAATCCCGACACTAGTAGGAGCTAGCTAGAGAGATTGCAATCTACCTAGAGGAGATTCTGCAAGCACACAGAACTATCGTAGTAGCACTTCGCCTGGGAGTACCAGGTGTCGATTTATTTGATCCCAAAGGAAGGCTAGGGGTGGTGTATGAGTCGAGTCAAGGAGGGGATGAGAGTCGAAGAATAAGAAAGGGAAAAGGAGAGAAGAGAAGAGAGGAGATGAAAGGCTAGAAAGAATTTATGAGTGGATAGGTAAGGATGAAATGAATGGTTAAGGTAAGGTGGATGGATAGGTAGATTGGGGGAAAAGATAACTAAGGGTAACTAATATAACTAAGTAATAACTAATAACTACTCCTAGATAACTACGAAGCAAGATAGGCAAATGCCAAATAAGCAACCAAGTTAAGTATAGTTTTATTCCTATCTTGTCAAGTACCGAGGCGTACTAGCCTTTAACACTGACTTAGGTTGAACGCTAGCACAACGAGCCTAACTGTTAAACTAGACCAACTACGTGGTGGAATTCAAGGCGCACAGGGCTGTCACCACTTGCTTGCTACCACAGCTATCCGGGGGTCTAGCCGTATCTGAAGGTAAGTCTATAACTAAGCACCACGCCTAATTATATTCTAACTATCTCTATCCTAGCCTAGAATAGAGACACCCTTGCGGACGTCAGAGCAAATACTTGACTTAATAAGATAAACACTAAACTAACTAAGCAACCTATTGGCAAAGATAAAACACTAAGCACACTAGAGATTAGCTACTATGGCTAAGTGAATTGAAATGTAGGATAGCTAGGTACTCAAGCAATCAATCAAGTATACTACTCAATACTGGTAAGTAGAATAAAGTAATACTTGAAATGATGAACTAGAATATAGTAAAGTGCTTGAGTTACGAGAGCAAAACCTGAACCGGAGATGAAGGAAGACTCCTCCCAACTCCGGGACCGATTACTCGCACGTTCTACTCTTGAGCTAAGCCTTGAGCAGCGCTTCCGCAAGGGCAATGAGGCAAGGATGCCTTGCTCTACTAGCTACCTACTTGCCTAAGCTTGGCTAAATCCTAAGCTATTAGCCTTGCTTTCTTCCTTCCTTTCCTTGCTTGAAGTGAAGTGACACCTCCAGGGGGGTATTTATAGCTGTTGCTAGTTCTTAGCTTCACTAAAGATAGAGCTAGGCAACTATCCCCGGTAATGGCCCAAAAATGCTTGTTGACACTAGCTAACGTCGTTACTAGGAGTAGACTATGGAATCTATTCCAGGCACCGGTGTTAGAAGTGCTTGTAGCAAGTCCGGTCACTATACCTAAAGGAATGAAGCTAAAGCAGCTATCTACTAATGTCAAGTGGGGTTGTCAATCCCGACACTAGTAGGAGCTAGCTAGAGAGATTTCAATCTACCAAGGGGAGATTCTGCAAGCGCACAGAACTATCGTAGTAGCACTTCGCCTGGGAGTACCAGGTGTCGATTTATTTGATCCCAAGGGAAGGCTAGGGTGGTGTATGAGTCGAGTCAAGGAGGGGATGAGAGTCGAAGAAATAAGAAAAAGGAAAAGGGGACAAGAGAGGAGACGAAAGGCTAGAAAGAATATATGGGTGGATAGGTAAGGATGAAATGGATGGCTAAGGTAAGGTGGATAACTAGATAGATAGATGGTAAATAAGGGTAACTAAGATAACTAACTACTAACTAATAACTACTCCTAGATAACCACGAAGCAAGATAACTACGAAGCAAGACAGGCAAATGTCAATTAAGCAACTAAGTTAAGTAAAGTTTTATTCCTATCTTATCAACTACCGAGGCGTACTAGCCTTTACCACTTACTTAGGTTGAACGCTAGCACAACGAGCCTTACTGTTAAACTGGGCCAACTACGTGGTGGAATTCAAGGCGCACAGGGCTGTCACCACCTGCTTGCTACCACAGCTATCCGGGGGTCCAGCCGTATCTGAAGGTAAGTCTATAACTAAGCACCACGCTTAACTATATTCTAACAATCTCTACCCTAGCTTTGAATAGAGACACCCTTGCGGACGTTAGAGCAAATACTTGACTTAATAAGATAAACACTAAACTAACTAAGCAACCTATTGGCAAAGATCAAACACTAAGCTCACTAGAGATTAACTACTATGGCTAAGTGAATTGAACTGTAGGATAGCCAGGCACTCAAGCAATCAATCAAGTACACCACTCAATACTGATAAGTAGAATAAAGTAATACTTGAAATGATGAACTAGAATATAGTAAGTGCTTGAGTAACAAGAGCAAAACCTGAACTGGAGATGAAGGAAGACTCTTCCTAGCTCCAGGACCGATCACTCGCATGCCTCTACTCTTGAGCTAAGCCTTGAGCAGCGCTTCCGCGAGGGCAAAGATGCCTTGCTTTACTAGCTACCTACTTGCCTAAGCTCTTTGAGCTCCTAACCTAACTCTCACTTGCTTCTCTTGCTTGCCGTTTCTCTAGGATGGTACGAATGAAGTGGTGCCACCAGGGGGGTATTTATAGTCTTGAGGAGTGAGGGGGGTACTTATAGGGGGCAGCCAACCGACCTAGGGCTAACCCCAGTGGCGGGCGCCAGCCCTAGGTGCGGCCGCCACCCTCATCACCGTTGGATGCACCGCCTTGGCTTCAATGGCATCCAGGAGCTCCAGGGAGGCGGTGGTTAGGTCGATTGCATGTCTGAGTAACCGCCATTTGGTCTTGATCCACGCCATTCCATCCTAAGTCGTCTAATGCCACTGACCTAGTGACCAAGGGCCAAGATTTGGCCTTGGGATGGTCACACGGATCAGTGACGTGGCAAGGGGGGAGAGTTGGGCCTCTTCATGTGGCGGGCGCCACTTTGGGGTGGCGGGCGCCACCTCTGGTTGGTGGGCGCCACCTCTGGTTGGCGGGCGCCACCCCACTCGGGCCCAAATGGGTCCTGGTGAGTGGGCTCGTCTCCTGGTGGGTCCATTCTCCAAATTTGGTCCAAAATCCTGCATTCAAATAAAATTCGTTGGACATGTGGAATTTGGTTAGTTTGAGACCTATTTGACTAAATTTCATGCCTTTTTGGTGAATTTTAGGGTAAAATGTTGATGGTAAAACAGGTGTTTAAGGACCATCAACAAACTCCCCCAAGCTAACCTGTTGCTCGTCCTCGAGCAACAATGCGGTTTAAGCATTGAGCATGAAATGGATAGCAACTTAAGAAGCATGCAAGTGCATATTGTATAGTGAGAAATAACTTAGCATATATCATTAATCATAGCAATGTGGGGCTTATAGATTTTCACTTCAAACATGCAAGAGTGACATAAAGCAATAGATAGGAAACTTTTATCTTGCTTAGGTTTGACTAGGATTCTATCTGGAGGTTTTTTTTTCAAGGTTTTCAAAAGATAATAACTTGCTTAAGTCCTCCAAGATTCACTCAATCACTCAATGGTGTTTAAATCCTCACTTAGGCCAAAATGTAGCCTCTCCTATTTCTAAAGAATGATATGTGGAGTTATAGGTAGGCTAAGAATCATGAGCAAATTGCCTGATGTTTATTGCTAAGCTAGACACTCAGATCATAAGGAGCAGCAAATCATAAAAATTGATCAAGATGTGCATGTGTGGTTATGTGGAAGTGTATAGAGAGATATTTCATAATCCTTCCTAGTTAATTTCTAGGGTCTAAAGCTATTGATAATTCTCTCTTTTTTTTGGATACATAGTGAGTAGACAAAAGATGTGTCCTCACATTTTCTTAGGACATAGTCCTCTTTTGAGCTACCTTGCTCACTTTTTTTTCAGGACATAGTCCTTTCTTGAGCTTCTTTGCTCATTTCTCTCTCTCTCTCTCTTTTTAGCTCTAGATTTCCCCAGGTTATCTATAGGAAAGGATTTTTGAAATGAGTAGGGAAAGGGAGAGAAATGCTTATTCCCAGTGTAGGAATAAGCATAAGGCTAACAATGGGATGTTTGGCAGTGTCTTGCATATCTCCAGTGTAGAGAATAAGCAATTTATTTGGTGGTTGCAAACTTCCAAAGTGGAGAGTAGGCAATTTATGGTGGGTGTGTGTATCTTGATTCAAAAGATATGATAAGCTTCTCTACTAAGATCTATGAGGTCTAACAAAGCTCAACACAAACAAAGCTCTTTGTGGTTTTGACTAATGACTAACAAATATTTGGCTGGTGGTGGGATGGGATAAAATCTAGGAGGAACTTTTAGCAAGGTTTTCATAATTTTTAAAAGAAATCCTCCAGATTAGGTCCCAATTTCACCTTTAGCAAGTTTAAAGAATTACTCCATTTCTTACTAACTTTATTCATAGTTAAAGCATGTGCAACCCACAAAAGCTACAACTTAGATAAGACCAATTATTTAAACCATAACAATAGCATTTGCATGACATATTTCAAATCTTATTCAGGTTTCAACTTGTTTAAGCAGATTTTATCAATTTTATTCATGGAATGGTTATTTAGGCAAGCATGTGACATTCAAAAAGATATAGAATTTAAGAACTGAATATAAAGTGTAGGCTTGAGACATACCTTATTGGAGCGTGAGTCTCCCCCAAGGTGGCTTCTTGCTTGGTGAAGGGCCTTCTTCTTTCTCGGTCGGAGCTCTTGTTCTTATTTTATTAAAAGGGAAACTATCTAATGTTGTGAAAAGGGAAACTATCCTATTATGATATTTTATTGTTCTAACTAAGTTAACATATACCTATGCATATAACTAGTGATAACTGGTGATTTTTTTTAGTTACATGCATGACATATGTTATTTATTTGAAAAGGGAAAATTGAAGGGAAAAATTAAAAGTAAAACCATACCTTAGGTCCATGGAGTTTCATCCTTATCGGGTGGATCTTCTTCCTTGGGCACTTCTTCTCTTAGTACTCCATCGGGTTCTTCTTCTTTTGGCACCTCTCCTTTGTTATGTGAATTACAAAACTCAGGTGGTGGTTCTTTCTTTCTGTTCCACCTTGTTCTTCGGCGCCTCTTCTTGGTATGAACGGGCTTTGAATCCTGCATGTTAGCGGCATATGCGGGACCACGGGAGAAGGAGAATATTTCCATCCTCCCTCCTAATGTCATTTGCATTTTACCACTCCCCACATATATGCAAGCATCAACGGTGTTCAAGAAGGGTCTACCTAAGATTAGAGGCACATCTTTCTATTTCCCCTATCTAGTATTATGAAATCAGCAGGAACATATGAACCTCTAATATGAACAGGTAAATCATTAACTATTCCTTCTACATAGCAAGTAGATTGATGAGCTAGCACAATATAGGCAGATGTGGATGACATGGGTGGAAAGAATGAGTTTTCATAAAAGTCTTTAGATAGAATGTTCACACTCGATCCGAAATCACACATGACATTTTTAAAGACTTCACCAAAGATTGAGCATCTAATTATGGGACTACCAGGATCAACCTTTTTAACAGTCATGGTTTGATCTTCATAACAGTTAAAATATTTTATTTCAACCATATTTGCAGTTTCCATGTCAGGTTTAGCAGGAATTTTGCCAAATTCAAAAGATGGTATGATAGCAGCAAGTTGAGCTAATTGGGTTTCTAACATCTTATTAAAGCTAAGTTGATTTGTCAGAGCAGATGAGAAATCTTCCAATTTAGCATTTATATTCTCAAGAATTTTATCATTCGACATTAATCTCTTATTCAAGAAATCAGTAGTTCTACCTTGCGAGTAAACTAAATTTTTCAAGAATGAGAGACTATCAGAATTCTGAAAATTAAAGCGGGGGAATGAATTGTTACATTGAGAGTTTGCAGGCTGATTCCATCCTTGATTCTGTTGATGGAAACCGTTGTTGTTGTTGATGAAGTTCAAATCTTCATGTAGCTCGGGGCAGTGGCTCCCAGAATGTTCGGTTTCTCCACAGACTTCACAAAGTCATGTAGGATTCCAGAGATTGGACACTCTCTTGTTGGTTCATCTTCTCACAGCTGTCCAGCTTCTTTGCCAGCAGGTCCATCTTGGCCATGATCATGTCGGCCTCCTTAAGGGAATGCATACCTCGCTTACGGGGCTGCAGTCTCTCGTCATTTCATCCTTGGTTCGACACCATCTTCTCTATGAGAGCCTTAGCATCTGCAACATTCAGAGAAAAGAATGCACCGCCGGCGGCGGCATCCAAATGGCTTCTAGAGAGAGGGGTTAGGCCATGGTAGAAGTTCTGGATCAATAGCCAGTCCTCCATACCATGGTGCGGACAAGCAGCGACATACTCTTGCAACCTCTCCCAAGCCTCGGGAATAGATTCCTCGGCTTGTTGCGTAAAGCTGGAGATTTTGTTGCGCAGAGCATTCGTCTTGTCCATCAGAAAGAATTTAGCGAGAAAAGCATTGGAACATTTGTCCCATGTGTCTACAACGTTGCGATCGGTATAGAACCATTGCTTCGCTTTTCCTAGAAGAGAAAAGGGAAAAAGATGAAGACGGATGGCTGCTTGGGTTATCCCCTTAATGGTGAAGGTTCCGCAAATCTCCAAGAATTGCTGGAGGTGAGCATTGGCATCCTCATGAACTTTGCCACAGAACGGGCTAGCTTGGACCATCGTGATCAGAGCCGGTTTCAACTCAAAATTGAGGTTGGCATCGATCACGTCTGGTCCTATCGCTACATTAGCAGCAGAAGGAGCAGAAAATTCACGAATGGTCTTGTTGGCCATCGTGAAGATAGAACGAGATAAGAAAGAAAGAAGTTGAAGAAGATGAAGGAAAAAGATAAGAAGGACTAAGGAAAGAAAGAATGGGGTAAGATGGGATTCGCTAAGCAGGAGCTTAAGCGAAGATAAATTCGACACGGACTCAACCGATACACCGATTGCCTTCCCCGGCAACGGCGCCAGAAATGCTTGTTGGTAGTTCTTAGCTTCACTAAAGATAGAGCTAGGCAACACTACAAAATGACCACCCCTTTTGCAACGTATATATGCGTTGGTAAGGTCTATACCAACACATTTACTATGCGTTGCTAGAAGTGGCGTTGCAAGGATCTATTGCAACACTTAGATATGCGTTGGTAACACCTTCAAATAATCGTTGCGAAGTTGCAACAGATATTGATGAGCTATAGCAACACTTATATGTGTTTGTAGTAACCTTGGACGAATGCTTTCTATAGTTTGTTACAACGTATAGATTTATGTGGCTGCAACGCTTGTACCGTATGCTTGGCTTGGATTAAACCATCTAATTTAATTTTCTTGGCTTGTAACGTATATTGGAAAAAATATTTTTGTTTGGAGCCAAATTAAGAGAAAATGCATTTGTAATTTAATTTGAAAATTTGAGATCATCTCACACTCGAGAAATAATAACACTAGTACATATATTAAGAAGCAATTGTTGGATATTACAACAAGTGTCATAAAAAATCCATTGGCACCATTTTTTATTCAGAACACATGATTATACAGAAATAAAAATATAAGAAATAAAAATATAAGACACAGAAATCCTCTAGAAATTCACCAGCTGACCATTCCTCACCAGTCAGTTGCATCAATCCTGCATAGAAAATAAGAGCAAAAATATAGTACCTCTACGGAAGCATTTGAATATAATACTCCTAAAATATATGTACATCTGAACTACTTAGGTGTTCAGTTAAGAGAAATACAACAGAACATAAATTGATTCGGGTTAGGCAACATGCACTATAAAATCATGACTAGTTCAATTATGTTCTAGTAATACTGGAAAAGGATTATGGAGTGATGTTCAAGTAATTGAATCGAACCTGCTCTTGCTTTGAAGAATAAACATTATTTTTCCACAAAGCCACAACAATCATTGCTGCTCTGCAGCTACAAATTCAGAAAACAAAAATCTGAAATGTGTATATCTCCAAAGTAAGGTAATTATTAATCTCTGAAGTTATCTGTGATACATATAATTCTATATTCCTATATATTAAGAATTAATCATGTGAAAATCCAGATTCCATATTTACATGACGATATAATTAATGAATGGACAATATGTATCTTAGAAAAATATTCATGTGAAAATTCTTATCCAGTAGTGACACTTGCCAGATGAATCAAGTGAAATTTTAAAAATATTGAAGTGATTAATGAAGTACAAAATGTGCTAAACACCATAACAAAAAAGACTGTTAAGTCTATATGTACCGGAGAAGAAGGAAAGGCTCAATACCCCCGGGAGAGTGAATTGGATTAGTATTTCTGGGATAGGGAAAATGGTGAAGTAAATACTAGCAACCTGCACAAATATATGAAAGTGGGAGAGAACCATTACAATGCTACAAGTTCCATTGCAACCTACTACTAGGGCTAACAGATTATCTGAACCAGTCTTGTCTTCAGTCAATTCCTACAATGAACATGTATATTTAACCCATTAGCAATATAGCCATAATAAACTTAATCTATAAATTTTATTTCTGATAATCTGAAAGAGGCATCTCAAACCTTATCATTTCTCTGGATTTTATACAATATATGAGTTGGCATCTTCTTCAAGCAGAAAGTCAAACCCTCTAGTCTTTGAAGCACAATTTTTTAAGAGGAAAAATTGTGACACCCTAGTATGAAGCATTGCATTAGGAACTATATTTAGCTACTAAAATACGTAAGCAATGCATTGCATCATTTCATGTGCATCAAAGTGCTTTTGTGTCTGATTTATTTTCTGGATTTGGTTTCTATTGGACTTGGTTGTTTGAGTGACTTTCTGACTTGGCAAATAGTTTTACAAAATAGAGAATAATGAGGCTAGTACTTTTTATGTTGACACTTTGATTTAGTTCAAAATTATTCATCAAATAAAAATAAGATAAACAAAATGATTTATGTCTCAAAAATTGGCTTTATTTATGTGGAGGTCGTAAAAGTGGTTTTCAGAAAAAGTGTCTTATATGAAAGTTGTAGAGAAAATTATTTTGAGCAACTTTTATTTTTGGGTCAAAGCCTAGTTTGGAGTTTTTGAAACTGTTTTGAATGGTCAAAGTTTGAAAAGTTTTTGGAAAAAGGAAAAAGGAAAAGATTTTTGTTTTTCCGCGCCCTCACTTCCGGCCCAGTTGGCCTTTCGGCCCAGCCCGCGCGATCGCCCGCACCGCGCCGCTCCCGCCCGCACTCGCCGCACGCGCGCCGCGCGACGCGCCGGTCAGCCTGACAGCCGCGCCGTACGCCGGCCGCGACCGCCACGTGGCCACCGCATCCTGCCGCGGATCCGCCTCCGCCACTCCTCGCCCGATGTTGCACCACCCGATCACGCCAAAATCCTCCCCGGCCACTCCCGCTCTGCCTCGCCTGTGCGCCCGCTCGCCGCGCACGCCATCGCCCCGCCGTGCCTCGCCTGCCGCGCCGCCGTGGCCCCCGCCACGACCACGGTAGCCCGCCGGCCGAGCCAAAGACCCGAGCACCCTTCGGTCTCTCTCTCAAATGCGCACACACTCCCTCACTCACTCTCTCTCTCCCTCTCCGCTCCCACGAACGCGCAAGCGTCCGCCACTGCCCGTCGCCGTCCGTCACCACCACCCGCCGCCGCCGTTCCGACCTCACCCGGCCACCACCATCCAATCCCTCTCGCCAGCCTCTTCGCCTTCGCCGTGTACACGCCGTGCGCGCGTCATCTTCCCCGGCCAAGCTCCACCGTCGCCAGAGGACGAGGTGCCCCTTTCGGTCCCCGTTCGCCGCCGACAAGAGCTCGTGCCCGTTCCGCACCAACCCGAGTTTCGCCACCCCTCTCCTTCAGCGTCGAGCTTCATCAGGCCAAGGCTAGGTGAGAACACTAGTTCGTGAGCTCTCTACCGCCCCGTAGTTCTCCCTCCACCTCCGACCGAGCACCATGGCCGCCGCCATGGCCATGCACGTGGTCGAGCTCCATCGGAGCTTCACCGGCCAAACCAAGCCCTCCGATAGCCTCCCTAGGGTTTACTGGTTCTTTCCCTTCCATCAATTTGGCCGGCGACCGCCGGAAACGGCGTAGCCGTGTGTCGCCGCCGCCGCCGCCGCCGTCCGCCACCGCTCGCCGCCGGCACGCTACGGCCGTGCGCTGGCCAAACCAACCACACCATCCGATGCGCCTCGTCGAGACGAGCCCACCGAGCACCACCCCGCCGCCGCAGACCTCGCCGCCGGCGAGAACCGCGCGGTCAACCCACTTCCCCTGTTTCCTCTCTCTGACGGGTGGGTCCCGTTGACCAATGGACCCCGCGCGTCAGCCTCACCCGGTCCATGGACCAAGTTCACGCAGGCCCAGCCGGGAGATTTTAATTGTTTTTCCTTTTGCTTTATTTTCCAGAAACGCTTGTTATTTTTGTGTAGCATGTTTTAAAAGTCGAAATGAAGTGCTTTCAGTTTTGTTAGCTTGTTCACGAGTAGATCTATCATGGAAAAATATGAAAGTATTTTTGGTGCAAGTTTATTTTACTATTTTTATTTAATTCAGTTTATGTTCTTTTGTTTGGATAAATAGTTATATATGTTTTCTAGTCAAGTTAATTCATAGAAAATTTTGTGTGAGTTTGTTATCATGTTATACACCGGTGGAAAATATCTGAGGCCCTATTTATGTAGAAAAGTTTTCCGTTAAGGGTTAAAGTCCTTTTTGGCTGATTTCTTGGAATAAGTGTTAAGGTCTTTTATGTGTCAAAATAAAATATGGGAAAAATTGTGCAGTCTTTGTATGTGATGTTCAAGCTAGGAAAAATGTTAAGCATAGGTTGTTGTATGGAAAAATGTGAAGTTACTTTACAAATGTATTTTTCTGCATGTTTCTTTGGAAATTTATGTGGGAAGTAATATGATGTTTCTGTTCATGGAACTTCCTTGATAAATATGAAATGTGGAGTAGAATCTGGGAAAAATATGAAACTGAGTTTAGCACCCTTTTCCTGTAGGGTTGTAGTTTAATTGGGTTATTTTGGAATAGATTTGTTTATTTTGTGTAGGGTGACATATTTATGTTTTGGCAGTACACTTCCTGCAGTAGAGTGTTCATGTGTAGATGAAGCAAGAAAAATTATGAAACCTGTTGTTTGACACTTTTTCGGAGAAAAGTTAGTTCAAAGCACCTTTTGAGCAGTTTATTTCATCTTTTTGTGGCCGTTGTTCTGTAATTGATCTCTTGCTGAAAATTGGCAGTGAAGTCCAGTTAGTGTCAGTTATCTGCTGGAATTTTTGTGGATTTTTCTGAGTTAAGAAAAATGCACTTGCAGTTCAACCCTGAATTTCTTTTGGATTATTAAATAAGAAATAGATGAAATAATGGATTTTGTTTTATGAGATAAATAATTATTTACCTCAATGTCAAAAGTGGTTCAACAAGTTGGTTTTATTGGTTTGCAAGAAATGTTACTTTTCATACCACCACATCTCGCACCCCGCTTATTTATTTATTTATTATTCGTTGCATGCAATAGGATCGACAGTCCCGGAGTCCAGTCAGGAACCGGAAGAAAACGTCGAGTAGGAGATCCAGGAGCTGCCAAGAACCGAGGAAGTCGACCCCACGGCAGACACTAACTTGCCCGAGTGCACCTCCCACGAGGCCTCGGTCTTCGCTCAAGGCAAGCCCCGGAGCATTCTAAGTCTCCCAGTTTTACAATTAAATTACTTGAGTACTTTTATACTGTGATGCATTAGGTTTAGGAGTTGATTGAATCCTACTTGCTGCATTACCATTCCTTGATTATTGATTATTACCTGCCTTGTTATCCTGTTACTTTTTATATGTAGAATTGCTTAGTCTGCTAAATAAAAGTAGTAGTTAAGGATGTTCCCGTAATACCCCTGGTGGGTATTTACCGGATCACGGTTGGCTATATTTGCTATCGTGGAAAAGAACCTGAGTTGTAGTAAAATGCGGTCAACTGGAAGGCAACGCACAAGTTTGGAAACTTGGGGCAGTTCGTCCGTTGGATCGTGTAGGTTTATATCGATGTTGGCCCTCGTTCATTTTTGAACGCGCCCTTTTACTTAGGGATATGTCGGTGCCGTAATCATCGACCCCAAAGCCGGTTAGACGTTGTTCGGGCCGGTCTCAACCCATGTTGCACCCTCTAGTATCGAAACACAATCTGCCTCGGAATGACCATCGTATAGTTCCAATTGGGTGGTCCGTGCTGTGAGCCACGACGATTACCACCACGAACAAGCATCGAGCGGTTGCCCAATGCATTGACCTGACGGGGAAAGTGTGGGCTGGTATTAAAGGTCTTTCACCAGCTGGTTTGGAATTCGATTCGAGTCGCCGTCTCCCCCGGTTAGTGGGAAACTATGGCGAGCTTCACCACGATACAACTCCATGTGATGTTTAAAGGTTCAACTAAAATGTGGATAAGTCAACTGGATATGGTTATACTATTGCTTGTTAGACTCAAGTGTGTGTAATAGTTCAGGTGCAAACCTATAGTAAAGGAATAGGTCTAAAAACTGACAGCTCATTTATGTCATTAATACTCCCAGCTCCACCAAAAAGGCCTTGCATATCCTTGGTGTCTTTATTTTCAGTTGGACGGGTAAGTCAAGCTGAGTACATTCTGGTACTCAGGGTTTATCCCGTTTGTTGCAGATGGCCAGGTTTACTATGGCTATTGTAAGCACTGCCTCTACCCGGTGGAAGGTGATGAGGAGTAGGCCCAGGGCAGGGTCGTCCAGAAGCTTCCCTTTTTCTTTTGCTAGTCTGAGACTTCTAGTGGCACATTACTTGAAAAAGGAGGAGGGAGTTGTGTTGAGTTAAGTTATCAAACAATGTTTTATTTGGACCACATGTGTGGTGGTCGTGTTGCAAAACTTATTTATGCTTCCGCACTTTAAATTCGGTTTGTAATAACTCTGTCTTAAATTCGCACTCTGATGTTTTAAATCCGGTTTCGTTTATCTGTGATGTATCCTTGCGAATGTAATTCTTGAACAATGCGATCCTGTATGTTGTTCGATGATAGAAATCCTTCGAGATTTCCGGACTACCGGGGTTATATGGGTTCAAGTATGAGTCGATGTCAGACGGATTTGACTAAGACGGTACTTGAGCTCTTATAATCAGGACGGTTCCGCCACAAAAATGATTGTGGACGACCATCTGAAACTAAAGATCTGTCAGATTACAGTGATGTACAGAAACACCAACTTGGAATATCAATCAACAGTTCTTAAAAAAATGTTATGACTGAAATAGAGAATGACGGTCAATGCTCCCTTCAACTGAAAGAAACAATTAATATAATAATCCCTAATGCAGTCACTCTCTCATAATAAATCAGAAATAAAATCTTATTATCTCAGAGATATTTCTGCAAGCATGTCATATAACTAGTGTATGTACAAACCTTCTCTTCCATAGTCCACACACATTCTCGTGGTAATCATATGAGCTATTCACACTGCCTGTAGGATTCTGTGTACTGCAGCATAGCTCCATTTTGTTGTGTACAAACAAGACTGGAAACTAAACAAATTCAGTGACTTTAGACAAATGGAAGACAAAGTAAATTTTTTCTTACTGTTTTTTTTTCTCAAATCACTTAATACCATGACTTGTTTGCCAGACTCCAAGGTACGATATGACAAAATTTAGTGAATTGTTTTTCTGGTATCTCTGTTTTTTTGGTTGAAAGAACGGCATGGAGCCCCTACTGAAAATTAATTAATTAAAAAAATGCAAATCATTCTGGTATCTCTGTGAAGCATTATATCGAACACATATAGTGGACAGATTGTTGTGCTGCAAAGGACTCAAAGTAGAGGAGATAGGACGTGACCTTGTAGATCAAGGGGGGAACAGCGTCAGGTTGTTGACAGAGTCTAGCATGGGAGACAAAGTGGTTGTCGTCATGATCAGCTTGATCCCAGCAGGCATCATCATGCTAGAAATTGTCGCAACAACATGATGTATTAAAAAAAAATATATAGAACCAATAATCTTCCAGTAAATTGAGAGGAGAGGCGAGGTCATACCTGGATGCTCATCTTCACAGACAGATGCGGGTTGACTTACTTGTATGGAATATAATAGCAGATCACAGATGTTGTGTGCCATCGTCCATCAAATTCCACCATCGCCGGATCTGAAGGACCATGTTACGGGAAGGAAGTCGCCCACAGGAGGAAGATATCGGAGAGAGAGGAGGATGGGGTAGATCCGCCGCCTCCTACCAAATTGACAAACGGTGAACCCTAGTCAGGATAGTCCCTACGGGGCAGTTGGATTATCTGGGTTCATGGCCACGCAAACCAAGTTATCAGGCGAGGGGTCGGTCGTGGGGACTTGGGGTTTGGGGTGGGATACGTGATAGTACAAACGAATCCTATTTCCGTTGCTAGCAATACGTGGTTAGAGGGGGGTTTATGGTGTAGTGCAACTATCCTCGGTAACGGCCCAGAAATGCTTGTTGACACTAGCTAACGTCGTTACTAGGATTAGACTATGGAATCTATTTCAGGCACCGGTGTCAGAAGTGCTTGTAGCAAGTTCGGTCACTATACCTAAAGGAATGAAGCTAAAACAGCTATCTACTAATGTCAAGTGGGGTTGTCAATCCCGACACTAGTAGGAGCTAGCTAGAGAGATTTCAATCTACCAAGAGGAGATTCTGCAAACGCACAGAACTATCGTAGTAGCACTTCGCCTGGGAGTACCAGGTGTCGATTTATTTGATCCCAAGGGAAGGCTAGGGTGGTGTATGAGTCGAGTCAAGGAGGGGATGAGAGTCGAAGAAATAAGAAAAAGGAAAAGGGCAGAAGAGAGGAGATGAAAGGCTAGAAAGAATATATGGGTGGATAGGTAAGGACGAAATGGATGGCTAAGGTAAGGTGGATAACTAGATAGATAGATGGTAAATAAGGGTAACTAAGATAACTAACAACTAACTAATAACTACTCCTAGATAACCACGAAGCAAGATAACTACGAAGCAAGACAGGCAAATGTCAATTAAGCAACTAAGTTAAGTAAAGTTTTATTCCTATCTTATCAAGTACCGAGGCGTACTAGCCTTTACCACTTACTTAGGTTGAACGCTAGCACAACGAGCCTTACTGTTAAACTGGGCCAACTACGTGGTGGAATTCAAGGCGCACAGGGCTGTCACCACCTGCTTGCTACCACAGCTATCCGGGGGTCCAGCCGTATCTGAAGGTAAGTCTATAACTAAGCACCACGCTTAACTATATTCTAACTATCTCTACCCTAGCTTTGAATAGAGACACCCTTGCGGATGTCAGAGCAAATACTTGACTTAATAAGATAAACACTAAACTAACTAAGCAACCTATTGGCAAAGATCAAACACTAAGCTCACTAGAGATTAACTACTATAGCTAAGTGAATTGAACTGCAGGATAGCCAGGCACTCAAGCAATCAATCAAGTATACCACTCAATACTGATAAGTAGAATAAAGTAATACTTGAAATGATGAACTAGAATATAGTAAGTGCTTGAGTAACAAGAGCAAAACCTGAACTGGAGATGAAGGAAGACTCTTCCTAGCTCCAGGACCGATCACCCGCACGCCTCTACTCTTGAGCTAAGCCTTGTGCAGTGCTTCCGTGAGGGCAAAGATGCCTTGCTCTACTAGCTACCTACATGCCTAAGCTCTCTGAGCTCCTAACCTAACTCTCACTTGCTTCTCTTGCTTGGTGTTTCTCTGGGATGGTACGAATGAAGTGGTGCCACCAGGGGGTATTTATAGTCTTGAGGAGTGAGGGGGGGTACTTATAGGGGGCAGCCAACTGACCTAGGGCTAACCCTAGTGGCAGGCGCCAGCCCTAGGTGGTGGTCGCCACCCTCATCACCGTTGGATGCACCGCCTTGGCTTCAACAACATCCAGGAGCTCCAGGGAGGCGGTGGTTAGGTCGGTTGCATGTCTGAGTAACCGCCATTTGGTCTTGATCCACGCCATTCCATCCTGAGCCGTCCAATGCCACTAACCTAGTGACCAAGGGCCAAGATTTGGCCTTGGGATGGTCACACGGATCAGTGACATGGCAAGGGGGGAGAGTTGGGCCTCTCCATGTGGCGGGCGCCACTTTGGGGGTGGCGGGCGCCACCTCTGGTTGGCGGGCGCCACCCCACTCGGGCCCAAATGGGTCATGGTGAGTGGGCTCGTCTCCTAGTGGGTCCATTCTCCAAATTTGGTCCAAAATCCTGCATTCAAATAAAATTCTATGGTCATGTGGAATTTGGTTAGTTTGAAACCTATTTGACTACATTTCATGCCTTTTTGGTGAATTTCAGGGTAAAATGTTGATGGTAAAACAGGTGTTTAAGGACCATCAACAATAGCCCAAGTGAGTGAGGGGGGTACTTATAGGGGGCAGCCAACCGACCTAGGTCAAACCCTAGTGGCGGGCGCCATCCCTAGGTGGCGGCCGCCACCCCCTGGCCCTTGGATGCACCATCATTGATCCTACGGTCTCCAGGGACTCCTCCAAGGCGGATCCAAGGTCGGTTGCATGTCCAAATAACCGTCACATGGGCAATTAGGTCATGATCCACGTGACATCTCTTCTTAGCCCTCCGATGGCACCGACCTATTGACCAAGGGCTAAGATTTGGCCCTGGGGTGGTCACACGGATCAGTGACGTGGCAGGGAGAGGTTTGGGCGCCACCTAGGTGGCGGGCGCCACCCCACTAGGTGGGTCCTGGTGAGTGGTCTCGGCCCCTGGTGGGTCCATTCTCCAAATTTGTTCCAAATCCTGCAATCAAATAAAAATCTATGGACATGTGGAATTTGGTTAGTTTGAAACCTATTTGACTACTTTTCATGCCTTTTTGGTGAATTTTTGGGTAAAATGTTGATGGTAAAACAAGTGTTTAAGGACCATCAATAGATGTGTACTTCATACAAGTTACATCTCCAAACATGTTGGTCTTCAACCCCGTGAGTTGTTCATTGGGTCCTAGGCGCAGAAGATTGACTTCCTTGGAGACGCGGAACTTTTTGAGCTCTCCTTGACGTGATCCTCCCTCCATGGCTTGGGCGTAGAAGGATTGGTGTTGAGGCTCCTTGCCCTTTGGCAGCACCGTGGCTAGGGGTGTTGGCTCGTCAACGGCACGATCTCCTTCTCGGGCACAACGGCGAGGTCTTTCTTAGGAGCGATGACGAGGGCCATGGATGCGTCAGAAGGGAGAGGCTCATTGAGGTTGATCTGTGATTGTCGGCCATTGGAACAAGGAGAGCTTGAACTGCTGCTTCAGATGACAATAGATTGGATGGTATGACTCTGGCTAGTAGGGGTCTGGTTTTATAGTCCTGGATCAACTAGAAGGAGGTTGATCTATGCTCTGAGGTTCTCGTAATGAAACAGATTGGAAAGTTATGAAAAAGGAATAAGGGAGGCTTTACAAAGGAAAGGGAAGCGACGGGATACGATTGAACACCAGGCCAGGCCCGCCGGACTAGGGGTGGGGCCGGCCGGCCCCCCTTCTCTCTGGAAGGCGGCCCGCTTTCTCGTGGCTCTCTTTTGCACTTTCCTAAACCCTATTTACTACCTTTTCTGTTATGAAACCTTTCAGAGGTGGCGGAGGATCAAATTAATGGAAAGTGAGGAATTGGATCACATCCAACTCCTCGGAACTCTTTTCAGGTTCTAGAAAAATCTTAAGGCGATGACCATTTACCTTAAATAACGTACCTTCGTTGTTTTGAAGTGTCACTGCTCCATGGGACGAAGTGCTAATCACCGTGAATGGTCCTTCCCATTTGCTTTGTAGCTTTCCATGTCCGAATAGCTTAACCCTGGAATTGAAAAGTAATACCTTGTCTCTCGGAGTGAAGTTCTTCGTCTTGATCCTCTTGTCATGCCATCTTTTGGTTCTCTCTTTGTAGATCTTAGCGTTATGGTATGCCTTTTCACGCCATTCGTCTAGTTCTGAGAGTTGCATCTTTCTCTTGATTCCTGCTGCTTCCAAGTCCATGTTCCATCTTTTTATCGCCCAGTGAGCTTTGAACTCTAGCTCAACAGGCAAGTGACAAGTCTTCCCGTAGACGAGTTGATATGGTGACATTCTCAACGGTGTCTTGTAGGTTGTACGGTAGGCCCACAATGCCTCCGGTAGTCTGTCTCTCCACTTTGTTCCCATCTCGTTGACTGTCTTTTGCAGAATGTTCTTGATTTGCTTGTTTGATGTTTCTGCTTGGCCACTTGTCTAAGGGTGATAGGGGGTAGCGATGTTGTGATGGATCCCATGTTTTGACAGGTATGCACAGAAGTGCTTGTCAATGAAATGAGAACCTCCATCACTAATCACCATTCTTGGAACTCCGAATCTTGGAAATATCACTTCCTTGAACATTCTCTTGGAGCTTCTGGCATCTGCAGCTTTACATGGTAGGGCTTCGACCCATTTGGAAACATAGTCGACTGCCATTAAGGTACTCACTGTTCTTGGATTTTGGAAATGGTCCCATGAAATCAATTCCCCAACAATCAAGGAGCTCAATCTGGAGATTGTTAGTGAGTGGCATGGCATCTCTTGAATTGATATTGCCATGCCTCTGACATGCTCCACATCTCCGGATGAAATCTTTTGTGTCATCATACATGGTTTTTCAGAAAAATTCACTTTGCCAGATCTTGGAATGCGTGCAGAATTCTCCATAGTGTCCTCCATAGGGTGATGAGTGGCATCTTTCAATGATCTTGATTCCTTCTTCAGATGGTACACATCTTCTGAGTAGACTGTCACAGCACACTCTGAAGAGGTACGGATCATCCCATAGGTGAACACGACTCTCATAGATGAGCTTTCTCTTATCTTTGCCTGGTGGTACGTACCCTGAAACCATAAAATTAATAATATCTGCATACCAGGGGTCAGACCTAGAGACTAGATAGAGTGTATCGTCCCTGAGTGAATCGTTGATAGGTAGTTCCTGTGGATTCTCAAATTGCATTTTTGACAAGTGATCAGCAACAGAATTCTCTACTCCCTTTTTATCTTTTATTTCTAAATCAAATTCTTGGAGTAACAGAATCTTTCTTATCAAGCGAGGTTTAGCATCTTTCTTAGTGAGCAAGTATTTAAGAGCAGCATGATCAGTGTAAACAATTACTTTAGCTCCAACTAAGTAAGATCTAAATTTATCAATGGCAAAAACAACAACTAGTAGTTCTTTTTCTATTGTTGCATTATTAAGTTGTGGTCAAGTCAAAGTTTTACTAGTATATGCAATTGGGTGATGCTTCTTATCTTTACATTGTCCTAGCACAGCACGTACTACATAATCACTTGCATCACACATAATCTCAAAAGCTAAAGACCAATCAGGTGGTTGAATGATCGGTGCAGAAGTGAGTGCTTTCTTTAGGGTTTCAAAAGCTTTTAAGCATGGATCATCAAATTCAAAGGGTACATCCTTACCAAAAGATTAGTAAGTGGTCTAGCAATGTCTGAAAAATCTTTTATAAACCGACGATAAAAACTAGCATGGCCAAGAAAACTTCGTATCCCTTTAATATTAATAGGGGGAGGTAGTTGTTCAATTACTTCAATTTTAGCTTTGTCTACCTCAATTCCACGTTCAGAAATTAAATGACCAAGCACTATGCCCTCTCTAACCATAAAATTACATTTTTCCCAATTAAGGACTAAGTGCTTTTCCTCACATCTTTGCAAAACCTTGTCTAAATTTTCTAAACAGTGTTCAAAAGTTTTTCCATAAACAGAAAAATCATCCATGAACACTTCCATGATTTCTTCAATCATATCAGAAAATTTAGACATCATGCATCTTTGAAAAGAAGCAGGGGCATTACATAATCCAAAAGACATTCTACGATAAGCATAAGTTCCATATGGACATGTAAAAGTGGTATTGTTTTGATCATTAGGATGGATTGGAATCTGATGATATCTAGAGTATCCATCAAGAAAACAAAAGAAGGAGTGATTAGCCAATCGCTCTAACATTTCATCAACGAAGGGCGGCGGAAAGTGATCTTTCTTTGTTGCCTTGTTAAGTTTTCTGTAATCAATACACATTCTCCATCTAGTCACAGTTCTTTGTGGAATTAATTCATTCTTTTCATTCTTAACAACAGTCATGCCACCGTTTTTAGGCACAACTTGCACAGGGCTTACCCACTAACTGTGTGGCACAGGATAAATAATCTCGGCGTGTAACAACTTTAAGACCACTTTCTTAACTACTTCTCTCATCGCATTATTAAGCCTACGTTGGGGTTCTCTAGAAGGTAAAGCATCGGGATCAGAAGGAATGCGTTGGGTGCAAAGTGCAGGGTTAATCCCCTTGAGATCTTGGAGTGAATAGCCAAAGGCAAATCTATGATTCTCTAGAACAGTGATCAAGCGGAGTGTTTCTTCTAGAGAAAGTTTATCGCTTATAATCATAGGAGTGTCTGGATCATTGTTAAGAAAAACGTAGCGAAGACTAGAAGGCAGAGGTTTTAACTCTATAGGAGGTTTAGGAGGTTCTTTGAAAAGATCTAGAGGTGTTGGAGTCTTAGAATGTTCATCCTCTTCCTCTATGAAAAACTTAGCATCATCTCCAAGATTAAGTTCTATGAAAGTTTCAAGAGATGCTACCATGACCTCTTCTACAGGGTCTAACTCTGGACAGGGTTCACTTTCAGTGTTTAGGGTATGAGTGATAGATATGGGTAGTGAAAGATTTTTCCGTAGACAAAAGTTTAATTTCCCCGTCATTCCTTCGTGAATAAGTCTTTCGATTGGTTATCCTATCAACAGGTCAAACTCATGAATATCAAAGATATAAAAGCTTAAGTGCACTAGAGTTTCTTTTACCTGGATAGGGAGGACATACAAGATTCCTAAACTAGGAAGGACATGTCCTGAAAGGCTTTTAAGACATTTAGTTGTTGGGGTTAGTGGCATGTCTTCTAATAAGTCACATGCAAAGGTTGCAGACATGATATTAACGCCGACAACAGGGTTATAAAGAGCATGGAAAGGGTCTCTATGGATTTGACAGAGGATAGAAGTACAAAGTGAATCTAAGCGAATTATATCAGAGGAGGACTCTAACTCTTCTAACCACTCATGGCTTACCACAGACACTAGCTCTTCCGTAGTCCTTTTAAAGAAAGCTTTATCAGTCAAATCTGTAGGTTTTTCAGGAAGTTTTAGACTATGAGGGTTTCTTGTCGTATTATACTTCGAGGTATCACTAAACTCGGTGAAATACTCATCCTCGAATTTGAAGAAGATCTCTGAGATCGGAGTTTCCTCCTTATCAGGATCTGAGATAGTTGATGTTAAAGATTTCGGAAGAGTTTTAGGTTCAACTATCTAGATTTATTTCTCTTCTAAGAACTCTATAGACTTAGCTTCAAGAGCGGATTGAGCTATCTTTTGTAGAAGCTCTCTTGCCGCAGGAGCAGATGTGCAAAGAAATGATCCATTTGCAGCCAATTTAAGAAAAGAAGAAGTTTTCCTATTTAGACCCATATAAAAATGTTGAAGAAGAACAGGGTCTGGTATTGACAGAGATGGACCAAAGTGAACAAGATTTTCAAAACGTTCCCCGGCAGCTATTAGATATTCACGTCTTCTTGTATAAAAGATAGGACTTCTAATCTAAGATAGACAATTTTGGAAATTGGGAAGAAATCTAAGCAAAAGCTAGAGCAAAGATTTTTTCCAATCCCCATCCTTACTCGGTGCGGTTCTACTATACCAGGTTTTAGCTTTCCCTTTCAAAGAGAAAGGAAAAAGCTTCCGTCTAAGGGTTTCATCGGACATGCCTTTGATATAAAGACATGAACAGGTCTGTTCGAACTTGTTAAGGTGAGTGTACGAATTCTCATCTTCCTTGCCTAAAAAGGATTGTTTTTCGACCATCTGTATCAAACACGGGCGTAGCTCATAGCCATCGGATAGGATAGGTCTAGATGATTCTGGTGGTTCTGAGGCTACTACTTTAGGAAAATGGCAGAGGCTAATAGGAGTGAAATCTTTGGAACCTAGGGGAGATTCTAAGAAATCCATATGTAAAGACAAAAGATAAAAGATAAAAGTATGATTATAGGTTTAAGCAGACTTTAAGATCAACTCTCGACCTTTCCCCGGCAACGGCGCCAGAAATGCTTGTTGACACTTACTACCGTCGCCACCAAAGTCGCCCTTGGCAACAGCACTAGTAATGCTAAGGTATGTTATCAGAACACTAGAGATAAATCTGCAAGCACACAAATTAGATACCGCACTTCACCGGATGTAGACCCAGTTTTATATCGAACCCAAAGGAATGGGGTGATTGTCTTAAGTCTATTGCTTAAAACCTGAGCACTAGTAATAGCGAGAATATAAAAGATAAAGGGGAACACTAGGGTTTCCAGCTCTATCCTCAGGAAGCTATGCGATTATTATTCTACTGTGGATTACGTTGGGAGACCACATCCAGAGTACGACGATTCCCAAGTAATATAATCTTGCTAGCCCTATAGACGGGAGGTGGACTATGGAAGATTCAACATGCCAATAAAAGTCACACCCGCGAGCTACCACCGATCTGGAATATAGGGTACACTATGCAAGTAATCGAGTCTAAGCACCACGCTTACATGACGATGACTCCTCTAATTCTAGAGCGACTAGATTATAGTACTCTAATTAGAATTAGTACTCTAATTAGAGTTGCAAGCCAGAAGAATAATAAGAACAAGAACGCTTACTAATAATTAGAAGTTGAAGACCGAAGATTATCCTAATCCAAGCTCTTGACGAACTTGAATCCACAGGTACAAGCTAAAGAAGTACATCTGACAGGCCAGAGCTCCTTCTAATCTCCCTCTAATACCTCTCTCTCTCTCTCTCTTCTAACCCTACAGAAGACTAGATCTAATCCTTAATTAGAGGGCTACTAATCTTCTAATTGCTAGATGGCTCTAATCCTCTACCGATGAATATGACTAGAGTTTCTGTCTTAGATCTAATCTGAATGAGGATTGCTTCAGGGAGGGGGTCTGAGGTTTCTTATATAGCCCTAGGGATGAACCGTGACCTTCCGATCAAACCGACCTTGAACAACGGTTGAGATGTGTCGAGGAGAGGTTGATTAGGGGACCCTCCACGAAGATGGGCCTCGAAGGACCCTGGCCCAGGCCGGCCGGCCTAGGGGTGGTGCCGGCCGGCCCCACCTGGCAGCCGCCAGGCGCCGTCTTCACCGAGTTGTCTTCTGGAAGCCTCGTGGTTGCCCTAGCGCGACTTTCAATCTTGTTGCGGAATCCATCATGTTGGAGAAGAAATCTATCTCTTTCCATCTGCTGGAAAACACCCTAGAGAACTAGAATTCACCATAGCTGTTGGATCTATCAGTTTAGCCCTTATATTATGTTGCTTGGTGATCACTCCAGGTTGCTTCTAGAAGCTTCCAAGTTGTAACAATTGAGGACTCTTCCGTCGGGACTCCAATTGTGGTAAACCATATGTCTATTTCGATCGTCTCGATGAACTCTCACTAGTAGAGAAAGGGCCTTTAGCCCCGGTTGAAATGGGCCTTTAGCCCCGGGTATGTCAACCGGGGCTAAGAATCCGGGACTAAAGGTCCCGGCCTTTAGTCCCGGTTGCTTTCAACCGGGGCTAAAGGTCCAGAGAGGAAAAAATAAATGTGTGTTGTGTGAGATTCGAACTCAGCACATCTCGCCTCAGGCACGTCTACCAACTGAGCTACGCAACCCACGTGATGTAGTTCTAGACGTTTTCCTTTTGAATCCACTCGGGAAGGACTTTTAGCCCCGGTTGGTAACACCAACCGGGGCTAAAAGGACCTTTAGCCCCGGTTGGTAACACCAACCGGGGCTAAAAGGACCTTTAGCCCCGGTTGGTAACACCAACCGGGGCTAAAGGGTGACCCTTTAGCCCCGGTTGGTATTACCAACCGGGACTAAAGGTCCAGGACCTTTAGTTCCGGTTGATAATACCAACCGGGGCTAAAGATTCACCTTTAGCCCCGGTTGGTAATACCAACCGGGACTAAAAGTCTTTAGTCCCGGACGCAAATTTTTTCCGGGACTAAAGCTCGGTTGGTGGATCGTCCAAAGGCCTGTTCTCTAGTAGTGTCTTCGTAATGGTGTGCTCCGATTCATCACTTGGCATACTTTTATGTAGGGAAATGTTGGTATTCCTACAAAACAAGCGAGAACGACACAACTCGTGGAACTCATTAGAATCAAACTCTATTCCTAGGATGATGGTCACTTTTATTCTCTTTTAGGTGGCTTATTGACGGTATAAGATATGAGTTAGTGATGGTCAACAAGATAGAGCTCCATTTTCAAAAATCAATCACACATCAACACATTTGTCTTTCATTCCACTTTGTATTTGGAGCTCTCTACATTAGTTTAGATCCTCTAGTAGTTGGAGCAAGTGCTACTTGCAAGAGGAGAGGATGAGTTGTAAAGATCTAATTGGTATGAATACTAAGTTCCTCTTTTCATACTTGTTCTTAATCTCTTATTATCAACATTGTTATGTTCTTGAATTAGACCCTTGTTCTTGTTCATTGTTCATCGTTCTAGAACTAGTTCATAGCTTTAGATCTTTGTTCATCATGAACATGAACGTTGTTCTTCATTCAACATGTTTAGATCCTGATAACTTAATGCTATGTGTTGGGTGGTGTTTTGTCGTGCCTTCGGGTGTGCTTACATCTTTATCAGGGAGGTGTAAGTGTTCTTCATATGCGCGAGAGTGGTTCTCGGCTATATGGAGTTGGGTGAATGCCTGGCTTAGTCCACGGTTGAGGGGTAGGCGGCAGGAGGTGATAGCCCTGTTCGTCCCTTGTAATCCCCCATGTTTGGCTTTGGGGTAGGAGACTGTTGACGCAAAAAGTGACACCTTGCGCCAGGACACACAGCAAGCCGAACGAGGCTAGCTTTAATCGGGTGCCCGGAGTGTGCTGAATCCGGAGACGTGCCAATCAGTTTGACCTGAAAACCAACAAGGGATAAAACATGAGAATACCTCTGGAACGTGCTGGGTAAAACCAGACAGTTCCATATGTACGGCTTCGAAAGCCAATCTCGACGGCACACAACTACAGAAGCTGTCTGTCAGAGCATGTTTACAAAGCTATTCGGCAAGTATGAGAACAGAGTGTGTGAAGCATATTAACTGCCGAATGCAAAAGAAGGACATGCTTGAACGAATCAAAGATATTATAAACAGACAACTTGCAAGAATAGATCTATCCAAATAATACATGCATAGGCCAATCCAACTAATCTGCCGCACGTTTAGTCTTCAAAAACCCGTCAAGTATAAACTTAAGCAAAGCTAATCCACCGCATGATACCACTTGCTATAAGTTTATACCACTTCTTATAATTAGATCAATCCACCGCATGATACAATCTAATTATAACAAGCTAAAAGCATGCATATATTTGAATAGATCTATAAAAACTCGTTACTCACGTAAGCATAACCAAAATCGGCAAATTAGCCGAGTTGGGGTCCATGAGGAAGGAACATACAAGCAAACATGATCAAACTAATCTAAAACCTGCATCTTCCGCACGACACCCAGTTCTATCAAAGCATAAACATGATCGACATGTATGAACCCACAACATGTAACAACCTAGATTGAGAACTGATCCGGCCATCATGATCTTATGATTAGCAAAGCACAAGTAAACTTGTGAAACAAGGCCGAATAGAAATCAATCTAGATTGGGCAAAAGAGTGTTACGGGAATTAAATAAATAAAACACATAACACATGATAACTTGATGAATCTACTAGATCTGCCAAATCTAATAGAGGCGATAACTATTTTTACTCATGTCTTAATCCGCCGCACGATACAAGGCACAAGCAAAAACTTCCCGTCATAAGCTTAAATCCGCCGCACGATACTAAGCTTAACATACGAGACTACTTGCATCATATCTAAATCCACCGCATGATACTAGACATGATAACAAGGTTGCCGGTACTTACGAAGGTCGACGGATCGATGTTTCCTCTCGAAGAACTCGACGACACGACTTAGGGACTCGAAGATGGCACGGGGCCGGTTTGTATTGATGTGGTTGTGAACAATTTTACAATGGTCGAGGGCTTATATTTATACCATGGACGAAATACGAGTCCTAGACGATTACGATTCACAATGATAAAATATGGAAAGATACGAAATCTATTCCTAATCTTTTCGGCATCTTTCATAGCCATATGCCTTCCTATGCAAGCTGGCTTTATCTGCAACATCCATTTCCCGAATGGATGAAGGACCGAGAAGCAACCAGAAAGTGACCAGAGGGGGGGGGGTGAATGGGAGCTTCAAATTTTCCTTTCGGAAACTTGTCACCACTGTCCCAAGAATCAACCCCAAAAGCAAACCCTAGAGCTTGCTAGTGTCCACGACCCTAGATGTAGGGTGGATGCTTCCAAGAAGTGCAGCGAGACACTATACAACTCTAGAAACTCAACGCAAAAGACGGAAAGCAAATCCAACAACGGACGAACAACCGGCGAATGAAAACGCGAAAAACAGTCACGACCGGACTCTGAGCAGCGTCCGGTCAGTGAGCACTGGACGCATCCGGTCGTGCAAAATCCGTTCTGGGACCTTACTGTTTGTGACCGGACTCTCAGAGAGGGTGCGTCCGGTCAAGGTGTTCAGCGTCCGGTCAAAAGAGAAACTCCCGGTGAACAGTATGATGAGCGAGTCCGGTCAGTACCAAGATCCAGCGTCCGGTCAGCTAGAGAAAATCGCCACGCGACATTCAACCACCGGACGCGTCCGGTCAACGCGAGGACAGCGTCCGGTCACCCCGACAGCACCCTATTCGTCCACCGATTCGACTCGATCTCACCCAAAACAAATCCTCTAGGGATCAAACTTGGTGAGAGAAGTCACAAGGAGGATAGTGAGCTATCTCTAAGAGATCATGGCTCGAACCTATCTCCAAATCGATGAATCGAAGAAATTCGGGGGAAGGGAGAAAAGCTTGACCCAAAATCAAAATTGATCGATCTCCTAGACCGTGAGGTTAGAGGTGAATTCCTTCGGTGGAAAGAAGTGCCTCACGATCTAGAACAACTTGGTTCAAATGGATTTGCAAAAGATGGACCGAGCAAAGAGATCAAGCGACGGGAAAAACGTGGAGAAAAGGATTCCGCGAAGAACACGAATGAAACGCGAATCACAACCACGAGATTGCAACCGTGTGGCTACCACACGCTACCACAGTGAGGTTACGGCCTCACTTTCTCAAAATCTCCAGTACACAGAGGTATGGTTCTCTGCGGATCTCAGCTAGCTACAGCAGGGGATTGGGAGAGCAGGAAACCCTAAGTGCAAAGAGCAAATGACTGAGGTAGATGGGGAGGTGGGTGTCTCCCCCTACTTATCCTAATTCTAACTATTCCTAATTCCCACTCTACCCCTAACTACTTACAGAGCGAACCAGCTAAACCCTAAGGTTATTCTGGACCAACTCGGTGGTAGGTGGATCCGACGGCCACGCCCGCACAACTCGTAGCGTTGCCTCGACGCAACCTCCCGATTGCCGCCACGTGCCGCCACCGCTCTGCGTCCTTTTCCTGGACGTCGCACCCCCGGTTTTGTGGCCCAAACCGGAAAACCAGCCTTCACAGCCAACCCCCGGTTTTGAGGCCCAAACCGGGAAACCAGCCCACCAACGCCTGAGTTTTGTGGCCCAAACTCAGCAAACCCGCAGCACCAAGGTTTTGAGGCCCAAACCTGGAAACCGTCCTCGGCCCGAGTTTTGTGGCCAAACTCGGAAACCGTCCACGCCCAGGTTTTGAGGCCCAAACCTGGAAACCGTCCACCCGATGGATTTTCTCTGGCTCTACCACCAAACCAAAGCTGTAGAGGGGATGCACCGCCCGTGCACCCCGTCCACCGACACGTGTCCCCAGGTCCTCGACCCGAGCAACACCATATCCCGCAAGTCTTCGCTCGTCGCTGTCCCAGGCTGTCAGCCACCACAGCTGATCCTCAGGCCATCGGTCCCTCAGTCCAAGCCTCACGCCCGCCCTTCGCCACTCTCGGTCCATCGGCACGACACGTCTCTACTTGACCTTCACCTTGCCTCTGATCACTGTATCCGTGCTCGACACCTGCACAACACAAGCCAAAGAACATGCGCATCATCCCAGTTGACAATCACTCATCACTCAGAGACTCGGCATACACACATGTATCTGCATTGGAGCCATCTCTCTGCAAGATAGCCGACCGCACAGACATCCATCAAAATCTTGAGGACCAAATAGCCGTCTGATTGCTTGCCGAATCCTTTCTTCTCTGCTGGCTGGACCCATCTGTCATATCCTCATCCGTGCGAAATTCAGGTGTTAACACATGCCCCCTAATTTTGGGATAAATATTTATTCCAAAATTCTTTCTCAACGTGGAGCCTCTAGAAGCGTTTGCCTTCACATGCTATAATTGCTATACCTGCCGACTCATCTCCCGATGCACTCTCTGGGATTCATTAAAACCCTCTTTCGCCCTGTCTTGACTTATGTACTATGAACTCTTCTGCTTAGACTCAAAAAACCCTCTTTTCCCTTATCTCACTCTGGAGGATGTCTTCCACAGCGAGTCGCCATAGTTCCGAGCTCGGTGCTTCTAGCACCTCTAAAAAGAGGTCGCTCCCTTTTCCCTTCTCTTGATTGTTCTAAAAATGAAGTAGTAATTCTTACCTCGTTGTTTCCTTCAGGAGAATCAATGACGACCTCCCCGAGGATCTGACTCGGAGGCTTGCGGATCTTCAATTCGATCTGGAGGGAAAAGATTGGGAGATCACTCGAATCTCTCAAGAGTGTGACGCTGCTCGGGAACAAGTCACCGGTAAGTATTTTCTTCATTTCTTTCCTTATTCTCCTCTCTCACCTTTATTCATTCTTCCTCTTTTCAGCTCTAGCAGTCAAACTCCATGCCCTTGAAGCTGCCATCGCCAAGCTTGCTGTTACGGCCGATGTAGCGGGCACGACGCCCCTGAAGCGTGTGAACGAAGTCAATCGAATCCTTCCCATTATCTCTAGGGCCAGCCTGGGGTACGGCACGGCGCTCGCCTTCTCCGCCGTGAGGATTCATTCTGGTGCTGATTACCGCAGATTCGATGTCTGTGAGCAAGAACTGGAGGATGGAGTAGAACATTCTGTAGAAGATATGAAGGAAGCCGGGATAGATCTAGCCGACGCTTTTGATCACTTTCTCCCGATTAGGCGTAGGATGGAATGGACGAACTGATCTTCTTCATTATAACCTTTTATTTTCTCTTTGTAAATAAAAATCCTCTGTTCGTCTTCTTGAATCCAACTTGTGACTGATCCTTCGAGATCAATATATGTTTTGTTTTGTGCACCAGCTACCGATTTTCTCTTTACGTTAACGGCGATGTGCGTCACATTAGCTATTGCCGATAATCACAATAATCTTCCTCGTCCTGCAAGTAACCGTCGTGATTGATTACCCCAAATCCAAAGTTTTCAGTTTTCCTCTTAATTTTCTGATCCATGGCGACACCAGAGCAGCATTTTTCAACAGACTTCCCTATTTTTCCCAAGCTTTCTGCCCTTGGTGTTAATCGGTAACATAAACTAAATAATTAGCCGAAACTGAATAATCCTTTAGTCGAACCCTATCGGCTTTCCGATTTTGGTGTCATGACTTCTCCAAATTGTCAAAAAATTCGGCCTGGCCCAGTATCAGCCCATAAATTGTGACAAACCCTATCTTGATGCTTGGTCTTCCAGCATGCAAATTATGATCTTATAAATATACTCCTGTGTAGGCTCCCATTCCGGGTTCCGATCAAATAATTTGACTCGCAAAATTTCTACTTCTCGGCTTCTAGCTCAAGCCAGAGAGAAAAACCTCTGCTTATGCTTGGATAAACGACGGACGATGGCAACCACAGCAGGCATCTTGAAGAAGTCGAACACCATCTCACCAGCATCATAGGCAACAAATTAGTCTTTTGCCACCTTGCAATGGCCCCTCTCGGTTATCTGCCTCTGATTTGCCGCTTGCCCATTTTCCAGGGTGAAGTCCTTTCTTAACCAAAAACGAGCTCCCTTTCCAGAAACAACAGCTCTAATGGCTTCTCCCAACCTTCTTCTTGGGTTTCCAGATTCCCCTTAATCTAACAACTCACCTCAACTCACCCATTTGAATGCTGGAAACAGCTTGGCAGCATCACTTCAGGTCAGTAGAGTCTCGGTCTTCTTCTTCTAGTTAAACCTGTTATGCCTGACACACCCCTTCTTCCTGTTAGCTCTTTCTGCAAAGAACGACCGTCTGAAGGTAGCAGCAAATAGAGTTGCCCTCAAGGTGAATGCTCGTGGGGGTTCAGCCGAAGCCCGTCTTGATGCCGTGGATGGTCGCATAGATCAGGCTATCATCCAAGGTGTGCACGCCGGGGTCCCTTCGGTCTAGCGGCAATGAGCTCTTGGACCAAAGAAAACCACTCCTCTATACCAGTTGGTTTCGCAGGCGGCGACCCAGATGAATTTGAAGACCCTGAAATTTATGATGACCATGCTGCCGCTATTGCCGAGACTGTTGACCCACAATCTGTTCTGATCAGATTATCTCCAGAGTAGTTTGTATCAGGACAAATCTGTAAATGAAGCTTGTAATATACGAAACTCGTTCTCCCCTGAATAACGCCCATTTGCACTTCTTGATTCCTCAGAAAGTTTTTTTTTCTTTTTGTTCGATTGTAACATTTTCCTTAGAGAAACACTTGCCGAATACATGACGTCACCTTAGCCGACTAGATCTTGTCTCCGATATGTCATGTCACCCGGCATTGCACTTACTACACTTCATCTTTCTCTCCTTCCAATAAGCCAACCAACTCGACAAACGCTAGGGGCACCAGGGTTATAAATTTCTTGTACCAAAGGCGATATAAATAACATCGTCTATGACTTGAATTCTTGGAATATTTTTTCTGCTAAAGGCGATGCTTTACATCGGCTGTATATAACTATTCCTCAAGTTACATAATTTCCATGCGTTCGGCTTTTAACAAGTAATGCCGAAGCTTAACCCATAAGTGACGTGTACATGATCAAAACCTCTTTACAGCCGAATACCCTTCTCCGGGCTTAACATTTTTTGGCTAAAGCTAGCTACTATTTATCCTCTTAAATTTTCAAATATGGGCCGATCCTATTGCAAGGCTATCTGTCGCCACGTACAACTTGAAACAATTACCAAGTTGCGGAAGTGCCTTCATATTTTCCAATACCCTCTGTTGTACGTCACCTTATGTGAATTCTTGTTCTTTCATTAGCTTCGGCAATGGAGAAATAAGCAGAACCCTCAAAAGTTTGTTAACTTCAAAACATGCTCGAGACCCAGACTTGCATACATTGGTCCTACTTCGACTTTATTATCAGCACTTTATTCCTTGTCAGCCGACACGAAACTTGGCCTCAATCTTTCTCCATCACGATCAGTTGGATTATCTATTCAAAAATTGCTCTGAGAGCCGATTGTCTGAATCGGCTGTTGGTCCTTGTTGAAAATGTTTACATGACCTGCTTCCCAAGCTCTTCCAGAAAAACACTCAACACCATCGTATTCCCAGTAGATAGGCTCTGTATTAGCAATACTCACTGAATCATCAGCATGGACGATTTCGATGTCATCTCCGACACACTGGATGAGGAACTAATGCATAGTTGATGGCACACAGCAGTTTGCATGTATCCAATCTCTTCCCAATAGCAAACTGTATGCCCCCTTGCCATCAATGACGAAAAAGGTAGTGATCAAGGTCTTAGTCCCGATCGTCAACACAACATGGACTGCCCCCCGAGTATCAGAAGAATTGCCAGCAAAGTCTCTCAACACCATGTCGGTCTTCAGCAAGTCCTCACTTGCCATCCCAATTTTTTTGTAAGTGGCATACGGCATGATATTTATGGCAGCCCCTCCATCAATGAACATCTTAGTCAGTGGCTTGCCATTAACATAGCCTCTCATATACAATGGCTTCAGGTGTCGATGTCTAGCTGGTTTATCGAATACTGCACTTTGAGCCAAGACAAGATGAGCCAATAACTCTTGGAATTCATCTTCATCAAAATCTGAATACACTTCGTCTTGGACGTCCTGTTCTTCGGGAGCTATAAATTCTGATGGAAGAAAGAAAGCCATGCATGCGTCAGCCGAACGATCATCCCCATTCGGCTTCTCTTTGGGGCTCCAAACTCGCTTTACTCTAGCGTTTGCTTGTTCTAGATCTCTATTTCTTAAGCGTTGCACCCTCCTTTTCTGGCTTTTCCTCAATCCTGGTGGACACCATTGTCCTCTCTGCCAGACATACTCGCGGTACTCTTCTTCAGCACAAGCCTAACTTTGATCGGCAAAATCTCTTCCCTGCCGATCTTCTAAATTATTCATTTTTATGCGCCGATCGTCCTCAGAGATTCGTGCCCCAAGCCTCTCATGGACAGATCGGCGGTTGACTCGAGACTACCTATACTCGGAGTACTGATTACTGCACTCAGGGCAGTTATTTTTAATAGGCAGCTTCAAGCCTTCGTTCCAACAATACTGGAAGAACGAGCATTCCCAATGAGATTGTTCCTGCTCCCTCGTATCTTCTCGTTCTTCCTCGTACATCTCTTCTTTGTACCTTCGTTGTTTCTCCAGGAACTTCCGTTCTTCATAAAGTCTCTGCTTCTGGTACTGTTCCTGCTCCCGACGCCATTTATTCAACAAGATGCGCGTCGTGACCCTGGGTCTGGAAGTTTCACCTCTCTCAGTTCGGCTATTTTGGAACCGAACCCTTTGTTGAAGCTCTCTCTTCGTAATCTGCCGATTAGGGTCAATGGCACCAGCTTCCCTTGCTCTATCAGAGGTTAACACTTTCATTTTACTCTTATCCTTGGGATCAACTGTGTTGATCATATTAACAGAGAAAGACACAGTATTCTGTCCAAAAGAGCTACCGTCAATTTTCATCTTTCCATCAAACCTCAGATGCCCGTCCTGGATAGCTTTCTGGATTCGCACTCTGAACACTCAGCAATCGTTTATGGAGTGGGATCTGGTATTGTGAAAACCACAATACTTCTTGTCCTTGACCCCTTCAGGATGCAGCATAGGATGACCTTCCGGCAACTTGATGCGTCCTTCCTTCAACAAGTACTCAAATAATTTATCTGAGTTGGAAACATCGAAGCCATAAGTACCTTTCTGCTGCCTCAGCCATCCCTGGTTGACTTGAGTTGGTTCTTTATCCCAAACTATCTCGGCTGCAGCTATTTCATCTTCATCATCGTACTCAGCTGCTTCCTCTAGGAAAGCTTGATACATCTTGGCAGCCACATCACCCTTCTGGAATTGATTTTTCCTCTTGAATCCCTGGGCTTGATTACTCATCGTCGCCAGCCTTTGTGATAACTGCCCGAGGTCATCAAACTCCATGCCGAATAGTCTCTCTTTGATACTCGGCAACATGCCAGCTATGGCTATCTCCGGCAATTGATCATCCGGCAAATTCAGAGAATAGCAAAGATTCTTGGTCTCCCTGAATCGACGTAGATATTCTTGTGGCGTCTCACCAGGTTTCATCCTTAGGCTCATGAGATCGACCAACGTCTTCTCGCTAGTACCCGTAAAGAAATATGAGTGAAACTTCTGCTCTAGCTCTGCCCATGTATTGACAGAATTTGCTGGCAAAGAAGAAAACCACGAGAAAGCTGGTCCTGTTAATGACAACGGGAAATACCGAATCCTCCAAGCCTCATCTGTAGATGCTTCTCCGAGTTGCATCAAGTAGCGGCCGATGTGCTCTACAGTACTGGTGTCATCCTGGCCTGAAAACTTGGCGAAATCAGTAGGAGGTTTCACCCTTGGAGGAAGAGCTACCCGATTGTACCACTCTGGATAGGGGGACTTGTATGTGTAAGTTTGATTCTTAGGTTTCAGGCCGAATTGATTTTGCATCATATCAGCCATCTTATGCATGATGAGGTCAACATTCGGATCAGGAGCTGCTTGTGCCTACCCCCCAGGATGTAGCCCTGCCGAACTCTTATAGCTTGGATTTGGAAGAGCATTAATTGAGCTATAATCGGTGAACTCATGATATCCATCTCCAAACATATTCTTCTGTATCCTGTTCGCTGCAGGAGAAACCTTAGAAGCAGATGGCGGGACATTCCCTGTCATGCCGAATGCGAGCTGGCCATAGGTCTGAGGAGGTGGCTGCGTCTCATGAGGAACCATCCCACCTGTGCTTGGGCCAGCTCCGCCCTCTCCTGCAATCCTTTGACGTTGAGGTACTGGGAACAACAACGGTCCCTGCATCGGACCAACAGTTTCTTCAAAGCATTTATCCACGGCTGGACTGAAAGCATTGACCATGATAGCGCGAAAAGTGTTCAGGAAAGCCCACTGATGATTGGTTACAGCTTCTGATACAACCTTATATATTATTTCAGTCATCTTTCGAATAGCTTCTTCTTCATTGGGGATATCATGTTGATGGTGAGGAAGAATTTTTGGGAACTCCTGCTTCTGGAAGACCCTGCCGCTCTTGTTCTTGGAGAAAGACACCAGGCACTTGCATTGGAATTCATCGCAGGCCTGCTGCACCATGCTTTTTGATTCCGGTGGCAAGTCATCCATAATCACATCCAGAACTTGATCATCGCTGATATCAGGCATCTTGAAAAGAAGTCGTCCCACTGGGCATGCCAAAAAGTGTGTTGACGCAAAAAGTGACACCTTGCGCCAGGACACACAGCAAGCCGAACGAGGCTAGCTTTAATCGGGTGCCCGGAGTGTGCTGAATCCGGAGACGTGGCAGTCGGTTTGACCTGAAAACCAACAAGGGATAAAACGTGAGAATACCTCTGGAACGTGAAGGACCGAGAAAGCACTAGCAAGGCGACCAGAGGGGGGTGAATGGGAGCTCAAAAATTTCTTTTGAAACTTTGGCCAAATGTCCCAAAATCAACCCTCCAAAGCTACGACCGAAACCGTGATGCCTACGACCCTTGGAAGAGGGTGGATGATCCCTAGGATCACAGCGAGGCACCACACAGTGATAGCAAACCAAACGCCGAAAGCACCGAGACAAGTTCGACCCTCAAAAACCAAGTCCCGAACGTAGATAGACGGCTACATCGAGAAATCCCTAAATACCTATGCTAACAAGTAGCAAAGATACCTAGAGAGGTTCCTTGGTCAACTCTAGGATCAAACGGGAAGTCCGGAAACCAAGCAAGCAAGTCGGGAGAGCAAACGCACTAAACCGGAAGCTTTAGGCAATCCGCGGACTGTCCGGCCCTGGGGTCCCGGACTGTCCGCCCCTAATGCGGACTGTCCGCGAGGTGATGGCGAACTGTCCGCCGGCGGAAAACAAGAAACAGCAACTAAACTGGAACCTCCCTGGACGTTCCCGGACTGTCCGCCAAACACAACGGCGGACTGTCCGCGGTTCAAAAATCGCTTGCTCCTCAGCGCGGAGTCTGGCCACTGGTCCGGCCAACCCCGACGTGCGGACTGTCTGCCGGTCAAAACCGCGGACTGTCAGCCAACGAGCAGGGAGGGCGATTACAGTCGCCTCCTCTACAAATCTCTCCAAATTCGATCCAAATCAAAACCCCCACGTTCCCAAACATGGAGAAGATGATCACGGGTTAGTTAGGAGACTATCCCCAAGAAATCATCCGCTCAAATTGATTCAATCACCGGGAAATCAAAAGGGGAAGATCAAGAACGAAAAAGCGCCACGAAAACGAAATCAACCCGATCTACTTGTTCGTAAGGAGTTAGATAAATTCCTTCGGTGGAAATGATCTCCATTCAAAAATGAACAAGTTGATTCAAACGGATTTCGCAAAGACGCAGTGAGGAGAGAGATCGAGTGACGGGAAAATCGCGGAGAAACGAAGAACGCGAAGAACATGAATCGAAACGCGAATCAACACATCGATCTGCAACCGTGTGGCTACCACACGCTACAACAGTGAGGTTACGGCCTCACTTCCTCAAAATCTCCAGTACACAGAGGTATGGTTCTCTGCGGATCTCAGCTAGCTACAGCAGGGGATTGGGAGAGCAGGAAACCCTAAGTGCAAAGAGCAAATGACTGAGATAGATGGGGAGGTGGGTGTCTCCCCCTACTTATCCTATTTCTAACTATTCCTAATTCCCACTCTACCCCTAACTACTTACCGAGCGAACCAGCTAAACCCTAAGGTTATTCTGCACCAACTCGGTGGTAGGTGGATCCGACGGCCACGCCCGCACAACTCGTAGCGTTGCCTTGACGCAACCTCCCGATTGCCGCCACGTGCCGCCACCGCTCCGCGTCCTTTTCCTGGACGTCGCACCCACGGTTTTGAGGCCCAAACCGGGAAACCAGCCTTCACAACCAACCCCCGGTTTTGAGGCCCAAACCGGGAAACCAGCCCACCAAGCCTATGTTTTGTGGCCCCAACTTAGCTAACCCGCAGCACCCAGGTTTTGAGGCCCAAACCTGGAAACCATCCTCAGCCCGAGTTTTGTGGCCAAACTCGGAGACCGTCCACGCCCAGGTTTTGAGGCCCAAACCTGGAAACCGTCCACCCGATGGTTTTTCTCTGGCTCTACCACCAAACCGAAGCTGTAGAGGGGATGCACCGCCCGTGCACCCCGTCCACCGACACGTGTCCCCAGGTCCTCGACCCAAGCAACACCGTGCCCGCAAGTCTCTGCTCGTCGCTGTCCCAGGCTGCCAGCCACCACAGTTGATCCTCGGGCCACTGGTCCCTCAGTCCAAGCCTCACATCCGCCCTTCACCACTCTCGGTCCATCGGCACGGCACGTCTCTACTTGACATTCACCTTGCCTCTGATCGCTGTCTCCATGCTCGACACCTGGACAACACAAGCCAAAGAACATGCGCATTATCCGAGTTGACAATCACTCATCACTTAGAGACTCGGCATACACCCGTGTATCCGCAATCTCCCCCTTGATGAGTGCATTGTCAACTACCAACACAAATCATAATAGAAGGAAGGAAGGAAGAAGTGAGAGGAGAGAACTCGACCAAATGACCCAAAAGCATAGCAAAGCCGAAGAAGGTCAAGTGGAAAGAGCAAAACAACTTGGTCCCCAAAGACATGGGCAACGGCTCGACGCAACCAAGCAAAGCAAAAGCTAGCCCTCAAGAAGAGGTAGAACAGGCTCAACACCACTAGCAAATACCAATTTGAAAAATCGAAGCAAAATGCTAGTCCCTCAAGATAGAGGCACAAAGGCTCAACACAACTAGCAAGAAAGCTCGATACCAAAACCTTACGGCAAACAAGAAGCAAAGCAATCTCCCAAGCTCCCCCTTGCATGGTGCACACAACGAATTCTTCTCCCACTTAGTTGAACATGGGAGGCATGATTTGCAAATTCTCCCCCTTAGTTGAAAATGCACCATCAAGCATAAGGAACCAAAAGAAATGTTCTCCCCCTCAGAAAATGCACCATCAAAAGTGCCAACAAGAGAGGTTCTCCCCCTTCCAAAATGCATATGAGACAAGATGTAAGTTAGCAGCTTCAGGAATATAGTCAAGAGAATGCAAAGATGCTCTAAACAGTATAGCTCCAACGACTCACTGGAAAGCATATAAGCTAGCAAAAGCTCAAACTGATCACCAAATATGAAATATGAACATATGAGCAAAGTGAGCAGTTTTAAGCCAAAAGGTATTCACCATCAAAATAGCACTAAACAAGTATAGACAGGAAGTCAAACAAGTGCTAAACATGTATACAAGGTGAACTACCCCTAGCAAAGTTCAACCATCATGCTGATACCAATTGAAGGAAACACTTGTGATTTCAAATTTTAATCGGAGTTTGCAGCGGTTAAATTACACAAGTTTAAATTTCAGCATGTGAGTCCAAGAGGTTGAAAGCTTGTCTTGCCTAACTTTGCAACAATGCGAAGCCTATGCAGAAGCAATCAGAAGCTTAAAGCAACAGTTTTGGTCATACACTACACAACTAAAGTTTAACTCAAAGTGCAATGAGAAATAGTCTCGAAACTGTGATGTGTTGACAAGCAATCCCATCTCGATCTTTCTGATTCACTTAACTTGGTTCAAATTAAAGACAGTATATGAACAGACCAAGCAAGTGATAGACTCAGAACTAGAGACATAGCAACCTAGCATATATGAAAAGCACGAGTGCGATTTCAACATATTCTACACTGGCTAGTTGCACATCTCGATGGTGAACATTTTCAGGTTTTAAGTTCATTAACAAGTTCACCATTTCAAAATAGCTCAGCTCATAGCATGTATCAGTGATCAGAAGGAGCATAAGCTACATGTATCAACATAAAGTATCGGAGCATATACTACACAGAGCATAATTACATTCTAATGATTATATCTATGAAGCTCAGAATGTAAAAGCGTATGCAAAAAGATGCAAGAAGAAACCAAATGAAGAAACAAAGAGAAGCGAAAAGTCAGATTACAAATCAAAATGTTTCCCCCATCTAAAAGGGGAAACACACACCAAGCTCACCCCTCAACCGATTAAAGGTTGATTCGTCCAAAGGCTTGGTGAAAATATTAGCCAGTTGATGATGAGTTTCGACATGGCGAAGGTCGATATCACCCTTCTCCTGGTGGTCTCGCAAAAAATGAAAGCGCACATCAATGTGTTTGGTCTTCGAGTGAAGCACGGGGTTCTTAGCAATGCAAATATCACTCGTGCTGTCACAAAGCAAAGGAACACGAGAGAAGCTCAGACCAAAATCACGCAAAGTGGCCATCATCCAAAGCAACTGGGAACAGCAGCTAGCCGCAGCAACATACTCAGCCTCTGTGGTAGATTGGGCGACACTAGACTGCTTGCGAGAAGACCACGATACAAGAGAAGAACTAATAAACTGGCAAGTCCCAGAAGTGGACTTGCGCTCAATGCGACAACCAGCAAAATCGGCATCAAAATAACCGCAAAGGCAGAGGGTGGAGGAAGCTGAATACCAAATCCCGAACTCAGGTGTGAAACGAAGGTACCCGAAAATGCGCTTGACCGCCTAACGGTGAGAAGTGCGCGGCGACGCCTGAAAGCGCGCACACAGACACACCGCGAACTGGATGTCCGGGCGTGTCACCGTCAGGTACAGCAGCGACCCAATCATGCTTCGGTACTCCTTCTAGTCCACAGCTTCTCCATCCTTGTCCGCATCCAGGGCCGTCGTGGTCGACATGGGTGTTGGAAGAGGCTTGGCCTCACCCATATCGAACCTCTTCAGCAAGTCCTTTGTATACTTGCCCTGGTGCACAAACGTCCCTTCTCGGGATTGCTTAATTTGCAATCCGAGAAACAAAGTCAGCTCGCCCATCATGCTCATCTCGAACTCCCTGCTCATAGTGTCTGCAAACTTGGCAACCAAAGTGTGAGAAGAACCACCGAAAATGATATCATCCACGTAAATCTGGACCAAGAGAGTGTCTTTGCCTTGCTTGAGGAGAAAAAGCGTTTTATCTACACATCCCATTTTAAAACCCTTAGCAAGCAAAAAGGTTTTCAACCTATCATACCAAGCTCTAGGGGCTTGTTTCAAACCATATAAAGCTTTGTGGAGTTTGAAAACATGGTTTGGAAACTTGGGATTTTCAAAACCAGGGGGTTGTTCAACATAAACCTCTTCTTCTATGTAGCCGTTTAAGAAGGCACTCTTGACATCCATTTCAAAAAGTTTGAAACCTTTGGATGTAGCAAAAGCCAAGAGTATCCTAATAGCCTCCAAACGAGCTACAGGAGCAAAAGTCTCCTCATAGTCTATCCCCTCCTTCTGACTATAACCCTTCGCTACAAGCCTGGCCTTGTTTCTAACAACGTGGCCATCCTCTCCTTGCATGTTTTTGAAAACCCATTTTGTCCCAATAGGCTTACAGTCTGGAGGAGGTGGAACTAATACCCAAACCCAATTTCGCTCAAAGTTCTCTAACTCCTCATGCATGGCATTGACCCAATCGGGATCCGTCAAAGCGTGTCCAACATCTCAGGGCTCAAAATCAGCAACAAAAGCAGAATGAGCAAAGTGGGAGATTTGAGACCTGGACCGAGTGACCCGTTCGTCAATGTTGCCGATCATCTGCTGAGGAGGATGTTGGCGCTGGATGTGTCGTGGTGCCTCCCGTGCAGAGGTGATCTCCCCCTCAACAGCAGCTGGTGCCTCCCCGGGTACAAAAGGTACCGCTCGGGGTGGCGGATCCCACGGCCCCCAGGAAGAAGACGTGTCGGGGTCGTGAGTCGTCGTAGAAGCCGCTTCTTATGGCATAGCAGGTGGAGGGGGTGCTGGATCATCCATACCTTCAGCACCCTCATCCTCGTCATCAAAAAGAGGCTCACCAACCTCATGATCACCTGCGCGCTCAAAACGAGAAGAAGCACAAACCATGGTCTCGTCGAAGGTGACATCGGATGTCTCCATGACTCGGTTAGTGTCAAGGTTAAGTACACGATAGGCTCGAGAGTGAGTGCCATAACCCAAAAACACACCGTCAGAAGAACGAGACTCAAACTTGTCCAAGTTGCCCTTTTTGAGTATAAAACAATGGCAACCAAAAACTCGAAAATAACTCAACTTGGGCAGTTTTCCAAAACGCAACTCATAAGAAGTCTTTTTCAAGAAAGCTCAGAGAAAAATGCGATTGGAATTGTAGCATGCAGTGCTCATAGCTTTGGCCCAATATCGCCTAGGAGTCCTATGCTCATCGAGCATCGTCCTGGCCATCTCTACAAGGGTCCGATTCTTCCTCTCTACAACACCATTTTGGGGCGGTGTGTAGGGGGAAGAAAACTGATGCTCTAAACCCAAAGAGTTACAAAACTTCTCAAAATCCGAATTCTTGAATTCGGAACCATTATCACTCCGAATTGCTCGCATGGAGTTCAAAGGGAACTCATTCTGAAGACGTAAAATCAGATTGCTAGCAAAGGAGAAAGTCTCGGTTTTCTCAGCTAAAAAGAAAACCCACGAATATCTCGAAAAATCGTCAACAACAACAAGCACATACCACTTCCCCCCAACCGAGCTCACCCGAGCCGGACCAACAAGGTCCATATGTAAAAGCTCTCCAGGGCGCTTGGTCATGACCTGAGTCACTGGATGGTGGGGAGCAGCAACCATCTTCCCATGTCTACAAGAGTGGCAAACAAGATCCTTCTCCATGGATAACTTGGGCAATCCTCGGATTAGGCCAAGTGAACTAAGTCTTGCAAGCAAGTCGAAGCTCAAATGTCCTAGTCTCCTATGCCACTTCCAAAGATCAGAGGAAGAAGGTCCAGCCACCAGACAACAAGAAGTGCCAAAAGACTCCGAGAAATTTGCACGAAAGACTTTTCCAAAGGGCGAAATCAAACACACAAGATTGCCTTGAGGATCCAAAATACGACTGAGATTCGGTTTAAAACGAATCTCATAGTCGTCGTCGAAAAGTTGCGAAACAGAAAGAAGGTTAAAATGCAAGTTAGAAACAAGAGCAACATCGCGCAACACAAAGTGCTCATTAACTCGCACCGACCCACGAGATAAAACCTTACCTTTGCTATTGTTGCCGAAGGTGATAAACTCCTTTCCGGCGACTGGACTAAGAATGGAGAACCACTTGGCGTTTCCGGTCATGTGCCTCGAGCAACCGGAATCTACCAACCAAACGTTCTCCAATCGTTTTACCTACATCAATAAAAAGATATAGGGTGAGCATACGGTCCAACACTGGGGGTAGTGAAGTAAGGGGAATACCAGTGTTGGGACGGCTGCTCAAAAGAACGGTTAGCAGAAAAACCATTCCTAGCACGTCTACGAGAGGAGCGATCACCACGCTGAGGAAAATGTGGTCCGCTGGGGAAGGAGCGCTCACCGCGATACTCAAAACGCGGTGGGTGAAAACGCTCAACTACAAAGCCACCGCCACGGGGTCCATAGCCCACAACTGCAGGCTCCCACCGGGCACGTCCTCTCCTCTGCTGCTTAGGCCTAGGAACTTGAGATTCTGGACCTCTGGGCCTAGCAGCTCTCGAGCTCTCCTCTGAACATTCGGTACATGTACATCATGGAAAGGATGGTACATGTCCGGGTTGTTCATCTCCCTAACACGACGCGCCTCTCTCTTGCGCCGAAAGCAGAACTCACTCAAGTGTCCATCTCTCCCACAATGCTCACAATGGTACCTCACCGCTCTCAAAGGGGGTTGTTGGTACACACGGTTGTGGGTTTGGATCACTTTGCCCTTCTGTGGCATAAGCTCCTCCTGGATGGGTGGCATGGCATCCAGCTTGTTTTTGAGGTGGTTTGGTTTAGGAGCCCATGATTGTTTCTTGGGTGGACCTCTTGGAGGCTCAACAAAGACCCCATCCTTGGTGTTAGGTTTGAGAGGCTCTTTGGGTGGAAGCTTGGTAAGTTTGGGAGTAGTGGTGGAGTTGGGCTTCTCACTCGGGTTCAAACCACTCGACTCTCCAATCTTCCCAAAAGCTGAAACATCAATGCTCGGAGCAAAGCCTACACCAGGACCTCCAGCAGCTCGCTTGAATTGGGAGATCATCATCCCGAGCTGTGGCTCACCACAAGATACCCATGACAAGATGGTCCGAAGGTATGTGTTTTCCTCCTCGGTTTGCATCTTCTCATGCTTCACATTGGCTATCTCCATCTCCAAACCCTCACAAAGAACACACCTAGCCACACATGTGCTACCTGAGTTGGCCTCTTCAAGAGACACAATCTTGGCATTCTTCTCTGCCAACTCAGATTGCAAGACAGGACAAGTCTTGCACGCACCCAACAGTGAGGGTCTAGCCTTCAGCTCATCCACCTCTCCTACCAACGCAGCATACTTACTTCTCAAGGTGAGAAGGTCAGTCATGTGCGTGGTGCACATCTCACACTCCACCTCCTTAGAAACGACCACGGTGGACTTGGCAAACTCAAGCTCCCTCACCATGTCCTCCCACTTCTGCCTAAACTCCTTGCGCTCTCTAGCGGCACGCCTAAGCAACTTATCTTGACTAAGCAAGGCAGCAGTATGCTTCTCAACCTCAGCAGAAAGCTCGTCGTGGGTGAGGGATACCTGGGAGGTGTCGTCGTCGTCGTCGTTCCGAGGAGTCTCCAGCTCGCCATCGAGGGCCATGGTGCAGAAGCCGTCGTCGTTGGCGATGAAGCAGAGGCCGTTCAGCTTGTCCTCGATCCTCTTCTTCTTCTCGGACTCGTCATCGCTGGAGGCAGCGAAGTCATCATCCGAGTCGTCGACGTCGCTGAGCGTGGCGAAGAACGCGCGCTGCTCAGCCTGGGCCTTCTCCAAGTACTTGGTCTTGATGTACTCCTTGTCGAAGCCGCCCTTCCGCTTGTGCTTCGCGGGGACGTACTTCTCCTTGCGCTTGCCGGAGTCATACTTGTGCCCATGGTCTGCCTTGCCGAAGGTCTGCTTGTTCTTCTTCGGGCAATTGGCGATGAAGTGGTTGGGGTCGCCGCACTCATAGCATCCTGAGCGTCCTCCTCTGCGGCGACGGTTCATGCGGTTGTTGTGGAACCGCGAGAACCGGTTGGCAAGCAAAGCCAACTCATCATCCCCAAAGAACTCCAACTGCTCCTCTGTGACAGAAAGAAGAGAGGAAAGCGCAAAACCTCCAGAGGGGTTAGCAGAAGAGCCAGAAAGCAAAGCCATCGACGGGCCAGAAGGATTTTCATAAGAAGCCCTCGCCATGGCATCGATCTCACTGAACTTGAGCTTACTGAAGAGCTCGTCGCACATGAGGGTCTCATAGTTAGGCGATTCGATGATCGCCTGAACCTTGGAATCCCACACCGACCAATCGAGAGTATGCAAAAGCTTCAAAGCTCTCTCATGATCGTCGAAAGGCAACAACTCCTTGTTAGCCCTCATCCTGTTGACAATAACCTGAAAGCGAGCGAATAAACTCTCTATGCTCTCGCCAGACATATGTCAAAAGTTCTCATACTCTCGCTTGTGCAACTCATAGAGACGGGTTTTGACTTGAGAGGTTCCCTCATGGAAACGCATGAGGGATGCCCAAATCGCCCAAGCCGTAGCGAGGTGAGAAACGCGATCAAACTCCGTCATGCTCAAGCATGAGAAAAGAGCATTATGGGCTCGGCTATTGGCAACGTGATCATCGATCTAACGCTGAGTCACACGAGCAGCCAAGACCACGTAATCAGCAAAGTTGCAAATATCCCAAATGGAAGCACTCATACTCTGCAGAAAGGCCAACATGCGTATCTTCCAATACGCATAGTTCGTCCCATCAAAGAACGGCGGTTTGCCCACGCCGCGATCCATATCGCCTTCGGTGGATCTGGAACCGGCTAAGGTGGAAGATCCTTAACCCGCTCCGATACCAATTGAAGGACCGAGAAAGCACTAGCAAGGCGACCGGAGGGGGGGTGAATGGGAGCTCAAAAATTTCTTTCGAAACTTTGGCCAAATGTCCCAAAATCAACCCCCGAAAGCTACGACCGAAACCGTGATGCCCACGACCCTTGGAAGAGGGTGGATGATCCCTAGGATCACAGCGAGGCACCACACAGTGATAGCAAACCAAACGCCGAAAGCACCGAGACAAGTTCGACCCTCAAAAACCAAGTCCCGAACGTAGATAGATGGCTACGTCGAGAAATCCCTAAATACCTATGCTAACAAGTAGCAAAGATACCTAGAGAGGTTCCTTGGTCAACTCTAGGATCAAACAGGAAGTCCAGAAACCAAGCGAGCAAGTCGGGAGAGCAAACGCACTAAACCGGAAGCTTCAGGCAATCCGTGGACTGTCCGGCCCTGGGGTCCCGGACTGTCCGCCCCTACTGCGGACTGTCCGCGAGGTGATGGCGGACTGTCCGCCAGCTGAAAACGAGAAACAGCAACTAAACTGGAACCTCCCTGGACGTTCCCGGACTGTCCGCCAAACACAACGGCGGACTGTCCGCGGTTCAAAAATCGCTTGCTCCTCAGCGCGGAGTCTGGCCACTGGTCCGGCCAACCCCTACGCGCGGACTGTCTGCCGGTCAAAACCGCGGACTGTCCGCCAACGAGCAGAGAGGGCGATTTCAGTCGCCTCCTCTCCAAATCTCTCCAAATTCGATCCAAATCAAAATCCCACGTTCCCAAACTTGGAGAAGATGATCACGTGGTACTTAGGAGACTATCCCCAAGAAATCATCTGCTCAATTTGATTCAATCACCGGGAAATCGAAAGGGGAAGATCAAGAATGAAAAAGCACCACGAAAATGAAATCAACCCGATCTACTTGTTTGTAAGGAGTTAGATAAATTCCTTCGGTGGAAATGATCTCCTTTCAAAAATGAACAAGTTGATTCAAATGGATTTCGCAAAGACGCATTGAGGAGAGAGATCAAGTGACGGGAAAATCACGGAGAAATGAAGAATGCGAAGAACACGAATCGAAACGCGAATCAACACATCGATCTGCAACCGTGTGGCTACCACACGCTACAACAGTGAGGTTACGGCCTCACTTCCTCAAAATCTCCAGTACACAGAGGTATGGTTCTCTGCGGATCTCAGCTAGCTACAGCAGGGGATTGGGAGAGCAGGAAACCCTAAGTGTAAAGAGCAAATGACTGAGATAGATGGGGAGGTGGGTGTCTCCCCCTACTTATCCTAATTCTAACTATTCCTAATTCCCACTCTACCCCTAACTACTTACAGAGCGAACCAGCTAAACCCTAAGGTTATTCTGGACCAACTCGGTGGTAGGTGGATCCGATGGCCACGCCCGCACAACTCGTAGCGTTGCCTCGATGCAACCTCCCGATTGCCGCCACGTGCCGCCACCGCTCCGCGTCCTTTTCCTGGACGTCGCACCCCCGGTTTTGAGGCCCAAACCGGGAAACCAGCCTTCACAGCCAACCCCCGGTTTTGAGGCCCAAACCGGGAAACCAACCCACCAAGCCTGAGTTTTGTGGCCCAAACTCAGCAAACCCGCAGCACCCAGGTTTTGAGGCCCAAACCTGGAAACCATCCTCAGCCCGAGTTTTGTGGCCAAACTCGAAAACCGTCGACGCGCAGGTTTTGAGTCCCAAACCTGGAAACCGTCCACACGATGGTTTTTCTCTGGCTCTACCACCAAACCGAAGCTGTAGAGGGGATGCACCGCCCGTGCACCCCGTCCACCGACACATGTCCCCAGGTCCTCGACCCAAGCAACACTGTGCCCGCAAGTCTCTGCTCGTCGCTGTCCCAGGCTGCCAGCCACCACAGCTGATCCTCGGGCCACCGGTCCCTCAGTCCAAGCCTCACGTCCGCCCTTCGCCACTCTCGGTCCATTGGCACGGCACGTTTCTACTTGACCTTCACCTTGCCTCTGATCACTGTCTCCGTGCTTGATACCTGCACAACACAAGTCAAAGAACATGCGCATTATCGCAGTTGACAATCACTCAGAGACTCGGCATACACCCATGTATCCGCAGAACGTGCTGGGTAAAACCAGACAGTTCTATATGTACGGCTTCGAAAGCCAATCTCGACGGCACACAGCTACAGAAGCTGTCTGTCAGAGCATGTTTACAAAGCTATTCGGCAAGTATGAGAATAGAGTGTGTGAAGCATATTAACTGCCGAATGCAAAAGAAGGACATGCTTGAACGAATCAAAGATATTATAAACAGGCAACTTGCAAGAATAGATCTATCCAAATAATACATGCATAGGCCAATCCAACTAATCTGCCGCACGTTTAGTCTTCAAAAACCCGTCAAGTATAAACTTAAGCAAAGCTAATCCACCGCATGATACCACTTGCTATAAGTTTATACCACTTCTTATAATTAGATCAATCCACCGCATGATACAATCTAATTATAACAAGCTAAAAGCATGCATATATTTGAAAAGATCTATAAAAACTCGTTACTCGCGTAGGCATAACCAAAATCGACAAATTAGCCGAGTTGGGGTCCATGAGGAAGGAACATACAAGCAAACATGATCAAACTAATCTAAAACCTGCATCTGCCGCACGACACCCGGTTCTATCAAAACATAAACATGATCGACACGTATGAACCCACAACATGTAACAACCTAGATTGAGAACTGATCTGGCCATCATGATCTTATGATTAGCAAAGCACAAGTAAACTTATGAAACAAGGCTGAATAGAAATCAATCTAGATGGGGCAAAAGAGTGTTACGGGAATTAAATAAATAAAACACATAACACATGATAACTTGATGAATCTACTAGATCTGCCAAATCTAATAGAGCCGATAACTATTTTTACTCATGTCTTAATCCGCCGCACGATACAAGGCACAAGCAAAAACTTCCCGTCATAAGCTTAAATCCGCCGCACGATACTAAGCTTAACATACGAGACTACTTGCATCATATCTAAATCCACCTCATGATACTAGAAATGATAACAAGGTTGCCGGTACTTTCGGAGGTCGACGGATCGATGTTTCCTCTCGAAGAACTCGATGACACGACTTAGGGACTCGAAGATGGCATGGGGCCGGTTTGTATTGATGTGGTTGTGAACAATTTTACAATGGTCGAGGGCTTATATTTATACCCTGGACGAAATACGAGTCCTAGACGATTACGATTCACAATGATAAAATATGGAAAGATACGAAATCTATTCCTAATCATTTCGGCATCTTTCACAGCCATATGCCTTCCTATGCAAGCTGGCTTTATCTGCAACATCCATTTCCCGAATGGAGCCATCTCTCTACAAGATAGCCGACCGCACAGACATCCATCGAAATCTTGAGGACCAAATAGCCGTCTGATTGCTTGCCGAATCCTTTCTTCTCTGCTGGCTGGACCCATCTGTCATATCCTCATGCGTGCGAAATTCTGGTGTTAATAGAGTCTCAATTGCCCGGTGTAACCTGCTGGCAGACTAGTGTTCCTGGGTCTCCTAATCCATCCAGTACTTAGCACTAGCGTTAACTTGATCATAACATGTATACTTGATTCATTGACATAACTATGTTAAGATCCATGCTCCGTAGGACATTCTTTATTCCTTTATTCTTTCTTTTCTATCCCCGTAGAAGCTCCTTGTATCTTAGGCAATGTGTATGTGTTGATCCCACTATTCAAATTACCGTTTATCCTCCTGCTATGGTTAATTAGTCAACTATGCATTTATTATGTTCTTGTCATGGTTATATCTCGAATCCTTTCGCACCTAGCCTTCCCAGTGGTAAAATATAAATATCGATACCTGGAATACTCCCAGTGAAATGCTACAACGGTAACCTCGTACGCTTGCAGACCCTGTTTGTAAACAAATTGGTTTACCAGGCCAGCCTCTCAGGCTGTCACTAAAACCACATGTCTTAGTATATGAAGTGCCACCGCACCTCGGCGCCGTTACCGGATATGTAGTTAAGCGACTGCATCTGAGGCTGACGCTGATACCCCTTGCTAGCATCGCTAGGAGCCACCATACTCAGTGTATGTCGTTAAGGAATGTCAGTAGGCATTCCTGGCGCCGTACCCGGGATGATGGCCTACCCTAGTGATGATGCTAAGAGATGTCAGTAAGTATTTCTGGCGTGATTGCTGAGGATGGATCTCAAACCCATCCTCCGGTGGTTGCGCTAAGAAATGCCACACCCCCCCCCACGAGCCTCGTAAAATACAATGGTGAAACCGAGCCTGGGCTCTGGTTAGCCGATTTTCACCTGGCATGTCAGTTAGGTGGAGCTCGAGGCGACGATCGAGCCATCATCTGCCAATTGCCGCTTTTCCTTTCAGACATCGCCCGCAGGTGGCTCGAGGCACTCCCCCCTGGACAGATGCATAACTAGGCCGATCTAGTTCGGGTCTTTGTAAGGAATTTCAAGGGGACGTACATACGCCCAGTTAACTCCTAGGACCTCAGCCGGTGCAAGCAGCGAGCCAAGGAGTTGCTCTGTGATTACACCTGACGCTTCTCAAAACAACGTACTAATCTCCAGCATATCTCCGACCACGACGTCATCATGGCGTTCGTTTCGGGCACCACCAGCAAGGATTTGGTGCGGGAGCTAGGACGCAATCGCCCCAAAACGGTGGACAAGCTGATGGACGTGGTCGCAAACTACGCCGCCGGTGAGGAGGCAGTTGGGGCATTCTTCGATGAAGCTAGCGAATAGGGCAAAGCGCTAGCTGCGGACGGCGAAGGCTCGAGCCAGGGGCCGAAGAAGGGCAACAACAACAACAACAAAAAGAAGAAGAAAAAGGCCCAAGAAGCAAAGCGTGTAACACCCCAGATTCTACAAACACCCCGAGATGCCACTAAACATTACCGACCTTAGCCACACACAACCGATAAAAAAAAATTGGCAGCACCTCCTTTGTATTTAAAAGAAACATAGAAGCAATATAAATATATCTTGAAGAACTAAACTAGCATTAACGATTGTCCTAACATAAATGTGAGATATTCCAACGAGAAAGTTAACAACCACACTTTAAACATTTATTCTCGAGCCAAAAGAGCATAACCGAATTATTATTAATTAAACATGATGTCTCTAAAAGGAGTGTGTGACGTGCAGCTAATCCCTTCCCTTCCGAGCAAGCATCATGTACCTGAATTGAGTAAAGCAAAGGTGAGATGAAACATCTCAGCAACTGAACTTGTTTTGACTAGCTATTTACCACAAGTTGAATTAAACATCAATTTAACATGAAGTTCCTCTTATCAAAGAAATAGGATATAATATCAATATAGAGAGGGTGACTTCCAATCTTGAACATAGTCAAAAGATAAAGCTTCATAATAACATAGACATATCACTTCGGTATACTTCGTCAATGCATATGAATGCAATACAAAATGTCTCCTGCCTGCACAGCTAACAAGGTGTGGAGCTGCATCCCATGATGTTGTACCGGTACAATCATAACCATAGGTCAACGATATAACTTCCAATGCAAATGAGTGATGCAATGCACTTTGCATGCTGCAATAAGATTAACATACACCCCAATGACACTTCAACATCTTACCGGTTATGGCTAACCCCATTTAGCAATACAGAACAATAAAATCACCATGAATAAATAAATAAGACCATAATTGGATAAGGTTGAATAAACCAAGTTCATAAGTTATGGTTAACAGTGGTATGAAATTCTTTTAGATAATAAGCTGTAGGTGATGAAAATAGCAAGCCAAAACGGTACCAACCACCGCTACATTCACTTGCCTCTTTAACGAAGAAAATCTAGAGCTCTAGTGACATTCCGAAGTGTTACCACCTGGTCACAAACAAAATTCAATTCAAAGACATTCACACAAGAAAAGCACAACAACAAATACGCACTAAAGCGCCCCAAACCTGTTATTCGAACATCTACCGTTTGAGCTACCAATATGACAGCAGCACTGACTCTTCTCTTTTTTGTAGGCGTTAAACCACATATCCAAAAAATCCCGTAATTTAAGAAATTCTGTAAAACTCCATTATCTATAACTTTCATATTATAAGGTTTTGCATCCGAGGTCTCTAAAATTACGTAATTAACCATTGAACTTAACTGAATATTTCTGGCATCCTAAATAGACATGAATCTTCAAAAATCCATAACTGGAGATATACTAATTCAAAAAATATAAACTTTATCAATCCGGAAAGCTTAACAAAAGATCTATTACTCTTATTCATATCAAAAGATCTAATTGTTTAATTAAGACTGCCAAAAACTGCTTAGATCTAAAACTGTCCAGATTTCTGTCACTTAAAAACAGTCAATTTGTAACAGAGATATCTCCTAAAATATAAGTGCTATGATAGTGTTCTTGGCGTCCAGAGAAATATCTTGAAGTCCTCTAAAATTTCTTCCACAGACACAAAATTTATTAAGGCCTCTAAAAAACACAAAACTGATGATGAACAGAAACTGCTCCATCTGCCCGAAATTTCACAACATGGACGAAATTGATTTCGAGGCTTACTCCACCAAACCCTTCCAGATAAATGCTTTAATCCGCAAAACTTGAACAAAAAAAAGTGGATTAATATTGGACTTGTCACCTAGGAAAGAAACAACGAGGGCGACGCCAAAACTCCCGGCGATTACTCCTTTCTCCCGTTCTCTTCACCTTCCCGTAGCTCCAACTCACAACGATCCTCGCTGCTACGAAGGTCTTGCCGTTCCGATCGGTTCTCGCGGGAGATGGGACAAACACCACGTACAACGGCGTGGCGGCAAAACCCTACGGCCTCTCTTCCTCTTCCCCTTTCTTCGTACGACTGTGCTAACAGAGGAGAGGAGGGGCAGGGGAAAAAAAGAACGCACGGCAGGGAAGAGTCCGACTCCCGGGAAAAAGTTGTGGTACTGTAGCACAGCTATAGTACTTTCGTTTTTATTTTTATTTTTTTTCCTTTGTTTTTTTTGGGCGTCACAGTCTACCCCCTAGAAAAAGAATACGTCCTCGAATTTTTTTGCCTAAAAAAACATGGTCGTAAACTATAAATAACTGCATTGATCGAACTCACCGGTGTCAAACAGTTCAGGATACTCCTTCCGCATCTACTCTTCAAGCTCCCAAGTCGCTTCACATTTAGGTTGATTCGTCCATAGAACTCTTACGTATCTTATAATCCTTCTCCTCAGTACACGTTCCGATGTTTCTAAGATACGCACTGGGCGACACTTTACGATCAAGTCCTGCTGCACATGAATCGACTCCAAGTCGATCTTATGCTCGGGGTCTCGCAAATACTTCCTCAGCATAGAAACATGGAAGACATTATGAACTCCCTTCATAGACTCAGGCAACTGCAAGCGGTAAGCCAAGCTACCAACTCGGGCTATTATATCAAAAGGTCCAATGTACCTCGGGCTAAGCTTCCCAGTAGTACCGAACCGCACAACGCCCTTTGTAGGCGATACTCGGAGAAGAACCTGGTCGCCCACTGCAAACTCAAGGTCTCGCCTTCTAACATCTGCATAACTTTTCTAACGGCTCTGAGCAGCCAACATATTCTGACGTATCTCTTGCACCTTCTCAGTTGTCTGTTGAATCCATCCCGGGCCGACTAAAGACCTCTCTCCCAACGTTTCCCAACACAACAGTGAGATACAATACATCTTCTACCATACAAAGCCTCATACGGTGCCATCTTTATACTAGCTTGGTAGCTGTTGTTATAAGCAAACTCAACCAAAGCTAGATGATCCTCCCAACTGCCCTTCCAAGAAAGGACAGAAGCACACAACATGTCCTCCAAGGTCTGGATAGTGCGCTCAGACTGGCCATCAGGCTGAGGGTGAAAAGCAACACTCATATCAAGCCTAGTCCCTAAAGCTCTATGCAAGCTCCTCCAAAAATTAGAAATAAATTTCGAGTCTCGATCTGAAACGATGGACTTCGGAACTCCATGCAGCCTCACTATCTCCTTGATATACAAGGGAACCAAATCTGCGGCAGAACTAGTGGTCTTCATTGGAATGAAGTGTGCTGATTTAGTGAGTCGATCAACCACCACCCATATAGCATCCCTACCCGAGGTGAACGAGGTAAACCAACCACAAAATCCATAGTGATATATTCCCACTTCCATTCTGGAATCTCTAGGGGCTTCAATAATCCTGTGTATGGAGTACGATGAGCTTCTCTTAAGATATCCATTTTCACATCTGACTTCTGCGGCACACAAAGACGTCCCCTAAAACGAACCACGTCATTCTCATCAATACTAAACTCACGAGGTTTGCCATCACCAACCCTCTTGCGAACCTCCTGAATTAAACGATCATGCTGTTGTGCCTCGCGCACCCTCTCAAGAAGGGATGACTGAATAAGCAGCTGGGTCTCTTCTCTAGCAGTGCCTGCATAGCATAGGGAGACACCCATACGATCCAAATCTGCAATCTAGGGCATTGCTACCTTAGGAACCCCAGTTCTACTAAGAGCATCTGCCACCACATTCGCCTTCCCTAGATGGTACTGAATGGTAAGATCATAATCCTTTATCATCTCAAGCCATCTTCGTTGTCTCAAATTCAACTCTCTTTGGTTGAAAATATATTTAAGACTCTTGTGATCAGTATAAATATCACATGACTCACCATATAGATAATGCCTCCAAGACTTCAGGGCAAACACCACAGCAGCCAATTCTAGGTCATGGGTAGGATAATTTTTCTTATGCTTCTTCAGCTGCCTAGAGCCATAAGCAATCACTTTACCATCTTGCATCAATACATAGCCAAGACCAACACGAGATACATCAGTATACACCGTGAAGCGCTTGCCACTCTCGGGTAAGGCCAACATAGGAGCATTCACCAACTTATCCTTCAAGGTTTGGAAACTGGTCTCACAGTCATTGTTCCATACAAAAGAAACACCCTTCTCAGTGAGTCTCGTCATTGGCTTTGCAATACTAGAGAAATTCTGCACGAAACGCCGATAATAGCCAGCAAGACCTAGAAAACTGTGAATCTCCGTAACTGTAGTAGGTATCTGCCAATTAACAACAATAGCAATATTCTTAGGATCAACTAAAATACCATGCTGATTAATAACATGACCGAGGAAAGCCACTTCGGAGAGCCAAAAAGCACACTTCAATTTCGCATAAAACTGATTCTTCCGAAGAGCATCCAGGACAAGACTAAGGTGTCGTTCATGTTCTTCTTCAGACTTAGAGTAAATCAAGATGTCATCAAGGAAAACGACGACAAAACTATCCAAGTACTCATGCAACATACTGTTCATAGCTTCCATAAACACAGCAGGGGCATTTGTTAGTCCAAAAGACATAACAATGTATTCATAATGCCCATACCTTGTGCTAAAAGCCGTCTTCTCTATATCTTGTTATCGTATTCTCAACTGATGATAGCCAGAATTTAAATCAATCTTAGAGAATACCTTGGCACCTCTCAATTGCTCAAAGAGCACATCAATACGAGGTAAAGGATATTTATTCTAGATGGTCACCCGATTAAGGTCTCGATAATCCACACATAACCTCTTGGTACCATCCTTCTTCTCCACAAATAGTACAGGAAAAGCCCAAGGTGACTTGATAGGTCTGATAAATCCTTTAGCAACAAGATCATCCAACTGCCGCTTCAACTCAACCTGCTCTTTTGGGCCATCCGATATGGAGTCTTATGAATAGGTTGTGTACCTGGGACCAATTTGATCTCAAAAACCGCATCACGCTCTGGCGGAATACTTGGAAGCTCAGTAGGAAACACATCAGGGTAATGACACACCACTCGTATGTCCTCCACCCGCAAAGCAACCTCACTGCCCTCCACCATAGAGAAGAGAATTCCAGATTTCCTAGTCCAATGGTCTGGGAACAATAGACATAGAAGAGCAAGAGAGTACTTCATAGAACTACCTACAAAGATCACCTCTCTACCTGAAGGTGCCTGCAAAGATATCGTCTTCCAGAAACAAGAGATAACAGCTCGATATTGAGAAAGTCAATCCATTCCCAGAATGACATCAAAAGACTCAAGGGGAATCACCACGAGATTAGCAACAAACCCTTCATCAGCAAGAATGATAGAGCAACCCAGACAAATTGAATGACTAGATATAACACCTTTAGTAGAACTAACCACAATAGACTGACCAATCTTCTGCACAGAAAGGCCAGCACGAGCCACAAAACCCTCCGAGACAAACGAGAAGCTAGCGCCAAAGTCAAAAAGAGCATATGCATCAAATGAATCAACTGAGATAGTACCTGTAACAACATCTGGATTATTGCCATCGGCAGTTGGCAATGCATTAACTCTAGGAACACCGGCAGAGGAAGAAACCCCTGGCGAAAAGCCAGTAGGAGTAGAAGTCCAGGGTAGTGGATACACTAGAGGAGCAGTAGGCTGGGCTAGTCAGAATGTCCCTTCCTGGGGTGTCGAGGGAGCAACCAGTGTAGAACTAGGAGCTGCCAAGTACTGAGGGTAGGTCGGGGCAGCCAAGTACTGCTGAGTAGGCGGCACAAAAACATGTTGCTGCGTAGATGTCAACATGTTGGCAGTACCACTGGAAGTCGTAGAAGATATTGGTTCCCAACGAAGCTTTGCATTTGGATTCCTCCTACATACCACATCCTTATGGTCGTGGCCACAAATAGAACATCTCCCACTCCACTAGCACTCTGCACGTCGGTGCGCATCACCACAACAGAAACACACTAGCCCCATACCTGGATTAGGAACAGCCCGATACTGAGGCGTACTTCCTCCCGAGGCACTGGAGTGAGAGGACTTGCCACGATATCGATGGTGATGCTGAAACATCCCCTTTTTGTGAGCTGGACCACCAGACTGGCCCTTCTTGTCATCCTAAGAGCGAGATTGATCAGCACTAGAAGATTTCTGAATTTCATTAGTGTATTGCTGCTGCATCTCCACACCTAAAGCCTGCTCCACAGTGGTGCGGAAATCCACCAATGGAAAAGCCCCCAAAGTGTGTCTGATCGAAGGCTACAAACCCTGACGAATATGGCTTGCCTTCTCCACCTCATTACGGGCCACATGTGGAACAAAGCGAACAATCTTGTTGAAACCTACTTCATACTCTGCCACTGTCTTCTTATCCTGCCTATAGGTTTATAGGTCTATCTTCATCTTCTCTAGAAAAGTGGTTGGGTAAAACCTCCTCTCGAACTGTCTCACCAAGACATGCCAAGTCAAAGAACCAAGTGCAGACGAATGAGATGTCTGCACACCTCTCCACCATATCTGAGCCACACCCTTCAGCAATTGTGTCTCCTACCGAATACAATCCTCATACATCACCTCAAAGACATCCATCTTATCCTCCACATAAGTCAGCCAATCGGCTGCCTCAACTGGAGAGCCACTGCCATCAAAGGAATCCAACTTCATACCAATCCACTACACTAGAGAAACACCACTAACCGGAAGTGCAGTCTGAGGGACACCAGCAGGAACAGCATCCGTAGCTGGAACGGTGCTAGTAGCAGCACCAGCGGTAGCAGTGCCAGTAGCAGCAGCTTGCCTCAAAGTCTCCAACTCTTGCTGCATCGCTTGCATCGCAGCTACCATCGTTGCTAGATCAGAAGGTGGATTATTATCCGTAGAACGATTAGTCGCTGGTCGACCCCGTCGTCCTTTTGGCGGCATAGTTGTAGCCACCAAGGTAAACAAACAATAATATCATTAAAAGAAGCAAAACCATGCCAACGCAAATTTCAGTGCAAACAAAATATATCTAACAGATCAACATGACAATCAAGAATAGATAAAAGAATAATTACCCATCCTAAAAGGGCAAGTGTGTCAAATTAATCCTATTTTTTCGAGAATCTAAAACCTGCTTTGATACCAACTGTAACACCCCGGATTCTACAAACACCCCGGGATGCCACTAAACATTACCGACCTTGGCCACACACAACCGATAAAAAAAAATTGGCAGCACCTCCATTGTATTTAAAAGAAACATAGAAGCAATATAAATATATCTTGAAGAACTAAACTAGCATTAACGATTGTCCTAAGATAAATGTGAGATATTCCAACGAGAAAGTTAACAACCACACTATAAACATTATCCTCAAGCTCGCAAAGATCACGTCTACCCGAGGGGTCATCCCTCCTGACATCTTCTCAAGGGATCTCTTCGAGCCCTCCATCAACCTAGGCTCGGGGGCTGACGCCTCGACGCCGACGCCTGACCCCGACCCCTCGACCAGGGCTCCCTCGACCGATGCCGAGGTCATGGAAATCGAGGCATCTGCTCCTTCCTCGAGCCCTCCACAAGACTGGCGAACTCCCTACCTCGACTAGCTGACTCGAGGGGAACTGCCAGAAAACCGGACCGAAGCCCACCGGATCACTCGACGAGCCAAGACCTACGTCATCTACGGCAACAGCAAGGAGCTCTACCAGCAAAGCCCATCAGGGATACTACAACGCTGCATTACCATTGAGGAAGGCAAAAGTCTCCTCGAGGACATCCACTTGGGGGCTTGCGGCCACCACGCAGCACCAAGGACCCTCGTCGGCAACGCGTTCCGGCAAGGATTCTACTAGCCAACCGCTGTCTCCGACGCCACCAACCTCGTGCGCTCCAGTGAGGGGTGCCAGTTCTACGCCAAGCAAACACACCTCCCAGCACACGCTCTACAGATGATCCCCATCACCTGGTCGTTCGCTATCTGGGGTCTTGACCTCGTAGGACCTCTTCAGAAGATGACCGCAGGCTACACGCACGTGCTCGTGGCTATCAACAAGTTCACCAAGTGGATCAAGGCCCGACCCATCGACAACATCTGCTCCGAGCGAGTGGTCGAGTTCTTCACCGACATCATCCATCGCTTTGGAATCCCGAATGTCATCATCACCGACAACGGCAAACAGTTCACTGGCAAAAAGTTCTTGGACTTCTGTGACCATCATCACATCCGTGTGAACTGGTCAGCAGTTGCCCACCCTCGAACCAACGGCCAGGTCGAACGTGTCAACGGTATGATTCTCCAAGGCCTCAAGCCAAGGATCTACAATGGGTTGAAAAAGTTCAGGAAGAAGTGGGCTGCAGAGCTACCCTCAGTCCTATGGATCCTGAGGACAACGCCTAGTCGAGCCATAGGGTTCACCCTGTTCTACTTGGTCAATGGGTCCGAGGCTATCGTCCCCACTGGCCTTGAGTACGGATCCCCTCGACTGAAGGCCTACAACGAGCAGGCAAACGAAGGAGCCCTCATTAACGCCATCGACCAGCTCGAGGAAGCCCGTGACATGGCCCTCCTCCACTCCGCATGATACCAACAGACGCTTTGACACTACCACGACAAGCACGTGCGCAAGAGGGATCTCCAAGTTGGCGACCTTGTACTCCGACGACGACAGAGCAACGTGGGATGTCACAAGCTAACCCCACCTTGGGAAGGACCATACACCGTAGCTGAAGTACTAAAGCCCGGAACATACAAGCTCTCAAACGAAAAGGGCCAAAACTTCACCAACGCTTGGAATATTGAACAACTACGTTGTTTCTACCCCTAGGGCCTTGAGGCCTTGTACATTTCTCATATCATGTACAAATATCGCATCATGAATGAATAAAAGTTCTCGTTTCCAAATACTTTATTACGTTCAAAGCTAAGGTAGCCTCGACTCTGTCAAACCAAGGTCAAGACTCCCTCGGGGGCTGGCAGGGGGTAACCCCCTACATTCCTAAAGAACTCCCATGTTTTTTTCCAAAACTCGATGTTGCCTTATCCCTCTACGCCTCGAACGCGCTCCACGACCAAGTAAAAAACACCTCAAGCTCTGTAAAGGGCCGAGGGACATCGAGACGGGAGCTCGCCTATGCCCCGGGGCTACGGTGCCTCCACTCACTCCCCCCTCGAAGGACTCGAGCCCGTATCGAAGACTTAGTCAAAGCAAAACTCAGGCAGAGAAAAGTAAGGAAACTCGAACTTAAAAACGATAACCTTCGAGCCATTATCGTTTCAAGCATTCATACCAAGTGTTTTCAGGCCACGAAAGGCCACAACATCACAAAACACTAACTATTACATGGGCCTTCTTGCCAGATATGGTTCGCAGACCTCAGTTTTCGACATCTCCTTTGCTTCCGCCATCTGGGTCTTCTCGAGCAACGACAAAGTCATAGTCCTCCAAGTCGCCGGCATCACCTTCGATGTCGGAGGGAAGGACATCAGGCTCGAACAACCTCGCCAGCTTGGCCCCAGGCTCCTCGGCTTCAGCTACGATGGCAAGGTGCTGATCCTCATTCTCGGCATCAGTCTTACTGATGTCAGAAATGAAGCCATCAGAGACCGCCTCCATGTCGTAGATGTAGCCAGAGCGGACCACAGCCATCGCCCGCTTCACGCAAGGTGGAGTTCCTCCCTGACACGGTCCCTCATGGTGGCGTTGAGACAGCTGAGCTGGTCGCAAAGACCGCCCCCCCCCCCCCCCGCACCTCGTCTTCGGCCTCATTCGCCAGCCCGACGCTCCAGGCGGCATAGAGACTGTTGATGGCACCTCGAAGACGGCTGGTCACGGCCCCCTCTGCCTAAAGTCCCTCTCGGAGGGTCGAGTTAGCCGTTTTCATGGCCGACAGATCGTCCTCGAGGGCTGAAAATCATAATAGAAGTTAGCCACGGCTAGCGACATCTCGGGGTCAAAAAGGACAGGATCAAAGAAAAAACCTTACCGGCGCAATGGGTTTCGAGGGTCGTGTTCTGGTCCTCCACGTCGGCGCACCCCTTCTCTGCTTGGCTCAGGGTGCGGGTTGCCTCCGTCGCCTTGATGCTGAGCTCTCCATCTCCTCGCCGGAGGTTGCAAGGGTGAGGTCCCTATTGATGAGGGCTGCCCTCGACGTCTCCAGCTCGGAGGAGAGGTTTCGGACTCGCATCCTTTCCTCGCCGACCGAAACACTGAGGGCGTCACGGGTGCTGGAGAGGTTGGACACATCCTTCTCGAGGTCATTGATCCGACCCGCGGCCCCCTCAAGTTTGCCCTCGAGGTCCCAAATCCGCCTCGAGCTCGAGGTAAGGTCCTCCAGGGCCTTCGCCGATTCCGCCTTCGCTCCCGCGGTTTCCTCTTTGGCCTTTGCCGCTTCCGCCTTCGCCGCTGCGGCCTCCTCCTTCGCCTTCCTCGCCTCATCCTTGGCTCAACCCAGGGCTTCCTGAGCAGCCCGGTCGGCCTCGATTTGGCGTACCGCCTCCTCGCGACTGCCCTGTCGCATGGAGAAAGTAGGACTTCGAGTGGGAGCGCATCCTCGGGGCCTACAAACAAAAGGCGAAGAATCAGTCTCCGAATCTAGAAAAAAGACAAAAATAAACGCGTCCAGAGGCTACTCACCACTAGGCATCGCCCGAGGTCCATGGAGACAACCTCGCAAGCTAGCTTTAGGGAGCTCTCTAGCCACGCGCGGAATTCCTCCGCGTCCTCCCAGTGCTTCACCTCCGCAGGGTCGTCCAACACGAGGGCCGGGCTGAACTGATCTCTAGGCTCCCGAAGTGAAATGCGCTCCTGGCCCCAGTGTGAAAGAGCCATGGCCATCCTGTCCCACACTACGCCCCGAACACTCTCCGCAACCTCACGCGAGCCGCCATACTGTTCCACCCGGTCGGCCAGGGTGAACTACGGCATAGCCTCGGCTCCACCTGTCCCCAGCTCTAGGGTCGACCACCTCGACATGCTGGGGGTGCCTCGAGTGGCCGATGCCCCGGCACGCTCGAGGACCTTGTCCACGTCTAGCCGGCGCCACGTCGAGGGGCTGGGGATCACCGTCTCCCCTTGTGGCCGACTGGCGTCGGCGTCCGCCATCTCCACGTCCCCCAGCAGGCTCAACGACGACAGGTCCCCGTCTTGTTGATGATGGGGCTAGACGGAAGTGTTCGCCGATTCTGGCACCACGCCCGGCTACGGTGGCGGGTGGCTCGAGGCTGACGTAGCCTCCTCCTGCTGTTGTTGTTGCTGTTGCTGATGTTGCAGCTGCTCCTGCTGCTGCTTCTGCTGCAACTCCTTCTCCTCCCCCTCCTCCTTCTTCCGCTCCACCTCGTGGAGCCCCGTGGGCCACGCCTTTGACCCTTTAGGCTGGGCAGGGTCAACCCGCCCCTCCTCAGCCCCGACGTCGATCGGGGCGGACTCTAATCCCGCCCCTGAGGCCTTGGGGGTCTTATCCTCGGGTCGAGGGATGTGTTGGGGAAAAGGACCCTCGGCAAAAACGCCGCCCGATATGGTGCCAAGATCAACCTTCGCTTGGTCTTTGTGTCCTCGCGAGGTCCCCCTCCTTTCGGGGTGAATTTAATAACCTTCGGACGTGAGTTCGACCCTCGATGCTCCCTTTTGCACTCCCTGCAGGTTAAGGCTTCGCGGCACGACAGGCGACCCTCGCTGGGTCCCAAGGTCACTCAGAGCGGACCAAGCAAGCGACGAAGGCGCGTTGGCCCGAAGGCGAGCGGAGTCGAAGGTCAGCGAGCACAGCCGAAGGACAAACCTTCGGCCCTCTCTGCCGAAGGCAAATAAAGCCGAAGGCCCTACATACTGTAACAGAACCGACCAATTTGCACCAGATTAAGCACCGAATCGCTGCTTTCACAGAGATTACAAGTACTTAAGCTTGTACAAACCCGGTAGTCCGGAAATCTCGAAGGATTTCAAGTCATTCAACTTTAACCAAGATCGTAATAGATTAGCGTACATGCCCACAAGGTACATTCAGTTCGCACATAGTTCAAATACATCGGAGTTCAACAGTTATTACAAACCATAGTTTGAATTCAAAAGCGGAAGCAACATAGTTTTGAAACACAAGTCCTTAGTTCACAATACAGTGCCATATGCTTGATCGGTCCACAAAAGCATCAGGGAAGATAAGAGTTGACCATGCCCATGGTCTAGTCACTGCCCTCGATGGGGTACAGACAGTTCTCGCAATAGCCGAAGAAGCATTGCCCATCTGCAACAACAAGGGATAGAACCCTGAGTACGAGAAGGTACTCAGCTAGACTTACCCGTCATAAACCAGAAATAACCGACACCAAGGATTATGCAAGGCTGTATCTGGGGTTGGCCACACTTACCTTTTTGCATAAAAGCACTTTATTATTAACTAATCATCATTAGAGCATTAGCAGTCACTTTTATGTAATCAGCCTGATTATCTAGATTTGCACCTGATCTAGAGCAAACACTTGACTACTTATTCAAGCAAGAGTGACTATTTCATCAATAGCCTTTCAGATTCATCAACCATAACCATCATTAATTCCATATATTACTACGGTAACACATGCTCAGTCAAGTTACTCACTAACCAGGAGTGATGGCGATTATAATCGACTCCTACCAGCTGGGGATAAAATGCCGCACACTCGCCCGACACACCCTGCCAGGTGGCCGTTGGCGACCACTTCAGGAGGTTCGAGAACACAACACGCGGGACGGTCATGGGCCCTTCTACACCGGGGGTTATCTCAGTGCCAGGTCGCTCAAGCTATTAACTGCCCACGGTCATGCCAGGTCGATCAGGCCCTGCCTGCCCTCGGACCATGCCAGGTCGATCAGAATAGTTGCCCACGGTACATCTGAGGCCCTGGGTGTTAGGCGTCAACATCTCCGTCACCGGCTCGAAAAACCTTACTCGGCTTCACGGGAGGTACCCGCACCTGCTCCGTTAAGTGATTGACGCGTTCAAAATGACTGAGGTGTGCCTTCGTCGGTTCCTGATCGACACAGACGGGAGACTACTAGCACACAGAACCCATGTCCTGCTGCTCCTACATCCCGCCCGGTCTCTCAAATTAATTATCACATGGTTATCTCCATGATAGCACAAGGCTAAACATGATCAGTATCCACCTATATGCGGGAGACAGGAAATCACCCGACTTTTACCGGTCTAAGCAGGCTAAGCATAAACGAGCCTAGACTTATCAGGGATAACAAGGTAATATTTGCAGGTGGACAAGGATAAGTAATAATGCATCAACGGTAGCAATCAATTCCTATAACCTAATGCAACATCCATCATCAGGTTAATTAGAAACATTTGCAAACCGTAGGAGTTAGAATGCTCCGGGGCTTGCCTCGCTCGAAGTCGGCGGGGCGGTGATCACGGCACTCCGGCAGGTCTTCAGCGTCTCCTTCCTGGATCCCCTCCTCGGGTGTCTCCTCCTGACGCTGCTCCTCCGGCGTCTCCTGGGCTTCCACTACCGATCCTGCATGATGCGGTACATGAATGAACAACATGAATGCACATGGGATGCATGGTGATGCAACATGGAGTAACCATTCAGGAGATAAGCACATGTCATCTACTGCTACTCACTTATTTAATTCGACATACTACTTACCAAGTCTTGTTGTCACCGCATCAAAGTTGCTTAACGAGTTTATTACCCTCTAATTATTTGTAGAATTAAATCTAGTTAAATAGGCCCATAACAGTAACCTATCCTAGACAGCTTCACAAAAACCTATAAAAATTACTGGAGATCAATAACACTTAATCTAACCCTCTGTCCAAATTTCATCCCATTTGGACCTAGACTTCATCCTCTATGAAAAAGACAAATTCTATTATGGAAAGGTGCTTTGCACTACACACCATAGCAAAAAGTGTCAAACAACAGATTTCTTATTTTTCTACTGAACTTCCTAGCATAAGAGTAATGTGCTTATATTCTCAGGTTCGTATTCCTCATATTTTAATTACTACAAAATAAACAAGGAAACGACATTTAAGCATTTTAAAAGCTACTGTCAAATTAATTCACAGAACAACCTCATATTATATTTTTCTCTGAAACTACACATTCATACGAACCTAACAAAACTGGAATCACATTTTTCTGACTTATATATAATTAGTTATGCATTTACCAAGTTATCAGCACTTTTCTAAATTAAATAAATCTACACAAAAAAAGTATCACCAAAAATGCATTTAACAGTTTTCACTGATAGATCTAAACATGCTTGACCTAACAAAATTTGTTTCACAGGATTTGGACTTAAAATGAGCCTTGTAGGAATTTTTGAAGCCATTACATAATTCTGCAAAAAACAAACTAAAAAGGAAACTCAAACCTAAACGTTCCTGACTCCAACTTGGTTCGGCCGAGGCATAAGACAAACGCTCAGCACACCCGGCGCGATTCGGCTGAGGCTCGAGGCAAGGCTTCGGCACATTCGGCGCGACTCGGCCGAGGCTCAAACACACTCAACCGATTCGGCCGAGGCTACTGACTCAACCGAGGCTCGGTGACTTAGCCGAGGCTCGAGGCAAACGCTCGGCACGCCCGGCTTACCGAGGCCTACGGCACCCAAACGCTTCCCTTTCTTTCTTTCTTGCTGCCAGTCGGGGCCCGCTGGTCAGGGCGACCAAGCTACCGAGGCCAGGCTCGGCACGTTACCGTGCGAGGCCAGGCTCGGCGGTCAACGGCGGAGTTTTGCGCCGTGGTCGTTGACCGGCCCTAGCTCGTCGACGACGACACTTCTGGCGACACGGAGACCATTACTGGGTGCGGGTTTGCGAGGCGAACACAACTAACTGACTCGCTGAGACAGAGGGATACCGGAGCAAGCTCGACGGCGGCCATGGCGGAGCGGCGGCTCTGGCGACTCGGCGGCGGAACTCTTCCCGGCGGCTTGCGACTCGGCGAGACTAACACTAGCCTAAGCAAGTCACAAGTGACCTATTGGAGCAACTCCCGGGCTTCGGCATCCCCGGCATTGTCCGGCGCGATGCACGGCGGCGGTCCATGGCGGACACAGCGCGACTGGCCCGCGGTCCGGCGAACTCAGGACACGAGAGAGGTCTCCATCTGACTCTAAGCTACTACGACGGTAGAGAAGACTAGAACATGGCTCAGCTCAGGGTAGCATGGCCGGAGATGACCGGTCCACGTGAAGGTCACGGTGGCGGCCATGGCGGAAGCTTGCGGATGGCGTCCGCTGTTCCGGCAGCTAGAGAGGGAGAGAGGGGAAACCATCCCTTACCGGAGAAAGAGGAGACCAGGGTGGAGGAACTGGCGAGAGGAATTGGACGGTGGCGCACGGTGGAGCGAGTAATCGCTCGCCGAGATTCGGCGGGCGGCGGCGGTGAATGGCGGCGGCGCTTTGCTTTCTCCCCTTTTCCCGCTCGAACGCCGGCGAGAGCAGAGAGCGAGAGAGAGGCGCAAGCGCGGGGAACAGAATGGAGGGAGGAGCGGGTTCGGACAGGGCGAGGGCGAAGGCATGCTTGCCACGCCGCGTGCGGACGCTGGCTTGGCCGGCCGTCGAGCGCCACGCGGCGGCAACGTCCTGGCGCTGTCGGCCACGACGCCGCGCGCGCGCGCCGGCACGGCACGGCCCGGCCCGATTTAGTGCCATCAGGCCGACTGACGGCCAGACTTTGAGCGCGATTAACTCCTAATCCATTTGATGAAAAGCTAAACCACTTGCTCCATTGCTTAGAGCTACATACCGACTACCACTTTGGTTACAAGATTGATCTTTGGTTCGGCCTAGATTGCTCCCGAGAAAGCTCCAAAGATGGCTAGATGAAACTGTTTTGGGCAGTTAGGACTTAGAGAATTTTCTAAGTCTAAACTCCCTCAAATCTGCCTTGTGGGTCCCAAAACACCTTGTTAAACTCATTTTCATGAGTTGGGCCTTAAACAACTTTTGTTCTACTCTAAATTCTACACACTTTTGGTTAAGGGCCCACAGCCATGCAAAGCTTCTATCAAGAAGGTCTTAGTTAGTCAAACAAAAGGACTCCTAGGGCTCTATTAAGGCAACTAGGGTTAGAGACTTGGTTAGCCAACATGACCAACATAAACCTAGCTTCATTTTGACTCCTCAACAAGGTTCAACTACTAAGGAGACTTAAACACTCCACAAACCAGACACACAAGCATTCAATCAAGCATAGCATCACAAAAGGTCACATGAAATGACACTTAACAAAAGAAAGAATGCAACATGAAATGATGATGCTTTATGCTCATGAGATGTCAAATTATGCACTTAGGGTTGCTTAACACCTAGGGTGTTACACAGACGGCGAAGGAGCGCGGGCCCAAGGGCGAGCACGGCCGAAGGTCAAATCTCCGCCCCCCTCTCCGAAGGTGAACGGAACCAGGTGGCGGTGCATTGGAGGGGGGCCGATTAGGGTTTCCGCTTCAGCTGTGTGTTTACATTTTTGCCCTCCCTCCCTGCGTGGAGGTGAGGAATCTTTCCTGTACCATTTTGTAATTTGGCCTGCGTCCCTTGGTATTCCCTATAAATACCAGGGGATGAACAGTGTAAAGGGAGGATTTTTTGGGATCAGTACTCCACAACATTGATTGAGTTCAAAACCTTCGCTTCCGCTTTCCTTCCGACGCTTGGCCACCTTCGCCATTCACTCTGTACAAGTGCGGGGGTTCGGCAAGTGTGTTGCCAACAGTTTGGCGCCGTCCGTGGGGAGCGAAAATTTGACATGGCAGGAAACAGAAGAGCTCACCCAGCGAGGGACCAGCGTGTAACCAGAGAGACAGCGACGGTGGTTCCTCCTGCGGAAGAAATTGTGCAACCCTCGGGAGGAGAGGACGTCCCCCCAGAACCCCGATTCCTGGGCCCCCAGGTCTGAGTGGTGACGCAGCCGCACCCACACACTTCGGGAGAAGGAGAGGGAGAAGAAGAAGAAGAGATGGGCCTCGAGGCCCTTGAAAGGCTCGAGGCTGAGCTGCAAGAGAAGAAGAGGCGCCTGGAACAGCTTGAGAGGCATAACCGATTGCGCTCGATCAGACAGAGGGCTGACGAGGCCAGGGAGCAGCTTCGCCGTATGGAGGAATCCCTCGCCGCAGCAGAAGCCGAAGCCGAAGGCTGGAATGATGAGGAGATACCCCCACTGCGAGAGGGGAATGAGGAGCCGAACCAAGACAACCTTCGTCACCATCCACCACCCCCACCACCACCACCAGTACACCCGGAGCCATATCCTATGAGACACCCAAACTTCCGCCAACTCTACCCAGATGAGAGAGAACAAAACCTTCGCATTCAGCGAAGGCATCAGCAACACCAAATGCCGTATGATTCAAAGTCACCACTCTCCCAAATACTCCAAACCCAGCCCTGGCCACCATGTTACAATCCACAAAACCTACCTCGCTATGATGGACTTTCCGACCCTCGCCAGTTCATCATGAGCTACGAAGCAGCAGTTGCCGCAGCAGGCGGTGATGAATCAACAATGGCAAAATCCTTTGTCATCATTCTGCGAGACATCGCACAAACATGGTACAGCAACCTTCGCCCCGGAACTGTGGATTCCTGGGCCACCCTCAGAGACAAGCTGTGTACAAATTTCAAGGGCATCACTCCAGCCCCGTCAAACCCCATCGAACTGTTCAATTGCAAGCAAGAAGAGCGCGAGCCGCTCCAAGATTACTGGCGGAGGTTTATTCAAATCAGAGCAAGAACCCCAGGCATATCCGACGAGGCTGTCATCCTCGCTGCAGTCAGCGGCCTCCGCCCGGGCCCGTGCTCTTCGAAATTTGCTCAGAAACTGGCAAATACAATCGAAGAATTGCACGAGACAATGGAAAGATACTGTAGAGCAGACAAAGACTTCCGAGCGAAGTCTGATGCTCGGAGGTCTCAGCAGAAGCCACAACCGAGGCCTCAACCGAGAGAAGGCAACCTTCGCCAAGAGCAAAACAACGTCAGTGCAATCAACAAAGCAACAAATTATGAAGATCAAAGACGGGACGCTCAACCTCCGAGCAGCCAAGCCCCGCAGGGTTTGCCACCTCCGCCGGATCAGCGGTACCAGCAGCAAGATCCTGCCAAAATGTATTGTCACTTCTGTGGAATGGGAAAGGGGCACACAACAAAGCAATGCGAATGCTTCGCCAAGGGAAAAGAATACCAGGAATCCAGGAAAGCTACTTCGTCAGACTCCCGAACCATCAACCACACAAGGAAACCAAGTTTCCACCCACCAAATCCACCATACCACTATACCCCCATAAACTACGGCCTACCTTAACAACAACCCTCTTACAGTCATCACCCACTCTACAATCAAACCTCTTATCAGCCAACCACCATCCCACAACACCAAAATCCAACTTACACAGTTACATACCCAACTACCCCCCAAAACCAAATTCCAACAACCCACCAAGCTAGCAACGCTCTGCCACCACCACCGCCAATCCCCGCGTTACCAGCACAACAACCTGTCAAAGCCGAAGCCCCGGGCCAAACGACCATCAACAACCCAACATCAACCTTCGGTGTGATTCTAGCTATCACCGGAGGTTCAAATGAAGACCATGGTAACAAACGGCAGAGGAAGGAACATGCCAGACAAGTCCACCACGTAGCCATCGAAGGCCCCCATAGATTTGGCCGTTGGTCTCACATCCCCATAACCTTCGATTCCAGTGACATGAAGCTGAGAGACTACCCTCACACCGATGCTATGCTGATCGAAACCAACCTCGCTGGGTGGACTGTCACCAAAATACTGGTCGATACAGGAAGCTCCGCTGATATCTTGTTCGCTTCAACCTTCGACAGTATGAAGCTTGATAGGAACCTTCTGCAACCTGCGGACAACCCCCTATACGGCTTCGGTGGTCAACAAGTGAGAGCTAAAGGAAAAATTTCTCTGCCCGTGACCTTCGGCGACGAAATCAACTGCAGGACGGAGCATATAACATTTGATGTCGTCGATATGTTCTACCCATACAATGCCATTTTTGACCGAGGGGTCACAAACGCGTTCAATGCGGTCATCCATCCCGCCTACCTATGCATGAAGCTTCCCGCTCCGAAGGGTGTGGTCGCAGTATTTGGGGACCAGGACATTGCAAGGGCAGCTGATGGAACGTAGCCCCGGGGCAACGTAATGTACACAATTTGTCAAAACCTCAAACCCCCGGTATCAGCAACGAGGGCGAAGTCTGCAATGACAGAGTGAAGGCAGCGCCAAAGGAGGAAACCAAACAAGTCCAACTCTTCGAGGGTAATGCCGAGAGAAAGGTGATCATCTCAGCCAATCTAGACCCTCAATCAGAAGGCAACCTCGTCACCTTCCTCAGAGAAAATTCTGACACCTTCGCCTGGTCCGCAGAAGACCTAAAAGGAGTCAACAGATCAATGATCGAGCATAGCCTGAACATCAAAACAGGCTACCGCCCAATCAAACAAAAGCTTCGCAAGATGTCAGAAGAAAGAAAGGAGGTAGCGAAAGCTGAGGTGAAAAGGCTTTTGGACGCAGGTGTCATTCGCCCAGTCAAATACCCAACTTGGCTCTCAAATGTGGTCCAAGTCCAAAAGAAGAACAAAAAATGGCAAATGTGCGTCGATTTCACTTGCTTGAACAAAGCCTGTTCGAAGGATGACTTCCCCCTCCCAAACATAAGCACCCTGGTCGACAGAGCGGCAGGTTGTCAAATGCTATCCCTCCTTGATTGCTTCTCAGGCTATCACCAGATTTGGATGAATGAAGAAGACGAAGAAAAAACAAGCTTTATCACACCCTCGGGCACCTTTTGCTTCCGAAGGATGGCAGAAGGTTTGAAAAATGCAGGCTCAACCTTCGCTCGCATGACCTCCGAAGTTTTCAAGGATGAGCATGCTGTCTCTGCCTATGTCGACGACCTAGTTGTCCAGAGTGAACTAAAAGAGAACCACATACCAGACTTATCGAGGGTATTCAGCAACCTCCGGTCCACCGGACTGAAACTAAACCCAGAAAAATGTGTTTTCGGGGTAAGCGAAGGTAAATTGCTAGGTTGCATCATCTCAGCCAGAGGAATCGAAGCTAACCCTGAGAAGATTGATGCCATCATGAACATGGAACCTCTGGCGACCAAGAAAGCAGCTCAGCGTCTGACCGGTCGTTTAGCAGCACTTAGCGGATTCATCTCAAGATCCGCAGAGCGAGGGTTACCCTTCTTTGAAACACTCAGAAGCAACGCTCCATTCAACTGGGGTCCCCAGCAGCAAAAGGCCTTCGAGGAGTTGAAAAAGTATCTGACCAGCTTGACTGCCCTAACCAGCCCAAGCAAGGGAGACTTATTGTTACTCTACGTCGCAGCTTCGCCACACGCAGCAAGCGCAGTCCTCATCAAGGAGCTCCGCGAAAACAACAAAACCAGACAAGCCCCAATCTACTATGTTTCAGAAACCCTCGAAGGCCCAAAGAGAAATTATTCGGAGCTTGAGAAAATAGCATACGCCGTCGCCATGGCATCAAGAAAGCTCAAGCACTATTTCCAGGCGCACGAGATCCACGTACCTTCATCGTACCCTCTCGAGAACATTTTCAAAAACAACGAAGCAGTTGGAAGAATAGCAAAATGGGCAGTCGAGCTTAACAGTTATGCTGTAACCTTCGTTGGCAGAACAGCGATCAAATCACAAGTGTTGGCTGATTTCATAGCAGAATGGACACCCGACCCTCGCCCCGGTGAGCTGCAGCAGGACCAGTTTTGGATCGTTTACGTCGACGGGGCCTGGGGTGCAACTGGAGCCGGTGCCTCGGCCATTCTAATCTCGCCTTCCAGGTCGAAGCTGAGATACGCACGAAGGCTTGACTTCAAATGCACAAACAACTCCGCTGAATATGAAGCTGTGATTCTGGCATTTTCAAGGCTGCGATCGTTATCAGTCCGAAGGGCACTCATCAACACAGACTCTCAAGTCATTGCGGGGCACATTGAAAAGGACTACAAAGCAAAAGATCCAGAGCTCCAAAAATATTTTCAATATGTTCGAAGGTTAGAATCCTTCTTCCTCGGCATAACTGTAAAAGCAATATCAAGAACCGAAAACAGCGAGGCAGATTGCTTAGCCAAAGCAGCCGCTCAGCAGCTACAACTTCCACCGGATGTGTTCTACGAGGTTACCACTCGGTCAGCCTTCGAAGCTCCCGAAGTCAGCATCAAGCTGATCAACGCAATCCAGTGCGAGGATTGGAGAGCACCTATCATGGCCTACATCAAAGGACTCCATGAACCCAGCAACAGAGAAGAAGAAAACAGACTAAAGCAAAGAGTGCGAGGATACAAGATAGTCGACAACACCTTGTACAAAGCCTCGGTAACCTCGCCATGGCTCAAATGTGTGTCACAGTCCGAAGGCAATGACATTCTCAAGCTAATCCACGAGGGTATCTGTGGTTCTCACAACGGCCCGAGGGCTCTAGCCGGCAAAGCGTTTCGGCAAGGCTTCTACTGGCCAACATCATTAAGAGATGCGGAAACCATCGTCAAGCATTGCGAAGGTTGTCAACTGATGGCAAAAAACCAAAACGCTCCAGGGGCACCCACAACCCTCATATGCCCAACCTGGCCCCTGCAAAGGTGGGCGATGGATCTTGTAGGCCCGTTACCGACAGCTCCAGGGAACCTTCGCTATGCGGTGGTAGCTGTGGAATACTTCACAAAATGGATTGAAACAAGGCCACTATCCTCCATCACTTCCCACGCAGTAAAAAAGTTTTTCTGGCAACAAATAGTCTGTCGCTTTGGAGTTCCGCAGCATCTAACCGTCGACAACAGCACTCAGTTTGACAGCGAGGTCTTCAAAGAATTCTGTGCACAAATTGGGACAATGTTATGCTTCGCCTCCGTCCGACACCCGCAATCCAATGGCCTGGTTGAAAGAGCCAATGCGACAATATTCCAAGCTATCTCCAAAAAGCTGCAGGGTAGACCCAAGGGTAAATGGGCCGATGAACTACCTTCGGTCACCTGGTCTCACAACACCTCAGAGTGCAGAGCAACAAAATTCACTCCTTTCAAGCTGTTGTTCGGCGAAGAAGCGGTGCTTCCAGAAGAGCTAAAATACGGAACGCTCAGAACAACCCTCGCATCTGACGAGCAAGCCCAATCGCTCGATAAAGACCTACTCGAAGAAGCAAGATGCAATGCAGTGCACAACCTTCGCAAGTACCAAGAAGAAACCAGAAAATGGAGAGATAAAAAGATCAGAATCAAAGATTTGCAGAAGGGTGACCTCGTCCTCATCAGAAAACAAAACGCCAGCTTGGCAGGAAAATTTCAGCCCAAGTGGACAGGTCCATACATGATTGTGGAAAGCAACCGTCCTGGCTCTTTCCACCTCTCCGACAGCGAGGGTAACATCCTGCCTCACACTTGGAACATCGACGACCTTCGCAAATACTACCCATAGCGGGGCCCTAGCGAGCCCTCGCAACTTGTAATTTATCTTCGCATTTCATTTTTCCATTTCTATGAATGTAGCCAAAAAAGGAGCTCCACTCTTTTTCCTTACGAAGGGGCGTAAGGTTTTTTAACGAGGCAGTATCCAAAGCATTAATACAGATTAGAACCCCCAAAAAAGTAAAATCTCCAAACCTCTACTCCCAAACATCGAAAAAGCGGGTCTCTCTCAAGAACGCTACATTCGATGAAAACCTGCTAAGATTGCTTCGAAAAACATTCCTTTTCCTTTCAAAGAAAACTTCACCTCCGCCTAAGATAAGGGGAGGAAAGTCGAGCACCCTGGCACAAACGACAGAGGCTCGCAAAAAAGCAAACTTCACCACCGCCTAAGATAAGGGGAGGCGCGAAGTCCAAAAAAGTCGAGCACCCTGGCACAAACGACAGGGGCTCGCAAAAAAGCAAACTTCACCTCCGCCTAAGATAAGGGGAGGAAAGTCGAGCACCCTGGCACAAACGACAGAGGCTCGCAAAAAAGCAAACTTCACCACCGCCTAAGATAAGGGGAGGCGCGAAGTCCAAAAAAGTCGAGCACCCTGGCACAAACGACAGGGGCTCGCAAAAAAGCAAACTTCACCTCCACCTAAGATAAGGGGAGGAAAGTCGAGCACCCAGGCACAAACGACAGGGGCTCGCAAAAAAGCAAACTTCACCTCCGCCTAAGATAAGGGGAGGCGCGAAGTCCAAAAAAGTCGAGCACCCTGGCACAAACGACAGGGGCTCGAAAAAAAGCAAACTTCACCTCCGCCTAAGATAAGGGGAGGCACGAAGTCCAAAAAAGTCGAGCACCGTGGCACAAACGACAGGGGCTCGCAAGAAAGCAAACATCACCTCAACCCAGCGGGGGAGGCGCGAAGTCTAAAAAGTCAAGCACCCTCGCAAACGCGCCAGGGGCTCGCAAGAAGCAAACTTCACGCCCGCCAAAAATGAGGGGAGGCGCGAAGTCCAAAAAGTCCAGCACCCTCGCAAACGCGCCAGGGCTCGCAAGAATCAAACTTCACCCCCGCCAAAAATGAGGGGAGGCGCGAAGTCCAAAAAGTCAAGCACCCCCGCAAAGCACAACAGAAGCTCATCACGAGAGCAAATGCGCGAGCCTCGCTAAAAGAAAAAGGGGGCGTCGCTGTTTTTTCAAAACAAGTTCACGAGAGCAAATGCGCGAGCCTCGCTAAAAGAAAAAGGGGGCGTCGCTGTTTTTTCAAAACAAGCTCACGAGAGCAAAGGCGCGAGCCTCGCTAAAAGAAAAAGGGGGCGTCGCTGTTTTTTCAAAACAAGCTCACGAGAGCAAACGCGCGAGCCTCGCTAAAAGAAAAAGGGGGCGTCGCTGTTTTTTCAAAACAAGCTCACGAGAGCAAACGCGCGAGCCTCGCTAAAAGAAAAAGGGGGTGTCGCTGTTTTTTCAAAACAAGCTCACGAGAGCAAACGCGCGAGCCTCGCTAAAAGAAAAAGGGGCGTCGCTGTTTTTTCAAAACATGCTCACGAGAGCAAATGCGCGAGCCTCGCTAAAAGAAAAAGGGGGCGTCGCTGTTTTTTCAAAACAAGCTCACGAGAGCAAATGCGCGAGCCTCGCTAAAAGAAAAAGGGGGCGTCGCTGTTTTTTCAAAACAAGCTCGCGAGAGTAAATGCGCGAGCCTCGCTAAAAGAAAAAGGGGGCATCGCTGTTTTTTCAAAACAAGCCCACGAGAGCAAATGCGCGAGCCTCGCTAAAAGTAAAACGGGGCCTCGCTATTAAACAATATAAGAAACATTAAATAGTGCAGCAAACATGGCACCAAACCCATACTTTTTTCTCATACTATTACAAAGTAACGTTACAACAACAAACATATCCGAAAAATAAAAAATCATTTACAAGGAACCATCGCTCCCTTCAATCAACATCAAATCACCAGAGCCCTCACTAACCTCCTCGAACTCCGGCTCCGCCACAACAATAGGTCCCCACAACAAAGGAGCTGCCGGAACAATCGGCAGCTCACCAGGCAAAACCCTCGCCCGATACATATATGTACGATGTACTTCATCCACATCCGAAGGTTCCTCCTTCGGAACCACCAGCGATCCGTCGGGGCCCACTTCAAGCTTACTTCGCCCAAACAAATAATCCAACGCACTACTATCATCAATATCATCGTCTAAAGCAACTTGCGAAGACGAAGACGGACCAAACAAATAGCGCGTAGCTTGACGATCAGTAAACTCCGCCTCGCGCCAAAAGCTGCTCGACCTACTATTCTTCAAATCGTACCTTCGCACCTTTGACCACCAAAAATGCTCGAAGGTCAACGAAGGATGTTTTAACTTTGCACGGGCCCACGACTCACCAGTTATAAAAGTCTCCTGGTAATTAAGCGTCAGTGGCGTCACATCAAATACTTTTAACACGGTTCCGTCAGGAACCTGCATTGCATAAATACCGAAAAGTATCTCAGCATCCCCAAATTTTACAAGCATCGCAACCATTACAAAATGACCTCATCTATACAACCCCAAAAACTTCACACCTGCTCGCTTCCGTCCGGCTCGCCCGTCTCGATCTCGCCAGTTACAGCCTCCGCAACGTCAGTTGGTGCCTCCTCCGCAGCCACCTCTCGTTCGACACCTTCGCCGGAGACCGAGGCTTCCGCAGTCAACGCTTCAACCTCGAGCGGTGGAGCCTCTGCAGAGCAAGGAGCATCAGCCCCTGCGGAGCTCTCGCCAATTTCAACGGCCACAGCCGGCGAAGGAATCGCCTCCCTACGAGCCTGTAAACACCAAAAACACAAAATGAAAACACGAGTCAATACCAAGCCCATAATCATTGAAATAACGCCAAACGTCACTCTTCAACCACACAGACCTGATGAGTTGCTTCGGCAGCCTCCTCGAAGGCAAGAGCTCCGCCGCCGCTAGCAATCCAAAACTTGCGAAGCAACCGCATCGCACAGTTCCGGACCTCGGCATCGTCAGCCTTCATTTGCCGCACTTCATCAACGGTCGGCAAAATATGGTTGGGCTTCTTAATTTTCTGAAGGTGCTCGCAGTCCGCTTGACGGAGGGTTCCAGCCATCGCCAACGCACCGGCATACCCACCAAAATCAGCTGCATTCCCGACCAACGAGCTAAACACATCCAACTCGTTGCTTAACCAACCTTCGAAAGCCTCTGCGCTGACTGTAGGAAGTGGCTCCCCGACTGAACCTCCGGCTTCAGTCAAGCATGTGTCTATCTTAGCTTTAACCCTAGATAGACTAACACGCCAAGCCTCGGCCTGGGTTGCCACCTCCGTGGACAACTTTTCTGCGCGCTCGTTTGCAGATGCCAAGTCTTTATCTTTTTGCCGTCCTACAGCGAGGAGCTCCGCGTTGGTCCTCGCAGCCTCTTGCGCTTCTTTTTTCCACTTCTCAGCCTCCTCTAAGGCAGTTTTTAGCTCCGCATCCTTGTCCTCCAAGCTCTGGCGAAGCTCCTTGTTGGTTTTCTGCGTGTCTTTCAACCGGGCGTTCAGATAATGAAGATTGTAACTAGACCTTCGACGCGCCGACCGGTTGAGGAGCATCAGCTCAGCCACCTTCACATCAATATCATCATGAATATTATCCAAGGGCTCGCTAGCGAGCCGAAGCTCCGCTTCCGGCAGACAGACTCGGTTAAACACGCGACCCAGGAATCGCCTTTCCTCCGGAGAGCATGGCAAACGAGTCGCCTGAAGGTCCGCGCTCGTGTACAGATGGGTCGCCGGGTCAATAACGCCAAGCTCCTTCGCGTAGTAAGGAAGGCTTGTCCGGCTGGCTTCGCCATATGGCCTCTTTCCAGGCACCGGGTCTGATTCATGGTCACCATTAATTTCGGATCCCTCGACCCAAATGTGCGTGCCGGCGTAATCGGGCAGTGACCCTCGCCGAGGGCTCTCTCCCTCCAGATCCCGCAACACTTCTTCAACATCTTTGGCAGCCGCAGCAACAGCACTGGACGAAGCTGTCCTCTTTCCTCGGGTGTCCCCAATAGAAACGTCTTCATCGGAGTTATCCTCGCTGCTGGATGAATCGCTGCCCTCGCTAGATGACTCCTCTACCCCCCTTTCCTTTTCCTTTTCTTTCTCTTCCTTGTCGGTGTCTTCGGAGACGCCTTCGTCATCCGAGATCTGAATTAAAGCTCCGATACCGCCCACGCGGGGCACCACTCCTCCAACCTTAGCAGAGCCTCGGCCGCTCGAGGCAACGGCCGAGGATGTGGAAGTGCCCGAAGCACCAACAACAGCTGCGACCTTCGTCGCCAACACCTTCCCCCGGCCACCGGGACCGCCGCGCCCACGGCCACGACCCCTCTTCGGCTGAGAGACAACTCCCTCATCTCCCGCTGCGGCACGCTTCCTCTTCTTCGGAGCATCTTCGCTCGACGGAGCGGGCCAGTTTGGATACTGAATGCCAAGAATGTCAAACAGTCTGTTAACCCGACCTTCGGCGCCCATCGTGCTGTGTATAGCTTTATTTTCCAACGTTGACAATTTGCCAACTAACTCCTCCACCCACTGCTGCACGCGCTTATATACAACCTCGAGCCCATCCTCTCGCCTGGGAAATTTCTTGAAAACATTTGCCCAGACCTCGTTCAAATCAACCTTCGGTCTCTTCAACCCCTTGCCCTGGTAGCGAGGGTCATCCTCAACCTCAAACCACACTTGTTTCTCGCGAAGAGGCCAGATCTTGGCGCAACAGTACTCTTCAACCAGGTCGCGGGCGCACTGAGAGCGCGAGACAACCCTCAAACAATCAACAGCCGCGTGTGCATCGCCGTCCATTTTGGCCTCCGCACTTACATCCCCAAGAGGCGGGAGCTCACCGCACAGCTCCGCCACATCACTGAGCTTGTAGTAAAACCAACATTCCTGCCACCCGCTGGTCCACTTGTTCTTCTGAGCTTACACTGGCAACTCCGACCCAGCGCGGTGGCAGAATGTGTACACAGCAAATTGACCCAGACAACTTTTACCCTTGCCACAATCAATCTTCCGAGGCTGCATGTGCACCCGATGAGTGCGAACAAAACCTTCGACATTTGGAGCGATACCTTGGGAACGGCACGCCCACACATACACCGACATCTTCGTAAAACATGAAGGTGTCAGCTGATGAAACTTCAGGTTGAACCTTCGCAACACAGAGGCCACAAAGGAGTGGGCCGGGAAGCGAAGGCCAGCCGAAAAAAATTCTTCAAACACTACAACTTCATCTGCATCCGGCTTCGGCACCGTCTCCCCGACGCTGGTCCTCGCCTTGCCCTCCTCGATCCAACCCCACCTAACATAAGACGCAATCTCCGATGCGCACACTCGGCTGAGCCCAAACTCGAAGGTAATCCCCTCTTCCGCCGAAACAGGGGAAGCAGCACGAGCAGTCTGCTTCAGCCTAGCCATCTCTCTAATCGCTAACACCTTCGCGCAGCGAATGCTTGTCTCGACCCTCGCAGTCAAACTAAAACAAACCTTCGCTATAGGAAAATAGCAACAGCAGGGTGGCTAGGGCGAATGAGGGCACGTCCTTTACCGCTCACCTACCCCTCCTATTTAAAGACCAAGCGGCCGGCACTCCCGCGACAGTATTGGCACGACAATCGAAAAACGCGGCGCAAAAAATGAAATGGGCCTCAACAGTACGAACTACAGTACAACGATACGGCCCAAAGCAGCCGCGGCGTCGCTGCCAAGGGTCCCTTTACGTTTTCCCGTCCAAAATGCGCTGCTTGGGCCTAAAACTCCGTTCTTTAGATCCAAAGCAACGAGGGGCTACTGTTGGGGAAAAGGACCCTCGGCAAAAACGCCACCCGATATGGTGCCAAGATCAACCTTCGCTTGGTCTTTGTGTCCTCGCGAGGTCCCCCTCCTTTTGGGGTCAATTTCCTAACCTTCGGACGTGAGTTCGACCCTCGATGCTCCCTTTTGCACTCCCTGCAGGTTAAGGCTTCGCGGCACAACAGGCGACCCTCGCTGGGTCCCAAGGTCACTCAGAGCGGACCAAGCAAGCGACGAAGGCGCGTTGGCCCGAAGGCGAGCGGAGTCGAAGGTCAGCGAGCACAGCCGAAGGACAAACCTTCGGCCCTCTCTCCCGAAGGCAAGTAAAGCCGAAGGCCCTATAGACGGCGAAGGAGCGCGGGCCCAAGGGCGAGCACGGCCGAAGGTCAAATCTCCGCCCCCCCCCTCTCCGAAGGTTAACGGAACCAGGTGGCGGCGCATTGGAGGGGGGCCGATTAGGGTTTCCGCTTCAGCTGTGTGTTTACATTTTTGCCCTCCCTCCCTGCGTGGAGGTGAGGAATCTTTCCTGTACCCTTTTGTAATTTGGCCCGGGTCCCTTGGTATTCCCTATAAATACAAGGGGATGAATAGTGTAAAGGGAGGATTTTTTGGGATCAGTACTCCACAGCATTGATTGAGTTCAAAACCTTCGCTTCCGCTTTACTTCCGACGCATGGCCACCTTCGCCGTTCACTCTGTACAAGCGCGGGGGTTCGGCAAGTGTGTTGCCAACAGGATGGGACCCTCGGCCTGGCTCGAGGTGGATCCCGTCGATGCCAAGGCTTTGGGTGCAACGACCTTGGGGGCTTGGGTTAGGGCAGTGTCGCCCTCGGTACATGGTCTCAGCATGGATATGCCTGCAACCAAAGCAACACCCGTCAGCCTGCCCCGAGCCATGGTCTCCTGAACCGCCACAGCCCAAGCCAGTGCGTGAGGAGGTAGGAACACTCCACCTTTGGCCGAGTCCACAGACATCTTAGCGATCGCCTCAGCCTTGAGCTTCTTGGCAGGGGCAGGGTTCGCCTCCTCCACATGATGCTTCCCTCTAACGCCACCAAGAAGAGGCAAGTCACTTGATTACCGAATCAGACCACGAGGATAGAAAAAAAAGGGAAGCTCGAGGTACGAATACTTACCCCAGAGGAAGGGACATCTTCTTTCCAGAGCCACCCGACCCACTCGGGGGCTTCGAGGCTGCCCCGCCACCGAGGTTTCGTTCCGATCCGGAGCCTCCACCACGGGACCAAGGCGTGCGATGCCCCCCCGAGCGGCTTCTTGAGGTCTTCTCGAGGCGAACGCCCTTACTCGAGGGGGGCGCCGCTTGCTCCTTTGAAGCCTCGGGTGGGGTTAGCGACGAACTAGGCCAGCCTCGGGTTGAGGCCGATGCCGCACCACTGGACGGCTGTCGAGACAACGAGCCGCCCTGCTTCCTCTCCTTTGGGTGCTCCAAGACGCCCTACTGCACAGGTCGAACGTCAGCTCGTGGTCTGGGGCCCAATATGCGGCTAAGGCGCGCATCCATCCCCTCGTCATCATCGTCATCGTCATCCTCATTGTCGTCATATTCTTCGGACGAGGACTCCTCCGTCGATGACTTTCTCCCAAGTGACCTATTACGCCTTCGCCTCGCCCGACGCTGTTCATGATCTTTGTGTGAGAGGTTCTTCTTCTTTTTCTTCTCTTTCTTCTTGTCCTTTTCCTTTTTCTCTTCTTGAGCAGCAAGGCAACTCACCTGTCGGTTGGCGGCGTCCTCCTTCACCGGAGGCGTCGAGGTCTGATAGTCGATTCTCTCCTGCGTGGAAATACATGAAGTAAAGAACAAGGACGAAGGAAGGAGGGAAAAGAAGACGAAATCCAAAGGGGCATGGCTTGGGGAACTCACCAAGTCGAGGTGACCCTCGTCATGCAGCATGGGGATAGGATTGACATCCTCCGGGTTGAAGGACCGGAGACCGCTCCCCTCACCCTCGCCACAGCCTCCACCTTAGATAGCGCCTCCTCGGACATGCGGCACACCTCGAGCAGCTCGGGCTTGGCCTTGGGCCCCATCTCATCCAGTCGCAAGGGGCGGGCCGTCAGAGGGAGCACCCTCCATCGTTGGAAGGCCCAGACGACCATCGCTGCCGTCAGCCCCGCTTCACGAAGCTTCTTCATCGCCTCCAAGAGCGGCTCCAGCTGTGGCTGTCGATCCACCACGACATCGTACGTCCAATGAGCCGGGCGCTCTGAGAGGATACGCCCGGTGTACTCAGGGAAGTACCCCTCGTCATTACGAAGGTAAAACCACTGAGCGTCCCACTAGGCGTGATTAGTTGTCAACCCCATAGGGATGTACTCGCGTGGCGCATCCGACTTGCTGGTCTTCAGTGCGAAGTTGAGGCACCCGACGCGAACAACCTTCCTCTTGCCTTTCTCCACTAGGGCGTTGAAGTGCCCCCCTCTAAAGAGATGAAGCCATAACTCCTAGTGAGGCTCCATCCTCAGGTATCCTTCGCAGACCTCCATGAAGATGGCGGTCTGGGAGATCGCGTTGGGGGAGAGGTTGTGGAGCTCGACGTCGTAGTGGTGAAGGAGCGCCCGCATGAACCGGCTTAGAGGCGACCCGAGCCCCAACCGATGGAACTTCAGGAAGCTCACGATGTAGCCCTCCGGCGGATTCGAATCCTGATTCGGCCACGACGGCACCATCCACTTTGGCTTCTCTTGAGAAGTAACGGGGCGAAGGAGCCCCGCATCAACTAACTCCTGCAGCTCCTCCGCCGTCACCGTCGATGAACGCAACTCGTCAACAGGCAGCACCATGGTCGCCATCACGGCAGCACGGATCTGTGCGGAGGAAGGATGGTCGGGAAGGTTACCAATCTCTCTCTCTCTCTCCCACTCACTCACTCTCTCTTTCCTTCGCGGATGAAACGGGTGCACGAGGTCTTGATGGCGGCCGCAGGAAAGCAGAAAACAGAGAAGGTGAACGGTTCCCCTCACCCCTCGTATTTATAGGGGTGAAGGCGCAATGGGCAGATTCGACAACGCAAGAAAAAAGGTAACGCACCGACATTTAATACGTTCACCTAACTGCCTCTTCAAACATGCAATACGTACACGTGTCATCCCCTTGATTTCTTTCCATTGCATGGGCCCGCCACGATCGCTGCTCCGAAACAGTGTACGCCTAAAAAGACGCGCCCAATGGATGAAATCATCTCCATGAAGGATCCTTCCACGAGAAGTAAAAACAGGCCCCGGCCCGTACAAAAATCTCAAGGTAGCGAAGGCTGACCCTCGAAAGGTTCGAACAGCCGGCCTCGAGTAACTGAGTCAGGGACGCACAAGGGGAGCTCATTCGAAGCCCAGCTCGAGAACAAACTCTCGAAACCCCTTTACGTGTATCCAAGGCAAGACAAATGAGTCGCCATGGAAACTCTTCGATGAGAGGCATCGAGCCGCCAGTTCCTATCCAATGGAGCCGGTATCCGGGCAACCGCGCGCCTTGCTATAATGAGACGACCTCCGGGCCACCAGTCGACCCCTATCGAACGGGGCACGAGCTCTCACTTGAATCCCTCGTTAACAGCTCAACGCGGACGTCGAGACTCCGCCCTATCGAGGGTAGTATGACGCTTCTCACCTCACACCCGATCGAAAGGGCTCATGGGAAGGACGCCGGAGCTAGCAACGCCCAAAGCTACACAAGGATCAGGGGCTCGACTACGCCCGGCAACCCTCGACGAAAGAGGGTCGAATTCACATAGGGGCTCGACTACGATCGACAACCCTCATCAAGGAGAGTCGAACTCAACCAGAGACTCGACAGCCCAGAGGCCATCGAAAGTAAGTGCCATCACCCGATTCAATCTGATTTAATCTTGCAAAAGAATCGGTGAAAGGTCCGAATTGGCTAGAGGGGGTGAATAGCCTAATTAAAAATGTACAAAATCACTTAGGCAAACACTATTAGTAAACAAATGGTGAAGCTTTTGCGCTAGCCTAATAGTGTGTTGCAAGCCACCTATCCACAATACTACCTAATAGAACTGTGTCACAAAATCAACTAGAGATATACAAAAATGTATGACCCAGAAGAACTAGTAAGATAAACAAGTATAAACTACACAAGATGTAAACTATGGATGAGAGTCAAAGTAACTAAAGACTATGTGCTCAAGATATGTATGACAAGCAAGATATATAGCAAAGGTAATAGCACTATTGTAACAAGAGACTAGCTCAGATAATATGAAAGTAAAAAACAATGAGCTAGTAGAGAGTTTTTCACCGAGCCTTCAGAAACGCCTATGAGGAACCAATCACCTCAATGAAGTCTAATCAATATGATGATCAATCCAATACAATCGAGCACGCGGGACACGATGATTTATCCCGAGGTTCACGTGCTTGCCGGCACGCTACTCCCCGTTGTGTCGACCAACACTAGGTGACCCGGTGGCTAATTGGCACCAAGCCAAGCTCACTAAGAGCGCCACAAGAATCTACCACTAGTGAGGTAGCTCAATGACACGAGCAATTCACCAGGGATGCCTCTTGCCGCTCCGGCGAGGTGAGGCTCCCAAACCTGTCCTAATCACGAACGGTGCTGGCCAAGAACAATCACTAATCTTGCCAACTCCACCTCAATGCCTCCAAGCCGTCTAGTCACTGGCAAATACCAAGAGTAACAAGCAACTCAAAGCCGATGCGAAGAACTAGTGCCACTACAATGAACTCTTTCAAATCTTAGCACTAATCACTCAATCTCACTAAGTTTAATCAAATCAATCTCTAGAGATGAGTGGGGAGGCTTGGCTATGCTCACAAGGATGCTTAGGGATCAAAATGTGCAAGAGCGAACCCAAGTGAGCCGGCCAAGCCACTTATATAGGTCACATAAAATGGCCTAGCCATTGGGCTGAAAACGTGACCATCAGACGCGCAGGTGTCGGGGCCATCGGACGCTCCCCCAGCGTCCGATGCTCCGATGAGCACCACGTGTCCCTCTGATACGAATTTGAGCCAACCGATCCCAACTGTAGTAGAAACGTCCAATTTATAAGAGCACAAGTGTGAAAACCTCTGTCGGAGCAGCTGAATTAGCACACTTGAGCCTATATAAACACGGTAGTCCGTGAAATCCTGAGGGATTTCAAACTTTTCCAACATCTCGGTCAAGATCGCATGGTCAATAAAATACAAATCATGTCCACGGAGCTTTGCAGCGGAAATAATATTACAATAGAGTTCATAAATAATAATACAAGTTGAGTTCCACTTAATTTAGAAGAAACAATATAGCTTTGAAATGAATACCATAACATAGGTTGAAATACTTTGCTAGCTTGAGTGACATCCTCCAACAACAGCATAAGAGAAGAAGTATGGAACTGTCGAGCCCAGCAGTACTGGCCATCACCTATCGACAGGCCTAACCTTCACCTGCAACAAGGTGGGATAAACCCTGAGTACTCGAATGTACTCAGCTAGACTTACCCGTCAGAAACCAGAAATAAAGTGACACCAAGGAGTATGCAAGGTTGTATCTGGGGTTGGCTATACTTACCTTTTTGCATAAAAGCATTTTCATTATTAAATAATCGTCATTAGAGTATTAGTAGTCAATTTTATGTAATCAACCTGATTAACTAGATTTGCACCTGATCTAGAGCAATCACTTGGCTAATTAATCAAGCAATAGTGACTATTTTGTCAATAGCCTTTCAGATTCAACATCATAACCATCTTTAGTTCCATAAGTTACTACGGTAACACATGCCTAGTCAAGTTACTCACTGTCCAGGAGCGATGGCGATTATAACCGATTCCTACCCAGCTGGGGATAAAATGTCGCACACTCGCTCGATCACACCTGCGCCAGGTAGCCGTCGACTGCCATTCAAGAAATTCGAGAACAAGTCACGGGACGGCCATGGGCGCTTGGACACCGGGGGTTATCTCAGTGCCAGGTCGCTCAAGCGATTCTGCCCACGGTCATGTCGGGTCGATCAGGCCCTGCCTGCCCCACGGACCATGCCAGGTCGTTCAGTAAAGTTGCCCACGGTACATCTGAGGCCCTCGATGTTAGGCGTCAACATCTCCATAACCGGCTCGAATAACCTTATTCGGCTTCACGGGAGGTACCCCCACCTTCTCCGTTATGTGATTGATGCGTTCAAAATGACTGAGGTGTGCCTTTGTCGGGTCCTAAGCAACATAGACGGGAGACTACTAGCACACAGAACCCATGTCCTGCTGCTCCTACATCCTGTCCGGTCTCAATTTAATTATCACATGGTTATCTCCATGATAGCACTAGGCTAGTCATGATCAGTATCCACCTATATGCGGGAGACAGGAAATCACTCGACTTTTATCGGTCTAAGCAGGGCTAAGCATATAATTCGAGTCTAGACCTAGCAGGGATATCAAGATAATAATTGTTGGTGGACAAGGATAAGTAAGTAATGCATCAACGTTATCATTCAACTCCTATAACTTAATGCAACAATCATTTTATTTACTCGATTGGCTTGCCTGGGAGACAACACTCAAGCTAGTGTTAGTTGGTACCAACTTCGGGAACATCACCGATCCAGAAACTTGTGGGGTTCGCCAAACACCTTCTTCGGGATGGCCACCCAACACCATCCTCAGGCTTAGCTCCAACATCACGCACTTCACTTCTCGCGTTCATCATCTTCCGTACCTAGCATGAGGTGCACGATGTATATGTATGAAAACAAAGGATGTAACACATGATGCAAACACAAGGCATATAAGACAACTCTGGCAAGATCAATCGACATAGTACCTAAGTTAATTTAACTTAAGCTAGTGTAAGACACTAACAACCATAACCTAAGTAAGCCTATCATCAAACAACCAGCAGGTTACATACATTTAAAGGGTTATTTGGCTTACTAATTAACTCATGAAAGTTAGACCTAACCAGCAATCAAGTTGCACACACAAGTCACACTTCAAACTCTGGACAGCAGGATAGTAGTCCACTAAATTAAACATAACTCAAGCTACAGACATCCAAATAAGGTAAACTAAGACTTTCTGGAAAGCTAACAAGATTGCCTATAACGTTTCTATTCAACATGAAGGCTAGATCAGAAGTTAACCTGGTCAAAAACTGGGGCAAAGCAGCTTTGTCCAACTCTTGGACAGAAAAGCTGACCGAACTTCAGAAAAGCATAACTCTAGAAATATACATCACATAATCATACAATTTGACATTCTTGAAAGCTTAAAAGATTATCAACAACTTTATTATTATTAGCAAAAGGTGAATCATTAGCTAACAAAGTCAAATAACATGATTAGTGCAGCTCAGACCATACATGGACAGAACCTGATATACAACATCAACAACAACTTACAACAACCATATCTAAAGATTTATAACACCTAGGAACTTGACACTAGACTCTTTAGGAAGGTTATCAAGTCATTTACAAATCATTTAATATCCACTTAAAGTAATTCACAAGTTAACATAACCAATCAAGTCAAGGAAGGCACCTCTGTCCAGACTTGGACAGATTTAGCCATCTATCTTAAAACAACTACAACTCAAGCTCTATATGTCCAATAAAGGAGTTATTGGACTTTATAGAAAGCTTAGCAAAATGACTACAACTTTGTTTGAAGTACCTACAGGTGATGCTACAGTTATCTAACTCAAAGAACACAGACAGATTTGGACAGTTAACTTTAAACACGTGTAACTCAAGTTCTATACCACCAAAATAGTGATCCAAGACAATTTAGAAAGACTATAAAAAGCACTACAACTCTTCTATTAACATCAAAGGATGATTCAAAGTTTATCTAGGCCAAACAATCCACTCTTTCAGATCTGTCCAGAGAGCAATGAAAACCGGATAGCAAACTTCTAAAACCTATAACTCCCAAACCACTTGGCCTAAAATCATGAAATTTTAAGACAAACAAGATATGAGAATTATCTACAACCTTTATATAGATCATATCTACAGAAAACCACATTTACATCATGAAGTAACCACTCCAACTGAAACTACACATGCAGTCCATTCAGCATATTGACATATCAATCTAGACAGCAACAGCAGCTGATTACTTGGACCATAACTGAAGCTATACTCATCCAAATGATATGAAACAAGGCAATATAGAAAGCTTATAAACTTTCCTACCAATCATCTTTAAACATATCAGCATGAATCTCAAGTTAACATGGCCAAATTAATGCATTTCTCAAATCTGGTTCAGAAATTTCAGAGAACACCTATTTCTGAAGCAAAACTTTGCACAGCCATAACTCCTAATCAAATTGACCAAAAATCATGAAAATTTAACACAAGCTAGATGTGTAAGTTATCTACAACTTTTATATTATACCTATCTACAGAAAAGATGATTTACATTAAGAAATCATTACCACAACAGAAACAACTTCTGCAGCCATTTCAGCATAGCTAGACATACAATCAACAACTGAGTAATTAAATCATAACTAGAGCTACATAACTCCAAAAGACTTGCAACAAGACATTCTGAAAACCTTATGAAATTATCTTCCTTTCATCTTTAATCACCACAACATGATTCTATTGACACTCAAAAGTGTCATAGGTAAAGATGAATTTAGAAGAGGAATTCGGCCTGAAATATTAGAGTCGAATTTGTCTTCTATTATTTCATATTTGACGGATCGGATGTCAAATGGGCCTGGTCATTTTGGGTTTCCGATCAATTATGTTATGTCCGACCAGGTGGCCCTGGTCGAAAGCCTTATGGAAGCTGAGTCCGGCGCTAATGCATAAGATCCTTCTCTTATAAGTATGGGCTGATAAAGCCCATTAAACCGATATGATCGATCTAAAGATTGCCAAGACCAGGGTTACCTTGTTACGCCCGGATTGGATTCTATATTTTAATAGTCTGGATAGGAAACTTGTGAAGGACCGAGAATGCAATAGCAAGGCGACCAGAGGGGGGGTGAATGGGAGCTAAAAAATTTCTCTCGAAACTTTGGCCTTTTGTCCCCAAAATCAACCCCAAGAGCTTCGATCGAAACCGTGATGCCCACGACCCTTGGAAGAGGGTGGATGATCCCTAGGATCACAGCGAGGCACCACAAAGCGATAGCAATCCAAACGCCAAAAGCACCGGCACAAGTTCGATCCTCAAACAACCAAGTTCCGAACGTAGATAGACGGCTACGTCAAGAAATCCTCAAATACCAATGCTAACATGTAGCAAAGATACCTAGAGAGGTTCCTTGGTCAACTCTAGTGCCAAACGAGAAGTCCGGAAACCAAGCAAAGAAGCCGGGAGAGCAAACGCACTAAACCGCAACACACAGCCAAATCCTGGACTGTCCGAACTCTAGGTCCCGGACTGTCCGCGGTAGGGGCGGACTGTCCGCGGTTCCGTGACGGACTGTCCGCCGGTCAAAAGTGCGAAACAGCACAGTTGCTGAAAGTCCTCTGCTCAGGCCCGGACTGTCCGCGCCTGTCAACGTCGGACTGTCCGCCGGTCACCCGAGGCAAACACAGCCGAGCCGCGCGACCACTGCTCGGTCGGAGCCCGACGCGCGGACTGTCCGCCGGTCAAACCGCGGACTGTCCGCGATCACCCAGTGAGAGCGATTTCGATCGCCCTTCACACACAACCTCTCAAATCCGACGTTCCCAAACTTGGAGAAGATGATCTAGAGGTAGTTAGGAGACTATCCCCAAGAAATCATCCGCTGAAATCAACTCAATCACCGGGAAATCGAAAGGGGAGGAGTATAAACGAAAAAGCGCCACGAAAACGAAATCAACCTGATCTACTTGTTCGTGAGGAGTTAGATGAATTCCTTCGGTGGAAATGATCTCCTCACAATAAAGAACAAGTTGATTCAAACGGATTTCGAAAAGACGCAGTAGAGAGGGAGATCGAGTGACGGGAAAATCTCGGAGAAACGAAGAACGCGAAGAACACGAACAAAATGCGAATCAACACATCGATCTGCAACCGTGGGGCTACCACATGCTACAACAGTGAGATTACGGTCTCACTTCCTCAAAATCTCCAGTACATAGAGGTATGGTTCTCTGTGGATCTCAGTTGCTACAGCAGGGGATTGGGAGAGCACGAAAACCTAGAAGGCAAAGAGCAAATGACTGAGATACTATAGGAGGTGGGTGTCTCCCTCTACTTATCCTGATTCTAGTTTCCACTCTACCCCTAACTAATTTACAGAGCGAACCAGCTAAACCCTAGGGTTATTATGGACCAACTCGTGGTAGGTGGTGATCCGACGGCCACGCCCGCACAACTGGTAGCGTTGCCTCGACGCAACCTCACCGATCGCCGCCACGTGCCGCCACCGCTTTGCTTGTCCTTTTCCCGGACGTCGCCCGCAGTTTTGTGGCCCAAACCGGGAAACCAGCCTTCACAGCCAACCCCCGGTTTTGAGGCCCAAACCGGGAAACCAGTCGACCATCGCCTGAGTTTTGTGGCCCAAACTCAGCAAACCCACAGCACCCAGGTTTTGAGGCCCAAACCTAGAAACCGTCCTCAGCCCGAGTTTTGTGGCCCAAACTCGGAAACCATCAGTGCCCAGGTTTTGAGGTCCAAACCTGGAAACCGTCCACTCGGTGGTTTTTCTGTGGCTCAACCACCAAACCGAGTCGTAGAAGGGATGCACCGCCCGTGCACCCCGTCCACCCGCAAGTCTTCGCTCGACGCTATCCCAGGCTGTCAGCCACCACAGCTGATCCTCAGGCCACCGGTCCCTCAGTCCAAGCCTCACGTTCGCCCTTCGCCACTCTCGGTCCATCGGCACGACACGTCTCTACTTGACCTTCACCTTGCCTTCGATCACTGTGTCCATGCTCGACACCTGCACAACACAAGCCAAGGAACATGCGCATTATCCCAGTTGACAATCACTCATCACTAAGAGACTCGGCATACACCCATGTATCCGCAATATCCCCCTTGATGAGTGCATTGTCAACTACCAACACAAATCATAATGGAATAGAGGAAGGAAGGAAGAAGGAGAGAGAACTCGATCAAATGACCCAAAAGCATATGAAAGCCGAAGAAGGTCAAGTGGAAAGAGCAAAACAACTTGGTTCCCAAAGACATGGGCAACGGCTCGACGCAACCAAGCAAAGCAAAGCTAGCCCTCAAGAAGAGGTAGAACAGGCTCAACACCGCTAGCGAGAAAACTTGATACCAATTGAAAAATCAACTGAAATTCAAGCAAAACAGAGCTAGCCCTCAAGAAGAGGCAGAACGGGCTCAACACCGCTAGCAAGGAAGCTCGATACCAACTGAAGAAAGCTTGATACCAACAGAGGAGCACAAAGACAAGGTTGCTAGTCCCTTAAGAAAGAGGCTAAGGCTCAACACAACTAGCTCCCAAAAGCATGCTCCGAACAAACATACCAGCGAGTAAACTCCCCCTCAAATAGTGCACACAACCAGAGAGCACACATGATTTGTCAATATTTTCTCCCCCTTAGTTGAAAATGCACCAACAAGCAAATTTCTCCCCCTTGATAGAATAACTTCCCTCCAAATGCATATTAGTTAAAAAAGCAAGTTAGCAGCTTCATGAATATAGTCGATAGAATATGAAGATGCTCGACAAAGTGCTTAATCCGATGACTCATAAAATGCACAGAATGCTAGCAAAGGCTCAAACTGATCACTAAATACGAAATCTGAACATTTGAGCAGAAGAGCAGTTTTCAGCCAAAAAGGTATTCACCATCAAAATAGCACTAAGCATGTATAGACAGGAAGTCAAACAAGTGCTAAACATGTATACAAGGTGAACTACCCCTAGCAGAGTTCAATCATCATGCTATAGAATGAAACATAGACTTGTGTATCCAAATTTTATCAGAGTTGCAGCGGTTAAGATTACACAAGTTCAAATTTCAGCATGTGATTGCGAGAGGTTGAAAGCTTGTCATTGCCTAACTTTGCAACTGTGCAAAGCCTATGCTGAAGCAATCAGAAGCTTAAAGCAACAGTTTCGGTCATACACTACACAGCTCAAGTTTAACTCTAAGTGCAATGAGAAATAGTCTCGAAACTGTGATGTGTTGACAAGCAATCCCATCTCGATCTTTCCAATTCACTTAACTTGGTTCAGAATTAAAGCAGAATATGAACATACCAAGCAAGTGAATGACTCAATACTAGAGACATAGCAACCTAGCATATATGAGAAGCACAAGTGATTTCAACACATTCTACACATGCTAGTTGCATATCTCAATGGTGAATATTTTCAAGTTTTATGTTCATTAAGCAAATTCACCATTCATAAAATAGCTCAGCTCACAACTTGTATCAGTGATCAAAAAGAGCAGAAACTACAACATCATCATAAAGCATCGGAGCAAGTACTATACAGAGCATAGTCACATTCTAAAGATTATATACATGAAGCTCTGAATGTAAAAATGCAAGATGAACCAATTTAAAGAAATGATACCAACTGAAAAACACAGAGTCAGTTTATAATACAAGAGCCAAAATGTTTCCCCCATCTAAAAAGGGAAACACACACCAAGCTCACCTCTCAACCTGGCAAAAGTTGATTGGTCCAAAGGCTTGGTGAAAATATCAGCAACTGATGATGAGTATCGACATGGCGAAGGTCGATACCCTTCTCATAGTGGTCTCGCAGAAAATGAAAGCGCACATCAATGTGTTTGGTCTTGGAGTGCAGCACGGGGTTCTTAGCAACGCTAATAGAACTCGTGCTGTCACAAAGCAAAGGAACACGAGAAAAACTCAGACCAAAATCACGCAAAGTGGCCATCATCCAAAGCAATTGGGAACAGCAGCTAGCCGCAGCAACATACTCAGCCTCCGTGGTAGACTGGGCGACACTAGACTGCTTGCGAGAAGACCACGATACAAGAGAAGAACCAATAAACTGACAAGTCCCAAAAGTGGACTTGCGCTCAATGCGACAACCAGCAAAATCAGCATCGGAATAACCACAAAGGGAGAGGGTGGAGGAAGCAGAATACCAAATCCCAAACTTAGGAGTGAAGCATAAGTACCTCATAATGCGCTTGACCGTCTGACGGTGAGAAGTGCGCGACGACGACTGAAATCGCGCGCAAAGACACACCGCGAACTGAATGTCCGGGCGTGTCGCCGTCAGGTACAGCAGCGACCCGATCATACTCCGGTACTCCTTCTGGTCCACAGCTTCTCCATCCTTGTCCGCATCCAGGGCCGTCGAGGTCGACATGGGTGTTGGAAGAGGCTTTGCCTCACCCATATCGAATTTCTTCAGGATATCCTTGGTATACTTACCCTGGTGCACAAACGTTCCCTCTCGAGATTGCTTAATTTGCAATCCGAGGAAAAATGTCAACTCGCCCATCATGCTCATCTCAAATTCCCTGCTCATAGTATCTGCAAACTTGGCAACCAAAGCGTGAGAAGAACCACCGAAAATGATATCATCCACGTAAATCTGGACCAAGAGATTATCATTGCCTTGCTTGACGAGAAAGAGCGTTTTATCCACACATCCCATTTTAAAACCCTTAGCAAGCAAAAAGGTTTTCAACCTATCATACCAGGCTCTAGGGGCTTGTTTCAAACCATACAAAGCTTTGTGGAGTTTAAAAACATGGTTTGGAAACTTGGGATTTCTGAAACCGGAGGGTTGTTTCACATACACCTCCTCTTCTATGTAGCCGTTTAAGAAGGCACTCTTGACATCCATTTGAAAAAGTTTAAAACCTTTGGATGCAGCAAAAGCCAAGAGTATCCTAATCGCCTCCAAATGAGCTACAGGAGCAAAAGTCTCCTCATAGTCTATCCCCTCCTTCTGACTATACCCCTGGGCTACAAGTCTGGCCTTGTTTCTTACAACATGACCATCTTCTCCTTGTTTGTTTTTGAAAACCCATTTTGTCCCAATAGGATGACACTCAGGAGGAAGAGGAACAAGAACCCAAACCCGATTTCTCTCAAAATTTTCAAGCTCCTCATGCATGGCATTGACCCAATCTGGATCCGTCAAAGCGTGTCCAACATCTCGGGGTTCAAAATCAGCAACAAATGCAGAATGAGCAAAGTGAGAGATTTGTTGTGACCTTGACCGAGTGACACATTCGGCGATGCTGCCGATCATCTGTTGAGGCGGGTGTTGGCGCTGAATGTGTCGAGGCGCCTCCCGAGCTGATGTAGCCTCCCCTTCAACAGCAGCTGGTGCCTCCTTGGGTACAAAAGGTACCGCTCGAGGTGTCGGATCCCACGGCCCCCAAGTCGTCGAGGAAGAAGGATCGGGGCTGTGAGTGGTAGTAGAGGCCGCTCCTTGCGGCACAGCAGGTGGAGGAGGTGCTGGGTCATCCATCCCTTCAGCACCCTCTTCCTCATCATCAAAAAGAGGCTCGCCAACCTCATGATCACCTGCACGCTCAAAACGAGAACAAGGACAAACCATGGTCTCGTCGAAGGTGACATTAGATGTCTCCATGACTCGGTTAGTATCAAGGTTAAGTACACGATATGCACGAGTATGAGTGCCACAACCCAAAAATACTCCGTGAGAAGAATGAGACTCAAACTTGTCCAAATTGCCCTTTTTGAGTATGAAACAATGGCAACCGAAAACTCTAAAATAACTCACTTTGGGCAGTTTTCCAAAACGCAACTCATAAGAAGTCTTTTTCAAGAAAGCTCGGAGAAAAATGCGATTGGAAATGTAGCATGCAGTGCTCATAGCTTCGGCCCAATATCGCCTAGGAGTCCTATGCTCATCGGGCATCATCCTGGCCATCTCTACAAGGGTCTGATTCTTCCTTTCTACAACACCATTCTGAGGCGGTGTGTAGGGAGAAGAAAACTGATGCTCTAAACCCAAAGAGTCACAAAACTTCTCAAAATCCGAGTTTTTGAACTCAGAACCATTATCACTTCTAATAGCTCGCATTGAGTTCAAAGGGAACTCATTCTAAAGACGCAAAATCAGATTGCGAGCAAAAGAGAAAGTCTTAGTTTTCTCCGCTAAAAAGAAAACCGACGAATATCTCGAAAAGTCATCAACAACAACAAGCACATACCACTTCCCCCCAACCGAGCTCACCCAAGCCGGACCAACAAGGTCCATGTGCAAAAGCTCTCCAGGGCGCTTGGTCATGACCTGAGTCACTGGATGGTGGGGAGCGGCTACCATCTTCCCATGTCTACAAGAATGGCAAACAAGATCCTTCTCCATGCACAATTTGGGCAATCCTCGGATTAGGCCAAGTGAACTAAGCCTTGCAAGCAAGTCAAAGCTCAAGTGTCCTAGTCTCCTATGCCACTTCCAAAGATCGGAGGAGGAAGGTCCAGCCAAAAGACAACGAGAAACTCCAAATGACTCCGAGAAATTGGCACGAAAGACTTTCCCAAAGGGCGAAATCACACAAACAAGATTGCCCTAAGGATCCAAAATGCGACTGAGATTCGGTTTAAAACGAATCTCATAGTCGTCATCAAAGAGTTGCGAATCAGAAAGAAGGTTAAAATGCAAGTTAGAAACAAGAGCAACATCGCGCAACACAAAGTGCTCATTAACTCACACCGACCCACGAGACAACACTTTACCTTTACTATTGTCGCCGAAGGTGATAAACTCCTTTCTGGCGACCGGACTAAGACTGGAGAACCACTTGGCGTTTCCGGTCATGTGCCTCGAGCAACCGGAATCCACCAACCAAACGTTCTCCAATCATTTTACCTACATCAATAAAAAGACATAGGGTAAGCATACGGTCCAACACTGGGTTAGTGAAGTAGGGAGAATACCAGTGTTGGGCCGGCTGCTCAATAGAACGGTTAGCAGAAAAACCATTCCTAGCACGCCTACGGGAAGAGCGATCACCACGTAGAGGAAAACATGGTCCGCTAAGGGAGGAGCGTCCATCGCGATACTCAAAACGCGATGTGGGAAAACGCTCAACTACAAAGCCACTGCCACGGGGTCCATAGCCCACAACTGCAGGCTCCCGCCGACACGTTCTCTTCGCGCCTAGGCCCAGGAACTTGAGGTTTTGGACCTCTAGGCCTAGCAGCACGCCTATGAACATTCGACACATGTACATCATGGAAAGGATGGTACATGTCCGTGTTGTTCATCTCCTTTGCACGGTGTGCCTCTCTCTTGCGCCGAAAGCAAAACTCACTCAAGTGTCCATCTCTCTCACAGTGCTCACAATGGTACCTCACCGCTCTCATAGGGGGTTGTTGGTACTCACGGTGGTGGGTGTGGATCACTTTGCCCTTCTGTGGCATAAGCTCCACTTGGATGGGTGGCATGGTGTCCAGCTTGTTCTTGAGGTGGTTTGGTTTTGGAGCCCATGATTGTTTCTTGGGTGGAGCTCTCGGAGGTTCAACAAAGACCCCATCCTTGGTGTTAGGCTTGAGAGGCTCTTTGGGTGGAATCTTGGTAAGTTTGGGAGTAGTGGTGGAGTTTGGCTTCTCACATGGGTTAAGACCACTCGACTCTCCAATCTTCCCAAAAGACGAAACATCAACACCCGGAGCAAAACCTACACCTGGACCTCCAGCAGCTCGCTTGAATTTGGAGATCATCATCCCGAGCTGTGGCTCACCACTAGACACCCATGACAAGATGGTCCAAAGGTATGTGTTTTCCTCCTCGGTTTGCATCTTGTCATGCTTCACATTAGCGATCTCCATCTCCAAACCCTCACAAAGAACACACCTTACCACACATGTGCTACCCGAGTTGGCCTCTTCAAGAGACACAGTCTTGGTATTCTTCTCTGCCAACTCAGATTGCAAGCCCGCATAGGACTTGCACGCACCCAACAGCGAGGATCTAGCCTTCAGCTCATCCACCTCTCCTACCAACACAGCATACTTGCTTCTCAAAGTGAGAAGGTCAGTCATGTGTGTGGTGCACATCTCGCACTCACCCTCCTCAGAAACGACTACGGTGGACTTGGCAATCTCAAGCTCCTTCACCATATCCTCCCACTTCTGCCTAAACTCCTTGCGTTCTCTAGCAGCACGCCTAAGCAACTTATCCTGACTAAGGAGCGCGGCAGTAAGTTTCTCGACCTCAGCAGAAAGCTCGTCGGGGGTCAGAGATACCTGGGAGGTGTCCTCGTCATCGTCGTCGTTGCGAGGGGTGTCCTCCATCTTGCCGTTGACCTCCTTACCGAGGGCCATGGTGCAGAAGCCCTCGTCGTCGGTGAAGAAGCAGAGGCCGTTCAGCTTGTCCTTGATCCTCTTCTTCTTCTCGGACTCGTCGTCGCTTGAGGAAGCGGAGTCGTCATCTGAGTCGTCGACGTCACTGAGCGTGGCGAAGAATGCACGCTGCTCAGCCTGGGCCTTCTCCAAGTACTTTGTCTTGATGTACTCCTTGTTGAAGCCGCCCTTCCGCTTGTGCTTTGCGGGGACGTACTTCTCCTTGCGCTTGACGGAGTCATACTTGTGCCCATGATCCGCCTTGCCGAAGGTCTGCTTGTTCTTCTTTGGGCAATTGGCGATGAAGTGGTTGGGGTCGCCACACTCAAAACATCCCGAGCATCCTCCTCCGCGGCGATGGTTCATGCGGTTGTTGTGGAACCGCAAGAACTGGTTGGCGAGCAAAGCCAACTCGTCATCCCCCATGAACTCCAGCTGCTCCTCTGTGACAGAAAGAAGAGAAGAAAGTGCAAAGCCTCTAGAGGGGTTAGTAGAAGAGCCAGAAACCAAAGCCATCGACGGGCCAGAAGGATTTTCATAAGAAGCCCTCGCCATGGCATCAATCTCACTGGACTTGAGCTTACTAAAGAGCTCGTCACATGTGAGGGTCTCATAGTTAGGTAATTCGATGATCGCATGAACCTTCGAGTCCCACACCAATCGATCAAGAGTATGCAAAAGCTTCAAGGCTCTCTCATGATCGTCGAAAGGCAACAACTCCTTGTTAGCCCTCATCCTGTTGACAATCACCTGAAAGCAAACGAATAAACTTTCTATGCTCTCGCCAGGCATATGTCGAAAGTTCTCATACTCTCGCTTGAACGACTCGTAGAGACGGTTTTTGACTTGAGTGGTTCCCTCATGGAAACACATGAGGGTAGCCCAAATCTCCCGAGCCGTAGCGAGGTGAGAAACACGATCAAACTCGGACATGCTCAAACAGGACAAAAGAGCATTATGAGCTCGGCTATTGGCATCGTGCTCATCGATCTGACGCTGAGTGACACCAGCAGCCAAGACCACGTAATCGACAGAGTTGCAAATATCCCAAATGGAAGCACCAATACTCTGCAGATAGGCTGACATGCGTATCACGAGGTAGTTAGGAGACTATCCCCAAGAAATCATCCGCTCAAATCAACTCAATCACCGGGAAATCAAAAGGGGAGGAGTATGAATGAAAAAGGGCCACAAAAACGAAATCAACCCGATCTACTTGTTCATGAGGAGTTAGATGAATTCCTTCAGTGGAAATGATCTCCTCACTATAAATAACAAGTTTATTCAAACGGATTTCGAAAAGATGCAGTAGAGAGGGAGATCGAGTGATGGGAAAATCGCGGAGAAACGAAGAACACGAACAAAATGCGAATCAACACATCAATCTGCAACCGTGTGGCTACCACACGCTACAACAGTGAGATTACGGTCTCACATCCTCAAAATCTCCAGTACACAGACGTATGGTTCTCTACAGATCTCAGTTGCTACAGCAGGGGATTGGAAGAGCAGGAAAACCTAGAAGGCAAAGAGCAAATGACTGAGATACAATAGGAGGTGGGTGTCTCCCTCTACTTATCCTCATTCTAGTTCCCACTCTACCTCTAACTAATTTACAGAGCGAACCAGCTAAACCATAGGGTTATTCTGGACCAACTCGTGGTAGGTGGTGATCCGACGGCCACACCCGCACAACTGGTAGCGTTGCCTCGACGCAACCTCACCGATCGCCGCCACGTGCCGCCACCGCTCTGCTAGTCCTTTTCCCGGATGTCGCCCCCGGTTTTGTGGCCCAAACCGGGAAACCAGCCTTCACAGCCAACCCCCGGTTTTGAGGCCCAAACCGGGAAACCAACCGACCATCGCCTGAGTTTTGTGGCCCAAATTCAGCAAACCCGCAGCACCCAGGTTTTGAGGCCCAAACCTGGAAACCGTCCTCAGCCCGAGTTTTGTGGCCCAAACTCGGAAACCATCAGCGCCCAGGTTTTGAGGCCCAAACCTGGAAACCGTCCACTCGGTGGTTTTTCTGTGGCTCAACCACCAAACCGAGCCGTAGAGGGGATGCACCGCCCGTGCACCCCGTCCACCGACACGTGTCCCCAGGTCCTCGACCCAAGCAACACCGTGCCCGCAAGTCTTCGCTCGTCGCTGTCCCAGGCTGTCAGCCACCACAGCTGATCCGCAGGCCACCGGTCCCTCAGTCCAAGCCTCACGTCCGCCCTTCGCCACTCTCGGTCCATCGGCACGACACGTCTCTACTTCACCTTCACCTTGCCTTCGATCACTGTATCTGTGCTTGACACCTGCACAACACAAGCCAAGGAACATGCGCATTATCCCAGTTGTCAATCACTCATCACTCAGAGACTCGGCATAAACCCATGTATCCGCAACTTGGAGATTGTATCTAGAGATGTTTCCTATTGGGATAAGACCAACCTCCTCTATATATATGGCAGGATCATGGCCGATTGCGGTATCCAACATCAATCGATCAAAACCAATCTACTACCCTTTTACCCCTTTTTCCCCTCTATCTTGCTGTTCGGCGTGTCTCCCGGCGAGATTCGACAGCGTTCTAGGCGGCCTTGCTGGTCCTAGAAAAACCTCTACGTGCATCTCCCCGACAGGTATTCCCGGGAGGAGTTCTAGAGTTACCAACACAAGAGCCCAAAACCCTAGATCGAGCCAAACCAGTCTCTAGATCGGTTTTCGAATGGTTTAGCCAGGGTTCCTGTTGTCTCAGGTTGAACTGCAACCTCTCCGGGCATTCTAGCCCTGTTGGTGTGTGATTCGGATCACTTCCGACGTCAACACACTTTTGGGCGACTCTGCTGGGGAAGATTAAAATCTCAACTACTACCAACATGGGCGGCAAAGAGGTGCTACCGATAAGGATAACATCGTCCATCCTGCGGGCATTGACGAGCTCCCCAACGAGTTGAAGCAACAGGCGCAGGCCAAGCTCGACGCCGTGTTGAAGGCTTTCCTGGAAAGCTGCTCGAAGGATCGGCGCGGCAGGATCAGTCAGGACAAGGAGCCGAACTTCAGCGAGATCGTCCCTACCACGACAAATACAAGGGCTGAAGACGCTACTGACAAGGTAAATACCAAGGTACGTGAAGATTCTTACCCTACCCATGCTGATTATTCTGCAATGCTGGTTGATTCTTCAAAAACTCTTACCAATACTATCCAGCATTCATTTAAATTGCTTAGTGACCGCATGGATAAGTTAGAAGGTCAAACTGTCGAACCCGAAGTCCAAACTGGGCAACCACAGTTGGGCATGCCTTTAATTCTTTTAGGGGGCAGGCTTCACAAATTAATTTCGGATAATTAGGGTCTAGTGAGAACAGAGGCGGTGAAGCCGGTACCTCGGCAACTACCAATCACGTTCATTATGGCACTGGTCGGACCACACAGACCGACCAGGGTACCTTGACAAACAGAACTTCGGGAGGACAGGGAACAGTGTTACCCAATCCGCCGAAGTCCCCAAGCCACAATCCCATGCATGGTGGCACCCCCGACCTTGCCAACACCGATTTTGGATGAGCCATAAATCGGTTTAAGGAAGAAATAACTAGGTCGCTTGAGACCAGTTTAGGGGTCCAATTCAAGCCAACCAGGACCACTTATTCTAAACCGTATCCTTCATGTTTCGATTTTATGAAAGCACCTGATGGTTGGAGGGTACCAGATTTTTATAAGTTTAGAGGTGACGACAGTAAAACAACTATGGAGCATGTCAGCATATTCCTCGCACAAATGGGCGAAGCTAGTACTACTAGAGTGTACCATAGGTTCTTGGGCTGAGTTAGAAGAAAAATTTCATAATCACTTTTATGACGGGGTTCAAGAAACTAGGTTGTCACACCTTACGTTAGTTCGACAAGGGCGCAGCGAGTCTGTGGTCGACTTCTTTAAATATTTTAAAGAAATTAAGAACCGATGTTTCCATTTGATGATCTCCGATAGAGATCTAACAGTTCTATGTTTAGCTGGTTTACGTCTAGAGATCAAGGATAAACTTGAGCATCACGAGTTCTTTAATGTAAATCAACTATAGCAAAGGGCTATTTCGATAGAATCGCGCTTTAAAGAACCTTATGACCCTCATAAGACTCATCGGTCGGGCGTGCATATTGCCAAAATAAATTCCGATAGTTCCGACGATGAGTCTAAGGATTGTTACGCTGCCGAGGTTTTATGGCCAGCGCAGTATAAACTAGTCACTTGTCCTTCCCTTAAACCAATTCAAAAGAATCGCGGTGAGGAGGTAAAATTTACTTTTGATTTTTCTAAATGTGACCGAATATTTGATGAATTACTTAAATTCGGTTATCTTAAAATTAATTATACTTTGCCATCACCCGACGAATTAAAAAGGAGGGCTTACTGCAAATTCCATAATTCTTTCTCTCATGCCACTAACGACTGCAATGTTTTTCGTCCACAGGTCCAATCGGCCCTCAATGAAGGACGATTGAGTCTAACTGAGATGCAGATCAGTACTACCCCTTTCCCAGTTCACATGGTGGAAGCAGGGAGCCCTGCTGTTCTGATTCGTCCAGAGCAAGCCGATACGACCAAAGGCAAGAATGTTGTCATCGGCGAACCACGAGTCGTACCAAATACTGAGAATGATTCGGGGCGCAAAGTGGTTCTCGAGAAAAGTGATGATGCCAAGAGTAAGCTCACAATCACTGCAGGGTCAGCACGACACTTGCACAAACAAAGATATTATGAAACTAGAGCAGCACAACAAATGCCAACCAGGTCGAGTTCTCAAGCCGACCAGTCTGGTTCATCTTCAAAGCAGCCGGAGCAGAAGGCCGATCAAGTAAGATCGGTCTCTGCCAATTCCTGTGGGGTCAATAAATCGACTGATACAGTCGGTGTAACCATTTCTAAAGACTCTACCCCTTCCGGAGTACGTGTTATCCGCACTTTTGTCCCGCAGAAACCTGAAGTTGGCACTTGGAAGACTAATGCGGACAGGAATAAGGGGAAAGTTGCTAGAGAACCATGTGCTTTTGACAAGCTCATGGCCAAATACAAGCAGCAAAAGGTCGATTCCCAGAATCGGCCCTTAAAAAAGAGAGAATCTACTCCTTCGAATTGTGAGGATGAGAAATCCAAACAAATGATGATGTCTCAGGCGACGTATCCGGCACCAAAGGCTGGCCCGTATTACCATCAGTGGTCCCCTGCTATTTTGCCACCACCACAATGGGGTCCTCAAGGAGTATGGGTGCCCTACCCTATGCCGGCACATATGTATTATTAGCCAGGATGGGGAATGCTCGCTAATCAGCCTACAAGAGTCTCAGTGTTCGTTCGCTTGGGTGATCGGCCGAGCTCTAGTCAGAATCGGTTGATCGTGTCAAAGACTTTAACCTCTCTGGAGACAAGGAAGACGCAGATGCGACAGGTCTATGTACCCAAGAAGGTGCAAAGTGTTCCTATTGCCTCTCTGACCAGACCCGACTCGGTCCCCACTATTACAATCGGGTCTATGGAAGTTCCTCTTGCCAATGAAACTGAGCCGATGGTGATTGAGGAGCCAGCAACAGAAGAGGTCCCAGAAGCTCAAGATACTTCGGCTGAGGCACGAGAAGAAAAGCCTATTGAGCGTAATCCCAAGTACATGCAGCCCAGGTGGTGTCCTCCTGGTTTGACTAAAACTCAGCGAAAGAAGCTACAGAGGACTCACTGCAACAAACAGAGGAAAGAACGGCTCGACAAAATGAGGGAAGACATATTTAAATCAACACATCCTATTTTCCCTTAGGGCAAGCGAGGAGGTGAAGAGCCAGCTTGCAATCAAAAGCCGACCTTGACGATAGTAGAGTTAAACAGGTCGGATCCTGAGCCGACCAATCTGAGTGCCGAATCTACTAAAGTGGCTTCGGAACCAATCAGGTTGGACACTAATTCGACCACTTCAGGAGAGGTGCCGACCAGTTTAGCGGTCGAGCAGGCTGAACCGATTACTACTAGATCAGGAATTAAGTCGACCCAACCAGGGTCCGGAACCGAATCAGTTCCTAATGTGCCGATGGGATGAGGCTCGCTTCTTAGTAACCCTGTTTCCTCCACTGGTGTTACCGCGACCAAGAAGAATTACCTGAGGAACAAGATGAGGAAAAGGTGGACTATGAACCTTCCCCAGAAAGGGCGGAGGTTAACGTAGTTTACTTATCGGCCGACTACTACGTGGTCGGAGATGATTCGACGGTAGCAGAATTTAACTTCGTTATGCAGACTGCTGTATTCCAGAAGCCAGAGGAATCCGTCTATCATCTTAAGCCATTGCATATAAAGGGTCACATCAATGGTACACCAGTTCATAAGATGTTGGTCGACAGCGGGGCAATCGTGAACTTGATGCCATACTCGCTTTACCAGAAGCTCGGCGGTACCGATGAAGAACTGATGAAGATGAGAACACAAGGTTGATATGTGCCCTTGTGGTTCCCTTCCTGAGTGATGAGTGATCGATCAATGGGCAACATGTCTCTTGACTGTGTTGATGTGCAGGTGCGGAGCTCGGACAGTGGTCGAAGGTGAGCTGAAGGTCAAGTTGGGACGTGCCGTGCCGACGAACCGGGAGCGGTGAAGGGCGGACGTGGAGCTTGGACTGATGGACCAGGAGACCTGAGGACCAGCTGTGGTAGCTGGCACGTGGCGTCGACAAGCAAGAGCACATGGGGATGTGTGGTACATCGGCCGAGTCAGGAGGAAGGTGATGGCGTCATGACACTTGGCGGGAGGCCGAGAAGGATGGCGAATGCACTATGCCGGGCATGGAGGCTGGACATGCTTCGGCATCGGTGCTGGAACTCGGGGTGTGCGAACCACATCCCGTCTTCGGCTCGGGTTCGGTAGCTGAGCCTCGAAAAGCTACCCTCGACGGTTTCCGAGTTTGGGCCTCAAAACTCGGGGTGGCCGGTTTCCGAGTTTGGGCCTCAAAACTCAGCGTGGGCGGTTTCCAGGTTTGGGCCTCAAAACCTGGGCTCGCGGTTTCTGAGTTTGGGCCACAAAACTTAGCCTGAGGACAGGTTTCCCGGTTTCAGCCTCAAAACCGGGGGAAGGCCCAGGTTTCCCGGTTTCGGCCTCAAAACCAGGGGAGGTCCACAAAAAGGACGGTTGACGCGTGGCGGCGTGGAGAGGCTGGCGCGGAGGCGAGGCTATCCACGAGGAAGGCACGGTGGTCGACTGGGCGGCACGTGGCAGCATCCTGAGGCTTGCGTCGAGGCGAAGCTAAGGGTGAGGAAGGCGCGTGGCCGTCAGATCAACTATCAGCAGAGTTGGACCGGGATACGCCTAGGGTTGGCCGCTTCGCTCGTGTATCTAGGGGTAGACAGGGGATTATTGTTTTAGGCTATAAATAAGAGAGGCACCCCTCCTCACTATCTATCCTAACAGTCATTTGTTCCTCAGCTCTCTCTCTAGCCCTCGCTTAGGTTCTAATCATACCTCGCTGCTAGCGATCCGTAGAGACAGGAAACATACCTCTGTGTATTTGGATCTTTTGAGGAAACGAGACCGTATTCCCGTTGTCTCCTCGTGTGGAGGAATCTTGGCTGAAATCAAATCGAATCGTGTCTTGTGTTTTGTGTTCATCACGTTTTGGTTTTTCATCTCCCGGGGATTTGCCTTGTTCTCCCTCTTCATGAGATGATTTTTGATTCCACTTGAATCAATTTGTTCTTGGTCGTGGGCCCCTACTTTCTACCGAAGGAATTCTCTCCTAACATCACGAATCCATAGATCGGGTTGATTTCGCATTCGTTCTTCGTTCTTTCCCCTTTTCTGGTGATCCTTGGATTTCTCTTCATAGACTTGGTTTGGTGCGATGATTTCTTAGGATTTGCACCACAACACGTAGAGGAACATCTGGGAGGAGTTTGATCGAAGTTCCTTTCGATTTGGTTGAGATCAAATCAAATTTGGTTTTGAACCCGAGCAGTTTTATGCTTTCTGGGTGTTGGCGGACAGTCCGCGCCCTGACGGTGGACAGTCCGCGCATCGGGTCTCAGCCAGGTCAGTCAGGCGCAGTCCCCTGACTGTTCACTGTGAAGTGAACAGCGGACAGTCCGCGGTACAAACCCGCGGACAGTCCGAGACCTGTCCAGCAGACTTGCAACACTGTTTGGTTTCTGTGTTTTGGCCGACTGACAGTCCGGCTCCCAGTCGCGGAGAGTCCGGGACTCAACGTTGGACAGTCCGGGACTGTGACCCCGGACAGTCCGCCAGTCTGCAGCTTGCGCAGTTTTGCTCCGAGGCTTCGGCGTTTGGCTTTGGTGTTTCTCCGAGGGTTCCGCTATACCACTAGGACATCTCCTAGGGTATCCACCTACTCGTAGGTCGTGAACTCTTCAGTCGTTTCGAGTCTTAGCTTTTGGGGTGATTTTCTGGGACAAGGGCCACTCTATTCACGAGTTGAATTTGAGGCTCCCATTCACCCCCCCTCTGGTCGCCAATCCGGTACTTCAATTGGTATCCGAGCCGGTTAAGGATCTTATCTACCTTAATCGGTTTCAGATCCTAAGGGCGACATGGAACGAGGGAACGACAAGGCTCCTTGGTTCGATGGAACGAACTACTCCTATTGGAAGATTTGGATGCGTGCTTACCTCAACAGCATCAGATCTTCTGTGTGGGAGATATGCGAGAATGCTGAGTACGTAGTCCTTGCGGCTCGTGTGGGTCAGATCCAGATTGACCAGCACGAGGCCAACTCTAAGGCTCATAATGCTCTTTTGGCCAGCATATCCCTTCCTGAGTTCGAACGTGTCTCTGAGCTTGAGACGGCACGAGAGATCTGGGTGAAGCTTCAAAGCTATCACGAGGGGACTGCCCATGTTAAGACCAGACTCTTCGAAATGTACAAGCACGAGTACGAGAACTTTGTTCAGTTGGAGGGAGAGACGATTAACACATTTTTCGCTCGTTTCCAAACGATTGTGAACAAGATGCGTGCCAATCGGGCTAACCTACCCTATGACGATCATGAGAGGGCGCTCAAGTTACTATATGCCCTGGATCGGAGGGTATGGGAGGTGAAGGCGTCGACTATCATTGAGTCCCCATCTTATGACACCCTCACCGTGGACGAGCTATTCAGCAAGCTCAAGTCCACCGAGATGGATCACCTAACTCATGCCAAGCTGAAGAATCCATCTTCACATTCCATGGCTTTGGTCTCAGGCAAGGGTGGATCAATTCTTCCAGCTGACGTTTCACCTCCTCTCTTTTCTTTGTCTTCTTTGCTTACAGTCACGGAGGAGCAGTTCGAGGCGTTTGGAGACGACGAGCTCGCCCTCGTCATCACCCGATTCTCGCGGTTTCACAACAACCGTCTGAATCGCTGGCGTGGTGGCGCACGCGAGGGCTACTACAAGTGCGGTGACCTGGATCACTTCATGGCGATCTGTCCCAAGAACAACAAGAAGTCTTCCGGCAAGAATCGCAACCCCAGGCGTAAGGGCAAGCCGGAGTACAAGACCGAGAAGAAGAACAAGGACAACTTTCACCGGGAGGACTTGGAGAGGGCTTTCGACGCCGGTCGACGTGTCCTTTTCGCTTCCAAAGGTGAGGAAGACAAGACCTCCGACAGCGACTCCAGCGACGACGGGTCCGAGCACAAGACGGAAGATCGCTTCAATGGACTCTGCTTTTTTGGCAACTCCTCCAAGGTCTTATGCACCATGGCCCTGGACAAAGAGGACAGCAAGTGCCAGGCAAAGGACGCTGATGATGCCAACAGCGACGACGGCGACAACGCTTCTGAGGTATCAAATTCATCTCTTGTCGATCGTCTCACTGATGAGCGCGATAGCTTTGAGGAGTTAGTTCTTGGTATGGAGAAGAGACTCATGCAAGTTAACCAAGAGCGCGATGAGTTTAAGGCAAAGATGAAGAAGGCGCTTCAGGAGCTCGAGTTTGCTAAGTCCGAAGTGAGGGTGACTGATGAGGAGGAGTGCGATGAGTGCACCACACACATGGCAAACTTTTCCACCCTACAAACCAAGTATGCCTCTTTGATCAAGGTGTATGATGAGCTGAAGAGTAGGCTAGACTTGGTGGGTGAGTGTCGTGAGTGTGCCTCCATGAAGAAGGAGCTGGAGGAAGTGAAGGCGAGGCCTTCTTTGTTGGGTGCGTGCAAGCTTTGTCCGAGCTTGCGAACTGAGTTGGCAGAAGTTAATGCCAAGTTTGCTGAAGTCATGAAGGCCAGCTCAGTTAGCACCTTGTCCGCTCCATGTGAGCTATGCGTGGGGATGGAGCTTGAGATTGCCAACTGTCGGCATGACAGAATGCAAACCGAGGAGGAAAACACATACCTTCGGTCCATTCTGAGTTGGGTGTCATGCAGTGAGCCGCAGTTGGGCATGATGATCAGTTAGTTCAAGAGGGGAACTGCTTGCTCGGGAGTAGGCTTTGCTTCAGCTGGGAAGGGCGCTAGCATCTTTGGCAAGATCGGTGAGTTTAGTGGAGTGAGCCCTAGTGAGATGCCATCTGCTATCCCTAAGCTTACCAAGATCACCCCACCTGAGCCTCCCAAGCCTATCACCAAGGATGGCATCCTTGATGAACCTCCCAAGGCTCCACCTCGCAAGCAAGTGTGGGTTCCCAAACCTAACCATCTTAGGAACACACTTGACACCCTTCCTGATATCTCTAGTGATCCCCTTCCGAGAGGCAAGCAGCCCGCCAGAGTGAACAACCATCGCAACCATAGGAACCACCAACCCAAGAGAGTGGTGAGGTTTGTGTGCGAGTACTGTCACCACGAGGGTCACCTAGCTGAGTTTTGCTTTCGGAGGAAGAGAGACGCTAGGAAGGAGTTGGATCTGAACAACCAGGCTAGGCACCACCCTCTCCATGGTGTGCAAGGTCGGGGAGTTCAGAGGCAGGGCGCTAGACCTGGAGGTGCACCCCCTCAGGTTGCTAGGCCCTAGGCAGCTAGACCACAGGGTGGTGGTCGTGCCCGTCGTGGTTCCGGGTGTCCTCAATACGATCGTGAGCCGGGTGTAAAAGGTTTTGCTGCTCAGTCCCACAGCGGACCACCTTTTCAGTATGGTGGTGATCGCTTTGCTCAGATGGGACATAGTGGTGGGTTTGGAGGTTTTCCGTTCCATAGCGGACCACCCTATCAGGTTGGTGGTGATCGCTATCCACCCATGGGATGAGGACAGCTTGGTGTTGCTCCTAACACTTTTTCTGGGCCTATGACACAGCACTAGTATCCTTCTCAGTATACTAACCCCAGTGTTGTGCCATATGCTCACTTCCTGCCCTTCTATTGATGCAGGAACTTCGGTTGGAGAACATGTGGCTCATGGATTTCGGGTGTTCGCGCCACATGACCGGAAAGAAGGAATGGTTCTCTAGCCTTAGCACCGTGATGCACAAGGAGTACATCACTTTCGGGGACAATAGTAGAGGTAAGGTCGTTTCTCATGGAGCTATTCGGCTCAATGAGAACTTTGTTCTTAAGGATGTTGCTTTGGTTTCTAACTTGCATTAAAATTTGCTTTCTGTTTCGCAACTTCTTGAGGATGATTGTGAAGTGCGTTTTAAGAAGGGTCTGAGTCATGTTTTAGATCCTCGGGGAGATCTTGTTTGTTGGATCGTCCCTTTTGGCCGTGTTTTTAGAGCCAATTTTTCTCGTTCTTTCGGCTCTGCTAGATGTTTGATGGCTGGTCCTTCTTCTGATTTGTGGAAGTGGCATAGGAGGCTCGGTCACTGGAGTTTTGACTTGCTTGCAAGACTCCGCTCACTTGGCTTAATCCAAGGATTGCCCAAGCTTAAGTTTCAGAAGGACCTTGTTTGCCATCCTTGTCGTCACGGGAAGATGGTTGCTGCTTCCCACCCACCTGTTAATCAGGTGATGACCAAGCGACCCGGCGAGCTTTTACATATGGACACAGTTGGTCCAGCTCGGGTTTGCTCAGCGAGTGGGAAGTGGTACGTTCTAGTGATCATGGACGATTTTTCGATGTACTCTTGGGTGTTTTTCATGGAGGGTAAGGATGAAGCTTTTCCTTTTGCTCGTGATTTGATTTTGAGGTTGAAAACTGAGTTTCCCCCTGATACTATTAGGGCTATTCGTAGCGATAATAGTACTGAGTTTGATAACTTACAATTTGCCTCTATCTGTTCTTCTAATGGAATCGAGCATCAGTTTTCTTCTCCTTACGTCCCTCAGTAGAACGGTGTTGTTGAGCGCAAAAACCGGACCCTTGTTGAGATGGCTAGAACGATGCTCGATGAGCATAGGACTCCTAGGCATTTTTGGGCCGAGGCGATCAACATCGCTTGTCATGTTTCAAATCGCATCTTTCTTCGTGCGTTCATGAAAAAGACTTCTTATGAGTTGCGTTTTGGACGGGTACCCAAGGTGTCTCATTTTCGGGTGTTTGGGTGCAAGTGCTTTATCCTGAAGCAAGGTAATTTGGACAAATTTGAATATCGCTCTGCTGATGGGGTGTTTCTTGGTTATGCTTCTTATTCTCGTGCTTATCGAGTTCTTAACCTGGAAACTAACCGGATAATGGAGACATGCGAGGTCACATTCGACGAGACTATGCCTTGTGTTTCTTCTGCTTTTGATGTTGCAGGAGAACAGGAGCTGGGAGAGACTATCTTTGTGGAGGAGGAGCAGGAGAATGCCGATTGGGGTGATCCCGAGCCAACTCCACTGGCTGCCCCCATCGACCCTGCTACGTCTACTTCAGCTTGAGGACCCGATCCCACGACGTCATCTTCTTGGGGTCCTCTAGAGCCACCTCACCAGCGAGCACCCGCTGCACCTGAGGGAGCGACAGCATCTGGCGAGGGGGAGGCGACTTCAGCGAGGCAAGCGCCCCGGAGCGTTCAGCAAGTTCACCCTCCGCGTCAGATGATCGGCGGCATCGACCAGCGAGTCACGCGGTCGCGAGCGTATGAAATCTCTCACTTTGCTCATTCAGCTTTTGTTGCTTCTTTTGAGCCCAAAGATGTTGGACACGCACTTTCTGATCCTAACTGGGTTAATGCCACGCATGAGGAGCTAGAAAACTTTGAGCGAAACCAAGTTTGGACCCTAGTTCCACCTCCACCAGAATGCCACCCTATAGGTACCAAATGGGTTTTCAAAAACAAAGAGGGTGAGGATGGGATGGTAGTGAGGAACAAGGCTAGACTAGTAGCCCAGGGTTTCTGCCAGAAAGAGGGGATAGACTATGAGGAAACCTTTGCCCCCGTAGCCCGTTTAGAAGCCATTAGAATCCTCCTAGCCTTTGCTGCTTCGAAGGGTTTTAAGCTTTACCAGATGGATGTCAAGAGTGCCTTTTGAATGGGTATATAGAGGAAGAGGTTTATGTTAGGCAACCCCCTGGTTTCGAGGATCCCAAGTTTCCAAACCATGTTTATAAACTTTCAAAAGCTTTGTATGGTTTGAAAGAAGCCCCGAGAGCATGGTATGATTGTTTGAAAACCTTTTTACTCTCCAAGGGTTTTAAAATGGGATGGGTCGATAGAACTTTGTTCCTCCTCAAGCAAGGCAACGATACCCTGTTAGTCCAGATTTACGTGGATGATATCGTCTTTGGTGGCTCCTCTCACGCGCTTGTTGCCAAGTTTGCAGATACTATGAGCAGGGAGTTTGAGATGAGTATGATGGGCGAGTTGACTTTCTTCCTCGGGTTGCAAATTAAGCAAACCCGAGACGGGACGTTTGTGCATCAAGAAAAATACACGAAGGACATCCTAAAGAAATTCAACATTGGCGAGGCCAAGCCTCTTACGACGCCCATGCTGATGACTGCGGCGATGGACGCGGACTAGGACGGAGAGCCGGTTGATCAGAAGGAGTACAGAAGTATGATTGGCTCACTTCTGTACCTGACGGCGATGAGGCCAGATATACAATTTTCTGTGTGTCTGTGCGCTCGTTTTCTGGCATCCCCTCGGACTTCCCACAAGCAAGCGGTCAAGCGCATCATGAGGTACCTCCGATACACTCCTGAGTTTGGACTTTGGTATTCCTCCTCTTCGAACCTCTCGCTTTGTGGTTATTCCGATGCGGATTTTGCCGGCTGTCGGCTTGAGCATAAGTCTACTTCTGGGACGTGTCAGTTTCTTGGCTCTTCTTTGGTTTCGTGGTCTTCTCGTAAACAGTCGAACGTAGCCCAGTCTACTACAGAAGCCGAGTACGTTGCCACTACTTCTTGTGCTTCACAGCTTTTATGGATGGTTGCTACATTGCGTGACTTTGGTCTAGATTTCAGTCGGGTCCCTTTGCTTTGCGACAGCACTTCTGCCATTAGTGTAGCAAAGAACCCTGTTCTTCACTCCAAGACCAAACACATCGATGTTCACTTTCACTTTCTTCGTGATCACTATGAGAAAGGCGACATTGATCTTAGGCATGTATACACCCATAACCAGGTTGCGGATATTTTCACCAAGCCTTTGGATCTCTCAACTTTTGCTAGGTTGAGAGGTGAGCTTGGTGTGTGTTTCCCCTTTTAGATGGGGGAAGCATTTTGCTTGTTGTACTATAGACTGACTTTCTGATCCTTTTTGTTTTTGGGTCTTGAGTCTTTCTGGTTTTGTTTTGGCTCCGATTCTGACTTCATCATGCATACATCTTGCATTTTCAAGCTTCATGTCTATATTCCTTAGAATGAATTTATGCTCTGATTAGTGTATGCTTCGATGATATATGATGATGATTGTAGCTTAGACTCTCCTTGATCACTGCTACAGTTTGTGAGCTAAGCTAATTTTTCAGAACATTGAACATGCTTAATGATCTTAAAATATGATACATGTTCACCATTGAGATTGGCAACTAGCATGTGTAGGATGTGTTGAGGTCACTTGAGCTATTTCATATATGCTCGGTTGCTATGGCTCTAGTTTTGAGTCTTTCACTTGCTTGGATTGTTCATATTCTGTTTAAAATGAACCAAGTATTAGTGAATTGAAAAGATCGAGATGGGATTGCTCTGTCAACACATCACGGTATCGAGACTGTTTCTCATAGCACTTTTGAGTTAAACTTGAGCCGTGTAGTGTAAGACCGAAACCGATGCTTTAAGCTTCTGATTGCATATGCATAGGCTTAGCACGGTTGAAAAGTTAGGCATTGACAGGCTTTCAACCTCTCGCAATCACATGCTAAATTTAAACTTGTGTTAATAACCACTGCAATTTCTCCGATAAAATCTGAAAACACAAGTCAATGTTTCATTCTATAGCATGATGATTGAACTGTGCTAGGGGTAGTTCACCTTGTATACATGTTTAGCACTTGTTTGACTTCCTGTCTATACATGTTTATTGCTATTTTGATGGTGAAACTACTTTCTGAATGGCTTAAAACTGCTCATTTGGCTTATGTATTCATATCTTGTATTTGGTGATCAGTTTGAGCCTTTGCTAGCACTTTTGCATGTTGCTTTGTAGTCGGGTCAGCACTCTTTAGAGCACTCTTTCACTCTTTCGAGTATATACCTGAAGCTGCTAACTTGCACTTTTAACTCATATGCATTTGCTTGACTGTGATAGGCATGACCTAGCTCTGTTTTACTAACTTGAGTCCTTTTCTCCACTCTTTTGATTGCAAATTGCCCCAAGGGGGAGAATGTTTCCAATGATGAGATTTTTAGACTTTCTGTGGTGACAATTTGCATTTTATGCTTCACTTGCTGAGGGGGAGTTCTTTGAGTAAGGGGGAGCTTTTCTGCCTGCTCTTAATCGGCTTTTATTTGATATCGATCTTTTAGCTAGTTGCGTCGAGCCTCTGTGCCTCTATCTTGAGGGACTAGCTGTCTTCACCATGTTTTGATGGTTCTTGATTGGTATCAAGCTTACTGCTAGTTGTGTTGAGCCTTTGTGCCTCTATCTTGAGGGACTAGCAGTAGCTGCTTCTTATGCAGTCTTCATTTGGTATTGAGCTTTCAACTAGTGGTGTTGAGCCCTTTCTGCCTCTTCTTGAGGACTAGCTTGTTTCTAACTTGGTTGCGTCGAGCCGTTGCCCATATCTTTGGGAACCAAGTTTTGTGCTCCGATTCTGATAGAGTCTTGCTCTCTGATGAGTTGTTGCTCTGATTTTTGCTTGGTTGTGTCGAACCTTTGCCCATGTCTTTGGGGACCAAGCTCCGCTTATCTCGATTTGTTCTTATTTAGCCTTTTCTCTAGCTTTTGGACATCTCAAGTGAGCTTTTTCCTTCTACCCAATTCTGCTCTCTTTTTTCTTTTTTGATTATGGTTACTATGAGTTGACGATGCACTCATCAAGGGGGAGATAGAGAACACAAGGTTGATATGTGCCCTTGTGGTTCCCTTCCTGAGTGATGAGTGATCGATCAACGGGCAACATGTCTCTTGGCTGTGTTGATGTGCAGGTGCGGAGCTCGGACAGTGGTCGAAGGTGAGGTGAAGGTCAAGTAGGGACTGAAGGACCGAAAATGCTATAGCAAGGCGACCAGAGGGGGGGGGGGTGAATGGGAGCCTAAAAATTTCTTCCAAAATTATGGCCTATGTCCCAACAAAAACAACCCAAAAAGCTTCGGACTCAAACGTGATGCCCACGACCCTCAGAAAGAGGGTGGATGATCCCTAGGATCACAGCGAGGCACCACACAAGAGAGCAAAACAAAGCTCTCAAAACTCCGAGTCAAGTTCGTGCCTAAAAGACCACTCCCAAATGTAGATAGAGGGCTACGTTGGGATTCCTCCAAATACCGATGCTAACACGTAGCAAAGATATGTAGAGAGGTTCCTAGGTGACCTCTAGGAGCAAACAAGAGGTCCAGAAACGAAACGGAAAAGCCGGGAGGGCAAACGCACTCAACTGCAACCTACAGGCAGTTCCCGGACTGTCCGGACTCTTGGTCCTGGACTGTCCGGTGTGAGCCGGACTGTGCGCCGCTAGGGGGCCAGACTGTCCGCCGGCGAAAAACCCAAAACCGAACTGTTCTGCTACAGCCCTGGACACGTCCCGGACAGTCCGCGGTTTGCACGCCGGACTGTCCGCGGTTCACGTGAACAGTGAACTCCGAGCATTCGGTGCCTGTCCTGTGCAACGTCCGATGAGGACCCCGGACTGTCCGCGGGTCCTAGCGGACTGTCTGCCGGCTACGAAGCCAAAACAGCAAAGCTGCTGCAAAGTCCCTGCTCGGGCCCGGACTGTCCGCGCCCAACACTGGCGGACTATCCGCCGGTCACCCGAGGGGAAAACCACCGAGGGAAACAGCCACTGAACCGGCTGGAACCCCGACCCGCGGACTGTCCGCGGCTGGAGGGGCGGACAGTCCGCCACCACACAGAACGCCCAAAAACGTCACGGGACAAAACCAAAATAGATTGGATCTCCACCAAATCGAACGGGGCTGCAACCAGACTTCACCCAAGTGTTCTTCTATGTGTTGGGAAGCTAATCCTAGGATATCATTGCTTCAACCCAACTAAACCATGAGAAATCCGAAGAAAACTAGAAAAGGGGAAGAACAAAGAACAAAAATGATTTCGGCCCGATCTACTTGTTCGTGAGGGAAGGGATGAATTCCTTCGGTGGAAATGTTCTCCTCACTTCAAAGAACAAGTTGATTCAAACGGAATCGCAAAAGACGCAGCATAGAGGGATATCGCGAGAGGGGAAAATCGTGGAGAAAAGAAGAACGCGAATAACAAATTCAAAACGCGAATTCAACCACGAATTTGATCCTTGGATTCAGCAAGATGAATTGATTAAGCACTCGGTGTCGGGCTACAAGCCAATCCTAGCAACACAAAGCTTGGATGGCAAAAAGCTCAAGAACAAGAGACAACTCCCCTAACCCTAGCCTACTCTCACAGGGACAAAATGAGAGAGACACCACCTAGAACTCTCCAAGGATACGGCTGCCCTAGCAGCCCCCCTCATATATATAGGCGCACGTCCGAAGACCAAAACGCCCTTACATTAAGCACTCAACCCAAATACCCCCCATGGGTAAAACCGTCCAGTCCTGACGATATTCATCCGACGGCCACGCCCGCACATCCGGTAGCTTCGCCTCGACGCGACCTCCCTGATGCCGCCACGTGCCGTCACCGTCGACCACCGCGTCTTCCTCGTGGATAGCTTCGCCGCCGCGCCAGCCTCTCCACGCCGCCACGCGTCGACCGTCCTTTCGGACCAACCCCCGGTTTTGAGGCCCAAACCGGTAAACCTGCCAGCCCAGGTTTTGAGGCCCAAACCTGGAAACCGTCCACCCCGAGTTTTGAGGCCCAAACTTGGAAACCCGCGCGCCCAGGTTTTGAGGCCCAAACATGGAAACCATCCACCCCGAGTTTTGAGGCCCAAACTCGGAAACCCGCCACCCCGAGTTTTGAGGCCCAAACTCGGAAATCGTCGATGGTAGCTTTTTGAGGCTCAGCTACCGAACCCGCACCGTAGACGGGATGTGGTTCACACACCCTGACCACCGACACCGATGCCGATGCATGTCTAGCCTCCACGCCGGGCACAACGCCTTCGCCTTCCTTCTTGACTTGGCCGACGGCACTTGCGCCGCACGCAAGCCCGTGTCTGACCTCCCGCCAAGTGACACGACTCCAGCGCCTTCCTCCCGACTCAGCCGATGCATCGCACATCCCCATGTGCTCTCGCTCGCCGATGCCACGTGCCAGCTACCACAGCTGGTCCTCTGGCCCTCTGGTCCGTCAGTCGAAGCCTCACGTCCGCCCTTCATCGCTCTGGTACATCAGCATGGCACGTCCGCCGCACGGCACGCCCATCCTTCACCGCTCCCGATCCGTCGGCACGACACGTCTCTACTTGACCTTCACCTCGCCATAGACCATTGTATCCGAGCTCCACACCTGCACATCAACACAGCCAAGAGACACATGTCGCACACGCACACCAACACAGAAACACCACACAACTCAACGCCACCGGTTAGTCATCAACAATAAGCACATAGCAAGATATGGACTAAACCGGGTAAAAGCCTCAAACCTTCCTCATCAAAGTCAATCATTCATCATATATGTTCTCAATCTCCCCCTTGATGAATGCATTGACTAAAAATAAACCACAAAGGAAGGGTTTGAAGGCAAGCCTCATCCAAGTGCCCAAAAGCCAAGCAAAAGCAAACACAAGGCTACTTGAGATGAGGAAGGATCATGAAAACTACAAATAAAAGCTCTCGGTCCCGAAAGAAACGAGAAAAGCGGGCAAAGCCTCCACACAACCGAAGAGTCAAGATAAACAAGAGTTTCATGAATCCCAAAAGGCACTCGAAAACCAATCTCAAATAAAATTGTCAAACAATCATCACAAAAGAGAGACCAAGGTACTTATCCACTTGGTTTTGGGTCAATTTCTCCCCCTTTTTCTTTCTCTTTCTCTTTCTCCCCCTTGATGATTGAATTGACAAAAACTAGGCACAAGAGATGGTTTGAGATACCATAACCGAAAATCTCATTCAAGTGATCAAAAGCCATCAGAGGGCAAACAACAAAATCACTTGTCATGAGACATAACTTGGTCCCCAAAGACATGGGCAACGGCTCAACGCAACCAAGTAAGGGATCGGAGCAACAACTCAACAATGAGCAAAACTCGATCACATAGAGCAAAAGACTTGGTTCCCAAAGACATGGGCAACGGCTCGATGCAACCAAGTCAAAAATGAGCTAGCCCTCAAGAAAAGGCAGAAAATGGCTCAACACCACTAGCTCAAGGCTCAATACCAATTGAGGCTGAATCAATGCATAAGAATGCAAAACTGATCACAAACAACCAAGAATTGGTGAAAACAGCTAGTTCCTCAAGACAAAGGCACATAGGCTCGACGCAACTAGCTGAAGGGTCCATACCAATCGAAAATACCAAGCAAAAACTGCTAGTCCCTCTAGACAGAGGCAAAAACGGCTCAACACGACTAGCAGGCTCGATACCGACTGAGAGAAACCACAAGAGAGGCTCAACACTAAATGGAGCACAAACACTCGGAGCACGCGGAGAAGCAGCAAGACAAAAGCGACTCCCCCTGAAAGCAAGCCTATACACAAAAGCTATGCACAAAGCTCATGACACCAATTGCATTCCATACCAAGAGATGGATACCAATTGAGACACATAAAAGAGCTATACCGAGTGAAGAAGAACATAAAAGAGCTAAACTCCCCCTTGCTCAAAGCTCTCCCCAAAATGCATGACTCTCCCCTTTGTGCCAACACATAAGCTCCCTCTTGCAAACAGCTTCTCCCCCTTGACAAAAGGGAACATGCTGAGGGGTTTTGACATTTTTTACAAAATTGACACAAACACAAGACAAGACATCAACCAAAAGCATATGGGGGCAATTGAAAATGACCACAAAGTGTATCGGAGCTGGGGGTATGAACACTAAGCTATAATGCATGATATGCACAATGCAACAGCTCCAAGTGTATAGCAATCAGAATGAAAAGATGCTCAAAAGGGTGTTGCCCTGAAAGTTCAGCAACCAATACAAATGCTAGCAAAGGCTCAAACTGATCAAATGAATACGAAATATGAACAATTAAGCATGTGAGCAGTTTTAAGCCATTTGAAAAGGGAGTCCACCACTAAAATAGCACTTAGCATGAATAGACAGGAAATCGAGCAAGTGCTAACTTAAGTATAAAAGGTGAACTACCCCTAGCAAACTTCAATCATCATGCAATAGAATGTGGGATAGACTTGTGTTATTTTTCAAATTTTATCGGAAATTGCAGCGGTATTAACACAAGTTCATATTTAAAAGCATGTGATTGCGAGAGGTTAAAAGCATGGTCATTGCCTAACTTTTCAACCGGGCTAAGCCTATGCAAGAAAAGCAATCGGAAGCTTAAAGCACCAGTTTCGGTCTTACACTACACGGCTCAAGTTTAACTCAAATGTGCAATGAGAAACAGTCTCGATACCGTGAGGTGCTGACACATGCAATCCCATCTCGATCTTTTCATTTCACTTAGACTTGGATCAAATTTTAGCACAAGGTAAATATGAACAATCCAAGCAAGTGAATGACTCAGTGCAAGAGACATAGCAACCTAGCATACAAAAGATAGCATAAATGATCTCAACACATCCTACCCATGCTAGTTGCCAATCTCAATGGTGAACAAATTAAAAGTTTCATAGTTGATTATTCAAGTTCACCATTTGCAAAAATAGCTTAGCTCATAACATGTATCAAGTGATCAAAAAGAGCCTAAGCTACAAGCAACATCATGAATAAGCAGGGCATACCAAAAAGAGCATAATCTCATTCTCATTACTATATTCATGAAGCTCTAAAATGCTTGATATACATGACGAAATGCATGCAAAAGCTAGTCTATCAAAGACAAAATAGAACTAGCCTAAAAAGGAAAACACAAAACAAAAGGGTATCGGAGAAGTCCAACTAAGATACAACAAGCAAAATGCTTCCCCAACTAAAAGGGAAACACACATCAAACTCACAAGCGAAGAGCCAGGAAACGCTCAAGCGACAGCCAGCAAAATCCACATCGAAAAGACCACACAACAAAAAGAGGTCAAGGAAAGAGAGTACCAAAACCCGAACTCAGAAGTGTGTGGGAGGTATCTCATGAAGCGCATGACCGCCTGCTGGTGTGATACCCGAGGGGACGTCTGAATCTGCTGAACTTCGGGGCGCCTGCCTCGCCGAAGTCGTCTCCTCCTCGCCTGATGCTATCGCTCGCACAGGTGCTGCTAGTGCTTGCTGGAGATCCGCTCGAATGGAATCCCAAGTCGTGGAAGAAGTGGGATCGGGTCCGTGAGCTGAAATGCTCTCTCCAGGCTCCTGTTCTCCTGCACACTCAAAAGTAGAAGAAAACACAAGGCATTGTCTCGTCCAGTGTGACCTCAAGGTCTCCACGAAAACGGTTAGTCACATAATAAGCATAAGGTGAACTCTCAACAAAAAGAGATCTACCTATGAAAGATACCGCAAGGAGATCTGAACTCAAACTAGTCAAAACTACCATGCAACAGGATAAAGCACTGTATAGCAAAATGTAGCCTAGAGACATGATCAACTCAAACACAGCCTAAACCTCAACACATGCTACAATGCAAGATAATGATAGCAATATATCCAGAAGCATGTAACATGATAAAAGTGAGGAAAAACTAGTGCTCCACCTAAACATGTCAACAGGGTACATGTAGCTAAAACTAGCACCTGAAAAGTGATACCTAATGAACATCATACCTCTATAAGTAAAGCTCATGGAGAGGTATGGTAAAACATGGCACAATGTTCATGAGGATAACAGACTACCATGAAAAGTGGATATTCCACAAAAGCTATACACAAAACTAGAATGACATGATATACAGGATAGCACATGCCAGACTAAAACAAAACATGATACAAAAGAAAATGTACATGCGAAAACTATACAAGTGAGCACATGAAAGACCATCTCATACCACCAGACATAGATCATGGATGTACAAGGTATGAGTGTAAAAGAAAGCTCACCGAATTGGAAAAGCCTCTTTGGAGGCAAATCTAAGCGGGGTGTAGAGAACCATCAACTCTTGATCACATCTAAAAGATCATGCTCCATCATGCGCATGTTCGCCACCCCGCGTCCTCATATCTACTCACAAGAGGACAAAGTAACCCGAGTCTTGGATCCCAAAGGGTTAGCAAGCATGTACTTGGGAATCCAGGACTTGGTCACAAATCTCAACTTATCATGTGGGTTAGCATGATGCAAATGTTGGTTCAAATGCAATTGAGAAACACCCTTGGAAGCATTCCTCAAAAGGACAACTCGAGGAGAAGACCGAGTCGTACCACAGGAAAAGAGGCAAACATCTTCCAAGGTTTTTGTAGAAGAACCAATAGAAGCATCATGAAAAGCATGACGTGGACCAAGAGAAGAAGCACTAGAAGCATGTCCCCGACCATGACCTATCCCACTAGAAAAGGAGTCATAAATCCCATCAACAAAAATGGGCTTCTTACTAGGAGCACAAGTGTTCATGCCATGAGACGGGCTATGAATCACCATCTTCCTAGAAGAGCGAGCTTGGCGCAAGCGTTTGGCACGCCAATAGCAGAAGCTTTATTGATGCCCATCTTTCTCACAAAAAGAGCAATGGTACAAAGGCCTACTGGAAGGCACACCATTCTCCAACAAGTGAGAAGTCCCTTGGGACTTAGAACAAGAAGCATCAACCACCAACTTGGTGCCAACGCTAGGAGCACACGTGCCATGGGAAAGGCTACGCGGCTTCCTAAAAGCCTTAGCTCGAATACGTCGCTCGTGCTTGACACGGCGAAAACAAAAATCGAGCGAATGTCCCTCCTTGCAAAAGGTGCAATGAAAAACCGGATTGGGAGGACGAGTCCCAAAAATATGAAAAGCACCCTTGTCAAGAGAAGTCCCATGGACATCACTCGAAGAAACAGCAAGGTTGGGAGTAGCTATGAAAGAGCTATCCGAAACCTTGACACTAGTGCTATCGTCAAAAGACTCACGCGCAACACAAGAACTCAACTCCGGTTGAAAAGATGCAGACTTGGAAACATCAACATCAGAGTTGCAAGAAATGCGTGACTCAAAAGACTTAGCACAAAGGCTCTTGCACCTTTTGGCTAAAACCTCATTCTCAAACATGAGGCGATCGCAAGTACCACAAGGAGTGTTTTTCAGATTTTCCATCTCCTCTCTAATGCACTCGGCATATGTGGTACGCAAGAGTTCATTTTCATTTTCAAGGTTGGCACTCATATCATTGTGCTCAACCAACTTGGCGCTCATATCATTGCGCATTTGCTTGAAAACCAAAACTTCTTTTTCTAAGTCAATGCATGATGTGCAAATGAAATCGGTGGAAGAAACATCACCATTCACATCAAGCAAAGAATCATGAATAGCACAAGAAGTAAGGCAAACATTTTTATTCAAAGAGCATGAGCTACAAGGCTTAGAATTTATCTCATCAATTTTAGCCCTAGCATGCTCGAGTTCATCTACACATGTGGTGTGAGTCAATTTTAGTTTATCAATTTCAGCATGCAAAAACTCACAAGAACCACATGGCAAAGAAGCTTTTGACCTAAGCAAGGCTATTTCAGATTTAGCATAAACAAGGTCCTTGCGCAAGTCAAAGCAAACAAGACATGGTATGAAAGAATTTGATTTCAATGTTTCATTTTCAGATTCTAAGCTAGCAAGAGAAAAGCATAGCTCATCATTCTTCCTAACCATGTCGCTACAAGAGGTGCAAGGTGAAGATGCACTAGACTTCCAATGAAAAAGACCATTCTTTAGCCTAGTGATGGAGCAATTCAACTTCTCAATTTTATTACGCAAGGTATCACAGAGTTCATTAAGTCTATCATTATACTCATCACAAATATTAAAACATTGGGACAAAATCCCAAGGCTAGCGACAAGTGTACCTTTCATGGCCTTGCCAAGTTTGCGTATAATATCCTCGTTTGAGTGCTCATCATCCCCGAGGAAGTCCAACAAATCATCCACCTCACATTCCACCTTATCAATTGCTTGTCCATCAAACAAACCTGTGGACAAAGACACACTAGAAGAAGAAGCTGGTGCCATTTCCAAAAGCATGGCTAGTGTTAGCAAGATAAAAGCTCAACACCTCGACAATCAAAAGTCGGAAGCAAAAACACTCTAAAAGGTCGCCTTTGCGGATCCGGAACTGGTTAAGGTAGAGAGATCCTTAACTGGCTCCGATACCAATTGAAGGACTGAAAATACTATAGCAAGGCGACCAGAGGGGGGGGGGTGAATGGGAGCCTAAAAATTTCTTCCGAAATTATGGCCTATGTCCCAACAAAAACAACCCCAAAAGCTTCGGACTCAAACGTGATGCCCACGACCCTCGGAAAGAGGGTGGATGATCCCTAGGATCACAGCGAGGCACCACACAAGAGAGCAAAACAAAGCTCTCAAAACTCTGAGTCAAGTTCATGCCTAAAAGACCACTCCCAAATGTAGATAGAGGGCTACGTTGGGATTCCTCCAAATACCGATGCTAACACGTAGCAAAGATATGTAGAGAGGTTCCTAGGTGAACTCTAGGAGCAAACAAGTGGTCCAGAAACGAAATGGAAAAGCCGGGAGGGCAAACGCACTCAACTGCAACCTACAGGCAGTTCCCGGACTGTCCGGACTCTTGGTCCCGGACTGTCCGGTGTGAGCCGGACTGTCCGCCGCTAGGGGGCCGGACTGTCCGCCGGCGAAAAACCCAAAACCGAACTGTTCTGCTATAGCCCTGGACAGGTCCCGGACAGTCCGCGGTTTGCACGTCGGACTGTTCGCGGTTCACATGAATAGTGAACTCCGAGCGTCCGGTGCCTGTCCTGTGCAGCGTCCGATGAGGACCCCGGACTGTCCGCGGGTCCTAGCGGACTGTCCGCCGGCTACGAAGCCAAAACAACAAAGCTGTTGCAAAGTCCCTGCTCGGGCCCGGACTGTCCGCGCCCAACACTGGCGGACTGTCCGCCGGTCACCCGAGGGGAAAGCGCCGAGGGAAACAGCCACTAAACCGGCTGGAACCCCGACCCGCGGACTGTCCGCGGCTGGAGGGGCGGACAGTCCGCCACCACCCAGAACGCCCAAAAACGCCACGGGACAAAACCAAAATAGATTGGATCTCCACCAAATCGAACGGGGCTGCAACCAAACTTCACCCAAGTGTTCTTCTATGTGTTGGGAAGCTAATCTTAGGATATCATTGCTTCAACCCAACTAAACCATGAGAAATCCGAAGAACACTAGAAAAGGGGAAGAACGAAGAACAAAAATGATTTCGGCCCGATCTACTTGTTCGTGAGGGTAGGGATGAATTCCTTCGGTGGAAATGTTCTCCTCACTTCAAAGAACAAGTTGATTCAAACGGAATCGCAAAAGACGCAGCATAGAGGGATATCGCGAGAGGGGAAAATCGTGGAGAAAAGAAGAACGCGAATAACAAATTCAAAACGCGAATTCAACCACGAATTTGATCCTTGGATTCGGCAAGATGAATTGATTAAGCACTCGGTGTCGGGCTACAAGCTAATCCTAGCAACACAAAGCTTGGATGGCAAAAAGCTCAAGAACAAGAGCCAACTCTCCCTAACCCTAGCCTACTCTCACAAGAACAAAATGAGAGAGACACCACCTAGAACTCTCTAAGGATACGGCTGCCCTAGCAGCCCCCCTCATATATATAGGCGCACGTCCGAAGACCAAAACGCCCTTACATTAAGCACTCAACCCAAATACCCCCCAGGGGTAAAACCATCCAGTCCTGACGATCTTCATCCGACGGCCACACCCGCACATCCAGTAGCTTCGCCTCGATGCGACCTCCCTGATGCCGCCACGTGCCGTCACCGTCGACCACCGCGCCTTCCTCGTGGATAGCTTCGCCGCCGCGCCAGCCTCTCCACGCCGCCACGCGTCGACCGTCCTTTCGGACCAACCCCCGGTTTTGAGGCCCAAACCGGTAAACCTGCCAGCCCAGGTTTTGAGGCCCAAACCTGGAAACCGTCCACCCCGAGTTTTGAGGCCCAAACTTGGAAACCCGCGCGCCCAGGTTTTGAGTCCCAAACCCGGAAACCATCCACCCCGAGTTTTGAGGCCCAAACTCGAAAACCCGCCACCCCGAGTTTTGAGGCCCAAACTCGTAAACCGTCGATGGTAGCTTTTTGAGGCTCAGCTACCGAACCCGCACCGTAGACGGGATGTGGTTCGCACACCCCGACCACCGGCACCGATGCCGATGCATGTCCAGCCTCCACGCCGGGCACAATGCCTTCGCCTTCCTTCTTGACTTGGCCGACGGCACTTGCGCCGCACGCAAGCCCGTGTCCGACCTCCCGCCAAGTGACACGACTCCAGCGCCTTCCTCCCGACTCGGCCGATGCATCGCACATCCCCATGTGCTCTCGCTCGCCGATGCCACGTGCCAGCTACCACATCCCGTCTTCGGCGTGGGTTCGCTAGCTGAGCCTCGAAAAGCTACCCTTGACGGTTTCCGAGTTTGGGCCTCAAAACTCGGGGTGGCCGGTTTCCGAGTTTGGGCCTCAAAACTTGGCGTGGACGGTTTCTAGGTTTGGGCCTCAAAACCTGGGCTCGCGGTTTCTGAGTTTGGGCCACAAAACTCAGCCTGAGGACAGGTTTCCCGGTTTCAGCCTCAAAACCGGGGGAAGGTCCAGGTTTCCCAGTTTCGGCCTCAAAACCGGGGGAGGTCCGCAAAAAGGACGGTCGACGCATGGCAACGTGGAGAGGCTGGTGCGGAGGTGAGGCTATCCACGAGGAAGGCGCGGCGGTCGACTGGGCGGCACGTGGCGGCATCCTGAGGATTGCGTCGAGGCGAAGCTAAGGGTGAGGAAGGTGCGTGGTCGTCAGATCAACTATCAAAAGAGTTGGACCGGGATACGCCTAGGGTTGGCCACTTCGCTTGTGTATCTAGTGGTAGAAAGGGGATTATTGTTTTAGGCTATAAATAAGAGAGGCACCCCTCCTCACTCTCTATCCTAACAGTCATTTGTTCCTCAGCTCTCTCTCTAGCCCTCGCTTAGGTTCTAATCATACCTCGCTGCTAGCGATCCACAGAGACGGGAATCATACCTCTGTGTATTTGGATCTTTTGAGGAAATGAGACTGTATTCTCGTTGTCTCCTCGTGTGGAGGAATTTCGGCTGAAATCGAATCAAATCGTGTCTTGTGTTTTGTGTTCTTCACGTTTTGGTTTTTCATCTCCCGGGGATTTGCCTTGTTCTCCCTCTTCGTGAGATGATTTTCGATTCCACTTGAATCAATTTGTTCTTGGTCGTGAGCCCCTACTTTCAACCAAAGGAATTCTATAACCTCACGAATCCATAGATCGGGTTGATTTCACGTTCGTTCTTCGTTCTTTCCCCTTTTCCGGTGATCCTCGGATTTCTCTTAATAGACTTGGTTTGGTGCGATGATTACTTAGGATTAGCACCCCAACACGCAGAGGAACATCTAGGAGGAGTTTGATCGACGTTCCTTTCGATTTGGTTGAGATCGAATCGAATTTGATTTTGAACCCGAGCAGTTTTGTGGTTTCTGGGTGTTGGCGGACAGTCAGCGCCCTGACGGTGGACAGTCCGCTCATCGGGTCTCGGCGAGGTCAGTCAGGCGCAGTCCCCTGACTGTTCACTATGAAGTGAACGGCGCACAGTCCATAGTACAAACCCGCGGACAGTCCGGGACCTGTCCAGCAGACTTGCAACACTGTTTGGTTTCTGTGTTTTGGCCAGCGGACAGTCCGGCTCCCAGTCGCGGACAGTCCGGGACTCAACGTCGGACAGTCCGGGACTCTGACCCCGGACAGTCTGCGAGTCTGCAGCTTGCGCAGTTTTGCTCTGAGGCTTTGGCGTTTGGCTTTGGTGTTTCTCCGAGGGTTCCGTTGTACCACTAGGACATCTCCTAGGGTATCCACCTACTCGTAGGTCGTGAACTCTTCAGTTGTTTCGAGTCTTAGCTTTTGGGGTGATTTTCTGGGACAAGGGCCACTCTATTCACGAGTTGAATTTGAGGCTCCCATTCATGACCCCTCTGGTCGCCAATCCAGTCCTTCACAAGACCAACATGACTATCACTGGAGTCGGAGGAGGGGATCCCATTCTGGCCAAAGGAGTTGCGTCCAAGGAGCTGACCATTGGGAGCAAGACTTTGGCCACTGCTTTCTTCGTCGTCGACATACAAGGTAGCTATAACCTTATACATGGGCGTGACTGGATTCATGCTAATCGGTGCATACCCTCTAGTTTACATCAGTTTCTCATTCAGTGGGTGGGAGACGATGTTGAGGTGGTGCACTTAGATTCATCGGCCTATGTAGCTAAGGCCGATGCACCTTTGCTCGGGGGGCATGATACTATTGCTTGTCTGTCTGGTCGAGACCTTTCTGATTTTCAGTTTGATTGTGTTACTAGGGAAGGTTTCGTGCCAATATCTTTAAAGCCGACCGACAATCGGTTAAACATTATCATGTAATTTAATGGATGCTAATGTTGATTGGTAAAAACATTATGTTGAACAATATCGGGTTCATAAGACCGATACTTGTGAGGCTATTGATGATTTTGATGAGCTCAATAAGTTGGGCCAAGGTTTCACATCGGCCGACCCTTTGGAGCAAGTAGATATTGGGGATAGTTCTATTCCCAGGCCAACCTTTGTAAATCAAAATCTTGAAGCCGATTATAAAATAAAGTTAATCGCGCTTCTAAAGGAGTATGTTGATTGCTTTGCATGGAGTTATATGGAGATGCCCGGGTTAAGCTGAGAACTTGTTGAGCATCGGCTTCCTATTAAGTCGGGGTTCCGACCATTCAAGCAACATCCTCGCCGTTTTAATTCTACAATATATGACCGGATTAAAGAGGAAATTATTCGGTTGTTACAAGCGGGGTTTATCCAGCCATGTAGGTATGCGGAGTGGGTCTCTAATATCGTGCCAGTGGAGAAGAAAGACAACGGGAAAATTAGGGTTTGCATTGATTTTAGAGATTTAAATAAAGCCACTCCTAAAGATGAATATCCTATGCCCATAGCCGATATGTTAATCAATGATGCTTCAGGACACCAGGTCATCAGCTTTCTTGACGGCAATGCTGGTTATAATCAAATATTCATGGCCGAAGAGGATATGTCCAAAACGGCCTTTATTTGTCCTGGGTTTGTTGGTCTTTTTGAGTGGGTTGTGATGACATTCGGTTTGAAGAATGCAGGTGCTACTTATCAACGCGCTATGAATCTGATCTTTCATGATTTGATTGGGATAATCATTGAAGTATATATTGATGATATTGTGATTAAATCTGCTGCCCATGTGTCTCATCTAGTCGATTTACGTCTAGCGTTTGAGAGAATGCGCCGCTGTGGTTTGAAGATGAACCCACTGAAATGTGCTTTTGGTGTATCAGCTGGGAAGTTTTTAGGGTTCATCATTCACGACAAAGGCATAGAGATTGATCCTAAAAGGATAGAAAAGATCAAGAAAGTTCAGGTACCTATGTGCAAAAAGGACTTGCAGAAGTTCTTGGGAAAAGTGAACTACTTGAGGAGGTTTATTGCAAATTTGTCCGGGAAAATTATTCCTTTCACCCCTATATTGAAGTTAAAGGATGAGGCTGAGTTCACTTGGGGGGCAGAGCAACAAGAAGCATTTGAAAAGATAAAGGAATATTTGTCATCTCCACTAGTTCTTCGGACACCTAAGAGAGGAGTTCCCTTCAGATTATATGTCGCTGCCGAAGAGAAGGTCGTTGGAGCTGTCTTAACGCAAGAAGATGGAGGTAAAGAGTACGTGATTGCTTATATTGGTCGTCGTCTTCTTGATCCCAGACAAGGTACCCCCATGTTGAAAAATTATGCTTATCCTTGTACTACGCTTGTACTAAAATGAGACACTATTTGCTATCTAGTACATGTGTTGTTGCGTGCGAAGCCGATGTAATTAAGCACATGTTATATCGGCCTATCCTTAGAGGAAGGATGGGCAAATGGGCGTATGCACTGATTGAGTTTGACTTGACCTATGAACCATTGAAAACTTTGAAGGGTCAAGTTCTTGCCGATTTCATTGTTGAGCATGGTATAAGTTTAGAAGATTAAATCGGTTATTTTACTTTTACTCCATGGAAACTTTATTTTGATGGATCGGCTTGTAAGGAGGGCCAAGGTGTTGGTGTGGTCATCATTTTTCCTAATGGTTCTGAGTTTGAAATGCTATGCCGGATAGATTACTTGTGCACTAATAATCAAGCCGAATATGAAGCTCTTTTATTCAGTTTAGAAATTTTATGTTCCATGGAGGTTAAGCATGTTGAAGCTTATGGTGATTCCTTGATAGTAGTGCAACAAGTTGCTGGTAATTTTCAATGTTTAGAGCGATCGTTAAATGTTTATCTTGATATGTGCCTTGACATCATTACTCATTTTACCGAATTCCAGATTCCGCATATACCAAGGCATGAAAATTATAAAGCCAACATGTTAGCTCAGCAAGCATCTGGCTATAATGTTAGTAAATGCAATTTTCAAGTAAGGCCAATGCAACAGCGCGCAGAAGTATTGTCGGCTTCTATGGCCGACCAGTTTGTTTTAAGACCAGTTCGACCACCTTGCCATGGAGACCAGGTATATGTTAAGCATACCTGGGTAAATACTATGGCCGACCAGGTTGTTTATGAATCAGGTCAGTTAATCCGTTCGATTGACCTGGTCGATCTTGGAATGATTAATTTGTCTGAAGGGACTCTAAATCAGTCCGAAGCAAGTGGAACTAATTTAGAAGATTGGAGAACTCCCCTACTTAAATATCTTAATGATCCGAGTACTAATGCTGATCAAAGTATTCGGTGGAGTGCATTTAAATATGTACTACATAATGATGAGCTTTACCGAAGAACTGTCGAAGACTTGTTGCTTAAGTGTTTGGGATCTGATCAAGCAAAGGTGGCTATGAGAGAAGTTCATGAAGGTATTTGTGGTACACATCAATCGGCGCCTAAGATGAAATGGTTATTGCGTAGAGCTGGGTTTTATTGGCCCACAATGATGATTGATTGTTTTCGTTACTACAAAGGATGTGAAGAATGTCAATGGTTTGGAAACATATAACTTGCACCTGCTGCTATGCTTCATCCTATTGTCAAATCGTGGTCTTTTCGTGGTTGGGGGCTAGACTTCATTGGCCAAATTCATCCCCCATCTTCAAAGGGACATCGTTTTGTTCTGGTCGCTACAAATTACTTCACTAAATGGACTGAAGCGGTGCCTTTGAAGAATATGACACATAAGGAGGTAATTGAGTTTATCACTGAGCATATTATACATAGATTCGGCATACCTTAGATGTTAACCACAGAACAAGGAACGTTTTTTATTTCTAAAGAGGTGCGAGATTTCACAGAATTATACAAAATAAAGATGCTCAATTCATCTCCATACAATGCTCAAGCTAATGGCCAAGCTGAGTCTAGTAACAAGACTTTGATCAAGCTTATCAAGAAGAAGATTGAGGATAACCCAAGGAGGTGGCATGAGGTTTTGTCTGAGGCTTCATGGGCTCATCATGTGTCAAGGAATGGTGCTACGAAAGTCACTCCTTTTGAGCTGGTATATGGGCAAGAAGCAGTGTTGCCCATTGATGTAAATCTGGATGCATATAGACTAGCTAGACAGAATGATTTATCTGCTGTTATGTATCATGATGCCATGATGGACAACATTGATGAAGTGACCGATAAGAGGTTAAAGGCTCTTAAGGATATGGAGAAAGACAAAGCCCGGGTTGCCAGGGCTTACAACAAGAAGGTGAGAAGCAAATCATTCCAAGTGGGAGAGTTAGTATGGAAGACTATACTGCCACTTGGATCGAGAAGCAACAGGTTTGGCAAGTGGTCACCGAGTTGGGAAGGTCCTTATAGAGTGATCAAAGTAATATTCGGGAATGCATATGTGCTGGAGACGTTACAAGATGAAAGTCTCCCAAGAGCAATAAACGGAAGGTATCTGAAAAAGTACTTTCCAAGTGTTTGGCAAGAAGCCTGAGCGCCTTCCAAACAATGCCCGATACATGTAACGCCCTTAGAACAAAAATAATCAGAATGTTCATCTCTAATTTTCGAATAGCCGATGAGTTGGACATCGTTGTTATTCGGTTGTTTTCAGGTTCTTTTAAAGAGCACCTAAAAACAGGGGGGCATATGTTGACACTCAAAAGTGTGATAGGTAAAGATGAATTTAGAAGAGGTATTCGACCTGAAATATTAGAGTCGAATTTGTCTTCTATTATTTCATATTTGACGGACCGGATGTCAAATGGGCCTGGTCATTTTGGGTTTCCGATCACTTATGTTATGTCCGACCAGGTGGCCCTGGTCGGAAGCCTTATGGAAGCGGAGTCCGGCGCTAATGCATAAGATCCTTCTCTTATAAGTATGGGCTGATAAAGCCCATTAAACCGATCTGATCGATCTAAAGATTGACAAGATCAGTGTTACCTTGTTACGCCCGGATTGGATTCTATATTTTAATAGAGTCCGGATAGGAAACTTGGAGATTGTATCTAGAGATGTTTCCTATTGGGATAAGACCAACCCCCTCTATATATATGAGAGGATCATGGCCGATTGCAGTATCCAACATCTATCGATCAAAACCAATCTACTACCCTTTTACCCCTTTTTCCCCTCTACCTTGCTGTTCGGCGTGTCTCCCGGCGAGATTCGACGGCGTTCTAGGCGGCCTTGCTGGTCCTAGAAAAACCTCTACGTGCTTCTCCCCGACGGGTCTTCCCGGGAGGAGTTCTAGAGTTACCAACACAGGAGCCCAAAACCCTAGATCGACCCAAACCGGTCTCTAGATCGGTTTTCGAATGGTTTAGCCAGGGTTCCTGCTATCTCAGGCTGAACCGCAACCTCTCCGGGCGTTCTAGCCCTGCTGGTGTGTGATTCGGATCACTTTCGACGTCAACAAATTCATAATTTAAAAGGGTCTAGCACACATATTTACAGAACCTGATCTAGGAATTACAGAGAGCAACTATTTCTGAACCCCAACTTTAAACAAGTGTAACTCCTAAACTACTAGGCCAAAAATAATGAAATTTTAACAGCAGCTAGATAATGCAATCATCTACAACGTTTATATTGACCAAACCTACAACAAATAAGATTTAGTTTACGGAATTAAAACCTCAACAGAATATGCTACGGCAGTAATTTCAGCAAAGCAATACATCGATTTACCAATTAGTTGACTAATCATGAGAGCACACAAATGAATCATTTGAACACCACAACCACCATGAACATGAGTACACAATCATCCACACACAACATTTATATACCATCTTCATAAAAAAAGACAAGGAACGGAGAGGGGGAAAAGGGAGGAGGTCGACCTTCAGAGAAGATGGAGTTGCTGGTGGCTAGGGTTTGAGCTAGGAACGCCAAGACTCGCTGCTGGCCTGCTGCTGGTTGCCTGCTTGCTGTCCATGGAGGGGAGCTGCTGGAGAGGGGGCCGACCAAGCTAGGGTTTGGGTTAGGGGCTTGTTGCAGGTAGTCTGCTGCTGGTGCTGCTCACCCCAAGGAAGGGTGCGGCCAGGAGGGACGCCATGGAGGGGCTGCCCACCGGCGCTCTGCTGCTGCAGCTCTGCTGGAGCTCGCCCCCGCTAATTCTGCTCATCGGCCATGGAGAACAGAAGCGAGAGAGGGAGCGATCAGAGGGAAAAGATGAAAGGGAGGGAGAGGGTCTGCTCGTCAAGGAGGAGAGGCAGGAGCGCTAGGGAGAGGCTGCAGCCTTGCTGCCAGCCATGGGAGGTACTTCCTGGTGCTGCAGCTTTCAGCCATGGAGGAGAGGAGCACGAAGGGAACAGAGGAGAAGAGGAGGCAGAAAAAATGAAAGGGAGAGGGATACTGGGGAAAAGACCTCGGTCTTTTTATCGGGGAGAAGAGGGCGCCCGGCCTCGGGACGAGGGCCGGTTGGCCATGACGTTTTTGCCCAGTAAATTTCTTTCCCAATTTGGCAAGTTTCCGGAAACTTTCGGTCAAACTCCAAAATTGCAAATACTGCTCAAACTGACTCTGATTTTGATGAAACCAATTTTGTTGTCATCGTCTCGACGAGTACTCAGACTTTTGTTTCAGGCAATTGTTCAAATTCCCATTGGTTTGCCCGGTAACGATCGTCGACGGCAGCTTCACGGTCACCGAAATTCCAATTTCGCAGTACAGACTTAACCAATTTTGGAGCCAGAAAACTGCGCTGTACTCCATCTTGTGAGCTCGTTTTTGCTATTTTCGGCACCGATCCAGGTCTCGGCCATAAAACAAAATTTGTTCCTCTTGATCTGTACTACAACTTTCATTTAGGGGTGCACTGACATACGAACATCCGAAAATACCGTTCAACGCCGGTCAAAGCAGTCACCCGGTAGGATGCGAATTAGGGTTTCTCGTCGGTCGGAACATTTTTTGACTGTCTGCTCAACACGAAACTTTCATAACTTTTGATCGTGAGTCCATATATAGTTGATTGGGCATAATTGTAACACTTGGTTAAACCCAAATGATTTTCTTCAATGTCACTTGATATACCAGGTCTGTGCTGAACTAACTGCTCAACTGACGACGAACACCTGGGGTGTTACACCAACGGTCATATTCCTTCGCGCCATGGTTAAAGTGACATCGGACGCGCCGATGCCAGGCATCGGACGCTCCGATGCTGTGCTCTTTTCAGCTCAGAACGACGCCACAACGGACATGCCAGAACCCTCACATCAGACGCTCAACCCCTGCGTCCGATGACCATGCAGAGAGGTTCCAGAACGCATCAAAACACACCAGACGCACCAGATGGGTCCACATCAGATGCAGGCCAGCGCCTGATGCTCCCTGACAGAAAAGCGTGCGCCATGTGATCCATATCGGACTCTGCAACAGTGTTTCCTCGGTGTCCGTTGCCAGCATATGATGCTCCTTCAACATCTAACAACAGCTGTTAGTCATCGGACGCTCGACCCAGCGTCCGATGCTGCGGCCTGCAGGGTTCGATGCTTCTATCTCAGCACCTTTCGCTTTCTAACTTCTACCCTTGCTTCCTTGCGCCAACACCAAAGTGTTTCACCACTTGTGTACGTGTGTTAGCATTTTGCAAAGCATTTTCCAAGGGTTTAGTTAGTCACTCACTAGGTCTATAGCATCAAAATGTTAGAGAACTCCTAGTGGCACTTGAACACCGCATAAGCCATGAATTATCTCCTCTTAATAGTACGGCTATGTATCCTAAATGTGATCACACTCACTAAGTGTCTTGATCACCAAAACAAAGAACCTTATAGGTTATACCTTTGCCTTCGGGCTTCTTTGCTCCATCTCTTCTCTCCTTTGTTTCACCAATGGTAGAGCACTTGATCTCGTCAATTGCATGTGGCCATCACCATCCTCCATGGTTGCCACTTTGCTTGCTCCACCACATGGCTTGGTCTGAATCCTTTCTTAAAAGCTACACACATGCTTAGCAATAGGATTAGACCAAATAGGTTTCATCAATTAGCCAAAACCAAACTAGGTCTTTCAATCTCTCCCTTTTTGGTAATTGATGACAACCTATGCAAAGATATGTGATTTAAATTTGAGTAACCACATTGATAGTATTAGCTTCCCCCACATATGTGCTATAGAGTTTGGTTCTAAATTTGGCACATATGTATGGATATGAAAAGTGGGTGAGCAACATTATCAATGATGATGCTAAGGCATAAGAATGGACCTTTGAAGCGTGATACCAATCGGAGTGCACATGTTATACCATCCTTAGCATCATTTGTCACTAGACATACAACAAAACTCAAGAACCCCATGAGATCAACATAATACTAAGGCTCTTGAACCACTTGAGATATAGGTATGTCTAGTTGCCATTCTTTACATGCTAGTGAATCAATTCATCAATCAAGTCCTATCACTAGCATTCACCACACAAGCATGAATATCAAAATAAAATAGCTTATGCAATGCAAACAATCATATGAATATGCTCAACTCGAATGTAACATATATGTTCATGAGCTTGCTCCCCCTATTTGTATGCTTAGGTTCCATTTGAAAACTTCTTAGCATATCTCTTTTATCTTTGTTGTCTCCCCTTTATCATATCTTTGTTGTATTTTCTCCCCCTTTATCAATAATTAGCATAAAGGTGGGGCAAGTTTTAATGAAAGGAGACAACTTGTACCATGAAATTTACATGAGGGGATCATACTAAGTCAAGTTGTGGCTTAATCTAGCTCATGAGCATAAGACATTTAACACGGTTTGCTCTAGAGTAAGCTTCTTCACACATCTTGCAATGGTTATCTGACTCACGTCGGTTAAACACCTATTGCTCACTTACTAGATCAAACACTAGAGTTACAAGCTCACAAACATGTTATATGCTACCACTAGAACAAGTCAAACATAGAAGCAATAGTGGTACCATATATACTTTAAATTCATTTGATTTACCATGAATGAGCCTAAATAAGCAATGTGATGGCTATATGAACTAGAGCACAATCTAATAAGAATGAATGCACATGCCAAACAATTTCACCTTGCTTTGTCGGAGGAGAGGCATGTCATATGTGGGGGTGCATTCAACTCATGTTGGAGAAATCTAGGATATTCAATTCATTCCTTAGCTTGCAAAACCTTCTTTCATCTAGTGGCTTGGTGAAGATATCGGCAAGTTGATCATCGGTGCCCACACTTTCAATAGATATATCTTTCTTTGCTTGATGGTCTCTAATGAAGTGATGCCTTATGTCAATGTGCTTTGTTCTTGAATGTTGAACCGGGTTGGTGGCTATTTTGATGGCGCTCTCGTTATCACATAGCAATGAGACTTGTCCAAACTTGATTCCATAATCTTGCAATGTTGCTTTCATCCATAGCAATTGTGCACAACAACTACCCGTGGATATGTATTCGGCTTCGGCAGTAGAGAGTGCAACACTATTTTGCTTCTTTGATGACCATGAGACAAGTGATCTTCCAAGCAATTTACAAGTGTCCGATGTGCTCTTCCTATCCACCTTGCATCCCGCATAATCAGAATTCGAGTATCCAATCAATTCAAATTGAGAGCCCTTGGGATACCAAAGTCTAACATTTGGAGTGTGCTTCAAATATCTCGATATTCTTTTGGTTGCTTTTAAATGACTTTCTCTTGGTGAAGCTTGGAACCTTGCACACATGCACACACTAAACATGACATCCGGCCTTGATGCGGTCACATAAAGTAGACTTCCAATCATTGACCGATATAACTTTTGATCCACCATGTCACCACTAGAGTCACTATCCAAATGTCCATTTGTGTCCATTGGAGTGGTTATTGCTTTTGCTTCATCCAACCCAAACTTCTTGAGCATGTCCTTGATGTACTTGCCTTGACTAACAAATGTGCATTTCTTCATTTGCTTGATTTGTATACCAAGGAAGTAACTAAGCTCTCCAATCATAGACATCTCAAAATCCTTAGCCATCATCTCTCTAAACTCTTCACAAAAGTCTTGGTTGGTTGATCCAAATATGATGTCATCCACATAAATTTGCAACACAAACAAGTCACTTCCAATCTTCTTGGTGAAGAGTGTGGTGTCAACCTTTTCAATCTTGAACCCTTTAGCTAACAAGAAGTTCCTCAATCTTTCATACCATGCTCTAGGTGCTTGCTTCAACCCATATAATGCCTTCTTGAGCTTGTACACATGGTTGGGCTTCTTTAAATCTTCAAATCCAGGAGGTTGCTCAACATACACTAGCTCATTAATGAATCCATTTAGAAAAGCACTTTTCACATCCATTTGATAAAGCTTGATGTTGTGTGAACAAGCATATGCAAGTAGGATTCTAATGGCCTCCAATCTAGCAACCGGTGCATAGGTTTCTCCAAAGTCATTGCCTTCCATTTGAGTGTACCCTTGTGCAACCAATCTTGCTTTGTTCCTTACAACTATGCCATCTTCATCTTGCTTGTTCCGGAAGACCCATCTTGTGCCAATCACATTTGTACTCTTTGGTCTTTCCACTAACTCCCAAACATCATTGCGGGTAAAGTTGTTCAATTCTTCATGCATTGCATTTACCCAATCAACATCCATCAAAGCTTCATCAATCTTGGTTGGCTCAATAGATGATACAAATGAGTAGTGTTCACAAAATGAAGCCAATCTTGATCTTGTTTGCACACCTCTTCTTATGTCACCAACAATTTGATCTAAAGGATGATCTCTTTGAAGGACTGAGAACTCTACCAGAAAGCGACCAGAGGGGGCTGAATGGGAGCCTAAAAATTTCTTTCAAAACTTTGGCCTCTGTCCCGAAAATTGACCCCCAAAAGCTTCAAGTACAAGCGTGATGCCCACGACCCTTGGAAGAGGGTGGATGATCCCTAGGATCACAGCGAGGCACCACCAAACAAGAGCAAGCAAAACACCAAAAACTCCGACTCAAGTTCAACACTAAAAATCGATATCCGAACGTAGATAGAAGGCTACGTCAAGAAATCTCCAAATACCTTTGCTAACAAGTAGCAAAGAAACCTAGAGAGGTTCCTAGGTGAACTCTAGGAGCAAACGAGAAGTCCGAAAACCAAGCGAAAAAGCCGGGAGAGCAAACGCACTAAATCACAACCTACAGCAGGTTGGCGGACTGTCCGGGCTCCTGGTGCCGGACTGTCTGGGCCTACTACGGACTGTCCGCGGTCCACTGGCGGACTGTCCGCCGGCAAGAAACGAAAAACAGCACTGCTGCTGAAGTCTCCCTGGACGGTCCCGGACTGTCCGCGGATGACAACGGCGGACTGTCTGCCGGTCAAACCGAGGCAAAGCGACCGAGACGCGCAGCCACTGAACAGGCACGGCCCCGACGCGCGAACTGTCCGCGCCTTGAGTGGCGGACTGTCTGCGACCACTCAGGGAGGGCGATTTCAATCGCCCTTCTCCCAAATCCTCCCAAATTCGATCCAAATCAAAATCCCTTGATCCCAAAATTGGAGAAGATGATCACGAGGTAGTTGGGAGACTATCCCCAAGAAATTATCCGCTCAAATCAACTAAAACTCCAGGAAATCAAAGGGGAAGGCGTAGGAATGAAAAAGTTGCCATGAAACTTGAATCGACCCGATCTACTTGTTCGTGAGGGTAGAGATGAATTCCTTCGATGGAAATGTTCTCCTCACATCAAAGAACAAGTTGATTCAAGTGGATTCGAAAAAGACGCAGCGAGGAGGGAGATCGAGTGACGGGAAAATCATGAAGAAAAGAAGAACGCGAAGAACAAGTTCAAAACGCGAATCACAATCACGATTGCCAGCCGAAATTCATCCCCACGAGGAGACAACGGGAATCCAGTCCCGTTTCCGCAAAATCCAAATACACAGAGGTATTGTTCACCGTCTCCGCGGATCTCAGTAGTTACAGCAGGGATTGGGAGAGCAGGAACCCTAGAATGAAAATAGCAATGGCTGAGATAGTCTGGAGGGAGGGGTGGCCTCTCCTTATATAGCCTAATACAATTATTCCCCTTCTACCCTTACAGCTAATGAGCAAGCAGGCTAAGCCTAAGGGTATTCCTGACCAACTCGAGGTTGATGTTGATCCGACGGCCACGCCCGCACATCAGGTAGCCTCGCCTCGATGCGACCTCACCGGATGCCGCCACGTGCCGCCACTGCGCCGCTGCCCCCGGTTTTGAGGCCAAAACCGGGAAACTTGGGCCATCCCCTGGTTTTGAGGCCAAAACCGAGAAACTTGTCGTCCGTCGCCTGAGTTTTGTGGCCCAAACTCAGAAACCCGCCAGTGCCTAGGTTTTGTGTCCCAAACCTGGAAACCATCCTCAGCCCGAGTTTTGTGGCCCAAACTCGGAAACCAACCTCACCCAGGTTTTGAGGCCCAAACCTGGAAACCGTCCACTCGGTGGTTTTTCTGTGGCTCAACCACCAAACCGACGTCGTAGAGGGTTGCACCGCCGTGCACCCCGTCCACTCGCAAGTCTTCACTTGTCGCTGTCCCAGGCTGTCAGCCACCACGGCCGATCCTCAGGCCACCGGTCCGTCAGTCCAAGCCTCACGTCCGGCCTTCACCGCTCCGGGTCCATCGACACGACACGTCTCTACTTGACCTTCACCTTGCCTTCGATCACCGTCTCTATGCTCGACACCTGCACAACACAAGCCAAAGAACATGTGCATTATACCAGTTGACAATTACTCATCATCTCAAGATCCGACATACACCCATGTATCCGCACTCTTGCAATATGTGTTGATTGCAGCACTTGTTGCGGTTGGACACTTACACTTGCACATGGATGGGCCACTTGGGAGCTACTAGCATCTTGTTGATCATGAGAACCACTAGAGCTTGCAACATCATTGACATGCATGGTTGGAGGAGAGAGCACTTGATCTTTGTCATCTTCAATGTCAATCACTTGCTTTGGCCTTATATCACCAATGTCCATGTTCTTCATAGCTTCCACCAATTGTGTTCCTCTCACATCATCTAGATTATCTTGTTCTTCATGAGAGCCATTTGTTTCAACAAACTCAACATCATGGACTTCTTCAACTATTCTTGTTGTGTTGTTCCACACTCTGTATGCCTTGCTTGTAGTGGAGTAACCAAGTAGAAACCCTTCATCACACTTCTTCTCAAACTTGCCAAGTCTTGTGCCCTTCTTAAATATGTAGCACTTGCACCCAAAGACCCGGAAATAGGCAATGTTGGGCTTTCTATCATTGAGGAGCTCATATGGTGTCTTCTTCAATAGAGGGTGACAATAGAGTCGGTTGCTATAATAGCATGTCGTGTTGATTGCTTCGTCCCAAAAAGAATCACTCACATTGTATTCACTAAGCATGGATCTTGACATGTCAATAAGTGTCATATTCATTCTTTCAACTATCTCATTGGATTGAGGTGTATACTTGGCCGAGAATTGATGCTTGATTCCAAACTCATCACATAGCTCATCAACTCTTGTGTTTCTAAACTCACTTCCATTGTCACTTCTTACTTTCTTGATTCTTCTATCAAACTCATTTTGGCTTCTCTTGACAAAGGTTTTGAATATGCCAAACACTTCACTTTTGTTAACGAGAAAGAAGACCCATGTGCATCTTGTATAGTCATCCACTATCACAAAGCCATACGTGTTTCCCCTAATACTTGCATATGTAGTTGGTCCAAACAAGTCCATGTGCAACAACTCAAGTGCATGTGTAGTTCTCATCATACCTTTGTTGGGATGAGTATTTGCAACTTGCTTTCCCATTTGACATGCACTACATAGCTTATCCTTCTCAAAATGAACATCTTTTAGCCCTCTCACCATGTCATGCTTCACTAGCCTCTTTAGCTGCTTCATTCCAACATGTCCCAAGCGCCTATGCCATAGCCAACACATACTTGATTTGGTGAACAAACATGTTGTCAATTGAGCTTCACTAGCATCAAAGTCCACCAAATAAAGGTTCTCATATCTAAATCCTTTGAAGACCAAATCACTTCCATCAACACTCACAATCTCCACATCATCCACACCTAATATGCATTTGAATCCCAAATCACACAATTGTGCCACGGAAAATAGGTTGAAGTTGAAGATTCCACTAATAGCACATTGGAGATGCTCAAGTCATTTGATATAGCAATCTTGCCCAAGCCTTTCACCTTGCCTATCTTGTCATCACCAAATGTGATAGCATCCGCATGATCATTGCCACTAGTGTTGATTGATTTGAATATTCTTCCATCTCCGATCATGTGTTGAGTGCACCCACTATCAAGCACCTGATGCCTTCCTCCCGCTTTATAATTTACCTACAAAAGACATCAATTCTTTTTAGGTACCCAAATCCTTTTGGGTCCTCCAAGGTTAGTCAACAAGCTCTTGGGCACCCAAATTGCCTTCATCTTTGGCCAACCATGCGTGCACCAATGTACTTAGCCTTCACACCATTAGTCCCCTTTGTAAGAATATAACAAGAATCAAGTCGAATGGATGAAACATGAGCATTGTTCTTGTTCTTATTCTTGTTAAATCAATTTTGCTCTATATGCCCAGATTGCTTGCAATTATAGCAATACCGACCATTGCTCTTCACAAAACGAGTCTTGTGAGTAGCAAAGGCCGTCTTGCCCTTCTTGGGGGTATAGCCAAGTCCCTCCTTGTTGAGTGGACACCTTTGGCTACCCAAGCAGTTAAGCAAGCGGGCATCTCCACCATAGGCATTGCCTAAAGCATGAGTGAGCTCATTCACCTTGTTCTTAAGGTTCTCATTTTCTACCACTAATGATGAATCACAAGTAGTAGAAGTAGTCATTTTAGTTGAGCTAGATGATGATGATGCTTTGGTGGGAGCAACAATAATAGGAGCATAAAATGATTCATCAAGTATATCACATGTAACTCCTACATTGCATGTCTCTACAATATCCTCAATCTTACTTTGATCAAGGTGGGAGGAGTGGGCTTCCTTAAGCCTAGTGTGAGCTTGATCAAGCTTCTCATGGGCTTCCTCTAGCCTCTCATGAGTAGACTTGAACTCATCAAAGGATTGCTCAAGAGCCTTGTTGGCCTTGCGCAATTCTTTGCACTCCTTCCTCTTAGTCTCATTGTAAGAGTGAGCATCTTGTAGCATGCTCATGAGGTCCTCCTTTGAGTACTCCTCATCATCACCACTCTCACTCTCACTCTCATTGGATGATACATTAGTGGCCTTAGCCATGAAGCATGACAATGGAGTGTTGAAGATAGAAGGCTTGCTTGAAATAGCAAGACTAGTCATGGCCTTCTTCTTGGTGGTTTTCCTCTCATCATCACTAGAATCAGCATCATCACTTGAGGAAGCATCACTATCCCATGTCACAACATAGGAGCCACCCTTCTTCTTTTCCTTCATCTTCTCTTTCTTTTCTTTCTTTTCCTTTTTCTTGCTCTTCTTGTGATCATCATCTTCATCACTAGAATATGGACAATCCGTGTTGGTAATTCTTAGCGTAAGCAGAAAAGTCCGCAAGCGCACGGAAGTACCGCTGTAGCACTTCACCCGGAAGTATTCAGGGTATCGTATTTTCCACAGGGAATGGTGGGCTCTGGTCTCTTAGTCTAGTTCTCCCAGATAAGTCAAGGAGAAGGGTAACAAGGGTAGTAAGGTTCTTCTAAGAGACAAGTTCTTATGTGAGATAAGCTTAGCCAGCAAAGCCTACTTCGGTCAACGGGTGAGGTTTGTTTCCCAACATATGCCGATACAGCTCTACCTAGAATCCCGAACGTGGGTGGATTACAAAGGACGGACAGGGCTGTCACCACCTGCCACCTACCTCCTCAACAGTGGAGACCCAGGCAACCAACCTGTGAACACTTAGCCTAAACACTGCATTTACGCTAAGAGCCACTACTTCTAGCGGTAGCTAGGGCTTGCACCCTCTTACTAGAGCACCCACCCGAAGGTGAATGACCAGTCCCGCAGACTAAGTTAGCGAAAGCTTAAACACAATAAGGACTTTAGAACCAAGATGAACACGAACTCTTATACTTAAGCAGTATGCAAGATCGTAGAGGTACAAACAAGAATATACCAGTGATTTCGGTGTTCCTCCCACTTAGTGTACAAGCGCGCCAAGTACACTCGTGGAGGTAGCCGACAACTCCGGCACTTCTCCCACTCAGACCTCACTTGCTCCCTATTCTAGATAGCTACTAGAGCTATGATAAGTGTGGCACTACTCCTTCTTCCATGGATACCTCTTGAGATATGTGTTGGTGAGCTCTTGGATGGATTGTGAGGAGGGTGGAGGCCTCCTCTTATAGGTTAGGTGCCTTGGAGGGGTGGAGGACCTCTCCTCCTCATTTGGAAAGGCCAACCCACCTTCAAGATGCAACGAACGTGGATGGACACGGCCATAACCGACATCAGCAAGGCGGTGGGAGGTCACCTGCCAAAATTGGCCGAGAACCGCCTCCAGGGGGATGCGGGCGCACCAATGGTGTGGCAGCACCACCACCGAGCCCAAATGAGCCCAATCTTCTCTGGTGGCCTCCTGGGGAATCCTAGATGAATATTACATGGGTTGCTTGCCCTGTTGAAACTGTTTGATTTGGTATTGGGCTTATTCTCCACTTTTCCAAGCCCTGATTTGCCTGGTAAGTGGATCATCCCCCCTTGGGCTAATTTTGGGTCCATATACATGTGATATTTTGTACGTGATGGAGCCCGAATGTAGTCATTTACATGGATGCCCTCCTGCAATTGTCCAAACACCAAAACTTGTGGAAATCGTTATTTGTAAACCCTAATTCTATGATTGGTGTTGGTTTTATGCGAGTCTTGGAGGTTATAAGTATGAGTTAAGGACCGCCAACAAACTCCCCCACACTTACCTCTTTGCTCGTCCTCGAGTAAAGCTTTAGAGATAAAAAGTAAACACGAGCATAACATTTCTGATATATACAACTATTATATAGATTATTCGAAATCATTCCTTACACAGGTGGGATATGCAGTGTTGTCTAACATGTTTCCTTAAGATGTTGAAAAGTGGAACAACTCTTGAAGCAAAGTCATCTTCCCTGATTCACATCTTTAGCAGCTTGGAGTTTTTCAAGGTTTTATCAAGAAAAGCATAGTTCACTTTTATACTCCTCAATTGATGCTATTAAATCTCTCATTGATGTATGGTTCCTCACCAAGGCATAGCAAAGCTTTTGCCTTCTTTTGTTGTCCCTACTTCTAAAAGGCTTTATGTGGAGCTCAGGTAGGGATAAACATGATTGCATACTTGTATTGCATATATATTAAAGTCAAATCGAGGATCCAAGGAGAGAAGTGTCATACTCTTAGATCAAAATGTGCATGTGTGTGGACTATGATATGAAAATACTCCTTTTTGTGGATATCATATCTCTCTATAACTTATTACCTTGAGACATGACTATCTTTCTCTCTTTTTTTAAGTATGAGCCTTCATGTGCTCATCATTTTTTGTGGGTATTGAATATACCCCTAATTCTACTATGGGTACTTGCCCTCTTTTTTTTCTTTCGGACCTTCATGTGTCCCCTTTTTTATATACTTTTGCATCGCCCATGTCTCTTCTTCTAAAACATATATGTAGAGAGAAATCATTATTCTAAATCATGGAGTATAAAAAGACACATATTTTATTTGGTCTACTCCTAGTGTAGGAGCAGAACTTTTTGGTGGATCTAATGGAGGCATGTTTTTGCGCACTCCCAGTGCAGGAGTGGCAAGTATATGTGGAGTGTACGTGATCTTGATCTTGGGAGCATGATAAATCTCTCAACAAGGGTCAACAAGACTTGACCAAACTCAACGCAATAACAAGCAGCGTATGTAGAAAGCTTAAAACTTTTGCAAGATAATAAATTTGGCTTTGGTAGGAATTTCTCACCAAATGAGGAGTATGTGATACTATGGTTTAATATCATTTTCAAAATAAATTCTCCAAGTAATTTGAATAGAAACGGTAGGATTCATAAGCCAGAACTATATCACACTTCACAACATCTTAGTCATCATGATTGTCCTATCAAGATATTTTTCCCACAAGCATAAGTACATGTATATGGAACAAACTTTATGCAAGCTTCTATCTCAAAGATGTTATGAACATGTCACTTTTCAAATTTTAACTTGAAGTGTGGTTCTTTGATTATTGCAAGGAAGCAAGAAGTAGTGTTGGTTCATTGAGTTCAATTTTAGTTGGTCAAGTTTTATATTTAAACTCAAGAACTAGGAAGCTGAGGAGAGTGTTGCACAAACCTTCGTTTGAAGATGAAGGACTGATGAAGATTCAAAGGTGGTTTGGCTGAATTGTAAGTTCAGCCGATCCTCCCTTGAGTTATTGGTCCTGTCCTTCTGCATGTCAAGGTGATCGATGTTTGCTGCAACATGTGGGGGAGATCTCGAATCTGTGGTGGTTGGACTCGAGAGATCTCCCCCACACTTTATTCTTGTACCTGTTTTTATTTTAAATAGAAAAATAAAGAAGGGAAATACAACAAGGGCTCTACCGACTGGAATGCTGGGGAGCCTAGATTAATTTATTTTATTTACTTTTTTATTATGGCAACATTGAGAAAGAATATATCCATGCTCAAGGAAAATTGAAAACTTAAAGCTCCAGGAAACATGGACCAACAAAGGTTGCCATTAGTTTATAAAAGAGAGAGTTTCATATTTTTGTTTCAAAAGGTTTTTTTCTGTTCACCAAACTTCTTATCTTTGAAAAACAACTCAAACAAGGCTAAGGTAAACATGCAACATAAATCTAGCCTTGGTTTATCTGCATCAAAAGAATTACTTCTATTGCTTATGAGAGTAGCTCAAAGTTTATTAATCAAGATTAAACACCATGTTTAAACTTGTTTTAAAGAAGGCTATTTTAACCTAAGCACCATGCTTAATTTAAAAAGCCTATGAAATGTGTGCATTAGAAAACATTCAAACTAGGGCATATGTCATAAACAAGGGAAGTACGAATTTGAACGAAATATGAAGACAAACATGAGTAACTGGGTAGGTGAACATTTATTTACCTTTGCATACCTGAGCGTGTTCACCGACGGCATTGGTAGATTTTGAGTTTTTGAAGTTGTCGTAGCGGTGGCTTGAAGGTCTGACTTGGGTCATTAGCAAGGTAGTAGGAGTGGAATCCGGTGATGCAAGGCTTGTATGGGATGATAGGTGTACTAAGGCTTGCATGCACGGGGTGGAGTCAGGTGGATGTTTGTGATGAAGAAATAGAACCACTATGCTCCTCCTTTCTCTCACACTCTCTTCTTTTTTTCCTTTTTTTATATATATTTTTGTTTTTCCATCTTTTCTCTTTTTTTTCTCTCTCTCCTTTTATTTTCTCTTCTCTCTCTTTGTTCACGTATATATATATATATTCTTCTTCTTTTTTTCACTTTTCTTTTTCTCTTTTTTTCATATCTATTGTTTTTTTTTCTTTTTTTGGAAGGCACATGGGTGTTTGTGATGGTCATGTGCCGCCACCCAGCTTCTTCTCTTCTTTCCACCATTTTCTTTTAGCAAGGTCGAGCTTTTCCCTTTTTGGATGGATGGATCCTGAGCTTCTCAACATCCTCCCCCACACTTTGGACTTTTATGTAAAAGTCAATGTGTGGCATGCTGAGGGACTCACTGCTCCTTCTCTAGTAGTGTAGCTCTCATGCTTCTTGCCATTGCATCTTCTCCTGATCTTCTTGATCTTAACCTGTAAGGTTAGCGAACAGGAATACCCGAAGGTGCATATAAACGAGATAACATGTTCTTGCTTTTAGTGAAAGGAAGATGACGCTTTGTTTTTTTTTCTTTTTTAGCAAGGTGAGCTAGCATATCCTTTGATGTAAATGGAACATGACATTCTTACCGCCCTCCCCCACACTTGGACTTTTGTATAAAAGCCAAGTGTGCCAAGTCGGGGTCTCCTTTTGAATGTGTTCCCGAACATCAGAATTGTTGTGGTCGATGTAGCTCCATGTTGTCGTGTGTCGTCTGTCCCTTGCTCTTCTTAGTATCAACCTGAAATGGTTATCAACCAAGAATACCCGAGGGTGCATTCCAGCCTGACAACATGATCTTGTGATTGTTGGAGAACAATATAACTCTTTTTTATATGATAATCCGGGGTATCTCCTGGCAGTGCTTTGATTATGGTCATAAGCTCGACCTTGGGAAACCTTTTCGAAATTCTTTTTATGTTGATGAGGTGGTTTCCCCTCCAACACCAAACTTTTGGGTACCTGATCTGCAAAACTTATAACAAGATACCACAAAATTTGCAAGATTTATGATAGACAAACCTATCTACAACAACCCTTCTAACGATGTTGGGCACAAGGGTTAAGAGAGGGTTGTAGGTTTTGCCAATGATATTAAAGTTGTGGCTCAGATCAGGAGTTTCTTCAAATGAGCATGGATTCGGCGGGATGGGAAGGAAGTAACTTCCATGCTCAGGATCTTTTATTTCAAGGGGAGAGAAGGTAGAATTGATCCCTTCATAAACTGGCTCTCCCTCCATGGGTTCATCATTCGAGGTCTCATCCTTGTAGTGTTCATGATGTTCATTTGAGGTGCATGATGATGTTGAACTGGGAAGCTCAAAGGAGTCCCCTAAATCGCCATCACTAGAAAGATCATCCTCATATTCAAAGGAATACACAGAAGGATGCGTCGGAGTTTCCTCCTTGGGAGGATCAAGAGTCTCCCCTAAATCGTCTTTTTCTTGGATAAAAAGTCCATCATCATTTTGCAAGAACGACTCAGGGATCTCAAAAGGTTGCACCGACATAACCATTTCGGGCTCGTGTGTATAGAAGAGAGGTTCAACCACAGAATTTTTGGATTGAACCGTTGGTATGGAAAAGTTTTCCCTCCTTATATTGACAACAAATTCCCTAGTCTTTGGAGGTTCGTCCAAACGTTTTCATAGGGGAAGCCCGATCAAGACATCAAAATCTTGAATGTCGAAGATGTGAAAGTCTAGCGTCAACTTGACATTGTCATATTTAAGTGGTATGTCATGAAGGATGCCAAGACTATTCACGCTTGACCTTGAATCTAGCCTCAAGTGCTTGTTTGTTGGGGCGAAGGACTCGTGAACGACCGTGTTCGCAAAAGATGCGGACATGATGTTCGCCCCAACAGTTGGGTTATAAAGCAGTTCCACCCAGCCTCCGCTAATTTTAGCGTGGATGATCGAACAAGAGGGACTGATCTGAATTTCTTGAGAAAAGAGTTCTGCTTCTTCCACCTGATCGCTACTTATAACGGATAGCGACTCCTCTGTATGACGTGTTTCTCGAGGTTCAAGAAGAGTAGCGGGAACTGGTGGCTTCTTCTAGCATGGATGCTTCGAGGTATCTATGTATTTGTCAAGGTGTTCTTCCTCGAAGAACGGGAAATCTAAAGGGAAGAAAACTTCCTTCAAAGATTCCGTTAGCGATGAGGGTCTCTGAGTTTGAATCTCACGTTCGGTTTTAACCGAAGAGACCTCCTCGTGCTTGGGTTCGTTGTTGACAATAGTTATCTATCAAAATTAAAGGATAAATAAATATGAAAAGGGCATCAATTCAATCACCAATAAAGGTTTAGGATTTTAATTGACAATATTCCATGAGTTTTAGTGAATTGTGATTCTGCAGGGACTAAACAGGAAAACCAGCACTGATTACTTCTCCTGGAAGGAAACCGACGGAAGATTACAGAACCAGCACGTCAGGAATACTCCAAAAGGACCTAGAGCACACCAGAGGACACCACGAGGCGGGACACCCCTGTTGATGGTCCTTAAACACCTGTTTTACCATCAACATTTTACCCTAGAATTCACCAAAAAGACATGAAATGTAGTCAAATAGGTTTCAAACTAACCAAATTCCACATGTCCAAAGATTTTTATTTGAATGCAGGATTTGGACCAAATTTGGAGAATGGACCCACCAGGAGACGAGCCCACTCACCAGGACCCATTTGGGCCCAAGTGGGGTGGCGCACGCCAACCAGAGGTGGCGCCTGCCACCCAAATGTGGCGCCCGCCACATGGAGAGGCCCAACTCTCCCCCCTTGCCACGTCACTGATCCGTGTGACCATCCCAAGGCCAAATCTTGGCCCTTGGTCACTAGGTCAGTGGCATTGGACGGCTCAGGATGGAATGGCGTGGATCAAGACCAAATGGCGGTTACTCAGACATGCAACCGACCTAACCACCCCTTCCCTGGAGCTCCTGGATGCCGTTGAAGCCAAGGCGGTGCATCCAACGGTGATGAGGGTGGCGGCCGCCACCTAGGGTTGGCGCCCGCCACTAGGGTTAGCCATAGGTCGGTTGGCTGCCCCCTATAAGTACCCCCCTCACTCCTCAAGACTATAAATACCCCCCTGGTGGCACCACTTCATTCGTACCATCACACACCACCATCCCACAACACAAGCAAGCAAAAGAAGCAGAGAGCTTAGGCAAGTAGGTTAGCTAGTAGAGATAGTATAGCTCTAGTGCCCTCGTTACAGCGTGCCTCTTAGTTTAGCACAGCTCAGCCTAAGTCCTTGGTAAAAGTAGCGTAGAGCTTGCTAAGAGAGAAGCGGGTGCGAGCGACTAGCATCGGTGGTCGGTTGATTTCCCAGCATCTCTGGTCTGGTTTGCTCTCTTGTATCTCAGGTACATTTATCTTTATCTCAGTATTACTTTAAGCATTACTTTCAGTATTACTTTCAGTATTACTTTATCAAGTACCTTGAGTGTGACCTAGCTATCCTACAGTTCAATTCACTTAGCCATAGTAGTTAATCTTTAGTGTGCTTAGTGATTGATCTTTGCCAATAGGTTGCTTAGTTAGTTTAGTGTTTATCTTATTAAGTCAAGTATTTGCTCTGACGTCCGCAAGGGTGTCTCTATTCAAAGCTAGGGTAGAGATAGTTAGAATATAGTTAAGCGTGGTGCTTAGTTATAGACTTACCTTCAGATACGGCTGGACCCCCGGATAGCTGTGGTAGCAAGCAGATGGTGACAGCCCTGCGTGCCTTGAATTCCACCACGTAGTTGGCCCAGTTTAACAGTAAGGCTCGTTGTGCTAGCGTTCAACCTAAGTGGTAAAGGCTAGTATGCCTCGGTACTTGACAAGATAGGAATAAAACTTTACTTAACTTAGTTGCTTTATTGACATTTGCCTGTCTTGCTTCGTAGTTATCTTGCTTCATGGTTATCTAGGAGTAGTTGTTAGTTAGTAGTTAGTTATCTTAGTTACCCTTATTTACCATCTATCTATCTAGTTATCCACCTTACCTTAGCCATCCATTTCATCCTTACCTATCCACCCATATATTTTTTCTAGCCTTTCATCACCTTCTCCCCTTTTCCTTTTTCTTATTTCTTCGACTCTCATCCCCTCCTTGACTCGACTCATACACCACCCTAGCCTTCCCTTGGGATCAAATTAATTGACACCTGGTACTCCCAGGCGAAGTGCTACTACGATAGTTCTGTGCGCTTGCAGAATCTCCTCTTAGTAGATTGCAATCTCTCTAGCTAGCTCCTACTAGTGTCGGGATTGACAACCCCACTTGACATTAGTAGATAGCTGCTTTAGCTTCACTCCTTTAGGTATAGTGACTGGACTTGCTTCAAGCATTTCTGGCGCCGTTGCCAGGAATAGACTCCATAGTCTACTCCTAGTCACGACGTTGGTAAGTGTCAACAAGCATTTCTGGGCCGTTACCGGGGATAGTGCCTAGCTCTATCTTTAGTGAAGTTAAGAACTACCAACAAGCATTTCTGGCGCCGTTGCCGGGGAAGGCATTTGGTGTATCGGTTGAGTCCGTGTCGGATTTATCTTCGCTTAAGCTTCCGCTTAGCGAATCCCATCTTTCCCATTCTTTCTTTCCTTAGTACTTCTTATCTTTTTCCTTCATCTTCTTCAACTTCTTTCTTTCTTATCTCGTTCTATCTTCACGATGGCCAACAAGACCATTTGTGAATTTTCTGCTCCTTCTACCGCTAATGTAGCGATAGGACCAGACGTGATCGATGCCAACCTCAATTTTGAGTTGAAACCGGCTCTGATCACGATGGTCCAAGCTAGCCCGTTCTGTGGCAAAGCTCATGAGGATGCCAATGCTCACCTCCAACAATTCTTGGAGATTTGCGGCACCTTCACCATTAAGGGGATAACCCAAGAAGCCATCTGTCTTCGTCTTTTTCCCTTTTCTCTTCTAGGAAAAGCGAAGCAATGGTTCTATACCAATCGCAACGCTGTAGACACATGGGACAAATGTTCCAATGCTTTTCTCGCTAAATTCTTTCTGATGGGCAAGACGAATGCTCTGCGCAACAAAATCTCCAGCTTTACGCAACAAGCCGAGGAATCTATTCCCGAGGCTTGGGAGAGGTTGCATGAGTATGTCGCTGCTTGTCCGCACCATGGTATGGAGGACTGGCTGTTGATCCAGAACTTCTACCATGGCCTAACCCCTCTCTCTAGAAGCCATTTGGATGCCGCCGCCGACGGTGCATTCTTTTCTCTGAATGTTGTAGATGCTAAGGCTCTCATAGAGAAGATGGTGTCAAACCAAGGATAGAATGACGAGAGATTACAGCCTCATAAGAGAGGTATGCATTCCCTTAAGGAGGCCGACATGATCGTGGCCAAGATGGACCTGCTGGCAAAGAAGCTGGAGAGTTGTGAGAAGATGAACCAACAAGAGAGTGTCCAATCTCTGGAATCCTACATGACTTGTGAAGTCTGTGGAGAAACCGAACATTCTGGGAACCACTGCCCCGAGTTACATGAAGATTTGAACTTCATCAACAACAACGGTTTCCGCGAACAAAATCAAGGATGGAATCAGCACTCCAATTCTCAAGGTAACAATTCATTCCCTCGCTCTAATTTTCATAATTCTGATAGTTTCTCATTCTTGAAGAATTTAGTTTACTCACAAGGTAAAACTACTGATTTCTTGAAAGAGAGATTAATGTTGAATGATAAAATTCTTGAGAATATAAATGCTAAATTGGAAGATTTCTCATCTGCTCGGAAAAATCAACTTAGCTTTAATAAGATGTTAGAAAACCAATTAGTTCAACTTGCTGCTATCATACCATCTTTTGAAACTGGCAAAATTCCTGCTAAACCTGACATGGAAACTGCAAATATGGTTCAAATAAAACATTTTAACTATTATGAAGATCAAACCATGACTGTTAAAAAGGGTGATCCTGGTAGTCCCATAATTAGATGCTCAATCTTTGGTGAAGTCTTTAAAAATGCCATGTGTGATTTATGATCGAGTGTGAACATTCTATCTAAAGATTTTTATGAAAACTCATTCTTTCCACCCATGTCATCCACATCTGCCTATGTTGTGCTAGCTGATCAATCCACTTGCTATGTAGAAGGAATAGTTAATGACTTACCTGTTCATATTAGAGGTTCATATGTTCCTGCTGATTTCATAATACTAGATATGGGAAATAGGAAAGATGTGCCTCTAATCTTAGGTAGACCCTTCTTGAACACTGTTGATGCCTGCATATATGTGGGTAGTGGTAAAATTCAAATGACATTAGGAGGGAGGAAGGAAATATTCTCTTTCTCCCGAGGCCCCGCATATGGCGCTAACATGCAGGAAGCAAAACCCGTTCGTACGAAGAAGAGGCGCCCAAGAACAAGGTGGAGCAGAAAGAAAGAACCACCTCCTCCTGAGTTGTGTAATTCACATAACAAAGGAGAGGTGCCAAAAGAAGAAGAACCCGATGGAGTACTAAGAGAAGAAGTGCCCAAGGAAGAAGATCCACCCGATAAGGATGAAACTCCATGGACCTAAGGTATGGTTTTACTTTTAATTTTTACCTTCAATTTTCCCTTTTCGAATAAATAACATATGTCATGCATGTAACTAAAAAAAATCACCAGTTATCATTAGTTATATGCATAGGTATATGTTAACTTAGCTAGAACAATAAAATATCATAATAGGATAGTTTCCCTTTTAATAAAATGAGAATAAGAGCTCCGACCGAGAAAGAAGAAGGCCCTTCACCAAGCAAGAAGCCAGCTTGGGGGAGACTCCCACTCCAATAAGGTATGTCTCAAGCCTACACTTTACATTCAGTTCTTAAATTCTATATCTTTTGAATGTCACATGCTTGCCTAAATAACCATTCCATGAATAAAATGGATAAAATCTGCTTAAACAAGTTGAAACCTGAATAAGATTTGAAATATGTCATGCAAATGCTATTGTTATGGTTTGAATAACTAGTCTTATATAAGTTGTAGCTTTTGTGGGTTGCACATGCTTTAACTGAAATCATGCTTAGTGAATAAAGTTAGTAAGAAATGGAGTAATTCTTTAAACTTGCTAAGGTGAAATTAGGACCTAATCTGGAGGATTTCTTTTAAAAATTATGAAAACCTTGCTAAAAGTTCCTCCTAGATTTTATCCCATCCCACCACCAGCCAAATAATTGTTAGTCAAAACCACAAAGAGCTTTGTCTGTGTTGAGCTTTGTTAGACCTCATAGATCTTAGTAGAGAAGCTTATAATATCTTTTGAATCAAGATTCACACACCCACCATAAATTGCCTACTTTCTACTTTGGAAGTTTGCAACCACCAAATAAATTGCTCATTCTCTACACTGGAGATATGCAATACCTTGCCAAACGTCCCATTGCTAGCCTTATGCTATTCCTACACTGGGAATAAGCATTTCTCTCCCTTTCCCTACTCATTTCAAAAATCCTTTCCTATAGATAACCTGGGGAAATCTAGAGCTAAAAAAAAGAGAGAGAGAGAAATGAGCAAAGTAGCTCAAGAAAGGACTATGTCCTGAAAAAAATGTGAGCAAAGTAGCTCAAGAGAGGACTATGTCCTAAGAAAATGTGAGGACACATCTTTTGTCTACTCACTATATATCCAAAAAAAGAGAGAATTATCATTAGCTCTAGACCCCAGAAATTAACTAGGAAGGATTATGAAATATCTCTCTATACACTTCCACATAACCACACATGCACATCTTGACCAATTTTTATGATTTGCTGCTCCTTATGATCTGAGTGTCTAGCTTAGCAATAAACATCAGGCAATTTGCTCATGGTTCCTAGCCTTCCTATAACTCCACATATCATTCTTTAGAAGTAGGAAGGGCTACATTTTGGCCTAAGTGAGGATTTAAACACCATTGAGTGATTGAGTGAATCTTGGAGGACTTAAGCAAGTTATTATCTTTTGAAAACCTTGAAAAAATCTCCAGACAGAATCCTAGTCAAACCTAAGCAAGATAAAAGTTTCCTATCTATTGCTTTATTTCACTCTTGCATGTTTGAAGTGAAAATCTATAAGCCCCACATTTCTATGGTTAATGATATATGCTAAGTTATTTCTCACTATACAATATGCACTTGCATACATCTTAAGTTGCTATCCATTTCATGCTCAATGCTTAAACCGCATTGTTGCTCGAGGACGAGCAACAGGTTAGCTTGGGGGAGCTAGTTCATGGTCCTTAAACACCTGTTTTACCATCAACATTTTACCCTAAAATTCACCAGAAAGACATGAAATGTAGTCAAATGGGTTTCAAACTAACCAAATTCCACATGTCCATAGATTTTTATTTGAATGCAGGATTTGGACCAAATTTGGAGAATGGACCTACCAGGAGACGAGCCCACTCACCAAGACCCATTTGGGCCCAAGTGGGGTGGCGCCCGCCAACCAGAGGTGGCGCCCGCCACCCAAATGTGGCGCCCGCCACATGGAGAGGCCCAACTCTCCCCCCTTGCCACGTACTGATCTGTGTGACCATCCCAAGGCCAAATCTTGGCCCTTGGTCACTAGGTCAGTGGCATTGGACGGCTCAGGATGGAATGGCGTGGATCAAGACCAAATGGCGGTTACTCAGACATGCAACCGACCTAACCACCGCCTCCCTTGTGCTCCTGGATGCCGTTGAAGCTAAGGCGGTGCATCCAACGGTGATGAGGGTGGCGGCCGCCACCTAGGGCTGGCGCTCACCACTAGGGTTAGCCCTAGGTCGGTTGGCTGCCCCCTATAAGTACCCCCCTCACTCCTCAAGACTATAAATACCCCCCTGGTGGCACCACTTCATTCGTACCATCACACACCACCATCCCACAACACAAGCAAGCAAAAGAAGCAGAAAGCTTAGGCAAGTAGGTTAGCTAGTAGAGAGAGTATATCTCATGTGCCCTCGCTACAGCGCGGCTCTTAGTTTAGCACAGCTCAGCCTAAGTCCTTGGTAAAAGTAGCATAGAGCTTGCTAAGAGAGAAGCGGGTGCGAGCGACTGGCATCGGAGGTCGGTTGATTTCCCGGCGTCTCTGGTCTGGTTTGCTCTCTTGTATCTCAGGTACATTTATCTTTATCTCAGTATTACTTTAAGCATTACTTTCAATATTACTTTTAGTATTACTTTATCAAGTACCTTGAGTGTGACCTAGCTATCCTACAGTTCAATTCACTTAGCCATAGTAGTTAATCTCTAGTGTGCTTAGTGATTGATCTTTGCCAATAGGTTGCTTAGTTAGTTTAGTGTTTATCTTATTAAGTCAAGTATTTGCTCTGACGTCCGCAAGGGTGTCTCTATTCAAAGCTAGGGTAGAGATAGTTAGAATATAGTTAAGCGTGGTGCTTAGGTATTGACTTACCTTCAGATACGGCTAGACCCCCGGATAGCTGTGGTGCCAAGCAGGTGGTGACAACCCTGTGCGCCTTGAATTCCACCACGTAGTTGGCCCAGTTTAACAGTAAGGCTCGTTGTGCTAGCGTTCAACCTAAGTAAGTGGTAAAGGCTAGTACGCCTCGGTACTTGACAAGATAGGAATAAAACTTTACTTAACTTAGTTGCTTTATTGACATTTGCCTGTCTCGCTTCGTAGTTATCTTGCTTCGTGGTTATCTAAGAGTAGTTGTTAGTTAGTAGTTAGTTATCTTAGTTACCCTTATTTACCATCAATCTATCTAGTTATCCACCTTACCTTAGTCATCCATTTCATCCTTACCTATCCACCCATATATTCTTTCTAGCCTTTCATCATCTTCTCCCCTTTTCCTTTTTCTTATTTCTTCGACTCTCATCCCCTCCTCGACTCAACTCATACACCACCCTAGCCTTCCCTTGGGATCAAATAAATTGACACCTGGTACTCCCAGGCGAAGTGCTACTATGATAGTTCTGTGCGCTTGCAGAATCTCCTCTTGGTAGATTGAAATCTCTCTAGCTAGCTCCTACTAGTGTCGGGATTGACAACCCCACTTGACATTAGTAGATAGCTGCTTTAGCTTCACTCCTTTAGATATAGTGAATGGACTTGCTTCAAGCATTTCTGGCGCCGTTGCCAGGAATAGACTCCATAGTCTACTCCTAGTCACGACGTTGGTAAGTGTCAACAAGCATTTCTGGGCCGTTACCGGGGATAGTGCCTAGCTCTATCTTTAGTGAAGTTAAGAACTACCAACAACCACAAGAGGCCGCCAGGTGGGACCGACCGGTCCCATCCTATGACCGGTCGGTCACCCCCTGGGCCCGATGGCCTCCGTCTTCTGGAACCTTCCTCCACCGCCTATGAGGATCCATCTCAGCCCTACGTAAAGTCGGTTTGATCTAACGGCCGCGGTTGATCCCTCAGGGCTATATATACAGGCCCCCAGGACCCAGGGTAGAATAAGTCTCTCTTCAGAAAAGTCTACACCTCATTCAGAAACCCTAGAAGAAGACTTCAAGAGCCAGCTTTCAAGTAGAAGACTAGTTACCCCTCTAGTTTATGTTTAGAACCTAGTCTTATACTAGAACTAGAAGAGAGAGAGAGAGAGGAAGAGATCAAGAAGGAGCTCCGGCCAGTCAGATCAACTTCTCCATCTTGTACCTGCGGATTCAGGTTCATCTTCAACTTGCTTCAGCGATTGTTTCGGTAATCAACGTCTATATTTAAGTTTGAGCCATTGTTCTTATTGTTCTTAAGTTTATGACTCTCTTTTGAGTACTTTAATTCTAGATGCGCTAGAGTTAGAGTAGTTAGATAGTGTAAGCGTGGTGCTTAGACTTGATAGCTCATAAATGCCTCCTATAACGCCAGTAGTAGTGGTTGTTCGCAAGGGTGACTCTTATAGCCTTGTTGATTCTTCTATAGTCCACTTACCCGTGTGTAGGCTCGGTAGGATTATACATTTGCATAAAAGACTCATACTCTGTTTGTGACCTTTTATGGCAACTTCACCACTAAGAATAATATAAACATGTCACTCTTAAATTGGAATTAGACAACCTTAGTGATCCCCTCTATAGTTCTAGATTCTCCGTCCTTGTTAGCTACTCAGGGGTTAGACTTTAAGACTTAACACTATCCGTTCCTTTGGGTTCGATATTTAAAACTGGGTTACTCCGGTGAAGTGCTACATCGGTAGATTTTATTTGTGCGCTTGCGGATAAAGTAGAGTGTGCATTAATTTATACCAACAAGCATTTCTGGTGCCGTTGCCAGGGAACGATAGATCATCTTAAGTCTTAGTTTAACCTTGTATTATAACTTTATCTTTTTTGTCCCAGTCTTTTCATTATTTTTGTGTTCATTCTTATGAGTGTTGTTTTTGAATTCCACTCTTATCTATCACTACCCCATGAGCGCAAGCTATAACTAGTAGAATCCTTACACCCTATCATAACATCTGGTTATTAGCTACGCCTACCTTTCCGCTGTGCTTCATTCTATAATGAGCATAAAAATACAATTATGAAATTATTCCTTCGGGTATTCTTGTCACTAACCTTTCTAGGTGTAGAGCAGAAAAGAACGAAGGAACAACAAACACTAGGTATGCCCAACCAATCACCATGTAACATTGAATTACTTTCATCCAATCTTGATTTGCAAAATCTAAGCTTGGGGAATAGACTTTCTAAGAGCATCTCTTGCCATGTTGCTATGTTGGTTATCCCTACCTTTAAGATATGCTCATATACAAATCATTCTCTTTCATCACCATCTGAATAAATCTCTATAATACTTTCATGCTACCCTCATTCACTATATTATATGTTTAGGTTTGGAGTACTTTTGATACATCTCTTAATTAAGCATGGTGCCTAGTTTAGGAGTGGTGATCTTGCTTTCAAAGGCTTTTAATTTAAGCAATTAAGTTAAAATACATTCCGAGATCAAATTAGACGTGGTGTCTAGGTTGATTTTTGAGCCGATAGTATGCTATAGTGGATGTTGGATATTTTGTTGGACTAACCCCTGCAGGGAAACTTTCAATATCAATTAGGAAAAGTCTAGGAGATGAACTCACACTGGAGATGAAGCAAGGCGTACAATGAACTTCAACAACTCTTGCACAATGAAGACTCAGCTCATTCATCATGGATGAAAGAACTGTGAGTATCAAAGTTTATTTATTTTGTCTTCTACTGCAAGTTATCTTTTGCCTTGAACCATGTTAAAGTGCAGGTAACACATAAAATACTAGTTTATGTTAAAATTATCCTAAAAATAGCTTTTTATTAGCATAAATGCAAAATACATAAGTTGTGGATAATAACCCATGCTTCAAATTCTTGCAATCCTTCGAGTATATGTCCACTAACATTACACAGGAAAGAGATTTTGTCCATCCATGGTTTGGTCTGAACATTGAAGATCCAAAACTCAAACCATAGACACACAAACCTACTCTCCGATCACAAATGGTGCCAGCCTAGCTTTGAGTCTTGCTTGGGCGCTGATGACAAGCAGAATGCAACTTACCTCATATGAGACAACCTATGCCTGCAACCATCATTGCCCAAGACATCAAGACCAACATGACTATCACTGGAGTCGGAGGAGGGGATCCCCTTCCGGCCAAAGGAGTTGCGACCAAGGAGCTGACCGTTGGGAGCAAGACTTTGGCCACTGCTTTCTTCGTCGTCGACATACAAGGTAGCTATAACCTTATACTTGGGCGTGACTGGATTCATGCTAATCGGTGCATACCCTCTAGTTTACATCAGTTTCTCATTCAGTGGGTGGGAGACGATGTTGAGGTGGTGCACTTAGATTCATCGGCCTATGTAGCTACGGCCGATGCTCCTTTGCTCAGGGGGCATGATACTATTGCTTGTTTGTCTGGTCGAGACCTTTCTGATTTTCAGTTTGATAGTGTTACTAGGGAAGGTTTCGTGCCAGTATCTTTAAAGCCGACCGACAATCGGTTCAACATTATCATGTAATTCAATGGATGCTAATGTTGATTGGTAAAAACATTGTGTTGAACAATATCGGGTTCATAAGTCCGATACTTGTGAGCCTATTGATGATTTTGATGAGCTCAATAAGTTGGGCCAAGGTTTCACATCGGCCGACCCTTTGGAGCAAGTAGATATTGGGGATAGTTCTATTCCCAGGCCGACCTTTGTAAATCAAAATCTTGAAGCCGATTATAAAATAAAGTTAATCGCGCTTCTGAAGGAGTATGTTGATTGCTTTGCATGGAGTTATACGGAGATGCCCGAGTTAAGCTGAGAACTTGTTGAGCATCGACTTCCTATTAAGTCAGGGTTCTGACCATTCAAGCAACATCCTCGCCGTTTTAATTCTACAATATATCACCGGATTAAAGAGGAAATTAATCGGTTATTACAAGCGGGGTTTATCCAGCCATGTAGGTATGCGGAGTGGGTCTCTAATATCGTGCCAGTGGAGAAGAAAGACAACGGGAAAATTAGGGTTTGCATTGATTTTAGAGATTTAAATAGAGCCACTCCTAAAGATGAATATCCTATGCCCATAGCCGATATGTTAATCAATGATGCTTCAGGACACCAGGTCGTCAGCTTTCTTGACGGCAACGCTGGTTATAATCAAATATTCACGGCCGAAGAGGATATGTCCAAAACGGCCTTTATTTGTCCTGGGTTTGTTGGTCTTTTTGAGTGGGTTGTGATGACATTCGGTTTGAAGAATGCAGGTGCTACTTATCAACGCGCTATGAATCTGATCTTTCATGATTTGATTGGGATAATCATTGAAGTATATATTGATGATATTGTGATTAAATCGGCTGCCCATGTGTCTCATCTAGTCGATTTACGTCTAGCGTTTGAGAGAATGCGCCGCTGTGGTTTGAAGATGAACCCACTGAAATGTGCTTTTGGTGTATCAGCTGGGAAGTTTTCAGGGTTCATCATTCACGACAAAGGCATAGAGATTGATCCTAAAAGGATAGAAAAGATCAAGAAAGTTCAGGCACCTACGTGCAAAAAGGACTTGCAGAAGTTCTTGGGAAAAGTGAACTACTTGAGGAGGTTTATTGCAAATTTGTCCAGGAAAATTATTCCTTTCACCCCTATATTGAAGTTAAAGGATGAGGATGAGTTCACTTGGGGGGCAGAGCAACAAGAAGCATTTGAAAAGATAAAGGAATATTTGTCATCTCCACCAGTTCTTCGGGCACCTAAGAGAGGAGTTCCCTTCAGATTATATGTCGCTGCCGAAGAGAAGGTCATTGGAGCTGTCTTAACACAAGAAGATGGAGGTAAAGAGTACGTGATTGCTTATATTGGTCGTCGTCTTCTTGATCCCCAGACAAGGTACACCCATGTTGAAAAATTATGCTTATCCTTGTACCACGCTTGTACTAAAATGAGACATTATTTGCTATCTAGTACGTGTGTTGTTGCGTGCCAAGCCGATGTAATTAAGCACATGTTATATCGGCCTATTCTTAGAGGAAGGATGGGCAAATGGGCGTATGCATTGATTGAGTTTGACTTGACCTATGAACCATTGAAAACTTTGAAGGGTCAAGTTCTTGCCGATTTCATTGTTGAGCATGGTATAAGTTTAGAAGATGAAATCGGTTATTTTACTTTTACTCCATGGAAACTTTATTTTGATGGATCGGCTTGTAAGGAGGGCCAAGGTGTTGGTGTGGTCATCATTTTTCCTAATGGTTCTGAGTTTCAAATGCTAAGCCGGTTAGATTACTTGTGCACTAATAATCAAGCCGAATATGAAGCTCTTTTATTCGGTTTAGAAATTTTATGTTCCATGGAGGTTAACCATGTTGAAGCTTATGGTGATTCTTTGCTAGTAGTGCAACAAGTTGCTGGTAATTTTCAATGTTTAGAGGGATCGTTAAATGTTTATCTTGACATGTGCCTTGACATCATTACTCATTTTACCGAATTCCAGATTCCGCATATACCAAGGCATGAAAATTATAAAGCCAACATGTTAGCTCAGCAAGCATCTGGCTATAATGTTAGTAAACGCAATTTTCATGTAAGGCCAATGCAACAACGCGCAGAAGTATTGTCGGCTTCTATGGCCGACCAGTTTGTTTTAAGACCAGTTCGACCACCTTGCCATGGAGACCAGGTACTCCCTCCATCTCAAATTATAAGGCATTCCAAGAATCTTGGAGAGTCAAAGTTTTTCATCTTTGACCAAATTTATGTAATAAGACAATAATATTTATGATATCAACTAAGTACAATGAGATTTTTTATTAGTTATATTTTCATAATATACATATTTGATATCATAAATCTTTGTATTTCTCTCTAAAATTTTGGTCAAAGTTGAAAAACTTTGACTCTCCAAAATTCTTGGAATGTCTTGTAATTTGGAATGGAGGGAGTATATGTTAAGCATACTTGGGTAAATACTATGGCCGACTAGGTTGTTTATGAATCAGGTCAGTTAATCTGTTCGATTGACCTGGTCGATCTTGGAACGATTAATTTGTCTGAAGGGACTCTAAATCAGTCCGAAGCATGTGGAACTGATTTAGAAGATTGGAGAACTCCCCTACTTAAATATCTTAATGATCCGAGTATTAAGGCTGAACAAAGTATTCGGTGGAGTACATTTAAATATGTACTACATAATGATGAGCTTTATCGAAGAACTGCCGAAGACTTGTTGCTTAAGTGTTTGGGATCTGATCAAGCAAAGGTGGCTATGGGAGAAGTTCATGAAGGTATTTGTGGTACACATCAATCGGCGCCTAAGATGAAATGGTTATTGCGTAGAGCTGGGTTTTATTGGCCCACAATGATGACTGATTGTTTTCGTTACTACAAAGGATGCGAAGAATGTCAACGGTTTGGAAACATACAACTTGCACCTGCTGCTATGCTTCATCCTATTGTCAAACCGTGGCCTTTTCGTGGTTGGGGGCTAGACTTCATTGGCCAAATTCATCCCCCATCTTCAAAGGGACATCGTTTTGTTCTGGTCGCTACAGATTACTTCACTAAATGGACTGAAGCGGTGCCTTTGAAGAATATGACACATAAGGAGGTAATTGACTTTATCACTGAGCATATTATACATAGATTCGGCATACCTCAGACGTTAACCACAGATCAAGGAACATCTTTTATTTCTAAAGAGGTGCAAGATTTCGCAGAATTATACAAAATAAAGATGCTCAATTCATCTCCATACAATGCTCAAGCTAACGGCCAAGCTGAGTCTAGTAACAAGACTTTGATCAAGCTTATCAAGAAGAAGATTGAGGATAACCCAAGGAGGTGGCATGAGGTTTTGTCTGAGGCTTTATGGGCTCATCATGTGTCAAGGCATGGTGCTACGAAAGTCACTCCTTTCGAGCTGGTATATGGGCAAGAAGCAGTGTTGCCCATTGATGTAAATCTGGATGCATATAGACTAGCTAGACAGAATGATTTATTTGCTGTTATGTATCATGATGCCATGATGGACAACATTGATGAAGTGACCGATAAGAGGTTAAAGGCTCTTAAGGATATGGAGAAAGACAAAGCCCGGGTTGCCAGGGCTTACAACAAGAAGGTGAGAAGCAAATCATTCCAAGTGGGAGAGTTAGTATGGAAGACTATACTGCCACTTGGATCGAGAAGCAACAGGTTTGGCAAGTGGTCGCCGAGTTGGGAAGGTCCTTATAGAGTGATCAAAGTAATATTCGGGAATGCATATGTGCTGGAGACGTTACAAGGTGAAAGTCTCCCAAGAGCAATAAACGGAAGGTATCTGAAAAAGTACTTTCCAAGTGTTTGGCAAGAAGCCTGAGCGCCTTCCAAACAATGGCCGATACATGTAACGCCCTTAGAACAAAAATAATCAGAATGTTCATCTTTAATTTTCGAATAGCCGATGAGTTGGACATCGTTGTTATTCGGTTGTTTTCAGGTTCTATTTAAGAGCACCTAAAAACAGGGGGGCATATGTTGACACTCAAAAGTGTGATAGGTAAAGATGAATTTAGAAGAGGTATTCGGCCTGAAATATTAGAGTCGAATTTGTCTTCTATTATTTCATATTTGACGGATCGGATGTCAAATGGGCCTGGTCATTTTGGGTTTCTGATCACTTATGTTATGTCCGACCAGGTGGCCCTGGTCGGAATCCTTATGGAAGCGGAGTCCGGCGATAATGCATAAAATCCTTCTCTTATAAGTATGGGCTGATAAAGCCCATTAAACCGATCTGATCGATCTAAAGATTGAAAAGATCAGTGTTACCTTGTTACGCCCGGATTGGATTCTATATTTTAATAGAGTCCGGATAGGAAACTTGGAGATTGTATCTAGAGATGTTTCCTATTGGGATAAGACCATCCCCCTCTATATATATGAGAGGATCATGGCCGATTGCAGTATCCAACATCAATCGATCAAAACCAATATACTACCCTTTTACCCCTTTTTCCCCTCTACCTTGCTGTTCGGCGTGTCTCCCGGCGAGATTCGACGGCGTTCTAGGCAGCCTTGCTAGTCCTAGAAAAACCTCTACGTGCTTCTCCCCGACGGGTCTTCCCGGGAGGAGTTCTAGAGTTACCAACACAGGAGCCCAAAACCCTAGATCGACCCAAACCGGTCTCTAGATCGGTTTTCGAACGGTTTAGCCAGGGTTCCTGCTATCTCAGGTTCAACCGCAACCTCTCCGGGCGTTCTAGCCCTGCTGGTGTGTGATTCAGATCACTTTCGACGTCAACAAATTCATAATTTAAAAGGGTCTAGCACACATATTTACATAATCTAATCTAGGAATTACAGAGAGCAACTATTTCTGAACCCCAACTTTAAACAACTGTAACTCCTAAACTACTAGGCCAAAAATCATGAAATTTTAGCAGCAGCTAGATCATGCAATCATCTACAACGTTTATATTGACCAAACCTACAACAAATAAGATTTAGTTTACGGAATTAAAACCTCAACAGAATATGCTACGGCAGTAATTTCAGCAAAGCAATACATCGATTTACCAATTAGTTGACTAATCATGCGAGCACACAAATGAATCATTTGAACACCACAACCACAATGAACATGAGTACACAATCATCCACACACAACATTTATATACCATCTTCATAAAAAAAGACAAGGAACGAAGAGGGGGAAAAGGGAGGAGGTCGACCTTCAGAGAAGATGGAGTTGCTGGTGGCTAGGGTTTGAGCTAGGAACGCCAGGACTCGCTGCTGGCCTGCTGCTGGTTGCCTGCTTGCTGTCCATGGAGGGGAGCTGCTGGAGAGGGGGCCGGCCAGGCTAGGGTTTGGGTTAGGGGCTTGTTGCAGGTAGTCTGCTGCTGGTGCTGCTCGCCCCAAGGAAGGGTGCGACCAGGAGGGACGCCATGGAGGGGCTGCCCACCAGCGCTCTGCTGCTGCAGCTCTGCTGTAGCTCGCCCCCGCTAATTCTACTCATCAGCCATGGAGAACAAAAGCGAGAGAGGGAGCGATCAGAGGGAAAAGATGAAAGGGAGGGAGAGGGTCTGCTCGTCAAGGAGGAGAGGCAGGAGCGCTAGGGAGAGGCTGCAGCCTTGCTGCCAGCCATGGGAGGTACTTCCTGGTGCTGCAACTTTCAGCCATGGAGGAGAGGAGCACGAAGGGAACAGAGGAGGCAGAAAAAATGAAAGGGAGAGGGATACTGGGGAAAAGACCTCGGTCTTTTTATCGGGGAGAAGTGGGCGCCCGGCCTCGGGACGAGGGCCGGTTGGCCTTGACGTTTTTGCCCAGTAAATTTCTTTCCCAATTTGGCAAGTTTCCGGAAACTTTCGGTCAAACTCCAAAATCGCAAATACTGCTCAAACTGACTCTGATTTTGATGAAACCAATTTTGTTGTCGTCGTCTCGACGAGTACTCCGACTTTTGTTTTAGGCAATTGTTCAAATTCCCAATGGTTTGCCCGGTAACGATCGTCGACGGCAGCTTCACGGTCACCAAAATTCCAATTTCGCAGTACAGACTTAACCAATTTTGGAGCCAGAAAACTGCGTTGTACTCCATCTTGTGAGCTCGTTTTTGCTATTTTCGGCACCGATCCAGGTCTCGGCCATAAAACAAAATTTGTTCCTCTTGATCTGTACTACAACTTTCATTTAGGGGCGCACTGACATGTGAACATCCGAAAATACCGTTCAACGCCGGTCAAAGCAGTCACCCGGTAGGATCCAAATTAGCGTTTCTCGTCGGTCGGAACATTTTCTGACTGTCTGCTCAACACGAAACTTTCATAACTTTTGATCGTGAGTCCATATATAGTTGATTGGGCATAATTGTAACACTTGGTTAAACCCAAATGATTTTCTTCATTGTCACTTGATATACCAGGTCTGTGCTGAACTAACTGCTCAACTGACGATGAACACCTAGGGTGTTACACCAACGGTCATATTCCTTCGCGCCATGGTTAAAGTGACATCGGACGCGCCGATGCCAGGCATCGGATGCTCCGATGCCATGCTCTTTTCAGCTCAGAACGACGCCACAACGGACATGCCAGAACCCTCACATCGGACGCTCAACCCCTGCGTCCGATGACCATGCAGAGAGGTTCCAGAACGCATCAAAACACACCAGACGCATCAGATGGGTCCACATCGGATGCAGGCCAGCGCCCGATGCTCCCTGACAGAAAAGCGCGCGCCATGTGATCCACATCGGACTCTGCAACAGTGTTTCCTCGGTGTCCGTTGCTAGCGTATGATGCTCCTTCAACATCTCACAACAGCTGTTAGTCATCGGACGCTCGGCCCAGCGTCCGATGCTGCCGCCTGCAGCGTCCGATGCTTCTATCTCTGCACCTTTCGCTTTCTAACTTCTACCCTTGCTTCCTTGCGCCAACACCAAAGTGTTTCACCACTTGTGTACGTGTGTTAGCATTTTGCAAAGCATTTTCCAAGGGTTTAGTTAGTCACTCACTAGGTCTATAGCATCAAAATGTTAGAGAACTCCTAGTGGCACTTGAACACCGCATAAGCCATGAATGATCTCCTCTTAATAGTACGGCTATGTATCCTAAATGTGATCACACTCACTAAGTGTCTTGATGACCAAAACAAAGAACCTTATAGGTTATACCTTTGCCTTCGGGCTTCTTTGCTCCATCTCTTCTCTCCTTTGTTTCACCAATGGTAGAGCACTTGATCTCTTCAATTGCTTGTGGCCATCACCATCCTCCATGGTTGCCACTTTGCTTGCTCCACCACTTGGCTTGGTCTGAATCCTTTCTTAAAAGCTACACAGATGCTTAGCAATAGGATTAGACCAAATAGGTTTCATCAATTAGCCAAAACCAAACTAGGGCTTTCAATCTCCCCCTTTTTGGTAATTGATGACAACCTATACAAAGATATGTGATTTAAATTTGAGTAACCACATTGATAGTATTAGCTTCCCCCACATATGTGCTATAGAGTTTGGTTCTAAATTTGGCACATATGTATGGATATGAAATGTGGGTGAGCAACATTATCAATGATGATGCTAAGGCATAAGAATGGACCTTTGAAGCGTGATACCAATTGGAGTGCACATGTTATACCATCCTTAGCATCATTTGTCACTAGACATACAACAAAACTCAAGAACCCCATGAGATCAACATAATACTAAGGCTCTTGAACCACTTGAGATATAGGTATGTCTAATTTGCCATTCTTTACATGCTAGTGAATCAATTCATCAATCAAGTCCTATCACTAGCATTCACCACACAAGCATGAATATCAAAATAAAATAGCTTATGCAATGCAAACAATCATATGAATATGCTCAACTCGAATGCAACATATATGTTCATGAGCTTGCTCCCCCTATTTGTATGCTTAGGTTCCATTTGAAAACTTCTTAGCATATCTCTTTTATCTTTGTTGTCTCCCCTTTATCATATCTTTGTTGTATTTTCTCCCCCTTTATCAATAATTAGCATAAAGGTGGGGCAAGTTTTAATGAAAGGAGACAACTTGTACCATGAAATTTACATGAGGGGATCATACTAAGTCAAGTTGTGGCTTAATCTAGCTCATGAGCATAAGACATTTAACATAGTTTGCTCTAGAGTAAGCTTCTTCACACATCTTGCAATGGTTATCTGACACACGTTGGTTAAACACCTATTGCTCACTTACTAGATCAAACACTAGAGTTACAAGCTCACAAACAAGTTATATGCTACCACTAGAACAAGTCAAACATAGAAGCAATAGTGGTACCATATATACTTCAAATTCATTTGATTTACCATGAATGAGCCTAAATAAGCAATGTGATGGCTATATGAACTAGAGCACAATCTAATAAGAATGAATGCACATGCCAAACAATTTCACCTTGCTTTGTCGGAGGAGAGGCATGTCATATGTGGGGGTGCATTCAACTCATGTTGGAGAAATCTAGGATATTCAATTCATTCCTTAGCTTGCAAAACCTTCTCTCATCTAGTGGCTTGGTGAAGATATCGGCAAGTTGATCATCGGTGCCCACACTTTCAATAGATATATCTTTCTTTGCTTGATGGTCTCTAATGAAGTGATGCCTTATGTCAATGTGCTTTGTTCTTGAATGTTGAACCAGGTTGGTGGCTATTTTGACGGCGCTCTCGTTATCACATAGCAATGACACTTGTCCAAACTTGATTCCATAATCTTGCAATGTTGCTTTCATCCATAGCAATTGTGCACAACAACTACCCGCGGATATGTATTCGGCTTCGGCAGTAGAGAGTGCAACACTATTTTGCTTCTTTGATGACCATGAGACAAGTGATCTTCCAAGCAATTTACAAGTGCCTGATGTGCTCTTCCTATCCACCTTGCATCCCGCATAATCAGAATTCGAGTATCCAATCAATTCAAATTGAGAGCCCTTGGGATACCAAAGTCTAACATTTGGAGTGTGCTTCAAATATCTCGATATTCTTTTGGTAGCTTTTAAATGACTTTCTCTTGGTGAAGCTTGGAACCTTGCACACATGCACACACTAAACATGACATCCGGCCTTGATGCGGTCACATAAAGTAGACTTCCAATCATTGACCGATATAACTTTTGATCCACCATGTCACCACTAGAGTCACTATCCAAATGTTCATTTGTGTCCATTGGAGTGGTTATTGCTTTTGCTTCATCTAACCCAAACTTCTTGAGCATGTCCTTGATGTACTTGCCTTGACTAACAAATGTGCATTTCTTCATTTGCTTGATTTGTAGACCAAGGAAGTAACTAAGCTCTCCAATCATAGACATCTCAAGATCCTTAGCCATCATCTCTCTAAACTCTTCACAAAAGTCTTGGTTGGTTGATCCAAATATGATGTCATCCACATAAATTTGCAACACAAACAAGTCACTTCCAATCTTCTTGGTGAAGAGTGTGGTGTCAACCTTTCCAATCTTGAACCCTTTAGCTAACAAGAAGTTCCTCAATCTTTCATACCATGCTCTAGGTGCTTGCTTCAACCCATATAATGCCTTCTTGAGCTTGTACACATGGTTGGGCTTCTTTAAATCTTCAAATCCAGGAGGTTGCTCAACATACACTAGCTCATTAATGAATCCATTTAGAAAAGCACTTTTCACATCCATTTGATAAAGCTTGACGTTGTGTGAACAAGCATATGGAAGTAGGATTCTAATGGCCTCCAATCTAGCAACCGGTGCATAGGTTTCTCCAAAGTCATTGCCTTCCATTTGAGTGTACCCTTGTGCAACCAATCTTGCTTTGTTCCTTACAACTATGCCATCTTCATCTTGCTTATTCCGGAAGACCCATCTTGTGCCAATCACATTTGTACTCTTTGGTCTTTCCACTAACTCCCAAACATCATTGCGGGTAAAGTTGTTCAATTCTTCATGCATTGCATTTACCCAATCAACATCCATCAAAGCTTCATCAATCTTGGTTGGCTCAATAGATGATACAAATGAGTAGTGTTCACAAAATGAAGCCAATCTTGATCTTGTTTGCACACCTCTTCTTATGTCACCAACAATTTGATCTAAAGGATGATCTCTTTGAAGGACTGAGAACTCTACCAGAAAGCGACCAGAGGGGGCTGAATGGGAGCCTAAAAATTTCTTTCGAAACTTTGGCCTCTGTCCCGAAAATCGACCCCCAAAAGCTTCAAGTACAAGCGTGATGCCCACGACCCTTGGAAGAGGGTGGATGATCCCTAGGATCACAGCGAGGCACCACCAAACAAGAGCAAGCAAAACACCAAAAACTCCGACTCAAGTTCAACACTAAAAATCGATTTCCGAACGTAGATGGAAGGCTACGTCAAGAAATCTCCAAATACCTATGCTAACAAGTAGCAAAGATACCTAGAGAGGTTCCTAGGTGAAGTCTAGGAGCAAACGAGAAGTCCGAAAACCAAGCGGAAAAGCCGGAAGAGCAAACGCACTAAATCATAACCTACAGCAGGTTGGCGGACTGTCCGGGCTCCTGGTGCCGGACTGTCCGGGCCTACTGCGGACTGTCCGCGGTCCACTGTCGGACTGTCCGCCGGCAAGAAACGAAAAACAGCACTGCAGCTGAACTCTCCCTGGACGGTCCCGGACTGTCCGCGGATGACAATGGCGGACTGTCTGCCGGTCAAACCGAGGCAAAGCGACCGAGACGCGCAGCCACTGAACAGGCACGGCCCCGACGCGCGAACTGTCTGCGCCTTGAGTGGCGGACTGTCTGCGACCACTCAGGGAGGGCGATTTCAATCGCCCTTCTCCCAAATCCTCCCAAATTCGATCCAAATCAAAATCCCTTGATCCCAAAATTGGAGAAGATGATCATGAGGTAGTTGGGAGACTATCCCCAAGAAATTATCCGCTCAAATCAACTAAAACTCCAGGCAATCAAAGGGGAAGGCGTAGGAATGAAAAAGTTGCTATGAAACTTGAATCGACCCGATCTACTTGTTCGTGAGGGCAGAGATGAATTCCTTCGGTGGAAATATTCTCCTCACATCAAAGAACAAGTTGATTCAAGTGGATTCGAAAAAGACGCAGCGAGGAGGGAGATCGAGTGACAGGAAAATCGTGAAGAAAAGAAGAACGCGAAGGACAAGTTCAAAACGTGAATCACAATCACGATTGCCAGCCGAAATTCATCCCCATGAGGAGACAACGAGAATCCGGTCCCGTTTCCGCAAAATCCAAATACACAGAGGTATTGTTCACCGTCTCCGCGGATCTCAGTAGTTACAGCAGGGATTGGGAGAGCAGGAACCCTAGAATGAAAATAGCAATGGCTGAGATAGTCTGAAGGGAGGGTGGCCTCTCCTTATATAGCCTAATACAATTATTCCCCTTCTACCCTTACAGCTAATGAGCAAGCAGGCTAACCCTAAGGGTCTTCCTGACCAACTCGAGGTTGATGTTGATCTGACGGCCACGCCCGCACATCAGGTAGCTTCGCCTCGACGCGACCTCACCGGATGCCGCCACGTGCCGCCACTGCGCCGCTCGTCCTTTTCACGGACCTCCCCCCGGTTTTGAGGCCAAAACCGGGAAACCTGGGCCATCCCCCGGTTTTGAGGCCGAAACCGAGAAACTTGTCGTCCGTCGCCTGAGTTTTGTGGCCCAAACTCAGAAACCCGCTAGTGCCCAGGTTTTGTGGCCCAAACATGGAAACCGTCCTCAGCCCGACTTTTGTGGCCCAAACTCGGAAACCGACCGCACCCAGGTTTTGAGGCCCAAACCTAGAAACCGTCCATTCGGTGGTTTTTCTGTGGCTCAACCACCAAACCGACGTCGTAGAGGGATGCACCGCCGTGCACCCCGTCCACTCGCAAGTCTTCACTTGTCGCTGTCCCAGGCTGTCAGCCACCACGGCCGATCCTCAGGCCACCGGTCCGTCAGTCCAAGCCTCACGTCCGGCCTTCACCGCTCCTGGTCCATCGACACGGCACGTCTCTACTTGACCTTCACCTTGCCTTCGATCACCGTCTCTATGCTCGACACCTGCACAACACAAGCCAAAGAACATGTGCATCATACCAGTTGACAATTACTCATCATCTCAAGATCCGACATACACCCATGTATCCGCACTCTTGCAATATGTGTTGATTGTAGCACTTGTTGCGGTTGGACACTTACACTTGCACATGGATGGGCCACTTGGGAGCTACTAGCATCTTGTTGATCATGAGAACCAGTAGAGCTTGCAACATCATTGACATGCATGGTTGGAGGAGAGAGCACTTGATCTTTGTCATCTTCAATGTCAATCACTTGCTTTGGCCTTATATCACCAATGTCCATGTTCTTCATAGCTTCCACCAATTGTGTTCCTCTCACATCATCTAGATTATCTTGTTCTTCATGAGAGGCATTTGTTTCAACAAACTCAACATCATGGACTTCTTCAACTATTCTTGTTGTGTTGTTCCACACTCTGTATGCCTTGCTTGTAGTGGAGTAACCAAGTAGAAACCCTTCATCACACTTCTTCTCAAACTTGCCAAGTCTTGTGGCCTTCTTCAATATGTAGCACTTGCACCCAAAGACCCAGAAATAGGAAATGTTGGGCTTTCTATCATGGAGGAGCTCATATGGTGTCTTCTTCAATAGAGGGTGACAATAGAGTCGGTTGCTATAATAGCATGTCGTGTTGATTGCTTCGTCCCAAAAAGAATCACTCACATTGTATTCACTAAGCATGGATCTTGACATGTGAATAAGTGTCATATTCATTCTTTCAACTATCTCATTGGATTGAGGTGTATACTTGGCCGAGAATTGATGCTTGATTCCAAACTCATCACATAGCTCATCAACTCTTGTGTTTCTAAACTCACTTCCATTGTCACTTCTTACTTTCTTGATTCTTCTATCAAACTCATTTTGGCTTCTCTTGACAAAGGTTTTGAATATGCCAAACACTTCACTTTTGTTAACGAGAAAGAAGACCGATGTGCATCTTGTATAGTCATCCACTATCACAAAGCCATACGTGTTTCCCCTAATACTTGCATATGTAGTTGGTCCAAACAAGTCCATGTGCAACAACTCAAGTGCATGTGTAGTGCTCATCATACCTTTGTTGGGATAAGTATTTCCAACTTGCTTTCCCATTTGACATGCACTACATAGCTTATCCTTCTCAAAATGAACATCTTTTAGCCCTCTCACCATGTCATGCTTCACTAGCCTCTTTAGCTGCTTCATTCCAACATGTCCCAAGCGCCTATGCCATAGCCAACACATACTTGATTTGGTGAACAAACATGTTGTCAATTGAGCTTCACTAGCATCAAAGTCCACCAAATAAAGGTTCTCATATCTAAATCCTTTGAAGACCAAATCACTTCCATCAACACTCACAATCTCCACATCATCCACACCAAATATGCATTTGAATCTCAAATCACACAATTGTGCCACGGAAAATAGGTTGAAGTTGAAGATTCCACTAATAGCACATTGGAGATGCTCAAGTCATTTGATATTGCAATCTTGCCCAAGCCTTTCACCTTGCCTATCTTGTCATCACCAAATGTGATAGCATCCGCATGATCATTGCCACTAGTGTTGATTGATTTGAACATTCTTCCATCTCCGATCATGTGTTGAGTGCACCCACTATCAAGCACCTAATGCCTTCCTCCCGCTTTATAATTTACCTACAAAAGACATCAATTCTTTTTAGGTACCCAAATCCTTTTGGGTCCTCCAAGGTTAGTCAACAAGCTCTTGGGCACCCAAATTGCCTTCATCTTTGGGCCAACCATGCGTGCACCAATGTACTTAGCCTTCACACCATTAGTCCCCTTTGTAAGCATATAACAAGAATCAAGTCGAATGGATGAAACATGAGCATTGTTCTTGTTCTTATTCTTGTTAAAGCAATTTTGCTCTATATGCCCGAATTGCTTGCAATTATAGCAATACCGACCATTGCTCTTCACAAAACGAGTCTTGTGAGTAGCAAAGGCCGTCTTGCCCTTCTTGGGGGTATAGCCAAGTCCCTCCTTGTTGAGTGGACAGCTTTGGCTACCCAAGCAGTAAAGCAAGCGGGCATCTCCACCATAGGCATTGCCTAAAGCATGAGTGAGCTCATTCACCTTGTTCTTAAGGTTCTCATTTTCTACCACTAATGATGAATCACAAGTAGTAGAAGTAGTCATTTTAGTTGAGCTAGATGATGATGATGCTTTGGTGGGAGCAACAATAATAGGAGCATAAAATGATTCATCAAGTATATCACATGTAACTCCTACATTGCATGTCTCTACAATATCCTCAATCTTACTTTGATCAAGGAGGGAGGAGTGGGCTTCCTTAAACCTAGTGTGAGCTTCATCAAGCTTCTCATGGGCTTCCTCTAGCCTCTCATGAGTAGACTTGAACTCATCAAAGGATTGCTGAAGAGCCTTGTTGGCCTTGCGCAATTCTTTGCACTCCTTCCTCTTAGTCTCATTGTAAGAGTGAGCATCTTGTAGCATGCTCATGAGGTCCTCCTTTGAGTACTCCTCATCATCACCACTCTCACTCTCACTCTCATTGGATGATACATTAGTGGCCTTGGCCATGAAGCATGTCGATGGAGTGTTGAAGATAGAAGGCTTGCTTGAAATAGCAAGACTAGTCATGGCCTTCTTCTTGGTGGTCCTCCTCTCATCATCACTAGAATCATCATCATCACTTGAGGAAGCATCACTATCCCATGTCACAACATAGGAGCCACCCTTCTTCTTTTCCTTTGTCTTCACTTTCTTTTCTTTCTTTTCCTTTTTCTTGCTCTTCTTGTGATCATCATCTTCATCACTAGAATATGGACAATCCGTGTTGGTAATTCTTAGCGTAAGCAGAAAAGTCCGCAAGCGCACGGAAGTACCGCTGTAGCACTTCACCCGGAAGTATTTAGGGTACCGTATTTTCCACAGGGAATGGTGGGCTCTGGTCTCTTGGTCTAGTTCTCCTAAATAAGTCAAGGAGAAGGGTAACGAGGGTAGCAAGGTTCTTCTAAGAGACAAGTTCTTATGTGAGATAAGCTTAGCCAGCAAAGCCTACTTCGGTCAACGGGTGAGGTTGGTTTCCCAACCTATGCCGATACAGCTCTACCTAGAATCCCGAACGTGGGTGGATTACAAAGGACGGACAGGGCTGTCACCACCTGCCACCTACCTCCTCAACCGTGGAGACCCAGGCAACCAACCTGTGAACACTTAGCCTAAACACTGCATTTACGCTAAGAGCCACTACTTCTAGCGGTAGCTAGGGCTTGCACCCTCTTCCTAGAGCACCCACCCGAAGGTGAACGACCGGTCCCGCAGACTAAGTTAGCGAAAGCTTAAACACAATAAGGACTTTAGAACCAAGATGAACACGAACTCTTATACTTAAGCAGTATGCAAGATCGGAGAGGTACAAACAAGAATATACCAGTGATTCCGGTGTTCCTCCCGCTTAGTGTACAAGCGCGCCAAGTACACTCGTGGAGGTAGCCGACAACTCCGGCACTTCTCCCGCTCAGACCTCACTCGCTCCCTATTCTAGATAGCTACTAGAGCAATGATAAGTGTGGCACTACTCCTTCTTCCATGGATACCTCTTGAGATATGTGTTGGTGAGCTCTTGGATGGATTGTGAGGAGGGTGGAGGCCTCCTCTTATAGGTTAGGTGCCTTGGAGGGGTGGAGGACCTCTCCTCCTCATTTGGAAAGGCCAACCCACCTTCAAGATGCAACGAACGTGGACAGACACGGCCATAACCGACATCAGCAAGGCGGTGGGAGGTCACCTGCCAAAATTGGCCGGGAACCGCCTCCAGGGGGATGCGGGCGCACCAATGGTGCGGCAGCAACACCACCGGGCCCAAATGAGCCCAATCTTCTCTGGTGGCCTCCTGGGGAATCCTAGATGAATATTACATGGGTTGCTTGCCCTGTTGAAACTGTTTGATTTGGTATTGGGCTTATCCACCACTTTTCCAGGCCCTGATTTGCCTGGTAAGTGGATCATCCCCCCTTGGGCTAATTTCGGGTCCATATACATGTGATATTTTGTACGTGATGGAGCCCAAATGTAGTCGTTTACATGGATGCCCTCCTGCAATTGTCCAAACACCAAAACTTGTGGAAATCGTTAGTTGTAAACCCTAATTCTATGATTGGTGTTGGTTTTATGTGAGTCTTGGCGGTTATAAAGTATGAGTTAAGGACCGCCAACAAACTCCCCCACACTTACCTCTTTGCTCGTCCTCGAGTAAAGCTTTAGAGATAAAAAGTAAACACGAGCATAACATTTCTGAGATATACAACTATTATAAAGATTATTCCAAATCATTCCTTACACAGGTGGGATATGCAGTGTTGTCTAACATGTTTCCTTAAGATGTTGAAAAGTGGAACAACTCTTGAAGCAAAGTCATCTTCCCTGATTCACATCTTTAGCAACTTGGAGTTTTTCAAGGTTTTATCAAGAAAAGCATAGTTCACTTTTATACTCCTCAATTGATGCTCTTAAATCTCTCATTGATGTATGGTTCCTCACCAAGGCATAGAAAGCTTTTGCCTTCTTTTGTTGTCCCAACTTCTAAAAGGCTTTATGTGGAGCTCAGGTAGGGATAAACATGATTGCATACTTGTATTGCATATATTGTAAAGTCAAATCGAGGATCCAAGCAGAGAAGTGTCATACTCTTAGATCAAAATGTGCATGTGTGTGGACTATGATATGAAAATACTCCTTTTTGTGGATATGATATCTCTCTATAACTTATTACCTTGAGACATGACTATCATTGTCTCTTTTTTTAAGTATGAGCCTTCATGTGCTCATCATTTTTTTGTGGGTATTGAATATACCCCTAATTCTACTATGGGTACTTGCCCTCTTTTTTTTCTTTTGGACCTTCATGTGTCCCCTTTTTTATATACTTTTGCATAGCCCATGTCTCTTCTTCTAAAACATATATGTAGAGAGAAATCATTATTCTAAATCATGGAGTATAAAAAGACACATATTTTATTTGGTCTACTCCTAGTGTAGGAGCAGAACTTTTTGGTGGATCTAATGGAGGCATGTTTTTGCGCACTCCCAGTGCAGGAGTGGCAAGTATATGTGGAGTGTACGTGATCTTGATCTTGGGAGCATGATAAATCTCTCAACAAGGGTCAACAAGACTTGACCAAACTCAACGCAATAACAAGCAGCGTATGTAGAAAGCTTAAAACTTTTTGCAAGATAATAAATTTGGCTTTGGTAGGAATTTCTCACCAAATGAGGAGTATGTGATACTATGGTTTTATATCATTTTCAAAATAAATTCTCCAAGTAATTTGAATAGAAACGGTAGGGTTCATAAGCCAGAACTATATCACACTTCACAACATCTTAGTCATCATGATTGTCCTATCAAGATATTTTTCCCACAAGCATAAGTACATGTATATGGAACAAACTTTATGCAAGCTTCTATCTCAAAGATGTTATGAACATGTCACTTTTCAAATTTTAACTTGAAGTGTGGTTCTTTGATTATTTTAAGGAAGCAAGAAGTAGTGTTGGTTCATTGAGTTCAATTTTAGTTGGTCAAGTTTTATATTTAAACTCAAGAACTAGGAAGCTGAGGAGAGTGTTGCACAAACCTTCGTTTGAAGATGAAGGACTGATGAAGATTCAAAGGTGGTTTGGCTGAATTGTAAGTTCAGCCGATCCTCCCTTGAGTTATTGGTCCTGTCCTTCTGCATGTCAAGGTGATCGATGTTTGCTGCAACATGTGGGGGAGATCTCGAATATGTGGTGGTTGGACTCGAGAGATCTCCCCCACACTTTGTTCTTGTACCTGTTTTTATTTTTAATAGAAAAATAAAGAAGGGAAATACAACAAGGGCTCTACCAACTGGAATGCTGGGGAGCCTAGATTAATTTATTTTATTTACTTTTTTATTATGGCAACATTGAGAAAGAATATATCCATGCTCAAGGAAAATTGAAAACTTAAAGCTCCAGGAAACATGGACCAACAAAGGTTGCCATTAGTTTATAAAAGAGAGAGTTTCATATTTTTGTTTCAAAAGGTTTTTTTTCTGTTCACCAAACTTTTTATCATTGAAAAACAACTCAAACAAGGCTAAGGTAAACATGCAACATAAATCTAGCCTTGGTTTATCTGCATCAAAACAATTACTTCTATTGCTTATGAGAGTAGCTCAAAGTTTATTAATCAAGATTAAACACCATGTTTAAACTTGTTTTAAAGAAGGCTATTTTAACCTAAGCACCATGCTTAATTTAAAAAGCCTATGAAATGTGTGCATTAGAAAACATTCAAACTAGGGCATATGTCATAAACAAGGGAAGTACGAATCTGAACGAAATATGAAGACAAACATGAGTAACTAGGTAGGTGAACATTTATTTACCTTTGCATACCTGAGCGTGTTCACCGACGGCATTGGTAGATTTTGAGTTTTTGAAGTTGTCGTAGCGGTGGCTTGAAGGTCTGACTCGGGTCATTAGCAAGGTAGTAGGAGTGGAATCCGGTGATGCAAGGCTTGTATGGGATGATAGGTGTACTAAGGCTTGCATGCATGGGGTGGAGTCAGGTGGATGTTTGTGATGAAGAAATAGAACCACTATGCTCCTCCTTTCTCTCACACTCAGGTGCATATAAACGAGATAGCATGTTCTTGCTTTTAGTGAAAGGAAGTTGACGCTTTGTTTTTTTCTTTTTTAGCAAGGTGAGCTAGCATATCCTTTGATGTAAATGGAACATGACATTCTTACCGCCCTCCCCCACACTTGGACTTTTGTATAAAAGCCAAGTGTGCCAAGTCGGGGTCTCCTTTTGAATGTGTTCCCGAACATAAGAATTGTTGTGGTCGATGTAGCTCCATGTTGTCGTGTGTCGTCTGTCCCTTGCTCTTCTTAGTATCAACCTGAAATGGTTATCAACCAAGAATACCTGCGGGTGCATTCCAGCCTAACAACATGATCTTGTGATTGTTGGAGAACAATATAACTCTTTTTTTATATGATAATCTGGGGTATCGTCTGGCAGTGCTTTGATTATGGTCATAAGCTCGACCTTGGGAAACCTTTTGGAAATTCTTTTTATGTTGATGAGGTGGTTTCCCCTCCAACACCAAACTTTTGGGTACCTGATCTGCAAAACTTATAACAAGATACCACAAAATTTGCAAGATTTATGATAGACAAACCTATCTTCAACAACCCTTCTAACGATGTTAGGCACAAGGGTTAAGAGAGGGTTGTAGTTTTTGCCAATGATAATAAAGTTGTAGCTCAAATCAGGAGTTTCTTCAAATGAGCATGGATTAGGCGGGATGGGAAGGAAGTAACTTCCATGCTCAGGATCTTTTATTTCAAGGGGAGAGAAGGTAGAATTGATCCCTTCATAAACTGGCTCTCCCTCCATGGGTTCATCATTCGAGATCTCATCCTTGTAGTGTTCATGATGTTCATTTGAGGTGCATGAGGATGTTGAACTGGGAAGCTCAAAGGAGTCCCCTAAATCGCCATCACTAGAAAGATCATCCTCATATTCAAAGGAATACACACAAGGATGCGTCGGAGTTTCCTCCTTGGGAGGATCAAGAGTCTCGCCTAAATCGTCTTTTTCTTGGATAAAAAGTCCATCATCATTTTCCAAGAACGACTCAGGGATCTCAAAAGGTTGCACTGACATAACCATTTTGGGCTCGTGTGTATAGAAGAGAGGTTCAACCACGGAATTTTTGGCTTGAACCATTGGTATGGAAAAGTTTTCCCTCCTTATATTGACAACAAATTCCCTAGTCTTTGGAGGTTCGTCCAAACGTTTTCATAGGGGAAGCCCGATCAAGACATCAAAATCTTGAATGTCGAAGACGTGAAAGTCTAGCGTCAACTTGACATTGTCATATTTAAGTGGTATGTCATGAAGGATGCCAAGACTATTCACGCTTGACCTTGAATCTAGCCTCAAGTGCTTGTTTGTTGGGGCGAAGGACTCGTGAACGACCGTGTTCGCAAAAGATGCGGACATGATGTTCGCCCCAGCAGTTGGGTTATAAAGCACTTCCACCCAGCCTCCGCTAATTTTAGCGTGGATGATCGAACAAGAGGGACTGATCTGAATTTCTTGAGAAAAGAGTTCTGCTTCTTCCACCTGATCGCTACTTATAACGGGTAGCGACTCCTCTGTATGATGTGTTTCTCGAGGTTCAAGGTTCAAGAAGAGTAGCGGGAACTGGTGGCTTCTTCTGGCATGGATGCTTCGAGGTATCTATGTATTTGTCAAGGTGTTCTTCCTCGAAGAACGGGAAATCTAAAGGGAAGAAAACTTCCTTCAAAGATTCCGTTAGCGATGAGGGTCTCTGAGTTTGAATCTCAGGTTCGGTTTTAACCGAAGAGACCTCCTCGTGCTTGGGTTCGTTGTTGACACTAGTTATCTATCAAAATTAAAGGATAAATAAATATGAAAATGGCATCAATTCAATCACCAATAAAGGTTTAGGGTTTTAATTGACAGGAGTTTTGGTGAATTGTGATTCTGCAGGCACTAAACAGGAAAACCAGCACTGATTACTTCTCCTGGAAGGAAACCGACGGAAGATTACGAAACCAGCACGTCAGGAATACTCCAGAAGGACCTAGAGCACACCAGAGGACACCACGAGGCGGGACACCCCTGTTGATGGTCCTTAAACACCTGTTTTACCATCAGCATTTTACCCTAAAATTCACCAAAAAGACATGAAATGTAGTCACATAGGTTTCAAACTAACCAAATTCCACATGTCCATAGATTTTTATTTGAATGCAGGATTTGGACCAAATTTGGAGAATGGACCCACTAGGAGACGAGCCCACTCACTAGGACCCATTTGGGCCCAAGTGGGGTGGCGCCCGCCAACCAGAGGTGGCGCCCGCCACCCAAATGTGGCGCCCGCCACATGGAAAGGCCCAACTCTCCCCCCTTGCCACGTCACTGATCCGTGTGACCATCCCAAGGCCATATCTTGGCCCTTGGTCACTAGGTCAGTGGCATTGGATGGCTCAGGATGGAATGGCGTGGATCAAGACCAAATAGCGGTTACTCAGACATGCAACCAACCTAACCACCGCTTCCCTAGAGCTCCTCGATGCCGTTGAAGCCAAGGCGGTGCATCCCACGGTGATGAGGGTGGCGGCCGCCACCTAGGGTTGGCGCCTGCCACTAGGGTTAACCCTAGGTCGGTTGGCTGCCCCCTATAAGTACCTCCCTCACTCCTCAAGACTATAAATACCACCCTGGTGGCACCACTTCATTCGTACCATCACACACCACCATCCCACAACACAAGCAAGCAAAAGAAGCAGAGAGCTTAGGCAAGTAGGTTAGCTAGTGGAGAGAGTATAGCTCTAGTGCCCTCGCTACAGCGCGGCTCTTAGTTTAGCATAGCTCAGCCTAAGTCCTTGGTAAAAGTAGCGTAGAGCTTGCTAAGAGAGAAGCGGGTGCGAGCGACTAGCATCGGAGGTCGGTTGATTTCCCGGCGTCTCTGGTCTGGTTTGCTCTCTTGTATCTCAGGTACATTTATCTTTATCTCAGTATTACTTTAAGCATTACTTTCAGTATTACTTTATCAAGTACCTTGAGTGTGACCTAGCTATCCTACAGTTCAATTCACTTAGCCATAGTAGTTAATCTCTAGTGTGCTTAGTGATTGATCTTTGCCAATAGGTTGCTTAGTTAGTTTAGTGTTTATCTTATTAAGTCAAGTATTTGCTCTGACGTCCGCAAGGGTGTCTCTATTCAAAGCTAGGGTAGAGATAGTTAGAATATAGTTAAGCGTGGTGCTTAGTTATAGACTTACCTTTAGATACGGCTGGACCCCCGGATAGCTGTGGTACCAAGCAGGTGGTGACAGCCCTGTGCACCTTGAATTCCACCACGTAGTTGGCCCAGTTTAACAGTAAGGCTCGTTGTGCTAGCGTTCAACCTAAGTAAGTGGTAAAGGCTAGTACGCCTCGATACTTGACAAGATAGGAATAAAACTTTACTTAACTTAGTTGCTTTATTGACATTTGCCTGGCTTGCTTCGTAGTTATCTTGCTTCATGGTTATCTAGGAGTAGTTGTTAGTTAGTAGTTAGTTATCTTAGTTACCCTTATTTACCATCTATCTATCTAGTTATCCACCTTACCTTAGCCATCCATATCATCCTTACCTATCCACCCATATATTCTTTCTAGCCTTTCATCATCTTCTCCCCTTTTCCTTTTTCTTATTTCTTCGACTCTCATCCCCTCCTTGACTCGACTCATACACCACCCTAGCCTTCCCTTGGGATCAAATAAATCGACACCTGGTACTCCCAGGCGAAGTGCTACTACGATAGTTCTGTGCGCTTGCAGAATCTCCTCTTGGTAGATTGCAATCTCTCTAGCTAGCTCCTACTAGTGTCGGGATTGACAACCCCACTTGACATTAGTAGATAGCTGCTTTAGCTTCACTCCTTTAGGTATAGTGACTGGACTTGCTTCAAGCATTTCTGGCGCCGTTGCCAGGAATAGACTCCATAGTCTACTCCTAGTCACGACGTTGGTAAGTGTTAACAAGCATTTCTGGGCCGTTACCGGGGATAGTGCCTAGCTCTATCTTTAGTGAAGTTAAGAACTACCAACAACCCCAAGAGGCCTCCAGGTGGGACCGACCGGTCCCACCCTATGACCGGTCGGTCACCACCTGTGCCCGATGGCCTCCGTCTTCTGGAACCTTCCTCCACCGGCTATGAGGATCCATCTCAGCCCTACGTAAAGTCGGTTTGATCTAACGGCCGCGGTTGATCCCTCAGGGCTATATATACAGGCCCCCAGGCCCTAGGGTAGAATAAGTCTCTCTTCAGAAAAGTCTACGCGTCATTCAGAAACCCTAGAAGAAGACTTCAAGAGCTAGCTTTCAAGTAGAAGACTAGTTACACCTCTAGTTTATGTTTAGAACCTAGTCTTATACTAGAACTAGAAGAGAGAGAGAGAGAGAGGAAGAGATCAAGAAGGAGCTCTGGCCAGTCGGATCAACTTCTCCATCTTGTACCTGCGGATTCAAGTTCATCTTCAACTTGCTTCAGCGATTGTTTCGGTAATCAACGTCTATATTTAAGTTTGAGCCATTGTTCTTATTGTTCTTAAGTTTATGACTCTCTTTTGAGTACTTTAATTCTAGATGCGCTAGAGTTAGATTAGTTGGATAGTGTAAGCGTGGTGCTTAGACTTGATAGCTCATAAATGCCTCCTATAACGCCGGTAGTAGTGGTTGTTCACAAGGGTAACTCTTATAGCCTTGTTGATTCTTCTATAGTCCACTTACCCGTGTGTAGGCTCGGTAGGATTATACATTTGCATAAAAGACTCATACTCTGTTTGTGACCTTTTATGGCAACTTCCCCACTAAGAATAATATAAACATGTCACTCTTAAATTGGAATTAGACAACCATAGTGATCCCCTCTATAGTTCTAGATTCTCCGTCCTTGTTAGCTACTCAGGGGTTAGACTTTAAGACTTAACACTATCCGTTCCTTTGGGTTCGATATTTAAAACTGGGTTACTCCGGTGAAGTGCTACATCGGTAGATTTTATTTGTGCGCTTGCGGATAAAGTAGAGTGTGCATTAATTTATACCAACAAGCATTTCTGGCGCCGTTGCCGGGGAACGATAGATCATCTTAAGTCTTAGTTTAACCTTCTATTATACTTTTATCTTTTTTGTCCCAGTCTTTTCATTATTTTTGTGTTCATTCTTATGAGTGTTGTTTTGGAATTCCACTCTTATCTATCACTACCCCATGAGCGCAAGCTATAACTAGTAGAATCCTTACACCCTATCATAACATCTGGTTATTAGCTACGCCTACCTTTCCGCTGCGCTTCATTCTGTAATGAGCATAAAAATATAATTATGAAATTATTCCTTCGGGTATTCTTGTCACTAACCTTTCCAGGTCTAGAGCAGAAAAGAATGAAGGAACAACAAACACTAGGTATGCCCAACCAATCACCATGTAACATTGAATTACATTCATCCAATATTGATTTGCAAAATCCAAGTTTGGGGAATAGACTTTCTAAGAGCATCTCTTGCCATGTTGCTATGTTGGTTATCCCTACCTTTAAGATATGCTCATATACAAATCATGCTCTTTCATCACCATCTGAATAAATCTCTATAATACTTTCATGCTACCCTCATTCGCTATATTATATGTTTAGGTTTGGAGTACTTTTGATACATCTCTTAATTAAGCATGGTGCCTAGTTTAGGAGTGGTGATCTTGCTTTCAAAGGCTTTTAATTTAAGCAATTAAGTTAAAATGCCTTCCGAGATCAAATTAGACGTGGTGTCTAGGTTGATTTTTGAGCCGATAGTATGCTATAGTGGATGTTGGATATTTTGTTGGACTAACCCCTGCAGGGAAACTTTCAATATCAATTGGGAAAAGTCTAGGAGATGAACTCACACTGGAGATGAAGCAAGGCGTACAATGAACTTCAACAACTCTTGCACAATGAAGACTCAGCTCATTCATCATGGATGAAAGAGCTGTGAGTATCAAAGTTTATTTATTTTGTCTTCTACTGCAAGTTATCTTTTGCCTTGAACCATGTTAAAGTGCAGCCAACACATAAAATACTAGTTTATGTTAAAATTATCCTAAAAACAGCTTTTTATTAGCATAAATGCAAAATACATAAGTTGTGGATAATAACCCATGCTTCAAATTCTTGCAATCCTTCGAGTATATGTCCACTAACATTACGCAGGAGAGAGATTTTGTCCATCCATGGTTTGGTCTGAACATTGAAGATCCAAAACTCAAACCATAGACACACAAACCTACTCTCAGATCACAAATGGTGCTAGCCTAGCTTTGAGTCTTGCTTGGGCGCTGATGACAAACAGGATGCAACTTACCTCATATGAGACAACCTATGCATGCAACCATCATTGCCCAAGACATCAAGACAAGAAGTGGGAAGTTATCCTCTTTTATAATCAAGAGCTAGCTTGGGAGACAAGACTGTACCACTACAACAATAGCAAGATCTACAAATCCAACACATGAACATGTTTGGGAATCCATCTGCATCACAAGCCAGCCTGGGAGAGAATTCCGTTGTCTAAATGTGTTACACAATCAAAGGGAGGAAGGAGAAACTTAGCTTCAAGACATATTGATCTCTTACTCACCATTTTGATCAGTACAAACCACTAGATGCTGCCCCAGTCAAGAAAAGGAGTATGATCCACCACTCATTCTTGGAAGATCGTTCTTCAACACCACCAATTTTATCATCTTTGCCAGACCTGGAGAAGTCAACTTTTGGATCTTTCTCTGCATCTTCAACATCTACATCACTTATGAGCAGCCAAAGAGAACCAACAGAAGACGTCGAAGGGAGAACCAACTGCCAAGAATTGAGGATGGCATCATGAAGGATGAAGCCACTGCACCACATGAGTTAGAAGATGGAGAGATAATACCTGAGCCAGCAAATCAGGAAGAACAGCCGATAAGATCTCCATCATCTAGACACTGTTGAGAGGACAAGTCTCAGTTGTGACATTACAAGACAAAAGACTCTCATGGAGGCACTCGAGTAGCAGCTCTAAATTCAAGTCTATTGCCAACCCAATGATTAAAGGAAAACAAGAAAGGTTGACAAGAGAAGAATGCGGAACTGTCCCTACATCCTCATAGTATAGAATTAATACAAGAAAGAGAGAGGATCCTAGTCAGCATACTTGAGGAACAATGCGCCTTCACTGATAAGTCGACACAAGAGAAGGAAGGTCAATACCTCTAAAGATGATTCCACTGTGATCTTCCTCCTCTCAAGCACAATGTGAGACAAGCAAGAGAAGACAAGCCAGCTAGACAAGAGAAGCTTCCACAAGGTAGGTCGATGCATCACTCTTCAATGACAAAGTAACATTTTAAGGTAAGTGACCATCACTTTAAAAGCTTCTTCTTGATTCTAGTATGAACATAAATAAAGAACAAAACATGTTTAAGTTGCACCTCACTTGATCCAACCTAATCAACTCAACATGTTCAGTCCTTTGATCTTTGTTCCTAGCTTTACTCTCTTGAAACTCACTGTCTTAACTAAATGAGCTAAAATGTTTTAAATCTAACCTTTGGAAGATGATATATCTCAATCATGAAAAGATCAACACTTTATGCATAGATTATCCTTCTTTGGGTTAAGTAATCTGATATGTTAAATATTTTAAGATGCTACTTTCATGCTCATCCTCTGATCCTATCACTCATGTTAAGATTGAATAGGAGACATAAACAACAAGTTTGTCTTGTGCAATGTGCCTAAGGTTAGAGGGGAATAAACAAAACTTTTGGTTTTGTTGGTGTTTTTCCACCAATAGAGTCCATGCACTTGATCTCTACCTTGTCTTTATGAGCAGGACACACTCTTGAGCAAACATGGAAAAGTTTATCACTCCCAAATTCCACAGATTGAAGGTCCTAGATCTACAAGAACATGCACACTGAGCAAGATGCTGCCAGCTTCCACAATTAACGCTTCACTTCAAACTGCTGGACGAACAAATGACATGAGTGACACCATATCAAGAGGCATAAACAAGAAGGAATGATGGAAGACGTCGTAGTTAGAATTAGAGGTCATGAAGTCCCCACAGACGTCTTGGTCCTTGACATGAGAAGACGATGATGTCCACCTCATCCTAGGAAGACCATTCCTCTACTCTACAAGTGCAATCATCTAAAAGAGGAAATCCATTTTCACTTTCCTGGAGAAAAGGCACGATGCAACTTCATCAACTAAATGCCTAATGAAGCACCCAAGAAGAATAGAAGTGAAAGACGCCGCTCTCAAGGCCAAAGAAGACAAGCTATCAAGAATAGAGAGGCCAATCACGAAAAAGAAGCTATCATCACTGTCCTAGAAAAGAAAAAAAAAGAGAAACCACTGTCCCAGAAAAGAAAAAAAAGAGAAACCTCAAGACAGTGAATCACAGGAAGTGAAGACTCAGACCAAGAAAGTATGGGAGAAAATGTCTGCACCTAAGAGGTCCAATCAATAACAATTTTCCAAACGCCTGACATACATTGGGAGGTTTGAACCAAGGGAAGGTCCGGTTCGTCGGACCTAATTATCCGAACCTTCGCCAAAAGGTAAAAATCGGTAGTTATCTTTATATTTACTTTGCTGCATATTTCTCATATTTAATTCATAATCATTTCTTATATCATCATATTTAATTCACAAACATTTTAATTAGAAAACAAAATAAAAATATTTCACTGCATCATAAAGCCCCATGTGAATAATTCTATGGCGTGTAAAAACCCGCAGGAATGTTCACCGTGGTGGCATAAAAAATAATAAAAATAAATATGCATACATTCATTCACTACTGGAGCACTGTTTCAATAACCATCAACATCAATCAAAGCTCTAATAGAGGAAGGACATATCCACTATCAGTCTGCTACATTACAAGATCGAACGACTATGTCAACATTCAGCTTGGGGGAAGGCACCCCATGTATCCACATAAGTATCTTTATCCTCTTAAGTTTTTCATTCTATAAACAAATTCAAAAAAAATGTGTGCACATGAAGGCTCACCCCTAAAAAGAAAAGAACAAAAATATGTGGGCACATGAAGGCTCACCATTAATTAAAAAAGAACAAAAAAAATATGAGCACATGAAGGCTCACCATTAATTAAAAAAGAGACAAGAATATATGCGCACATGAAGGCTCAACGCTATTAAGGGAACTAGCTTGGGGGAGATGCACCCCCGTTATCTTCACGATTCAGGTATGTCTTTATTATTATTACCACTACTACTATTATTATTAGCTTTTATTTTATATCTTAAAGTGTGTTGGATTAAATAAATAAAATAATGTGTTTTAAGAAGTTGATGACTAAAAGAGAACTCTCTCTCTAATCTTTTGCATGGAAATGATGAATAGTTTCTCTATCTAATTTCTTTCAAGTACCTAGTCTTCAAAGCATGAGTTCTCCTAATTAATAATGATGCCTGAAAATAAAATTAAATGCATGGTTGGCAAATACTTAATCTAAGGTCTAGGTAATTGGGATATGACATGCGATGATCTAAGCTGTTATTATCTTGTTCTAAACAACACTAAAGTTCCAGAGATTTCTAAATATAAACATGACTAATAATTGCATTGAGTTAAATTAAGGTTTGTGACCCTATGAGTAGTTTATCATGCCATTGAATTGAGATCACTTACACATTTCATCCATCTTCCGCATAAATGCTCATAATTATATGTTGCTACCCTCTTAGAAGTTTGTTGGAAGCATGTGGCTATTAAAAAAAGAAAAAAAAAGAGAGAAAGATCCGAGAAAATAAGAAGGGAGAAGTGTCTGAAACCTCAAAAAGATAGATCCCGAGGAAATAAAAAGGGACAAGTGTCCGAAACCTCGAAAAAAGTTAGAAAAAAATGGGCACGTGCCCGATAGTAAAATTAGCCTAATAGCCATATGTCTCTGATAAACAGAAGAGAGTGAATATATTCAAAAGAGCATCCGACTCCATTTTTCCATACACATGCACTTCTTTATTCAATGGTTGGTTGACTTTCTCTTTGGATCCATTGTTTAAATTGACAACATATGTATTAAAGCTTTTAAAAAAAATTAATTAAAACTTCGCGATAAAGTTGAAGTGAAGGAACTAGAGACATAGTGCTTGATTTGATCGTTCAATCTTTCAATTACTCAAGAGCTAAGGTAAAAGTAATAAGCCCCATGAAGAATAACATAATATATTTTGGAGAATTTTTGTTTAACAGCAGGTATACTTGTTGGAAGTGAAGATATTGTAGCAACTCCTGATCTATTGTTAATTTTTTGGTTTTGCTAAGGGACTAGCAAAAGGTAAGCTTGGGGAGTTGTTGACACTGGTTATCTATCAAAATTAAAGGATAAATAAATATGAAAAGGGCATGAATTCAATCACCAATAAAGGTTTAAGGTTTTAATTAACAATATTCCATGAGTTTTGGTGAATTGTGATTCTGCATGGACTAAATAGGAAAACCAGCACTGATTACTTCTCCTGGAAGGAAACCGACGGAAGATTACGAAACCGGCACGTCAGGAATACTCCAGAAGGACCTAGAGGACACCAGAGGACACCACGAGGCGGGACACCCCGAGAGGCCGCCAGGTGGGACCGACCAGTCCCACCCAATGACCGGTCGGTCACCCCCTGGGCCCGATGGCCTCCGTCTTCTGGAACCTACCTCCACCGCCTATGAGGATCCATCTCAGCCCTACGTAAAGTCGGTTTGATCTAACGGCCGCGGTTGATCCCTCAGGGCTATATATACAGGCCCCAGGGTAGAATAACTCTCTTCAGAAAAGTCTACGCCTCATTCAGAAACCCTAGAAGAAGACTTCAAGAGCCAGCTTTCAAGTAGAAGACTAGTTACCCCTCTAGTTTAGGTTTAGAACCTAGTCTTATACTAGAACTAGAAGAGATAGAGAGAGAGAGGAAGAGATCAAGAAGGAGCTCCGGCCTGTCGGATCAACTTCTCCATCTTGTACCTGTGGATTCAAGTTCATCTTCAACTTGCTTCAGCGATTGTTTCGGTAATCAACGTCTATATTTAAGTTTGAGCCATTGTTCTTATTGTTCTTAAGGTTTATGACTCTCTTTTGAGTACTTTAATTCTAGATGCGCTAGAGTTAGAGTAGTTGGATAGTGTAAGCGTGGTGCTTAAACTTGATACCTCACAAATGCCTCCTATAACGCCGGTAGTAGTGGTTGTTCGCAAGGGTGACTCTTATAGCCTTGCTGATTCTTCTATAGTCCACTTACCCGTGTGTAGGCTCGGTAGGATTATACATTTGCATAAAAGACTCATACTCTATTTGGTACCTTTTATGGCAACTTCCCCACTAAGAATAATATAAACATATCACTCTTAAATTAGAATTAGACAACCTTAGTGATCCCCTCTATACTTCTAGATTCTCCATCCTTATTAGCTACTCAGGGGTTAGACTTTAAGACTTAACACTATCCGTTCCTTTGGGTTCGATATTTAAAACTGGGTTACTCCGGTGAAGTGCTACATCGGTAGATTTTATTTGTGCGCTTGCGGATAAAGTAGAGTGTGCATTAATTTATACCAACATTCGTCTTCCACTAGGAGGGGATCAGGAGATGGAGTGTTTTCTAGAATAAGGTCTAGCAGAGCTTCTCCTTCCCCTGGGGTTTTGCACATGAACGATCCTCCAGCGGAAATTTCCAGCTGTAGGGCAGACTCCTTGTTCAACCCTAACCAAAAGTGTTGTAACAACACGTGGATGGGTACAGACAAGTCTGGGCCTAATCATGAAAGAGTTGTAAATCTCTCCCATGCTGCACCTAACGTTTCCTTCTCTTTTTGTTGGAACTTGAGTAATTCTTGTCGTAGGTTTCCAATACGAGATATGGGAAAGAATGCGAAACAGAATCTGTTCCTTAGTTCTTTCCAATCTCTGTTAACTTTTCCTACATTATTGTTGTACCATTGTTTTGCCTTCTCAGAAAGAGAGAACGGAAACAACTTCCAACGCAATGTTTCTTGTGACATGCCCGCAATTGTCAGGCACGCACAGAGTAACTCAAACTCCTATAAATGATGGTAGGGGTTTTCATGATCGTACCCTGAGAAGGGTTGTTCACGAACCATGGCTATAAAGCCAGGGCGGAGTTCATAGCTGGAAGCTGTGATGGGCTTCGACGATTGTGGTGGCTCAAAGAACTCGGCCCGTGGGGCACATAGGTTTTGGATAGTAGATGGCTCCATTGGTAACGTAAGAAAAAATAAAGGTAAAAACAAAGATACACGGGCGAACTAGGTTCAGAGACTAAAGACGACGACCGTTCCTCGACAATGGCGCCAGAAATGCTTGTTGGTAATTCTTAGCGTAAGCAGAAAAGTCCGCAAGCACACGGAAGTACCGCTGTAGCACATCACTCGGAAGTATTCAGGGTATCGTATTTTCCACAGGGAACGGTGGGCTCTGGTCTCTTGGTCTAGTTCTCCCAGATATGTCAAGGAGAAGGGTAACGAGGGTAGCAAGGTTCTTCTAAGGGACAAGTCCTTATGTGAGATAAGCTTAGCCAACAAAGCCTACTTTGGTCAATGGGTGAGGTTGGTTTCCCAACCTATGCCGATACAGCTCTACCTGGAATCCCGAACGTGGGTGGATTACAAAGGACGAACAGGGTTGTCACCACCTGCTGCCTACCTCCTCAATCGTGGAGACCCAGGCAACCAACTTGTGAACACATAGCCTAAACACAACATTTACGCTAAGAGCCACTACTTCTAGCGGTAGCTAGGGCTTGCACCCTCTTACTAGAGCACCCACCCGAAGGTGAACGGCCAGTCCCGCAGACTAAGTTAGCGAAAGCTTAAACACAATAAGAACTTTAGAACCAAGATGAACACAAACTCTTATACTTAAGTAGTATGCAAGATCGTAGAGGTACAAACAACAATATACCAGCGATTCCGGTGTTCCTCCCGCTTAGTGTACAAGCGCGCCGAGTACACTCGTGGAGGTAGCCGACAACTCTGGCACTTCTCCCGCTCAGACCTCACTCGCTCTCTAGTCTAGATAGCTACCAGAGCTATGATAAGTGTGGCACTACTCCTTCTTCCATGGATCCCTCTTGAGATATGTGTTCGTGAGCTCTTGGATGGATTGTGGGGAGGGTGGAGGCCTCCTCTTATAGGTGAGGTGCCTTGGAGGGGTGGAGGACCACTCCTCCTCATTTGGAAAGGCCAAACCGCCTTCCAGATGCAACGAACATGGACGGACACCACCATAACCGACATTAGCAAGGAGGTGGGAGGTCACCTGCTAAAATTGGTCGAGAACCACCTCCGGGGGGTTCGGGTGCACCAGTGGTGCGGCAGCACCACCACCGGGCCTCCTGGGGACTCCTAGATGAATGTTACATGGGTTTCTAGCCCTGTTGAGACTGTTTGATTTGGTATTGGGCTTATTCTCCACTTTTCCAGGCCCTGATTTGCCTGTTAAGTGGATCATCCCCCCTTGGGCTTATTTCGGGTCCATATACATATGATATTTTGTACGTGATGGAGCTCAAATGTAGTCGTTTATGTGAATGCCCTCTTGCAATTGTCCAAACACCAAAACTTGTGGAAATCGTTAGTTGTAAATCCTAATTCTATGATTGGTGTTGGTTTTATGCGAGTCTTGGCGGTTATAAAGTATGAGTTAAGGACCACCAAGAATCCACAATGATGTGATCCTTGCTCTTGCATCTATAGCATCTCTTAGTTGTGCTTTTAGTTGCATCTCTTCTCTTTCTTGTTGTATAGCCCATCTTCTTCATGAACTTGCCAAACCTCTTGACAAATAGAGCCATTTCATCATCATCCATCTCACTAAAGCTTGTACTAGCTTCATCATCACTTTCCTCCTTCTTTGCTTTGCCCTTGCTCTTGCTCTTGGAGGATGAAGCCTTGAATGCTACAGTCTTCTTCTTCTTCTCTTCCTCTTGGGCTCCCCATCCCTTTCCACACGGTATGTGTCTTGAGTGACCACATCACCTAGTACTTGGTTTGGGGTTACCATATCCAATCCTTCCCTCACTAGGATAGTTACCAAAGTATCAAACCTTGGCCGCAAGCATCTTAAGAACTTGTGAGAAAAGTCCTTGTCCTCCACCTTCTCTCCCAAGGCCTTCAAGTCATTGACAATCACTTGCAACCGGTGAAACATATCCGGTATGCTTTCATCATCTTGCATCTTGAAGGTGGCAAGCTTGTCCTTGAGGATGTATAGCTTGGCACCCTTGACCGCCTTGGTGCCCTCATATGTTTCTTCCAACCTCTCCCATATCTCACTTGCTCTTTCAAGGTCCTTGATTTTCTCAAAGACTTTGGTGTCGAACGCTTCAAAGAAAAGATTGATTGCCACATCATTCCATTGAAGCTTCTCTTCTTCTCTTGGAGTGGGACTTGTGGTGTCCATTACCGCAAAATCATGCTCAATCACTTTCCATATCTTTCTATTCATTCCCCTTGTGAATGCACACATCTTTGTTTTCCAACAATCGAAGTTGGTGCCATCAAAATGTGGTGGCTTCCCCATATAGTTGATTTGAGCCATTGTAACACCGGAGGATGTTAAGCCTCAAACAAACGGTGACCACGGCTTCGATACCACTTGAATGGTCCGAATTGGCTAGAGAGGGGGTGAATAACCTAATTAAAAATCTACAAAATCACTTAGGCAAACACTATTAGTAAAACAAATGGTGAAGCTTTTGCGCTAGCCTAATAGTGTGTTGGAAGCCACCTATCCAACAATACTACCCAATGGAACTATGTCACACAATCAACTAGAGATATACAAAAAAGGTATGACCGAGAAGAACTAGGAAGATAAACAAGTATAAACTACACAAGATGTAAACTATGGATGAGAGACAAAGTAACTAAAGACTATGTGCTCAAGATATGTATGACAAGCAAGATATATAGCAAAGGTAATAGCACTATTGTAACAAGAGACTAGCTCGGATAATATGAAAGTAAAAAACAATGAGCTAGTAGAGAGTTTTTCACCGAGCCTTCGGGAACGCCTATGAAGAACCAATCACCAAGATATGAATGAAGTCCAATCAATATGATGATCAATCCAATACAATCAAGCATGCGGGACACGATGATTTATCCCGAGGTTCACGTGCTTGCCGGCACGCTACTCCCCGTTGTGTCGACCAAAACTAGGTGACCCGGTGGCCAATTGGCACCAAGCCAAGCTCACTAAGAGCACCACAAGAATCTACCACTAGTGAGGTAGCTCAATGACACGAGCAATCGACTAAGGATGCCTCTTGCCGCTTCGGCGAGGTGAGGCTCCAAAACCTCTCACAATCACAAACGGTGGTGGCCAAGAACAATCACCAATCTTGCCAACTCCACCTCAATGCCTCCAAGCCGTCTAGGCACCGGCAAATGCTAAGAGTAACAATCAACTCAAAGGCGATGCGAAGAACTAGTGCCAGTAGAATGAACTCTTTCAAATCTTAGCACTAACCACTCAATCTCACTATGTTTGATCAAATCAATCTCTAGAGATGAGTGGGGAGGCTGGGCTATGCTCACAAGGATGCTTAGGGATCAAAATGTGCAAGAGCGAACCCAAGTGAGCCGGCCAAGCCACTTATATAGGTCACACAAAATGGCCTAGTCGTTGGGTTGAAAACGCGACCATTGGACGCGCACGTGTCGGGGCCATCGGACGCTCCCCCAGTGTCTGATGCTCCAATGAGCACCACGTGTCCCTCTGATATGAATTCGAGTCGCCCGATCCCAACGGTCATATTCCTTCGCGCCACGGTTAATGTGACATCGGACGCGCCGATGCCAAGCATCGGACACTCCGATGCTTTGCTCTTTTCAGCTTAGAACGACGCCACAACGGACGTGCCAGAACCCTCACATCGGACGCTCAACCCCTGTGTCCGATGACCATGCAGAGAGGTTCCAGAATGCATCAAAACACATCGGACGCGTCAAATGGGTCCACATCGGACGCAGGCCAGCGTCCGATGCTCCCTGATAGAAAAGCTCGTGCCATGTGATCCACATCGGACTCTGCAACAGTGTTTCCTCAGCGTCCGTTGCCAGCGCCCGATGCTCCTTCAACATCTGACAACAGCTGTTACTCATCGGACGGTCGGCCCAACGTCCGATGCTGCCGCCTGCAGCGTCTGATGCTTCTATCTCAGCACCTTTTGCTTTCTAACTTCTACCGTTGCTTCCTTGCGCCTACACCAAAGTGTTTCACCACTTGTGTATGTGTGTTAGCATTTTGCAAAGCATTTTCCAAGGGTTTAGTTAGTCACTCACTAGGTCTATAGCATCAAAATGTTAGAGAACTTCTAGTGGTACTTGAACACCGCATAAGCCATGAATTATCTCCTCTTAATAGTATGGCTTTGTATTCTAAATGTGATCACACTCACTAAGTGTCTTGATCACCAAAACAAACAGCCTTATAGGTTATACCTTTGCCTTCGGGCTTCTTTGCTCCATCTCTTCTCTCCTTTGTTTCACCAATGGTAGAGCACTTGTTCTCTTCAATTACATGTGGCCATCACTGTGACACCGTAGTGTCAAGCACTGCATTAGGAACAAGCATTAGCTACTAAATTGCCACGAGCATTGCATTGCATCATCTCGTGTGCATAGAAGTGCTTTTTGCCTTTTGTTTGCTTATGTGAAATTTGAGTTTCAATAGGACTTAATTGTTTAATTGGATTTCTGTCTTGGCAAATAATTTTATAAAATAGAGAATTTTGAGTATAGCACTTTTCTTATTGACACCTTGACTTAGTTCAGTATGGTTTAATAATTAAAAATATAGGAACAAAAATAATTTACAGCTCAAAATTAGCTTTAATCATGTGTAGGCTAAAGAAATGATTTTCACGGAAAATGTTCTATATGAAAGTTGTAGGGAAAATTATTTTGAGCAACTTTTATTTTTGGGTCAAAGTCTAGTGTTGGGTTTTTGAAACTGTCTTAAAATGGTCAAAGTTTTGAAAAAATTTGGAAAAAGAAAAAGGATTTGATTTTCTCCCGGCGCCAACCATCCGGCCCACACGGCCTTTCGGCCCAGCCCGCGCCGCGCCCCGCTCCCGCTCGCCTGCGCACCCTCATGCCGCGCGCCGCGCCGTACGCCGGCAGAGCTGCCGCGTGGCCGCCACTCCCTGCTCCAAATCCTGTCCGGCCACTCCCCGCTCGATTCTTCCTTGCCCGATCACGCAAAAATCTCGCGCGGCCACTCCCCGCTTGCCTCGTCTGCCGCGCTCTGCTCCGCCACTCGATGCTCGCCGCCGTGGCCCCCGCGACTACCCCCGACCGTTCCCCGGCCAAGGCAAAACCGGCACGCCACACCCCTCTCCTCCTTCACTTGCCATTCGTGCACTCGCCCACTCGCTCTCGCCTCCCTTTCTTCTCCTGCACACCAGAGAAAGCGCCGTGCTCGCCGCCGCCTGACACCACAACCACCGGCCACCGCCGTTCCGGCCTCACCAGAGCCCCTTCGTCCGATTCCTCGCGCACACCACCCCGCCTACAACTCAAACACCTGGTGTGCACGCTATCACCACCCCCCAAGCTTCATCTTCACGGGAACACGCGGAGCCCCGCCGCGGTCGGCATCGACGCCGCCCGGAGCTCGAGATTGTTCCCCTTCGCACGAAGCTTCACCACCGAGCTTCCTCACGCCAAGGCACGGTGAGAACACTCGTCCGTCTCAACGCTACCATCCCGTATCCTCCTCACCGGCACGGCCGAGTGCCACGGCCACCGCCGTGGCCCGCGCACGAGGTCAAGCTCCCCCAGAATCTCGCCGGCTAAACTAACCCCCGAGGCGCCTTCTCTAGGGTTCACTAGTCCTCTCCCATCCACCAATTTGGCCAGTAATCGCCGGAAACGGTCTGCCCGAGCCACGCCGCCGCCGCCGCCCGCCATAGCTCGCCACCGGCAAACTACGACCACTCACTGGCCAAACCATCACCACCTACCGATTCGCCTTGACGAGACGAACACGCCGAGCCCACTCTCACCATCAGCGAGTTATCACCGGTCAACCTTTTCCCCTGTTCTGCTCACACCGACAGGTGGGTCCCGTTGACCACCAGGCCCCGCACGTCAGCCAGACCTGGTCTATGAGCCGAGTCCACCGAAGGCCCAGCCGGGATTCGAAAATGATTTCCTTTTTCTGTTTATTTCCAGAGAAAACTTGTTTATTTTGTGTAGCATGTTTTAATGATCCAAATATAGTGCTTCCAGTTTTGTAAATCTTTTTATGGGAAGATCTATCAAGAAAAAATATGAAAGCATTTTTGGTGGAAGTTTATTGTGCAGTTTTTATTTATTTTAGGTTATGTCCAGATTGTTAAATAAATGTGTTTACATGCTTTCTGGTCGAATTAATTCATGGAAAAAATTGTGTATGCTTCTTATCAGGTTATGTGTCTGTGAAAAATTTATGAGGGCCTGCTTTTGTAGAAAAAGTCTCTGTTTAGATTTAAATGCTTTTTTAGTAGTTTTCTTAAAATAATTGTTAAGAGAAATATATATGGAAATAAAATATGGGAAAATTTATGCAGTCTTTGTTGTCTTGTTAAAGCTGAGAAAAATGCTAAGTATAGATTGTTGTATGGAAGAATAAGGAGTTACAGTACAAGTTTGTTTTTCAGAGTTTTTCTTAGAAAATTCGTGCAGAAAAGAATATGACTTTACTGTTCATGGAACTTTCTTGACAAATATGAAATGTGGAGTATAATCTGGAAAAAATATAAAAATGGGAATTGCATCCTTTTCCAATAGGGTTGCAGTTCAAAGGGTTTAATTTGGAGTAAACTTGTTTATTTTGTGTAGAATTATATGTTCATGCTCTAGCAATGATATTCCTGCAGTAAGGTTGTTTTAAATAGGAGAAGCTAGAAAAAATATGAAATCTGTTGTTTGATACATTTCAAAAGTAAAGTTAGTTCAAAGCACCTTTTTGGCAGTTTATTTTATCTTTTTGTATCTTCTATCCAGTAATTTATCTCTTGCTAAAATTTGTATAGTGGAGTTCAGTGGGTGTAAGTTACCTACTGGAATTTTTGTGAATTTTTCTGAGTAAAGAAAACAGTACTTGCTGTTTAAACCTGGGTTTCTTTTGAATTAATCAATAGAAAATAGTGGAGTTAATGGTTTTATTTAATGCAGTCAATAAATGTTTTTTTGAATGTCAAAAGTGGTTCAACAAGTTGGTTTTGTTGGTTTGCAAGAAATATTTACATTGCATGCATCATAAATGCACTATGCATCATTTAATTTTACCGCATTTCAATAGGATCGATAGTCCCGGAGACCGAACAAAAGCACGAGGCAAACATCGAGGAGGAAATCCAGGAGGTGTCCAGGAGCGAAGAAGCCAAACCCGCAACAGAGACTAACCTGCCCGAGTGCCCCTCCCACGAGGCATCGGTCTTCTCCCAAGGCAAGCCCCGGATCATTTTAATTTTCCCAGCTTTTACAATTAATTTAATTGAGTATTTTATATTGTGATGCATTAAGTATAGGAGTTGGTTGATCCTAATTGCTGCATTACCATTCCTAGATTATTGTTTATATCCACCTTGTTATCCTGTTAGTTACTTTAAGGTAGAATTGCTTAGCCTGCTTAATAAAGTAGTAAAGAAAGGATGTTCCTGTAATACCCCTGGTGGGTATTCACCGGATCACAGTTGGCTATATATTGCTATCGTGGAAAAGAACCTGAGTAGTAATGAAATATGGTCAACTGGAAGGCAAGACACAAGTTTGGAAACTTGGGGAAGCTCGTCCGTTGGATCGTGTAGGTTTGTATCGATGTTGGCCCTCGTTCATTTTTGAAAGCACCCTTTTACTTAGGGTGACGGTGATGTATTCCCGAGCCCGAAGCCGGTTAGATGTTGTTCGGGCTGGTCTCAACCCGTGTCGTACCCTCTAATATGGAAACACGATCTGCCTCAGAATGGCCATCGTATAGTTCCAATTGGGTGGTCTGTGCTGTGAGCCGCGACGATTACCACCACGGACAGTATCGAGCGGTGACCCAATGCATGAACCCGACGGGGAAAGTGTGGGTTTTTATTAAAGGTTTCTCGCCAGCTGGTTTGTAATTCGATTCGAGTCGCCGTCTCCCCCGGTTAGTGGGAAACTATATCGAGCTTCACCACGATACAACTCCATGTGATATTTAAGGTTCAACTAAAATGTGGATAAGTCAACCTGATATGGTTTATATTATTGATTGTTAGACTCAAGTGAATGTTGTAGATCAGGTGCAAAACCTAGACTAAGAGATAGGCTTAAAATTTGACTGCTCATCTATACAATTAATGTTACTCCCCTTAAATTGAGCTTCTCGCAACTAAAATTCCCAGCTCCACCAAAAAGACCTTGCATGCCCTTGGTGTCTTTTATTTTCAGTTGGACGGGTAAGTCTAGCCGAGTACATTCCCATACTCAGGGTTTATCCCGTTGTTGCAGATGGCCAGGTGTACTTCGGCTATTGTAAGCACTGCCTCTACCCCATGGAGGGTGATGAGGAGTAGGCCCAGGGCAGGGTCATCCAGAAGCTTCTCCCTTGCTTTTGCTGGACTTAGACTGTTGGTGGCACATTATCTGAAAAGGGAGGAGTGATTTATCAAAAACAATGTTTTATTTGGACCACATATGTGGTGGTCGTGTTTCAAACTTATTTAAGCTTCCGCACTTCAAAACTCAGTATTGTAATAACTTTTAAGATTTTGCACTCTGATGTTAAGTTTGATTTCGATTATCAACTGTTGTATCCTCGCGAATGTGGTACTTGAACGATGTGATCCTGTATGTTGTAAGTTTTTTGAAATCCTTCGAGATTTCCAGACTACCAGAGTTATATGGGTTCAAGTACGAGTCGAAGTCAGCTGAATTTGGCTAAGACGGTACTTGAGCTCTTATAATTTGGACGGTTCCGCCACAATCACCATCCTCCATGGTTGCCACCTTGCTTGCTCCACCACATGGCTTGGTCTCAATCCTTTCTTAAAAGCTACACACATGCATAGCAATAGGATTAGACCAAATGGTTTCACCAATTATCCAAAACCAAACTAGGGCTTTCAATCGGTCACGTTCAATCACAAACACTTCAAACCACACAACGCAAATAAAGTCCTCGAAGGAGTTCTTCTCACTCCTTCGAGGCCTCGGGGGCTACCCCCGCGGGGAACGCTCGCGCATCCCCCACAGAAGGGTCACAAGTCACCCGTATCCCTCAATTTCTAACCCCCGACTTGGATGCCAGCACTCAAACCAGCGCTCCGGGGCTACCCCCGCGGGGAACGCTCGCGCGTCCCTCGTAGAGAAGTTTCGAAATACCTTGTGCCCTTATGACCCCCAGCTTGAGTGCCAGCACTCGAGCTAGGGCTCGGGGGCTACTATCGGGTACGTAGAAAAGGGGTACCCCAAAGCCTCGATTTCGAAAAACTAAACCTCGGCAAAGCCCACAAATCGTCCTTCAACCACAACGCCAAAACTGGCCCAAGTCTCGATCCATGCTGGGCTGGCCTGCAAACAAACCTCAAACAACGCACCACACCCACGAGGATTCCCTCCTTGAGATCATCCCAAAGCCTGCTCGAGGCGTATCGCGGTGACGGAAAATCCCTGAAGCGAACAGGGCAGGCCTCGACCGCCTCGCCTCAAACCCCCTCACTCCTCGAGCACCCCTCGAGGAGCACTCCCTCGAACGAACCTAGGGGAGGCCCCGACCGCCTCGCCACACGTCCCTCGAGGAACATCCCTCGATTATGGAACCCTTCGGAGCGAAGGAAGCAGACCTCGACCACCTCTCTGCGTACCTTCTCGGATACCTACCTCCTGTACGACCCAGGAGCATTTAATCCGCTCCACTTGCTCCAGTCTAGCTCGTATGGCTACAGCGAGCACCACAGTGGGCCGTACCTCGGTTAAGTCCAACTTTAACCGCCCATACCCGAGAAATGAGTGCGACGTACAGTGTTGTTGCATCATGTCACCCACTGTTCCTCGTCAGGCATCCCCTCGAGGCATGTTTGTCAACGCCTTTCCCATAATATCCGGGGCTCAACCCCATCGACTCAGGCCTCGACCGCCTCGTATCGACTCATATACCCCTCGAGCACCCAACGAGTACTCCTCGAATGACTCCTGTGCAGCTTCAGAAGCATTTAATGCACCTACCTACCCCGGTCCAAATCGTATGGGCATGGTGCACGCCGCAACGAGTCGTGCCCCGGTTAAATCTAACTTTAACCGCCCATGCTCGGGAAAGGTGGTGACTCGTACGACACTGTTGCTCCATACCGTGAACTATTCCACGCCAGACCTCCCCCCTTGAGGTTCGATTGTCAACATATTTTCCGTGTTTCCCGGAGCTCGACCCTGCTCGCATAAGGGCTCGACCCCCCGTGGAAGCCTCGGCTGCCTCAACCACCCCCTCGAGCGCGACTCCGCCAGGACCGGTCAACACTTCAACTACTACCGACGCGATGTCTTCACGTACGCCCACGCATGGGCGTCGTCCTTCTCCAGCGTTGCCAGCCACATCGCTACAGGGCCAAGCTCGTCTCTACAACGGCGCTGACTTGACCGGCAACATCATCGCCAACGTCATCGCCTACGACAGCCCTAGGTTTCATGAAACCATGAGCCTCCCCTTCGCCTATAAAAGGGGACGCTAGGGCTTTGAATAGGGCATCCCCATATATATGTTCCCGCACGGCATAGACTCTCACAACAACACAAGCACTCCAGCTTCCCACCATAGCCAAGGACTCCAGAGCTCAGTTCTCTGGTTGTAGCATCTCACTACCATCCCCCGTTCTATCTCACGCTTGTATTCGCCCTGTACAGGCACTTCGGTGCAAGATAATACAAACTCTCTCCCCCGCTGGACGTAGGGTCTTCCTTTGCCCGAACCAGGATAGATCGTTGTGTTCTTCTTGCATCACCATCCGGATTAGGGAGCACACACTTATAAATTCACTCGTTGGTGTAGACCCCCAGGTTCTGAACACCGATAATATATTTCAGTTTTGATGGATTACTAGGAAAATATTTTGATAGCTAGAAAACCGAAATATAAGATATTAAAAAGGAGGACATTAAAAACACACCTTATGTTCTAAAAACACATGGGATCTTTTTTCCCGTACATATTTTAGTTCTGACGGATCACGTTTATATTCTGGAAGGTATCCACGGATGAGGACAAGGGCACGGTTGCGGGAGGATGTGGCAATAGGACTGTACACTGGGATTAGTGCGGATACATGGGTGTATGCCGAGTCTCTGAGTGATGAGTGATTGTCAACTCGGATAATGCGCATGTTCTTTGGCTTGTGTTGTGCAGATGTCGAGCACGCATACAGTGATCAGAGGCAAGGAGAAGGTCAAGTAGAGACGTGTTGTGCCGAGGGACTGAGAGTGGCGAAGGGCGGACGTGAGGCTTGGACTGAGGGACCGGTGGCCCGAGGATCAGCTATGGTGGCTGGCAGCCTGGGACAGCGATGAGCGGAGACTTGCGGGAACGGTGTTGCTTGGGTCGAGGACCTGGGGACACGTGTCGGTGGACGGGGTGCACGGGCGGTGCATCCCCTCTATAGCTTCGGTTTGGTGGTAGAGCCAGAGAAAAACCGGGCGTGCTGCGGGTTTCTGAATTTGGGCCACAAAACTCGGGCTGAAGACGGTTTCCAGGTTTGGGCCTCAAAACCTGGGCGCTGGCGGGTTTCCTGGTTTCGGCCTCAAAACGAGGGGATGGACTTGGAGGCTGGTTTCCCGGTTTGGGCCTCAAAACCGGGGGTGGACATGAAGGCCTGGTTTCCCGGTTTCGGACACAAAACCAGGGGCGCAGTCCGAAAGAGGACGCAGAGCGGTGGCGGCACGTGGCGGCAATCGGTGAGGTTGCGTCGAGGCAACGCTACCAGTTGTGCGGGCGTGGCCGTCGGATCCACCTACCTTTGAGTTGGTCCAGAATAACCTTAGGGTTTAGCTGCTTCGCTCTGTAAGCAGTTAGGGGTAGAGTGGGAATTAGGAATAGTTAGAATTAGGATAAGTAGGGGGAGACACCCACCTCCCCATCTATCTCAGTCATTTTGCTCTTTGCTGCTAGGGTTTCCTGCTCTCCCAAGCCCCAGCTGTAGCTAGCTGAGATCCGCAGAGAACCATACCTCTGTGTACTAGAGATTTTGAGGAAGTGAGGTCGTAACCTCACTGTTGTAGCGTGTGGTAGCCACACGGTTGCAGATCGATGTGTTGATTCGCGTTTTGGATCGTGTTCTTCGCGTTCTTTGTTTCTTAGCAATTTTCCCGTCACTCGATCTCCCTCTCTAGTGCGTCTTGGTGAAATCCATTTGAATCAACTTGTTCTTTATAGTGAGGAGATCATTTCCACCGAAGGAATTCATCTAGCTCCTCACGAACAAGTAGATCGGGTTGATTTCGTTTTCTTGGCGCTTTTTCATTCTTGATCTTCCCCTTTCAATTTCCCGGTGTTTGAATCGATTGGAGCGGATGATTTCTTGGGGATAGTCTTCTAACTATCCCGTGATCATCTTCTCCATGTTTGGGAATGTGGGATTTTGATTTGGATTGAATTTAGAGAGATTTGGGGAGAAGGCGACTGAAATCGCCCTCTCTGCGCGTTCGCGGACAGTCCGCAGTTTGACCGGCGGACAGTCCGCGCATCGGGACTCAGCCGAGCAGTGGCTGTGTGTCTCAGTGCGCAGTGCCGAAGTTTGACCGGCGGACAGTCCGCCGTTGGTTTTTGCGGACAGTCCGGGAACTGTCCAGGGGACTTCAGCAGCACTGCGGTTTTGCTCTTTTGGCCGACGGACAGTCCGCGACCTGAGCCCGAACAGTCCGCCACTGGGCAGACAGTCCACGACCGTACTGCCGGACAGTCTGGGATCCTGCTGTAGCCTCCGGTTTAGTGCGTTTGCTCTCCCGGCTTGTTCGTTTGGTTTCCGGACTTCTCGTTTGGCCCTAGAGTTGACCAAGGAACCTCTCTAGGTATCTTTGCTACTTGTTAGCATAGGTATTTAGGAGCTTCTCGACGTAGCCCTCTATCTACGTTCGGGACTTGGTGTTTAGGGGTTGAACTCGTGCCGGTGCTTTTGGCGTTTGGCTCGCTATCGCTTTGTGGTGCCTCGCTGTGATCCTAGGGATCATCCACCCTCTTCCAAGGGTCATGGGCATCACGGTTTTGGTTGAAGTTTTCCGGGGTTGATTTTGGGACATTTGGCCAAAGTTTCGAGAGAAATTTTTGTGGCTCCCATTCACCCCGCCTCTGGTCGCCTTGCTAGTGCTTTCTCGGTCCTTCAATTGGTATCGGAGCAGGTTAAGGATCTTCCACCTTAGCTGGTTCCAGATCCACAGAAGGCGACATAGATCGCGACGTGCGCAAACCGCCATTTTTCGATGGGACGAACTATGCGTATTGGAAGATACGCATGTCAGCCTATCTGCAGAGTTTGGGTGCTTCCATTTGGGATATTTGCAACTCTGCCGATTACGTTGTCTTGGCTGCTCGTGTGACTTAGCATCAGATCGATGAGCACGATGCCAATAGCCGAGCACGTAATGCTCTTTTCTCATGTTTGAGCATGAGTGAGTTTGATCGCGTTTCTCACCTCGCTACGGCTCGGGAGATTTGGGCTACCCTCATGCGCTTCCATGAAGGAACCTCTCAAGTCAAAACCTGTCTCTATGAGTCGTTCAAGCGGGAGTATGAGAACTTTTGACATATGCCTGGCGAGAGCATAGAAAGTTTATTTGCTCGCTTTCAGGTGATTGTCAACAGGATGAGGGCTAACAAGGAGTTGTTGCCTTTCGACGATCATGAGAGGGCTTTGAAGCTTTTGCATACTCTTGATCGGTCGGTGTGGGATTCCAAGGTTCAGGCGATCATCGAATTGCCTAACTATGAGACCCTCACATGCGACGAGCTCTTCAGTAAGCTCAAGTCCAGTGAGATCGATGCCATGGCGAGGGCTTCTTATGAAAATCGTTCTGGCCCATCAATGGCTTTGCTTTCTGGCTCTTCTGCTAACCCTTCTGGAGGCTTTGCTTTGCATTCTCTTCTCTCTGTCACAGAGGAGCAGTTGGAGTCTTTGGGAGACGACGAGTTGGCTTTGCTTGCCAATCGGTTGTCGCAGTCCCACAACAACCGCATGAACCGTCGCCGCGGAGGAGGACGCTCGGGCTGTTTCAAGTGCGGCGACCCTGACCACTTCATCGCTAACTGTCCCAAGAAGAACAAGCATTCTGGGAAGGGCGATCATGGGCACAAGTATGACTCCAGCAAGCGCAAGGAGAAGTACGTCCCCGCGAGGCACAAGCGGAAGGGCGGCTTCAACAAGGAGTACATCAAGACCATGTACTTGGAGAAGGCCCAGGCTGAGCAGCGTGCGTTCCTCGCCACGCTCAGCGACGTCGATGACTCGGACGATGACTCCGCTTCTTCGAGCGACGACGAGTCCGAGAAGAAGAAGATGATCGAAGACAAGCACAACGGCCTCTGCTTCTTCGCCGACGACGAGGGCTTCTGCACCATGGCCCTCGGCAAGGAGGTCGACGGCAAGCTGGAGGACACTCCTCGGAACGACGACGACGACGACGACACCTCCCAGGTATCTCTGACCCCCGATGAGCTTTCCGCTGAGGTCGAGAAACTTTCTGCCGCGCTTCTTAGTAAAGACAAGCTGCTTAGGCGTGCTGCTAGAGAGCGCAAGGAGTTTAGGCAGAAGTGGGAGGACACGGTGAGGGAGCTTGAGTTTGCTAAGTCCACAGTGGTCGTTTCTGAGGAGGTTGAGTGCGAGATGTGCAGCACGCACATGACTGACCTTCTCACCTTGAGAGGTAAGTATGTTGCGTTGGTTGGAGAGGTGGATGAGCTCCGGGCTAGACCCATGTTGCTGGGTGCGTGCAAGACTTGTCCTGGCATGCAAACTGAGTTGGCAGAGAAGAATGCCAAGATTGAGTCTCTTGAGAAGGCCAGCTCGGGTAGCACTTGTGTGGCTAGGTGCGCTTTGTGCGAGGGTTTGGAGATGGAGATAGCCAATGTGAAGCATGACAAGATGCAAACCGAGGAGGAAAACACATACCTTCGAACCATCTTGTCATGGGTGTCTTGTGGCGAGCCACAGCTTGAGATGATGATCTCCCAATTTAAGCGAGCTGCTGGAGGTCGTGGTGTAGGTTTTGCTCCGGGTGTTGATCTTTCTGCTTTTGGGAAGATTGGAGAGTCGAGTGGTCTAAACCCATGTGAGAAGCCCAACTCCACCACTACTCCCAAACTTACCAAGCTTCCACCCAAAGAGCCTCTCAAGCCTAACACCAAGGATGGGGTGTTTGAAGAACCTCCACGAGCTCCACCCAAGAACCAGCCGTGGGCTCCCAAACCAAACCACCTCAAGAACAAGCTGGACACAATGCCACCCATCCAGGAGGAGCTTATGCCACAGAAGGCCAAAGTGATCCACACCCACTACCGTGAGTACCAACAACCCCCTTTGAGAGCGGTGAGGTACCATTGTGAGCACTGTGGGCGAGATGGACACTTGAGTGAGTTTTGCTTTCGGCCCAAGAGAGAGGCGCGCCGTGCAAAGGAGATGAACAACCCAGACATGTACCATCCTTTCCATGATGTACATGTGCCGAATGTTCAGAGGAGAGCTCCGAGGAGAGCTGCTAGGCCTAGAGGTCCAAAACCTCAAGTTCCTAGGCCTAGGCCGCAAGGAGGTTGTGCCCGGTGGGAGCCTGCAGTTGTAGGCTATGGACCCCGTGGCGCTGGCTTTGTAGTTGAGCGCTTTCCTCCACCGCGTTTTGAGTATCGCGGTGAGCGCTCCTTCCCCAGCGGACCACGTTTTCCTCAGCGTGGTGATCGCTTTCCCCGTAGGCGTGCTAGGAATGGTTTTTCTGCTAACCGTTCTTTTGAGCAATGGGCCCAACACTGGTATTCCCATTACTTCACTAAACCCAGTGTTGGACCGTATGCTCACCCTATGTCTTTTTATTGATATATGTAAAACGATTGGAGAACGTTTGGTTGGTGGATTCCGGTTGCTCGAGGCACATGACCGGAAACGCCAAGTGGTTCTCCAGTCTTAGTCCGGTCGCCAGAAAGGAGTTTATCACCTTCGGCGACAATAGCAAAGGTAAGGTCTTGTCTCGTGGGTCGGTGCGAGTTAATGAGCACTTTGTGTTGCGCGATGTTGCTCTTGTTTCTAACTTGCATTTTAACCTTCTTTCTGTTTCGCAACTTTTCGATGATGACTATGAGATTCGTTTTAAACCGAATCTCAATCGTATTTTGGATCCTCAGGGCAATCTTGTTTGTATGATTTCGCCCTTTGGAAAAGTCTTTCGTGCGAATTTCTCGAAGTCTTTTGGCACTTCTCGTTGTCTTGTGGCTGGACCTTCCTCCTCTGATCTTTGGAAGTGGCATAGGAGACTTGGACATTTGAGCTTCGACTTGCTTGCAAGGCTTAGTTCACTTGGCCTAATCCGAGGATTGCCCAAGTTGCATATGGAGATGGATCTTGTTTGCCACTCTTGTAGACATGGGAAGATGGTTGCCGCTCCCCACCATCCAGTGACTCAGGTCATGACCAAGCACCCTGGAGAGCTTTTGCACATGGACCTTGTTGGTCCGGCTCGGGTGAGCTCAGTTTAGGGGAAGTGGTATGTGCTTGTTGTTGTTGATGACTTTTTGAGATATTCGTGGGTCTTCTTTTTAGCTGAGAAGACCGAGACTTTCTCTTTTGCTCGCAATATGATTTTGCGTCTTCAGAACGAGTTCCCTTTGAACTCGATGCGAGCTATTAGAAGTGATAATGGTTCCGAATTCAAGAATTTGGATTTTGAGAAGTTTTGTAACTCTTTGGGTTTGGAGCATCAGTTTTCTTCCCCCTACACACTGCCCCAAAATGGTGTAGTAGAGAGGAAAAATCGGACCCTTGTAGAGATGGCCAGGACGAAGCTCGATGAGCATAGGACTCCTAGGCGATATTGGGCCGAAGCTATGAGCACTGCATGCTACATTTCAAATCGCATTTTTCTCTGAGCTTTCTTGAAAAAGACCTCTTATGAGTTGCGTTTTGGAAAACTGCCCAAGGTGAGTTATTTTCAAGTTTTTGGTTGCCATTGTTTTATACTCAAAAAGGGCAACTTGGACAAATTTGAGTCTCGTTCTTCTGACGGTGTGTTTTTGGGTTGTGGCACTCACACTCAAGCTTATCGTGTACTTAACCTTGACACTAACCTTGTCATGGAGACATCAGATGTCACCTTCGACGAGACCATGGTTTGTCTTTCTTCTCGTTTTGAGCGTGCAGGTGATCATGAGGTTGGTGAGCCTCTTTTTGATGACGAGGATGAGGGTGCTGAAGGTATGGATAATCCAGCACCCCCTCCACCTGCTGTGCCGCAAGGAGCGGCTTCTACTACGACTCACGGCCCCGACACCTCTTCTTCCTGGGGGCCGTGGGATCCGCCACCTCGAGCGGTACCTCTTGTACCCGAGGAGGCACCAGCTGCTGTTGAGGGGGAGGCTACATCAGCTCGGGAGGCGCCACGACACATCCAGCGCCAACACCAGCCTCAGCAGATGATCGGCAGCATCGGTGAACGTGTCACTCGGTCAAGGTCACAACAAATCTCTCACTTTGCTCATTCTGCATTTGTTGCTGATTTTGAACCCCAAGATGTTGGACACGCTTTATCTGATCCGGATTGGGTCAATACCATGCATTAGGAGTTGGAAAATTTTGAAAGAAATCAGGTTTGGGTTTTGGTTCCTCTTCCTCCTGATTGTCATCCGATTGGGACAAAATGGGTTTTCAAAAACAAACAAGCAGAGGATGGCCATGTTGTGAGAAACAAGGCCAGACTAGTTGCCCAGGGGTATACTCAGAAGGAGGGTTTAGACTATGAGGAGACTTTTGCTCCTGTAGCTCGTTTGGAGACAATTAGGATACTCTTGGTTTTTGCTGCATCCAAAGGTTTCAAACTTTTTCAAATGGATGTCAAGAGTGCCTTCTTAAACGGCTACATAGAAGAGGAGGTATATGTGAGACAACCCCCCGGTTTCGAAAATCCCAAGTTTCCAAACCATGTTTTTAAACTTCACAAAGCTTTATATGGTTTGAAACAAGCCCCTAGAGCCTGGTATGATAGGTTGAAAACCTTTTTGATTGCTAAGAGTATTAAAATGCGATGAGTGGATAAAACGCTTTTTCTCCTCAAGCAAGGCACTGATTCACTCTTGGTCCAGATTTACGTGGATGATATCATTTTCGGTGGTTCTTCTCACCCTTTGGTTGCCAAGTTTGCAGACACTATGAGCAGGGAGTTTGAGATGAGCATGATGGGCGAGTTGACGTTTTTCCTCGGGTTGCAAATCAAGCAATCCCGAGAGGGGACGTTCGTGCACCAGGGCAAGTACACCAAGGACATCCTGAAGAAGTTCGACATGGGTGAGGCCAAGCTTCTTCCAACACCCATGGCGACCACGACGGCCCTGGATGCGGATGTGGATGGAGAAGCAGTGGACGAGAAGGAGTACCAGAGTATGATCGGGTCGCTGCTCTACCTGACGGCGACACGCCCGGACATTCAGTTCGCGGTGTGTCTATGCGTGCGATTTCAGTCATCGCCGCGCACTTCTCACCGTCAGGCGGTCAAGCGCATAATGAGGTACTTATCCTTCATTCCAGAATTTGGGATTTGGTATTCTGCTTCCTCCACCCTCTCCCTTTGCGGTTATTCCGATGTCGATTTTGCTGGTTGCCGCATTGATCGCAAGTCCACTTCTGGGACTTGCCAGTTTATTGGTTCTTCTCTTGTATCATGGTCTTCTCGCAAGCAGTCTAGTGTCGCCCAGTCTACCACGGAGGCTGAGTATGTTTCTGCGGCTAGCTGTTGTTCCCAGTTACTCTGGATGATGGCCACTTTGCATGATTTTGGTCTGAGCTTTTCTCGTGTTCCTTTGCTTTGTGACAGCACGAGTGCTATTAGCGTTGCTAAGAACCCCGTGCTGCACTCGAAGACCAAACACATTGATGTGCGCTTTCATTTTCTGCGAGACCACTATGAGAAGGGTGATATCGACCTTCACCATGTCGACACTCGTCATCAGTTGGCTGAAATTTTCACCAAGCCTTTGGACCAATCAACTTTTGCTAGGTTGAGAGGTGAGCTTGGTGTGTGTTTCCCCTTTTAGATGGGGGAAACATTTTGGATTTTGTATCATAAACTGACTTTTCGTTCCTCATTTTCTTCAATTAGGATCTTTTCGAGTTTTTCATTTCTTCATGCATTTCATCTTGCATTTTTACATTAAGAGCTTCATGTGTATAATCTTTAGAATGTAACTATGCTCTGTGTAGTGTATGCTCCGATGCTTTACTTGTAGCTTATGCTCCTTTTGATCACTGATACATGCTATGAGCTGAGCTATTCTAAAATGGTGAACTTGTTAATGAACTTAAAACCTGAAAATGTTCACCATTGAGATATGCAACTAGCATGTGTAGGATGTGTTGAACTCACTCGTGTTTTTCATATATGCTAGGTTGCTATGTCTCTAGTTCTGAGTCTATCACTTGCTTGGTCTGTTCATATACGGTCTTTAATTTGAACAAAGTTAAGTGAATCAGAAAGATCGAGATGGGATTGCTTGTCACCACATCACAGTTTCGAGACTGTTTCTCATTGCACTTGGAGATAAACTTGAGCTGTGTAGTGTATGACCGAAACTATTGCTTTAAGCTTTTGATTGCTTCTGCATAGGCTTCACACAGTTGAAAAGTTAGGCAAGACAAGCTTTCAACCTCTCGCAATCACATGCTGAAATTTGAACTTGTGTAACTCAACCGTTGCAACTCTGATAAAATCTGGATACACAAGTCTATGTTTCATTCTATAGCATGATGATTGAACCTTGCTAGGGGTAGTTCACCTTGTATACATGTTTAGCACCTGTTTGACTTCCTGTCTATACTTGACTAGTGCTATTTTGATGGTGAATCCTTTTGGCTAAAATTGTTCACTTTGCTCATATGTTCATATTTCATATTTGGTGATCATTTTGAGCCTTTGCTAGCATGTGTGCTTCAGTTGCGTCATTGGACTTATACTGTATAGAGCATCTCTACATTCTCTTGACTATATTCCTGAAGCAGCTAACTTGCATTTTGACTCATATGCATTTTGGGAGGTGGGAGAAATTCTCTTGTTGGCACTTTTTTGATGGTGCATTCTCTAAGGGGGAGAGATTTTACTTGATGGTGCATTTTCAACTAAGGGGGAGAATTTGGACAAATCATGCCTCCCATGTTCAACTAAGGGGGAGAAGAATCGGTTGTGTGCACCATGCAAGGGGGAGCTTGCTTCTTGTTGGCCGTAAGGTTTTGGTATCGAGCTTTCTTGCTAGTTGTGTTGAGCCTCTGTGCCTCTATCTTGAGGGACTAGCATTTTGCTTTGATTTTTCAATTGGTATTTGCTAGCGGTGTTGAGCCTGTTCTACCTCTTCTTGAGGGCTAGCTTTGCTTTGCTTGGTTGCGTCGAGCCGTTGCCCATGTCTTTGGGGACCAAGTTGTCTTGCTCTTTCCACTTGACCTTCTTCGGCTTTGCTATGCTTTTGGGTCATTTGATCGAGTTCTCTCTTCTTTCTTCTTTCCTTCCTTTCTTCCATTATGATTTGTGTTGGTAGTTGACAATGCACTCATCAAGGGGGAGATTGCGGATACATGGGTGTATGCCGAGTCTCTGAGTGATGAGTGATTGTCAACTGGGATAATGCGCATGTTCTTTGGCTTGTGTTGTGCAGGTGTCGAGCACGGATACAGTGATCAGAGGCAAGGTGAAGGTCAAGTAGAGACGTGCCGTGCCGAGGGACCGAGAGTGGCGAAGGGCGGACGTGAGGCTTGGACTGAGGGACCGGTGGCCCGAGGATCAGCTGTGGTGGCTGGCAGCGTGGGACAGCGACCAGCGGAGACTTGCGGGCACAGTGTTGCTTGGGTCGAGGACCTGTGGACATGTGTCGGTGGACGGGGTGCACGGGCGGTGCATCCCCTCTACAGCTTCGGTTTGGTGGTAGAGCCAAAGAAAAACCATCGGGTGGACGGTTTCCAGGTTTGGGCCAAAAAACCTGGGCGTGCTGCGGGTTTCCGAGTTTGGGCCACAAAACTCGGGCTGAGGACGGTTTCCAGGTTTGGGCCTCAAAACCTGGGCGCTGGCGGGTTTCCTTGTTTCGGCCTCAAAACCAGGGGATGGACTTGGAGGCTGGTTTCCCGGTTTGGTCCTCAAAACCGGGGGTGGACATGAAGGCCTGGTTTCCCGGTTTTGGCCACAAAACTGGGGGCGGAGTCCGGAAGAGGACGCAGAGCGGTGGCGGCACGTGGCGGCAATCGGTGAGGTTGCGTCGAGGCAACGCTACCAGTTGTGCGGGCGTGGCCGTCGGATCCACCTACCTTCGAGTTGGTCCAGAATAACCTTAGGGTTTAGCTGGTTCGCTCTGTAAGTAGTTAGGGGTAGAGTGGGAATTAGGAATAGTTAGAATTAGCATAAGTAGGGGGAGACACCCACCTCCCCATCTATCTCAGTCATTTTGCTCTTTGCTTCTAGGGCTTCCTGCTCTCCCAATCCCCTGCTGTAGCTAGCTGAGATCCGCAGAGAACCATACCTCTGTGTACTGGAGATTTTGAGGAAGTGAGGCCGTAACCTCACTGTTGTAGCGTGTGGTAGCCACACGATTGCAGATCGATGTGTTGATTCGTGTTTTGGATCGTGTTCTTCGCGTTCTTCGTTTCTTAGCGATTTTCCCGTCACTCGATCTCCCTCTCCAGTGCATCTTTGCGAAATCCATTTGAATCAACTTGTTCTTTATAGTGAGGAGATCATTTCCACTGAAGGAATTCATCTAGCTCCTCACGAACAAGTAGATCGTGTTGATTTCATTTTCTTGGCGCTTTTTCATTCTTGATCTTCCCTTTTCAATTTGCCGATGTTTGAATCGATTTGAGCGGATGATTTCTTGGGGATAGTCTTCTAACTACCCCGTGATCATCTTCTCCAAGTTTTGGAACGTGGGATTTTGATTTGGATCGAATTTGGAGAGATTTGGGGAGAAGGCGACTGAAATCGCCCTCTCTGCGCGTTCGCGGACAGTCCGCGGTTTGACCGGCGGACAGTCCGCACGTCGGGACTCAGCCGAGCATTGGCTGTGTGTCTCGGTGCACAGTGCCGAAGTTTGATCGGCGGACAGTTCGTCGTTGGTTTTCGCGGACAGTCAGGGAACTGTCCAGGGGACTTCAGCAGCACTGCGGTTTTGCTCTTTTGGCCGGCGGACAGTCCGCGACCTGAGCCCGGACAGTCCGCCACTGGGCAGACAGCCCGCGACCGTACTGCCGGACAGTCCGGGATCATACTGTAGCCTCTGGTTTAGTGCGTTTGCTCTCCCGGCTTGTTCGTTTGGTTTCTGGACTTCTCGTTTGGCCCTAGAGTTGACCAAGGAACCTCTCTAGGTATCCTTGCTACTTGTTAGCATAGGTATTTAGGAGCTTCTCGACGTAGCCCTCTATCTACGTTCGGGACTTGGTGTTTAGGGGTCGAACTCGTGCCGATGCTTTTGGTGTTTGGCTCGCTATCGCTTTGTGGTGCCTCGCTGTGATCCTAGGGATCATCTACCCTCTTCCAAGGGTCGTGGGCATCACGGTTTCGGTTGAAGTTTTCCGGGGTTGATTTTGGGACATTTGGCCAATGTTTCGATAGAAATTTTTGTGGCTCCCATTCACCCCCCTCTGGTCGCCTTGCTAGTGCTTTCTCGGTCCTTCAATTAGAATACAAAATATTATGTTCTTGAAAAACCTTTGCGGAGCAGTTTTTCTCCTTTTTATCATTCAGTTTTGCTCTTTAATTTCATTACAGGACAATGGGAAGTTGAAGATCTTATTTTAGAGGCTTCAGGGCTTATTGACAATATCACCTTATGATTTGTATTCTAATCGGTAATGTAGACTTAAGTAAGATGCTTAAATATAGAAAATATGAAGGACCGAGAATGCTACCAGAAAGCGACCAGAGGGGGGGTGAATGAGAGCTTCAAATTTTCCTTTCGGAAACTAGTAGCCACTGTCCCTAGGATCAACCTCAAAAGCAAACCTAGAGCTTGCAAGTGTCCACGACCCTAGATGTAGGGTGGATGCCTCCGAGAAGCACAGCGGGACACTATACAACCCTAGAAAGCCAACGCAACAGACGGAAAACAAATCCGACAACGAGCAAGCGAACTATGGACGAAACTGCACAGAACAGTACTGACCGGACTCACCCTGCGTCCGGTCAATAGGCACCGAACGCGTCCAGTCACGTGAATACCGTTTTCGGAGCTCTCTGTTCCTGACCGGACTCACTGAAGGGAAGCGTCCGGTCAAGGGACAAGCGTCCGGTCACAAAGACAAACGCAGATGAACAGTACCGGTGTTGCGTCCGGTCAGTATTAGGTCGAGCGTCCGGTCAAGCAAAGAAACGCAGAACAGGAACGTGTTCAAGGACTGGACTCTGATCTTAGCGTCCGGTCATCCCGACCGAGCGTCCGGTCACCCCGAAGTTGCACTGTTCGATCACCAATTCAACTCGATCTCACCCGAAACAAATCCTCTAGGGATCAAACTTGGTGAGAGGAGTCACAAGGAGAATAGTGAGCTATCTCTAAGAGATCATTGCTCGAACCTATCTCTAAATCGTTGAATCGAAGAAAATCGGGGGAAGGGAGAAAAGCTTGACCCAAAACCAAAATCGATCGATCTCTTAGACCGTGAGGTTAGAGGAGAATTCCTTCGGTGGAAAGAAGTGCCTCACGACCTAGGACAACTTGGTTCAAATTGATTTGCAAAAGATGAACCGAGCAAAGAGATCGAGTGATGGGAAAATTGTGGAGAAAAAGGATTCCGCGAAGAACACGAACAAAACGCGAATCACAACCACGAATTGCAACTGTGTGGCTACCACACGCTACAACAGTGAAGTTACGGCCTCACTTCCTCAAAATCTCCAGTACACAGAGGTATGGTTCTCTGTAGATCTCAGCTAGCTACAGCAGGGGATTGGGAGAACAGGAAACCCTAAGCGCAAAGACAAATGACTGAGATAGATGGGGAGGTGGGTGTCTCCCCCTACTTATCCTAATTCTAACTATTCCTAGTTCCCACTCTACCCCTAACTACTTACAGAGCGAACCAGCTAAACCCTAAGGTTATTCTGGACCAACTCGATGGTAGGTGGATCCGACGGCCAGGCCCGGACAACTCGTAGCATTGCCTCGACGAAACCTCCCGATTGCCGCCACGTGCCACCACCGCTCTGCGTCCTTTTCCTGGACGTCGCACCCCCGGTTTTGTGGCCCAAACTGGGAAACCAGCCTTCACAGCCAACCCCCGATTTTGAGGCCCAAACGAGGAAACCAGCCCACCAAGCCTGAGTTTTGTGGCCCAAACTCAGCAAACCCGCAGCACCCAGGTTTTGAGGCCCACACCTGGAAACCGTCCTCAGCCCGAGTTTTGTGGCCAAACTCGGAAACCATCCACGCCCAGGTTTTGAGGCCCAAATCTGGAAACCGTCCACCCGATGGTTTTTCTCTGGCTCTACCACCAAACCGAAGCTGTAGAGGGGATGCACCGCCCGTGCACCCCGTCCATCGACACGTGTCCCGAGGTCCTCGACCCGAGCAACACCATGTCCCGCAAGTCTTCGCTCATCGCTGTCCCAGGCTGTCAGCCACCACAGCTGATCCTCGGACCACCGGTCCCTCAGTCCAAGCCTCACGTCCGCCCTTCGCCACTCTCAGTCCATCGGCACGGCATGTCTCTACTTGACCTTCACCTTGCCTCTGATCACTGTCTCCGTGCTCGACACCTTCACAACACAAGCCAAAGAACATGCGCATTATCCCAGTTGACAATCACTCATCACTCAGAGACTCGGCATACACCCATGTATCCGCAATCTCCTCCTTGATGAGTGCATTGTCAACTACCAACACAAATCATAATTGAAAGAAGGAAGGAAGAAAGAAGGGAGAGAAGAGAACTCGACCAAATGACCCAAAAGCATAGCAAAGCCGAAGAAGGTCAAGTGGAAAGAGCAGAACAACTTGGTTCCCAAAGACATGGGCAACGGCTCGACGCAACCAAGCAAAGCAAAGCTAGCCCTCAAGAAGAGGTAGAACAGGCTCAACACCGCTAGCAGGAAAACTCGACACCAATTGGAAAATCAACTGAATGTCAAGCAAAACAAAGCTAGCCCTCAAGAAGAGGTAGAACAGGCTCAACACTGCTAGCAAAGAAATCAGCAGATACCAATTGAGAAGTCGAGGCAAAATCGAGGCAAAATGCTAGTCCCTCAAGGTAGAGGCACAGAGGCTCAACACAACTAGCAAAGAAGGCTCGATACCAACGCCTTTTGGCAAACAAGAAGCAAGGCAAGCTCCCCCTTGCATGGTGCACACAACGGATTCTTCTCCAACGTGGGAGGCATGATTTGTCCAAATTCTCCCCCTTAGTTGAAAATGCACCATCAAGCAAAAGGAACCGACAGCAATTTGCTCCCCCTCAGAAAATGCACCAACAAAAGTGCCAACAAGAGAGGTTCTCCCCCTTCCAAAATGCATATGTAACAAGATGCAAGTTAGCAGCTTCAGGAATATAGTCAAGAGAATGCAAAGATGCTCTACACAGTATAAATCCAATGACGTAACTGAAGCACACATGCTTAGCAAAGGCTCAAACTGATCACCAAATATGAAATATGAACATATGAGCAAAATGAGCAGTTTTAAGCCAAAAAGTATTCACCATCAAAATAGCACTAAACAAGTATAGATAGGAAGTCAAACAAGTGCTAAACATGTATACAAGGTGAACTACCCCTAGCAAAGTTCAACCATCATGCTAATACCAATTGAAGCAAACACTTGTGATTTCAAATTTTAATCGGAGTTTGCAGCGGTTAAATTACACACGTTTAAATTTCAGCATGTGAGTGCGAGAGGTTCAAAGCTTGTCTTGCCTAACTTTTCAACTGTGCAAAGCCTATGCAGAAGCAATCAGAAGCTTAAAGCAACAGTTTCGGTCATACACTACACAACTCAAGTTTAACTCAAGGTGCAATGAGAAACAGTCTTGAAACTGTGATGTGTTGACAAGCAATCCCATCTCGATCTTTCTGATTCACTTAACTTGGTTTAAAATTAAAGACAGTATATGAACAGACCAAGCAAGTGATCAACTCAGAACTAGAGACATAGCAACCTAGCATATATGAAAAGCACAAGTGTGATTTCAACATATTCTACACAAGCTAGATGCACATCTCGATGGTGAACATTTACAGATTTTAAGTTCATTAACAAGTTCACCATTTCAAAATAGCTCAGCTCACAACATGTATCAGTGATCAGAAAGAGCATAAGCTACAAGCATCATAAAGCATCGGAGCATACTACATAGAGCATAGTTACATTCTAAAGATTATATACATGAAGCTCGGAATGTAAATGCGTATGCTAAAGTGCAAAAGAAAACAAAGTCAACCAAAAAAGAGTCAGTCTATGATACAAGAACCAAAATGCTTCCCCCATCTAAAAGGGAAAACATACACCAAGCTCACCCCTCAACCGATTAAAGGTTGATTCGTCCAAAGGCTTGGTGAAAATATCTGCCAGTTGATGATGAGTATCGACATGGCGAAGGTCGATATCACCTTTCTCCTGGTGGTCTCGCAGAAAATGAAAGCGCACATCAATGTGTTTGGTCTTCGAGTGAAGCACGGGGTTCCTAGCAATGCTAATCGCACTCGTGCTGTCACAAAGCAAAGGAACACGAGAAAAGCTCAGACCAAAATCACGCAAAGTGGCCATCATCCAAAGCAACTGAGAACAGCAGCTAGCCGCAGCAACATACTCAGCCTCCATGGTAGACTGGGCGACACTAGACTGCTTGCGAGAAGACCATGATACAAGAGAAGAACCGATAAATTGGCAAGTCCCAGATGTGGACTTGCGCTCAATGCGACAACCAGCAAAATTGGCATCGGAATAACCACAAAGGGAAAGGGTGGAGGAAGCAGAATACCAAATCCCGAACTCAGGTGTGAACCGAAGGTACCTGAAAATGTGCTTCACCGCCTGACGGTGAGAAGTGCGCGGTGACGCCTGAAAGCGCGCGCACAGACACACCGCGAACTGGATGTCCGGGCGTGTCGCCGTCAGGTAGAGCAGCGACCCGATCATGCTTCGGTACTCCTTCTGGTCCACAGCTTCTCCATCCTTGTCCGCATCCAGGGCCGTCATGGTCGACATGGGTGTTGGAAGAGACTTGGCCTCACCCATATCGAACCTCTTCAGCAAGTACTTGGTATACTTGCCCTGGTGCACAAACGTCCCTTCCCAGGATTGCTTGATTTGCAACCCAAGGAAAAACGTCAACTCGTCCATCATGCTCATCTCAAATTCCCTGCTCATAGTATCTGCAAACTTGGCAACCAAAGCGTGAGAAGAACCACCAAAAATGATATCATCCACGTAAATCTGGACCAAGAGAGTGTCTTTGCCTTGCTTGAGGAGAAAGAGCGTTTTATCCACACATCCCATTTTAAAACCCTTAGCAAGCAAAAAGGTTTTTAACCTATCATACCAGGCTCTAGGAGCTTGTTTCAAACCATATAAAGCTTTGTGGAGTTTAAAAACATGGTTTGGAAACTTGGGATTTTCAAAATCGGGGGGTTGTCTAACATACACCTCCTCTTCTATGTAGCCGTTTAAGAAGGCACTCTTGACATCCATTTGAAAAAGTTTGAAACCTTTGGATGCAGCAAAAGCCAAGAGTATCCTAATCGCCTCCAAACGAGCTACAGGAGCAAAAGTCTCCTCATAGTCTATCCCCTCCTTCTTACTATATCCCTGGGCTACGAGTCTGGCCTTGTTTCTCACAACATGGCCATCTTCTCCCTGTTTGTTTTTGAAAACCCATTTTGTCCCAATTGGGTGACACTCAGAAGGTGGAGACACTAGAACCCAAACCCGATTTCTCTCAAAGTTCTCAAGCTCCTCATGCATGGCATTGACCTAGTCCGGATCCGTCAAAGCGTGTCCAACATCCCGGGGTTCAAAATCAGCAACAAATGCAGAATGAGCAAAGTGTGAGATTTGCCTTGACCGGGTGACGCGTTCGTCGATGCTGCCGATCATCTGCTGAGGCGGGTGCTGGCGCTGAATGTGTCATGGCGCCTCCCTTGCCGAAGTGGCCTCCCCCTCAACAGCAGCTGGTGCCTCCCCAGGTACAAAAGGTACCGCTCGGGGTGGCGGATCCCACGACCCCCAGGAAGAAGATGTGTCAGGGTCGTGAGTCATCGTAGAAGCCGCTCCTTGTGGCACAGCAGGTGGAGGGTGTGCTGGATCATCCATACCTTCAGCACCCTCATCCTTGTCATCAAAGAGAGGCTCACCAACCTCATGATCACCTGCACGCTCAAAACGAGAAGAAGGACAAACCATGGTCTCGTCGAAGGTGACATCGGATGTCTCCATGACTCGGTTAGTGTCAAGGTTAAGTACACGATAAGCTCGAGTGTGAGTGCCATAACCCAAAAACACACCATCAGAAGAACGAGACTCAAACTTGTCCAAGTTGCCCTTTTTGAGTATAAAACAATGGCAACCAAAAACTCAAAAATAACTCACCTTGGGCAGTTTTCCAAAACGCAACTCATAAGAAGTCTTTTTCAAGAAAGCTCGGAGAAAAATGCGATTGGAAATGTAGCATGCAGTGCTCATAGCTTTGGCCCAATATCGCCTAGGAGTCCTATGCTCATCGAGCATCGTCCTGGCCATCTCTACAAGGGTCCGATTCTTCCTTTCTACAACACCATTCTGTGGCGGTGTGTAGGGGGAAGAAAACTGATGCTCTAAGCCCAAAGAGTTACAAAACTTCTCAAAATCCGAATTCTTGAATTTGGAACCATTATCACTCCTAATAGCTCGCATCGAGTTCAAAGGGAACTAATTCTGAAGACGCAAAATCAGATTGTGAGCGAAGGAGAAAGTCTCGGTCTTCTCAGCTAAAAAGAAGACCCACGAATATCTCGAAAAATTGTCAACAACAACAAGCACATACCACTTCCCCCCAACCGAGCTCACCCAAGCCGGACCAATAAGGTCCATGTGTAAAAGCTCTCCAGGGCGCTTAGTTATGACCTGAGTCACTGGATGGTGGGGAGCAGCAACCATCTTCCCATGTCTACAAGAGTGGTAAACAAGATCCTTCTCCATGGATAACTTGGGCAATCCTCGGATTAGGCCAAGTGAACTAAGTCTTGCAAGCAAGTCGAAGCTCAAATGTCCCAGTCTCCTATGCCACTTCCAAAGATCAGAGGAAGAAAGTCCAGCCACCAGACAACGAGAAGTGCCAAAAGACTCCGAGAAATTCGCACGAAAGACTTTTCCAAAGGGCGAAATCAAACACACAAGATTGCCCTGAGGATCCAAAATACGACTGAGATTCGGTTTAAAACGAATCTCATAGTCGTCGTCGAAAAGTTGCGAAACAGAAAGAAGCTTAAAATGCAAGTTAGAAACAAGAGCAACATCGCGCAACACAAAGTGCTCATTAACTCGCACCGACCAACGAGACAAAACCCTACCTTTGCTATTGTCGCCGAAGGTGATAAACTCCTTTCCGGCGACTGGACTAAGACTGGAGAACCACTTGGCGTTTCCGGTCATGTGCCTCGAGCAACCGGAATCCACCAACCAAACGTTCTCCAATGGTTTTTACCTACATCAATAAAAAGATATAGGGTGAGCATACGGTCCAACACTGGGGTTAGTGAAGTAAGGAGAATAGCAGTGTTGGGCCGGCTGCTCAAAAGAACGGTTAGCAGAAAAACCATTCCTAGCACGTCTACGAGAGGAGCGATCACCACGCTGAGGAAAACGTGGTCCGCTGGGGAAGGAGCGCTCACCGCGATACTCAAAACACGGTGGGGGAAAACGCTCAACTACAAATCCACCGCCACGGGGTCCATAGCCTACAACTACAGGCTCCCGTCGGGCACGTCCTCTCCTCTGCTGCCTAGGCCTAGGAACTTGAGGTTCTGGACCTCTGGGCCTAGCAGCTCTCCTCGGAGCTCTCCTCTGAACATTCGGTACATGTACATCATGGAAAGGATGGTACATGTCCGGGTTGTTCATCTCCCTAGCACGGCGTGCCTCTCTCTTGCGCCGAAAGCAAAACTCACTCAAGTGTCCATCTCTCCCACAATGCTCACAATGGTACCTCACCGCTCTCAAAGGGGGTTGTTGGTACACACGGTTGTGGGTGTGGATCACCTTGCCCTTCTGTGGCATAAGCTCCTCCTGGATGGGTGGCATGGTGTCCAGCTTGTTCTTTAGGTGGTTGGGTTTGGGATGCCACACTTGGTTCTTGGGTGGAGCTCTCGGAGGTTCCTCAAACACTCCATCCTTGGTGTTAGGCTTGAGAGGCTCTTTGGGTGGAAGCTTGGTAAGTTTGGTAGTAGTGGTGGAGTTGGGCTTCTCACTCAGGTTCAAACCACTCGACTCTCCAATCTTCCCAAAAGCAGAAACATCAACGCCCGGAGCAAAGCCTACACCATGACCTCCAGCAGCTCGCTTGAATTGGGAGATCATCATCCCGAGTTGTGGCTCACCGCTAGACACCCATGACAAGATGGTCCAAAGGTATGTGTTTTCCTCCTCGGTTTGCATCTTGTCATGCTTCACATTAGCGATCTCCATCTCCAAAACCTCACAAAGAACACACCTAGCCACACATGTGCTACCTGAGTTAGCCTCTTCAAGAGACACAATCTTGGCATTCTTCTCTGCCAACTCAGATTGCAAGATAGGACAAGTCTTGCACGCACCCAACAGCGAGGGTCTAGCCTTCAGCTCATCCACCTCTCCTACCAACGCAGCATACTAACCTCTCAAAGTGAGAAGGTCAGTCATGTGCGTGGTGCACATCTCGCACTCAGCCTCCTCAGACACGACCACGGTGGACTTGGCAAACTCAAGCTCCCTCACCGTATCCTCCCACTTCTGCCTAAACTCCTTACGCTCTCTAGCAGCACGCCTAAGTAACTTGTCCTGACTAAGCAAGGCGGCAGTAAGCTTCTCAACCTCAGCAGAAAGCTCGTCGTGGGTGAGGGATACCTGGGAGGAGTCGTCGTCATCGTCGTTCCGAGGGGAGTCCTCCAGCTTGCCATCGACTTCATCACCAAGGGCCATGGTGCAGAAACCGTCGTCGTCGGCGAAGAAGCAGAGACCGTTCAGCTTGTCCTCGATCCTCTTCTTCTTCTTGGACTCATCATTGCTTGAGCAAGCGGAGTCGTCATCCGAGCCGTCGACGTCGCTGAGCATGGCGAAGAACGCACGCTGCTCAGCCCGGGCCTTCTCCAAGTACTTCTTCTTGATGTACTCCTTGTCCAAGCCGCCCCTCCGCTTGTGCCTCGCGGGGACGTACTTCTCCTTGCGCTTGCCGGAGTCGTACTTGTGCCCATGATCGCCCTTCCCAGAGGTGTGCTTCTTCTTGGGACAGTTGGCGATGAAGTGGTCGGGGTCGCCGCACTCAAAGCATCCTGAGAGTCCTCCTCCACGGCGACGGTTCAAGCGGTTGTTGTGGAACCGCGAGAACCGGTTGGTGAGCATAGCCAACTCATCATCCCCCAAAGACTCCAGCTGATCCTCTATGATAGAAAAGAGTGAAGAAAGTGCAAATCCTTCAGAGGGTTAGCAGAAGAGCCAGAAACCAAAGCCATAGTCGGGCCAGAAGGATTTTCATAAGAAGCCCTCGACATGGCGTCAATCTCACTAGACATGAGCTTACTAAAGAGCTCGTCGCAAGTGAGGGTCTCATAGTTAGGCGATTCGATGATCACCTGGACCTTTGAGTCCCACACCGACCGATCAAGAGTGTGCAAAAGCTTCAAAGCCCTCTCATGATCGTCAAAAGGCAACAGCTCCTTGTTTGCTCTCGTCTTGTTGGCAATGACCTGAAAGCGAGCGAATAAACTTTCTATGCTCTCCCCAGGCATGTGTCGAAAGTTCTCGCACTCCCTCTTGTGTGACTCGTAGATACGAGATTTGACTTGAGAGGTTCCCTCATGGAAGCGCATGAGGGTCGCCCAAATCTCACGAGCCGTGGGGAGGTGAGAAACGCGATCAAACTCGGACATGCTCAAACAGGAGAAGAGAGCGTTACGCGCTCGGCTATTGGCATCATGCTCATCCATCTGAAGCTGAGTAACACGAGCAGCCAAGACAACATAATCGTCCCTGTTGCAAATCTCCCAAACAGAAGAGCCCATGCTCTGGAGATAGGCCGACATGCGTATCTTCCAATACGCATAGTTTGTCCCATCAAAGAACGGCGGTTTGCCCACGTCGCGATCCATGTTGTCTTCTGTGGATCTGGAACCGGCTAAGGTGGAAGATCCTTAACCCGCTCCGATACCAATTGAAGGACCGAGAATGCTACCAGAAAGCGACCAGAGGGGGGTGAATGGGAGCTTCAAATTTTCCTTTCGGAAACTAGTAGCCACTGTCCCTAGGATCAACCCCAAAAGCAAACCTAGAGCTTGCAAGTGTCCACGACCCTAGATGTAGGGTGGATGCCTCCGAGAAGCACAGCGGGACACTATACACCCTGCCTCCGAAGACAAATCCGACAACGAGTGAGCGAACTGTGGACGAAACTGCACAGAACAGTACTGACCGGACTCACCTGCGTCCGGTCAATAGGCACCGGACGCGTCCGATCACGTGAATACCGTTTTCGGAGCTCTCTGTTCCTGACCGGACTCACTAAAGGGAAGCGTCCGGTCAAGGGACAAGCGTCCGGTCACAAAGACAAACGCAGATGAACAGTACGGTGTTGCGTCCGGTCAGTATTAGGTCGAGCGTCCGGTCAAGCGAAGAAAACGCAGAACAGGAACGTGTTCAAGGACCGAACTCTGATCTTAGCGTCCGGTCATCCCGACCGAGCGTCCGGTCACCCCGAAGTTGCACTGTTCGATCACCAATTCAACTCGATCTCACCCGAAACAAATCCTCTAGGGATCAAACTTGGTGAGAGGAGTCACAAGGAGAATAGTGAGCTATCACTAAGAGATCATGGCTCGAACCTATCTCCAAATCGATGAATCGAAGAAAATCGGGGGAAGGGAGAAAAGCTTGACCCGAAACCAAAATCGATCGATCTCCTAGACCGTGAGGTTAGAGGAGAATTCCTTTGGTGGAAAGAAGTGCCTCACGACCTAGGACAACTTGGTTCAAATGGATTTGCAAAAGATGAACCGAGCAAAGAGATCGAGCGACGGGAAAAACATGGAGAAAAAGGATTCCGCGAAGAACACGAACAAAACGCGAATCACAACCACGAATTGCAACCGTGTGGCTACCACACGCTACAACAGTGAAGTTACGGCCTCACTTCCTCAAAATCTCCAGTACACAGAGGTATGGTCTGCGGATCTCAGCTAGCTACAACAGGGGATTGGGAGAGCAGGAAAACCTAAGTGCAAAGAGCAAATGACTGAGATAGATGGGGAGGTGGGTGTCCCCCCTACTTATCCTAATTCTAACTATTCCTAGTTCCCACTCTACCCCTAACTACTTACAGAGCGAACCAGCTAAACCCTAAGGTTATTCTGGACCAACTCGATGGTAGGTGGATCCAACGGCCACGCCGGACAACTCGTAGCGTTGCCTCGACGCAACCTCCCGATTGCCACCACGTGCCGCCACCGCTTTGCGTCCTTTTCCTGGACGTCGCACCCCCGGTTTTGTGGCCCAAACCGGGAAACCAGCCTTCACAGCCAACCCCCGGTTTTGAGGTCCAAACCGGGAAACCAGCCCACCAAGCCTGAATTTTGTGGCCCAAACTCAGCAAACCCGCAGCACCCAGGTTTTGAGGCCAAACCTGGAAACCGTCCTCAGCCCGAGTTTTATGGCCAAACTCGGAAACCATCCACGCCCAGGTTTTGAGGCCCAAACCTGAAAACCGTCCACCCGATGGTTTTTCTCTGGCTCTACCACCAAACCGAAGCTGTAGAGGGGATGCACCGCCCGTGCACCCCGTCCACTGACACGTGTCCCCAGGTCCTCGACCCGAGCAACACCATGTCCCGCAAGTCTTCGCTCGTCGCTGTCCCAGGCTGTCAGCCACCACAGCTGATCCTTGGGCCACCGGTCCCTCAGTCCAAGCCTCACGTCCGCCCTTCGCCACTCTCGGTCCATCGGCACGGCACGTCTCTACTTGACCTTCACCTTGCCTCTGATCACTGTCTCCGTGCTCGACACCTGCACAAACAAGCCAAAGAACATGCGCATTATCCCAGTTGACAATCACTCATCACTCAGAGACTCGGCATACACCCATGTATCTGCAAAATATAGTCATTATCATAGATCATGTTGATATATTATTGACACCTTGCTCAAAAAAATTTCAAACTTCAAATATTACTACAATTGAGGATATTTGTATATTTCGTCATTGACTTGAGGATATTTTGATAAATGATTCATTTTATTTGAGAAGAAACAGAATGATCTTTTACTGATTTCACATATAGTCAAGTTGTTCCATTGGCTATTAGTATTTGCATTATTTTTTATCACAAGGATCAAAAAGATCATTCTGTTTGTGACTAAACCAATTGTAGTAATTTTTGCGTGTTGGATTCAAACTTGGTTACAATTTAAATCTAGAATGATTAGCAATGATATTGACCTGCTTGGATTATTCAGAGCTAAGTTCTTGGACCCTATTTGGAAATTAAAAAGCAAATATAAACAGAAAAGGCGCCATCCATAGAGTTGTTGACGTTGGAAGTGATCCGAATCAAACACCAACAGGGCTAGAACGCCCGGAGAGGTTGCAGTTCAACCTGAGACAGCAGGAACCTGGCTAAACCGACAAAAACCAATCTAGAGACCGGTTTAGATCGATCTAGGGTTTTGGGCTCCTGTGTTGATAACTCTAGAACTCCTCCTGAGAAGACCCATCTGGGAGAAGCACGTAGAGGTTGTCCTAAGACCAGCAAGGTCGCCTAGAACGCCCTCGAGTCTCGCCAGGAGACGCGCTGAGCAGCAAAGTAGAGGGGAAAAAGGGTAAAAGGGTAGTAGATTGATTTTGATCCATTAGGTTGGATGCCTCAATCGGCCATGATCCTCTCATATATAGAGAGGGGGTTGGTCTTATCCCAATAGGAAACATCTCCAAATACAATCTCCAAGTTTCCTATCCGGACTCTATCAACATATAGAATCTAATCTGGACGCGACAAGATAACCATGATCTCGCCGATCCTTGGATCGACCAGATCGGTCTAATGGGCTTCATCAGTCCATACTGATCAACGAATCATCCTTACAAGAGAAGGATCCACATATTTAGTGTCGGACTCAACATTCATCACAACCATAAGGCCTCCGACCAGGGCCACCTGGTCGGACATAACATGAGTGATCGGAAACCCAAAATAATCAGACCCATTTTCAACTTAGAACAGCCAATCTCTCAAAAGACAAATTCCACCCTAATATTACAGGTCGAACACTTCTTCTAAATTCATCTTTATTTGTGACACTTTTGAGTGTCAACATATGCCCCCCTATTTTTAGGTAACGTTTGGTAGAACCTAAAAACAAACCGAATAACAACGATATCCAACTCATCAACTATTCGATATTTAAGGACAAATATTCTGACTATTTTGTTCTAAGGGCGATACATGTATCGGCCATTGATTGGAAGGCACTCAGGCTTCTTGCCAAACACTTGGAAAGTATTTTTTCAAATACCTTCCATTTATTGCTCTCGGAAGACTTTCACCTTGTAACGGCTCCAGCATATATGCATTTCCAAATACTACTTTGATCACTTTATAAGGACCCTCCCAGCTCGGCGACCACTTGCCAAACTTGTTGCTTCTCGAACCAAGTGGTAATATAGTCTTCCATACCAATTCCCCCACTTGGAACGACTTACTCTTCACCGTTTTGTTGTAAGCTCTGGCAACCCGGGCTTTGTCTTTCTCCATCTCCTTAAGAGCCCTTAATCTCTTATCGGTTACATCATCAATGTTGTCCATCATGACATCATGATACATAGTAGCAGATAAATCATTCTGTTTAGCCAGTCTATATGCATCCAGATTTACCTCGACGGGCAACACTGCTTCTTGTCCATATACCAGCTCGAAAGGAGTAACTTTTGTAGCACCATGTCTTGACACACGATGAGCACATAAAGCTTCAGACAAAACCTCATGCCACCTCCTGGGTTATCCTCAATCTTCTTTTTGATAAGCTTGATCAAAGTTTTATTACTAGACTCAGCCTGACCATTAGCTTGAGCATAGTATGGAGATGAGTTGAGCATTTTATTTTGTATAATTCAGCAAAATCTCGTACCTCTTTAGAAATAAAAATGTCCCTTGATCTGTAGTTAACGTTTGAGGTATGACGAATCTATGTATAATATGCTCAGTAATAAACTCAATTACCTCCTTATGTGTCATATTCTTCAAAGGCACTGCTTCAGTCCACTTAGTGAAGTAATCTGTAGCGACCAAAACAAAATGATGTCCCTTTGAAGATGGGAGATGAATTTGGCCAATGAAGTCTAGCCCCCAACCACGAAAAGGCCACGGCTTGATAATAGGATGAAGCATAGCAGCAGGCGCAAGTTGTATGTTTCCAAACCGTTGACATTCTTTGCATCCTTTGTAGTAACAGAAACAATCGGACATCATCGTAGGCCAATAAAACCCAGCTCTACGCAATAGCCATTTCATTTTTGGTGTCGATTGATGTGTACCACAAATACCTTCATGAACTTCTCTCATAGCTACCTTTGCTTGATCAGATCCCAAACACCTAAGTAACAAGTCTTCGGCAGTCCTTCGATAAAGTTGATTATTGTGTAGTACATATTTAAATGCACTCGTCGAACACTTTGATTAACCTTAGTACTCGGATCATTAAGATATTTAAGCAAGGGAGTTCTCCAATCCTTTAAATCAGTTCCACTTTCATTAGAACTCGATTCGGACCGATTTAGAGTTCTTCAGACAAATTACTCGTTCCATGATCGACCAGGTCAATCAGACGAATTAACTGACTTGATTCATAAACAACGTGGTCGGCCATAGTGTCTTCCCAAGTATGCTTAACATGTACCTGGTCTCTAGGGAGGTGGCCGAACTGGTTTTAAAACAAACTGGTCGGCTATAGGAGCCGACAATACTCCTGCACGTTGTTGCATCGGCTTATGTGAAAATTACGTCTATTGACACTATAGCCAGATGCTTGTTGAGCTAACATGTTAGCTTTATGATTTTCATGCCTTGGTATATGCCGAATCTGGAATTCGGTAAAATGAGTAATGATATCAAGACACATGTCAAGATAAACATTTAACGATCCCTCTAAGCATTGAAACTCACCAGCAACATGTTGCACTACTAGCAAGGAATCGCCATAAGCTTCAACATGCTCAACCTCCATGGAACATAACATTTCTAAACCGAATAAAAGAGCTTCATATTCAGCTTGATTATTAGTGCAGGAAATCTAATCGTCTCAGCATTTCAAACTCAGCACCATTAGGAGAAATGAAGACCACACCAACACCTTGGCCCTCCTTACAAGCCGATCCATCAAAGTAAAGCTTCCATGGAGTAAAAGTAAAATAACTAATCTCATCTTCTAAACTAATACTATGCTCAACAATGAAATTAGCAAGAACTTGACCCTTTAAAGTTTTTAATGGTTCATAAGTCAAGTCAAACTCAATCAACGCATACGCCCATTTACCAATCCTTCCTCTAAGGATTGGCCGATATAACATGTGCTTAATTACATCGGCCTGGCATGCAACAACACATGTACTAGATAGGAAATAGTGTCTCATTTTAGCACAAGCGTAGTACAAGGATAAGCATAATTTTTCAATATGGACGTACCTTGTCTCGGGATCATGAAGACGACGACCAATATAAGCAATCACGTACTCTTTACCTCCATCTTCTTGTGTCAAGACAGCTCCAATGACCTTCTCTTCGGCAGCGACATATAATCTGAAGGGAATTCCTCTCTTAGGCGCCCGAAGAACTGGTGGAGATGACAAATATTCCTTTATCTTCTCAAATGCTTCTTGTTGCTCTGCCCCCCATGTGAACTCAGTTTCATCCTTTAGCTTTAATATAGGGGTAAAAGGAATAATTTTCCCGGACAAATTTGCAATAAATCTCGTCAAGTAGTTCACTTTTCCAAGGAACTTTTGCATGTAGGCGCCTGAACTTTCTTGATCTTTTCTATCCTTTTAGGATCAATCTCTATGCCTTTGTCGTGAATGATGAACCCTAAAAACTTCCCAGCCGATACACCACCAAAAGCACATTTTAGTGGGTTCATCTTCAAATCATAGCGGCGATTCTCTCAAAGGCTAAACGCAGATCGGCTAAATGAGATACATGAGCAGCCGATTTGATCACAATATCATCAATATATACTTTCATGATTATCCCAATCAAATCATGAAAGATTAGATTCATAGCGCATTGATAGGTAGCACCTGCGTTCTTTAAACCAAATGTCATCACGACCCACTCAAAAAGACCAACAAACCCAGACAAATGAAAGCCATTTTGGGCATATCCTCCTCAGCCATGAATATCTGATTATAACCAGCATTGGTGTCAAGAAAACTGACAACCTGGTGTCCTGAAGCGTCATTGATCAACATATCGGCTATAGGCATAGGATACTCATCCTTTGGGAGTGGCTCTATTAAATTCTAAATCAAGGGCAAACCCAATTTTCACAGTGCTTCTTCTCCACAGGCACGATATTAGAGACCCACTCCGCATATATTGCATGGCTAGATAAACCCCGCTTGCAATAACTGATAATTTCCTCTTTAATCCGGTCAATATTGTAGAACTAAAATGTCAAGGATGTTGCTTGAATGGTCGGAAACCCCGGCTTAATAGGAAGTCGATGCTCAACAAGTTCTCGGCTTAACCCGGGCATCTCTGTATAACTCCATGCAAAGCAATCAACATACTCATCAGAAGCGCGGTTAATTTTATTTTATAATCGGCTTCAAGATTTGATTTACAAAGGTCGGCCTAGGCACAGAACCATCCCCAATATCTACTTTTCTAAAGGGTTAGCCGACGTGAAACCTTGGCCCAACTTATTGAGCTCATCAAAATCATCAATAGCCTCACAAGTATCGGTCTTACATGTCCGATATTGTTCAACATGATGTTTTAACCAATCAACATTATCATCCATTAAATTACATGATAGTGTTGAACCGATTGTCGGTCGGCTTTAAGGATACCAGTACGAAACATTCCCTAATAACACTAACAAACTGGAAATCAGAAAGGTCCCGACCGGATAAACAAGCAATAGTATCATGCCCCCCAAGCAAAGGAGCATCGGCTGTAGCTACATAGGTCGATGAATCTGAGTGTACCACCTCAACATCGTCCCCCACCCACTGAATGAGAAACTGATGTAGGCTAGAAGGTATACACTGATTAGCGTGAACCCAGTCATGCCCAAGTATAAGGTTATAGCTACCTTGTATGTCGGCGACGAAGAAAGCAGTGGCCAAAGTCTTGCTTCCAACGGTCAGCTCCATGGACGCAACTCCTTTGGCCGAATAGGATCTTCCTCCTCCGACTCCAGTGATAGTCATATTGGTCTTGATCAGATCTTCATTAGTGCCACCAAGCTTCTGGTAAAGCGAGTATGGCATCAAGTTTACGATCGCCCCGCTGTAGACCAACATCTTGTGAACTGGCACACCATTAATGTGACCTTTTATATGGAACGGCTTAAGATGATTGACAGATTCCTCCGGCTTCTGGAACACAATAGTTTGTGTAGCGAGCGAAGTTGAATTCCGCCGCTGTCGAATCATCTCCGACCACGTAGTAGTCGGCCGATAAGTAAACCACATTGACCTCCGCCCTCTCTAGGAAGGCTCATAATCCACCATCTCCTCATCTTGTTCTTCAGGTAATTCTTCACTGGCCGCGACAATACCAGTGGAGGAAATAGGGTCATTAAGACACATGTCGGATTCCATCGGAGTACTAGGAACCAATTCGGTCTTGGAATCTCGTGGTCGGCTCAATCCCTAATTCAGCAGCAGCTGATCCAACCTGCTCGATCCCTAGACTGGTCGGCACCTGACTCGAGGTGGTCGGATTGGGGTCCGACCTAATTGGTTCCGAAGCCACTTCAGTAGATTCGGTGCCCAGGCTGGTCGACTCAGGATCCGACCTGTCCAGCTATACAATTGTCAAAATCGGCTTTTGGTTACAAGCCGGCTCTTGACCCCCCGCTTGCCCTGAGGGAAAACAGGATGTGTCGAGTTAAATATATCTTCCCTCATTTTCTCGAGTCGTTCTTGCCTCTGTTTGTTGCAGCGGGCCCTCTGCAGCTTCCTTCGCTGAGTCTTACTTAAACAGGAGGATGTAAGCCTTGTTGTAATTATGTTTTCGATATGAATAAAGCATGTCTTTGAGAAATTCCATATTTGTGGCTATATGTGTTTGTGGACTTCCTAGGCACTCATATAGTTGAACTTGGTATTCTCAGAAAAGGGGTGTGACAATTGGTTATCAAAGCAATGTTGACTGTAGGACGCAAGCCTAGTTAGAACTGGACATTTTAGCATACTCTCATCCTTGCTTAGTTTATGCCTTCTCTCCAACCTTGTATTTGGTAAAAGATATGCTAACCTCTATCTCTTTCTATTATAAAACTTGGTCTCTATTCGAAATCTCTTTCTCTATCTATAGATGGACCCTGTAACGTAACGGCCCTAATCCCATGGCCCACTGATCACCGTCAACCACTGACAGTCGACCCGTACAGCCAAGAGATTAAGACCGGTTCCGCTACTGGGCTACATCAGTGCCCGATGTCCGCAGGATCATCTCACAATTCAGTTACAATCTCTTGAACATTTTGACAAATAACATCGGAGTAAATAGCGGAAGACTTAGATAACAATAGTTTTACAAACCAGGGTTCAACATAAATCAAAGTGAAGTTATTACAGACCATAGTTCAAATAGATAGAGTTGGCAGAGTAGCGCATGACAACAACTGAAGGGTAAAGATACTTCACCCAGCCCGAGGGTGAATAATCACTCGTCGGCCTCGTCGGCCTCTTCCTGAACAACAGTCACACAGCAGGGTCCAAGGCATACTGAGGAATCTGCCATACCTGCAACATGGGTAATAAAACCCTGAGTACAAAGGTACTCAACAAGACTTACCCGACTAAGAAAAGGGAGAAGACTCAGGAATGAAGGCTTAGGGTAGTCAAGGTAAGGCTTCAGCAAGATCAAGTATTTTGCAGAAAAGCTTTTTTTGTAACCTTATTTTATTTTTGAAAGATTCAATATTCCTCAATTCTTCATCATTCATGATTCATTTTACATTTCAAAACATTCCTAGTTGAGAACCACTCTCCGTTGACAGTCAGTGGACCAAGTCTCCATAACCGAGGAGCAACGTTAATCCGGATAAATAATACTCAGCTGAGGATCCCTATTCACACTGCATATGTAGCACCCAAGCTTGCATATGCCAACTCGTCTACCACGATTCCTCCAAGATTGGGCCCGGTCCTACGCCACCCGGAAGTACAGTACACCACTCCAATCCGGGACTCTAACCCACGTGGGTACATGCTACTTCCGCCATCTCTCCACTCCCAGTGCGCGGTTGTCGGTCCAATAATGGATTTCTCGGAGCCAGAGCTTTCCGTAGTATGTGAATAGTTACAAGTCTTGACCAGCAGGCCCCCATACGGATGGTCCCTACATTTTTCCGCCAGCGACAAGCACCTCGGGACTCTAACCCAAGAGTACAGGTCCTGTCGGTTTTTCAACCCTGTCCCGGTCGGTGTCAACTGTTGAGTCCCGGACTACAACATGACGGCACCGTACGCAAGGACAACCTCTCCTTCCTATTTGACTAAGTACGGATCAGATACTTAGCCAATAGTGGGAGTAAACCAGAAATTCCCATAAAGTTTCTTTCAGTGATCACACTTTTGAAATTGGCACTTTATTGCAAGTCTAATTCCATAAGCATTGCTAAGCATTTTTCAAATACTTTTGAAAAGCAGGCTTCGGGTGTATCAGTGGTCAAGGTGGATAATGCATCAGTTAGGATATCACTCAACTCCTATAAACCTAATGCAATAATTTAACTCAAAAGCATTTAAGGAAATCACTTTATAAATTCAAGGAAGGGTTAAATGCACCGGGGCTTGCCTTGGATGGCAAAAAGAGCAGACTCGGGGTTGGTGGTGTAGGTGCCGGAGCTCGGGGTTGCCTCGGGGACAGATCCTTCGGTGGCTACCTCGACTTCAGGTCCTTCTTCGTCAACTATACGGATGCAATGATGAATGCTCATGAGAATGATGATATGAACTTATGGTGCAAGACAATTCCACTGATTCTAGATTACTTTTAAACAAGGCATAGTGAAATCTAGGTTGAGCATAAAAGGTAACCATTTCTTCCTTAAGCAATATTGATTAAACTAGCCCTTATTATAATTATCCTAAGCATCAACCAAACATAGCATCACAAACATCATAGACCAAAGGGTAGGGGTCTATGAACATCAATCAATCCAAAGATCACATCATCAAACACTTATTACCAACCCTAATCCATCTTTTCTATTTTCTTAATTTATTTAAAAGGTCATTTTTATGAAGTTGCTCCAAAAATTACCAAATTAATCACATAAGTTCATTATGGTGTAGATAGATGGCAAAACAAATTTCATAATTTTTGGAGGTCATTAAGGTGTTCAAATAATCTAGACATTTAATTAACAAAAGGCACTATTCAAGAATTAAAATAAATGCTCAAAAATCAACTTGTTCCAAAAGACTTCAAAATTTTACCAGAGACTAAACATGGCATAAGAAGCTCACAAAAATTTGTCTCATGATTTTTGGAGTTATAAATCACTCTCCAAAAATACCAAAACCTTCATTTTTCAATTAAAAGGGGAATTTTACATTTTCAAATTTTTGCACAAAACTCAAGTTTCATATTTTTATAAAATACTCAGAGCATAAAGAGTCTACCACAAAAATTTCAGAATTTTTGGATGCACACAGAAAATCATACAAAAAAAAGAAAACAGAACACTATTCACATCTCTCAGAAAAAAAAGAAGAGCACTGTGCTCCTTCTAGGCCGGGCTCGGCGAATCGCGAGGCTCGGGCGAATCGCGCGGGGCTCGGTCGAGACGGGCTCGGTTGAGACGGAAGCGACAGCTTCGTCCGAGGCCTGGCCCGGAGGCTCGGGCGAGACGGAGAAGTGAGCCTCCGTCCGAGGCTTGGCTCGGGCGAAGCGGAGGGCATGCGCTCGCCGAGGCTTGGGCTCGGGCGAAGCGGAGAGAGGATCAGAGACCGAAGGCTCGGATGCTTACCACGTGTCGGAGGCAGGGCTCGAGGGTGAGGCTCGACTCGTTCTCGAAGGTGAGGCTCGACTTGTGTTCGAGGGTGAGGCTCGGCTTGCTCGAGGGTGAGGCTCGGCACGTTCTCGAGGGTGAGGCTCGACTTGTGCTCGAGGGTGAAGACGACAGCGGCGGCGCTCCGGCGATCCGGCGGTCCTGCGCAGCATACGCGACCGCAAGGGCCGGGTTAGAGTCGCGCGAAACCGAGGAACACAACACGGGGGTCGGGAGAAGGTATCTGTGGCCGGAGACGGCGAATTCCACGAACCCGAGCTCGCCGGGATTCTGCCGGAGATGGGGACGGCGAGCTTACGCCGGGCATAGGAGGCGGGGAGGGGAAGGTGAAATTGAAGGGTGGGAAAGCTTCACGAGCTCAAGGCGGAGCTTTCGGGCTAGCTGGTGGAACGGCGGCGTGTCTGGAGTGTGCTGGCCACGGTGGCGGAGGTGGAGTGAGGAGCTCGGGGCTCGGCGGCTTATATAGCCGCGGCTATGGGCGGTAGAGATCACGGGGGTGGGTGGATAAACTCGGCGGGAGCGTGCGCACTCGATTGCGCTCTGGCGGGAAGGCGGCGTGCAGCCGGGCTCGGGCGTGCGTTCGCCGGCGACGGCCACGCGGCGGCGACGCGGGGGAAACAGTGGGGGACGGGAGGAGGTCAACTGTGCGCGTGCGGGTGCGAAAGAAGTCGCGGGCGGCGGGCGCAGTCGGGGGCGGCGTGCGGGCTGCCAGGCGCGCGTGGCGCAGGCGGCGCTGGTCGCGCGGCCATGGCCGGGGCCCCCTAGCTGTAGGTGGAAAATGAACAGTGCTAGGTCTTAGGGTTTGACTTTTGGCTGAACTCTGATTTTGCAAAAATCTCCCAAAAATTGAACTGTGCGACAAAAACTCAAAATACCAAAGTTGTTCAGAAAAAGAGATCTACAACTTTGTCAATATGAACATTTTCAAATTCCAAATAGTTTTTGAACTACAATCACAAACAGAAAAGGAAACATTTTTCAACTTTGATTCAAATCAAAATTACTTTGGATTTCAAACTGAAACTTGAAAATCTTTATATATGAAAGTTGTTCCATTTGTCAAAACCTACAACTTTGCTAATATACACTTTTTCTGAAACTCAATAGTTTTTGACTAAATTTTTAAAACTGAAAAGGGGACAAAACTGGAATTTGAATGAATTTGAAATTACTTCAAATTTTATATAGAAACATGGAAATCTGTAAATACCAAAGTTGTTCCTCTAGATCAGATTCACAACTTTGCTTTTTGAACCAACTCAAAATTTTGAATTTGAAAAAGTTATCAAAAAGGGAATAAATCCAGGATTTGGGATTTAGGGTTTTGCAAAAGGAAAATCAATTCAAATCTGACTTTGAACCTTGATCAAAGCAACAAACATCAGGGCACTAAATTTGAACAAGAATTACATAGAACTAGGCACAGAGGTGAAATTACCATTTTGCCCCTATAGGAAGAAGTGGGCTAACAAGGGTTTTTGCAATAGAGGTACATCACATAAAATGATACACTAAGCAAATGCATACACATGAAATCATGATCAAGATGATTAATGATGCTAATGATGATATGTCAAGTTAATTACATGCTTAAACACCAGAGGTGTTACAGCCTTCCCCCCTTAAAGAAATCTCGCCCCGAGATTCTGCGTCTTAAGAAAGGACAAAGAAGGGATAAAAGCAAAACTTTACATAGACAGGGATTCGAGAAAGTCGGGATAGTTCTTTGCCAAGAAGTCTTCAGATTCCCAAGTAGCTTCTTCTTCAGAGTGCTGGTTCCATGGATTTTGTACCACCTTGTGGTAGTTCTTCGAGTAACTCGATCTTTGTGATCCAACACGCGAACTGGATATTCCGAGTAGGATAGATCAGGCTCTAGCTCGACACCTTCAACTTCCACGACATGTTCTGGTACTCGGAGGCACTTCTTGAGTTGGGAGACATGGAAAACATTGTGGACAGCAGAGAGATGATCGGGCAGCTTCAGCTTGTAAGCTACCTTGCCACAACATTCCAAGATCTCAAACGGACCAATGTAGCGGGGTGCTAATTTTCCTTGACTCCAAAACGAGTGACTCCTTTGGTTGGTGAGACCTTGAGATAACGTAATCTCCAACTTGAAACTTCAGAGGTCGACGTCTCTTGTCAGCATAACTCTTTTGTCGGGATTGGGCAATCTTCATGTTCTCTTGTATCTGCTTGACTTTCTCTTCCATATCTTTGACCAGGTCAACTCCAAAGAATTCTCTTTCTCCAGGCTCAGACCAACTGAGGGTGTACGACAACGACGACCGTACAGTGCTTCAAAGGGTGCCATTTTGATGCTTTCTTGATAACTGTTATTATATGAGAACTCTGCCAAGGGCAAACAGTCATCCCAAGTATCTGCGAAGGTGAGCACACATGCTCTCAACATATCCTCTAACACTTGGTTGACTCGCTCAGTTTGTCCATCTGTTTGTGGATGATATGCTGTACTATGCAAGAGCTTGGTTCCAAGTGAGGTATGGAACGCTTTCCAGAACTTTGCGACAAACTGAGTACCACGATCAGAGATAATGGTCTTGGGTATTCCATGAAGCTTCACTATGTTGTTCTTGTACAAGGCGGCATACGTGGGGACGGCGTAGCTGGTCTTGACTGGCAGAAAGTGAGCTTGTTTGGTGAGTCGGTCCACGATTACCCAAATGGAATCAAAACCTTTGAGTCTTGGGTAGCCCATTGATAAAATCCATGCTGATATCTTCCCACTTCCAGGCAGGTACAGATAAAGGTTGCAATTCTCCTCCAGGCTTCATGTGCACGGCTTTGACTTTCTGGCAAGTATCACAGCGAGCGACATAGCGAGCGATTTCAATCTTCATCTTTGTCCACCAGAATCTCTGCCTTAGATCCTGGTACATCTTGTTGCTGCCGGGGTGGATGGAAAACCTAGACAGGTGTGCCTCATCAAGGATCAACTGTCTCAACTCAGGCACCTTGGGAACTACTAGACGGTTCTTGAACCAAACAACTCCTACATCATCGATCCTGAAACAATCAGCCTTACCGGTCTGGACCTTTTCGATGATGTGCTTGATTCCAGGGTTATCTTTCTGTGCAGCGATGACTTGTTCCTTGACCGATGTTTCTATCCTGACATTGTTCAGGCTTCCTTGCGGAACTATCTCAATACCCATCCTTTCAAGAGCATGGCACAAGGAAAGATCATAGGGCTTCGTCGTCAGACAGTTGCAGTATGACTTGCGACTGAGGGCATCGGCAACTACATTTGCCTTACCAGGATGGTAATGCACTTCGATATCATAGTCCTTGATTAACTCAAGCCATCTTCGCTGCCTCATGTTCAGCTCTTCTTGGGTGAAGATATACTTCAGGCTCTTGTGATCGGTGTACACATTGCAGGTACTGCCCAACAGATAATGACGCCATATCTTCAAAGCATGCACCACTGCTGCTAACTCAAGGTCATGGGTTGGATAATTCTCCTCATGTCGCCTAAGCTGCCGTGAGGCATAAGCGATCACTCGACCTTCTTGCATCAAAACACAGCCTAACCCAGTACCAGATGCATCACAGTATACATCAAAGGGTTTCTCGATGTCTGGTTGAGCTAGGACTGGTGATGTAGTTAGTAGTTTCTTCAAGGCTTGAAAAGCTTGCTCACAGGCTGTTGACCAAACAAAATCCACGGAATTCTTCAACAACTCTGTGATAGGCTTGGCAACTCTGGAGAAGTCTGGGATGAAACGACGATAGTATCCAGCCATTCCCATGAAGCTGCGAACTTCGCGGACAGTGGTAGGTGGCTTCCAATCCAAGATATCTGCCACTTTTTCAGGGTCAACTGACACACCTTCAGCGGACAGGACATGACCAAGGAATTGAATTCGATCTAGCCAGAATTCACATTTACTGAACTTGGCATACAGCTGGTGATCTCTGAGACGAGAGAGAACGACACGAAGATGCTTGGCATGATCTTCAGGAGTTCTTGAATAAACAAGGATGTCGTCAATGAACACGACTACAAATTTATCGAGCTCTGGCATGAACACAGAGTTCATGAGATACATGAAATGAGCGGGGCATTGGTCAAGCCAAAAGACATGACCAAGTACTCATATAGGCCGTATCTGGTGGTGAAAGCTGTTTTGGGAATATCTTCGGGACGAATTTTTATTTGGTGATAGCCAGATCTGAGGTCGATCTTGGAAAACACTCTGGCTCCAGATAACTGGTCAAACAGAAGATCAATGCGAGGCAAGGGATATTTATTTTTGATGGTGACCTCGTTGAGCGGGCGATAGTCAACGCACAGACGAAGGCTTTTGTCCTTCTTCTTCACAAAGATAGCAGGACAGCCCCAAGGAGATGAACTTGGGCGAATGAGACCCTTATCCAATAGCTCTTGCAATTGGATCTTCAGCTCTGCCAACTCTCTGGGAGGCATTCGATAAGCTCTACGGGATATAGGAGCAGTCCCGGGCTTTAGCTCTATAGCAAACTCAACATCACGGTCGGGAGGCAGACCAGGTAAATCTTCAGGAAAAACATCAGGGAACTCACAGACTACAGGGATGTCTCGGATCCCTTGATCATAGGTAGCATTTAGCTGTGTGGTAGCTGGTTTTGAAGGCATAGGAAGTTGGAGAAGGAGTTTGGCGGTACTGTTAGGAATATCCACTCTCACAACTCTATTCAAGATGTCTATCATGGCTTTATACTGACACATCCAATTCATGCCTAAGATGACATCTATCTCTTGATCGCGCAGTACTATCATGGTGGTAGGAAAGACATGTTTCCCCAACATTACTGGTATACTGCGGACCACTTCCTTAGTATTTATCCGCCCTCCAGGCGAAAGTATGCAGAAACTTTCTTTTAACTCCCCCATGGGCAACTCATGCTTGATGACAAAAGTGCGACTGATGAAGGAATGCGATGCACCAGAATCAAACAAGACGACTGCAGGATGATTGGCAACAGGGAACCTACCGAGCATGACGGGCTCTCCTTCTGGGATGTTACTGACGGTGGTGAAGTAGACTTGCCCGTGCTTCCTGACAAGCTTGCCCTTCTGGACGTGCTGCTGCGGTGCACGGTGCTGCTGCTGCTGTGATCCTCCAGGGCCTTTCTGTGCATGCTGGGCATTCTTCTTGGGTTTTGGGCACTCGCGAGACCAGTGACCAACTTGGCCACAGTTGTAGCATGGATGGTTGTAAGCTGTTTGTGGGGTGGTGACACGAACACCGGGGGCGTTCGGCTGAGTGGCACTTTGCTGGTTGGCATTGTGGGTGGTGGCCGCGGTACGAACGACCACTTGCTGATGGGGGTATGGGGCACGGTTTTGGTGGTGGCTGGGGTGGTAGATGATTCTTGGGCGCTTATGGTTGCTGGAGAAACTGCTAGACCCAGCCTTCTTCTTCTTCTTCTCTTCCTGATACTGGCGGTTGCTTTCCTCGTAAGCAACAGCACGGTCAACGACATCATGGTAGGATCCGTTTAGGTTGTTGGACAGACCTCTGCGAATCTTAGGGTGCAGACCCCTGAGAAAACAATCTCTCTTCTTTTCCTCTGTGTTGACATAGTCGGAGGCATACTGGCTGAGGTGGTTGAATTGTCCCACGTACTGCATGACGGTGGAATCTTTCTGTTGCAGGGCCAAGAACTGATCCAACTTCATTCTCATCAATCCCGAAGGGATGTGATGTGCTCTGAAAGCGGTGCGGAACTCTTCCCAGGTCAGCTGGTGACCTTCCGGCTGGGCCGCCAACAGGTTGGCGTACCAGGCACTTGCAGGACCACGGAGCTGCTGAGAAGCGAACCGAGGCTTCTGGATCTCCGTGCAGTGCAGTAGACTGAACTTCTGTTCCATGGTGCGTAACCAGTCGTCAGCCTCGAGAGGTTCATCGGCCTTTGTGAAGACCGGTGGTCGTGTTTCAGTGAAGTCCACATAGGTTGTCTCTTGGTTGTTGCGGCGACCACGGTTGCCGTTGTTCTGCTGCCCTTGATTCTGAGCCATCAGATTGGCAGCGGCGGCCAAAGCTGCAATGGCATCTGCTAGGGTAGCTGGTACAGGTGGAGGGTTTGGGATGTTGGCATCATCAGAACCTCCGGCTCCGGTACGGGTGTTCACAGGCATCTGTATAAGCAACTCGGAACTCAGCATATATGGCAAAGGTTCTGAAACAACTTGATTGACAACTTCACTGATACAAAGATAGCTGGCTTGATAAAGATGACAACAGACTGATAAGGGAAAAGGTACGAAAGGAAAGATACATGCCAGACTTGGCAACAGACAGACTAACGCCCCAAACCTAGTCTAAGGTTTTAGGTAAGCAGATGGTACAGACACAAGGAGTCTAGTCATCATCGATGAAGATCAACTCTTCGTCATCATCATCATCTTCGATGATAAGCTCAGGCTCTTCCTCCTCATCTTCATCTTCAACGTGGACATCTTCAGCAGGTTCCACTTCCACGTTCTGATCGGGCTCGTGTTCCACTTCAGGTTCCTCCACGACTCCGTCTTCGGGGTCTTCCATAACCGGGGGTACCAAGGGATGGAGTTGATCATGCAGCTGATGCACTTCCTCATGAAGCATATCATTGTACTGCTCGATGGGCGGGTGTGTACTGCTGCAATCCATGGAGCTGGGCTCTGGTGACATCCTCGCGGGTCCAAGCATCATTGCGCTGCTCGATAGCGCGAACGTGTTCCGGTTGGCCTGCTCCAGGGAAGCTCGTGCCTCATAAAACTCCATGCGCGGGAAAGGTAGAAGTCATGCTCCATATTCTCCATTTCAGCCTTCAGATTCTTGATTTCCTCCTTCAGCTGCTTGCGGGTGCGGCGGGGAAAGCGACGACCATTGGAGGATTCTCCAGTCTCTTCTCCGGTGCGTGGCGCCAGCTGGTGACGCGGCACACCGTTCGGTCCAGTCGACTTGCGGGCAGTCCGCTTGATGATGGCCATATCTGGACAAGAGGTTATAGATGAGAAAGGCTAGCAAGAAAAGGTATAGGCACACTAACCAACGAACTCTTTTATACTTAAGTGAATGTGACATGATGCATGAATCGTTCCTACGGAACAAGGCAATGCAACTACTAAGGTAAGGTACATAGGGCTTATACAAGTTGTCTTGCTACTAGTTGCCAAAGACAAGATGAGATGAGAGAAGCAATTTGGACTCAAAATAGTCAAGTTTAGTTTTGTTAAAAACATTTTGAAGTTTTCGCAAAAAGATTGCAACGTCATAGTGAGATGCTCCGATACCACTCTGTAACGTAACGGCCCTAATCCCATGGCCCACTGATCACCGTCAACCACTGACAGTCGATCCGTACAGCCAAGAGATTATGACCGGTTCCGCTACTGGGCTACATCAGTGCCCGATGTCCGCAGGATCATCTCACAATTCAGTTACAATCTCTTGAACATTTTGACAAATAAACATCGGAGTAAATAGCGGAAGACTTAGATAACAATAGTTTTACAAACCAGGGTTCAACATAAATTCAAAGTGAAGTTATTACAGACCATAGTTCAAATAGATAGAGTTGGCAGAGTAGCGCATGACAACAACTGAAGGGTAAAGATACTTCACCCAGCCCGAGGGTGAATAATCACTCATCGGCCTCATCGGCCTCTTCCTGAACAACAGTCACACAGCAGGGTCCAAGGCATACTGAGGAATCTGCCATACCTGCAACATGGGTAATAAAACCCTGAGTACAAAGGTACTCAACAAGACTTACCCGACTAAGAAAAGGGAGAAGACTCAGGAATGAAGGCTTAGGGTAGTCAAGGTAAGGCTTCAGCAAGATCAAGTATTTTGCAGAAAAGCATTTTTTGTAACCTTATTTTATTTTGAAAGATTCAATATTCCTCAATTCTTCATCATTCATGATTCATTTTACATTTCAAAACATTCCTAGTTGAGAACCACTCTCCGTTGACAGTCAGTGGACCAAGTCTCCATAACCGAGGAGCAACGTTAATCCGGATAAATAATACTCAGCTGAGGATCCCTATTCACACTGCATATGTAGCACCCAAGCTTGCATATGCCAACTCGTCTACCACGATTCCTCCAAGATTGGGCCCGGTCCTACGCCACCCGGAAGTACAGTACACCACTCCAATCCGGGACTCTAACCCACGTGGGTACATGCTACTTCCGCCATCTCTCCACTCCCAGTGCGCGGTTGTCGGTCCAATAATGGATTTCTCGGAGCCAGAGCTTTCCGTAGTATGTGAATAGTTACAAGTCTTGACCAGCAGGCCCCCATACGGATGGTCCCTACATTTTTCCGCCAGCGACAAGCACCTCGGGACTCTAACCCAAGAGTACAGGTCCTGTCGGTTTTTCAACCCTGTCCCGGTCGGTGTCAACTGTTGAGTCCCGGACTACAACATGACGGCACCGTACGCAAGGACAACCTCTCCTTCCTATTGACTAAGTACGGATCAGATACTTAGCCAATAGTGGGAGTAAACCAGAAATTCCCATAAAGTTTCTTTCAGTGATCACACTTTTGAAATTGGCACTTTTATTGCAAAGTCTAATTCCATAAGCATTGCTAAGCATTTTTCAAATACTTTTGAAAAGCAGGCTTCGGGTGTATCAGTGGTCAAGGTGGATAATGCATCAGTTAGGATATCACTCAACTCCTATAAACCTAATGCAATAATTTAACTCAAAAGCATTTAAGGAAATCACTTTATAAAATTCAAGGAAGGGTTAAATGCACCGGGGCTTGCCTTGGATGGCAAAAAGAGCAGACTCGGGGTTGGTGGTGTAGGTGTCGGAGCTCGGGGTTGCCTCGGGGACAGATCCTTCGGTGGCTACCTCGACTTCAGGTCCTTCTTCGTCAACTATACGGATGCAATGATGAATGCTCATGAGAATGATGATATGAACTTATGGTGCAAGACAATTCCACTGATTCTAGATTACTCTTAAACAAGGCATAGTCGAAATCTAGGTTGAGCATAAAAGGTAACCATTTCTTCCTTAAGCAATATTGATAAACTAGCCCTTATTATAATTATCCTAAGCATCAACCAAACATAGCATCACGAACATCATAGACCAAAGGGTAGGGGTCTATGAACATCAATCAATCCAAAGATCACATCATCAAACACTTATTACCAACCCTAATCCATCTTTTCTATTTTCTTAATTTATTAAAAGGTCATTTTATGAAGTTGCTCCAAAAATTACCAAATTAATCACATAAGTTCATTATGGTGTAGATAGATGGCAAAACAAATTTCATAATTTTGGAGGTCATTAAGGTGTTCAAATAATCTAGACACTTAATTAACAAAGGCACTATTCAAGAATTAAAATAAATGCTCAAAAATCAACTTGTTCCAAAAGACTTCAAATTTTACCAGAGACTAAACATGGCATAAGAAGCTCACAAAAATTTGTCTCATGATTTTTGGAGTTATAAATCACTCTCCAAAAATACCAAAACCTTCATTTTCAATTAAAAGGGGAATTTTACATTTTCAAATTTTTGCACAAAACTCAAGTTTCATATTTTTATAAAATACTCCAGAGCATAAAGAGTCTACCACAAAAATTTCAGAATTTTTGGATGCACACAGAAAATCATACAAAAAAAAGAGAAACAGAACACTATTCACATCTCTCAGAAAAAGAGAAGAGCACTGTGCTCCTTCTAGGCCGGGCTCGGCGAATCGCGAGGCTCGGGGCGAATCGCGCGGGGCTCGGTCGAGACGGGCTCGGTTGAGACGGAAGCGACAGCTTCGTCCGAGGCCTGGCCCGGAGGCTCGGGCGAGACGGAGAAGTGAGCCTCCGTCCGAGGCTTGGGCTCGGGCGAAGCGGAGGGCATGCGCTCGCCGAGGCTTGGGCTCGGGCGAAGCGGAGAGAGGGATCAGAGACCGAAGGCTCGGATGCTTACCACGTGTCGGAGGCAGAGCTCGAGGGTGAGGCTTGACTCGTTCTCGAAGGTGAGGCTCGACTTGTGTTCGAGGGTGAGGCTCGGCTTGCTCGAGGGTGAGGCTCGGCACGTTCTCGAGGGTGAGGCTCGACTTGTGCTCGAGGGTGAAGACGACAGCGGCGGCGCTCCGGCGATCCGGCGGTCCTGCGCAGCATACGCGACCGCAAGGGCCGGGTTAGAGTCGCGCGAAACGAGGAACACAACACGGGGGTCGGGAGAAGGTATCTGTGCCGGAGACGGCGAATTCCACGAACCCGAGCTCGCCGGGATTCTGCCGGAGATGGGGACGGCGAGCTTACGCCGGGCGATAGGAGGCGGGGAAGGTGAAATTGAAGGGTGGGAAAGCTTCACGAGCTCAAGGCGGAGCTTTCGGGCTAGCTGGTGGAACGGCGGAGTGTCTGGAGTGTGCTGGCCACGGTGGCGGAGGTGGAGTGAGGAGCTCGGGGCTCCGGCGGCTTATATAGCCGCGGCTAGGGGCGGTAGAGATCTCGGGGGTGGGTGGATAACTCGGCGAGAGCGTGCGCACTCGATTGCGCTCTGGGGGAAGGACGGCGTGCAGCCGGGGCTCGGGCGTGCGTTCGCCGGCGACGGCCACGCGGCGCGACGCGCGGGGGGGCAGTGGGGGACGGGAGGGAGGTCAACTGTGCGTGCGGGTGCGAAAGAGATGTCGCGGGCGCGGGCGACAAGTCGGGGCGGCGGGGTGCGGCTGCCAGGCGCGCGTGGCGCAGGCGGCGCTGTCGCGCGGCCATGGCCGGGGCCCCCTAGCTGTAGGTGGAAGAGAACAGGCTAGGTCTAGGGTTTGACTTTTGGCTGAACTCTGGATTTTGCAAAAATCTCCCAAAAATTGAACTGTGCGACAAAAACTCAAAATACCAAAGTTGTTCAGAAAAAAGAGATCTACAACTTTGTCAATATGAACATTTTCAAATTCCAAATAGTTTTTGAACTACAATCAAAAACAGAAAAGGACACATTTTTCAACTTTGATTCAAATCAAAATTACTTTGGATTTCAAACTGAAACTTGAAAATCTTTATATATGAAAGTTGTTCCATTTGTCAAAACCTACAACTTTGCTAATATACACTTTTTCTGAAACTCAATAGTTTTTGACTAAATTTTTAAAACTGAAAAGGGGACAAAACTGGAATTTGAATGAATTTGAAATTACTTCAAATTTTATATAGAAACATGGAAATCTGTAAATACCAAAGTTGTTCCTCTAGATCAGATTCACAACTTTGCTTTTGAACCAACTCAAAATTTTGAATTTTGAAAAAGTTATCAAAAAGGGAATAAATCCAGGATTTGGGAATTTAGGGTTTTGCAAAAGGAAAATCAATTCAAATCTGACTTTGAACTTGATCAAAGCAACAAACATCAGGGCACTAAATTTGAACAAGAATTACATAGAACTAGGCACAGAGGTGAAATTACCATTTTGCCCCTATAGGAAGAAGTGGGCTAATAAGGGTTTTTGCAATAGAGGTACATCACATAAAATGATACACTAAGCAAATGCATACACATGAAATCATGATCAAGATGATTAATGATGCTAATGATGATATGTCAAGTTAATTACATGCTTAAACACCAGAGGTGTTACAGCCCTAACAAGGATACCACAACATCAAAGGTTAGGAATGGACCAAGCATGTGCCTATCATTGCATTCAACAAGGAGAAGCTCTAGCTATGCAAAGAAAAAGGCTTAGAAGGTATTGCTTCAACATGGGAATTCAATCAAGGGACCAGTGAAGAGACAAGTACAGAAGCTTGGAAGAATATGGAAATCCAATGAAGATGTAGACAAAAGATGTTTGAAAGTCAGGATCAAGTCGTGTTGCAGGATTATGGATCTCCCTCTTCAAAACAAGTCAACTAAGAAGCAAAATCCAGAGGACCCAATTGGTGAGACCAAAGTGGATAAGAAGAGGAAGGCAATCTCCACTGGAGTCACCAATGGAGAGCAACCAACAGTCAGGTTCTGCTATGTTGTCACATCTAGCAATGATCCCTCGTCACATAAATCCAAAATGTGAGGGGTTAGTAGCTCCTCCAGCTAGAACAACTTCACAGGAGGTATACATTGATGGTTGGACCATCACCTACAAGGAGTTTCAACTCCAAAAAACCCAAGCAAGCCAAGAAGCAAGCTAAACAGATAAAGGTGAACCTTCCGAATCAGCAAGCTAGCAATTACACCAATGACAACTGGAACACAAAAAGCATCCAACCAAGAGAAGTGTTATCATTGTCAAGAAGAAGGACACTATATTAGTCTTGCCCGCAGAGAAAACAACAATTATGCCATGGAAGTAACCAGAGTCAAGTCACTACAAAACAACCTCTAGCAAGTGTTGCCAACACATCATATGAAGAAAAACCCTGATGAGTTTGAAAAGGAGGATTGGATGTGTCACTCCCACAACTCATGCAAGAGATGCCACAAGATATCCCTGCAACCATGTCATTTTTAGGAATTAGGAGCTTATACCCTTTATGTAATAAAACCGTTAGTCACGAAGTTGAGTCTTTATGTGGTATGTGAACCTTTATTGTGCAAGTTGGTTTATCATTATGCATATGTTGTTTTGGATTCTGTAATGATTGTAATGATTTTGTGGAATCCACCAATTTCATTTAGATTAGCAATAAGGCTAAGAGTTAGTGAATAGATAGTTGGGGTAGCGTTCTCGATCTCCATCTTTGTGTTCTCTCGATCTATCCTAAACCCAACAATGAAGTCTGTTATCAATCCATGTTTTATGATCATCTCCCTCTTTCTCACGCCACCTTTGTTAAAATGACAGATGCAGGCACAAGAAGTGATGATGGAAACAATAACGCCAACACCGATCCAAACCAAAATCTATCAGCACCACCACCTTTGATGAACATTGAACAAATGATCCATATGCAAATCTAGTATATGCAAGTGATGACTCAGGATGTGCGAGCTTTTCAACAAGCTCAATCTCAACAGATGCAAAACTCTACCTATTGACAAACGAGAGAGTTCATGATAAGGGTTGTCCACCTATTTTCTCTCATTCCTCAGAACCTTTACAAGCTGATGATTGGATCAAGACAATAGAAAGACAACTGGACATTGCTCAATGCATTGATAAAGAGAAGGTATTATAGGCATCGGGTCAACTCCAGGGAGCAGCTTAGCTTTGATTGGTGGGAATCATACACCTTGAAACGAAAACTCTAGCTAACATCACGTGGCAAGAGTTCAAGGAAAGTTTTGTTTCACACCATGTGCCAGCGGGACTAGTTAAGCTAAAGAAGAAGGAATTCCTGAGTTTGAAGCAAGGTTCGATGTCTGTGAGTGAGTACAGATATCGTTTCACCTAGTTATCACGTTATGCTCCATGTGAGGTGAAAGATGATGAGAAAAAGAAAGATCTTTTCATGGAAGGATTAAATGACCGCATTTAGTTGCAACTGGTGTCACACACTTTACCTTATACTCCGGGAACTAGAGGTGAAGTTGGCCGGATCCCACGTAGATGACGGCGTTAACCGTATTGAGGAACGGCCTTCCCAGGATGATCGCGACGTCTAGATTGGATCCCATGTGCAATATAAGGAAATCGACGGGGACGTAGCTGTTTTGGACTTTGATGAGGATGTCCGTGTAGTCCCTCGGGGAACCGTAGCGTCTGATCGGCCAGCTACAAACGAACAAAATGAGGGAGCAAGGTCCCCTAGTAAAGTTATCTTACATTACCTTGGACATGATGTTGACACCCGATCCAAGGTCACAAAAGGCATCATGGAAGAGATGTGGTCCAATCTGGCAGGTGATGGTCGGCAGGCCTGGATCTTCCTTCTTGTGATGAAGGGTGGATCAAGTCGATAACACCAGTTTGACCGGAGCGGAGGCTTACCGTACCTCGTAGTAACCAATTTTACACCCTCTATTGGGTCCTCAGTTTCCCTGGGATCTTACCTTGCTCGTAGGATGGGACAGCTGCTGCTAATTGAGCTAATTGTGTTTCTAGCATTTTATTAAAACTCAATTGATTTTTCATAGCAAAATTAAAGCTATCCATTTTCTCATTTATTTTCAAGAATCTTATTCATTAGCCATCATCTTTTTATTAATACTATCATTTATTTTAGATTGGCCTAAGACAAGATCTCTTAAAGAAGGTTGGTTATTATAAGAACTATTGAAATTATTGCTATAACCGTTACCTGATTTTGGTAGAAGGGGCGTGAATTCCATCTTGTGTTGTTGTTGTGGGGCCGGTGGTACCCGTTGTTGTTGGTGTTGTTGATGAAGCTCACTTCCTCCTTCGTCTCAGGACAATTATTTCCCGAATGGTCTGAGAACATATATGATGAATGATTGACTTTGATAAGGAAGGTTTGAGGCTTTTCCCGGTTGACTCATTACTCACTATGCGCTTAATGTTTATGACTAACCGATGGCGTTGAGTTGTGGTGTTTCTGTGTTGGTGTGCGTGTGCAACATGTGTCTCTTGGCTGTGTTGATGTGCAGGTGTTGAGCTCGGATACAGTGGTTGATGGTGAGGTGAAGGTCAAGTAGAGACGTGTCGTGCCGATGAACCGGGAGCGGTGAAGGATGGGCGTGTCGTGCTGCGGACGTGCCATGTCGATGTACCCAGAGCGGTGAAGGGCAGACGTGAGGCTTGGACCGACGAACCAAGAGGCCAGAGGACCAGCTGTGGTAGCTGGCACGTGGCATCGGCGAGCGAGAGCACATGGGGATGTGCGGTGCATCCGCCGAGTCAGGACGAAGACGATGGCGTCGTGGCACTTGGCGGGAGGTCGGACACGGGCTTGCGTGCGGTGCAAGTGCCGTTGGCCAAGTCAAGAAGGAAGGTGAAGCCGTTGTGCCCGGGTGGCGCTGGAGGTGGTGGACTGCATCGGCATCGGTTTGCCGATGGTCGGGGTGTGCAAACCACACCCGTCTACGGTGGGGGATCGGTAGCTGAGGCTCAAAAAGCTACCCTCGACGGTTTCGAGTTTGGGCTTCAAAACTCGGGTGGCCGGTTTCCGAGTTTGGGCCTCAAACTCGAGATGGACGGTTTCCAGGTTTGGGCCTCAAAAACCTGGGCTCGCGGGTTTCCGAGTTTGGGCCTCAAAACTCGGGTGGACGGTTTTCCAGGTTTGGGCCCTCAAAACCTGTGCTGGCAGTTTTCCCGGTTTAGGCCTCAAAACGGGGGATGGTCCAAAAGGACGTCGACGCGTGGGCGGCACGCACGAGAGGCTTGCGTTGCGGCGATGCTATCGGTGAGAAGGCGCGGCGATCGACGGTGATGGCACGGGGCGGCATCCTGGAGTTGCGTCGAGCAAATCGAAGGATGAGAAGGCGGTGGCAGTCGGATGAAAACTGCTAGGGTTGGACAGTTTTTTACCCCTGGGGGGTATTTGGTTTGAGTCTTCATGAGAGGGCGTTTTGGTCTTCGGACATGCGCCTATATATATGAAGGGGGCTGGTTAGGGCAGCCCATCCTTGGAGGTGTCACTCTCATTTTGTTTAGGTGAGAGGAGGCTAGGGAGTGAGAGGAGGGAGACCGGCTCTTGTTCTTGAGCTTTTCGCCATCCACGCTTTGTGTTGCGAGGAGTGGCTTGTAACCCGACACAGAGTGCTACACAATTCTTCATCTAGTAGAAATCCAAGGATCAATTTCGCCCCTCCTCTTTGTTGGCTCCAATTTGGATCGAATCGCATTTTTGTTCTTCGTGTTTTCGTTTTTCCCTTCTCGGAGATTTGCCTCGTTCTCCCTCTCCGAGCGACGATTTGCGATTCCGTTGAATCAAATTGTTCTTATGTCCTGAGCCTCCTTCTTTCCACTGAAGGATTTCCCCTCTAACCTCTCGAGCACATAGATCGGGTCGAAATCGCATTTCGTTCTTCGTTTTCTCCTTTTCTAGTGGTTCTTCCGATTTCTCATGGATTAGTTGGTTTGGAGCGATGATATCCGAGGATTTAGCTTCCCAACACGTAGTAGGAAGAACACTTGGAGAAGTTGGTTGCAGCCCCAGTCGAGTGGTGAGGATCCAATCGATTTGGTTTTGTCCCGTGGCGTTTTTGGGCGTTCTGGGCACTGGCGGACTGTCCGCCCCCCAGCCGCGGACAGTCCGCGAGTTGGGGTTCCAGCCGGAGCAGTGGCTGTGTGGCCTCGGTGTTTTTTCCCTTGGGTGACCGGCGGACAGTCCGCCAGTGATAGGCGCGGACAGTCCGCGAGTCGCGCAGGGACGTCCAGCAGCAGTGCTATTTTTGTCCTTTGGCGGCGGACAGGTCCGGCCCCCATGTGGCGACAGCCCGGCCTTCACCGGACAGTCCGGGAGCCTGACGGCGGACTATCCGGGATTCTGCAGCTTGTGCAGTTTTAGTGCGTTGGCCCACCTGGCTTTTCCGCTTTGTTTCCGGACTTCTCGTTTGCTCCTAGAGTTTCACCTAGAACCTCTCTACATATCTTTGCTACGCGGTTAGCATCGGTATTTGGAGGAATCCCGACGTATCCCTCTATCTACGTTTGGGAGTGGGTCTTTTAGGCATGAACTTGACATGGGGTTTTGAGAGTTTTGGTTTGCTCTCTTGTGTGGTGCCCCGCTGTGATCCTAGGGATCATCCACCCTCTTTCCAAGGGTCGTGGGCATCACGTTTTTTGTCCGAAGCTTTTGGGGTTGATTTTGTTGGGACAGAGGCCGTAATTTTGAAAGAAATTTTTAGGCTCCCATTCACCCCCCCCTCTGGTCGCCAATTCGGTCCTTCAATTGGTATCGGAGCCAGTTAAGGATCTCTCTACCTTAACCGGTTCTGGATCCGCGTAGGCGACCTTTTGAGAGCGGTTGTGCTTCCGACTTTGTTCGTCGAGGTGTTTGAGCTTTTGTTTGGCTAACACTTGCGGATACATGGGTGTATGCCGAGTCTCTGAGTGATGAGTGATTGTCAACTGGGATAATGCGCATGTTCTTTGGCTTGTGTTGTGTAGGTGTCGAGCACGGAGACAGTGATCAGAGGCAACGTGAAGGTCAAGTAGAGACGTGCCGTGCCGATGGACCAAGAGTGGCAAAGGGCAGACGTGAGGCTTGGACTGAGGGACCGGTGGCCCGAGGATCAGCTGTGGTGGCTGGTAGCCTAGGACAGCGACAAGCGGAGACTTGCGGGCACGGTGTTGCTTGGGTCAAGGATCTGGGGACACGTGTCGGTGGACGGGGTGCACGGGCGGTGCATCCCCTCTACAGCTTCGGTTTGGTGGTAGAGCCAGAGAAAAACCATCGGGTGGACGGTTTCCAGGTTTGGGCCTCAAAACCTGGGCGCGGATGGTTTCCGAGTTTGGCCACAAAACTCGGGCTGAGGATGGTTTCCAGGTTTGGGCCTCAAAACCTGGGTGCTGCGGGTTTGCTGAGTTTGGGCCACAAAACTCAAGCGTTGGTGGGCTGGTTTCCTGGTTTGGGCCTCAAAACCGGGGGTTGGCTGTGAAGGCTTGTTTCCCGGTTTGGGCCACAAAACCGGAGGTGCATCATCCAGGAAAAGGACGCGGAGCGGTGGCGGCACGTGGCGGCAATCGGGAGGTTGCGTCGAGGAAACGCTATGAGTTGTGCGGGCGTGGCCGTCGGATCCACCTACCATCGAGTTGGTCCAGAATAACCTTAGGGTTTAGCTGGTTCGCTCTGTAAGTAGTTAGGGGTAGAGTGGGAATTAGGAATAGTTAGAATTAGGATAAGTAGGGGGAGACACCCACCTCCCCATCTATCTCAGTCATTTGCTCTTTTCTTCTAGGGTTTCCTGCTCTCCCAATCCCCTGCTGTAGCTAGCTGAGATCCGCAGAGAACCATACCTCTGTGTACTGGAGATTTTGAGGAAGTGAGGCTGTATCCTCACTGTTGTAGCGTGTGGTAGCCACACGGTTGCAAATTCATGGTTGTGATTTGCGTTTTGTTCGTGTTTTTCGCGGAATCCTTTTTCTTCACGTTTTTCCCGTCGCTCGATCTCTTTGCTCGGTTCATCTTTTGCAAATCCATTTGAACCAAGTTGTCCTAGGTCGTGAGGCACTTCTTTCCTCCGAAGGAATTCTCCTCTAACCTCACGGTCTAGGAGATCGATCGATTTTGGTTTCGGGTCAAGTTTTTCTTCCTTTCCCCGAAATTCTTCGATTCATCGATTTGGAGATAGGTTCGAGCCATCATCTCTTAGAGATAGCTCACTATCCTCCTTGTGACTCTTCTCACCAAGTTTGATCCCTAGAGGATTCGTTTTGGGTGAGATCTAGTTGAATCGGTGAACGAGCTGTGAAATTACGGGGTGACCGGACGCTTGATCGTGCAGATCGGACGCTGAGTGGGAGTCCGGTCGTTGAACAGTCGTTCCGTTGATTTTGTCAAAGCTTGACCGGACGCTCCTTCCTTTTCTTGACCGGACTCACTCCTGCTACTGTTCATAGTTTTTGGCTTTGAATTGACCGGACGCTGGAAGGGTGACTGGACGCTCTGTGACCGTGAGTCCGGTCACAAATAGTAAGCGCCCAAATCAGGTTTAGCCTGACCGGACGCGTCTGGTGCTCCGTGACCGGATGCAGGCAGAGTCCGGTCAGTGCTGTCTCACGCTGTTTTGTCCGCAGTTCGCTCGCTCGTTGTCGGATTTGGTTTCCGTCTTTTGCGTTGGCTTTCTAGAGTTGTGTAGTGTCCCGCTGTGCTTCTTGGAAGCATCCACCCTACATCTAGGGTCATGGACATTAGCAAGCTCTAGGGTTTGTCTTTCGGGGTGATTCTCGGGACAGTGGCTACTAGTTTCCGGAAGGAAATTTTGAAGCTCCCATTCACCCCCCCTCTGGTCGCTTTCTAGTTGCTTCTCGGTCCTTCAACACTAACAGTGCTTTTGGAAATGGCATCAAGTTCTTCTTCCAGTGTGTCTTTGACCTCAGGTTCGAATCATGGACATGTGATCGAGGATCACATTGCCAGAAGAAGGAGGAGTGCGGCTCTTGAGGCAGAACGTGAGGTGGATGCTTTGCTGGACTTCCTAGGAGATGATGAGCATTCAACGGAGGATCGTATTCGTGAACTTGGCAAGGCCAAGAAAGGTACACTTCTCGCTAGTCTTGGGATTTTGTCCCAACGATATGAAGCTTGTTGTGATGATAACGTTAGATATGATGAGCTTTGTGATACCTTGCATTGGAAGATCAAGAAGTTGAAATGCTCTATCACTAGGTTGAAATGTGGCCTTTTTCATTGGAAGTCTAGTGCATCTTTACCTTGCACCTCTTGTAGTCACATGGTTAGGAAGAATGATGAGCTATGCTTTTCTCTTGCTAGCTTAAAATCTGAGAATGAATTGTTGAAATCAAATGCTTCCAAACCATGTTTAGTTTGCATTGACTTGAGCAAGGACCTTGATTGTGCTAAAACTGAAATAGCCTTGCTAAAGTCAAATGCTTTCTTGCCATGTGTGCCTTGTGAGTCTTTACATGCTGAAATTAATAAACTAAAATTGACTCACACCACATGTGTAGATGAACTTGAGCATGCTAGGGCTGAAATTGTTGAAATAAATTCTAGGCCTTATAGCTCATGCTCTTTGAATAAAAATGCTTGCCTACTTCTTGTGCTATTCATGATTCTTTGCTTGATGTGAATGGTGATGTTTCTTCCACCAATTTCATTTGCACATCATGCATTGATTTGGAAAAAGAAGTTTTGGCTTTGAAGGTTTTGCGCGATGATATGAGCGCTAAGTTGGTTGAGCACAATGATATGAGTGCCAACCTTGAGATGGAGATTGAGCTCTTGTGTACCACATATGCCAAGTGCATTGAAAAGGAGATGGAAAACTTAAGAAACACTCCTTGTGGTACTTGTGACCGCCTCATGTTTGAAAATGAGGTTTTGGCCAAAAGATGCAAGAGCCTTTGTGCTAAGTCATTTGAGTCACACATTTCTTCCAACTCCGATGTTGATATTTCTGAGTTTGCATCTTTGCAACCGGAGTTGAGTTCTTGTTCTGCGCGTGAGTCTTTTGACGTTAGCACTTGTGCCAAGGTTTCAGATAGCTCTTTCATAGCTACTCCTAACCTTGTTGTTTCTTCGAGTGATGTCCAAGGGACTTCTCTTGACAAGGGTGCTTCTCACATTTTTGGGACTCGTGCTCCCAATCCAGTTTTCCATTGCACCTTTTGCAAGAAGGATGGACACTCATTCGATTTTTGTTTCCGCCGTGTCAAACACGAGCGACGTATTCAACCTAAGGCTTTTAGGAAGCCATGTAGCCTTTCCCATGGCACGTGTGCTCCTAGTGATGGCACCAAGTTGGTTGTTGATGCTTCTTGTTCTAAGTCCCAAGGGACTTCTCACTTGTCGGAGAATGGTGTGCCTTCCAATAGGCCTTTGTACCATTGCTCTTTTTGTGAGAAAGATGGGCATCAAGAAAGCTTTTGCTATCGGCGTGCCAAACGCTTGCGCTAAGCTCATTCTAGGAATTTGGTGGTTCATAGCCTTTCTCATGGCATGAACGCTTGTGATCCTAGTAAGAAGCCCCTCTTTGTTGATGGGTTTTATGACTCCTTTTCTAGTGGGTTAGGTCATGATCATGGACATGCCTCTAGTGCTTCTTCTCTTGGTCCACGTCATGCTTTTCATGGTGCTTCTATTGGTTCTTCTACAAAAACCTTGGAAGATGTTTGCCTCTTTTCCCGTGGTATGACTCTTTCTTCTCCTCGAGTTGTCCTTTAGAGGAATGCTTCCAAGGGTGTTTCACAATTGCATTTGAACCAACATTTGCATCATGCTAACCCACAAGATAAGTTGAGTTTTGTGACCAAGTCTTAGGTTCCCAAGTATATGTTTGCTAACCTTTCGGGATCCAAGACTCGGGTTACTTTGTCCCCTTGTGTGTAGATATGAGGACGCGGGGTAGAGAACATGCGCCTGATGGGACTTGGTTTTTTAGATGTGACCAAGATTTGATGGTTCTCTACACCCCGCTTAGAATTGCCTCCAAAGAGGCTTTTATAGCTTGGTGAGCTTTCTTTTACACTCATACCATGTACATCCATGATTTATGTCTTGTGGTATGAGATGGTCTTTTATGTGCTCACTTGTATAGTTCTTGCATGTACATTTTCTCTTGTATCATGTTTTGTTTTAGTCTAGCATGTGCTATCTTGTATATCATGTCATGCTAGCTTTATGTATAGTTTTGGTGGCTATTCCACTTTTCATGCTAGTTTGTGATCCTCATGAACATTATGTCATGCTTTACCTTATTTCTCCATGAGCTTTACATGTAGAGGTATGATGTTCATTAGGTATCACTTTTCAGGTGCTAGTTTTGGTTAGCAACATGTACCCTGTTGATATGATTAGTTTGAGCACTAGCCTTTCAACAATTTTATCATGTTACATGCTTTTGGATCTATTGCTATAATTATTTTGCATTGTAGCATGTGTTGAGGTTTAGGCTGCGTTTGGGTTGATCATGTCTCTAGGTTGCATTTTGCTATATAGTGATTTATCCTGTTGCATGGTAGGCTTGACTAGTTTAAGTTCAGATCTCCTTGCGGTATCATTCATAGGTAGACCTCTTTTTGTTGAGAGTTCACCTTATGCTTATTATGTGACTAACCATTTTCATGGAGACCTTGAGGTCACACTGGACGAGACGATACCTTATGGTTCTTCTGCTTTTGAGTGTGCAGGAGAATAGGAGCCTAGAGAGAGCATTTCGGCTCACGGACCCGATCCCACTTCTTCCATGACTTGGGGTTCCGTTCGAGCAGCTCTCCAGCGAGAACAAGCTGCACCTGTGGGAGCGATAGCATCAGGCGAGGGGGAGACGACTTCGGCGTGGCAGGCGCCCCAGAGTTCAGCAGATTCAGGCGTCCCCTCGGGTATCACACCAGCAGGTGGTCATGCGCTTCATGAGGTACCTCCGACACACTTCTGAGTTCGGGTTTTGGTACTCTTCTTCCTGGACCTCTTTTTGTTGTGTGGTCTTTTCAATGTGGATTTTGCTGGCTGTCGCTTGAGCATTTCCTGGCTCTTCGCTTGTGAGTTTGATGTGTGTTTCCCTTTTAGTTGGGGAAGCATTTTGCTTGTTGTATCTTAGTTGGACTTCTCCGATACCCTTTTTGTTTTGGGTTTTCCTTTTTAGGCTAGTTTTGCTTGGTCTTTGATAGACTAGCTTTTGCATGCATTTCATCATGTATTTTAGTGCATTTTAGAGCTTCATGTTTAGAGCAATGAGAATGAGACTATGCTCTTTTTGGTATGCCTTGTTTATTCATGATGGTGCTTGTAGCTTAGGCTCTTTTTGATCACTTGATACATGTTATGAGCTAAGCTATTTTTGCAAATGGTGAACTTGATTAATCAACTATGAAACCTTTAATTTGTTCACCATTGAGATTGGCAACTAGCATGGGTAGGATGTGTTGAGATCACTTGTGCTATCTTTTGTATGCTAGGTTGCTATGTCTCTTGCACTGAGTCATTCACTTGTTTGGATTGTTCATGTTTACCTTGTGCGTAAAATTTGATCCAAGTCTAAGTGAAATGAAAAGATCGAGATGGGATTGCATGTGTCAGCACCTCACAGTATCGAGACTGTTTCTCATTGCACATTTGAGTTAAACTTGAGCCGTGTAGTGTAAGACCGAAACCGGTGCTTTAAGCTTCCGATTGCTTTTCTTGCATAGGCTTATCCCGGTTGAAAAGTTAGGCAACGACCATGCTTTCAACCTCTCGCAATCACATGCTTTAATATGAACTTGTGTTAATACCGCTGCAATCTCCGATAAAATTTGAAAATAACACAAGTCTATGCTTCATTCTATGGCATGATGAATGAACTTTGCTAGGGGTAGTTCACCTTTTATACTTGAGTTAGCACTTGTTTGATTTCCTGTCTATTCATGCTAAGTGCTATTTTAGTGGTGAACTGCTTTTGAATGGCTTAAAACTGCTCATATGCTTAATTGTTCATATTTTGTATTCATTTGATCAGTTTGAGCCTTTGCTAGCATTTGTTTTGGTTGCTACACTTTCAGGGCAGCACCCTTTTGAGCATCTTTTCATTCTGATTGCTATACACTTGAAGCTGTTGCATTGTACATTTCATGCATTTTTAGCTTAGTGTACATACCCCCAGCTCCGATACATCTTGTGATCACCCCCATATGCTTTTGGTTGTTGACTTGTCTTGTGTTTGTGTCAACTTTGTGGAGAAATGTCAAAATCCCTCAGCATGTTCCCTTTTATCAAGGGGGAGAAGCTGTTTGCAAGGGGGAGCTTGAGTGTTGGCACAAAGGGGAGAGTCATGCATTTTGGGGAGAGCTTTGAGCTAGGGGGAGTTTAGCTCTTTTATGTCCTTCTTCAATTGGTATAGCTCTTTTATGTGCTTCAATTGGTATCCTTCATAATGAGCTTTGTTGCATAGCATTTGTGTATAGGCTTGCTTTCAGGGGGAGTTGTTTTGTTTTGCAACTTCTTTGCGTGCTCTGAATGTTTGTGCTCCATTTGGTTTTGACCTTCACCTTGTGTTTTCTCAGTCGGTATCGAGCCTGCTAGTAGTGTTGAGCTGTTTTGCCTCTATCTTGAGGGACTAGCAGTTTTTGCTTGGCATTTTTGATTGGTATGGAGCCTTTAGCTAGTTGCGTCGAGCCTATGTGCCTCTGTCTTGAGGAACTAGCTGTTTTCACCAATTTCTGGCTGTTTGTGATTGGTATCGAGTTTTCTGCTAATTGTGTTGAGCCTCTATGCCTCTATCTTGAGGGACTAGCAGTTTCGCATTCTTATGCGTTGATTCAGCCTCAATTGGTGTCGAGCCTTGAGCTAGTGGTGTTGAGCCATTTTCTGCCTTTTCTTGAGAGCTAGCTCATTTTTGACTTGGTTGCGTCGAGCCGTTGCCCATGTCTTTGTGAACCAAGTCTTTCACTCTGTGTGATCGAGTTTTGCTCTTTTATGAGTTATTGCTCCGATCCCTTGCTTGGTTGCGTTGAGCCATTGGCCATATCTTTGGGGACCAAGTTTCCTGTTTTGGTATCTCAAACCATCTCTTGTGCCTAGTTTTTGTCAATTCAATCATCAAAGGGGAGAAATTTCGACCCAAGTGAACCCAAGTGGATAAGTACATTGGTTTCTTTTGTGATGATTGTTTGACAATTTATTTGAGATTTGTTTTCGAGTACCTTTTGGGACTTCATGAAACTCTGGTTTTATCTTGACTCTTCAGTTGTGTGGAGGCTTTGCCCGCTTTTCCCGTTTCTTTCGGGACCGAGAGCTTTTATTTGGAGTTTTCATGACCCTTCCTCATCTCAAGTGGCCTTGTGTTTGCTTTTGCTTGGTATTGGGCACTTGAATGAGGCTTGCCTTCAAACCCTTCCTTTGTGGTTTTATTTTTAGTCAATGCATTCATCAAGGGGGAGATTGAGAACATATATGATGAATGATTGACTTTGATAAGGAAGGTTTGAGGCTTTTCCCGGTTGAGTCATTACTCACTATGCGCTTATTGTTTATGACTAACTGGTGGCGTTGAGTTGTGGTGTTTCTGTGTTGGTGTGTGTGTGCAACATGTGTCTCTTGGCTGTGTTGATGTGCAGGTGTTGAGCTCGGATACAGTGGTCGATGTTGAGGTGATGGTCAAGTAGAGACGTGCCGTGCCGACGGACCGGGAGCGGTGAAGGATGGGCGTGCCGTGCGGCGGACGTGCCATGCCGATGTACCCAGAGCGGTGAAGGGCGGACGTGAGGCTTGGACCGATGGACCAAGAGGCCAGAGGACCAACTGTGGTAGCCGGCACGTGGCATCGGCGAGCGAGAGCACATGGGGATGTGCGGTGCATCAGTCGAGTCGGGACGAAGACGATGGCGTCGTGGCAATTGGCGGGAGGTCGGACACGGGCTTGCGTGCGGCGCAGGTGCCGTCGGCCAAGTCAAGAAGGAAGGCGAAGGCGTTGTGCCCGGCGTGGAGGCTGGACATGCATCGACATCGGTGCCAATGGTCGGGGTGTGCAAACCACATCCCGTCTAAGGTGCGGGTTCGGTAGCTGAGCCTCAAAAAGCTACCCTCGATGGTTTCCGAGTTTGAGCCTCAAAACTCAGGTGGCCAGTTTCTGAGTTTGGGCCTCAAAACTCGGGATGGACGGTTTCCAGGTTTGGGCCTCAAAACCTGGGCTCGCGGGTTTCCGAGTTTGGGCCTCAACACTCGGGGTGGACGGTTTCCAGGTTTGGGCCTCAAAACCTGGGCTGGCAGGTTTCCCGGTTTGGGCATCAAAACCGGAGGAAGGTCCAAAAGGACGGTCGACGCATGGCGGCACCGAGACGCTTGCGTTGCGGCGAAGCTATCGGTGAGAAGGCGCGGCGGTCGATGGTGACGGCACGTGGCGGCATCCTGGAGCTTGCGTCGAGGCGAAGCGAAGGATGAGAAGGCGCATGGCCGTCGGATGAAAACTGCTAGGGTTGGACAGTTTTACCCCTGGGGGGTATTTGGGTTGAGTACTTCATGAGAGGGCATTTTCATCTTCGGACGTGCGCCTATATATATGAAGGGGGCTGGTTAGGGCAGCCGAACCTTGGAGGTGTCACTCTCATTTTGTTTAGGTGAGAGGAGGCTAGGGTGAGAGGAGAGACCGGCTCTTGTTCTTGAGCTTTTCGCCATCCACGCTTTGTGTTGCAGGAGTGGCTTGTAACCCGACACAGAGTGCTACACAATTCTTCATCTAGTAGCAATCCAAGGATCAATTTTGCCCCTCCTCTTTGTTGGCAGCAATTTGGATCGAATCGCGTTTTTGTTCTTCGCGTTTTCGTTTTTCCCTTCTCGGAGATTTGCCTCGTTCTCCCTCTTCGAGCGACGATTTGCGATTCCGTTTGAATCAAATTGTTCTATGTCGTGAGCTCCTTCTTTCTGCGGATACATGGGTGTATGCCGGGTCTCTGAGTGTTGAGTGATTGTCAACTGGGATGATGCGCATGTTCTTTGGCTTGAGTTGTGCAGGTGTCGAGCACGGATACAGTGATCGACGGCGAGGTGAAGGTCAAGTTGAGACGTGCCGTGCCGATGGACCGGGTCCGGTGAAGGATGGGCGTGTCGTGCTATTTTGATGGTGAATACCTTTGACTCAAAACTGCTCATTTTCTGCTCATATGTTCATATGTCATATCTGGTGATCAGTTTGAGCCTTTGCTGAGCTTGTATGCTGCTGTTGAGTCTTTGGAGTTATACTGTTTAGAGCATCTTTGCATTCTCCTGAATATATGCCTGAAGCTGCTAACTTGCATTTTGACTCATATGCATGTTGGAAGGGGGAGAACCTCCCTTGTTAGCACTTTTGTTGGTGCATTTTGTGTTTGGGAGAACCTTTTTACTTGCATCGTGCATTTTCAACTAATGGGGAGAATTTGCAAATCATTTGTGCTTCCCGAGTGTTCATTTGAGGGGGAGGTCCCAGGAGGAGAGTTTGCATGTCTCCTGGATGTTCATCTAAAGGGGCATTTTGCTGTCTCTTACTGGCCGAAAGGCATTGGTATCGAGCTTTCTTTGCTAGTTGTGTTGAGCCTTTGTGCCTCTATCTTGAGGGACTAGCATTTTGCTTCGATTTTCCAATTGGCATTTGCTAGCGGTGTTGAGCCTGTTCTACCTTTTCTTGAGGGCTAGCTTTGCTTTGCTTGGTTGCGTCGAGCCGTTGCCCATGTCTTTGGGGACCAAGTTCTTTCGCTCTTTCCACTTGACCTTCTTCGGCTTTGCTATGCTTTTGGGTCATTTGGTTGAGTTTTCTCCTTCTCCTTCCTCTTTCTTCCTTATTCTTCTTTTCCTTATGATTTGTGTGAGTAGTTGACAATGCACTCATCAAGGGGGAGATTGCGGATACATGGGTGTATGCCGGGTCTCTGAGTGTTGAGTGATTGTCAACTGGGATGATGCGCATGTTCTTTGGCTTGAGTTGTGCAGGTGTCGAGCACGGATACAGTGATCGACGGCGAGGTGAAGGTCAAGTTGAGACGTGCCCCGCCGATGGACCGGGTGCGGTGAAGGATGGGCGTGCCGTGTGACGGACGTGCCATGCCGAGGTACCGAGCGGTGAAGGGCGGACGTGAAACTTGGACTGAGGGACCAGAGGCCCGAGGATCAGCTGTGGTGGCTGGCAGCCTGGGACAGCGACGAGCGAAGACTTCCGGTCATGTGTTGCCTAAGTCGTAGACTTGGGGACACGTGTCGGTGGACGGGGTGCACGGGCGGTGCATCCCCTCTACGACGTCGGTTTGGTGGTAGAGCCAGAGAAAAACCATCGGATGGACGGTTTCCAGGTTTGGGCCTCAAAACCTGGGCGTGGACGGTTTCCGAGTTTGGCCACAAAACTCAGGCTGAGGGTTTCCGAGTTTGGCCACAAAACTCGGGCTGAGGACGGTTTCCAGGTTTGGGCCTCAAAACCTGGGCGCTGAGGGTTTGCTGAGTTTGGCCTCAAAACTCAGATGCTGGTGGGCTGGTTTCCCGGTTTGGGCCTCAAAACCGGGGGTTGGCTGGAAAAGGCAGGTTTCCCGGTTTGGGCCACAAAACCGGGGGTGCAGAGCGAGGGCGGCACGTGGCGGGAATCTGGAGGTTGCGTCGAGGCAACGCTTCGTATTGTGCGGGCGTGGCCGTCGGATACACCTACCACCGAGTTGGTCCAGAATAACCCTAGGGTTTAGCTGGTTCGCTCTGTAATTAGAATAGTGAGGGGTAGAGTAGGAATCAGACTTAGGTTAGAATTAGGATAAGTAGAGGGAGACACCCTCCTCCCTTCCTATCTCAGTCATTTGCTCTTTCACACATAGGGTTTCCTGCTCTCCCATCCCCTGCTCTAGCTAGCTGAGATCCGCAGAGAGACTCACCTCTGTGTATTGTTGATATTGAGGAAAGGAGGCCGTAACCTCCTTGTTGTAGCGTGTGTTTGCGCTTGGGCTGCAAGATCGTGGTGTCGATTCGCGTTTTGGTTGTGTTCTTCGCGGAATCCTTTTTCTCCACGATTTTCCCGTCGTTTGATCTCTTTGCTCGGTTCATCGTTTGCGAATCCGTTTGAACCAAGTTGTTCTAGATCGTGAGGCACTTCTTTCCACCGAAGGAATTAACCTCTAACCTCACGGTCTAGGAGATCGATCGATTTTTCGTTTCGGGTGAAGTTTTCTCCCTTCCCCCGAAATTCTTCGATTCATCGATTTGGAGATAGGTTCGAGCCATGATCTCTTAGGGATAGCTCACTATACTCCTTTTGACTCTTCTCACCAAGTTTGATCCCTAGAGGATTCGTCTTGGATGAGTTAGAGTCGAATCGGTGGACGAACAGTGCAATCGCGGGGTGACCGGACGCTGGGCTCGGGGTGACCGAACGCTGACTCCGTGCGTCCGGACGTTGAACATTCAGCGTGTTCATTTTGCTCCTGACCGGACGCTGGCTTCCTTGTGTGACCGAACTCGACGGTAGTCCTGTTCATCAGGGTTTGGCACTTGTGACCGGACGCAGGGGAACCCACCGGACGCTCTCTCTCCCAGAGTCCGGTCAGTTCCAGAGAGGTTCCCGAGTGGGATTTTGGTGACCGGACGCGTCCGGTCCCTACTGACCGGACGCTGGCCAGAGTCCGGTCGAGTTTGTTTTGCGCGTTTTCGTTCGCGGTTCGCCTGTTCATTGACGGATTCAGTTTCCGTCTTTTGCGTAGGCTTTCTAGAGTTGTGTAGTGTCCCGCTGTGCTTCTTGGAAGCATCCACCCTACATCTAGGGTAGTGGACATTAGCAAGCTCTAGGGTTTGTCTTTTGGGGTGATTCTCGGGACAGTGGCTACTAGTTTCCGAAAGGAAATTTTGAAGCTCCCATTCAACCCCCCTCTGGTCGCTTTCTGGTTGCTTCTCGGTCCTTCACTTTCTACAAAAGGATTTCCCCTCTAACCTCTCGAGCACATAGATCGGGTCGAAATCGCGTTCGTTCTTCGTTCTTCCCCGTTTTCTAGTGTTCTTCCGATTTCTCATGGATTAGTTGGTTTGGAGCGATGATATCCTAGGATTAGCTTCCCAACACGTAGAAGAACACTTGAGAGAAGTTTGGTTGCAGCCCCATTCGATTTGGTGACAATCCAATCGATTTTGGTTTTGTCCCGTGGCATTTTTGGGCGTTCTGGGCAGTGGCAGACAGTTCGCGAGTCGGGGTTCCAGCGGGAGCAGTGGTTGTGTTGCCTCGGTGTTTTTCGCCTTGGGTGACCGGCGGACAGTCCGCCAGTGATAGCCGCGGACAGTCCGCGAGTCGCGCAGGGATGTCCAGCAGCAATGCTGTTTTTGTCCTTTGGCCGGCGGACAGTCCGGCCCTCGTGTGGCGGACAGTCCGGCCTTCACTGGACAGTCCGGGAGCCTGATGGCGGACTGTCCGGGATTCTGCAGCTTGTGCAGTTTTAGTGCGTTGGCCCTCCTGGCTTTTCCGCTTTGTTTCCGGACTTCTCGTTTGCTCCTAGAGTTCACCTAGGAACCTCTCTACATATCTTTGCTACGCATTAGCATCGGTATTTGGAGGAATCCCGACGTATCCCTCTATCTACATTCGGGAGTGGGTCTTTTAGGGACGAACTTGACACGGGGTTTTGAGAGTTTTGGTTTGCTCTCTTGTGTGGTGCCCCGCTGTGATCCTAGGGATCATCCACCCTCTTTCCAAGGGTCGTCGGCATCACGTTTGAGTCCGAAGCTTTTGGGGTTGATTTTGTTGGGACAGAGGCCGTAATTTCGAAAGAAATTTTTAGGCTCCCATTCACCCCCCCCCCCCTCTGGCCGCCAATTCGGTCCTTCATGGTCATTGCCTCCGCATACCTCGCACCATTGGTCGGCTTCGACGGCTCATGCGGTTGCATAAGGTTGAACTACCTCTTGTTCCCTCTTGGAACTTTCTTCTACTTTCTTCATCAGGAGGTCCATCTTCGCGCAGAGCATGTCCACCTCATTGAGAGCATGAACACCTCTCTTCTTAGGCTGAAGATGTTCCTCATTCCAACCTTGGTTGGTAACCATCTTCTCTATGAGGTCCTTGGCATCTCTCACATTGTGTTGTAAGAATGCCCCTCCAGCGGCTGCATCTAGGTGACTACGGGCCATACCGGTCAGGCCATGGTAGAAACCTTGGATAATGAGCCACTCCTCTATCCCATGATGAGGACAGGCGCGAATGTACTCTTGTAGATATTCCCATGCTTCGGGAATCGTCTCATCAGCTTGTTGCTGGAAGCTGGAAATCTTTCCATGAAGGGCGCTGGTCTTGCCCATCGGGAAGAACTTCTTGAGAAACACATTGGCGCACTCCTCCCAAGTGTTGGCTTCACTCTTATTGGCGTAGAACCATTGCTTCGCCTTTCCCAATAACGAGAACGGGAAAAGACGAAGACGGATGGCGTCTGCAGACACATTCTTCATAGTGAAGGTACCACATACCTCCAAGAAGTGTTGGAGATGGGCGTTGGCATCCTCATGCGGCTTCCCACAGAATGGATTGGCTTGCACCATGTTGATGAGAGCTGGCTTGAGCTTGAAAGTCGCATCCCACAAGTTAAGCTGTGGACCCATGGCGACATTGTTGGCCGACGGCGCAGAGTACTCGGAGATGGTCTTTTGGGCCATGGCTTCTCTTCTAGCTAGTGCAGAAACTTCCTCCTTGAACGGATTCTGGTTCGAGATGAACCTCTGAGGTGGAGCTTGACGAAGCCTAGTCCTCCTCAACAACTGCTCGGGATTTTCAACGAAGTTTGACGGCAGTTGGAAACCGCTCATACACCTATTAGTTTCACGATAACGAAAAGAAACTAGATAGGTGAGGGGTTAGCCCCTATACTAATTGATAACTAATATATAGCAGACTCCAGATTCACTCTCTCTAAACTCCTAGGCTGTTGCTTTCCCCGGCAACAGCGCCAAAAATGCTTGTTAGCATTTCTTAGCGTCGCTACTAAGAATAGAGTTTTAATCTATCCCCGGCAACGGCGCCAGAAATGCTTGTTGGTATTTCTTAGCGCAACCACTAGAACTAGACTATGAAGTCTAACCCCAGCAACGGCGCTAGAAGTGTCTTGGTGGTAAAACTATTGACTATTGGATAGTTCCGCAAGCGCACAAAATATACCAATGTAGCACTTCACCCGGGAGTATTCCAAGGTATCGTTATTTATTTTATCCCAAAGGAAAGCAAGCTAGGAAAGATGTAGAGAGAGGAAGGATAGATCCTTTAGTCTTACTATAATCTATTATCAATTAGAGAAGCAAAGGGGTATAAGTGGATATAATGGAGGATAGATAGATAAGATAAATAAGTTAAGCAAAGAGTATATGATATGAAAGATAACTTTAGTAGAGTTAGCTAGGTGGGAGGACAACGAGTGAGTATAAAGTACTCCTATGTTTCTACCTTTACTCCTATGAACTAATCCTAATTAAATAGATGACTTAACTAGATTGACGCCTTGCTACTTGTGTGAGAGGGATAAACGAGAGAGTAAAGCGATAGAAGGTTCTTCACCTAACCCAGTACTCAAGCGGATATTTGGCTTATGGATGCCTTACCTTTTAAAAACTAGCCTGAGTTCACGTGAGGGGATCTAGGTAGCCAGGCAAAATCTGTCACCTTTTGCCCATGCGCCCCTATTGTCCGTGCAAGCCAGCGGTAGTCAAAGATAAGATGAAGTATGAGCACCACGCTCACACTTATCTACACCTTTAGCTATCGATCAAAATAGCTAAAGCCCCTATCCTAAGATAGGACGATGACGCACACAAAAGAAGCTATTTAAAGGAAATCAATCTAACTAAGACAACTATAGAACTAAGATAAGCACACAACAAGACTATATAAATATAGACTTGCACTAAGTAAATACTTAAATAAATACTTGGAAAGTAAATACTTAAGTAAATGCAAAGTAATGTAAAGAAAGAATAATATATTAAATAAATAAAGTCTTACAAAAGAAGAAAGATACCAGGGCTATACCAGACTCCCAGAAGACGACTCCGGAGACCCGAGCTTCGCCCGACTCGACTCTAACTCCCACTCTAGACTAACTACTACTACTCTTGCTTGATCTCACATGAGAGTGGAGATATGTAAACTATCTTGGGGTGTTCTGAATGAGAGGGTGAAGGCCTCTATTTATAGTGGAGGTGGAGTAGGGGCTACTCCGGTGCCACGTCAGCGATCCGCGTGATCCTCCTCTCTTCACCCTTGGATCCACCGCCATGACAACAGACTTGGATGAATGGCTTGGATATTCTTCACGTGTGAAACATGCACTTTGTCACCGAATTGGATGAGGGTCACCATGGGGTCAGCCGACCCCTGTCCCTGACATGTGGGCCCGGGGTACATCTTCTAGAAGGTGCTGATGTCACCCTGATGAATAGTGCTGTTGGGTCCCACCAAGGGGGGTCGGCCAACCCCCCTATGACAAGGCTGGCCCACCTTCTTCTCTCCCTTCGTGACCCCACATGTCATGGAGCAAGTCTTATGAAGTCGGTTGCATTTGGTTTTCGGTGTGGACCCATGAATCCATGTGCTTCTCATCTTGCACCATTGAGCAAAAGCACATGCTTGATCCAATGGTTGATATTGGCTTGAACATGCTTCTCTTGGATCATGCCATGTCACCATGGCCGAGGTGGCCCAAAGGTGGGGTCGCCCGACCCCCTTGGTGGGCCCACCTGGCCTCATTTTGTTCATTTTGCCATCTCCTATGATTTCACAAGCTAAGAGTACAAGTGGAACTTATTAGTGATAAATATGCTCATGATATGCTATTCTTCCTTGAAACGGAGGCCTGTTGACGGTATTTTGATAAGGTAAAACATGTTATAACTTCCGTCAACAACGAATCATAACAGCAGGACTCCCTGTTTCCACCATGTGCACTGGGAAAGGGGTAGTACTGATCTGCATCTCAGTTAGACTCAATCGTCCTTCGTTGAGGGCCGATTGGACCTGTCGACGGAAAACATTACAGTCGTTATTGGCGTGAGAGAAAGAATTATGGTATTTGCAGTAAGCCCTCCTTTTTAATTCGTCGGGTGATGGCAAAGTATAATTAATTTTGAGGTAACCGAATTTAAGTAATTCATCAAATATTCGGTCACATTTAGAAAAATCAAAGGTAAACTTCACCTCCTCACCCCGATTCTTTTGAATCGGTTTAAGGGAAGGACAAGTGACTAGTTTATTCTCCGCGGGCCATAAAACTTCGGCAGCATAACAATCCTTAGACTCATCGTCGGAACTATCAGAATTTATCTCGGCAATATGCACGCCCTATCGATGAGTCTTATGAGGATCGTAAGGTTCTTTAAGGCGCGATTCTATCGAAACGGCCTTCTGCAACAGTTGATTTACATTAAAGAAATCATGATGCTCAAGTTTATCCTTGATCTCTTGACGTAGACCAGCTAGACATAGATCTGTTAGATCTCTATCGGAGATCATCAAATGGAAACATCGGTTCTTAATTTCTTTAAAACGCTTAAAGAAGTCGACCACAGACTAGCTACGCCCTTATCGAATCGACGTGAGGTGTGACAACCTAGTTTCTTGAACCCCATCAAAAAAGTGATTATGAAATTTTTCTTCTAACTCGGCCCAAGAACCTATGGTGCATTCTGGTAGTGACGTAAATCAGGTGTTGACGCAAAAAAGTGACACCTTGCGCCAGGACACATAGCAAGCCGAACGAGGCTAGCTTCAATCGGGTGCCCGAAGTGTGCTGAATCCGGAAACGTGCCAGTCGGTTTGACCTGAAAACCAACAAGGGATAAAACGTGAGAATACCTCTGGAACATGCTGGGTAAAACCAGACAGTTCCATATGTACGGCTTCGAAAGCCAATCTCGACGTCACACAGCTACAGAAGCTGTCTGTCAGAGCATGTTTACAAAGCTATTCGGCAAGTATGAGAACAGAGTGTATGAAGCATATTAACTGCCGAATGTTAAAGAAAGACATGCTTGAACGAATCAAAGATATTATAAACAGGCAAATTGCAAGAATAGATCTATCCAAATAATACATGCATAGGCCAATCCAACTAATCTGCCGCACGTTTAGTCTTCAAAAACCCGTCAAGCATAAACTTAAGCAAAGCTAATCCACCGCATGATACCACTTGCTATAAGTTTATACCACTTCTTATAATTAGATCAATCCACCGCATGATACAATCTAATTATAACAAGCTAAAAGCATGCATATATTTGAATAGATCTATAAAAACTCGTTACTCGTGTAGGCATAACCAAAATCGGCAAACTAGCCGAGTTGGGGTCCATGAGGAAGGAACATACAAGCAAACATGATCAAAATAATCTAAAACCTGCATCTGCCGCACGACACCCAGTTTTATCAGAGCATAAACATAATTGACACGTATGAACCCGCAACATGTAACAACCTAGATTGAAAACTAATCCGGCCATCATGATCTTATAATTGGCAAAGCACAAGCAAACTTGTGAAACGAGGCCGAATAGAGATCAATCTAGATTGGGCAAAAGAGTGTTATATGAATTAAATAAATAAAATGCATAACACATGATAACTTAATGAATCTACTAGATCTGCCAAATCTAATAGAGCCGATAAATATTTTTACTCATGTCTTAATCTGCCGCACGATACAAGGCACAAGCAAAAACTTCTCGTCATAAGCTTAAATCTGTCGCACGATACTAAGGTTGACATACGAGACTACTTGCATCATATCTAAATCCACCGCATGATACTAGACATGATAACAAGGTTGTCGGTACTTACGGAGGTCGACGGATCGATGTTTCCTCTCGAAGAACTCGACGACACGACTTAGGGACTCGAAGATGGCACGGGGCCGGTTTGTATTGATGTGGTTGTGAACAATTTTACAATGGTCGAGGGTTTATATTTATACCCTGGACGAAACACGAGTCCTAAACGATTACGATTTACAATGATAAAATATGGAAAGATACGAAATCTATTCCTAATCTTTTCGGCATCTTTCACAGCCATATGCCTTCCCACGCAAGCCGGCTTCATCTGCAACATCCATTTCCCGAATGGAACCATCTCTTTGCAGGATAGCCGACCGCACAGACATTCATCGAAATCTTGAGGACCAAATAGCCGTCAGATTGCTTGACGAATCCTTTCTTCTCTGCTGGCTGGACCCATCTGTCATATCCTCATGCGTGCGAAATTCTGGTGTTAACACATGCCCCTAATTTTGGGATAAATATTTATTCCAAAATTCTTTCTCAACGTGGAGCCTCTAGAAGCGTTTGCCTTCACATGCTATAATTGCTATACCTGCCGACTCATCTCCTGATGCACCCTTTGGGATTCTTTAAAACCCTCTTTCGCCCTGTCTTGACTTGTGTACTCTGAACTCTTCTGCTTAGACTCAAAAAACCCTCTTTTCCCTTATCTCAGTCTGGAGGATGTCTTCCGCAGCGAGTCGCCATAGTTCCGAGCTCGGTGCTTCTAGCACCTCTAAAAAGAGGTCGCTCCTTTTTCCCTTCTCTTGATTGTTCTAAAAATGAAGTAGTAATTCTTACCTCGTTGTTTCCTTCAGGAGAATCAATGACGACCTCCCCGAGGATCTGACTCGGAGGCTTGCGGATCTTCAATTCGATCTGGAGGGAAAGGATTGGGAGATCACTCGAATCTCTCAAGAGCGTGACGCTGCTCGGGAACAAGTCACCGGTAAGTATTTTCTTCATTTCTTTCCTTATTCTCCTCTTTCACCTTTATTCATTCTTCCTCTTTTCAGCTCTAGCAGCCAAACTTCACGCCCTTGAAGCTGCCATCGCCAAGCTTGCTGTTACGGCCGATGTAGCGGGCACGATGCCCCTGAAGCGTGTGAACGAAGTTAATCGAATCCTTCCCATTATCTCTAGGGCCGGCATGGGGTATGGCGCGGTGCTCGCCTTCTCCGCCATGAGGATTCATTCTGGCGCTGATTACCGCAGATTCGATGTCTGCGAGCAAGAACTGGAGGATGGAGTAGAACATTCTGTAGAAGATATGAAGGAAGCCGAGACAGATCAAGCTGACGCTTTTGATCACTTTCTCCCGATTAGGCATAGGATGGAATGGACGAACTGATCTTCTCCATTATAACCTTGTATTTTCTCTTTGTAAATAAAAATCCTCTGTTCGTCTTCTTGAATCCAACTTGTGACTGATCCTTCGAGATCAACATATGTTTTGTTTCGTGCACCAGCTACCGATTTTCTCTTTACCTTAACGGCGATGTGCATCACATGAGCTATTGCCGATAATCACAATAATCTTCCTCGTCCTGCAAGTAACCGTCGTGATTGATTACCCCAGATCCAAAGTTTTCGGTTTTCCACTTAATTTTCTGATCCACGGCGACATCAGAGCAGCATTTTTTAACAGACTTCCCTGTTTTTTCCCAAGCTTTTCGCCCTTGGTGTTAATCAGTAACATAAACTAAATAATTAGCCAAAACTGAATAATCCTTTAGTCGAACCCTATCGGCTTTCCGATTCTGGAGTCATGACTTCTCCAAATTGTCAAAAAATCTGGCCTGGCCCAGTATCAGCCCATAAATTGTGACAAACCCTATCTTGATGCTTGGTCTTCCAGTATGCAAATTATGATCTTATAAATATACTCCTGTGTAGGCTCCCATTCCGGGTTCCGATCGAATAATTAGACTCGCAAAATTTCTACTTCTCGACTTCTAGCTCAAGCCAGAGAGAAAAACCTCTGCTTATGCTTGGATAAACGACGGACGATGGCAACCACAACAGGCATCTTCAAGAAGTCGAACACCATCTCACCAGCATCATAGGCAACAAATTAGTCTTTTACCCCCTTGCAATGGCCCTTCTCGCTTATCCGCCTCTGATTTGCCGCTTGCCCATTTTCCAGAGTGAAGTCCTTTCTTAACCAAAAACGAACTCCCTTTCCAGAAAACAGCAGCTCCAATGGCTTCTCCCAACCTTCTTCTTGGGTTTCCAGATTCCCCTTAATCTGACAACTCACCTCAACTCACCCATTTGAATGCTGGAAATAGCTTGGCAGCATCACTTCAGGTTAGTAGAGTCTCGGTCTTCTTCTTCTAGTTAAACCTGTTATGCCCGACGCACCCCTTCTTCCTGTTAGCTCTTTCCGCAAAGAACGACCGTCTGAAGGTAGCAGCAAATAGAGTTGCCCTCAAGGTGAATGCTCGTTGGGGTCAGCCGAAGCCCGTCTTGATGCCGTGGATGGTCGCATAGATCAGGCTATCATCCAAGGTGTGCACGCCGGGGTCTCTTCGGTCTAGCGGCAATGAGCTCTTGGACCAAAGAAAACCACTCCTCTATACCAGTTGGTTTCGCAGGCGGTGACCCAGATGAATTTGAAGACCTTGAAATTTATGATGACCATGCTGCCGCTATTGCCGAGACTGTTGACTCACAATCTGTTCTGATCAGATTATCTCGAGAGTAGTCTGTATCAGGACAAATCTATAAACGAAGCTTGTAATATACGAAACTCATTGTCAATTAAAACCCTAAACCTTTATTGGTGATTGAATTCATGCCCTTTTCATATTTATTTATCCTTTAATTTTGATAGATAACCAGTGTCAACAACTCCCCCAAGCTTACCTTTTGCTAGTCCCTTAGCAAACCAAAAATTAACAATGGATCATGCGTTGCTACAATATCTTCACTTCCAACAAGTATACCTACTGTTAAGCAAAAATTCTCCAAAATATATTATGTTATTCTTCATGGGGCTTATTACTTTTACCTTAGATCTTGAGTAATTGAAAAATTGAACGATCAAATCAAGCACTATGTCTCTAGTTCTTTCACTTCACCTTTATTCCAGAGTTTTAATTAATTTTTAAAAACTTTAATACATATGTTGTCAAATTAAACAATGGATCCAAAGAGAAAGTCAACCAACCATTGAATAAAGAAGTGCATGTGTATGGAAAATGGATTCAGATGCTCTTTTGAATATACTCACTCTCTTCTGTTTATCAGAGACATATGGCTATTAGGCTAATTCTACTGTCGGACACGTGCCCATTTTTTCTGATTTTTTTTATTTCGAGGTTCCGGACACTTGTCCCTTTTTATTTCCTCGGGATCTATCTTTTTGAGGTTTCAGACACTTGTCCCTTTTTATTTCCTCGGATCTCTCTCTTTTTTTTTCTTTTTTTTCTTAATAGTCACATGCTTCCAACAAACTTCGGAGAGGGTAGCAACAGATAATTATGAGCATTTATGCGAAAGATGGATGAAATGTGTAAGTGATCTCAATTCAATGGCAAGATAACATCTCACAGGGTCACAAAGCTTAATTTAAGTCAATGCAATTATTAGTCATATTCATATTTAGAAATCTCCGGAACTTTAGTGTTGTTTAGAACAAGATAGTAGCAGCTCAGATCATCACATGTCATATCCCCATTTACCTAGACCTTAGATCAAGTATTTGCCAACCATGCATTTAATTTTATTTTAAGGCATCATTATTAATTACGAGAACTCATGCTTTGAAGGCTAGGTACTTGAAAGAAATTAGATAGAGCAATTATTCATCATTTCCATGCAAAAGATTAGAGAGAGAGGGTTCTCCTTTAGTCATTAACTTCTTAAAACAAACTAGACACACTATTTTATTTATTTAATCTAACACACTTTAAGATATAAAATAAAAGCTAACAATAGTAGTAGTAGTAATAATAATAATAATAATAATAATAATAATAATAATAATAATAATAAAGACATACATGAATCGTGAAGATAATAGGGGTGCGTCTCCTCCAAGCTGGTTCCCTTAATAGCGTTGAGCCTTCATGTGCCCATATATTTTTGTCTCTTTTTTTAATTAATGGCGAGCCTTCATGTGCTCACATTTTTTTTGTTTTTTTTAATTAATGGTGAGCCATCATGTGTCCACATATTTTTTTAGAATGAAAAACTTAAGAGGATAAAGATACTTACGTGGATACATGGGGATGCCTTCCCTCAAGCTGAATGTTGACGTAGTCGTTCGATCTTGCAATGTAGCAGACTGGCAGTGGATATGTCCTTCCTTTATTAGAGCTTTGATTGATGTTGATGTTTGTTGAGACAATGCTCCAACAGTGAATGGAGCATTCACTTGCTCGTCAGCTTTTCTTGGCCTTTCAAATCCTGTGAAACTCAAATAGACAACAAAACTTGTGGAACAAATTAAGCGTTAGTGGTTGGCCACTTAAGCCTTAGTTGTCTAGAATTTCAGTAAGATCTTTTTCTCAATATTTTTGTATTTTATATTTTTATATGATGCAGGAGAAAATGCACAGGATGAATGCATGCATATTTATTTTTATTATTATTTATTTTTATGCCACCACGGTGAACATTCCTACGAGTTTTTACACGCCATAGAATGGGGCTTTGTGATGCAGTGAAATATTTTTATTTTATTTTCTAATGTAATGCAGAAATTAAAATGTGTTGTGAATTAAATATGATGATGCAAGAAATGGTTATGAGAAATATGCAGCAAAGTAAATATAAGGATAACTACCGATTTTTACCTTTTGGCGAAGGTTCGGATATTTAGGTCCGACGAACCGGACCTTCCCTTGGTTCAGACCTCCTAAGGTATGTCAGACGTTTGGAAAGTTGTTATTGATTGTACCTCTTAGGTGCAAACATTTTCTCCCATACTTTTTTGGTCTGAGTCTTTACTTCTTGTGGTTCACTGTCTTGAGGTTTCTCTCCTTTCATTTCTGGGACAGTGTCGATAGCTTCTCCTTCGTGATTGGCCTCTCTATTCTTAATAGTTTGTCTTCTTTGGCTTTGAAAGCGGCGTCTTTCACTTTTATTCTTCTTAGGTGCTTCATTGGGCATGTGGCTGATGAAGTTGCATCGTGCCTTTTCTCTAGGAATGTGAAAAATGGATTTCCTCTTGTAGATGATTGTACTTGTAGCATAGAGGAATGGTCTTCCTAGGATGAGGTGGATATTATCGTCTTCTCATGTCGAGGATCAAGAAGTCTGTGGGGACTTCATGACCTCTAATTCTGACTACGACGTCTTCCATCGTTTCTTCTTGTTTATGCCTCTTGATATGGTCTCACTTATGTCATTTATTCGTCCAGCAGTTTGAAGTGAAGCGTTAATTGTGGACGCTGGCAGCATCTTGCTCAGTGTGCATGTTCTTGTAGATCTAGGACCTTCACTCTATAGAATTTGAGAGTGAAAAACTTCTCCATGTTTTGCTCAAGAGTGTGTCCTGTTCATAAAGACAAGGTAGAGATCAAGTGCATGGGCTCTGTTGGTGGAAAAACACCAACAAAACCAAAAGTTTTGTTTATTCCCCTCTAACCTTAGGCACATTGCACAAGACAAACTTGTTGTTTATGTGTCCTATTCAATCTTAACATGAGTGATAGGATCAGAGGATGAGCATGAAAGTAGCATCTTAAAATATTTAACAGATCAAATTACTTAACCCAAGGAAGGATCATCTATGCATAAAGTGTCGACCTTTTCATGATTGAGATATATCATCTTCCAATGGTTATATGCACAACATTTTAGCTCATTTAGTTAAAACAGTGAGATTCAAGAGAGTAAAGCTAAGAACAAAGATTAAAGGACTGAACATGTTGAGTTGATTAGGTTGGATCAAGTAAGGTGCAACTTAAACATGTTTTGTTCTTTATTTATGTTCATACTAGAATCAAGAAGAAGCTTTTAAAGTGATGGTCACTTACCTTGAAATGTTACTTTGTCATTGGAGAGTGATTGTGTTGAACCACCTTGTGGAAGCTCCTCTTGTCTAGCTGGTTGTTGTTTATGAATGGCTTGTCTTCTATTGTTCGTCTCACAATATGATTGGGAGGAGGAAGATCACAGTGGAATCATCTTTAGAGGTATTGACCTTCCTTCTCTATGTGTCGACTTATCAGTAAAGGCGCATTGTTCCTTGAGTATGCTGACTGGGATCCTCTCTCTTCTCTTGTCAACCTTTCTTATTTTCCCTTTAATTATTGGGTTGACAAGAGACTTGAAATTAGAGCTGCTACTCGAGTGCCTCTATGATAGTCTTTGTCTTTTAATGTCACAACTGAGACTTGTTCTCTCAACAGTGTCTAGATGATAGAGATCTTATTGGCTGTTCTTCTTGATTTGCTAGCTCAGGTACTATCTCTTCATCTTCTAACTCTTGTGGTGCAGTGGCTTCATCCTTCATGATGCCCTCCTCAATTCTTGGCAGTTGGTTCTCCCTTGACGTCTTCTCTTGGTTCTCTTTGGCTGCTCATAAGTGATGTAGATGTTGAAGATGCAGCGAAAGATCAAAAAGTTGACTTCTCCAGGTCCGATAAAGATGATAACATTTTTTTTGCGAGAGATAAAGATGATAACATTGATGGTGTTTAAGAACAATCTTCCAAGAATGAGTGGTGGATCATATTCTTCTTCTCGACTAGGACAACATCTAGTGGTTTGTACTGATCAAAGTGGTAGGTAGGAGATTAATATGTCTTGAAGCTGGTTTTCTCCTTCCCCCCTTTGATTGTGAAACACATCTAGACAACGGAATTCTCTCCCAGGCTGGCTTGTGATGCAGATGGATTCCCAAACAACATGTTCATGTGTTGGATTTATAGATCTTGTTATTATTGTAGTGGTACCATCTTGTCTCCCAAGCTAGCTCTTGATTAGAAAAGAGGATAACTTCCCACTTCTTGTCTTGATGTTTTGGACAATGATGATTGCAGGCATAGGTTGTCTCATACGAGGTAAGTTGCATCCTGGTTGTCATTAGCGTCCAAGCAAGACTCAAAGCTAGGCTAGCACCATTTGTGATCTGAGAGTAGGTTTGTGTGTCTATGGTTTGAGTTTTGGATCTTCAATGTTCAGACCAAACCATGGATGAACAAAATCTCTCTCCTGCATAATGTTAGTGGACATATACCCAAAGGATTGCAAGAATTTGAAGCATGGGTTATTATCCACAACTTATGTATTTTGCATCTATGCTAATAAAAAGATGTTTTTAGGATTATTTTAGCATAGACTAGTATTTTATGTGTTGGCTGCACTTTAACATGATTCAAGGCAAAAGATAACTTGCAGTAGAAGACAAAATAAATAAACTTTGATACTCACAGTTCTTTCATCCATGATGAATGAGCTGAGTCTTCGTTATGCAAGAGTTGTTGAAGTTCATTGTACGCCTTGCTTCATCTCCAGTGTGAGTTCGTCTCCGGACTTTTCCAAATTGATATTGAAAGTTTCCCTGCAGGGGTTAGTCCAACAAAATATCCAACATCCACTATAGCATACTATCGGCTCAAAAATCAACCTAGACACCACGTCTAATTTGATCTCGGAAGGCATTTAACTTAATTGCTTAAATTAAAAGCCTTTGAAAGCAAGATCACCACTCCTAAACTAGGCACCATGCTTAATTTAAGAGATGTATGAAAGTACTCCAAACCTAAACATATAATATAGCGAATGAGGGTAGCATGAAAGTATTATAGAGATTTATTCAGATGGTGATGAAAGAGTATGATTAGTATATGAGCATATCCTAAAGGTAGGGATAACAAACATAGTCTTGACGCCGAAAGTGTTCCGGATCACACACCAGCTAGGGCTTTGGACGCCCGGGTCGCCACGGACCGAAGAACGCAGCGAGGAGGTCACACTTACGCGATGAAGGACGGCTAGGTTTACAAGCAAACCGGCGAAGGATAGCTATCGCACTTACGTGGCGAAGAACGACTAGTTTTCGGGCAAACTAGCAAAGGAACCATCGAAGTTCTCGCCCGGGAGGGACCCCGTCACGGCATGGACGTCGTCGGGTTGCCCTAGGTCGGCCGACGAGCCTAGGGCGCCATCCTTGGTCGTCGGATCAAGGGATGAACAACATGAGGTTGGAGAAGAGGCTAAAAGGGTTGTAGTAGATTGATTTGACAATTGGATAGTCGGGGTCTCAATTGGCCGTCACCCTTTATATTTATAGGGCGGCTGGTCTTTCTATAATCAAATAGGACTCCCAACCGAATAAAACTCTAAATAGAACTCGTTTATTCGGTTATGGCATGTACATACAATTTCCATCTTGTACGTATATGCAAGTTTAGCGGAGCTGGACTCTATTGCTTATCTTGCCGTCTCCGACCAGATTTACCTGGTCGGAAATCTCTCAAGAGGTCTTATGACTGGTTTCATCTGGTCGGAAGACATCTGTAACAATGACCGGATCAAGCGACCAGACTCAACCTATGCTTGAGACACTTTTGAGTGTGAACATATGCCCCCCCTGTTTTTAGGTGAATGATGCATTGAACCTAAAAACACAATTAAAACACTAAATAGCAACGATACCCAACTCATCGGCTATCTAGCATCTAAAGACGATGTATACATCGACCATATTTTGTACTAAGGGCGACACATGTGTCGGCCATTGTTTGGTGAACACTTAGGCTTCTTGCCAAACACTTTGAAAGTACCTTTTCAAATACCTTCCGTTCATTGCCCTTGGGAGACTTTCACCCTGCAACGTCCCTAGCAAATATGAATTTTCGAACACCACTTTGATCACTCTATACAAGACTTTCCAACTTGGTGCTTGTTCAAGGTCACCGCCTTGGACTATCGCAATTTTCTCTCTTGATGAGTTTAATCAAAGTGCATGGATGACTCCCATAGCCAGTCTCACTTGATCAGATCCCAAACACTTAAGCAATGAGTCTTCGGCAGTTCTTTGATAGAGCTATTGTTACACATCACATATTTAAATGCACTCCGCCAAACATTGTCATCAACTTGGATCACGAAAATATTTCAACATGGGAGTTCTCCAATCTTCCAAATCGGCCTTGCTTTTGTTAAGAATTAATTCGGGTCGATCTAGAAGTTCTATGGATGAATCAACTGGGCTAGCCGTATAAGAGCCGACCAAGCTGATTTGGCAAACTGACTGAGTCGGCTCCAAGTCGACCTGGCCGACTACGCAGACCGACTGAGTTGGTTCAGATTCAACCTGGTCGGCTGGACAAGCCAACTGAGTTGGCTCAGATTCAACCTGGTCGGCCAGACAAGCCGACGGAGTTGGTTCAGATTCAACCTGGTCGGCCAGACAAGTCGACTGAGTTGGTTCGGATTCAACCTGGTCGGCCTGACAAGCCGACTAAGTTAATTATTTATAATATGTTCACAAAATTAGATGCATCGGCTTTTCCTTTATGTGAAAGTTGTGTCTACTAATGCCATAGCCAGATGCTTATTATGCTAACATGTTGGCCTTAAAATTATCATGCCTTGTAATATGCCGAGTTTAAAAATATTAATGATGGAAAGGCACTCATCAGTATGTGCATTATGTGATCCTTCAAAACACCAAAACATATGAGTGACTTGTTGTACCACTAGTAATGAATCACCACAGGCTTCAACATGTTATACTTCATGGATCATAATATGGCCAAGCCGAATAAGAAAAGTTCACATTCGACTTGAATCTTGGTGCAAATATAGTCTTAATCGGCTTGATGTCTCACATAGCACCATTGTGAGAAATAACAATCATGCCAACACCTTGGCCCTTTTTGAAAACCGATTAACCATATTGTCATACCCATGAAGTAAAAGATCACATATCATGCCCCCCGGGCCTTAAAGCCATCGAAGCAAGCTCCATGGGGCCTTTTGAAATATCATGATGGTTGTAAGCATTCATCGGCTTTATTTTAAACTGAGGGTGATATCAAATCATCAGCCATATGAATTCTTCCAGGTGAATATGCATAGCCAAAATAAAGTATTTCGGCTCCTGATCATTGGTAAGCAAAATAATTTGGCAACCTTCCATAACATAGATATCTATACCAAGGATCGAAATAAGGGGCTAAAGGGTAACCATGCATACCTTGGGATGAATTCCACATAGACACAGGCAGAGAATATGGATGATGCCAAACCCATTGATTTTGATGATTCGGTGCAAATCTCCAGCTTGGCAACTGCTCCTTGAATCTTCTTCTCTCCATTGCCTTCGTTGCACTACTTGCTTGAGCATCATCTTTCTGAACTTGGATACTTCCTTTAGGAACCCACACCAAGCCTTTTTCTTTCAACTCCTCTGCACTAAGCTTCTGCAACTTCTTTTCTTGCCACTTTGATAAACTGATTGAGCATATCGGTTTTATTTCTGTTTTGGACAGCGGCAAATCTTTCTTGATTTTAGGCACTCTCACATTCTTTTGTTCAGATTTGGCACCTAGAATATCAGTAGATGATTCTCCTACTTCTATGCCATCAATAGCCAGATTTTTCAGCACTGGAATCGGCTTTCCAATAATTGAATTCAGATCTGAACTTTTATCTTTGCGGCCATCATATTTCACACAGTAAACCTTTTTTACCACTTTCTTCTTATGCTGGGCTCCGGACCGATTTAGATCAAAACGATCTTTATAAGATGATGACCTCTCTAAGTGTCTAGGAGCTGCATATTGTGGCCGAGAATATGGTGGAATGTGTGCCTCTTGATCAAACCAGCCCCAAGATGGATAAGGATAAAAATATGTGGGTTGTGATCCATATGACTTGGGAATTGGCTGCACAAAAGGAGAATGTGTTGTTGCTGATTGAGATCTATTCCCTTGCCAATTCCAATCTTGAGATTTGTGCTTTGGAGGCAATCTTGGTGTTTGGACCTTCTTTGGCCGACTGGTGACATTGGCTTTTGCTAAGTTCTCGTACTTAACTATAAGCTCCTCGAAGCTAAGCTTCGGTCTTCCACTTTTTTTCTTGTCACGGCCTTTACCTCCAAAAGCTTTATGAGCATCCTCCTTCTTTTCTCCATCTTGATAGATATGCTCCAAAGGAGGATCTTTAGCCGATTCCCCTTGCTCAATGGGATCAATCGACTTTTGCTTTAGCTGGAGAGATTCTACCTGCCCCCCAGTGTCTTCTGGAATTGTGATAACTTTATTGTCCTCTGGAATATCTTCAATTTGCAATTCATGGACAACTACCTCGTCTTCACTTGAGGGCTCCACATCTCTCTCTTGGGCATTTGAGCATTGAGTTTTGAGTGAATCGACTAATGCAAGCCGATCCGAAACTTGTTTGCCATCAAGACCAATTGAATCCAATTGGTCCATTTGTTGAGCTCCAAAAAATCTCAATCGTCCTTTATTAATGGCCGATTAGATCACTCGACGAAACACATTGCAATCAGAAGTATTATGATCAAAAGAATTGTGCCACTTGCATTATGTAAGATCTTCTAAGTTTTGAATAGATGGCAAAACATTGTGATCAATGATTCTAATAAAATGATTCTTTAACAATATATCAAAGACATGATCACAAAAAGTAAAGTCAAAGGTGTACTTTGATTTCTTCAGCCAATTCTTTTGTGGAGTCGGCTTTAAAGCTAGGCAAACGAAGGGATCAGATTTAATATCAATCCATTCGGCTACACCTTTGTAGCTGCTTTTGGGAAACTTTATCTTTGACAAACTACTACTATTGACCTTGCCATATGGCACAATATGTTGGCCAATAGAATCTGAATTTTTTTTAACATTACCAAATAAAATGCTATTCTCAATCGGTTTTTTACTAGCAAGAATATTTCCTATGGATGCAGAAATTAAAATAGTATGACCAGATTGGAATTTGAGCAAAGTATTCATATTTGGTACCTTATTGATCATGTCGGAGAAGCGTAGGTTCTTGGATTGAATGACGTTGTTCTTCATCTCCATAGAACGATCAACAATAGGTATCGAATCACCCAAAAGCGCTTTGGCAGTTGCTAGAACAGAGGAAGTCGGTTTAGCTGATTGGAAGTCGGCTCGATCGACTTGGGCACTAACAGGTAAGGCAGCAACAGGGGGAATCGGCTTAGCCGACTTAGAAGTCGACATAGCTGATTCTTGGCAGGTAGTAATCAGTTCAGCCGACTCTAAAGTCGGTTTAGCCGATTTTGGGCAGGCAAGCGGTTCTTCTTTCTTGCTTGCAGGGATTTGATTTCCATCAATGATGCGGTAATCACTAGATAAACATATAACCCCTTTAGCTCTTGAAAAATGAAGTCTAGCCGTTTTCTGGCGCTTTTCATGCTTTTCTGTAGCAAGACTTGCTTTTTGAATTGCGATTGGTTCGGAATGGATATTACGTTGTTCGGCTTTAGTAGCCGAACCTTCGCTTACATCCGAACTGACTCTTTCTTTCATGCCCACTAGGAATGCCCTTTTAGCCGATGACTCAGTAGTAATCGGCCTTTTGTCATTGGTCTTTCCAAAGTTTTTATAGAATAACTCCTCTAATCTAGACCATGACCAAATAGTACATTCGGGTAAAGATGTAAACCATGCAAAGGCAATACCAGTGAGAGATAAAGGAAAATTTCGCACTCTCATATAGTCCTCTTTACCGGCAAAAACCAATTGCGAGAGATAAATATTAATGTGTTCCACAACGGTCTTATCATCTTCACCACTAAATTCATAAAAATCAGGTACCCACCAACCATCAGGATCTTCCAAGTAATCATAGTGTAACGGGTATGGTCTATGATAAGCGGGAACCTTCCAATTTAGAGGAGCCATAAGGATTTCTAGCATGGGCTAAATCTTCATCGATTCGGCTTGATTTGAGAGTGATGCATGAAGCCGAATCACGATTGTTAGCGTGCACGCTCATTACTGAATTTTTATTGATTCGGCTATAGTTATCGGTATCATGCGGAGCCGAATCATGAGTTTTTGCACTCGAATACCTTGCTGGAATTTCACTAATTCGGCTATGGTTTTGAATTAAATTTGAAGCCGAATTGTGAGGAGTGATCTTTCCATAAGGTGCTGAATTTTTGTTGATTCGGCTATGGTTACTAGTAACACGTGAAGCCGAATCATAAGTACTTGCACTTAAATGCTTTGCTGAATTTTCATGCATTCGGCCATAGTTTTTACCAACATATGAGGCCGAATTATGAGTAATAGCACTTGCATTTAATGCTGAATTTCGAGAGCAATCGGCTAAATAATTATTATTGTCGTAGCCAATTCTCTCATTCATCGGCATGTCTTGTGGTGGAGCCACGTATTGTGAACTTATAGCCGATGAAGAATTTACATGTTGTATGTTGCTATTATCATTAAAGCTCAAAGAATTCATAGTTGACAATGGCTCTTGACCATAATATGTATGATTATGATATGTATGATGAGGAGCATTAGCAAAAGTATTAACCGATGCAACATATCTACTATCATTATGACTAGCAACACCAACATAAGAGTTCATAGAACTTGCAAAATAATTATTATAACCATAAGATGTATTCGCAAGTTGTACCTCAGGGTAATTGTAGTAGTTTTGCGATGTGACACCTTGGTACTCCATAATTTAGGGCTTGACCGCCTTGCTGAATTTTCCAATATGAAGCAGGTCGTGTTGCAAAATAGCAAACGAGATTACAAGAGGTCAAAACCAGATGTGATCGGCCCTTTGGGCCAAATACAACGGTAATGGCGAGCACAAGAATATAGATCAGTGAAGAATAGGGCTAGGGCAAGAAGATTCGACTGCAAAGTAGAGCCGAAACAAATTCTTTCCCCAGCGGAGTCGCCAAAAAGTATGTTGACGTCGAAAGTGTTCCGGATCACACACCAGCTAGAGCTTTGGACGCCCGGGTCGCCACGGACCGAAGAACGCAGCGAGGAGGTCACACTTACGCGGTGAAGGACGGCTAGGTTTACAAGCAAACCGGCGAAGGATAGCTATCACACTTATGTGGCGAAGAACGACTAGTTTTCGGGCAAACTAGCAAAGGAACCATCGAAGTTCTCGCCCGGGAGGGACCCCGTCAGGGCATGGACGTCGTCGGGTTGCCCTAGGTCGGCCGAGGAGCCTAGGGCGCCATCCTTGGTCGTCGGATCAAGGGATGAACAACATGATGTTGGAGAAGAGGGTAAAAGGGTTGTAGTAGATTGATTTGACGATTGGATAGTTGTGGTTTCAATCGGCCGCCACCCTTTATATTTATAGGGCGGCTAGTCTTTCCGTAATCAAATAGGACTCCCAACCGAATAAAACTCCAAATAGAACTCGTTTATTCAGTTATGGCATGCACATACAATTTACATCTTGTACGTATACGCAAGTTTAGCGGAGCTGGACTCTATTGCTTATCTTGCCGTCTCCGACCAGATTTACCTGGTCGGAAATCTCTCAAGAGGTCTTATGACTGGTTTCATCTGGTCGGAAGACATCTGTAACAATGACCGGATCAAGCGAACAGACTCAACCTATGCTTGAGACACTTTTGAGTGTCAACACATAGCAACACGGCAAGAGATGCTCTTAGAAAGTCTATTCCCCAAGCTTGAATTTTGCACAAATCAAGATTGGATGAATGTAATTCAATGTTACATGGTGATTGGTTGGACATACCTTGTGTTTGTTGTTCCTTCGTTCTTTTCTGCTCTGGACCTAGAAAGGTTAGTGACAAGAATACCCGAAGGAATAATTTAATAATTATATTTCTAAGCTCATTACAGAAGGAAGTGTAGCGGAAAGGTAGGCATAGCTAATAACCAGATGTTATGATAGGGTGTAAGGATTCTACTGGTTATAGCTTGCGCTCATGGGTAGTGATAGATAAGAGTGGAATTCAAAAATAACATTCATAAGAATGAACACAAAAATAATGAAAAGACTGGGACAAAAGGAAAAGATAAAAGTATGATTATAAGGTTAAACTAAGACTTAAGATGATCTACCGTTCCTCGGCAACGGCGCCAGAAATGCTTGTTGGTATAAATTAATGCACACTCTACTTTATCCGCAAGCGCACAGATAAAATCTACCGATGTAGTGTAACACCCGGTTTTCCGAAGAATACCAAGTGCCCTCTATATGTGTGCCCAGGAAGTCCACAAGACACATATAGCAACAAATATGGAATTTCTCAAAGACAATGCTTTATTGTATATTGAAACATAGATACAACAAGGCTTACATCTAAAACAATGCAGAGCGGAAACTAATCTTTGGGACTCCAAACTCCACAAGGACGGTTGACTAGGGGAACACTCGCCTAGAACTCTTGGAACATCTTCAGTAACTCCTCACTTGAATCCACCATCTGGTACCCATCCGGGATTTTCATTGATTGTACGTAAAGCAAGAGTGAGCGCACCATACTCAACAAGTATAACATGAGGGATGCAAGGCTCAAAAGGGCTAGACACGGCTGAACTGCGGTAAGCATTTTTAGTTGGTCATATTTTATTTATTAGAACTATGTCGCTAGATTATGCTTAAGCTCCCATGGTGAAAGTATAATTAGTTATCATCAAGATTATCATTACCCACATTATTTCATAGAACTGTCTCAAAAAGGATCCAGGCCGCTCATGACCGAGAGCTCGGCTGATATATCAGTTTATTCTTAACTCTGCAGAGTGTGTACAACTTTACCCACGGGTCATGATTGCCCATTGCCCGAGGTGATCAACCTCTTGACTCACTGCCAAGGTAAGTCGGCAGGGATCACTACGAAGCCTTCCCAAAGTTGGTCTAACAAGTCGTAGCCGCTAAGGTTTCCATCTCCCGAGAGTTATGAACACCTCCCCACTAAGGTAACACCCTATCCTCCAAAGCAATTACCCTAGTGGGACCGGGCCATAACTACATGGTACGCCCCTCTTGCCCTTTCGGTAAGCTACAGACGAGCTAGAACATTCAAAGTACTTAGCTAAGACCAGAGCCATGTAGTCCTCGTGGTTGTACTGTAAATCCTAGGTTGCCGCTTTAAGATTCAGAACCAACATTTGTTCCATAAATCATTAATCAAGATTATCAATTTAATATTTGGTATTTGCAAGCTAAGCAGAACTACCCATATGCACAACCCAAGGTAACAAGGAAAACATGATAACAAAGCTCTAGGTAGAATCTCTAGGGTTCATCATATTAGACACATGCATATGAAAAGGTGATTAAAAGGTTACTGGGTAACAAAGGAACTCATGTTACACTTGCCTTCCATTAACTCGTGTTGATGGTTCCACTTTTTCAAAGATCTTCTTCACGACCACCTTGGACTGCTCGAACTCTAAACGGGTTCAGAGGCACCACACAAGCATCCATTCCCAATCATTACATGCAAACAAATAATTTTCTATTAGAACAGTACACCAAACAGTACTAAAACAAGGTAAAAAGCTTATAAAACTATTCTACGCATTTCTACGAACACGTGAGCGCAAGAATCACTCTAATCGGAGTTTTAAATCAAAAGTTATGTTGAAAACAAGGTTCAATGACACTTTTGTAAATAAACCGAACTCATTTTTGAATAAAAACAAATAAATTTCGCATTTTCTACGCTGGTTGGATGGCTGCCACTATTTTTGGAAAACACAGGGGCTAAACCGAAAGAAAACAACACTTTTTAAAACAGGGATGGACTGTGTGTTGATTTAGGTAAAGTAGGAGGGCTTTTCTGCAAAAGATGCGGGCGCGGTAGGCTGACTGGGTCGCTAGCTGACGCTGGTGGCCACGTGGCGCAGCGTGGTTGGTCAGGCTCACCACGCAGGACGTGGACGCGCTGTGCTGGAACGGTGGGCCGAGTCCACAGCCCACCTGGTGGACTTGTTATGACCCGAAAGGGTACAATCTAATCCTGGCCGTCGGACAGAGATCTGATGGCTCAAAGGGTTTGGGCGAGGAGTCCGGCCGGCGGGCGGCGCTTCCGCGGCAGACCGCCATGGGAGGCTGCCCAAGCTCGGCGGCGAGCACTTGGATCGGCGCTCTAAGCCACTCTAGACCAGTCCGAGGCCACCGGAGAGACCAGCGAGGCCAGGCGAACTCGAGGGAGGGGTTTTCGGGAGGTGGGGGTTGCCGGAGCAGCACTCATACGCGGCGGCACCATGGCTAGGAGATCGGGAGCTTAGAGATATGGCGCTCCCGTGCCCTAGACTCGAATAGAAGTGCACGGGGAGGGAGAGGAGATTACCACAACCTCAAAAAAAGGACTCGCGACGCCGGGGAGGGTCCGCAGAGGCCGGCGCCGAGCGGAGGTGTGGGAGTGGGCATTCGGTGCTCGGGTAAGGAAGAAGGAAGGGCCCGACAGGGGGTTTTATAGGGCGCTAGGGACTTGGTAGGGGAGGGGACGGTGGCGGTTACGTCCGAGGCGTCAAGGAGGGTCTTGATGGCCTCCTTGAAGGCCTTCATTGCCCGACGCGAGTGATGGTGCCTGCATAATGGTGAGGCCAGGGAGGACAGGCTCGGTGGGGAAGACGGGGTGAGGCGCTGACGTCTGGGTCCCGCGGACAAGTGAGAGAGAGGAAAGGCACGTGCGGGGCCAGATCGGCTGACGTGCGGGGTCCTATAGGCAGAGAGAGAAGGGGGAGGGAAAAAGAGAGTTTAAAAGAAAGCCTTTTATTTTTTCAAAGACTCAAACTTTGATCAAACTCAAATGAAATTTGAATTTGAACACAAGCAACCTATTCCTACACTCAAACAAAATATTATGCACTGACATGAATGCAACAAAAAATGTTTCTAAGCCCTAGGGTTTATTTTAATTATTCGAAAATTATTATTTGACCTAGGTTAAATGCTTAGAAAATTAAATAAAGCTCAAATTAATTACTAATTTAGGAAAATGAAATTTAGGGTGTCACATGTAGCACTTCACCGGAGTAACCCAGTTTTAATATCGAACCCAAAGGAATGGATAGTGTTAAGCCTTAAAGTCTAACCCCTGAGTAGCTAACAAGGACGGAGAATCTAGAAGTATAGAGGGGATCACTAAGGTTGTCTAATTCCAATTCAAGAGTGATATGTTTATATTATTCTTAGTGGGGAAGTTGCCATAAAAGGTCACAAACAGAGTATGAGTCTTTTATGCAAATGTATACTCCTACCGAGCCTACACAAGGGTAAGTGGACTATAGAAGAATCAACAAGGCTATAAGAGTCACCCTTACGAACAACCACTACTACCGGCGTTATAGGAGGCATCTATGAGCTATCAAGTCTAAGCACCACTCTTACACTATCCAACTACTCTAACTCTAGAATGACTAGAATTAAAGTACTCAAAAGAGAGTCATAAACCTTAAGAATAACAAGAATAATATCTCAAACTTAAATATAGATGTTGATTACCGAAACAATCGCTGAAGCAAGTTGAAGATAAACATGAGTCCGCAGGTACAAGATGAAGAAGTTGATCCGACAGGCCGGAGCTCCTTCTTGATCTCTTCCTCTCTCTCTCTCTCTCTTCTAGTTCTAGTATAAGACTAGGTTCTAAACCTAAACTAGAGGGGTAACTAGTCTTCTACTTGAAAGCTGGCTCTTGAAGTCTTCTTCTAGGGTTTCTGAATGAGGCGTAGACTTTTCTGAAGAGAGACTTGATCTTCCTTGGGGCCTGGGGGCCTGTTTATATAGCCCTGAGGGATCAACCGCGGCCGTTAGATCAAACCGACTTCACGTAGGGCTGAGATGGATCCTCAAAGGCGGTGGAGGAAGCTTCCAAAAGACAGAGCCCAGCGGGCCCAGGGGGAGACCGACCGGTCTAATGGTGGGACCGGTCGGTCCCACCTGGCGGCCTCTCGGGGTGTCCCGTCTCGTGGTGTCCTCTGGTGTCCTCTAGGTCCTTCTAGAATATTCCTGACGTGCCGGTTGCGTTATCTCGCGTTGGTTTCCTTCTAGGGGAAGCAATCAGTGCTGGTTTTCCTATTTAGTCCCTGCAGATTCACAATCCACCAAAACTCATGGAATATTGTCAATTAAAACCCTAAACCTTTATTGGTGATTGAATTCATGCCCTTTTCATATTTACTTATCCTTCAATTTTGATAGATAACCGGTGTCAACACCACTCATTCTGCTTTTGTTGCCCCTTTTGAGCCCAGAGATGTTGGACCCAGACTTTCTGACTCATTTCAGATGGATGTGGATGATATCACCTTTGGTGGCTCCTCTCATGGTATTATTGGCAAGTTTGCAGATTTTATGAGTAGGAAGGTTGTGATGTGGATGATGGGTTCGACATGGGTGAGGCCAAGCCTCTTTCAACGCCCATGGCGATGACGATTGCGATGGACGAAGACAAGGACAGAGAGCTCGTGGACCAGATTCAGGCGTCTCTTCGGGCATCACATAAGCAGGGGGTCAAGCGCATCATGAGGTACCTCCGATTCTCTCCTGAGTTCGGTTTTTGGTACTCTTCTTCATCGACCCCTTTGCTTTGTGATTTTTCCGATGTGGATTTACTGGCCCTTAGCCTGAGCATTTCTTGGCTCTTCTCGTGTGTCTTGGGTCTCCCGCAAGCAAGTCTAGAGTAGCCCAGTTTTCCACCGAGACTGATTGTGTTGGTGTCGTTTCTCGCTGTTTCTTCATCAAGCTTTTGGATCTCTCAACTTGTGCTAGGTTGAGAGGTGAGCTTGGTGTGTGTTTCCCATTTTAGTTGGGGTAGCATTTTGCTTGTTGTATCTTAGTTTGACTTCTCTAATACCCCTTTTGCTTTGGGTTTCTGTTGTTAGGCTAGTTTTTGCTTTGATTTTGATAGACTAGCTTTTGCATGCATTTCATCATGTATTTAGTGCATTTTGGAGCTTCATGTTTAGAGCAATGAGAATGAGATTATGCTCTTTTTGGTATGCCCTATTGATTCATGATGATGCTTGTAGCTTAGGCTCTTTTGATCACTTGATACATGTTATGAGCTAAGCTATTTTTGCAAATGGTGAACTTGATTAATCAACTATGAAACATTTAATTTGTTCACCATTGAGAGTGGCAACTAGCATGGGTAGGATGTGTTGAGATCACTTGTGCTATCTTTTGTATGCTAGGTTGCTATGTCTCTTGCACTGAGTCATTCACTTGCTTGGATTGTTCATATTTACCTTGTGCTTAAAATTTGATCCAAGTATTAGTGAAATGAAAAGATCAAGATGGGATTGCATGTGTCAGCACATCACGGTATCGAGACTGTTTCTCATTGCACAATTGAGTTAAACTTGAGTCGTGTAGTGTAAGACCGAAACCGGTGCTTTAAGCTTCCGATTGCTTTTCTTGCATAGGCTTAGCCCGGTTGAAAAGTTAGGCAATGACCATGCTTTCAACCTCTCACAATCACATGCCTTAATTTGAACTTGTGTTAATACCGCTGCAATCTCTGATAAAATATGAAAAATAACACAAGTTTACGCTTCATTCTATGGCATGATGTTTGAACTTTGCTAGGGGTAGTTCACCTTTTATACTTGAGTCAGCACTTGCTTGATTTCCTATCTATTCATGCTAAGTGCTATTTTAGTGGTGAACTCCTTTTCAAATGGCTTAAAACTGCTCATATGCTAAATTGTTCATATTTTGTATTCACTTGATCAGTTTGAGCCTTTGCTAGCATTTGTATTGGTTGCTACACTTTCAGGGCAGCACCCTTTTGAGCATCTTTTCATTCTGATTGCTATACACTTGAAGCTGTTGCATTGTGCATATCATGCATTTTTAGCTTAGTGTTCATACCCCCAGCTCCGATACACTTCATGGTTACTTTCAATGCTTTTCACTGCCCCCATGTGCATTCTGTTGATGTATTGATTTGTGTTTGTGTCAACTTTGTGGAGAAATGTCAAAACCCCTCAGCATGTTCCCTTTTGTGAAGGGGGAGAAGCTGTTTGCAAGGGGGTGTTTGTGTGTTGGCACAAATGGGAGAGTCGTGCACTTTGGGGAGAGCTTTGAGCCAGGGGGAGTTTAACTCTTTTATGGTCTCTTGATTGGTATCCTTTTTGTGTTCCAATTGGTTTTGAGCTTCTCTTTGTCTTTTCTCAGTTGGTATCAAGCCTGCTAGTCATGTTGAGCTGTTTTCCCTCTGTCTTGAGGGACTAGCAGTTTTTGCTTGGTATTTTCGATGGGTATGGAGTCTTTTGGGCTAGTGGTGTTGAGCCTATTTTTGCCTCTTCTTGAGGGCTAGCTCATTTTTGACTTGGTTGCGTCGAGCCGTTGCCCGTCTTTGGGAACCAAGTCTTTCGCTCTTTGTCTGAGTTTTCACTCTTTTGTGGAGATTGGCTCGAATATTGCTTGGTTGCGTTGAGCCGTTGCCCATGTCTTTGGGGACCAAGTTTTCGGTCTTGGTATCTCAAACCATATCTTGTGCCTAGTTTTTATCAATTCAATCATCAAGGAGAGAAATTTCAAAACTCAAGTGGATAAGAACCATGGTTTCTTTTGTGATGATTGTTTGACAATTTCTTGAGAATGGTTTTTGAGTGCCTTTTGGGCCTTTTGGGATTTCATGAAACTCTTGTTTTCACTTGACTCTTTGGTTGTGTGGAGGATTTGCCCGCTTCTCCCATTTCTTTCGGGACCGAGAGTTTTTATTTGGAGTTTTCATGATCCTTCCTCATATCAAGTGGTCTTGTGTTTGCTTTTGCTTGGCTTTTGGGTACTTGAATGAGGCTTGCCTTCAAACCCTTCCTTTGTGGTTTTATTGTTAGTAAATGCATTCATCAAGGGGGAGATTGAGAACATATATGATGAATGATTGATATTTATGAGGAAGGTTTGAGGCTTTTCCGGGTTGAGTCCATATCTTGCTATGCGCTTAATGTTTATGACTAACCGGTGGTTGAGTTGTGTTGTGTTATCGTGTTGGTGTGCGTGTGCAACATGTGTCTCTTGGCTATGTTGATGTGCAGGTGTGGAGCTCGGAGACTGTGGTCAATGGCGAGGTGAAGGTCAAGTAGAGACGTGCCATGCCGACGGACCAGGAGCGGTGAAGGATGGGCGTGCCGTGCGGCGGACATGCCATGCTGATGGACCCGGAGCGGTGAAGGGCGGACGCGAGGCTTGGACCGACGGACCGGAGTGCCGGAGGACCAGCTATGGTAGCTGGCACGTGGCATCGGCGAGCAGGAGCATATGGGGATGTGCGATGCATCCGCCGTGTCGGGAGGAAGACGATAGCATCGTGGCACTTGGCGGGAGGTCAGACACGGGCTTGCGTGCGGCGCAAGTGTCGTCGGCCAAGTCAAGAAGGAAGGCGAAGGCGTTGTGCCAGGCGTGGAGGCTGGACATGCATCGGCATCGGTGCCGGTGGTCGGGGTGTGCGAACCACATCCCGTCTACGGCGCGGGTTCGGAAGTTGAGCCTCAAAAAGCTACCCTTGACAGTTTCCGAGTTTGGGCCTCAAAACTCGGGGTGGCCGGTTTCGGAGTTTGGGCCTCAAAACTCAGGGTGGCCGGTTTCCGAGTATGGGCCTCAAATCTCGGGGTGGACGGTTTCTAGGTTTGGGCCTCAAAACCTGGGCTGGCGGGTTTACCGATTTGGGCCTCAAAACTGGGCGGAGGTTCCTATGCGGAACGGTCGACGCGTGGTGGCACCGAGAGGCTTGCGTTGCGGTGAAGCTATCGGTGAGGAAGGCGCGTTGGTCGATGTGACGGCATGTGGCGGCATCCTGGAGCTTGCGTCGAGGTGAAGCGAAGGATGAGAAGGCGCGTGGCCGTCGGATGGAAACTGCCAGAGTTGGACGGTTTTACCCCTAGCGGGTATTTGGGGTTAGTGCTTCATGTTAGGGCGTTTGTGTCTTTTGGAAGTGCGCCTATATATATGTGAAGGGGCTGTGTTGGACAGCCATCCTTGGAGGTGTTGCCATTCTCACTTTGTGATTGTGAGGAGAGACTAGGGTTAGAGAGAGGAGTGGCTCTTGTTCTTGAGCTTTTCGCCATCCGAGCTTTGTTGTTGCGAGGAGTGGCTTATAACCCGACATCGTGTGCTATACAATCCTTCATCTAGTTGAAATCCAAGGATCAATTTCGTGCTCCTCTTTGTTAGCTGAAATTTGGATTGAATTTGCGTTTTGTTCTTCGCGTTTTTCTCTTTTCCCCCTTAGTGAATTCACAAGTTCTTTCGATTCGAGGGATGTTTTGTGATTCCATTTAAACCAAGTTGTGCTAGGACATGAGTGTCATCTTTCCACTGAAGGATTTCCTCCCAAACCTCACGAGCACATAGATCGGACTGTTTTCGCGTTCGTTCTCCAAACTTTCCCCTTTTCTAGTGTTCTTCGGATTTGTCACGGATGATTTGGTTTGGAGCGATGATATCCTAGGATTAGCTTCCCAACACATAGAGGAACACTTGGAGAAGTTTGGTTGCAGCCCCGTTCGATTTGGTTGAGTTCCAATCAAATTTGAGTTTGATACAGGCTGTTTTTGGGCATTCTGGGCATTCCCGGACTGTCCGGCACTCATCCCTGGACTGTCCGGGCGTCGGGGCTGTTCACGGGCAGCAAGGTTGCTGTTTTCGTTTTTGAACGGCGGACTGTCCTGGCCTCATTCCCGGACTGTCCGGGGTTCTATAGCGGACAGTCCGCGGTTCACTAGCAGACAGTCCGCCAGTGCATAGTTTTGTTGTTTTCGTCTGTATCTTTTGCGTTCGAGCTCCGATTTGAGATCCGTTTATTGCATTGGTTTCCTCACTTCCTAAGGATCATTCCAATGTACTTTTTCCACCATTTGTCAAAGTATTTTTGGTTGGACACTTCCTTCTTCTCCATAGGAGTTAAGTGTTCTGCTTTCGGAGTTTCGATGATTCTAGCGTTCGTATCTTTTCCGTTCGAGTTCCGATTTGAGATCCGTCTATTGTGTTGGTTTCCTAACTTCATAAGGATGTCTCCAAGGTACTTTTACCACCAGTTAGCCTAAGTACTCTTGGTCGGACACTTCTTTCTTCTCCATAGGAGTTTAGTGTTTCGGTTTTGGAGTTCCGACGGTTCTAGGAGCTTGCTTGTATTACTTTGTGGTGACCCGCTGTGTTCTAAGGGAACATCCACCCAATCATTTGGGTCGTGGTCATCATGGTTGTAGCTCTTGGCTTTTGGGATGATTTTCTGGGACAAGGGTCATCATTTCACAAGTTGAAATTTGAGGCTCTCATTCACCCCCCCTCTGGTCGCCAATTCGGTCCTTCATCCTTCCACCAAACCATGTGCCTCAAGCACAAGACTCACCTCTACGAGGTGATCTATCCATCCACCAACTCCTCGTCACAATGCTCCTCAGGGACCGTCGTCCCTCTAGGACTCCATGTTCCCGCCACAGAAACTACCTTTGGTGCACTCCGTACACCACAACATCCTCTCACTCCAGCCAGTATCTCCAAAGACTTAGATCGAGGGCAAGGAATATCTCCAGATCTCCTTACATCACCACCAACCACTCGGGATTCACCGCTCCCGTCGCGTATCGAACCATAAACCCCGTGGGGGTGCCCCGTGGCAAACCCCACTCACCATCCACATATCACCAAACCATCCATCACACATCACATAACAAGGCATTTATGTAATTATGATGGAAGTAAATGCAAGCAAGCAGACATGCATAATATAAGTGCGAGCGTGGAGCTGGGTAATCAGGGTGAAGTGGTTTCAAGCAAGGAATACATGGCTCAGGCAATAGTATGCATCTCTATACTAGCAAATGAATAAAATAGAAGCGCTAGCATTTCTACTTTGCAATGTCTAATAGGTTCTCTAAATAAAGGGTCCTGCCATGACACCTGCGGTGTAGAGGTGGTAGTGCTACGCGTCTCCGAAAGTCGAGGTCGTCCACCAACAGGGTCTATCTCCTCCAAGGGTGTCGTCGGATCCATCCAAACTCGAGTCGTCGCTACGCAAAAATAAAGACGAATACAACTACTAAGAAGAAGCAATAAAACCGCAATAAAACCTAACTCAACTACACTCGACAAAAGCACTAGGAGGTAGATTGAGATTTAAGGAAAATTATGAAACTGGTTTCATAATTTTTGGAGCTAGGATGAATCTTTGGCAAATTGTTGAAGGTGGGTAGAATTTCTGAAAAGAACAGGGAAAAGGATAGGGATCGAACGGGTCTTCACTTGGCCAAATTCAGCTGAACCGAAGCAAGGGCTGTGCTGGTTTGGTGAATGGGCCAAAATGCCCCAACTCGCATAGGAGGCAGGAGCGACGGCGTGCCCTGCAGGTGTTTGACGGAAAGCCCGAAGGGCTCGCTGAGTGTGCTCGGCTTGCGTCCTTGGCAGCACGACGGTGCCTTAGGTGTGCAGAGGCGCGAGACACGTGGTGGTGATTCTGTGGTGATGCCACAAGGATGTGTTCAGGTGTCAACACTAAGACGTCATGGGCAAGGTCGTCGTGATGGTGTTTCCATGTCTGGTGATGGCTAGCCGGCTACCGGAACGACAACGTTGTTCGTGCAGGCATCCAGCAAAACGCCCGAAAAGGCTTAGCTTGTGTGTGCTCATGCTAGAGTTCTCTATTCGTGCATCGGTGCCGTACCTGAGGCCTGAGCTCTCGCTCATCGGCATGTGTGTTGCGCACCGTGGTAGGTGTGAGCGCGACAACGTGCTCATGGGGGGTGCGTGGTCGACGCGACTGTGCGACACAGCAGGGCGGCGCATTGTGCGTGGGACGGCGACGAGACTGCAAGGCAGTCGTGCGTGGCCATCAGCATGACACCGCGTGCTACTGAAGCGGCGCGATGGCCGGACAGACAGGCACTTAGATAACGCAAGAAAGGTGATATTTTGGTGCCCCCGAGAGGTTCACAGGCGACCGGATGCGTGGTGTAGGCTAAGGCGTTCGTGTGCAGGTGCGCGTCTCGGGTGGTCGTGCATCACGGGAGTGTTGCACCCGGTTCTCCGCTTGTCGTTGTCCGTGCTGTGTCTATGTGGTGACCTTGGTCATGGCCGCGGTGAGGCCGTGCCGTGCTCGGACAGACTGCCTTGCGACGTGTCGTGCGCGGGGCGAAAACAGGGCAAGGCGACAACGTTCATGTCGCGATATCCAGGACGCGGCTCGACGGCCGGACAGGTCGGTGCAACCACGAAACGCACAAAGGAGGGAACTTTTGGGGGGGCCGGGGTGGTGCTTACCGAGGGCTCGACGCCGCAAGATCACGTGCTGCAGGTCGAGGTCGAGGCCGGCAGAACGCGTGCGCCGGCGCGACGTCTTGACGAGGTCGCGGCCGCTGGGTTGAAGAAAGCGTCCACCACGATCCAAGTTCGCGTGGCTGTGCAGGTCCCGTGCACCGGCGTGGCGTGGTTCAAGGTGAGTCTCCGGTCGGCTGTGCCAAGGGGGAGGAGGTGTGGCTTCCCTACGGTGAACCCAAACAAGGCACGACGGCCGGTCTGAGGACGTCGACAGGGAAAGGAAGAACATGAGCTTTGGCAAGGAGAGGACTCATCGGCAGTGCGTGTGGGCAGACGCTAGGCCGAGGTGGGTCGAACGGTCGCCGGCGTGCTCCGGCGATCTCGGCAGCAGCAGCTTCACTTGGTGGGGGTGGGCCACGGCTGGGCGATGTGCTGTCGTGACGGGCGCACCCACGCCGCCGTGGTGGCCCCGGCGGACTACGCCTCGCCACGGGGCGGGAGCTCGATGCAGCCAGTGCCCTTCGAGGGCGTGGTGCTCCTTCTGTGCACTGGCGAAATCGCGGTGGACACCGCCGCGACATCAGGGCGTCGCAGCCATGGCAGCCTCGGTCCAAGGAGGGAGGCAGTTTGCGGCGGCTGGGGAGGGAAGTGGCTGGGAGTGACGGCTGCCGAGGGATTTAATAGCCCGCAGACTAGGGCTTCGGACGGGATGCACCGGCGTCCGCGTGGCTTGATGTGACCGCCGACGGGACGTGGCGAGCATCCAGGGCCTGGAGTGGTTGGCTCGGTGAAGCTTCGAGAAGGGGACAGCGAGGCTCTGGGTCCGTGCGGTCAAGGACGCTTGTCCGCAATTCACGGCGCGAGGCGCGGCTCGGCGGGGGTCCGTGCTCTCGTCATGCAGCTCGGCACTTCCGGACGGAAAGCAGAGGAGCGAGCTCGTACAGAGGAAGACGAAGACGAATGCCGTGCGGTTGCACGGGAAACAAACGGAGGTGCTGTCCCTGCAGCTGACTCGTGGGCCCAAGGGCGGGCGCCGATTCATCCGCGTGCAAAGTACGCGGCGAGCAGCATCGGATGGGAGCAGCGGCGGCTCCTCGTGCGCGCGCGGTGCACGCGAGAGGCAGGGCGGAGGTGTTGGGCTGTGCTAGCGCCCGCGTTGGGCCAAACGACGCAGTGGACAGGGCTGCGTGGCCGAGAGGGCCTGCTCGCGCTGCTGTGCACGAGATTTGCAAGCCGGTGCTACAGCACCATGCAACAAGCCGGTGGGGGTGTGCATACTACTTGGTCTTTGGTGGGGTTTTGGTACTTGCAAGGTATACACAGGTAGAGTCTTTGTTTGGCCGTGTACGTTGCGGTTTGGCAAGCTAGCTTGCTTGTGTCATGCCAAGGCACATGTCTCACGTTAAAGAAAAGAGTTCCAAGCATAGGAGCATGTATGTTGCTGCATGCAGCCAGATGATTTGGAGCAGACCAGATAGGACCAGATTGGCAGGGAGACTTAAAGAAGATAAGATTAGCTATTTCATACACAAGGATATTCTTGAGGAAGGGGTACCTCCAAGCACAAACAAGCAAGAACCAAACCACACGTGCATCTATACTACTTGCAGTGCACAAGATCATTATAAATTCAGTTGAATAAAGATAGGCGAGAATAAGGTTCTTGTTTTAGAAATTATAAATCATGGCGAGGTGTACACTAGTACAGAGACATACTATACAGTCGGTTGAAAACCCATTTTCACAGGCGGTTTCCAGCACCGCCTGCGCTGGGGGCCAGTGAAAATGAAACAACAGCACAGGCGGTTGTTTGTGAACCGCCTGTGGAAATCGATTTCCATAGGCGGTTCACTTAACCAACCGCCATGGTAAATGGTATATTTACAATGGCGGTTGGTTAAGTGAACCGCCTGTGGAAATCGATTTCCACAGGCGGTTCACAACTAACCGCCTGTGCTATTATAGACCAGTTTTATATATATTGTTAATTGTAATTTTTATATTATAAAATTAAATATATAGGAACATGCAATTATATTGTTAAATTAAATATATGCATATACATTAATATAACAACATGCAATTTACATATTTCATACATACACAAATGTACATCAAAGTTTCGTGCTCACAACCATAGAGTTGCTAGTTTGCACATTACATACATCCAAGTTTGCACAGGTGGTCTAATAACCATTCCGAGTTAGTTTTAGCCTAGAAATCTCTGTTAGCACTCGGTACTCTGGCTTCGATAATTCGCTCTCATGATCATGATACCTCCCTTCCGTTGAAATGACGTGCTTCAGTAGGAAAAGGCTCAGGTCCTCAACTATGTTGTACAAAGTAGATTCGGTGATGCGCTTTGCCTTGTCTTCCTTATATTCCTGCAAAGAAAGTTTGTCAATACCTTATATATTCCTGCATGTACATAGTTTGTCAATACTATGGTGGTCAATACTACATACACGACTATTACTTGTAGTACCTTGGAAGGGTTGCTGACGTATCGACCAGTCTCTCTCATGTGCTCACACACGTAGTATCCACAGAGGACGGACCCAGGTGGTTGCTTGTGGCACTATATAATGGGAAAGTGGATATTTATACATGCAACCATGGTCCTATGTATAGTACATATATGCTTTGTATTCATAAGAGTAAATTTTCACCAACTTACCGGCTAGTCATAAAAAACTTGCAATGGCTGCCCTTGAATGTTGGACTCGCATTTTCCACCTTTTATCTTATAAAACCTATATGCCCTATGATCTCGAATAGAAGAATCACTATGTTAATTATACACAAACTCTCAAAATACAAAAGTAAGAATGCATATCTCGACTTACAGCTCTAACATTTCAATGAATTTTGCATAGCTTGATGGCGGGTAATTTGCGGAGTCTAGTACAAGCACCCTTCCGTCCCTAGGATAAATGAAAAAGCAGATCCAGTGGTCCCTGCACGAATCAAATTCATGATGCATTTGTGTATTGGAATCAAATTCATGATGCATCTATATATGGAAACTCACACTTACCCAAAGTGGTACGGGGCCACTACCGATTCCCTATTTTGATACTTCAGCAATGACATTCCAATGTAGAAGGCGTACTGGGATTCATACGCCAACTTCAACTTTGCGATTTTCTTCTCCCGTTCCTCACCTTCTAAGCCCAGTAACTCTATGTTGTCGTCACCGATTCTGAAAGTGTGCCGTTCTTCGCATATATCAATTGGGTTTAGATAGCCAATCCTTTCATTGGCACAATAATTGAAATCTTGCCCATAATACATCTCCTGCTGATCATATAGCATTCTGCAAGGCACATGTGCAAGTCAGATCTTCAACATTGACGCAACTATAATGCATTTTAAACTATGTAACACTTACAGTGCAAACGTCGTTACGATCTGTACGTCCAGTCTCTCGAGGTTCATCATCAACCAAATGTCTTCAAAGTTAATGATGCACATATTATTTTCACTTAGAAATGCCTTTTGTGGGATACACACGTTGATGGTGTCGATGCCAGCAGAAGCGGCTCTCATATACCAGTCATGCAACCTTTTTATATTGCTTGGAATCTTTAAGAGTGTCTGTCGCTTGAGTAGAGGCCTTCCCAACACAAAAGTTTTAGGGATAGACTTGTAATCTTCTGCAGTTGGGACCTTGATAGTGCAAGGAATCACCTTAGGCACTGGCTTCGCTGACTTCTGAAGCTCAGACAACTCAACGACTTCTGAAGTGCGTTTCTGAAGCTCAAGGTCTCCATACCTTTCATGAAGAATATTGATGGATCTTCCATATGACGACGCAACATTGCCTCTAGAAATTCTGCATCTTCCGCAGCCATATTATTTGGCAGCACATTAGTTCTGACATCTTCATTTCCTCCTGCGAAACCATGATCTCCAACATTTGGCACAACATGTTCCACGTCAGGTTGTTGTGTCTCCTGTACAAACTGAAACCCACCATCGACCATATCTTCACCATCGACGTCGATGTTCGCAGGGTTTTCAGTTGTATAAGGCGCAGAGCTACCCTCTCCATGCTTTGTCCAAATCAAGTAATCATTCATAAATCCTCGGCGGACCAGATGAGAAAGGATTTGTTGAGTGTTATCAAATACAACAACATTTCTGCAGTCCATGCATGGACAATGTATGTGCGTCTTCTTTGTTCTCCAAGCATGATTCTTAGCGGCATCAACAAACCTTTGGACCTCGGGTATGTATAATGGATCTAGTCTTGATAACTTATACATCCAGAATGACCTCTCCATCATTACCTGTAAAAAACAATAAATTGATTGAAATCAATGTAAAAAAGTAACCATATCTAGAGATTATATATTTGCTAGGTGAAACCCTAGATCTAAAAAGTAAATCATCAAATTAAGCAAATTGAGGCAAGAGGGACACAAACTAACCTTTCCTGTTAATCTCCTTCCAAGAAATGAAGATCAAAACCTATCCCCTTGTATTTTGTAAAATCTTGACCTCCAAAATCGCCTCCAATGGAAGGTGGCGGCGAGAAACAGTGCTGCTCGAGGAGGAAGATGGGGTATTTATACCAGAGATAGCATAGGCGGTTAGCTAGGAATTATTATTAGCTAGTGTTTAGAGTTTACTAGGGTTTAAAGTAAAAAAACTAAGTAGCATAATTTAAAATACCTAAGTATCATCAAATTGAGCAAGAATGAGCAAATTGAGGCAAGAGGGACACAAACTAACCGAAAAAACAATTGAGAAATAAACAACATAATAAAAAACATAAATATTATATAAAAACCTACATTTCCCTCTCTACATAAATACTCAAGAACACACCATTATACATGGAAACAAGGAAAGATATCATGCATAAACAAAATTTAAAAGTAAATACGAAGCAGTATAGATGAGAGACATTATTTAACCATCTTAAGAAAGCTCACTCATTAACCTAGGTATTCTTCTCTCTCACTCATGGGTGAAACCCTAGATCTAAAAAGTGAATCATCAAATTGAGCAAGAATGAGCAAATTGAGGCAAGAGGGACACAAACTAACCTAAAAAATAATTGAGAAATAAACAACATAATAAAAAACATAAATATTATATAAAAACCTACATTTCCCTCTCTACATAAATACTCAAGAACACAGCATTATACATGGAAACAAGGAAAGATATCATGCATAAACAAAATTTAAAAGTAATACGAAGCAGTATAGATGAGAGACATTATTTAACCATCTTAAGCAAGCTCACTCATTAACGTAGGTATTCTTCTCTCTCACTCATGGGTGAAACCCTAGATCTAAAAAGTGATTCACAAATTGAGCAACAATTGAGCAAATTGAGGCAAGAGGGACACAAACTAACCTTTCCTGTTAATCTCCTTCCAAGAAATGAAGATCAAAACCTCTCCCCTTGTATTTTGTAAAATCTGGACCTCCAAAATCGCCTCCAATGGAAGGTGGCGGCGAGAAACAGTGCTGCTCGGGGAGGAAGAGGAGGTATTTGTACCAGAGATAACACAGGCGGCTGTCTTAAACCAACCGCCAGTGTAAATGGTGGTATTTACACAGGCGGGTTGGCTAAGCCAACCGCCAGTGGAAATGCATTTACACTGGCGGTTGGCTTAGCCAACCGCCTGTGTAAATACCACCATTTACACTGGCGGTTGGTTTAAGACAGCCGCCTGTGGAAATGCATTTCCACAGGCGGTTGTTAACTGTCAGGGCCCCCTTTTACATCACAGGCGCGTGATAATTAAAACCGCCTGTGCTATAAAAAGGGGGCGCCAGCTATGAGCAGAATTCTACTAGTGGTACCGGTGTTGAATTCGAGCGGAGCTTGAATTCAACTCAATTTAATTTATTAAGAAATATTTTGTTTGCGAAAATTCCTCTGCCATGGTGTTGACAGGGTCAACAACATGATAGAGATGTTGATGTTACAAAAGATTTTGAAATCACAATTTTGAATTCGGGATTAGAAAGGGGAAAAGGTTGACTTAGTTTCACTACACAACTATATGCATCACACATTGCAACAAAAATTTTTGAAAGCTTGGAATTTTATTACACAGAAACACGGAATGTTACAGCCCTCCCCCTTACAAGAATCTCGTCCTCGAGATTAAGACGATGCTCAGTCGGTGAAGAGGTGGGGGTGCTGCTTCCGAAGTGCTTCTTCTTTCTCCCATGTATCTTCCGAAGTGCTTCTTCTTTCTCCCATGTATCTTCTCTTTCAGTGTGGTTGCTCCACTGAACCTTGCAGAAAGGGATGGTTGTTCTTCTAGTCTCCTTGACAGCTTGATCTAGAATCTTCACAGGGTTCTCAACGTACTCAAGTGTGTCTTGTAGATCCAGGGCTTATGTATGAACCTATTCTTCCGGCACTCGCAAGCATTTCCTCAGCTGTGAGACATGGAACACGGGGTGTACTCCAGCTAGGTTAGCTGTTAGTTCCAACTTGTATGCAAGTTTTCCAATTTTCTTCAAGATCTTGTAGGGGCATACAAAGCGAGGTGCTAGCTTTCCTTTCACATGAAACCTCACGCTGCCTCGAAGAGGGGACACCTTGAGATACACATAATCCCCAACTTCGAAGGTGAGATCCCTTCTTCTCTTGTCAGCATAGCTCTTCTGTCGAGTCTGTGCTATCTTCAGGTTCTCTCTAACTTTGGCTACTTGCTCTTCGGCATCTTTTATCATTGCTGGTCCAAAGAATTGTCTTTCTCCAACTTCGGACCACATGAGGGGGGGTGTTGCATTTTCTGCCATACAATGCTTCGAAGGGTGACATCTTCAAGCTAACTTGATAGCTGTTGTTGTAGGAGAACTCAGCAAAAGACAAGCTCTTTTCCCAATCTTTGCCATAGGTCATCACACAAGCTCTAAGCAAGTCTTCCAAGATTTGATTCACTCTTTCAACCTGACCATCAGTCTGGGGGTGAAAAGCAGTACTGAAATCCAATGAGGTGCCCATAGCATCATGAAAGCTCTTCTAGAACTTAGCTGTGAACTGAGGTCCTCGATCTGACACAATACTCTTGGGAGCTCCATGCAAACGCAAAATGTTATCAATGTACAACTCTGCTAGCTTATCCATAGAGTAACCAGTCTTGACAGGAACGAAGTGAGCCACTTTGGTCAAACGATCCACAATTACCCATATCGAGTCATGCCCCTTTTGAGAGCGGGGAAGACCGACTATGAAGTCCATGCTGATATCATCCCACTTCCATACTGGAATATCCAAGGGTTGGAGTAGTCCACCAGGTCTCTAATGTTCAGCTTTCACTCTCTGACGATATCACAATGTGCCACATAAGAAGCTATATCGGCCTTCATAGACTTCCACCAGATTCTGCTTCTGAGATCACAATACATCTTGGTACATCCAGGGTGGATTGAGTACTTTGAATTATGTGCCTCTGATAAGATAGCATCACGAATCTGCTGATCCCGAGGAACACATATCCGCTGTTTCAGCCACAAGGTTCCTTGTTCATCAATTTTGTAGTCTTGACAGTGACCTTTCTTCATGGAGATTTTGATCTTCTTGATTTTAGGGCATTTCTTCTGAGCTTCTCTGATATTCTCTTCTAGAGTGTAGGTGACTTGGAGAGTGTGGAGGTAACCACTGTTAGAAGCTTCAATTCTTAGCTTTTCAAACTCATCATGCAACTCTGGCAATCGGTCTTTGTCAACCAAATTATTGCAATAACTCTTATTGCTCAAGGCATCAGCCACAACATTTGCTTTACCAGGATGGTAATGAATTTCCAAGTCATAGTCCTTGATCAATTCTAGCCATCTTCTTTGTCTCATGTTTAGCTCATTCTGCGTGAAGAAATACTTGAGACTCTTGTGATCAGTGTAAATATCACACTTGTTACTGATCAGGTAGTGTCTCCAAATCTTGAGAGCATAAACAACTGCAGCTAACTCAGGGTCATGCGTGGGGTAGTTCTTCTTGTGATCTCTCAATTGTCGTGAGGCATAAGCAATCACTCTGTCATTCTGCATGAGAACACATCCTAAACCTTGCTTGGAAGCATCACAATATACCACAAAATTCTGGTGAATATTAGGTAAGGCGAGGATGGGAGTGGTCGTGAGTCTTCTTTTAAGCTCTTGGAAACTCTTCTCACGTGCCTCATTCCAAACAAATGGAGCATTCTTTTGTAACAAATCAGTCATTGGCTTTGCAATCTTGGAAAAGTTCTTAATGAATCGGCGATAATATCCAGCTAATCCAAGGAAACTCCTGATATCAGTGACATTTTGAGGTTGCTTCCACTCTGAAACTGCCTCAATCTTGGCGGGATCAACTGCAACACCATCTGCTGTCAACTCATGTCCAAGGAAGGCAACTTTCTCAAGCCAGAACTCACATTTCTCGAACTTGGCATACAACTGATTCTGCCTTAGCTTCTCATGTACAACTCTGAGGTGCTGCTCATGTTCTTCAGCTATCTCTGAATAGATCAAGATGTCATCAATGAAAACCACAACAAACTTGTCCAATTCTTCCATGAAGACCTTGTTCATCAAGTTCATGAAGTATGTGGGTGCATTAGTCAACCCGAAGGATACAACCATGAACTCATACTGACCATATCGAGTGACAAATGCTGTCTTGGGAATATGCTCTGGCTTGATCTTCATCTGATGGTAACCAGATCTCAAGTCAATCTTGGAGAAGTACTTGGCATTTCCCAACTGATCAAGCAAGTCATCAATGCGAGGCAAGGGATACTTGTTCTTGATTATGACAACATTCAGACTGCGATAATCAACACACATGTGCATAGAACCATCTTTCTTCTTCACAAAGAGAACGGGTGATCCCCAAGGTGATGCACTAGGTCTGATAAAACCTTTATCCGTTAACTCTTGTAGCTGCTTTTTGAGCTCTGCCAATTCATCGGTTGCATGTAAGGAAAATGGACCTCAGCCCATTCGACTTAGGATTTTGGTGTTTGATGATCAACACAACCATATTAGACTAATGTGTTTGCGAGTTTTTGTTTTGTAGTTCAATAGGGTGCAAATGTGACTTGGACAAAGGCGACATGGTGATCCGATTATTAACACCTCAAGCAAGACATTGGAAGCTCAGTAGAAAACTCACAAAGATCAAGCAAAGTTCAAGGCACAACAATGGAACCAAGACGACGCAAGAAATCACGAAGAAACAAAGAAACAGGGACATCGGACGCTGCATCGGACGCTGCCTCAGGAGCGTCGGACGCACCGATGGTAAAGCCTAGCTCGGGTTGGCGCTAGCAGAAGCATCAGACGCGCCGATGGTGCCACATCGGACGCGACGGTAACACTGTGCATCGTGCACAGCGTTACATCGAACGCATCAGATGCTACAGTCCCAGAGTCCGATGCCTATGCAGAGAGGTTCCAGAGAGGCTCTGAAGACATCGGACGCGTCAGATGGTGAAGCATCGGACGCTGCAGAGTCCGATGTGACTCAGTGCCAGGTCGGCAACTAGCCGTTAAAGTGGCATCGGACGCGCGTCTGATGCTCCCTACAGGAGTGTCTATTGCTACGCAGGAAAGTCCATCTTTGATGTCCAACGGCTTTATTTGCTTGGGGCTCTATATATACCCCCATGGCCGGCCAAAACAACTAGGATTGGAGCTCAAGGAAGTGTACCAAGTGCATAGACACATATTTAGTTGCTCTAGCCACCAAAGTGCTCAAATGATATAGTAGGTGATTAGTGTAGGTGCTTTGCGAAGTGCTTAAGCTAGTTAGACCACCGCTTTGCGCTTGCTCTAGGTGTTAGGCCTAGTGTTTAGTGAGGTTTGAACACCTCTTCTCTACCGGTGCTTGCGCGCACCGTGGTTGTACATCGGAGGGGCTTGTAGTCTTGCGAGACCACACCAACCGCGTTTGTGGTGTGGCCGCCACCGTGAACTGAAGGGAACAAGGCCCGCGGCGGTTTGGCCAGAAGCTTGATAGTGAAGACGGCGGGGAGCATTCGGGAGAGGCCGTGCCTTGCGAGGCTTAACTGGAGACCCACTTGCGCGTGGGGAAGGCCTGGGGCTATCCACGGAGTTACCCGACCGGGAGCTTGGCCCTTGCGAGGGATTCCTTGCAAGGGGCTCCAACTAGGACTAGGGGGAAGCTTGCGCGCTTCTCGATACATCGGTAAAAATACCGGCGTCTTTGATGGGAGTTTGCATCTCTACCACACTCTTTAGCTTCCGCATTTACTTGCTACCTTTGTTGTGTGCTTTACCTTTCCTAGCTTAGTTGATAGGCTAGTTGATAGGTTTGGAGCATAGGTTGCAAAACTCTTTTGCGGTAGAGATAGCAACACACCTAGCAAAACCTTAGTTGCACATTGGATAGTTTACTTTCTTGCATAGGTTTTGACTAGGTGGAATTTAGAGGCCATAGTTTAGAGTAGATGTTTTTGTTGCCTAATTCACCCTCCTCTTAGGCGTCATGGTCCTTTCAATTGGTATCAAAGCCGGTTGGCTCATTAGTGGACTCTTGGTTTCACCGCCTTTGAGTCGATGCCCCTAAGAGTGGTTGGGATGGATACCTCTAGGCCTCCGCACTTTGACGGCACTAACTTCTCTTACTATAGTGCTAGGATGGCTTGCTATTTAGAAGCAGTTGATCTAGGTGTTTAGAGAGTCACCCGCGATGGGATGAGACCCCCAAAAAATCCCATCAAGTTAACCGCGCATGATGAAAAAGAAATTCATCTAAATGCTAGAGCTAAAAATTGCTTGTTTGAATCGCTTAGCATGGATGTCTTTAACCAAGTTTTTACTTTACAAACATCTCATGAAATTTGGTTAAAGCTACATGAGCTCCATGATGGTGCAAGTAATGTACGTGAGCAAAAACATCACCTAACTAAAACAAGTTATGATTCCTTTAAAATGAATGATAATGAGCTTGTTTGTCTTATGTATTCTCGTTTGAATCTAATTATCAATGAGCTCAACTCTATAGGAATCACAAAGCTAGGTGATACGGATATTGTGAGGAAGATCATCTCCGTGCTTCCAAAGAACAAGTATGCAACCATCATCACCATCCTCCACAACATGGAGGACTTGAGCACCATGACCCCGGCCATTATCATTGGCAAATTAGTGGCATTTGAGATGTCACGCAAGATGGGTCAAGAACAAGCCACTTCATCAAGCAAAGGGATTGCTCTCGCATGTGATGAGCACAAAAAGATGAAGGGCAAAAAGCATGTTGAGACAAGCTCAAGCTCCTCAAGTGAAGAAGAAGAAGAGGATTATGAAGATGAAGAATCAAGTGATGATGATCAAGCCTCCACCTCATCCGACTCCTCCTTAGATGAAGAAGAAACAATCAATGCTTTAAAAGAAAAATTAGATAGTTCTCAATAAGCTTATAATGCTATGCTTGATCAATATGAGACTTTTTCAAATCTAAATGTAGAGCTATGTAATAAAATTGAGAAACTTGAGGCTAGTGCAAGCACAAGTGAGAGCACAAGTAATGATGAGCAACTTGTTAAGAAAAATGAAAAACTAAAAGCAAAGTTAGCTAGCACACAAGATGCTTACAAAAGTTTGCTTGCTAAAATGGAAATCATGTGCAAACATTGTGATGAACTAACTAACAAAGTTGCTAATCTTGAAACCATCGGAGCAAACCCCACCGAGGCACCTAAAATTGAAACATCAATCTTTGATATGCCTAAAAGGATGTCTCTACTTCTTGCATTGATTTACTTGATTTAGACTCACCCATGTGCAAACAAGCTTGTGTTGAGAATGTGATTGTAGAAACATGTACACAAGATGTTGCAATAGAGAATGAGATACTAAAGCAAGAAGTGGCTCGCCTCACCATGGACTTAACTCAAGCCAAAGGCAAAACAAAGCAAACCCGAACTCATCAAGATAACACCATCAAGGGAGTGAAGAAGCTTGATGAGGACCAAACCGTGGTTTGTTATATGTGCCACAAGGAAGGCCACAAGTCCTATGAGTGAAATGTGAAGCAAGGGGGAGAGAAAAAGAAGAAAGAGAAAAACAAAAAGCAAACAAGAAAGCTCTCCAACACCTACACCAACAAGGTGAACAAGAAGGCCACCATACCTTATCTCTTGAAAAAGAAGAAGGATGACAAGGTGGTGGCCATCAAGGTGAACAAGCAAGCCAACAATGGGGCCAAACGCATTTGGGTGCCTAAGGATATTATATCAACCATGAAGAGCACCAAAAAGGTTTGGGTCCCGAAAGGGAAGTGAGTAGTCAAGTGAACTCGGGGAATTTGGAGACTTGGCAATGTTTTGGGTGCATATCATGGGGTGCATCACATTGGATCATGTCATTGCCAAGTATGTTAGTGGTTATTATGGACCCAAATTTCCCTACCCATTTGAGGTAACTAGATTTAAATTCTTGCAATTATTTTAGCATCTAGTTCCTTTCATCGCCTAGGTTTGCATCTGCATGTTTAAATTCTTTGTCATGCACACACTAGGCTTATCATATGGTAGGATTGCTCGGTTTCACTCTCATTCTTGAAGCAAACCTACATGGTTTAATTTGTTTAGGAGCACGGCACATAGCTTCTTTGACTATGTATCTATCTTATATGTGCCATAGTCCAAATAGTAGATAAACAACCCCGATTACCATCTTCAATTGGTGTCACATTTTTAGTGATGTCATATTGCAAAATGGTAGTTTGACCTTACAAGTCAATGTGCATGTCTCCTACAAGTATTTCAAACTTGTATGCACACTTTTAGGGGGAATTTACTCTACAATTTGGAAGCTTTGAGACTAACACTATTTTCAAGTCTATTCATGTCTGTAGTAGTCTCATTGCAACGAAAATGGAGTCCCCAGAGACAAGCATCGTGTGTGGCAACAATTCATTTGATATTTACATGTGGTATTCCTATCGATATCATTATGTTGATTTCATTTTGATACTCTTATATGCTTTCTCTGTGTGTTGTATAAATTAAACTCGTTTGTGAATTAATTTGCCGGTTGTGCATATGCTTTGCCTTACACCATATGTATGCATACATTTAGGGGGAGTTTAGTCTATATAATGCGAGAGTCATGTTTTATGATCAATTCCATTCCACATAAAAAGGATCACAAAATTTGACCCTCCCTTGTGCTTCTAATGTCTTCCTTTTCGGTGTTTGATTCCAAAGGGGGAGAATTTGAAGGACCAAAAGCAAGCCCAAACTAAAACAAACAAAATAATCAAAATAAAAATTCCAAATCTTTCTATGGGATGATCCGAGAAAGGGAGGAAGTGGATTATGGACTTAGGGGGAGGCTTAAATCCATAATGTTGCGGATACATGGGTGTATGCCGGATCTTGAGATGATGAGTGATTGTCAACTGGTTTGATGCGCATGTTCTTTGGCTTGTATTGTTCAGGTCTCGAGCTCGGAGACCGTGATCGAAGGCAAGGTGAAGGTCAAGTAGAGACGTGCCGTGTCGATGGACCCGGAGCGGTGAAGGGCGGATGTGAGGCTTGGACTGATGGACCGGTGGCCTGATGATCAGCCATGGTGGTTGACAGCCTGGGACAGCGACAAGTGAAGACTTGCGGGTGGATGGGGTGCACGGGTGGTGCATCCCTCTACGGCTTCGGTTTGGTGGTTGAGCCCCAGAAAAACCACCAGGTGGATGGTTTCCAGGTTTGGGCCTCAAAACCTGGGTGCTGGCCGGTTTTCAAGTTTGGGCCACAAAACTCGGGCTGAGGACGGTTTCCAGGTTTGGGCCTCAAAACCTGGGCGATGGCGGGTTTCTGAGTTTGGGCCACAAAACTCAGCCGGTGGACAGGTTTCCCGGTTTTAGCCTCAAAACCAGGGGGAGGTCCAAGAAAATGGATGGAGGGCGAGTGGCCGCACGTGGCGGCATCGGGTGAGGTCGCGTCGAGGTGAAGCTACCGGATGAGCGGGCGTGGCCGTCGGATCAACATCTACTTCGAGTTGGTCCAGAATAGCCTTAGGGTTTAGCTGGTTCGCTCTCTGTATCATTAGGGGTAGAGTGGGAATAATGTTTAGGATAAGTAGGGGGAGACACCCACCTCCCCATTCATCTCAGTCATTTTCTATTCTCTTCTAGGGTTTCCTACTTCCCATTCCCTGCTATAGCCACTGAGATCCACAGAGACGGCTAATCATACATTTGTGTATTTGGATTTTGCGGAAATGGGACCGGATTCCCGTTGTCTCCTCGTGGGGACGATTTTTGGTTGGAAATCGTGGTTGTGATTCGCGTTCTTGTGTTGTTCTTCGCATTCATCTTTTCTCCACATTTTTCCCGTCGATCGTTCTCTCTCTACGTTGCTCCGTTTGCAAAACCATTTGAATCAACTTGTTCACTACTGTGAGGGGATCATTTTCACTGAAGGAATTCAACTCAAACCTCACGAACAAGTAGATCGGTCGATTTTCGTTTTGGATCGGTTTTCTCTCCTTTCCCCCGAATTCTCCCGATTCACCGATTTGGAGTTAGGTTTGAGCCATGATCTCTTAGGAGTAGCTCACTAACATCCTTGGAACTCCTCATACCAAGTCTAAGCTTTAGAGCTGTTGATTCGGAGGAGATCGGGTTGAATCCGCGGAAGAACTACTCAGTTTCGGGGTGACCAGACGCACACCTCATACTGACCGGACGTTGTCTCGTGCGTCCGATCGTTGAAGGCTGTGCGCGTCATTCTGGGAAAATTCGACCGGACGCTTGGAAGTTGCCTGACCGGACTCGCTGGTGTTACTGTTCACCGTTGGAACTTTTGCTGACCGGACGCTTACTGTATTGTGACCAGACGCTCCGTGCCCGTGAGTCTGGTCCAACACAGAGAAGGTCCAGAAGGCTCCTGAGCTGACCGGGCGCGTCTGATCCTTCCAGACCGGACACTCACCAGAGTCCGGTCAGTGCAGATCAACACGTCTTCGTCCGCGGTTCGTTCGTCAGTTGTCATTTTTGGGTTCCATCTTTTGCGTTGGACTCCTTGGGTTGTGTAGTATCTCGTTGTGCTTCTAGGAAGCATCCACCCTACATCTAGGGTCGTGGATACTAACAAGCCAGTGTCTTGCTTTTGGGATGACTTTCTGGGACAAGGGCCATTGATTTCTCGAGAATAAATTGGAGGCTCCCATTCACCCCCCTCTGGTCACCAATTTGGTCCTTCAATTGGTATCCGAGCGTGTTAAGGATCTTCCACCTTAGCTGGTTCCAGATCCACAGAAGGCGACATGGATCGCGGCGTGGGAAAACCGCCATTTTTCGATGGGACGAACTATGCGTATTGGAAGATACGTATGTCAGCCTATCTTCAGAGCATGAGTGCTTTGGTTTGGGAGATTTGCAACTCTGCCAGATTTGCAACTCTGCCAATTACGTGGTCTTGGCTGCTCGTGTGACTCATCAGCTGATCGATGAGCACGATGCCAATAGCCGAGCCCGTAATGCTCTTTTCTCGTGTTTGAGCATGACTGAGTTTGATCGTGTTTCTCATCTCACCACGGCTCGGGAGATTTGGGCGACTCTCATGCGCTTTCATGAGGGAACCACTCAAGTCAAAACCCATCTCTATGAGTCGCACAAGCATGAGTATGAGAACTTTCGACACATGCCTGGCGAGAGCATAGAGAGTTTATTCGCTCGCTTTCAGCTAATTGTGAACAGGATGAGAGCTAACATAGAGCTTTTGTCGTACAACGATCATGAGAGAGCTCTCAAGCTCCTTCATACTCTTAATCGGTCGGTGTGGGACTCCCAAGTTCAGGCGATCATCGAATCGCCTAACTATGAGACTCTCACTTGCGACGAGCTCTTCAGTAAGCTCAAGTCCAGTGAGATTGATGCCATGGCGAGGGCTTCTTATGAGAATCCTTCTGGCCCGTCTATGGCTCTGGTTTCTAGCTCTTCTGCTAACCCCTCTGGAGGCTTTGCACTTTCTTCTCTTTTGTCTGTTACAGAGGAGCAGCTGGAGTTCATGGGAGACGACGAGTTGGCTTTGCTTGCCAACCGGTTCTCGTGGTTCCACAACAACCGCATGAACCATCACCGCGGAGGAGGACGAGCTGGATGCTACGAGTGCGGTGATCCCAATCACTTCATCGCTAACTGCCCGAAGAAGAACAAGCAAGCTTTTGGCAAGGGCGATCATGGCCACAAGTACATCTCCAGCAAGCGCAATGAGAAGTACATCCCCGCAAAGCACAAGCGGAAGGGCGGCTTCAACAAGGAGTACATCAAGGAGAAGTACTTGGAGAAAGCCCAGGCCGAGCAGCGTGCTTTCTTTGCCACGCTCAGCGACGTCGATGACTCGAACAACGACTCCACTGCTTCAAGCGATGATGAGTCCGAGAAGAAGAAGATCGAGGACAAGCTGAATGGCCTCTGCTTCTTCGCCTACAATGAGGGCTTCTGCACCATGGCCCTCGACGATGAGGTCAACAGCGAGCTGGAGGAGATCCCTCGGAACGACGATGACGACGACGACACCTCCCAGGTATCTCAAACTCCCGACGAACTCTCTGCTGAGGTCGAGAAACTTACTGCTGCTCTTATTAGTCAAGACAAGTTGCTAAAACTTGCTGCTAGAAAGAGGAAGGAGTTTAGGAAGAAGTGGGAGGATGCAGTGAAGGAACTTGAGTCTGTCAAGTCCACCGTTGTAGTCACCAAGGAGGATAAGTGTGAGATGTGCTCCAAGCACATCACTGACCTACTCACTTTGAGGGGGAAGTATGTTGCTTTGGTTGGAGAGGTGGATGAGCTTAGAGCTAGACCCATTTTGCTGCGTGCATGCAAGTCTTGTGCAGGCTTGCAATCTGAGTTGGCAGAGAAGGTGCCAAGATTGAGTCTCTTGAGAAGGCCAACTCAGGTAGCACTAGTGTGTCTTGGTGTGCTTTGTGTGAGGGTTTGGACATGGAGATGGCAAATGTGAAGCATGACAAGATGCAAACCGAGGAAGAAAACACATACCTTCGGATCATCTTATCATGGGTTTCTAGTGGGGAGCCGCAGCTTGGCATGATGATTGCCCAATTCAAGTGTGCTGCTGGAGGTCCAGGTGTTGGCTTTGCTCAAGGTGTGGAGAGTGCTACTTCTTTCGGGAAGATTGGTGAGTCTAGTGGTCTTAAGCCGAGTGAGAAGCCCAACTCGACCACTACTCCCAAACTAACCAAGATTCCACCCAAAGAGCCTCTCAAGCCTAACACCAAAGATGGAGTGTTTGTGGAACCTCAAAGAGCTCCACCCAAGAAACAAACATGGGCTCCAAAACCAAACCATATGTGGAACAAGCTTGACACCATGCCACCAATCCAAGAAGAGCTCATGCCACAAAAGAACCAAGTGATCCACACCCAATACCGTGAGTACCAACAACCCCCTATGAGAGCGGTGAGGTACCATTATGAGCACTGTGGGAGAGATGGACACTTGAGCGAGTTTTGCTTTCGACGCAAGAGAGAGGAGCGTCGTGGAAAGGAGATGAACAACACGGACATGTACCATCCTTTCCATGATGTACATGTGCCGAATGTTCAAACGAGGGTTGTTAGGCCTCAAGGTCCTAGGCCACAAGGAGGTTTTGCCCGGTGGGATCCTAGTTTTGTAGGCTATGGACCCCATGGCGGTGGCTTTGTTGTTGAGCATTACCCCCAACCGCATTTTGGCTATCGCGATGAGCGCTTTCCTCCTAGCGGACCACGTTTTCCTGTGCGTGGTGATCACTTTCCCCGTAGGTATGCTAGGAATGGTTTTTCTACTAACCGTTCTTTTGAGCAGCTGTTGGCATTTCTTAACGTCGCTACTAAGAATAGAGTTTTAGTCTATCCCTAGCAACGGCACTAGAAATGCTGTGACACTCCTTAATGGAATCACTGTAAGAATGAACCACATAAACAATAACCTAGTGAAGGCACTAAAGTGTACGGTACACTACTAGCATCACTTAACGTCAAGTTGTCATCCCCAACATGAAGCTAGCAATGTGATTATATCAAAGCACTGGATGTAAAGATAAATATTTACCCATAAGCGCATAGATAAATACACCCGTTGTAGAAGCATTTCACCCAAGCTAGTCTCAGGTATCGTTATTTATATTTAGCCTAGAGACTAATCAATTCAAAGTATGATGGTATTATACTAGTGAGGACTTAACAACAATTAATGTGGCACACACTTATGATAAAGACTGATAACACACTCATTACTCTAAACAGGGATCAGATAGTAGAAGTAATGATAAATGATAAGGATAAATGGTAACAGAGAGCAGATCAATCAAAGATAATCTTAGAACAGCACTACCTAGCAAGTGATGATTAGAACAGACATTAAATAGAAACATTCCTAAGTTATTCTAATTACAAGTCATAGCATACATTGATTAGTGCAAAGATATTTGACAGTCATAGGCTAGGTCATATCATATTTATAATCAAGAGAAAACTCCATAGTAAAGGTGCCAAACAGAGTAACCCCTAAACCATGAGTTAACTGAGCCATACTGAACACTATATTCGGGAGGTGGAATACAAAGGACTCAACAGGAATATCACACCCGCGATCTACCACTCTATCCGGAACATAGGACGCATTCGCAGATAAATAGTGTATAGGCACCACGCCTACACAACATCTATCACCCACCCAATGATCATTAATTAAGGTGAGCGCTATACGAACATGAGTATAAACATAATGATGAACTGTCTATGCCAAATATATAATCAAAGCAGACTATAAGCAATATAATTAAGAATATAATGGTTGATATCTTAGTCATATCAATTGTATTACTATCTAGAACATAAAGATGAACAATAAGGTGAATTAGATCATCGAGAAGAACTAAAGTACGAACTAGAACATGAACTAGAACTGGATTATCAACTAGAAGATGAACTAGACGATGAACTAGAACATAAACAATGATGAACTAGAAGAGCAATTATGAAATAGATCCATAATGTTAATACAAGAGAGAAGATCTTGGGTTTACCAAGCCTTCTCGTGACTAGATCAGGAATCCAAGCGAAGCTTGCCTCCTCTAATCCTATTCTATCTAACTATTCTAGGTGGATGTAGTTCTAGAGCTACTGATTGATCTCCTTCTCTGGTGGTAGCCTGATCTGATTGTGACGAATGATGATGATCAGACCCTGATCTGATGCCTAGAGAGGGGGGTCTGGGGCTGCTTATATAGCCCTGGGCGAGGAACCATGGTCGTTGGATCAAACCGACCTTAGGTACGGCTGAGATGCATCCTCATAGGCGGTGGAGGAAGGTTCCAGAAGATAGAGTTCAACGGGCCCCGGGGGGGACCGGTCGGTCTCATGGTGGGACCGGTCGGTCCCACCTGGCTGGGTCTCGTGGTGCACGACCTCCTGGTGTCTTCTGGTGTCCTCTAGATGCTTCTAGAATAATCCTGATGCGTCGGTTCAGTTATCTCCCGTCGGTTTCCTTCTAGGGGAAGCTATCTATGTTGATTTCCTGGTTTAGTCCCTGCAGAACCACAATTCACCAAAACTCGTGGAATATTGTCAATTGAAACCCTAATCCTTTGTTGATGATGGAATTCATACCCTTTTCATATTTATTTATCCTTTAATTGTGATAGATAACCAGTGTCAACAACTCCCCCAAGCTTACCTTTTGCTAGTCCCTTAGCAAATAATCATGATGAATCAGGAATTGCTACTATGCTTTCACACCTCAAAGGTACATATGTTCAAACAAAAATCTTCCCTTGGATTAGAGTTAACTATTCTGACTTCCTCATATTACCTTTAACTATGTGGCTTTTGCCTACACCTGGGTCTTTAAACAATTGAAAGATAGAACAATCAAGTTAAGCACTGTATCTCTAACTCTTTGATCAACCTTCATTCTAGAGTTTTTATATATTTTCAAAATAAAAAATCAGAGATTTTACTGTATGACACTCTCAAATCGCTCTTTTATATTTTATGATTCCTCACTGATGCATTTTCCTTCTTTTCTATGAATATATATATCTGGAGCTTTTAAGAAGTGAATAGCATATCTTACCAAGCCAAAGTTCAAAGTTAGGGAGAAAGATGTCATACTCATAGATCAAGAACTTAGAACTTTTGAAATTTGTCATCTCTTGCTGGCATATTGTAATTAGAGGGACCATTGGCTAGCATTCTTTCTCTTTTTTTTCATATTTTTATCATAACTCTTTTTCTTTTCTTTTGAGGTAGTTGGACACTTGTCCCTTTTTATTTCCTACTTTATACTTTTGCATAGTCCCATGCCTCTAACACAATAATACTTCGGAAGAGTGAATCTTTTAATAAAACATTCTTGATCTCTAGAGCATGATAAATTTCTCAACCATAACTAAAAACTTAGAACAAAGCCAGTAGCTTTATCTTAAGACGACAGAGCAATTGTTCATCATTTTCATCATGAGCAAAATTAAGTTTATATCCACCTAGACATTTATTCATTATATAATATCTTTATTTAGTTTTGTAATAGTTATTTATCTTTTTATGAGTTTCTATGTTTATTAACTTGATCTAACTAAACCAAACTAATAATAGTAAAAAGCTGTGATACTTATCGTGATAACTGAGGGTGCCTTCCCCCAAGCTGGATCTTGATGTGGTCTTTTCCCCATAAGATGAGTAGACTGTTAGCGGTTTCTTGAGTCCTTCTCTTCTTCTCTTCCTACTGAATTCAAAGATAGACAACACAACTCGTGGAACTTGATTAAGCGTTAGTGATAAATATACCTCCCATTTGTCTAGTTGTCTTAAAGCTCTTAAGATTATTTATGTTCTTCCTTTCCACTAAGCAGAGTTTCGGCAGTGTTTCATAGTGTCTCTTTTTTAGATTTTTGTTTTTATGGATGTATGCAATGCAGAAGTAAATATGCAAATGTATATTTTTATGCCTCCATAGAAAGTGTAATACTCTCATGGGGCTTAAAGTTTTCCATATTTTTATTTTGTTTTCTAATGTAGATATAATTGCTAAGAAGTAAATATGATACTAATAGTGAAATAATTATGCTAAATCTACTAATTATGCAATGATGAATTTAATGCTAATGAATATGGGTAACTACCGAGTTACCTTTCGGCGAGGATTCAATGTTTATAGTCTATCGAACAAGACTCCTTGTATGCTCCTTATTCTTCCTTGGGTGCATCAGCAGATCCTGAGGAGGACATTGATGATTGCACGTTAGTAGAACTCTCTTTCTTTTTCCACACCGCTTGATTGGTGGACTTGTCTCCTTTACTTCATCGTCCTTCATTTTCTTTAATGGGATGTCTTCACTCCTGGTGACTTCTCCTTCATAGTTAGCCCATCCATCCTTGATTGGTCGATTCTTGTTGCATTGGGATGTGCGGCGGCTCCTCCTTGAGTGATTCTTCTTTTCCTGTACATTAGTGGCATAGCTATTAAAGTAACAGCGCACCTTCTCCCTTGGGAACTAGAAGTGGATCTCTCCAGATCTCATGTAGATGATGGCGCTAGTGGTGTTCAGGAAGGGTCTTCCTAGGATGATGTGAATATCGTCTTCTCTTCCCATGTCTACGTCCTTTACTACTCCCTCCGAAAATTGATAAGTTTGGTCCGCCAGCTGCAGCTGCACATATGTTTGATACATAGGTCTATTTTTATATAAGTATTCATATGTTACCTTAGACATTATGTTAACACTTGAACCGATGTCGCAGAACGTCTTGTGGAATGTACTTCCCTCGATCTTGCAATCGATGGTGGGTACGCCTGGGTCGTCTCTCTTGGCGAGGTATGGTGATGGAAGAAGGTGGTCACTCTCTGTTTGGACAGAGTTGACCATCCATATTGTGTCTTGATGCGGTTGTGTAGCCTTGTTCTTCCTCCTTCTGTTCCTATTCTTCTTCATTGATGTTATAGCGTTTGCATACTCGTAGGGCATCTGAGGGTGGACTCGGGTAGTGAGTGTACGCCTCTTGAAGCTGAATCTTTCTTTGTTGCCTGTAATTGTGAAACAGATCTTGGCGCTGTCCGCGTAGATGATGGCTTTGGTTGAGCTTAGGAACGGGCGTCCAAGAATGATGAGTGCCCTATTGTCTCCACCTGTTTCAATGATCATAAAGTCTACACACACATATGAGCGTCTGAAGGACCGAGAATGCGAAAGCAAGGCGACCAGAGGGGGGGGGGTGAATGGGAGCTCAAAAATTTATCTCGAAACTTTGGCCTTTGTCCCACAAATCAACCCCCAAGAGCTTCGACGAAACCGTGATGCCCACGACCCTTGGAAGAGGGTGGATGATCTCTAGGATCACAGTGAGGCACCACAAAGCGATAGCAACTCAAACGCCAAAGGCACCGACACAAGTTTGACCCCTAAAACCTAGTCCCAAACGTAGATTGAAGCCTACGTTGAGAAAGCCCTAAATACCAATGCTAACAAGTAGCAAAGATACGTAGAGAGGTTCCTAGGTGAACTATAAGGCCAACCGAGAAGTCCGGAAACCAAGCGAAGAAGCTGGGAGAGCAAACGCACTAAAACTCAACAAGCAGCCAACTCGCGGACTGTTCGGGGTTCAGACCGCGGACTGTCTGCCCAACGGCGGACTGTCCGGGCTCAGGTGGCGGACTGTCCACCGGCCAAAAGAGCAAAACAGCAACGTTGTTGAACAGCCCCTGGACGCTTCCCGGACTGTCCGTGACTCAGTACTGCGGACTGTCCGCGGGTGTTCTGAGTCAGCTCCAACAGCGCGGAGTCAGGTCACTGGTTAGGCCGACCCCGACGCGCGGACTGTCTGCCGGTCAGGTGGCGGACTGTCCGCGACCGACCAGAGAGGGCGATTTTGAACGCCCCTCTCCCAAATCTCTCCAAATCCAGACCAAATCACAATCCCTCATTCCCAAACTTGGAGAAGATGTTCACAAGGTAGTTAGGAGACTATCCTCAAGAAATCATCCGCTCAAAACAACTCAATCACCGGGAATCGAAGAAGAGGGAATATGAACCGAAAAAAGCGCCACGAAAATGAAATCAACCCGATCTACTTGTTCGTGAGGAGTTAGATGAATTCCTTTGATGGAAATGATCTCCTCACTATAAAGAACAAGTTGATTCAAACAGATTTCGAAAAGACGCAGTAGAGAGGGAGATCGAGTGACGGGAAAATCGCGGAGAAACAAAGAATGCGAAGAACACGAACAAAACGCGAATCAACACATCGATCTGCAACCGTGTGGCTACCACACGCTACAACAGTGAGATTACGGTCTCACTTCCTCAAAATCTCCAGTACATAGAGGTATGGTTCTCTGCGGATCTCAGTTGCTACAGCAGGGGATTGGGAGAGCAGGAAAACCTAGAAGGCAAAGAGCAAATGACTGAGATCAGATGGGAGGTGGGTGTCTCCCTCTACTTATCCTAATTCTAATTCCCACTCTACCCCTAGTTATTTACAGATCAAACTAGCCAAACCCTAAGGCTATCCTGGACTAACTTGAAGATGAAGGTGATCCGACGGCCACGCCCACACAACTAGTAGCGTTGCCTCGACGCAACCTCACCAATTGCCGCCACGTGCCGCCACCGCTCTGCTTGAACTTTTCCCGGACATCACCCCCGGTTTTGTGGCCCAAACCGGGAAACCAGCCTTCATGATCAACCCCCTGTTTTGAGGCCTAAACCGGGAAACCAGCCGTCCATCGCCTGAGTTTTGTGGCTCAAACTCAGAAACCCGCAGCGCCCAGGTTTTGAGGCCTAAACCTGGAAACTGTCCTCAGCCCGAGTTTTGTGGCCCAAACTCGGAAACCATCAGCGCCCAGGTTTTGAGGCCCAAACCTGGAAACCGTCCACTCGATGGTTTTTCTGTGGCTCAACCACCAAACCGAGCCGGAGAGGGGATGCACCGCCCGTGCACCCCGTCCACCCGCAAGTCTTCGCTCGTCGCTGACCCAGGCTGTCAGCCACCACAGCTGATCCTCAGGCCACCGGTCCCTCAGTCCAAGCCTCACGTCCGCCCTTTGCCACTCTCGGTCCATCGACATGTGTAACACCCTAAATTTCATTTTCTTAATTTAGTAATTAATTGGAGCATTTATTTAATTTTCGGAGCATTTAACATAGGACAAATAATAATTTTTTAATATTTAAAATAAACCCTAGAGCCCTAGAGCTTAGAAACATTTTTGTTGCATTCATGCCGGTGCATAGTATTTTGCTTTGAGTGTAGGGTAGGTTGATTGTGTTCAAATTCAAATGCAAATTTGAATTTGAACAAAGTTTGGAGCTTTAGAAAATAAAAAGCTTTTCTTTTTATCTCTCCCTCCCTCCCTTCCTTTCAGCCCAACTCCAGGAAATGGCTCAACTATGGCCCGCTCACTCCCTTCCTCCACCCGCCTCGCTCTCGGGCCAGCATGGAACCCGCGGCCCGCTCCCGACCTGCTCTCCCTTTCACTCGCCTCTCTCCGCGTGGGCTTGGCCCAGCTCGAAGCCGGCAGCCCGCCTCCATCCTCTCTCGCAGGCGCGTGCGCAAGCCCGCTCAACGGCCCGTTCCCTGCCCTCCAGCTTTGCGTGTGCCGCACTCCCTCCTTCCTCTCACTGCATAGCGGGACCCGCATGTCAACCGAATCGGCCCCGTCTGCGTCCCTTCTTTCTCTCTCTGCTCTATGGTCCCCGCGTGTCAGCCACACTGTTGGTATTTCATAACGTCGCTACTAAGAATAGAGTTTTAATCTATCCCCAGCAACGGCGCCAGAAATGCTTGTTGGTATTTCTTAATGTCGCTACTAAGAATAGAGTTTTAATCTATCCCCAGCAACGGCGCCAGAAATACTACGATCCTTAATGGAATCACTCTAAGAATGGGCCACATAAATTAATAAACTAGTGAAGGCACTAAAGAGTGTACGGGACACTACTAACTTCACTTAACGTCAAGTTGTCATCCCCAAGATGAAGCTAGCAATGTAATTATATCAGGGCACTGGATTAAACATAAATATTTACCCACAAGCGCACAGATAAATATACCCGTTGTAGAAGCATTTCACCCAAGCTAGTTTCAGGTATCGTTATTTATATTTAGCCTAGAGACTAATCAATTCAAGGTATGATGGCATTATACTAAAGAGGACTTAACAGCATTTAATATGGCACACACTTATAATAAGACTGATAACACACTAATTGCTTCAGACAGGGATTAGGTTATAGAGTAAATGATAATGATAATTAATAATTGATAAATGATAACAGAGATCAGATCAATCAAGGATAATCCTAGAACAATACTACCTAGCAAGTGATAATTAGAACAGGTATTAATAAGAAACATTCCTAAGTTATTCTAATTACAAGTCATAGCATACATTGATTAGTGCAATTATATTTGGCAATCATTGGCTAGGTCACATCATATTTATAATCAAGAGGCAACTCCATAGTAAAGGTGTCAAACAGAGTAACCCATAAACCATGAGTTAACTGAGCCATACTGAACACTATATTCGGGAGGTGGAATACAAAGGACTCAACAGGTCTGTCACACCTGCGATCTACCACTCTATCCGGAACATAGGACGCATTCGCAGATAAATATTGTATAGGCAGCACGCCTACACAGCATCTATCACCCACCCGTTGTACTTTAAGATGAGCGCTATACGAACATGAGTATAAACATAAAGATGAACTATCTAAGCCAAATATATAATCAAAGCAGACTATAAGCATTATAATTAAGAATATAGTAGTTGATGTCTGAATCATATCAAATGTATTGCTAACTAGAACACGAATATGAACAATAAGATGAATTAGATCATCGAGAAGAAAAGTATGAACTAGAACATGAACTAGGACAAGATTAAGAACTAGAAGATGAACTAGACGATGAACTAGAACATAAACAATGAAGAACAATGATGAACTAGAAGAACAATTATGAAATAGATTCATAATGTTAATACAAGAGAGATGATCTTGGGTTTACCGAGCCTTCTCGTGACTAGATCAGGAATGCAAGAAGCTTGCCTCCTTTAATCCTATTCTATCTACTAATCTAGGTGGATGTACTTCTAGGGCTTTCGATTGATTTCCTTTTGATGCTCTGATTGATGATGTCTAATAATCAAACCCTGATTTGATGCTGATGATGGAGAGGAGGGTCAGGGGCTGTTTATATAGCCCTGGGCGATGAACCGTGGCCCTTGGATCAAACCGACTTAAGGTAGGGCTGAGATTGGTCCTCAAAGGCGGTGGAAGTAGCTTGCAGAAGACGGAAGCCAGCGGCGTTAGGGGGAGACCGACCGGTCGGTCCCACCTGGAAGTGGATCGAGGTGCCCTTCCTCGTGGTGTCTCTATGTGTTCTCTGGAGTCTTCCGGAAGGTTCCTGACTTGGCGAATGCGTTATCTCCCGTCGGTTTCCTTCTAGTGGAAGCAATCGAGGGCTGTTTCCTGGTTTAGTCCCTGCAAAATCATAGTTCACCAAAACTCATGGAATATTGTCAGTTGAAACCCTAAACCTTTGTTGGCGATCAAATTCTTGCCCTTTTCATATTTATTTATCCCTTAATTATGGTAGATAACCAGTGTCAACAATTCCCCCAAGCTTACCTTTTGCTAGTCCCTTAGCAAATATTCATGATGAATCAAGAATTGCTACTATGCTTTCATACCTCAAAGGTACATATGTTCAAACAAAAATCTTCCCTTGGATTAGAGTTAACTATTCTGACTTTCTCATATTACCTTTAACTATGAAGCTTTTTGCCTTCACCTGGGTCTTTAAACATTTGAGAGATAGAGCAATCAAGTTAAGCACTGTATCTCTAACTCTTTGATCAACCTTCATTCTGGAGTTTTTATATATTTTCGAAAATAAAGATCAGAGATTTTACTGTATGACACTCTCAAATCGCTCTTTTATATTTTTATGATTCCTCACTAATGCATTTTCCTTCCTTCTATGAATATATATCTGGAGCTTTAAGAAGTGAAAAGCATATCTTACCAAGTCAAAGTTCAAAGTTTAGGAAGAAAGATGTCATACTCATAGATCAAGACCTTAGAACATTTGAAATTTGTCATCTCTTGCTGGCATATTGTAATTAGAGCGACCATGGGCTATCATTTTTTTTCTCATACTTTTATCATAACTCTTTTTCTTTCTTTCTTTGAGGTAGTCGGACACTTGTCCCTTTTTATTTCCTCCTTTTATACTTTTGCATAGCCCATGCCTCTAACACAATACTACTTCGGAAGAGTGAATCTTTTAATAAAACATTCTTGATCTCTAGAGCATGATAAATTTCTCAACCATAACTAAAAACTTAGAACAAAGCAAATAGCCTTATCTTAAGATCATATTAATTGCTCTAGGTAGGAACTCATGTTATGTCATACAGGATCTCATCATGTGTTTTTAATCTTTTCAAAGTGTAAATCTCCAGAACTCTAGTATCTCTAGGAATTAGATAAAGAACAGCTCAAACCTTTTTATATCATATCTCACAATTATCTAGACTTTAGATCAAGCATTTGCAATCCACAGGTTTTAGGTTCAGAGTTTATTCAGAACAACTTTGTCTAAAACTCAAGAAAATTTAAGTTTAAACACTAGGTACTTAAAAGGAATTATGGCAGAGCAATTGTTCATCATTTTCATCATGAGCGAAATTAAGTTTATATCCACCTAGACATTTATTATATAATATCTTTATTTGGTTTTGTAATAGTTATTCATCTTTTTAGGGGTTTCTATATTTATTAACCTAATCTAAACCGAACTAATAATAATAGATAAAAAGCCGTGATACTTATCGTGATAACTGAGGGTGCTCTCCTCCAAACTGGATCTTGACGAGGTCTTTTTCTAGAAGTTGAGTAGACCGTTAGTGATTTGAGTCCTTCTCTTCTTCTCTTCCTGCTGAATTCAAAGATAGACAACACAACTTGTGGAACTTGATTAAGCGTTAGTAATAAATATTCCTCCATTTGTCTAGTTGTCTTAAAGCTCTTAAGATTATTTTTGTTCTTCCTTTCCACTAAGCAGAGTTTCAACAGAGTTACATAGTATCTCTCTTTTTTAGATCTTTGTTTTTATAGATGTATGTAATGCAGAAGTAAATATGCAAATGTATAGTCTTTATTATTTTTTATGCCGCCACAGAAAGTATACTACTCTCATGGGGCTTAGAGTTTTCATATTTTTATTCTATTTTCTAATGCAGATATAATTGCTAGGACGTAAATATGATACTAATAGTAAAATGGTCATGCTAAATCTACTAATTATGTAATGATGAATTTAATGCTAATGATTATGGATAACTACCGAGTTACCTTTCGGCGAGGATTCGACGTTTATAGTCTATCGAACAAGACTCCTTGTATGCTCTTTATTCTTCCTTGGGTGCATCAGTGGATCCTAAGGAGGATCTCGATGATTGCACGTCAGTAGAACTCTCTTTCTTTTTCCACACTTGTTTGACTGGTGGACTTGTCTCCTTTACTTCTTTATCCTTTATTTCCTTTAATGGACATCTTCACTCCTGGTAACTTATCCTTCATAGTCAGCCCATCCATCCTTGATTTGTCGATTCTTGTTGCGTTGGGATGTGCGGCGCCTCCTTTTTGAGTGATTCTTCTTTCCCTGTACATTAGTGGCATAACTTTTGAAGTAACAGCGTACCTTTTCTCTGAAGAACTGGAAGTGGATCTCTCCAGATCTCATGTAGATGATGGAGCCAGTGGTGTTGAGGAAGGGTCTTCCTAGGATGATGTGAATATCTTCTCTTCCCATGTCTAGTACTATGAAGTCGGTGGGAACATAGTGGTCTTTAATTTGGATCATCACGTCCTTTACTATTCCATCCGGAAATCAATAAGTTTGGTCCGCCAGCTGCAGCTGCACATATGTTTGATACATAGGTCTATTTTTATACAAGTGCTCATATGTTACCTTAGACATTATGTTGACACTTGAGCCGATGTCGCAGAACGTCTTGTGAAATGTACTTCCCTCGATCTTGCAATCGATGGTGGGTACGCCTGGGTCGTCTCTCTTGGCGAGGTATGGTGATGGAAGAAGGTGGTCATATTCTGTTCGGACAGAGTTGACCATCCATACTGTGTCTTGATGCGGTTGTGTAGCCTTGTTCTTCCTTCTTCTATTCCTATTCTTCTTCTTTGATGATATAGTGTTTGTGTCTTCGTAGGGCATCTGAGGGTGGACTTTGGTAGTGAGTGTACGTCTCTTGAAACTGAATCTTTCTTTGTTGCCTGTGATTGTGAAACAGATCTTGGCGCTGTCCGCGTAGATGATGGCTTTTGTTGAGCTTAGGAACGGGCGTCCAAGAATGATGGGTTCTCTCTTGTCTCCACCTGTTTCAACAATCATAAAGTCTGCACACACATACGAGCGTCTCACTCGTATACAGATATCTTCTAGGATTCCCAATGGGTAGCACAGTGTCTGATCTGCAAGCTGCAAACACATACTTGTATATAATAGAGGTGCACCATGTATTTGTTCGTATATTACCCTTGGCATAATGTTGACGCTTGCTCCAAGGTCGCAGACTGCTTCTTTAAAACTGTGAGATCCAATATGGATTGGAATCACAGGCCTTCCTGGATCTCCTTTCTTCGGGGCAATGGAGTCATCCATCCATTCCTTCGAAGGTCTAGGTATGAGGTGTCCTGCATCAAAGATGTCTACAAGATTTGCAGTCTCTAGCTCTTTCGGACTTCCTGGAATCTTACCTTTTTCAGCCACAGGGACTGAAGCTACTAACTGAGATAATTGAGATTCTATCATCTTATTAAAGCTATGTTGATTCTTTATGGCAGAAGTAAAGCTATCCATTCTAGTATTAATATTTTCAAGCAGTTTATCATTGGAAGCTATCTTCTTAGACATATTATCAATAATTTTGTTTTGATTAGATATCATCTCTCTCAAAGGTGGTTGGTTAAATGTATTACCTTGGTAATTACCTGAGTAGTTACCTGAGTAATTAGGCCTTGATTGTTGGTTCCATCCTTGAGTTTGTTGAGGACGATAGTTGGTGTTGTTGTTGATGTACTTTGCATCCTCTTGAATCTCAGGGCAGTTGCTCCCTGAATGACCAGTGCCTCCACACTCTTCACATGTCATGCGAGATTCGTAGATTTGCTTGACGTCTTCCTTCTTGGGAGTGTGTTCATCGAACTTCTTCATGAGTAGGTCAAGTTTGGCAGACAGCATGTCTACTTCCTTTAGTTGATGTATTCCTCCCCTCTTGCGTGGTTGAGAACGTTCCTCGTTCCATCCTTGGTTAGAGGCCATCTTCTCTATGAGTGTAGTTGCATTGTTGATTGTGAGTGATAAGAATGATCCTCCAGCAGCGGCATCCACATTCTCATGGGTACTCGAAGTGAGCCCGTGGTAGAAGGTCTGCATGAGTAGCCAATTCTCTATCCCGTGGTGAGGGCATTCTGATATGTAGTCTTGAAAGCGTTCCCAAGCCTCTAGGATTGATTCATCGTATTGTTGCTGGAAAGTTGAAATCTTGGCACGGAGGGCATTCGTCTTGCCCACTGGAAAGAACTTTGCTAGGAAGGCAGTTGAACAGGTCGCCCACGAGGTGTTTTTATCTTTGTTAGCGTAGAACCATTGTTTATTTGTTTTGCTTTTCCCAAGAGTGAGAATGGGAACAAGCGAAGTAGAATGGTGTCCCATTCGACTCCTTTGATGGTGAAAGTGCTACAAATCTCCAGAAAGTTTTGGAGATGAGCGCTTGCGTCTTCATGTGCCTTTTCGCAAAACTGATTAGCTTGCACCATGTTGATCAAAGCTGGCTTGAGCTCAAATCCGTTGTCTCCCACATTGACTGTTGGTCCAGTCCTGATGTTGGCAGTGGTTGGTGCAGAGAACTCGCGGAGTGTCTTGTCGGCCATGGTGTCCAACACTGGTGTTAAGCTTCTTCTTATCTGGCTAACTTCTGGAAGTGGTGTTGAGGGTCTCTTAAGTTTGCGTCTTGTTTTCCTTAGTAAAGCTTCGGGATCCTCAATGTAGTTTTTCGGAAGTTGGAAACCAGTCATACATCACACCCTGCATAAGATAAAAAGATAAACAAAGCCAGGGTAAGCCTGTTTGAGTAAAAGTAAATAATCAGTGTATTATCACATGTGTGTAAGTAAAATGATATGTTCTAGCTACCGTTTTAAAATGTTGCTAATGCAATGTCCTATTAGTGTTCATAAAGATTTAATGATAAACCCTAGGTACCATCCCTAATTGAATTGATGTGGTTCCCCGGCAAAGGCGCCAGAAATGCTTGTTGGTATTTCTTAACGTCGCTACTAAGAATAGAGTTTTAATCTATCCCTGGCAACGGCGCCAGAAATGCTTGTTGGTATTTCTTAACGTCGCTACTAAGAATAGAGTTTTAATCTATCCCCAGCAACGGCGCTAGAAATACTACACTCCTTAATGGAATCACTCTAAGAATGAGCCACATAAAATAATAAACTAGTGAAGGCACTAAAGAGTGTACGGGACACTACTAACTTCACTTAACGTCAAGTTGTCATCCCCAACATGAAGCTAGCAATGTAATTATATCAAGGCACTGGATTAAAGATAAATATTTACCCGCAAGCGCACAGATAAATATACCCGTTGTAGAAGCATTTCACCCAAGCTAGTCTCAGGTATCGTTATTTATATTTAGCCTAGAGACTAATCAATTCAAGGTATGATGGCATTATACTAAAGAGGACTTAACAGCATTTAATAAGGCACACACTTATAATAAGACTGATAACACACTAATTACTTCAGACAGGGATCAGGTTACAGAGTAAATGATAATGATAATTAATAATTGATAAATGATAACAGAGATCAGATCAATCAAGGATAATACTAGAACAATACTACCTAGCAAGTGATAATTAGAACAGGTATTAATAAGAAACATTCCTAAGTTATTCTAATTACAATTCATAGCATACATTGATTAGTGCAATTATATTTGGCAATCATTGGCTAGGTCACATCATATTTATAATCAAGAGGCAACTCCATAGTAAAGGTGTCAACCAGAGTAACCCCTAAACCATGAGTTAACTGAGCCATACTGAACACTATATTCGGGAGGTGGAATACAAAGGACTCAACAGGTCTGTCACACATGCGATCTACCACTCTATCTGGAACATAGGACGCATTCGCAGATAAATATTGTATAGGCACCACGCCTACACAGCATCTATCACCCACCTGTTGTACTTTAAGATGAGCGCTATACGAACATGAGTATAAACATAAAGATGAACTATCTATGCAAAATATATAATCAAAGCAGACTATAAGCATTATAATTAAGAATATAGTAGTTGATGTCTTAATCATATCAAATGTACTGCTAACTAGAACACGAATATGAACAATAAGGTGAATTAGATCATCGAGAAGAACTAAAGTACGAACTAGAACATGAACTAGGATAAGATTAAGAACTAGAAGATGAACTAGACGATGAACTAGAACATAAACAATGAAGAACAATGATGAACTAGAAGAGCAATTATGAAATAGATCCATAATGTTAATACAAGAGAGAAGATCTTGGGTTTACTGAGCCTTCTCGTGACTAGATCAGGAATCCAAGCGAAGCTTGCCTCCTTTAATCCTATTCTATCTACTAATCTAGGTGGATGTAGTTCTAGGGCTTCCGATTGATTTTTTTTGATGCTCTGATTGATGATGTCTAATAATCAAACCCTGATTGGATGCTGATGATGGAGAGGGGGGTCAGGGGCTGTTTATATAGCCCTGGGCGATGAACCGTGGCCCTTGGATCAAACCGACTTATGGTGGGGGCTGAGATTGGTCCTCAAAGGCGGTAGAAGTAGCTTGCAGAAGACGGAAGCCAGCGGCGTCAGGGGGAGACCGACAGGTGGGTCTAGGGGACCGGTCGGTCCCACCTGGAAGTGGATCGAGGTGGCCTTCCTCGTGGTGTCTCTATGTGTTCTCTGGAGTCTTCCGGAAGGTTCCTGACTTGGCGAATGCATTATCTCCCGTCGGTTTCCTTCTAGGGGAAGCAATCGAGGGCTGTTTCCTGGTTTAGTCCCTGCAGAATCATAGTTCACCAAAACTCGTGGAATATTGTCAGTTGAAACCCTAAACCTTTGTTGGTGATCAAATTCTTGCCCTTTTCATATTTATTTATCCCTTAATTATGGTAGATAACCAGTGTCAACACACACCATCTTCTTCTCCACCGAGCCCGTCCTCCCCAGTCTCGCCATTACGCCGATGCCATTAATCGGCCGAGTGAATGAGGGCCATCAAGGGCCCTCGATTGTAACCACCGCGACGTCTGCACTCTTTCCCCTATAAAAACCCCTGGGTCGAGCCCCCTTCTCCCCTTTTCGCCTGTCATCGAGCTCGGGTTTCTTCCCTCCCTTCTCCGCTCGGTACCAGTCGCCGAGGAGCTTCCCCAGCATCACGAGCTCCCTTTTCGAGCCTACGGTATCGCTCTCTCCCTCCCCCTGTCTCTATTTTTGAGCCTAGGGCACGAGAGCGCCATCTCGGCAAGCTCTGAGATCCGGTTAATGGCGCCGCCGCTCGGGAGTTGCCTCTCCGGTGATCTCCGTCTCCAAAAATTTCTCCCCTCGAGTTTGTTAGGTTCCCCTGAGTCTTCCGGTAGCCTCGGTGTGGTTCGGGGTGCCTGGGAACGCCTTTCCGGCGGTTCGCCGGCGAGCTCCGGCCGGCTCCCATGGAGCACCGCCGTGGGGAGCGCCGCCCGGCCGACAAGTCCTCCCCAAGTTGCTCGGCACCCTCGATCTCCTGTTCGACGGCTGCGATTAGACCGTACCCTTTCGGGTCATAATCGGTGCACGGGCTCACCTGTGGACTCGGTTCACACCAACGTGCGCAGCGTGTCCTCGTCCACGTGGTGGACCGGCCAATCGCGCAGCGCCGCGTGGCCACCGCGTCAGCCGACGACCAGGTCAACCGACACGCCAGTGCCACTTTGTAGAAAAGCCCCCTCCTTTTCCCGATATTAACCCGCGATCCTTCCCAGTTATAAAAAGTGATGTTTTCTTTCAGTTTAGACCCCGTAGTTTTTAGTATTAGGACCCGTAGTCCAACCGGCGCTGAAATTTGCAAAATGATTTGTTTCAATTCGAAATTTACTTCTATTTATTTACAAAAGTGCCATTGAACCTTGTTTTGAGCATAACTTTTGATTTAAAACTCCAATTAGAGTGATTCTTGCGCTCACGTGTTCGTAGAAATGCGTAGAATAGTTTTATACGCTTTTTATCTTGTTTTAGCACTGTTTGGTGTACTGTTCTAATAGATTATTATTTGTTTGCTTGTAGTGATTGGATTGGAAGCTTGTATGGTGATTATGTCCACGTTTCAGGTGTAATTTTCTTCGTGGTTATCAAGAGCAAGAATCTGGACTTCAAGATCAGCAGTAAGCTAAGGATTAAGACATGCAAGTGTAACAAAGGAAAACCTTGTACCTATTCAATATATAATAACTCATTTATGCATGTGTCTAATATTGAAAAGCCTATAAGGACTTTACCTAGTTTACATTGTACCATATATCCTTGTTTCCTATGGGTTGGTATGCATGTTTGGATAGATGCTTCCATGCATAACCAAGATTAATTAATTTGATTAATGATTTATGCAATGTGATTAAAATGATGCTTTTTAGCAACATGGTTTGGAGGACTCTATCCTAAAGCGGCAACCCAGGATTTTACCGTACAACCATGAGGATCACATGGCTCTGATCTTAGCTAATTACTTAGATTTGTTCTAGCTCGTCTGTAGCTTACCGAAAGGACAAGAGGGGGGTACCATGTAGCTTATGGGCCCTGTCCTGCTAGGGTGAGCACTGTGTGGTTTTGGAGTGTCACCTTAGGGGAAGGTGTCTATAACTCTTGGGAGACAGAAACCTCAGCGGCTACGACTTGTTAGGGCGTCTTTGGAAAGGCTTCGTAGTGAGACCCTGCCGCACATCCTTGGTAGATGTGATATGGGAGTAATTAACCCTGGCATTTGGGAATCACGACTCACGGGTAAAGTTGTACACACTCTGCAGAGTTTTGATCAAACTGTTATAACAGTCGTGCTCACGGACACGAGCGACCTGGATCCTTTATGATTGGGTACTACCTGGAATCTTTTGGAAATTATATTAATCCTAATTAATGATACTTCAACTTGGGATGGTTTATACACTAAAGTAGTGATTCAGGAATAATAAAATATGACCAACTAAAATTGCTAACCGCAGTCAAACCGAGTCAAGCCTTTTGAGCCTTCATAAACCCCTGAGTTATACTTGCTAAGCATGGTGCGCTTACACTTGTTTCACTATCAATGAAAATCCCGGATGGGTACCAGATAAAGGAGTCTAGAAAGAGGACCACGGAGAGTTTCAAGAAGCTGGAGGTTGAGGTTCACCAGTCAACGTCCCTATGGAATCATGGCGTCCCCCTGAAGATTAGTTTACCGTTTCCGTTGTGTACATGTTCAAGACTTGTAAGTCTTATTGTAGTGTTTAATTATCGATATGTAATAAAGCACAACTTTTGGTATCTACCTTGTTTTGTCACTGTATGTGTGATTTGACGTCCTGGGCACACATATGGTTAGCATTCGGTTTTATCCTTAAAATCGGGTGTGACAAATTGGTATCAAAGCTGTGTTGACTGTAGGACGCTCAGCCTAATTAGATATGGTCGTTTAAAAGTTTTGTTTCACTCTCTCTTTACCTTGTAATTTATTAAAAAGTATGCTTAACTCAGTATGCTTAACTCCTTATCTCTACTCTATTGCAAATTTTTGACACTCAAACTTCTGGAACTTGTTTTACCGTGGCCCAGATGAAGATTGACACCTTGTTGACCATTAGGAGACTTTCCATTTATAATATAAGGGCGTTTAGAAATGAGTGTTGACTTGAGTCTTATGTATGTCATGTGCAACTATGTGGTTGTATGTTTGACTTTATGATCATGATTGATTTGGATCTTTGTTATGATTGTGATGAGTTGTGGAAGTGATGACCACATCTTCATCTAGTTAGAAGTTAAGGCTTAAGTTTGTAGGATTAGTTAGTTGGGGTTTCAAATCTTATCTTTCTTATCAATATCTCTCATCTTAGTGTGTTATCTTTATCAAGTTCAGACAACCTATGTCATGGTCACTTGGGACTGATGTCATTCATGGTTCCAAACAGATGGAGAACACAGGAAATACCTCCAATGGCAGTGGCAATGGAAGCAATCCGCAAAGTCAACATGCAGTATCCATGGAACAGTTCATGATGGTGCAAACTCAGCTTATGCAACATATGACACAAACAATCCAGAATCTCCAGCAAAATTCACCAGCACCTGTTAAAGTGAGGAACAAACGAAAAGAGTTTCTGAATGGATGTCCACCAGTTTTTACCTATTCACCTGATCCTCTGCAAGCTGATGATTGGTTTCGTGCCATAGAGAAGCAACTCGAGATAGTTCAATGTAATGATGAAGAGAAGGTTCTCTATGCTTCAGGGCAACTACAAGGTGCAGCACTTGATTGGTGGGAATCTTTCCAAGCTAGTCACCCAAAAGATGAAGAGATTACATGGCAGATATTCAGGAATGGTTTTCATTCTCATCATGTGTCTGCTGGTTTGGTAAGATTGAAGAAGAAAGAATTTCTTGAATTTAAGCAGGGAGATATGTCTGTAAATGAATATCATGATAAATTTATTCAGTTATCACGCTATGCACCCAAAGAAGTCAACGAAGATAGCAAGAAACAAGAACTATTTCTGGAAGGACTTAATGATGGATTGCAATATCAGTTGTTGTCTCATATCTTTGAAAGTTTTTAGTTGTTGGCAGATAAAGCTTTATTACTCGGCAATAAGCATAGTGAGATTCAAGAGAAGAAAAGGAAGCTTCAGAGTCAGCAATCTGTGTGTAACAACCGTCCTCGTCTCACCTATCAGGAAAGTTGTCAGCAAAACAGCCCAGATCAGTCAAGTCATATGAGTAATGATCAAGATCAGCTACAACAACCACAAAACAACATTTCTGTTCTGAGTCAGGATCAAATTGATAGTACGTCCATGAGGGATAATACTCCAGATACTCTTGCTACAACAGATGATCGATGTTACACTTGTGGTGAACCTGTTCATTTCTCCAACAAATGTCCGACAAGAAAAGTACGTCGTCCACAAGGCAAGGGTAAAAATAAACAAGTAAAACCACGACAACTTGGTAAAAAGAAGCAAGGGCAACACAATTTCATTCAAGGAAGAGTGAACTGTTTGAGTGCAAAAGCAGTCAGTGAAACTTCAGATGTTGTAGTTGGTACACTCTTGGTGAATTCAAATCCAGCTACAGTGATGTTTGATCCAAAAGCTTCACACTCCTTCATTGCTCATTCTTTTGTAAAGAAACATAATATGCCAGTGTGTGCACTGAAGAAGCATATGCTAGTTAGTTCACCGAATGGAGAAGTACAAGCTACTCAGAAATGCCCCACTGTAAGTCTTGAAATAAGGGGGGGGGGGGGTAGAATTTATGGCAAATCCTATTGTGTTGAAAACTTCAGGGACTGATATGATTCTTGGAAGAGATTGGTTAAGACCACGAAAAGTAGTCGTTCAAGGTGAAAAAAGTTCTGTACTCTTGACATCTATGTCGGGTGAGGAAGTTGAATTCAAAGCTATCTCGCCTAAACCCGAGGATGTCATGGTCAATCAAATGAAGAGCATTACACTTGAGGATATCAGAATAGTGAATGAATTTCCAGATGTATTTCTAGATGATTTGCCAGGTATGCCACCTGAACGTGACGTTGAGTTCATAATTGATCTTTTACCTGGAACTGCACCAATTGCAAAGAGACCATACAGAATGGGAGTAAATGAATTAGAGGAAGTTAAGAAGCAAATAAGAGAACTACAGGATAAGGGTTACATATGTCCTAGCTCTTCACCCTGGGGAGCACCAGTTTTGTTAGTTGAGAAGAAAGATGGAACACAGAGAATGTGTGTAGATTACAGATCTCTTAATGAGGTAACTATCAAGAATAAATACCCGTTGCCAAGAATTGATCTGTTTGATCAGTTGAGAGGTGCATGTGTATTCTCTAAGATTGATCTTCGTTCAGGGTATCACCAGTTGAGAATTCGTCCGTCTGACATTCCAAAAATTGCTTTCACAACACGCTATGGGCTTTATGAATATACAGTTATGTCCTTTGGGTTAACTAATGCAACAGCTTACTTCATGTACTTGATGAACAAAGTGTTTATGGAATATCTTGATAAATTTGTGGTGGTATTCATTGATGACATTCTGGTATTCTCCAAGAATGAAGAAGAACATGAAGAGCATTTGAGGCTTGTGTTACAGAAACTCAGAGAACATCAACTCTATGCAAAATTCAGCAAATGCGAATTTTGGTTGAAGGAAGTGTCTTTCCTTGGCCATGTCATTTCAAACGGTGGTGTAGCAGTGGATCCTAACAAAGTCAGGGATGTGTTGAATTGGAATCCGCCTCAGGATGTGAGTCAGATCCGTAGTTTTCTCGGAATGGCAGGGTACTACAGAAGGTTCATTGAAGGATTTTCAAAGATTGCAAAACCTATGACATCTCTATTATTAAAGAATGCCAAGTTTATATGGTCTGAAGAGTGCCAAGCAAGTTTTGAGGAGTGAAAGAAAAGATTAACCTCAGCACCAGTGCTTATCATGCCCGATATCACTAAAAGCTTCTCTATTTATTGTGATGCTTCACGACAAGGTCTTGGTTGTGTTCTTATGCAAGAAGGCAGAGTTGTTGCTTATGCCTCAAGACAGTTGAGAAAGCATGAACTGAATTACCCAACCCATGATCTAGAGTTAGCAGCAGTGGTACATGCTCTCAAGATATGGAGACATTATTTGATTGGACACAAGATTGATATTTATACTGACCATAAGAGTTTGAAGTATATATTCACTCAGTCAGATTTAAACTTGAGGCAGCGTAGATGGTTGGAATTAATTAAAGATTATGATCTTGAACTGCATTACCATCCTGGAAAGGCAAACGTCGTGGCAGATGCTTTAAGCAGAAAGAGTTATGTCAATATGGCCTATGCTACTCAGTTACCCAAGGAGTTATGTGATGATCTCGAGCATCTTAATTTGGGTATTGTGGCTAATACTATGGAGTTGGAAGTAGAGCCTACTCTGGAACAAGAAATTCGTAAAGGGCAGCTTGATGATGAGAAGATCACAGATATTGCTGAAAGAATTGTAATTGGCAAAGCCCCTGGTTTTCATATGGATGAACAGGGAACAGTATGGTTTGGCAAAAGAATTTGTGTGCCAGAAGTGAAATCAATCAGAGAGTCTATCTTGAGGGAAGCTCATAACTCAGCTTATTCTATACACCCTGGAAGCACAAAAATGTATCTCGATCTTAAAGAAAGATATTGGTGGTATGGTTTAAAAAGAGAAGTAGCAGAATATGTGGCATTGTGTGGTACCTGTCAAAGAGTAAAGGCAGAACATCAGACACCAGCAGGTTTACTCCAACCTATGAAGATACCTGAATGGAAATGGGAAGAAGTTGGTATGGACTTCATAACAGGTTTACCCCGTACACACAAAGGATATGATTCTATCTGGGTAATCGTGGATCGATTGACCAAAGTAGCACATTTCATTCCCGTCAAGACTACCTATATTGGTGCAAAGTTGGCAGAGTTATATATGGAAAGGATTGTGTGTCTGCATGGTGTTCCGAAGAAGATTGTTTCTGATAGAGGAACACAGTTCACATCTCATTTTTGGCAGAAACTACATGAGTCTATGGATACAAAGTTGAATTTCAGCTCAGCTTATCATCCGCAGACAGATGGGCAAACTGAGAGAACAAATCAGATCTTTGAAGATATGTTAAGAGCTTGTGCTTTGCAATATGGGACAAGTTGGGATAAGAGTTTGCCTTATGCAGAATTCTCTTATAACAACAGTTATCAGAAAAGTCTCAAGATGGCACCGTTTGAAGTATTATATGGCAGAAAGTGTAGAACACCACTATTCTGGAATCAATCAGGCGAAAGTCAAGTCTTTGGACCAAAAGTTCTGAAAGAGGCAGAACAACAAGTGCAGACAGTGAGAGAAAACTTGAGGATTTCACAATCCCGCCAAAAAAGAGTTATGCTGATACTAGAAGAAGAGATTTGGTGTTCAAAGTAGGTGACTACGTATATCTCAAAGTATCACCTATGAGAAAAGTCAAGAGGTTTCATACCAAGGGAAAATTGTCTCCTAGGTATGTGGGACCTTTCAAGATTCTTGCTAGAAGAGGAGAGGTAGCTTATCAGTTAGAGCTACCCGAGCGTTTGTCTGGTGTACATGATGTCTTTCACGTATCACAACTTAAGAAGTGCTTAAGGGTACCCGAAGAACAGTTACCTTTAGATGAGCTTGATATCCAGGAGGATCTCTCTTACAAAGAATACCCAGTGAGAATCTTGGAAATAGCTGAAAGAGTCACAAGAAGCAAGATAATCAAAATGTGCAAAGTTCAGTGGAACCGACATTCAGAAGATGAGGCGACATGGGAAAGAGAAGAAGATCTCAGATCAGAGCATCCCCATCTCTTTGAATCATCGTCTGAATCTCGAGGACGAGATTCATCCTAAGGGGGGTAGGTTTGTAACACCCTAAAATTCATTTTCTTAATTTAGTAATTAATTGGAGCATTTATCTAATTTTCTGAGCATTTAACATAGGACAAATAATAATTTTTGAATATTTAAAATAAACCCTAGAGCTTAGAAACATTTTTGTTGCATTCATGCCGGTGCATAGTATTTTTCTTTAAGTGTAGGGTAGGTTGATTGAAGTTTGGAGCTTTAGAAAATAAAAACCTTTTTTTTATCTCTCCCTCCCTCCCTTCCTTTCAGCCCAACTCCAGGAAATGGCTCAACCACGGCCCGCTCACTCCCTTCCTCCTCCCGCCTCGCTCTTAGGCCGGCCTGGAACCCGCGGCCCGCTCCCGACCTGCACTCCCTTTCACTCCCCTCTCTCCACGTGGGCTTGGCCCAGCTCAAAGCCGGTAGCCCACCTCCATCCTCTCTCACGGGCGCGTGCGCAAGCCCGCTCAGCGGCCCGTTCCCTACCCCCAGCTTTGCGCGCGCCGCGGCCCAGCGCGGCCTGCCGCTCGCCTGCCGCACTCCCTCCTTCCTCTCACTGCACAGCGGGCCCCGCATGTCAGCCGAATCGGCCCCGTCCGCGTCCCTTCTTTCTCTCTCTGCTCTGTGGTCCCCGCGTGTCAGCCACACCATCTTCTTCTCCACCGAGCCCGTCCTCCCCAGTCTCGCCATTACGCCGATGCCATTAATCGGCCGAGTGAATGAGGGCCATCAAGGGCCTTCAAGCCGTGCCTTGACGCCCTCGGTTGTAACCGCCGCGACGTTCACACTCTTTCCCCTATAAAAACCCCCGGGTCAAGCCCGCTTCTCCCCTTTTCGCCTATCATCGAGCTCGGGTTTCTTCCCTCCCTTCTCCGCTCGGTACCAGTCGTCGAGGAGCTTCCCCAGCATCACGAGCTCCCTTTTTGAGCCTGCGGTATCGCTCTCTCCCTCCCCCTGTCTCTCTTTTTGAGCCTAGGGCACGGGAGCGCCATCTCGGCAAGCTCCAAGATCCGGTTAATGGCGCCGCTGCTCGGGAGTTGCCTCTCCGGTGATATCCGTCTCTAAAAATCTCTCCCCTCAAGTTTGTTATGTTCCCCTGAGTCTTCCGATAGCCTCGGTGTGGTTCGGGGTGCCTGGGAACGCCTTTCCGGCGGTTCGCCGGCGAGCTCCGGCCAGCTCCCATGGAGCACCGCCATAGGGAGCGCCGCCCGGCCGACAAGTCCTCCCCATGTTGCTCTGCACCCTCGATCTCCTGTTGGACGGCTGCGATTAGACCGTACCCTTTCGGGTCATAATCGGTGCACGAGCTCACCTGTGGACTCGGTTCACACCAATGTGCACAGCGTGTCCTCATCCACATGGTGAACCGGCCAATCGCGCAGCGCCGCGTGGCCGCCGCGTCAGCCGGCGACCTGGTCAACCGACACGCCAGCGCCACTTTGCAGAAAAGCCCCCTCCTTTTCCCGATATTAACCCACGATCCTTCCCAGTTATAAAAAGTGATGTTTTCTTTCAGTTTAGACCCTGTAGTTTTTAGTATTAGGACCAGCAGTCCATCCGGCGCTGAAATTTGCAAAATGATTTGTTTTAATTCGAAATTTACTTCTGTTTATTTACAAAAGTGCCATTGAACCTTGTTTTGAGCATAACTTTTGATTTAAAACTCCGATTAGAGTGATTCTTGCGCTCACGTGTTCGTAGAAATGCGTAGAATAGTTTTATATGCTTTTTATCTTGTTTTAGCACTATTTGATGTACTGTTCTAATAGATTATTATTTGTTTGCTTGTAGTGATTGGATTGGAAGCTTGTATGATGATTATGTCCATGTTTAGGGTGTAATTTTCTTCGTGGTTATCAAGAGCAAGAATCTGGACTTCAAGATCAGCAGTAAGCTAAGGATTAAGACATGCAAGTGTAACAAAGGAAAACCTTGTACCTATTCAATATATAATAACTCATTTATGCATGTGTCTAATATTGAAAAGCCTATAAGGACTTTACCTAGTTTACTTTGTGCCATATATCCTTGTATCCTATGGGTTGGTATGCATGTTTGGATAGATGCTTCCGCGCATAACCAAGATTAGTTAATTTGATTAATGATTTATGCAATGTGATTAAAATGATGCTTTTTAGCAACATGGTTTGGAGGACTCTATCCTAAAGCGGCAACCCAGGATTTTGCCGTACAACCATGAGGATCACATGGCTCTGATCTTAGCTAATTACTTAGATTTGTTCTAGATCGTTTGTAGCTTACCGAAAGGGCAAGAGGGGTGTACCGTGTAGCTTATGGGACCTGTCCTGCTAGGGTGAGCACTTTGTGGTTTTGGAGTGTCACCTTAGGGGAAGGTGTCTATAACTCTTGGGAGACTGAAACCTCAGCGGCTACGACTTGTTAGGGTGTCTTTGGAAAGGCTTCATAGTGAGACCCTGCCGCACATCCTTGGTAGATGTGATATGGGAGTAATTAACCCTGGCATTTGAGAATCACGACTCACGGGTAAAGTTGTACACACTCTGCAGAGTTTTGATCAAACTGTTATAACAGCCGTGCTCACAGACACGAGCGTCCTGGATCCTTTATGATTGGGTACTACCTGGAATCTTTTGGAAATGATATTAATCCTGATTAATGATACTTCAACTTGGGATGGTTTATACACTAAAGTAGTGATTCAGGAATAATAAAATATGAAAAACTAAAATTGCTAACCGCAGTCAAACCGAGTCAAGCCTTTTGAGCCTTCATAAACCCCTGAGTTATACTTGCTGAGCATGGTGCGCTTACGCTTGTTTCACTATCAATGAAAATCCCGGATGGGTACCAGATAAAGGAGTCTAGAAAGAGGACCATGGAGAGTTTCAAGAAGCTGAAGGTTGAGGTTCACCAGTCAATGTCCCTGTGGAATCATGGCGCCCTCCTGAAGATTAGTTTACCGTTTCCGTTGTGTACCTGTTCAAGACTTGTAAGTCTTGTTGTAGTGTTTAATTATCGATATGTAATAAAGCACAACTTTTGGTATCTACCTTGTTTTGTCACTGTATGTGTGATTTGATGTCTTGGGCACACATATGGTTAGCATTCGGTTTTATCCTTAAAATCGGGTGTGACATCACGGCACGTCTCTACTTGACCTTCACCTTGCCTTTGATCACTGTATCCGTGCTCGACACCTGCACAACACAAGCCAAAGAACATGCGCATTATTCCAGTTGACAATCACTCATCACTCGAGACTCGGCATACACCCATGTATCCGCAATCTCCCCCTTGACAAGTGCATTGTCAACTACCAACACAAATCATAATGGAATAGAGGAAGGAAGAAGAAGGAGAAGAAGAGAACTCATCCAAATGACCCAAAAGCACAGCAAAGCCGAAGAAGGTCAAGTGGAAAGAGCAAGACAACTTGGTACCCAAAGACATGGGCAACAGCTCGACGCAACCAAGCAAAGCAAAGCTTGCCCTCAAGAAGAGGTAGAACGGGCTCAACACCACTAGCGAGAAAGCTCGACATCAATTGAAGTACCAATTGAAAATCAAGCAGAATAGAGCTAGCCCTCAAGAAGAGGCAGAACGGGCTCAACACCGCTAGCGAAAAAACTCGATACCAACTGAAGAGCACAAAGACAAAGGCGCTAGTTCCTCAAGAAAGAGGCAAAGGCTCAACACAACTAGCTACCAAAAATGCTCCAAACCAATTGGAAAAATCAAAATCAAGCCAGCTCAAACTCCCCCTCCAATAGTGCACACAACCAGGAAATCTCCCCCTTAGTTGATCTTATGATTTGAGAGAATTTCTCCCCCTTAGTTGAAAATTTACTATCAAGTATCTCCCCTCCAAATGCATATGAGTTAAAATGCAAGTTAGCAACATCAGGAATATAGTCGATAGAATATGAAGATGCTCGATAAAATGCTGATCCACAGAATGCTAGCAAAGGCAAAAAAATTGGAGCAAAAGGAGCAGTTTTTAGCCAAAAAGGTATTCACCATCAAAATAGCACTAAGCATGTATAGACAGAAAGTCAAACAAGTGCTAAACATGTATACAAGGTGAACTACCCCTAGCAACGTTCTATCATCATGCTATAGAATGAAACATAGACATGTGTATTCAAATTTTATCAGAGTTGCAGCGGTTAAATTACACAAGTTCAAAATTCAGCATGTGATTGCGAGAGGTTGAAAGCTTGTCATTGCCTAACTTTTCAACTGTGCGAAGCCTATGCAGAAGCAATCAGAAGCTTAAAGCAACAGTTTCGGTCATACACTACACAACTCAAGTTTAACTCAAAGTGCAATGAGAGACAGTCTCTATTGTGATGTGCTGACAAGCAATCCCATCTCGATCTTTCCAATTCACTTAACTTGGTTCAAATTTAAAACAGAATATGAGCATACCAAGCAAGTGAATGACTCAGAACTAGTGACATAGCAACCTAGCATATATGAAAAGCACAAGTGATCTCAACAAATTCTACACATGCTAGTTGCATATCTCAATGGTGAACAATTTCAATTTTTTATGTTCATTAAGCAAATTCACCATTCATAAAATAGCTCAGCTCACAACATGCATCAGTGACTAGAAAGAGCATAAACTACAAGCATCATCATATAGCATCGGAGCATACACTAAACAAAGCATAGTCACATTCTAAAGATTATATACATGAAGCTCTGAATGTAAATATGCAAGATGAGATGCAAAGACTAACTTAACAGAAACAAAAACAAAACGAAAGAAAAGAGTCAGTCTATGATACACAAACCAAAAATGTTTCCCCCATCTAAAAGGGGAAACACACACCAAGCTCACCTCTCAACCTAGCAAAAGTTGATTGGTCCAAAGGCTTGGTGAAAATATCAGCCAACTGATGATGAGTATCGACATGGCAAAGGTCGATATCACCCTTCTCATAGTGGTCTCGCAGAAAATGAAAGCGGACATCAATGTGTTTGGTCTTAGAATGCAACACGGGGTTCTTAGCAACGCTAATAGCACTCGTGCTGTCACAAAACAAAGGAACACGAGAAAAGCTCAGACCAAAATCACGCAAAGTGCCCATCATTCAAAGCAACTGGGAACAGCAGCTAGCCGCAGCAACATACTGAGCCTCCGTGGTAGACTGGGCGACACTAGACTGCTTGCGAGAAGACCACGATACAAGAGAAGAACCAATAAACTGACAAGTCCCAGAAGTGGACTTGCGCTTAAGTCGGCAACCAGCAAAATCGGCATCAGAAAAACCACAAAGGGAGAGGGTGGAGAAAGCAGAATACCAAATCCCAAACTCAGGAGTGAAGCATAAGTACCTCATAATGCGCTTGACCGCCTGACGGTGAGAGGTGCGCGGCGACGACTGAAATCGCGCGCAAAGACACACCGCGAACTGGATGTCCGGACGTGTCGCCGTCAGGTACAGCAGCGACCCGATCATACTCCGGTACTCCTTTTGGTCCACAGCTTCTCCATCCTTGTCCGCATCCAGGGCCGTCGTGGTCGACATGGGTGTTGGAAGAGGCTTGGCCTCACCCATATCGAATTTCTTCAGGATATCCTTGGTATACTTACCCTAGTGCACAAACGTTCCCTCTCGAGATTGCTTGATTTGGAACCCAAGGAAAAACGTCAACTCGCCCATCATGCTCATCTCAAACTCCCTGCTCATAGTATCTGCAAACTTGGCAACCAAAGCGTGAGAAGAACCACCGAAAATGATATCATCCACGTAAATCTGGACCAAGAGAGTGTCATTTCCTTGCTTGAGGAGAAAGAGCGTTTTATCCACACATCCCATTTTAAAACCCTTAGCAAGCAAAAAGGTTTTGAACCTATCATACCAGGCTCTAGGGGCTTGTTTCAAACCATACAAAGCTTTGTAAAGTTTAAAAACATGGTTTGGAAACTTGGGATTTTCGAAACCGGGGGGTTGTTTCACATACATCTCCTCTTCTATGTAGCCGTTTAAGAAGGCACTCTTGACATCCATTTGAAAAAGTTTAAACCCTTTGGATGCAGCAAAAGCCAAGAGTATCCTAATCGCCGCCAAACGAGCTACAGGAGCAAAAGTCTCCTCATAGTCTATCCCCTCCTTCTGACTATACCCCTGGGCTACAAGTCTAGCCTTGTTTCTCACAACATGGCCATCTTCTCCTTGTTTGTTTTTGAAAACCCATTTTGTCCCAATAGGGTGACACTTAGGAGGAAGAGGAACAAGAACCCAAACCCGATTTCTCTCAAAGTTTTCAAGCTCCTCATGCATGGCATTGACCCAATCCGGATCAGATAAAGCATGTCCAACATCTCGGGGTTCAAAATCAGCAACAAATGCAGAATGAGCAAAGTGAGAGATTTATTGTGACCTTGACCGAGTGACACGTTCGCCGATGTTGCCGATCATCTGTTGAGGTGGGTGTTGGCGCTGAATATGTCGTGGCGCCTCCTGAGCTGAAGAAACCTCCCCCTCAACAGCAGCTGGTGCCTCCTTGGGTCCGAAAGGTACCGCTCGAGGTGGCGGATCCCACGGCCCCCAAGTCGAAGAAGAGGGATCGGGCCCGTGAGTCGTAGTAGAAGCCGCTCTTTGCGGCACAGCAGGTGGAGGTGGTGCTGGGTCATCCATCCCTTCAACATCCTCGTCCTCATCATCAAAAAGAGGCTCGCCAACCTCATGATCACCTGCACGCTCAAAACGAGAAGAAGGACAAACCATGGTTTCGTCGAAGGTGACATCAGATGTCTCCATGACTCGGTTAGAATCAAGGTTAAGTACACGATAAGCTCGAGTGCGAGTGCCATAACCCAAAAATACACCGTCAGAAGAACGAGACTCAAATTTGTCCAGGTTGCCTTTCTTAAGTATAAAACAGTGGCAACCAAAAACTCTAAAATAACTCACTTTGGGCTGTTTTCCAAAACGCAACTCATAAGAAGTCTTTTTCAAAAAAGCTCAGAGAAAAATGCGATTGGAAATGTAGCATGCAGTGCTCATAGCTTCGGCCCAATATCTCCTAGGAGTCCTATGCTCATCGAGCATTGTCCTGGCCATCTCTACAAGGGTCCGATTCTTCCTCTCTACAACACCATTCTGTGGCGGTGTGTAGGGGGAAGAAAACTGATGCTCTAAACCCAAAGAGTTACAAAACTTCTCAAAATCCGAGTTTTTGAACTCGGAACCATTATCACTACGGATAGCTCACATCGAGTTCATAGGGAACTCGTTCTGAAGACGCAAAATCAGATTGCGAGCAAAAGAGAAAGTCTCAGTCTTCTCAGTCAAAAAGAAGACCCATGAATATCTCAAAAAATCATCAACAACAACAAGCACGTACCACTTCCCCCCAACCGAGCTCACCCGAGCCGGACCAACAAGGTCCATGTGTAAAAGCTCTCTAGGGTGCTTCGTCATGACCTGAGTCACTGGATGGTGGGGAGCGGCAACCATCTTCCCATGTCTACAAGAATGGCAAACAAGATCCTTCTCCATGCACAACTTGGGCAATCCTCGAATTAGGCCAAGTGAACTAAGCCTTGCAAGCAAGTCAAAGCTCAAATGTCCTAGTCTCCTATGCCACTTCCACAGATCAGAGGAGGAAGGTCCAGCCAAAAGACAACGAGAAACTTCAAACGACTCTGAGAAATTCGCACGAAAGACTTTCCCAAAGGGCGAAATCAAACAAACAAGATTGCCCTGAGGATCAAAAATACGACTGAGATTCGACTTAAAACGAATCTCATAGTCATCATCGAAAAGTTGCAAAACAGAAAGAAGGTTAAAATGCAAGTTAGAAACAAGAGCAACATCGCACAAAACAAAGTGCTCATTAACTCGCACCGACCCATGAGACAACACTTTACCTTTGCTATTGTCGCCGAAGGTGATAAACTCCTTTCCGGCGACCGGACTAAGACTGGAGAACCACTTGGCGTTTCCGGTCATGTGCCTCGAACAACCGGAATCCGCCAACCAAACGTTCTCCAATCGTTTTACCTACATCAATAAAAAGACATAGGGTGAGCATACGGTCCAACACTGGGGTTAGTGAAGTAGGAAGAGTACCAGTGTTGGGCCGGCTGCTCAAAAGAACGGTTAGCAGAAAAACCATTCCTAGCACGCCTACGGGAAGAGCGATCACCACGTAGAGGAAAACGTGATCCGCTAAGAGAGGAGCGTCCATCGCGATACTCAAAACGCGATGGGGGAAAACGCTCAACTACAAAGCCACCGCCATGGGGTCCATAGCCCATAACTGCAGGCTCCCGCCGGGCACGACCTCCTCGCGGCCTAGGCCTAGGAACTTGAGGTTTAGGACCTCTAGGCCTAGCAGCACGCCTTTGAACATTTGGCCCATGTACATCATGGAAAGGATGGTACATGTCTGTGTTGTTCATCTCCTTTGCACAGCGCGCCTCTCTCTTGCGCCGAAAGCAAAACTCACTCAAGTGTCCGTCTCTCCCACAGTGCTCACAATGGTACCTCACCGCTCTCACAGGGAGTTGTTGGTACTCATGGTATTGGGTATGGCTCACTTTGCCCTTCTGTGGCATAAGCTCCTCTTGGATAGGTGGCATTGTGTCTAGCTTGTTCTTGAGGTGGTTTGGTTTTGGAGCCCACGACTGTTTCTTGGGTGGAGCTCTCGGAGGTTCAGCAAACACCCCATCCTTGGTGTTAGGCTTGAGAGCCTCTTTGGGTGGAATCTTTGTAAGTTTGGGAGTGGTGGTGGAGTTGGGCTTCTCACACGGGTTCAGACCACTCAATCACCGGGAATCGAGTGGTCTGAACCCATGTGAGAAGCCTAACTCCACCACTACTCCCAAGCTTACCAAAATACCACCCAAAGAGCCTCTCAAGCCTAACACCAAGGATGGGGTCTTTGTTGAACCTCCGAGAGCTCCACCCAAGAAACAATCATGGGCTCCTAAACCAAACCATCTCAAGAACAAGCTTGACACCATGCCACCCATCCAGGAGGAGCTTATGCCACAGAAGGGCAAAGTGATCCACACCCACTACCGTGAGTACCAACAACCCCCTTTGAGAGCGGTGAGGTACCATTGTGAGCATTGTGGGAGAGATGGACACTTGAGTGAGTTCTGCTTTCGGCGCAAGAGAGAGGTGCGCCATGCAAGGGAGATGAACAACCCGGACATGTACCATCCTTTCCATGATGTACATGTGCCGAATGTTCAGAGGAGAGCTGCTAGGCCTAGAGGTCCAGAACCTCAAGTTCCCAGGCCTAGGCAGCGGAGAGGACGTGCCCGGCGGGAGCCTGCAGTTGTAGGCTATGGACCCCATGGCGGTGGCTTTATAGTTGAGCGCTTTTCTCCACCGCGTTTTGAGTATCGCGGTGAGCGCTCCTTCCCCAGCGGACCACGTTTTCCTCAGCGTGGTGATCGCTTTCCCCGTAGGCGTGCTAGGAATGGTTTTTTGCTAACCGTTCTTTTGAGCAGTCGGCCCAACACTGGTATTCCCCTTATTTCACTAACCCCAGTGTTGGACCGTATGCTCACCCTATGTCTTTTTATTGATGTAGGTAAAACGATTGGAGAACGTTTGGTTGGTGGATTCCGGTTGCTCGAGGCACATGACCGGAAACACCAAGTGGTTCTCCAGTCTTAGTTCGATCGCCGGGAAGGAGTTTATCACCTTTGGCGACAATAGCAAAGGTAAAGTGTTGTCTCATGGGTCAGTGCGAGTTAATGAGCACTTTGTGTTGCGCGATGTTGCTCTTGTTTCTAACTTGCATTTTAACCTTCTTTCTGTTTCGCAACTCTTTGATGACGACTATGAGATTCGTTTTAAGCCGAATCTCAGTCGTATTTTGGACCCTCAGGGCAATCTTGTTTGTGTGATTTCGCCCTTTGGGAAAGTCTTTTGTGCGGATTTCTCGGAGTCTTTTGGCATTTCCCGTTGTCTTGTGGCTGGACCTTCTGTAACACCTCTGGTGTTTTAAAATGTAATTAACCTGACATGTCATCATCATTAGTCATTAATCATTCTTGCCTTGCATTTATGTTTGCTCAGTACTGGTGTAGGAGTCTCTTTTCAAAACCCTAAAAGCCCTAACCCTCCTATAAGGGCAAAATGGTAATTTCACCTCTGTGCCTAGCTTTGTGTAATTCTTGTTCAGTTGGATGTCTTGAAGTTTTGTTGTGTTGGCCAAAGTTCAAAAACCAAAATCAGATTTCAAATCCCTTTGCAAAACCCTGATTTCCAAACCCTGGATTTTATCCCTCTTTTTGTAATTCAAAAATTATTCAAAATTTGGGGTTGGTTCAAAAAGCAAAGTTGTAGATCTGGCCAATAGAAACAACTTTGGTATTTACAAATTTTCAAGTTTCTGTACAAAGTTTGAAGTAAATCCAAATTCATTCAAATTCCAGTGTTTGTCCCTTTTTGAGTTTTCAAAATTATTTCAAAAACTAATGAGTTTCAGAAAAAGTGTGTATTAGCAAAGTTGTAGGTTTTGACAAAATAAACAACTTTCATATTTGCAGATTTTCAAGTTTCAGTTTAAAATCCAAAGTAATTTTGAATTTATTCAAATTTCAAAAGTGTCCCCTTTTCTGATTTCAAATATAGTTCAAAAACTATTTGGATTTTGAAAATGTCCATATTGACAAAGTTGTAGATCTCTTTTTTCTAAACAACTTTGATGTTTTGAGTTTTTGTTGCCCAGTTCAAATTTTGGGAGAAATTTGCAAAATACAGAAAGTCAAAACCTAGACCTAGCCCTGTTCATCCCCTACCTCTAGCCGGCACAGAGCAGGGGGGGCCCGGTCATGGCGCCTCGCCGGCACTGCGCACGCCTCGTGCCTGGCAGCCGCACGCGCGCCTCCAACCTGCCGCCGCTGACCCCGTGATCATTTCGCACCCGCTCGCGAGCGCTGACCCTCGCCCCCGTCCCCTACAGTGCCCAGGGCGTCGCCGCCGCGTGGCCGTCACCGGCGAGCCTTCGCCCAGGCCCTGGGTGCACGCCCGTCCTCCCGCCGGCTTGCAATCGAGTGCGCACGCCTCGGCCGAGCTCATCCACACCATCCCGTGCTCTCTACCGTCCCCGACCGTGCCTATAAAAGGGACCGCCGGAGTCCGAGCTCCTCACTCGTCTCCGCCGCCGTCGCCAGCCCACTCCGAAGCTCCCGCCGCCCAACCAACTAGCCCAATAGCTCCGTCTTGAGCTCGTGAAGCTTCCCCACCCCTCAATTTGGTCTCTACCGCCTCCTATCGCCCGGCGTAGCTCATCGTTCCCGTCTCCGGCGAAAACCCGGCGAGCTCGGGTTCGTCAAATACTACCTCTCCGGCCACGATCATCTTCCCCTGACCCCTGTGTCAGCTTCCTTGGCTCCGCGCGACTCTAACGAGACCCTTGCGGTCTCGTGTGTTGCGCAGGGTCGTCGGAGCGCCGATCGCCGCCGTGAACCGTCCGCCGGTCACCGTCGACCACCCTCCTCCGTCCATCCCCTCACCTCGCCGAGCCCCTTAATCAACGCCGGTGAGCTCCCTGAAGCTTCCCATGCCCTTGGTTTCGTCTGCCGAGCCTCGCCGTGGCTGGCGCAGCAGCGCCGCCGCCGTCGGCCGGCCGCCGGCGATCGGGAAGAGCACAGTGCTCTTTTCCCTTTTTCTTTCAAATATGTGAATAGTGTTCAGTTTTCATCTTTTTGTATGATTTTCTGTATTGCTCTAAAAATTCTGAAAATTTTACAATTGACTCTCTATACCATGTAGTATTTTAGAAAAATATGAAACTTGACTTTTATGCAAGAATTTAAAAATATAAAATCCCTCTTTTAATTAATAAATGGATGGTTTTGGATTTTTAGAAAATCATTTATAACTCCAAAAATCATGAGATAAACTTTTGTGAGCTTCCTATGCCATGTTTAGTCTCTGGTGAAATTTTGAAGTCTTTTGGAGCAAGTTGATTTTTTGAGCATTTATTTTAATTGTTAAATAGTGCCTTCTGTTAATTAATGTCTGATTTTATTTGAGCACCTTAATGACCTCCAAAAATTATGAAATTTGTTTTGCCATCTATCTACACCATAATGAAATTATGTGATTAATTTGGTAATTTTTGGAGCAACTGCATAAAATGACCTTTTTAAATAATTAAGAAAAATAGAAAAAAATGATTAGGGTTCATGTTGTATGCCCTGTTTTGCATTGTTCATGCTAGCATACTCATGTGCATGCATCATTGCATTCGTATAGTCATCGAAGAAGGAGTCAAGATCGAGGCAGCCGCTGACGAACCTGTCCCCGAGGCTACCCCGAGTTCCGACAACTGCTCCGCCGCTCTCGAGCCTGCCCTCTTTGCTCTTCAAGGCAAGCCCCGGTGCATTTAACTCTTTCCTTGAATTTATAAAATGATTTCCTTAAATGCTTTTGAGTTAAATTATTGCATTAGGTTTATAGGAGTTGTGTGCTATCCTAATTGATGCACTATCCACCTTGACCACTGATACACCCGATACCTGCTTTTCAAAAGTATTTGAAAAATGCTTAGCAATGCTTATTGAATTAGACTTTGCAATAAAATGCCAATTTCAAAAGTGTGATCACTTAAGGAATGTTTATGGGAATTTGGTCTTACTCCCCGGCTGTTGGCTAGGTATCTGATCCGTACCTAGTCAATAGCGAGGAGAGGTTGTCCGAGCGTACGGTGCCGTCATGTTGTAGTCCGGGACTCAACAGTTGACACCGACCGGGACAGGGTTGAAAAACTGACGGGACTATTACGCTTGGGTGAGATATAACCAAGGTATAGTTCTGGCTGGAAAATTAGGGACCATCCGTATGGGGGCCTGCTGGTCAAGACTTGTAACTATTCACATACTTCGGAAAGCTCTGGCTCCGAGAAATCCTTGATTGGGACCGACAACCGCGCACTGGGAGTGGAGAGATGGCGGAAGTAGCATGTACCCACGTGGTCGTCGTACCTAGAAAGGAGTGGTGTACTGTACTTCCGGGTGGCGTAGGACCGGTCCAATCTTGGAGGAATCGTGGTAGACGAGTTGGCATATGCAAGCTTGGGTGCTACATATGCAGTGTGGATAGGGATCCTCAGCTGAGTATTATTTATCCGGATTAACGTTGCTCCTCGGTTATGGAGACTTGGTCACTGACTGTCAACGGAGAGTGGTTCTCAACTAGGTATGTTTTGAAATGTAAAATGAATCATGAACGATGAAGAATTGAGGAATACTGAATCTTTCCAAAATAAAATAAGGTTTACAAAATGTTTTTCTGCAAAATACCTGATCTTGCTTAAGCCTTACCTTGACTACCCTAAGCCTCTCATTCCTGAGTCTTCTCCCTTTTCTTTAGTCGGGTAAGTCTTGTTGAGTACCCCAGTACTCAGGGTTTGTTACCCATGCTGCAGGTATGACAGAATCCCCGATGTGTCTTGCACCCTGCTGTGTGACCATCGTCCAGGAAGAGGCCGATGAGGCCGAAGAATAGTTGTACACCCTCGGGCTGGGTGATTATAAGTATCTTTGCTGTTCTCCACTATGTTGCCTATGTCTATTTCTATTATCAGAACTTGGATTGTAATAACTGCACCTTAATTTCTATTTGGAACCCTGCTTTGTAAAACTATTGTTATTTATGTCTTCCGCTCTTTATTCCGATATTATTTGTAAAAGTATGCAATGCTGTAACCGAATTGTGAGATGATCCTACGGACATTGGGCGCTGATGTAGCCCAGTGATGGACAGTCTTAATTAAGTGGAACATGGGATCGGCTGTCAGAGGTTGACAGGGACCTGTGGGCCATGAGATTAGGGCCGTTTCGTCACAGAGTGGTATCGGAGCATCTCACTTTAACGTTGCAGTGATCGTTTTTGCGAAAACTTCAAAAAGACCTTTTGAGTCCAAACAAACTAAACTTGATTATTTTGAGTCCAAATTGCTTCTCTCATCTTGTCTCTCATATGGCAACACTAGCTAGTGGAACAACATGTTTTAAGCCCTATGTACCTTATTTATTTATTGCATTGCTTTGTTCCGTAGGAACGATTCATGCATCATGTCATAATCACTTAAGTAAACTTCCTCTCTAAGGTTCTTGGGGTAGAATACCTATACCTTTTCTTGCTAGCCTTTTTCTCATCTATCTTCTCTTGTCCAGACATGGCTCGCCTCAAGCTGACTGCTCGCAAGTCGACTGGACCGAACGGTGTGCCGCGTCACCAGCTCGCACCCCGCGCTGGAGAGGAGACGGGTGAATCCTCCAATGGTCGTCGCTTTCCCCGCCGCACCCGCAAGAATCTGAAGGAGGAAATCAAGAATCTGAAGGCTGAGATGGAGAACATGGAGCATGACTTCTACCTTTCCCGCCTGGAGTTTTATGAGGCACGAGCTTCCCTGGAGCAGGCCAACCGGAACACGGTTCGCGCCATCGAGCAGCGCAATGATGCTTGGACCCGCGAGGACGTCACCAGAGCCCAGCTCCATGGACTGCAGCAGTACACCGCCCAGATTGAGCAGTTCAATGATATGCTTCATGAGGAGGTACACCAGCTACACAACCAACTTCACCCCGTGGCTCCACCTGTTGCTGAGGATCCTGAAGACGGAATAGTGGAGGAACCAGAAATGGAACAGGAGCTAGACGAGGACGAAGAAGTTGAACCTGCTGAAGATGTCCACGCCGAGGACAAGGACGAGGAAGTAGAGCCTGAGCTCATCCTCGAGGAAGAAGATGACGATGAAAACATGATCATCATCGACGACGACTAGACTCGTAGTGTCTGTACCATCTGCTTACCTAAAACCTTAGTCTAGGTTTGGGGGCGTTAGTCTGTCTGTTGCCAAGTCTGGCATGTATCTTTCTTTTCGCATCTTTTCCCTTTATCGGTCTGTATCATCTGTCAGTCACCTTATCAAGTCATCTGCCTTTGTATCAGTGAAGCTATCTATCAGTTGTTTCAGAACTTTGTCTATGAATGCTGAGTTCCAAGTTGCTTAAACAGATGCCTGTGGACACTCGCACCGGAACCGGAGGTGCTGGGGATGACCGTCTCCCAAACCCTCCACCTGTCCCAGCTACCCTAGCAGAGGCCATTGCAGCCTTGGCCGCCGCTGCCAACCTAATGACTCAAAACCAAGGACAGCAGAACATTCACCGTGGTCGCCACAACATCAACCAAGAGACCACCTATGTGGATTTCACCGAAACTCATCCACCGGTCTTCACCAAGGCCGATGAACCCCTCGAAGCTGATGATTGGCTCCGCACCATGGAGCATAAGTTTGGTCTTATCAACTGCACCGACATCCAGAAGCCACGGTTCGCTTCACAGCAGCTTTGTGGTCCGGCAAGTGCTTGGTACGCCAACCTGTTGGCTGCCCAGCCAGAAGGTCATCGGTTGACCTGGGAGGAGTTCCGCACTGCCTTCCGTGCCCATCACATCCCTTCCGAATTGATGAAAATGAAGCTTGATCAGTTCCTGGCTCTCCAACAGAAAGACTCCACAGTCATGCAGTATGTGGGTCAATTCAATCATCTCAGCCAGTATGCCTCAGAGTATGTCAACACAGATGAGAAGAAGAGGGATTGTTTCCTCAGAGGATTGCACCCAAAGATCCGCAGGAGCTTGTCCAATAACCTAACTGGGTCTTATCACGATGTTGTTGACCGGGCTGTTGCTTTTGAAGAAAGCAATCGCCAGTACCAGAAAGAGAAGAAGAAGAAGAAAGCAGGGTCAAGCAGCTTCTCTGGCAGTCACAAACGCCAGAGAGTCATCTATCACCCCAGCCACCACCACAATCGTCTACCTTACCCCAACCAGCAAGTGGTCGTCCGTACCGCGGCCACCACCCATAATGCCAACCAGCAAAGTGCCACACAGCCGAACGCCCCAGGTGTTCGTATCACCACTCCACAAACAGCCTACAACCATCCCTGCTACAACTGCGGTCAGCTTGGTCACTGGTCTCGTGAGTGCCCAAAGCCCAAGAGGTATGCTCAGAAGAATCCCGGAGGATCTCAGCAGCAGCAGCACCGCGCCCAGCAGCAACATGCCCAGAAAGGCAGGATTGTCAAGAAGCACGGGCAAGTCTACTACACCACTGTCGGCGACATCCCAGAAGGAGAACCTGTCATGATCGGTAGGTTTCCCGTTGCCAATCACCCTGCAGTTGTGTTGTTTGATTCTGGTGCATCGCATTCCTTCATCAGTCGTACTTTTGTCATCAAGCATGAGATATCAATTGAGGATTTAAAAGAAAGTTTCTGCATATTCTCGCCTAGAGGGCGTATAAGTACTAAGGAAGTGGTTCGCAGTATACCAGTAATATTGGGGGAACATGTATTTCCCACCACCATGATAGTGCTTCATGATCAGGAGATAGATGTCATCCTAGGCATGAATTGGATGTGTCAGTATAAAGCCATGATCGACATCTTGAATAGAGTTGTGAGAGTGGATATTCCTAACAGTACCGCCAAACTCCTTCTCCAACTTCCAATGCCTCAAAAATCAGCAGTCACTCAAATAAATACCGCCTATGTTCTGGAAACCAGGGACATCCCCGTGGTTTGTGAATTCCCTGATGTTTTTCCTGAGGATTTGCCTGGTCTGCCTCCTGACCGTGACGTTGAGTTTGCCATAGAGCTAAAGCCCGGGACTGCTCCTATATCCCGCAGAGCTTATCGAATGCCTCCCAGAGAGTTGGGAGAACTAAAAATCCAATTACAAGATTTGTTGGACAAGGGTTTCATTCGCCCAAGCTCGTCTCCTTGGGGCTGTCCTGCAATCTTTGTAAAGAAGAAAGACAAGACTCTCAGAATGTGCATTGATTATCGCCCACTCAATGAGGTCACCATCAAAAATAAATATCCCTTGCCTCGTATTGATCTTCTCTTTGACCAGTTAGCTGGAGCCAAAGTATTCTCCAAGATCGATCTCAGATCTGGTTACCACCAAATAAAGATTCGTCCTGAAGATATTCCTAAAACAGCTTTCACCGCCAGATACGGCCTATATGAGTACATGGTCATGTCCTTCGGTTTGACCAATGCACCTGCCCACTTCATGTATCTCATGAACTCTGTTTTCATGCCAGAACTTGATAAATTCGTGGTCGTGTTCATTGACGACATTCTTGTCTACTCAAAAACCCCTGAAGATCACGCCAAGCATCTTCGTATCGTTCTATCCCGTCTCAGAGAACATCAGCTGTATGCCAAGTTCAGTAAATGTGAGTTCTGGTTAGATCAGATACAGTTTCTTGGTCATGTCCTATCCGCTGAAGGTGTGTCAGTTGACCCTGGTAAAGTGGCAGACATTCTGGATTGGAAGCCACCTACCACTGTTCATCAAGTCCGCAGTTTTATGGGAATGGCAGGATATTATCGTCGATTCATCCCAGATTTCTCAAGAATCGCCAAGCCTATCACTGAGTTAGTAAAGAATTATGTGAAGTTTGTCTGGTCACCAGCCTGTGAGCAAGCCTTTCAAACTCTGAAGAAACTGTTAACTACATCACCAGTGCTAGCCCAGCCGAACATCGAGAAGCCCTTTGATGTCTACTGTGATGCATCTGGTACTGGTTTGGGCTGTGTTTTGATGCAAGAAGGTCGAGTGATCGCATATGCCTCCCGACAGCTTAAGCGACATGAAGAGAATTACCCAACTCATGATCTCGAGTTAGCAGCAGTAGTGCATGCCTTAAAGATCTGGCGTCATTATCTGTTGGGCAGTACCTGTAATGTGTACACTGATCACAAAAGCCTAAAATATATCTTCACTCAAGAAGAGCTGAATATGAGACAGAGAAGATGGCTTGAGTTAATTAAGGACTATGATCTTGAAGTGCATTACCATCCGGGTAAGGCAAATGTGGTCGCCGATGCACTCAGTCGCAAGTCTTATTGCAACTATCTGATGAAGAAACCCTATGATTCTTCTTTATGTTTCGAGCTAGAAAAGTTGGGTATTGGAATGGTTCCACAGGGAATTCTGAGCAATATCAGAATAGAAACCCCTATCAGAGAACAGGTCATTGCTGCACAAAAAGATAACCCTGGAATCAAGCACATCATCGAAAAGGTCCAATCCGGAAAGGCTGATTGTTTCAGGATTGATGATACAGGAGTAGTATGGTTTAAGAATCGGTTAGTAGTTCCTAAAGTGCCTGAGTTAAGAAAGTTAATCCTTGATGAAGCACACTTGACTAGATTCTCCATCCACCCCGGCAGCAACAAGATGTACCAGGACTTGAAGCAAAGGTTCTGGTGGACAAAGATGAAGATCGAGATCGCCCGGTATGTCGCTCAGTGTGATACCTGCCAGAAAGTCAAAGCCGTGCACATGAAGCCCGGAGGAGAATTGCAACCTTTATCTGTACCTACTTGGAAATGGGACGATATCAGTATGGACTTTATCAATGGTCTACCCAAGACATCAAGAGGTTTTGATTCCATCTGGGTGATCGTAGATCGCCTCACTAAGCAAGCTCACTTCCTGCCAGTGAAGACCAGTTACACCGTCCCCACTTATGCCACTTTGTACAAGAACAACATAGTAAAACTCCATGGCATACCCAAAACCATTATCTCTGATCGTGGTACCCAGTTTGTCGCAAAGTTCTGGAAAGCGTTTCATGCCTCACTTGGAACCAAGCTCTTGCATAGTACAGCATATCATCCACAAACAGATGGACAAACTGAGCGAGTCAACCAAGTGTTAGAGGATATGTTGAGAGCATGTGTGCTCACCTTCGCAGATACTTGGGATGACTGTTTGCCCTTGGCAGAGTTCTCATATAATAACAGTTACCAAGAGAGCATCAAAATGGCACCCTTTGAAGCACTGTACGGCCGCCGTTGTCGTACACCTCTCAGTTGGTCTGAACCCGGAGAAAGGGAATTCTTTGGAGTCGACCTAGTGAAAGATATGGAAGAGAAAGTCAAGCAAATACAAGAGAACATGAAGATTGCACAGTCTCGACAGAAAAGTTGTGCTGACAAGAGACGTCGACCTCTGCAGTTCGAGATCGGGGATTATGTGTATCTGAGGGTCTCGCCCACCAAAGGAGTCACTCGTTTTGGAGTCAAAGGAAAGCTAGCACCCCGCTACATTGGTCCGTTTGAGATTCTAGATCGTTGTGGCAAGGTCGCTTACAAGCTGAGTTTGCCCGATCATCTTTCAGCAGTTCATAATGTGTTTCATGTCTCCCAACTCAAGAAGTGCCTCCGAATACCTGAACATGTGGTTGAAGTTGAAGGCGTTGAGCTAGAACCAGATCTGTCATACACTGAGTATCCAGTTCGCGTGTTGGATCACAAGGATCGTGTTACCCGAAGAACCACCACAAGATGGTACAAGATCCAGTGGAACCAACACTCTGAAGAAGAAGCCACATGGGAATCCGAGGACTTCTTGGCGAGGAACTATCCCGACTTTCTCGAATCTCTGTAGATGTAAGGTTTTGCCTTTTCCTTCTTAAGACGTGGAATCTCGGGGCGAGATTTCTTTTAGGGGGGAGGCTGTAACACCTCTGGTGTTTTAAAATATAATTAACCTGACATGTCATCATCATTAGTCATTAATCATTCTTGCCTTGCATTTATGTTTGCTCAGTACTGGTGTAGCAGTCTCTTTTCAAAACCCTAAAAGCCCTAACCTTCCTATAAGGGCAAAATGGTAATTTCACCTCTGTGCCTAGCTTTGTGTAATTCTTATTCAGTTGGATGTCTTGAAGTTTTGTTGTGTTGGCCAAAGTTCAAAAACCAAAATCAGATTTCAAATCCCTTTGCAAAACCCTGATTTCCAAACCCTGGATTTTATCCCTCTTTTTGTAATTCGAAAATTATTCAAAATTTGGGGTTGGTCCAAAAAGCAAAGTTGTAGATCTGGCCAAGAGAAACAACTTTGGTATTTACAAATTTTCAAGTTTCTGTACAAAGTTTGAAGTAAATCCAAATTCATTCAAATTCCAGTGTTTGTCCCTTTTTCAGTTTTCAAAATTATTTCAAAAACTAATGAGTTTCAGAAAAAGTGTGTATTAGCAAAGTTGTAGGTTTTGACAAAAGAAACAACTTTCATATTTGCAGATTTTCAAGTTTCAGTTTAAAATCCAAAGTAATTTTGAATTTATTCAAATTTCAAAAGTGTCCCCTTTTCTGATTTCAAATATAGTTCAAAAACTATTTGTATTTTGAAAATGTCCATATTTACAAAGTTGTAGATCTCTTTTTTCTAAACAACTTTGATGTTTTGAGTTTTTGTTGCCCAGTTCAAATTTTGGGAGAAATATGCAAAATACAGAAAGTCAAAACCTAGACCTAGCTCTGTTCATCCCCTACCTCTAGCCGGCACAGAGCAGGGGGGGGCCCGGCCATGGCGCCTCGCCGGCACTGCGCACGCCGCGTGCCTGGCAGCCGCACGCGCGCCTCCAACCTGCCGCCGCTGACCCCGTGATCATTTCGCACCCGCTCGCGAGCGCTGACCCTCGCCCCCGTCCCCTACAGTGCCCAGGGCGTCGCCGCCGCGTGGCCGTCACCGGCGAGCCTTCGCCCAGGCCCTGGGTGCACGCCCGTCCTCCCGCCGGCTTGCAATCGAGTGCGCACGCCTCGGCCGAGCTCATCCACACCATCCCGTGCTCTCTACCGTCCCCGACCGTGCCTATAAAAGGGACCGCCGGAGTCCGAGCTCCTCACTCGTCTCCGCCGCCGTCGCCAGCCCACTCCGAAGCTCCCGCCGCCCAACCAACTAGCCCAACAGCTCCGTCTTGAGCTCGTGAAGCTTCCCCACCCCTCAATTTGGTCTCTACCGCCTCCTATCGCCCTGCGTAGCTCGTCGTTCCCGTCTCCGGCGAAAACCCGGCGAGCTCGCGTTCGTCAAATACTACCTCTCCGGCCACGATCATCTTCCCCTGACCCCTGTGTCAGCTTCCTTGGCTCCGCGCGACTCTAACGAGACCCTTGCGGTCTCGTGTGTTGCGCAGGGTCGTCGGAGCGCCGATCGCCGCCGTGAACCGTCCGCCGGTCACCGTCGACCACCCTCCTCCGTCCATCCCCTCACCTCGCCGAGCCCCTTAATCAACGCCGGTGAGCTCCCTGAAGCTTCCCATGCCCTTGGTTTCGTCTGCCGAGCCTCTCCGTGGCCGGCGCAGCAGCGCCGCCGCCGTCGGCCGGCCGCCGGCGATCGGGAAGAGCACAGTGCTCTTTTCCCTTTTTCTTTCAAATATGTGAATAGTGTTCAGTTTTCATCTTTTTGTATGATTTTCTGTATTGCTCTAAAAATTCTGAAAATTTTACAATTGACTCTCTATACCATGTAGTATTTTAAAAAAATATGAAGCTTGACTTTTCTGCAAGAATTTAAAAATGTAAAATCCCTCTTTTAATTAATAAATGGATGGTTTTGGATTTTTAGAAAATCATTTATAACTCCAAAAATCATGAGATAAACTTTTATGAGCTTCCTATGCCATGTTTAGTCTCTGGTGAAATTTTGAAGTCTTTTGGAGCAAGTTGATTTTTTGAGCATTTATTTTAATTGTTAAATAGTGTCTTCTGTTAATTAATGTATTATTTTATTTGAGCACCTTAATGACCTCCAAAAATTATGAAATTTGTTTTTCCATCTATCTACACCATAATGAACTTATGTGATTAATTTGGTAATTTTTAGAGCAACTGCATAAAATGACCTTTTTAAATAATTAAGAAAAATAGAAAAAAATGATTAGGGTTCATGTTGTATGCCCTGTTTTGCATTGTTCATGCTAGCATACTCATGTGCATGCATCATTGCATTCGTATAGTCATCGAAGAAGGAGTCAAGATCGAGGCAGCCGCTGACGAACCTGTCCCCGAGGCTACCCCGAGTTCCGACAACTGCTCCGCCGCTCTCGAGCCTGCCCTCTTTGCTCTTCAAGGCAAGCCCCGGTGCATTTAACTCTTTCCTTGAATTTATAAAATGATTTCCTTAAATGCTTTTGAGTTAAATTATTGCATTAGGTTTATAGGAGTTGTGTGCTATCCTAATTGATGCACTATCCACCTTGACCACTGATACACCCGATACCTGCTTTTCAAAAGTATTTGAAAAATGCTTAGCAATGCTTATTGAATTAGACTTTGCAATAAAATGCCAATTTCAAAAGTGTGATCACTTAAGGAATGTTTATGGGAATTTGGTCTTACTCCCCGGCTGTTGGCTAGGTATCTGATCCGTACCTAGTCAATAGCGAGGAGAGGTTGTCCGAGCGTACGGTGCTGTCATGTTGTAGTCCGGGACTCAACAGTTGACACCGACCGGGACAGGGTTGAAAAACTAACGGGACTATTACGCTTGGGTGAGATATAACCAAGGTATAGTTCTGGCTGGAAAATTAGGGACCATCCGTATGGGGGCCTGCTGGTCAAGACTTGTAACTATTCACATACTTCGGAAAGCTCTGGCTCCGAGAAATCCTTGATTGGGACCGACAACCGCGCACTGGGAGTGGAGAGATGGCGGAAGTAGCATGTACCCACGTGGTCGTCGTACCTGGAAAGGAGTGGTGTACTGTACTTCCGGGTGGCGTAGGACCGGTCCAATCTTGGAGGAATCGTGGTAGACGAGTTGGCATATGCAAGCTTGGGTGCTACATATGCAGTGTGGATAGGGATCCTCAGCTGAGTATTATTTATCCGGATTAACGTTGCTCCTCGGTTATGGAGACTTGGTCACTGACTGTCAACGGAGAGTGGTTCTCAACTAGGTATGTTTTGAAATGTAAAATGAATCATGAACGATGAAGAATTGAGGAATACTGAATCTTTCCAAAATAAAATAAGGTTTACAAAATGCTTTTCTGCAAAATACCTGATCTTGCTTAAGCCTTACCTTGACTACCCTAAGCCTCTCATTCCTGAGTCTTCTCCCTTTTCTTTAGTCGGGTAAGTCTTGTTGAGTACCCCAGTACTCAGGGTTTGTTACCCATGCTGCAGGTATGACAGAATCCCCGATGTGTCTTGCACCCTGCTGTGTGACCATCGTCTAGGAAGAGGCCGATGAGGCCGAAGAATAGTTGTACACCCTCGGGCTGGGTGATTATAAGTATCTTTGTTGTTCTCCACTATGTTGCCTATGTCTATTTCTATTATCAGAACTTGGTTTGTAATAACTGCACCTTAATTTCTATTTGGAACCCTGCTTTGTAAAACTATTGTTATTTAAGTCTTCCGCTCTTTATTCCGATATTATTTGTAAAAGTATGCAATGCTGTAACCGAATTGTGAGATGATCCTGCGGACATTGGGCGCTGATGTAGCCCAGTGATGGACAGTCTTAATTAAGTGGAACATGGGATCGGCTGTCAGAGGTTGACAGGGACCTGTGGGCCATGAGATTAGGGCCGTTCCGTCACACCTTCCTCCTCTGATATTTGGAAGTGGCATAGGAGACTTGGACATTTGAGCTTCGACTTGCTTGCAAGACTTAGTTCACTTGGCCTAATACGAGGATTGCCCAAGTTATCCATGGAGAAGGATCTTGTTTGCCATTCTTGTAGACATGGGAAGATGGTTGCTGCTCCCCACCATCCAGTGACTCAAGTCATGACCAAGCGCCCTGGAGAGCTTTTGCACATGGACCTTGTTGGTCCGGCTCGGGTGAGCTCGGTTAGGGGGAAGTGGTATGTGCTTGTTGTTGTTGATGACTTTTCGAGATATTCATGGGTTTTCTTTTTAGCTGAGAAGACCGAGACTTTCTCCTTTGCTCGCAATCTGATTTTGCGTCTTCAGAACGAGTTCCCTTTGAACTCGATGTGAGCTATTAGGAGTGATAATGGTTCCGAATTCAAGAATTCGGATTTTGAGAAGTTTTGTGATTCTTTGGGTTTAGAGCATCAGTTCTCTTCTCCCTACACACCGCCCCAAAATGGTGTAGTAGAGAGAAAGAATCGGACCCTTGTAGAGATGCCCAGGACGATGCTCGATAAACATAGGACTCCTAGGCGATATTGGGCCGAAGCTATGAGCACTGCATGATATATTTCCAATTGCATTTTTCTCCGAGCTTTCTTGAAAAAGACTTCTTATGAGTTGCGTTTTGGAAAACTGCCCAAGGTGAGTTATTTTAGAGTTTTTGGTTGCCATTGTTTTATACTCAAAAAGGGCAACTTGGACAAGTTTGAGTCTCGTTCTTCTGACGGTGTGTTTTTGGGTTATGGCACTCATACTCGAGCTTATCGTGTACTTAACCTTGACACTAACCAAGTCATGGAGACATCAGATGTCACCTTCGACGAGACCATGGTTTGTCCTTCTTCTCGTTTTGAGCGTGCAGGTGATCATGAGGTTTGTGAGCCTCTTTTTGATGACGAGGATGATGGTGCTGAAGGTATGGATGATCCAGCACCCCCTCCACCTGCTGTGCCACAAGGAGCGGCTTTTACGACAACTCACGGCCCCGACACGTCTTCTTCCTGGGGGCCGTGGGATCGGCCACCCCGAGCGGTACCCTTTGTACCCGGGGAGGCACCAGCTGCTGTTGAGGGTGAGGCCACTTCGGCAAGGGAGGCACCATGACACATTCAGCGCCAGCACCCGCCTCAGCAGATGATCGGCAGCGTCGACGAACGCGTCACCCGGTCAAGGCAAATCTCTCACTTTTCTCATTCTACATTTGTTGCTGATTTTGATCCCCGGGATGTTGGACACGCTTTGACGGATCCGGATTGGGTCAATGCCATGCATGAGGAGCTTGAGAACTTTGAGAGAAATCGGGTTTGGGTTCTAGTGTCTCCACCTTCTGAGTGTCGTCCAATTGGGACAAAATGGGTTTTCAAAAACAAACAGGGAGAAGATGTCCATGTTGTGAGAAACAAGGCCAGACTCGTAGCCCAGGGATACAGTCAGAAGGAGGGGATAGACTATGAGGAGACGTTTGCTCCTGTAGCTCGTTTGGAGGCAATTAGGATACTCTTGGCTTTTGCTGCATCCAAAGGCTTCAAACTTTTTCAAATGGATGTCAAGAGTGCCTTCTTAAACGGCTACATAGAAGAGGAGGTGTATGTTAGACAACCCCCGGTTTTGAAAATCCCAAGTTTCCAAACCATGTCTTTAAACTCCACAAAGCTTTGTATGGTTTGAAACAAGCCCCTAGAGTCTGGTATGATAGGTTGAAAACCTTTTTGCTTGCTAAGGGTTTTAAAATGGGATGTGTAGATAAAACACTCTTTCTCCTCAAGCAAGGCACTGATACTCTCTTGGTCCAAATTTACGTGGATGATATCATTTTCGGTGGTTCTTCTCACACTTTGGTAGCCAAGTTTGCAGATACTATGAGCAGGGAATTTGAGATGAGCATGATGGGGGAGTTGACGTTTTTCCTCGGGTTGCAAATCAAGCAATCCCGGGAAGGGACGTTCGTGCACCAGGGCAAGTACACCCAGGACATTCTGAAGAAATTCGATATAGGTGAGGCCAAGCCTCTTCCAACACCCATGTCGACCACAACGGCCCTGGATGCGGACAAGGAGGGAGAAGCAGTGGACCAAAAGGAGTACCGGAGTATGATCGGGTCGCTGTTGTACCTGACGACGACACGCCCGGACATTCAGTTCGCGGTGTGTCTTTGCGTACGATTTCAGTCTTCGCCGTGCACCTCTCACCGTCAGGCAGTCAAGCACATTATGAGGTACTTATGCTTCACTCCTGAGTTTGGGATTTGGTATTCTGCTTCCTCCACCCTTTCCCTTTGTGGTTATTCCGATGCCGATTTTGCTGGTTGTCGCATTGAGCGCAAGTCCACTTCTGGGACTTGCCAGTTTATTGGTTCTTCTCTTGTGTCGTGGTCTTCTCGCAAGCAGTCTAGTGTCGCCCAGTCTACCACGGAGGCTGAGTATGTTGCTGCGGCTAGCTGCTGTTCCCAGTTACTCTGGATGATGGCCACTTTGCGTGATTTTGGTCTGAGCTTTTCTCGCGTTCCTTTGCTTTGTGACAGCACGAGTGCTATTAGCGTTGCTAAGAACCCAATGCTTCACTCGAAGACCAAACACATTGATTTGCGCTTTCATTTTCTGCGAGACCACTATGAGAAGGGTGATATCGACCTTCACCATGTCGATACTCATCATCAGTTGGCAGATATTTTCACCAAGCCTTTGGACCAATCAACCTTTAATCGGTTGAGAGGTGAGCTTGGTGTGTGTTTCCCCTTTTAGATGGGGGAAACATTTTGGTTCTTGTACAATAGACTGACTCTTTTTCATTTGTCTTCGTTTTTCTTTTGCATTTTGGCATACGCTATTACATTCTGAGCTTCATGTATATATTCTTTAGAATGTGACTATGCTCTGTTTAGTATGCTCTGATGCTTATGTTGATGCTATGTAGCTTATGCTCTTTCTGATCACTGATACATGCTGTGAGCTGAGCTATTTTTGAATTGTGAATCTGCTTAACAAACATAAAACTTGAGAATGTTCACCATTGAGATATGCAACTAGCATGTGTAGGATGTGTTGAATTCATTCGTGCTTTTCATATATTCTAGGTTGCTATGTCTCTAGTTCTGAGTCATTCACTTGCTTGGTATGTTCATATTCTGTTTAAAATTTGAACCAAGTTAAGTGAATTGGAAAGATCGAGATGGGATTGCTTGTCAACACATCACAGTTTCGAGACTATTTCTCATTGCACTTTGAGTTAAACTTGAGCTGTGTAGTGTATGACCGAAACTGTTGCTTTAAGCTTCTGATTGCTTCTGCATAGGCTTCGCACAGTTGGAAAGTTAGGCAATGACAAGCTTTCAACCTCTCGCAGTCACATGCTGATTTCTGAACTTGTGTAATTTCACCGCTGCAACTCCGATTAAAATTTGAAAACACAAGTCTAAGTTTCATTCTGCAGCATGATGACTGAACTTTGCTAGGGGTAGTTCACCTTGTATACATGTTTAGCACTTGTTCGAATTCCTGTCTATAAATGTTGTGTGCTATTTTGAAGGTGAATACCTTTTTGGCCAAAAACTGCTCACTGTGCTCTCATGTTCATATTTCATATTTGGTGATCAGTTTGAGCATTCGCTAGCTTGTATGCTTTCCAGTGAGTCGTTGGAGCTATACTGTTTAGAGCATCTTTGCATTTTCTTGACTATATTCCTGAAGCTGCTAACTTGCATCGTGACTCATATGCATTTTAGAAGGGGGAGAACTTCTCTTGTTGGCACTTTTGATGGTGCATTTTCTTAGGGGGAGAAAATTTGCTTTCGGTTCTTTTTGCATGATGGTGCATTTTCAACTAAGGGGGAGAATTAGGACAAATCATACCTCCCATGTTCAAAGGGGAGAGGAATCGGTTGTGTGCACCATGCAAGGGGGAGAATCGGTTGTGTGCACCATGCAAGGGGGAGCTTGCTCATGATGAGTTTTTGAAATTTCCAATTGGTTCGGAGCGTTTTTGCTAGTTGTGTTGAGCCTTTGCCTCTTTCTTGAGGGACTAGCATTCGCCTTTTAGATTTTCAATTGGTGTCGAGCTTTCTTGCTAGTTGTGTTGACCCTCTGTGCCTCTATCTTGAGGGACTAGCATTTTGCTTCGATTTTTCATTTAGTATTTGCTAGCGGTGTTGAGCCTGTTCTACCTCTTCTTGAGGGCTAGCCTTGTTTTGCTTGGTTGCGTCGAGCCGTTGCCCATGTCTTTGGGAACCAAGTTGTTTCGCTCTTTCCACTTGACCTTCTTCGGCTTTGCTATGCTTTTGGGTCATTTGGTCGAGTTCCCTCTCTCTCCTTCTTCCTCCTTCTATTTCCTTTATGATTTGTGTGAGTAGTTGACAATGCACTCATCAAGGGGGAGATTGCGGATACATGGGTGTATGCCGAGTCTCTGAGTGATAGTGATTGTCGACTGGGATGATGCGCATGTTCTTTGGCTGGTGTTGTGCAGGTGTCGAGCACGGATACAGTGATCAGAGGCAAGGTGAAGGTCAAGTAGAGACGTGCCGTGCCGATGGACCGAGAGTGGCGAAGGGCGGACGTGAGGCTTGGACTGAGGGACCGGTGGCCCGAGGATCAGCTGTGGTGGCTGACAGCCTGGGACAGCGACGAGCGAAGACTTGCGGTCATGTGTTGCCTGAGTCGTGGACTTGGGGACACGTGTCGGTGGACGGGGTGCACGGCGGTGCATCCCCTCTACAGCTTCGGTTTGGTGGTAGAGCCAGAGAAAAACCATCGGGTGGACGGTTTCCAGGTTTGGGCCTCAAAACCTGGGCGCTGATGGTTTCCGAGTTTGGCCACAAAACTCGGGCTGAGGACGGTTTCCAGGTTTGGGCCTCAAAACCTGGGTGCTGCGGGTTTGCTGAGTTTGGGCCACAAAACTCAGGCGCTGGTGGGCTGGTTTCCCGGTTTGGGCCTCAAAACCGGGGATTGGCTGTGAAGGCTAGTTTCCTGGTTTGGGCCACAAAACCGGGGGTGCGACATCCAGGAAAAGGACGCAGAGCGGTGGCGGCACGTGGCGACAATCGGGAGGTTGTGTCGAGGCAACGCTACGAGTTATGCGGGCGTGGCCGTCGGATCCACCTACCATCGAGTTGGTCCAGAATAACCTTAGGGTTTGGCTGGTTCGCTCTGTAAGTAGTTAGGGGCAGAGTGGGAATTAGGAATAATTAGAATTAGGATAAGTAGGGGGAGACACCCACCTCCCCATGGATCTCAGTCATTTGCTCTTTGCTTCTAGGGTTTCCTGCTCTCCCAATCCCCTGCTGTAGCTAGCTGAGATCCGCAGAGAACCATACCTCTGTGTACTGGAGATTTTGAGGAAGTGAGGCCGTAACCTCACTGTTGTAGCGTGTGGTAGCCACACGGTTACAGATCGATGTGTTGATTCGCGTTTTGGTTCGTGTTCTTCGCGTTCTTCGTTTCTCTGCGATTTTCCCGTCACTCAATCTCCCTCTCTAGTGCGTCTTTGTGAAATCCGTTTGAATCAACTTGTTCTTTGTAGTGAGGAGGTCATTTCGACCAAAGGAATTTATCTAACTCCTCACGAACAAGTAGATCGGGTCAATTTCGTTTTCGTGGTGCTTTTTTGGTTCATCACCTTCCCCTTCGATTTCCCGTTGATTGAGTTGATTTGAGCGGATGATTTCTTGGGGATAGTCTCCTAACTACCTCGTGATCATCCTCTCCAAGTTTGGGATCAAGGGATTTTGGGTTGGATCGATTTGGAGGAGATTTGGGTGAAGGGCGACCAAAATCGCCCTCACTGGGTGTCGGCGGACAGTCCGCCACCCCAGGCGCGGACAGTCCGCGCATCGGGGCTGGTCCAGTCCAGCCGCTGGCTGCCTCTGCTGTTTTGGCTCGGGACACCGGCGGACAGTCCGCCGTGCTAAAGCGCGGACAGTCCGGGACCGAGCAGGGGGACTTCAGCAGCCGTGTGTTTTTGCACACTTGACCAGCGGACAGTCCGCCACCAGAGTGCGGACAGTCCGCAGTAGGCGCGGACAGTCCGGGACCCCAGGGCCGGACAGTCCGAGAATTGCCTGAAGGTTGCATTTTAGTGCGTTTGCTCTCACGGCTTCCTCGCTTGGTTTTCAGACTTCTCGTTTGGCCTTGTAGTTGACCAAGGAATCTCTCTAGGTATCCTTGCTACTCGTTAGCATTGGTATTTGGGGATTTCTCGACGTAGCCGTCTATCTACGTTCGAGACTTGGTTTTTGAGGGTCGAACTTGCTACGGTGCTTTTGCCGTTTGGTTTGCTATCACTTTGTGGTGCCTCGCTGTGATCCTAGGGATCATCCACCCTCTTCCAAGGGTCGTGGGCATCACGGTTTCGGTCGTAGCTTTCAGGAAGTGATTTTGGGACATTTGGCCAAAGTTTCGAGAGAAATATTATTGGCTCCCATTCACCCCCCTCTAGTCGCCTTGCTAGTGCTTTCTCGGTCCTTCACTATCAAGAATAGAGAGGCCAATCATGAAGAAGAAGCTATCGACACTGTCCCAGAAAAGAAAGGAGAGAAACCTCAAGACAGTGAACCACAGGAAGTGAAGACTCAAACCAAGAAAGTATGGGAGAAAATATCTGCACCTAAGAGGTACAATCAATAACAACTTTCCAAACGTCTGACATACCTTGGGAGGTATGAACCAAGGGAAGTCCGGTTCGTCGGACCTAAATATCCGAACCTTCGTCAAAAGGTAAAAATCGGTAGTTATCTTTATATTTACTTTGCTGCATATTTGTCATATTTAATCCATAACCATTTCTTGCATCATCATATTTAATTCACAACACATTTTAATTTCTGCATTACATTAGAAAACAAAATAAAAATATTTCACTGCATCATAAAGCCCCATGTGAATAATTCTATGGCGTGTAAAAACCCGCAGTAATGTTCACCGTGGTGGCATAAAAATAAATAATAATAAAAATAAATATGCATGCATTCATCCTGTGCATTTTCTCCTGCATCATAAAAATATAAAATATAAAAATATTGAGAAAGAGATCTTACTGAAATTCTAGACAACTAAGGCTTAAGTGGCCAACCACTAACGCTTAATCTGTTCCACAAGTTTTGTTGTCTATTTGAGTTTCACAGGATTTGAAAGGCCAAGAAAAGCTGACGAGCAAGAAAAGCTGACGAGCAAGTGAATGCGCCATCCACTGTTGGAGCATTGTCTCAACAAACATCAACATCAATCAAAGCTCTAATAGAGGAAGGACATATCCACTGCCAGTCTGCTACATTGCATGATCGAACGACTATGTCAACATTCAGCTTGGGGGAAGGCACCCCCATCCACGTAAGTATCTTTATCCTCTTAAGTTTTTCATTCTATAAACAAATTCAAGAAAAGAACAAAAATATGTGAGCCCATGAAGGCTCACCATTAATTAAAAAATAGAACAAAAAAAATGTGAGCACATGAAGGCTCACCATTAATTAAAAAAGAGAAAAAAATATATGGGCACATGAAGGCTCAACGCTATTAAGGGAACCAGCTTGGGGGAGACGCACCCCCGTTATCTTCACGATTCAGGTATATCTTTATTACTACTACCACTATTATTATTAGCTTTTATATTATATCTTAAAGTGTGTTAGATTAAATAAATGAAATAGTGTGTTTTAAGAAGTTGATGACTAAAAGAGAACCCTCTCTCTCTAATCTTTTGCATGGAAATGATGAATAGTTGCTGTATCTAATCTCTTTCAAGTACCTAGCCTTCAAAGCATGAGTTCTCATAATTAATAATGATGCCTTAAAATAAAATTAAATTTATGAGTAATAAATGCTTGATCCAGAGTCTTAGGTAGTTGACAGATATGACATGTGATGATCTGAGCTGTTATTATCTTGTTCTAAACAACACTAGAGTTCTGAAGAGCTTCCAATATTAATATGACTAATAATTGCATTGAGTTAAATTAAGCTTTGTTGATCCTATGAGAAGTTATCATGCTATTGAATTGAGATCACTTACACATTTCATCCATGTTTCGCATAAATGCTCATGATTATCTGTTGCTATCCTCTCAAAAGTTTGGAAGCACATGGCTACTAAAAAAAAGAGAGAGAAAATCCGAGGAAATAAAAAGGGACAAGTGTCCGAAACCTCAAAGCAAAGATCCCGAGGAAATAAAAAGGGACAAGTGTCCGGAACCTCGAAAAAAGAGAAAAAAATAAATGTCATAAAAAAAAGATGGGCATGTGCCCACCAGTAGAATTAGCTTGATAGCCATGTGTCTCTGATAAACAGAAGAGAGTGCTATATTCAAAAGAGCATCCGCCTCCTTTTTCCATACACATGCACTTCTCGATTCAATGGTGTGGTTGACTTTCTCTTTGGATTCATTGTTTAATTTGACAATATATGTTTTTAAGCTTTTTGAAAATTCATAAAAACTTTGGGATAATAGTGAAGTAAAAGAGCAAGAGATATAGTGCTTGATTTGATCGTTCTATCTTTAAATTACTCAGGATTCAAGGTAAAGAACTAAGCCCATGATGAATAATATGATACTTTTTCCTATTCCATATGAGAACTTCTGTTTGAATACATGTGTACTTGTTGGAAGTGAAGATATTGCAGCAACTCCTGATCCATTGTTGAGATTGGCTTTGCTCGGGACTAGCAAAGGGTAAGCTTGGGAGAACTTGTTGACGCTCACTAATGCTCATAATTAACCATCAACTATTGCATGAAATGACACTAAATGAATCACAAAGCATAGTTGTAGGGTTTGAAACTAACAAGTTCCATGAGTTTTGGTGCTCTCACTTGTTTTGTAGGACATCCATGTTTTTACCATATAAAAGTATCTCAAATGATGAATTGGAGTGCACCATTGCGAAGAGCTCGTCGAGACTATCAAAACGGACATATCATTTGCTATATTCGGAGTCCGGATGAAAACATATTAATTTCGCAACAAAACCTGCAAAAGAAGGATCTAGAAGACACCAGAAGACACCACGAGGCGGCCCGCCACGTGGGCCCACTGGGCCAGACCGACCGGTGGGGCCCGTAGACCGGTCGGTCGGCCACGGAGGCCGTTTTACCTCCGCCTTCTGGAACCTTCTTCCACCGCCTCCTAGGATGCATCTCCACCGTCTGTGAAGTCGGTTTGATCCTACGGCCACGGTTCCTCGCCCAGGGCTATATAAACAGCCCCAGACCCCCCTCTCCAGGCATCTCCATCTTCATTATTCATCTACACATCAGAAACTAGGGTTTCAATTAGAAGTAGAGGTCCCTCTAGATGAATCTCTTCTAGTTCATCTAGAATTAGATCTAGTTCTAGTTCTTCTAGTTCTAGTTCATCTAGTTCTAGTTCTAATTGTCTAGTTCATCTAGTTGTAATTAGAGATCGGAATAGAGAGAGGAGGAGAAGAGATCAAGAAGGAGCTCTGGCCTGTCGGATCAACTTCTTCATCTTGTACCTGCGGATTCAAGTTCATCTTCAACTTGCTTCAGCGATTGTTTTGGTAATCAACGTCTATATTTAAGTTTGAGCCATTGTTCTTGTTATTCTTAAGATTTATGACTCTCTTTTGAGTACTTTAATTCTAGTCATTCTAGAGTTAGAGTAGTTGGATAGTGTAAGCGTGGTGCTTAGACTTGATAGCTCATAAATGCCTCCTATAACGCCGGTAGTAGTGGTTGTTCGCAAGGGTGACTCTTATAGCCTTGTTGATTCTTCTATAGTCCACTTACCCGTGTGTAGGCTCGGTAGGATTATACATTTGCATAAAAGACTCATACTATGTTTGTGACCTTTTATGGCAACTTCCCCACTAATAATAATATAAACATATCACTCTTAAATTGGAATTAGACAACCTTAGTGATCCCCTCTATACTTCTAGATTCTCCATCCTTGTTAGCTACTCAAGGGTTAGACTTTAATGCTTAACACTACCATTCCTTTGGGTTCGATATTAAAACTGGGTTACTCCGGTGAAGTCCTACATCGGTAGATTTTATCTGTGCGCTTGCGGATAAAGTAGAGTGTGCATTAATTTATACCAACAATGTGCATGACGTCTTCTTTCTTGGGAGTGTGTTCATCGAACTTTTTCTTGAGTAGGTCAAGTTTGGCAGACAACATGTCTACTTCCTTAAGCCGATGTATTCCTCCCCTCTTGCGTGGCTGAGAGCGTTCATCGTTCCATCCTTGGTTAGAGGCCATCTTCTCAATGAGTGTAATAGCATTGTTGATAGTGAGTGATAAGAATGATCCTCCAGTATTCTCACGGGTACTCGAAGTGAGCCCGTGGTAGAAGGTCTGCATGAGTAGCCAATTCTCCATCCCATGGTGAGGGCATTCTGATATGTAATCTTGAAAGCGTTCCCAAGCCTCTGGGATTGATTCGTCGTGTTGTTGCTGGAAAGTTGAAATCTTGGCACGGAGGGAATTCGTCTTGCCCACTGGAAAGAACTTTGCCAGGAAGGCAGTTGAACAGATCGCCCATGAGGTGTTTTTGTCTTTGTTGGCGTAGAACCATTGTTTTGCTTTTCCCAAGAGTGAGAATGGGAACACGCGAAGTAGAATGGCGTCCCTTTCGACTCCCTTGATGGTGAAAGTGCTACAAATCTCCAGAAAGTGTTGGAGATGAGCGTTTGCGTCTTCGTGTGCCTTTCCGCAAAACTGATTGGCTTGCACCATGTTGATCAAAGCTGGCTTGAGTTCAAATCCATTGTCTCCCACATTGACTGTTGGTTCAGTCCTGATGTTGGCAGTGGTTGGTGCAGAGAACTCGCGGAGTGTCTTGTCGGCCATGGTGTCCAACACTGGTGTTAAGCTTCTTATCTGGTTAACTTCTGGAAGTGGTAGTGAGGGTCTCTTGAGTTTGCGTCTTGTTTTCCTTAGTAAAGCTTCGGGATCCTCAACGTAGTTATTCGGAAGTTGGAAACCAGTCATACATCACACCCTGAATAAGATAAAAAAAATAAACAAAGCCAGGGTAAGTCTGTTTGAGTAGAGATAAACAATCAATGCATTATCACATGTGTGTAAGTAAAATGATATGTTCTAGCTACCATTTTAAATTGCTGCTAATGCAATGTCCTATCAGTGTTCATAAAGATTTTAATGAAAAACCCTAGGTACCATCCCTAATTGAATTGATGTGTTCCCCGGCAACAGCGCCAGAAATACTTGTTGGCATTTCTTAACGTCGCTACTAAGAATAGAGTTTTAGTCTATCCCTGGCAACGGCGCCAGAAATGCTGTGACACTCCTTAATGGAATCACTCTAAGAATGAACCACATAAACAATAACCTAGTGAAGGCACTAAGAAGTGTACGGGACACTACTAGCATCAATTAACGTCAAGTTGTCATTCCCAACATGAAGCTAGCAATGTGATTATATCAAAGCACTGGATCTAAAGATAAATATTTACACGCAAGCGCACTGATAAATACACCCATGGTAGAAGCATTTCACCCGAGCTAGTCTCAGGTATCGTTATTTATATTTAGCCTAGAGACTAATCAATTCAAAGTATGATGGTATTATACTAGTGAGGACTTAACAGCAATTAATGTGGCACACACTTATGATAAAGACTGATAACACACTCATTACTCTAAACAGGGATCAGATAGTAGAAGTAATGATAAATGATAATGATAAATGGTAACAGAGAGCAGATCAATCAAAGACAATCTTAGAACAGTACTACCTAGCAAGTGATGATTAGAACAATCATTAAATAGAAGCATTCCTAAGTTATTCTAATTACAAGTAATAGCAAACATTGATTAGTGCAAACATATTTGGCAATCATAGGCTAGGTCATATCATATTTATAATCAAGAGGCAACTCCATAGTAAAGGTGCCAAACAGAGTAACCCCTAAACCATGAGTTAATTGAGCCATACTGAACACTATATTCGGGAGGTGGAATACAAAGGACTCAACAGAAATATCACCCCCGCGATCTACCACTCCATCCGGAACATAGGATGCATTCACAGATAAATAGTGTATAGGCACCACGCCTACACAGCATCTATCACCCACCCAATGATCATTAAGGTGAGTGCTATACGAACATGAGTATAAACATAATGATGAACTATCTATGCCAAATATATAATCAAAGCAGACTATAAGCAATATAATTAAGAATATAAAGGTTGATGTCTTTGAAGGACCGAGAAGCAACCAGAAAGCAACCAGAGGGGGGGTGAATGGGAGCTTCAAAATTTCCTTTCGAAAACTAGTAGCCACTGTCCTGAGAATCACCCCAAAAGACAAACCCTAGAGCTTGCTAATGTCCACGACCCTAGATGTAGGGTGGATGCTTCCAAGAAGCACAGCGGGACACTACACAACTCTAGAAAGCCAACGCAAAAGACGGAAACCAAATCCGACAACGAACGAACAACCGGCGAACGAAAACGCGCAAGGTAGTCTCGACCGGACTCTGGGCAGCGTCCGGTCAGGGAGCACCGGACGCGTCCGATCGTCAGAAAACTAGTTTCGGACCTTACTGTTCGTGACCGGACTCTGGTGTACGGTGCGTCCGGTCAGGATAGTAGCGTCCGGTCACAAGGACAAAAACAAGTGAACAGTACGCGCTGTGCGTCCGGTCAGTGAGCTCCACAAGCGTCCGGTCAACCAGCAGGAAATCGTAGTGAACGTTCAACGACCGGACTCACCTAGCCAGCGTTCGGTCGTCCCGACCCCTGCGTCCGGTCACCCCGTGACAGCATAGTTCATCCACCGATTTGAATCAAACTCTCCCAAAACGAAACCTCTAGGGTTCAAACTTGGAGAGATGAGTCACAAGGAGTATAGTGAGCTATCTCTAAGAGATCATGGCTTGAACCTATCTCCAAATCGATGAATCGAAGAATTTTGGGGGAAGGGAGAAAACTTGACCCGAAACGAAAAATCGATCGATCTCCTAGACCGTGAGGTTAGAGATTAATTCCTTCGGAGGAAAGAAGTGCCTCACGATCTAGAACAACTTGGTTCAAGCGGATTTGCAAAAGATGCACCGAGCAAAGAGATCAAGCGACGGGAAGAACGTGGAGAAAAAGGATTCCGCGAAGAACATGAACAAAACGCGAATCACACCCACGAATCTGCAACCGTGTGGCTACCACACGCTACAACAGTGAGGATACGGCCTCACTTCCTCAAAATCAACAGTACACAGAGGCAAGTTTCTCTGCGGATCTCAGCTAGCTACAGCAGGGGATGGGAGAGCAGGAAACCCTAAGTGCGAAAGAGCAAATGACTGAGATAGAAAGGGAGGAGGGAGTCTCCCGACTACTTATCCTACTACTAGCCTAAGTCTAATTCCTACTCTACCCCTCTCTATTCTAATTACAGAGCGAACCAGCTAAACCCTAGGGTTATTCTGGACCAACTCGGTGGTAGGTGTATCCGACGGTCACGCCCGCACAATTCGAAGCGTTGCCTCGACGCAACCTCCAGATTGCCGCCACGTGCCGCCACCGCTCTGCACCCCCGGTTTTGTGGCCCAAACCGGGAAACCAGCCTTTTCCAGCCATCCCCCGGTTTTGAGGCCCAAACTGGGAAACCAGCCCACCAGCTTCTGAGTTTTGAGGCCAAACTCAGCAAACCCTTAGCGCCCAGGTTTTGAGGCCCAAACCTGGAAACCGTCCTCAGCCCGAGTTTTATGGCCAAACTCGGAAACCATCCGCACCCAGGTTTTGAGGCCCAAACCTGCAAACCGTCCACCCGATGGTTTTTCCCTGGCTCTACCACCAAACCGACGTCGTAGAGGGGATGCACCACCCGTGCACCCCGTCCACCGACACGTGTCCCCAAGTCTACGACTTAGGCAACACATGACCGCAAGTCTTCGCTCGTCGCTGTCCCAGGCTGCCAGCCAACACAGCTGATCCTCAGGCCTCTGGTCCCTCAGTCCAAGCCTCACGTCCGCCCTTCGCCACTCTCGGTCCATCGGCACGGCACGTCTCTACTTGACCTTCACCTCGCCTTTGATCACTGCATCCGTGCTCGACACCTGCACAACACAAGCCAAAGAACATGCGCATCATCCCAGTTGACAATCACTCATCACTCAGAGACCCAGCATACACCCATGTATCCGCAGTCTTAGTCATATCAATTGTATTGCTATCTAGAACATAAAGATGAACAATAAGGTGGATTAGATCATCGAGAAGAACTAAAGTACGAACTAGAACATGAACTAGAACTGAATTATGAACTAGAAGATGAACTAGACGATGAACTAAAACATAAACAATGATGAACTAGAAAAGCAATTGTGAAATAGATCCATAATGTTAATACAAGAGAGAAGATCTTGGGTTTACCGAGCCTTCTCGTGACTAGATCAGGAATCCAAGCGAAGCTTGCCTCCTCTAATCCTATTCTATCTAACTATTCTAGGTGGATGTAGTTCTAGAGCTACTGATTGATCTCCTTCTCTGGTGGTAGCCTGATCTGATTGTGACGAATGATGATGATCAAACCCTGATCTGATGCCTGGAGAGAGGGGTCTAGTGCTTCTTATATAGCCCTGGCGTGGAACCATGGTCGTTGGATCAAACTGACCTTAGGTACGGCTGAGATGCATCCTCATAGGAGGTGGAGGAAGGTTCCAGAAGATAGAGTCCAGCGGGCCCCGGAGGGACCTGTCGGTCTCATGGTGGGACCGGTCGGTCCCACCTGGCTGGGTCTCGCGGTGCCCAACCTCCTTGTGTCTTCTGGTGTCCTCTAGATGCTTCTAGAATAATCCTGATGCGTTGGTTCGGTTATCTCCCGTCGGTTTCCTTCTAGGGGAAGCTATCTGTGTTGATTTCCTGGTTTAGTCCCTGCAGAACCACAATTCACCAAAACTCGTGGAATATTGTCAATTGAAACCCTAATCCTTTGTTGGTGATTGAATTCATACCCTTTTCATATTTATTTATCCTTTAATTGTGATAGATAACCAGTGTCAACAGCAGCCGGGACAACACTGGTACACTTCCCATTTTACTCACCCTAGTGTTGGATCGTATGCTCACCCTATGTCTTTTTATTGATGTAGGTAAGTCGATTGGAGAACGTTTGGTTGGTGGATTCCGGATGCTCAAGGCATATGACTAGTGCTCCCCACCATCCTTTGAATCAAGTTATGACCAAGCGCCCTGGGGAGCTTTTGCATATGGACCTTGTAGGTCCGGCTCGGGTGAGCTCAGTTGGTGGGAAGTGGTATGTGCTTGTTGTTGCTGACGACTTCTCGAGATATTCATGGGTTTTCTTTCTAGCTGAGAAAACTGAGACTTTCTCTTTTACTCGCAATCTGATTTTGCGACTTCAGAACGAGTTCCCTAAGAACTCGATGAGAGCTATTCGCAGCGATAATGGTACTGAGTTTAAGAACTCGGACTTTGAAAAGTTTTGTGACTCTTTGGGTTTAGAGCATCAGTTTTCTTCCCCCTACACACTGCCACAAAATGGTGTTGTAGAGAGGAAAAATCGGACCCTTGTTGAGATGGCTAGGACGATGCTCGATGAGCATAGGACTCCTAGGCGGTATCGGGCCGAGGCTATTAAGACTGCATGCTATAATTCCAATCACATTTTTCTCCATGCTTTCTTGAAGAAGACCTCTTATGAGCTGCGATTTGGGAAACAACCCAAAGTGAGTTATTTTAGAGTTTTTGTTGCCATTGTTTTATACTCAAGAAAGGCAACTTGGACAAGTTTGAGTCTCCCTTTTCTGATGGTGTCTTTTTGGGTTATGCTAGTCATACTCATGCATATCGTGTACTTAACCTTGATACTAACCGAGTCATGGAGACATCTGATGTCACCTTCGACGAGACAATGCATTGTCTTTCTTCTAGATTTGAGCGTGCAGGTGACCACGAGGTCGGTGAACCTCTCTTTGATGATGAGGAAGATGGAGCTGAACAGATAGATGATCCAGATCTTCCTCCACCTGTTGTTCCTTTGCCATCGACATCGACCACGACTGCTCGCGGCCCCGACCCATCTTCTTCCACTACATGGGGGCTAGTCGATCCACCACCTCCGGATTTGCCAGTGATACCCGAGGAGGCACCAGCTACAGTTGTGTAACACCCCCGGTGTTAAACATTAATTAAAGCTCTAAGTATGGCAATTAGTATGCATAATCATCTAGTGTCATGGCATATAAGCATATCATGTGTGATGATTTCCATGTTTGATTATGTGTGTTGTATGAATGTGTTATGTGTGTCACGTGAAATGACGATCTAAAACAATACTTAACAAACTTTGGTGAACTCTAAAATGAACTTTCTTACATAAACTTGGGGCAACTAAGGCACCATTTGTTGTGTCAACTTTTGTTCTAATCAATAGTAAGGTTGGTTAGTAATGAACACCAAAAGACCCCTAATTAAATTCCTCAAATTTGGAAGGTTCTAAATTAGCAAAAAAAACCCTAATTTACGATTTATCTGGATGATCGCATTGACCAGCTTTGAAAGGATATTTAGAGAGCTCGCATGACAGTGAGTCCTAAATGAAAGTTGTAGTAAAAATCAAGAGGAACAAACTTCGTTTAATGGTCAAGACCTTGATCGGTTTCGAAAATAGTGAAACAGGGCTCCCAAGATCAGGTTTAGTGCTGATTTTACGGTTCCAAAAATTAGAATTTCGGGCACCGCAGAGTTTTCGTCGATAATTATTGTCTCGCCAACAATTGAGAATTTGACCAAGCCTCTTTAAGCAAAGTCAGAATACTCGTCAAGACGATGACAACAAATTAAGTCTCATCGGAATTAGAGTTCATTTGGACAGTGGTTGCAATTTTGGGAAATAGCGAAGATTTTCAGCTAGGGAATTAATTTGGAAGCCGTTTCTTGAATAAAAAAATGCAGCAGCTACTGCACGCCACCCCCTCCTCCTCTTGCTCGTTCTTTCCTCCCTCCTCCCCTCTCTTCCTCCTTCCTGCTCTTTCTCAGCCAAGGCAGCAGGTCAGCAAGCCCTCTCCCTCCCCATGGCTGCCCTCCTCCTTCTTCCCCTCTCCATGACTGCTCCTCTTCTCCCATGGCCAGCAAACTGCAGGGCAGCACCGTCTTCACTCCCTGCCCCTCCTCTCCCTTTGCGTACAGGCAGCAGCAACAGATGGCCTCCCTCCTCTTCTCCCTCTCCAGCCATGGCATGCAGCAGCGTCTCCTCCCTGCTCCTCTTCCTTTCCCTTCCTTCTCTCCCTCCCTCTCCATGGTTGCAGCAACCATGACCAAGGTGCAGCAGCCCGGTGACCCCCCAAACCCTAGGCCGGTCTCCCTTCTCCTCCCATGGCGAGCAGGGATAGCAAGAAGGCAGCAGCAGTGACCTCTCAACCTCCTCCCTCTTTTTGGAGCAGCAGCAATCCTAGGGTTGAGTTGGAGATGAATTTCATTTTTCCCTTAATGCTTAATGTATGGTTGATATTGTTAATAATGTGCTCTGTTCATAAGTGTTGATGTATATATATAGTATAGGAGTGTTCAAATGTAAAACAAACAAGTGATGGATCAATTTACTTATGTGCTGAAATTTTGGCTGCATACATAGTTTCTGTGGGAGTGTTAATTTCGTAATAAATCATATTTTCTGTAGGTTTGGTCAATACAAAAGTTGTAAATAATAGCATGATATACTTTATGTTAAAATTTCATGATTTTTAGCCTAGTAGTTTAGGAGATACAACTGTTCAAAGTTCAATCTCAGAAATAGGTGTTCTCTGGAATTTCTGAATCATATTTGAGAAATGCATTAGTTTGGATATGTTAACTTGAGAATCATGCTGAGATGTTTAAAGATGAATTGTGGGACATTTCATAAGATTTCCAGAATATCTTGTTTCATGTCGTTTGGAGTTATGTAGCTCTAGTTATCATTTAATTAGTCAGTTGTTATGTGTATGCCCAGATTTGCAAAATTGGTTGGATGACTTGATTGTTTTGGTTTACTCTTGTGTGATTAATATTGTTTCTTAGCTCTTGATTGAACAAACTAGATTCTTAGTTCTTGAGATGAGGGCTCCCTCATAGGTTTAAAGGTGAATGTGATCCTTGTAATAAGAGCTTGGGTGTGCTCATATGTTAACCAAACAAGTGATAAAGTGATTTATTACTGTTTTGAAATTGCTGCTAGTGCAGATTATGTGGTTGTGATAACTTCGTGATGTAAAAGATGTTTTCTGTAGATGTGGTTTATATAAAAGTTGTAGATAATTCGTATATCTTGCTTGTCGTAAAATTTTATCATTTTAGGCCAATAGTTTGAGAGTTATGGCTTCTGCAAATCTGCAGACAGGTTTTCCCCACATTCTGTCCAGATCTGAATGTGTGGCTTGTTTCACCTAATTAAGTTGGGATTCATGCTTAGGTGTTAATATAAAAGTTGTAGATAACTTACATATCTAGCTTGTGTTAAATTTTTATGATTTTAGGCCAAGTGGTGTAGGAGTTATAGCCTGTGCAAGTTCAGTGCCCAGTTTTGTTTGCTCCCTGGACAGATCTGAAAGAGTCGATTGTTTGGCCTAGATAAGCTTTGAATCATCCTTTGATGTTAATATATGAGTTGTAGTGCTCTTCATATGATTTCTAAATTGTCTTTGATCATATTTGTTGGAGTTCCACAACTTGAGTTATAACTGGTTTATCTTAGATGGCTAAATCTGTCCATGTCTGGACAGAGATGCCTTCCTTGTTTTGTTTGGCTATGATAACTTGTGAATTACCTTAGGTGGATAATAAATGATTTAATTAGAACCAATACATGGTTATACTCTGATCATCAACTTAAGCATTTTAATGACCTTTGTTAAGTATAGCACTTAGTCACTTAACCACATAATATAATAATAAAAGCTTAAACCTAAATCACTTTGCTAATTGGTCTCTATTAATTAAGATACATAAATGATGGTTAGAGATTGACCTATGTTAGAATTAGCCTTCCTTTCCTAGTAATCTTTTGCTTCATGATTTTGTCTTGTATCGACTTAGTTGGTTATATATGGCTATGGTATTTGATCAAGAGATACACTTGATCTCATTGGTGAATTGCATGGCTGCAGGATCAGTTTTTGTTGAGTGGTCGTTTCTACTAAGTAAACCATGTTTTCTGTGAAAGTGATAAATACAAAAGTTGTAGTTAATTTTTCTATCTAGCTTGTACTAAAATTTCATGATTTTAGGCCAGGTAGATTAGGAGTTATAGATTTTCTAATTTACCAGATCAAATCTGTCCTACTCTCTGGTCGAATCTGAGTATATGAGCTGTTTAAGTTACATAACTTGCGAATCACTTGTTAACTATAATAGAAAAGTTGTAGTAACCTTTCATATCAAGATTGTCCTAAAATTTCATGATATTAGTCCTGTTAGACTAAGAGTTATGGATTTTATAAAGTTCAGGTCAAATCTGTGCTTCCTTCTGGACAGATCAGAGAAATGAGGTTGTTGAGCTGTTTTAACTAGGAAATCACTTCTTGACCACAAAATGGAAGTTGTAGTATATTTCTTGAGCTTTCTAAATTGTTAAGGATCATATATTTTAATGACCTTGAACTCCAGTTATAGCTGTTTGAAGTTGTATGATCAAATCTGTCTAGAATCTGGACAGGGATGTTTGCCCAAGTTGTTTGACCTAAATTGCTGTAGAATCAACTCAAGTTCATAATAACAAAAGTGTAGGTAATTAGATAAGCTTTCCGAAAAGTCTAGGTTCATAGTTTGAAATATTATGAAACTCCAGATATGGCTGTTCTTTGTGCAGTGTTGGAATCTATCCAAATCCTGTATAGAACTTCTTATTTGCACTAATTGACATTGTTAAGTCTAGAATCAACCTTCAGTGCTAATAACAGGTTTGTAGACATTTAGATAAGCTTTCCAAATTGTCCTCAACCACCATTTTTGGAGGTCTAGAACTCTAGTTATAGATAGTTCAAGTTGATTGTGTAAATCTGTCCAAAATCTGGACAACAATGTTTGATTGTATCGTTTGACTTAGTTAACTCTAGAATCACTTAAAGATGATAAAAATAAAGTGATAGTTAACTTCATTGTTTTTCATAAAGGTTAGTATAAACTTATCTGTGCTTATGGTGAACTAGAGTAGTCCGCTCTAACAATTGTAAAAATGGTTAATAAATAATTTAGTTTGGGTTTGCACCTCTGTATGGTTAAAGTCTTGATTGAAAACCATGGGGCATCCCTACACGGAGGTTCTATGGAAGTAGATGATGCTTGTGATACACTCTTAAACACTTTAGTTAATCCATCTATTAATGTTGTATAAAAATGACACACTACACTAGGAACACTAGTTGGTAGGTTACAAGTTGGTTTTGTTGGTTTGCAACTCTACCTTGAAGAATTGTTATACTCGACCTCCCTTACCTTGTGTTAAATTTTGTTATGCATTTGTTTGTCCTGTACCTTATCATGCATTGCATCATACTAAGCATGCATCATTGTATAGGTGTAGTTCATACGAGAGAGTCGATGGTCGTGTTGAGCAAGCTTCGGATCGAGGAGGTCCAGATGATCAAGCCTCAGGAGGAGAACTTTGTCAGACAACCTTCTTCGGGAAGATTCAACTTCAAGTCTCTAAGGAACTAACTTCTGTGGGTCTTTCGGAGATCCTAGTCTTCTCTGCAACACAGGCAAGCCCCGGTGCATACTACCCACTCTCTGTTTTACAAATACTTTATTACACTATAGGTCTTGTGAAATATGCATTAAGTAAGTAGGAGTTGAATGAAATCGTTGCTGCAAGAATACCTTGAATTTCCAGATAATCCCCTGATGATATCGCATCAGTAGTGATAAGACGATCTCAAATGCTTAGCAATGCTTAGACTTCGGTAGAAGTCGATCGATGGTTTCATCGTTCGCGAGATATAGGTTTTATCTTTTCTCTCTTCGACTCTGTCCATGGGTCGTGAGAACCCCAATATGATGATAATATTTAAACTGAGACCGGGCGGCTAACTTGCATAGGAATGGAGTCCTGGTGTAGTGTTTCCGCCTGTGTCGCTTAGGACCCATCCGGTGTTGGCCCGTTGGATCGAGAACTATTTGTTAGTACTGGTCACATGCTCGGTAAGCCCTACTGTGGCTATGCTCTTACTGGAACGGCGCACCCGTGCACTGGGAGTGGAGAGATGGCGGGAGTAGTGTGTACCCACCCTACTCGGTCCACTGATGGACGTTACTCATCAAGGCCGTTGTAGGGCGATGGTGTACTGTACTTCCGGGTGGCGCGGCTCCGGTCCGGTCTAAGCGGATACACGAGAAGGTTGATATATGCGAGTACGGTCTCGCATATGTCGTGTGATAAGGAAGCCCCAGCTATGTAGATCAAGCGGTTCGAATCGTCGTTTGCTCCGCGAGAAAAGGAGACTCGTCCTCGCCCCCTCAGCATAGTTTAATCAAGTGAAGATGATGGCAAGAGAAGTTTATCATGTGATGTGATGCTTAAACAAGTGTTTGATTTAGATAGGTGCAAAGTGGATACTCCTTAATAACTTAATGCACCGCTAAAACTTGAAAATAGGATAAACTTGTACAAAGCTTTTCTGCAAAGCTCTTCTCTTCTGCTAGCCCCACTACATCCCTTAAGACAACATGCCCTTGGAGTCTTTTTCTTAGTCGGGTAAGTCTTGTTGAGTACCCTCATGTACTCAGGGTTTGTTAATCCCCTGTTGCAGGTTTTAGCTCGTGGTGTCAATCTGGATCATGTCTGTGGGCTCGATATGATCTGGTGGTTCCCTCTTGAACTTGGGTGCTCTACCTAAGTCAGGCTCTATAGTGTTGCTCTTCTTCCGCAATCTGAGTTAAGTTTATTTGAAAAGTAACTTATTCATGCTTTGTAAAGTTTATCTTACCTTGCTTCCACTCTTCGATGTTTTTTTGTATCAACTATTGTAATGTTGTAGTTATTTCACTCGAATAGAGGATGATCCTATAACTCGTGGATAATTCAGGGTTCTCTCGGGGACTTCTGACGGATCTTTCCAGTAATGTGGTACACGTGCAGGGTCATCAGAACTCTTGGGAGATGATGATGTGTGCAGGTGGGCCACATTGCCGAGAGGTTCTGCCACAGGAATGGTATCGGAGCAGGATCCTCTTCGGAGGTGGGATAGTTACAACATTACTTTTAAAAAACTTCAAAATGATTTATTAATCTAAAAGGTTTTGAAAGTAACAAACTAAAAATGTTCTTTCCTCAATTTATTGCTTAAGAACTTTGTGGAGCTACTAGTGACTCCAACTGTAGACACCAGGAAAGCTAATGTATAAAGTAGAGCCCTATATCTAACTAACATAATGGAGGTAGAAAACTTCTGATAGTGAGAGGTCGTATAGGATGAGCATACATCATATCGTGCATAATAATAAAATAATGTGCTAAACTTTCTCCTCTAATTCTGAGTACAGCTATGATCCCCTAATAAAGATTCGTCCCTAGATTCTGTTACCCTTTACTAAGTTCTGATCCTTGAGAACTTTGGATATTCTTATATATTTCACAACATAAAACAGAATCACGGTAACCTCCTTGACTCTTCTTTGATATGCGTGTCATGCCCTAAATTGACACGTGCCATTTGTTTGATACCGCCAATTGTTTGATACCTTCAAAATGACGAATGGTGGTCGAAAGTTACCAAGATTGTGTCCTACGAAGGAACCATGATCCATGGACTGGGTAAAGGCGTCAAAACCTGGGGTCACCTATGGACGCATATGGTGTTACTGCTGGGTGCTCGCTAATATCCAGGTCGTTGGTCATGATTCTTTCCTGTTCACCATTAACGTGCTTTCATTTTTGGATGCCTGAAAGGGAGTTCAGAACCATATTCCATGTGATTTTCTTTAAACCCTTGTAATTATAACCAACTCTCAATTTGGTTATAATTTCCTCAATACGAGATGAGAGTTATAGAAGTTGTGCTCTATTGTGGTGCCATGATTGTGGTGATATTACACCTGTATACCCCCATGGCATGACTTGGGCTCTCCTGCAGATACGGCCCAACCAGAAGGCCTTGCGGCCCGCGACCAGGCTGTTGCGGCCGCCAAGGACTGTCCTGATGACTTGTTCGACAAGGAAGATCCGAATAGATAGACCCGGATTCCTTTCCAAAAGTAACCGATTGTAATCTGTTAGGATTTGGCAAGTTGTTACCCTGCTCCCCGGCTATATAAGGCGAGCAGGGATCCCCTCCAAACTCACGCCATATTCCAACCCGTCAATACAAACCAGCCACCAGAACACAAGACGTAGGGTATTACGGCGACTTGCCGACCCGAACCTGTCTAAATCGCCATCTCACGTCCCTATGTCTACGCTTTGCAGACATCTCGCACGCCTCCGCCGCTCAATCTACTACCTTGGGCATACCCCTTGGTAGACTATAGACCATATTTCGTCGACAGTGGGCGCGCCAGGTAGGGGGTGTGTGCTACGATACCATGATCTGCCAAGCGGTCACTTTCCCTTGCTCCATGGTTCTTCCGGAGGCAGGCACCACTTTTCAGATCGGATCTATAATCTAGACCGTGGGTGACCACGCTCCTGCTCCGGAAATCGTGGAATCTGCGCAGCTTCCTGCGCCGGATGCTCTGCTGTCCCCCCGCAACGTCATCAAGCCAACACGCCGCCCGCCAAGAATCGTCCCTTGCGATGACCTGATCGAAGCCATCCACCGAGCCAACCAAGGAATCATAGAATGCATCGACGCCATCGAGGTAGCTCGTATACAGCTTTCCGACCAATCTTGCCTTGAGCAATTTTCAGGTGCATCATCGGGAGTTTCTAGCGCTCGTCCCACCCACCGCCCCAGATCGGATCTGCGTCCGACTCGTCGCCGAACTTCGTCTCCAACGTCCATGCCCTTCGGGCTCCGCGGTGTGGCTCCTACATATCAGCATCAGGCACTGCAACAACTCTCCGACCAGCTCTAGTCTTTTGGCTCCGACCAGATGGCTCCGATCCGCAAGCGCGATCGAATGACTCCATCTCCACACGTTGGCATGGTGACTCTCCAAGAGATCTTCGGCGACACTGTCTCGGAGACTTCGGCGTCCGGATCTACCACGACAAACGACTCCATCTCCACGCGATCCACGACCGTCATCTCCACCGACTCCGGGGCCGACTTCCCACCGTATCGTGGTGGCATCATCTTCAACGTCTCCGCCGACAGTCCTCCACCACCGAACGAAACGGAAGGTGAACGCACCAATCGGGAGCAACGCAACATCGACAGACAGCGCCGACATGACGACGAGCCACGCGACCAGGAGCGCCGCGACCGGGAGCATCACGACAACGAATGACGTCGGGATCGCAACCATGCTGGAGGCCGCGACCTCATCTATGAGTTCGACAAGGTCGATGATCAGCCCGTCTACCCGACCCCAAGCGCCAACCTCGCTGTTGTCTTCAACGAGCTCTCCAAGCTTCCGGCAACCCCGGAGCTACAGAAGGTCGTCGCTCACGTCAAGGCTGCTGCCGTGCAGTGCAACGAGAGAGGGCGTTGTCTCTCACCCTCTGAGTCGTCGTACAGCGGGACGCCGCCAAGCCCGCATCCCTCGCGCCGAAGGCGAACGCCGCCATGTCGCGACCAGGAAGTCTCCCAAGGTAACCGCGCCCGCGATCAAGCTCCGGCTACCGACGCCTCGACAGGGCCACGCCCCTTCACCGCCCGGCTCCGAGCCGTCCAATGGCCTCAGGGTTTCAAGGTCACCACGGTGGACAAGTACGACGGAAAGGCCAACCCGGAGCAGTGGCTCACCACGTACGAAATCGCCATTCAAGCAGCCGGAGGAGGATCTGACGTGATGGCCAAGTACCTCCCCGTCATGCTGTCGTCTTCAGCCAACAGTTGGCTCCACAAGCTCGCCGAGAACACCATCGACACCTAGGAGCAACTGAAGGAAGTCTTCATCAAGACGTACAGCGCTACCTGCGTCCAACCAGGAACGCGCTACGATCTCCAAAACGTCCACTAGGAGCATAACGAAAGCCATCTCTACTTTCTCCAACGGTCTGCGCCATAAAGAGCTCCGCGACAACATCATCCGGAAGAAGGTAGCCACGGTCACCGAACTAATGACGATCGCTAACTCCTACGCCGACGCTGACGCCACCCATCGCCACCATGAACGCCCGCGTCGCCGGTCACGATCCCAGGAGCGTCGCCGTGATGATGATTGCCGCAATGAACGACGCGACCACCGCTCGAAGCAACGCGACCACCGTGAAGACAGAGATCGCCGGCATGATCGGCCAGAGTCTTCCCGTTAGAGAACGGACCACCGTCGGTGCGACCGTCGCTACATCGCCAACACCAACACTCGGCCGAGGCGCACCTACGACAACGACTACGAGAAGCTCCTCAACGGCCCTTGTCCTCTCCACAAAGGTGCCAGACACTCCATGCACGAGTGTGACACCATCGCCCGCAACGTCCGCGGGAGCGACAACAAGCGATCGCGAATCGACAACGACAAGGACAATGATGTCGACGCCCATGAGCCTGCCTTCCGTGCACCAGCGAGGACCCTCTCCATCTTCGGCGACAACGTCGTCATCGAGACCAAGCAGAAGCGGCGCCAAGTGCGACGCGACATCGCCTCCGTTGCGGCCATCACCGACGACCCCGCCAACGTTCGCTACCTCGACTGGTCGGAGCGCCCCATCACCTTCTCCAGGGAGGACCAGTGGTCGGACGACAAGTACCCAGGGCATTTTTCTCTCGTCATCGACCCAGTGATCTCCAATTGCCGCTATCGCAAGGTCCTTGTCGACGGTGGGAGCGCCCTCAACATCATCTTCTCTTCGGCTTTCCACAAGCTTGACTACTCCAAGCGGGATCTGTTCCAGGCAAATTTCCCTTTCTGGGGCATCGTACCAGGTAAACCCTCCATGCCCGTCGGACAGATCACCCTCCCAGTGCAGTTCGGCACCTCCGACCACTTCCGCGAGGAATACATCACCTTCATCATTGCCGACTTCGACACTGCCTACCACGCCATCCTCGGTCGCCCGGCGCTCTCCAAGCTCATGGCTGTTCCACATTACGCCTACCTTGTGCTCAAGATGCCAACAAAGAAACGCGTCCTCAGCGTCCGGGAAAATCTCCAAGTGGCCTAAGAGTGCGAGCAGGAGACAATCAACTCCGCTGAGACACGTCAGCAGATCCAGGGCGCTCAGGACTGCATTGCCAACGCTGCCAAGCTCCGCCCCGACGATCTCGAGATCCCGGAGGCCTCCGACCAGTGCTCCAGCAAGAAGTCGAAGGACACGAAGCAGGTGGCCTTGGTGGACGGCGCTCTGGAGAAGACTGCTGTCATCGACACCGACCTCGACCCTAAATAGGAAGACGCGCTCGTCAGCTTCCTACAGAGCAACGTCGATGTGTTCGCCTGGAAACCAGTGGACATGCTTGGAGTTCCACGGAAGTTCGTCGAGCACTCCCTGAACGTCTCCTCAACCGCCAGGCCGGTTCGCCAAAAGCTCCGTCGCTTCGCGCCAGATAGGAAGGAGGCAATTAGGGTAGAGCTCACCCGGCTCCTAGCTGCCAGTTTCATCAAAGAGGTGTATCACCCAGATTGGCTGGCCAATCTGGTCCTTGTACTAAAAAAGAATAAAGAATGGCGTATGTACGTTGACAACACCGATCTCAATAAGCATTGCCCTAAGTACCCCTTCCTCCTCCCTCACATCGACGAGGTCGTCGACTCCACCGCCGGGAGCGAACTTCTCTCCTTTCTCGATTGCTATTCCGGTTACCATCAAATTGCCTTGAAGGTTGAAGACCAGATCAAGACGACGTTCATCACACCCTTCGGTGTCTACTGCTACACGACCATGTCGTTCGGGCTGAAGAACGCCGGAGCCACGTACCAGCGCGCGATCTAGGATTGCTTGAAGGACCTCATCCCAGAGAAGGTCGAAGCTTACGTGGACGACGTCGTCGTCAAGACTCGCACCATCGACATGCTCATCTCCGACCTCGAGGCAACCTTTAAGGCCCTCAATAGGTTCAAGTGTAAGCTCAACCCCAACAAGTGCATCTTCGGCGTGTCATCGGGAAACCTCCTCGGCAACATCGTCAGCCGCGGCGGCATTCGCCCAAACCCCGACAAGACTTCGGTCGTCCTTCGCATGCGAGCTCCCTCCAACGTGAAGGACATCCAGAAGCTCACCGGGTGCATGGCGTCCCTCAGCCGCTTCATTTCCAGGCTCGGCGAAAATGGGCTACCTTTCTTCAAGCTCCTCAAGGCTGGCGAAAAATTCGTCTGGGACGCCGAAGCCGACTGCGCTTTCTCCGACCTGAAGAAGTATCTTACCCAGCCTCCTATGCTCGCCGCACCAAAGGAGAAGGAGCCCTTGCTGCTCTATATCGCCGCCACAAACCGGGTTGTCAGTTCTGTCATCGTCGTCGAACGCGAGGAAGCCGGCCACTCCTACCCCGTCCAGCGACCCTGCTACTTCGTCAGCGAGGTATTGAACGACTCCAAAACCCGATACCCTCAGGTACAAAAGCTCCTCTACATGGTCCTTATTACTGCACGCAAGCTACGACACTACTTCCAAAACTCCGAGCGAGTCACCGTCGTCACAGAATTCCCCCTTAGGGACATTCTCTGCAACAAGGACGCTACGGGGCGCACCATCAAGTCGGCCATCGAGCTCGGCTCCTACGACATCACCTTCCAGGGTCGCCAGACCATCAAGTCTCAAGCACTCGCCGACTTCGTCGCTGAATGGACGGACCTCCAAACTCCAGTACCACCGGAAGCGCCAGAACACTGGACCCTCTTCTTCAACGGCTCCCTCACCTTGCATGGCGCCGGTGCTGGTCTCCTCTTCATGTCTCCCTCTGGCGAAAAGCTCCGCTACGCTCTACGGCTACTCTTTCCAGCCTCCAACAACGCCGCCGAATAAGAAGCCGCCCTCCACGGTCTCCGTATCGCCAGCGAGCTAGGCGTCAAGCGCCTCATGGTCTATGGCCACTCCGCCCTCGTCATTAACCGGCTCAACAAGGACTGGAACTGCTCCAACGACAAGAGGAACGCCTACTGCGCCGCCATCCGAAAACTTGAAGACAAGTTCTTTGGTATCGAATATCGTCATCTACCGCGTGACCGGAACCAGGCCGCCGACGAGTTATCCAAGCTGGCGTCATCAAGGTCTCCGGCCCCCGCTGGCGTATTTGTTCACGACCTACTTGAGCCCTCCATCGTCGACCACTCAAGCTCCGCTTCACCGACGGACACCATGCCTCCATCCCCGCCGACATAACAACTAGTTGCCGCCATACGCACAACGCCGTCCGACTGGCGCGAGGACTTCATCAAGTATCTCTCCGAAAACCTTGTCCTCGCTGACAAGACAGAAGCTGAGCGCCTCGCTCGCCGCGTCAACAATTACATCCTGGTCGACGGTGTACTCATGCGCAAAAACTCCAAAAATGAGGTACACCAAAAATGCGTCTCCAGGGAAGATGGCCTCGAGATACTCTTCGACATCCACGCCGGCGAATGTGGGAACCATGCGGCTGCAAAGACGTTGGTACGTAAGGCTTTCCGTGCAGGATTCTACTGGCCATCAGCGGTCACCGACGCCGAACAGCTCGTCCGCACCTACGAGGGGTGCCAATTCTTCGCCAAACAAACCCACGTTCCTGCGCAAGAGCTTCAAGCAATACCGGCCTCATGGCCCTTCGCCTGCTTGGGACTCGACATGATCGGCCCCTTCCGACCGGCTCCGGGCAGCTTCAAGTGGATCTACGTCGCCGTCGACAAATTCTCCAAGTGGATCGAAGCAAAGCCAATCACCAAAGCGACCGCTGAGAACGCCGTCTCCTTCATCGACGAAATAATCCATCGCTTCGGTCTCCCAAACTCCATCATCACCGACCTTGGCTCCAACTTCACAGGCAACGTCTTCTGGGACTTCTGCGAAGGGCGCGGTGTCCTAGTCAAGTATGTCTCCATCGCCCACCCTCGAGCCAACGGCCAGGCTGAACGCGCCAACGGCATGATCCTCGACGCTCTGAAGAAGCACCTCTACCAGAAGGATGAAAAGCACCCTGGTCGCTGGATGCGGGAGCTCCCCTCCGTGCTCTGGGGTCTCCGGACTCAACCCAGTCGCAACACCAACATTTCGCCATACTTCATGGTCTTCGGCTCCGAAGCCGTCATCCCCGCTGATGTCGTCTTCCGCTCTCCGCGCGTCGAAAACTACGATGAGGAAGCCTCCGACTAGGCTCGCCGCGACGACCTCGGCCGCCTCGAAGAAGAACGGCTAGCATCTTGCCTCTGCACCGCCAAGTACCTCGAAGGTGTTCACCGCTACTAAAACCGCAACGTAAAAGATCGATCCTTCGTCGTCGGCGACCTCGTCCTTAAGAGGAAACTCAAGACCGACGGCCTGCACAAACTATCTTCACACTGGGACGGCCCCTACATGGTGAAGGAGGTCACCCGACCAGGCGCCTATCGTCTCGCTGACCTCGAAGGCATCGACGTGCCCAACTCCTGGAGTATCGAGCACCTTAGAAAATTCTACGCTTAAGAGACGGCTCGCCGACCTCTCCACTCATCCCCGGACGGCTGACCGACATCTCCACCCGTCTCCGGACGGCTCGCCGACATCTCCACCCATCTCCTGATGGCTCGCCGACCTCTCCACTCGTCTCCGGATGGCTCATCGACATCTCCACCCATCTCCGGACGGCTCGCCGACCTCTCCAACTCGTCTACGGACGACTCACCAATTTCTCCAAACAGCCTGGCTGATGCTAAAGGAGACTCAGAGCAGGGGCTACTGTAACCACCAGACGCGTGCATGAGCGCCCGCCCTCTGCGCTATGGTGGCCAGTAGTCCTCCCAAGTGATGTCCCGACCTCTCTACGCGTGCATGAGCGCCCGCCCTCTGCGCTACGAAGGGAAGGCTAAGCTTGGGCTGAGACCTCCGGAGGCTATACGTCTAGTGCCTGTATGCACCGGTTATGCGCACGTTCTCCATTTGATCTTCAAGCAGCCTGACTAATGCCGATGAAAGCTCAGAGCCGGGACTGTTGTCACCATCGGACGCGTGCATGAGCGCCTGCCCTATGCGCTATGGTGGCCAACAGTTCTCCCAGGGGATGTCCTGACCTCTCTACACGTGCATGAGCACCCGCCCTCTGCGCTATGATGGAAAGGCTACCTTGGGCTGAGAATTTTGAGGTTATAAGCTCAGTGCCTCGCATTCGCGCTACCCACGCGCTCGACAACGGTCGCCATTCGCCCATGTCACGCCACGATCGAGCCTCTCGGAAAAGACCCTGGCCGTGGTACCTCCCTACGCGTGCATGAGCGCCCGCCCTCTGCGCTATGGGATGCCAGCAGAGGTTCCTTGGGGAACGCCCTTGACTGCTACGCGCAAACGAGCTATGTGCTCTACGCTATGGATCCTGGGATAACCCAAGGCCGAACTGTTCATCGCTACGGCTCACGACTATTGGGTGTGCAGAATTCGGGGAACGAACAAAACACGCCGACCCGCTCCAAGTTTTGATTCAGTTTGCCCAAGAGTCTATTTACAGACTATCTCCTAATATACAAACTACTGGTGCCCAGCACCGAACAAGTCTACACCTCCGACAAGGGCTTCGGCGGCAGGCTCGGCTTCTTCCTCCAGACGCTCCATCTCGGCCTCCGACGTGTTTGCCGCAAAGCCAGTGCCCAGCCTCGACATCTCCATCTGCGGATAATACGAACGAAGAATGGCAAGGCCATGAGCCGCCACACTCTGCGCCGCCGCCTTGGTGTACGCCTGGAAGCGCCCCCACAGGCCACGCGCCTTCTGGACGACATGGTCGCCGATCCGCCGCTCCCTCTCCGCCGGGAAGAAAGGATCCTCATCGATGCACTGCACCAACGGGGCCACCTCCTCCGCCAGCGACCAGAAACGCTCATGGTAATCATCAATACGTCGCTGCAGATCTGCAAATTGCATTTTCATGTTTTCCCGGTAAACTGCAAACGCCAAAACAAAGGGTAAGACGACGACCACCTCCGACCACGCTTCACCAAGGAGATTTACCGGCGTGCATGGCCTGCCACTTCCGCACCTCCTTGTCGGACTTCGCCTTCTCCTCGGCTAGGAGACGTTTCTCCTCGCCCGCCTGCATTGCCTCTGTGAATACAACTCCAGGATTCAGGACTCCGACCAGATGGCGAACTAAGCAAAAGGGAGTATAGCATCGTCAACTCAAGTGCGACAAACTCGTCGCCCTTGTCGGCCCGCAGCTGAAGCTGGAAATTCTCCTGTCCCTGCTGCTAGATGATCTCCTCAAGCTCCCGAGAACGTGCGTGGGCATCCTCCAGAGGCGCCTCCAAGCCAGCGAACTGGCCCTCGACGCGCCTTACCTCCACGCGGAGTCGCTCGTTCTCCTCGGCCATCGGAGCCATCCGGTCAATGGCGAGCTTACGCTCTTCCCTGACCTTCAACAGGTGCTGCAGGAAAACGACGACCAGAATGAACAAAAGCCATTTAAAGGTAAACAATGAAAGGTAAATGTGCCCACCTGGATCTTCTCTAGCAACTTCAATGCGTCTCCGATGACGGCGTCCGTTGCCGCGCTCTCCGCCTCGTCGTCAACCTCGACAACTTCATCACCATCGACGCGGAAGCGACGGAAAGGGCGCTTGGCCGGACCCACCTCCAGACGCTCCACCTCCTCGATCTCCGGCGAGGCAGGCGCTGTCACCTTCCTCGTCGTCCCCCGGGCGCGACGGCCCAAGGACCCGGCCACCGGCGCCGCAGCACTTCCCGCCGCGCCGCCTCCTCCAGAACAACCCCCAGGCGTTGGGGACGCCGCCGCCCCGCTTCTCGAGGCTCGGGGACTTTAGACGCCTCCGGCTGCTCCGCCCCCCCCCCACCCGAGGCTCGGGGACTGTGGACGCCTCGACGTCCTCCGCCGCCTTTGACGCCTCCTCCGGCGTGGCTGCCGTCGCTGACCCGCCGATGTCAGCCTCCAACGGAGGGCTCGCCTCCCTCCGACCACCGCCCCCGGTGTCCGACACCCCTTTGGCATCTGCCGACCTGCAAAGGGCATGGACATGTCGTCAACGCCCATATCCGACCAGGGTAAGACTCATAAGATGAGCATGGGATACTTACAGGCCTGACACCTTCTTCTCTTGCGAGAAGCAACGAGAGCGTGGACATGCGCCACCGCCTGCGGACTCCTCTTGCGGCTCGGGCACACCGGTCGCCCCGCCAGACAACTCCCGGGTCTTCGACGCCCGCGCCGGCGTCCCCGTCACCTTCAGCTTTGGCTTCGCCTTCGCCGCTCGGCCCCCGCGCCCAGCCGAGGACCCCTGCCCGAAGCGGGCACTCAGCGGGACTTCATCCTCACTGTCAGACGCGTCGTCCAACCAGTCGAAGACCACGCGGCGACGCATCGCCGCCTCTTCATCAATGGTGAAGGCGCCGCCGGTCTCCAGCGACACCTTCTTCTTCTTTTTTGTAGGGGCGGCCGGGCGCTTTCCCTTCGGGTCAGCGCGGGCTCGTTGCCCCCCAGACCAAGGCTCGGGGACTCGGCTCCCCTCATCCCCGTTGTCTTTGATCTCCTCCACGTCGACCTCCGCCGCGCTGCGACCGTCGTCATCGACATCCTCCCGCGGCGGGTCAACGCCCTTCGGCCACGCCTTTGACGGCGCTTGCGACACGAACGCCTCCCAACCCTGCGCCATGATTTTACGACCTTAAGTATTTAGTTTCGCATTTCAACAAACACATGCAGGGCAAAGATACTAACCTTCGGTGGAGGGTACTCCAGGGATTACGATTTCCACAAATACTCCAGTTTCTTCCTCTTCTGCAGGTCGAACAGCGCCCCAACCCGCAGGAACACCTCTTCTGCCGACAGGGGCTCCGGCGCCTCCCGTGTCTGATCATCTGCGTCCCCAGCATACTCAAACGCTGGGTGTGCCCTCTCCTTGCAGGGCTGGCAGCGCCTCTTGATGAAGTTCGACGCCACCGCCACTCCGTCGATGCAACGCTTGTCGACCAGCTTCAGGACCTCCTCCACCTGCTCCATCGCCGCCGCGCCGGGACGCTCCGACCACGACGGCAGCACCTTCGGCTCAAAGGCCGGGTCGCATGGCGGCCTCGCGCCTCTTGATGGATGTAGAACCACTTGGGCTTATACTCCATCGCCTTTGAAGGCAGCGGCATCGCAATGTATTTCTCTGCCATCCCGTCCCGCAGCTGAAGGTACACCAACCCGATGATGTTCGACGCCCCGGTGCCGTTGATCTTCAGGCGAAAGAAGTAGCGGAAGAGGTCGAAGTGGGGCTCGATGCCCAGATACGCCTCGCAGTAGTGGATGAAGACCGCAATGTGCAGCATCATGTTTGGCGTCAGATTGCACAGTGCGACCTGGTAGTAGTCCAACAGCCCGTGGAGGAAGGGGTGGACCGGGATACCGAACCCGCACTTGAAGAAGGCCTCGAAGACGATGAGCTCCGAGGTATTCGGCGTCGGCCAATCCTCCAGATACACCTCCCTCCAGCCGCCGGTGACGCTGTCCAGCAGCAGGCCAGCGAAGACGAGCTCCTCCACATTCTCCCGGCGGAGAACAATCCGTGTCCACCCGCGCGCCCAGCCCGGCACCTCGATGCGGTCGTCGGATCTCGCCTTCGCCGCCTTTTTCGCCTTCGCCGCGCCTCCGCGAGTGCACCTTCCGTCCGCCATCGACAGCGACGAGGTGTGGATCTAGATCTAGATCTGCTGCTACAGTGGACTGGCGCTCAGAAACACTCGTGCAGACGAAGGAAGCGGAGAAGAAGAGGGCTGTGAGGCAGGAGCAAGAGAGCAAGTGTGGAACTGCCGCCGCTGGCCCCTCCCTTTTATACGGTGCGGCCCGACCCCTCAGCTCCAGGGTTCCTGGGAACCCATGCCCGTCATTCCAACGACCGCCACGTTGCCTGCGGTAACCGCACACGCACGCCCTCAACGCGTCCGCCTTAATGGGCCGATGGGCCTTTGATTTCCAAAACGGCCTATCTGTTCGCCTTCATTATTTCTTCAATTTCAATTACTTTGCGCCAGCAAATGCGATACTAATGCACGGGGACTGACCACCCGCGCTAGTTCTAATGTCCATTACAGGGGAAAAGTAAGCTCTACAGTTCCTGGTCGGCGCTACAGTAACTCCCGGGGACTGCAGATCTCCAACTTCAACCTCGTGGACTCTCCCCTCACATTTATGCTAATGCATTTTCTTTGGCCCTGCTACAAGAACCATGCTGCTTCTTACAGCAGGCCCGGGGACTACGTGTACACACATCATTTTTCCTTTCGTAAAAATGACTCTGTTTTGTACAGGAAAATTACAAGTTTGGCACCACGTACCTACAGCACCTACTCCCAAGCTCGGGGACTAAGTGGATACACTTCACCTAGTGGTGAATGTATTGTTCTTCTTTTTCTTTTATAGCTTATTGTGGACTAGCTCGGACTTCATCTGGAACGCCGTCGGCTACTGGTGTCTAGCTACGTCCCAAGTGGATACACTTCACCAGATGAAAGATCTTCAAAAATTTTCTTGCAGCACCTTGCATCCCTTTTTGCAGGACGACGCAGAATACTCCGCACGGCTGCACTTCGGCTATAGCTCTGGCTGTTACGTTTGCGACCAGCTTAACCTGGTCGGAAGCCTACTACAAGTGCAACCGCGACCAGACGACCTGGTCAGAAGAAGCCTTCACTGACATGCGACCAGACCCGACCTGCTCGGAAGACTTCACGGCGCCCAGCACAATGGATGCAAAGTGCTCAGGGTCTAGCTGTGGGGATATTACACCCGTATACCACCATGGCATGACTTGGGCTCTCCTGCAGATACGGCCCAACTGGAAGGCCTTGCGGCCCATGACCAGGCAGTTGCGGCCGCCAAGGACTCTCCTGATGACTTGCTCGACAAGGAAGATCCGAATAGATAGACCCGGATTCCTTGCCAAAAGGAACCGATTGTAATCTGTTAGGATTCAGCAAGTTGTAACCCTGCTCCCCGGCTATATAAGGCGAGCAGGGATCCCCTCCAAACTCACGCCATATTCCAACCCGTCAATACAAACCAGCCACCCGAACACAGGACGTAGGGTATTACGGCGACTTGTCGGCCCGAACCTGTCTAAATCGCCATCTCACGTCCCTGTGTCTACGCTTTGCAGACGTCTCGCACGCCTCCGCTGCTCAATCTACTACCTTGGGCATACCCCTCGGTAAACTATCGACCATATTTCGTCGACAATGATTGTGACCACGGTGCCGCATCGGAACCTGAAGAATCTTGTGTGCCGGCTTACACAAGTTTCCGCTGGGCACGAGCTGGTATCGAGGTCAGCAGTCATGATCAATTATAGCTCGCAACCAATGTATGCTTTCTCTCTTGATAATCCTCCTTCATGCCACCCAAATGTCCACTATCTTTTTGTTGAAGTTATGCTTTGCTCTTGGTTGTAATTTGAAAACCAACCCTAACTGCTTTGTGAACTCCTTATCTGTAAATCTTCTTGACACATTTTCTTTTCCATTACTTAACCCGAGACTTTAGGACCTTCTAAAATCTCTGGAAGAGAATTCTTTTAGGGGGAGGAGCTGTAACACCCCCGGTGTTAAGCCTTAATTAAAGCTCTAAGTATGGCGATTAGTATGCATAATCATCTAGTGTCATGGCATATAAGCATATCATGTGTGATGATTTCCATGTTTGATTATGTGTGTTGTATGAATGTGTTATGTGTGTCATGTGAAATGACGATCTAAAACAATACTTAACAGACTTTGGTGAACTCTAAAATGAACTTTCTTAAATAAACTTGGGGCAACTAAGGCACCATTTGTTGGGTCAACTTTTGTTCTAATCAATAGTAAGGTTGGTTGCTAGTAATGAACACCAAAAGACCCCTAATTAAATTCCTCAAATTTGGAAGGTTATAAATTAGCAAAAACCCTAATTTACGATTTATCTGGATGATTGCATTGACCAGCTTTGAAAGGATATTTAGAGAGCTCGCATGACAGTGAGTCCTAAATGAAAGTTGTAGTAAAAATCAAGAGGAACAAACTTCGTTTAATGGTCAAGACCTGGATCGGTTTTGAAAATAGTGAAACAGGGCTCCCAAGATCAGGTTTAGTGCTGATTTTACGGTTCCAAAAATTAGAATTTCGGGCACCGCAGAGTTTTCGTCGATAATTATTGTCTCGCTAACAATTGGGAATTTGACCAAGCCTCTTTAAGCAAAGTCGGAATACTCCTCAAGACGACGACAACAAATTAAGTCTCATCGAAATTTGAGTTCATTTGGACAGTGGTTGCAATTTTGGGAAATAGCGAAGATTTTGAGCCGGGGAATTAATTTGGAAGGAATTTCTTGAATATTAAAATGCAGCAGCTACTGCACGCCACCCCCTCCTCCTCTTGCTCGTTCTTTCCTCCCTCCTCCCCTCTCTTCCTCCTTCCTGCTCTTTCGCAGCCATGGCAGCAGGTCAGCAAGCCCTCTCCCTCCCCATGGCTGCCCTCCTCCTTCTTCCCCTCTCCATGACTGCTCCTCTTCTCCCATGGCCAGCAAACTGCAAGGCAGCACCCTCTTCACTCCCTGCCCCTCCTCTCCCTTGGCGTACAGGCAGCAGCAACAGATGGCCTCCCTCCTCTTCTCCCTCTCCAGCCATGGCATGCAGCAGCGTCTCCTCCCTGCTCCTCTTCCTCTGCCTTCCTTCTCTCCCTCCCTCTCCATGGTTGCAGCAACCATGGCCAAGGTGCAGCAGCCCGGTGACCCCCCCAAACCCTAGGCCGGTCTCCCTTCTCCTCCCATGGCGAGCAGGGATAGCAAGAAGGCAGCAGCAGCGACCTCTCAACCTCCTCCCTCTTCTTGGAGCAGCAGCAATCCTAGGGTTGAGTTGGAGATGAATTTCGTTTTTCCCTTAATGCTTAATGTATGGTTGATATTGTTAATAATGTGCTCTGTTCATAAGTGTTGATGTATATATATAGTACAGGAGTGTTCAAATATAAAACAAACAAGTGATGGATCAATTTACTTATGTGCTAAAATTTTGGCTGCATACATAGTTTTTGTGGGAGTGTTAATTTCGTAATAAATCATATTTTCTGTAGGTTTGGTCAATACAAAAGTTGTAAATAATAGCATGATCTACTTTATGTTAAAATTTCATGATTTTTAGCCTAGTAGTTTAGGAGATACAACTGTTCAAAGTTCAATCTCAGAAATAGGTGTTCTCTGGAATTTCTGGACCAGATTTGAGAAATGCATTAGTTTGGATATGTTAACTTGAGAATCATGCTGAGATGTTTAAAGATGAATTGTAGGACATTTCATAAGCTTTCCAGAATGTCTTGTTTCATGTTGTTTGTAGTTATCTAGCTCTAGTTATCATTTAATTACTCAGCTATTATGTGTATGCCCAGATTTGCAAAAATTGGTTGGATGACTTGATTGTTTTGGTTTACTCTTGTGTGATTAATATTGTTACTTAGCTCTTGATTGAACAAACTAGATTCTTAGTTCTTGAGATGAGGGCTCCCTCATAGGTTTAAAGGTGAATGTGATCCTTGTAATTAGAGCATCGGTGTGCTCATATGTTAACCAAACAAGTGATAAAGTGATTTATTGCTGTTTTGAAATTGCTGCTAGTGCAGATTATGTGGTTGTGATAACTTCGTGATGTAAAAGATGTTTTCTGTAGATGTGGTTTATATAAAAGTAGTATATAATTCTCATATCTTGCTTGTCCTAAAATTTTATCATTTTAGGCCATGTGGTTTGAGAGTTATGGCTTCTGCAAATCTGCTGACAGGTTTTGCCCACATTCTGTCCAGATCTGAATGTGTGGCTTGTTTCACCTAATTAAGTTTGGATTCATGCTTAGGTGTTAATATAAAAGTTGTAGATAACTTACATATCTAGCTTGTGTTAAATGTATATGATTTTAGGCCAAGTGGTGTAGGAGTTATAGCCTGTGCAAGTTCAGTGTCCAGTTTTGTTTGCTCCCTGGACAGATCTGAAAGAGTCGATTGTTTGGCCTAGATAAGCTTTGAATCATCCTTTGATGTTAATATATGAGTTGTAGTGCTCTTCATATGATTTATAAATTATTTTTGATCATATTTGTTGGAGTTCCACAACTTGAGTTATAACTGGTTTATCTTAGATGGCTAAATCTGTCCAAGTCTGGACAGAGATGCCTTCCTTGTTTTGTTTGGCTATGATAACTTGTGAATTACCTTAGGTGGATAATAAATGATTTTATTAGAACCAATACATGGTTATACTCTGATGATCAACTTAAACATTTTAATGACCTTTGTTAAGTATAGCACTTAGTCACTTAACCACATAATATAATAATAAAAGCTTAAACCTAAATCACTTTGCTAATTGGTCTCTATTAATTAAGATACATAAATGATGGTTAGAGATTGACCTATGTTAGAATTAGCCTTCCTTTCCTAGTAATCTTTTGCTTCATGATTTTGTCTTGTATAGACTTAGTTGGTTATATATGGCTATGGTATTTGATCAAGAGATACACTTGATCTCATTGGTGAATTGCAAGGCTGCAGGATCTGTTTTTGTTGAGTGGTCATTTCTACTAAGTAAACCATGTTTTCTGTGAAAGTGATAAATACCAAAGTTGTAGTTAATTTTTGTATCTAGCTTGTAATAAAATTTCATGATTTTAGGCCTGGTAGATTAGGAGTTATAGATTTTCTAAGTTACCAGATCAAATCTGTCCTACTCTCTGGTTGAATCTGAGTATATGAGCTGTTTAAGTTACTTAACTTGCGAATCAATTGTTAACTATAATAGAAAAGTTGTATTAAACTTTCATATCTAGTTTGTCCTGAAATTTCATGATATTAGGCCTGATAGACTAAGAGTTATGGATTTTATAATGTTCAGCTCAAATCTGTGCTTCCTTCTGGACAGATCAGAGAAATGAGGTTGTTGAGCTGTTTTAACTAGGAAATCACTTCTTGACCATAAAAAGAAAGTTGTATTATATTTCTTGAGCTTTCTAAATTGTTAAGGATCATATATTTTAATGACCTAGAACTCCAGTTATAGCTGTTTGAATTTGGATGATCAAATCTGTTCAGAATTTGGACAGGGATGTTTGCCCAAGTTGTTTGTATAAAAATGACACACTACACTAAGAACACCAGTTGGTAGGTTACAAGTTGGTTTTGTTGGTTTTCAACTCTACCTTGAAGAAAGGTTATACTCGACCTCCCTTACCTTGTGTTCACTTTTGTTATGCATTTGTTTGTCCTGCACCTTATCATGCATTGCATCATACTAAGCATGCATCATTGTATACATGTAGTTCATACGAGAGAGTCGATGGTCATGTTGAGCAAGCTTCGCATCAAGGAGGTCCAGATGATCAAGCATCAGGAGGAGAACTTCGTCAGACAACCTTCTTCGGGAAGATTCAACTTCAAGTCTCTAAGGAACTAACTTCTGTGGGTCTTTCGGAGATCCTAGTCTTCTCTGCATCACAGGCAAGCCCCGTTGCATACTACCCACTCTCTGTTTTACAAATACTTTATTACACTATAGGTCTTGTGAAATGTGCATTAAGTAAGTAGGAGTTGAATGAAACCGTTGCTGCATGAATACCTTGAATTTCCAGATAATCCCCTGATGATATCGCATCAGTAGTGATAAGACGATCTCAAATGCTTAGCAATGCTTAGACTTCGATAGAAGTCGATTGATGGTTTCATCGTTCGCGAGATATAGGTTTTACCTTTTCTCTCTTCGACTCTGTCTATGGGTCGTGAGAACCCCAATATGATGATAATATTTAAACTGAGACCGAGCGGCTAACTTGCACAGGAATGGAGTCCTGGTGTAGTGTTTCCGCCTGTGTCGCTTAGGACCCGTCCGCTGTTGACCCGTTGGATCGAGAACTATTTGTTAGTACTGGTCACATGCTACGATAAGCCCTATTGTGGCTATGCTCTTACTGGAACGGCGCACCCGCGCACTGGGAGTGGAGAGATGGCGGGAGTAGCGTATACCCACCCTGCTCGGTCCACTGATGGACGTTACTCATCAAGGCCGTTGTAGGGCGGTGGTGTAATGTACTTCCGGGTGGCGCGGCTCCAGATGAGGACATCAACACCAGCGATACATCCTTTCCGACACAACCTATAGCGGGTCCTCTTACTCGTGCTCGTGCTCGTCAACTTAATCATCAAGTGAGTTCCTTGATAAGCTCTTGTCCATCTTGTTTAGACCATGGAAACGCGTGCACTCTTGTTTTGATTAGGAACCGAGGAGAAGACCGAAAGGAAGAAGGACTCGCGCTGGCTGGATTTGGACTGCAGCAAAGTGCCAACTTGTGACCGTCACCACGGTTGCATACGGATTCGGATTCAGGCACTTCAGGACTTGTTGGAAATCCTATCAAGTCTACTTTCATATGAAACAAGTCGCACATCAAAAACTGTTCGGCAGCAGCGGCAATGATCCAATTACCGTCGACTGGTCTTGCTGTCCAGGGTGCTGCGTCACCTCATTTTGGGCTGATGGCCCATGTATCAAGTTGGGTCCATTAGAGACGCGTCCTAGGGTTGGAGGATGACCCCAACACCCCTTTGGTGATCCTTCCATCTACTTATATCCCTCTAGAGTCGCATGGTCGGGTTGGGTTTTGTTTAGATCAAGTTTAGCCTTCGCTACTTGCTTGTAGGCGCGTGTGCTGGACCAGCCGCCTGTCTCCTTGTTTTCGGAACCAAATTGTTCATTAAGATTCAGTTTGAAACCTTCAATTTCATCTTGCAATTCAGTGTTTGTTTCCTCGTTCTTGCTAGTTCTTCGATTGCTTGCAGGACGGGAGCCCTAAGGGCTGGTTGTCGCGCTCAACAAGATTGTGACGGCTATTGGACGTGGTGTATCGGTTGCTAAGGCGCGGTCTTGAGGGCTGTAGTCGGGTCGTGAACGTCATCTCCATCCACCAATCGAGTTATCCCCCGTTTCTCATCGAAAGATCGGGCAAAAACCCTAGCGGGTTCGCATCAATTGGTAATCAGAGCAAGGTTCTTCGGTGAGAGACTTCTAAGGCTTTGTTGTTTTTAATTAATTTCCTATAGTCCAGAAAAGCCCAAAAAATAGTAGATTAGTTTTTCCATAATCCTTTTAAACCTTTGTGCCTTGGCTAGTACCGTTTAGTTAGGGCTTGTTGAATTTGCGTTGCTTCGATTTGTGTTGAGTTGCTGGTCTTAGTGTCTAGTCCTTTAGAGTTTTGAGTTCTTGTCACCATCTATACACAGCCGAGTATTACCATATCTTCTCTCTATCGAATCTGTGGTGAAGTCCGAATTGAACTGTGGTCTTGGTCCAGATCGAGTTGAGTTCCAATCTGAGTTCCACCAACGTGATAGAAAAGGAAGCCGAGTAGAACTCGGCAATAGGTGGAATCCGTTTTGTGGTTTGTTCTGAGTGGGAAACCGAGTAGAACTTGTAGTCCGCAAGTTGATCTATCCTGAATTCTGACTACGTGATCCAAAAGAAAGATAACTCCATACTTGTCCCGTCCATACTCTAGAGAGAGATACAGAATACCCGTGTACTTTCGGAAAAAGTGTGTGTTGATCTTCTTGTTACCGAAATACCCCTGTACTTTCGGACTAGGTGCATTAGTTAACCCAAAAGCGTGTTGATCATCTTGTTACCGGAATAACCCTGTACTTTCGGAAAAAGTGTGTGTAGCGAATTGCTCTTTTTGTATTCTTTTGTTCATATAATAAGTTTTTGAGGTTGCTGTTGACATTGGTTATCTATCATAATTAAGGGATAAATAAATATAAAAATGGCAAGAATTTGATCACCAACAAAGGTTTAGGGTTTTAACTGACAATATTCCACGCGTTTTGGTGAACTATGTTTCTATAGGGACTAAACAAGGAAATCAGCACTGATAGCTTCTCATAGAAGGAAACCGACGGGAGATAACGCCACCACCACGTCAGGATTAATCTAGAAGACTCTAGAGGACGAAAGAAGACACCAGGAGGTCGACCACCGCGAGAGGCTGACTGGTGGGACTGACCGGTCCCACCAGGAGACCGACCGGTCCCCCCTGGGCCCGCTGGCTTCCGTCTTTTGCAAGCTACCTCCACCGACCTCTAGGACTCATCTCGACCGTACCTTAAGTCGGTTTGATCTAACGGCTGCGGTTGATCCCTCAGGGCTATATAAATAGACCCAAGACCCCCCTCTCCACAATCATCAGATCTGAAGTCATTAGTAGAGGAGGAGGATCAATCAGAAACCCTAATTTCCTTAGAGCCACATCAACTTAGGCATAGCTAGATAGAATTAGAATTAGAAGAGGCAAGCTTCGCTTGGATTCCGGATCTAGTCACGAGAAGGCTCGGTAAACCCAAGATCTTCTCTCTTGTATCAACATTATGGATCTAATTATGTTTCTAGTTCATAATTATTCTTCTAGTTCTTCATTGTTCTTCATTGTTCATGTTCTAGTTTATCTTCTAGTTCTAGTTCATTGTCTAGTTCATCTTCTAGTTCTAAATCTAGTTCTAGTTCGTGTTCTAGTTCATACTCTAGTTCATCTATGTGTTCTAGTTTATCATACTATTCATCATTATGTGCTAGTTCATAGTCTAGTTCATAATAGTTTAGATATAATTGATATGACTAAGACATTAATTACTATATTCTTGATTATACTGCTTGTAGTATGCTTTGATTATATATTTGGCATAGATAGATTATCATCATGTTTATACTCATGTTCGTATAGCGCTCATCTTAATGTACAACGGGTGGGTGATAAATGTTGTGTAGGTGTGGTGCCTATACATTATTTATCTGCGAATGCGTCCTATGTTCTGGATAGAGTGGTAGATCGCGGGTGTGACAGGCCTGTTGAGTCCTTTGTATTCCACCTCCCGAATGTAGTGTTCAGTATGGCTCAGTTAACTCATAGTTTAGGGGTTACTCTGTTTGATACCTTTACTATGGAGTTGCCTCTTGAATATGAATATGGGATAACCTAGCCAATGACTGCCAAATATAATTGCACTAATCAATGTATATTATGACTTATAATTAGAATAACTTAGGAATACTTATTTATAATGTCTATTCTAATCCGCATGCCTTGTCTAAATTGAAATGCTCTAAGGACTATCATAGATTGATCTTTTATCATTTATAGTGTACCTCATTATTGTGATTGATCCCTGTTTAGGATAAAGGAGTGTGTTCTTGCTTTGTTCTCAATTCTCCTATCACATGAATAGAGTAGCTCTTGTCCTTATTTATCTCACTTCATTCCTAGTGCTAAATATAAATAATGATACTTGGAACATTGTCGACGGAATATGGTCGATAGCCCACCTAGGGGTATGCCCAAGGTGGTAGATTAGCGGGGAAGGCGTGTGGAACGACGATCCAGACGTGACACAAAGACGAAACTAGATGAACACGGGAGTTTATCCAGGTTCGGGCCGCCAAGTTTAGCGTAATACCCTACGTCCTGTGTCGATCTGTCTATTCTGTATCTTGATGAACGTGTTTTTGAGAGGGGGTCCCTGCTCACCTTATATAGTCACGGTGAGTAGGGTTACAGATTCTAATAGATCGGATCTCTTGATGGAACAAGGAAACCTAGTCGATTACAATCCCATGTCACGATGTATTTCCTAATCGACTTATGATTCCTTGTCGGTGAAGACTTCCACGCCGTCATCCAACCAACTGAGTCGCCTGCCCGACCAGCTGGCCCTTGACGCCATGATCCTTCACATCTAGTTGGGCCGGTCTTCATAAAACAGCCCAAGTATTACTGTGAGGACACCTGGGTCTATATCCCCACAGCTAGTCCCCGAGCACATTGAATCTTAAAGCGGTGAAGAGTCCTTGAAGTGTTCTTAAAACAACTTTTCTCGAATTCCTGATCTCCGACCAGGTTGCAATCTAGAATGTCATGAACCCGCAAGATATGATGTGCTCTTAAAAAAGAAAGAATAACTTCTAGGAGTTTGGTGAAGTGTGCCCACTTTAATGGTAATATAATAGCAACATCTTTCCTGCATACTCACCGATCAGGTGAAGTGTGCCCACTTAGTCCCCGAACTTGACAACAGATGACTCTGTCATGTGATGCCAAGTTCCGAAAAATATACATGCGCGACCTAGCGCCATGTATACACGGTAGTCCCCGAGCTTGGCAATAGATGACTCTGTCATGTGATGCCAAGGTCAGAAAATTAATCATAAAGCCATGAAGAAATAACCACACAATTCGAAATCGTCCGCCGTGTACTGCTTTATTCGACTGCCTTTTTCCTGTTGTACTCGTGACACAAGATATCAGCCTTCCAATACCTTTTAGTACTGCCGGCTTTGTCGTTATGCTTTGTAGAATCGAATCCAACTCTGACATCGGTCGTCACATGGAGCACAGCTCATTAGCTGTATTATTAATCCTGCAGTTACTTTTATTCATAGACCATGTCCATGAACCAGAGAAAAACGGCTATAAATACCCTATTAGACAGGCAAAGAGAGTACACCCTCGTGCCCATATGCTCTTCCATAGTCTTGCTATAGGATCTGTATTGAAGATGACTATATCTTTGAGTATCTTGTTTTTGTGAGGTAGACGAAGTGCCCAGAAGAATTCTTGTGAATGGACCATTTGTTAAGATGATCCTTAAGTAGACGTTAGCAGCGGGGTACAGAGGCGTGCCTAGAAGAACTCTTGTGACTACCACTTGTAGGTAACTTCGTAGTCACAGGTTGTCAAAAGGGGTACCAGGGTGACGGTCTTGCCCGGAGTTCCTTCAGCATTGGGGTAGTGCCTGAAACCCTTCCTTGGGACAAACTGAAGAGGCTCATGTGTCTACCCAAGGTTCTGTATCTGTTTGGCTGCGTCTTATTGTACTTAAATCTCAATGTACTCCGTACTTATATTAAACTGCTATGTATTAGGTGGCTTGCTTGTGATATAAACCTTTGCGACTGGTGATAAAACAATATTGATGTTCAGCCATATGTATGCTAATGACTAGTTATCTGGCCAGCCACCGGTGCTATAGAGATGGCCAATAAAAACACTGACCAGTCCTCAGTTTTGACTGGAGAGGCTGGTCGGGAAGCCAACGCGGTTCTGTTACTTGTATGCCTGTAACTGGTCATCTGACTAGTCCCCAGCTTTGCTAAGAAAGCTGGCATAGTAGCCGACCAGTCCCCAGTTTAACTGGAGGAGCTGGTCGTGAAACCAACGCGGCTCTGCCACGTGTGTGCCTGTAACTGGTCATCTGACCAGTCCCCAGCTTTGCTGAGAAGGCTGGCGTAGTAGCCGACCAGTCCCCAGTTTAGCTGGAGGAGCTGGTCGTGAAGCCAACGCGGCTCTGCCACGTGTGTGCCTGTAACTGGTCATCTGACCAGTCCCCAGCTTTGCTGAGAAGGCTGGCGTAGTAGCCGACCAGTCCCCAGTTTAACTGGAGGAGCTGGTCGTGAAGCCAACGCGGCTCTGCCACGTGTGTGCCTGTAACTGGTCATCTGACCAGTCCCCAGCTTTGCTGAGAAGGCTGGCGTAGTAGCCGACCAGTCCCCAGTTTAACTAGAGGAGCTGGTCGTGAAGCCAACGCGGCTCTGCCACGTGTGTGCCTGTAACTGGTCATCTGACCAGTCCCCAGCTTTGCTGAGAAGGCTGGCGTAGTAGCCGACCAGTCCCCAGTTTAACTGGAGGAGCTGGTCGTGAAGCCAACGCGGCTCTGCCACGTGTGTGCCTGTAACTGGTCATCTGACCAGTCCCCAGCTTTGCTGAGAAGGCTGGCGTAGTAGCCGACCAGTCCCCAGTTTAACTGGAGGAGCTGGTCGTGAAGCCAACGCGGCTCTGCCACGTGTGTGCCTGTAACTGGTCATCTGACCAGTCCCCAGCTTTCCTGAGAAGGCTGGCGTAGTAGCCGACCAGTCCACAGTTTAACTGGAGGAGCTGGTCGTGAAGCCAACGCGGCTCTGCCACGTGTGTGCCTGTAACTGGTCATCTGACCAGTCCCCAGCTTTGCTGAGAAGGCTGGCGTAGTAGCCGACCAGTCCCCAGTTTAACTGGAGGAGCTGGTCGTGAAGCCAACGCGGCTCTGCCACGTGTGTGCCTGTAACTGGTCATCTGACCAGTCCCCAGCTTTGCTGAGAAGGCTGGCGTAGTAGCCGACTAGTCCCCAGCTTAACTGGAGGAGCTGGTCGTGAAGCCAACGCGGCTCTGCCACGTGTGTGCCTGTAACTGGTCATCTGACCAGTCCCCAGCTTTGCTGAGAAGGCTGGCGTAGTAGCCGACCAGTCCCCAGTTTAACTGGAGGAGCTGGTCGTGAAGCCAACACGGCTAAAGGCCGGTTTGACTGTTGGGCCGACGAAGCGGGCCGTGTAAGTGAAACAGGGAAAGAAAAAACCCTATTTACACGGAAAAAACCGAGAGGTCACGCGGTAAAAGCACGCGCCGCCGGGTCGAACCCTAACCATTGCCATTCACATTTCCATCTTCTCCGGCGAACTGAATACTGTAGCCCTAGATTAGAGAGGGCCCACCTTCCCGCCACTCCTTCATTTTTATCGACGGAAAAGATGGCGCCCCGGACAAAGAAAAACACGGCGGGGGAGGCGGTGCAGTTGGACAAGTTATGGGCGGCGTCGAGAAGTACCGAGGAAAGCGTCAGCCGCCTCGTCGCTGCTGGCCTGCTGCCGGATAAAGTCACCGGGGCATGGAGGGCGCCCACTGGTGAGCGCTATCCCCAACCCAATGCTGGTGAGCTCATTGTTTTTGAAGATTATTTTGTCCGTGGATTTGGTTTGCCGTGCCATTCGTTTTTGCGGTGCCTGCTCGATTTCTGGGGAATTGGTCTCTGCAATCTTGGACCAAATTCCATTTTATCTATCTCTGTTTTCATCCACCTATGTGAGGCTTACCTCGGGATTCAGCCACACTTCAATTTGTTTCGCCATTTCTTCCAATTGAAAAAGAATAACCGCGGATCCCGTATTGCGGGTAGTGTGTATCTTCTGTTGCAGGAGGGGATGGCGTCAGAATACATTAACGTACCTCTTCAGAGCAATGTCAGTGGCTGGGCAGAGAAGTGGTTCTACATAGCCCAATGCCAGACTCCGCCTGTCTGCTGTGACATAGGGAAATTAGTTGAGTCAAACTGGACCTGGTCAGAAAAACCATCATCAGGTGACATGGAGCAAGTCCGGGAGATTCTCAATTTGCTGAGAGGGATAAGCGTCGATGGGATTCAAATCACAGCAAACTTCATATATCGACGGGTGCAACCGTGTAAAGATAGAGTGCACCCTGGCTATGAGTATGCAGGTCAGCCTGATCTGACCCGTGAGCATGCCGAAGACTTGGGGAAGAATGAAGTTGAGAGGCGTGTTCACGCGGGTACTTCAATTTGGCGTGTGGAAGAAACCGGCGAAGATTACCCAGCCATTTAGTTTGGTAAATCCTGTCAAAGACGTAAGTCTCCTTCAGAAGTTAATGCGAAGTGTTTGACCAACCATGTTTTAGCGACACTGGCCTTGGTTTGTTTGCAGGACCGCTCTGCTGTGTATGTTTCGGGCGTGCCGACAAAGGAGTGGCCTGGGGATCCTGACAAAGGTGGCACGACCAGGCCACTGCGGCGCCCCCAATCAGACGAGCAGTCAACTGGAGCGGCGAAGAAAAATAAGAGGTCTGTAGATGAAGAGGCCTCATCGGCTGCGAGGGCTACGGGAAAACGCGCGCCCTCCGGGCGGAGAGCGGCCGCTGGGTTGTCGGCGCCAACCGAAAGCCCTGTTAGGATACCAGGCGGCGCGGTTCCTAACCCGACCAGCTCTGGTCGCGACTGGGAAGACGACGACGAGGAGGAAGCGCCCGTGCCCAAGCGGGTCCGAGTTGAGGAGGCAGCCTCGGGCGCACAATCCTCACCAAGGCCAAGGAAGCTGAAACTTAGAGGCGGGCTCCGCGTCAGCAACCTGTAAGTGCCTGACCGCCTTTATCGTTGGTGTGTGGTCCACCAAAAAAGTTTTGATGCTGTCTTTCATTTGTTGTAGCGACCCTGTTACCGATGTTGAGGTGACTGGCGGCAACTCTGTTGCCGAGGCGACCGGTGTTCCAAAACCCGTGGTGTTCCCGGAAGAAGAAACAGGAGCTGGGGGGTCGATTGATGGTCAAGCAACCACGGAGGCACCCGATGCTGATATGAACAGTGGTCGGGAGTCTGCCGGAACTACACAAGCGCCTCCAGATGCCCCGCCTCCTCCTCTGAACGCGATTGGGCTTGCTTCAGGCCCCCTACCGAATGAGGAGGCACCCGAGGTGTGCGAGGACCAGGTGCCCGAGACGTCAGAGGACGAGGTCATCGAAGTTACGCGTCCCCCGAAATCTCCGGATCGAGTGGTTAAGGTGGCGCGTCATCGGGCGGGTGAGTGGGTGTTCCACGAAGAGAACAACGACAGCCGTCCAATGAAGAATTTTAACCGGCTGCTTGGCGAGCTCCATAAATACGCCCAGGTAACTGCTTTGTAGGGTTTTAAAGCTTGTTCCGAAGAGTCTAATGCTCGTGTTAATTTACAGGGGATATCCGACCTGTCCGAGGAGCGACGAAAGTGTTTCGAGTCCGTCGGTCCTTTGCTTGATGCTAAGGTGAAGCTTGAAGAGTCATGCTCACAGTATCAGGCCGACCTGGACAGAGCTCGGCAGGTCGAGGCCAGATTGCGCGAGGCTGTCGAAAAACAGGCGTCCGAGCTGACGCAACTTCGACTTGAAAACCAGGGTAATGATCTGTCAAAGCCTTTCCCTCTTTACTCTTGACTGCGTAATAAGACGTTGTCTGCCACAGGGCTGTCTTCGCAAGTTGCCATAGCGGAGCTCAAAGCGCAAGAAGGCGAGGCTGCGGCTATTCAGCAGAAAGCGCGGGCAGATGAGCTGGAGAAGGAACTCGAAGGTAGCTGCTGGAATTTTTCAACTTTGCATATGTTGTTTTCTTGGTCGGTCGTAATATGTTACGACTTGTTTGGTTGCAGAGCGACGCCGAGGTTGGCAAAACCAAATTGCTTTGGTTTGTCAAGATAAGAAGACCTGGGAAGGGCGCTGCCAATCCATGTTGCGAGGGATCAAGCCAGTGATTGATGTCGTATATGGATCTAGCAGCCGGGTACTCCGTCCGGATAACGTGGTCGACCAGTGTGCCGGATTGTGGTCTGCGGTGAAGAATTTCACGGTGGATGCCGGCGAACAGGTTGGTGCATATGTGCTAGCCCTTACCCGGGCCCATTACCCGGGCGTAGACATAAAGAGGCTGGAAGCTGGCTTTCCTCGAAATACGTCGGAGGCTCAGGCGTCGGAGCTAATCGAGGGGGCTCGGGAGACGTCTGCTGTGCTCGTGAAAGACTTGGACCTGCTTGGGGAACCCGGAGAGTCCAGCGCTCCATAGGACCAAGAAACTTTTATGTCCGCTCTTGTAAATTGTTAATTGAACATGTATGAACTTGATCTTATATCCCAAATTTGCAATGCAGTGGGTAATTTGGGCGAAAAACGACGATGCCTTATTCATAATATTCCATAAAAATACAGGGCCGAGTACATATTGTTTAACTCTGCAAAATTATGCGTAAAAACGTCGTAGCTGGTCGATATGCCATGAGTTAGGGACATCAGTCCCGCTTAGGTCAGTGAGCCTGTACGATGTAGGTCGTGTGACCTGCTTCACGATATAAGGGCCTTCCCAATGAGAAGATAGTTTGTGCAACCCGGCAGTGTTTTGGATGCGCCTCAAGACCAGATCCCCAACGGCGAAGAACCGTTCTTTAACGTTCCTATTGAAGTATCGGCGTAGGCTTTCAACGTATTTGGCTGTTCGGATGCATGAATCCAGTCTTCGTTCCTCGATGCAGTTGACTTCGAGCTCTCTGGCCTGGTCGCGCATTTCCTGGTTGTGCAGCTCCACCCTTGGCGATCTAAACGCTATATCAGCCGGCAAGACTGCTTCGGCGCCGAACACCATGTAGTAAGGTGACGTGCCTGTGCTTCTGCTTGGTTGTGTTCGAAGCCCCCAAACGACGGATGGTAACTCTTTTAACCATCTACCAGCCTTCTGATCCTGGTCGTGGGCTCTATACAACCTCTTTTTTAATGCGTCGAGTATCATGCCATTTGCTCTTTCAACCTGCCCATTAGCCCTTGGGTGAGCAACGGAGACGTATTTGACGATTATACTCCTCTCTTCACAAAAGTCCCAGAAATCTGAGCCGGTGAAGGTGGAGCCCAGGTCGGTAATTATGCAATTAGGTAGGCCGAATCGATGGATGATGTCGTTTAGCAGCTCGGCTGCTTTTTGGGCCGTGGGCGTGACCAAAGGCTTGTACTCTATCCATTTGGAGAACTTATCGATCATGACGTAGACGTACTTGAACCCTCCGGGTGCTGTCTTGAACGGCCCAATCATGTCCAGTCCCCAGCATGAGAAAGGCCAGGAGGCTGGTATGGCTTGTAGGTCGTGAGCTGGGACACGGATCTGTTTGGCGAAAAATTGACACCCTTCACAGTATTTGACTAGCTTTTCTGCGTCAGCCACCGCTGAAGGCCAGTAAAAACCTGCTCGGAACGCCTTCCCGACCAGGGTTCGGGAGGCTGCGTGGTTACCACATATGCCTGCATGTATGTCCCCCAGAATTCGGATGCCTTCTTCTTGGGAAACGCACTTTAGCAACAGCTCCTCTTTAGCGTTTTTGCGCATCAGCTTTCCGTCTACTAAGAGATACTGCTTGCTGCGTCGAATAAGGCGCTCGGCTTCGATCTTGTCTTGGGGAATGTCCGCGCTAGCGAGGTATCTTATGAACTGATCCCTCCAATCATTGCCTGGCAATTGTACGGAAGCGACAGTCTGGGTGATTTGGGGCTGGTCGGCGGCCCCTGCGGAATCTTGCTCGATGGACGGTTTGACCAGGTCCTGGACAAAGACACCATGAGGGGTTTGCGACCTGGTCGAACCGAGTTTGGAAAGTGCATCTGCTGCCTGGTTGTCGGCGCGTACTACGTGCTGAAACTGTAGACCATAGAATTTTCCTTCTAGTTTTCTTATCTCGGCAACGTAGGCGTCCATCTTTTCGCTGGTGGCGTCCCAATCCTTGTTGACTTGGTTTATGACTAGGGCGGAATCACCAAAAACCTCTAGCCTTTTGACTCCCAACTCGACTGCAATCCGGAGGCCATGGAGGCAAGCTTCATACTCGGCTGCATTATTAGACGCTTTGAAATGTATCCGGAGGACATAGCTCAGCTTATCTCCAGAAGGTGATACGAAGTGTATGCCTGCTCCTGCTCCTTCAAGGTTCAAAGACCCGTCAAAGTACATTGTCCAGTGCTCGGTGCTGGTCGGAGGTATGGGTGTTGTCATGTCGGTCCATTCAACGACGAAATCGACGAGCGCCTGAGATTTAATGGATGTTCGGCTGCGAAATTCGAGAGAAAACGGGGCTAGCTCCAGGGCCCATTTGATAATACGGCCATTTGCGTCCTTATTGCGTAGAATATCTCCGAGCGGGTACTCAGTAACCACCGCAATGGAATAATAATCAAAATAGTGCCGTAGTTTACGAGATGTGATTAGTATCGCATATAGCAGCTTTTGTACCTGGGGGTATCTTGATTTGGAGTCGTTGAGTACTTCACTAATATAATATACCGGGCGCTGAATCTTGTATGCATGCCCTTCCTCCTCTCGCTCTACAACCACGACGGTACTTACGACCCGGTCAGTGGCCGCAATGTATATCAATAGGGTTTCGCCATCCCTTGGTGCAGCCAATAATGGTGGCGTTGTCAGGAGTTGTTTGAGGTCTTGAAAGGCGGTCTCAGCGTCCTCGGACCACTCGAACTTCTCAGAAGCTTTGAGCAGTTTGAAGAATGGTAGGCCTTTGTCTCCGAGTCGTGATATGTAACGACTTAGGGCTGCCATGCACCCAGTTAACTTCTGGACGTCTTTTACGCACTTTGGAGATTTCATCCTTAGGACGGCTTGTACTTTTTCGGGGTTTGGCCGTAGGCCGTCTTTGCTTACTATATTCCCTAACAGGATGCCGGAGGGGACCCCAAAGGTACACTTTTTAGGGTTAAGTTTCCATCGGAACCTGTTGAGGGCTGAAAAGGTGGCGCGCAGGTCGCCGACCAGAGTATGAGCCGATTTTGTTTTTACGACGATGTCGTCAACATAGGCAGCCACGAGCTCTGCTCGGATTTCTTCGGCAAGGCACTTCTGTATTGCCCTTTGGTAAGTGGCCCCAGCGTTTTTGAGCCCAAACGACATCGTGGTATAACAATAAGTGCCGAAGGGTGTGATAAACGAAGTTTTGGGCTGATCCTCTTCTCTCAGAGAAATTTGATGGTACCCAGAATAGCAATCTAGGAAAGACAAGAGCTCGCATCCCGCCGTAGAGTCAACGAGCTCGTCAATGCGAGGTAAAGCGAAGGAGTCCTTAGGGCAGTGTTTGTTGAGATCGGTATAATCAACGCACATTCTCCACTCTTTATTCTTCTTTTGAACTAAAACCGGGTTGGCAAGCCACTCCGGATGATACACTTCTTTTATGAAACCGGCAGCTAACAGCCGTGTGATTTCTACCCTAATGGCCTCCTTCTTGTCACGAGCGAACCGTCGTAGCTTCTGTTTGATTGGTTTGGCGGTCTTCGAAACGTCCAAGGAGTGCTCGACCAGCTCCCGGGGTACGCCGGGCATGTCCGCGGGTTTCCACGCGAAGACGCTTACGTTGTCCCTCAGAAAGCTGACGAGCGCGCTTTCCTATTTGGGATCGAGGTCGAGCCCGATTCGCGCTGTCTTGCTGCAGTCCCCTTCGACCAGCTCCACTTCCTTGAAGTCCTTGCTCCTGGTCGTGGCGCGTTTGGCTTCTTTGACCGGGATAGACTGCTCCTCTGGAGACACCTTCACCGCATCCACGCGAGTTTCCTCCATGCGGATGGACAGGTCATGGGCTTGAGCTGTCGCGAAGCTTTCCTTTTCACATTCGTATGCCGTGGAGATGCTCCCCCTGACGCTTAAAACGCCATTCTCAGATGGCATTTTTAGCAAGAGGTAGGTGTAATGTGGGATTGCCATGAACTTGGTAAGGGCAGGTCGGCCTAACAATGCGTGGTATGACCCTTCGAAGTCTGCTACGATGAAGTTGATGTAGCAAATGCGATGGCGCTCTTTTGTCCCGAACTGGACTGGTAGGGTGATTTGGCCCAAAGGCTGAGAGGCTTGGGACGGCAGGATACCCCAAAAGGGGGCGTCGTAAGGTTCCAAATCCCCTATGTTGATACCGAGCTCTGGTAAGGCGTGCTTGAATATTATGTCTAGAGCGCTGCCTCCGTCGATCAGTACTTTCTCGAATCGTACTCCGTCGATGGTCGGATCGACGACGAGCGGGAAGCGACCAGGTTCAGGGACCCTGGCCCATTGATCAGCTCTGCTGAACGAGATCTCTTGATGGGACCAGGGCAAATAGCTGGGGTCGGAGATTCTTTCGTCCATTCGGTCGACGGAGTAGACCGCTCGCTTGACTAGCTTGCGAATTCTTTTATCAGCCAGGATAGGCTTGCCGCCGAATATGGTACGCACGGACTTTTCGGCTTCTCTGAAGCCACCGTGCTTTGGGTTTCTTCCTGGCTCCTGGTCGTCCTCATGATTCTCTTGGTGGTCTTTGCCCTCGCGTCTGCTAGAGGGTCCGTCTTCGGCGTCGGAACGCTGCTTCTTCGAGCTGTTGCGGAATATAGCTTTGAACCCTCTGCATTCCTCCATGGAGTGTCCTACACCTGGGTGCGCCGGGCAATCCTGCTTTAGGATTTTCGAGTATGCTGAGTCGTAATTACGCTTGCCTCCTGTCTTAGTGTTATTAACCTCATTGCCTGGTGCTTGGCCGGGGTTTGACTGCCTTCGTCTGTCATCGCGGCCGTCGTACCTTCGATTAGGGCGGCGATTATCCCTAAACCTTTCACGGCGATCGTCGCGGGGTTCGTCGTGCCGATCACTGCGGTAGTCATTGCGCTGACGGTCGTCGTGCCTGGATCTAGGCTCCCGGCGGTCGTCGACGAGCTGTGTATTATATTCTTCTGCTCGTGCCCAGCTCTGGGCTATGTTAAGGAGGTCCTCAACTGTCCGCGGCTCTTTTCGGAGCAGCTTATTTCTCAGCCCTTCGTGATGGTGTAATCCTCTTATAAAAGCCGAGATGGATTCGTCATCCGTGACATTAGCCACCCGGATGCGGGCTTCGGAAAATCGGCGGATATAATCTCGCAAGAGTTCACCAGGGTGGTCTCTGACGCGCTCAAGATCATATTTGCTTGCGGGTTGCTGGCAGGTAGCCTTGAAGTTAGATATAAATGCCTTTTTCAAGTCGTACCAGCTGTCGATAGAGTCAGATGGGAGACTCAGAAGCCACTGGCTTGCTGCTTGGTTGAGAACAACAGGCAGGTAGTTAGCCATAACATCTCCTCCTCCTCCGGCTGCTCGGACCGCAGTCTCATATAGCATGATCCACTGGCGGGGGTCTGCCTTCCCGTCATACGACCTCAGGTCGTGGATCTTGAACCCTTTTGGCCAGATAACAGATCTGAGCCTTTTGGTGAACTGTCTGGGACCGGTAAGTGTTTGATCTAGCAGACCGTGCTCGCGATCCCATCTGTTGCGCCTTTCCATCTCCTGCCGTAACCTTGTGTCCTTGGAGCCTTCAATATAATTGCGCAAGTCGGTCCTTTCGTTGATATGTTCGCGCAGATCTCGAGGTTCAGCGCCTGGATTGCTCCTGGCGTGCTGGTCAGGTCGGCGATCTTGACGTCTTTCGCGGTTATCGCGCTGGTCCTGATTGCTGCTGGACTCTGGGTGCGGGTCTGGTCCTCTGAAACTCCTCCGAGATCCGGTTGGGGCAGCTCCAGAGGGTCCCGCAACCTGGTCTTGAACTTGGACCAGGGATGCTTTGAGGTAGGCTCCGAGCTGCTCGAGCTGAGGTGTGGCTGGGAGGTTCTCGACCAGGTTCATGGCCATGGCCAGGTTGGCTTGCGGTGTTCGGTGTACTTGATGATTGCCGCACATATCAAACGCGTCATTTAGATTGCGTTGTGGGCGATTGCCTGCCGCTGTAGTTGCTTCAGCTGTTCTCCGAGCAGCTCTGTCGGCGTTCCTGGCCAGACGCTGAGCTTTGGCTTCATCTGTCTCGCCGTCGACCGGTGGTTCGTCATGGCTCACAGCGAAAATCGAGCCCCCATAGCGTGGTAGAGGCCCGAAACCTGGGGGGTAATCCGGCGTCCGACCAGTTGAATTGGATCTGGTCGACCCGGCGCTTGAGGCTGAAGCGGTGGTTGTCAAGGAAGTTACGATCGCCATGCATGCAGTGGCGCCAGACGGCTTGGACTTTAGCGGTTGCTCCTCAGGAGTACACCGACCCTTGGTTTTATCTTGCAATAGCCCCGTAATCTTCTTTTCATAGGATGAAGCCGCGTTATCGAGCCCGTAAGGGAGGGTAGGAGCGAAAAAGCTGCGTTTTACCCTGCTCGGATCAGGCTCCCGAGGAGGGTTAAACGTGACGGAGCGACCTGTAGGGGTGGAGGTGATGGCAAGACCGGTCTGAAGCTGCGCGTGTCTCTTGGCACGGGCCGGTCGTCGAGGTTGAAGCCACTCTCCTTCGTCGTGCTCAGGCGAACGATCTCCGATCGAATCCGCTAGAGCAAGGGTTTCAGCGATGCCTGCCGTGACTCGATCGATAGATCCGATCAAGTCAGAGTTGTCGAGGCGCCGCCCTCGGTAACGGGAAAGCACAGTCCTGCTCGGGGGCTCCGATCTTGACGTCGGGGTTCCAGCTGGCAGAATTGCTTGGGGTGTCTCTATGCTCCCGATCGCTGGGCCATCTCCGGTGACCCACGAGAAGGACCCGACGGTGATTGCCAGGCCGGCCGGGAGATCCATAGAAGCCAGAAAAGAAACCGCCTGAGTCGTCATGACGTCCGCACACACACTCCCCACGGTGGGCGCCAGCTGTCGACGGAATATGGTCGATAGCCCACCTAGGGGTATGCCCAAGGTGGTAGATTAGCGGGGAAGGCGTGTGGAACGACGATCCAGACGTGACACAAAGACGAAACTAGATGAACACGGGAGTTTATCCAGGTTCGGGCCGCCAAGTTTAGCGTAATACCCTACGTCCTGTGTCGATCTGTCTATTCTGTATCTTGATGAACGTGTTTTTGAGAGGGGGTCCCTGCTCACCTTATATAGTCACGGTGAGTAGGGTTACAGATTCTAATAGATCGGATCTCTTGATGGAACAAGGAAACCTAGTCGATTACAATCCCATGTCACGATGTATTTCCTAATCGACTTATGATTCCTTGTCGGTGAAGACTTCCACGCCGTCATCCAACCAACTGAGTCGCCTGCCCGACCAGCTGGCCCTTGACGCCATGATCCTTCACATCTAGTTGGGCCGGTCTTCATAAAACAGCCCAAGTATTACTGTGAGGACACCTGGGTCTATATCCCCACAAACATCTCAGGGTAAAATGTTGCTACAACGGGTGTATTTATCTGTGCGCTTGCGGGTAAATATTTATCTTTAAGTCAGTGCCATGATATAATCACATTGAGAGTTTCATGTTGGGGATGACAACTTGACGTTAAGTGATGCTAGTAGTGCCCCGTACACTTCTTAGTGCCTTCACTAGGTTATTATTTATGAAGTCTATTTTAGAGTGATTCCATTAAGGAATGTCAACAAGCATTTTTGGCGCCGTTGCCGGGGAATGAATGAGTAATTAAGGACGGTAGCTAGAATACATTTTCAACATCTAGGAGAACTCTTACACATGTGATAATTGAGATATATTATTCACCCTTTATCCAAACAGACCCACCCTGGCTTTTGTATAGTTTTGATCTTATGCAGGGTGAGGTGTATGACTGGTTTTGAACTTCCGACAAACTACGTTGTGGGTCCAGAGCTTTGCTCAAGCCTCAAGATCCATTCAACCACTTTGTTAGGAATGAACCAGATAAGGTATAGACAATTGTTGTCACTTTGACTTTCCGACAAACTCCCACAAGGATCGAAGAAGGTCAACGTTACAAGTTTTCAAGCACGTGACGAGTGACGACACCAGACGTTGTACCACTCACAATTCCATTGTGAGTCATGGTAAGTTTAATCGAGGTGAGTCAGTCTTGCTCATGGACTTTAAATTGATGAGTAGTTATCTTATTAAATCCTTTGCATATCATCATACATTCACTCCATTTAGTTTATGTTCTCTCATACATGTTTAATTTTTATCACTTGCATCCACTCATGTTATGTGCATCTAAAAAGAAAAAAATATATATATACTACTCACCTTGATCACACTCTTTCATATCCATTAAAGTGAATCTCTATAGTGCTTGCATGCCACTGTTATTTACTATAGTATGCTTAAGGTTTGGAGTATGTTCATACAACTTTTAAATTAAGCATGGTGCTTAGTCTAGGAGTGTTGATCTTACATTCAAAGGCTTTTTAAATTAAGCGTGGTGCTTAGGTTAAAATGCTTTCCTAGATTAAATTAGACATGGCGTCTAGTTTGATTTTTGAACCAATAGTATGCTCTAGTAGATATCGATTATTTTGTTGGACTAACCCCTGTAGAAATCTCTCAATATCAAAATAGGGAAAGTCAAGAGATGAACTCACACTGGGATGAAGCAAGGCATAGGACGTGCTCCAACAACTTCACACAAAAGACATAGCTCATTCATCACTGAACTGTAAGTATCAAAGAATATTCACTTTGTCTTTTGCTATAAGCTACCTTTGCCTTGAGCCATGAAACAATACAGCCACCAAGTTGTCTATGAACTATGATGAATCATGTCTATGCTAAAACAATTCCAAATCCATCTACCCATTAGCATAGATAAGGATTATAAATTTAACAGCGGACAACCTATTTTTCAACTTTATATATTCCCTCGGGTATGTGTCCATTAAAGAAAGGTCTTGCTCAACGAACCTAAAACTGTGAGCCCTCGCCGAGAGGTCAATCGGTAGTTATCTTATGATTTTTTTTTAATTTCGAATCTTGTCTTAATTTACAAAAAAAAAAAATTGTTCTTAGGACTAGTTCCCTTCGGGTATTCTTGTCACTAACCCCTGCAAGGTGAACAATGTCCGAGAACATGAGAGTTGCAAATACAACGCGAGGGATGCTTCAACATTCACACTTACCTTTGTCTAAGTGTGGGGAGGAAGGCTAGCTCTTCCAAAAAATTCTACAACCATGCTCATCCTCCCAATATAATCAAGAAGCTGTCAACATCCCAACACACTGGTTTGCAATCTCCCTACTCACTGTTACTTTGTCTCTTTAAGTTTGAATGATTTCACAAATTCCATGCTTGAAAATCAAACTTAAGATACAAAATAAAATTAATCCTTTAGAGAAGAAGTAGTGGTGAACGATGAAGGAAAATAAAATATGGGATACAAGTTCTATGCTAATTAAAATGCCAAGATTAACTTCTCTATAGCATAGAAAGTGACTTTAGCTCTATGACAACACTACCCTTGTTATTACTTGTATATCCCTTCGAGTATGTGTTGTCCACTAATGCTTTCAGGAATAAAATAATAAGTGGAGCAATAAGTCCAAACATAATTCATGAGGAGAGAGAAAAAGGATAGCTTAGAAGTTGAGGAAGATAAAGTGCAACACGGGAGACAAGATGTTCAGGAACAAGCTCAAGATGCAAGGAGAAAAATCAAACAAAAGGAAGGGGTCATGATAGATCATCTATCCCTCATCACATGGCGCCACTGTGTTTCAATGATGAAGGTAATATTTTAAGGTAAGTGATCATTCTCTACAAAAGCTTTCCCTTGGTCTTGCCCTGCACTTAAATAAAAAAAATCAAAATGTTTGAGTTACAACTTAAAATATTTAATCTAAAAAAACTCTACATGCTTTGTTCTTTGAGTATCACTCTTTTAATCACTTAGTCTTGAACAACTCAACCCTCATTGTCAAATTCCTGCTCACTCCTCTGATTTCATCACCCATGTTTTAAGAATGAAACAATGCACAAAATGCCAATCTTATCATATTAAATGTGCCTAAGGCTAGAGTAGAGTAAATGAAGTTTTGGTTCTTTTGGTGTTTTCTCACTAGTAGAACTTATGCACTTGATCTCTACCTTAGTTTTGCGAGTAGGACACACTGTACAAAGAGTGGTCTCCCAAAGTTTCATGAATTCTAGAGGATGTTGCTAGCTTACAATATTAATGCTTTACTTTAAAATGTTAGTTTGACATTTACCTCCTATTTTCTTGATACATATGTGATAAAACAATTATTGCACCATCATTGACTCAGATACATAAATGGAAATCCAAAACTCTGTTGCTTTGTGCTTTAAACAAATAATTCAAGACTCTAAAATAATTAAGGTGTAGTTTTTCACTAACCCTTAATCTATTCCACGAGCCTTGTTGTCTGTCTGAGTTTCAACAGAAGATAGGAATTCCACTATGATGCCGACGAAGTCTTCGTCCACTCAAGAGCCAATCATCAATGGTTATAGCTCAAGAGAAGTGATGAACATCTACGCTATCAAGGATTCAAAGTAAATGACCATGCCAACACCCATTAAAGAATATGAAGAGCAGTGAACCAGAGGAGACAAGTCCACCAGCCACTTGAAGAAGAAAGAGAGTTCTACTGAAGTGCACTAAGGTCTTCACCACGAGGATCTGCTGACGCACCCAAGGAAGAATAAAGAGCATGCAAGAAGTCTTGTTCGATAGACTATAAACATCGAATCCTCGCCGGAAGGTAACTCGGTAGTTATCCATATTTTTCTTTAGCAATAAATTAAGTACTGCATAATCATATCATTTTACTTCTAGTTGCATATTTACTTTTTAGCAAATTATATCTGCATTAGAAAAGAAAATAAAAATATGAAAAACTTTAAGCCCCATGAGAACAGTTTAGTGGTATGTTAAAACCCATAAATGTATTATCTGTGGAGGCATAAAAAATAATAATACATCTACATATTAATTTCTGCATTGCATCAGAAAAGGAAACAAAAATATTGCATTTGTTACACTACATCATAAACCATGAAGCCCCATTTGAATAATTCTATGGTGTGTAAAAACTCATAGGAATGTTCACCGTGGTGGCATAAAAAAATATAATAATAATAATACTGAAAATAAATATGCATACATTCATCCTGTTGTATTTTTCTATTGCATCGTAAAATATATTAAAATAAAAAAAAGAAAAAGATCTTACTGAAATTCTAGACAACTAAGGCTTGAGTGGCCAACCGCTAATGCTTAATCTGTTCCACAAGTTTTGTTGTCTATTTGAGTTTCACAGGATTTGAAACGCCAAGAAAAGCTGACGAACAAGTGAATGCCCCATCCACTGTTGGAGCACTGTCTCAACAAACATCAACATCAATCAAAGCTCTAATAGAGGAAGGACATATCCAGTGCCAGTCTGCTACATTGCAAAGTGACTACGTCAACATTCAGTTTTGGGGAAGGCACCCCCATGTATCCATGAAATACAGAAGAGAGGGACTTAAGCCACTGCTGATGGTCTACTCATCTTCTGGGAAAAGATCACGTCAAGATCCAGCTTGGGGGAGAGCACCCTCAGTTATCACGATAAGTATCGTACCACGACTATTTTCATTTAATATTAGTTCATTTTAGCTAGATCCAGGTCAATATATATAAAAACCCATAAAAAGATGAATAACTATTATAAAACCAAATAAATATAGTATATAATGAACAAATGCCTAAGTTGATATGAACTTAATTTTGCTCATGATGAAAATGATGAATAGTTGCTCTGCCATAATCCCTCTTAAGTACCTAATGTTTAAACTTAAATTTTCTTCAGTTTTAGACAAAGCTGTTCTGAATAAACTCTGAACCTGAAACCTGTGGATTGCAAATGCTTGATCTAAAGTCTAGATAATTATGAGATATGATATAAAAAGATTTGAGCTGCTGTTTATCTAATTCCTAGAGATACTAGAATTCTGGAGATTTACATTTTGAAAAGATTAAAAACACATGATGAGATCCTGTATGACATCACATGAATTCCTACCCAGAGCCATTAATATGAGCTTAAGATAAGGCTACTTGCTTTGTTCTAAGTTTTTAGTTATGGTTGAGAAATTTATCATGCTCTAGAGATCAAGAATGTTTTATTAAAAGATTCACTCTTCCGAAGTAGTATTGTGTTAGAGGCATGGGCTATGCAAAAATATGATAAGGAGGAAATAAAAAGGGACAAGTGTCCGACTACCTCAAAAGAAAAAAAAGAGTTATGACAAAAATATGAAAAAAATGATAGCCCATGGTCCCTCTAATTACAATATACCAGCAAGAGATGACAAATTTCAAATGTTCTAAGATCTTGATCTATGAGTATGACATCTTTCTCCCTAAACTTTGAACTTTGACTTGGTAAGGTATGCTTTTCACTTCTTAAAAGCTCCAGATATATAAGGAAGGAAAATGCATCAGTGAGGAATTATAAAATATAAAAGAGCAATTTGAGAGTGTCATACATTAAAATCTCTGATCTTTATTTTCGAAAATATATAAAAACTCCAGAATGAAGGTTGATCAAAGAGTTAGAGATATACAGTGCTTAACTTGATTGTTCTATCCCTCAATTGTTTAAAGATTCAGGTGAAGAAAAAAGCTCCATAGTTAAAGGTAATATGAGAAAGTCAGAATGGTTAACTCTTAACCAAGGGAAGATTTTTGTTTGAACATATGTACCATTAAGGTGTGAAAGCATAGTAACAATTCTTATTCATCATGAATATTTGCTAAGGGACTAGCAAAAGGTAAGCTTGGGGGAGTTGTTGACACTTGTTATCTATCATAATTAAGGGATAAATAAATATAAAAAGGGCAAGAATTTGATCACCAACAAAGGTTTAGGGTTTTAACTAACAATATTTCACGAGTTTTGGTGAACTATGATTCTGTAGGGACTAAACCAGGAAATCAGCACTGATAGCTTCCCATAGAAGGAAACCGACGGGAGATAACGCCACCACCACGTCAGGATTATTCTAGAAGACTCCAGAGGACGAAAGAAGACACCAGGAGGACGACCACCGCGAGAGGCTGACTGGTGGGACCGACCGGTCCCCCCTGGGCCCGCTGGCTTCCGTCTTTTGCAAGCTACCTCCACTGACCTCTAGGACTCATCTCGGTCGTACCTTAAGTCGGTTTGATCTAACGGCTGCGGTTGATCCCTCAGGGCTATATAAACAGACCCTAGACCCCCCCTCTCCAGAATCATCATATCTCAAGTCATTAGAAGAAGAGGACGATCAATCAGAAACCCTAATTTCCTTAGAGCCTCATCAACTTAGGCATAGCTAGATAGAATTAGAATTAGAAGAGGCAAGCTTCGCTTGGATTCCGGATCTAGTCGAGAGAAGGCTCGGTAAACCCAAGATCTTCTCTCTTGTATCAACATTATGGATCTAATTTTGTTTCTAGTTCATAATTGTTCTTCTAGTTCTTCATTGTTCTTCATTGTTCATGTTCTAGTTCATCTTCTAGTTCTAGTTCATTGTCTAGTTCATCTTCTAGTTCTAAATCTAGTTCTAGTTCGTGTTCTAGTTCATACTCTAGTTCATCTATGTGTACTAGTTTATCATACTGTTCATCATTATGTGCTAGTTCATAGTCTAGTTCATAATAGTTTAGATATAATTGATATGACTAAGACATTAATTACTATATTCTTAATTATACTGCTTGTAGTATGCTTTGATTATATATTTGGCATAGATAGATTATCATTATGTTTATACTCATGTTCTTATAGCGCTCATCTTAATGTACAACGGGTGGGTGATAAATGCTGTGTAGGTGTGGTGCCTATACATTATTTATCTGCAAATGCGTCCTATGTTCCGGATAGAGTGGTAGATCGCGGGTGTGACAGGCCTGTTGAGTCCTTTGTATTCCACCTCCCGAATGTAGTGTTCAGTATGGCTCAGTTAACTCATGGTTTAGGGGTTACTCTGTTTGACACCTTTACTATGGAGTTGCCTCTTGAATATGAATGTGGGATAACCTAGCCAATGATTGCCAAATATAATTGCACTAATCAATGTATATTATGACTTATAATTAGAATAACTTAGGAATACTTCTTTATAATGTCTATTCTAATCCTCATGCCTTGTCTAAATTGGAATGCTCTAAGGACTATCATAGATTGATCTTTTATCATTTATAGTGTACCTCATTATTGTGATTGATAAATGAGTGTGTTCTTGCTTTGTTCTCAATTCTCCTATCACATGAATAGAGTAGCTCTTGTCCTTATTTATCTCACTTCATTCCTAGTGCTAAATATAAATAACGATACTTGGAACATCTCTAGGTAAAATGCTGCTACAACGGGTGTATTTATCTGTGCGCTTGCGGGTAAATATTTATCTTTAAGTCAGTGCCATGATATAATCACATTGCTAGTTTCATGTTGGGGATGACAACTTGACGTTAAGTGATGCTAGTAGTGTCCCGTACACTTCTTAGTGCCCTCACTAGGTTATTGTTTATGAAGTCTATTTTAGAGTGATTCCATTTAGGAGTGTCAACAAGCATTTTTGGCGCCGTTGCCGGGGAATGAATGAGTAATTAAGGACGGTAGCTAGAATACATTTTCAACATCTAGGAGAACTCTTACACATGTGATAATTGAGATATATTATTCACCCTTTATCCAAACAGGCCCACCCTGGCTTTTGTATAGTTTTGATCTTATGCAGGGTGAGGTGTATGATTGGTTTTGAACATCCGACAAACTACGTTGCGGGTCCAGAGCTTTGCTCAAGCCTCAAGATCCATTCAACCACTTTGTTAGGAACCAACCAGATAAGGTATAGACAATTGTTTTCACTTTGACTTTCCAACAAACTCCCACAAGGATCGAAGAAGGTCAAAGTTACAAGTTTTCAAGCACGTGACGAGTGACGACACCAGACGTTGTACCACTCACAATTCCATTGTGAGTCATGGTTAGTTTAATCGAGGTGAGTCAGTCTTGCTCATGGACTTTAAATTGATGAGTAGTTATCTTATTAAATCCTTTGCATATCATCATACATTCACTCCATTTAGTTTATGTTCTCTCATACATGTTTAATTTTTATCACTTGCATCCACTCATGTTATGTGCATCTAAAAAGAAAAAAATATATATATACTACTCACCTTGATCACACTCTTTCATATCCATTAAAGTGAATCTCTGTAGTGCTTTCATGCCACTGTTATTTACTATAGTATGCTTAAGGTTTGGAGTATGTTCATACAACTTTTAAATTAAGCATGGTGCTTAGTCTAGGAGTGTTGATCTTACTTTCAAAGGCTTTTTAAATTAAGCGTGGTGCTTAGGTTAAAATGCTTTCCTAGATTAAATTAGACATGGCGTCTAGTTTGATTTTTGAACCAAGAGTATGCTCTAGTAGATATCGGTTATTTTGTCGGACTAACCCCTGTAGAAATCTCTCAATATCAAAATGGGGAAAGTCAAGAGATGAACTCACACTGGGATGAAGCAAGGCATAGGACGTGCTCCAACAACTTCACACAAAAGACATAGCTCATTCATCACTGAACTGTAAGTATCAAAGAATATTCACTTTGTCTTTTGCTATAAGCTACCTTTGCCTTGAGCCATGAAACAATACAGCCACAAAGTTATCTATGAACTATGATGAATCATGTCTATGCTAAAACAATTCCAAATCCATCTACCCATTAGCATAGATAAGGATTATAAATTTAACAGTGGACAACCTGTTTTTCAACTTTATATATTCCCTCGGGTATGTGTCCATTAAAGAAAGGTCTTGCTAAACGAACCTAAAACTGCGAGCCCTCGCCGAGAGGTCAATCGGTAGTTATCTTATGATTTTTTTTAAGTTACGAATCTTGTCTTAATTTACAAAAAAAAAATTCTTAGGACTAGTTCCCTTCGAGTATTCTTGTCACTAACCCCTGCAGGGTGAACAATGTCCGAGAACATGACAGTTGCAAATACAACGCGAGGGATGCTTCAACATTCACACTTACCTTTGTCTAAGTGTGGGGAGGAAGGCTAGCTCTTCCAAAAAATTCTACAACCATGCTCATCCTCCCAATCAAGAAGCTGTCAACATCCCAACACACTGGTTTGCAATCTCTCTACTCACTGTTACTTTGTCTCTTTAAGTTTGAATGATTTCACAAATTCCATGCTTGAAAATCAAACTTAAGATACAAAATAAAATTAATCCTTTAGAGAAGAAGTAGTGGTGAACGATGAAGGAAAATAAAATATGGGATACAAGTTCTATGCTAATTAAAATGCCAAGATTAACTTCTCTATAGCATAGAAAGTGACTTTAGCTCTATGACTGCGGATACATGGGTGTATGCCGGGTCTCTGAGTGATGAGTGATTGTCAACTGGGATGATGCGCATGTTCTTTGGCTTGTGTTGTGCAGGTGTCGAGCACAGATGCAGTGATCAAAGGCGAGGTGAAGGTCATGTAGAGACGTGCCGTGCCGATGGACCGAGTGTTGCGAAGGGCGAACGTGAGGCTTGGACTGAGGGACCAGAGGCCCGAGGATCAGCTGTGGTGGCTGGCAGCCTGTGACGACGACAAGTGAAGAAGTGCGGTCATGTGTTGTCTGAGTCGTGGACTCGGGGACACGTGTCGTTGGACGGGGTGCACGGGAGGTGCATCCCCTCTACGACGTCGGTTTGGTGGTAGAGCCAGGGAAAAACCATCGGATGGACGGTTTCCGTGTTTGGCCACAAAACTCGGGCTGAGGGTTTCTGAGTTTGGCCACAAAACTCGGGCTGAGGACGGTTTCCAGGTTTAGGCCTCAAAACCTGGGCTCTGAGGGTTTGCTGAGTTTGGCCTCAAAACTCAGATGCTGGTGGGCTGGTTTCCCGGTTTGGGCCTCAAAACCGGGGGTTGGCTGGAAAAGGCTGGTTTCCCGGTTTGGGCCACAAAACCGGGGGTGCAGAGCGAGGGCGGCACGTGGCGGCGATCTGAAGGTTGCGTCGAGGCAACGCTTCGGTTTGTGCGGGCGTGGCCGTCGGATACACCTACCACCGAGTTGGTCCAGAATAACCCTAGGGTTTAGCTGGTTTGCTCTGTAATTAGAATAGAGAAGGGTAGAGTAGGAAATAGACTTAGGCTAGTTGTAGGATAATTAGTCGGGAGACACCCTCCTCCCATCTATCTCAGTCATTTGCTCTTTCACACTTAGGGTTTCCTGCTCTCCCAATCCCCTGCTGTAGCTAGCTGAGATCCGCAGAGAGACTTGCCTCTGTGTACTATTGATTTCAAGGAAGTGAGGTTGTATCCTCACGGTGGTAGCGTGTGGTAGCCACATAGTTGCAAATTCGTGGTTGTGATTCGCGTTTTGGTCGTGTTCCTCGCGGGTTGCTTTTCTCCATGTTTTTCCCGTTGATCAATCTCTTTGTTCAGTGCATCTTTTGCAAATCCGTTTGAATAGAGTTGTTCTAGATCGTGAGGCACTTCTTTCCACCAAAGGAAATCTCCTTTAACTTCACGGTCTAGGAGATCGAGAGATTTTAGTTTTGGATCGGTTTTTGCTCTTCTGCCCCGATTTCTTCCGATTCCTCGATTTGGAGTTAGGTTCGAGCCATGATCCCCGTGAGATAGCTCACTAACATCCTTAGAACTTCACACACCAAGTCTAAGCCCTAGTGCTTTCGATTCGGAGGAGATCGAGTGGATTTCGCGGAAGAACTGCACTGCGTCGGGGGCATCGGACGCTCGAGTTCTTGGCATCGGACGCTGACCCCTTTAGCATCGGAGGCTCCGTTGCCACGTGTCAGTCTCTGACATTTTCGAAGGGGCATCGGACGCTGCCACCGGACGCTCCGTTGTGCATCGGACGCGCCGGAGTGAGACCATCGGACGCTGAGAGTCTACTGTTCACAGCGTCCGATGGGTGTCCAGTAAGGGTTCTGTCTTGCACTTTTCGCATCGGACGCGTCCGTTGGTTGGGCATCGGACGCTGCCAGCGTCCGATGCTGCTGTGACTGCGCAGTCTCGTTCGCTGTTCGTTCGTGCGATCTCGGATTTGGTTGTCTTTTGCGTTGGCTTTCTAGAGTTGTGTAGTGTCCCGCTGTGTTTCTACGAAGCATCCACCCTACATCTAGGGTCGTGGACACTAGCAAGCTCTAGGGTTTGCTTCTGGGGTTGATTTCTGGGACAGTGGCTACTAGTTTCCTAAAGGAAAATTTGAAGCTCCCATTCACCCCCCCTCTGGTCGCTTTCTGGTTGCTTCTCGGTCCTTCAATTGGTATCGGAGCGGGTTAAGGATCTTCCACCTTAGCCGGTTCCAGATCCACAAAAGGCGACATGGATCGCGGCGTGGGCAAACCACTGTTCTTTGATGGGACGAACTATGCGTATTGGAAAATACGCATGTCGGCCTATCTCCAGAGCATGGGCTCTTCTGTTTGGGAGATTTGCAACAGGGATGATTACGTTGTCTTGGCTGCTCGTGTTACTCAGCTTCAGATAGATGAGCACGATGCCAATAGCCGAGCGCGTAACGCTCTTTTCTCCTGCTTGAGCATGTCTGAGTTTGATCGAGTCTCTCACCTCCCCACGGCTCGTGAGATTTGGGCTACCCTCATGCGCTTCCATGAGGGAACCTCTCAAGTCAAATCTCGTCTCTACGAGCCGCACAAGCGGGAGTACGAGAACTTTTGACATATGCCTGGCGAGAGCATAGAGAGTTTATTCGCTCGCTTTCAGGTTATTGTCAACAAGATGAGAGCGAACAAGGAGCTGTTGCCCTTTGACGATCATGAGAGGGCTTTGAAGCTTTTGCACACTCTTGATCGGTCAGTGTGGGACTCAAAGGTCCAGGCGATCATCGAATCGTCTAACTATGAGACCCTCACCTGCGACGAGCTCTTTAGTAAGCTCAAGTCTAGTGAGATTGACGCCATGTCGAGGGCTTCTTATGAGAATCCTTCCGGCCCGACTATGTCTTTGGTTTCCGGATCTTCTAACCCCTCTAGAGGTTTTGCTCTTTCATCTCTCTTTTCTGTCACAGAGGACCAGCTTGAGTCTTTGGGGGATGATGAGTTGGCAATACTCGCCAACCATTTCTCGCGGTTCCACAACAACCGCATGAACCGTCGCCGCGGAGGAGGACGCTCAGGATGCTATGAGTGCGGCGACCCCGACCATTTCATCGCCAACTGTCCCAAGAAGAAGCATTCATCTGGGAAGGGCGATCATGGGCACAAGTATGACTCCGGCAAGCGCAAGGAGAAGTACGTTCCCCCGAGGCACAAGCGGAGGGGCGGCTTCGACAAGTAGTACATCAAGAAGAAGTACTTGGAGAAGGCCCAGGCTGAGCAGCGTGCGTTCTTCGCCACGCTCAGCGACGTCGATGGCTCGGATGACGACTCCGCTTGCTCAAGCGATGACGAGTCCGAGAAGAAGAAGAGAATCGAGGACAAGCTGAACGGTCTCTGCTTCTTCGCCGACGACGACGGCTTCTGCACCATGGCGCTTGGTGATGAGGTCGACGGCAAGTTGGAGCACACCCCTCGGAACGACGACGACGACGACGACACCTCCCAGGTATCTCTCACCCACGATGAGCTTTCTGCTGAGGTCGAGAAGCTTACTGCCGCACTCCTTAGTTAGGATAAGTTGCTCAGGCGTGCCGCTAGAGAGCGCAAGGAGTTTAGGCAGAAGTGAGAGGATACGGTGAGAGAGCTTGAGTTTGCCAAGTCCACCGTAGTCGTGTCGGAGGAGGTTGAGTGTGAGATGTGCACCACGCACATGACTGACCTTCTCACTTTGAGAGGTAAGTATGCTGCGTTGGTAGGAGAGGTGGATGAGCTAAAGGCTAGACCCTCGCTGTTGGGTGCTTGCAAGACTTGTCCTGTCTTGCAATCTGAGTTGGCAGAGAAGAATGCCAAGATTGTGTCTCTTGAGGAGGCCAACTCAGGTAGCACTTGTGTGGCTAAGTGTGCTTTGTGTGAGGGTTTGGAAATGGAGATTGCCAATGTCAAGCATGGCAAGATGCAAACCGAGGAGGAAAACACATACCTTCGGACCATCTTATCATGGGTCTCTTGTAGTGAGCCGCAGCTCGGGATGATGATCTCCCAATTCAAGCGAGCTGCTGGAGGCCCTGGTGTAGGTTTTGCTCAAGGTGTTGATCTTTCTGCTTTTAGGAAGATTGGAGAGACGAGTGGTTTGAACCCGAGTGAGAAGCCCAACTCCACCACTACTCCCAAACTTACCAAGCTTCCACCCAAAGAGCCTCTCAAACCTAACACAAAAGATGGGGTAGTTGAGGAACCTCCGAGACCCCCACCCAAGAACCAAGTGTGGCATCCCAAACCCAACCACCTAAAGAACAAGCTAGACACAATGCCACCTATCCAGGAGGAGTTGCAACAGAAGGGCAAAGTGATCCACACCCACAGCCATGATTACCAACAACCCCCTTTGCGTGCGGTGAGGTATCATTGTGACTTCTGTGGGAGAGATGGACACTTGAGCGAGTTCTGCTTTAGGCATAAGAGAGAGGCGCGCCGTGCTAGGGAGATGAACAACCAGGACTTGTACCATCCTTTCCATGATGTACATGTGCCAAATGTTCAGAGGAGTGCTCCAAGGAGAGCAGCTAGGCCCAGAGGTCCAGAACCTCAAGTTCCCAGGCCTAGGCAGCAGAGAGCTCCGAGGAGAGATGCTAGGCCTAGAGGCGCAGTGCCTCAAGTTGCTAGGCCTAGGCCTCGTAGAGAGCGTGCCCGGAGGGAGCCTGCAGTTGTAGGCTACGGACCTCGTGGCGGAGGCTTTGTAGTTGAGCGTTTTTCCCCACCGCGTTTTGAGTATCGCGATGGACGCTCCTCCCTTAGCGGACCACGGTTTCCTCTACGTGGTGATCGCTCCTCTCGTAGACGTGCTAGGAATGGTTTTTCTGCTAACTATTCTTTTGAGTAGCCGGCCGAACACTGGTATTCCCCTTACTTCACTAACCCCAGTGTTGGACCGTATGCTCACCCTATGTCTTTTTATTGATGTAGGTAAAACGGTTGGAGGACATTTGGTTGGTGGATTCCGGATGCTCGAGGCACATGACCGGAAACGCCAAGTGGTTCTCCAGCCTTAGTCCTGTTGCCGGAAAGGAGTACATAACCTTCGGCGACAATAGCAAAGGTAAGGTATTGTCTCGCGGGTCTGTGCGAGTTAATGAGCACTTTGTGTTGCGCGATGTTGCTCTTGTTTCTAACTTGCATTTTAACCTTCTTTCGGTTTCGCAACTCTTTGACGACGACTATGAGATTCGTTTCAAACCAAATCTCAGTCGTATTTTGGATCCTCAGGGCAATCTTGTGTGTTTAATTTCGCCCTTTGGAAAAGTCTTTCGGGCGAATTTCTCGGAGTCTTTTGGCACTTCTCGTTGTCTTGTGGCTGGACCTTCCTCCTCTGATCTTTGGAAGTGGCATAGGAGACTTGGACATTTGAGCTTCGACTTGCTTGCAAGGCTTAGTTCACTTGGCCTAATCCGAGGATTGCCCAAGTTGCATATGGAGAAGGATCTTGTTTGCCACTCTTGTAGACACGGGAAGATGGTTGCCGCTCCCCACCATCCAGTGACTCAGGTCATGACCAAGCGCCCTGGAGAGCTTTTGCACATGGACCTTGTTGGTCCGGCTCGGGTGAGCTCGGTTGAGGGGAAGTGGTATGTGCTTGTTGTTGTTGATGACTTTTCGAGATATTCATGGGTCTTCTTTTTAGCTGAGAAGACCGAGACTTTCTCTTTTGCTCGCAATCTGATTTTGCGTCTTCAGAATGAGTTCCCTTTGAACTCGATGCGAGCAATTCGGAGTGATAATGGTTCCGAATTCAAGAATTCGGATTTTGAGAAGTTTTGTAACTCTTTGGGTTTAGAGCATCAGTTTTCTTCCCCCTACACACCCCCTCAGAATGGTGTTGTAGAAAGGAAGAATCGGACCCTTGTTGAGATGGCCAGGACGATGCTCGATGAGCATAGGACTCCTAGGCGTTATTGGGCCGAAGCTATGAACACTGCGTGCTATATTTCCAATCATATTTTTCTGTGAGCGTTCTTGAAAAAGACTTCTTATGAGTTGCATTTTGGTAGACAACCCAAGGTGAGTTATTTTAGAGTCTTCGGTTGCCATTGTTTTATATTAAAGAAAGGCAACCTGGACAAATTCGAATCTCGTTCTTCTGACGGAGTATTTTTGGGTTATGGCACTCACACTCGCGCATATCGTGTACTTAACCTTGATACTAACCGAGTCATGGAGACATCAGATGTCACCTTCGACGAGACTCTCGTTTATCCTTCTTCTCGTTTTGAGCGTGCAGGTGATCATGAGGTAGGTGAGCCTCTTTTCGATGATGAGGACGAGGATGCTGAAGGCATAGATGACCCAACATCACCTCCACCTGCAGTGCCGCAAAGAGCGGCTTCTACGACGACTCACGGCCCCGACACCTCTTCCTCTTGGGGGCCGTGGGATCCGCCACCCCGAGCGGTACCTTTTGTACCCGGGGAGGCACCAACTGCTGTTGAGGGGGAGGCTACTTCAGCTCGGGAGGCGCCACGACACATCCAGCGCCAGCACCCGCCTCAGCAGATGATCGGCAGCATCGACGAACGGGTTACTCGGTCCAGGTCACAGCACATCTCTCATTTCGCTCATTCTGCTTTTGTTGCTAATTTTGAGCCCCGAGATGTTGGACACGCTTTGACGGATCCGGATTGGGTCAATGCCATGCATGAGGAATTAGAAAATTTTGAGCGAAATCGGGTTTGGGTTCTAGTTCCACCTCCTCCTGAGTGTAAGCCTATTGGGACAAAATGGGTTTTCAAAAACAAGCAAGGAGAGGATGGCCACGTTGTTAGAAACAAGGTCAGGCTTGTAGCGAAGGGTTATAGTCAGAAGGAGGGAATAGACTATGAGGAGACGTTTGCTCCTGTAGCTCGTTTAGAGGCAATTAGGATACTCTTGGCCTTTGCTGCATCCAAAGGTTTCAAACTTTTTCAAATGGATGTCAAGAGTGCTTTCTTAAACGGCTACATAGAAGAAGAAGTTTATGTTGAGCAACCCCCCGGTTTTGAAAATCCCAAGTTTCCAAACCATGTTTTTAAACTCCACAAAGCTTTATATGGTTTGAAACAAGCCCCTAGAGCCTGGTATGATAGGTTGAAAACCTTTTTGCTTGCTAAGGGTTTTAAAATGGGATGTGTAGATAAAACGCTCTTTCTCCTCAAGCAAGGCAAAGACACTCTCTTGGTCCAGATTTATGTGGATGATATCATTTTCGGTGGTTCTTCTCACGCTTTGGTTGCCAAGTTTGCAGATACTATGAGCAGGGAGTTCGAGATGAGCATGATGGGCGAGCTGACGTTTTTCCTCGGGTTGCAAATCAAGCAATCCCGGGAAGGGACGTTCGTGCACCAGGGCAAGTACACCAAGGACTTGCTGAAGCGGTTCGATATGGGTGAGGCCAAGCCTCTTCCAACACCCATGTCGACGACAACTGCCCTAGATGCGGATGTGGATGGAGAAGCAGTAGACCAGAAGGAGTATCGAAGCATGATCGGGTCGCTCCTCTACCTGACGGCGACACGCCCGGACATCCAGTTCGCGGTGTGCCTGTGTGCGCGCTTTCAGGCATCGCTGCGCACCTCTCACCGTCAGGCGGTGAAGCGGATTTTCAGGTACCTTCGTTTCACACCTGAGTTTGGGATTTGGTACTCTGCTTCCTCCACCCTCTCCCTCTGCGGTTATTCCGATGCCGATTTTGCTGGTTGCCGTATTGAGCGTAAGTCCACTTCTGGGACTTGCCAGTTTATTGGTTCTTCTCTTGTTTCATGGTCTTCTCACAAGCAGTCTAGTGTCGCCCAGTCTACCACGGAGGCTGAGTATATTGGTGCGGCTAGCTGCTGTTCCCAGTTGCTCTGGATGATGACCACTTTGCGTGATTTTGGTCTGAGTTTTTCTCGCGTGCCTCTGCTTTGTGACAGCACGAGTGCCATTAGCGTTGCTAAGAACCCCGTGCTTCACTCGAAGACCAAACATGTGCGCTTTCATTTCTTGCGAGACCACCAGGAGAAGGGTGATATCGACCTTCGCCATGTCGATACTCATCATCAACTGGCTGATATTTTCACCAAGCCTTTAGACGAATCAACCTTTAACCGGTTGAGGGGTGAGCTTGGTGTGTGTTTCCCCTTTTAGTTGGGGGAAACATTTTGGATCTTGTATTTTTGACTGACTCTTCTGTCTTTCTTTTCTTTTTGCATTTCAGCATACGCATTTGCATTCTGAGCTTCATGTTTATAATCACTAGAATGTAACTATGCTCTATGTAGTATGCTCCAATGCTTATGATGATGCTTGTAGCTTATGCTCTTTCTGATCACTAGTACATGTTGTTAGTGCCTTTTCTAATGGGGAGTCTTTTACTTGATTAGTGCATTTTCAACTAAGGGGGAGAATTTGCAAATCATTTTGTGCTTCCCGAGTGTTCATTTGAGGAAGAGTTTGCATGTCTCTTGGATGTTCAACTAAGGGGGAGTTTTGCTGTTTCTTGCTGGCCGAAAGGCATTGGTATCGAGCTCTCTTTGCTAGTTGTGTTGAGCCTCTGTGCCTCTATCTTGAGGGACTAGCAATTTTTGCTTCGATTTTCCAATTGGTGTTTGCTAGCGGTGTTGAGCCTGTTCTACCTCTTCTTGAGGGCTAGCTTTGCTTTGCTTGGTTGCGTCGAGCCGTTGCCCATGTCTTTGGGGACCAAGTTCTTTCGCTCTTTCCACTTGACCATCTTCGGCTTTGCTATGCTTTTGGGTCATCTGGTCGAGTTCTCTTTTCTCCTTCTTCCTTCTTCTCCTTCTACTATGATTTGTGTTGGTAGTTGACAATGCACTCATCAAGGGGGAGATTGCGGATACATGGGTGTATGTCGGGTCTCTGAGTGATGAGTGATTGTCAACTGGGATGATGCGCATGTTCTTTGGCTTGTGTTGTGCAGGTGTCGAGCACAGATGCAGTGATCAAAGGCGAGGTGAAGGTCATGTAGAGACGTGCCGTGCCGATGGACCGAGTGTTGCGAAGGGCGAACGTGAGGCTTGGACTGAGGGACCAGAGGCCCGAGGATCAGCTGTGGTGGCTGGCAGCCTGTGACGACGACAAGTGAAGAAGTGCGGTCATGTGTTGTCTGAGTCGTGGACTCGGGGACACGTGTCGTTGGACGGGGTGCACGGGAGGTGCATCCCCTCTACGACGTTGGTTTGGTGGTAGAGCCAGGGAAAAACCATCGGATGGACGGTTTTCGAGTTTGGCCACAAAACTCGGGCTGAGGGTTTCTGAGTTTGGCCACAAAACTCGGGCTGAGGACGGTTTCCAGGTTTGGGCCTCAAAACCTGGGCTCTGAGGGTTTGCTGAGTTTGGCCTCAAAACTCAGATGCTGGTGGGCTGGTTTCCCGGTTTGGGCCTCAAAACCGGGGGTTGGCTGGAAAAGGCTGGTTTCCCGGTTTGGGCCACAAAACCGGGGGTGCAGAGCGAGGGCGGCACGTGGCGGCGATCTGAAGGTTGCATCGAGGCAACGCTTCGGTTTGTGCGGGCGTGGCCGTCGGATACACCTACCACCGAGTTGGTCCAGAATAACCCTAGGGTTTAGCTGGTTTGCTCTGTAATTAGAATAGAGAGGGGTAGAGTAGGAAATAGACTTAGGCTAGTTGTAGGATAAGTAGTCGGGAGACACCCTCCTCCCATCTATCTCAGTCATTTGCTCTTTCGCACTTAGGGTTTCCTGCTCTCCCAATCCCCTGCTGTAGCTAGCTGAGATCCGCAGAGTGACTTGCCTCTGTGTACTGTTGATTTCAAGGAAGTGAGGCCGTATCCTCACGGTGGTAGCGTGTGGTAGCCACATAGTAGCAAATTCGTGGTTATGATTCGCGTTTTGGTCGTGTTCCTCGCGGGTTGCTTTTCTCCACGTTTTTCCCGTTGATCAATCTCTTTGTTCAGTGCATCTTTTGCAAATCCGTTTGAATAGAGTTGTTCTAGATCGTGAGGCACTTCTTTCCACCAAAGGAAATCTCCTTTAACCTCACGGTCTAGGAGATCGAGAGATTTTAGTTTTGGATCGGTTTTTGCTCTTTTGCCCCGATTTCTTCCGATTCCTCGATTTGGGGTTAGGTTCGAGCCATGATCCCCGTGGGATAGCTCACTAACATCCTTAGAACTTCTCACACCAAGTCTAAGCCCTAGTGCTTTCGATTCGGAGGAGATCGAGTGGATTTCGCGGAAAAATTGCACTGCGTCGGGGGCATCGGACGCTTGAGTTCTTGGCATCGGACGCTGACCCCTTTAGCATCGGAGGCTCCGTTGCCACGTGTCAGTCTCTGACATTTTCAAAGGGGCATCGGACGCTGCCACCGGACGCTCCGTTGTGCATCGGACGCGCCGGAGTGAGACCATCGGACGCTGAGAGTCTACTGTTCACAGCGTCCGATGGGTGTCCAGTAAGGGTTCTGTCTTGCACTTTTTGCATCGGACGCGTCCGTTGGTTGGGCATCGGACGCTGCCAGCGTCCGATGCTGCTGTGACTGCGCAGTCTTGTTCACTGTTCGTTCGTGCGATCTCGGATTTGGTTTCCGTCTTTTGCGTTGGCTTTCTAGAGTTGTGTAGTGTCCCGCTGTGCTTCTAGGAAGCATCCACCCTACATCTAGGGTCGTGGACACTAGCAAGCTCTAGGGTTTGCTTCTGGGGTTGATTTCTGGGACAGTGGCTACTAGTTTCCTAAAGGAAAATTTGAAGCTCCCATTCACCCCCCCTCTGGTCGCTTTCTGGTTGCTTCTCGGTCCTTCAATGACAACACTACCCTTGTTATTACTTGTATATCCCTTCGGGTATGTGTTGTACACTAATGCTTTCTGGGATAAAATAATAAGTGGAGCAATAAGTTCAAACATAATTCATGAGGAGAGAGAAAAAGGATAGCTTAGACGTTGAGGAAGATAAAGTGCAACACAGGAGACAAGATGTTCAGGAACAAGCTCAAGATGCAAGGAGAAGCTTCAAACAAAAGGAAGGGGTCATGATAGATCATCTATCCCTCATCACATGGTGCCACTGCGTTTCAATGATGAAGGTAATATTTTAAGGTAAGTGATCATTCTCTACAAAAGCTTTCCCTTGGTCTTGCCCTGCACTTAAATAAAAAAAATCAAAATGTTTGAGTTACAACTTTAAATGTTTAATCTAAAAAAACTCAACATGCTTTGTTCTTTGAGTATCACTCTTTTAATCACTTAGTCTTGAACAACTCAACCCTCGTTGTCAAATTCATGCTCACTCCTCTGATTTCATCACCCATGTTTTAAGAATGAAACAATGCACAAAATGCCAATCTTATCATATTAAATGTGCCTAAGGCTAGAGTAGAGTAAATGAAGTTTTGGTTCTTTTGGTGTTTTCTCACTAGTAGAACTTATGCACTTGATCTCTACCTTAGTTTTGCGAGTAGGACACACTGTATAAAGAGTGGTCTCCCAAAGTTTCATGAATTCTACAGGATGTTGCTAGCTTACAATATTAATGCTTCACTTTAAAATGTTAGTTTGACATTTACCTCCTATTTTCTTGATACATATGTGATAAAACAATTATTGCACCATCATTGACTCATATACATAAATGGAAATCCAAAACTCTGTTGCTTTGTGCTTGAAACAAATAAATCAAGACTCTAAAATAATTAAGGTGTAGTTTTTCACTAACCCTTAATCTATTCCACGAGCCTTGTTGTCTGTCTGAGTTTCAACAGAAGATAGGAATTCCACTATGATGCCGATGAAGTCTTCGTCCACTCAAGAGCCAATCATCAATGGTTATAGCTCAAGAGAAGTGATGAACATCTACGCTATCAAGGATTCAAAGTAAATGACCATGCCAACACCCATTAAAGAATATGAAGAGCAGTGAACCAGAGGAGACAAGTCCACCAGCCACTTGAAGAAGAAAGAGACTTCTACTGAAGTGCACTAAGGTCTTCACCACGAGGATCTGCTGACGCACCCAAGGAAGAATAAAGAGCATGCAAGAAGTCTTGTTCGATAGACTATAAACATCGAATCCTCGCCGGAAGGTAACTCGGTAGTTATCCATATTTTTCTTTAGCAATAAATTAAGTACTGCATAATCATATCATTTTACTTCTAGTTGCATATTTACTTTTTAGCAAATTATATCTGCATTAGAAAAGAAAATAAAAATATGAAAAACTTTAAGCCCCATGAGAACAGTTTAGTGGTATGTTAAAACCCATAAATGTATTATCGGTGGAGGCATAAAAAATAATAATACATCTACATATTAATTTCTGCATTGCATTAGAAAAGGAAATAAAAATATTGCATTTGTTACACTACATCATAAACCATAAAGCCCCATGTGAATAATTCTATGGTGTGTAAAAACCCATAGGAATGTTCACCGTGGTGGCATAAAAAAATATAATAATAATAATACTAAAAATAAATATGCATACATTCATCTTGTTGTATTTTTCTCTTGCATCATAAAATATATTAAAATAAAAAAAAAAGAAAAAGATCTTACTGAAATTCTAGACAACTAAGGCTTGAGTGGCCAACCGCTAATGCTTAATATGTTCCACAAGTTTTGCTGTCTATTTGAGTTTCACAGGATTTGAAAGGCCAAGAAAAGCTGATGAACAAGTGAATGCTCCATCCACAGTTGGAGTACTGTCTCAACAAACATCAACATCAATCAAAGCTCTAATAGAGGAAGGACATATCCACTGCCAGTCTATTACATTGCAAAGTGACTACGTCCACATTCAGCTTGGGGGAAGGCACGCCCATGTATCCATGAAATAAAGAAGAGAGGGACTTAAGCCACTGCTGATGGTCTACTCATCTTCTAGGAAAAGATCACGTCAAGATCCAGCTTGGGGGAGAGGACCCTCAGTTATCACGATAAGTATCGTACCACGACTATTTTCATTTACTATTAGTTCGTTTTAGCTAGATCCAGGTCAATATATATAACAACCCATAAAAAGATGAATAACTATTATAAAACCAAATAAATATAGTATATAATGAATAAATGCCTAAGTTGATATGAACTTAATTTTGCTCATGATGAAAATGATGAATAGTTGCTCTGCCGTAATCCCTATTAAGTACCTAATGTTTAAACTTAAATTTTATTGAGTTTTAGACAAAGCTGTTCTGAATAAACTCTGAACCTGAAACCTGTGGATTGCAAATGCTTGATCTAAAGTCTAGATAATTGTGAGATATGATATAAAAAAAATTTTGTTTGAACATATGTACCATTAAGGTGTGAAAGCATAGTAGCAATTCCTGATTCATCATGAATATTTGCTAAGGAACTAGCAAAAGGTAAGCTTGGGGGAGTTGTTGACACTGGTTATATATCATAATTAAGGGATAAATAAATATAAAAAGGGCAAGAATTTGATCACCAACAAAGGTTTAGGGTTTTAACTGACAATATTCCATGAGTTTTGGTGAACTATGATTCTGCAGGGACTAAACCAGGAAATCAGCACTGATAGCTTCCCATAGAAGGAAACCGACGGGAGATAACGCCACCACCACGTCAGGATTATTCTAGAAGACTTCAGAAGACGAAAGAAGACACCAGAAGGACGACCACCGTGAGGGGCTGACTGGTGGGACCAACCGGTCCCACCAGGAGACCGACCGGTCCCCCCTAGGCCCGCTGGCTTCCATCTTTTGCAAGCTACCTCCACCGACCTCTATGACTCATCTCGGTCGTACCTTAAGTCGGTTTGATCTAACGGCTGCGGTTGATCCCTCAGGGCTATATAAACAGACCCCAGACCCCCCTCTCCAGAATCATCAGAGCTCAAGTCATTAGAAGAGGAGGAGGATCAATCAGAAACCCTAATTTCCTTAGAGCCACATCAACTTAGGCATAGCTAGATAGAATTAGAATTAGAAGAGGCAAGCTTCGCTTGGATTCTGGATCTAGTCATGAGAAGGCTCGGTAAACCCAAGATCTTCTCTCTTGTATCAACATTATGGATCTAATTATGTTTCTAGTTCATAATTGTTCTTCTAGTTCTTCATTGTTCTTCATTGTTCATGTTCTAGTTCATCTTCTAGTTCTAGTTCCAGTTCATTGTCTAGTTCATCTTCTAGTTCTAAATCTAGTTCTAGTTCGTGTTCTACTTCATACTCTAGTTCATCTAAGTGTTCTAGTTTATCATACTGTTCATCATTATGTGCTAGTTCACAGTCTAGTTCATAATACTTTAGATATAATTGATATGACTAAGACATTAATTACTATATTCTTAATTATACTGCTTGTAGTATGCTTTGATTATATATTTGGCATAGATAGATTATCATCATGTTTATACTCATGTTCGTATAGCGCTCATCTTAATGTACAACGGGTGGGTAATAAATGTTGTGTAGGTGTGGTGTCTATACATTATTTATCTGCGAATGTGTCCTATGTTCCGGATAGAGTGGTAGATCGCGGGTGTGACAGGCCTGTTGAGTCCTTTGTATTCCACCTCCCGAATGTAGTGTTCAGTATGGCTCAGTTAACTCATGGTTTAGGGGTTACTCTGTTGGACACCTTTACTATGGAGTTGCCTCTTGAATATGAATATGGGGTAACCTAGCCAATGATTGCCAAATATAATTGCACTAATCAATGTATATTATGACTTATAATTAGAATAACTTAGGAATACTTCTTTATAATGTCTATTCTAATCCGCATGCCTTGTCTAAATTGAAATGCTCTAAGGACTATCATAGATTGATCTTTTATTATTTATAGTGTACCTCATTATTGTGATTGATCCCTGTTTAGGATAAAGGAGTGTGTTCTTGCTTTGTTCTCAATTCTCCTATCACATGAATAGAGTACTTCTTGTCCTTATTTATCTCACTTCATTCCTAGTGCTAAATATAAATAACGATACTTGGAACATCTCTGGGTAAAATGCTGCTACAACGGGTGTATTTATCTGTGCGCTTGCGGGTAAATATTTATCTTTAAGTCAGTGTCATGATATAATCACTTGCTAGTTTCATGTTGGGGATGACAACTTGACGTTAAGTGATGCTAGTAGTGTCCCGTACACTTCTTAGTGCCTTCACTAGGTTATTGTTTATGAAGTCTATTTTAGAGTGATTCCATTAAGGATTGTCAACAGTTGCCCAAAAAAAAAAGAAAAAAAGAAAAAGAAAGAAAGAAAAGAGAAAAGATTCAAAAGAAAAGGGGCTTTTTTTCATATTGATTTTAGGACTGTTCCACCTTGTTTTCGGGGTGTGCTGTGGTTTCCTTTGTGTCCAGGCTCGCGTCTCTAGCATGGTCTAGCCTAGGACCAGCACAGTACCGCCGGCGAACGTTTATTCAGCTCGCTTTTATAACTAATGTGGTGCTAGTTCGTTCCTTGTTTCAGCCCACCTATAGCTCCACATACTCTACAGCTTGACAGGTCTTGTGCTGCAGCACCGATACACTTCATCCATTGCTGTAGACTTGTTGGTAGACGACCCCTCCTATCAAGCAAGGTAAGAATTGGTAAGAACTTGTGTAACAACTTGAGTGTGAGTGACTTGTTGTAGCTACATCCTAGTAGTTGTAGGGCTTTTATTTCTTCACTTGCCTTTCTTGTTGTCTTTGTCTTTGAACCATGACAGGGGCAGATGATGATAACGAAATACCACATACACCACGCACTAAGGGCATCATACAACATTTTGAAAGGAAAGTGAAGCTGCACACAGAGGGACTTGATAACGACCTGCATGTGACAAATGAAAAGCTGGGGCAGTTGGAGGCTACGCAGATTGCCACAAACAACAAGCTTACAAGTTTGGAGGAATCCGTTGCTAGTGTGGACAAAAGCCTTGCTGCTCTTCTAAGGCGATTTGATGACTTCCACACCGAAGATAAAGAGAAGCATAAAGAAGAAAAGGAGGGAGATCGAGAGCACGGTAGTCATGAAGATCACTACACTGCTGATACTAAACATGATGATCAAGACACTCGTGATCGACGTCGCCTATGTCACAACCGTAGAGGTATGGGTGGCAACCGCCGAGGCGAGGTACACAATAATGATGATGTTTTCACTAAGATTAAATTTAAGATACCTCCTTTTGATGGTAAATATGACCCTGATGCCTACATTACTTGGGAGATTGTTGTTGATCAAAAGTTTGCATGTCATGAATTTCCTAAGACTACACGTGTTAGGGATGCTACTAGTGAGTTTACAGATTTTGCTTCTGTTTGGTGGATAGAATATAGCAAGAAAAATCCTAATAACATACCTAAAATTTGGGATGCGCTGAAACGAGCCATGAGAGCAAGATTTGTTCCATCTTACTATGCCCGTGATATGATAAATAAGTTGCAGCAATTGAGACAAGATGCTAAAAGTGTAGAAGAATATTATCAGGAATTACAAACGGGTATGTTGCGTTGTAACCTAGAGGAGGATGAGGAACCGGCTATGGCTAGATTTTTGGGTGGGTTAAATCGGGAAATTCAGGACATCCTCGCTTACAAAGAATACAATAACGTAACCTGTTTGTTTCATCTTGCTTGTAAAGCTGAAAGGGAAGTGCAGGGACGACGTGCTAGCGCAAGGAGTAATATTTCTGCAGGGAAGGCTAATTCATGGCAGCAACACATGACTACAACTCCATCTACACGTATGTTGACACTGGTTATCTATCATAATTAAGGGATAAATAAATATGAAAAGGGCAAGAATTTGATCACCAACAAAGGTTTAGGGTTTCAACTGACAATATTCCACGAGTTTTGGTGAACTATGATTCTGCAGGGACTAAACCAGGAAATCAGCACCGATAGCTTCCCATAGAAGGAAACCGACGGGCGATAACGCCACCACCACGTCAGGATTATTCTAGAAGACTCTAGAGGACGCTTGAAGACACCAGGAGGTTGACCACCACGAGGGGATGACTGGTGGGACCGACCGGTCCCACCTAGAGACCGACCGGTCCCCCCTTGGGCCTACGAACTCCTCCTTCTGGAACCTTCTTCCACCGACCTCTAGGATGCATCTCGGCTGTACCTTAAGTCGGTTTGATCCAAGGGCCACGGTTCATCGCCCAGGGCTATATAAATAGACCCTGACCCCCTCTCTAGAGCATCAGGGTTTGATTATTAGACATCATCGATCAGAGCATCAGGCATTCATCCGAAGGAGATCAATCGAAAGCCCTAGAACTACATCCACCTAGAATAGTAGATAGAATAGGATTAGTGGAGGCAAGCTTCGCTTGGATTCCTGATCTAGTCACGAGAAGGCTCGGTAAACCCAAGATCTTCTCTCTTGTATTAACATTATGGATCTATTTCATAATTGCTCTTCTAGTTCATCATTGTTCTTCATTGTTTATGTTCTAGTTCATCATCTAGTTCATGTTCATCGTCTAGTTCATCTTCTAGTTCATAATCCTGCTCTAGTTCATGTTCTAGTTCATACTTTAGTTCTTCTCGATGATCTAATTCACCTTATTGTTCATCTTCGTGTTCTAGATAGCAATACAATTGATGTGATTAAGACATCAACTATTATATTCGTAATTATATTGCTTATAGTCTGCTTTGATTATATATTTGGCATAGATAGTTCATTTTTATGTTTATACTCATGTTCGTATAGCGCTCATCTTAAAGTACAACGGGTGGGTGATAGATGCTGTGTAGGCGTGGTGCCTATACACTATTTATCTGCGGATGCGTCCTATGTTCCGGATAGAGTGGTAGATCGCGGGTGTGATATTCCTGTTGAGTCCTTTGTATTCCACCTCCCGAATATTGTGTTTAGTATGGCTCAGTTAACTCATGGTATATGGGTTACTCTGTTTGACACCTTTACTATGGAGTTGCCTCTTGATTATAAATATGATGTGACCTAGCCAATGATTGCCAAATTTGTCTGCACTAATCAATGTATGCTATGACTTATAATTAGAATAACACAGGAATATTTCTTATTAATACCTGTTCTTATCATCACTTGCTAGGTAGTACTATTCTAGGATTATCCTTGATTGATCTGATCTCTGTTATCATTTATCATTTATCATTTATCATTTATCATTTATCATTAATCATTATCATTTACTCTGTAACCTGATCCCTGTTTGGAGTAATTAGTGTGTTATCAATTTTATTATAAGTGTGTGCCATAATGAATGCTGTTAAGTCCTTATTAGTATAATACCATCATACCTTGAATTGATTAGTCTCTAGGCTAAATATAAATAACGATACCTGAGACTAGCTTGGGTGAAATGCTTCTACAACGGGTATGTTTATCTATGCGCTTGCGGGTAAATATCTATCTTTAAATCCAGTGCCCTGATATAATTACATTGCTAGCTTCATGTTGGGGATGACAACTTGACGTTAAGTGGAGTTAGTAGTGACCCGTACACTCTTTAGTGCCTTCACTAGTTTATTATTTTATGTGGTTCATTCTTAGAGTGATTCCATTAAGGAGTGTCAACAAGCATTTATGGCGCCGTTGCCGGGGACCACATCAATTCAATTAGGGATGGTACCTAGGGTTTTTCATTAAAAATTTTTATGAACACTTATAGGACATTGCATTAACAGCATTTTAAGACGGTAGCTAGAACATATTATTTTACTTACACACATGTGATAATGCACTGATTATTTATTTTTACTCAAACAGGCTTACCCTGACTTTGTTTATCTTTTTATCTTATGCAGGGTGTGATGTATGACTGGTTTCCAACTTCCAAAAAACTACGTTGAGGATCCTGAAGCTTTACTAAGGAAAACAAGACGCAAACTCAAGATACCCTCACTACCACTTCCAGAAGTTAGCCAAATAAGAAGAAGCTTAATACCAGTGTTGGACACCATGGCCGACAAGACACTCCGCGAGTTCTCTGCACCAACCACTCCCAATATCAGGACTGGACCAACAGTCAATGTAGGAGACAACGGAATTGAGCTCAAGCCAGCTTTGATCAACATGGTGCAAGCTAATCAGTTTTGCGGAAAGGCAAATGAAGACGCAAGCGCTCATCTCCAACACTTTCTGGAGATTTGTAGCACTTTCACCATCAAGGGAGTCGAAAGGGACGCCATTCTACTTCGCTTGTTCCCATTTTCACTCTTGGGAAAAGCAAAACAATGGTTCTACGCCAACAAAGACAAAAACACCTCTCATGGCGATCTGTTCAACTGCCTTCCTAGCAAAGTTCTTTCCAGTTGGCAAGACGAATGCCCTCCGTGCCAAGATATCAACTTTCCAGCAACAATATGACGAATCAATCCCAGAGGCTTGGGAACGCTTTCAAGTCTACATATCAGAATGTCCTCACCATGGGATGGAGAATTGGCTACTCATGCAGACCTTCTACCACGGGCTCACATCAAGTACCCGTGAGAATGTGGATGCCGCTGCTGGAGGATCATTCTTATCACTCACTATCAATAATGCAACTACACTCATTGAGAAGATGGCCTCTAACCAAGGATGGAACGAGGAACGCTCTCAACCACGCAAGAGAGGAGGAATACATCAACTAAAGGAAGTAGACATGCTGTCTGCCAAACTTGACCTACTCATGAAGAAGTTCGATGAACACACTCCCAAGAATGAAGACGTCAAGCAAATCTACGAATCTCGCATGACATGTGAAGAGTGTGGAGGCACTGGTCATTCAGGAAGCAACTGCCCTGAGATTCAAGAGGATGCAAAGTACATCAACAACAACACCAACTATCGTCCCCAACAAGCTCAAGGATGGAACCAGCAATCAAGGCCTAATTACTCAGGTAACTACCAAGGTAATACATTTAACCAACCACCTTTGAGAGAGATGATATCTAATCAAAACAAGATTATTGATAATATGTCTAAGAAGATAGCTTCCAATGATAAACTGCTGGAAAATATTAATACTAGAATGGATAGCTTTACTTCTGCAATAAAGAATCAACATAGCTTTAATAAAATGCTAGAATCTCAGTTATCTCAGTTAGCAGCTTCAGTCCTTATGACTGAAAAAGGTAAGATTCCCGGAACTCCAAAAGAACTAGAATCTGCAAATCTTGTAGATATTTTTGATGCAGGACATCTCCCACCTAGACCATCGAAGGAGTGGATGGATGACTCCATTGCCCCGAAGAAAGGAGATTCAGGAAGACCTGTGATTCCAATCCATATTGGACCTCACAGTTTTGAAGAAGCAGTCTGCGACCTTGAAGCAAGCGTCAACATTATGCCAAAGGTAATATACGAATAAATTCATGGTGCACCTCTGTTATATACAAGTATGTGTTTGCAGCTTGCAGATCCGACACTGTGCTACCCATTGGGAATTCTAGAAGATGTCTGTATACGAGTGGGACGCTCGTATTTGTGTGTAGACTTTATGATCGTTGAAACAGGTGGAGACAATAGAGCACCCATTATTCTTGGACGCCCGTTCCTAAGCTCAACCAAAGCCATCATCTACGCGGACAGCGCCAAGATCTGTTTCACAATCACAGGCAACAAAGAAAGATTTAGCTTCAAGAGCCGTACACTCACTACCCGAGTCCACCCTCAGATGCCCTATGAAGATGCAAACACTATATCATCAAAGAAGAAGAATAGGAACAGAAGGAGGAAGAACAAGGCTACACAACCGCATCAAGACACAGTGCGGATGGTCAACTCTGTCTGAATAGAATACGACCACCTTCTTCCATCACCATACCTCACCAAAAGAGATGACCCAGGCGTACCCACCATTGATTGTAAGATCGAGGGAAGTACATTCCATAAGACGTTTTGCGACATCGGTTCAAGTGTCAACATAATGTCTAAGGTAACATATGAACACTGATATAAAAATAGACCTATGTATCAGACATATGTGCAGCTGCAGCTGGCGGACCAAACTTATCGATTTCCGGAGGGAATAGTAAAGGACGTGATGATCCAAATTAAAGACCACTACGTTCCCACCGACTTCATAGTGCTAGACATGGGAAGAGATGACGATATTCATATCATCCTAGGAAGACCCTTCCTCAACACCACTGGCGCCATCATCTACATGAGATCTGGAGAGATCCATTTCCAACTCCCAATGGAGAAGGTACGCTGTTACTTCAATAGTTATGCCACTAATGTACAGGAAAAGAAGAACCACTCAAGGAGGAGGCGCCACACATCCCAACGCAACAAGAACCAACCAATCAAGGATGGACAGGATGACTATGAAGGAGAAGTTACCAAAAGTGAAGACATCCCATTAAAGGATGTTGGCGCTGGATGTCGCCGATCATCTGTTGAGGAGGGTGTTGGCGCCGGATGTGTCGTGGCACCTCCCTGGCTAAAGTAACCTCACCCTCAATAGTAGCTGGTGCCTCCTCGGGTACAAATGGTACAGCCCGAGGTGGTGGATCACACGGCCCCCATGTAGTGGAAGAGGACAGGTCGGGGCCACGAGCAGTCGTGGTCGAAGTCGACCCAATCGGCGCCGTAGGTGGAGGAAGTGCTGGATCATCAATTGCAGGGTTACGAGGATGCTACGCTAGCCGAAAAAACAAAATTTTCAACCTCATAAACTAGGAACTACTGCTAGTTATAGATCACGGGATTACCACTAGACACGCAGATGCAGCGGAAGACGTCTCGGTGTAGACATGCGCGTCGCAGCGATGCCGTGTAGATGTTCACGTCCGACCTTCACGTCTCCACGTGTGGTTCGTCCTTGTGCTCCAGATGCAGCACCTCTGAGGTATCCCACACGTACAGGGAGGAAGCATCACGCCTCCAGACTGCTAGGTCTGCGAGGAGCAATAGGCGCGGGCGTCGGGTGGGCGACGACTCTCTAATGACGTGTGTCAACCCTGGTCGCCCCACCCCTCTATTTATAGGCGTATCTAATGAGCCCACCGACCTGGAGGCCCATTAGCAAACCCTAATCCCGGTCTGATTCGAGTCCAACTCGAATCAGGCTTCTAGCCCCTTAAGTGTGTGACCCTATGGGTTCACGCATTCATAGACACGGCCCGAGTACTCCTACTCGCATGATAGTTGATAGAGGCCTCTAGCAAGACGTGTCAACTCCTATGTATATGCAAAGATCATATCTGACGAACCACCACAATCACATATACGTAATTCCCTTGCCACACAATATTTGGTCCAACTCATAGGTTAACACTTAACCTAAGCACGACCATGCGTTTTATGATCCAATCATTTGAGTGGTCCAGTGATATCTCTCTCTCACGGAGAGGGGCAAATCCCATCTTGATCGTCTATATCTCATATCATACTTACTAACAAACCCGAAGACTATCTTTATAACTACTCTATTACGAAGTAGCGTTTGATAGTCCCTAAGTAAGTCGATTCATATCTTGAGTACATACCACAATCTCAGGTCTAAGGACATGACGTACATGATGTGTAAAGAGATAATAAGAAGAACATCTCATGTTGGGTCAATCCAGCCCCATGTCATACATGTGCCCACATTATTAGTTTGACATCTCCACGTCTATGACTTGTGAAACATAGTCATCAACTAATACATGTGCTGATCTAATATTCATGTGTGTCCTCACATGAACTCCGATCAGGGACAACTATCGAATAACCATACAAGTAAAAGAGTTTCACGGACAATTCACATAATTGTCAATCAATACAAGTTGTCTTTAATGGATATTCAATGAACATATAATAAATCATGGATACAATAGAAATATCATCATCTCTATGATTACCTCTCGGGCATATTTCCAACATCAATCCCTTCAGCACCTTCTTCCTCATCATCAAAAAGAGGTTTGCCAACCTCATGATCACCTGCACGCTCAAATCTAGAAGAAGGACAGTGCATGGTCTCATCGAAGGTGACATCAGATGTCTACATGACTCGGTTAGTATCAAGGTTAAGTCCACGATATGCGCGAGTATGATTTCCATAACCCAAAAATACACCGTCAGAAGAGCGAGACTCAAACTTGTCCAAGTTGCCTTTCTTGAGTACAAAACAGTGGCAACCAAAAACTCTAAAATAACTCACTTTGGGTTGCTTCCCAAATCGCAACTCATAAGAAGTTTTCTTCAAGAAAGCACGGAGAAAAATGCGATTGGAAATATAGCATGCAGTGTTTATAGCCTCGGCCCAATACCACCTAGGAGTCCTATGCTCATCGAGCATCGTCATGGCCATCTCTACAAGGGTCCGATTTTTCCTCTCTACAACACCATTTTGTGGCGGTGTGTAGGGAGAAGAAAACTGATGCTCTAAACCCAAAGAGTTACAAAATTTCTCAAAATCTGAGTTCTTAAACTCGGAACCATTATCACTACGAATAGCTCTCATCGAGTTCTTAAGGAACTCATTCTGAAGTCGTAAGATCAAATTGCGAACAAACATGAAAGTCTCAGTTTTCTCAGCTAAAAAGAAAACCCACGAATATCTCGAAAAATCGTCAACAACAACAAGCACATACCACTTCCCACCAACGGAGCTCACCTGAGCCGGACCGACAAAGTCCATGTGGAAAAGCTCTCCAAGGCGCTTAGTCATAACCTGATTCACCGGATGGTGGGGAGCGGCTACCATTTTCCCATGTCTACAAGAATGGCAAACAAGATCCTTCTCCATGCCCAGCTTGGGCAATCCTCGGATTAAGCCAAGTGAACTAAGCCTTGAAAGCAAGTCAAAGCTCAGGTGACCTAGTCTCCTATGCCACTTCCAAAGATCAGAGGAGGAAGGTCCAGCCAAAAGACAATGAGAAATTCCAAACGACTCCGAGAAATTCGCATGAAAGACTTTCCCAAAGGGCGAAATCAAACACACAAGATTGCCCTGAGGATCTCAAATACGACTGAGATTCGGCTTAAAACAAATCTCATAGTCATCATCAAAGAGTTGCGAAACAGAAAGAAGATTAAAATGCAAGTTAGAAACAAGAGCAACATCACACAACACAAAGTGCTCATTAACTCACACAGACCCACGAGACAACACTTTACCTTTGCTATTGTCGCCGAAGGTGATAAACTCCTTTCCGGCAACTGGACTAAGACTGGAGAACCACTTGGCGTTTCCGGTCATGTGCCTTGAGCACCCGGAATCCACCAACCAAATGTCCTCCAATCATTTTACCTACATCAATAAAAAGACATAGGGTGAGCATACGGTCCAACACTGGAGTGAGTAAAATGGAAAGTATACCAGTGTTGGGCCGGCTGCTCAAAAGAACGGTTACTAGCAAAACCATTCCTAGCACGCCTATGGGGAAAGCGATCACCACGTATAGGAAAACGTGGTTCACTGAGGGAAGAGCGTCCATCGCGATAGTCAAAACGCGGTGGGGGTAACGCTCAACAGCAAAGCCACCGCCATGGGATCCAAAACCTACAAAAGCAGGCTCTCGCCGGGCACGACCTCCTTGCGGCCTAGGACCTTGAGGCATTGGACATCTAGGCCTAGCAACTCTCCTCTGAAACTTTGGCACATGTACATCATGGAAAGGATGGTACATGTCCGAGTTGTTCATCTCCTTTGCACGACGCTCCTCTCTCTTGTGCCGAAAGCAAAACTCCCTTAAGTGTCCATCTCTCCCATAGTGCTCATAATGGTACCTCACCGCTCTCATAGGGGGTTGTTGGTACTCACGGTAGTGGATGTGGATCACTTGACTCTTTTGTGGCATGAGCTCCTCTTGGATTGGTGGCATAGTGTCTAGCTTGTTCCTGAGGTGGTTTGGTTTTGGAGCCCATGTCTGTTTCTTGGGTGGAGCTCTTGGAGGTTCCACAAACACTCCATCCTTGGTGTTAGGTTTGAGAGGCTCTTTGGGTGGAATCTTGGTCAGTTTGGGAGTAGTGGTGGAGTTGGGCTTCTCACTCGGATTAAGACCACTAAACTCTCCAACCTTCCCGAAAGATGTAGCACACTCAACACCCTGAGCAAAACCAACACCGGGACCTCTAGCAGCACGTTTGAATTGGGCTATCATCATCCCAAGCTGCGGCTCACCACAAGATGCATATACATGGGCGTATGCCGAGTCTTGAGTGATGAGTGTTTGTCAACTGGGATAATGCGCATGTTCTTTGGCTTGTGTTGTGCAGGTGTCGAGCACGGATACAGTGATCGAAGGCAAGGTAAAGGTCAAGTAGAGACGTGTCGTGCCGATGACCGAGAGTGGCGAAGGGCGGATGTGAGGCTTGGACTGAGGGACCGGTGGCCAGAGGATTAGCTGTGGTGGCTGACAGCCTGGGACAGCGACGAGCGAAGACTTGCAGGCACGGTGTTGCTTGGGTTGAGGACCTGGGGACACGTGTCGGTGGACGGGGTGCACGGGCGGTGCATCCCCTCTACGGCTCGGTTTGGTGGTTAAGCCACAGAAAAAACACTGAGTGGACGGTTTCCAGGTTTGGGCCTCAAAACCTGGGCGCTGATGGTTTCCGAGTTTGGGCCCCAAAACTGGGGCTGAGGACGGTTTCCAGGTTTGGGCCTCAAAACCTGGGCACTATGGGTTTCTGAGTTTGGGCCACAAAACTCAGGCGATGGACGGCTGGTTTCCCGGTTTGGGCCTCAAAACCGGGGGTTGGTCGTGAAGGCTGGTTTCCCGGTTTGGGCCTCAAAACCGGGGGCGAAGTCTGGGAAAAGGACAAGCAAAGCGGTGGCGGCACGTGGCGGCAATCGATGAGGTTGCGTCGAGGCAACGCTACCAGTTGTGCGGGCGTGGCCGTCGGATCACCAATATCTTCGAGTTGGTCCAGGATAGCCTTAGGGTTTGGCTGGTTCGCTCTATAATAACTAGGGGTAGAGTGGGAACTAGAATTAGGATAAGTAGAGGGAGACACCCACCTCCCATCCGATCTCAGTCATTTTGCTCTTTGCCTTCTAGGTTTTCCTGCTCTCCCAATCCTCTGCTGTAGCAAACTGAGATCCACAAAGAAGACAATCATACCTCTGTGTTCGTGAGATTTTGAGGAAGTGAGACCGTAATCTCACTATTGTAGCATGTGGTAGCCACACGGTTGCAAATTCGTGGTTGTCATTCGCGTTTTGATGGTGTTCTTCGCGGGTTGCTTTTCTCCACAATTTTCCCGTTGATCGATCTCTTCACTCAGTGTGTCTTTTGCGATTCCGTTTGAACTGAGTTGTTCTAGGTTGTGAGGTGCATCTTTCTACCGAAGGAATTCTTCCTTAACCTCACGAGATAGTAGATCGGTCGATTCTCGTTTCGGATCAAGTTTTGCTCCTTTTGCCCCCAATTATTCTGATTCACCGATTTGGAGTTAGGTTCGAGCCATGATCTCTTTGGGATAGCTCACTAACCTCCTAGGAACTCCTCATACCAAGTCTAAGCCTTAGAGCTTTTGATTCGGAGGAGATCGGGTTGAATCTGTGGAAGAACAGTGCAGTTTCGGGGACATCAGATGCTCTGGTCATGACCATCGGATGCTGAGTTCATATCAGCTGATGCGTCCGATGCCATGTGTCATCTGACAGCGATTTTAAAGGAGCATCGGAAGCTGACCATCGGAGCGTCCGTTGCCATCGGACGCGCCGGGGGTCTAGCATCGGACGCTAGGGCTTCACTGTAGCCAGCATCCGATGCAAGTCCAGTAAAGTCCCAGACTTGTTTTTTTGCATCGGAAGCATCCGACGCCTGACCATCAGACGCAGGTCAGCGTCCGATGCAGGTGTTTCTGCACTGTTTCGTCCGTGGTTTGTTCGTCCGTTGTCGGTTTTGATTTTCGGCTTTTGCGTTGGGTTTCTAGAGTTGTGTAGTGTCTCGCTGTGCTTCTTGGAAGCATCCACCCTACATCTAGGGTCGTGGACACTAGCAAGCTCTAGGTTTGCTTTTGGGGTTGATACTTGGGACAGTGGTGACAAGTTTCTGAAAAGAAATTTGAAGCTCCCATTCACCCCCCCTCTGGTCGCTTTCTGGTAGCACTTTTGGTCCTTCACAAGACACCCATGACAAGATGGCCGAAGGTATGTATTTTCTTCCTCGGTTTGCATCTTGTCATGATTCACGTTTGCAATCTCCATCTCCAAACCCTCGCACAAAGCACACCTAGACACACAAGTGCTACCCGAGCTGGCCTTCTCAAAAGACACAATCTTGGCATTCTTCTCTGCCAACTCGGATTGAAAGCCTGCACAAGACTTGCACGCACCTAGCAACCCTGGTCTAGCCTTCAGCTCATCCATCTCTCCAACCAACGCAACATACTTCCCCCTCAAAGTGAGAAGGTCAGTCATGTGCTTGGAGCACATCAAACACTCATCCTCCTCAGACACGACAATGGTGGACTTGACAGATTCAAGTTCCTTTACCACATCCTCCCACTTCCTCCTAAACTCCTTTCTCTCTCTAGCGGCAAGCCTAAGCAGTTTATCTTGACTAAGGAGAGCAACAGTAAGCTTGTCAACCTCAGCAGAGAGTTCATCAGGAGTTTGAGATACCTAGGAGGTGTTGTCGTCGTCGTCGTTCCAAGGGATCTCCTCCAGCTCACCGTTGACCTCAACACCGAGGGCCATTGTGCAGAATCCATCGTTGTCGGCGAAGAAACAGAGGTCGTTCAGCTTGTCCTCGATCTTCTTCTTCTTCTCGGACTCATCATCGCTTGATGTAGCGGAGTCGTCATCCGAGTTGTCGACGTCGCTGAGCATGGCGAAGAAGGCACACTGCTCGGCCTGGGCCTTCTCCAAGTACTTCTCCTTGATGTACTCCTTGTTGAAGCCGCCCCTCCGCTTGTGCTTGGCGGGGACGTACTTCTCCTTGCGCTTGTCGGAGTCGTACTTGTGGCCATGATCTGCCTTGCCGAAGACTTGCTTGTTCATCTTCGGGAAATTGGCGATGAAGTGGCCCAAGCCTCCACACTCGTAGCAGCCACCTCGTCCTCCCACGCGGTGATAGTTCATGCGGTTGTTGTGGAACCGTGAGAACCGGTTGGCAAGCAGGGCCAACTCATCGTTCGCCATGAACTCCAGCTGCTCCTCTGTGACAGAAAGAAGAGATGACAAAGCAAAGCCTCCAGAGATGTTAGCAGAAGAGCCAGAAACCAAATCCATCGACATGCCAGAAGGATTTTCATAAGAAGCCCTCGCCATGGCATCAATCTCACTGGACTTGAGCTTACTAAAGAGGTCGGTGCGCGTGAGAGTCTCATAGTTAGGGGGATTCGATGATCGCCTGAACCTTGGTGTCCCACACCCGACGATCGAGAGGTGTGTAAAAGCTTGAGAGCCCTCTCATGATCGTCGAAAGGCAACAACTCCTGTTAGCCCTCATCCTGTTGACACATCACCTGAAACGAGCGAATAAACTTTCTATGCTCTCGCCAGGCATGTGTCGAAAGTTCTCATACTCTCGCTTGTGCGACTCGTAGAGACGGGTTTTGACTTGAGTGGTTCCCTCATGAAAACGCATGAGGGTAGCCCAAATCTCCCGAGCCGTAGCAAGGTGAGAAACGCGATCAAACTCAAACATGCTCAAATAGGAGAAAAGAGCATTACGAGCTCGACTATTGGCATCGTGCTCATTAATCAGATACTGAGTCACATGATCAGCCAACACCACTAATCTGCAGAGTTGCAAATATCCCAGATAGAAGCACCCATACTCTGAAGATAGGCCAACATGCGTATCTTCCAATACGCATAGTTCGTCCCATCGAAAAATGACGGTTTGCCCACGCCGCGATCCATGTCGCCTTCTGTGGATCTGGAACCGACTAAGGTGGAAGATCCCTAACCCGCTCCGATACCAATTGAAGGACCGAGAACTCTACCAGAAAGTGACCAGAGGGGGGTCAATGGGACCCTAAAAATTTCTCTTGAAACTTTGGCCTTTGCCCCGAAAATCAACCCCCAAAAAACTTCGATCCACACGTGATGCCCATGACCCTTGTATGAGGGTGGATGATCCCTAGGATCACATTGAGGCACCAGCAAATGAGAACGAGTCAAAACCCAAAAGCTTCGGCTCAAGTTCAACCCAAAAAACTGACTCCCGAACGTAGATGGACGGCTACGTCGGGAAATCTCCAAATACCGATGCTAACGAGTAGCAAAGATACCTAGAGAGATTCCTTGATGAACCCTAGGACCAAACGAGAAGTTCGAAACCCAAACGGAAAAGCCGGGAGAGCAAACGCACTAAAACGCAAGCTTCAGCCAAATCCCGAATTCTCCGCAGTTCCCTGGCGGACTATCCGCCGGTCAAAATGCAGAAACAACACTGCTGCTGAACTCGTTCTGCTCAGGCCCGAACTGTCCACGACCTAGCACTGCGGACTGTCCGCCGGTGTCCTGACCCTCTGAACGCAGGGGCGAGCAGCCACTGGTCTGGCTCATGCCCGATGTGCGGACTGTCCGCGAGTCATGCCGCGGACTGTCCGCCAACGTCAAGTGAAGGCGATTTCAGTCGCCACTTCACCAAATCTCCTCAAATCCGAATCAAAACGAAATCCCTTGACCCCAAACTTGGAGCAAATGATCACAAGATAGTTAGAAGACTATCCCCAAAAATCATCCGCTCAAATTGACTCAATCAACGGCGAATCGAAGGGGAAGGTGTAGGAACGAAAAAGTTGCCATGAAACTTGAATCGACCCGATCTACTTGTTCGTGAGGGTAGAGATAAATTCCTTCGTGGATGGAATGTTCTCCTCACATCAAAGAACAAGTTGATTCAAGTGGATTCGAAAAAGACAAAGCGTGGAGGAAGATCGAGTGACGGGAAAATCATGGAGAAAACAAGAACGCGAAGAACAAGTTCAAAACACGAATCAAGACCACGAACAGCCAGCCGAAATTCATCCCCACGAGGAGACAACGGGAATCCGGTCCCATTTCCGCAAAATCCAAATACATAGAGGTATTATTCACCGTCTCTGCGGATCTCAGTAGCTACAACAAGGAATGGGAGAGAGGAAAACCCTAGAATGAAAATAGCAATAGTTGAGATAGTCTGGAGGGAGGGGTTGCCTCTCCTAATATAGCCTAATACAATTGTTCCCCTTCTACCCCTACTGCTAATGAGCGAGCAGGCTAACCCTAAGGGTATTCCTGACCAACTCGAGATTGATGTTGATCTGACGGCCACGCCCGCACATCAAGTAGTTTCACCTCGACGCGACCTCACAGGATGCCGCCACGTGTCGCCAAGCGTCGCTCGTCCTTTTCACGGACCTCCCCCTGTTTTTGAGGCCGAAACCGGGAAACCTGTCGTCCGTCGTTGCGGATACATGGGTGTATGCCAGGTCTCTGAGTGATGAGTGATTGTCAACTGGGATGATGCGCATGTTCTTTGGCTTGTGTTGTGCAGGTGTCGAGCACAGATGCAGTGATCAAAGGCGAGGTGAAGGTCATGTAGAGACGTGCCGTGCCGATGGACCGAGAGTGGCGAAGGGCGGACGTGAGGCTTGGACTGAGGGACCAGAGCCCCGAGGATCAGCTGTGGTGGCTGGCAGCCTGTGACGATGACAAGTGAAGAAGTGCGGTCATGTGTTGTCTGAGTCATGGACTCGGGGACACGTGTCGGTGGACGGGGTGCATGGGAGGTGCATCCCCTCTACGACGTCGGTTTGGTGGTAGAGCCAGGGAAAAACCATCGGATGGATGGTTTCCGAGTTTGGCCACAAAACTCGGGCTGAGGGTTTCCGAGTTTGGCCACAAAACGGGCTGAGGACGGTTTCCAGGTTTCGGCCTCAAAACCTGGGCTTTGAGGGTTTGCTGAGTTTGGCCTCAAAACTCAGATGCTGGTGGGCTGGTTCCCGGTTTGGGCCTCAAAACCGGGGGTTGGCTGGAAAAGGGCTGGTTTCCCGGTTTGGGCCACAAAACCGGGGGTGCAGAGCGAGGGCGGCACGTGGCGGCGATCTGAAGGTTGCGTCGAGGCAACGCTTCGGTTTGTGCGGGCGTGGCCGTCGGATACACCTACCACCGTGTTAGTCCAGAATAACCCTAGGGTTTAGCTGGTTCGCTCTGTAATTAGAATAGAGAGGGGTAGAGTAGGAAATAGACTTAGGCTAGTTGTAGGATAAGTAGTCGGGAGACACCCCTCCTCCATCTATCTCAGTCATTTGCTCTTTCGCACTTAGGGTTTCCTGCTCTCCCAATCCTCTGTTGTAGCTAGCTGAGATCCGCAGAGAGACTTGCCTCTGTGTACTGTTGATTTCAAGGAAGTGAGGCCGTATCCTCACGGTGGTAGCGTGTGGTAGCCACATAGTTGCAAATTCGTGGTTGTGATTCGCGTTTTGTCGTGTTCCTCGCGGTTGCTTTTCTCCACGTTTTTCCTGTTGATCAATCTCTTTGTTCAGTGCATCTTTTGCAAATCCGTTTGAATAGAGTTGTTCTAGATCGTGAGGCACTTCTTTCACCAAAGGAAATCTCCTTTAACCTCACGGTCTAGGAGATCAAGAGATTTTAGTTTTGGATCGGTTTTTGCTATTTTGCCCCGATTTCTTCCGATTCCTCGATTTGGAGTTAGGTTCGAGCCATGATCCCCGTGGGATAGCTCACTAACATCCTTAGAACTTCTCACACCAAGTCTAAGCCCTAGTGCTTTCGATTCGGAGGAGATCGAGTGGATTTCGCGGAAGAACTGCACTGCGTCGGGGGCATCGGACGCTCGAGTTCTTGGCATCGGACGCTGACCCCTTTAGCATCGGAGGCTCTGTTGCCACGTGTCAGTCTCTGACATTTTCAAAGGGGCATCGGACGCTGCCATCGGACGCTCCGTTGTGCATCGGACGCGCCGGAGTGAGACCATCGGACGCTGAGAGTCTACTGTTCACAGCGTCCGATGGGTGTCCAGTAAGGGTTCTGTCTTGCACTTTTCGCATCGGACGCGTCCGTTGGTTGGGCATCGGACGCTGCCAGCGTCCGATGCTGCTGTGACTGCGCAGTCTCGTTCGCTGTTCGTTCGTGCGATCTCGGATTTGGTTTCCGTCTTTTGCGTTGGCTTTCTAGAGTTGTGTAGTGTCCCGCTGTGCTTCTAGGAAGCATCCACCCTACATCTAGGGTCGTGGACACTAGCAAGCTCTAGGGTTTGCTTCTGGGTTGATTTCTGGGACAGTGGCTACTAGTTTCCTAAAGGAAAATTTGAAGCTCCCATTCACCCCCCCCTCTGGTCGCTTTCTGGTTGCTTCTCGGTCCTTCAATTGGTATCGGAGCGGGTTAAGGATCTTCCACCTTAGCCGGTTCCAGATCCACAGAAGGCGACATGGATCGCGGCGTGGGCAAACCGCCGTTCTTTGATGGGACGAACTATGCGTATTGGAAAATACGCATGTCGGCCTATCTCCAGAGCATGGGCTCTTCTGTTTGGGAGATTTGCAACAGGGATGATTACGTTGTCTTGGCTGCTCGTGTTACTCAGCTTCAGATAGATGAGCACGATGCCAATAGCCGAGCGCGTAACGCTCTTTTCTCCTACTTGAGCATGTCTGAGTTTGATCGAGTCTCTCACCTCCCCACGGCTCGTGAGATTTGGGCTACCCTCATGCGCTTCCATGAGGGAACCTCTCAAGTCAAATCTCATCTCTACAAGTCGCACAAGCGGGAGTACGAGAACTTTCGACATATGCCTGGCGAGAGCATAGAGAGTTTATTCGCTCGCTTTCAGGTTATTGTCAACAAGATGAGAGCGAACAAGGAGCTGTTGCCCTTTGACGATCATGAGAGGGCTTTGAAGCTTTTGCACACTCTTGATCGGTCAGTGTGGGACTCAAAGGTCCAGGCGATCATCGAATCGTCTAACTATGAGACCCTCACCTGCGACGAGCTCTTTAGTAAGCTCAAGTCTAGTGAGATTGACGCCATGTAGAGGGCTTCTTATGAGAATCCTTCAGCCCGACTATGGCTTTGGTTTCTGGATCTTCTAACCCCTCTGGAGGTTTTGCTCTTTCATCTCTCTTTTCTGTCATAGAGGACCAGCTTGAGTCTTTGGGGATGACGAGTTGGCAATACTCGCCAACCGTTCTCGCGGTCCACAACAACCGCATGAACCGTCGCCGCGGAGGAGGACGCTCAGGATGCTATGAGTGCGGCGACACCGACCATTTCATCGCCAACTGTCCCAAGAGAAGCATTCATCTGGGAAGGGCGATCATGGGCACAAGTACGACTCCGGCAAGCGCAAGGAGAAGTACGTTCCCCCGAGGCACAAGCGGAGCGGCGGCTTCGACAAGGAGTACATCAAGAAGAAGTACTTGGAGAAGGCCCAGGCTGAGCAGCGTGCGTTCTTCGCCACGCTCAGCGACGTCGACGGCTCGGATGACGACTCCGCTTGCTCAAGCGATGACGAGTCCGAGAAGAAGAAGAGAATCGAGGACAAGCTGAACGGTCTCTGCTTCTTCGCCGACGATGACGGCTTCTGCACCATGGCGCTTGGTGATGAGGTCGACGGCAAGCTGGAGCACACCCCTCGGAACGACGACGACACCTCCCAGGTATCTCTCACCCACGATGAGCTTCTGCTGAGGTCGAGAAGCTTACTGCCGCCTCCTTAGTCAGGATAAGTTGCTTAGGCGTGCCGCTAGAGAGCGCAAGGAGTTTAGGCAGAAGTGGGAGGATACGGTGAGAGAGCTTGAGTTTGCCAAGTCCACCGTAGTCGTGTCGGAGGAGGTTGAGTGTGAGATGTGCACCACGCACATGACTGACCTTCTCACTTTGAGAGGTAAGTATGCTGCGTTGGTAGGAGAGGTGGATGAGCTAAAGGCTAGACCCTCGCTGTTGGGTGCTTGCAAGACTTGTCCTGTCTTGCAATCTGAGTTGGCAGAGAAGAATGCCAAGATTGTGTCTCTTAGGAGGCCAACTCAGGTAGCACTTGTGTGGCTAAGTGTGCTTTGTGTGAGGGTTTGGAAATGGAGATTGCAATGTCAAGCATGGCAAGATGCAAACCGAGGAGGAAAACACATACCTTCGGACCATCTTGTCATGGGTCTCTTGTAGTGAGCCGCAGCTCGGGATGATGATCTCCCAATTCAAGCGAGCTGCTGGAGGCCCTGGTGTAGGTTTTGCTCAAGGTGTTGATCTTTCTGCTTTGGGAAGATTGGAGAGACGAGTGGTTTGAACCTGAGTGAGAAGCCCAACTCCACCACTACTCCCAAACTTACCAAGCTTCCACCCAAAGAGCCTCTCAAACCTAACACAAAAGATGGGGTAGTTGAGGAACCTCCGAGACCCCCACCAAGAACCAAGTGTGGCATCCCAAACCCAACCACCTAAAGAACAAGCTAAACACAATGCCACCTATCCAGGAGGAGTTGCAACAGAAGGGCAAAGTGATCCACACCCACAGCCATGATTACCAACAACCCCCTTTGCGTGCGGTGAGGTATCATTGTGACTTCTGTGGGAGAGATGGACACTTGAGCGAGTTCTGCTTTAGGCATAAGAGAGAGGCGCGCCGTGCTAGGGAGATGAACAACCCGGACATGTACCATCCTTTCCATGATGTACATGTGCCAAATGTTCAGAGGAGTGCTCCAAGGAGAGCAGCTAGGCCCAGAGGTCCAGAACCTCAAGTTCCCAGGCCTAGGCAGCAGAGAGCTCTGAGGAGAGATGCTAGGCCTAGAGGCGCAGTGCCTCAAGTTGCTAGGCCTAGGCCTCGTAGAGAGCGTGCCCGGCGGGAGCCTGCAGTTGTAGGCTACGGACCCCGTGGCGGAGGCTTTGTAGTTGAGCGTTTTTCCCCACCGCGTTTTGAGTATCGCGATGGACGCTCCTCCCTTAGCGGACCACGGTTTCCTCTACGTGGTGATCGCTCCTCTCGTAGACGTGCTAGGAATGGTTTTTCTGCTAACCGTTCTTTTGAGCAGCCGGCCCAACACTGGTATTCCCCTTACTTCACTAAGCCCAGTGTTGGACCGTATGCTCACCCTATGTCTTTTTATTGATGTAGGTAAAACGGTTGGAGGACATTTGGTTGGTGGATTCCGGTTGCTCGAGGCACATGACCAAAAACGCCAAGTGGTTCTCCAGCCTTAGTCCTGTTGCCGGAAAGGAGTACATAACCTTCGGCGACAATAGCAAAGGTAAGGTATTGTCTCCCGGGTCGGTGCGAGTTAATGAGCACTTTGTGTTGCGCGATGTTGCTCTTGTTTCTAACTTGCATTTTAACCTTCTTTCGGTTTTGCAACTCTTTGACGACGACTATGAGATTCGTTTCAAACCAAATCTCAGTCGTATTTTGGATCCTCAGGGCAATCTTGTGTGTTTGATTTCGCCCTTTGGAAAAGTCTTTTGGGCGAATTTCTCGGAGTCTTTTGGCACTTCTCGTGTCTTGTGGCTGGACCTTCCTCCTCTGATCTTTGGAAGTGGCATAGGAGACTTGGACATTTGAGCTTCGACTTGCTTGCAAGGCTTAGTTCACTTGGCCTAATCCGAGGATTGCCCAAGTTGCATATGGAGAAGGATCTTGTTTGCCACTCTTGTAGACACGGGAAGATGGTTGCCGCTCCCCACCATCCAGTGACTCAGGTCATGACCAAGCGCCCTGGAGAGCTTTTGCACATGGACCTTGTTGGTCCGGCTCGGTGAGCTTGGTTGAGGGAAGTGGTATGTGCTTGTTGTTGTTGATGACTTTTCGAGATATTCGTGGGTCTTCTTTTTAGCTGAGAAGACCGAGACTTTCTCTTTTGCTCGCAATCTGATTTTGCGTCTTCAGAATGAGTTCCCTTTGAACTCGATGCGAGCAATTCGGAGTGATAATGGTTCCGAATTCAAGAATTCGGATTTTGAGAAGTTTTGTAACTCTTTGGGTTTAGAGCATCAGTTTCTTCCCCCTACACACCCCCTCAGAATGGTGTTGTAGAAGGAAGAATCGGACCCTTGTTGAGATGGCCAGGACGATGCTCGATGAGCATAGGACTCCTAGGCGTTATTGGGCCGAAGCTATGACACTGCGTGCTATATTTCCAATCGTATTTTTCTGAGAGCATTCTTGAAAAAGACTTCTTATGAGTTGCGTTTTGGTAGACAGCCCAAGGTGAGTTATTTTAGAGTCTTCGGTTGCCATTGTTTTATATTAAAGAAAGGCAACCTGGACAAATTCGAATCTCGTTCTTCTGACGGAGTATTTTTGGGTTATGGCACTCACACTCGCGCATATCGTGTACTTAACCTTGATACTAACCGAGTCATGGAGACATCAGATGTCACCTTCGACGAGACTCTTTTGTCCTTCTTCTCGTTTTGAGCGTGCAGGTGATCATGAGGTAGGTGAGCCTCTTTTCGATGATGAGGATGAGGATGCTGAAGGCATAGATGACCCAGCATCACCTCCACCTGCAGTGCCGCAAAGAGCGGCTTCTACGACGACTCACGGCCCCGACACCTCTTCCTCCTGGGGGCCGTGGGATCCGCCACCCCGAGCGGTACCTTTTGTACCCGGGGAGGCACCAGCTGCTGTTGAGGGGGAGGCTACTTCAGCTCGGGGGAGGCGCCACGACACATCCAGCGCCAGCACCCGCCTCAGCAGATGATCGGCAGCATCGACGAACGGGTTACTCGGTCCAGGTCACAGCACATCTCTCATTTCGCTCATTCTGCTTTTGTTGCTAATTTTGAGCCCCGAGATGTTGGACACGCTTTGACGGATCCGGATTGGGTCAATGCCATGCATGAGGAATTAGAAAATTTTGAGCGAAATCGGGTTTGGGTTCTAGTTCCACCTCCTCCTGAGTGTAAGCCTATTGGGACAAAATGGGTTTTCAAAAACAAGCAAGGAGAGGATGGCCACGTTGTTAGAAACAAGGCCAGGCTTGTAGCGAAGGGTTATAGTCAGAAGGAGGGAATAGACTATGAGGAGACGTTTGCTCCTGTAGCTCGTTAGAGGCAATTAGGATACTCTTGGCCTTTGCTGCATCCAAAGGTTTCAAACTTTTTCAAATGGATGTCAAGAGTGCTTTCTTAAACGGCTACATAGAAGAAGAAGTTTATGTTGAGCAACCCCCGGTTTTGAAAATCCCAAGTTTCCAAACCATGTTTTTAAACTCCACAAAGCTTTATATGGTTTGAAACAAGCCCCTAGAGCCTGGTATGATAGGTTGAAAACCTTTTTGCTTGCTAAGGGTTTTAAAATGGGATGTGTAGATAAAACGCTCTTTCTCCTCAAGCAAGGCAAAGACACTCTCTTGGTCCAGATTTATGTGGATGATATCATTTTCGGTGGTTCTTCTCACGCTTTGGTTGCCAAGTTTGCAGATACTATGAGCAGGGAGTTCGAGATGAGATGCATGATGGGCGAGCTGACGTTTTTCCTCGGGTTGCAAATCAAGCAATCCCGGGAAGGGACGTTCGTGCACCAGGGCAAGTACACCAAGGACTTGCTGAAGCGGTTCGATATGGGTGAGGCCAAGCCTCTTCCAACACCCATGTCGATGACAACTGCCCTAGATGCGGATGTGGATGGAGAAGCAGTAGACCAGAAGGAGTATCGAAGCATGATCGGGTCGCTCCTCTACCTGACGGCGACACGCCCGGACATCCAGTTCGCGGTGCCTGTGTGCGCGCTTTCAGGCGTCGCCGCGCACCTCTCACCGTCAGGCGGTGAAGCGGATTTTCAGGTACCTTCGTTTCACACCTGAGTTTGGGATTTGGTACTCTGCTTCCTCCACCCTCTCCCTCTGCGGTTATTCCGATGCCGATTTTGCTGGTTGCCGTATTGAGCGTAAGTCCACTTCTGGGACTTGCCAGTTTATTGGTTCTTCTCTTGTTTCGTGGTCTTCTCGCAAACAGTCTAGTGTCGCCCAGTCTACCACGGAGGCTGAGTATATTGGTGCTGCTAGCTGCTGTTCCCAGTTGCTCTGGATGATGGTCACTTTGCGTGATTTTGGTCTGAGTTTTTCTCGCGTGCCTCTGCTTTGTGACAGCACGAGTGCCATTAGCGTTGCTAAGAACCCCGTGCTTCACTCGAAGACCAAACACATTGATGTGTGCTTTCATTTCTTGTGAGACCACCAGGAGAAGGGTGATATCGACCTTCGCCATGTCGATACTCATCATCAACTGGCTGATATTTTCACCAAGCCTTTAGACGAATCAACCTTTAACCGGTTGAGGGGTGAGCTTGGTGTGTGTTTCCCCTTTTAGTTGGGGGAAACATTTTGGATCTTGTATTTTTGACTGACTCTTCTGTCTTTCTTTTCTTTTGCATTTCAGCATACGCATTTACATTCTGAGCTTCATGTGTTATAATCACTAGAATGTAACTATGCTCTATGTAGTATGCTCCAATGCTTATGATGATGCTTGTAGCTTATGCTCTTTCTGATCACTAGTACATGTTGTGAGCTGAGCTATTTTGAAATGGTGCATTTGCTTAATAACTTAAAATCTGAAAATGTTCACCATTGAGAGATGCAACTAGCATGTGTAGGATGTGTTGAGTTTACTCGTGCTTTTCATATATGCTAGGTTGCTATGTCTCTAGTTCTGAGTCATTCACTTGCTTGGTCTATTCATATCATGTTTAAAATGTGTACCAAGTTTTAGTGAATTGAGAAGATCGAGATGGGATTGCTTGTCAACACATCACGGTATCGAGACGGTTTCTCATTGCACTTTGAGTTAAACTTGAGCCGTGTAGTGTATGACCGAAACCGTAGCTTTAAGCTTCTGATTGCTTCGGCATAGGCTTCGCTCGGTTGAAAAGTGAGGCAATGACAAGCTCTCAACCTCTCGCAATCACATGCTAATATTGAACTTGTGTAATTTCATCGCTGCAACTCCGATCTAAAGTTGAATCCACAAGTGTATGTTTCATTCTTAAGCATGATGATTGACCTTTGCTAGGGGTAGTTCACCTTGTATACATGTTTAGCACTTGTTCAGACTCTCGCTCATACATTGCTAGTGCTATTTTGATGGTGAATACCTTTTGACTCAAAACTGCTCATTCCGGCTCATATGTCATATTTCATATCTGGTGATCAGTTTGAGCCTTTGCTGAGTCTGTATGCTGTTGTTGAGTCATTGGAGTTATACTGTTTAGAGCATCTTTGCATTCTCCTGAATATATGTCTGAAGCTGCTAACTTGCAGTTTGACTCATATGCATGTTGGAAGGGGGAGAACCTCCTATGTTAGCACTCTGTTAGTGCCTTTTCTGATGGGGAGAGTCTTTTACTTGATTAGTGCATTTTCAACTAAGGGGGAGAATTTGCAAATCATTTTGTGCTTCCCGAGTGTTCATTTAAGGAGAGTTTGCATGTCTCCTGGATGTTCAACTAAGGGGGAGTTTTGCTGTTTCTTGCTGGCCGAAAGGCATTGGTATCGAGCTCTCTTTGCAAGTTGTGTTGAGCCTCTGTGCCTCTATCTTGAGGGACTAGCAATTTTGCTTCGATTTTCCAATTGGTATTTGCTAGCGGTGTTGAGCCTGTTCTACCTCTTCTTGAGGGCTAGCTTTGCTTTGCTTGGTTGCGTCGAGCCGTTGCCCATGTCTTTGGGGACCAAGTTCTTTCGCTCTTTCCACTTGACCTTCTTCGGCTTTGCTATGCTTTTGGGTCATCTGGTCGAGTTCTCTTTTCTTCTTCTTCCTAATTCTTCTTCTACTATGATTTGTGTTGGTAGTTAACAATGCACTCATCAAGGGGGAGATTGCGGATACATGGGTGTATGCCGGGTCTCTGAGTGATGAGTGATTGTCAACTGGGATGATGCGCATGTTCTTTGGCTTGTGTTGTGCAGGTGTCGAGCACAGATGCAGTGATCAATGGCGAGGTGAAGGTCATGTAGAGACGTGCCGTGCCGATGGACAGAGAGTGGCGAAGGGCGACGTGAGGCTTGGACTGAGGGACCAGAGGCCCGAGGATCAGCTGTGGTGGCTGACAGCCTGTGACGACGACAAGTGAAGAAGTGCGGTCATGTGTTGTCTGAGTCGTGGACTCGGGGACACGTGTCGGTGGACGGGGTGCACGGGAGGTGCATCCCCTCTACGACGTCGGTTTGGTGGTAGTAGAGCCAGGGAAAAACCATCGGATGGACCATTTCCGAGTTTGGCCACAAAACTCGGGCTGAGGGTTTCCGAGTTTGGCCACAAAACTCGGGCTGAGGACGGTTTCCAGGTTTGGGCCTCAAAACCTGGGCTCTGAGGGTTTGCTGAGTTTGGCCTCAAAACTCAGATGCTGGTGGGCTGGTTTCCCGGTTTGGGCCTCAAAACCGCGGGTTGGCTGGAAAAGGCTGGTTTCCCGGTTTGGGCCACAAAACCGGGGGTGCAGAGCGAGGGCGGCACGTGGTGGCGATCTGAAGGTTGCGTCGAGGCAACACTTCGGTTTGTGCGGGCGTGGCCGTTGGATACACCTACCACCGAGTTGGTCCAGAATAACCCTAGGGTTTAGCTGGTTCGCTCTGTAATTAGAATAGAGAGGGTAGAGTAGGAAATAGACTTAGGCTAGTTGTAGGATAAGTAGTCGGGAGACACCCTCCTCCCATCTATCTCAGTCATTTGCTCTTTCGCACTTAGGGTTTTGCTCTCCCATCCCCTGCTGTAGCTAGCTGAGATCCGCAGAGAGACTTGCCTCTGTGTACTATTGATTTCAAGGAAGTGAGGCCGTATCCTCACGGTGGTAGCGTGTGGTAGCCACATAGTTGCAAATTCGTGGTTGTGATTCACGTTTTGGTCGTGTTCCTCGCGGGTTGCTTTTCTCCACGTTTTTCCCGTTGATCAATCTCTTTGTTCAGTGCATCTTTTGCAAATCCGTTTGAATAGAGTTGTTCTAGATCATGAGGCACTTCTTTCCACCAAAGGAAATCTCCTTTAATCTCACGGTCTAGGAGATCGAGAGATTTTAGTTTTGGATCGGTTTTTGCTCTTTTGCCCCGATTTCTTCTGATTCCTCGATTTGGAGTTAGGTTCGAGCCGTGATCCCCGTGGGATAGCTCACTAACATCCTTAGAACTTCTCACACCAAGTCTAAGCCCTAGTGCTTTCGATTCGGAGGAGATCGAGTGGATTTCGCGGAAGAACTGCACTGCGTCGGGGGCATCGGACGCTCGAGTTCTCGGCATCGGACGCTGACCCCTTTAGCATCAGAGGCTCCGTTGCCACGTGTCAGTCTCTGACATTTTCAAAGGGGCATCGGACGTTGCCACCGGACGCTCCGTTGTGCATCGGACGCGCCGGAGTGAGACCATCAGACGCTGAGAGTCTACTGTTCACAGCGTCCGATGGGTGTCCAGTAAGGGTTCTGTCTTGCACTTTTCGCATTGGACGCGTCCGTTGGTTGGGCATCGGACGCTGCCAGCGTCCGATGCTGCTGTGACTGCGCAGTCTCGTTCGCTGTTCGTTCGTGCGATCTCGGATTTGGTTTCCGTCTTTTGCGTTGGCTTTCTAGAGTTGTGTAGTGTCCCGCTGTGCTTCTAGGAAGCATCCACCCTACATCTAGGGTCGTGGACACTAGCAAGCTCTAGGGTTTGCTTCTGGGGTTGATTTCTGGGACAGTGGCTACTAGTTTCCTAAAGGAAAATTTGAAGCTCCCATTCACCCCCCCTCTGGTCGCTTTCTGGTTGCTTCTCAGTCCTTCAGTCGTCTGAGTTTTGTGGCCCAAACTCAGAAACCTGCCAGCGCCCAGGTTTTGAGGCCCAAACCAGGAAACCGTCCTCAGCCCGAGTTTTGTGGCCCAAACTCGGAAACCGGCCGCACCCAGGTTTTGAGGCCCAAACCTGGAAACCGTCCACTCGGTGGTTTTTTCTGTGGCTCAACCACCAAACCGACGCGCGTAGTAGGGATGCACGCCCGTGCCCCCCTCCACACGCAAGTCTTCACTTGTCACTGTCCTAGGCTGTCAGCCACCACGGCCGATCCTCAGGCCACCGGTCCATCAGTCCAAGCCTCATGTCTGCCCTTCATCGCTCCTGGTCCATCGACACAGCACGTCTCCACTAGACCTTCACCTTGCCTTTGATCACCATATCCGAGCTTGACACCTGCACAACACAAGCCAAAGAACATGCGCATCATCCCAGTTGACAATCACTCATCATCTCAAGATCCGGCATACACCCATGTATCCACACTCTCACTTGCGACGAGCTCTTCAGTAAGCTCAAGTCCAGTGAGATTGATGTCATGGCGAGGGCTTCTTATGAGAATCCTTCTGGCCCATCTATGGCTTTGGTTTCTGGCTCATCTTCTCTTTTGTCTGTTATAGAGGAGCAGCTGGAGTTCATGGGAGACGACGAGTTGACTTTGCTTGCCAACCAGTTCTCGCAGTTCCACAACAACCGTATGAACCATCGCTGTGGAGGAGGACGAGCTGGATGCTACGAGTCCGGCGATCCTGATCATTTCATCGCTAACTGCCCGAAGAAGAACAAGCAAGCTTTTGGCAAGGGCGATCATGGCCACAAGTACATCTCCGGCAAGCGCAAGGAGAAGTACGTCCCCGGAAAGCACAAGCGGAAGGGCGGCTTCAACAAGGAGTACGTCAAGGAGAAGTACTTGGAGAAAGCACAAGCCGAGCAGCGTGCTTTCTTCGCCATGCTCAGCGACGTCGACGACTCGGACAACGACTCCACTGCTTCAAGTGATGATGAGTCCGAGAAGAAGAAGATCGAGGACAACCTGAATGGCCTCTGCTTCTTCGCCGACAACGAGGGCTTTCGCACCATGGCCCTCGGCGATGAGGTCTACAGCGAGCTGGAGGAGATCCCTCCGAACGATGACGACGACACCTCCCAGGTATCTCAAACTCCCGACGAACTCTCTGCTGAGGTCGAGAAACTTACAGCTGCTCTTATTAGTCAAGAGAAGTTGCTAAGACTTGCTGCTAGAAAGAGGAAGGAGTTTAGGAAGAAGTGGGAGGATGCAGTGAAGGAACTTGAGTCTGTCAAGTCCACCGTTGTAGTCACCGAGGAGGATAAGTGTGAGATGTGGTCCAAGCACATCACTGACCTACTCACTTTGAGGGGGAAGTATGTTGCTTTGGTTGGAGAGGTGGATGAGCTTAGAGCTAGACCCATTTTGCTGGGTGCATGCAAGTCTTGTGCAGGCTTGCAATCTGAGTTGGCAGAGAAGGATGCCAAGATTGAGTCTCTTGAGAAGGCCAACTCAGGTAGCACTAGTGTGTCTAGGTGTGCTTTGTGTGAGGGTTTGGAGATGGAGATGGCAAATGTGAAGCATGACAAGATGCAAACCGAGGAAGAAAACACATACCTTCGGACCATCTTGTCATGGGTTTCTAGTGGGGAGCCGCAGCTTGGCATGATGATTGCCCAATTCAAGCGTGCTGCTGGTGGTCCAGGTGTTGGCTTTGCTTAGGGTGCGGAGAGTGCTACTTCTTTCGAGAAGATTGGTGAGTCTAATGGTCTTAAGCCGAGTGAGAAGCCCAACTCTACCACTACTCCCAAACTAACCAAGATTCCACCCAAAGAGCCTCTCAAGCCGAACACCAAAGATGGAGTGTATGTGGAACCTCCAAGAGCTCCACCCAAGAAACAAACATGGGCTCCAAAACCAAACCACTTGTGGAACAAGCTTGACACCATGCCACCAATCCAAGAAGAGCTCATGCCACAAAAGAACCAAGTGATCCACACCCAATACTGTGAGTACCAACAACCCCCTATGAGAGCGGTGAGGTACCATTGTGAGCACTATGGGAGAGATGGACACTTGAGGGAGTTTTGCTTTCGACGCAAGAGAGAGGAGCGTCGTGCAAAGGAGATGAACAACACAGACATGTACCATCCTTTCCATGATGTACATGTGTCGAATGTTCAAAGGAGGGTTGCTAGGCCTCAAGGTCCTAGGCCACAAGGAGGTTTTGCCCGGCGGGATCCTAGTTTTTTAGGCTATAGACCCCGTGGCGGTGGCTTTGTTATTGAGCATTACCCCCACCGCATTTTGGCTATCGCGATGAGTGCTTTCCTCCTAGCAGACCACGTTTTCCTGTGCGTGGTGATCGCTTTCCCCATAGGTATGCTAGGAATGGTTTTTCTACTAACCGTTCTTTTGAGCAGCCGGGACAACACTGGTACTCTTCCCATTTTACTCACCCCAGTGTTGGACCGTATGCTCACCCTATGTCTTTTTATTGATGTAGGTAAGTCGATTGGAGAACGTTTGGTTGGTGGATTCCGGATGCTCAAGGCATATGACCAGAAACTCCAAGTGGTTCTCAAGTCTTAGTCTAGTCACCGGAAAGGAATTTATTACCTTCGGTGACAATAGCAAAGGTAAAGTGCTATCCCGTGGTTCTGTGCGAGTTAATGAGCATTTTGTGTTGCGTGATGTTGCTCTTGTTTCAAACTTGCATTTTAACCTTCTCTCTGTTTCTCAACTTTTTGAGGATGACTATGAGATTCGTTTTAAGCCAAATCTCATTCGTATTTTAGATCCTTAAGGCAATCTTGTATGTTTGATTTCGCCCTTTGGGAAAGTCTTTCGTGCAAATTTCTTAGTCTTTTGGCATTTCTCGTTGTCTTTTGGCTTGATCCTCCTCTGATCTTTGGAAGTGGCATAGGAGACTTGGTCACTTGAGCTTCGACTTGCTTGCAAGGCTTAGTTCACTTGGCCTAAGTTACACATGGAGAAGGATCTTGTTTGCCATTCTTGTAGACATGGGAGAATGGTTGCTGCTCCCCACCATCCTGTGAATCAAGTTATGACCAAGCACCCTGGAGAGCTTTTGCATATGGACCTTGTAGGTCCGGCTCGGTTGAGCTCAGTTGGTGGGAAGTGGTATGTGTTTGTTGTTGTTGATGACTTCTCGAGATATTCATGGGTTTTCTTTCTAGCAGAGAAAACTGAGACTTCCTCTTTTACTCGCAATCTGATTTTGCGACTTCAGAACGAGTTCCCTAAGAACTCGATGAGAGATATTTGCAGCGATAATGGTACCGAGTTTAAGAACTCGAACTTTGAAAAGTTTTGTGACTCTTTGGGTTTAGAGCATCAGTTTTCTTCCCCCTACACACTGCCAGAAAATGGTGTTGTAGAGAGGAAAAATCGGACCCTTGTTGAGATGGCTAGGACGATGCTCGATGAGCATAGGACTCCTAGGCGGTATCGGGCCGAGGCTATTAAGACTGCATGCTATATTTCCAATCACATTTTTCTCCGTGCTTTCTCGAAGAAGACCTCTTATGAGCTGCGATTTGGGAAACAACCCAAATTGAGTTATTTTAGAGTTTTTGGTTGCCATTGTTTTATACTCAAGAAAGGCAACATGGACAAGTTTGAGTCTCGCTCTTCTGACGGTGTCTTTTTGGGTTATGGTAGTCATACTCATGCATATCGTGTACTTAACCTTGATACTAACTGAGTCATGGAGACATCTGAAGTCACCTTTGACGAGACCATGCATTGTCCTTCTTCTAGATTTGAGCGTGCAGGTGATCACGAGGTCAGTGAACCTCTCTTTGATGATGAGGAAGATGGAGCTGAACAGATAGATGATCCAGATCTTCCTCCACCTGTTGTTCCTTTGCGATCGACTTCGACCATGACTGCTCGTGGCCCCGACCCATCTTCTTCCACTACATGGGGGCTAGTCGATCCACCACCTCTGGGTTTGCCAGTGATACTCGAGGAGGCACTAGCTACAGTTGGGGGGGAGGTCACTCCAGCTAGGGAGGCGCCATGACACATCCAGCGCCAACACCCTCCTCAACAGATGATCGGCAACATCAACGAACGTGTCACTCGGCCAAGGTCACAACAAATCTCTCATTTTGCTCATTCTGCATTTGTTGCTGATTTTGAACCCCGAGATATTGGACACACTTTGTCTGATTCAGATTGGGTCAATGCCATGTATGAAGAGTTAGAATTTTTTGAGACAAATCAGGTTTGAGTTCTAGTTCCACCTCCTCCTGAGTGTAATCCTATTGGGACAAAATGGGTTTTCAAAAACAAACAAGGAGAGGATGGCCACGTTGTGAGAAACAAGGCCAGACTTGTAGCCCAGGGTATAGTCAGAAGGAGGGGATAGACTATGAGGAGAATTTTGCTCGTGTAGCTCGTTTGAGGTAATTTGGATTCTCTTGGCTTTTGCTGCATCCAAGGGTTTCCAACTTTTTCAAATGTATGTCAAGAGTGCCTTCCTAAATGGCTACATAGAAGAAGAGGTGTATGTGAAACAAACCACTGGTTTGAAAATCCAAAGTTTCCAAACCATGTTTTTAAACTAAACAAAGCTTTGTATGGTTTGAAACAAGCCCTAGAGCCTGGTATGACAGGTTGAAAACCTTTTTGCTTGCTAAGGATTTTAAATGGGATGTGTGGATAAAACTCTTTTCTCCTCAAGCAAGGCAATGACACTCTCTTGGTCAGATTTACGTGGATGATATCATTTTCGGTGGCTCTTCTCATGCTTTGGTTGCCAAGTTTGCAGATACAATGAGCAGAGAATTTGAGATGAGCATGATGGGCGATTGACATTCTTTCTCGGGTTGCAATCAAGCAATCCCGAGAAGAAGGGCGTTTGTGCACTAGGGCAAGTATATAAAGGACATAGTGAAGAAGTTCGATATGGGTGAGGCCAAGCCTCTTCCAACACCCATGTCGACCACAACGGCCCTGGATGCGGACGAGGAGGGAGAAGCCTTGGACCAGAAGGAGTACCGGAGTATGATCAGGTCATTGTTGTACCTGATGGCGACACGCACGGATATTCAGTTCGCGGTGTGTCTTTGCGCATGATTCCAGTCGTCGCCGCACACCTCTCACCGTCAGGCGGTCAAGCGCATTATGAGGTACCTTCGTTTCACACCTGAGTTTGGGCTTTGGTATTCTGCTTCTTCTACCCTCTCTCTTTGCGGTTACTCTGATGCTGATTTTGCTGGTTGCTGACTTGATCGCAAGTCCACTTCTGGGACTTGTCAGTTTATTGGTTCTTCTCTTGTTTCTTGGTCTTCTCGCAAGCAGTCTAGTGTCGCCCAGTCTACCACAGAGGCTGAGTATGTTGCTGCGGCTAGCTGCTGTTCCCAGTTGTTGTGGATGATGGTCACTTTGCGTGATTTTGGTCTGAGCTTTTCTCGAGTACCCCTGCTTTGTGATAGCACGAGTGCGATTAGCGTTGCTAAGAACCCTGTGCTTCATTCAAAGACCAAACACATAGATGTGCGCTTTCATTTTCTGCGAGACCATTATGAGAAGGGTGATATCGACCTTAGACATGTTGATACTCATCATCAGTTGGCCGATATTTTTACCAAGCCTTTGGACCAATCAACCTCTGCTAGGTTGAGATGTGAGCTTGGTGTGTGTTTCCCATTTTAGATGTGGGATCGCTTTGTTGTATCATATGATGTACAGTCTAGGTTCTTACATAGTTTTTCTTCATTTTGCATGTGTATGATACTTGCATTTTGAGCTTCATTTATATTCTGTCTAGAATGATTCTATGCTCAGTTTGTCACATGCTTGTATGATACTTAGTTTATGCAGTTTAATATCTTTATGATCATGTAACTAAACTTGATGACCTAAGTATGATTTTGCAATGATGAACTTGCGTAATAACTGTTAAAACCTATAATCAGTTCACCATTTGTTTTGGCAACTAGTATGAGTTGATTTTGTCCTTTTGAGCTTAGTTTGCCATAGTAGGTTGCTCTGTCTCTAGCTTGGAGTTTAAATCGCTTCCATTGTATATACTCTGAAATGCTTAAATGTTTAAAATCTGAAATCCAAGCTAAGAGATAAAAGATCGAGGTGGGATTGCACTACAACACCTCACTGTTTCGAGACTGCTTCTCTTGTGAGATGAACTTGAGCAGTGTAGTGTATGACCGAAACCATTGCCTTAAGCTGCTGATAGTCTTCTGACTTAGGCTTCGCATGGTTGAAAAGTAAGGCATTGTGGTGCTTTCAACCCCTCGCAATCACTTGACATGTACAACTCTTGTATAAACTGCCTAAATTCAATTGAAATGAGTTGTATATGGATTGTTGTTTTGACACTTGCTTTGAGGTAGTTCACCTGTGTGACTTGGTTAGCTCTAGTTGATGACATGTCTTCCTTCATACTAGATGCTATTTCTATGGTGAGCTTCATCTTGTGCTTAAATTTCAAATCTAAAGCTGCTTTGCCATCTTTGTTGAGCTATATGATCATGATGAGCTTATGCTAGCATTAGGGCTCTTTTCTTTTCAATTGTGCAAATTGAGCATGTTGTCACTCTGGATAGTATATCTTTGAAGCTTTTGGATCCGTCTTACTTTCTTTCAGGCTCCCTTGCCTATTCTTGCTTTGTGCATTATCAATTAAGGGGTAGAAATTTTTGACAAATAATGATGAGTTGGTTATGTGCATTATCTAAGGGGGAGTTTGTGTCCAGAGGGAGTCTGCTCGTTTTGCTTGACGAGTTTTCATCTTGAGAGTTTCTAATTGGTTTGGAGCGATTTGTAGCTAGTTGTGTTGAGCCTTTGCCTCTTTTTGGAGGGACTAGCTATTTGACTCAGTTTTTGGCTTCTTTGCTCCAACTCTCTCGCTAGCGGTGTTGAGCCCATTCTGCCTTTTCTTGAGGGCTAGCTTTGCTTTGCTTGGTTGCGTCGAGTTGTTGCCCATGTCTTTGGGAACCAAGTTGTCTTGCTCATTCCACTTGACCTTCTATTGGCTTTCATTTGCTTCTAGTCATTTGTGCGAACACAAGGTTGATATGTGCCCTTGTGGTTCCCTTCCTGAGTGATGAGCGATCGGTCAATGAGCAACATGTCTCTTGGCTGTGTTGATGTGCAGGTGTGGAGCTCGGAGACAGTGGTCGAAGGTGTGGTGAAGGTCAAGTAGAGACGTGTCATGCCGACGGACCAGGAGCGGTGAAGGGCGGACGTGAGGCTTGGACCGACGGACCGGGAGACCTGAGGACCAGCTGTGGTAGCTGGCACGTGGCATCAACGAGCAAAAGGACATGGGGATGTGCGGTGCATCGGCCAAGTCAGGAGGAAGGTGATGGTGTCGTGACACTTGGCGGGAGGCCGAGAACGAAGGCAAATGCCCTGTGCCCGGCCTGGAGGCTGGACATGCTCCGGCATTGGTGCTGGAACTCGGGGTGTGCGAACCACATCCCGTCTACGGCGCGGGTTTGGTAGTTGAGCCTCTAAAAACTACGCTCGACGGTTTCCGAGTTTGGGCCATAAAACTCGAGGTGGCGGGTTTCCGAGTTTGGGCCTCAAAACTCGGCGAGGACGTTTTCTAGGTTTGGGCCTCAAAACCTGGGCTCGTGGGTTTCTGAGTTTGGGCCACAAAACTCAGCCGGAGAATAGGTTTCCCGGTTTCAGCTTCAAAATCAGGGGGAGGTCCAAAAAGGACGGTCGAACCGTGGTGGCGTGGAGAGGCTGGCGCGGCGGCGAAGCTATCCACAAGGAAGGCGCGACGGTCGACATGACGGCACGTGGCAGCATCCTGAGGCTTGCGTCGAGGCGAAGCTAAGGATGAGGAAGGCGCGTGACCGTCGGATCACGACTCTTCAGAGATGGACCGGGATACCCTTAGGGTAGGCCTCTTCGCTCTTGTATCTAGGGGTAGAAAGGGACTATTGTACTTAGGCTATAAATAAGAGAGGCGCCCCTCCTCTCTCTCTATCCTTGCAGCCATTTGTTCCTGAGCTCTCTCTCTCGCTAGCCCCCGCTTAGGTTCTAATCATACCTCGCTGCCTGTGATTCGCAAAGACGGTGAATCATACCTCTGTGTATTTGGATTTTGAGGAAACGAGACCATAATCTCGTTGTATCCTCGTGTGGAGGAGTTTTGGCTGGAATTGAGATTGATTCGCGTTTTGGTTTCGTGTTCTTCGCATTTCGGTTTTTCCTCTCTCGGAGATTTGCATCGTTCTCCATCTCCACGAGATGATTTTCGATTCCACTTGAATTAGTTTGTTCTATGTCATGAGCCCCTTCTTTTCACTGAAGGGTTTCTCTTCTAATCTCACGATTTCATAGATTGGGCTGAAATCGTGTTCGTTCTTCGTTCTTTCCCCCTTTTTGGTGTTCTTCAAATTACACTCGATTGACTTGGATTGGTGTGATCATTTCTTAGGATTAGCACCCCAATACATAGAGGAACACCTAGGAGGAGTTTGATCGAAGTCCCTTTTGATTTCGTTGAGATCGATTCAACTTTGGGTTTGAACCGAGCTGTTTTTGCCTTTTTTGTATGGGCGCGGACAGTCTGCGCCCTGACGGCGGACAGTCCGCGCATCGGGTCTCGGCCAGGTCAGTCAGGCGCAGCCCCCTGACTGTTCACTGACAAGTGAACGGCGGACAATGCGCGGTACAAACCCGTGGACAGTCCGGGACCTGTCCAGCAGACTTGCAGAACAGTTCATTTTCTACAGATTAGCCGCGGACAGTCCGGCACCCAGGCGCGGACAGTCCGGGGTTCTACGGCGAACAGTCCGGGACTCTGACCTTTGACAGTCCGCGAATCTGCAAACTGTGCAGTTTTGTTTTGGGGTTTTGGCACTTAGTTTTGAGTGTTCTCCGGGGGTTCCGTTGTACCACTAGGACATCTCCTAGGGTATCCACCTACTCGTAGGTCATGAACTCTCTGGTTGTTTCGAGTCTTTGCTTTTAGGGTGATTTCTTGGGACAAGGGCCATCCATTTCACTAGTTTAAATTTGAGGCTCCCATTCAACCCCCCCCTCTGGTCGCTAATCCGGTCCTTCAGTTGGTATCGGAGCCGGTTAAGGGATCTACTCTACCTTAATCGGTTTCGGATCCTAAGGGCGACTTGGATCGAGGAAACGGCAAGGCTCCCTATTTCGATGGGATGAACTATCCCTATTGGAAGATTCGGATGCGTGCTTATCTCAACAGCATCGGATCTTCTGTGTGGGAGATATGCGAGAACGCTGAGTACAAGGTCCTTGCGGCTCGTGTGGGTCAGGTCCAGATTGACCAACACGAGGCCAACTCCAAGGCTTGTAATGCTCTTTTGGCCAGCATCTCCCTTCCTGAGTTCGAGCGTGTCTCTAAGCTTGAGACGACACGAGAGATCTGGGTGAAGCTTCAAAGTTATCACGAGGGGACCGTTCAGGTCAAGACCAGACTCTTCGAGACCTACAAGCGAGAGTACGAGAACTTTGTTCAGTTGGAGGGAGAGACGATTGACGCCATGTTCGCTCGTTTCCAAACGATTGTGATCATGATGCGTGCCAATCGGGCTCACCTACCTTATGATGATCATGAGAGGGCACTCAAGCTTCTATATGCCCTGGATCGGAAGGTATGGGAGGTGAATGTGTCGACTATCATCGAGTCTCCTTCTTACGACACCCTCACCGTTGACAAGCTATTCAGCAAGCTCAAGTCCACCGAGATCAGTCACTTAACTCAGGCCAAGCTGAAGAACCCATCTTCACATTCCATGGCTTTGGTCTCAGGCAAGGGTGGATCGACTCTTTTCGCTGATGCTTCACCACCTCTCTTTGCTTTGTCTTCTTTGCTTTCAGTGACAGAGGAGCAGGTGGAGGCGTTGGGCGATGACGAGCTCGCACTCATCATCACCCGGTTCTCGTGGTTCCAGAATAACCGCCTGAATCGCCGACATGGTGGTGCACGTGAGGGCTGCTACAGATGCGGAGATCCGGATCGCTTCATCGCGAGCTGCCCGAAGCGCGACAAGAGCTTCCCCGGCAAGAACCGCAACTCCAGGCGCAAGGGCAAGCCGGAGAACAAGGCCGAGGAGAAGAAGAAGGGCAGCTATCGCCGGGAGGATGTGGAGAAGGCTTTTGACGCCGGCAGGCGTGCCTTCATCGCCTCCATCAGCGACATCGAGAAGAGCTCCGACGATGACTCCAGCGATGATGGGTCCGAGCACAAGACTGAAGAACGCTTCAACGGACTCTGCTTCTTCGGTAAGTCCTCCAAGGGCTTCTGCACCATGGCATTGGATGAGGAGGACCGCAAGTGTCAGGACAAGGACGTCGACACCGACGATGACGATGACGCTTCCGAGGTATCATCCTCTTCTCTTGTTGATCATCATGCTGGTGAGCGCGACACCTTAGCTGACATAGTCCTCGGTCAAGACAAGCAACTTAAGCGTGCCATTAGAGAGTGCAATGAGTTCAAGGCTAAAATGGTAGAGGCGCTTAAGGAGCTTGAGAGCGTTAGGACCGAGGTGAAGGTGACCGAGGAGGAGGAGTGTGATGAGTGCTCGATGCATATGACCAACTTTGCCACCATGCAAACCAAGTATGCCTCTTTGATCGAGGTGTATGATGAGCTAAAGAGTAGGCTAGACTTGGTTGGTGAGTGCAAAGTTTGTGTCTCCCTGAGGAAGGAGCTGGAGGAAGTGAAGGCGAGGTCTTCTTTGCTGGGTGCGTGCAAGTCCTATCCAGGCTTGCGAACTGAGTTGGCAGAAGTTAGTGCTAAGCTTGCTGAAGCCATGAAGGCCAGCTCAGTTAGCACCTTGTTCGCTCCATGTGAGCGATGCGCGGCGATGGAGCTTGAGATTGCCAACTGTCGGCATGACAGGATGCAAACCGAGGAGGAAAACACATACCTTCGGTCCATCCTGAGTTGGGTGTCATGCAGTGAGCCGCAGTTGGGCATGATGATTAGTCAGTTCAAGAGGGGGGCTGACTGTTCGGGAGAAGGCTTTCCTTCAGGTGGGAAGGGCGCTAGCATCTTTGGCAAGATCAGTGAGTTTAGCGGAGTAAATCCAAGTGAGAAGCCATCCGCTATCCCTAAACTTACCAAGATCACCCCACCTGAGCCTCCCAAGCCTATCACCAAGGATGGCATCCTTGATGAACCTCCCAAGGCTCCACCTCGCAAGCAAGTGTGGGTTCCCAAACCTAACCATCTTAGGAACACACTTGACACCCTTCCTGGCATCTCTAGTGATCCCCTTCCGAAGGGCAAGCAACCAACCAAAGTGAACAACCCTCGCAAACATAGGAACCAACAACCCAAGAGAGTGGTGAGGTTCAAGTGTGAGTACTGTCACCATGAGGGTCACCTAGCTGAGTTTTGTTTTCGGGGGAAGAGAGAGGCTAGGAGGGAGATGGAACTGAACAACCAGGCCAGGCACCACCCTTTCCATGGTGTGCAAGGTCAGGGGGTTCAGAGGCAGGGCGCTAGGCCTCAGGCAGCCATGCCCCAGGCAGCCAGACCACGAGGTGGTGGTTGTGCCCGTCGCGGTTCCGGTCGTCCTCAATACGATCATGAGCCGGGTGTAAGAGGCTTTGCTGCACCATCCCATAGCAGACCACCGTTTCAGCTTGGTGGTGATCGGTTTGCTCAAATGGAAAACAGTGGTGAGTTTGGAGGTTTTCCATTCCATAGCGGACCACCTTTTTGGTTTGGTGGTGATCGCTATCCACCCATGGGACGAGGACAGTTTGGTGTTGCTTCTAACACTTTTTCTGGGCCTATGACATAGCACTGGTATCCTTCTCAGTATACTAACCCTAGTGTTGTGCCATATGCTCATTTCCTACCTTTCTATTGATGGAGGAACTTCGGCTGGAGAACATGTGGCTCATGGATTCCGGATGTTCACGCCACATGACTGGAAAGAAGGAATGGTTCTCCAGCCTAGACCCCGTTGTGCATAAGGAGTACATCACTTTCGGGGATAGTAGTAGAGGTAAGGTTGTTTCTCATGAAGCTATTCGGCTCAATGAGAACCTCGTTCTCAAGGATGTTGCTTTGGTTTCTAACTTGCATTTTAATTTGCTTTCCGTTTTGCAACTGCTTGAAGACGATTTTGAAGTGCGCTTTAAGAAGGGTTTGAGTCGAGTTTTGGACTCTCGGGGAGACCTTGTTTGTTGGGTCGTCCCTTTTGGTCATGTTTTCAGAGCCGATTTTCCTCGTTAGTTTGGCTCTTCTAGATGTTTGATGGCTGGTCCTTCTTCTAATTTGTGGAAGTGGCATAGGAGGCTTGGTCACTTGAGCTTTGACTTGCTTGCAAGGCTTAGCTCACTTGGCCTAATCCAAGGATTGCCCAAGCTTAAGTTTCAGAAGGACCTTGTGTGCCATCCTTGTCATCATGGGAAGATGGTTGCTGCCTCTCACCCACCTGTTAATCAGGTGATGACCAAGCAACCCGGCGAGCTTTTACATATGGCCACTGTTGGTCCAGCTCGGGTTTGCTCAGTGGGTGGGAAGTGGTACGTTCTAGTGATCATTGACGATTTTTCGAGGTACTCTTGGGTGTTCTTCATGAAGGCTAAGGATGAAGCTTTTTCTTTTGCTCGAGATCTTATTTTGAGGTTGAAATCTGAGTTTCCCGCTGATACTATTAGAGCTATTCGCAGCGATAATGGTACAGAGTTTGTCAACTCATAGTTTACCTCTTTCTGTTCTTCTCTTGGAATCGAGCATCAGTTATCTTCTCCTTATGTCCCTCAACAGAACAGTGTTGTTGAGCGCAAGAACTGGACCCTTGTTGAGATGGCCAGGACGATGCTCGATGATCATAGGACTCCTAGGTGTTTTTGGGCCAAGGCGATCAACACCGCTTGCCATGTTTCAAATCGCATCTTTCTTCGAGCTTTCATGAAAAAGACTTCTTGTGAGTTGCGTTTTGGATAGGTACCCAAGGTGTCTCATTTTCGGGTGTTTGGGTGCAAGTGCTTTATCCTGAAGCAAGGCAACTTGGATAAATTTGAATCTCGCTCTGCTGATGGTGTGTTTCTTGGTTATGCTTTCGCGTGCTTATCGGGTTCTTAACCTTGAGACTAACCAGATAGTGGAGACCTGCGAGGTCACTTTCGACGAGACTATGCCTTGTGTTTCTTCTGCTTTTGATGTTGCAGTAGATTAGGAGATGGGAGAGATGATCTTTGTGGAGGAGCAGGAAGATGCCGATTGGGGTGATCCCGAGCCAACTCCACTGGCTGCCCCCATCGTCCCTGCGATGACTACTTCATCTCGTGACCCGATCCCACTACTTCCACTACTTGGGGTCCTCTTGAGCCACCTCTCCAGCGAGCACCGGCAGCACCTGAAGGAGCGACAACATCTGGCGAGAGGGAGGTGACTTCGGTGAGGCAAGCGCCCCGAAGCGTCCAGCAGATCCACCCTCCGCAACAGATGATCGACAGCATCGACCAGCGAGTCACTCGGTCATGAGCGTATGAGATCTCTCACTTTGCTCATTCTGCATTCGTTGATTCTTTTGAGCCCAAAGATGTTGGACACACTCTTTCTGATTCTAACTGGGTTAATGTCATGCATGAGGAGTTAGAGAATTTTGAGCGAAACCAAGTTTGGAACCTAGTTCCACCTCCACCAGAATGCCACCCTATAGGTACCAAATGGGTTTTCAAAAACAAACAGGGTGAGGATGGGATGGTAGTGAGGAACACAGCTAGGCTTGTAGCCCAGGGTTTCTGCCAAAAGGAGGGGATCGACTATGAGGAAACCTTTGCCTCGGTAGCCCATTTAGAAGCCATTAGGATCCTTCTACCTTTTGCAGCTTTGAAGGGTTTTAAGCTATACCAAATGGATGTCAAGAGTGCTTTCTTGAATGGGTATATTGAGGAAGAGGTTTATGTGAGACAACCCCGTGGTTTTGAGAGTCCCAAGTTTCCAAACCATGTTTTCAAACTTACAAAAGCTTTATATGGTTTGAAACAAGCCCCGAGAGCATGGTATGATCGTTTGAAAACTTTTATGCTTTCTAAGGGTTTTAAAATGGGACGGGTAGATAAGACTCTGTTTCTCCTCAAGCAAGGCAATGACACCCTTTTAATTCAGATTTATGTGGATGATATCTTCCTTGGTGGCTCCTCTCATGTACTTGTTGCCAAGTTTGTAGATACAATGAGCAGGGAGTTTGAGATGAGTATGACGGGTGAGTTGACCTTCTTCCTCGGGTTGCAAATCAAGCAAACCCGAGACAGGACGTTCGTGCATCAAGGCAAGTACACGAAGGACATCTTGAAGAAGTTCGACATGGGCGAGGCCAAGCCTCTTATGACGCCCATGGCGATGACTGTTGCGATGGATGCGGACCAGGACGGAGAGGTGGTTGACCAGAAGGAGTACAGGAGCATGATTGGCTCAATCCTGTACTTGACGGCGACGAGGCCAGACATACAGTTTTCTGTGTGTTTGTGCGCTCGCTTTCAGGCGTCCCCTCGGACTTCCCACAAGCAAGAGGTCAAGCCTCTCATGAGGTACCTCTGATACACTCCTGAGTTCGGACTTTGGTACTCTTCCTTTTTGACCCTTTTGCTTTGTGGTTACTCCGATGCGGATTTTGCCGGCTGTCGGCTTGAGCGCAAGTCTACTTCTGGGACTTGTCAATTTCTTGGTTCTTCACTGGTTTCGTGGTCTTCTCGCAAACAGTCGAACGTAGCCCAGTCTACTACTGAAGCCGAATATGTTGCCGTCGCTTTTTGTGCTTCGCAACTTTTATGTATGGTTGCTACATTGCGTGATTATGGTCTAGATTTTAGTCGGGTCTCTTTGCTTTGCGACAGCACTTCTGCCATTAGTGTAGCAAAGAACCCTATTCTTCACTCCAAGACCAAGCACATCGATGTTCGCTTTCACTTTCTTCGTGATCACTACGAGAAAGGCGACATTGATCTTAGCCATGTAGACACCCATAACCAGGTTGCGGATATTTTCACCAAGCCTTTGGATCTCTACACTTTTGCTAGGTTGAGAGGTGAGCTTGGTGTTTGTTTTCCCTTTTAGATGGGAAAGCATTTTGTTGGATATACTATAGACTGACTCTCTGATCTCTTTTTGTTTTGGGTCTTGAGTTTGTTTAGTCTTGTTTTGCTCCGATACTGACTTTTGCATGCATTTCATCATGTATACATCTTGCATTTTTGAGCTTCTTGTCTATATTCCTTAGAATGAACTTATGCCCTAATTAGTGTATGCTTTGATGATATATGATGATGCCTGTAGCTTAGGCTCTCTTTGATCACTGATACATGTTGTGAGCTAAGCTATTTTTTAGAAGGGGCAATTTGCTACAGGACATGTAAAGTGAAAACATTTGTTGGTGGACACTCCGTACAGTGTTTTTACACTACGAAAAACTGTACGGAGTGTCCACCAGCAAATGGTCTCCACTTTACATGTCCTGTAGCCAATTTTCCCTTTTTAGAATGATGAACATGCTTAATGAACTTAAAACTTGATACATGTTCACCATTGAAATTGGCAACTAGCATGTGTAGATTGTGTTGAGGTTACTTATGCTACATATATGCTAGGTTGCTATGTCTCTAGTTCTGAGTCTTTCACTTGCTTGGATTGTTCATATTCTGCTTAAAATGAACGAAGTTTTGGTGAATTGAAAAGATTGAGGTGGGATTGCTTTGTCAGCACATCACGGTATCGAGACTGTTTCTCATTGCACATTGAGTTAAACTTGAGCCGTGTAGTGTAAGACCGAAACCGATGTTTTAAGCTTCTGATTGCATATGCATAGGCTTAGCTCGGTTGAAAAGTTAGGCAATGACAAGCTTTCAACCTCTCACAATCACATGCTGAACTTAAACTTGTGTTAATGACCGCTGCAAATTCTCCGATAAAATCTGAAAACACAAGTCTATGTTTCATTCTATAGCATGATGATTGAACTTTGCTAGGGGTGGTTCACCTTTTATACATGTTTAGCACTTGTTTGACTTCCTGTCTATACATGTTCAGTGCTATTTTGATGGTGAAACCTCTTTCTGAACGACTTAAAACTGCTCACCTGGCTTATTCTTTCATATTTCGTATTTGGTGATCAGTTTGATCCTTTGCTAGCACTTTTGCTTATTGCTTAAAGTCGGATCAACACTCTTTAGAGCATTTTTTTCATTCTATCGATTATATACCTGAAGCTGCTAACATGCATTTTTGACTCATATGCATTTGCTTAACTCCGATAGGCACAACTTACCTCTGTTTTCTCTTAATGGAACTCGTTTCCTTCTCTTTTGTTTGCAAATTGCCCCCAAGGGGGAGAATTTTTTCCAAGAGGGAGTATGTCTTGATGTGTTGACAATTTGCAATTTGTGCTTCACTTGTTGAGGGAGAGTTCTTTGAGTGAGGGGGAGCTTTTTTGCCTTGCTCCGAGTCGGTTTTTATTTTGGTATCGATCTTTTGGCTAGTTGTGTCAAGCCTCTGTGCCTCTGTCTTGAGGGACTAGCTATTTTCACCATTTTGTATTGGTATTTTTTGATTGGTATCAAGCTTTCAGCTAGTGGTGTTGAGCCCTTTCTACCTCTTCTTGAGGACTAGCTTGATTCTGACTTGGTTGCATCGAGCCGTTGCCCATGTCTTTGGGAACCAAGTCTTGTGCTCTGATTTTTGATCGAGTTTTGCTCTTTGATGAGTTGTTGCTCTGATCTTTTGCTTGGTTGTGTCGAACCATTGCCCATGTCTTTGGGGACCAAGCTTTGCTTATCTCAATTTGTTCTTTTTCGGCCTTTCTCTTGGCTTTTGAACTTCTCGAGTGAGTTTTCTCCATCTATCTACTTCTGCTTTCTTTTTATTCTGACTACGGTTATTATGAGTTGACGATGCACTCATCAAGGGGGAGATTGTGAACACAAGGTTGATATGTGCCCTTGTGGTTCCCTTCCTGAGTGATGAGCGATCGGTCAATGAGCAACATGTCTCTTGGCTGTGTTGATGTGCAGGTGTGGAGCTCGGAGACAATGGTCGAAGGTGAGGTGAAGGTCAAGTAGAGACGTACCATGCCGACGGACCGGGAGCGGTGAAGGGCGGACGTGAGGCTTGGACCGATGGACCGGGAGACCTGAGGACCAGCTGTGGTAGCTGGCACGTGGCATCAACGAGCAAGAGGACATGGGGATGTGCGGTGCATCAGCCAAGTCGGGAGGAAGGTGATGGCGTCGTGACACTTGGTGGGAGGCCGGGAAGGAAGGCGAATGCACTGTGCCCGGCGTGGAGGCTGAACATGCTCCAGCATCGGTGTTGGAACTCGGGATGTGCGAACCACATCCCGTCTACGCTGCGGGTTTGGTAGTTGAGCCTCTAAAAACTACCCTCGACGGTTTCCGAGTTTGGGCCATAAAACTCGGGTGGCGGGTTTCTGAGTTTGGGCCTCAAAACTCAGCGAGGACGGTTTCCAGGTTTGGGCCTCAAAACCTGGGCTCGTGGGTTTCTGAGTTTGGGCCACAACTCAGCCAGAGGACAGGTTTCCCGGTTTCAGCCTCAAAACCTAGGGGAGGTCCAAAAAGGACAGTCGATGTGTGGCGGCGTGGAGAGGCTGGCGTAGCGGCGAAGCTATCCACGAGGAAGGCGCGTCGGTCGACAGGACGACACGTGGTGGCATCCTGAGGCTTGCGTCGAGGCGAAGCTAAGGATGAGGAAGGCGCGTGACCGTCGGATCACGACTCTTCAGAGTTGGACCGGGATACCCCTAGGGTTGGCTGCTTCGCTCTTGTATCTAGGTGTAGAAAGGGACTATTGTACTTAGGCTATAAATAAGAGAGGCGCCCCTCCTCTCTCTCTATCCTTGCATCCATTTGTTTCTGAGCTCTCTCTCTCTAGCCCCCGCTTAGCTTCTAATCATACATCCCTGCCTGTGATCCGCAGAGATGGTGAATCATACCTCTGTGTATTTGGATTTTGAGGAAACGAGACCGTAATCTCGTTGTCTCCTCGTGTGGAGGAGTTTTGGCTGGAATTGAGATCGATTTGCATTTTGGTTTCGTGTTCTTCGTGTTTCTTTTTTTCCTCTCCCGTAGATTTGCATCGTTCTCCATCTCCACGAGATGATTTTCGATTCCACTTGAATCAGTTTGTTCTATGTTGTGAGCCCCTTCTTTTCACCGAAGGGTTTCTCTTCTAATCTCACGACTTCATAGATCGGGCTGAAATCGCATTCGTTCTTCGTTCTTCCCCCTTTTCAGTGTTCTTCAAATTACACTCGATTGACTTGGTTTGGTGCGATGATTTCTTAGGATTAGCACCCCAATACGTAGAGGAACACCTGGGAGGAGTTTGATCGAAGTCCCTTTTGATTAGGTTGAGATCGATTCAACTTCGGGTTTGAACCAAGCTGTTTTTGCGTTTTTTGTGTGGTCGCGGACAGTCCGCGCCCTGACGGCGGATAGTCCGCGCATCGGGTCTCGGCAAGGTCAGTCAGGCGCAGTCCCCTGACTGTTCATTGAAAAGTGAATGACGGACAGTCTGCGGTACAAACCCGCGGACAGTCCGGGACCTGTCCAGCAGATTTGTGTTGACACCTCGGGTGGCACGCAGAAGAAACCGCAAGCGCACGGCTGTCAGTTGTAGCTTTTCACCTCAGAGTATTCCGGGGTATCGAATCCATGAGGAACGCAAAGTGATTTTGAGAAAACTAGGGGGATAAGGATATCTAGGATAGATGAAGGGAATGGGCACTATCTACTGGGGTAGATCCTAGTTCTATTAGACTTCTAGTGATTTAAGTTCTTTACTAGTGTACTGTGGGCGTACTAGCCTTTACCACTGATTTAGGTTGAACGCTAGCACAACGAGCCCTACTGTTAAACTAGACCAACTACGTGGTGGAATTCAAGGCGCACAGGGCTGTCACCACCTGCTTGCTACCACAGCTATCCGGGGGCCTAGCCGTATTCACTGGCAATATATAGCCTAAGTACCACACTTAATCTATATATTACTACTACTAGCCCTGTACTAGTACTAGAGCACTTGAAACTAATAACAAGCAATGAAACGAGCACACAAGTACCGAAAAGTAAATACTTGAAGATAGAATAAATACTAAGTTACCAAAGTTGAAGCGCAGAGCAGAGCGAAGCAGAGGTCTCCGACAACTCCGGAATTCTCCAGACTTCTACTCTTCTCCTCTTCAGCTCGTCTTCTAGTGAGGCACTCACACTCTCTCTAATCTCTCTACATAGCAAGTGTGCTAATCTAACCAAATGGTGAGGAATGATGTGAGGCTCCCCGAATGAGAGCTCTTGGGGCCTATTTATAGTGCTAGGAAGCTAGGGAGTACTTATAGAGTGAAGAGGAGGTCGGTTAGGGTTTAGGGGGTGGCGCCCGCCACTAAACCCTGGCGCCCACCACCCCTCAGCCGTCCATTGCAACCGCCATTCATCCAACGGTCTTCACTTGCTCTCCTAAGTCGGTTTGAGGGTCGGTTAGGGTTTCAGACACGTGTCCAAAGCCCACTATCCAGATGATACTCTTCTTAGCCCTTGGATCAAACCGTCTTAGTGTGCAATGGCCAGGATTTGAGCTTGAGGTGACTCCCACGGATCGATGATGTGGCTTGGGCCACTTTGGGCAGGATGGACCTGGCGGCCGCCAGTAATAGGTGGCGGTCGCCACCCTACTCAGGCCCAAATGGGCCATAGTGGCTTGGCCTTGCTCCTGGTACACTTGTTTGGCCCAATTTCCATCATTTCCTGCATTAAGATAAGAAACTATGCACATGTGGAAATAGGTTAGTTATAAACCAAATCTTCTACTTTTTATGTTGTTTTACCTTGGTTTTGGGTGAAATGTTGATGGTGAAATGATGCTTTAAGCACCATCAACAACTTGCAGAACAATTCCTTTTCTGCAGATTAGCTGACGGACAGTCCGACACCCAGGCGCGGACAGTCCGGGGTTCTACGGCGGACAGTCCAGGACTCTGACCCCGGACAGTCCGCAAATCTACAGACTGTGTAGTTTTGTTTTGTGGTTTTGGCACTTGGTTTTGAGTGTTCTCCGGGGGTTCCGCTGTACCACTAGGACATCTCCTAGGGTATCCACCTATTCGTAGGTCGTGAACTCTTTCATTGTTTTGAGTCTTTGCCTTTGGGGTGATTTCCTTGGACAAGGGCCATCCATTTCACTAGTTGAAATTTGAGGCTCCCATTCACCCCCCCCCTCTGGTCGCCAATCCGGACCTTCAGTTTGGATGAGTTCGCTCTTTCTTCTTTCTTTCTTTCTATTCCATATGATTTGTGTTGGTAGTTGACAATGCACTCATCAAGGGGGAGATTGCGGATACATGGGTGTATGCCGGATCTTGAGATGATGAGTGATTGTCAACTGGTTTGATGCGCATGTTCTTTGGCTTGTGTTGTGCAGGTGTCGAGCTCGGAGACGGTGATCGAAGGCAAGGTGAAGGTCAAGTAGAGACGTGTCGTGCCGATGGACCCAGAGCGGTGAAGGGCGGACGTGAGGCTTGGACTGACGGACCGGTGGCCTGAGGATTAGCCGTGGTGGCTGACAGCCTGGGACAACCACAAGTGAAGACTTGCGGGTGGATGGGGTGCACGGGCGGTGCATCCCTCTATGGCTTCGGTTTGGTGGTTGAGCCCCAGAAAAACCACCGGGTGGATGGTTTCCAGGTTTGGGCCTCAAAACCTGGGTGCGGATACATGGGTGTATGCTGGATCTTGAGATGATGAGTGATTGTCAACTGGTATGATGCGCATGTTCTTTGGCTTGTGTTGTGCAGGTGTCAAGCACAGAGACTGTGATCAAAGGCAAGGTGAAGGTCAAGTAGAGATGTGCCGTGCTGATGGACCCAGAGCGGTGAAGGGCGGACGTGAGGCTTGGACTGACGGACCGGTGGCCTGAGGATCGGCTGTGGTGGTTGACAGCCTAGGACACCGACAAGTGAAGACTTGCGGGTGGACGGGGTGCACGGGCGGTGCATCCCTCTATGGCGTCGGTTTGGTGGTTGAGCCACAGAAAAACCACTGAGTGGACGGTTTCCAGGTTTGGGCCTAAAAACCTGGATGCTGCGGGTTTCCGAGTTTGGGCCTCAAAACTGGGGCTGAGCACGGTTTCTAGGTTTGGGCCTCAAAACCTTGGCGCTGGTGGCTTTCTGAGTTTGGGCCACAAAACTCAGGCGATGGACGACAAGTTTCCCGGTTTCGGCCTCAAAACCGGGGGGAGGTCCGTGAAAAGGACGAGCGGCGTAGTGGCAGCATCCGGTGAGGTCGCGTCGAGGCGAAGCTACTTGATGTGCGGGCATGGCCATCGAATCGACATCAACCTCGAGTTGGTCAGGAATACCCTTAGGGTTAGCCTGCTCGCTCATTAATTGTAAGGGTAGAAGGGGAATAATTGTATTAGGTTATATAAGGAGAGGCACCCCTCCCTCCAGACTATCTCAGCCATTGATATTTTCATTCTAGGGTTTCCTGATCTCCCAGTCCCTGCTGTAGCTACTGAGATCCGCAGAAACGGTGAATCATACCTCTGTGTATTTGGATTTTTTGGAAATGGGACCGGATTCCCGTTGTCTCCTCGTGGGGACGAATTTCAGCTGGCAATCGTGATTGTGATTCGCATTTTGAACTTGTTCTTCGCGTTCTTCGTTTTTCACAATTTTCCCGTCACTCGATCTCCCTCCTCGCTGCGTCTTTTTCGAATCCACTTGAATCAACTTGTTCTTTGATGTGAGGAGAACATTTCCACCAAAGGAATTTATCTCTACCCTCACAAACAAGTAGATCGGGTCGATTCAAGTTTCGTGGCAACTTTTTCGTTCCTACACCTTCCCTTTCGATTTCCTACAGTTTGATTTGATTTGAGCGGATGATTTCTTAGGGATAGACTTCCAACTACCATAGGATCATTTCCTCCAAGTTTGGGATCGAGGGATTTTGAGTTGAATCGAATTTGGGGAGATTTGGGAGCAGGGCGATTGAAATCGCCCTCCCTGAGTGGTCGCGGACAGTCCGCCACTCAGGGCGCGGACAGTCCGCGCGTCGGGCTCGAGCCAGACCAGTGGCTCTGCGGCTCGGCTGTTTGTGTTCGGGTTGACTGGCGGACAGTCCGCCATAGTAACCCGCGGACAGTCCGGGACTGTCCAGGGGCTATTCAGCAGCGTTGCTGTTTTTGGGAATTGGCTGGCGGACAGTCCGCCAAGCCATCCCGGACAGTCCGCCGTTGGGCAGACAGTCCGCGGTCGGAACTCCGGACAGTCCAGTCTTGGCTGATGCTTGAGGTTTAGTGCGATTGTCCGCCCAACTTTTCCGCTTGGTTTCCGGACTTCTCGTTTGCTTCTAGAGTTCACCAAGGAACCTCACTAGGTATCTTTGCTACTCGTTAGCATTGGTATTTAGAGGAATTCTGACGTAGCCTTCCATCTCGTTGACCTTGAGCCGGAGTTTTTGAGATTTGGCTTGCTCTCGTTTGGTGGTGCCTCGCTGTGATCCTAGGGATCATCCACCCTCTTCCAAGGGTCGTGGGCATCACATTTGCACTCGAAGCTTTTGGGGGTTGATTTCTGGGACAAAGGCCAAAGTTTCGAAAGAAATTTTTAGGATCCCATTCACCCCCCCTCTGATCGCTTTTGGTAGCGTTCTCGGTCCTTCAATTGGTATCAGAGTGGGTTAAGGATCTTACACCTTAGCCGGTTCCAGATCCACAAAAGGTGACATGGATCATGGCATGGGCAAACCGCCGTTTTTCGATGGGACGATGAAAGGTCCTAATTGGCTAGAGGGGGGTGAATAGCCTAATTTAAAATTCTACAAAGCACTAGAGCAATTTGTTAGACAATAACAAAGCGATAAATGCGGTTGCTCTAGCTCTATGTCAAATGCAAGCCACCTATTTGCAAGTCTAGTTAATTATGATCTCTAAGGCACACAAGGACTAAGTCACTACGTTACTAAACTAGTGAGCTACACAAGAGAGCTAGCAAAACTAAACTAGCTACACTAGCAAAGCTACTACTATCATTAACAAGGGAAACAAGTTACTCTATAACAAGTATGAACAAAGGAATACAAGAGAGTGGTAGTGTGATTTTACCGAACCGGGCAAGTGAAGATAATTGATATCACAATGGAATGCCAATCACCAAGGGACACAATATGAACACGAGATTTATCCCCGAGGTTCACGTGTTTGCCGGCACGCTACGTCCTCGTTGTGTCGACCAAGGCTTCATGGTTCGGTGGCTAATCGGTATCACACACTGAGCTCTCCACAAGAGCGCCACAAGAACCTACCCCAAGCAATGGTAACTCAATGACACGCGCAATTTACTAGGAGTTACCTTTGGCTCTTCGCCGGGGAGGTACAAGCCCCTCACAAAGTCGTTGGGATGGCCACGAACAATCACCAACTCGTGCCGATCCTCCTCCGCTGCCACCAAGCCGTCTAGGCACCGGCAAGTGCCAAGAGTAAAAAGAAATCCGCAGCAACAATCACCAAGATGCCTCTAGAATGCAAGATCACAATGCAAGCTCTTGGTTTCACTCGATCTCACTTGGATTCGCACTAACAATCAAAGAGATCGGAGGGAGGGATTAGATCTTGCTCAAGAGGATGTTCAAGAGGTTAGAAAGTCAAGAAGCAACCCCAAAAGGCGGCCACGGTCAATTTATAGAGAGGGAAGGGCGACGGCCCGAACCCTACCTTTCTGCGCTTGGTCGGTAGTACCGACCCCTCCTGGGCGGTAGTACCGACAGAGTCAAACTAACCGTTAACACACGACCCGCTGATTTAGGTGAAGCACCGACTCTCTGGTCGGTACCTCCGAGGTCGCTAGTACCGAGGCTATGGCGGTACTACCGCCAGGTCAAAAACGGCCGCGAACAGAGAGCTCTGCGAAAAGCAAGCCACTACCGACCTTGCGTCGGTACCACCGCGGGCGGTAGTACCGAGGTAATGGCGGTACTACCGCCAGGCCATTTTCAAATCTATAGAGAGCCTCACGAAACCCCTTAGAGCCACGGTACCACCGACCCTCTGGTCGGTACCACCGCCGGCGGTAGTACCGAGGTTATAGCGGTACTACCGCCAGGCCAAAAACGCCCCAACACAGAGAGGGCTGCACGCAGCACCTATGGGCGGTACCACCGACCACCCTGGTCGGTACCACCGACCATACACAGAAAACTCCATTTTCTTCTCTGTGTTGATCCAAACCAACTCCAACAACTTCTCCTTTGCAAATGTGCTAACACCAACAAGTGTACAACATTATGTGCATGTGTGTTAGCATTTTCACAAACATATTCAAAGGATTCGAGTTAGCACACTAGGTCCTAATGCATATGCATGTATGAATCCACCTAGTGGCACTTGATAACCGTGATCACTGAGATATTCCCCTCTTAATAGTACGGCTATCTATCCTAAATGCACTCACACCCTCTATGGTGTCTTGAGTGCCAAAAACAAAAGAGCCTATTGGTTATACCTTTGCCTTGAGCTCTTTTATTTTCCTCTTTCTTCTTTTCTTCAAGTGAAGATATGGACCATCTTACGACCAATCACTTGCTCATTGCATCACATGTCCATCATCAAGCTTCACTTGAGCCATGGACCACCTTTTGCTAATCAAACACTTAATGACAAAGGTTAGTCCAATGGGTTTCATCAATTATCCAAAACCAAACTTGGGCTTTCAATCTCCCCCTTTTTGGTAATTGATGACAACCCTCATACAAGATATTATGATAAAGATTTGAGACACCAAGGTAGTATTTGCTCCCCCTATATATGTGCTATAGAGTTTGGTTCGAGGTTCGGCACATATGCATGGATATAAAATTTTGGGTGAGCAATTACTAACTTGTGATACTAAGGTTTAAAGAATGGACCTTTGAAGCGCGATACCAATCGGAGTGCAAAACTCATGATCATCCTTAGCACCATAATGAACTAGATACAACTTGTAAGCCAACTTTTAAGCAAATATATTGGCAAAAATGTTAAATTCCAAAAATCTAGTTCTATCCTATGCATGATAGTACTTCATTTCATCATTCAAGTTCTAGTCTAGCAAGCAACACACAAGAGAGATACTACTTGAAAACACAAACTAATGCAAGACAATGCAAGCAAGCATATGTAAGATGCACATTGCAAATGCATTCAATCAAGTTCATAGGCTTGCTCCCCCTACTTGTGTGCTTAAAAATTTTATCCCTTTCTTTTCATAAATCTTTCTCATTGTGCAACTTCTTCTCCCTTTTTGCATATCTTTTATGCCATTTTTCTCCCCCTTTGTCATCAATGACCACAAAAGGTGAGTTTTTCATTGGTAAAGCATGGGAGTAGAAATTGATCAAATTGTGGTTCAACTATAAACAATTGCATACCATATATAGCACGGTTTGCTCTAGAGTAAGCTTCTTCACACATCTTGCAATGGTTATCTTACTCATGTCGGTTATATACTTCAATGCTCATGTTTATAGTCAAACACTAGGATTGCAAGCCCATAAACATGTCATATGCCACCACTAGATCATAACAATCATAGAAGCAATAGTGGTACCATACCAACATCAAAGTCATTTGATTTTCAATGAATGAGGTCCAAAACCTACTAGATATGCCTAGATGCTCTAAACAAGTCCTTAGCAAGGTATGAGATGCAAATGTCAAACAATAATACCTTTGCTTTGGCTTGGAGGAGAGGCAAGTCATATAAGTGGGGTGCATTATCAACACATATTTGAGAAATCTAGTATGTTCAACTCATTCCTTAGCTTGCAAAACCTCTTCTCATCAAGTGGCTTAGTGAATATATCCGCAAGTTGATCATCGGTCCCAACACTCTCAATAGATATATCTCCCTTTTGTTGATGATCTCTAATGAAGTGGTGCCTAATGTCAATGTGCTTGGTTCTTGAATGTTGCACCGGGTTGTTTGTGAGCTTCACCGCACTTTCATTGTCACATAGCAATGGCACTTGTTTGAATTTTATTCCAAAGTCCTTCAAGGTTGCCCTCATCCATAGGAGTTGTGCACAACAACTACCGGCACTAATATATTCGGCTTCGGCGGTAGAGAGTGCCACACTATTTTGTTTCTTTGAAGACCAAGATACAAGTGACCTTCCCAATAATTGACATGTGCCCGATGTGCTCTTTCTATCAATCTTGCAACCCGCATAATCGGAATCGGAGTACCCAATTAATTCAAAGTTTGCTCCTTTGGGGTACCACAACCCAACATTTTGTGTAGCCTTCAAGTACCTCAAGACTCTCTTTGTTGCCTTCAAATGACTCTCTCTTGGAGAAGCTTGGAATCTTGCACACATGCACACACTAAACATGACATCCGGCCTTGAAGCGGTCACATAGAGTAAGCTTCCAATCATAGACCGATACAACTTTTGATCCACCATGTTGCCACTAGCATCACCATCCAAGTGTCCATTTGTTCCCATTGGTGTACTAATAGCTTTTGCATCATTAAGACCAAACTTCTTGAGCATATCTTTGATGTACTTGCCTTGACTCACAAAAGTACCATTCTTCATTTGCTTGATTTGAAGACCAAGGAAGTAACTAAGCTCTCCAATCATGGACATTTCAAACTCTTTTGCCATCATATTTCCAAACTCTTCACAAAAATCTTGGTTGGTTGAGCCAAATATGATATCATCAACATAGATTTGCAACACAAACAAGTCATTCCCTATCTTCTTGGTGAAGAGAGTGGTGTCAACCTTTCCCATTTTGAACCCTTTGGATAGAAGGAAATTCCTCAATCTTTCATACCATGCCCTTGGAGCTTGCTTTAAGCCATACAATGCTTTTCTCAACTTGTAGACATGGTTGGGCTTCTTTTCATCTTCAAAACTGGGAGGTTGCTCAACATATACCAACTCATTGATGTAGCCATTGAGAAATGCACTCTTTACATCCATTTGATATAGCTTGATGTTATGAGCACAAGCATAAGCTAATAGGATTCTAATTGCTTCCAATCTTGCAACCGGTGCATATGTCTCTCCAAAATCAAGCCCTTCAATTTGAGTGTAACCTTGTGCTACCAATCTTGCTTTGTTTCTCACCACTAGGCCATCTTGATCTTGCTTGTTGCGGAATACCCATCTAGTACCAATAACATTATAGCTCTTAGGCCTCTCAACCAATTCCCAAACTTCATTTCTTGTGAAGTTGTTTAGCTCTTCATGCATGGCATTAACCCAATCAACATCCTTCAAAGCTTCTTCAATCTTGGTTCGTTCAATAGTTGACACAAATGAATAGTTCCCACAAAACATTGCCAATCTTGATCTTGTTTGAACACCACTTTGAATGCCACCAATAACCAAATCTAAGGGATGATCTCTTGCTATACTTGAAGGTTGAAGCACTTGATTCGCATTGCTTGTACTCGGTTGATCCGCTTGTTGCACATTGGGAGATGATGAACTAGCCACTTGTTGATTTTGTACTTGAGAATCACTATCTTGCTCATTTGGGATGGTGACCACTTGCTCTTTGTCATCTTCAACATCAATCACTTCTCTTGGCCTAATATCACTAACATCCATGTTCTTCATTGCATTCACCAAATGAGTGCCTCTCACATCATCTAAGTTCTCATTTTCATCTTGAGATCCATTGGTTTCATCAAATTCTACATCATGAACTTCTTCAAGTGTTCCACTAGCCAAGTTCCATACTCTATATGCTTTGCTTGTAGTTGAATATCCAAGTAGGAACCCTTCATCACATTTCTTGTCAAACTTGCTCAATCTTGTGCCCTTCTTCAATATGTAGCACTTGCAACCAAATACTCTAAAGTATGCAATATTGGGCTTTCTTCCATTCAATAGCTCATATGGTGTCATTTCCAACATAGGATGGCAATATAGTCGGTTGCTAGAGTAGCAAGCCGTGTTGATAGCTTCGGCCCAAAAGGATTGACTCACATTGTATTCACTAAGCATGGATCTTGCCATATCAATCAAGGTTCTATTGTTTCTTTCAACTATCCCATTTGATTGAGTGTACTTTGCCGAGAATTGATGCCTAATGCCAAAATCATCACATAGCTCTTCAATTCTTGTGTTCTTGAACTCACTCCCATTGTCACTTCTCACTTTCTTGATAGTTGTCTCAAACTCATTTTGACTTCTCTTGACAAAAGATTTGAATGTAGCAAATGTTTCACTTTTGTCACCAAGAAAGAATACCCATGTGTATCTAGTGAAGTCATCCACAATCACATAACCATATTTATTGCCACCAATGCTAGTGTATGTAGTTGGCCCAAATAAATCCATATGCAATAGCTCAAATGCTTTAGTAGTGCTCATTTCACTTTTCATAGGGTGAGTATTTCCAACTTGTTTGCCGGCTTGACAAGAGCTACAAAGTTTATCCTTCTCAAACACAACATCTCTCAAGCCCTTAACTAAGTCATATTTGATCAATCTATTTAGTTGCTTCATCCCAACATGACCAAGCCTTCTATGCCATAGCCAACCCATACTAGACTTAGTGATCAAGCATGTTGTCAATTGAGTTTCCTTTGCATCAAAATCAACTAAGTATAGGTTTCCATATCTAAATCCTTTGAATGCTAGGTTGGTTCCATCATTACTAGTGATCATCACATTATCAACACCAAAGTTGCAATTGAAACCAAGATCACATATTTGAGCTACCGATAGCAAGTTGAAGTTCAAGCTCTCTACTAGCAAGACATTTGAGATGCTCAAGTCATTGGATATTGCAATCTTACCAAGTCCCTTGACCTTGCCTTCACTATTGTCCCCAAATGTGATGCTATCCACTTTGAAGTCTTCTTCATTTGTGTTGATTGAGTTGAACATTCTAGAATCCCCGGTCATATGTTGAGTACACCCACTATCAAGCACCCAATGCCTTCCTCCGGCTTTGTAATTGACCTACAAGAAGATTCAATGTTTAGGTACCCAAATCTTGTTGGGTCCTCCAAGGTTAGTGACTAAGCTCTTTGGTACCCAAATGGCTTTCTTCTTTGAGCCCTCCTTAGGTGTACCAACAAACTTAGCTCTTACACTATTAACACCCTTGTAAAGCACATAACAAGAATCAAACTTAATTGATTTACCAAGGTTGGTTGGTTTGTTCTTGTTTAGGTTCTTTTTATAGCAATTATGCTCGGTATGCCCGGATTGCTTGCAATTTATACAATAGCATCCATTGCCCTTCACAAAACTAGTCTTGTGAGGAGCAAAGGCCGCCTTGCCCTTCTTGGGGGTATAGCCAATCCCTTCTTTCTCATGGGAAAATCTTTGGCCACCCAAGCACTTAAGCAAGCGGGCATCTCCACCATAGGCTTTGCCTAAGGCACAAGTGAGCTTATTCACCTCTTTCTTTAAGGTTTCATTTTCCACTATTAATGATGCATCACAAGTAAAACCATCTTTTATGTTTGAGTTAGATGCATCGGTGGAGCATGAACTTGATGAAGCATTGGGAGGTGCAATGACAATAGGTGTGTAAAATGTTTCATTGATTAAGTCACATGTTATACCTATGTCACATGTTTGAGCAATGTCCTCAATCTTGGTTTGAGTGAGGAGAGAGGAGTGGGCTTCTTCAAGCCTAGTGTGAGCTTTATCAAGCTTCTCATGGGCTACCTCTAGCCTCTCATGAGTTAGCTTGAGCTCATCAAGAGATTGCTCAAGAAGGCTAACCTTCATGCGCAATTCCTTGCACTCCTTCCTTTTCTTCTCAAAGCAAACATGAGCTTGCTCAAACATGTCCATAAGTTCTTCATTAGTGTATTCATTTTCATTATCATCATCATCATCATCACTCTCATCATAGGAAGGTACCTTGGATGGCCTTGCCATCAAGCATGTAGATGGAGTGTCAAAGATAGAAGGCTTTTTGTTGATAGCAATACTTGCAAGTGCCTTCTTCTTCATCTTGTTATGCTCTTCATCATCACTATCGGATGATGCATCACTATCCCATGTCACAACATAGGATCCACCTTTCTTTTTCTTGGTGAAAGAGAGCTTCTTCTCCTTCTTTTCCTTCTTGTCCTTCTTCTTCTTTGCTTCATCATCATTGTCACTATTTTGAGGACAATCGGCTATCATGTGATCTTCACTCTTGCACTTATAGCATCTTCTCACATAGCCCTTGTTCTTGTTGTTGTCCCTTCTCTTTCTTGCACCATAGTCTTTCTTCTTCATGAATCTTCCAAACTTCCTTACTAGAAGTGCCATGGCCTCATCATCATCACTAGAATCTTCATCTTCACTATCACTTGATTCTAGCTTTGCCTTGCCCTTGCTCTTCCTCTTGGATGAAGAAGTGGCTTTGAATGCCAAGCTCTTCTTCTTCTCCTCTTCCTTCACCTCCTCATCATCACCACCATCATTGTATTGATCTTCGGTCATTACATCACCAAGGACTTCATTTGGTGTCACATTTTGCAATCCTCCTCTCAAGATGATGGTCCTCAATGTCTTGAATCACTTGGGCAAGCAACTCAAGAACCGGTGGGTGAAGTCTTCATCCTTCACTTTCTCTCCCAAACTCTTGAGATCATTTATGATGCATTGGAGCCTATAGAACATCTCCGGGATTGTTTCATCCTCTTTCATCTTGAAGCTTGTGAGCTTATCTTTGAGCATGTACAATTTGGCACTTTTTACCGTTGAAGTGCCCTCATATGTTTCTTCTAGTCTTGCCCATACTTCATTTGCCTTCTCAAGATCTTTGATTTGCTCAAACACTTTTGGATCAATGCCATTGTATATAGTGTTGAGCGCCATTGTGTTGCATTGCTTGCTTTCACGCTCTCTAGGGGTGGGGTCTTCTTCATTGACAATAACATAACCATCTTGTGTGACCTCCCACACCCTATCATTGATGAAGCCAAGGTACATCTTCATCTTTCTCTTCCAATAATCAAAAGATGACCCATCAAAGTACGGTGGTTTGCCCCCAACATGGTTGCACACAATTTGAGCCATATTTGCACCGTAGGTTGTTAAGCCTTTGAATCAAACGGTGTTTGGCTCTGATACCACTTGAAAGGTCCTAATTGGCTAGAGGGGGGGTGAATAGCCTAATTTAAAATTCTATAAAGCACTAGAGCAATTTGTTAGACAATAACAAAGCGATAAATGCGGTTGCTCTAGCTCTATGTCAAATGCAAGCCACCTATTTGCAAGTCTAGTTAATTATGATCTCTAAGGCACACAAGGACTAAGTCACTACTTTACTAAACTAGTGAGCTACACAAGAGAGCTAGCAAAACTAAACTAGCTACACTAGCAAAGCTACTACTATCATTAACAAGGGAAACAAGTTACTCTATAACAAGTATGAACAAAGGAATACAAGAGAGTGGTAGTGTGATTTTACCGAACCGGGCAAGTGAAGATAATTGATATCACAATGGAATGCCAATCACCAAGGGACACAATATGAACATGAGATTTATCCCCGAGGTTCACGTGTTTGCCGGCACGCTACGTCCTCGTTGTGTCGACCAAGGCTTCGTGGTTCGGTGGCTAATTGGTATCACACACCGAGCTCTCCACAAGAGCGCCACAAGAACCTACCCCAAGCAATGGTAACTCAATGACACGCGCAATTTACTAGGAGTTACCTTTGGCTCTTCGCCGGGGAGGTACAAGCCCCTCACAAAGTCGTTGGGATGGCCACGAACAATCACCAACTCGTGCCGATCCTCCTCCGCTGCCACCAAGCCGTCTAGGCACCGGCAAGTGCCAAGAGTAAAAAGAAATCCGCAGCAACAATCACCAAGATGCCTCTAGAATGCAAGATCACAATGCAAGCTCTTGGTTTCACTCGATCTCACTTGGATTCGCACTAACAATCAAAGAGATCAGAGGGAGGGATTAGATCTTGCTCAAGAGGATGTTCAAGAGGTTAGAAAGTCAAGAAGCAACCCCAAAAGGCGGCCACGGTCAATTTATAGAGAGGGAAGGGCGACGGCCCGAACCCTACCTTTCTGCGCTTGGTCGGTAGTACCGACCCCTCCTGGGCGGTAGTACCGACAGAGTCAAACTAACCGTTAACACATGAATCGCTGATTTAGGCGAAGCACCGACTCTCTGGTCGGTACCTCCGAGGTCGGTTGTACCGAGGCTATGGCGGTACTACCGCCAGGTCAAAAATGGCCGCGAACAGAGAGCTCTGCGAAAAGCAAGCCACTACCGACCTTGCATCGGTACCACCGCGGGCGGTAGTACCGAGGTAATGGCGGTACTACCGCCAGGCCATTTTCAAATCTATAGAGAGCCTCACGAAACCCCTTAGAGCCACGGTACCACCGACCCTCTGGTCGGTACCACCGCCGGCGGTAGTACCGAGGTTATAGCGGTACTACCGCCAGGCCAAAAACGCCCCAACACAGAGAGGGCTGCACGCAGCACCTATGGGCGGTACCACCGACCACCCTGGTCGGTACCACCGACCATACACAGAAAACTCCATTTTCTTCTCTGTGTTGATCCAAACCAACTCCAACAACTTCTCCTTTGCAAATGTGCTAACACCAACAAGTGTACAACATTATGTGCATGTGTGTTAGCATTTTCACAAACATATTCAAAGGATTCGAGTTAGCACACTAGGTCCTAATGCATATGCATGTATGAATCCACCTAGTGGCACTTGATAACCGTGATCACTGAGATATTCCCCTCTTAATAGTACGGCTATCTATCCTAAATGCACTCACACCCTCTATGGTGTCTTGAGTGCCAAAAACAAAAGAGCCTATTGGTTATACCTTTGCCTTGAGCTCTTTTATTTTCCTCTTTCTTCTTTTCTTCTAGTGAAGATATGGACCATCTTACGACCAATCACTTGATCATTGCATCACGTGTCCATCATCATGCTTCACTTGAGCCATGGACCACCTTTTGCTAATCAAACACTTAATGACAAAGGTTAGTCCAATGAGTTTCATCAATTATCCAAAACCAAACTTGGGCTTTCAGACGAACTATGCGTATTGGAAGATACACATGTCGGCCTATCTCTAGAGTATGGGTGCTTCTATTTGGGATATTTGCAACTCTGCAGATTACGTGGTCTTGGCTGCTCATGTGACTCAACATCAGATTGATGAGCATGATGCCAATAGCCAAGCCTGTAATGCTCTTTTCTTCTGTTTGAGCATGTCTGAGTTTTATCGCGTTTCTCACCACGCTACGGCTCGGGAGATTTGGGCTACTCTCATGCGTTTTCATGAGGGAACCACTCAAGTCAAAACCCGTCTCTACGAGTCGCACAAGCGAGAGTATGAGAACTTTCAACACATGTCTGGCGAGAGCATAGAAAGTTTATTCGCTCGCTTTCAGGTGTTGTCAATAGGACGAGGGCTAACAAGGAGTTGTTGCCTTTCGACGGTCAAGAGAGAGCTCTCAAGCTACTCCATACTTGTTGACACTGGTTATCTATTAAAATTAAAGGATAAATAAATATGAAAAAGACATGAATTCAATCACCAACAAAGGTTTAGGGTTTTAATTGACAATATTGCATGAGTTTTGGAGACTTGTGTTTCTGCAGGGACTAAACCAGGAAACCAGCACTGATTGCTTCCCCTGGAAGGAAACCGACGCGAGATAACGCAATCGGCACGTTAGGAATATTCTAGAAGACTCGAGAGGACACCAGAAGACACCAGGAGGTCGGGTACCGCGGGACCCTGCCAGGTGGGACCGACCGATCCCACCAGGAGACCGATCGGTCTCCCCCCGGGCCCGCTGGCTTCCGTCTTCTGCAAGCTTCCTCCACCGCCTCCTAGGATGCATCTCCACCATCCCTGAAGTCGGTTTGATCCAACGATGGGCGATAAACGTGACGCGGATCGATGACATGGCGATTCCTTGCCCCCTACTCCACCTCGGGCTATATAAGCAACCCCAGACCCCCCTCTCTAGGCATCTCCATCTTCATTATTCATCTCCACATCAGAAACTAGGGTTTCAATTAGAAGTAGAGGTCCCTCTAGATGAATCTCTTCTAGTTCATCTAGAATTAGATCTAGTTCATCTAGTTGTAATCAAGAGCCAGCTATCAAGTAGAAGACTAGTTACCCCTCTAGTTAGGTTTAGAACCTAGTCTTATACTAGAACTAGAAGAGAGAGAGAGAGAGAGGAAGAGATGAAGAAGGAGCTCCGTCCTGTCGGATCAACTTCTTCATCTTGTACCTGCGGATTCAAGTTCATCATCAACTTGCTTCAGCGATTGTTTCGGTAATCAACGTCTATATTTAAGTTTGAGCCATTGTTCTTATTATTCTTAAGATTTATGACTCTCTTTTGAGTACTTTAATTCTAAGTTGCTCTAGAGTTAGAGTAGTTGGATAGTATAAGCGTGGTGCTTAGACTTGATAGCTCATATATGCCTCCTATAACGCCGGTAGTAGTTGTTGTTCGCAAGGGTGACTCTTATAGCCTTGTTGATTCTTCTATAGTCCACTTACCAGTGTGTAGGCTCGGTAGGATTATACATTTGCATAAAAGACTCATACTCTGTTTGTGACCTTTTATGGCAACTTCCCCACTAAGAATAATATAAACATATCACTCTTAAATTGGAATTAGACAGCCTTAGTGATCCCCTCTATACTTCTAGATTCTCCGTCCTTGTTAGCTACTCAGGGGATAGACTTTAAGACTTAACACTATCCGTTCCTTTGGGTTCGATATTAAAACTGGGTTACTCCGGTGAAATGCTACATCGGTAGATCTTATCTATGCGCTTGCGGATAAAGTAGAGTGTGCATTAATTTATACCAACAAGCATTTCTGGCGTCGTTGCCAGGGAACGGTAGATCAACTTAAGTCTTAGTTTAACCTTGTAATCATACTTTTATCTTTTCCTTTTTTGTCCCAGTCTTTTCATTATTTTTGTTTTCATTCTTATGAATGTTGTTTTTGAATTCCACTCTTATCTGTTACTACCCCATGAGCACAAGTTATAACCAATAGAATCCTTACACCCTATCATAACATCTGGTTATTAGCTATGCCTACCTTTCTGCTGCACTGAGCATAGAAATATTCCTTCGGGTATTTTTGTCACTAACCTTCCCAGGTCTGGAGCAGAAAAGAACGAAGGAAGTACAAACGCAAGGTATGTCCAACCAATCATCATGTAACATTAAATTACATTCATCCAAGCTTGGGGAATAGACTTTCTAAGAATATTTCTTGCCGTGTTGCTATGTTGGTTGTCCCTACCTTTAGGATATGCTCATCATGCTCTTTCATCACCATGTGAATAAATCTCTATAATACTTTCATGCTACCCTCATTCGCTATATTATATGTTTAGGTTTAGAGTACCTTCATACATCTCTTAAATTAAGCATGGTGCCTAGTTTAGGAGTGGTGATTTTGCTTTCAAAGGCTTTCAATTTAAGCAATTAAGTTAAAATGTCTTCCTAGATCAAATTAGACATGGTGTCTAGGTTGATTTTTGAGCCGATAGTATGCTATAGTGGATGTTGGATATTTTGTTGGACTAACCCCTGTAGGAAATTTTCAATATCAATTTGGGAAAGTCCTGAGATGAACTCACACCGGAGATGAAGCAAGGCGTATAATGAACTTCAACAACTCTTGCACAATGAAGACTCAGCTCGTTCATCATAGATGAAAGAACTGTGAGTATCAAAGTCTATTTGTTTTATCTTCTACTGCAAGATATCTTTTGCCTTGAATCATGTTAAAGTGCAGCCAACACATGAAATACTAGTCTATGCTAAAGTAATCCTAAAAACATCTTTTTATTAGCATAGATGCAAAATACATATGTTGTGGACAACAACCCATGCTTTAAATTCTTGCAATCCTTCGGGTATATATCCACTAACGTTATGCAGGAGAGAGATTTTGTTCATCCATGATTTGGTCTAAACACTGAAGATCCAAAACCCAAACCATAGACACACAAACCTACTCTCAGATCACAAATGGTGCTAGCCTAGCTTTGAGTCTTGCTTGGGCGCTGATGACAAACAGGATGCAACTTACCTCGTATGAGACAACCTATGCCTGCAACCATCATTGCTCAAGATATCAAGACAAGAAGTGGGAAGTTATCCTCTTTTGTAATCAAGAGCTAGCTTGGGAGACAAGATGGTACCACTACAACAATAGCAAGATCTACAAGTCAAACACATGAACATATTGTTGGGAGTCCATCTACATCACAAACCAGCCTGGGAGAGATAATTTGAAACACCTCTGGTGTTTAAGTCAACGAAAACCTGACATGTCATCATAAGCATGGAAAGCATTCATATAGCAACATCAAAGATGCATTTACAATTTGCATATAACTTGATCTCAAATGCATCATATGCTTGTTTAATTCTGTTTTGTGCAATGAATGTGTGATATTTAAGGATTTGGTTGTGACTGATTTCTAGTGAAGGTGGTTAATGGGGTTATGTTGTGCATAAAAACTCAAGTCCCTATAGTAGCTCTATGCTGAAGACTAGGATCTAAGCTGAATCTGGGCATAGTCCCAAAAACAAAGTTGTAGATACTAATGAAAGGAACAACTTTGGTATAATAAGCTAACAAAGATTCTGCACAGAATTGAATTGAAACAAATTTGTTTAAACCCTAGAATCTACCCTTGAACTACAACTTACAAACCATTGAGAATCTGACCTTATCCATTTAATCAAAGTTGTAGGGAATCGCAAATGTGACAACTTTCATGTTTACAGATTTTGAAGTTCTTCAGAAAAATTCAAAGTAATTTGAGAAATTAGTTTGGGTCAAATTTGAATTCAAACTCTAATTCAAAAATTAAGCCGAAGTGGCACATGGTCCTTTAAGCAACTTTGTAGAGCATAAAATTTTGAACAACTTTTATTCTTACAGATTTTTCACTTCAGTTCAATTTTTGGTTGCAATTTGAAAGGGGACAAAACTTCCTGTAGCCACAGTGCTTGGAGCCCTGCATGGCGTCCACGGCGGGCCGTCGCGGGGGCAGCGGCATTCCGGCGCCGACACATCCCCGTCCACGCGCCTCTCGCTCCGTTCGCATGCGCAAATAGCTGGCGCACCCTCCGAGCTTCTCATCGCCTACAAAAACTTCATCTCCGCCGCGCTCCTCTCCTTTCTTTCTCCTCTGTTCTCGCCGGCGGGTGCAGTGGAGCTCCGCCGACGAAATTCGTCGTCGTCGAGCCTCCACCGCCGGTGCCAGTTCGTCCACAGTCTCGCTGTAACCTTGAGCACCTCCCCGACCCACTGATTTGAGTCCAAGCCGTCTCCATTGCCCGGACCGAGCCCTTCTTCCTCGACTCCGGCAGGCCACCGCCACGGTCGAGTTCGCCGTCGTGCGGTTGGTACAAGGCTCCTCGAACCAATTCGTTTGCACCATTAGCTTCGCCTCAGCTCACTGCCTCGCATCGGCTTTCCCCTTTGATCTCTACTGCGCAGGGATCGCCAGAACGACGCTGTGAAACTTCCGAACGCCGCCACCATTGTCGCTGCCGTCGACCTCCATCTTCCCGAGCCCCTCCGACCGAACCGACGCGAGCACGAGCCCTAGGTGAGCTCCCTGGTGCCGATGCTCGCCTCCGTTTGAACTATACCGCGTCGCCGTGGCCGGAACACCGGCGCGCCGCTGGGCATGGCGTGGCCGAGCCGCCATTGCCGCGGCCGTCGCGTCTCCGGTCACCGTTTGTCGCAACCAAGCCTACACATGTGTTCGTGGCGCACAGGGGAGCACGTTGGTGGTGTTGGTTTAGCCTCTGGCCTCGCCGTCGGCGAGAACGGCCGGCTGTCAGTGCCGCCGCGCGCTGGTCAGCGCGCTGGACCGGCCTGACGAACTGGTCCCGCCTGTCAGCGGCTTAGGTTTAGGGTTTTTCTATTTTCGCGATGGTGAACTGTAGTGTGTTTTGTTATTTTTGCTGTATTTTTGTTATAGCTCCAAAAATTCTGAAATTTTTTGTGTAGACTCTCTGACCTATGCAGAAATTTATACAAATGATAAACTGGGATTTTGGACATGTTTTGTTTGGGAATTAAAATACCCAATTAATTAGTTTAGCACTTTAAATAATTTTTGTAGGCTTTTCCTGAAGTCCAAAAATTGTGAAATCAATTTTGTAGTACCTTGCAGCACATAACACACCTCTGCAAAAATTTTGAGCCCCTTTGGTGAAAACAAATTTTTAACTTTAATAATTAAACCTTTAATTAATAAGTAATTATGAGTTTGATTGATTTAATTTCTGAAGTTTAAGTATGCATTCTAAGTAAGGAAGGTTGGTATGCCACTGCTATGTTGATGAGTCAATTCACACAGAAAGTGTGGGTTAGATAAAAGCTCTTTTGGTGGTACCATGGTTGGGTTGATCTAAACAAGCAAAGTGTTTAACTAACAATTTATGTAAAATAAGTAGGTTTATTTCTGTTAAAGCAAATCATGATATACAATGTTGTACTTATATTCTTGATAGATCTCTACTAAATGACAAAGTTATGGGATGAGCACTTGACCATTGTGATCATACTTTTGACATGAAACTAGCCCTTGCTTTGTTCCTCGCACTTTCTGGATCAGTTTCGGTGGAAATGAGATATCACTAGGATAATAAAGTTTTCTGTTGAAATGTTGTAGCAAAGTTGTAGCACTTTTGTATATCTAGCTGCTCCTAAAATTTCGTAATTGTTGGATGTATATGCTGGGAGTTATGCTCTGTTCAATCTGGGTATGAGGTGCTGTCCAGAATCTGGATAGTTTGTGAAAACTGAACTGTTTGGGGCATCTAACTTATGAATCAGGTTTTGTGTATTATTAGAAAGTTGTAGAGGGTTTCATGTACTTTCCATAATGGTTTAGATCACAATTTCTCATGTCTCTGAACTCCAGTTATGGTCTGTGGAGCAGAGGTGCTTAAATCTGTCCAGAATCTGGATAGATTTAACCAATTGAATTGTTTGGTCCACATGACCCTGGAATCAGCTTTTGTGTATTACAGCAATGTAGTAGAGAATTTGTTAAGGTCACCTAGTTGGATGATCGTTAGCTTTCGTTATGGTTAAAACAGGTTGGTACATGAAATCTGTTCGGAATATCGTTTATGTCAATGTTGTTTCCACTTGTGACGTCAGTTTCAGAATTCAGTATAGAGTTGTTGTTTGATTACTGTACTCTTCCACTCATAGTTGTCCAGGATCATAAGCATTCATTCATATACGCATCACATGCATCTTGTATATACTTGTTCGTTATATTGCGTTTAGAAACCGAGGTTAGCAAGGATCAGCCGGAAATCGCAACAAGGGAGGAGGAACCCCAAGGCAAGCCCCGGTGCATTTGACCCTACCTTGCACTTTTCAATTATATAATTGCTGATAAAAATTGGTGCATTAAGTTTAGGAGTTGAATGTTACCTATTTGATGCATTGACTACCTTGATTACTTCTTATATTATCCTTGTCACTGGGTCATTTGCAAAATGTTTAGACTGCTTAGCCTTGCTCAATAGAGTAGGTTTTGAAAAGAGAGATGCTATTGTTGGGAACCCTTCCCTCGGTATGGGATGGTATAATTAAAATGAGACCGGGCGGGTAACTTGCATAGGAAATGGAGTCCTGGTGTAGTGTTTCCGTCTGTGTAGCCTAGGGCCTGTCCGCTGTTGGCCCATTGGATCGAGAACTATTTGTTAGTACATGTCACATGCTTTGGTAAGCCCTACTGTGGCTATGCCCTTACTGGAACGGCGCACCCGCGCACTGGGAGTGGAGAGAAAGCGGGAGTAGCGTGTACCTACCCTGCTCGGTCCCCTGTTGGACGTTACTCAACAAGGCCATTGTAGGGCGGTGGTGTACTGTACTCCCGGGTGGCGCGGCTCCGATCCGGTCTGAGTGGATCCACGGGACGGTTGATATATGCAAGATTGGTCTTGCATATGTCGTGTGATAAGGAAGCCCCAGCTGGGTAGATCAAGCAGTTCGAATCGTCGTTTGCTCCACGAGAAAAGGTGACTCGTCCTCGCACCCTCAGCGTAGTTTAATGATGAAACATTGGAGGATTAATGGGTTATTTATGAGATGTACATTTATTTACTTAGTTAATATTAGAAATAAGGAATGACACGACTACTTAGTAGTAGGAGCTTTTATGCAAAGGAAAATTGTTGATTCTTGCTAAAGCCTTACCTTGACTTCCCCTCAGCCTGCATTCCGGAGTCTTCTCCCCATTTTATTAGTCGGGTAAGTCTTGTTGAGTACTCCTGTACTCAGGGTTCTATGACCCCATGTTGCAGGTGAGACCGCTGAACAGATGTGCTTTGGGCCTTGCTGCATGACTATCTTTCCGGCTGAGGATGATAAGTAATGTGCCCTTGGGCAGGGTTTAATAATATGGATGTGTTATGAGACTTTCGGCTGGCACTTTAGTACTATCGCAACTTGAACTCTTATCACCTATGTTGTAATAACGAACCCAGTTTGTAATATTATGTTTATGTAAGACTTCCGCTGTAATCTCCGATCTGGTATTTTGTATGAAATGTAATGTGCTGTAATGATTGTACTTGGATGATTCCTGTGACCTATGGATGCGTCGATCATATCCAACAGATTAATCCAGTCTTGTGGCACACCTACATAACAGTCAGAGGTCGTTGGACAGATGACAGGTGTAGGTGGGCCACATTATTGGGAGAGTCTGTTACAGGCTTGGTATCGGAGCAGGACCCCGTGGCAATCATTATAGTAATTTGAAAAACCTTCAAAACTTATTTTCTAAGGAAGAATCTAAAAGGCTCTTTCTAAATCTTATCTTTTGCTCACCTTAACTTACTTCTTTCTTAGTAGGAAGGAAGCAAGTGCTGGAAGAATATTGCCCTATGTTTAAAAAAAATTACAAATTATTTTGGTGGGTATACAAGTAAGTGGATAATGTCGTATGCGTAGAATCGTAAGTATGCATCATTTCATCTTGCATCAATTAAATGGTAATAATTCTCCTCCCTTAATAGATATCGAGTTAAGAGTATAACTGTACTAACTTGTAGGTGCACGAAATTGACTTTAGTTTAAACTTATTCCAGGAATGGCTCGCACCAAGCAGACTGCTCGCAAGTGCACGGGACCAAGGGGAGTCCCACGCCACCAGCTTGCACCGCGCATAGGGGAGGGCAGCAGTAGCCGCAGCGGCCGTAGCCGCAAGGCGGAGCTTCGTGCGGAGGTCGCGAGGCTCACCGCCGCGCTTGCGTAGGCCACCAGGGAGCGGGCGCAGGATGCCATGATGATCGGCTTGCTGAAAGAGCAGTGAAAGGAGGCTCTCGCGACCGAGGCTGACCTAGAGGTGGAGAATGACAAGCTGCGCAAGATGAGGGATGAGGCCTGGCGTCGTGAGGACCTGGCACGCGCTCGGGTCTTTCACCTAGAGTTTGAGATAGAGGACATGGAGGTGTATGCCAACAACCTGCATGAGGAGATCCACGTCCTAAACAACCGCCTCAACCCCTATCACGGCCCTGGGGCAGCAGAGATGGAGGATGGTGTGGTCCTGGCTGACGGGGGAGAGCCTGATGAGGAGGAGGACGAGCCCGAGTTAGTAATTGAGATCGACGACAGTGACGACGAGGGTGGTCACGTCTCCGGCCTTGACACTGACCACGAGGAGTGATCGTAGCATGGGTAGTTCCTAACTAGTAGTATGGGAGGATAGTTGCACTAGATGATCCTACCAGGAGCGGGCTTGTGTAATAAATAAATCAGACCTTGTGATGTTGATGCAACTGCTTTTGCTGATATGCAATGGAAGTTTATGACTAGTTAACTATGAGTTAATTGTGAATGTTTATGAATTAATTGTATATGTTACAGATGCCTGTGCATACGCGTGGTTCCATGGGAGCTGGTACGTCCCGAGATGGGGAAAACCCCCCACAACCGCCACAACCACCCCCAACCTTGGCCGAGGCTATTGCTGCATTGGCTACGGTAACAGGTGACAACACTAGGCTGCTACAAGCTTTGGCTCGGGACCGCGGGCAAGGGCACCGCGGACAGGGGCATCAGGATGCCAACAACACGTACACGGATTTTATGGATACACGCCCTCCGCTCTTTGCCAAAGCAGAAGAACCTCTGGAAGCAAATGAATGGCTGCATACTATTGAGCAGAAATTTGAATTAATCCGATGCACAGACATCCAGAAGCCTCTGTTTGCAGCACAATAGTTTAGAGGACCAGCAGACACCTGGTGGGCAAATTATTTGGCCACACAAGCTGCTGGGCATCAGGTCACTTGGGCTGAATTTTGTGAAGTTTTTAGAGCACATCACATTCCAGCGGGTATCATGCAAATGAAGCTAGAAGAGTTTCTCAAGCTACAGCAGGGTACTCAATCAGTGATGCAGTATGTGAGCAAGTTCAACCATCTCTCTCAATATGCTCCTGAACATGTTAACACTGATGCTAAGAAGAAGCAATGCTTCATGCGAGGGCTGAGCACCAAGCTGCAAACCATGATGACCGCCTGTGCCAATTCCACCTTCAATGACATTGTGAGTATTGCCATCACCTCAGAAGAGAAGAATCGTGTGCACAAGGAAGCAAAAAGGAGGAAGACTGCTCAAGCTGGCGCATCTGGAAGTGTGCCGAAACGCCCTAAATTCCTGTACCACCCTGTTCCTCATGCTCATGTACCTGCTCACCCACCACAACACTACTACCAGCCTCAAGCTAATACTAGAGCCCCTTCCCTGTTTCAGTACCCACGACAGACAAATGCACCTAGCTCCCAATCCACAAATGCCCCAAAGACCAGTAACCCTTGTTACAACTGTGGCGGGTCATGACATTTTGCTAAGAATTGTCCTTCACCAAAGAATTTTAATTCCAATGTTCCCCGCCAGCAAGGTAATCAAGCTAATCCACAAAATAAGCAGCAGCAAGGCAACAGTTCTGGTTCCCGATCAGGCACACAGAGGATTTATGTGGCACCCAAGACTGGACAGGTTCATCATACTCAAGTTTAGACTATTCCTGAAGGAGAACCAGTTATGCTGGGTATGTTTCCTGTTGGAAACCATTTAGTAGTTAGACTTTTTGACTCCGGTGCATCGCATTCATTCATCAATAGAGAGTTTGTCAAGAAGCATGCCATTCCAATATGTGAGTCCAAAGGGAAAATATCTATACTATCACCAGGGGGTCGGCTGTATGCCAATGAGTTAGTACATCAGGTTCCAATAAAGTTGGGACGACATGTTTATCCCACTTCTATGATTGTGCTGAACCACCAGACCTTAGATGTGATTCTGGGGATGAACTGGATGCAGCGTTACGGGGCTGTATTAGATACATTGAATAGGACTGTTCGTTTAAACTCGCCAGACAGAAAGTCCCAAATTCTCATCCAACTTCCAAAACCCAAGCTGATGACCCCAAAGATATGTGCTATGGTTAGTGAAGGAGTTGAGAATGTCCCTATGGTACGAGAATTCCTGATGTGTTCCCGGAAGAGTTGCCTGGTCTGCCACCTGACAGAAATGTGGAGTTCGTGATTGAGTTGCAACCTGGGACAACACCTGTGTCCCGAAGAGCTTATAGAATGGCTCCAAAGGAATTAGTCGAGTTGAAGACTCAGTTAAAAGAGCTCTTAGATAAGGGTTTTATCCGGCCTAGTCTCTCTCCCTGGGGATGTCCCGCTATCTTTGTGAAGAAGAAGGACAAAACCTTAAGGATGTGCGTAGACTATCGTCCCCTCAATGAGGTAACCATGAAAAACAAATATCCCCTTCCGCGCATTGATCTTCTCTTTGACCAGCTTGCCGGAGCCAAAGTCTTCTCCAAAATAGATCTTAGATCAGGGTACCACCAGATAAAGATTAGACCCGAAGATATTCCTAAAACTGCCTTCACAACTCGATATGGCCTGTATGAATACCTTGTCATGTCATTTGTCCTAACCAATGCTCCAGCCCATTTCATGTATCTCATGAACTCTGTGTTCATGCCTGAGCTCGATAAGTTTGTGGTAATATTCATCGATGATATCTTGATATATTCCAAAACCAAAGAAGAACATGCTGAACATCTTCGCATTGTACTGACTCGTCTGCGTGAGCATCAGCTATATGCTAAATTCAGCAAGTGTGCCTTTTGGTTAGAAGAAGTCCAGTTCCTGGGTCATGTGCTATCTGCTGAAGGTATTGCAGTTGATCCCGGAAAAGTGCAGGATATTCTGAAATGGAAGTCGCCAACCATAGTTCATCAAGTCTGCTGTTACCTCGGAATGGCGGGTTATTATCACCGTTTCATTCTTGGTTTTTCAAAAATAGCCAAACCTATTAAAGAGTTGCTCAAGAACCAAGTCAAGTTTAAATGGACTCCTGAGTGTGAGCAAGCCTTTCAAACCCTAAAGAAGCTTCTTACCACAGCACCAATATTAGCTCAACCAGATATTGAAAAACCCTTTCATGTATATTGTGATGCCTCTGGAATAGGTCTTGGTTGTGTGTTGATGCAAGAAGGAAGGGTCATTGCTTATGCATCTAGACAGCTAAAGCGACATGAGGAACATTATCCACCTCATGATCTGGAGTTAGCTGCAGTTGTACATGCAGTGAAGATATGGCGGCATTATTTGCTAGGAAATACCTATCATATGTACACTGACCACAAGAGTTTGAAGTACATCTTTACTCAGGAAGACTTGAATATGCGGCAAAGGAGGTGGCTGGAATTAATCAAGGACTATGATCTAGAAATACATTACCATCCAGGAAAGGCAAATGTAGTTGCTGATGCTCTCAGCCGGAACCCTCACTGCAGTTGCTTGTCAGTAGCACCCATGAATCTTAGTCTGTGTCAAGAATTAGCGAAGCTGAATATAGAAATAATTATGCAAGGGAGCTTGAATAATATTAGGGTCGAACCTACTATACGAGCAGAAGTTATAGCAGCCCAGAAGGTGAACAAGGGGGTAGGTCATATTATAGCAAAAATCAAAGCAGGGCAAACGACTTGTTTTAGAGTTGATGAAGCAGGTGTGTTATGGTTTAAGGACCGATTGGTTGTTCCCAAGATATCCGAGCTCAGACAGAAGATTCTTGATGAAGCTCATCTTACCAGGTTAGCCATCCATCCGGGAAGTAATAAAATGTATCAAGACTTGAAACAAAGATTCTGGTGGTCGAAAATAAAGATTGAAATAGCTCGCTATGTGGCTCAGTGTGATACTTGTCAGAAAGTAAAGGTAGTACGTCTGAAGCCAGCAGGTGAGTTACAGCCTTTGCCTATTCCAGCTTGGAAATGGGAGGATATTAGCATGGATTTCATCGTGGGTCTTCTCAAAACTTTCAAGGGATTTCACTCGATATGGGTAATCGTAGATCGTTGGACCAAATCAGCTCATTTTATCCCAGTTAAGGCTACTTATAGAACTCATGTCTATGCTCGAATCTATATAGCCAGAATTCTAAGTCTCCATGGAGTACCAAAGACCATAGTCGATGATAGGGGAACACAATTTGTCTCTCAGTTTTGGAAGCATTTATATGAATCATTAGGAACCAAACTTCTTTTCAGTACAACCTATCATCCTCAGACTGGAGGTCAAACCGAGAGGGTAAATCAGATTTTAGAGGATATGCTGAGATCCTGTGTACTCACTTATCCTGATCAATGGGATGAATGTCTTCCTTTAGCAGAGTTTTTTTATAATAATAGCTATCAAGAAAGTATCAAGATGGCACCATTTGAAGCACTTTATGGACAAAGATGTCGAACTCCGTTGAACTGGTCAGAGCCTGGCGAGAGAAGATTTTTCGGAGTTGATTTAGTAAAAGAAGCTGAAGAAAAAGTAAAACAAATACAAAATAATCTATAGGTAGCCCAGACCCGACAAAAGAGTTACGCGGACAGAAGACGAAGACCGTTAGTATTTTCTGAGGGAAGCTATGCATACTTGAAGGTATCACCAATGAAGGGAGTGGTTCGGTTTGGAGTAAAGGGAAAACTGGCACCTCGATACATTGGACCGTTCAAAATCATAAAGCGGTGCGGAAAGCAAGCTTACCGGTTAGAGTTGCCTGAACAACTTGCAGCTGTACATAATGTATTCCATGTGTCTTAGTTAAAGTAATGTTTACGAGTGCCCGACAAAATGATGAATTATGAAGGCGTGGACATTCAGCCAGATATGACTTATTCAGAATATCCAGTCAAGGTGCTTGATCAAAAGGACCGAGTCACCCGAAGTAGAACTGTTAGATTCTATAAAGTACAATGGGATAAACACTCAGAAGATGAGGCCACGTGGGAATCTGAAGATTTTCTGTTGGAGCACTTCCCAGATTTCCTCGCTTCTGTTTAGGTATGTGTTTCACCGGTTTAGGAAAGATTGTATGGGTACTCTAAAGGAAAAACAATATATTTAGATCCTGACACATTTCCTTTTCCATTGCTTAGTCAGTCAAACCAATCTCGTGACGAGATTTCTTTAAGGGGGGAGGAGCTGAAACACCTCGGGTGTTTAAGTCAACTAAAACCTGACATGTCATCATAAGCATGGAAAGCATTCATATAGCAACATCAAAGATGGATTTACAATTTGCATATAACTTGACCTCAAATGCATCATATGCTTTTTTAATTCTGTTTTGTGCAATGAATGTGTGATATTTAAGGATTTGCTTGTTGCTGATTTCTAGTGAAGGTGGTTAATGGGGTTATGTTGTGCATAAAAACTCAGGTCCCTATAGTAGCTCTATGATGAAGACTAGGATCTAAGCTAAATCTGGGCATAGTATCAAAAACAAAGTTGTAGATACTAATGAAAGGAACAACTTTGGTATAATAAGTTAACAAAGATTCTGCACAGAATTTGAATTGAAACAAATTTGTTTAAAGCCTAGAATCTACCCTTGAACTACAACTTACCAACCATTGAGAATCGGACCTTGGACCTTTAACCAAAGTTGTAGGGAATCGCAAATGTGACAACTTTCATGTTTACAGACTTTGAAGTTCTTCGGAAGAATTCAAAGTAATTTGAGAAATCAGTTTGGGTCAAATTTGAATTCAAACTCTAATTCAAAAATTAGGCCAAAGTGGCACATGGTCCTTTAAGAAACTTTGTAGAGCATAAAATTTTGAACAACTTTTATTCTTATAGATTTTTCACTTCAGTTCAATTTTTGGTTGCAATTTGAAAGGGGACAAAACTTCCTGTAGCCACAGTGCTTGGAGCCATGCATGGCGTCCACGGCAGCCGTCGCGGGGGCAGCAGCGTTCCGGCGCTGACACGTCCCCGTCCACGCGCCTCTCGCTCCGTTCGCATGCGCAAATAGCTGGCGCACCCTTCGAGCTTCTCATCGGCTACAAAAACTTCATCTCTGCCACGCTCCTCTCCTTTCTTTCTCCTCTGTTCTCCCCGACGGGTGCACTGGAGCTCCGCCGATGAAATTCGTCGTCGTCGAGCCTCCACCGCCGGTGCCAGTTCGTCCACAGTCTCGCCATAACCTTGAGCACCTCCCCGACCCACTGATTTGAGTCCAAGCCGTCTCCATTGCCCGGACCGAGCCCTTCTTCCTCGACTCCGGCAGGCCACCGCCGCGGTCGAGTTCGCCGTCGTGCGGTTGGTACAAGGCTCCTCGGACCAATTCGTTTGCACCATTAGCTTCGCCTCAGCTCACTGCCTCGCATCGGCTTTCCCCTTTGATCTCTACTGCGCAGGGATCGCCGGAACGACGCCGTGAAGCTTCCGGACGCCACCACCATTGCCGCTGCCGTCGACCTCCATCTTCCCGAGCCCCTCCGACCGAACCGACGCGAGCACCAGCCCTAGGTGAGCTCCCGGGTGCCGATGCTTGCCTCCGTTTGAACTCTACCGCGTCGCCGTGGCCGAAACACCGGCGCGCCGCCGGTCATGGCGTGGCCAAGCCACCATTGCCGCGGCCGTCGCGTCTCCGGTCACCGTTTGTCGCAACCAAGCCTACACATGTGTTCGTGGCGCATAGGGGAGCACGTTGGTGGTGTTGGTTTAGCCTCTGGCCTCGCCGTCGGCGAGAACGGACGGCGGTCAGCACCACCGCGCGCTGGTCAGCGCGCTGGACCGGCCTGACGACCCGGTCCCGCCTATCAGCGGCATAGGTTTAGGGTTTTTCTATTTTCGCGATGGTGAACGGTAGTGTGTTTTGTTATTTTTGCTGTATTTTTGTTATAGCTCCAAAAATTCTGAAAATTTTTGTGTAGACTCTCTGACCTATGTAGAAATTTATAAAAAATATAAACTGGGATTTTGGAAATGGTTTGTTTGGGAATTAAAATACCCAATTAATTAGTTTTAGCACTTTAAATAATTTTTGTAGGATTTTCCTGAAGTCCAAAAATTGTGAAATCAATTTTGTAGTACCTTGCAGCACATAACACACCTCTGCAAAAATTTTGAGCCCCTTTGGTGAATTTTTTTTTCAACTTTAATAATTAAACCTTTAATTAATAAGTAATTATGAATTTGATTGATTTAATTTCTGAAGTTTAAGTATGCATTCTAAGTAAGGAAGGTTGGTATGCCACTGCTATGTTAATGAGTCAATTCACACAGACAGTGTGGGTTAGATAAAAGCTCTTTTGGTGGTACCATGGTTGGGTTGATCTAAACAAGCAAAGTGTTTAACTAACAATTTATGTAAAATAAGTAGGTTTATTTCTGTTAAAGCAAATCATGATATACAATGTTGTACTTATATTCTTGATAGATCTCTACTGAATGACAAAGTTATGGGATGAGCACTTGACCATTGTGATCATACTTTTGACATGAATCTAGCCCTTGCTTTGTTCGTGGCACTTTCTGGATCAGTTTTGGTGGAAATGAGATATCACTATGATAATAAAGTTTTTTGTTGAAATGTTGTATAGCAAAGTTGTAGAACTTTTGTATATCTAGCTGCTCCTAAAATTTCGTAATTGTTGGATGTATATGCTGGGAGTTATGCTCTGTTCAATCTGGGTATGAGGTGCTGTCCAGAATCTGGACAGTTTGTGAAAACTGAACTGTTTGGGGCATCTAACTTATGAATCAGGTTTTGTGTATTATTATAAAGTTGTAGAGGGTTTCATGTACTTTCCAGAATGGTTTAGATCACAATTTTTGATGACTCTGAACTCCAGTTATGGTCTGTGGAGCAGAGGTGCTTAAATCTGGACAGATTTAACCAATTGAATTGTTTGGTCCACATGACCCTGGAATGAGCTTTTGTGTATTACAGTAAAGTCGTAGAAAATTTGTTAAGCTTTCCAGATTGTCTTATATCACCTAATTTGATGATCGTTAGCTCTGGTTATGGTTAAAACAAGTTGGTATATGAAATCTGTTCGGAATATCGTTTATGTCAATGTTGTTTCCACTTGTGACGTTAGTTTCAGAATTCAGTATAGAGTTGTTGTTTGATTACTGTACTCTTCCACTGATAGTTGTCCAGCATCTTAAGCATTCATTCATATACGCATCACATGCATCTTATATATACTTGTTCGTTATATTGCGTTTAGAAACCGAGGTTAGCACGGATCAGCCGGAAATCGCAGCAAGGGAGGCACGGGTCTTCTACGAGGTTGGATTTGACATCTGTGGGGACAAACCAGAAGAGGAACCCCAAGGCAAGCCCCGGTGCATTTGCCCCTACCTTGCACTTTTCAATTATATAATTGCTGATAAAAATTGGTGTATTAAGTTTAGGAGTTGAATGTTACCCTACCTTGATTACTTCTTATATTATCCTTGTCACTGGGTCATTTGCAAAATGTTTAGACTGCTTAGCCTTGCTCAATAGAGTAGGTTTTGAAAAGAGAGATGCTATTGTTGGGAACCCTTCCCTCGGTATGGGATGGTATAATTAAAATGAGACCGGGCAGGTAACTTGCACAGGAAATGGAGTCCTGGTGTAGTGTTTCCATCTATGTCACCTAGGGCCCGTCCGCTGTTGGCCCGTTGGATCGAGAACTATTTGTTAGTACTGGTCACATGCTTCGGTAAGCCCTACTGTGGCTATGCCCTTACTGGAACGGCGCACCCACGCACTGGGAGTGGAGAGATGGCGGGAGTAGCGTGTACCCACCCTGCTCGGTCCCCTGTTGGACGTTACTCAACAAGGCCGTTGTAGGGCGGTGGTGTACTGTACTCCCGGGTGGCGCGGCTCCAATCCGGTCTGAGCAGATCCACGGGACGGTTGATATATGCGAAATTGGTCTCGCATATGTCGTGTGATAAGGAAGCCCAAGCTGGGTAGATCAAGCGGTTCGAATCGTTGTTTGGTCCACGAGAAAAGGAGACTCATCCTCGCACCCTCAGCGTAGTTTAATGATGAAACATTGGAGGATTAATGGGTTATTTATGAGATGTACATTTATTTACTTAGTTAATATTAGAAATAAGGAATGACACGACTACTTAGTAGTAGGAGCTTTTATGCAAAGGAAAATTGTTGATTCTTGCTAAAGCCTTACCTTGACTTCCCCTCAGCCTGCATTCCGGAGTCTTCTCCCCATTTTATTAGTCGGGTAAGTCTTGTTGAGTACTCCTGTACTCAGGGTTCTATGACCCCATGTTGCAGGTGAGACCGCTGAACAGAAGTACTTTCTGCCTTGCTGCATGACTATCTTTCTGGCTGAGGATGATAAGTAATGTGCCCTTGGGCAGGGTTTAATAATATGGATGTGTTATCAGACTTTTGGCTGGCACTTTAGTACTATCGCAACTTGAACTCTTATCACCTATGCTGTAATAATGAACCCGGTTTGTAATATTATGTTTATGTAAGACTTCCGCTGTAATCTCCGATCTGGTATTTTTTATGAAATGTAATGTGCTGTAATGATTGTACTCGGATGATTCCTGTGACCTATGGATGCGTCGATCGTATCCAACAGATTAATCCAGTCTTGTGGCACACCTACATAACAGTCAGAGGTCGTTGGACGGATGACAGGTGTAGGTGGGCCACATTATTGGGATAGTTTGTTACATAATTCCATTGTCTAGATGTGTTTCACAATCAAAGGGAAGAAGGAGAAACCCAACTTCAAACATATTGATCTCCTACTCACCACTTTGATCAATACAAACCACTAGAGGTTGTCCCAGTCCAGAAGAAGAATATGATCCACCACTCATTCTTGGAAGATCGTTCTTGAACACCATCAATATTATCATCTTTGTCGGACATAGAGAAGTCAACTTTTGGATCTTTCGCTGCATCTTCAACATCTACATCACTTATGAGCAGCCAAAGAGAACCAAGAGAAGACGTCGAAGGGAGAACCAACTGCCAAGAATTGAGGAGGGCATCATGAAGTTTGAAGCCACTGCACCACAAGAGTTAGAAGATGAAGAGATTACCTAAGTTAGCAAATCAAGAAGAATAGTCGATAAGATCTCCATCATCTAGACACTGTTGAGAGGACAAGTCTCAGTTGTGACATTACAAGACAAAAGACTATCATAAAGGCACTCTTGTACCAGCTCTAATTTCAAGTCTCTTGTCAACCCAATGATTAAAGGAAAACAAGAAAGGTTGACAAGAGAAGAATGCGGAACTGTCCCTACATCCTCATAGTACAGAATTAATACAAGAAAGAGAGGGGATCCTAGTCAGCATACTCGAAGAACAATGCGCCTTCACTGATAAATCGACACAAGAGAAGGAAGGTCGATACCTATAAAGATGATTCCACTGTGATCTTCCTCCTCTCAAGCACACTGTGAGACAAACAAGAGAAGACAAGCCATTCATAAACAACAACTAGCTAGACAAGAGAAGCTTCCACAAGGTGCGGATACATGGGTGTATGCCGAGTCTCGAGTGATGAGTGATTGTCAACTGGGATGATGCGCATGTTCTTTGGCTTGTGTTGTGCAGGTGTCGAGCACGGATACAGTGATCGAGGGCAAGGTGAAGGTCAAGTAGAGACGTGTCATGCCGACGGACCGGGAGCGGTGAAGGGCGGACGTGAGGCTTGGACTGAGGGACCGGTGGCCTGAGGATCAGCTGTGGTGGCTGGCAGCCTGGGACAGCGACGAGCGAAGACTTGCGGGACATGGTGTTGCTCGGGTCGAGGACCTGGGGACACGTGTCGGTGGACGGGATGCACGGGCGGTGCATCCCATCTACAGCTTCGGTTTGGTGGTAGAGCCAGAGAAAAACCATCGGGTGGACGGTTTCCAGGTTTGGGCCACAAAACCTGGGCGTGCTGCGGGTTTTCGAGTTTGGGCCACAAAACTCGGGCTGAGGACGGTTTCCAGGTTTGGGCCTCAAAACCTGGGCGCTGTGGGTTTGCTGAGTTTGGGCCTCAAAACTCAGGCCATGGATGGCTGGTTTCCCGGTTTGGGCCTCAAAACCGGGGGTTGGCTGTGAAGGCTGGTTTCCCGGTTTGGGCCACAAAACCGGGGGTGCGACGTCCGGGAAAAGGACAACCAGAGCGGTGGCGGCACGTGGCGGCAATCGGGAGGTTGCGTCGAGGCAACGCTACGAGTTGTGCGGGCGTGGCCGTCGGATCCACCTACCATCGAGTTGGTCCAGAATAACCTTAGCATTTAGCTGGTTCGCTCTGTAAGTAGTTAGGGGTAGAGTGGGAATTAGGAATAGTTAGAATTAGGATAAGTAGGGGGAGACACCCACCTCCCCATCTATCTCAGTCATCTGCACTTTGCTTCTAGGGTTTCCTGCTCTCCCAATCCCCTGCTGTAGCTAGCTGAGATCCGCAGAGAACCATACCTCTGTGTACTAGATATTTTGAGGAAGTGAGGCCGTAACCTCACTGTTGTAGCGTGTGGTAGCCACACGGTTGCAGATCGATGTGTCGATTCGCGTTTTCGTTCGTGTTCTTCGCGTTCTTCGTTTCTCCGTGATTTTCTCGTCACTCGATCTCTCTCCATACTGCGTCTTTTCGAAATCCACTTGAATCATCTTGTTCTTTGTAGTGAGGAGGTCATTTCGACCAAAGGAATTCATCTAACTCCTCATGAACAAGTAGATCGGGTCGATTTTGTTTTGTGGCGCTTTTTCGGTTCATACTCCTCCCCTTTCGATCTCCCGGTGTTTGAGTCGATTTGAGCGGATGATTTCTTGGGGATAGTCTCCCAACTACCTCGTGATCATCCTCTCCAAGTTTGGGAATGTGGGATTGTGAGTTGATTCGATTTGGAGAAGTTTTGGGAGAAGGGCGACCAAAATCGCCCTCTCTGCAAGGTCCTGGACAGTCCGCGCCAAGTACCGCAGACAATCCGGGCATCGGGGGTGAGCCAGATCAGTGGCTGTGTTCCTCGACTGCCTTGGCGATTTTTGACTGGCGGACAGTCCGTAGTTGATTTTCGCGGACAGTCCGGGAGTCGACCAGGGACGTTCAACAGACTTGCTGTTTTGTCCATTTGGCCGGCGGACAGTCCGAGCTTCTGTTGCGGACAGTCCGCAGTAAGCCCGGACAGTCCGAGACCGTACCGGCGGACAGTCCAGGATCCTGCTGTATCCTCTGTTCTTGTACGTTTGCTTTCCCAACTTCTTCGCTTGGTTTTCGGACTTCTCGTTTGGCCCTAGAGTTGATCAAGGAACCTCTCTAGGTATCTTTGCTACTTGTTAGCATAGGTATTTAGGAGTTTCTCGAAGTAGCCGTCTATCTACGTTCGGGACTTGATTTTTGAGGGTCGAACTTGTGCCGGTTCTTTTAGCGTTTGGTTTGCTATCGCTTTGTGGTGCCTCGCTGTGATCCAAGGGATCATCCACCCTCTTCCAAGGGCCGTGGGCATCACGTTCTCGGTCGTAGCTTTTGGGGGTTGATTTTGGGACAATCGGCCAAAGTTTCGAAAGAAATTTTTGAGCTCCCATTCACCCCCCCCTCTGGTCGCCTTGCTAGTGCATTCTCGGTCCTTCAATTGGTATCTGAGCGGGTTAAGGATCTTCCACCTTAGCCGGTTCTAGATCCACAGAAGGCGACATGGATCGCGGCGTGGGCAAACCGCCGTTCTTTGATGGGACGAACTTTGCGTATTGGAAGATACACATGTCGGCCTATCTGTAGAGTTTGGGTGCTTCCATTTGGGATATTTGCAACTCTGCCGATTACGTGGTCTTGGCTGCTCGTGTCTCTCAGCTTCAGATCGATGAGCACGATGCCAATAGCCGAGCCCGTAATGCTCTTTTCTCATGCTTGAGCATGAGTGAGTTTGATCGCGTTTCTCACCTCGCTACGGCTCGGGAGATTTGGGCTACCCTCATGCGTTTCCATGAGGGAACCTCTCAAGTCAAAACCCGTCTCTACGTGTCGTTCAAGCGAGAGTATGAGAACTTTCGACATATGCCTGGCGAGAGCATAGAAAGTTTATTCGCTCGCTTTCAGGTGATTGTCAACAGGATGAGGGCTAACAAGGAGTTGTTGCCTTTCGACGATCATGAGAGGGCTCTCAAGCTTTTGCATACTCTCGATCGGTTGGTGTGGGATTCCAAGGTTCAGGCAATCATCGAATTGCCTAACTATGAGACCCTTACGTGCGATGAGCTCTTCAGTAAGCTCAAGTCCAGTGAGATCGATGCCATGGCGAGGGCTTCTTATGAAAATCCTTCTGGCCCGTCGATGGCTTTGCTTTCTGGCTCTTCTGCTAACCCCTCTGGAGGATTGGCACTCTCTTCTCTCTTTTCTGTCACAGAGGAGCAGCTGGAGTCTTTGGGGGATGACGAGTTGGCTATGCTCGCCAACCGGTTCTCGCGGTTCCACAACAACCGCATGAACCGTCGCCGCGGAGGAGGACGCTCGGGATGCTACGAGTGAGGCGACCCCAACCACTTCATCGCCAACTGTCCCAAGAAGAAGCACTCATCTGGGAAGGGCGATCATGGGCACAAGTACGACTCCGGCAAGCGCAAGGAGAAGTACGTCCCCGCAAGGCACAAGCGGAAGGGCGGCTTCAACAAGGAGTACATCAAGACCAAGTACTTGAAGAAGGCCCAAGCTGAGCAGCGTGCGTTCTTTGCCACGCTCAGCGACGTCGACGACTCGAATGACGACTCCGCTTCTTCAAGCAATGACAAGTCTGAGAAGAAGAAGAGGATCGAGGATAAGCTCAACGGCCTCTGCTTCTTCGCCGACGACGATGGCTTCTGCACCATGGCCCTCGGCAAGGAGGTCGACGATGAGCTGGAGGAGACTCCTCGGAACAACGACGACGACGACACCTCCCAGGTATCTCTGACCCCCGATGAGCTTTCTACTGAGGTCGAGAAACTTACTGCCACTCTCCTTAGTCAAGACAAGTTGCTTAGGCGTGCCGCTAGAGAGCGCAAGGAGTTTAAGCAGAAGTGGGAGGATACGGTGAAGGAACTTGAGTCTGTCAAGTCCACCGTTGTTGTCACTGAGGAGGAGTGTGAGATGTGCACCACGCACATGACTGACCTTCTCACTTTGAGAGGTAAGTATGCTGCGTTGGTAGGAGAGGTGGATGAGCTAAAGGCTAGACCCTCGCTGTTGGGTGCTTGCAAGACTTGTCCTGTCTTACAATCTGAGTTGGTAGAGAAGAATGCCAAGATTGTGTCTCTTGAAGGGGCCAACTCAGGTAGCGCATGTGTGGCTAGGTGTGTTCTTTGTGAGGGTTTGGAGATGGAGATGGCGAACGTGAAGCATGACAAGATGCAAACCGAGGAGGAAAACACATACCTTCAGACCATCTTGTCATGGGTGTCTAGTGGTGAGCCACAGCTCGGGATGATGATCTCCCAATTCAAGCGAGCTGCTGGAGGTCCTGGTGTAGGTTTTGCTCCGGGTGTTGATGTGTCATCTTTTGGCAAGATTGGAGAGTCTAGTGGTCTGAACCCATGTGAGAAGCCTAACTCCACCACTACTCCCAAGCTTACCAATATACCACCCAAAGATCCTCTCAAGCCTAACACCAAGGATGGGGTCTTTGTTGAACCTCCGAGAGCTCCACCCAAGAAACAATCATGGGCTCCTAAACCAAACAATCTCAAGAACAAGCTTGACACCATGCCACCCATCCAGGAGGAGCTTATGCCACAGAAGGGCAAAGTGATCCACACCCACTACCGTGAGTACCAACAACCCCCTTTGAGAGCGGTGAGGTACCATTGTGAGCATTGTGGGAGAGATGGACACTTGAGTGAGTTCTGCTTTCGGCGCAAGAGAGAGGTGCGCCGTGCAATGGAGATGAACAACCCGGACATGTACCATCCTTTCCATGATGTACATGTGCCGAATGTTCAGAGGAGAGCTGCTAGGCCTAGAGGTCCAGAACCTCAAGTTCCCAGGCCTAGGCAGCGGAGAGGACGTGCCCGGCGGGAGCCTGCAGTTGTAGGCTATGGACCCCGTGGCGGTGGCTTTGTAGTTGAGCGCTTTTCTCCACCGTGTTTTGAGTATCGCGGTGAGCGCTCCTTCCCCAGCGGACCACGTTTTCCTCAGCGTGGTGATCGCTTTCCCCGTAGGCGTGCTAGGAATGGTTTTTCTGCTAACCGTTCTTTTGAGCAGTCGGCCCAACATTTGTATTCCCCTTATTTCACTAACCCCAGTGTTGGACCGTATGCTCACCCTATGTCTTTTTATTGATGTAGGTAAAACGATTGGAGAACGTTTGGTTGGTGGATTCCGGTTCCTCGAGGCACATGACCGGAAACGCCAAGTGGTTCTCCAGTCTTAGTTCGGTCGCCGGGAAGGAGTTTATCACCTTCGGCGACAATAGCAAAGGTAAAGTGTTGTCTCGTGGGTCGGTGCGAGTTAATGAGCACTTTGTGTTGTGTGATGTTGCTCTTGTTTCTAACTTGCATTTTAACCTTCTTTCTGTTTCGCAACTCTTTGATGTCGACTATGAGATTCATTTTAAGCCGAATCTCAGTCGTATTTTGGACCCTTAGGGCAATCTTGTTTGTGTGATTTCGCCCTTTGGGAAAGTCTTTCGTGCGGATTTCTCGGAGTCTTTTGGCATTTCCCGTTGTCTTGTGGCTGGACCTTCCTCCTCTGATCTTTGGAAGTGGCATAGGAGACTTGGACATTTGAGCTTCGACTTGCTTGCAAGACTTAGTTCACTTGGCCTAATCCAAGGATTGCCCAAGTTATCCATGGAGAAGGATCTTGTTTGCCATTCTTGTAGACATGGGAAGATGGTTGCTGCTCCCCACCATCCAGTGACTCAGGTCATGACCAAGCGCCCTGGAGAGCTTTTGCACATGGACCTTGTTGGTCCGGCTCGGGTGAGCTCGGTTGGGGGGGAAGTGGTATGTGCTTGTTGTTGTTGACGACTTTTCGAGATATTCGTGGGTTTTCTTTTTAGCTGAGAAGACCGAGACTTTCTCCTTTGCTCGCAATCTGATTTGCGTCTTCAGAATGAGTTCCCTTTGAACTCGATGTGAGCTATTAGGAGTGATAATGGTTCCGAATTCAAGAATTCGGATTTTGAGAAGTTTTGTAACTCTTTGGGTTTAGAGCATCAATTTTCTTCCCCCTACACACCGCCCCAAAATGGTGTAGTAGAGAGGAAGAATCAGACCCTTGCAGGACGATGCTCGATGAGCATAGGACTCCTAGGCGATATTGGGCCGAAGCTATGAGCACTGCATGCTACATTTCCAATCGCATTTTTCTCCGAGCTTTCTTGAAAAAGACTTCTTATGAGTTGCATTTTGGAAAACTCCCCAAGGTGAGTTATTTTCGAGTTTTTGGTTGCCATTGTTTTATACTCAAAAAGGGCAACTTGGACAAGTTTGAGTCTCGTTCTTCTGACGGTGTGTTTTTGGGTTATGGCACTCATACTCGTGCTTATCGTGTACTTAACCTTGACACTAACCGAGTCATGGAGACATCCGATGTCACCTTCGACAAGACCATGGTTTGTCCTTCTTCTCGTTTTGAGCGTGCAGGTGATCATGAGGTTGGTGAGCCTCTTTTTGATGACGAGGATGAGGGTGCTGAAGGTATGGATGATCCAGCACCCCCTCCACCTGCTGTGCCGCAAGGAGCGGCTTCTACGACGACTCATGGCCCCGACACTTCTTCTTCCTGGGGGCCGTGGGATCCGCCACCGCGAGCGGTACCTTTTGTACCCGGGGAGGCACCAGCTGCTGTTGAGGGGGAGGCCACTTCGGCAAGGGAGGCGCCACGACACATTCAGCGCCAGCACCCGCCTCAGCAGATGATCAGTAGCATCGACGAACGCGTCACCCGGTCACCCCGGGATGTTGGACACGCTTTGATGGATCCGGATTGGGTCAATGCCATGCATGAGGAGCTTGAGAACTTTGAGAGAAATCGGGTTTGGGTTCTAGTGTCTCCACCTTCTGAGTGTCATCCAATTGGGACAAAATGGGTTTTCAAAAACAAGCAAGGAGAGGATGGCCACGTTGTTAGAAACAAGGCCAGGCTTGTAGCGAAAGGCTATAGTCAGAAGGAGGGGATAGACTATGAGGAGACTTTTGCTCCTGTAGCTCGTTTGGAGGCTATTAGGATACTCTTGGCTTTTGCAACATCCAAAGGTTTCAAACTTTTTCAAATGGATGTCAAGAGTGCCTTCTTAAACGGCTACATAGAAGAAGAGGTTTATGTTGAACAACCCCCCGGTTTTGAAAATCCCAAGTTTCCAAACCATGTTTTCAAACTCCACAAAGCTTTGTATGGTTTGAAACAAGCCCCTAGAGCCTGGTATGATAGGTTGAAAACCTTTTTGCTTGCTAAGGGTTTTAAAATGGGATGTGTAGATAAAACGCTCTTTCTCCTCAAGCAAGGCACTGATACTCTCTTGGTCCAAATTTACGTGGATGATATTATTTTCGGTGGTTCTTCTCACGCTTTGGTTGCCAAGTTTGCAGATACTATGAGCAGGGAATTTGAGACGAGCATGATGGGGGAGTTGACGTTTTTCCTCGGGTTGCAAATCAAGCAATCCCGGGAAGGGACGTTCGTGCACCAGGGCAAGTACACCCGGGACATTATGAAGAAATTCGATATGGGTGAGGCCAAGCCTCTTCCAACACCCATGTCAACCACGACGGCCCTGGATGCGGAGAAGGAGGGAGAAGCAGTGGACCAGAAGGAGTACCGGAGTATGATCGGGTCGCTGCTGTACCTGACGGCGACACGCCCGGACATTCAGTTCGCGGTGTGTCTTTGCGCGCGATTTCAGTATTCGCCGTGCACCTCTCACCGTCAGGCAGTCAAGTGCATTATGAGGTACTTATGCTTCACTCCTGAGTTTGGGATTTGGTATTCTGCTTCCTCCACCCTTTTCCTTTGTGGTTATTCCGATGCCGATTTTGCTGGTTGTCGCATTGAGCGCAAGTCCACTTCTGGGACTTGCTAGTTTATTGGTTCTTCTCTTGTTTCATGGTCTTCTCGCAAGCAGTCTAGTGTTACCCAGTCTACCAAGGAGGCTGAGTATGTTGCTGCGGCTAGCTGCTGTTCCCAGTTACTCTGGATGATGGCCACTTTGCGTGATTTTGGTCTGAGCTTTTCTCGCGTTCCTTTGCTTTGTGACAGCACGTGTGCTATTAGCGTTGCTAAGAACCCCATGCTTCACTCGAAGACCAAACACATTGATGTGCGCTTTCATTTTCTGCGAGACCACTATGAGAAGGGTGATATCGACCTTCGCCATGTCGATACTCATCATCAGTTGGCTGATATTTTCACCAAGCCTTTGGACCAATCAACCTTTAATCAGTTGAGAGGTGAGCTTGGTGTGTGCTTCCCCTTTTAGATGGGGGAAACATTTTGGTTCTTGTACGATAGACTGACTCTTTTTCTTTTGTCTTTGTTTTCTTTTGCATTTCAGCATACGCTATTACATTATGAGCTTCATGTATATACTCTTTAGAATGTGATTATGCTCTATTTTAGTATGCTCCGATGCTTATGTTGATGCTATGTAGCTGATGCTCTTTCTGATCACTGATACATGTTGTGAGCCGAGCTATTTTTGAATGGTGAACCTGCTTAATGAATTTAAACTTGAAAATGTTCACCATTGAGATATGCAACTAGCATGTGTAGGATGTGTTGAATTCACTCGTGCTTTTCATATATGCTAGGTTGCTATGTCTCTAGTTCTGAGTCTATCACTTGCTTGGTATGTTCATATTCTAAAATAAAACTTGAACCAAGATAAGTGAATTGAAAAGATCGAGATGGGATTGCTTGTCAACACATCACAGTTTCGAGACTGTTTCTCATTGCACTTTGAGTTAAACTTGAGCTGTGTAGTGTATGACCGAAACTGTTGCTTTAAGCTTCTGATTGCTTCTGCATAGGCTTCGCACAGTTGAAAAGTTAGGCAATGACAAGTCTTTAACCTCTCGCAATCGCATGCTGAATTTGAACTTGTGCAATTCAACTGCTGCAACTCCGATAAAATCTGGATACACAAGTCTATGTTTTATTCTATAGCATGATGATTGAACTGTGCTAGGGGTAGTTCACCTTGTATACATGTTTAGCACTTGTTTGACTTTTTGTCTATACTTGTCTAGTGCTATTTTGATGGTGAATACTTTTGGCTAAAAACTGCTCACTTTGCTCATATGTTCATATTTCATATTTGGTGATCAGTTTGAGCCTTCGCTAGCTTGTATGCTTTCCAGTGAGTCATTGGAGCTATACTGTTTAGAGCATCTTTGCATTCTCTTGACTATATTCCTGAAGCTGCTAAGTTGCATTTTGACTCATATGCATTTTAGAAGGGGGAGAACTTCTCTTGTTTGGCACTTTTGATGGTGCATTTTCTAAGGGGGAGAAAATTGCTTTCGGTTCCTTTTGCTTGATGGTGCATTTGCAACTAAGGGGGAGAATTTGGACAAATCATGTCTTCCATGTTGGCGGTTGTGTGCACCATGCAAGGGGGAGCTTGCTCATGATGAGTTTTTGAAATTTCCAATTGGTTTGGAGCGTTTTTGCTAGTTGTGTTGAGCCTTTGCCTCTTTCTTGAGGGACTAGCATTCGCCTTTCAGATTTTCAATTGGTGTCGAGCTTTCTTGCTAGTTGTGTTAAACCTCTGTGCCTCTATCTTGAGGGACTAGCATTTTGCTTCGCTTTTTCAATTGGTATTTGCTAGCGGTGTTGAGCCCGTTCTGCCTCTTCTTGAGGGCTAGTTTTGCTTTGCTTGGTTGCGTTGAGCCGTTGCCCATGTCTTTGGGGACCAAGTTGTCTTGCTCTTTCCACTTGACCTTCTTCGGCTTTGCTATGCTTTTGGGTCATTTGGTCGAGTTCTCTCTTCTCCTCTTCTTCCTTCTATTTCCATTATGATTTGTGTGAGTAGTTGACAATGCACTCATCAAAGGGGAGATTTCGGATACATGGGTGTATGTCGAGTCTCGAGTGATGAGTGATTGTCAACTGGGATGAAGCGCATGTTCTTTGGCTTGTGTTGTGCAGGTGTCGAGCACGGATAGAGTGATCGAGGGCAAGGTGAAGGTCAAGTAGAGACGTGCCGTGCCGACGGACTGGGAGCGGTGAAGGGCGGACGTGAGGCTTGGACTGAGGGACCGGTGGCCTGAGGATCTGCTGTGGTGGCTGGCAGCCTGGGACAGCGACGAGCGAAGACTTGCGGGACATGGTGTTGCTTGGGTCGAGGACCTGGGGACACGTGTCGGTGGACGGGGTGCACGGGCGGTGCATCCCCTCTACAACTTCGGTTTGGTGGTAGAGCCAGAGAAAAACCATCGGGTGGACGGTTTCCAGGTTTGGGCCACAAAACCTCGGTGTGCTACGGGTTTCCGAGTTTGGGCCACAAAACTCGGGCTGAGGACGGTTTCCAGGTTTGGGCCTCAAAACCTGTGCGCTGCGGGTTTGCTGAGTTTGGGCCTCAAAACTCAGGCCATGGATGGTTGGTTTCTCGGTTTGGGCCTCAAAACCGGGGGTTGGCTGTGAAGGCTGGTTTCCCGGTTTGGGCCACAAAACCAGGGGTGCGACGTCCGGGAAAAGGACAAGCAGAGCGGTGGCGGCACGTGGCGGCAATCGGGAGGTTGCCTCGAGGCAACACTACGAGTTGTGCGGACGTGGCCGTCGGATCCACCTACCATCGAGTTGGTCCAGAATAACCTTAGAGTTTAGCTGGTTCGCTCTGTAAGTAGTTAGGGGTAGAGTGGGAATTAGGAATAGTTAGAATTAGGATAAGTAGGGGGAGACACCCACCTCCCCATCTATCTCAGTCATTTGCTCTTTGCTTCTAGGGTTTCCTGCTCTCCCAATCCCCTGCTGTAGCTAGCTGAGATCCGCAGAGAACCATACCTCTGTGTACTGGAGATTTTGAGGAAGTGAGGCCGTAACCTCACTGTTGTAGCGTGTGGTAGCCACACGGTTGCAGATCGATGTGTTGATTCACATTTTGGTTCGTGTTCTTCGCGTTCTTCGTTTCTCTGCGATTTTCTCGTCACTCGATCTCTCTCCATACTGCGTCTTTTTGAAATCCACTTGAATCATCTTGTTCTTTGTAGTGAGGAGGTCATTTCGACCAAAGGAATTCATCTAACTCCTCATGAACAATTAGATCGAGTCGATTTCGTTTTCGTGGTGCTTTTTCGGTTCATACTCCTCCCCTTTCGATCTCCTGGTGTTTGAGTCGATTTGAGCGGATGATTTCTTGGGGATAGTCTCCCAACTACCTCGTGATCATCCTCTCCAAGTTTGGGAACGTGGGATTGTGAGTTGATTCGATTTGGAGAAGTTTTGGGAGAAGGGCGACCAAAATCGCCCTCTCTGCAAGGTCGCGGACAGTCTGCGCCTGGTACCGCGGACAGTCCGGGCATCGGAGGTGAGCCAGATCAGTGGCTGTGTTCCTCGACTGCCTTGGCGATTTTTGACTGGCGGACAGTCCGCAGTTGATTTTCGCGGACAGTCCGGGAGTCGACCAGGGACGTTCAGCAGACTTGTTGTTTTGTCCATTTGGCCGGCGGACAGTCCGAGCTTCTGTGGCGGACAGTCCGCAGTAAGCCCGGACAGTCCGGGACCGTACCGACGGACAGTCCGGGATCCTGCTGTATCCTCCGCTCTTCTACGTTTGCTTTCCCAACTTCTTCGCTTGGTTTCTGGACTTCTCGTTTGGCCCTAGAGTTGATCAAGGAACCTCTCTAGGTATCGTTGCTACTTGTTAGCATAGGTATTTAGGAGTTTCTCGACATAGCCGTCTATCTACGTTCGGGACTTGATTTTTGAGGTTCGAACTTGTGCTGGTTCTTTTAGCGTTTGGTTTGCTATCACTTTGTGGTGCCTCGCTGTGATCCAAGGGATCATCCACCCTCTTCCAAGGGTCGTGGGCATCATGTTCTCGGTCGTAGCTTTTGGGGGTTGATTTTGGGACAATCGGCCAAAGTTTCGAAAGAAATTTTTGAGCTCCCATTTACCCCCCCCCCCCCCCCCCCTCTGGTCGCCTTGCTAGTGCATTCTCGGTCCTTCACAAGGTGGTTCGACACATCACGCTTCAATCAGAAACTAACATTTCAAGGTAAGTAACCATCACTTTAAAAAGCTTCTTCTTGATTCTAGTATGAACATAAATAAAGAACTAAACATGTTTAAGTTGCACCTCACTTGATCCAACCTAATCAACTCTACATATTCAGTCCTTTGATCTCTGTTCCTAGCTTTACTCTCTTGAATCTCACTGTCTTAACTAAATGAGCTAAAATGTTGTGCATCTAAACCTTTGGAAGATGATATATCTCAATTATAAAAACATCAACACTTTATGCATAGATTATCCTTCCTTGGGTTAACTAATTTGATCTGTTAAATATTTCAAGATACTACTTTCATGCTCATCCTCTGATCCTATCACTCATATAAAGATTGAATAGAATATATAAACAACAAGTTTGTCTTGTGCAATGTGCCTAAGGTTAAAGGGGAATAAACAAAACTTTTGGTTTTGTTGGTGTTTTTCCACCAACAGAGCCCATGCACTTGATCTCTACCTTGTCTTTATGAGCAGGACACACTCTTGAGCAAACATGGAGAAGTTTATCACTCCCAAATTCTACAGAGTGAAGGTCCTAGATCTGCAAGAACATGCACACTGAGAAAGATGCTGCCAGCATCCACAATTAACTTCAAACTGCTGGACGAACAAATGACATGAGTGACACCATATCAAGAGGCATAAACAAGAAAGAATGATGGAAGACATCGTAGTCAGAATTAGAGGTCATAAAGTCCCCACGGACTTCTTGATCCTTGACATGGGAGAAGACAATGATATCCACCTCATCCTAGGAAGACCATTCCTCTGCGCTACAAGTGCAATCATCTACAAGAGGAAATCCATTTTCACTTTTCTGGAGAAAAGGCATGATGCAACTTCACCAACTACGTGCCCAATAAAGCACCCAAGAAGAACAGAAGTGAAAGACGCCGCTCTCAACGCAAAAGAAGACAAACTATGACGAAGAAGCTCTCGCCACTGTCCCAAGAAAAGAAGGAAGAGAAACCTCAAGACAGTGAACCACAGGAAGTGAAGACTCAGACCAAGAAAGTATGAAAGAAAAAGTTTGCACCTCAGAGGTACAATCAATAACAACTTTCCAAACGTCTGATATACCTTGGGAGGTCTGAACCAAGGGAAGGTCCGGATCGTCGGACCTAAATATCCGAACCTTCGCCAAAAGGTAAAAACCGGTAGTTATCCTCATATTTACTTTTCTGCATATATCTCTTATTTAATTCTTAGTCATTTATTGCATCATCATATTTAATTCACAAACATTTTTATTTCTGCATTGCATTAGAAAACAAAATAAAAATAATTTATTTATTACACTACATCATAAACCATAAAGCCTCATGTGAATAATTCTATGATATGAAAACCCGCAAGGATATTCACCTTGGTGTCATAAATAATAAAATAAATGCATTCATCCTGTTGCATTTTCTCTTGCATCATAAAATTATTAAAATACAAAAATATTGAGAAAGAGATCTTACTGAAATTCTAGACAACTAAGGCTTGAGTGGCCAACCACTAATGCTTAATTTGTTCCACAAGTTTTGTTGTCTATTTGAGTTTCACAGGATTTGAAAGGCCAAGAAAAGCTGACGAGCAAGTGAATGCTCCTTCCACTGTTGGAGCACTGTCTCAACAAACATCAACATCAATCAAAGCTCTAATAGAGGAAGGACATATCCACTGTTAGTCTGCTACATTACAAGATCGAACGACTACGTCAACATTCAGCTTGGGGGAAAGCACCCCATGTATCCACGTAAGTATCTTTATCCTCTTGAGTTTTTTATTCTATAAATAAATTCAAAACACCAAAAATATGTGAGCACATGAAGGCTCACCATTAATAAAAAAAGACAAAAATATATGGGCACATGAAGGCTCAACGCTATTAAGGGAACCAGCTTGGGGGAGACGCACCCCCGTTATCTTTGCGATTCAGGTATGTCTTTATCATTACTACTACTACTATTAGCTTTTACCTTAAAGTATGTTAGATTAAATCAATAAAATAGTGTGTCTAGTTTGTTTTAAGAAGTTGATGACCAAAGAAGAACCTGCTCTGTCTAATCTTTTGCATGGAAATGATGAATAGTTGCTCTATTTTCTTTCAAGTACCTAGCCTTCAAAGCATGAGTTCTCCTCATTAATAATGATGCCTTAAAATAAAATTAAATACATGGATGGCAAATACTTAATCTAAGGTCTAGATAATTGGAATATGACATGTGATAATCTGAGCTGCTATTATCTTGTTGTAAACAACACTAAAGTTCCGGAGATTTCTAAATATAATCATGACTAATAATTGCATTGAGTTAAATTAAGCTTTGTGACCTTGTGGGAAGTTATCATACCATTGAATTGAGATCACTTGCACATTTCATCCATCTTGCGCATAAATGCTCATAATTATCTGTTGCTACCCTCTCAGAAGTTTGTTGGAAGCATGTGGCTATTAGAAAAAAGAGAGAAAAGAAAAAAAAAGAGAGAGAGATCCAAGAAAATAAAAAGGGACAAGTGTCCGAAACCTCAAAAAGATAGATCCCGAGGAAATAAAAAGGGACAAGTGTCCGGAACCTCAAAATAAAAAGAAAAAAAAGAAAAAGAAAAAAATGTCAGAAAAAAATGGGCACGTGCCCGACAGTAGAATTAGCCTAATAGCCATATGTCTCTGACAAACAGAAGAGAGTGAGTACATTCAAAAGCATCCGACTCCATTTTTGCATACACATGCACTTCTTGATTCAATGGTTGGTTGACTTTATCTTTGGATCCATTGTTTAATTTGACAACACATGTATTAAAGCTTTTGAAAATCAATTAAAACTCTGGGATAAAGGTGAAGTGAAAGAACTAGAGACATAGTGCTTGATTTGATCGTTCAATCTCTCAATTATTCAAGATCTAAGGTAAAAATAATAAGCCCCATGAAGAATAACATGATATGTTTTGGAGAATTTTTGTTTAACAGCAGGTGTACTTGTTGGAAGTAAAGATATTGTAGCAACTCTTGATCCATTGTTAAGTTTTGGTTTTGCTAAGGGACTAGCAAAAGGTAAGCTTGGGGGAATTGTTGACACTAGTTATCTGTTAAAATTAAAGGATAAATAAATATGAAAATGGCATGAATTCAATCACCAACAAAGGTTTAGGGTTTTAATTGACAATATTTCATGAGTTTTGGTGAATTGTGATGCTGCAGGGACTAAACCAGGAAACCAACACTGATTGCTTCCCCTAGAAGGAAACCGACGCGAGATAACGCAACCAGCACATCAGGAATATTCTAGAAGACTCCAGAGGACACCAGAAGACACCAGGAGGTCGGGCAACGGGGGACCCTGCCAGGTGGGACCGACCGGTCCCACCAGGAGACCGATCGGTCTCCCCCCGGGCCCGCTGGCTTCCGTCTTCTACAAGCTTCCTCCACCGCCTCCTAGGATGCATCTCCACCGTCCCTGAAGTCGGTTTGATCCAACGATGGGCGATAAACGTGACGCGGATCGATGACATGGCGATTCCTTGCCCCTACTCCACCTCGGGCTATATAAGCAACCCAGACCCCCCTCTCCAGGCATCTCCATCTTCATTATTCATCTCCACATCAGAAACTAGGGTTTCAATTAGAAGTAGAGGTCCCTCTAGATGAATCTCTTCTAGTTCATCTAGAATTAGATCTAGTTCAACTAGTTGTAATCAAGAGCCAGCTATCAAGTAGAAGACTAGTTACCCCTCTAGTTAGGTTTAGAACCTAGTCTTATACTAGAACTAGAAGAGAGAGAGAGAGAGGAAGAGATCAAGAAGGAGCTCCGGCCTGTCGGATCAACTTCTTCATCTTGTACCTGTGGATTCAAGTTCATCATCAACTTGCTTCAGCGATTGTTTCGGTAATCAGCGTCTATATTTAAGTTTGAGCCATTGTTCTTATTATTCTTAAGATTTATGACTCTCTTTTGAGTACTTTAATTCTAAGTTGCTCTAGAGTTAGAGTAGTTGGATAGTGTAAGCGTGGTGCTTAGACTTGATAGCTCATATATGCCTCCTATAATGCCGGTAGTAGTGGTTGTTCGCAAGGGTGACTCTTATAGCCTTGTTGATTCTTCTATAGTCCACTTACCTGTGTGTAGGCTCGGTAGGATTATACATTTGCATAAAAGACTCATACTCTGTTTGTGACCTTTTATGGCAACTTCCCCACTAAAAATAATATAAACATATCACTCTTAAATTGGAATTAGACAGCCTTAGTGATCCCCTCTATACTTCTAGATTCTCCGTCCTTGTAAGCTACTCAGGGGATAGACTTTAAGACTTAACACTATCCGTTCCTTTGGGTTCGATATTAAAACTGGGTTACTCCGGTGAAATGCTACATCGGTAGATCTTATCTGTGCACTTGTGGATAAAGTAGAGTGTGGATTAATTTATACCAACAATACACTTGATCGGTCGGTGTGGGATTCCAAGGTTCAGGCATCATCGAATCGCCTAACTATGAGACTCCCACCTACGACGAGCTCTTTAGTAAGCTCAAGTCCAGTGAGATTGATGCCATGGAGAGGGCTTCTTATGAAAATCCTTCTGGCCCATCGATGGCTTTGGTTTCTGGCTCTTCTGCTAACCCCTCTGGAGGTTTTGCTTTGTCCTCTCTTCTTTCTGTCACAGAGGTGCAGCTGGAGTTCATGGCGGACGATGAGTTGGCTCTGTTAGCCAACCAGTTCTCGTGTTTCCACAACAACCGCATGAACCGTCGCCGCGGAGGAGGTCGAGGTGGTTGCTACGAGTGTGGAGGCTCGGACCACTTCATCGCCAATTGCCCAAAGAAGAATAAGCAAGCTTTCGGCAAGGCGTATCACGACCACAAGTATGACTCCGGCAAGCGCAAAGAGAATTACGTCCCCGCAAAGCACAAGCAAAGGGGCGGCTTCACAAAGAGTACATCAAGGAGATGTACTTGGAGAAAGCCCAGGCCGAGCAGCGTGCTTTCTTGGCCACGCTCAGCGATGTTGATGACTCGGATGACGACTCCGCTGCATCAAGCGACGACGAGTCCGAGAAGAAGAAGAAGATCGAGGACAAGCTGAACGACCTCTGTTTCTTCGCCGACAACGAGGGCTTTTGCACCATGGCCCTGGACGATGAGGTCAACAGCGAGCTGGAGGAGATCCCTCGGGATGACGACGACTGTGACACCCTAGTGTCAAGCACTGCATTAGGCACTGCAATTAGCCACTAAGAAAGCATAAGCAATGCATTGCATCATTTCATGTGTATAAGTATGCCTTTGATCTTTTGTTGTTTATTTGAAATTGGATTTCTATTTGACCTGATGCTTTGATTTTGGCTTTATTCTTGAGGAAGATTTAAAAATGGTTTTCAGAAAAAGTGTTCTATATGAAAGTTGTAGAGAAAAATATTTTGAGCAACTTTTATATTTGGGTCAAGGCCTGGTTTGGAGTTTTTCAAACTGTTTTTGAGAAGTCAAACTTTGGAAATTTCTGGAAAAAGAAAAAGAATCATTTTCTTTCCCGGCGCCAACCTTTCGGCCCATCCAACCTTTCGGCCCACTTCCCCGCCTCGGCCCAGCGCTCGCCGCCTCGCCCGCGCGCGCGCCCGCCCGCGCACCGCGCGCCGGCCACCCGACACGGCCGCGCCGTACGCCGGCCGGCTTGCCGCGTGGCGCCCCTTCTCTGCGCCAAATCCACGCTGACCACTCCCTCTCCGATCTTCTCCCACCGGAGCACGCCAGCGATCTTCGCCGGCCACTCCCGCGCATCCTCGTCTGCAGAGCCGCCTGCCGCCGCCTCGCTGACCGAGCCGCCGTGGCCCCGCCACGACCGGCCGCCCCTCCGCTCCGCCGGGCAAAAGCCCGAGCGCCTCTCCCACTCCCTCACTCACTCGCACACTCACTCTCGCCCTCGCTCCCCACTCTCACCCGCGCGCGAAGCGAACTGAGCACTCTCCGCTCGCTGCAACCACCGCCGCAAGGCCCCTTCCCAAATTCCAGTCACCTCCTCCATCACCGGCCGATTAACCCCGGCCACTGCCCCGCCTTCGTCTCGGACACACGGTGCGCACCCCCGCGCCATCCGCCGAGCTCCACCGACGCCGAAGTCCGAAGAGCCCCGCCGCGGAAGCTTTCAGCGCCGCTCGGAGCCCGGAGCCGTTCGTCCCCGACCCGAGCTCCACCGCCTCCCTTCTTCCTCCTCCAGCTTCGCCAAGCCAAGGCAAGGTGAGAACACCAACTAGCCCTAACGCTACCGTTCCCTATCCCTCTGTTCACCACGGCCGAGCGCCATTGCCGCCATCGCGGACCTCACACGTGGCCAGCACGCACCAGCGCACCTCCGGCCAAACCATCACCCCTAGGACTCCCCTCTAGGTTCACTGAGTCTCACACGCCCGCCAGTTTAGCCGGCGACCGCCGGAAACGGCGTAGCCGCGCGATGCCGCCGCCGCCGTGCGCTGCCGCTCGCCGCCGGCACGCTACGGTCGTGCGCTGGCCAAACCACTGGTACCGCCGGATGCGCCTCGTTGAGACGAGTCCGCAGGGCCCAGCCTTCCCGCCGGCGACCTCACCGACGGCGAATCACCGGACCAATCCCTCCCCTGGTTCCGTCTCGTCCGAGCCCCCGAGTCCGGCCTCGGACGGGCGCGTCTGTTTTCCGATTCGCCCGAGGCCGCGAGCCAGGCCTCGGACGAGCGTGCGTTCTTCCGTCTCCAGAGCCCTCGCGCCGGCCTAGCCTCGAGCCAGGCCTCAGCTCCAGGACTAGACGGGCTAATCGTTTCGTCTCGACCGAGCCCTCGGCCAGGCTCAGCCTCGAACAGGCCTCGGAGGGCGTGTATGTTTCCGTCTCGCCCGAGCCCTCGAGCCAGGCCTCAGCCTCGAGCCATGTCTCGGAAGGCTAATGTTTTTTCCGTCTCGACCGGCCCTCGAGCCAGGCCTCGGCCTCGAGCTCGGCCTCGAGCGAAACCTGGGTGCGGTCTCGTTCGAGCCAGGCCTCGGCCGATTCGCTTTCCGCCGTGCGCCCGAGCCCGAATAGGTCTGCTGACCCACGGGTCCCGCGCGTCAGTCCTTACCGGTCCGTAGACGAGTTCTCGCAAGCCAGCCGGGAGAAGTTAAATGTTTTTCTTTTCGGTTTATTTCAGAGATGCTTGTTATTTTTGTGTAGCCTGTTTTATAAATCCAAATGAAGTGCTTCCAGTTTATTAGCTTTTCTTATGAATAGATCTATCATGGGAAAATATGAATTGTATTTTGATAGCATTTTTTTACTGTTTTCATTTATTTCAGTTTATATGCTTTTGTTTAAATAAATGATTATAAGTGTTTCTGGTTGAGATAATTCCTGGAAAATTTTGTGTAAGTTTATTATACTGTTTGGCACCTGTGAAAAATATATGATGCCACTGTTATGTAGAAAAAGTTACGGTATAGTTAAAAGTCTCTTTTTGCTGATTTCTTAGAATAAGTGTTAAGGTGTTTTATATGTTGAAATAAAATATGGGAAAATTTTACCAGTGGTGTGTCATGAGAATCTGAGAAAAATGCGAAAATGAGTTTAACACTTTTTACAGTAGGGTTGTAGTTCAAAGTACCTTTTTAGGCAGTTTGCTTGTCATTTTTGTATCTGCAGCTCTGTATTTTATCTTTGGCCGAAACTTGTTCAGTAGAGTCCAGCAAGTGTGGTTTACCTTCTGGAATTTTTGTGGATTTTCTGAGCCCAGAAAAATACACTTGCAGTTCAAATCTGAGTTTCCTTTGATGTATTTAAATAAGAAAGAGTTGAATACTCAGATTTTGTTTTATGAAATAAATGAGATATTGCCCCAATGTTAAAAGTGGTTCAACAAGTTGGCTTTGTTGGTTGCAAGAGTTATTTCTTTTCATGCCACTTCATCTTGCACCGCATTTATTGAATTATAAATTCATCACATGCAATAGGATCGACACTCCGAGCCCCACCAAGAGCAGGACAAGCGTCGAGCCGGAGATCCAGGAGCTGCAGCAGCCAGAGGAATCGACCGTCCACGACTAACCTATCGACGCTGCCCGAGTGCCCTCCACGAGGCCTCGGTTTTTCACTCAAGGAAGCCCCGGAGCATTCTAAGTCTCCCCGTTTTTGCAATTAATTTACTTGAGTTCTTTTATATTGTGATGCATTAGGTATAGGAGTTGATTGAATCCTATTGTTGCATTACCATTCCTTGACTATTGACTATTACCTGCCTTGTTATCCTGTACTGCTTAATAATGTAGAATTGCTTAGCCTGCTTAATAAAAGTAGTTTAAGGATGTTTCCGTAATACCCCCGATGGGTATTTACCGGATCACGGTTGGCTATATTTGCTATCGTGGAAAGAACCTGAGTAGTAATGAAATACGGTCAACGGGATGCAGGGCACAAGTTCGGAAACTTGGGCAGTCCATCCGTTGGATCGTGTAGGTTTGTATCGATGTTGGCCCTCGTTCATTTTTGAACGCTCCCTTTTACTTAGGGATATGTCGGTGCCGTAATCAATCGACCCCAAAGCGGTTAAGCTGTTCGGGCCGGTCTCAACCCGTGTCGTGCCCTCTAGTAGGAGTTGCGATCTGCCGCGTGAGGCCATCGCCAGACTCTGATTGGGCGGTCCGTGCTTGGCCGCGACGATAACCACCACGAACAAGCGTCGAGCGGTTGCCCAATGCATGGACCCGACGGGGAAAGTGTGGGCTGGTATTAAAGGTCTTTCATCAGCTGATTTGGAATTCGATTCGAGTCGCCGTCTCCCCCGGTTAGTGGGAAACTATGGCGAGTTTCCACCACGATACAACTCCATGTGATGATTAAGGTTCAACTAAAATGTGGATAAATCAACTGGATATTAGTATTATTGGTTGTTAGATTCAAGTGAGTGTTTTAGTACAGGTGATAACCTAGAATTAAGAATTAGGCTAAAAGTAACAGCTCATCATATTCACTAATACCCTTATCTAAATCTGAGCTTTTCGCAACTAAAAAATCCCAGCTTAACCTCAAAAGCCTTGCATACCTTGGAGTCTGTTATTTTCAGTTAGACGGGTAAGTCTAGCTGAGTACATTCCCGTACTCAGGGTTTATCCCGTTTGTTGCAGATGGCCAGGTCTACTTTGGCTATTGTAAGCACTGCCTCTACCCAGTGAGGTGATGAGGAGTAGGCCCAGGGCAGGGTCGTCAAGAAGCTTTCCTCCTTCTTTTGCCGGACTAAGACTACTGGTGGCACACTATCTTAAAAGGAGGAATGACTTGTGTTGAGTTGGTTTATCAAACAATGTTTTATTTGGACCACGTTTGTTGTGGTCGTGTTTTAAACTTATTCGAGCTTCCACTTTTTAAAACTCAATTTGTAATAACTCTGTTTTAAATTCCGCACTCTGATGTTTTAAATTCGATTTCGTTTCACTATGATGTCTCTTTACGGATGTAACCTTTGAACGATGCGATCCTGTATGTTCTGGTGTAAGAAATCCTTCGAGATTTCCGGACTACCGGGGTTATATGGGTCAAGTATGGGTCGAAGTCAGACGGATTTGACTAAGATAATACTTGAGCTCTTATAATCAGGACGGTTCCGCCACAGCTGGTATCAGAGCATGGTTCAAGTGATTACCTTCGTAAAAGAGCTATTTTCGAACTAAATGGGTATTTCAAAATATTTTCAAAACTATTTTAATTATTAAGTGTGCCCAGTCTCGTCCTTAAGCCCTATACTAGGATTCAGGTGGCTTAACTGCTAACAGGGTTCAGGGTTTTGCTTCATGCTGGATCTTTATTTGCTGGTCCATTCTCGGAAAAGAGAATGTGTCGATTGCGAAAACATGCATAAAATAATTTGTGAGATATGAGAGCATGACCGTCCAACCGTCGGTCTAGGCGAGGGATTCTTATACCAAGTATGTGCGAGCTTTACGCGGACACATATGAGGGTATCAATGATTTTAAGGGTGATTTCTATTGGTGCATGGTGTTTAGTATTGGCTTCTATGTATTTTGCGCATATTGGCCAATACTCAGTTGTTTTATCATTGGGAATTTTGTGGGCTGAAATGAATCTTCTGCAGGTACACTAACTATGCGAACGAGTAAAACGTGTAGATAACGCATGAGAGATCGTTCTTGCCACCGACTAGAACGTTAGGACTTACGAGTCATTAATAGTGAGTGAGAACGTAAGTACGATCATGCATCATGTTTAAATTCTTGCATTTACATTACCTCCCTTAATTAAAAGTTGTCTCTTTTCTATAAAATTTGCCAACTTAATATCCGTCTCACGAGAGTCCGAAACCCTTTGTTTCTACAGATGGCCCGAACCAAGTTGACTGCTCGCAAGGCCACGGAGGCAGAGGAGTTCCGCGTCATCGCTTGGCCACCAAGCTGACCGGAGGACGTTCTTGTCCTACTTCGGGTTGCCGACTATCCTTTGGAGGATTTTGCAGGCCGTTGGCTACTACGAGGAGGACAGGAGCCCAGATACTCGTGGCAGAAGGAGATTTACGGGCAGGATTCCTTGGTCATGGTGGAGATCAAGGTCAAGCCTCTACCTGCTAAGCCCCACTGGACAGGATGGACAGAGATCACCAGAGGCACGTGTGCCAAGGATGGAGCTAAAAGGGCAGCATATTGTGTGCTGAAGGATATCATGCCTGTTTCCCCGCCGACTTAGCCAGTGCGATGGCAGGAGTGTTTCCCCGTGGATCACTTTTCCATTGCGCTGGAAGCAGACTCCAGAGTCAGCCTTGACAGGGAGCCCTGAGGAGCGTTTCTACTGCGAGACACCTGCGATGAGCGCCACTGGAGCTCTGTTGGGTGTATGTGAGAGTTTGGAGCACACTCTCGAGAGCGTGTCCTTCACCCTCACCGCCACTACCAGAGCAAGAGGAGCTTCAGGAGGACTTCGACGCTGAGGTTGCTCGTCTATACAGGAGAGGATTCAACAGCTCACGCTTGAGCGCGACGACGCCCGCACCACTGCCGCAGCTCAGTCTACCGCCAGGACAGTCGCCGAGCAGATGTACCTGACCGCATCTCTGCAGAGAGATGAGGCCCGTGCGCACTTGACCACCTCAGAGAGGGAGCCCATCTTCTGGTTCAGCAGATCAACGCACAGCAGGTCTACATCGAGCAGCTCCATGAGGTGTCCATGAGTTCCATCATGCAGCACAGGAGGCAGCAGCACCAGCAGCTCCCGCAGCAGAGGCCCCAGATCCCCAGGACGGAGAGGTTCTTGGTCCGACGCCCCACCAGAGGAGGCTCATGCAGATGAGCCTATGATCGATGTTGACATCGAGGACGCCGCATCCGCCGCTGGAGATCCCTGAGCGCTAGTTTGTTAGGGAGTTTTCTTTTGTATAGCTTGAGCTTGCTCGCTAAGTGATGTAATGATTCAAACATGTGATGGTTTTATGTTTAACTTATGATGGCATGTAATGGCTTTGGACAAAGTCCGGACTTCGATCCGGCACCTCTTTTATGGAAATCCGTCGTTTGCATGTCTAATTCTAAGCGATTATTCTGTGATGTTGTATGGAAATGAGTAATTATACTTGGACATGTGCTAAATTTCCGAATTTATGTACAGCACAGTATTTATTCATGATCGGTGTAACATCACCTAATGATTGCTTATAATGGGATATGCAGATGCCGGCACACACCCGCAGCCAGCGTGGGCAGGGAGCAGGACCGGAGGAGAACTTGCCACCTCCCCCGCCGCCGCCAATGACGCCGAAGCGTTCTTTGGACAGTTCCTAGGTAGCCAGAGGAACATGGAAGAAATGCAGAGGCACATGGAGGCCACCCTCCGCAACATCGCCAACAACACGCTCAAACAGCATCAGCAGCGCCAAGGCCGGAGCCCAACCAGTATAGCTCCTACCGTGACTTCTTGGACACTCGTCCTCCAGTGTTCAAGGAAGCCACCGAGCCGCTCGAAGCTGATGAATGGCTCAACTCCATTACCCAGAAGTTCCGTCTGCTCGTCTGACGGAAGAGCTAAAGCGGAGTATGCCGCTCACATGTTGGAAGGACCGCAGGTTTGTGGTGGACCCAGTACCGTGCATCTCTGCCAGCTAATGCACGTGTTACTTGGGATCAATTCTCTACTGCTATGCGCAACCACTACATCCCTAGTGGTCTGATGGAAATGAAGATTGCCGAGTTCATGAGGTTGTCCAAGGGACCAGGTCCGTATCAGAGTACCTCCACAGCTTCAACAATCTGGCTCGCTATGCCCAGATTTTGTAAATACTGAGGCCAAGAAGATTGCCAGTTTCAAGCGTGGCATGAATGCCACAATGCTATCAAGATGGGTAACAGTCACCGCACCACCTTCAGTGACTTCGTCAGTGACTGTCTGAATCAAGAGGCCAATGACAGCCGGCTAGCAGCAGAACAAGACCGCCGCGTGCGAATGAAGGAGGTTCGTCCCAGCAGAGAGCCGCTTTCGGAGTACGCGCCCGTACCGCCGCCTGTCACTGGAGCAAGGTACCGTCCCCACAGAGAAAGATCCCCACACCGTCCCCGTCCTAGTTTCCAGAGCCCTACACCGCCCCATGATGCAAAACAGAGCAAAGCAGGAAATGCAGCAGGTCCCAGGACTCCGTACGTAATTGGCCCATGCTACAACTGTGGTCAAACCGGACACCTGTCACGTCAGTGCCCTCGACCGAAGAAGCAGTACACTCAGCCCCAGCCTCGTACCGGTCATGTGCACCACACCACGGTGGAAGAAGTGCCAGAAGGAGAGCCTGTCACTGCTGGTACGTTTCTTGTTAATCAATGCCCCGCAGTTGTGTTGTTTGATTCTGGAGCATCACATTCTTTCATAAGTGAGAATTTGTTTTGAGAAGTAATCTTGAGTTGATAGAGTTGGACCGGGGATATCAGATAAGTTCCGCCGGAGCCGTTCTCTCCGCGCGAAAAATGGCTAAGGAGTAGAAATGACCTTTGGGGATAAAAAGGCCATAGTGGACCCCATAGTCATTCCTGGTCTAAGTCTGGATGTAATCTTGGGTATGGGTTGGATGAAACTATGGAAGGTTAATCTAGACACCGCAGAGAGAATAGTGTCTATGGTTAGTCCAGGATGGATCTTCTTTCATTCTGGTTCCAGTTACCTCGAAACCCCATGAGATTGGTGTTGTTCAATATCACGGCAAAACAGATAGCTGAGATCCCATAGTATGTGAGTTTCCGGATGTCTTTCCTGATGGTTGCCTGGTTTACCGCCTGATAGAGATGTGGAGTTTGCCATAGAGTTAATTCCGGGAAAAGCACCTATATCCCGAAGACCGTATAGAATGCACGCTAAAGAGAGCAGAACTTAAGGTCCAAATACAAGAACTTTTGGATAAGGGTTTGATACGTCCTAGTTCGTCGCCTTGGGGATGTCCCGCTATCTTTGTGAAGAAGAAAGATAAGACTCTGAGAATGTGTGTGGATTATAGGCCGCTCAATGCCGTAACTATAAAGAATAAGTACCCCTTACCCCGAATTGATGTCTTGTTTGATCAGTTGTCTAAAGCAAAAGTGTTCTCCAAGATTGACCTGAGATCAGGGTATCACCAAATCAAGATCAGACGGGAGGAATATCAAAAACCGCTTTCTCCACTAGATATGGACTGTATGAGTATCGTGTATGTCTTTTGGGTTGACTAATGCACGGCACATTTTATGTACCTAATGAATTCAGTTTTCATGCCCGAGTTGGACAAGTTTGTTGTGGTGTTCATCGATGATATTTTGGTATATTCGGAAAGTGAGCAAGATCATGCTGAACACCTACGAGTTGTTTTGACCCGACTTCGAGAGCACAAACTGTATGCCAAGTTCAGTAAGTGTGAGTTTTGTTGAAGAAGGTACTTTCCTTGGTCACGTCCTTCAGAGGAAGGGATCTCTGTAGACCTTCTAAAGTACAGAGGTTATAGATTGGCAAGCACCCACGAGTGTTTTTGAGGTTCGCAGCTTTTTGGGTTTGGCAGGGTATTACCGTCGGTTTATTCCGGATTTTTCAAGAATAGCTAAGCCTATGACTCGTTTGACACAGAAGAACCAGAAGTTCGAATGGACGCCTGAATGTGAAGAAGCTTTTTGCACTCTGCGAACGTGTTAACATCCGCACCAGTTTGGCTCAGCAAACTTGGAGGAACCTTTTGATGTTTTTGTGATGCCTCCAAGATTGGACTCGGATGTGTACTCATGCAAAATGGGAGAGTTATCGCCTATGCTTCTCGCCAGTTGCGACCACATGAAGAGAATTATCCCACTCACGATTTGAAATAGCAGCCGTCGTGCATGCACTCAAGATATGGAGACATTACCTTATGGGAAACCTATGTCACATATATACAGATCATAAAAGTTTGAAATATATCTTCACCCAGCCAGAGTTGAATATGAGGCAGAGAAGATGGTTAGAGCTAATTAAGGATTATAACCTGGAAGTGCATTACCACCCTGGAAAAGCGAACGTTGTAGCTGATGCCTTGAGCCGCAAGACTCATTGCAACTCGCTACAACCATTGTTAGAAGATGGATTCAATCTGATACACCCTATCATGCTGAACAATATCACTCTTCAGTGCACCTTGGAAAGTGACATTATAGAGGGACAGAAAAATGATGCAGAGATTTGTCAGATTAAGAAGAGGTTAGAAACCAGTAGTTCGTTGAACTTCAGAACGGACGAGCAAGGAATCTTATGGTATAATAGAAGGATAGTGTTTTCCTAAGGATGCAGAGCTCAAAGAAAGAATTCTGAATGAGGCTCACATTCAAAGTTGTCTATCCACCAGGAAGCAGTAAGATGTATCAGGATTTGAAAACCAGATTTTGGTGGTCAAAGATGAAGAAAGAAGTTGCAGCCTACGTCGCCAAATGCGATACTGTTGCAGGATAAAGGCTATACATCTAAAGCCCGCCGGACTGTTACAACCATTGTCAATCCCAGAATGGAAATGGGAAGAGATCAGTATGGACTTTATCACAGGTCTTCCCACTACTCAAAAAGGAATGATTCGATTTGGGTTATTGTGGATCGGTTATCTAAAGTAGCTCATTTTATACCAGTCAAGACTAATACCGTCCGCATCAGTATGCAGACCTGTACATACAGAATATCTTGAGATTGCATGGGATTCCAAAAAGGATTGTCTCTGATAGAGGACCCCAGTTCATAGCACGTTTTTGGGAACAGTTGCACAAGGAATTAGGAACCAAGTTGGTAGAAGTTCCGCTACCACCCCCAAACCGCAGGGCAACGGAGAGAGTAAATCAGATTCTAGAAGATATCCTGAGAGCTTGTGTCTTGTCTTCAGGAGCAGTCATGGGAGAAATGGTTACCCCTTGCTGAGTTTTCATATAATAACATTATCAAGAAAGTATAAAAAATGGCACCTTTTGAAGTTTTATATGGACGAAGATCAGAACCCCAGTAATTGGGTTGAGTCTGGAGATCGAGGATTCTATGGGTCCGATTATGTAAAAGATGCCGAGGAAATTGTGCAAACAGTACAGCACATATCAAGGTGCACAGTCTCGACAAAAGAGTTATGCTGACACCCGAAGGAGACCTTTGGAATTTCAAGTTGGAGACTATGTGTATCTCAAGGTTTCACCTATGAGAAAGGTCCAACGCTTTGGAATTAAAAAGAAGCTAGCACCTCGATATGTGTGACCTTACCAGATCATAGCAAAGAAGGGAAAGTGGCCTATGAAGTACAATTACCCCCAGTGATGAGTGCAGTTTCCCAGTGTTCCACGTATCACAGCTAAAGAAGTGTCTTCGAGTTCCACAACAGAGAAGTTCGAGTCCCGAACATCACGATCAGATCAGATCTGGAATACTACGAACAACCTAAGGAGATTTTGGATACCAGACTCGAGACTCGTAACCGAACAGTGAAGGACGTACAAGATTCTCTGGAGTAATCACGGACCCAACGATGCTACATGGGAAACCGAGGAGTACTTACGCGTAAACTACCCCGCTTTTTATAAAGATTGGTACGTAACTTAAATCTCGGGACGAGATTTCTTAAGGGGGAAGGGCTGTGACAACCCTAGTGTCAAACACTGCATTAGGCACTGCAATTAGCCACTAAGAAAGCATAAGCAATGCATTGCATCATTTCATGTGTATAAGTATTGCCTTTGATCTTTTGTTGTTTATTTTGAAATTGGATTTCTATTTGACCTGATGCTTTGATTTTGGCTTTATTCTTGAGGAAGATTTTAAAAAGGTTTTCAGAAAAAGTGTTCTATATGAAAGTTGTAGAGAAAATATTGAGGGCAACTTTTATATTTGGGTCAAGGCCTGGTTTGGAGTTTTTCAAACTGTTTTTGAGAAGTCAAACTTTGGAAATTTCTGGAAAAAGAAAAAGAATCATTTTCTTTCCCGGCGCCAACCTTTCGGCCCATCCAACCTTTCGGCCCACTTCCCCGCCTCGGCCCAGCGCTCGCCGCCTCGCCCGCGCGCGCGCCGCCGCGCACCGCGCGCCGGCCACCCGACACGCCGCGCCGTACGCCGGCCGGCTTGCCGAGTGGCGCCCCTTCTCTGCGCCAAATCCACGCTGACCACTCCCTCTCCGATCTTCTCCCACCGGAGCACGCCAGCGATCTTCGCCGGCCACTCCCGCGCATCCTCGTCTGCAGAGCCGCCTGCCGCCGCCCGCTGACGAGCCGCCGTGGCCCCGCCACGACCGGCCGCCCCTCCGCTCCGCCGGGCAAAAGCCCGAGCGACTCTCCCCCCTCCCTCACTCACTCGCACACTCACTCTCGCCCTCGCTCCCCACTCTCACCCGCGCGCGAAGCGAACTGAGCACTCTCTCCGCTCGCTGCAACCACCGCCGCAAGGCCCTTCCCAAATCCAGTCACCACCTCCATCACCGGCCGATTACCCGGCCACTGCTGCCCGCCTTCGTCTCGGACACACGGTGGCGCACCCCCCCATCCGCCGAGCTCCACCGACGCCGAAGTCCGAAGAGCCCCGCCGCGGAGCTTTCAGCGCCGCTCTCAGCCCCTTAGCCCGTTCGTCCCCGACCCGAGCTCCACACCCCCTCCCTTCTTCCTCCTCCAGCTTCGCCAAGCCAAGGCAAGGTGAGAACACCAACTAGCCCTAACGCTACCGTTCCCTATCCCTCTGTTCACCACGGCCGAGCGCCATTGCCGCCATCGCGGACCTCACACGTGGCCAGCACGCACCAGCGCACTCCGGCCAAACCATCACCCCTAGGACTCCCCTCTAGGTTCAACTGAGTCTCACACGCCCGCCGTTTAGCCGGCGACCGCCGGAAACGGCGTAGCCGCGCGATGCCGCCGCCGCCGTGCGCTGCCGCTCGCCGCCGGCACGCTAAAACGTCCGGCGCGGTGGCCAAACCACCGGTACCGCCGTACCCCGGATGCGCCTCGTTGAGACGAGTCCGCAGGGCCCATCCTTCCCGCCGCGACCTCACCGACGGCGAATCACCGGACCAATCCCTCCCCTGGTTCCGTCTCGTCCGAGCCCCCCGAGTCCGGCCTCGGACGGGCGCGTCTGTTTTCTCCGATTCGCCCGAGGCCGCGAGCCAGGCCTCGGACGAGCGTGCGTTCTTCCATCTCGCCCGAGCCCTCGAGCCAGGCCTCAGCCTCGAGCCAGGCCTCAGCCTCGAACCAGGCCTCGGACGGGCTAATGTTTTTCCGTCTCGACCGAGCCCTCGAGCCAGGCCTCAGCCTCGAACCAGGCCTCGGACGGGCGTGTATGTTTCCGTCTCGCCCGAGCCCTCGAGCCAGGCCTCAGCCTCGAGCCAGGTCTCGGACGGGCTAATGTTTTTCCGTCTCGACCGGCCCCTCGAGCCAGGCCTCGGCCTCGAGCGAAACCTCGGGTGCGGTCTCGTTCGAGCCAGGCCTCGGCCGATTCGCTTTCCGCCGTGCGCCCCGAGCCCGAATAGGTTCTGCTGACCCACGGGTCCCGCGCGTCAGTCCCTTACCGGTCCGTAGACCGAGTTCTCGCAAGCCAGCCGGGGAAGTTAAATGTTTTTTTCTTTTCGGTTTAATTTCCAGAGATGCTTGTTATTTTGTGTAGCCTGTTTTATAAATCCAAATGAAGTGCTTCCAGTTTATTAGCTTTCTTATGAATAGATCTATCATGGGAAAATATGAATGTATTTTTTATAGCAGTTTGTTTTACTGTTTTCATTTATTTCAGTTTATATGCTTTTGTTTAAATAAATGATTATAAGTGTTTTCTGGTTGAGATAATTCCTGGAAAATTTTGTGTAAGTTTATTATACTGTTTGGCACCTGTGAAAAATATATGATGCACTGTTTATGTAGAAAAAGTTACGGTTATAGTTAAAAGTCTCTTTTTGCTGATTTCTTAGAATAAGTGTTAAGGTGTTTTATATGTTGAAATAAAATATGGGAAAATTTGTACAGTCTTGGTGTGTCATGAAGAATCTGAGAAAAATGCGAAAATGAGTTTAACACTCTTTTACAGTACGGTTGTAGTTCAAAGTACCTTTTTAGGCAGTTTGCTTGTCATTTTTGTATCTGCAGCTCTGTATTTTATCTTGGCCGAAACTTGTTCAGTAGAGTCCAGCAAGTGTGGTTAACCTTCTGGAATTTTTTGGATTTTTCTGAGCCCAGAAAAATACACTTGCAGTTCAAATCTGAGTTTCCTTTGATGTATTTAAATAAGAAAGAGTTGAATACTCAGATTTTGTTTTATGAAATAAATGAGATATTGCCCCAATGTTAAAGTGGTTCAACAAGTTGGCTTTGTTGGTTTGCAAGAGTTATTCTTTCATGCCACTTCATCTTGCACCGCATTTATTGAATTATAAATTCATCACATGCAATAGGGATCGACACTCCCGGAGCCCCACCAAGAGCAGGAGCCAAGCGTCGAGCCGGAGATCCAGGAGCTGCAGCAGCCAGAGGAAGTCGACCCTTCCACGACACTAACCTGCCCGAGAGCCCCTCCCACGAGGCCTCGGTTTTCACTCAAGGCAAGCCCCGGAGCATTCTAAGTCTCCCAGTTTTTGCAATTAATTTACTTGAGTTCTTTTATATTGTGATGCATTAGGTATAGGAGTTGATTGAATCCTATTTGTTGCATTACCATTCCTTGACTATTGACTATTACCTGCCTTGTTATCCTGCTACTGCTTAATAATGTAGAATTGCTTAGCCTGCTTAATAAAAGTAGTAGTTAAGGATGTTTCCGTAATACCCCGATGGGTATTTACCGGATCACGGTTGGCTATATTTGCTATCGTGGAAAGAACCTGAGTAGTAATGAAATACGGTCAACGGGATGGCAGGGCACAAGTTCGGAAACTTGGGGCAGTCCATCCGTTGGATCGTGTAGGTTTGTATCGATGTTGGCCCTCGTTCATTTTTGAACGCGCCCTTTTACTTAGGGATATGTCGGTGCCGTAATCATCGACCCCAAAGCCGGTTAGAAGCTGTTCGGCCGGTCTCAACCCGTGTCATGCCCTCTAGTACGGAAGTTGCGATCTGCCGCGTGAGGCCATCGCCAGACTCTGATTGGGCGGTCCGTGCTTGAGCCGCGACGATTACCACCACGAACAAGCGTCGAGCGGTTTGCCCAATGCATGGACCCAACGGGGAAAGTGTGGGCTGGTATTAAAGGTCTTTCATCAGCTGATTTGGAATTCGATTCGAGTCGCCGTCTCCCCCGGTTAGTGGGAAACTATGGCGAGTTTCACCACGATACAACTCCATGTGATGATTAAGGTTCAACTAAAATGTGGATAAATCAACTGGATATAGTATATTATTGGTTGTTAGATTCAAGTGAGTGTTTTAGTACAGGTGATAACCTAGAATTAAGAATTAGGCTAAAAGTAACAGCTCATCATATTCACTAATTACCTCTTATCTAAATCTGAGCTTTTCGCAACTAAAAATCCCAGCTCTACCTCAAAAGCCTTGCATACCCTTGGAGTCTGTTTTTTTTTCAGTTAGACGGGTAAGTCTAGCTGAGTACATTCCCGTACTCAGGGTTTATCCCGTTTGTTGCAGATGGCCAGGTCTACTTTGGCTATTGTAAGCACTGCCTCTACCCAGTGGAGGTGATGAGGAGTAGGCCCAGGGCAGGGTCGTCAAGAAGCTTTCCTCCTTCTTTTTGCCGGACTAAGACTACTGGTGGCACACTATCTTAAAAAGGAGGAATGACTTGTGTTGAGTTGGTTTATCAAACAATGTTTTATTTGGACCACGTTTGTTGTGGTCGTGTTTTAAACTTATTCGAGCTTCCGCACTTTTAAACTCAATTTGTAATAACTCTGTTTTAAATTCCGCACTCTGATGTTTTAAATTCGATTTCGTTTCACTATGATGTCTCTTTACGGATGTAACCTTTGAACGATGCGATCCTGTATGTTCTGGTGTAAGAAATCCTTCGAGATTTCCGGACTACCGGGGTTATATGGGTTCAAGTATGGGTCGAAGTCAGACGGATTTGACTAAGATAATACTTGAGCTCTTATAATCAGGACGGTTCCGCCACAACGACGACGACACCTCTCAGGTATCACAGACCCCCGATGAGCTTTCTGCTGAGGTCGATATTATGGAATTGATTTTGCTAAAGAAGCAGAAGAACAAGTTAGAACCATTCAACAACATATAGCAGCTGCACAATCTCGACAGAAGAACTATGTTGATAAGCGTAGAATGAAGGACCGAGAGTGCAATCAGAAAGCGACCAGAGGGGGGGTGAATGGGAGCTTTAAATTTCTTTTCAGAAAACTTCTTGCTACTATCCCGAGAATCAACCCCAGAGGCAAAACCGATGCGTGTGATGTCCACGACCCAAGAGAATGGGTGGATGTTCCCTAGGAACACAGCGGGACTGTTGACACCTGGGGTGGCACGCAGAAGAAACCGCAAGCGCACGGCTGTCAGTTGTAGCTTTTCACCTCAGAGTATTCCCGGGTATCGAATCCACGAGGAACGCGAAGTGATTTTGAGAAAACTAGGGGGGTAAGGATATCTAGGATAGTTGAAGGGAACGGGCACTATCGACTGGGTAGATCCTAGTTCTATTAGACTTCTAGTGATTTAAGTTCTTTACTAGTGTATTGTGGGCGTACTAGCCTTTACCACTGACTTAGGTTGAACGCTAGCACAACGAGCCCTACTGTTAAACTAGACCAACTACGTGGTGGAATTCAAGGCGCACAGGGCTGTCACCACCTGCTTGCTACCACAGCTATCCGGGGGCCTAGCCGTATTCACTAGCAATATATAGCCTAAGTACCACACTTAATCTATATACTACTACTACTAGCCCTGTATAGAACTAGAGCACTTGAAACTAATATCAAGCAATGAAACAAACACACAAGTACTGAAAGTAAATACTTGAAGATAGAATAAGATACTAAGTTACCAAAGTTGAAGCGCAGAGCAGAGAGAAGCAGAGGTCTCCGACAACTCCGAACTCTCCAGACTTCTACTCTTCTCCTTTCCAGCTCCTCTTCTAGTGAGGCACTCACACTCTCTCTAATCTCTCTATCATAGCAAGTGTGCTACTCTAACCAAATGGTGAGGAATGATGTGAGGCTCTCCGAATGAGAGCTCAAGGGGCCTATTTATAGTGCTAGGAAGCTAGGGGGTACTTATAGAGTGAGGGGAGGTCGGTTAGGGTTTAGGGGGTGGCGCCCGCCACCAAACCCTGGTGCCCCCGCACCTCTCAGCCGTCCGTTGCAACCGCCATTCATCCAACGGTCTTCATTTGCTCTCCCAAGTCGGTTTGAGGGCCGGTTAGGGTTTAGACACGTGTCCAAAGCCCACTATCCAGGTGACACTCTTCTTAGCCCTTGGATCAAACCGCCTTAATGTGCAATGGCCAAGATTTGAGCTTGAGGTGACTCCCACGGATCGATGACGTGGCTTGGGCCACTTTTGGCACGAGTGACCTGGCGGCCGCCAGTAATAGGTGGCGGCCGGCACCCTACTCAGGCCCAAATGGGCCAGAGTGGCTTGGCCTTGCTCCTGGTGCACTTGTTTGGCCCAAATTCCATTATTTCCTGCATTAAGATAAGAAACTATGCACATGTGGAAATAGGTTAGTTATAAACCAAATATTCTACTTTTTATGTTGTTTTACCTTGGTTTTGGGTGAAATGTTGATGGTGAAATGATGCTTTAAGCACCGTCAACAAGCTCCCCCACACTAACCTCTTGCTCGTCCGAGCAAGCATGGACTTTAAGAATGAAACAATTTTATTGAACTAAGCATTCACACAAGATGTTCAACTATCTATACTCATGTTAGTAACCTTTCCAAGTGGCTAATAAATCATACCTATGGCGGTTGAGAGATAGAATAGCTTGCAAGCAAGAGAAACACACTTTCCTCTTTTACATACCTGGGGTTTCAGGATATTTTCAAAATGAAAATCATGGTTCATTGAATCTCTCTTTAAATCTCAAGGCACTCATGGTGTATATCCTCACTTTATGGCAAAAGAAATGCCAGAGTCTATCCTATGGTTTATGTGGAGTTTATAGGGAAGGAAGGAATGTAAGGCACTTCTATCTCTCTTTTATTGCTAAGTCAAGTTTAGGATCATGGGAGAGTATAGTCATGCACTAGCCAAGGTATAAGGTGGACTAACTCAACTCCTTTGTTCTTTTTGAAACTCTTCTCTTACCAAGGATCATGGCTATATGCATCTCTTTTTTTTAATACTTGGACACTTGTCCTTTTGAGAGCATTTGCTCTTTTTTTTGAATACTTGGACACTTGTCCTTTTGAGAGCATTTGCTCTTCTTTTTTTTAGATACTATATAGCCATGTCCTTTGAAGGAATGAGAAAATTTATATATTCTTTTAGAACAAAATTTTGGAGGAGAACTACATGAGTATACTCTCAGTGTGAGAGTTCTCTCAAAAAGGCATGGTTTGCCTTGGCTTTTAGAGCATGACTAAACTCTTCTACCTAGATCAACTATTCTTGACAAAGCTCAAAGATTGATTTAGAAGGCTTTATGGTTGTTCTCCTATACTCTAATATTTTGGCTCTGGTAGGTGGATAGGAAAGAAAGATCATGAACCATGATAATTTTGGTTTTCAAAATAAAAACTCCCAAGGTTGTAGCAGAGTACTAATGCAATTTCAATTACTACTTCTATATCTTATCAAACAACAACCTAGGTTGACTTCCCTATCAAAGTGAGTAGGCTACTACACATGAATAAAAGGTAGAATAACATGTCGTGTAAACACTCAATTCAAAAGAAATTGTTTCATATTTTTTATTTCCTAGCTGCATTTTTAGTTCAAACCGAGACATTCAGTATATCCAAATTGTACAAAATTCAAATACAGGTTTAGGGTTTCACCGAGGGTGTCTCGGTGCAGAGTGGCCTGGCGGCCGCCATGGGCTTGGGCCCATGCGGCTTGCAAACACGTGTGTAGTTTACCTTGCTAAGTTCAGGTTATAGCTTTTGAACATTTTGTCACGTTTTACAGAGGTGTTTAGAGAGGGGATTTCCCCCACACTAGGAGTTTTGGTACTTTTTATTTGAACAAACTTGATGAAGGAAAAAAAGAGGTGTCTTTTTATTCATTATATAAAAAATTTCCTAAACAAAAGTTCTAAATTGAAAATTAAACAATCTGAAATTTAAATCAAGCAAAACTAAACTTAAACTAAATCAAACTAAAAATCTAACTAGACACCCTAATCTAATCTAATCTAGTGAAGGAGCCTCGTAGAGATCCTCGAAGCCCGTCTCTTTGATGAGACACTTGATCTTCGAGGGGCAGCCCTTGCGGAGGATGGTGAACCGATCCTCCATATCCATTCGCCAGAGGGCTATCTCTGCGACTTGATCCTCCAAGGCGCTCTTCTCCTTGCGCAGCTTCTTCACCTCGGCGGTGAGTTTTCCGAGGGTTAACCCCTCCTCACCACCGCTGTGCTCCATCTCGCCGGGGACTCCTACCGGCGATGGGTTGAGACGGCGGCGCACGGATGGCTCGGAGAGCGACCCATTGGAGTCATGAGTGCTCACCTCGCGCTCACGCAGCCTCTTCTCATAATGCCCATCAGGCATTCTCACGCCATACACCTCTAGTTTAGCCCTCTTAGGATTGGGGCTGTAGCTCCGGGTGTGGCTATCCGAGCCAAAGCTGACCCGGGATTTCACCCTTGATGGAGAGGGCGTTTCATCACCCCTGGCCATGACGTCCGGAGACTTCCTCGGGGTGATCTCCCCTGTGGTCGGCCTGGTGGGCGTCCTCATTTTCTTCTCGGGTGGCGCCACTGGAGAGATGAAGACGGAGCGGAGACGAGGCCAGGGGGCTTTTACCCCTGGCGGCCGCCCAGCAGGGGTGGCGCCCACCACTGGAGTGGTGGCTGTGTGGGACAGAGTCCCCGGGTACTCTGCAAGGAAGGGCGAAGACCTAGTCCAACTAGGACTCTCCATGTAATCCTAGTAGTAGCTACCTTGTAATCCTACTAGGACTCCTAAGATGTAACCGACTAGGACTCTAGCCTCCTGGACTATTAAGAGAGGGCTCCATAGATCAGCACATAACATAAGCCAGGACATGGGGTCATGGTACATCACCCATAAGCGCAGGGCGCAATATTATTCCCCCCACACTAGACGTAGGTGCTATTCAGCAGACGACCAGTATAATCCTTGTATCTGTGTTTACCATCGAGTTCTACATACGTCGATCCCCACCGAACAAATCATCTGAGATCCCTCAAGACGAGTTGCCGGTTAACAAACACCGACAGGCTGGTGCCTTCCCTGCACCCTCCGGTGGTGTCCCCTTGACATAAGTGCCGTCTGGCAGGACCATTGCTAAAGGTGGCACGTCAAGTACCTCCATGTCATCGTCGATCAAACATCGGATGATGGCTTGTCTGGAGGACGAGATGGATCCTTGAGGGTTATAGGACTCGGATTTCCGTGGAGACGACATGGTTTTGGAGGAGGCTTGGCTAGGCTTCGTGAATAGATGGAGGGAGAAGAAAGAGTTCTTCTTTTAAGAAGGGGGAGAAGTGGAGGGATAAGCCTTAGATGAACTAACACGTCCTCATCTCCTCCTTCTTTAACTCTCCCGAGCTTGGGATTAGCTGCCACGTGGAGAAGGGCTTCTAAACCACCATCTAGAGTGGTGGGCGCCAGGGTTTGTTGGCGGCCGCCAGTTGGGAGTGGCGGTCGCCACTCCTCCTTTGCCGGGCATCGAGCGGGAGAAGGTAAGCCTCCTAAATTTCAAAGTTCCGAGGTCGAAATGGCTTGGTTGGGCCTAAAGAGGCCTTTCTCGGGGTTTTGGATGGACTAGGTGCATGAAAAGAACAAGGGGTAAATTGGGTCCATCCATTAATTGTCATGGGCTTGAGCTACTTCAAAGTTAATTATATCAATTTCGTTCAGCTCATTTTTATCAAAGTCATAGAATATTTTTAATCTTTGTCCATTGACTTTGAAGATTTGCCCATCGTCACTTTCTAATGTGACAGCTCCATGGGAAGAGGTTGCAACAACCTTGAAAGGTCCTTCCCATTTGCTTCGAAGTTTACCATGTCCGAAAAGTCGAACACGGGAGTTAAAGAGTAAAACTTTATCTCCTACTTCGAACTCTTTCTTTTTGATCCGTTTATCGTGCCATCTCTTAGTCTTCTCTTTATAGAGCTTGGCACTATGATAGGCTTTCTCTCGCCATTCTTCTAGTTCAGAAATTTGCATCTTCCTATTTTGGCCAGCTTGGTCAAGGTCATGTTCCAATTCTTAATGGCCCAATGAGCTTTGAACTCAAGCTCAACTGGAAGATGACAAGTTTTCCCATAAACTAGTTGGTATGGGGACATTCCAATCGGGGTCTTATAGGCGGTCCGATAGGCCCACAGAGCTTGGGTAACTTATGTTTCCATCCCTTTCCCATTTCTTCTACCGTCTTTTGCAAGATATTCTTTATTTGTTTATTGGACGTTTCGGCCTGTCCACTTGTTTGGGGGTGGTATGCAGTGGCTACATTATGTTGGACTCCTTGACTAGCTAAGAAATGTCGGAAGCTCTTATCTATGAAATGAGGGCCTCCGTCACTAATGACTAGTCTAGGAACTCCAAAACGAGGAAAGATGTTTTCTTGGAACATTTTCTTCGAATGTTTAGCATCTGCCCGCTCGACAGGGTATGGCTTCTACCCATTTCGAGACATAATCCACCGCCACAAGAATGTACTCGGCGTCATAGGATTTAGGAAAGGGGCCCATGAAGTCTATACCCCAACATCGAACAACTCAACTTGGAGATTGTTCACGAGAGGCATAGCATCTCGGGCATTAATGTTACCATGCTTTTGGCAATGAGGACAATGTCTCACATAATTCTTTGTGTCCTCGTACTTGATGGACAATAAAAACCACTTTGCCATATTTTAGCATGTGTTCGAAAGCTCCATAGTGTCCTCCATATTCGGCGTGATATCTCTATGATTTTGTTCTTTTCTATATTTTTTTCTCAGACCATTTACCATAGAGCATATTAGATCTCATAGTATCTATTCTCCATATCTATGATTTTTGTTGCTTCTTCTATGGGACACATTTTCTCAAGAGTCCATCTGCCAGACCTTATAGAGATATGTTCATCCCATAGTGTTTTCTGCTTATATAGCAGTTTCTTTTATTCTCCCCCGCGGGACATAGCCGGTGACTATAAAATTCACGATGTTTGCATACCAAGGGTTGGTATATGTGACTTTTAAAAGGGTATCATCGCGAAGGAAGTCATTTATTGGGAGATTGTCCGAATTATTGACTTGTAGTCTAGACAAGTGATCAGCTACTGAATTCTCTACTCCTTTCTTGTCTCTTATTTCCAGGTCAAATTCTTGAAGGAGAAGGATCCAGCGGATCAACCTTGGCTTAGCATCTTTCTTAGTGAAGAGATATTTTAGAGCAGAGTGATCGTATAAAAAATCACACTTAGCTCCCACTAAGTAAGATCTAAACTTGTCTATGGCAAAGACTACAGCCAAAAGTTCCTTTTCTGTGGTTGCATAGTTTAGCTGGGGGCCAGTCAGGGTCTTACTAGCATAAGAAATAGCATAATGCTTCTTATCTTTAGTTTGACCAAGGACGGCCCCCACAGCATAATCACTAGCATCACACATGATTTCGAACGGCAATTCCAATCTGGGGGTTGGATGATTGGTGCCGAAGTTAGAGCCTTTTTCAAAATATTGAAAGCTTGTAGACAATCCTCGTCAAATTTGAACGGGACGTCTTTTGCTAACAGGCTCGTTAAGGGTCTAGCGACCTGTGAGAAATCCTTAATAAACCTTCTATAAAAGCCGGCATGGCCCAAGAAGCTTCGGATCTCTCTCACATTAGTGGGTGGTGGCAATTGTTCAATTATATTGATTTTGGCTTTATCCACTTCTATCCCACGTTCTGAAATTCGATGGCCTAGGACAATTCCTTCCCGCACCATGAAGTGACACTTTTCCCAGTTAAGAACTAGGTCCTTCTCTTCACAGCGTTGGAGGACTTTGTCTAAATTGGCTAGGCAATCGTCAAAGGTTTTCCCATAGACCGAAAAGTCGTCCATGAATACCTCCATGATTTGTTCAATCATGTCGGAAAAGATGGACATCATACACCGTTGGAAAGATGCCGGCGCATTGCAAAGTCCAAAGGACATGCGTCTATAGGCATAAGTTCCATACGGGCATGTGAAAGTGGTCTTACTTTGGTCATCTGGATGGATTGGGATTTGGTGATAACCAGAATATCCATCCAGGAAGCAAAAGAAGGAATGGTTTGCCAATCTCTCTAGCATCTCATCTATAAAAGGAAGTGGGAAATGATCTTTCTTTGTGGCTTTATTCAGCTTCCTATAGTCTATACACATCCTCCATCCAGTGACAGTGCGTTGAGGGATTAACTCATTTTTCTCATTCTTAACGACTGTCATACCTCCTTTCTTGGGAACTACTTGCACAGGACTTACCCATTCACTATAAGGAACTGGATAAATAATTCCCGCGTGCAAGAGTTTCAGAACCTCCTTTTTCATGACTTCACGCATAGCGTTATTAAGTCGTCTTTGGGGCTCTCTTGAAGAGGGTATCTCAGGATCGAGAGGGATACGATGGGTGCAGAGATTTGGACTAATTCCCTTCAAATCTTGAAGTGAATAGCCAAAGACAGATCGGTGTTTTTCTAAGACAAGGGTCAACCTACGGACTTCCTCTTCAGATAGCTTACTGCTAATGATTACGGGAGTCTCGGGGTCATTGTTTAGAAAATGTATCTCAGGCCTTCAGGCAGAGGTTTTAGCTCTATGGAAGGTCGAGATGGCTTTTCCGATTCGTCTAAGCGAAACGGTTCATCTGTCTCGGCTTCTTCTTCAACAAAGAACTCAGAATCTTCTTCAAAATCAGGCTGAGCCAACTCATAAAGGTAGAGGTTCTAGCTTGATCGAGAAGATCTGGTTCTGGTGGTTGTTCGGCAATAGAATTTAATGCACGAACGAAAGGTACTGAGTACTCTTTTCCACCGATTTGAGCATTAAAGTGCTCTTGACATGGTCCTTGCAAGGCAAGTATGGACCAAGGTTGTCCTAAGAAGACGTCAAAAAGGACTACATCGAAAATGTAGAAATCTAAGACCATGTCCGCTCCATCTACTTGGATGGGGACCATCTTTAGGATTCCTTCACTTTCCAAGATGTCACCATTTGGGTCTCTTAAACACCGTTTAGTTGGATGTCGTTGAAGGTCGGGGAATGTTCTGGATACGTAATTACTAGCAAGAACATTAATTCCCACGACAGGGTCGTAAAAGGCAAAGGCCCTTTCTCCCCTAATTCGACAATCTATTACGCTAGGTACTTTATCTATGCGAGGGATGTTTTCTGATACTTCGGCTTCCATTGTCCATTCATGACTCATGACAGCCGAAAGTTCCAAAAGACGCTCTCGGCTATAGATTCCATCAGAAGACTCAGGAAGTGGTTTGTCGGATGGGAGAGCTTGAACGGAGTAGTTCATAGCATTTCCGTAATCCTCAAACACATCATCCTCTATCTCGCCCAAAAATTCCGGAAGAATTTCTCTCCCAGATGTGGACGGAATAGGCTCCGCTAAGTCCAACGAGCTAGACTCGGGCTCTTCTTGTTGTTTCTACGGTCAAAACTTGGGTTTCTACGACTTCTTCCTCAGGGATTTCATCGGAAACTCCAGTATAAGGAGTATTCTCGAGAATTCTATCAAGAACCTCCTTTCCACCTCGTGGAGAAAGATGAAGAAACGCTCCACCTGACGAATGATCAAGGTGAAGAGCGCTCTCTTTCTCTAGACCGACATAAAAATGCTGAAGGAGCACTGGATCGGGTATGGCTAAATCGGGTCCTGAATTGATTAAACCAATAAAACGGTCCCAAGCCTCCCCTAATGTCTCCTTATCATTTTGTCTAAAGGTCAACACTTCTACTCGTAGTCGTACCACTCGGTGGACAGGGAAATACGTCAAGATAAACTTGGTCCGTAAAGTTCCCCAGTCTCCTCTGGCACTTCCCACGGTTCGAGCATGCCATGTTTTAGCTGCTCCCGTCAAAGTGAACGGAAACAGCTTCCACTTGACAGTGTCAGGTGAAATGCCCGAAATGTTCAAGCATGCACAGACTTGCTCAAACTCACGTAGATGTATGTAGGGATTTTCTGATCCCATAAACATGCTCTCCTGAACTTTGTTAATAAAGTCAGGGCGCAATTCGTAACTATCGGCATATATAGGTTGTGATGATAAATGTGGCTCTAATCGCGAACTCTTAGGAGCTGCGAATTGTAAGATAGATTGATTCTCCATGCGGAGAGGGTAAAGATGATCCTAACTCTAGTCTCAAAAATCAGCTACCGTTCCCCGGCAACGGCGCCAGAAAAGCTTGTTGACACCTGGGGTGGCACGTAGAAGAAACCGCAAGCGCATCGCTGTCAGTTGTAGCTTTTCACCTCAGAGTATTCTGGGTATCGAATCCACGAGGAACGCGAAGTGATTTTGAGAAAACTAGGGGGTAAGGATATCTAGGATAGTTGAAGGGAACGGGCACTATCTACTGGGGTAGATCCTAGTTCTATTAGACTTCTAGTGATTTAAGTTCTTTACTAGTGTATTGTGGGCGTACTAGCCTTTACCACTGACTTAGGTTGAACGCTAGCACAACGAGCCCTACTGTTAAACTAGACCAACTACGTGGTGGAATTCAAGGCGCACAGGGCTGTCACCACCTGCTTGCTACCACAGCTATCCGGGGGCCTAGCCGTATTCACTGGCAATATATAGCCTAAGTACCACACTTAATCTATATACTACTACTACTAGCCCTGTACTAGAACTAGAGCACTTGAAACTAATATCAAGCAATGAAAAAACACACAAGTACTGAAAGTAAATACTTGAAGATAGAATAAGATACTAAGTTACCAAAGTTGAAGCGCAGAGCAGAGAGAAGCAGAGGTCTCCGACAACTCCGGAACTCTCCAGACTTCTACTCTTCTCCTTTCCAGCTCCTCTTCTAGTGAGGCACTCACACTCTCTCTAATCTCTCTATCATAGCAAGTGTGCTACTCTAACCAAATGGTGAGGAATGATGTGAGGCTCTCCGAATGAGAGCTCAAGGGGGCCTATTTATAGTGCTAGGAAGCTAGGGGGGTACTTATAGAGTGAGGGGAGGTCGGTTAGGGTTTAGGGGGTGGCGCCCGCCACCAAACCCTGGCGCCCGCCACCTCTCAGCCGTCCGTTGCAACCGCCTTTCATCCAACGGTCTTCATTTGCTCTCCCAAGTCGGTTTGAGGGCCGGTTAGGGTTTAGACACGTGTCCAAAGCCCACTATCCAGGTGACACTCTTCTTAGCCCTTGGATCAAACCGCCTTAATGTGCAATGGCCAAGATTTGAGCTTGAGGTGACTCCCACGGATCGATGACGTGGCTTGGGCCACTTTTGGCACGAGTGACCTGGCGGCCGCCAGTAATAGGTGGCGGCCGCCACCCTACTCAGGCCCAAATGGGCCAGAGTGGCTTGGCCTTGCTCCTGGTGCACTTGTTTGGCCCAAATTCCATTATTTCCTGCATTAAGATAAGAAACTATGCACATGTGGAAATAGGTTAGTTATAACCAAATCTTCTACTTTTTATGTTGTTTTACCTTGGTTTTGGGTGAAATGTTGATGGTGAAATGATGCTTTAAGCACCATCAACAGGGACACCACAAAAACTTCCTCACCCAAGTTCACGCATCACCCAAGTTCAGGCTATTTTGCGAAGCAGGAAGCCCGATTTCTGTAGAGCACGAAGTCGGAAATCCAACGCAAAACCAAACAAATCCGAATTCGAACTAAGGATCATTCGAAGATTCAGAAGTTTATGATTCAAAACTGCGGACAAAACAGTGAAGAATCACTGCTCGGACGCTGGCAGCGTCCGATGGCCAGCACCGACGCGTCCGATGCAAAATGACCCTCACTAGAACCTTACTGGACTAGCATCGGACGCTGCTACAGTGAAACCCTCGCGTCCGATGCTAGACCCCCGGCGCGTCCGATGGCAACGGACGCTCCGATGGTCAGCGTCCGATGCTCCTTCAAAAACGCTGTCAGATGACACGTGGCATCAGACGCGTCCGCTAGTATGAATCAGCGTCCGATGGTCCCGACACCAGCGTCCGATGCTCCCAGACCAAAGCTGTTCTTCCGCGAAAATCACCCGATCTCCTCCGAATCAAAAGCACTACCCCGAATCAAAGAAATAGGGCTTAGACTTGGTATCAGGAGTTCCAAGGAGGTTAGTGAGCTATCCTAAGGAATCATGGCCGAACCTAACTCCAAATCGCGTGAATTGGAAGAATTCGGGACAAAAAGGGAGAAAAACTTGATCCAAAACAAAAATCAACGATCTACTAGCTCTGTGAGGTTAGAGAAGATTTCCTTTGGTGGAAAGGAGTGCCTCACGATCTAGAACAACTCAGTTCAAATGGATTTGCAAAAGACGCACCGAGTAAAGAGATCGATCACCGGGAAAATCGTGGAGAAAAGCAACCCACGAAGAACAAGAACAAAACGCGAATCACAACCACGAATTTGCAACCATGTGGCTACCACACGCTACAATAGTGAGATTACGGTCTCACTTCCTCAAAATCTCCAGTACACAGAGGTATGGTTCTCTGCGGATCTCAGTTGCTACAGCAGGGGATTGGGAGAGCAGGAAACCCTAGAAGAAAAGAGCAAATGACTGAGATAGAATGGGAGGAGGGTGTCTCCCTCTACTTATCCTAATTCTAATTCCTACTCTACCCCTCACTAATTACAGAGTGAATCAGCTAAACCCTAGGGTTATTCTGGACCAACTCGTGGTAGGTAGTGATCCGACGGCCACGCCGGCACAACTGGTAGCGTTGCCTCGACGCAACCTCATCGATTGCCGCCACGTGCCGCCACCGCTCTGCTTTTCCTTTTCCCGGACGTCGCACCCCCCGTTTTGTGGCCCAAACCGGGAAACCAGCTTCACAGCCAACCCCCAGTTTTGAGGCCCAAACGGGGAAACCAGCCGACCATCGCCTGAGTTTTGGGCCCAAACTCAGCAAACCACCCGCAGCACCCAGGTTTTGCGGCCCAAACCTGGAAACCGTCCTCAGCCCGAGTTTTGTGGCCAAACTCGGAAACCGTCAGCGCCCAGGTTTTGAGGCCCAAACCTGGAAACCGTCCACTCGGTGGTTTTTCTGTGGCTCAACCACCAAACCGAGCCGTAGATGGGATGCACCGCCCGTGCACCCCATCCACCGACATGTGTCCCCAAGTCCTCGACTCAGGCAACACCATGTCCGCAAGTCTTCGCTCGTCGCTGTCCCAGGCTGTCAGCCACCACAGCTGATCCTCGGGCCACGGGTCCCTCAGTCCAAGCCTAACGTCCGCCCTTCGCCACTCTCGGTCCATCGGCACAGCACGTCTCTACTTGACCTTCACCTTGCCTTTGATCACTATATACGTGCTCGACACCTGCACAACACAAGCCAAAGAACATGCGCATTATCCCAGTTGACAATCACTCATCACTCAGAGACTCAGCATACACCCATGTATCCGCAATCTCCTCCTTGATGTGTGCATTGTCAACTACCAACACAAATCATAATGAAACAAAAGAAGGAAGGAAGAAGAAGAGAGAACCCGACCAAATGACCCAAAAGCATATCAAAGCTAAAGAAGGTCAAATGGAAAGAGCAACACAACTTAGTTCCCAAAGACATAGACAACGGCTCGACGCAACCAAGCACAACAAAGCTAGCCCTCAAGAAGAGGTAGAACAGACTCAACACCGCTAGCGAGAAAGCTCGAAATCAACTGAAGAGCATAAAGACAAGGTTGCTAGTCCCTCAAGAAAGAGGCAAAGGCTCAACACAACTAGCTACCAAAACTGCTCTGAACCAATTGGACAACAAAGTCAAAATGCTAGTCCCACAAGAAAGGGGCACAGAGGCTCAACACAACTAGCAGAAAAGCTCCAAACCAATTGGGAGATTCAAACAACCTCAAAATCCGAGCAAACTCCAACTCAAGATCCCCCTTAAATAGTGTACACAACTAGGGAATCTCCCACTTAGTTGATCTTATGATTTGGAGAATTTCTCCCCCTTAGTTGAAAATGCACCAACAAACAAAGTTCTCCCTCTTGACAGAAGAACTCTCCCTCCAATGCATATGAGTCAAAATGCAAGTTAGCAGCTTCAGGAATATAGTCTTTTAGAAAATGAAGATGCTTGACAAAATGTTGATCCGATGACTCAACAATATGCACAGGATGCTAGCAAAGGCTCAAACTGATCACCAAATACGAAATATGGACATGTGAGCAAAGTGAGCAGTTTTTAGCCAAAAAGGTGTTCACCATCAAAATAGCACTAAACATGTATAGACAGGAAGTCAAACAAGTGCTAAACATGTATACAAGGTGAACAACCCCAAGCAAGGTTCAATCATTATGCTTATAGAATGAAACATAGACTGTGTATTCAAGTTTTATCGGAGTTGCAGCGGTTAAATTACATAAGTTCAAATTTCAGCATGTGATTGCGAGAGGTTGAAAGCTTGTCATTGCCTAACTTTTCCACTATGCGAAGCCTATGCAGAAGTAGAAGCAATTAGAAGCTTAAAGCAACAGTTTCGGTCATACACTACACAACTCAAGTTTAACTCAAAGTGCAATGAGAAACAGTCTCGAAACTGTGAGGTGCTGACAAGCAATCCCATCTCGATCTTTCCAATTCACTTATCTTGGTTCAAAATTAAAGCAGCATATGAACATACCAAGCAAGTGAATGACTCAGAACTAGAGACATAGCAACCTAGCATATATGAAAAACACAGGTGATCTCAACACATTCTACACATGCTAGTTGCATATCTCAATCGTGAACATTTTCGAATTTTATGTTCATTAAGCAAATTGACTATTCATAAAAGAGCACAGCTCACAACATGTATCAGTGATCAGTAAGAGCATAAGCTACAAGCATCAGTAAATAGCATCAGAGCATACACTAAACAGAGCATAGTCACATTCTAAGGATTATATAAATGAAGCTCTGAATGAAAATATGCAAGATTGTGACGGAACGACCCTAATCCCATGGCCCACGTGTCCCTGTCAACCTCTGACAGCCGAACCCATGTTCCATGTGATTAAGACCTGTTCGCCACCGGGCTACATCAGTGCCCAATGTCCGCAGGATCATCTCACAATTCGGTTACAGCATTGCATACTTTTACAAATAACATCGGAATAATGAGCGGAAGACTTAAATAACATTAGTTTTACAAAACAGGGTTCCAAATAGAAATTAAGGTGCAGTTATTACAAACCAAGTTCTGATATTAGAAATAGACATAGGCAACATAGTGGAGAACAGCAAAGATACTTATAATCACCCAGCCCGAGGGTGAACAACTATTCTTCGGCCTCATCGGCCTCTTTCTGGACGATGGTCACGCAGCAGGGTGCAAGACACATCGGGGACTCTGTCATACCTGCAGCATGGGTAACAAACCTGAGTACTGGGGTACTCAACAAGACTTACCCGACTAAAGAAAAACGGAGAAGACTCAGGAATGAGAGGCTTAGGGTAGTCAAGGTAAGGCTTAAGCAAGATCAAGTATTTTGCAGAAAAGCATTTTTGTAAACCTTATTTTACTTTGGAAAGATTTAGTATTCCTCAATTCTTCATCGTTCATGATTCATTTTACATTTCAAAACATTCCTAGTCGAGAACCACTCTCCGTTGACAGTCAGTGACCAAGTCTCCATAACCGAGGAGCAACGTTAATCCGGATAAATAATACTCAGCTGAGGATCCCTATCCACACTGCATATGTTGCACCCAAGCTTGCATATGCCAACTCGTCTACCACGATTCCTCCAAGATTGGACCGGTCCTACGCCACCCGGAAGTACAGTACACCACTCCTTTCCAGGTACGACGACCACGTGTGGTACATGCTACTTCCGCCATCTCTCCACTCCCAGTGCGCGGTTGTCGGTCCCAATAAAGGATTTCTCGGAGCCAGAGCTTTCCGAAGTATGTGAAGTATGTGAATAGTTACAAGTCTTGACCAGCAGGTCCCATACGGATGGTCCCTAATTTTCCAGCCAGAACTATACCTTGGTTATATCTCACCCAAGCGTAATAGTCCCGTCAGTTTTTCAACCCTGTCCCGGTCGGTGTCAACTGTTGAGTCCCGGACTACAACATGACGGCACCGTACGCTCGGACAACCTCTCCTCGCTATTGACTAGGTACGGATCAGATACTAGCCAACAGCCGGGGAGTAAGACCAAAACCCCATAAACATTCCTTAAGTGATCACACTTTTGAAATTGGCATTTTATTGCAAAGTCTAATTCAATAAGCATTGCTAAGCATTTTTCAAATACTTTTGAAAAAAAGCAGGTATCAGGTGTATCAGTGGTCAAGGTGGATAGTGCATCAATTAGGATAGCACACAACTCCTATAAACCTAATGCAATAATTTAACTCAAAAGCATTTAAGGAAATTATTTTATAAATTCAAGGAAAGGGTTAAATGCAACGGGGCTTGCCTTGAAGAGCAAAGAGGGCAGGCTCGAAGGCGGCGGAGCAGTTGTCGGAACTCGGGGTAGCCTCGGGGACAGGTTCGTCGGCGGCTGCCTCGATCTTGACTCCTTCTTCGGTGACTATACGAATGCAATGATGCATGCACATGAGTATGCTAGCATGAACAATGCAAAACAGGGCATACAACATGAACCCTAATCACTTTTTCTATTTTCCTTAATTATTTAAAAAGGTCATTTTATGAAGTTGCCCCAAAAATTACCAAATTAATCACATAAGTTCATTATGGTGTAGATAGATGGCAAAACAAATTTCATAATTTTTGGAGGTCATAAGGTGGTCAAATAAAATCAGACATTAATTAACAGAAGGCACTATTTAACAATTAAAAATAAATGCTCAAAAATCAACTTGTTCCAAAAGACTTCAAAATTTCACTAGAGACTAAACATGGCATAGGAAGCTCACAAAAATTTATCTCATGATTTTTGGAGTTATAAATAATTTTCTAAAAATCCGAAACTATCCATTTATTAATTAGAAGAGGGATTTTACATTTTTAAATTCTTGCAGAAAAGTCAAGTTTCATATTTTTATAAAATACTACACAGTGCATGGAGCATACCATAATTTTACCAGGATTTAAGGAACAACAGATTAATTCACACAAAAAAAAAGAGAAAACAGAACACTATTCACACTCTTTCAAAAGGAAAAAAAGAAAAGAGCGCTGTGCTCCTTCCTCGCAGGGGCTCGGGCGAATCGCTGCGAGGCGGACAGCAGGGCTCGGGCGAGGCGGAAACACTCGGCCGTCCGAGACCTGGCTGGTAGGCTCGGGCGAGACGGAAACAAGCGTTTCGTCCGAGGCCTGGCCGGGAGGCTCGGGCGAAACGGAAAGCAAGCGTCCGTCCGAGGCCTGACTGGGAGGCTCGGGCGAGACGGAAAGCATGTGTTCGCCGAGGCCTGGCTCGGGCGAAGCGGAGAACGTGTGCTCGAGGCCTGGCTGGGAGGCTCGGGCGAAACGGAGTCGAAGCAGAGACCGGAGGCTTCGGGTGCTTACCACGGGTCGGAGGCAGGGCTCGGCTGTGCTTCGAGGGAGCGCGGTTCGCAGGCGTGCTCGAGGGTGTGGCTCGGGAACGTGCTCGAGGGTGAGGCTCGAGGGTGAGGCTCAACACGTGCTCGAGGGTGAGGCTCGAGGGTGAGGCTCGAGGAAGGAGACGACCGTGGCGGCACTTCGGCGATCCGGCGATCCTGCGCAACACACGAGACCGCAAGGGCCTGGTTAGAGTCGCGCGGAGCCAAGGAAGCTGACACAGGGGTCAGGGGAAGATGATCGTGGCCGGAGAGGCAGTATTTGAACGAACCCGAGTTCACCGGTGTTTCGTCGGAGTTTGGGAAGATGGGGTTACGCCGGACGATTGGAGGCGGGGGAGGTGAAATTGAGGGGTGGGAAAGCTTCACTAGCTCAAGGCGGAGCTTTCGGGCTAGGTGGTTGAGCGGCGGGAGCTTCGGAGTGGGCTGACCACGGTGGGGGGGGTGAGTGAGGAGCTCGGACTCCGGCGGTCCCTTTTATAGGCACGGTAGGGGACGGTAGAGAGCACGGGATTGTGTGGATAAGCTCGGCCAAAGCGTGCGCACTCGATTGCAAGCCGGCGGGAAGGACGGCGTGCACCCAGGGCCTGGGCGAAGGCTCGCCGGTGACGGCCACGCGGCGGCGACGCCCTGGGCACTGTAGGGGACGGGGGCGGAGGTCAGCGCTTGCGCGTGCAGGTGCGGCATGATGGCGCGGGCGCAGGCGACAAGTCGGGGGCGGGCGTGCGGCTGCCAGGCGCGCGTGGCGCAAGCGGCGCTGGCGCGCGGCCATGGCCGGGCCCCCCTCCTGCTCTGTGCCGGCTAGAGGTAGGGGATGAACAGGGCTAGGTCTTGGGTTTGACTTTCTGTATTTCGTGAATTACTTCCAAAACTTGAACTGAGCAGCAAAAACTCAAAACACCAAAGTTGTTCAGAAAAAAGAGATCTACAACTTTGTCAAAAAAATATTTTCAAATTCCAAACAGTTTTTGAATTAAATACGAAATCAGAAAAGGGGACACTTTTAGGATTTGAATAATTTCAAAATTACTTTTGATTTTACATTGAAAGTTGGAAATCTGCAAATATGAAAGTTGTTCCTTTTATCAAAACCTACAACTTTGCTAATATACCCTTTTTTCTGAAACCCAATAGTTTTTAAATAAATTTTGAAAACTGAAAAGGGGACAAAAACTGGAATCTGAATGAATTTGGATTTACTTCAAACTTTGTACAGAAACTTGAAAATTTGTAAATACCAAAGTTGTTTCTCTTGGCCAGATCTACAACTTTGCTTTTTGGACCAACCTCAAATTTTGAATAATTTTGAATTACAAAAAGAGGGATAAAATCCAGGGTTTGGAAATCAGGGTTTTGCAAAGGGATTTGAAATCTGATTTTGATTTTTGAACTTTGGCCAACACAACAAAACTTCAAGACATCCAACTGAACAAGAATTACACAAAGCTAGGCACAGAGGTGAAATTACCATTTTTGCCCTTATAGGAAGATTTGGGCTTTTAAGGTTTTTGAAAAGAGATTGCTACACAAGTACTAGGCAAACATAAATGCAAGGCAAGAATGATTAATGACTAATGATGATGACATGTCAGGTTAATTACAGTTAAACACCAGAGGTGTTACAAAGATGACATGCAAAGATGCATGAAGAAACCAAAAGAAAGAAAATAGTCAGTTTATGATACACAAGCCAAAATGTTTCCCCCAACTAAAAGGGGAAACACTCACCAAGCTCACCTCTCAACCTAGCAAAAGTTGATTGGTCCAAAGGCTTGGTGAAAATATCAGCCAACTGATGATGAGTATCGACATGGCGAAGGTCGATATCACCCTTCTCATAGTGGTCTCGCAGAAAATGAAAGCGCACGTCAATGTGTTTGGTCTTAGAGTGCAGCACGGGGTTCTTAGCAACGCTAATAGCACTCATGCTGTCACAAAGCAAAGGAATGCGAGAAAAGCTCAGACCAAAATCACGCAAAGTGGCCATCATCCAGAGCAACTGGGAACAGCAGCTAGCCGCAGCAACATACTCAGCCTCCGTAGTAGACTGGGCGACACTAGACTGCTTGCGAGAAGACCACGAAACAAGAGAAGAACCAATAAACTGGCAAGTCCCAGAAGTGGACTTGCGCTCAATACGACAACCAGCAAAATCGGCATCGGAATAACCACAAAGGGAGGGGGTGGAGGAAGCAGAATACCAAATCCCAAACTCAGGTGTGAAGCATAAGTACCTCATAATGCGCTTGACAGCCTGACGGTGAGAGGTGCGCGGCGACGACTGAAATCGTGCGCAAAGACACACCGCGAACTGAATGTCTGGGCGTGTCGCCGTCAGGTACAACAGCGACCCGATCATACTCCGGTACTCCGTCTGATCTATAGCTTCTCCGTCCTTGTCCGCATCCAGGGCCGTCGTGGTCGACATGGGTGTTGGAAGAGGCTTGGCCTCACCCATATCAAATTTCTTCAGGATATCCTTGGTATACTTACCCTGGTGCGCAAACGTTCCCTCTCGAGATTACTTAATTTGCAATCCGAGGAAAAACGTCAACTCGCCCATCATGCTCATCTCAAACTCCCTGCTCATAGTATCTGCAAACGTGGCAAACAAAGCATGAGAAGAACCACCGAAAATGATATCATCCATGTAAATCTGGACCAAGAGAGTGTCACTACCTTGCTTGAGGAGAAAAAGCGTTTTATCCACACATCCCATTTTAAAACCCTTAGCAAGCAAAAAGGTTTTCAACCTATCATACCAGGCTCTAGGGGCTTGTTTCAAACCATACAAAGCTTTGTGAAGTTTAAAAACATGGTTTGGAAACTTGAGATTTTCGAAACCGGGGGGGTGTTTCACATACACCTCCTCTTCTATGTAGCCGTTGAAGAAGGCACTCTTGACATCCATTTGAAAAAGTTTAAACCCTTTGGATGCAGCAAAAGCCAAGAGTATCCTAATTGCCTCCAAACGAGCTACAGGAGCAAAAGTCTCCCCATAGTTTATCCCCTCCTTCTGACTGTACCCCTGGGCTACAAGTCTTGCCTTGTTTCTTACAACATGGCCATCTTCTCCTTGTTTGTTTTTGAAAACCCATTTTGTCCAAATAGGATGACACTCAGGAGGAAGAGGAACAAGAACCCAAACCCGATTTCTCTCAAAGTTTTCAAGCTCCTCATGCATGGCATTAACCCAATCCGGATCCGTCAAAGCGTGTCCAACATCTCGGGGTTCAAAATTAGCAACAAATGCAGAATGAGCAAAGTGAGAGATTTGTTGTGACCTGGACCGAGTGACATGTTCGCCGATGCTGCCGATCATCTGTTGAGGCGGGTGTTGGCGCTGGATGTGTCATGGCGCCTCTCGAGCTGATGTAGCCTCCCCCTCAACAGCAGCTGGTGCCTCCTCGGGTACAAAAGGTACCGCTCGAGGTGGCGGATCTCACGGCCCCCATGTAGTAGAGGAAGAAGGGTCGGGGCCGTGAGTCGTAGTAGAGAGAAGCGCTCTTGCGGCACAGCAGGTGGAGGAGGTGCTGGATCATCCATCCCTTCAGCACCTTCGTCCTCATCATCAAAAAGAGGCTCACCAACCTCATGATCACCTGCACGCTCAAAACGAGAAAAAGGACAAACCATGGTCTCGTCGAAGGTGACATCTGATGTCTCCATGACTCGGTTAGTATCAAGGTTAAGTACACGATATGGACGAGTGTGAGTGTCATAACCCAAAAATACACCGTCTGAAGAACGAGACTCAAATTTGTCTAGGTTTCCTTTCTTGAGTATAAAACAGTGTCAACCAAAAACTCTAAAATAACTCACCTTGGGCAGTTTTCCAAAACGCAACTCATAAGAACTCTTTTTTAAGAAAGCTCGGAGAAAAATGCGATTGGAAATGTAGCATGCAGTGCTCATAGCTTCGGCCCAATATCGCCTAGGAGTCCTATGCTCATCGAGCATCATCCTGGCCATCTCTACAAGGGTCCGATTCTTCCTTTCTACAACACCATTCTGTGGCGGTGTAGGGGGAAGAAAACTGATGCTCTAAACCCAAAAAGTCACAAAACTTCTCAAAATCTGAATTCTTAAATTCGGAACCATTATCACTCCGAATTGCTCGCATTGAGTTCATAGGGAACTCATTCTAAAGACGCAAAATCAGATTGCGAGCAAGGGAGAAAGTCTCGGTCTTCTCAGCTAAAAAGAAGACCCACGAATATCTCGAGAGTCAACAACAACAAGCACATACCACTTCCCCCCAACCGAGCTCACCCGAGCCGGACCAACAAGGTCCATGTGCAAAAGCTCTCCATGGCGCTTAGTCATGACCTGAGTCACTGGATGGTGGGGAGCGGCTACCATCTTCCCATGTCTACAAGAATGGAAAACAAGATCCTTCTCCATGGACAACTTGGGCAATCCTCGGATTAAGCCAAGTGAGCTAAGTCTTGCAAGCAAGTCGAAGCTCAGGTGACCGAGTCTCCTATGCCACTTCCAAAGATCAGAGGAGGAAGGTCCAGCCAAAAGACATCGAGAAATTCTAAACGACTACGAGAAATTTGCACGAAAGACTTTTCCAAAGGGCGAAATCAAACATACAAGATTGCCCTGAGGATCCAAAATGCGACTGAGATTCGGTTTAAAACGAATCTCATAGTCATCATCAAAAAGTTGCGAAACAGAAAGAAGGTTAAAATGCAAGTTAGAAACAAGAGGAACATCGCGCAACACAAAGTGCTCATTAACTCGCACAGACCCACTAGACAACACCTTACCTTTGTTGTTGTCGTCGAAGGTGATAAATTCCTTTCCGGCGACCGGACTAAGACTGGAGAACCACTTGGCGTTTCGGTCATGTGTCTCGAACACCGGAATCCACCAACCAAAGGTTCTCCAATCATTTTACCTACATCAATAAAAAGACATAGGGTGAGCATACGGTCCAACACTGGGGTTAGTGAAGTATGGAGAATACCAGTGTTGGGCCGGCTGCTCAAAAGAACGGTTAGCAGAAAAACCATTCCTAGCACGCCTACGAGAGGAGCGATCACCACGTAGAGGAAAACGTGGTCCGCTAAGAGAGGAGCGTCCATCGCGATACTCAAAACGCGGGGGGGGAAAACGCTCAACTACAAAGCCACCGCCACGGGGTCCATAGCCCACAACTGCAGGCTCCCGCCGGGCACGCTCTCTTCGCGGCCTAGGCCTAGAAACTTGAGGTTTTGGACCTCTAAGCCTAGCAGCACGCCTCTGAACGTTCGGCGCATGTACATCATGGAAAGGATGGTACGTGTCCGTGTTGTTCATCTCCTTTGCACGGCGCGCCTCTCTCTTTCACCGAAAGCAAAACTCACTCAAGTGTCCATCTCTCTCACAGTGCTCACAATGGTACCTCACTGCTCTCAACGGGGGTTGTTGGTACTCACGGTAGTGGGTGTGGATCAATTTGCCCTTCTGTGGCATAAGCTCCTCCTGGATGGGTGGCATTGTGTCCAGCTTGTTTTTGAGGTGGTTTGGTTTTGGAGCCCATGATTGTTTTTTGGCTGGAGCTCTCGGAGGTTCAATAAAGACCCCATCCTTGGTGTTAGGCTTGAGAGGCTCTTTGGGTGAAATCTTGGTAAGTTTGGGAGTAGTGGTGGACTTGGGCTTCTCACATGGGTTCAGACCACTCGACTCTCCAATCTTCCCAAAAGAAGAAACATTAAAACCCGGAGCAAAACCTACACCAGGACCTCCAGCAGCACGCTTGAACTGGGAGATCATCATCCCAAGCTGCGGCTCACCACTAGACACCCATGACAAGATGGTCCGAAGGTATGTGTTTTTCTCCTCGGTTTGCATCTTGTCATGCTTTACGTTTGCAATCTCCATCTCCAAACCCTCACAAAGAACACACCTAGCCACACATGTGCTACCCGAGTTGGCCTCTTCAAGAGACACAATCTTGGCATTCTTCTCTGCCAACTCGGATTGCAAGCCCGCACAGGACTTGCACGCACCCAACAACGAGGATCTAGCCTTCAGCTCATCCACTTCTCCTACCAACACAGCATACTTGCTCCTCAAAGTGAGAAGGTCAGTCATGTGTGTGGAGAACATCTCACACTCCTCCTCCTTGGTAAAAACTAAGGTGGACTTGACAGATTCAAGCTCCTTCACCGTATCCTCCCACTTCTGCCTAAACTCCTTGCGCTCTCTAGCAGCACGCCTAAGCAACTTGTCCTAACTAAGGAGCGCGACAGTAAGTTTCTCGACCTCAGCAGAAAGCTCGTCGGGGGTCTGAGATACCAGGGAGGTGTCGTCGTCGTCGTCGTTCTGAGGGATGTCCTCCAGCTCGCCATCGACCTCCTTGCCAAGGGCCGTGGTGCAGAAGCCCTCGTCGTTGGCGAATAAGCAGAGGTCGTTCAGCTTGTCCTCGATCCTCTTCTTCTTCTCGGACTCATCGTCGCTTGAGGCAGCGGAGTCGTCATCCGAGTAGTCGACGTCGCTAAGCGTGGCGAAGAACGCACGCTGCTCAGCCTGGGCCTTCTCCAAGTACTTCGTCTTGATGTACTCCTTGTCGAAGCCGCCCTTCCGCTTGTGCTTCGCGGGGACGTACTTCTCCTTGCGCTTGCTGGAGTCATACTTGTGCCCATGATCCGCCTTGCCGAAGACTTGCTTGTTCTTCTTCGGGCAATTGGCGATGAAGTAGTTGGGGTCGCCGCACTCGAAGCATCCCGAGCGTCCTCCTCCGCGGCGACGGTTCATGCGGTTGTTGTGGAACCGCGAGAACCGGTTGGCGAGCAAAGCCAACTCGTCATCCCCCATGAACTCAAGATGCTCCTCTGTGATAGATAGAAGTGAAGACAAAGCAAAGCCTCCAGAGGAGTTAGCAGAAGAACCAGAAAGCAAAGCCATTGACGGGCCAGAAGGATTTTCATAAGAAGCCCTCGCCATGGCATCAATTTCACTGGACATGAGCTTACTAAAGTGCTCGTCGCATGTGAGAGTCTCATAATTAGGTGATTCGATGATCGCCTGAACCTTTGAGTCCCACACCGATCGATCAAGAGTATGCAAAAGCTTCAAAGCTCTCTCATGATCGTCGAAAGGCAACAGCTCCTTGTTAGCCCTCATCCTGTTGACAATCACCTGAAAGCGACCGAATAAACTTTCTATGCTCTCGCCAGGCATATGTCGAAAGTTCTCATACTCTCGTTTGAACGACTCGTAGAGACGGGTTTTGACTTGAGTGCTTCCCTCATGGAAACGCATGAGGGTAGCCCAAATCTCCCGAGCCGTAGCGAGGTGAGAAACGCGATCAAACTCGGAGATGCTCAAACAAGAGAAAAGAGCATTACGGGCTCGGCTATTGGCATCGTGCTCATCGATCTGACGCTGAGTGACACGAGCAGCCAAGACCACGTAATCGGCAGAGTTGCAAATATCCCAGATGGAAGCACCAATACTCTGCAGATAGGCCGACATGCGTATCTTCCAATACACATAGTTCGTCCCATCGAAAAACGGCGGTTTGCCCACGCCGCGATCCATGTCGCCTTCTGTGGATCTGGAACCGGCTAAGGTGGAAGATCCTTAACCCATTCCCATACCAATTGAAGGACCGATAGTGCAATCAGAAAGCGACCAGAGGGGGGGGTGAATGGGAGGTTCAAATTTCTTTTTAGAAAACTTGTTGCTATTGTCCCGAGAATCAACCCCAAGAGCAAAACCGATGCGCGTGATGTCCACGACCCAAGAGAATGGGTGGATGTTCCCTAGGAGCACAGCGGGACACCACAAAAACTTCCTCACCCAAGTTCACGCAAGTCAACTAGTGACAGGATGGACTTTGGGTAACCTCAACCTCCCCTGAGCAACGCGAGGGGGATTCAGGCTATTTTGTGAAGCGGGAAGCCCGATTTCTGTAGAGCACGAAGTCAAAAATCCAACGCAAAAACCCAAAACCAAATCCGAAGTCGAACGGTCAAACTGCGGACAAAACAGTGAAGAAATCACTGCATCGGATGCTGGCAGCGTCCGATGGCTAGGCACCGGACGCGTCCGATGCAAAATGACCCTCACTGGAACCTTACTGGACTGGCATCGGACGCTGCTACAGTGAAACTCTAGCGTCCGATGCTAGGCCCCCGGCGCGTCCGATGGCAACGGACGCTCCGATGGTTAGCGTCCGATGCTCCTTCAAAAACGTTGTTAGATGACACGTGGCATCGGACGCGTCCGCTAGTATGAATTAGCGTCCGATGCTCCCAGACCAGAGCTGTTCTTCCACGAAAATCACCCGATCTCCTCCGAATCAAAAGCACTAGGGCTTAGACTTGGTATGAGGAGTTCCAAGGAGGTTAGTGAGCTATCCTAAAGGAATCATGGCTCGAACCTAACTCCAAATCGGTGAATTGCAAGAATTCGGGACAGAGGGGAAAAACTTGATCCAAAACGAAAATCGACCGATCTACTAGCTCGTGAAGTTAGAGAAGATTTCCTTTGGTGGAAAGGAGTGCCTCACAATCTAGAACAACTCAGTTCAAATGGATTTGCAAAAGACCCACCGTGTAAAGAGATCGATCACCGGGAAAATCGTGGAGAAAAGCAACCCGCGAAGACAAGAAGAACAAAACGCGAATCACAACCACGAATTTGCAACCGTGTGGCTACCACATGCTACAATAGTGAGATTACGGTCTCACTTTCTCAAAATCTCCAGTACACAGAGGTATGGTTCTCTGCGGATCTCAGTTGCTACAGCAGGGGATTGGGAGACCAAGAAACCCTAGAAGCAAAGAGCAAATGACTGAGATAGAATGGGAGGAGGGTGTCTCTCTCTACTTATCCTAATTCTAATTCCTACTCTACCCCTCACTAATTACAGAGCGAACCAGCTAAACCATAGGGTTTTATTGGACCAACTCGTGGTAGGTAGTGATCCGACGGCCACGCCCGCACAACTGGTAGCGTTGCCTCGATGCAACCTCATCGATTGCCGCCACGTGCCGCCACCGCTCTGCTTGTCCTTTTCCCGGATGTCGCACCCTCGGTTTTGTCGCCCAAACCGGGAAACCAGCCTTCACAGCCAACCCCCGGTTTTGAGGCCCAAACCGGGAAACCAGCCCCATCGCCTGAGTTTTGTGGCCCAAACTCAGCAAACCCGCAGCACCCAGGTTTTGAGGCCCAAACCGGGAAACCGTCCTCACCCCGGATTTTGTGGCCAAACTCGGAAACCGTCAGCGCCCAGGTTTTGAGGCCCAAACCTGGAAACCGTCCACTCGGTGGTTTTTCTGTGGCTCAACCACCAAAACGAGACGTAGATGGGATGCACCGCCCGTGCACCCCGTCCCCCGACATGTGTCCCCAAGTCCTCGACTCAGGCAACACCATGTCCGCAAGTCTTCGCTCGTCGCTGTCCCAGGCTGTCAGCCACCACAGCTGATCCTTGGGCCACCGGTCCCTCAGTCCAAGCCTCACGTCCGCCCTTCGCCACTCTCGGTCCATCGGCACGACACGTCTCTACTTGACCTTCACCTTGCCCTTTGATCACTGTATCCGTGCTCGACACCTGCACAACACATCCAAAGAACATGCGCATTATCCCAGTTGACTATCACTCATCACTCAGAGAGTCGGCATACACCCATGTATCCGCAATCTGCGCTTGAGTTCAATGTCGGTGATTACGTCTACTTGAAGGTTTCACCTATGAAAGGTGTTAAATGCTTTGGAGTCAAAAGAAAGTTGGCAACAAGATTTGTGGGGCCTTATAGAGTCATGGAAAGGAGGGGAGAAGTAGCTTATCGACTATAGTTGCTAGAGCGTTTAAAAGGCTATTTTTCCCTGTATTCCATGTGTCACAATTGAAGAAATGTCTTCGAATACCCAAGAAGAAGTGCAACCAGTCAATATCAAGTTGCAACCTGATCTTACTTACTCCTTACTCCGTACACCGCCGCATTGAGTACGACGAAAAAGAAAGAGCAACTCGCGAAAGAATAGTTAAGCAGTACAAGGTAACTTGGAGTGAACAAGATGATCGGGATGCAACTTGGGAGACGGACGACTACCTAAAGTAGGTTTACCCACACTTTTATGAAAAATGGTTAGTAATCCAAATCTCGGGATGAGATTCCTTTAAGGAGGGGAGGGCTGTAACACTGTTGACACTCCTTAATGGATTCACTCTAAGAATGAGTCACATAATAATCTAGTGAAAGCACAAAAGAGTGTACGGGACACTACTAACTCCACTTAACGTCAAGTTGTCATCCCCAACATGAAGCTAGCAATGTAATTATATCAGGCACTGGATTTTAGAGATAGATATTTCCCCGCAAGCGCACAGATAACAAACCCGTTGTAGAGCATTTCCCCAAGCTAGTCTCAGGTATCGTTATTTATATTTAGCCTAGAGACTAATCAATTCAAGATATGATGGTATTATAAGGACTTAACAGTATTTAATATGGCACACACTTATAGCAAGACTGATAACACACTAACTAATATGAACAGGAATCGGGTACAGAGTAAAGGATATGGTAAATAATTGATAAAAGATAACAGAGATCAGATCAATCAAGGATAAACTTAGAACAGTACCGCCTAGCAAGATGATGATTACAACAGGTATTAATAAGGAACATCCCTAAGTTATCTAATTACAAGTCATAGCATACATTGATTAGTGCAATTATATTTGGCAATCATTGGCTAGGTCACATCACATTTATAATCAAGAGGCAACTCCATAGCTAAGGTGTTAAGCAAAGTACCCTTAAACCATGAGTTAACTGAGCCATACTGACCACTATATTCGGGAGGTGGAATACAGAGGACTCAATAGGTCTGTCACACCCGCGATCTACCACTCTATCCAGAACATAGGACGCATTCGCAGATAAATAATGTATAAGCACCATGCCTACACAACATTCATCACTCACACCGTTGTACTTTAAGATGAGCGTTATACGAACATGAGTATAAACATAAAGAACAACTATCTATGCCAAATATATAATCAAAGCAGACTATAAGCATTATAACTAAGAATATAATCATTGATGTCTTAATCATATCAATTGTATTGCTATCTAGAACACAATAACAAACAATAAGGTGAATTAGATCATCGAGAAGAACTAAAGTACGAACTAGAACATTAACTAGAACAGGATTATGAACTAGACGATGAACATGAACTAGACGATGAACTAGAACATAAACAATGAAGAACAATGATGAACTAGAAGAGCAATTATGAAATAGATCCATAATGTTAATACAGAGAGAAGATCTTGGGTTTACCGAGCCTTCTCGTGACAAGATCAGGAATCCAAGCGAAGCTTGCCTCCTCTAATCCTATTCTATCTACTAATCTAGGTGGATGTAGTCCTAAAGCTTCTGATTGATCTCCCTCTGGTGGGTCTAAACCTGATGAATGAATTGCCTGAAACCCTATTGCCTAGAGAGGGGGTCAGGGGTCTGTTTATATAGCCCTGGGCGATGAATCGTGGCCCTTGGATCAACCGACTTGAGGTACGGTCGAGATGCATCCTGGAGGTCGGTGGAAGTAGCTTGCAGATGACGGAGCGTGGGGGGCTCCCTGGCCGACCGAGCGTGGGAGGGCAGTCCAAAGGCGATGGAGTCCGGAAACCGACTGGTGGAGTGGAAATAAAGATCCGGGAAGTCAGATGGGGGTGATCGAGAAGCCTATTTTACTCATTTCGTTGTCGCCACAGGTCGGCTCGGGTGGGGTGTCCTTCCGTGTGGTGTCTTATTATGTAACACCCTAGGTGTTAAGCAACCCTAAGTGCATAACTTGACATCTCATGAGCATAAAGCATCATCATTTCATGTTGCATTCTTTCTTTTGTTAAGTGTCTTTTCATGTGACCTTTTGTGATGCTATGCTTGATTGAATGCTTGTGTGTCTTGTTTGTGGAGTGCTTAAGTCTCCTTAGTAGTTGAACCTTGTTGGGGAGTCAAAATGAAGCTAGGTTTATGTTGGTCATGTTGGCTAACCAAGTCTCTAACCCTAGTTGCCTTAATAGAGCCCTAGGAGTCCTTTTGTTTGACTAACTAAGACCTTCTTGATAGAAGCTTTGCATGGCTGTGGGCCCTTAACCAAATGTGTAGAATTTAGAGTAGAACAAAAGTTGTTTAAGGCCCAACCCATGAAAATGGGTTTAACAAGGTGTTTTAGGACCCACAAGGCAGATTTGAGGGAGTTTGGACTTAGAAAATTTTCTAAGTCTCTAACTGACCAGCAGTTTCGTGGAGCCAACTTTGGAGCTTTCTCGGGAGCAATCTAGGCCGAACCAAGACCAACCTTGTAACCAAAGTTGTAGCTGACATGTAGCTCTAAGTAAAGGAGCAAGTGGTTTAGCGTTTCACCGAGCGGATTAGGAGTTAATCGCGTGCAAAAACTGGCCGTCAGTCGGCCTGATGGCACTGAATCGGGCGGGCCGTGCCGTGCCGGCGCGCGCGCGGCGGCGTCGTGGCCGACAGCGCCAGGACGTTGCCGCCGCGTGGCGCTCGACGGCCGGCCAAGCCAGCGTCCGCGCGGCGTGGCAAACGGCAAGGCCAGCTCCGCCTCGCCTGTCCGAACTCCTCCCTCCATTCTGTTCCCCGCGCTCGCGCCTCTCTCTCGCTCTCTGCTCGCCGGCGTTCGAGCGGGAAAAGGGGAGAAAGCAAGGCGCCGCCGCCGTTCGCCGCCGTTCCGCCACCGCACATCCACACCACCCCAAGCTTCGCCGTGAGCTCCCACCCCTTGTGTATCCTTAGCGCTCTATGAGAGACCGTAGGCAAGCCCCGGGATGAGCCGCCGCCATGTCGCCATGACCGCCGAGCTCGGTCCGCCGTGGCCGGCCTCCGTCTCGTGGTTGCGTGTTGCCCTAGTGCGTGTTTAGGGGTCAGTGAGGTCCAAGGAGGAGTTGGAGGGTGATGGTTTAGTCGATTAGGGTTAAGAGCCCGCGGAACGCCGCCGTCCGCCATGACCGCCATGGCCGGCGCGCTCGGTCCGCCGTGGCCAACCCTCTTCCCGAGCTCAACCATCCGCCCTAGCTAGCGTTCGCGAATCGCCGAGGCTCGTAGAAGGGTTGGAGGTGTCGGTTAAGCCGATTAGGGTTTGGTTGTGTTAGTACGCCGTCGTCCGCCGCTCGCCATGGTCGCCGGAGATGGTACGGCGTGGATGGGCGGGTCCGCTCGGCTCGAGCGAAGCCCTGGCTTCTGAGCCTCGGTTAGGTTTACGAAGGTCGCCGGAGTAGGATTCGGAGTCCGTTTAGCTCGTCATGGCCGGAGTCGGCCGGCGTAGCTCGCCCGCGCCGCCGTGTCCGCCATCGTCGACGGCGAGCTCTATCCGAGCAAGCGCCGGGCTAGGTAGGGGCACCGTTGGGTGCGGAAGGAGAAGGGGAGTCCATCCGTAGGGTTAGCTTCGCCGGAAAGTTCGCCGCCGGCGAGCTACGGCATGGTCAACCTCCTCCCCTGTTTGCTGTGTATGACGAGTGGGGTCAGTTTGACCCGAGGGCCCGCGCGTCAGTGAGTCTAGTTCCGTCTGTGTGCACTGGTTTGGGTGCACGTAGCAGTTTAGGTTTGAATGTTTTTCAGGTTTTGTTAATTAGTTTCCAGAAATTGTGTATTGCTTGTTTAATTCATATCTTGTGAAATATAAATGCTAAAAAGGTGAAACAAGTTTTGTTAGGTTTGTTATGTTGAGGTCTATGCATGAAAATATATATGTCCAGTTTGTGGTGATTTTCTGTGTAGTTATATTTAATTCATGTTTAGGCTGAAATCTTGTTAAATGCATAGTAAATTGTATGTGTCTCAGAAAAATGTGATTCTTGTTTTGTTAGGTTTGTGTTGAGGACTAGTTTCTGGGAAAAATGTAAAATGAGGTTACTCTGTGAAATAATTTGGCAGTAGTAATTAAAATGATTAAATGTTGTTTTCTTGTTTATTTTGTAATAATTAAAATATGAAGAGTATGGACTTGGTAATTTTTACTGACTGCTCTTGTGCTAAGAAGTTCAGAAAAAATTATGAAATTTGTTGTTTGACACTTTGTGCTAAGGTGTGTAGTTCAAAGCACCTTTTCATGATAGAATTTGTCTTTTTCATAGGGGTAGAGTCTAGGTCCAAATGGGGTGAAATTTGGACAGGGGATTAGATCAAGTGTTGTTAATCTCCAGTAATTTTTATAGATTTTTGTGAAGCTGTCTAGGATAGGTTACTGTTATAGGCCTATTCAACTAGATTTAATTCTACAATTAATTAGAGGGTAATAAACCCGTTAAGCAACTTTGATGTGGTGACAACAAGACTTAGTAAGTAGTATGTTAGATTAAGTAAGTGAGTAGCAGTAGATGACATGTGCTTATCTCCTGAATTGTTACTCCATGTTGCATCACCATGCATCCCATGTGCATTCATGTTATTCATTCATGTACCGCATCATGCAGGGTCGGTAGTGGAAGCCCAAGACACGCCGGAGGAGCAGCGTCGGGAGGAGACACCCGAGGAGAGGATCCCGGAGAAGACGCTGAAGACCTGCCGGAGTGCCGTGATCACCGCCCCGCCGACTTCGAGCGAGGCAAGCCCCGGAGCATTTTCTCCTACGGTTTGCAAATTACCGTTTACAAGTTAACCTGATATGATTGTTGCATTAGGTTTAGGAGTTGTGTGATACCGTTGCTGCATTAATTAATTATCCTTGTCCACTGCAATATTATCTTGTGATCCCTGTTAGGTCTAGGCTCGATTATATGCTTAGCCCTGCTTAGACCGGTAAAAGTCGGGTGATTTCCTGTCTCCCGCATATAGGTGGATACTAAACATGTTTAGCCTCGTGCTATCGTGGAATATAACCATGTGATAATTAATTTGAGACCGGGCGGGATGTAGGAGCAGCAGGACATGGGTTCTGTGTGCTAGTAGTCTCCCGTCTGTGTCGATTAGGAACCGACGAAGGCACACCTCAGTCATTTTGAACGCGTCAATCACTTAACGGAGCAGGTGCGGGTACCTCCCGTGAAGCCGAGTAAGGTGTTTCGAGCCGGTGACGGAGACGTTGACGCCTAACACCCAGGGCCTTATATGTACCGTGGGCAACTATTCTGATCGACCTGGCATGGTCCGAGGGCAGGCAGGGCCTGATCGACCTGGCATGACCGTGGGCAGTTAATAGCTTGAGCGACCTGGCATTGAGATAACCCCCGGTGTAGAAGGGTCCATGGCCGTCCCGCGATTTGGGTTCTCGAACCTCCTGAGTGGTCGCCAACGGCCACCTGGCAGGGTGTGTCGGGCGAGTGTGCGACATTTTATCCCCCAGCTGGTAGGAATCGATTATAATCGCCATCGCTCCTGGTTAGTGAGTAACTTGACTGAGCATGTGTTACCGTAGTAATATATGGAATTAATGATGGTTATGGTTGGTGAATCTGAAAGGCTATTGATGAAATAGTCACTCTTGCTTGAATAAGTAGTCAAGTGTTTGCTCTAGATCAGGTGCAAATCTAGATAATCAGGCTGATTACATAAATTGACTGCTAATACTCTAATGATGATTATTAATAATAAAATGCTTTTATGCAAAAAGGTAAGTGTGGCCAACCCAGATACAGCCTTGCATAATCCTTGGTGTCGGTTATTTCTGGTTTTTGACGGGTAAGTCTAGCTGAGTACCTTCTCGTACTCAGGGTTTTATCCCTTGTTGTTGCAGATGGGCAATGTTTCTTCGGCTATTGCGAGAACTGTCTGTATCCCGTCGAGGGCAGTGACTAGACCATGGGCATGGTCAATCCTTATCTTCCCTGATGCTTTTGTGGACTGATCAAGCATATGGCACTGTATTGTGAAATAAGGACTTGTGTTTCAAAACTATGTCGCTTCCGCTTTTGAATTCAAACTATGGTTTGTAATAACTGTTGAACTCCGATGTATTTGAACTATGTGCGAACTGAATGTAGATCGTGGCATGTACGCTAATCTATTACGATCTTGGTTAAAGTTGAATGACTTGAAATCCTTCGAGATTTCCGGACTACCGGGTTTATACGAGCTTAAGTACTTGTAGTCTCTGCGCAAGCAGCGATTCGGTGCTTAATCTGGTAAATTGGTCGGTTCTGTCACAGCTGGCATCGGAGCGTGGTTAGCGTTACTGTTCATGATTCTATTTGAAAAACTGTATTTTCAAATAAAATTCCTTCATTGTCAAAACTGGTAGCTATAGTAGGTTCTGAAAAACCCTTCTTATAAGATTTAGGTGTGCCATTGATCAAGTCCTTATGCCCAATAGGAACTTAGGTGGCTATTTAAGTACTAACTTTGGGGGTCGTGCATCATACTTATTTTCTGTTTATCTGTCGTCCATACGGCAAGGGTGAAATTGTATGGATGCTATTCCTCGGAATAGTAATGTATGGATCAATTGCCTCTACGCTAAAGGTAATGAGAGTTGTGAGAGCATGATTGGACAACCGCCAATCTAGGGAAAGTGCTTATATGATACTGATGCGTATACCTGTTCCACACAAGTATATGTGAAAGTATTGATTGTGGGAGTAATAATTTCTGATGGGTGCATATACTGCTTACGTGTATACCGGGTGTACACCTAAGAGAGTATTAGATTTAAATTTCCGCAGTGCATGATATTCATACTGTGGGAAGGGCTGAAATGGTTTTTCTGCAGGTACGCTAACTTGCGAACGTGTAGTACGTATAGTTAACGCTATGAGTGAACGTGTATGCCACCGTCTAGCCGTTAGATTGTTAGGCAGTGAGGACGTATGAAACGTGCATGCATCATGATCATATAATCTTGCATTAATCTTACTTCCTTCCTTATGGTTTCCGTCCCGTTTTTCCTAATAAAAGTTGTTCTCAAACTAATAAAAATCTCTGTGTGGATAACTTCTTACAGATGGCACGCACCAAGCGCACTGCTCGCAAGTCCACGGGAGGCAAGAGGCCTAACTACATGCTGGGGCCATGGACCGATGAGGGATCAGAGGACTTTCTAGAGGAGTTTGGGATGCCCACTATTCTTTGGAGAGTTCTGCACCTGGTGGGATATCAGGAGGGCCAGGAGCCGCAGTACGACTGGCACCGTGTGCAGTTGTCAGAGGATCGTCACGTGTACACGGTGGAGGTGGACGTACCCAGCCGTGATGAGCAGGATCACGTCTGGTGCCGTCGAGTGTTTGCTTTGCAGGGGAGGACCCCCTGGGATGCAGCCAACCAGGTTGCTTATACCGTTCTTCGGGACATCATGGAGGACCATCCGGAGGTGGTTGCTCAGGCTACTGCCAGTATCTTCCCGACAGTGGATCCGTATCTTTCGGTGTGGCGTCAGCCAGGAGCTACTATTTTGAGGGTAGTTCGCTTGAGAGGGAGCATTGTGCCGGGCCAGCAGGGAGTGCCATGGCTGCACTTATGGCTACTTATGGCTGCTTATCCCGCAGCTATGAGCAGTTGGACCATGTTCTTAGCGAGGAGATTGCAGCGCAGCATCGCCGTCAGGAGGAGCACGCTACAGAGATAGACCTCCTCACTACACAGCTAGCTCAGTTGACAGTAGAGAGAGACCAGGCACTTCAGAGGGAGCAGGAGACTGCTCATCAGCTTGCCATTCAGCAGGGGTCGACTACTTTCTTGGCCTCGGTCATGAGGGAGACTGAGGAGGCGCTTCGAGGAGTTTGTGTTGAGGGCATTCGTGTTTCAGAGGAGAACAGGCTGCTGAGGTTGCGAGTGGGAGACCTAGAGCTGCAACTCCATCACCTGCAGGACTACAACGACCGTCTGCACGAGGAGATCCATCGCAGGGAGAATGAGAGGAACCCCATCTTTCCCCAGGAGGATCCGGAGCCGAGTAGTTCTTCTAGTAGTTCTTCAGATATGTCTAGTGAGGACGGTGACGTTGGTGAGATCGCTAGAGAGTAGTCTAGATCGTATGCTTAGCGTCTAGATGGTCTTTTGCGTAAGTTGGCACGCCCGATCTTTTGGTGTGTTGCTGAATGTAAGCATGGATAGCAGACTTATGTGATGTGGTGAGACCTTGGAAAGTCCCATATGTATGGGCAAAACGATGGATGTTATGTTATCTTTTGCATGATGTGTTAAGTGATCTGTTTATGTGTTGATGCGATGTGGATTGAAATTTATTGTACCTCTGTCATTGTTTGGTGAATTGTTTTCCGAATAATTTCAGTGGGTATGATTTATTGTTCTCTACAAGTTGCAACTTCGCCTAATGGTCGCTTACTATCCTATATGCAGATGACGACAACTCGTAGTGGAGCAGGCGGTAGTGGTGGAAATGAGGACCCCAGAGAAAACCGCAATCCACCACCTCCTCCATCCCCGACGGCTGAGCAACTTTTTGCTCAATTTCTTGGAAGCCAGCGCAACATCGAAGCTTTGCTGAGGGAGAACTTGGCCCAGGGACATCAACGCCCTGAGCCGAACCAATATAGTTCTTTCAAGGATTTCCTGGATACCAAACCACCAATCTTCAAGGAAGCTACAGAACCATTGGAGGCAGAAGAATGGCTGCATACTCTGGAGCAGAAGTTTCGTTTGCTCAGGCTCACAGAAGAACTGAAAGCAGAATATGCCGCGCACCAGTTGCAGGGACCAGCCGGGATTTGGTGGGGACATCATCGTACCACCTACCCTGCCAATGTTCCTATCACTTGGAGGGTGTTTACTGCTGCTGTCCGAGGTCATTACATTCCGCCGGGCTTGACCCAGATGAAAGTGGCAGAGTTCATGAATCTGACTCAAGGAACTCGGTCTATCACAGAGTATCATCATCTGTTCAACTCGTTGGCTCGTTATGTCCCAGACTTCGTTGACACAGACGCTAAGAAGATTGCTAGTTTCAAGAGAGGCTTGAACACTAAAATGGGAAAGTCAGTGGGTACATCATCCCGTACCAATTTCAGTGACTTCATAAGTGACTGTCTGATTCAAGAGAATCATAACAACAAGCATGCTGCTAGCAAGGCCCGGAAGAGGACCTTTGAATCAGGATCACACAACCCAGAGGACCACCAGCTCAGCGAAACTGTATCGACCACCAGCGCCGGGGGCACGTTTTAGGCCGCCGCAGAAGAAGAATCAGCCACAAGCTCAGCGCAATCAGAAGCCATACAAGATAGCTGCTGCTCAGGCTCGTGGAGGTCAAGGCAGTTCTTCAGGGAACAAACCGTTGGTTCGGGGACCATGCTACAACTGCAACCAAGAGGGGCACTTCGCAAGATACTGCCCCTACCCAAAGAAGCAACAGGCCAACTACCCACACCCCGCACGCCTGCACAACATGACCGCTGAAGAAGCTCGTGCTGGAGAACCCGTGACTGCTGGTATGTGTCTTGTTAACCATCATCCTGCAGTTGTTTTGTTTGATACTGGATCATCGCATTCGTTCATGAGTAAAGCATTTGCACAAAAGCATGATCAAGAGGTGTCTGAAATGGATTATGGGTTTCGCGTAAGCTCTGTGGGGAGTAGTGTGTTGTCTAGGCAGATGGTACGTGATGCAACCATCGACATCGGAGGGCATAAGTTTGGGGCTAATTTAGTAGTTTTGCCAGGACTCAGTATGGACGTAGTCCTAGGAATGAGTTGGATGAGTATGTGGAAAGCGGTGTTAGACACTGCAGATAGGACTCTTACCTTGTCTGATCCAAGGAGGAACAACAAGTTACGTATCTCTCTTCCTCGAGGGGCTGATTTTGTTGATTTATCTTGCACCTTATCTATAGAGGACCTATCAAAAATTCCAGTTGTTCGGGATTTCCCAGACGTCTTTCCAGATGAGTTGCCGGGTTTACCGCCCAAGCGGGCTGTAGAGTTTACCATTGAGCTGTTACCAGGGACTGCACCGATCTCGAGAAGACCTTATCGTATGCCGCCCAATGAATTAGCCGAACTCAAGACGCAGATTAAGGAACTTTTGGACAAGGGTTTCATTCAACCTAGTGTGTCAGAGTGGGGATGCCCAGCTTTGTTTGTCAAGAAAAAGGACAAGTCTCTACGGATGTGTGTGGATTATCGACCGCTTAATGCCGTGACCGTTAAGAACAAATATCCGTTGCCACGGATAGATATTTTGTTTGATCAGTTATCCAGAGCCAAAGTATTCTCCAAGATCGATTTGAGATCAGGATATCATCAAATTAGAATCCGACCACAAGATATTCCAAAGACTGCTTTTTCAACCAGATATGGCCTGTACGAGTATTTAGTCATGTCTTTTGGATTGACAAATGCTCCAGCATACTTTATGAGTTTGATGAACTCGGTATTCATGCCAGAACTAGATAAGTTTGTAGTGGTGTTCATTGATGATATTTTGGTTTATTCTGAGAACCCGGACGACCATGCAGAACATTTGAGGATCGTCTTGACAAGACTCCGGGAACATAAACTTTACGCTAAGTTTAGTAAATGCGAGTTTTGGTTGAAGCAAGTACAATTCCTTGGTCACATCCTGTCAGAAGAAGGAATCTCTGTGGACCCTAGCAAAGTACAAGAAGTAATGGATGGGAAGCTCCAACTTCGGTTGGGGAGATTCGGAGTTTTCTCGGTTTAGCAGGGTATTATCGTCGTTTCATTCCCGATTTCTCCAAGATTGCCAAGCCCATGACAAGTTTGCTTCAGAAGGATCAGAAGTTTGAGTGGACAGAGAAGTGTGAAACAGCTTTCCGTACCTTGCGGAAACTATTAACCACTGCCCCTGTCTTAGCTCAACCAGATATCGAGAAGCCGTTTGATGTCTTCTGCGACGCATCAAAAGTTGGTTTAGGTTGTGTTCTTATGCAAGAAGGCAGAGTGATTGCTTATGCTTCACGTCAGTTGAGAAAACATGAAGTTAATTATCCTACGCATGACTTGGAATTAGCTGCTGTGGTACACGCTCTAAAAATATGGAGACATTATCTGCTTGGTAACGTCTGTAACATGTACACGGACCACAAAAGTCTCAAGTATATCTTTACTCAACCTGAACTGAATATGAGGCAGAGAAGATGGCTTGAGTTGATTAAGGATTATAATTTGCAGATACATTATCACCCAGGAAAGGCAAATGTAGTTGCTGATGCTCTAAGTCGGAAGTCGCATTGTAATAACTTGAGGTTACAACCAGAGGACGAGTTTAGTCTCGTACACCCTGTGATCTTGCGTCACATCGAGCTGCAGAGCACCTTAGTTGATCAGATTCTAGAAGGGCAGAAAACAGACAAGGGAATCTATTATATCAAGGAAAAGCTAAGAGCTGCCACTGAACCCGTAAAACATTTCCGAGTTGATGATAAGGGAGTGTTATGGTTTGATAATCGCTTAGTGGTACCCAAGAATAGGGAACTCAAAAATCAGATTATGGATGAGGCTCATCTTTCTAAATTGTCTATCCATCCCGGGAGCACTAAGATGTATCAAGATTTGCGTCCAAGATTTTGGTGGACCAAAATGAAGAAGGAAATTGCCGCATATGTAGCCAGATGCGACACGTGTTGTCGAGTGAAGGCCATTCACCTGAAGCCAGCCGGAACACTTCAACCTTTATCAATACCTGAATGGAAGTGGGAAGAAGTGAGTATGGATTTTATCACCGGTTTGCCTACCACTCAGAAGGGAAACAATTCAATATGGGTAATAGTAGACCGTCTCACCAAGACCGCTCATTTCATACCAGTTAAAACTTGTTATCGAGCACCAGACTATGCAGAGATTTATATCAATCAGATTGTCCGATTGCATGGTATACCCAAAGTCATAGTTTCGGATCGCGGAACACAGTTCACTGCACCATTCTGGGAGAAAATGCAAAAGGAATTAGGTACTAAGTTAATCCATAGTTCAGCTTACCATCCCCAGACGTCAGGGCAAACTGAAAGGGTAAATCAGGTTTTAGAGGATATGTTGAGAGCATGTGTGATATCCGCGAAGGGATCTTGGGAGTGGTTGCCATTAGCAGAATTTGCTTACAACAACAGTTATCAAGAAAGCATTCATATGGCACCTTTCGAAGCTCTGTATGGCAGAAGATGCAGAACACCAGTAAGTTGGGTTGAACCAGGAGAACGTCGTTACTATGGAACTGACTTCGTTAGGGAAGCAGAAGAACAAGTTAGAATAATTCAACAACATATCGCAGCGCACAGTCCCGACAGAAAAGCTATGCCGATAAGCGAAGAAGGCCGCTTGAATTCAAAGTGGTGACTATGTGTATTAAAAGTATCACCCATGAAAGGAGTTAGACGTTTTGGCGTGAAAAGAAAGTTAGCGCCAAGGTTTGTGGACCCTACAGGATAATGGAAAGGAAGGGAAAGTGGCTTATCAACTACAGTTACCTGAACATTTAAAGGCTAATATGTTCCCTGTTTTTCCATGTGTCACAACTAAGAATGTCTTCGAGTTCCAGAAGAGGAAGTACAACCGGCCAATATCAAGTTACAATCCGACCTTACTTACCCGGTGAAGCCATATCGAGTACTTGACGAGAAAGAAAGGGTAACTCGCGGAAGAATCTTGAAGCAATATAAAGTATCTTGGAGTGAGCAAGATGACCGAGATGCCACTTGGAAACGGAAGACTATCTAAAGGAAGTATACCCACAGTTTATAAGGACTGGTTAGTAACTCAAATCTCGGGACGAGATTCCTTTAAGGAGGGGAGGGCTGTAACACCCCTAGGTGTAAGCAACCTAAGTGCATAACTTGACATCTCATGAGCATAAGCATCATCATTTCATGTTGCATTCTTTCTTTTGTTAAGTGTCATTTCATGTGACCTTTTGTGAAGCTATGCTTGATTGAATGCTTGTGTGTCTTGTTTGTGGAGTGCTTAAGTCTCCTTAGTAGTTGAACCTTGTTGGGGAGTCAAATGAAGCTAGGTTTATGCTGGTCATGTTGGCTAACCAAGTCTCTAACCCTAGTTGCCTTAATAGAGCCCTAGGAGTCCTTTTATTTGACTAACTAAGACCTTCTTGATAGAAGCTTTGCATGGCTGTGGGCCCTAACCAAAAGTGTGTAGAATTTAGAGTAGAACAAAAGTTGTTTAAGGCCCAACCCATGAAAATGGGTTTAACAAGGTGTTTTAGGACCCACAAGGCAGATTTGAGGGAGTTTGGACTTAGAAAATTTTCTAAGTCTCTAACTGACCGAGCAGTTTCGTGGAGCCAACTTTGGAGCTTTCTCGGGAGCAATCTAGGCCGAACCAGAGACCAACCTTGTAACCAAAGTTGTAGCTGACACGTAGCTCTAAGTAAAGGAGCAAGTGGTTTAGCGTTTCACCCAGAGCGGATTAGGAGTTAATCGCGTGCAAAAACTGGCCGTCAGTCGGCCTGATGGCACTGAATCGGGCCAGGCCGTGCCGTGCCGCGCGCGCGCGCACGGCGTCGTGGCCGACAGCGCAGGACGTTGCCGCAGCGTGGCGCTCGACGGCCGGCCAAGCCGCGTCCGCGCGCGGCGTGGCAACGGAAGGCCAGCTCCGCCTCGCCTGTCCGAACTCCTCTCTCCATTCTGTTCCCCGCGCTCCGCCTCTCTCTCGCTCTCTGCTCTCGCCGGCGTTCGAGCGGGAAAAGGGGAGAAAGCAAGGCGCCGCCGCCGTTCGCCGCCGTTCCCGCCACCGCACCATACATCCAACCACCCACCAAGCTTCGCCGTGAGCTCCCACCCCTTGTGTATATCCTTAGCGCTCTATGAGAGACCGTAGGCAAGCCCCGGGATGAGCCGCCGCCACGGTCGCCATGACCGCCGAGCTCGGTCCACCGTGGCTGGCCTCCGTCTCGTGGTTGCGTGTTGCCCTAGTGCGTGTTTAGGGGTCAGTGAGGTCCAAGGAGGAGTTGGAGGGTGATGGTTTAGTCGATTAGGGTTAAGAGCCCGCGGAACGCCGCCGTCCGCCATGACCGCCATGGCCCGGCGCGCTCGGTCCCGCCGTGGCCAACCCTCTTCCCGAGCTCAACCATCCGCCCTAGCTAGCGTTCGCGAATCGCCGAGGCTCGTAGAAGGTGTTGGAGGTGTCGGTTAAGCCGATAGGGTTTGGTTGTGTTAGTACGCCGCCGTCCGCCGCTCGCCATGGTCGCCGGAGAGGTACGGCCGTGGTCACAGGTGCTCGGAGCCGAAGCCCTGGCTTCTGAGCCTCGGGTTAGGTTTACGAAGGTCGCCGGAGTAGGATTCGGAGTCCGTTTAGCTCGTCATGGCCGGAGTCGGCCGGCGTAGCTCGCCCGCGCCGCCGTGTCCGCCATCGTCGACGGCGAGCTCTATCCGAGCAAGCGCCGGGCTAGGTAGGGCACCGTTGGGTGCGGAAGGAGAAGGGGAGTCCATCGGTAGGGTTAGCTTCGCTGGAAAGTTCGCCGCCGGCGAGCTACGGCATGGTCAACCTCCTCCCCTGTTTGCTGTGTATGACGAGTGGGGTCAGTTTGACCCGAGGGCCCACGCGTCAGTGAGTCTAGTTCCGTCTGTGTGCACTGGTTTGGGTGCACGTAGCAGTTTAGGTTTGAATGGTTTTCAGGTTTTGTTAATTAGTTTCCAGAAATTGTGTATTGCTTTTTTAATTCATATCTTGTGAAATATAAATGCTAAAAGGTGAAACAAGTTTTGTTAGGTTTGTTATGTTGAGGTCTATACATGAAAATATATATGTCCAGTTTGTGGTGATTTTCTGAGTAGTTATATTTAATTCATGTTTAGGCTGAAATCTTGTTAAATGCATAGTAAATTGTATGTGTCTCAGAAATGTGATTCTTGTTTTGTTAGGTTTGTGTGTTGAGGACTAGTTTCTGGGAAAAATGTAAAATGAGGTTACTCTGTGAAATAATTTGGCAGTAGTAATAAAATGATTAAATGCTATTTTCTTGTTTATTTTGTAATAATTAAAATATGAAGAGTATGGACTTGGTAATTTTTACTGACTGCTCTTGTGCTAAGAAGTTCAGAAGAAAATTATGAAATTTGTTGTTTGACACTTTGTGCTAAGGTGTGTAGTTCAAAGCACCTTTTCATGATAGAATTTGTCTTTTTCATAGGGGGTAGAGTCTAGGTCTAAATGGGGTGAAATTTAGACAGGGGATTAGATCAAGTGTTGTTTAATCTCCAGTAATTTTTATAGATTTTTGTGAAGCTGTCTAGGATAGGTTACTGTTATAGGCCTATTCAACTAGATTTAATTCTACAATTAATTAGAGGGTAATAAACCCGTTAAGCAACTTTGATGTGGTGACAACAAGACTTAGTAAGTAGTATGTTAGATTAAGTAAGTGAGTAGCAGTAGATGACATGTGCTTATCTCCTGAATTGTTACTCCATGTTGCATCACCATGCATCCCATGTGCATTCATGTTATTCATTCATGTACCGCATCAAGCAGGGTCGTAGTTGAAGCCCAAGACACGCCGGAGGAGCAGCGTCGGGAGGAGACACCCGAGGAGAGGATCCCTAAAGAAACGCTGAAGACCTGCCGGAGTGCCGTGATCACCGCCCCGCCGACTTCGAGCGAGGCAAGCCCCGGAGCATTTTCTCCTACGGTTTGCAAATACCGTTTACAAGTTAACCTGATATGTTGCATTAGGTTATAGGAGTTGTGTGATACCGTTGCTGCATTAATTAATTATCCTTGTCTACTTGCAAATATTATCTTGTGATCCCTGTTAGGTCTAGGCTCGATTATATGCTTAGCCCTGCTTAGACCCGTAAAAGAAGTCGGGTGATTTCCTGTCTCCCGCATATAGGTGGATACTAAACATGTTTAGCCTCGTGCTATCGTGGAATATAACCATGTGATAATTAATTTGAGACCGGGCGGGATGTAGGAGCAGCAGGACATGGGTTCTGTGTGCTAGTAGTCTCCCGTCTGTGTCGATTAGGAACCGACGAAGGCACACCTCAGTCATTTTGAACGCGTCAATCACTTAACGGAGCAGGTGCGGGTACCTCCCGTGAAGCCGAGTAAGGTGTTTCGAGCCGGTGACGGAGACGTTGACGCCTAACACCCAGGGCCTTATATGTACCGTGGGCAACTATTCTGATCGACCTGGCATGGTCCGAGGGCAGGCAGGGCCTGATCGACCTGGCATGACCGTGGGCAGTTAATAGCTTGAGCGACCTGGCATTGAGATAACCCCTGGTGTAGAAGGGTCCATGGCCGTCCCGCGATTTGGGTTCTCGAACCTCCTGAGTGGTCGCCAACGGCCACCTGGCAGGTGTGTCGGGCGAGTGTGCGACATTTTATCCCCAGCTGGTAGGAATCGATTATAATCGCCATCGCTCCTGGTTAGTGAGTAACTTGACTGAGCATGTGTTACCGTAGTATATATGGAATTAATGATGGTTATGGTTGGTGAATCTGAAAGGCTATTGATGAAATAGTCACTCTTGATTGAATAAGTAGTCAAGTGTTTGCTCTAGATCAGGTGCAAATCTAGATAATCAGGCTGATTACATAAAATTGACTGCTAATGCTCTAATGATGATTATTAATCATGAAATGCTTTTATGCAAAAAGGTAAGTGTGGCCAACCCAGATACAGCCTTGCATAATCCTTGGTGTCGGTTATTTCTGGTTTTTGATGGGTAAGTCTAGCTGAGTACCTTCTCGTACTCAGGGTGCTATCCCTTGTTGTTGTAGATGGGCAATGTTTCTTCGGCTACTGCGAGAACTGTCTGTATCCCGTCGAGGGCAGTGACTAGACCATGGGCATGGTCAATCCTTATCTTCCCTGATGCTTTTGTGGACTGATCAAGCATATGGCACTGTATTGTGAAATAAGGACTTGTGTTTCAAAACTATGTCGCTTCCGCTTTTGAATTCAAACTATGGTTTGTAATAATTGTTGAACTCCGATGTATTTGAACTATGTGCGAACTGAATGTAGATCGTGGGCATGTACTTTAATCTATTACGATCTTGGTTAAAGTTGAATGACTTGAAATCCTTCGAGATTTCCGGACTACCGGGTTTATACGAGCTTAAGTGCTTGTAGTCTCTGCGTAAGCAGCGATTCGGTGCTTAATCTGGTATAAATTGGTCGGTTCTGTCACATATTACGTCCTCTGGAGTCTTCTAGAAGTATCCCGATGTGGCGGTTGCGTTATCTCCCGACGGTTTCCTTCTATGGGAAGCTATTGGTGCTAATTTCCTGGTTTAGTCCCTGCAGAATCATAACTCACCAAAACTCATGGAATATTGTCAGTTGAAGCCCTAAACCTTTGTTGGTGATCATATTCTTGCCCTTTTTATATTTATTTATCTCTTAATTATGATAGTTAACCAGTGTCAACAATTCCCCCAAGCTTACCTTTTGCTAGTCCCTTAGCAACACTTCATGATGAATCTGGAACTGTTACTATGCCTCCACTTACGTTAAAACAAAATCTTCCTTGGTTTAGAGTTAACTATTCTGACTTTCTCATATTACCTTTAACTATGGAGCTTTTGCCTTCACCTGGGTCTTTAAACAATTGAAAGACAGAACAATCAAGTTAAGCACTGTATCTCTAACTCTTTGATCAACCTTCATTCTGGAGTTTTTTATATATTTTCAAATGAAAATCAGAGATTCCTTGTATGATACTCTCAAATCGCTCTTTTATATTTTATGATTCCTCACTGATGCATTTTTCCTTCTTTCTATGGATAAATATCTGGAGCTTTAAGAAGTGAAAAGCATATCTTACCAAGTCAAAGTTCAAAGTTTAGGAAGAAAGATGTCATACTCATAGATCAAGACCTTAGAACATTTGAAATTTGTCATCTCTTGCTGGCATATTGTAATTAGAGGGACCATGGGCTATCATTTTTTTCATACTTTTATCATAACTCTTTTTCTTTCTTTCTTTGAGGTAGTCGGACACTTGTCCCTTTTTATTTCCTCCTTTTATACTTTTGCATAGCCCATGCCTCTAACACAATACTACTTCGGAAGAGTGAATCTTTTAATAAAACATTCTTGATCTCTAGAGCATGATAAATTTCTCAACCATAACTAAAAACTTAGAACAAAGCAAGTAGCCTTATCTTAAGATCATATTAATGGCTCTGGGTAGGGATTCATGTGGTGTCATACAAGATCTCATCATGTGTTTTTAATCTTTTCAATGTGTAAATCTCCAGAACTCTAGTATCTCTAGGAATTAGATAAACAGCAGCTCAAACTTTTATATCATATCTCACAATTATCTAGACTTTGATCAAACATTTGTCATCCACAGGTTTTAGGTTCAGAGTTTATTCAGAGCAGCTCAAGAAAATTTAAATTTGAACAGTAGGTACTTAAGAGGGATTACGGCAGAGCAACTATTCATCATTTTCATCATGAGCAAAATTAAGTTCATATCCACTTAGGTATTTATATAATATCTTTATTTGGTTTTGTAATAGTTATTTATCTTTTTAGGGGTTTCTACATTTATTAACCCGATCTAACTAAACCGAACTAATAATAATAGATAAAAAACCGTGATACTTATCGTGATAACTGAGGGTGCTCTCCCCAAGCTAGATCGTGACGTGATCTCTCTTCCCCAGAAGATGAGACCCCATCAGTGGCTTGAGTCCCTCCTTTATTTCCTGCTGAACTTAAAAATAGACAACACAACTAGTGGAACTTGATTAAGTGTTAGTGATAAATATTCTTTCCCTTATCTAGTTGTCTAAAGCTCTAAGATCATTTATGTTCTTCCTTTTCACTAAGCAGAAATTCAGCAGTTCTCTATAGTGTCTCTTTTTAGATTTAATGGTGAGCCTTCATGTGCCCACATATTTTTGTCTCTCTTTTAATTAATGGTGAGCCTTCATGTGCCCACATATTTTTTATTTTTTTTCTTTTTAAGGGTTAGCCTTCATGTGCTCACATATTTTGGTATTTTGAATTTATTTATGAAAAACTTAAGAGGATAAAGCTACTTACGTGGATACATGGGGTGCCTTCCCCCAAGCTGAATGTTGATGTAATTACTTTGCAATGTAGCAGACTGGCAGTGGATATGTCCTTCCTCTATTAGAGCTTTGATTGATGTTGATGTTGTTAGACAGTGCTCAAATAGTGGATGGAGCATTCAATTGTTCGTTAGCTTTTCTTGGCCTTTTAAATCATGTGAAACTCAAATAGACAACAGAACTTGTGTACAGATTAAGCATTAGTGATTGGCCACTCTAGCCTTCGTTGTTTAGAATTTCAGTAAGATCTCTTTCTCATATTTATATATATTTTTTATTTTTATTTTATTTTATTATTATTTTTTATATTATTATTATTTTGCTTTCTAACGCAAATATAATTGCTTAAAAAGTAAATATGATGCTAATAGTAATGATCATGATTTATCTAATTATGCAGTGATAAGTTTAATGCTAATGATTATGGATAACTACCGAGTTACCTTCCGGCGAGGATTCGACGTTTATAGTCTATCGAACAAGACTCCTTGTATGCTCTCTATTCTTCCTTAGGTGTATTAGCGGATCCTGAGGACCTTGATGATTTCACGTCAGTAGAACTCTCTTTCCTTCTCCATACTTGCTTGACTGGTGGACTTATCTCTTTTACTTTCTTCGTCCTTCGTTTGCTTCAATGGGACATCTTCACTCCTGGTAACTTCTCCTTCATAGTCAGCCCATCCATCCTTGATTTGTCATCTCTTGTTGTGTTGGGATGTGCGGCGTCTCCTTCTTGAGTGGTTCTTCTTTTCCTGTACATTAGTGGCATAACTATTGAAGTAACAGCGTACCTTCTCTCTAAAAAACTGGAAGTGGATCTCTCCAGATCTCATGTAGATGATGGCGCCAGTGGTGTTGAGGAAAGGTCTTCCTAGGATGATGTGAATGTCGTCTTCTTTTCCCATGTCTAGTACTAAGAAGTCGGTGGGAACATAGTGGTCTTTAATTTGGATCATCACGTCTTTTATTATTCCTTCCGGAAATCGATAAGTTTGGTCCGCCATCTGCAGCTGCACATATTTCGAATACATAGGTCTATTTTTATATAAGTGTTCATATGTTACCTTAGACATTATATTGACACTGGAGCCAATGTCGCAGAACGTCTTGTGGAATGTACTTCCTTCGATCTTGCAATCGATGGTGGGTACGCCTGGGTCATCTCTCTTAGCGAGGAATGGTGATGCAAGAAGGTGGTCGTATTCTGTTTGGACAGAGTTGACCATCCATACTGTGTCTTGATGCGGTTGTGTAGCCTTGTTCTTCCTTCTTCTGTTTATATTCTTCTTTGATGATATGATGTTTGTATCTTCATAGGGCATCTGAGGGTGGACTTTGTAGTGAGTGTACGGCTCTTGAAGCTGAATCTCTCTTTGTTGCCTGTGATTGTGAAACAGATCTTGGCGCTGTCCGCGTAGATGATGGCTTTGGTTGAGCTTAGGAACGGGCGTCCAAGAATGATGGGTGCTCTTTTGTCTCCACCTGTTTCAATGATCATAAAGTCTGCACATATATACGAGCGTCCCACTCGTATACAGATGTCTTCTAGAATTCCCAATGGGTAGCATAGTGTCTGATCTGCAAGCTGCAAACACATGGTTGTATATAATAGAGGTGCACCATGCATTTGTTCGTATATTACCCTTGGCATAATGTTGACGCTTGCTCCAAGGTCACAGACTGCTTCTTCAAAACTGTGAGGTCCAATATGAATTGGAATCACAGGTCTTCCTGGATCTCCTTTCTTTGGGGCAATGGAATCGTCCATCCATTCCCTCGAAGGTCTAGGTATGGGGTGTCCTGCATCAAAGATGTCTACAAGATTTGCAGTTTCTAGCTCTTTTGGACTTCCTGGAATCTTACCGTTTTCAGTCATAGGGACTGAAGCTGCTAACTGATATAACTGAGATTCTATCATCTTATTAAAGCTATGCTGATTCTTTATGGCAGAAGTAAAGCTATCCATTCTAGTATTAATTTTTCAAGTAGTTTATCATTGGAAGCTATCTTTTTAGACATATTATCAATAATTTTATTTTGATTAGATATCATCTCTCTCAAAGGTGGTTGATTAAAAGTATTACCTTGGTAATTACCTGAGTAGTTACCTGAGTAATTAGGCCTTAATTGCTGGTTCCATCCTTGAGCTTGTTGAGGACGATAGTTGGTGTTGTTGTTGATGTACTTCGCATCCTCTTGAATCTCAGGGCAGTTGCTCCCTGAATGACCAGTGCCTCCACACTCTTCACATGTCATGCGAGATTCGTAGATTTGCTTGACGTCTTCTCTCTTGGGAGTGTGTTCATCAAACTTCTTCATGAGTAGGTCAAGTTTGGCAGACAGCATGTCTACTTCCTTTAGTTGATGTATTCCTCCCCTCTTGCGTGGCTGAGAGCGTTCCTCATTCCATCCTTGGTTCGAGGCCATCTTCTCTATGAGTGTAGTTGCATTGTTGATTGTGAGTGATAAGAATAATCCTCCAGCAGCGGCATCTACATTCTCACGGGTACTTGAAGTGAGCCCGTGGTAGAAGGTCTGCATGAGTAGCCAATTCTCCATCTCGTGGTGAGGGCATTCTGATATGTAGTCTTGAAAGCGTTCCCAAGCTTCTGGGATTGATTCTTCATGTTGTTGTTGAAAGTTGAAATCTTGGCACGGAGGGCATTCGTCTAGCCCACTGGAAAGAACTTTGCTAGGAAGGCAGTTGAACAGATCGCCCACGAGGTGTTTTTATCTTTGTTGGCGTAAAACCATTGTTTTGCTTTTCCCAAAAGTGAGAATGGGAACAAGCGAAGTAGAATGGCGTCCCTTTCGACTCCTCTGATGGTGAAAGCGCTCAAATCTCCAGAAAGTGTTGGAGATGAGCGCTTGCGTCTTCATGTGCCTTTCCGCAAAATTGATTAGCTTGCACCATGTTGATCAAAGCTGGCTTGAGTTCAAATCCGTTGTCCCCCACATTGACTGTTGGTCCAGTCCTGAATTTGGCAGTGGTTGGTGCAGAGAACTCGCGGAGTGTCTTGTCGGCCATGGTGTCCAACACTGGTGTTAAGCATTTTCTTATCTGGCTAACTTCTGGAAATGGTGCTGAGGGTCTCTTAAGTTTTCGTCTAGTTTTCCTTAGTAAAGCTTCGGGATCCTCAGTGTAGTTGTTCGGAAGTTGGAAACCAGTCATACATCACCCTGCATAAGATATAAAGATAAACAAAAGCCAGGGTAAGCCTGTAAAAGTAAATAATTAGTGCATCATCAAATGTGTGTAAGTAAAATGATGTGTTCTAGCTACCGTTTTAAATGTTGTTAATGCAATGTCCTTATCAATGTTCATAAAGATTTTAATGAAAAACCCTAGGTACCATCCCTAGTTGAATTGATGTGGTCCCCGACAACGACGCCAGAAATGCTTGTTGACACTCCTTAATGGATTCACTCTAAGAATGAGTCACATAATAATCTAGTGAAAGCACAAAAGAGTGTACGGGACACTACTAACTCCACTTAATGTCAAGTTGTCATCCCCAACATGAAGCTAGCAATGTAATTATATCAGGGCACTGGATTTTAGAGATAGATATTTACCCGCAAGCGCACAGATAAACAAACCCGTTGTAGAGCATTTCACCCAAGCTAGTCTCAGGTATCGTTATTTATATTTTAGCCTAGAGACTAATCAATTCAAGATATGATGGTATTATAAGGACTTAACAGTATTTAATATGACACACACTTATAGCAAGACTGATAACACACTAACTAATATGAACAGGAATAGGGTACAGAGTAAAGGATATGATAATAATTGATAAAAGATAACAGAGATCAGATCAATCAAGGATAAACTTAGAACAGTACCGCCTAGCAAGATGATGATTAGAACAGGTATTAATAAGGAACATCCCTAAGTTATTCTAATTACAAGTCATAGCATACATTGATTAGTGCAATTATATTTGGCAATCATTGGCTAGGTCACATCATATTTATAATCAAGAGGCAACTCCATAGCTAAGGTGTTAAGCAAAGTAACCCTTAAACCATGAGTTAACTGAGCCATACTGAACACTATATTCGGGAGGTGGAATACAGAGGACTCAACAGGTCTGTCACACCCGCGATCTACCCCTCTATCCAGAACATAGGACGCATTCGCAGATAAATAATGTATAAGTACCATGCCTACACAGCATTCATCACTCACCCGTTGTACTTTAAGATGAGCGTTATACGAACATGAGTATAAACATAAAGATGAACTATCTATGCCAAATATATAATCAAAGCAGACTATAAGCATTATAACTAAGAATATAATCATTGATGTCTTAATCATATCAATTGTATTGCTATCTAGAACACAATAACGAACAATAAGGTGAATTAGATCATCGAGAAGAACTAAAGTACGAACTAGAACATTAACTAGAACAGGATTATGAACTAGAAGATGAACTAGACGATGAACATGAACTAGACGATGAACTAGAACATAAACAATGAAGAACAATGATGAACTAGAAGAGCAATTATGAAATAGATCCATAATGTTAATACAAGAGAGAAGATCTTGGGTTTACCGAGCCTTCTCGTGACAAGATCAGGAATCCAAGCGAAGCTTGCCTCCTCTAATCCTATTCTATCTACTAATCTAGGTGGATGTAGTCCTAAAGCTTCTGATTGATCTCCCTCTGGTGGGTCTAACCCTGATGAATGAATTGCCTGAAACCCTATTGCCTAGAGAGGGGGGTCAGGGGTCTGTTTATATAGCCCTGGGCGATGAATCATGGCCCTTGGATCAAACCGACTTGAGGTACGGTCGAGATGCATCCTGGAGGTCGGTGGAAGTAGCTTGCAGTGGACGGAAGCGTGGGGGCTCCCTGGCCGACCGACCGGTGGGCCCTATGGGACTGGTCGGTCCCACAGGTCGGCCTCTGGTGGTGTCCTTCCTTGTGGTGTCTTATTACGTCCTCTGGAGTCTTCTAGAAGTATCCCGACGTGGCGGTTGCGTTATCTCCCGATGGTTTCCTTCTATGGGAAGCTATTGGTGCTAATTTCCTGGTTTAGTCCCTGCAGAATCATAACTCACCAAAACTCATGGAATATTGTCAGTTGAAGCCCTAAACCTTTGTTGGTGATCATATTCTTGCCCTTTTTATATATATTTATCTCTTAATTATGATAGTTAACTAGTGTCAACAAACACCCTAGGTGTTAAGCAACTCAAAATGCATAACTTGACATAGCATGAGCATGGCATCATATCATTTCATGTGCATTTTGTGTGTATGTTGTTTAAGTCCTTGCCAAGTTTCTAGTATAGCTATGAATTGCTTTGTTTTCTGACCAAGTGCCTTAAACCAAAGTTGTAAATCTTGGCAAAAGGAACAACTTTGCTTAAAAGCACTTTTTCAGAAAAAGTCATTTAATGTTTATTTCTTGCATTAGAAAATGGGCTAGGAGTGAAATTCTTTTTCCAGGCAGAATTTGGAGTTGAGCCTTAAAGATGAATTGTTCCTTGCAAAATTCTAAGCAACTTTGCTTTTAGGACCTTTTCCTAATTCGGTTTAGGTTGGAGGATATAGGGTAGAAAAGAAATGAACAAAAACCTCTTTTGTTTAAACCCTGGTAGGGCTCGCACGTCAGTCTCTTCTCCCTCCTCCTCGCGCGTGCACCCCCCGACTCCACGCACCCGTACGCCGACGCCGCTGCAGCCGCCTGCGAGCCCACTCGCCAGGCCGCCAAAACCGCCGCTCGCCGCCCCCGGTTTCCGACAAGCCGACAACTCCACCTGTCCCCTCTTTGCCCTGCCGCCGCATGGCCGCCGTTCACCGGCCGCCGTCACGTCCGGTCGGGATGGCAAGACGGGAAGCGGCCAGGTGCAGTGAACCCAGCGTCCGCGCCCGCCTTCGCCTTCTCCACCTCGCACATGAACCAGCCGAGCCTTTCACTCACTCACTCGCCTTCCCCCTGCTCCATCTTCTCCAGTTCGCAAACGCCGCCGCCGCCCGCCGAACTCCGGCGAGCGATTCCTCGCTGCCTAGAGCGCCGCCGTCTGATTCCTTCCGCCAACCTCTCTGCCCTAACCTCCTCTCTCACCTGCACGGGTTGATTTCCCTTCTCCTTCCCTCTAGCTGGCGGAACGCCGAGTGCCAACCTCGGACCTCCGCCATAGCCGCCGCCATGACCAAAGCGTGGTCCGGCCATCTCTGGCCAAACCACCCCAAACCAAGCTCCGTTCTAGCCTTCTCTACCTCCGTAGTTGCTTAGGGTTAGATGGAGACCTCTCTCTCGCCGTGTTTCGGCCGGAACCAAGCCTTGTAACAGCAATGTCCGCCGCGGACCGCCGTCGTGCGTGGCGCCGAGCAATGCCGGGGTCGGCATGGCTCGATAGTCGCCCTAATAGGTTGCTTAGGGTTTGCTTGAGCTAGTGCTTGCGTCGCCGAGCCTCGAAATCGCCGGGCGAAGCCTCGCCGTCGTGTCGCAGCGCCGCCGCTCTGCCATGGCCGTCGGCGAGCTTGCTCCGGTGAATCCCTGGCGTGGAGACTTAGCCGACCGTGTCCGCCTCGTGAAGGCGAGTGTAGTGGTGTAGTTGGTTGCGCCGGAGACCTCGCCACCGGCGAGCTAGGGCCGGTCAACACCGTCGGGATGCCGAGCACGCTAACGCGTGGGTCCGGTTGACCGCTGACACGTGGGTCGCCTGACCGGTGGACCCCGCTAGCAGTGACTGGGAGAGAGAAGGAGAAGAGTCTGTGTGCACTAACGCTCGAGTTAGCCGGGTGTGTCTAGCATTTTGTCTAGTGTCTCCTGGTGCACGAAGCCGGGTCTCCCTAGCGTTTAGGTCTGGTTTTTCTTTAATTCAGTTTTTGCAGAAATAGGTTAAAGGCTTCTAAAATTCATATAAGGCTCATTTTAAGTCCAAATGACGCGAAACAAATTTTGTTCTGCTGGAAATGAATAGAGCTACCTGTTAAAAATATTGAATGCATATTTTGTGATACTTTTATATGCAGTTTAAATTAATTTATGAATTGGCTGTTAACTTAGAAAATGCATAACTAATTCTGTGTAGCTCTGAAAAATGTGATTCTAATTTGGTTTGGTTTGTGTAGATGAGTAGTATCTAGGAAAAATATAATATGGGTATGTTCTGTGAAAGTTAATGACAGTAATATTTAAAGTGGTTAAATGATGTTTCCTTATATGATTTTTAGTAATTAAAGTGTGAATGATATAACCTGGTATTTTTTGTAGACTGCTCTTGTACTAAGAAGTTCAGAAGAAAAATGTGAAATTTGTTATTTGACACTTTTTGCTAGGATGTGTAGTTCATAGCACCTTTTCACCATGTTGTTTGTCTTTTTCATATAGAACAGTGTTTAAGTTCAAATGACATGAAATTTGGACAGTGGGCTGAATCTTATGTTGTTAATCTGCAATAATTTTTGTAGATTTTTCTGGAACTGTTTGTGATGGGTTGCTATTATAAGTATGTTTTAATAGGTTGTTGGGTGAGTAAGTAAATGATAAATAAATAAATAAGTAGATAATGATGTGATGATTGAGTGTCCTAATTGACTGCTTAGGAAGGTTAAATGAGTGATTTGGTGACAAGGTAGTTAGGAGTCAACTGGATGATGTTGACTACCTTGTTGAAGAAAATGAAGTAGATGACATGTGTTTATCTCCTGAATAGTCTTTATCCAATGATTGCATCACATAAGCATCCCATATGCATTCATCCTATTTATACATGTTTATGCATCATACAGGATCGACAGAAGAGACCCAGAAACCGCCGTAGCAGGAAGAGCCGAGCCTGGAGGAGACCTTGTTCGAGGAGACCAGAGGGGTCGACGCCGAGGAACTGCCCGAGTGCTAAGACCACCGCTCGTCTGACTTCGAGAGAGGCAAGCCCCGGAGCATCTAACTCCCTGTGGTTTGCAAATCTTTACAAATTAATCTATTATATTTGTTGCATTAGGTTTATAGGAGATGATTGCTATCATTGTTGCATTATTACTATACCTTGTCCACCGCAATTACTATCTTGATATCCCTATTTAAGTCTAGGCTCGTTATATGCTTAGCCCTGCTTAGACTGGTAAAAGTCGGGTGATTTCCTGTCCCCCGCATATAGGTGGATACTGATCATGACTAGCCTCGTGCTATCATGGAGATAACCATGTGATAATTAATTTGAGACCGGGCAGGATGCAGGAGCAGCATGACATGGATTCTGTGTGCTAGTAGACTCCCGTCTGTGTTGCATAGGACCCGTTTCGGGAAGTGTCCCTTCAGTCAAATTGAACGCATCAATAACTTAACGGAGTAGGTCGGAGTACCTCCCGTGAAGCCGAGTAAGGTTATTCGAGCTGGTAATGGAGACGTTGACGCCTAACACCTAGGGCCTCAAATGTACCGTGGGCAACTATCCTGAGCAACCTGGCATGGTCCGTGGACAGGCGGGGCCTGACTGACCTGGCATGACCGTGGGCAGTTATAGCTTGAGCGACCTGGCATTGAGATAACCCCCGGTGTAGAAGGGCCCATGGCCGTCCCGCGTGTTGTGTTCTGGAATCTCCTGAGTGGCAGCCGATGGCTACCGAGCGCAGGTGTGATCGGACGAGTGTGCGATATTTTATCCCCAGCTGGGTAGGAATCGATTATAATCGCCATCGCTCCTGGATAGTGAGTAATTGACTGTAGATCACTACCCGTAGAACTTATGGAACTAAAGATGGTTATGATTTGGATCCTGAAAGGCTATTGATGAAATAGTCACTCTTGCTTGAGTAAGTAGTCAAGTGTTTGCTATAGTTCAAGTGCAAACCTAGTAAGGTAGAATTAATTATAAAAGAGACTGCCAACACCCTAAGTGAGTTTTACTTATAAAAGAGCTTTCATGCAACTAGTATGTGTAGCCAGCCCCACATATAGCCTACATAATCCTTGGTGTCTCATTATTTCTGGTTTATGACGGGTAAGTCTAGCTGAGTACCTTCTTGTACTCAGGGTTTTATTCCCTTGTTGTTGCAGATGGACAGTGCTTCTATGGCTACTGTGAGAACTGCTTGTACCCTGTAACGGGTGATGACTAGACCATGGGCATGGTCGTTCCTTAAGTCCATGTTTCATTCTATAGCATGATGATTGAACTTTGCTAGGGGTAGTTCACCTTGTATACATGATTAGCACTTGTGTAACTTCCTGACTATACATGTGTTGTGCTATTTTGATGGTGAAACCTTTTCTGAATGGCTTACAAAATCTGCTCACTTTGCTCAGATGTTCATATTTCGTATTCGGTGATCAGTTTGAGCCTTTGCTGACATTTTTACTTGTTGTTGAGTCGTCAGATCAGCACTCTTTAGAACATCTATTCTTTCTATCGACTATATACCTGAAGCTGCTAACCTGCATTTCTGACTCATATGCATTTGCCTTGTTGTGTGCATTTTCAACTAAGGGGGAGAAATTTGACAAATCATGTCCCTAGTTGTGTGCACTATTGAAGGGGGAGTTTGCTTGCTTGTTTTTTTTTGACAAGTTTTGTTGGTCAATTGGTTCAGTTCGGAGCGTTTCAATTGTTTCAGAGCGTATTTTAGCTAGTTGTGTTGAGCCTTTGCCTCTTTCGGGAGGGACTAGTTGATTTACTCAGTTTTTTGCCTTCTTGCTCTGAACATCTCGCTAGCGATGTTGAGCCCATTCTGCCTCTTCTTGAGGGCTACCTTTGCTTTGCTTTGTTGAATCGAGCCGTTGCCCATGTCTTTGGGAACCAAGTTGTCTCGCTCACTCCATTCGAATTCTCTTGGTTTGCTTCTGGTCGATTGGCTGAGTTCACTTCCTTCTTCTTTCTTTCTTTCTAGTCCATATGATTTGTGTTGTTAGTTGACAATGCACTCATCAAGGGGGAGTTTGCGAATACATGGGTGTATGCCAGATCTTGACATGATGAGTGATTGTCAACTGGTATGATGGGCATGTTCTTTGGCTTGTGTTGTGCAGGTGTCGAGCACAGAGACGGTGATCAAAGACAAGGTGAAGGTCAAGTAGAGATGTGCCGTGTCGATGGACCTAGAGCGGTGAAGGGCGGACGTGAGGCTTGGACTAACGGACCGGTGGCCTGAGGATCGGCCATGGTGGCTAATAGCCTGGGACAGCGACAAGTGAAGACTTGCGGGTGGACGGGGTGCACGGGCGGTGCATCCCTCTACTGCGTCGGTTTGTTGGTTGAGCCACAGAAAAACCACCGAGTGAACGGTTTCCAGGTTTGGGCCTCAAAACCTGGGTGATGCGGGTTTCTGAGTTTGGGCCTCAAAACTCGGGCTGAGGATGGTTTTCCAGGTTTGGGCCTCAAAACCTGGGTGCTGGCGGGTTTCTGAGTTTTGTCCACAAAACTCAGGCGATGGACGACAGGTTTCCCGGTTTCGGCCTCAAAACCAGGGGATGGCCCAGGTTTCCCGGTTTCGGCCCCAAAACCGCGGGGAGGTCCGTGAAAAGGATGAGCGGCGCAGTGGCGGCATCCGGTGAGGTCGCGTCGAGGCGAAGCTACCTTCTGTGCGGGCGTGGCCGTCGGATCAACATCAACCTCGAGTTGATCAGGAATACCCTTAGGGTTAGCCTGCTCGCTCATTAGCTGTAAGGTTAGAAGGGGAATAATTGTATTAGGCTATATAAGGAGAGGCCACTCCTCCCTCCAGACTATCTCAGCCATTGCTATTTTCATTCTAGGGTTTTTGCTCTCCTAATCCCTGCTGTAGCTACTGAGATCCACAGAGACGGTGAACAATACCTCTGTGTATTTGGATTTTGTGGAAACGGGGCCGGATTCCCATTGTCTCCTCGTGGGGATGAATTTCGGCTGGCAATCATGATTGTGATTCGCGTTTGAACTTGTTCTTCGCGTTCTTCTTTTCTTCACGATTTTCCCGTCACTCAATCTCCCTCCTCGCTGCGTCTTTTTCGAATCCACTTGAATCAACTTGTTCTTTGATGTGAGGAGAACATTTCAACCGAAGGAATTCATCTCTACCCTCACGAACAAGTAGATCGGGTCGATTCAAGCTTCGTGGCAACTTTTTCGTTCCTACACCTTCCCCTTCAATTTCCCGGAGTTTTTGTTTGATTTGAGCTGATGATTTCTTGGTGATAGTCTTCCAACTACCTCGTGATCATCTTCTCCAATCTTGGAATCAAGGGATTTTGATTTGGATCGAATTTTGGGAGATTTGGGAGAAGGGTGACTGAAATCGCCCTCCCTGAGTGGTCGCGGACAGTCCGCCGCTCAGGGCGCGGATAGTCCGTGCGTCGGGGCTGAGCCAGACCAGTGGCTGGGCACCTCAGCATCTTTGCCTCGGGACATCGGCGGACGGTCTGCCGTACTGAGGCGCGCACAGTCCGAGACCGAGCAGAGGGTTTTCTGCAGCAGTGCTGTTTTGCTCTTTGGGTCGGCGGACAGTTCGCCACCAGAGCCCGGACAGTCTGCTGTTGGGCAGACAGTCCGCCGTTGGGACCCCGGACTGTCCGGGACTTGGCTGAAGCTTGCGTTTTAGTGCGTTTGCTCTCCTAACTTTTCCGCTTGGTTTTCAGACTTCTCGTTTGCTCCTAGAGTTCACCTAGGAACCTCTCTAGCTAACTTTGCTACTTGTTAGCATAGGTATTTGGGGATTTTCCGACGTAGCCGTCTATCTAGGTTCGGGAGTCAGTTTTTGGGTTTGAACTTGAGCCGGAGTTTTCAATGTTTTGCTTGCTCTTGTTTGGTGGTGCCTCGCTGTGATCCTAGGGATCATCCACCCTCTTCCAAGGGTCGTGGGTATCACGTTTGCACGCAAAGCTTTTGGGGGTTGTTTTGTTGGGACAGAGGCCAGAGTTTCGAAAGAAATTTTTAGGCTCCCATTCACCCCCCTCTGGTCGCTTTCTGGTAGCATTCTCGGTCCTTCAGTTGGGCCAAACGACGCAGTGGACAGGGTTGCGTGGCTGAGGGGGCCTGCTGGCGCTGCTGCGCACGAGATTTGCAAGCCGGTGCTACAGCACCATGCAACAAGCCCGTGGGGGTGTGCATACTACTTGGTCTTTGGTTGGGTTTTGGTACTTGCAAGGTATACACAGGTAGAGTCTTTGTTTGGCCATGTACGTTGCTGTTTGGCAAGCTAGCTTGCTTGTGTCATGCCAAGGCACATGGCTCACGTTAAAGAAAAGAGTTCCAAGCATAGGAGCATGTATGTTGCTGCATGCAGCAAGACGATTTGGAGCAGACTAGATAGGACCTGATTGGCTAGGAGACTTAAAGAATATAAGATTGGCAATTTCATACACAAGTATTCTTGAGGAGGGGGTACCTCCAAGCACAAACAAGCAAGAACCAAACCACACATGCATCTATACTACATGCAGTGCACAAGATCATTGTAAATTCAGTTGAATAAAGATAGTCGAGATTAGGGTTCTTGTTTTAGAAATTATAAATCATGGCGAGGTGTACCGATGTTGAATTCGAGCGGAGCTTGAATTCAACTCAATTTAATTTATTAAGAAATATTTTGTTTGCGAAAATTCCTTTGCCATGGTGTTAATAGGGTCAACGACATGATAGAGATGTTGATGTTACAAAAGATTTTGAAATCACAATTTTGAATTCGGGATTAGAAAGGGAAAAAGGTTGACTTAGTTTCACTACACAACTATATGCATCACACATTGCAATGAAAATTTTTGAAAGCTCGGAATTTTATTGCACAGAAACACGGAATGTTACAGGGGGCTTGTTCTACCATGCAGTGATGAGCTTGACGGACTTGAGGGGGGTCTCAGGTTGCCCTAGGATCTTCCCCGAGTCATTGACTGGGATTGCCGCCGCAATCTGAGCTACTTGGGTTTCGATCATCTTGTTGAAGCTCAATTGATTCTTCACTGCCGAGGCTAGGCCCTCGATCTTGGGGTTCATCCCTTCAAGGGTCTTGTCGTTGTGGGCGAGCCTCTTGGAGATGCTTTCATTGATCTTTGCTTGCCCTAACACAAGGTCCTTGAAGGTAGGTGTGTTGGAGTTGTTGGAGTTGTAGCCCTGGTTACCTCCCTGGTATGGAGCCCGATGCTGATTGTTCCATGAGTTTCCGCCCTGCGGGTGAAACCCATTGTTGATGTACGCAACATCTCCGCGGGTCTCGGGGCAATCATTCCCCGAGTGCCCAGTTTCTCCACACACCTCGCACGTCATGTGCGCATCCATGGCTTGGACGGTACCTCTTTCTTCTCTCGTCGCTGTCTTTTCGTCCAGCCGCTTGAGCAGAAGGCCTATTTTTGCAGCAATCATATCCGCCTCCTTTGCGGTATGCATGTTTTTTTTGTGACTTAGCTTGGGTTCTTCCATACCCCCAAGCTTGGTACATCATTACTTTGTCAATCAGGGCCTTTGCCCCATTGACAGTCAGGGACATGAATGCCCCTCCAGCTGCAGCGTCTAGGTGCCCCCTTGACATGGGTGTGAGCCCCTCGTAGAAGGTTTGGAGCACCAGCCATTCTTCCATCCCGTGATGGGGACAAGCTGCAATGTATTCTTGCAACCGTTCCCATGCCTCTGGCATGGACTCCGTTGAGTTCTGCTGGAAGCTGGTGATTCGTCCCCTCAGGGCAGTTGTTTTGCCCAAGGGGGAGGACTTTGCAAGGAACGCCGCCGAACATTTGTCCCAGGTGGCGACATCTGTCGGTTTCTTGTAGAACCACTGCTTCGCCTTCCCCACAAGGGAGAAGGGAAGCAGTCGGAGCCTGATGACATCTGGAGTGATGTCCTTGATGACGATGGTGTCACAGAGCTCCAGGAAGTTCTAAAGGTGTCCGTTCGCGTCCTCGCTTGGCAAACCACAGAACGGGTTTGCCTGCACCATGGTGATGTGGCCAGTCCTTATCTCAAAAGCTTTGTCACCGGTGTTGACAGCGGGCCCAGTGGGCACGTTGGCAACAGCGAGAATGGAGAAGTCGCGCAGGGTCTTGGTCATGGCGAGAGTTGAGCTTGGTGCAGAAGCTGGTGGTTCTTCTGTCGGAGGTGGAGCTACGGAGGAGGAAAAAGATTTCTTCTTTCTCCTGCTGATAGCTTCTGGATTATCGGTGAAGTTCTCCGACAGAGCAAAACCATGCATACACTATCATATTTTCATCTACAACAGAAGAAAACAGTAAAAGGTTATCCTGCTTGATCAATTAGCAATTATACATATATTAGTTCATGATCATGTTCTATCTGAATCTTTCGTATCTATGCCTTCCCCGGCAATGATGCCAGAAATGCTTGTTGGCATTTCTGTGGATACATGGGTGTATGCTGGGTCTCTGAGTGATGAGTGATTGTCAACTGGGATGATGCGCATGTTCTTTGGCTTGTGTTGTGCAGGTGTCGAGCACGAATGCAGTGATCAAAGGCGAGGTAAAGGTCAAGTAGAGACGTGCCGTGCCGATGGACAAAGAGTGGCGAAGGGCGGACGTGAGGCTTGGATTGAGGGACCAGAGGCCCGAGGATCAGCTGTGGTGGCTGGTAGCCTGGGACAGCAACGAGCGAAGACTTGCGGTCATGTGTTGCCTAAGTCGTAGACTTGGGGACACGTGTCGGTGGACAGGGTGCACGGGCGGTGCATCCCCTCTACGACGTCGGTTTGGTGGTAGAGCCAGGCAAAAACCATCGAGTGGATGGTTTCCAGGTTTGGGCCTCAAAACCTGGGTGCGGATGGTTTCCGAGTTTGGCCACAAAACTCGGGCTGAGGACGGTTTCCAGGTTTGGGCCTCAAAACCTGGGCGCTGAGGGTTTGCTGAGTTTGGCCTCAAAACTCAGAAGCTGGTGGGTTGGTTTCCCGGTTTGGGCCTCAAAACCGGGGGTTGGCTGGAAAAGGCTGGTTTCCCGGTTTGGGCCACAAAACCGGGGGTGCAGAGCGAGGGCGGCACGTGGCGGCGATCTGGAGGTTGCGTCGAGGCAACGCTTCGGTTTGTGCGGGCGTGGCCATCGGATACACCTACCACTGAGTTGGCCCAGAATAACCCTAGGGTTTAGCTGGTTCACTCTGTAATTAGAATAGTGAGCGGTAGAGTAGGAATTAGACTTAGGTTAGAATTAGGATAAGTAGAGGGAGACACCCTCCTCCCGTTCTATCTCAGTCATTTGCTCTTTCGCACTTAGGGTTTCCTGCTCTCCCATCCCCTGCTGTAGCTAGCTGAGATCCGCAGAGAGACTTGCCTCTGTGTACTGTTGATTTTAAGGAAGTGAGGCCGTATCCTCACTGTTGTAGCGTGTGGTAGCCACACGGTTGCAGATTCGTGAGTGTGATTCGCGTTTTGTGCGTGTTCTTCGCGGAATCCTTTTTCTCCACGTTCTTCCCGTCGCTTGATCTCTTTGCTCGGTTCATCTTTTGCAAAACCGTTCGAACCAAGTTGTTCTAGATCGTGAGGCACTTCTTTGCACCGAAGGAATTCTCCTCTAACCTCATGGTCTCGAAGATCGATCGATTTTTGTTTCGGGTCAAGTTTTCTCCTTTCCCCCGAAATTCTTCGATTCATCGATTTGGAGATAGGTTCGAGCCATGATCTCTTAGGGATAGCTCACTATACTCCTTTTGACTCTTCTCACCAAGTTTGATCCCTAGAGGATTCGTTTTGGGTGAGATCGAGTCGAATCGGTGGACGAACAGGCTGCTGTCGGGGTGACCGGACGCGTCCGGTGGTTGAATGTCGCGTGGCGATTTTCTCTAGCTGACCGGACGCTGGGTTTATTGTTCGACCGGACTCACTCATCGCACTGTTCACTCGGCTTGACTTTTGTGACCGGACGCACAGTTTGTGACCGGACGCTCTGTTCACCAGAGTCCGGTTGGGAACAGTAAGGTTCTAGAACAGATTTCACACGACCGGACGCGTCCGGTGCTCACTGACCGGACGCTGCCCAGAGTCCGGTCGTGACTGGTTTGCTCGTTTTCGTTCACCGGTGGTTCGTTCGTTGTCGGATTTGGTTTCCGTCTTTTGCGTTGGCTTTCTAGAGTTGTGTAGTGTCCCGCTGTGCTTCTTGGAAGCATCCACCCTACATCTAGGGTCGTGGACAGTAGCAAGTTCTAGGGTTTGTCTTTTGGGTTGATTCTCGGGACAGTGGCTACTAGTTTTCGTAAGGAAATTTTGAAGCTCCCATTCACCCCCCTCTGGTCGCTTTCTGGTTGCTTCTCGGTCCTTCAATTGGTATCGGAGCAGGTTAAGGATCTTCCACCTTAGCCGGTTCCAGATCCACAGAAGGCGACATGGATCGCGGCGTGGGCAAACCGCCGTTCTTTGATGGGACGAACTATGCGTATTGGAAGATACGCATGTCGGCCTATCTCCAGAGCATGGGCTCTTCTGTTTGGGAGATTTGCAACAAGGTCGATTATGTTGTCTTGGCTGCTCGTATCACTCAGCTCCAGATCGATGAGCACGAGGCCAATAGCCGGGCACGTAACGCCTTGTTCTCCTGTTTGAGCATGTCTGAGTTTGATCGTGTTTCTCACCTCCCCACGGCTCGCGAGATTTGGGCGGCCCTCATGCGCTTCCATGAGGGAACCACTCAGGTCAAATCCTGCCTCTATGAGTCGCACAAGCGGGAGTATGAGAACTTTCGACATATGCCTGGCGAGAGCATAGAGAGTTTATTCGCCCGCTTTCAGGTCATTGTCAACAAGATGAGAGCGAACAAGGAGCTGTTGCCTTTTGACGATCATGAGAGGGCTTTGAAGCTTTTGCACACTCTTGATCGGTCGGTGTGGGACTCAAAGGTCCAGGCGATCATCGAATCGTCTAACTATGAGACCCTCACTTGCGACGAGCTCTTTAGTAAGCTCAAGTCTAGTGAGATTGACGCCATGTCGAGGGCTTCCTATGAGAATCCTTCTGGCCCGACTATGGCTTTGGTTTCTGGCTCTTCTAACCCCTCTGGAGGTTTTGCTCTTTCGTCTCTTTTTTCTGTCACAGAGGACCAGCTTGAGTCGTTGGGGGATGACGAGTTGGCAATGCTCGCCAACCGGTTCACGCGGTTCCACAACAACCGCATGAACCGTCGCCGCGGTGGAGGACGCTCAGGATGCTTTGAGTGTGGCGACCCCGACCACTTCATCGCCAACTGTCCCAAGAAGAAGCATTCGTCTGGGAAGGGCGATCATGGGCACAAGTACGACTCCGGCAAGCGCAAGGAGAAGTACGTCCCCGCAAGGCACAAGCAGAGGGGCGGCTTCGACAAGGAGTACATCAAGAAGAAGTACTTGGAGAAGGCCCAGGCTGAGCAGCGTGCGTTCTTCGCCACGCTCAGCGACGTCGACGGCTCGGATGACGACTCCGCTTGCTCAAGCGATGACGAGTCCGAGAAGAAGAGGATCGAGGACAAGCTGAACGGTCTCTGCTTCTTTGCCGCCGACGACGGCCTCTGCACCATGGCCCTCGGCAAGGAGGTCAACGGCGAGCTGGTGAACTCCCCTCGGAACGACGACGACGACGATGACACCTCCCAGGTATCCATGACCCACGATGAGCTCTTTGCAGAGAATGAGAAGCTTACTGCCGCCTTGCTTAGTCAGGATAAGCTGCTTAGGCGTGCCGCTAGAGAGCGCAAGGAGTTTAGGCAGAAGTGGGAGGACACGGTGAGAGAGCTTGAGTTTGCCAAGTCCACCGTGGTCATGTCGGAGGAGGTTGAGTGTGAGATGTGCACCACGCACATGACTGATCTTCTCACTTTGAGAGGTAAGTATGCTGCGTTGGTAGGAGAGGTGGATGAGCTGAAGGCTAGACCTTCTCTGTTGGGTGCGTGCAAGACTTGTCATGTCTTGCAATCTGAGTTGGCAGAGAAGAATGCCAAGATTGTGTCTCTTGAGGAGGCCAACCCAGGTAGCACTTGTGTGGCTAAGTGCGCTTTGTCCTAGGGCTTGGAGATGGAGATAGCCAATGTGAAGCATGACAAGATGCAAACCGAGGAAGAAAACACATACCTTCGGACCATCTTGTCATGGGTATCTTGTGGTGAGCCACAGCTCGGGATGATGATCTCCCAATTCAAGCGAGCTGCTGGAGGTCCCGGTGTAGGTTTTGCTCAGGGTGTTGATCTTTCTGCTTTTGGGAAGATTGGAGAGTCGAGTGGTTTGAACCCGAGTGAGAAGCCCAACTCCACCACTACTCCCAAACTTACCAAGCTTCCACCCAAAGAGCCTCTCAAACCTAACACCAAGGATGGGGTATTAGTGGAACCTCCGAGAGCTCCACCCAAGAACCATGTGTGGCATCCCAAACCCAACCACCTTAAGAACAAGCTGGATACAATGCCACCTATCCAGGAGGAGTTGCCACAAAAGGGCAAAGTGATCCACACCCACAGCCATGAGTACCAACAACCCCCTTTGCGTGCGGTGTGGTATCATTGTGACTTCTGTGGGAGAGATGGACACTTGAGGGAGTTCTGCTTTAGGCGCAAGAGAGAGGTGCGCCGTGCTAGGGAGATGAACAACATGGACGTGTACCATCCTTTCCATGATGTACATGTGCCGAATGTTCAGAGGAGTGCTCCGAGGAGAGCAGCTAGGCCCAGAGGTCCAGAACCTCAAGTTCCCAGGCCTAGGCAGCAGAGAGCTCCGAGGAGAGATGCTAGGCGTAGAGGCGCAGTGCCTCAAGTTGCTAGGCCTAGGCCTCATAGAGAGCGTGCCCGGCGGGAGCCTGCAGTTGTAGGCTATGGACCCCGTGGCAGAGGCTTTGTAGTTGAGCGTTGTCCCCCACCGCGTTTTGAGTATCGCGATGGACGCTCCTCTCTTAGCGGACCACGTTTTCCTCTACGTGGTGATCGCTCCTCTCGTAGACGTGCTAGGAATGGTTTTTCTGCTAACCGTTCTTTTGAGCAGCCGGCCCAACACTGGTAATCCCCTTACTTCACTAACCCCAGTGTTGGACCGTATGCTCACCCTATGTCTTTTTATTGATGTAGGTAAAACGGTTGGAGGACATTTGGTTGGTGGATTCCGGTTGCTCGAGGCACATGACCGGAAACGCCAAGTGGTTCTCCAGCCTTAGCCCTGTTGCCGGAAAGGAGTACATAACTTTCGGCGACAATAGCAAAGGTAAGGTATTGTCTCGCAGGTCTGTGCGGGTTAATGAGCACTTTGTGTTGCGCGATGTTGCTCTTGTTTCTAACTTGCATTTCAACCTTCTTTCTGTTTCGCAACTCTTTGACGACGACTATGAGATTCGTTTTAAACCGAATCTCAGTCGTATTTTGGATCCTCAGGGCAATCTTGTGTGTTTGATTTCGCCCTTTGGAAAAGTCTTTCGTGTGAATTTCTCGGAGTCTTTTGGCACTTCTCGTTGTCTTGTGGTTGGACCTTCCTCCTCTGATCTTTGGAAGTGGCATAGGAGACTTGGACATTTGAGCTTCGACTTGCTTGCAAGGCTTAGTTCACTTGGCCTAATCCGAGGATTGCCCAAGTTGCATATGGAGAAGGATCTTGTTTGCCACTCTTGTAGACACGGGAAGATGGTTGCCGCTCCCCACCATCCGGTGACTCAGGTCATGACCAAGCGCCCTGGAGAGCTTTTGCACATGGACCTTGTTGGTCCGGCTCGGGTGAGCTCGGTTGGGGGGAAGTGGTATGTGCTTGTTGTTGTTGATGACTTTTCGAGATATTCGTGGGTCTTCTTTTTAGCTGAGAAGACCGAGACTTTCTCCTTTGCTCATAATCTGATTTTGCGTCTTCAGAACGAGTTCCCTTTGAACTCGATGCGAGCAATTCGGAGTGATAATGGTTTCGAATTCAAGAATTCGGATTTTGAGAAGTTTTGTGACCGCTTGGGTTTGGAGCATCAGTTTTCTTCCCCCTACACACCGCCCCAGAATGGTGTTGTAGAAAGAAAGAATCAAACCCTTGTTGAGATGGCCAGGACGATGCTCGATGAGCATAGGACTCCTAGGCGTTATTGGGCCGAAGCTATGAACACTGCGTGCTATATTTCCAATCGCATTTTTCTGAGAGCGTTCTTGAAAAAGACTTCTTATGAGCTGCGTTTTGGTAGTCAGCCCAAGGTGAGTTATTTTAGAGTCTTCGGTTGCCATTGTTTTATTTTGAGGAAAGGCAACCTGGACAAGTTTGAGTCTCGTTCTTCTGACGGTGTATTTTTGGGTTATGGCACTCACACTCGCGCATATCGTGTACTTAACCTTGATACTAACCGAGTCATGGAGACATCAGATGTCACCTTCGACGAGACTCTTGTTTGTCCTTCTTCTCGTTTTAAGCGAGCAGGTGATCATGAGGTTGGTGAGCCTCTTTTCGATGATGAGGACGAGGATGCTGAAGGCATAGATGACCCAGCATTGCCTCCACCTGCTGTGCCGCAAAGAGCGGCTTCTACAACGACTCACGGCCCCGACACATCTTCTTCCTGGGGGCCGTGGGATCCGCCACCCCGAGCGGTACCTTTTGTACCCGGGGAGGCACCAGCTGCTGTTGAGGGGGAGGCTACTTCAGCTCGGGAGGCGCCACGACACATCCAGCGCCAGCACCCGCCTCAGCAGATGATCGGCAGCATCGACGAACGGGTTACTCGGTCCAGGTCACAGCACATCTCTCACTTCGCTCATTCTGCTTTTGTTGCTAATTTTGAGCCCCGAGATGTTGGACACGCTCTGACGGATCCGGATTGGGTAAATGCCATGCATGAGGAGTTAGAAAATTTTGAGAGAAATCGGGTTTGGGTTCTAGTTCCTCCCCTCCTAACTGTAATCCTATTGGGACAAAATGGGTTTTCAAAAACAAACAAGGAGAGGATGGCCACATTGTGAGGAACAAAGCGCGTCTTGTGGCCAATGGTTATAATCAGAAGGAGGGGATAGACTTTGAGGAGACTTTTGCTCCTGTAGCTCGTTTGGAGGCTATTAGGATACTCTTGGCTTTTGCTGCATCCAAAGGTTTTAAACTCTTTCAAATGGATGTCAAGAGTGCCTTCTTAAACGGCTACATAGAAGAGGAAGTGTATGTTGAGCAACCCCCCGGTTTTGAAAATCCCAAGTTTCCAAACCATGTTTTTAAACTTCACAAAGCTTTATATGGTTTGAAACAAGCCCCTAGAGCTTGGTATGATAGACTGAAAACCTTTTTGCTTGCTAAGGGTTTTAAAATGGGATGTGTAGATAAAACGCTCTTTCTCCTCAAGCAAGGCAAAGACACTCTCTTGGTCCAGATTTACATGGATGATATCATTTTCGGTGGTTCTTCTCACGCTTTGGTTGCCAAGTTTGCAGATATTATGAGCAGGGAGTTCGAGATGAGCATGATGGGCGAGCTGACTTTCTTTCTCGGGTTGCAAATCAAGCAATCCCGAGAGGGGACGTTTGTGCACCAGGGCAAATACACCAAGGACTTGCTGAAGTGGTTCGATATGGGTGAGGCCAAGCCTCTTCCAACACCCATGTCGACGACGACTGCCCTGGATGCGGATGTGGATGGAGAAGCAGTGGACCAGAAGGAGTACCGAAGCATGATCGGGTCGCTGCTCTACCTGACGGCGACACGCCCGGACATCCAGTTCGCAGTGTGTCTGTGCTCGCGTTTTCAGGCGTCGCCGCGCACTTCTCACCGTCAGGCAGTGAAGCGCATATTCAGGTACCTTCATTTCACACCTGAGTTCGGGATTTGGTATTCTGCTTCCTCCACCCTCTCCCTTTGCGGTTATTCGGATGCCGATTTTGCTGGTTGCCGTATTGAGCGCAAGTCCACTTCTGGGACTTGCCAGTTTATTGGTTCTTCTCTTGTTTCGTGGTCTTCTCGCAAGCAGTCTAGTGTTGCTCAGTCCACCACAGAGGCTGAATATGTTGCTGCGGCTAGCTGCTGTTCCCAGTTGCTCTGGATGATGGCCACTTTGCGTGATTTTGGTCTGAGCTTTTCTCGCGTGCCTTTGCTTTGTGACAGCACGAGTGCCATTAGCGTTGCTAAGAACCCCGTGCTTCACTCGAAGACCAAACACATTGATGTGCGCTTTCATTTCTTGCGAGACCACCAGGAGAAGGGTGATATCGACCTTCGCCATGTCGATACTCATCATCAACTGGCTGATATTTTCACCAAGCCTTTAGACAAATCAACCTTTAATCGGTTGAGGGGTGAGCTTGGTGTGTGTTTCCCCTTTTAGTTGAGGGAAACATTTTGGATCTTGTATATTTGACTGACTCTTTTGTCCTTCTTTTCTTTTGCATTTTAGCATACACATTTACATTCTGAGCTTCATGTCTATAATCACTAGAATGTAACTATGCTCCATGTAGTATGCTCCGATGCTTATGTTGATGCTTGTAGCTTATGCTCTCTCTGATCACTAGTACATGTTGTGAGCTGAGCTATTTTTGAAATGGTGAATTTGCTTAATAATTTCAAATCTGAAAATGTTCACCATTGAGATATGCAACTAGCATGTGTAGGATGTGTTGAGTTTACTCGTGCTTTTCATATATGCTAGGTTGCTATGTCTCTAGTTCTGAGTCATTCACTTGCTTGGTCTGTTCATATCATGTTTAAAATTTGTACCAAGTTTTAGTGAATTGAAAAGATCGAGATGGGATTACTTGTCAACACATTACGGTATCGAGACAGTTTCTCATTGCACTTTGAGTTAAACTTGAGCCGTGTAGTGTATGACCGAAACCGTAGCTTTAAGCTTCTGATTGCTTCGGCATAGGCTTCGCTCGGTTGCAAAGTTAGGCAATGACAAGCTTTCAACCTCTCGCAATCACATGCTAATAATTGAACTTGTGTAATTTCACCACTGCAACTCCGATCTGAATTTGAATTCACAAGTGTATGTTACATTCTTAAGCATGATGATTGAACTTTGCTAGGGGTAGTTCACCTTGTATACATGTTTAGCATTTGTCAGACTCCTGTTTATACATTGCTAGTGCTATTTTGATGGTGAATACCTTTTGACTCAAAACTGCTCCTTTTTGCTCATATGTTCATACTTCATATCTGGTGATCAGTTTGAGCCTTTGCTGAGCTTGTATGTTGTTGATGAGTCATTAGAGTTATACTGTTTAGAGCATCTTTGCATTCTCCTGAATATATTCCTGAAGCTGCTAACTTGCATTTTGACTCATATGCATGATGGAAGGGGGAGAACCTCCCTAGTTAGCACTTTTGTTGGTGCCCTTTCTGATGGGGAGAGTCTTTTACTTGATTAGTGCATTTTCAACTAAGGGGGAGAATTTGCAAATCATTTGTGCTTCCCAAGTGTTCATTTGAGGGGGAGTTTCCAGGGGGAGAGTTTGCATGTCTCCTGGATGATCAACTAAGGGGGAGATTGAGCTTTGCTGTCTCTTGTTGGCCGAAAGACATCGGTATCAAGCTTTCTTTGCTAGTTGTGTTGAGCCTCTGTGCCTCTATCTTGAGGGACTAGCATTTTGCTTCGATATTTTCGATTGGGATTTGCTAGCGGTGTTGAGCCTGTTCTACCTCTTCTTGAGGGCTAGCTTTGCTTTGCTTGGTTGCGTCGAGCCGTTGCCCATGTCTTTGGGGACCAAGTTGTCTTGCTCTTTCCACTTGACCTTCTTCGGCTTTGCTATGCTTTTGGGTCATTTGGTCGAGTTCTCTCTTCTCCTTCTTCCTTCTTCTCTTTCTACTATGATTTGTGTTGGTAGTTGACAATGCACTCATCAAGGGGGAGATTGCGGATACATGGGTGTATGCTGGGTCTCTGAGTGATGAGTGATTGTCAACTGGGATGATGCGCATGTTCTTTGGCTTGTGTTGTGCAGGTGTCGAGCACGGATGCAGTGATCAAAGGCGAGGTGAAGGTCAAGTAGAGACGTGCCATGCCGATGGACCAAGAGTGGCGAAGGGCGGACGTGAGGCTTGGACTGAGGGACCAGAGGCCCGAGGATCAGCTGTGGTGGCTGGCAGCCTGGGACAGCAACGAGCGAAGACTTGCGGTCATGTGTTGCCTAAGTCGTAGACTTGGGGACACGTGTCGGTGGACGGGGTGCACGGGCGGTGCATCCCCTCTACGATGTCGGTTTGGTGGTAGAGCCAGGGAAAAACCATCGGGTGGACGGTTTCCAGGTTTGGGCCTCAAAACCTTGGTGCGGATGGTTTCCGAGTTTGGCCACAAAACTCGGGCTGAGGACGGTTTCCAGGTTTGGGCCTCAAAACCTGGGCGCTGAGGGTTTGCTGAGTTTGGCCTCAAAACTCAGAAGCTGGTGGGCTGGTTTCCCGGTTTGGGCCTCAAAACCGGGGGTTGGCTGGAAAAGGCTGGTTTCCCGGTTTGGGCCACAAAACCGGGGGTGCAGAGCGAGGGCGGCACGTGGCGGCGATCTGGACGTTGCGTCGAGGCAACGCTTCGGTTTGTGCGGGCGTGGCCGTCGGATACACCTACCACCGAGTTGGCCCAGAATAACCCTAGGGTTTAGCTGGTTCACTCTGTAATTAGAATAGTGAGGGGTAGAGTAGGAATTAGACTTAGGTTAGAATTAGGATAAGTAGAGGGAGACACCCTCCTCCCTTTCTATCTCAGTCATTTGCTCTTTCACACTTAGGGTTTCCTGCTCTCCCATCCCCTGCTGTAGCTAGCTGAGATCCGCAGAGAGACTTGCCTCTGTGTACTGTTGATTTTGAGGAAGTGAGGCCGTATCCTCACTGTTGTAGCGTGTGGTAACCACACGGTTGAAGATTCGTGAGTGTGATTCGCGTTTTGTTCGTGTTCTTCGCGGAATCCTTTTTCTCCACGTTCTTCCCGTCGCTTGATCTCTTTGCTCGGTTCATCTTTTGCAAAACCGTTTGAACCAAGTTGTTCTAGATCGTGAGGCACTTCTTTCCACCGAAGGAATTCTCCTCTAACCTCATGGTCTAGGAGATCGATCGATTTTCCATTCGGGTCAAGTTTTCTCCCTTCCCCCGAAATTCTTTGATTCATCGATTTGGAGATAGGTTCGAGCCATGATCTCTTAGGGATAGCTCACTATACTCCTTTTGACTCTTCTCACCAAGTTTGATCCCTAGAGGATTCGTTTTGGGTGAGATCGAGTCGAATCGGTGGACGAACAGGCTACTGTCGGGGTGACCGGACGCTGTCCTCGCGTTGACCGGACGCGTCCGGTGGTTGAATGTCGCGTGGCGATTTTCTCTAGCTGACCGGACGCTGGGTTTCTTGTTCGACCGGACTCACTCATCGCACTGTTCACTCGGCTTGACTTTTGTGACCGGACGCACAGTTTGTGACCGGACGCTCTGTTCACCAGAGTCCGGTTGGGAACAGTAAGGTTCCAGAACAGATTTCACACGACCGGACGCGTCCGGTGCTCACTCACCGGACGCTGCCCAGAGTCCGGTCGTGACTGGTTTGCTCGTTTTCGTTCGCCGGTGGTTCGTTCGTTGTCGGATTTGGTTTCCGTCTTTTGCGTTGGCTTTCTAGAGTTGTGTAGTGTCCCGCTATGCTTCTTGGAAGCATCCACCCTACATCTAGGGTCGTGGACAGTAGCAAGTTCTAGGGTTTGTCTTTTGGGGTGATTCTCGGGACAGTGGCTACTAGTTTTCGTAAGGAAATTTTGAAGCTCCCATTCACCCCCCCTCTGGTCGCTTTCTGGTTGCTTCTCGGTCCTTCAATTTCTTAGCACAACCACCGAAGGATAGGTTTAAGGTCCATCCTTGGTGATCACGCTAGAAATACTTACTAACGTCTCTTAGCATCATCACTAGGGTAGGCCATCATCCCTAGGCACGGCGCCAGTAATGTCTGTTGACATTCGTTAACGACATACACCGAGTATGTTGGTTCCTACGATGCTACTAAGGGACATCAGTGTCAGCCTGAGACACAACCACTCTAGCTACACATCCGGTATCGGTGCCGAAGTGCAATGACACTTCATATACCAAAACGTGTGGCTTTAATGACGGCCTGAGAGGCTGGCGTGGTAAACCAATTCGTTTATAGACAGGGTCCGCAAAGTGCACGGGGTTACTGTTGTAGCATTTCACCAGGAGTATTCCAGGTATCGTTATTTATATTTTACCACTAGGAAGGCTAGGTGCGAAAGGATTCAAGATATACCCATGAAAAGAACATAATAAATGCATAGTTAACCAATTAACCATAGCAGGAGGATAAACAGTGATTTGGATAGTGGGATCAACACACACACACACACATTGCCTAAGATATATGGAGCTTCTACAGAGATAGAAGAAAGAATAAAAGAATAAAGAATATCCTACGAAGCATGGATCTTGAACAAGGTCATGTTAGTGAATTACACCTGCCGCCTACCCCTCAACCGTGGACTAAGCTAGACATTCACCCATATCCATATACCCGAGAACCACTCTCGCGCACATGAAGAACACTTACACCTCCGCGATAAAGATGTAAGCGCACCTGAAGGCACGACAAAACACCACACAACACATTTCAGTAAGCTTTCAAGATCTAAACATGTTGAATGATGAACAAGGGTCTAAGACTATGAACTAGTTCTAGAACGATGAACGATGAACAAGAACAACGCTCTAATTCAAGAACATAACAATGTTGATCATAAGAGAACAAGAACAAGTATGAAAAGAGGAACTTAGTATTCATATCATGTAGATCTTTACAACTCCTCCTCCTTTCTTGCAAGTAGTACTTGCTCTAACTACTAGAAGACCTAAACTAAGGTAGAGAGCTCCAAATACAAAGTGGAATGACTAACAAATGTGTAAATGTGTGATGATGCCTTTGAAGAGGGAGCTCTACCCCTTTATTTATAGTACTACATGGTCGGTTTGAAGGAGCTAGGTATGGAATCCTACATGAACCGCCTTTGCATGGAGGCATGCAACCGCCATAGGAGGTCGGTGGCCAGTGGGGCCTGGGGCGGTGCGCCCGCACCATGGGTGCGCCCGCACCCCTGGTGGGCCCACTGGCCACCTCCTTTTCATGGTGGGCCCTTGGCTTGATGCATGTTGATGTTGTGATGGTTTCCAGCCCAGATGTTTTCTTTAGGTGGGCTTCTCCCATATTCCTTGGTTTTATGCTTTGTCGGAAAGCGTATTCTTCTCGCCTTTTCCACTATTTTCATGTTTGATACCTAAAAAGCAATGATTCTCCAATACAAGTGGAAATAGGTCAAGGTGATAACTTATGTGTGCAAGTATGCTTTGTTTTGTCCTTGGTTGGCTTATAAAAGTTGTCGGTAAGCACCGCCTACAACCACCAAGAGTAACGAGAAAACCACAGCAACAACGATCCCCAAGTGTCACTAGATGCAAATTCATAATCAAATGCACTTGGAATCACTCAATCTCACTTTGAATCAAAAGTTCAAGTCTAGAGATGAGTTGGGATGCTTAGCAATGCTCACAAGGATGCTACAAAATGAAAAAGTGCAAGAGAGAGCCCTACTTATATAGCGACCACACAAATGGGCTAGCCATTGGGTAAAAACTGTAGTGACCGGACGCACCTGTCGGGTTGACCGGACGCTAAGCCTCAATGTCCGGTCGCTAGATGAGTGCCACATGTCCAGTCAGTACGAAGACGACCGCTCGATCCCAATGGCTATTTCATGTTACTATTGACACTTCTTAGCACAACTACCAAAAGTAGGTTAGAATCTACCCCTGGTACTATTGGTAGTTCTTAGCTTCACTAAAGATAGTGCTAGGCAACTATCCCCGGTAACGGCCCAGGAATGCTTGTTGGCACTTGCTAACGTTGTTACTAAGAGTAGACTATAGAGTCTATCCCCGGCAACGGCGTCAGAAATGCTTGAAGCAAGACCGGTCACTATACCTAAAGGAGTGGAGCTAAAGCAGCTATCTACTAATGCCAAGCGGGGTTGTCAATCCCGACACTAGTAGGAGCTAGCTAGAGAGAATGCAATCTACCAGGAGGAGATTCTGCAAGCGCACAAAACTATCATAGTAGCACTTCGCCTGGGAGTACCAGGTGTCGATTTATTTGATCCCAAGGGAAGGCGAGGGTGGTGTATGAGTCGAGTCAAGGAGGGGATGAGAGTCGAAGAAAAGAGAAAAGGGAAAAGGGGAGAAGGGGAAAGAGAGGATGGAAGGCTAGAAAGAATATATGGGTGGATAGGTAAGGATGAAATGGAAGGCTAAGGTAAGGTGTATAACTAGATAGATAGATAGTTGAAGGGAAATATGATAACTAAGGATAACTAACTACTACTAATAACTAATCCTAGATAACTACAAACAAGATTACTGCGAAGCAAGATAGTTACGAAGCAAGGCAGACAAAAGACAATAAAGCAACTAAGTTAAGTATAGTTTTATTCCTATCTTGTCAAGTATCGAGGCGTACTAGCCTTTACCACTTACTTAGGTTGAACGCTAGCACAACAAGCCTTACTATTAAACTGGGCCAACTACGTGGTGGAATTCAAGGCGCACAGGGCTGTCACCACCTGCTTGCTACCACAGCTATCCGGGGGTGCAGCCGTATCTGAAGGTAAGTCTATAACTAAGCACCACGCTTAACTATATTCTAACCATCTCTACCCTAGCTTTGGATAGAGACACCCTTGCGGACGTCAGAGCAAACACTTGACTTAATAAGATAAACACTAAACTAACTAAGCAACCTATTGGCAAAGATCAAGCACTAAGCTCACTAGAGATTAACTACTATGGCTAAGTGAATTGAACTGTAGGATAGCTAGGCACTCAAGCAATCAATCAAGTATACCACTCAATACTGATAAGTAGAATAAAGTAATACTTGAAATGATGAACTAGAATATAGTAAATGCTTGAGTAACAAGAGCAAAACCTGAACTGGAGATAAAGGAAGACTCTTCCCAGCTCCAGAACCAATCACTCGCACGCCTCTACTCTTGAGCTAAGCCTTGAGCAGCGCTACCGCGAGGGCGAAGATGCCTTGCTCTACTAGCTACCTACTTGCCTAAGCTCTCTAAGCTTCTAACCTAACTCTCACTTGCTTCTCTTGCTTTGCTTCTCTTGGAAGTGTGGGATATACTTGGTGTGTTGTGAAGTAGTGTCGCCAGGGGGGTATTTATAGCCCAAATGAGTGAGGGGGGTTCTTATAGGGGGCAGCCAACCGACCTAGGGTTAGGTCAGGTGGCGGGCGCCACCCCCTACTAGCGGCCGCCAGTGTCCTGGCCACTGGATGCACCGTCCTTGATCCAACGGCCTCCAGGTGGTTGTCCAAGGCGGTTTGGAGGTCGATTGCATGTCCTAGCAACCGCCATTCAGCCTTGATTCACGCCACTTCATCCTGAGCCGTCCGATGCCACTGACCTAGTGACCAAGGGCCAAGATTTGGCCTTGGGGAGGTCACACGGATCGGTGACGTGGCAGGGAGTGAAGCTTGGGCCAACCCAAGTGGCGGGCGCCACTTAGAGGTGGCGGGCGCCACCTAGGGGTGGCGGGCGCCACCCCCCTTAGGCCCATTTGGGCCCTACTGAGTGGGCTTGGCCTCTGGTGGTCCATATGTCCAAATTTGGTTCAAATCCTGCATTCAAATAAAATTCTATGGACATGTGGAATTTGGTTAGTTTGAAACCTATTTGACTACATTTCATGCCTTTTTGGTGGACTTTAGGGTCAAATGTTGATGGTAAAACTGGTGTTTAAGGACCGTCAACAGGTACTAATGCCAGAAATGTGGGTATACATCTCATAGCATCACTCTAACTCTAGGCTGTCACCACTAGCAGTAATACTAGAGATGTGATTGCATTTATAACATGGCACTTTGATAACATATGAAATAGAGGTTATCCACAAGCACACAGATAAAATACACCCGTTGTAGCATTTCACCCAGGAATGTTCCAAGTATCGTTGTTTATAATTCTACCACCGGGAGCTTAACAAGGTTAAGAATAAGAATGATATGGTTTAAGAATTGCAAACATATATATTTAGACATGAATCTAATGACTCACCTCTCATCTAATACAAGGGTAAGGCAAAAGGATAATAATAATGATAATGATAAATAAGGTAAATAACAGAGACTAGTAGAGACTCATATGATCAAGCAGAATTGAGACCTAATCGATACGTTAAGAGATTAGACTCCTAAGTTATATTACTTGTATTAAGTCTAAGTCAACCCTAGCATATGATATCATCTATAGTATAATTAATCATCCACCCATACATAAGGAACATTACGAAAGAAGTTCATATCCAGAGTAATTCCTTCCGTGTAACCAGGTTCTACTTGGCCTAGACTCGGGGAGTGGACTACATAGGAATCAGCGAGGCTATAAGAGTCACCCTCGTGAACTACCACTTGTTGGCCCAGAGAATAGGGTGCATTCGTAGGTAAACGTAATCTAAGCACTACGCCTACATTATATCGACCACTTAGTCCAATCCGGAATCGAACTAAGCGCTTTATGAACATATGTATGATCTTATTATCAATCATAACTATATCAAGCATACAACTAGAATAGACTAAGAACGAAATAAAGAGAAACATAATGATATAATTGAAATAGCACAAAGTCGATTACAAGAATTACCAGAACTCCTGATGACGATCCGTAATCTTGAGCCGCGCTCAACTCTACTTGTTTCTACCTAATTCTAATTCTAATCTTGAAGTAGATCTCTAATCTAATCTCTAATCTCTGGAACCCTAACTCTGTCTCTCTATTGCCTGATGATATGAAGATAGATTTGAGGATGCCTGGGGGAGGGGGGTCTGGGGTTGCTTTTATAGCCCGGTGGGATGAACCGTGACCCTCGGATCAAACCAACCTTGAACAAGGGCTTAGATGCGTCAAGGAGGTCGATTAGGTCACGCTCCATGAAGATGGGCCGAGGGAGGTCCTAGCCCAGGCCGACCGGCTTAGGGGTGGGGCTGGCCGGCTCCACTTGTCATCCTCCAGGTGTCTCCTTCGTCCTGGTGTCTTCTGGAACCTCCCTTATTGCCCTAACGTGACTTTCCATCTGTTTGCATGATTTGTCATGTTGGAGTAGGATTCTATCACTTTCAATCTTTTGTAAAACTCCCTGGAAAACAGTAATTCACCAAAGCTGTTGAATCTGTCAGTTTAGTCCCTAAATTATGTTGCTTAGTGATCACTCCAGGTTGTTCTAGAAGCTTCCATGTCGTATCCAACAAGGACTTTCTCGTCGGGACTCCAAATGTAGCAAACCATATGTCCGTTTCGATCGTGTCGATAAGCTCTTCACAATGGTATGGTCCAATTTATCACTTGAGATACTTTCATGTAGTGAAATATTGATGTTCCTGCAAAACAAGTGAGAACTACACAACTCGTGGAAGTGGTTAGAATCAAACCCTACAACTATGCATTGTTATTTGTTTATCATTGTTTTATGGACTAGTTGATGGTATAATGTTGACTGTAAGGACCGTCAACAAGCTTCCCCAAGCTTAACCTTTGTCAGTCCCTTAGCAAATAATTATGATAGATCAGAGAAATACTTTTAAGCCTCCCTTGTGTTAAACAAAAAATTCTCACCCAGTTTGAAATGAAATTGTCTCATATTCACATTCGTCTTTATTACTTTCCACCATGGGGCATATAGTCTTACCTTGGTCTCAAGCAAATGAAAAATGTGGATACATGGGTGTATGCCGGATCTTGAGATGATGAGTGATTGTCAACTGGTTTGATGCGCATGTTCTTTGGCTTGTGTTGTGTAGGTGTCGAGCTCGGAGACGATGATCGAAGGCAAGGTGAAGGTCAAGTAGAGACGTGTCGTGCCAATGGACTCGGAGCAGTGAAGGGCGGCCGTGAGGCTTGGACTGATGGACCGGTGGCCTGAGGATCAGCCGTGGTCGCTGACAGCCTGGGACAGCGACAAGTGAAGACTTGCGGGTGGACGGGGTGCACGGGCGGTGCATCCCACTACGGCTTCGGTTTGGTGGTAGAGCCCAAGAAAAACCATCGGGTGGATGGTTTCGAGGTTTGGGCCTCAAAACCTGGGTGCTGGCCGGTTTCCGAGTTTGGGCCTCAAACCTCAGGTTGAGGACGGTTTCCAGGTTTGGGCCTCAAAACCTGGGCGATGGCGGGTTTCTGAGTTTGGGCCACAAAACGCAGCCTGGGGAAAGGTTTCCCGGTTTCATCCTCAAAACTGGAGGCAGGTCTAGGAAAATGGACGGAGGGCGAGTGGCGGTACGTGACGGTATCGGGTGAGGTCACGTTGAGGCGAAGCTACCAGATGAGCGGGCGTGGCCGTCAGATCAACATCTACTTTGAGCTGCTCCAGAATAGCCTTAGGATTTAGCTGGTTCGCTCTCTGTATCATTAGGGGTAGAGTGGGAATAATGTTTAGGATAAGTACGGGGAGACACCCACCTCCCCATTTATCTCAGTCATTTGCTATTCTCATCCTAGGGTTTCCTGCTTCCCATCCCCTGCTGTAGCTACTGAGATCCACAGGGACGGCTAATCATACCTCTGTGTATTTGGCTTTTGCGAAAACAGGACCTGATTCTCGTTGTCTCCTTGTGGGGATGATTTTCGACTGGAATTCGTGGTTGTGATTCGCGTTCTTGAGTTGTTCTTCGCGTTCATCTTTACTCCATGTTTTTCCCCGTCGATCGATCTCTCTCTACGTTGCTCCGTTTGCAAAACCATTTGAATCAACTTGTTCTTTACTGTGAGGGGATCGTTTCCACCTGTTAACACAGAATTTTCGCACTGTGACAAGTCGGCCAGCACGACGCAGGTTCGGGAGAAATCGCCGCTTAAGGGATTCGGCAGGCAGCGAACGCGGTCGGCTAACTCGATGCATTCGGCAAGGCTGTGAGGGCGACTAGTCAATGGCGAGCGGGTTCGGCAATGAGGCGCTGCGGTCGGCTACCTCAGGTTAAGTCGGTTTGCGACAAATACGGCATATCAGAAGATTCGGCAACAGAAGATCTTGTCGTTGTTAGCACGTGCCGATTATTAAAGGAGGCTTAGAATAAAAGGCATCGCATTTTAGATAAGTTTCCTGTTTTATCGTTGTAATCGTGTCCTCCTAGGACTCGTAGGACACCAGGGTATAAATATAAACCCTGAGGCCATTGTAATATCTGTTCACAATCAAAACAACCAACCCCGGCCCCGCGCCGTCTTCGAGTCCAAGTCGTGTCGTCGTGTTCTTCGAGAGGGGCCATCGATCCGTCGACCTCCGTAAGTTCCGGCAACCTTGCTATCATGTCTAGTATCGTGCGGCGGATTTAGATATGGTGCAAGTAGTCTCGTACGTTAAGCTTAGTATCGTGCGGCGGATTTAAGCTTATGACGGGAGGTCTTTGTTTATGTCTTGTATCGTGCGGCGGATTGAGACATGAGTAAAGATAGTTATCGGCTCTGTTAGATTTGGCAATCTGATAGATTCATTAAGTTACCTTGTGTTATATGTTTTGTTACGTTTATCTTATCATAACACTTTTGCCCAATCTAGATACCGTCCGGTTCGGCTCCATCTTTATAGATCTACTCTGTTTCACGTTTATTATTGGAAAGTCTGTTATGCAGTAGATCTACTGTTTGTAATAGCCGAATTGGATCGTATCTGGGTTGCCACGTGGTGAGGGTTCATGCATGTTAAGTGTGTTTGATCTATGACAAGGCTAGGTGTCGTGCGGCAGGCGCAGGCTTTAGATTAGCTTAGTCATGCTTAGCTTGTATGTTCAATCTCCATGGACCCCAACTCGGTTGTACAATCGAGATTGGTTAAGTTTTAACTTATATATAATACGTCATGCGAGTACGATTCTCATGCAAACGTGTTCGGTAACCTGTTATTCATGTGACTCTGTTCATATTGCCGAATAATCTTTAAACCTGTTGGCAGATAGCTTTCATAGCTATATGTCGTCGCAAGTGGCTTCAGGGCCGTACATCTTGGAACTGTCTGGTCATACCCGGCACGTTCCAGCTTTGTATTTAATAGTTTATCTCCCTTGTTAGTTGCAGGTCAAACTGACTGGCACGCACCGGACTTCTGAGCACCCGGGCCACAACTGAAGCCAGCTTCTCCGGCTTGCCGTGTGCCTGGCGCAGAACGCCACTTTTTGCGCCAACACACTTTTTGGCACGCCCGGTGGGACCAACTCTTTTTTCCTGCAGCAATGGTCGAAGTCACTGAAGCCGAGGCCAGCAACAAGGCGGGGCTCGTGCAGGTGCAGCTCACCGAACTACCCGATGAGTACAGAGAGCAGGTGGAGGATGCTTGTACCGAATTCCAGGCCAAGTGCTTAGAAGCCTTTTCCAAGAACAAGAGCGGAAAGGTTCGCCGTCTGCACGATCTGCCGAAACCCGTCCAGCCCAACCCGAATGATCCCGGGGAAGCGGAGGCAGTGTTGAAAATGTCTCATTTGATCAACGAAGCTGTCTCTGGTGCCATCGGTCGCATGCATGGGGCGTTTCTCAACACCTTCCGCACCATCATGATCGCCCAATTCGGCCCCAAGGCCGATGAACTTATGGAGGCCGAGTTTGGCCCTATAGCAGGACCACATCTTTTCAATCTGCCGAATCACCTCAAGGGGGCAGGAGCTGCTGGTGAGGAGACCCCGCCTAAGGCTCAATCGAGCGGGATGACCATTCAAGAGAAGCACACGCCAGAGGGCCAGATGCCGACTATGAGTCAGCTCACGTTCGGCGCTAAGGGTCAGCCGCCAGAGTCAACACGCAAGATCTCCCCGCAAACCTACAGGCTCATAAAAGACTACTATGGAAACGGGTACCATGAGATGCTTGAGCCTCACAACATAGAGGGTGCCCCACATCCAGGATACGGGAAGCCGATGGCCGAGAAAACCACCGACTCTAATGTCGATGTCATGCTAGAGAGGATGGCAGATATGATGCAGCGCACTTTCGGCCTAAAACCTAAGGGTACCTATGCTTACAGATCTCCGTTCCCCGAATGGTTCCACCGTGTGGCTCTACCTCCCAGAGTCAAGGTGCCGACAGACCTATCCAAGTTCTCCAGCTTAGACGACACTAGCACGGTGGAGCACATCAGTCGCTATCTACTCCAGCTTGGGGAGGCTAATACCGAGGATGCCTTCAGGGTTCGGTACTTCCCGTCTTCGCTCACTGGGCCAGCGTTCGCTTGGTTCACGTCTCTGCCACCGGGCTCTATTCTCTCTTGGGCAGACTTGGAATAGAAGTTCCATACGCACTTCTACACGGGCACCAAGGAGAAGAAGCTGGTGGACATCATGTATGTGCGCCAGAGGCCGAATGAGACACCGCAGGACTACCTGCGCAGGTTTAGGGAAGTCAAAAGCCAGTGCTTCGGCATGTATCTGCCAGACGACCAGCTTCCACCATTGGCCGTGGCGGGCATGCTCCCAAGCATCAGAGACAAGCTCTTCGGCCAGGAGTTCGAGGACCTGGGTCATCTCTCTCGCCGGCTGAATGAAATGACTATTCAGGCGCAAGGCTTCCGGAGGGAAGGGCGCTTCCAGAGGGACAATGTCGCGGCCCAGATGTATCAAGCTTTCCTGGACGAAGCCGATGACTATTCCGATGCCGAAGATGAGGTGGCCGCTGCAGAGTTCAACTGGGACAAAGAACCGACCCAGGCCAACAAGCAGTGGCTGCGCCAGCAGAAAGGGGCATACGACTTCGACGTCACCAAGGCCGATAAACTCTTCAAGTTTCTGATTGCCGAAGGGAGAGTCAGGCTACCCCCGGATCACCCGATGCTACGTCCTGGAGGCGTCAAAGACAAGAAATACTGCGGCTTCCACAACACTAATACTCATTCTATTAATGATTGCCGCGTGTTCAGGACCAGGATCCAGAAGGCCATCCAGGATGGGCACATCAAATTCAATGGCAAGATGAAGATCGATGCCAACCCCTTCGCCCAGAACTCCGTGTTCGTCTCAGTGAACATGGTAGCCCCGGAGGATCCCAAAGGCAAGGGCAAGGTCAAGGTCCTCACCTCCAACAAGGCGCGGGAGTCTGGCGCAGTGGATCCCGATCGGCAAATCACTGGTGATGAGCTCCGGCAGCACGCCCAAGTCGCGAATAGCCGATACGAGCACGGAGAGTCTTCCAGGCGCAGGCCTACTCACAGAGATCTCCTTAACAAGTGGCGCCGGCAAAAGGAGAAAGAGCAGAGGCGTCTCCAACACGAAGAACAGGAGCTCACGAGGGAGCATCAGCGCGAAGACGATTACACAGGGGAGCACCGGTATCGTCTGGAGGAGAGGGCTTACCACAGAGAACAGGCCCATCGCTGGGAGCAAGAACGCCGCCAAGAGCGGGAGCAAGCTCACTGGGGCTGTCCGTTCTTCCGCCACTGCTGGAACGAAGGCTTGAAACTGCCTGCCGTCAACAATTGCCCCAAATGCAGCGATCAGTACAAGGGGTATAGGCAGGATCGGGTCAACCGCCGTCCCGTCCATGAAAGGTTGGGAGCGCGCATCCCAATGGACGATCGGCGCCTAAAAATGAGAAGCCCGGGTCGGCAAGCCAAAAGATGTGCCGACCAGGAGTGGGTGCATCACCGGGACAACAGCGAGGAGGTACAGCCCCGCCCATATAGGTGGCAAAAGGGGCAATGGTGCCCACCAGGGCTCAGGAAAAGCCAGAAAAGGAGAGTGCAACGCCTCCGGAATAGGGAGTTGGAAGAAGCAGCCGCCGGTGGGAAGAAGCAAGAGTGGCGTCCGAAGGAAAAGCCAGGCAACAATGGCAAAGGCGCTGGCGTGGCCATGACTTTCTTCCTTCCCCTGGAATTCATGGCTCCAATCGGCCAGGAGGCACAGGACGAAGCGCGTTCGGACTCCGACGAGGCCGAGCACAACGAGCTCGCGGCACAGCTCGTGTTGTCTCAGAAGGCAGCATTTGACAAGCCAGTTAAGCATCGGCATTTGAAGCCATTATATGTCAAGGGGTACGTCAACGGAAAGCCGCTAACCAAGATGTTTGTCGATGGCGGTGCAGCGATCAACATCATGCCTTACGCCACCTTCAGAAAGCTGGGCATGAACGATGAAGATCTGCTCAAAACGGATATGATACTCCGTGATTTTGCCGGCAATCCCTCTGACACTCGGGGTGCCGTGCACGTGGAACTGATGATAGGATCCAAGACGCTCATCACGACCTTCTTTGTCATTGACGGCAAGGGGGCATACAGCCTGCTTTTGGGCAGGGATTGGATCCATGCCAACTGTTGCATACCTTCGACCATGCACCAAATACTCATCCAGTGGGTTGGAGATGACATCGAGATTGTCCAAGCTGATGACTCGGTGAGTGTTGCTACCATTGAGCCCACTTACTGGGAATTTGACGGAGTAGATTGCTTCTCCGATCGTGTGTGGGGAGAAGGTCCTGTCAACATCTACGACAGAGATCAACAGCCAATCCAAGCAGTCGGCTCTCAAGGTTTCTTTTAGATGGACAACCCAATTGACAGCAGCGAGGGCAAACTGGGACGTGGCTTCGCATCGGCCGACCAACTGGAAGAAGTGGATGTTGGCGACACAAGTAAAAGAAGGCCGATGTTCATAAGTTCTAATTTAGACCCTGCTTTCAGAGTGCAGCTAGTAGATCTCCTAAAAGAGTTCAAAGATTGTTTCGCTTGGGACTACACAGAGATGCCCGGATTGGATCGGTCCATTGTTGAGCATAAGTTGCCGATCAAGCCTGGATACCGCCCATACAAACAACCTCCGCGCAGGATCTTCAAGGAGGAGGTATTGGCCGACGTGAAAAGAGAAGTGGAAAGATTACTAGAAGCTAACTTCATTCGGCCGTGTCGATATGCGGAGTGGATCTCCAATATTGTCCCGGTGTACAAGAAAAACGGGAAGATGAGGGTCTGCATCGACTTCAGGAACCTCAACAAAGCCACTCCTATGGACGGTTATCCAATGCCGGTGGCCGATTTGCTAGTAGATGCTTCGGCCGGTTTTGAAATCATAAGCTTTATGGACGGCAACGCAGGTTACAATCAGATCTTCATGGCTGCAGAGGATGTGGCGAAGACCGCCTTCAGGTGCCCCGGCCATATAGGTTTGTTTGAATGGATGGTCATGACTTTTGGTTTGAAAAATGCCGGTGCCACTTACCAGCGAGCCATGAATTACATATTCCATGAGTTGATCGGCAAGATCGTAGAGATCTACATTGATGATGTGGTGGTCAAATCCAGAAGCAAGGAAAGACACTTAGCCGATTTAAGGAAGACCTTAGAGTGCACGAGGAAACATGGTTTAAAGATGAATCCAACCAAGTGTGCATTTGGGGTGTCGGCTGGTGAGTTTCTGGGATTTCTGGTCCACAAAAAAGGGATCGAAGTCGGTAGGAAGAGCATGGAAGCAATTGATAAGGTAGTGCCGCCGACCAATCTCAAAGAACTTCAATCACTGCTCGGCAAAATCAACTATGTCAGAAGGTTCATATCCAACTTGTCTGAGCGCGTGCTGCCATTTTCTCCACTATTGAAGCTCAAGAAAGATCAGGAGTTCGTGTGGGGTGACGTGCAACAAAAGGCTTTCGATGAGATCAAGGAGTACATGAAGGCACCACCAGTATTGGTTCCTCCACAACTCGACAAGCCTTTCAAGTTGTACGTGGCGGCCGACAACCTAATGATAGGGTCGGCCCTCATGCAAGAATTCGAAGGGAAAGAGAGAGTCATAGCCTATCTTAGCCGAAAGCTACTGGACCCCGAGACAAGGTATTCGGCTACGGAAAAGTTGTGCTTGTGCGTTTTCTATTCCTGTACCAAGTTTCGGCACTATCTACTGAATGCCGAATGCGTGGTAGTATCAGAATTTGATGTAATCAAGCACATGTTATTAATGCCGATTTTGAGTGGAAGGATCGATAAATGGGTTTTGGCCCTTTCTGAATTTGATTTGCGTTTTGAATCGGCAAAGGCTGTTAAAGGCCAGATTATGGCTGATTTTGTCACTCACCACCGTGATCCTAATGCTAACATGGTAGCCATTATCCCTTGGGCATTGTTTTTTGATGGATCCTCGTGCAGCAAAGGTGGTGGAGTCGGGATAGTGTTGATTTCTCCCAAGGGGGCACCCTTCAAGTACTCTATACCGATCGAGTACCCGGTAACTAATAATCAAGCAGAGTACGAAGCACTGCTCCGAGGACTACGGTTGCTTGTGGACATTAAGGCAGACGCCGTGGAGATCTTCGGTGATTCGGAATTGGTGATCAAGCAATTGACCGGCAAATACGAGTGCAAGAACGACACGCTGCAGGAATATCTCGAAGGTTGCCAAGAGCTCCTCAGACAGTTTCGATCGGCAACCTTGCAACATATTCCTAGGGGGCAAAATGAAGAAGCAAACCAGTTGGCTCAGGCAGCATCCGGGTATAGGGAGAATCAAAACATTTTTGCACTTGAGGGAGAGAAAACAATACCAGAAGGTGATCAAGCAGTCCCAAGTGATAATCAGGCAATTGAGGATTGGAGAGACAACATTGCCGATTACCTCAGGGACCCATCCAGGAAAGTCTCCCGAAAACTCAGGTACAAGGCTCTTAAGTTCACGCTCTTGGACAATCAATTGTACTACAAATCCATAGATGGGGTTTTGCTTAAATGCCTGAACCAAGATGGGGCTAAGAAACTGATGTATGAGGTGCACAAAGGCGTATGTGGTGCACACCAGTCGGCTCACCGTATGAGATGGTTGATCAGGAGGACTGGATATTTTTGGCCGACTATGCTCGAAGATTGCTTTAAGTATTACAGAGGTTGCCAGGATTGTCAGCGATTCGGCAATGTGCAAAGGGCTCCAGCATCGGCCATGAATCCGATCGTTAAGCCTTGGCCTTTCAGAGGATGGGGCATTGATTTGATCGGCCAGATTCACCCTCCATCTAGCAAAGGACATAAGTTTGTCCTGTTGGCCACGGATTACTTCACCAAGTGGGTTGAAGCCATCCCATTGAAGAAGGTGACGTCAGAAAACATGGTGTCTTTCGTTAGGGAGCATATCATTTACCGATTCGGCATTCCTCAGTCCATCACCACCGATCAGGGAACTCAGTTCACTTCCTCGGAGTTTTGTGACTTTGCCGAAGAGATGGGGATTAAACTATATAATTCTTCTCCTTACTATGCATAGGCCAATGGGCAGGCAGAGGCTTCTAACAAAATCATGATTAAAATCATTCAAAAGAAGATCGAAGAGAAACCTAAAAGGTGGCACTTGGTACTCAACGAAGCTTTGTGGGCGTACCGAATGGCTTGTCATGGGTCGACTCAGACGTCGCCATACGAGTTGGTCTACGGGCATCACGCAGTGCTACCGTGGGAGTTGCAGTCGGGGTCAAGACGAGTTACATTGCAGAACGATCTGGCTAAAGAAAATTATAAGGATTTGATGATGGATGAGCTAGAGGATTTGCATTTGATTCGTCTCAAGGCCTTGGAAAATATTGAGAAGAATAAGATACGCGTTGCCAAGTACTACAACTCGAAAGTGAGAGAAAAAGGATTCGAAGAGGGAGACTTGGTTTGGAAAATTATCTTGCCAATCGGTACCAAAGACAAGGTATTCGGCAAATGGTCCCCTAACTGGGAAGGGCCTTTTCGGATTCTGAGACGTGCTCCGGGTAATGCGTATGTTCTGAAAACCCTCCAAGGAGAAGAGTTTGCTAGGGCAATTAATGGACGTTATCTAAAGAGGTTTCATCCTAGCGTGGAGGTCGGTGCATAACGGAATCAAGGACTAGCGGGCACCGATGGCCGATACAAAATGGTGTCGCCCTTAGCGCAAAAAATGGCCGATAGATTCTATCATCCTTAGAACAAAAAACAGCCGGCACGGCATGTGTCGCCTCTAGCACAAAAAACGCAGAAATACGGGGCCAAGTGCACGCGATGCTGTGCAATCGGCTAGATAAATCAAACACTCAACAAGCACAAAATGGGAGAACGGATTGCATACTTCGGGTGAATAAAGTATCAGGAGAATGGACAAAACATGCTATGCTCAATCTGTCACAGAAACTGTCAATTCATTCGTTCAAAAGCTGGTTGATCGACTTTATGGCCTCTGCTCTAATTCGGCTGACGGCATCTAATACTTGTTGATCTTCATCTGCGGAGTTTTGGATCTTGGAGAGTCTGATCTTGATTTGCTGATCTTCTTTGAGGATTGAAGTTACCTTCAGTGAAGCTGTCCTTATGTTCCTCGGCAGATCAGCCATGCGAGCTTTGTGAGATTGGATTTCAGTGTTAAGATCGGTTAACTGAGCTTCCAGCTTGCTTTTCTTTTCTTCCATTACTTTCAGTTCGGACTCCAAGGTTTCCAGGGAAGTTTTTGCGATCTGGATGTCAGAATGCAGGTTCTTTACTTCCTGTTTCTTGGAAGTCCTACGATGCTGCAGGGCAGTTTTGGATGATATGTTTTTGATCGCTCTCTTCACTGAACTGAAGTAATCATCAAGACAAGCTGCAGATTCTAGATGAGCTAAAGAAGCAGTGGGAATGCCTTCATCAATGAGCTCCAGAGTGTCCCTTATCTGATCTGCGTTTTGAACCAAGTCGACGATGTCTTTATTCAGAAGATTGGTTATTTCTTTCAACCGGGCCTGGTTCTCCTTTGATAGGGTCTGTCGGGAGGTACTCTCCTCACCCCTCTCGGTGGTATAGTCCTCGGCAGGAAAGGAATAACTTGTACTCGGCTCTTTGGTGTTTTTCTGGAGAAGAAAGAGGAAGAGTTGAATGAGTAGATGTTTTTGGTAAAGTGCAGAAAAGGAAAGGAGCTTTACCTGTTGAATTGATTGATCATGGGAACGTGCTACACCTCGATTCACTTGAGGACTCTGTTGAAATTCCGGAGGGGAACTTGGTTCACCTATGGTTCGGTCAGCATCTTCATTCCTTAAAGCATCAGGAGATCTTTGGATCTCATCTTCGTCTGGAACGTTCCTTACGGGGGTCTCAGAGGATGTTTCGGCAGTTGTTGAGGTATCACTGGGTTTCAGAATTTCAACCTGTGGCTAAAACGAATAATAAAACAGAGGTTTGGTTAGATCCATTGCCGAATGAGATTAGTTGGCGCTGAGTGAAAATTCATACCTCGGAGGATGGTTTCGCTCTTTTAGTTCTTGTTTTCTTAGATGAAAAGACAATTTCGGATGTTCTTCTCTTGCCTTTTCCTTCTGGGAACATGACAGTAGAGGTTGCAGGGATCTTCATAAAGCTGGCCAGGTTTGGAGCGTTAAATCCAAGGGTAGGATTCGGCCCAGCCTGATAATATTTGGGCACTTTGGCAGGAGGTATAGGCTCGGGATCCTTTATATGACCGAATGTTAAAGACTGATTGGATTCAGAAACAGAGAATGACAAGAGCAATGAAATTACCTCACTATCAGAGGCGAAGTCAGACTGTAAACTCTGACATAGAGGATGGATTGGCACATTGAAAATATGAGTATGCCATTCTCCCCACCAGGAAATGAAAAAAGAGTGAGCTGCATCTATTATCCCAAATGGAGATGGCTTGTACGTTGGCAGCTCCCATCCAAGTTCAAAAACTTTTTTGGCCATTATACCTTCTGTGATGATTTCCCTGGGCCTTATCACTGTTGAAAAGAAGAATCTAGGGGGCAACTGGCCGCATCCTAATTGTCTGGCTGTTGTGTTTGGATAATAAAATTCATAGGTAGACTGTACCAGTCTTCCATGATGGAATTCGGCTGGCAGGGCACAGGGCCTAATGAAGGAATTGAAGATATCTATAGATGTTTGATCCACACAGCCGAATTCATAATTAAACTTACAAGGGAAGGTCAAGTTCTCATTCTCCATGTAAGGAAACCAAAGCACATTACCAAAACCTTTGAAGAATAGTTTGAAGAGGTGGCCAATGTCCATGTCAATGTTGATGGATGATGCTGCTTCTCCGTAGGTTTGGCAGGCTTTAACTCTTGCTGATTGGCCTTCGGCGTAATTGACTGAAGGGAAGCTCAAGTTAAGCAAACTCACGGATACTATCTGGTGCATATATAGTTGAAGCCACATTTGGACCAACCACCAAGGGCCGTTGACACAAGCGACCTCTCTGCCTGTGTGCATCTGGATAGTAATTTGATGCATCATGTGATAAACGGACCCCAGAAGGTATTTGCCTAGTGGAATTTGGATGCCTGCCGATAAATCCTCGGCCATCACCATATGGTTTAGAGTAGGTTCATTGGATTTTCCGCAGAAAATAAATCTGCATAGCCACATGTTCATAAAAGCTTTCGATTCTTTGTCAGAAACAGTATTAGATGACTCCATATAGGTCTGAATGTATTTGGCCCATCCGCATCCGGAACTGACGGCTCTTTGACTGCTCTTGTTCTTGTATTTATATGGATATACTGGTAAGGTTGTATTCAGACCCGTCATCATAAAGATATCGGCCAAGGTGATGGTCATCATACCATGGCCAAAGATAAATGCATTAATAGCATTGGACCAGAAATGAGATACTGCTATCAGAAGGAAGTCATTTCTAGGCATTTCTGATAAAGATAATTCTAGGCAGTGACCAATGTCCTGGCTTTCCCAGTGGTTGCTTCTCTTTTCAAGTATCCTCCGATACCAATTCCGCCATCCGACAATTGGGGGAAAGGGCCAGTTCTTGAAAGTGTTTGGCCAGTGACTCGGTGGAGTAACTCCGGACTTAAAGGGAATTCTTTCAGTTTCTTTCTCGATGATGTCCGCCGGATCGGGATTTCCCATTGGACCAAGAAGATAAGAGTCGGGATTGGCAGCATAAGGGATCAGAATTTTGTTCTCATATTCCTTCAGAAAATAGCAAAAGGGGCGAAGGAATGAGTCGGGAAGAAAGCTGAGGGGAAATTGATAAGTAAGTGAAGTTTACCTCTGGAATCTTGTCTTGAGTCGCCATCAGAAGCTTGAGGTAAAAGTCGACTGCGCAAAAAATTTTGGGATTCTCGGATGGCGGCTGCAGTGCTGAAACGCGGAAACCTAGAGGAAAGAGGACTTGTGGTCAATTTCAGAACAAATGCCTTTGTTCAAAAATTGAGGGGGCATGTGTTAACACAGAATTTTCGCTCTGTGACAAGTGGGCCAGCACGACGCAGGTTCGGGAGAAATCGCCGCTTAAGGGATTCGGCAGGCAGCGAACGCGGTCGGCTAACTCGATGCATTCGGCAAGGCTGTGAGGGCGACTAGTCAATGGCGAGCGGGTTCGGCAATGAGGCGCTGCGGTCGGCTACCTCGGGTTAAGTCGGTTTGCGACAAATACGGCATATCAGAAGATTCGGCAACAGAAGATCTTGTCGTTGTTAGCACGTGCCGATTATTAAAGGAGGCTTAGAATAAAAGGCATCGCATTTTAGATAAGTTTCCTGTTTTATCGTTGTAATCGTGTCCTCCTAGGACTCGTAGGACACCAGGGTATAAATATAAACCCTGAGGCCATTGTAATATCTGTTCACAATCAATACAACCAACCCCGGCCCCGCGCCGTCTTCGAGTCCAAGTCGTGTCGTCGTGTTCTTCGAGAGGGGCCATCGATCCGTCGACCTCCGTAAGTTCCGGCAACCTTGCTATCATGTCTAGTATCGTGCGGCGGATTTAGATATGGTGCAAGTAGTCTCGTACGTTAAGCTTAGTATCGTGCGGCGGATTTAAGCTTATGACGGGAGGTCTTTGTTTATGTCTTGTATCGTGCGGCGGATTGAGACATGAGTAAAGATAGTTATCGGCTCTGTTAGATTTGGCAATCTGATAGATTCATTAAGTTACCTTGTGTTATATGTTTTGTTACGTTTATCTTATCATAACACTTTTGCCCAATCTAGATACCGTCCGGTTCGGCTCCATCTTTATAGATCTGCTCTGTTTCACGTTTATTATTGGAAAGTCTGTTATGCAGTAGATCTACTGTTTGTAATAGCCGAATTGGATCGTATCTGGGTTGCCACGTGGTGAGGGTTCATGCATGTTAAGTGTGTTTGATCTATGACAAGGCTAGGTGTCGTGCGGCAGGCGCAGGCTTTAGATTAGCTTAGTCATGCTTAGCTTGTATGTTCAATCTCCATGGACCCCAACTCGGTTGTACAATCGAGATTGGTTAAGTTTTAACTTATATATAATACGTCATGCGAGTACGATTCTCATGCAAACGTGTTCGGTAACCTGTTATTCATGTGACTCTGTTCATATTGCCGAATAATCTTTAAACCTGTTGGCAGATAGCTTTCATAGCTATATGTCGTCGCAAGTGGCTTCAGGGCCGTACATCTTGGAACTGTCTGGTCATACCCGGCACGTTCCAGCTTTGTATTTAATAGTTTATCTCCCTTGTTAGTTGCAGGTCAAACTGACTGGCACGCACCGAACTTCTGAGCACCCGGGCCACAACTGAAGCCAGCTTCTCCGGCTTGCCGTGTGCCTGGCGCAGAACGCCACTTTTTGCGCCAACATCACCGAAGAAATTCAACTCAAACCTCACGAACAAGTAGATCAGTTGGTTTTCCTTTTGGATCAGTTTTTTCTCACCTTTGCCCCAAATTCTTCCGATTCATCGATTTGGAGATAGGTTCGAGCCATGAACTCCTAGGAGTAGGTCACTATCCTCCTTGTGACTCCACTCAAAGTTTGAACCCTAGAGGTTTCGTTTTGGGTGAGATCAAGTCGAATCGGTGGACGAACAGAGGAATTTCAGGGTGACCGGACTCTGCCTGTTCAACGACCGGACGCTCCCTGTGAGTCCGATCATTGAAGGTCGAGCAAGTACTCTCTGGTTGAAATTGACCGGACTCACCGTTTCAGTTTGACCGGACACATAGCAGTTACTGTTCACTTGATTTTGCGTTGATCGGACGCTGGGAGTGTTGTGACCGGACGCTCCACCCTTGTGAGTCCGGTCCAACATAGAGAGCTTCCGAAACAATTTTTCTCTGACCGGACGCGTCCGATCCCAACTGACCGGACACTCACCAGAGTCTGGTCAGTGAAGATCAACACGCTTTCGTCCGTGATTCGTTCGTCCATTGTCGGTTTTGGTTACCGGTTTTTGCGTTGGACTTCTTGGATTGTGTAGTGTCTCGCTGTGCTTCTAGGAAGCATGCACCCTACATCTAGGGTTGTGGACACTAGCAAGTCCGAGTCTTGCTCTTGGGGTTGATTCTTGGGACAGCGGTCACAATTTTTTGGAAAGAAATTTGAGGCTCCCATTCACCCCCCCTCTGGTCGCATTTGTGTAGCACCTTCGGTCCTTCAATTGGTATCAGAGCGGGTTAAGGATCTTCCACCTTAGCCGGTTCCAGATCCACAGAAGGCGACATGGATCGTGGCATGGGCAAACCGTCGTTTTTCGATGGGACGAACTATGCGTATTGGAAAATACGTATGTCGGCCTATCTTCAGAGCATGAGTGCTTCGGTTTGGGAGATTTGCAACTCTGCCAATTACGTGGTCTTGGCTGCTCGTGTGACTAACAGCAGATCAATGAGCATGATGCCAATAGCCGAGCCTGTAATGCTCTTTTTTCGTGTTTGAGCATGACTGAGTTTGATCGCGTTTCTCATCTCACCACGGCTCGGGAGATTTGGGTGACTCTCATGCGCTTTCATGCGGGAACCACTCAATTCAAAACCCGTCTCTACAAGTCACACAAGCGTGAGTATGAGAACTTCCGACACATGTCTGACGAGAGCATAGAAAGTTTATTCGCTCGCTTGCAGGTCATTGTCAACAGGTTGAGGGCTAACAGAGAGCTTTTGCCATACGACGATCATGAGAGAGCTCTCAAGCTCCTTCATACTCTTGATCGGTCGGTGTGGGACTCCAAAGTTCAGGCGATCATCAAATCACCTAACTATGAGACTCTCACTTGCGATGAGCACTTCAGTAAGCTCAAGTCCAGTGAGATTGATGCCATGGTGAGGGCTTCTTTTGAAAATCCTTCTGGCCCGTCGATGGCTTTGGTTTCTGGCTCTTCTGCCAACCCCTCTAGAGGCTTTGCACTTTCTTCTCTTTTATCTGTTACAGAGGAGCAGCTGGAGTTCATGGGAGATGACGAGTTGGCTTTACTAGCCAACCAGTTCTCGCGGTTTCACAACAACCGCATGAACCGTCGCCGTGGAGGAGGACGAGTTGGCTGTTTCGAGTGTGGCGACTCCAACCATTTCATCACCAACTGTCCTAAGAAGAACAAGCAAGTTTTCGGCAAGGGCGATCACGACCACAAGTATGACTCCGATAAGCGCAAGGAGAAGTACGTCCCCGCAAAGCACAAGCGGAAGGGCAGCTTCAACAAGGAGTACATCAAGGAGAAGTACTTGGAGAAAGCCCAGGCAGAGCAGCGTGCTTTCTTCGCCATGCTCAGTGACGTCGACGACTCGGACAACGACTCCACTACTTCAAGCGATGATGAGTATGAGAAGAAGAAGATCGAGGACAAGTTGAACGGCCTCTGCTTCTTCGCCGACAACGAGGGCTTCTGCACCATGGCCCTCAGCGATGAGGTCAACAGCGAGCTAGAGGAGATCCCTCGGAACGACGACGACGATGATGACTCCTCCCAAGTACCTCAAACTTCCGATGAACTCTCTGCTGAGGTCGAGAAACTTACTGCTGCTCTTCTTAGTCAAGACAAGTTGTTAAGGCTTGCTACTAGAGAGAGGAAGGAGTTTAGGCAGAAGTGGGGGCATGCAGTGAAGGAACTTGAGTCTGTCAAGTCCACCGTTGTAGTCACCGAGGAGGATAAGTGTGAGATGTGCTCCAAGCACATGACTGACCTACTCACTTTGAGGGGGAAGTATGTTGCTTTGGTTGGAGAGGTGGATGAGCTTAGAGGTAGACCCATTTTGCTTGGTGCATGCAAGTCTTGTTCAGGCTTGCAATTTGAGTTGGCAGAGAAGGATGCCAAGATTGAGTCTCTTGAGAAGGCCAACTCAGGTAGCACTGATATAATGTCTAGGTGTTCTTTGTGTGAGGGTTTAGAGATGGAGATGGCAAATGTGAAGCATGACAAGATGCAAACCGAGGAAGAAAACACATACCTCCAGACCATCTTGTCATGGGTTTCTAGTGGGGAGCCGCAGCTTGGCATGATGATTGCCCAATTCAAGCGTGTTGCTGGAGGTCCTGGTGTTGGCTTTGCTCAGGGTGTGAAGAGTGCCACTTCTTTCGGGAAGATTGGTGAGTCTAGTGGTCTTAAGCCGAGTGAGAAGCCCAACTCCACCACTACTCCCAAACTAACCAAGATTCCATCCAAAGAGCCTCTCAAGCCTAATACCAAAGATGGAGTGTTTGTGGAACCTCCGAGAGCTCCACCCAAGAAACAAGCATGGGCTCCAAAACCAAACCACTTGAGGAACAAGCTATATACCATGCCACCAATCCAAGAGGAGCTCATGCCACAAAAGAACCAAGTGATCCACACCCAATACCCTGAGTACCAACACCCCCCTATGAGAGCGGTGAGGTACCATTGTGAGCACTGTGGGAGGGATGGACACTTGAGGGAGTTTTGCTTTCGGCGGAAGAGAGAGGAGCGTCGTGCAAAGGAGATGAACAACACGGACATGTAGCATCCTTTCCATGATGTACATGTGCCGAATGTTCAAAGGAGGGTTGCTAGGCCTAAAGGTCCAATGCCTCAAGGTCCTAGGCCACAAGGAGGTTTTGACCAGCGGGATCCTAGTTTTGTAGGCTATGGACCCCGTGGCGGTGGCTTTGTTGTTGAGCGTTACCCCCCACCGCGTTTTGGCTATCGCGGTGAGCGCTCTCCTCCTAGCGGACCATGTTTTCCTGTGCATGGTGATCGCTTTCCCCGTAGGAATGCTAGGAATGGTTTTTATACTGACAGTTCTTTTGAGCAACCGGGACAACATGGGTATACTTCCCATTTTACTCACCCTAGTGTTGGACCGTATGCTCACCCTATGTCTTTTTATTGATGTAGGTAACTCGATTGGAGAATGTTTGGTTGGTGGATTCCGGATGCTCAAGGCATATGACCGGAAACTCCAAGTGGTTCTCCAATCTTAGTCCAGTCACCGGAAAGGAGTTTATCACCTTCAGTGACAATAGCAAAGGTAAAGTGCTAATCCGTGGTTCCGTGCGAGTCAATGAGCATTTTGTGTTGCGTGATGTTGCTCTTGTTTCGAACTTGCATTTTAACCTTCTTTCTGTTTCTCAACTTTTTGAGGATGACTATGAGATTCGATTTAAGCCAAATATCAGTTGCATTTTGGATCCTTAGGGAAATCTTGTATGTTTGATTTCGCCCTTTGGGAAAGTCTTTCGTGTGAATTTCTTGGAGTCTTTTGTCATTTCTCATTGTCTTCTGGCTGGATCCTCCTCTGATCTTTGGAAATGGCATAGGAGACTTGATCACTTGAGCTTTGACTTGCTTGCAAGGCTTAGTTCACTTGGCTTAATCCAAGGATTGCCTAAGTTACACATGGAGAAGGATCTTGTTTGCCATTCTTGTAGACATGGGAAAATGGTTGCTGCTCCCCACCATCCTGTGAATCAAGTTATGACCAAGCGCCCTAGAGAGCTTTTGCATATGGACCTTGTAGGTCCGGCTCGGGTGAGCTTGGTTGGTGGGAAGTGGTATGTGCTTGTTGTTGTTGATGACTTCTCGAGATATTCACGGGTTTTCTTTCTAGCTGAGAAAACTGAGACTTTCTCTTTCACTCGCAATTAGATTTTGTGACTTCAGAACGAGTTCCCTAAGAACTCGATGAGGGCTATTCGTAGCGATAATGGTACCAAGTTCAAGAACTCGGACTTTGAAAAGTTTTGTAACTCTTTGGGTTTAGAGCATCAGTTTTCTTCCCCCTACACACCACCACAAAATGGTGTTGTAGAGAGGAAAAATCAGACCCTTATTGAGATGGCTACGACGATGCTCGATGAGCATAGGACTCCTAGGCGGTATTGGGCCGAAGCTATTAACACTGCATGCTATATTTCCATTCGCATTTTTCTCTGTGCCTTCTTGAAGAAGACCTCTTATGAGTTGCGATTTGGGAGGCAACCCAAAGTGAATTATTTTAGAGTTTTTGGTTGCCATTGTTTTATACTCAAGAAAGGCAACATGGACAAGTTTGAGTCTCGCTCTTCTGACGGTGTCTTTTTGGGTTATGGTAGTCATACTCATGCATATCGTGTACTTAACCTTGATACTAACCGAGTCATGGAGACATCCGATGTCACCTTCGACGAGACCATGCATTGTCCTTCTTCTAGATTTGAGCGTGCAGGTGATCATGAGGTTGGGGAACTTCTTTTTGATGATGAGGAAGATGGAGCTAAACAGATAGATGATCTAGATCTTCCCCCACTGTTGTTCCTTTGGGATCGACTTCGACCACGACTGCTCGCGGCCCCGTCCCATCTTCTTCCACTACATGGGGGCCGGTCGATCCACCACCTCGGGGTTTGCCAGTGATACCCGAGGAGGCACCAGCTACAATTGAGGGGGAGGTTACTTCAGCTAGGGAGGCGCCACGACACATTCAGCGCCAACACCCGCCTCAACAGATGATCGGCAACATCAACGAACGTGTCACTCGGTCAATGTCACAAAAAATCTCTCACTTTGCTCATTCTGCATTTGTTGCTGATTTTGAACCCCGAGATGTTGGACATGCTTTATCTGATCTGGATTGGGTCAATGCCATGCATGAGGAGTTAGAAAATTTTGAGAGAAATCGGGTTTGGGTTCTAGTTCCACCTCCTCCTGAGTGTCACCCTATTGGGACAGAATGGGTTTTCAAAAACAAACAAGGAGAGGATGGCCACGTTGTGAGAAACAAGGACAGACTTGTAGCCCAGGGGTATAGTCAGAAGGAGGGGATAGACTATAAGGAGACGTTTGCTCCTGTTGCTCGTTTGGAGGCAATTAGGATCCTCTTGGCCTTTGCTGCATCCAAGGGTTTCAAACTTTTTGAAATGGATGTCAAGAGTGCCTTCCTAAACAGCTACATAGAAGAAGAGGTATATGTGAAACAACCCCCCGGTTTTGAAAATCCCAAAGTTTCCAAACCATGTTTTTAAACTTAACAAAGCTTTGTATGGTTTGAAACAAGCCCCTAGAGCCTGCTATGATAGGTTGAAAACCTTTTTACTTACTAAGGGTTTTAAAATGGGATGTGTGGATAAAACTCTCCTTCTCCTCAAGCAAGGCAATAACACTCTCTTGGTTCAGATTTACGTGGATGATATCATTTTTGGTGGTTCTTCTCATGCTTTGGTTGCCAAGTTTGCAGATACTATGAGCAGGGAATTTGAGATGAGCATGATGGGTGAGTTGACATTCTTTCTCGGGTTGCAAATGAAGCAATCCCGAGAAGGGACGTTTGTGCACCAGGGCAAGTATACTAAGGACATAGTGAAGAAGTTCGATATGGGTGAGGCCAAGCACCTTCCAACACCCATATCGACCACGACGACCCTGGGTGCGGACGAGGAGGGAGAAGCCATGGACCAGAAGGAGTACCGGAGTATGATCGGATCACTGCTGTACCTGACGGTGACATGCCCGGACATTCAGTTCGCGGTGTGCCTTTGCACATGATTTCAGTCGTCGCCGCGCACCTCTCACCGTCAGGCGGTCAAGCGCATTATGAGGTACCTTCATTTCACACCTGAGTTTCGGCTTTGGTATTCTGCTTCTTCCACTCTCTCCCTTTGCGGTTACTCTGATGCTGATTTTGTTGGTTGCCGACTTGATCGCAAGTCCACTTCTGGGACTTGTCAGTTTTTGGGTTCTTCTCTTGTTTCTTGGTCTTCTCGCAAGCAGTCTAGTGTCACCCAGTCTACCACAGATGCTGAGTATGTTGCGGCGGCTAGCTGCTGTTCCCAGTTGTTGTAGATGATGGCCACTCTGCGTGATTTTGGTCTGAGTTTTTCTCGAGTAACCTTGCTTTGTGATAGCACGAGTGCGATTAGCGTTGCTAAGATCCCCGTGCTTCATTCTAAGACCAAACACATAGATGTGCGCTTTCATTTTCTGTGAGACCATTATGAGAAGGGTGATATCGACCTTAGACATGTTGATACCCATCATCAGTTGGCCGATATTTTTACCAAGCCTTTGCTCCAATTAACCTTTGCTAGGTTGAGAGGTGAGCTTGGTGTGTGTTTTCTATTTTAGATGTGGGATCACTTTGTTGTATCATATGATGTATAGTCTAGATTCTTTCTTAGCGTTTCATACTTGCATTTTGAGCTTCATTTATATTCTGTCTAGAATGATTCTATGCTCAGTTTGTCACATGCTTGTATGATACTTAGTTTATGCAGTTCAAGCTCGTTATGATCATGTAACTAAACTTGATGAGCTAAGTATGATTTTGCAATGATGAACTTGTGTAATAACTGTTAAAACCTATAATCAGTTCACCATTTGTTTTGGCAACTAGTATGAGTTGATTTTGTCCTTCTAAGCTTACTTTGCCATACTTGGTTGCTATGTCTCTAGCTTGGAGTTTAAATCGATTCCATTGTATATACTCCAAAATGCTTAAATGTTTAAAATGTGAAATCCAAGCTAAGAGCTAAAAGATCAAGGTGAGATTGCACTACAACACCTCACTATTTCGAGACTGCTTCTCTTTTGAGATGAACTTGAGCAGTGTAGTGTATGACCAAAACCATTGCCTTAAGCTTCTGATAGTCTTTTGACTTAGGCTTCGCATGGTTGAAAAGTAAGGCTTTGTAGTGTTTTCAACCCCTCACAGTCAATTGACATGTATAACTCTTGTGTAACTTGCTTAAATTCAAATAACATAAGTTGTATATGGCTTGTTGTTTTGACACGTGCATTGAGGTAGTTCACCTGTGTGACTTGGTTAGCTCTAGTTGATGACATGTCTTCTTTCATACTATATGCTATTTCTATGGTGAGCTTGCTCTTGTGCTTAAACTTCAAATCTAAAACTGCTTTGCCACTTTCGTTAAGCTATATGATCATGATGAGTTTATGCTAACATTAGGGCTCTTTTCTATTCTCATGAGCAAATTGAGCATTTTATCACTCTAGATAGCATATATTTGAAGCTTGTGCATTCTTTTAGCTTCCTTTCAGGCTCCCTTGTCTATTCGTGCTTTGTGCATTATCAACTAAGGGGGAGAAATTTTGACAAATCATGATGTGCTGGTTGTGTGCATTATCTAATGGGGAGTTTGCTCATTTTGCTTGACGAGTTTTCATCTTGTAAGTTCCAAATTGGTTTGGAGCGGTTTATAGCTAGTTGTGTTGAGCCTTTGCCTCTTTCTGGAGGGACTAGCTGTTTGACTCGATTTTTGGTTTCTTTGCTCCGACTCTCTCTCGCTAGCGGTGTTGAGCCCGTTCTGCCTCTTCTTGAGGGCTAGCTTTGCTTTGCTTGGTTGCGTCGAGCCATTGCCCACGTCTTTGGGTACCAAGTTGTCTTGCGCATTCCACTTGACCTTCTTTTGGCTTTGATTTGCTTCTGGTCGTTTGGATGAGTTCGCTCTTTGTTCTTTCTTTCTTCTATTCCATATGATTTGTGTTGGTAGTTGACAATGCACTCATCAAGGGGTAGATTGCGGATACATAGGTGTATGCCGGATCTTGAGATGATGAGTGATTGTCAACTGATTTGATGCGCATGTTCTTTGGCTTGTGTTGTGCAGGTGTCGAGCTCGGAGACGGTGATCGAAGGCAAGGTGAAGGTCAAGTAGAGACATGTCGTGTCGATGGACCCAGAGCGGTGAAGGGAGGACATGAGGCTTGGACTGACGGACCGGTGGCCTGAGGATCAGTCGTGGTGGCTGACAGCCTGGGACAGCGAAAAGTGGAGACTTGCGGGTGGACGGGGTGCACGGGCGATGCATCCCTCTACGGCTTCGGTTTGGTGGTAGAGCACCAGAAAAACCATTGAGTGGATGCTTTCCAGGTTTGGGCCTCAAAACCTGGGTGCTGGCCGATTTCCGAGTTTGGGCCTCAAAACTTAGGCAGAGGACGGTTTCCAGGTTTTGGCCTCAAAACCTGGGCGATGGCGGGTTTCTGAGTTTGGGCCACAAAACGTAGCCTGTGGAAAGGTTTCCCAGTTTCATCCTCAAAACCGGGGGGAGGTCCAGGAAAATGGACGGAGGGCGAGTGGCCGTACGTGGCGGCATCGGGTGAGGTCGCGTTGAGGCGAAGCTACCAGATGAGTGGGCGTGGCCGTCGGATCAACATCTACTTCGAGCTGGTCCACTATAGCATTAGGGTTTAGCTGGTTTTCTCTCTGTATCATTAGGGGTAGAGTGGGAATAATGTTTCAGATAAGTAGGGGGAGACACCCACCTCCCCATTTATCTCAGTCATTTGCTATTCTCATCCTAGGGTTTCCTGCTTCCCATCCCCTGCTGTAGCTATTGAGATCCGCAGAGACGGCTAATCATACCTCTGTGTATTTGGCTTTTGCGGAAACGGGACTGGATTCCCGTTGTCTCCTCGTGGGGACGATTTTCGACTGGAATTCGTGGTTGTGATTCGCGTTCTTGAGTTGTTCTTCGCGTTCATGTTTACTCCATGTTTTTCCCCAATGATCGATCTCTCTCTACGTTGCTCCGTTTGCAAAACCATTTGAATCAACTTGTTCTTTATTGTGAGGGGATCATTTCCACAGAACAAATTCAACTCAAACCTCACGAACAAGTAGATCGGTTGGTTTTCCTTTTGGATCAGTTTTTTCTCTCCTTTGCCCCAAATTCTTTCGATTCATCGGTTTGAAGATAGGTTCGAGCCATGAACTCCTAGGAGTAGCTCACTATCCTCCTTGTGACTCCCCTCACCAAGTTTGAACCCTAGAGGTTTCGTTTTGGGTGAGATCAAGTCGAATCGGTGGACGAATAGAGGAATTTTGGGGTGACCGGACTCTGCCTATTCAACGACCGGATGCTCCCAGTGAGTCCGATCGTTGAAGGCCGAGCAAGTACTCTCTGCACGAAATTGACCGGACTCACCGTTTCAGTCTGACCGGACGCATAGCAGTTACTGTTCACTCGATTTTGCGTTGATCGGACGTTGGGAGTGTTGTGACCGGACGCTCCACCCTTGTGAGTCCGGTCCAACACAGAGATCTTCTGAAATGATTTTTCTCTGACCGGACGTGTCTGATCCCAACTGACCGGACGCTCACCAGAGTCCGGTCTGTGAAGATCAACATGCTTTCGTCCGTGATTCGTTTGTCCATTGCCAGTTTTGGTTATCGGTTTTTGCGTTGGACTTCTTGGATTGTGTAGTGACTCGCTGTGCTTCTAGGAAGCATCCACCCTACATCTAGGGTCGTGGACACTAACAAGTCCGAGTCTTGCTCTTGGAGTTGATCCTTGGGACAACAGTCACAATTTTCTGGAAAGAAATTTGAGGCTCCCATTTGCCCCCCCCTCTGGTCGCCTTTGTGTAGCACCTTCGATCCTTCAAAAAACAGGATAAAAAAATCAAGCACTATGTCTCAAGTTCTTCCACTTCACCTTCATTCCAGAGTTTTTAGAGGTTTTCAAATGTTGAACATATATTGCCAAAATAAACAATGTATCCATAAAGAAAGCAATCATACTTATTGAATCAAGTGGTGCATGTGTGTGGAAAATGGAGTCGGGATGCTCTTTTGAAAATATCACTTCCTTCTGTTTTATGTAGTCATATGGCTATCAGACTAATTCTACTGCCAGACACGTGCCCATTTTTTTCTCTTTTCTTCTTTTTTTATGACATCGAGGTTCCGAACACTTGTCCCTTTTTATTTCCTCGGGATCTTTCTTTTTGAGGTTTCGGACACTTGTCCCTTTTTATTTCCTCGGATATTTTTATTTTTATTTTTGCATAGCCACATGCTTCCAACAAACTTTTGAAAGGATAATAAAAACTTTGAGCATTTATGCAGAAGATGGAAACGTGTAAGTGAACTTGATTCAAAAGCATAATAACTTCTCATAGGGTCAACAAAGCTTAACTTAACTCAATGTTTTAAATGATCATGTTTAATTAAGAAATTCTTCGGAACTTTAGTGTCATTTTAGAACAAGATATATAGCAGCTCAGATTCATATCATATCCATCAATTACTTTAGACTAGGATCAAGCAATTTGCTTTCCACAAGTTTTATGTTTTTGATGATTATATCCGGGAGAATTCAATGTTTAACACTAGGCATATGGAAAGAATTATAACAAAGCTTCTATTATTTTTGTTTTTTCTTTTAGGTTTCAGGGTTCCATGAATCAAAGATAAACTAAAGCTTATTATTTATTCTAATTTAATAAAGCAAACTAAATAGATATATATATATATATATATATATAAAGATAACTCGTCAGTTAAGAACTTACCTGACATTGGGGCTCCTCCGCGTTGGTGCAAAATCTTGGGGGCTCCTCACCCAAGCTGGAGATCACTATGGCGGCGACGGTCGAGAGTGATGGTACTGGGGCATGGACCAGAAGGCATCCCATTACTGATTTGTCTGATCTTGATTTTGTCAAATGTTTTCGACCGCAGTCTCCATCCTGGCATTCCATTGTTATTGCTCCATCAATATTCGGTTGATATCGGCTTGATCTTCTGCTATTCTTATCAACCATGTACTGAAGTTTTGACGAGCCATTTGATCATCATGATACCCTAAACTCGAGACCGAGTGTCTAGGTGGTTCATGTTGAGTAGATGGTCCTGGCTCATCTACCGAGCGTCTTCCTTGGTATTGGTCATAGCGGGTTCTCCTCCGCCACTCCGCACTGTCGGCTTGCCAAGAATCTTCTGAATGGATGGACGGTGATGGAGCCCAAGGAGATTATGGTTCTTGATATTGCTGTGGCTGTCTTGTTTGGACTCCATCATCGTACGCTGTGTGTGCTGGTCCTTCGGGGATCGGGTCGGCTCCATAATAATATGTTGGTGGTGCATTTGCGAACCTTGCCGATGCACTTCTCTGTGTGGTGGTGATTGGCTGCAGACCTACAAGAAAACTTCTCGTGGTATAGACACTGAGTTCTGGGTTAGGAAGCAGAATCTCAGTGCTCATACCTCGGTACATCATATGAATAACATTGTTGTTTTTCTTGAGGATCTGGGCTTGTCTGAAAAAGTGAAAGGTCATAATGGTATGACCTTCGGAAATATTTTGCACAAGACAAGATTGGGTCAAACCTAATTTGGTAGCCAAACAATAAACAAGAGAAGAGCATTCAATATCCCCTTTGGTTGGGCCAAAAACTTCCATCCATTGGTTGATCATGTAAACAACAGGAGACACTCTTCATTTCTTCACAATAGCAAAAAGAAGTCTCAACTCATCTTCCCTCACTATTCGAGTTTCTAGTCTAGGCAAGATGGTTGAAGAAATAAAATGAAGAATGAAACGAAGAGGCAATTGAATATCATTATTTTTGGGTTTTGAGCAAGTACCGTGTAAGTGTTAACTTTTTATTGAACATACAAAAACTTACGCCAGTAGCAAAAGAAACCAAGGTGGAAAGGAATTCGATGGTAAGGAGTTTAACTCCTATCTCATCGACAGGCACGAAACCCATCCAACCTAACATAGTGAAAGTACTGAGGAATTCGACATCCATACCTGTGTCTCACAAAAGTCGTGGGTCATAGATAGGCGTCGGCCTAAAGATCCTATTCTTTACGCTTCTAAATCTAGCCTTCTCCTCACTCCCTTGCAACTTGAGGTCATTCTCCTCCATTAACACATTCATACCTTCGGAAGGAGAGCGGAATGAGGATGCTTGAGAGGGCGCCGGCGAATCAACGTCCATGTCTGAATTCACTCTTAAGCTGCTCCTCGTGAGACGTCCAAGTCCGATCTTTTCGAAGAAGGATTTCTTACTCATCCTGTCGAACAGAGAAAAACAAATAACCAAACAAGAACAGACTATGGAACGGGTTAGAAAATATAAACAGTTAGTAGTTAGCCGTTCTCAAGTCAATCATCCAGAGGTTAGTTAATCAAGAGAGTTATTATGTTTGATTTGGACAGCACTACTCTTCTTTGAAACTTGATCTCTACTCAAATTTTAGAACTTCTCACACTCCTACTTTCTCTTCTGTACTAAACTCTTCCTTCTCTTTTGATTTCTACACTCTTGATTGCAGAATTGAGCTAGCAAACAGATTTCAAAACAAATTCTGCTTGATGGAGAGGATTGGGAGGCTTGTGAGTGAGTGTGGAGAGCTCCGGGAGGTGGCTATTTATAGCCAAGGCTAGGGCAGGCCGGCCCCCTCTGGGGCCCACCTGGTGCTCCTTACTCCACTCAAACCTAGCTGCAAGTTTAAGCAAGAATTTCGTCCATACAAAGTTCAAAGTATTCTAGTGCTTGGTTGAGTGGTTAGGAAGCAAATGAAGACTGATTCCAAAAGGTGGGTCCCAAGAAAGTGGGTTCCGGTGGTGAAAAATAATTACCATGTAGAAAATTTCAGAAATCTAAATTACTTATGCAATGGAAAATAATTATAGATGTAAAGACATATTTTTATGCCACCATAGTAAATATTCTTTCGGGTTTTTACACACCGTAAAAATTATTTACGCGGGGCCTGAATTTTATATTTTCATATTTTTATTTGGTTTTCATATGCATATGCAGAAATGAATGTGCAAGAAAGTAAATATAGATAACTACCGAGTTACCTCCCGGTGAAGGTTCGGGGTTTTAAGTCCACCGCATTGGACTTCTCCAAAGTTTTCATTCTAGAGGGGTTGTAGCCTTCCCTTAGGATGATGCCTCTGGTGACTTTTGATCTTCCTCTTCACTTACCACCTTTGCTGTTGAGCCTAACTCAGGCTTTGGCTTGAATGGAAAACATTCTTCTTGTCCATTGATGTTGAGTCTGACTTCTCCAATTCCAATGTCAATGTGGGCATTTGCAGTACTCAGAAAGGGTCTCCCTAGAATGAGTGATACTTTCGAGTCTGATTACATGTCCAATACCACAAAGTCAACTAGTATGAAGAACTATCGAATCTTGACTAGAATATCTTCAGCAATTCCTACTGGATAGTAGAGTGATTGATCGACAAGTTGTAGGCACATTGAAGTTGGGACAAGTCTTGAATGATGGAGTTTATCAAAGACTGTCTTGGGCATCACGCTCACACTTGCTCCGAGATCACATAGCGCATTGTTGAAGTGTTGATCACCGATTGAACAGTAGATAGTAGGGCATCCTGGATCTTTCTTCTTCTGTGGAGAAGTGTTGAGGATGGCCGCACTACACTCTTTTGTCAACTTGATTACTTCAGTGGTGGGCAGTGGTCGTTTGTTGTTCAGGATGTCTCTTAGATATCTTGCATAGGTGGGTACCTGTATAGCATCTAACAGAGGAATATTGATCTATAATTTTTGAATCACTTCAACAAACTTACTGTTGACACTTTTTAGCGCAACAACCAAAGGATAGGGTTTGAATCTATCCCCAGCAACGGCGCCAGAAATGCTTGTTGGTATTTCTTAGCGTAAGCAGAAGAGTCCGCAAGCGCACGGAAGTACCATTGTAGCACTTCACCCGGAAGTATTTAGGTATCGTATTTTCTATAGGGAACAGTGTGCTGTAGCCTTCGGGTTTAGATCTCCCGGCTTAAGTAAGAAGAAGGAAGCAGAAGAGTCCGCAAGCGCATGGAAGTACCATTGTAGCACTTCACCCGAAAGTATTTAGGTATCGTATTTTCTATAGGGAACAGTGTGCTGTAGCCTTCGGTTTTAGATCTCCGGGCTTAGGTAAGAAGAAGGACGACTTAGGGCAGCAAGGTTTCTCTAGGTAACGAGTCCTTAGGTGCTCAAACTCAACTAACGTAGCTTGCTTCGGTTAATGGGTGGAGACCAGTTTCCTAGTCTACGCCGATACAGCTCTACCTGGAATCCTGAACGTGAGTGGATTACGAAGGACGGACAGGGTTGTCCCCACCTACCACCTACCTCCTCAACCGTGGAGACCCAGGCAACCAACCTGTAACCACTTTGCCTAAACACCACGTTTACGCTAAGGGCCACTACTCTAGCGGCGATCAGGACTTGCACCCTCTTACTAGAGCACCCACCCGAAGGTGAACGATCGGTCCAGCAAACTAATCTAGCGAAAAGCTAGAACACGATAAGAACTTGAATACAAATATCAACACGAACCTTAATACTCCAAGTAGTATTGCGATTCGTAGAGGTACAAGCGAAGTTGTACCAGCGATTTCGGTATTCCTTCCGCTAAGTGTAGAGGTACACTTGTGGAGCAGGCCGACAACTCCGGTACTTCTCCCACATGCACTCACTCGCTCCCTATTCCCGCTAGCTACTAGAGCTAGAATGTAGCATTACTTCTTCTCTTGAATGAATCCTTCACAAGGTGGGAATGGAACTACACTACTCTACAACTAATTGAATAAAAGAATGAATGAATGATGAATTGAATGGTTGTAGGAGCTCTTGGGGCCCTTCTTTTGTACTGGAGGTGCCTTGGAGGGGTGGAGATCCTCCTCTCCTCACTTGGAAGGTGTAAACCGACCTCCAAACCGACGTTTGAGAACATATATGATGAATGATTGACTTTGATGAGGAAGGTTTGAGGCTTTTCCCGGTTGAGTCATTATCTCGCTATGTGCTTAATGCTTATGACTAACCGGTGGCGTTGAGTTGTGATGTTTCTGTGTTGGTGTGCGTGTGCAACATGTGTCTCTTAGCTGTGTTGATGTGCAGGTGTTGAGCTCGGATACAGTGGTCGATGGCGAGGAGAAGGTCAAGTAGAGACGTGCCAAGCTGACGGACCGGGAGCGGTGAAGGATGGGCGTGCCGTGCGGCGGACGTGCCATGCCGATGTACCCAGAGCGGTGAAGGGCGGACGTGAGGCTTGGACCGATGGACCAAGAGGCCGGAGGACCAGCTGTGGTAGCTGCCACGTGGCATCGGCGAGCGAGAGCACATGGGGATGTGCGATGCATCGACCGAGTCGGGAGAAAGACGATGGCGTCGTGGCACTTGGCGGGAGGTCGGACACGGGCTTGCGTGCGGCGCAAGTGCCGTCGGCTGAGTCAAGAAGGAAGGCGAAGGCGTTGTGCCCGACGTGGAGGCTGGACATGCATCGGCATCGGTGCCGGTGGTCGGGGTGTGCGAAACACATCTCGTCTACGGCGCGGGTTCGGTAGCTGAGCCTCAAAAAGCTACCCTCGACGGTTTCCGAGTTTGGGCCTCAAAACTCGGGTGGCCGGTTTCCGAGTTTGGGCCTCAAAACTCGGGATGAACGGTTTTCAGGTTTGGGCCCCAAAACCTGGGCTCGCGGGTTTTTGAGTTTGGGCCTCAAAACTCGGGGTGAACGGTTTCCAGGTTTGGGCCTCAAAACCTGGGCTGGCAGGTTTCCCGGTTTGGGCCTCAAAACCCGGGGAAGGTCCAAAAGGACGGTCGACGCGTGGCGGCACCGAGAGGCTTGCGTTGCAGCGAAGCTATCGGTGAGAAGGCGCGGCGGTCGACGGTGATGGCACGTGGCGGCATCCTGGAGCTTGCGTCGAGGCAAAGCGAAGGATGAGAAGGCGCGTGGCCGTCGGATGAAAACTGCTAGGGTTGGACAGTTTTACCCCTGAGGGGTATTTGGGTTGAGTGCTTCATGTGAGGGCATTTTGGTCTTCGGACGTGCGCTTATATATATGAAGGGGGCTGGTTAGGCCAGCCCATCCTTGGAGGTGTCACTCTCATTTTGTTTTGGTGAGAGGAGGCTAGGGCTAGAGGAGAGACCGGCTCTTGTTCTTGAGCTTTTCGCCATCCGCGTTTTGTACTGCGAGGAGTGGCTTGTAACCCGACACAGAGTGCTACACAGTTAATCATCTAGTAGCAATCCAAGGATCAATTTCTCCCCTCCTCTTTGTTGGCTGCAATTTGGATTGAATCACGTTTTTGTTCTTCGCATTTTGGTTTTTCCCTTCCCGAAGATTTCCCTCGTTCTCCCTCTCCGAGCGACGATTTGCGATTCCATTTGAATCAAATTGTTCTATGTCGTGAGCTCCTTTTTTCCACCGAAGGATTTCTTCTCTAACCTCACGAGCACATAGATCGGGTCGAAATCGCGTTTGTTCTTCGTTCTTCCCCCTTTTCTAGTGTTCTTCCGATTTCTCATGGATTAGTTGGTTTGGAGCGATGATATCCTAGGATTAGCTTCCCAACACGTAGAAGAACACTTGGGAGAAGTTTGGTTGCAGCCCCGTTCGATTTGGTGAAGATCCAATCGATTTTGGTTTTGTCCCGAGCTGTTTTGGGGCTTTCTGGACAGTGGCGGATTGTCCGGGACTCATTCCCGGACTGTCCGGGGGTCAGGGCTGTTCACGGGCAGCGAGGTCGCTGTTTTCATTTTTGAACGGCAGACTGTCAGGGACTCATTTCCGGACTGTCCGGGGTTCAATAGCGGACTGTCCGCGGTTCAATAGCGGACTGTCCGCGGTTCAATAGCGGACTGTCCGCCACTGCACAGTTTTGCTGATTTCGTCTGTATCTTTTGTGTACGAGCTCCGATTTGTGGTCCGTTTGTTGCGTTGGTTTCCTATCTTCTTAAGGATCATTCCAAAGTACTTTTTCCACCATTGGTCAAAGTATTTTTGGTCGGACACTTCCTTCTTCTCCATAGGAGTTAAGTGTTCCACTTTCGGAGTTTCGTTTGTTCTAGCGGCCGTATCTTTTGCGTTCGAGCTCCGATTTGAGATCCGTCTGTTGCGTTAGTTTCCTAACTTCATAAGGATCTTTCCAAGGTGCTTTTGCCACTAGTTGGCCTAAGTAGTTTTGGTCGAACACTTTCCTCTTCTCCATAGGAGTGGGGTGTTCTGTTTTCGGAAGTTTGATTGTTCTAGAAGCTTGCTTGTGCAGTTTTGCCCCGTTGCTTTGGCGCTTCGTTTTGGGGGTTCTTTGGTAGTTCCGTTGTACCTCTAGGACATCTCCTAGGGTATCCACCTATTCGTAGGTCGTGAACTCACCGGTTGTTTGAGTCTTCGCTTTTGGGGTGATTTTCTGGGACATGGGCCATCATTTCTCGAGAAGAAATTTGAGGCTCCCATTCACCCCCCCCCCTCTGGTCGCCAATTCGGTCCTTCAATTGGTATCGGAGCCAGTTAAGGATCTCTCTGCCTTAACCGGTTCCGGATCCGCGAAGGCGACCATTTAGAGTGGTTTGGCTTCCGACGTGGTTTGTCGAGGTGTTGAGCTTTTGTTTGGCTAACACTAACGGTGCTTTTGGAAATGGCACCAAGTTCTTCCTTCAGTGTGTCTTTGTCCTTAGGTTTGATTGATGGACATGCAATCGAGGACGACAGTTTGGGAAGAAGGAGTGCAGTTGATGAGAGGGATCGCGAGGTGAATGAGCTGTTGAATCTTCTACGACATGATGAGCTTTCACCAGAGGATCTCCTATGTCAACTTGGCAAGGCCAAGAAAGGTACACTTGCTTGTGGTCTTGTGACCTTGCACAACCTTTGTGAGGTTCGCTCTAGATATGCTGAGCTTTGTGATACCTTGCATAGAAAGGTTGAAAAATTGAAATGCTCCATTGCTAGGTTGAAGTCTAGTGCCTCTTTGCCTTGCACCTCCTGTGTTGACATGGTTAGGAAAAATGATGAGCTATGCTTTTCTCTTGCTAGCCTAAAATCTGAGAATGAATTGTTGAAATCAAATGCTTCCAAACCATGTCTAGTTTGCATTGACTTGCGCAAGGACCTTGATTGTGCTAAAACTGAAATAGCCTTGCTAAAGTCAAATGCTTTGTTACCATGTGTTTCTTGTGAGTCTTTACATGCTGAAATAAATGAACTAAAATTGACTCACACCACATGTGTAGATGAACTTGAGCATGCTAGGGCTAAAATTGTTGAATTAAATTCTAGGCCTTGTAGCTCATGCTCTTTAAATAAAGATGCTTGCCTTACTTCTTGTGCTAACAATGATTCTTTGCTTGATGTGAATGGTGATGTTTCTTCCACCGATTTTATTTGCACATCATGCATTGATTTAGAAAAAGAAGTTTTGGTTTTGAAAGCTTTGCGCGATGATATGAGCACCAAATTGGTTGAGCACAATGATATCAGTGCCAATCTTGAAAAAGAGATTGAACTCTTGCGTACCACATATGTCGAGTGCATTAGAGAGGAGATGGAAAATCTTAAAAATTCTCCTTGTGGTACTTGTGATCGCCTCATGTTTGAGAATGAGGTTTTAGCTAAAAGATGCAAGAGTCTTTGTGCTAAGTCTTTTGATTCACGCATTTCTGGCAACTCCGATGTTGATGCTTCTAAAATTGCTTCTTTGCAACTGGAGTTGAGTTCTTATGTTGCGCGTGAGTCTTTTGACGATAGAACTGTGCCAAGGTTTTGGATAGCTCTTCCATAGCTAGTCCTAACCTTGTTGTTTCTTCGAGTGATGTCCAGGGGACTTCTCATGACAAGGGTGCTTCTCACATTTTTGGCACTCGTGCTCCCAATCCAATTTTCCATTGCACCTTTTGCAAGAAGGATGGACATTCATTTGATTTTTGCTTTCGCCGTGTCAAACACGAGCGACGCATTCGAGCTAAGGCTTTTAGGAAGCCACGTAGCCTTTCCCATGGCACGGTGCTCCTAGTGTTGGCACCAAGTTGAATGTTGATACTTCTTGTTCTAAGACCCAAGGGACTTCTCACTTGTCGGAGAATGGTGTGCCTTCTGATAGGCCTTTGTACCATTGCTCTTTTTGTGAGAAAGATGGGCATCAAGAAAGCTTTTGCTATCGCCGTGCCAAACGTTTGCGCCAAGCTCGTTCTTCTAGGAAGATGGTGGTTCATAGCCCTTCTCATGGCATGAACGCTTGTGCTCCTAGTAAGAAGCCCCTCCTTGTTGATGGGTTTTATGACTCCTTTTCTAGTGGGATAGGTCATGGTCGTGGACATGCTTCTAGTGCTTCTTCTCTTGGTCCACGTCATGCTTTTCATGGTGCTCCTATTGGTTCTTCTACAAAAACCTTGGAAGATGTTTGCCTCCTTTCCCGTGGTACGACTCGTTCTTCTCCTCGAGTTGTCCTTTTAAGGAATGCTTCCAAGGGTGTTTCAAACTTGCATTTGAACCAACATTTTCATCATGCTAACCCACAAGATAAGTTGAGTTTTGTGACCAAGTCTTGGGTTCCCAGGTACATGCTTGCTAACCCTTCGGGATCCAAGACTCGGGTTATTTTCTCCTCTTGTGTGTAGATATGAGGACGCGGGGTGGAGAACATGCACCGAATGGAACTTGGTCTTTTAGATGTGATCAAGTTTTTGATGGTTCTCTGTATCTCGCTTAGATTTGCCTCCAAAGAGGTTTTTTGCTACTCGCTTTGGTGGCTATTCCACTTTTCATGCTATTTGTGATCCTCATGAACATTATGTCATGCTTTATCATACTTCTCCATGAGCTTTATTTGTAGAGGTATGATGTTCATTAGGTATCACTTTTCAGGTGCTAGTTTTGTGTAGCTACATGTACCCTGTTGATATGTTTAGGTTGAGCACTAGCCTTTCCACAATTTTATCATGTTACATGCTTTTGGATCTATTGCTATCATTATCTTGCATTGTAGCATGTGTTGAGGTTTAAGTTGTGTTTGGGTTGATCATGTCTTTAGGCTGCTTTTTGCTATACAGTGCTTTATCCTGTTGCATGGTAGTCTTGACTAGGTTGAGTTCAGATCTCCTTGCGGTATCATTCATAGGTAGATCTCTTTTTGTTGAGAGTTCACCTTATGCTTATTATATGACTAACCGTTTTTGTGGAGACCTTGAGGTCACACTAGACGAGACAATGCCTTGTGCTTTCTTCTGCTTTTGATTGTGCTGGAGAACTTGAGCCTGGAGAGAGCATTTCGGCTCATGGACCCGATCCCACTTCTTCCACAACTTGGGGTTCCTTTCGAGCAGCTCTCCAGCGAGCACTAGCTACACCTGTGGGAGCGACAACATCAGGCGAGGGGGAGACGACTTCGGTGAGGCAGGCGCCCCGGAGTTCAGCAGATTTAGGCGTCCCCTCGGGTATCACACCAGCAGGCGGTCATGCGCTTCATGATGTACCTCCGACACACTTCTGAGTTCGGGTTTTGGTACTCCTCTTCCTTGACGTATTTTTGCTGTGTCGTCTTTTCGATGTGGATTTTTGCTGGCCGTCGCTTGAGCATTTCTTGGCTCTTTATTTGTGAGTTTAGTGTGTGTTTCCCTTTTAGTTGGAAAAGCATTTTGCTTGTTGTATCTTAGTTGGACTTCTACGATACACTTTTGTTTTGGGTTTTTCTTTTTAGGCTAGTTTTTCTTTGTCTTTGATAGACTTGCTTTTGCATGCATTTCATCATGTATTCTAGTGCATTTTAGAGCTTCATGTTTAGAGCAATGAGAATGAGATTATGCTCTTTTTGGCATGCCCTGTTTATTCATGATGATGCTTGTAGCCTAGGCTCTTTTTGATCACTTGATACATGTTATGAGCTAAGATATTTTTGCAAATGGTGAACTTGATTAATCAACTGTGAAACCTTTAATTTGTTCACCATTGAGAGTGGAAACTAGCATGGGTAGGATGTGTTGAGATCACTTGTGCTATCTTTTGTATGCTTGGTTGCTATGTCTCTTGCATTGAGTCATTCACTGGCTTGGATTGTTCATATTTACCTTGTGCTAAAATTTGATCCAAGTCTAAGTGAATTGAAAAGATCGAGATGGGATTGCATGTGTCAGCACCTCATGGTATCGAGACTGTTTCTCATTGCACTTTTGAGTTAAACTTGAGCCATGTAGTGTAAGACCGAAACCGGTGCTTTAAACTTCTGATTGCTTTTATTGCATAGGCTTAGCCCGGTTGAAAAGTTAGGCAATGACCATGTTTTTAACCTCTCGCAATCACATGCTTTTAATATGAACTTGTGTTAATACCGCTGCAATCTCCGATAAAAATTTGAAAATAACACAAGTTTATGCTTCATTCTATTGCATGATGATTGAACTTTGCTAGGGGTAGTTCACCTTTTATACTTGAGTTAGCACTTTCTCGATTTCCTGTCTATTCATGCTAAGTGCTATTTTAGTGGTGGACTCCTTTTCGAATGGCTTAAAACTGCTCATATGCTTAATTGTTCATATTTCGTATTCATTTGATCAATTTGAGCCTTTGCTAGCATTTGTATTGGTTGCTACATTTTCAGGGCAGCACCCTTTTGAGCATCTTTTCATTCTGATTGCTATACACTTGAAGCTGTTGCATTGTGCATATCATGCATTTTTAGCTTAGTGTACATATCCCCCAGCTCTGATACACCATGTGATACCCCCATATGCTTTTGGTTGATGACTTGTCTTGTGGTTGTGTCAACTTTGTGAAAAATGTCAAAACCCCTCAGCATGTTCCCTTTTGTCAAGGGGGAGAAGCTGTTTGCAAGGGGGAGCTTGAGTGTTGGCTCAAAAGGGGAGAGTCATGCATTTTGGGGAGAGCTTTGAGCTAGGGGGGTTTAGCTCTTTTATGTTCTTCTTCAATTGGTATAGCTCTTTTATGTGTTTCAATTGGTATCCTTCATAGTGAGCTTTGGTGCATAGCCTTTGTGTGTAGGCTTGCCTTCAGGAGGAGTCGCTTTTGTCTTGCTGCTTCTCCGCGTGCTCCAAGTGTTTGTGCTCCATTTAGTGTTGAGCTTCTCTTTGTGTTTTTCTCAATCGGTATCGAGCCTGCTAGTCGTGTTGGGCCATTGTTGCCTCTCTTTTGTGAGACTAGCAGTTTTTGCTTGGTATTTTCGATTAGTATGGAGCCTTCAGCTAGTTGCGTCGAGTCTATGTGCCTCTGCCTTGAGGAACTAGCTGTTTTCACCAATTTTTGGCTGTTTGTGATTGGTATCGAGTTTTCTGCTAGTTGTGTTGAGCCTCTGTGCCTCTATCTTGAGGGACTAGCAGTTTCGCATTCCAATACGTTGTTTCAGCCTCAATTGGTATCGAGCCTTGAGCTAGTGGTGTTGAGCCATTTTCTGCCTTTTCTTGAGGGCTAGCTCATTTTTGACTTGGTTGCATCGAGCCGTTGCCCATGTCTTTGGGAACCAAGTTTTTCGCTCTGTGTGATCGAGTTTTGCTCTTTTATGAGTTGTTGCTCCAATCCTTTGCTTGGTTGCGTTGAGCCGTTGCCCATATCTTTGGGGACCAAGTTTTCTGTTTTGGTATCTCAAACCATCTCTTTGTGTTTAAGTCTTTGTCAATTCAATCATCAAGGGGAGAAATTTGGAAACAAGTGGATAAGTACCTTGGTATCATTTGTGATGATTGTTTGACAATTTATTTGAGAATGGTTTTCGAGTGCCTTTTGGGATTTCATGAAACTCTTGTCTTCTCTTGACTCTTCGGTTGTGTGGAGGCTTTGCCCGCTTTTCCCGTTTCTTTCGGGACCGAGAGCTTTTATTTGGAGTTTTCATGACCCTTCCTCATCTCAAGTGGCCTTGTGTTTGCTTTTGCTTGGCTTTTGGGCACTTGGATGAGGCTTGCCTTCAAACCCTTCCTTTGTGGTTTTATTGTTAGTCAATGCATTCATCAAGGGGGAGATTGAGAACATATATGATGAATGATTGACTTTGATGAGGAAGGTTTGAGGCTTTTCCCGGTTGAGTCATTATCTCGCTATGTGCTTAATGCTTATGACTAACCGGTGGCGTTGAGTTGTGGTGTTTTTGTGTTGGTGTACGTGTGCAACATGTGTCTCTTGGCTGTGTTGATGTGCAGGTGTTGAGCTCGGATACAGTGGTCGATGGCGAGGTGAAGGTCAAGTAGAGACGTGCCGTGCTGACGGACCGGGAGCGGTGAAGGATGGGCGTGCCGTGCGGCGGACGTGCCATGCCGATGTACCTAGAGCGGTGAAGGGCAGACGTGAGGCTTGGACCGACGGACCAAGAGGCCGGAGGACCAGCTGTGGTAGCTGGCACGTGGCATCGGCGAGCGAGAGCACATGGGTGTGTGCGATGCATCGGCCGAGTCGGGAGGAAGACGATGGCGTCGTGGCAATTGGCGGGAGGTCGGACATGGGCTTGCGTGCGGCGCAAGTGTCATCGGCCGAGTCAAGAAGGAAGGCGAAGGCGTTGTGCCCGGCGTGGAGGCTGGACATGCATCGGCATCGGTGCTGGTGGTCGGGGTGTGCGAACCACATCCCGTCTACGGCGCGTGTTCGGTAGCTGAGCCTCAAAAAGCTACCCTCAACGGTTTCCGAGTTTGGGCCTCAAAACTCGGGTGGCCGGTTTCCGAGTTTGGGCCTCAAAACTCGGGATGGACGGTTTCCAGGTTTGGGCCTCAAAACTCGGGGTGAACGGTTTCCAGGTTTGGGCCTCAAAACCTGGGCTGGCAGGTTTCCCGGTTTGGGCCTGAAAACCCGGGGAAGGTCCAAAAGGACGGTCGACGCGTGGCGGCACCGAGAGGCTTGCGTTGCGGCGAAGCTATCGGTGAGAAGGCGCGGCGTTCGACGGTGACGGCACGTGGCGGCATCCTAGACCTTGCGTCGAGGCAAAGCGAAGGATGAGAAGGCGCGTGGCCGTCGGATGAAAACTGCTAGGGTTAGACAGTTTTACCCCTTGGGGGTTTTTGGGTTGAGTGCTTCATGTGAGGGCGTTTTGGTCTTCGGACGTGCGCCTATATATATGAAGGGGGCTGGTTAGGGCAGCCCATCCTTGGAGGTGTCACTCTCATTTTGTTTTGGTGAGAGGAGGCTAGGGCTACAGGAGAGACCGGCTCTTGTTCTTGAGCTTTTCGCCATCCGCATTTTGTACTGCGAGGAGTGGCTTGTAACCCGACACAGAGTGCTACACAGTTAATCATTTGTAGCTATCCAAGGATCAATTTCTCCCCTCCTCTTTGTTGGCTGCAATTTGGATCGAATCGCGTTTTTGTTCTTCGCGTTTTGGTTTTTCCCTTCCCGAAGATTTCCCTCGTTCTCCCTCTCCGAGCGACGATTTGCGATTCCGTTTGAATCAAATTGTTCTATGTCGTGAGCTCCTTCTTTCCACCGAAGGATTTCTTCTCTAACCTCACGAGCACATAGATCGGGTCGAAATCGCGTTTGTTCTTCGTTCTTCCCCATTTTCTAGTGTTCTTCCGATTTCTCATGGATTAGTTGGTTTGGAGCGATGATATCCTAGGATTAGCTTCCCAACACGTAGAAGAACACTTGGGAGAAGTTTGGTTGCAGCCCCATTCGATTTGGTGAAGATCCAATCGATTTTGGTTTTGTCCTGAGCTGTTTTGGGGCTTTCTGGATAGTGGCGGACTGTCCGGGACTCATTCCCAGACTGTCCGGGGGTCGGAGCTGTTCACGGGCAGCGAGGTCGCTGTTTTAATTTTTGAACGGCGGACTGTCCGGGACTCATTCCCGGACTGTCCGGGGTTCAATAGCGGACTGTTCGCGGTTCACTAGCGGACTGTCCGCGGTTCACTAGCGGACTGTCCGCGGTTCACTAGCGGACTGTCCGCCACTGCACAGTTTTGCTGATTTTGTCTGTATCTTTTGCGTACGAGCTCTGAGTTGTGATCCATTTGTTGCGTTGGTTTCCTATCTTCTTAAGGATCATTCCAAAGTACTTTTGCCTCCATTGCTCAAAGTATTTTTGGTCGGACACTTCCTCCTTCTCCATAGGAGTTAAGTGTTCCGCTTTCGGAGTTTCGTTTGTTCTAGCGGCCGTATCTTTTGCGTTCGAGCTCCGATTTGAGATCCGTCTCTTGCGTTAGTTTCCTAACTTCATAAGGATCTTTACAAGGTGCTTTTGCCACTAGTTGGCCTAAGTAGTTTTGCTCGAACACTTTCCTCTTCTCCATAGGAGTGGGGTGTTCCGTTATCGGAAGTTCGATTGTTCTAGGAGCTTGCTTGTGCAGTTTTGCCCCGTTGCTTTGGCGCTTCATTTTGGGGGTTCTTCGGTAGTTCCGATGTACCTCTAGGACATCTCCTAGGGTATCCACCTATTCGTAGGTCGTGAACTCACTGGTTGTTTGAGTCTTTGCTTTTGGGGAGATTTTTTGGGACAAGGGCCATCATTTCTCGAGAAGAAATTTGAGGCTCCCATTCACCCCCCCCTCTGGTCGCTAATTCGGTCCTTCAATGTTGCAGGTACATTGAATGTGGCAAACCTCAACAACCAACATGAGGAAGGCGGTAACGAGCCACCGACCAAAGTTGGGCCCGAGTGGTGCACCTAGTGGTGCGGCCTGGTGGCCTCTCTCGTGCCCGGCTCGCTCTGGTGGGTCCCTGAGGTAGTGTGGGCCATGTCCATCGAGGTTGTTGGGTCTGGTTTGGAGTATTGATGAGCTTTGAGCTCTATTTCTCTTATTCGGATGAGCCGGAAGTGCTGGGCCTTGATATATTGAATTTGGTATGCACTTTTGACCCATCCCAAGTGTAGTTTTACCTGTGATTCCTGCAAGACAATTGATATATCCAGAACTCATAGAAGTTGTTAGTTTATGTCCTAATTCTAAGTTTTGGTTCTGTAAGTGCAGGTTTTAGATAAAAGTTAGCGGTATAACATGTGCGTTAAGAACCGCCGGAACAACAATTAGGATAGGGGTCCCTATAAATAGTTTTCACAGTTTGCAAGAATTTCAGCCGGAACAACAAGTGAACAAACTTTCAAATAAAGATAGATTGGTTTGTGGGTTTGTCAATTTGGAAGAAGTAGTTTTTATAATAAATCATTTCACTTTATTTCTAGGGATATGATAGGCATGTGACAAAATTGTATTTTAAACATTGTCATACCTGCATGACGAATCGAGGAGTGCCTCCCCCACACTTGCTTTTGTACCTATCTTTTCATTTTTTTTGAGACAAACATATACAAAAGCAAGTGGACAAATTTGCACAAGATAGAATGAGGGGAACAATTCTAATGAATTTCACATAAATTTTAGGCACATTTCATGATGGGAATTAAAGTTCGAAGGGAAATACAACAAGGAATCATATGTGCCTAATTATTAAAGTGGAGAAGGTTGCACATACCGTCGTTTGAAGATGAAGGATTGATGAATATTCTTTTTATCCTGTCCTTCTGTACGTCAAGGCGGTCGACGCTTGTGCAACATGTGGTGGGAGATCTCGAACGTGTTGTTGTTGAACTTGAGAGATGTCCCCCACACTTTTTTCTTGTACCTTTATTTTATTTTTTTTAACAAAGAAACAGAGAATGGAAATACAACAAGGGCTCTTCCAGCTGGAACACTGGGAGCATTTATTTTTATTTTATTATTATTATTTTTAATGGCAACATCGAGAAAGAAAATATCCATGCTTAAGGAAAATTGAAGACATAAGGCTCAAGAAAACATGGATCAAAAAGGTTGCCATGATTTTTAAGAGAGATAGGGTTTTGAAAAGATTTTTTATTGTTCAATTATTCACCAAACTTTTTATATTTAAAAAATAACTCAAATAAGGCTAAGGTAAAACATGTAGTATGAATCTAGCCTTGGTTTATCTCCTTCAAAAATAATTACTTCTATTGTTTATGAAAGTAGCTCAAAGATCATTAACCAAAATTAAACACCATGTTTAAACTTTGATTAAAGAAGGTCATTTTAACCTAAGCACCATGCTGAATTTAAAAAGACCTATGGGCATACCACATGTGCACGTGTGAATACACCCAAACTAGAGCATAAATCATAAGCAAGGGAAGCATGAACTTGAACAAAATAAGGAGACAAACATGAGTAAATGGATTTGGTGAACATTTATTACCTTTGCATACCTGAGTGTTTACCGGCGGCATCTGTAGTTTCGAGTTTTGAAGTTGCCGCAGCGGTTACTTGAAGGTCGGACTCAGGCAGGTGTCGAGGCTTAGCTCATACACACAAATAATGTGTACAGACCAGGGGCCTTGATGTCACCAACAAAGGTCGTGGAAGAGGAACACCCTTCTTGCTTATGTAAGCAATATAGGCGAAGTCAGGTGGATTGCGGATGTTTATGATAAAGGAATGGAAACACTCCGTTCCTTCTTTCTCTTCCACTCTTTATATATATATATATATATATCTTTTTTATTGACGATTTTTTTCAAACTCCCTTCTCTCTTTTTTTCACTCTTCTCTTTTTTTTCTTCCTATATTTTTTCTCTTTTTTTCTTTGGAAGGAACATAGATGTACGTGATGGCCATGTGGCGCCAACCAACTCCTTCTCTTCTTGCCACCATTTCATTCTCAACAAGATCGAGCCTTTCCCTTTTTGGATGGATGGAACCTGATCCCTCCCCCACACACACTTGGACTTTTGATTGAAAGTCAAGTGTCGCATGCTGAGGGTCTCAGTGTTCCACCAGTAGTAATGTAGCTCTTATGCTGTTTTGTTGGCGTGTCTTCCCTCGATCTTCTTGATCTGAACCTGTAAGGTTAGCGAACAGGAATACCCGAAGGTACATACAAACAAAATAGCATGATCTTGTTTTCATTTAGAAGAAAGGTGGTGTTATTATATATATATATATATGTATTATTTTTTTAGCAAGGTGATCTAGCATATCCTTTGATGTAAATGGAACATGACATTCTTTACCGTCCTCCGCCACACTTGAACTTTTGTGAAAAAGCTAAGTGTGCCAATTTGGGGTCTCCTTTTGAGTGTGTTCCAAAACATCGGAATTTGCTATGGTTGATGTAGCTCCATGTTGTCATGCATCGTCTGTCCCTTGTTCTTCTTACTTTCAACCTGTAATGGTTATCAACCAAGAATACCTGAGGGTGCATTCTAGCCTGGCAACATGATCTTGCAATTATTGAAAAAGAATACATTTTTTTGTAATCCGGGGTATCTCCCGACATTGCTTTTATTATGGTCATAAGCTTGACCTTGGGAAACCTTTTGAATCAACTCAAATGTTGGTGATGTGGTTTCCCCTCCAACACCAACCTTCACAAACCTGAACTGCAAAACTCATGACAAGCTACCACAAAATTTGCAAGATTTGTGGTAGACAAAACTATCTACAACAACCCTTTTAACGATGTTGGGCACATGGGTCACGAGAGGGTTGTTGGTTTTGCAAAAGATGTTAGAGTTATAGCTCAGGTCAGGAGATTCTTCAAATGAGCATGGGTTTGGCGGAATGGGAAGGAAGTAATTTGCATGCTCATGATCTTTTATTTCAAGGGGATAGAGTTTAGAATTGATATCATCATGGATTTGCTCTCTCTCCGTGGGTTCGTTTATGGTTTCATCCTTAAAGTTCTCTTGATATTCAATCGAGGTGCATGCAGATGTTGAATCGGAAAGCTCAAAAGAGTTCCCCAAGTCATCATCACTGGAACGATCTTCCTCATATTCAAAGGAATAAGCACAAGGATGTGTCGGAGCTTCCTCATTGGGAAGGCCAAGAGTTTCTCCTAATTCATCCTGGTTTTGGATGAAAGATTCAGTATCATTTTCCAAGAACGATTCAGGGATCTTTATAGGTTGCACCGACATTACCGTTTCGGGCTTGTTTGTATAAGAGAGGGGTTCAACCATGGAATTTTTGGCTTGAACTGGTGGTATGGAAAAGTTTTCCCTCCTTATATTGACAGCAAATTCCTCGGTTTTTGGAGTTTCATCCAAACGTTTTGAAGGGGAAGCCCAATCAAGACATCAAAGTCTTGAATGTGAAAGACGTAAAAGTCTAGCATCAACTTGACATTGTCATGTTTAAGCGGTATGTTGTGAAGGATGCCTAGACTATTCACGCTTGACCTTGAGTCTAGCCTTAATTAAGTGCTTGTTTGTTGGGGCGAAGGACCCGTGAATGATCGTCTCCGCAAAAGATGCGGACATGATGTTCGCCCCAATAGTTGGATTGTAAAGCACTTCCACCCAACCTCCACTAATTTTAGCGTGGATGATCGAACAAGAGGGACTAATCTGAATTTCATCAGAAAAGAGTTATGTTGTTCCACCTGATCACTACTTATACCGGGTAGTGACTCCTCTATATGACGGGTTTCTCGAGGTTTAAGAGGAGTAGCAGAAACTGGTGGCTTTTCTGGTGTGCATTCTTTGAGAGATTTACATGATCGTTAGGGTAATCTTCCTCGAAGAATGGAAAATCTGAAGGAAGGTAAACTTCCTTTGGATCTTCCGTTAGCGATGAGGGTCTCTGAGTTTGAATCTCAATTTCGGCCTTAGCTGAAGAGACCTCCTCATGTTGTGGTTCGTTTTTCGTCTAGAGGGGAAGGGGTGTGTTTTTTTGAATATGATCTAGAAGAGCCTCTCCTTCTTTTGTGGTCTTGCACATGAACGATCCTCCAGCGGAAATGTCTAGATGTAGGGCAGACTCCTTGTTCAACCCTGACCAGAAATGTTGCAACAACACGTGGTCGTGTAGAGACAAGTCTGGGCCTGATTTTGAAAGAATTGTAAATCTCTCTCAGGCTACTCCTAACAAATCCTTCTCTTTTTGTTGGAAGTTGAGTGTCTCTTGTCGTAGGTTTATGATATGAGATATAGGAAAGAACGCGAGGCAGAAGCTGTTCTGCAATTCTTTCCAATCTCCGTTAACTTTTCCTATGATATGGTTGTACCATTGTTTCACTCTATCAGATAGAGAAAATAGAAACAATTTCCAACGCAATGTTTCTTGTGACATGCCTGCAATCGTCAGGCACGCACACAGCTGCTCAAACTCCCGTAAGCGATTGTAGGGGTTTTCATGATCGTACCTCGAGAAGGGTTGTTCACGAACCATGGCTATGAAGCCATGGCGGAGTTCATAGCCTGAAGCTGTGATTGGCTTCGACGATTGTGGTGGCTCGCAGAACTCGGCCCGTGGAGTAGAAAAGTTTTGGATAGAGGTTGATGGATCCATATATTAAAGGTAACTAAAAAGAAAGATAGAATGCAAAGGATACACGGGCGAACTAGGTTCGGAGACAAAAGGCGATAACTGTTCCCCGGCAACGGCGCCAAAAATGCTTGTTGACACTTCTTAGCACAACCAACAAAGGATAGGGTTTGAATCCATCCCCAATAACGGCACCAAAAATGCTTGTTAGTATTTCTTAGCGTAAGCAGAAAAGTCCGCAAGCGCACAGAAGTACCATTGTAACACTTCGCCCGGAAGTATTCAGGGCATCGTATTTTCCACAGGGAACAGTGTGTTGTAGCCTTCGGGTTTAGATCTCCCGGCTTAGGTAAGAAGAAGGACGACTTAGGGCAGCAAGGTTTCTCTAGGTAACGAGTCCTTAGGTGCTCAAACTCAACTAACGTAGCTTGCTTCGGTCAACGGGTGGAGACCGGTTTCCTAGTCTATGCTGATATAGCTCTACCTGGAATCCCGAACGTGGGTGGATTACGAAGGACGGACAGGGTTGTCACCATCTGTCGCCTACCTCCTCAACTGTAGAGACCCAGGGAACTAACCTGTAACCACTTAGCATAAACACCGCGTTTACGCTAACGGCCACTACTCTAGCGGCGATGAGGACTTGCACCCTCTTACTAGAGCACCCACCCGAAGGTGAACGATCGGTCCAACAAACTAAGCTAGCAAAAAGCTAGAACACGATAAGAACTTGAATACAAAGATCAACACGAACCTTAATACTCCAAGTAGTATTGCGATTCGTCGAGGTACAAGCGAAGGTGTACCGACGATTCCAGTATTCCTTCCGCTATGTGTAGAGGTGAAGGACAGAGAAAGCACTAGCAAGGCGACCAGAGGGGGGTGAATGGGAGCTCACAAAATTTCTCTCGAAACTTTGGCCAATTGTCCCAAAATCAACCCCAAGAAGCTACGACTAAAACCGTGATGCCCACGACCCTTGGAAGAGGGTGGATGATCACTAGGATCACAGCGAGGCACCACAGAGCAATAGCAAACCAAATGGCAAAAGCACCGGAGCAAGTTCATCCCTCAAAAACTAAGTCCCGAACGTAGATGGACGGCTACGTCGAGAAATCCCAAAATACCTATGCTAATAAGTAGCAAAGATACCTAGAGAGGTTTCTTGGTCAACTATAGGGCCAAACGAGAAGTCCGGAAACCAAGCGAAGAAGCCGGGAGAGCAAACGCACTCAAATGCAACCTTCAGGCAAGTCCCTGACTGTCCGGCCCTGGGGTCCCGGACTGTCCGCCCCTACTGCGGACTGTCCGCGACTTGGTGGCGGACTGTCCGCCGGCCGAATGGACCAAACAGCAATGTTGCTGAAAGTCCCCTGGTCGGCTCCCGGACTGTCCGCGAGTTAGACGGCGGACTGTCCGCAGGTCACTCCGGACCAAAGTGCCCGAGCCGCCCAGCCACTGAACAGGCTGGAGCCCGACGCGCGGACTGTCCGCGCCTCCAACGGCGGACTGTCCGCGAGTGTCCAGAAAGGGCGATTTTGGTCGCCCACAACTCAAATCTTCTCCAAATCGATCCAAACCAAAATCCCTTGATCCCAAACTTGGAGAGGATGATCACAAGGTAGTTAGGAGACTATCCCCAAGAAATCATCCGCTCAAATCAATTCAACCACTGGGAAATCGAAGGGGGAAGATCAAGAACGAAAAAGTGCCACGAAAACGAAATCAACCCGATCTACTTGTTCGTGAGGAGTTAGATGAATTCCTTCGGTGGAAATGATCTCCTTTCAAAAACGAACAAGTTGATTCAAATGGATTTTGCAAAGACGCAGTAGAGAGAGAGATCGAGTGACGGGAAAATCACGGAGAAACGAAGAACGCGAAGAACACGAACAAAACGTGAATCAACACATCGATCTGAAACCGTGTGGCTACCACACGCTACAACAGTGAGGTTACGGCCTCACTTCCTCAAAATCTCCAGTACACAGAGGTATGGTTCTCTGCGGATCTCAGCTAGCTACAGCAGGGGATTGGGAGAGCAGGAAACCCTAGAAGCAAAGAGCAAATGACTGAGATCAATGGGAAGGTGGGTGTCTCCCCCTACTTATCCTAATTCTAACTATTCCTAATTCCCACTCTACCCCTAACTACTTACAGAGCGAACCAGCTAAACCCTAAGGTTATTCTGGACCAACTCGATGGTAGGTGGATCCGACGGCCACGCCCGCACAACTCGTGGCGTTGCCTCGACGCAACCTCCCGATTGTCGCCACGTGCCGCCACCGCTCTGCGTCCTTTTCCTGGACGTCGCACCCCCGGTTTTGTGGCCCAAACCGGGAAACCAGCCTTCACAGCCAATCCCCAGTTTTGAGGCCCAAACCGGAAAACTAGCCCACCAGTGCCTGAGTTTTGTGGCCCAAACTCAGCAAACCCGCAGCACCCAGGTTTTGAGGCCCAAACCTGGAAACCGTCCTCAGCCCGAGTTTTGTGGCCAAACTCGTAAACCATCAGCGCCCAGGTTTTGAGGCCCAAACCTGGAAACCGTCCACCCGATGGTTTTTCTCTGGCTCTACCACCAAACCGAAACTGTAGAGGGGATGCACCGCCCGTGCACCTCGTCCACCGACACGTGTCCCCAAGTCCATGACTCAGGCAACACATGACCGCAAGTCTTCGCTCGTCGCTGTCCCAGGCTGTCAGCCACCACAGCTGATCCTCGGGCCACCGGTCCCTCAGTCCAAGCCTCACGTACGCCCTTCGCCACTCTCGGTCCATCGGCACGACGCGTCTCTACTTGACCTTCACCTTGCCTCTGATCACTGTATCCGTGCTCGACACCTGCACAACACAAGCCAAAGAACATGCGCATCATCCCAGTTGACAATCACTCATCACTCAGAGACTCGGCATACACCCATGTATCCGCAATCTCCCTCTTGATGAGTGCATTGTCAACTACCAACACAAATCATAATGAAAGGAAATAGAAGGAGGAAGAAGGAGAGAGAGAGAACTCGACCAAATGACCCAAAAGCATAGCAAAGCCGAAGAAGGTCAAGTGGAAAGAGCGAAACAACCTGGTTCCCAAAGACATGGGCAACGGCTCGACGCAACCAAGCAAAACAAAGCTAGCCCTCAAGAAGAGGTAGAACAGGCTCAACACCGCTAGCAAATACTAAATGAAAAATCGAAGCAAAATGCTAGTCCCTCAAGATAGAGGCATAGAGGCTCAACTCAACTAGCAAGAAAGCTCGACACCAATTGAAAATCTGAAAGGCGAATGCTAGTCCCTCAAGAAAGAGGCAAAGGCTCAACACAACTAGCAAAAACGCTCTGAACCAATTGGAAATTTCAAAAACTCATCATGAGCAAGCTCCCCCTTGCATGGTGCACACAACCGATTCCTCTCCCTTTTGAACATGGGAGGTATGATTTGTCCTAATTCTCCCCCTTAGTTGAAAATGCACCATCAAGCAAAAAGAACCGAAAGCAAATTTTCTCCCCCTCATAAAATGCACCATCAAAAGTGTCAACAAGAGAATTGCTCCCCCTTCCAAAATGCATATGAGTCACGATGCAAGTTAGCAGCTTCAGGAATATAGTCAAGAAAATGCAAAGATGCTCTAAACAGTATAGCTCTAATGACTCACTGGAAAGCATACAAGCTAGCAAAGGCTCAAACTGATCATCAAATACAAAATATGAACATGAGAGCACAGTGAGCAGTTTTTGGCGAAAAAGGTATTCACCATCAAAATAGCACACAACATGTATAGACAGGAATTCGAACAAGTGCTAAACATGTATACAAGGTGAACTACCCCTAGCAAAGTTCAGTCATCATGCTGCAGAATGAAACTTAGACTTGTGTTTTCAAATTTTAATCGGAGTTGCAGCGGTGAAATTACACAAGTTCAGAATTCAGCATGTGACTGCGAGAGGTTGAAAGCTTGTCATTGCCTAACTTTCCAACTGTGTGAAGCCTATGTAGAAGCAATCAGAAGCTTAAAGCAACAGTTTCGGTCATACACTACACAGCTCAAGTTTAACTCAAAGTGCAATGAGAAACAGTCTCGAAACTGTGATGTGTTGACAAGCAATCCCATCTCGATCTTTCCAATTCACTTAACTTGGTTCAGATTTTAAACAGAATATGAACATACCAAGCAAGTGAATGACTCAAAACTAGAGACATAGCAACCTAGCATATATGAAAAGCACGAGTGAATTCAACACATCCTACACATGCTAGTTGCATATCTCAATGGTGAACATTCTCAAGTTTTATGTTTGTTAAGCAGATTCACCATTCAAAAATAGCTCAGCTCACAGCATGTATCAGTGATCAGAAAGAGCATAAGCTACATAGCATCAACATAAGCATCAGAGCATACTAAACAGAGCATAGTCACATTCTAAAGAATATATACATGAAGCTCAGAATGTAATAGCGTATGATGAAATGCAAAAGAAAAACAAAGACAAACGAAAAAGAGTCAGTCTATCATACAAGAACCAAAATGTTTCCCTCATCTAAAAGGGGAAACACACACCAAGCTCACCTCTCAACCGATTAAAGGTTGATTGGTCCAAAGGCTTGGTGAAAATATCAGCCAACTGATGATGAGTATCGACATGGCGAAGGTCGATATCACCCTTCTCATAATGGTCTCGCAGAAAATGAAAGCGCACATCAATGTGTTTGGTCTTCGAGTGAAGCACGGGGTTCTTAGCAACGCTAATAGCACTCGTGATGTCACAAAGCAAGGGAACGCGAGAAAAGCTCAAACCAAAATCACACAAAGTGGCCATCATCCAGAGTAACTGGGAACAGCAGCTAGCCGCAGCAACATACTCAGCCTCCGTGGTAGACTGGACGACACTAGACTGCTTGACCACGACACAAGAGAAGAACCAATAAACTGACAAGTCCCAGAAGTGGACTTGCGCTCAATGCGACAACCAGCAAAATCGGCATCGGAATAACCACAAAGGGAAAGGGTGGAGGAAGCAGAATACCAAATCCCAAACTCAGGAGTGAAGCATAAGTACCTCATAATGCGCTTGACTCCCTGACGGTGAGAGGTGCGCGGCGAAGACTGAAATCGTTCGCAAAGACACACCGCGAACTGAATGTCCGGGCGTGTCGCCGTCAGGTACAGCAGCGACCCGATCATACTCCGGTACTCCTTCTGGTCCACTGCTTCTCCCTCCTTGTCCGCATCCAGGGCCGTCGTGGTCGACATGGGTGTTGGAAGAGGCTTGGCCCCACCCATATCGAATTTCTTCAGAATGTCCTAGGTGTACTTGCCCTGGTGCACGAACGTCCCTTCCCGGGATTGCTTGATTTGCAACCCAAGGAAAAACGTCAACTCTCCCATCATGCTCATCTCAAATTCCCTGCTCATAGTATCTGCAAACTTGGCAACCAAAGCGTGAGAAGAACCACCAAAAATGATATCATCCACGTAAATTTGGACCAAGAGAGTATCAGTGCCTTGCTTGAGGAGAAAGAGCGTTTTATCTACACATCCCATTTTAAAACCCTTAGCAAGCAAAAAGTTTTTCAACCTATCATACCAGGCTCTAGGGGCTTGTTTCAAACCATACAAAGCTTTGTGGAGTTTAAAGACATGGTTTGGAAACTTGGGATTTTCAAAACCGGGGGGTTGTCTAACATACACCTCCTCTTCTATGTAGCCGTTTAGGAAGGCACTCTTGACATCCATTTGAAAAAGTTTGAAACCTTTGGATGCAGCAAAAGCCAAGAGTATCCTAATTGCCTCCAAACGAGCTACAGGAGCAAATGTCTCCTCATAGTCTATCCCCTCCTTCTGACTATATCCCTGGGCTACGAGTCTAGCCTTGTTTCTCACAACATGGCCATCTTCTCCCTGTTTGTTTTTGAAAACCCATTTTGTCCCAATTGGGTGACACTCAGAAGGTGGAGACACTAGAACCCAAACCCGATTTCTCTCAAAGTTCTCAAGCTCCTCATGCATGGCATTAACCCAATCCGGATCCGTCAAAGCGTGTCCAACATCTCGGGGTTCAAAATCAGCAACAAATGCAGAATGAGCAAAGTGAGAGATTTGCCTTGACTGGGTGACGCATTCGTCGATGCTGCCGATCATCTGCTGAGGCGGGTGCTGGCACTGAATGTGTCATGGTGCCTCCCTTGCCGAAGTGGCCTCCCCCTCAACAGCAGCTGGTGCCTCCCCGGATACAAAGGGTACCGCTCGGGGTGGCGGATCCCACGGCCCCCAGGAAGAAGACGTGTCGGGGCCGTGAGTCGTCGTAGAAGCCGCTCCTTGCTGCAAAACAGGTGGAGGGGGTGCTGGATCATCCATACCTTCAGCACCCTCGTCCTCGTCATCAAAAAGAGGCTCACCAACCTCATGATCACATGCGCGCTCAAAACGAGAAGAAGGACAAACCATGGTCTCGTCGAAGGTGACATCTGATGTCTCCATGACTCGGTTAGTGTCAAGGTTAAGTACACGATAAGCTCGAGTATGAGTGCCATAACCCAAAAACACACCGTCAGAAGAATGAGACTCAAACTTGTCCAAGTTACCCTTTTTGAGTATAAAACAATGGCAACCAAAAACTCAAAAATAACTCACCTTGGGGAGTTTTCCAAAATGCAACTCATAAGAAGTCTTTTTCAAGAAAGCTCGGAGAAAAATGCGATTGGAAATGTAGCATGCAGTGCTCATAGCTTCGGCCCAATATCGCCTAGGAGTCCTATGCTCATCGAGCATCGTCCTGGCCATCTCTACAAGGGTCCAATTTTTCCTCTCTACTACACCATTTTGGGGCGGTGTGTAGGGGGAAGAAAACTGATGCTCTAAACCCAAAGAGTTACAAAACTTCTCAAAATCCGAATTCTTGAATTCGGAACCATTATCACTCCTAATAGCTCGCATCGAGTTCAAAGGGAACTCATTCTGAAGACGTAAAATCAGATTGCGAGCAAAGGAGAAAGTCTCGGTCTTCTCAGCTAAAAAGAAGACCCACGAGTATCTCGAAAAGTCGCCAACAACAACAAGCACATACCACTTCCCCCCAACTGAGCTCACCCGAGCCGGACCAACAAGGTCCATGTGCAAAAGCTCTCCAGGGCGCTTGGTCATGACCTGAGTCACTGGATGGTGGGGAGCAGCAACCATCTTCCCATGTCTACAAGAATGGCAAACAAGATCCTTCTCCATGGATAACTTGGGCAATCCTCGGATTAGGCCAAGTGAACTAAGTCTTGCAAGCAAGTCGAAGCTCAAATGTCCAAGTCTCATATGCAACTTCCAAAGATCAGAGGAGGAAGGTCTAGCCACAAGACAACGGGAAATGCCAAAAGACTCTGAGAAATCCGCATGAAAGACTTTCCCAAAGGGCGAAATCACACAAACAAGATTGCCCTGAGGATCCAAAATACGACTGAGATTCGGCTTAAAACGAATCTATAGTCGTCATCAAAGAGATGCGAAACAGAAAGAAGGTTAAAATGCAAGTTAGAAACAAGAGCAACATCGCGCAACACAAAGTGCTCATTAACTCGCACCGACCCACGAGACAACACTTTACCTTTGCTATTGTCGCCGAAGGTGATAAACTCCTTCCCGGCGACCGGACTAAGACTGGAGAACCACTTGGCGTTTCCGGTCATGTGCCTCGAGCAACCGGAATCCACCAACCAAATGTTCTCCAATCGTTTTACCTACATCAATAAAAAGACATAGGGTGAGCATACGGTCCAACACTGGGGTTAGTGAAATAAGGGGAATACCAGTGTTGGGCCGACTGCTCAAAAGAACGTTTAGCAGAAAAACCATTCCTAGCACGCCTACGGGGAAAGCGATCACCACGCTGAGGAAAACGTGGTCCGCTGGGGAAGGAGCGCTCACCGCGATACTCAAAACGCGGTGGAGAAAAGCGCTCAACTACAAAGCCACCGCCACGGGGTCCATAGCCTACAACTGTAGGCTCCCGCCGGGCACGTCTTCTCCGCTGCCTAGGCCTAGGAACTTGAGGTTCTGGACCTCTAGGCCTAGCAGCTCTCCTCTGAACATTCGGCACATGTACATCATGGAAAGGATGGTACATGTCTGGGTTGTTCATCTCCCTTGCACGGCGCACCTCTCTCTTGCGCTGAAAGCAGAACTCACTCAAGTGTCCATCTCTCCCACAATGCTCACAATAGTACCTCATCGCTCTCAAAGGGGGTTGTTGGTACTCACGGTAGTGGGTGTGGATCACTTTGCCCTTCTGTGGCATAAGCTCCTCCTGGATGGGTGGCATGGTGTCAAGCTTGTTCTTGAGATGGTTTGGTTTAGGAGCCCATGATTGTTTCTTGGGTGGAGCTCTCGGAGGTTCAACAAAGACCCCATCCTTGGTGTTAGGCTTGAGAGGCTCTTTGGGTGGTATCTTGGTAAGCTTGGGAGTAGTGGTGGAGTTAGGCTTCTCACGTGGGTTCAGACCACTCGACTCTCCAATCTTGCCAGAAGATGACACATCAACACCCGGAGCAAAACCTACACCAGGACCTCCAGTAGCTCGCTTGAATTGGGAGATCATCATCCCGAGCTGTGGCTCTCCACTAGACACCCATGACAAGATGGTCCGAAGGTATGTGTTTTCCTCCTCGGTTTGCATCTTGTCATGCTTCACGTTCGCAATCTCCATCTCCAAACCCTCACAAAGAACACACCTAGCCACACATGTGCTGCCTGAGTTGGCCTCTTCAAGAGACACAATCTTGTCATTCTTCTCTGCCAACTCAGATTGCAAGACAGGACAAGTCTTGCATGCACCCAACAGCATGGGTCTAGCCCAGAGCTCATCCACCTCTCCTACCAACGCCACATACTTACCCCTCAAAGTGAGAAGGTCAGTCATGTGCGTGGTGCACATCTCACACTCCTCCTCCTCGGTGACAACAACGATGGACTTGACAGATTCAAGTTCCTTCACCGTATCCTCCCACTTCTGCCTAAACTCCTTGCGCTCTCTAGCGGCACACCTAAGCAGCTTATCCTGACTAAGGAGCGCGGCAGTAAGCTTCTCGACCTCAGCAGAAAGCTCGTCGGGGGTCAGAGATACCTGGGAGGTGTGACAGAACTGCCCAATTTATATAAGATTAAGTATGGTTGTCCCCGCTCAACACGTTGACACACACAAACTTTCACTTATACAAACCCGGTAGTCTGCCGAGAGTCACAAAGGACCTCGGTTAATCACAACACAACCAAGATCGCAGGTTTAAGCAAATACATATCACATACACGGAGCTTGGCAGCGGAAAATAATATTACAATAGAGTTCATAAATAAGGATACAAGTTTGAGTTTCACTTAATTTAGAAGAAACAACATAGCTTTGAAATGAATACAATAACATAAGTTGAAATATATTGCTAGCTCAAATGACATCCTCCAACAAAAGCATAAAGAGAAGAAGTAGTATGGAATCACCGAGCCCACCGGCACTTAGCCACCAAAATTAAGCAAGCCGAACCAACACCTGCAACAAGGGGGAATAAAACCCTGAGTACATGAGGGTACTCAACAAGACTTACCCGACAAAGAAAAAGACTCCAAGAGCATGCTGGCTTAAGGGATGTAGTGAGGCTAGCAGAAGAGAAGAGCTTTGCAGAAAAGCTTTCTACTTGTTCATCCTATTTTCAAATTTTAGCGATGCATTAAGTTATTAAGCAGTATCCACTTTGCACCTATCTAAATCAAACACTTGTTTAAGCATCACATCTCATGATAAACTTCTCTTGCCATCATCTTCACTTGATTAAACTACGCTGAGGGTGCGAGGACAAGTCTCCTTTTCTCGTGGAGCAAACGACGATTCGAACCGCTTGATCTACCCAGCTGGGGCTTCCTTATCACACGACATATGCGAGACCGAACTCGCATATATCAACCTTCCCGTGGATCCGCTCAGACCGGACCGGAGCCGCGCCACCCGGAAGTATAGTACACCACCGCCCTACAACGGCCTTGATGAGTAACGTCCATCAGTGGACCGAGTAGGGTGGGTACACGCTACTCCCGCCATCTCTCCACTCCCAATGCGCGGGTGCGCCGTTCCAGTAAGAGCATAGCCACAGCAGGGCTGAAGGACCGAAAATGCTATAGCAAGGCGACCAGAGGGGGGGATGAATGGGAGCCTAAAATTTCTTCTCAGAAATTATGGCCTCTGTCCCAACAAAATCAACCCCAAATGCTTCGGACTCAAACGCGATGCCCACGACCCTAGAAAGAGGGAGGATGATCCCTAGGATCACAGCGAGGCACCACACAAGAGAGCAAACCAAGACTCTCAAAACCCCGAGTCAAGTTCGTGCCTAAAAGACCCACTCCCAAACGTAGATAGAGGACTACGTTGGGATTCCTCCAAATACCAATGCTAACGAGTAGCAAAGATACCTAGAGAGGTTCCTAGGTGAACTCTAGGAGCAAACGAAAAGTCCAGAAACAAATCGGAAAAGTCGGGAGAGCAAACGCACTAAATCTCACCCTACAGGCAATTCCCGGACTGTCTGGCCTGCTGGTGCCGGACTGTCCGCGCCAGGGGCGGACTGTCCGCGAAGACCTGGCGGACTGTCCACCGGCCCACACCGCAAAACAGCAAACCTGCTGGACGCTCCCCGCCCGACTCGCAGACTGTCCACGATCTACACTGGCGGACTGTCCGCCGGTCACGGCTGACCAAACCGACCGAGCCACGCAGCTACTGAACCAGCTGGAGCCCGATGGCCAGACTGTCCGCGCCTAACTTGGCGGACTGTCCGCGTCTACTTCGGACTGTCCGAGACCCTCAAGGCGGACTAACCACGTCCTCCCAGAAAGTGCAAAAACTGCACGGGACAAAACCAAAATCGATTGGATCTTCACCAAATCGAACGGGGCTGCAACCAAACTTCTCCCAAGTGTTCTTCTACGTGTTGGGAAGCTAATCCTAGGTTATCATCGCTTCAATCCAACTCAGCCATGAGAAATCCGAAGAACACTAGAAAAGGGGTAGAACGAAGAACAAAAATGATTTCGGCCCGATCTACTTGTTCGTGAGGATAGAGATGAATTCCTTAGGCGGAAGTGTTCTCCTCACATCAAAGAACAAGTTGATTCAAACGGAATCGCAAAAGACGCAGCGTAGAGGGAGATCGGGGAGGGGAAAATCGTGGAGAAAAGAAGAACGCGAAGAACAAATTCAAAACGCGAATTCAACCACGAATTTGATCCTTGGATTCAGAGGAATGGATGATTCATTAATCACTTGGTGTCGGGCTACAAGCCAATCCTAGCAACACAAAGCTTGGATGGCAAAAAGCTCAAGAACAAGAGCCAACTCTCCCTAACCCTAGCCTTCTCTCACAGGAACAAAATGAGAGAGACACCACCTAGAACTCTCAAGGATACAGCTGCCCTAGCAGCCCCCCTCATATATATAGGCGCACGTCCGAAGACCAAAACGCCCTTACATTAAGCACTCGTCCCAAATACCCCCCAGGGGTAAAACCGTCCAGACTTGACAGTTTCGATCCGACGGCCACGCCCTCACATCCGGTAGCTTCGCCTCGACGCGACCTCCCTGATGCCGCCACGTGCCGCCACCGTCGACCACCGCGCCTTCCTCGTGGATAGCTTCGCCGCCGCGCCAGCCTCTCCACGCCGCCACGCGTCGACCGTCCTTTCGGACCACCCCCGGTTTTGTGGCCCAAACCGGTAAACCCGCCAGCCCAGGTTTTGTGGCCCAAACCTGGAAACCGTCCACCTCGAGTTTTGAGCCCAAACTCAGAAACCCGCGCGCCCAGGTTTTGAGGCCCAAACATGGAAACCGTCCACCTGAGTTTTGAGGCCCAAACTCGGAAACCGTCGATGGTAGCTTTTTGAGGCTTAGCTACCGAACCCGCACCGTAGACGGGATGTGGTTCGCACACCCCGACCACCGGCACCGATGCCGATGCATGTCCAGCCTCCACGCCGGGCACAACGCCTTCGCCATCCACCTTGACTCGGCCGACGGCACTTGCGCCGCACGCAAGCCCGTGTCCGACCTCCCGCCAAGTGACACGACGCCGTCGTCCCGACTCGGCCGATGCACCACACATCCCCATGTGCTCCTGCTCGCCGATGCCACGTGCCAGCTACCACAGCTGGTCCTCTGGCCCTCTGGTCCGTCAGTCCAAGCCTCACGTCCGCCCTTCACCGCTCTGGGTACATCGGCATGGCACGTCCGTCGCACGGCACGCCCATCCTTCACCGCTCCCGGTCTGTCGGCACGACACGTCTCTACTTGACCTTCACCTGCACATCAACACAGCCAAGAGACACATGTCGCACAGGCACACCAACACATAAACACCACACAACTCAACGCCACCGGTTAGTCATACACATTAAGCGCATATCTAGATATAGACTCAACCGGGTAAAAGCCTCAAACCTTCCTTATCAATGTCAATCATTCATCATATATGTTCTCAAGGGCTTACCGTAGCATGTGACCAGTACTAACAAATAGTTCTCGATCCAACGGGCCAATAGCGGACGGGTCCTAAGCGACATAGGCGGAAACACTACACCAGGACTCCATTCCTGTGCAAGTTACCCGCCCGGTCTCAGTTTAAATATTATCATCATATTGGGGTTCTCACGACCCGTAGATAGAGCCAAAGAGAGAAAATGTAAAACCTATATCTCGCGAACGATGAATCCATCGATCGACTTCTACCGAAGTCTAAGCATTTCTAAGCATTTGAGATAGTCTTATCACTACTGATGGGTTATCATCAGAGGATTATCTGGAAATCCAAGGTATTCATGCAGCAACGGTTTCATCCAACTCCTACTTACTTAATGCACGTTTCACAAGACCTATAGTGTAATAAAGTATTTGTAAAACAGAGAGTGGGTAGTATGCACCGGGGCTTGCCTGGGAAACAACGCATAAGCTAGTGTTAGTTGGCACTAACTTCATGAACATCACTGCTCCGGGAACTTGTGGAGTTCGCCAAACACCTTCTTCGGGATGGCCACCCAACACCATCATCAGACTTAGCTCCAACATCACGCACTTCACTTCACGTGTTCATCATCTAGTGTACCTAGCATGAGGTGCACAATGCATATGTATGAATATAAGGGATGTAACACATGATGCAAACATAAGACCTATATCAAGTACTGCTGACTAGTTCACCTAAGTATTCGGGATATAGCTTATAAAAGAGTGAATAGTTTTATTATTACCTAACATGCAGTAAAATGTAACCATATCACTGAGTTTTATTTATAGCATGATGTTATACAAATTTCATTAGGCATGTATGGAAGCTAACTATAATAACCAATCATAAACAAGACATACATCACATAAAAGGAACAAAAGCATGCACCTACAACTCATACTTTTAGTTAAGCAAGTTAACCCACACTATGCATAATATATGTATACAATACTTTAGGTTCATTAATTTAGAAACATGAAAGGCACAAGCTCATTATTAACAAGGCAAGAGATGTCACAAAAAATCACATAAGCAATATCAAACTAAAGCAATCAACTTGAGTTCATTCGTATGTTCTGGACAGCAGCACAGTAGTTCATTAAAATAATAATAACTCAAGCTACAGACCTCCAAACAAGGTGAACTAAGACTTTCGAGAAAGCTAACAAGATTTCCTACAACTTTTCTATTCAACACAAAGGCTAATTCAGAGGTTAACTAGGTCAAAAACAGAGGACAAAGCAGCTCTGTCCAAATCTTTGGACAGAAAAGCTGTCAGCTTCAGAGAAGCACAACTCAAGATATAGACATCACATAATCATACAATTAGACATTCTAGAAAGCTTACAAGATTATATAAAACTTTCTTGTTATTAGCTAAAGGTGAATCAAAGGCTAACCAAATCAAATAACCTAATTAGTGCAGCTCAGTTCATATCTGGACAGAACTTGCTACACAACAACAGAAACTTAAGACAACCATATCAAAAGATATATAAAACCTGGGAATTTGGCACTAGACTTTTTAGAAAGTTTATCAAGTTGTATACAAATCATTTATTATCCACTTAAGGTAATTCATAAGTGAACATATCCAAACAAGTAAAGAAAAGCATCTTTGTCCAGACTTGGACAGATTTAGCCATTTATCTTAAAACAGCTATAACTCAAGTTCTAGACCACCAAAAAGTATGATCTAAGATAATTTAGAAAGCATATTAAAATAACTACAACTCTTCTATTAACATAAAAGGATGATTGAAAGTTTAACTAGGCCAAACAATCCACTCTTTCAGATCTGTCTAGAGAGCAAGCAAATCTAGACATTGAAATTGCACAAGTTATAACTCCTAAACCACTTGGCCTAAAATCATGACATTTTAGGACAAACAAGATATGAGAATTATCTACAACTTTTATATGGATCACATCTATAGAAAACAATATTTACATCACAAAGTAACCACTCCAACTGAAACCACACATGCAGTCCATTCAGCACATTGACATATCAATCTAGACTGCAACATCAGCTGATTACTTGGACCATAACTGAAGCTATACTCATTCAAAAGATATGAAACAAGACAATCTAGAAAGCTTATAAAATTTCCTACCAGTCATCTTTAAACATCTCAGTATGATTCCCAAGTTAACATGGTCAAACCAATGCATTTCTCAAATCTGGTCCAGAGATTTCAGAGAACACCTATTTCTGAAACTGAACTTTGCACAGCCATAACTCCTACTTCTTTTCACCAAAAATCATGAAAATTTAACAAAAATTAGATATGTAAGTTATCTACAACTTTTATATTATATCTATCCACAGAAAACATGATTTTCATTTTGAAACCATGACCACAACAGAAACTGCTTATGCAGCCATTTCAGCATAGCTAGACATACAATGAACAGCTGAGTAATTAAATCATAACTAGAGCTACATAACTCCAAAAGACATGCAACAAGTCATTCTGGAAAGCTTATAAAATTTTCTACCTTTTATATTTAATCACCACAACATGATTCATAAACTTAAAGGGTCTAACATACACATTTATAGAATCTGATCTAGGAATTTCAGAGAACAACTATTTCTGAACCCTAACTTTAAATAGATGTACCTCCTAAACTACTAGGCCACAAATCACCAAATTTTAACAGCAGCTAGATCATGCAATCATCTACAACTTTTGTATTGACCGAACCTACAACCAAAATAATGTAATTTATGAAATTATCACTCCAACAGAATCTGCTCCTGTAGCAATTTCAGAATAGCAATATGTCAATTCATCAAATGTTTGACTACCATCTGAGCACACATATAAAACATTTGAACTACCAATTATCATGAACATTAGTACACAATATACATAAGGCACAATATTGGAACACCTTATCACCCACAAACAAGCGGACAAGCAGAAACATCGAACAAGCAAATCAAGAATATTCTGCAAAAGACTGTCAATGAAATGGGGACAGCATGGAGAAGCATGCTATCAGATGCACTGTGGGCATACAGGACCACATACAAGACTCCAATTGGTATGACCCCATACCAACTAGTATACGGCAAGACATGCCATCTGCCCGTGGAATTGGAGCATAGAGCACACTGGGCAATAAAGAGATGGAATATGGATTTGCCCGCAGCTGGAAGAAATAGGAGAATGCAGATCTCTGAACTAGAAGAATGGAGAGAGAAAGCCTATCACAATGCTAGGATCTATAAAGAGAGAACTAAGAAATGGCATGACAAGAGGATCAAGCAAAAGGAATTCCATCCGGGAGACAAGGTTCTTATGTTCAACTCAAGGGTCAAGCTCTTTGGCCATCGAAAACTAAAAAGCAAATGGGAAGGACCATTCCTCGTGATCGATGCCGCAACGCATGGAGCTGTCACGCTTCAGGACACCGACGGCAATATCTTTAAGGTAAATGGCCACCGTCTTAAAGTTTTTCATGAACATGATCCCGTAGAAAATGAAGTAGACATGGTAGAGTTCAAACTATACACAACCTAAAACCTACAAGTCTCTTCTCTTCATTGCTTGAACCAAATCCTAAAAGCTCCATGTTAGATTTATTTTGAATTTCCAAGTTTCATCTTAGATTTATTTCTTTTGAATTTCTCTTTTTAATTTCCAATGTATTTCCCTTCTTAGAGAATAAATAAAATTTATATCGTCTCTACTGGTGTGTTTGCCACCAGTAGAGCGCTTTGCATTTTACCTTTGCGTCATGTTCAGAGTTCATTTATGGAAAAATTCAAGTGTGGGGGGTCTGACGACCCCCAGATTTCATCATTGGACCACACTGAACTGCTGAGCACAGTCTGACACACTGTAGTGCACAAAATAGAGGTAAGCAAGGGGGTCGGGCGACCCCCGTTTTCTTGAATTTTTGAAAAGTGTCTTTGCAGATGTAAAACTGAATGGAGGAAAAGACAAATGGCAACGAAAACCACCATTTGGTGGGGTCGGCCGACCCCACCATGGTGACCTGGGCCCACCAGCTCACCTCTGCACAGTAAGCTTAACACTGCTGTCTGGTTCATTTCCCCTTTTCTCCTCTTAATTCAAGCAGTTTCACAATCATTCCATATTCTGAATAAAATAAAAAGCTACAAAGTGACTTGAGTTATGATATGCTAAGAATGTTAATGACATAAAACCATGTTCTTACATATGTTTATACTCATGGGTAAACTGAATTAGGAAACCGTATTGACTAAGTTGTTGTTAAAAGTGAGATAAATCTTGGCTTAAGACTCAAACCTGTTTTTGTTTAAGGTGCTTAGAGATTTGTTTTTGAAAATATCTCAAAACCATAGTATCATTTACTCCTCTATAGTGAGAAATACCTACCAAAACCATACATATGCATATATGATCAAAACCTTTTACACACATGCTACTTGTTTTTGTCTTGAGTTTGGTCAAACCTTGTTGACCCTAGTCGAGAATTTTGTCATAATCCCAAGATCAAGGTCACGTACACACCATCTACATATGCAACTTCTACACTGGAAGTATGCCTGCACATGCCATTCATTTCCACTCTATAGATGCTCCGTACATTAAAGTTCTACAATATCTCTCTCTCTAACTCTGGTTAGTAAAAAAAAGAGACATTAAGGCTAAGCAAAAAAAATGAACACATGAAGGTCCACTAAAAATATATATATATGGACACATGAAGGTCCATTGTTGAAAAATGGTAGCCATGTCTCAAGGTAAAATAAAGTAGAGAGAGAGATTATGTTAAAGGAGCATTCTAGTCCACATACTCTCCACACACATACACATCTTGATCTAGGATTATGATATTCTTCTCCTTGGATCCTTGTTTTGACTTTACAATATATGCAAAACAAGTATGCTACTTTGTTTATCCCTACCAAGCTCCACATAAGCCTGATAGATTAGGATAAAACAAAAATAAGGCAATCACATGCTATGCCTTGGTGAGGATCCAAACACCTATAAGAGTGTCTTGAGAGTACTATATGAGGAGTAAGCATGAACTATGTGTTTTCCTTTCAAACTGTCCTAAAAACTCTAAGTACCAAGAATAAGAATTCAGGGAGATGACTTTGCTTTGAGATTTGTTCCTTTTCTCAACATCTAAAGGATATATGATAGACAGCACCACATAACCCATTTGTATAAACTATGTTAGGAATGATGCTTTATGATCATTATCATTTTAAGTATGTAATAATCTCTTGTTCACTTTCTCTAACCTTTACTCGAGGACGAGCAAAGATTCAAGTGTGGGGGATCTTGTTGACGGAAGTTATAGCATGTTTTACCTTACCAAAATACCGTCAACATGCCTCGATTTCAAGGAAGTATAGCATATCATGAGCATATTTATCACTAATAAGTTCCACTTGTACTCTTAGCTTGTGAACATGTAGGAGATGCCAAAATGAACAAAATGAGGCCAGGTGGGCCCACCAAGGGGGTCGGCCGACCCCACCTTGGTGGCCACCTCGGCCAAGGTGACATGGCATGATCCAAGAGAAGCATGCTCAGGCCAGTATCATCCCTTGGATCAAACATGTGCTTTTACTCAATGGTGCAAGATGAGAAGCACATGGATTCATGGGTCCACACCGAAACCAAATGCAACCAACTTCCCAAGACTTGCTCCATGACATGTGGGGTCACCAAGGGAGAAAAGATGGTGGGCCAGCCCTATCATAGGGGGGTCGGCCGATCCACCCTTGGTGGGCCCTGGCTACACTGTTCAGCCTGGTGACATCAGGATCTTCTAGAAGCAAAGTGGTGGGCCCACCTGTCATTGGCTGGGGTCGGCCGACCCCAGGGTGAACCCCATCCAATGTCGGTTGTTTGCACATGTTTCACACGTGAAGAAATCAAGGCCACCCATCCATGACGGTTACTATGGCGGTTTGATCCAATGGCCAAGGAAGGAGAGCACGCGGATCGCTGACGTGGCACCGGAGTAGCCGCTACCCCACCTCCAAGCTATAAATACCCCCCTAGAGCTCTTCATTTGTATGCATCCAAGGAGAGAAAGCCTACTTAGTAGCTTTAGTGTTAGAAGAGAGGGAAGGGAGTGAGGAGTTCCACGGAGGAGTCCCGGCCTGTCGGGAGTCTTCTCCAAGGTGCGCCTCAGCGGATGGGATTCTTCTTGTAAGTGTTACATCTGAGTCCTTCTAGTATTTAATGTTCTGGTTTGGTTATTTAAGTTTACAGTTCTTTTACTTGGCACATTGCTTTACTTTGTTGAAGTGCTCTAGGCCTATTAAGCTTAGCTTTAGAGTAGTAAGATTAGTGTAGACGTGGTGTCTAGGCTATATCTTGCCAGTGTGGACTTCTTGTCGCACTTGTGTAGACGCCTGCTGGTAGGGTGACAGACACAGCCAGTGCTTGGAGTTCCTCTCAAGTGTTGTAGGCAAGTTGAAAATAATAGTTGGGTAGCAGCATTGCCGCCTCAGTAGTTGTTAGGTGGAAAACCTTTTAATCAACTACTGTTTCGTCCTTCGCCCCCAGTAAGGAATGAGGTGGTAAACCTCAGTACTCTTAGAAAACCAGTACCAGATATTGATATTAGGAAGACCTCTCTATCCCAGTTATCATATACCCTTTGATCATCCTTTGACGACCCTACCTCTAGTTAATCCACTTCACGTTCCCTGTGGAAATACGATACCTGGAATACTCCTGGTGAAAAGCTACAATTAACTACCGTGCGCTTGCGGTATATCCGTTTGCCACTTCTGGTGTCAACAAGCATCTCTGGTGCCGCTGCCGGGGATTAGACTCCATAGTCTAGTTCTAGTGGTTGCATTAAGAAGTGTCAACACCAGGGTGGCGGCGGCCTCGCTCTTGGCCTCCTCGGCCTCCTTCTTCGCTGCCTCCGCTGCAGACCGGGCGGTGGCGGCTTCGCTTTGGGCGTCGGCAGCCTCCTTCTTCGCCGCCTCCGCTACAGACCGGGCAGTGGCGGCTTCATTTCGGGCGTCGGCGGCCTCCTTCCTCGACGCCTCCGCCGTGGCCAGAGCGGTGGTGGCCTCCCTCCTAGCTTGGGCGGTCTCGTCACGAGCCGCCTGGGTCTCCGCCTGCGCCGCGTTGAGCCGGCTCGCCATCTGCGCGTTCCGACCCAGCTCGGCGCGGAGCTCCAGGAGCTCCCCCTCCGCCTTCGCAAGGGCGGCCGTCACTTGCGCGGACTTCTCCAACTCCTCCGAGAAGGACCTCTCCGCCTCCGCCACGAGCTCGGCCACCTCCCTAAAGATGGACCGCGCCTCGCGCGGAACCCCCTGCCGAGCCGGCCGCTCGATGGGGACCATGGCGCCGGACGGGCTCGGCGCGTCAGGATATGGCCACACCAGTCGATCGACCTCGACGAGGGGCAGGCCCTCCTCCTCCGGCTCGAGCGGTGCCGGCTGTGGCCCACCAACCGGTAGCACAGGCTGCGGCTCCCTCCGCCCCTCCTCCGTCTCCGCCCGCTGCTCCGTCTCCTCCCGAGGCGACGGCGCGGCCTCGCGTGGAGGCGGGGACTCGAGCGGTAGCGGGTCGCTCGAGGGGTGGCTCGTCCCCAAGCTCTCCTCCCTCGCCGGGTCTTCCGGCATCCTATCGTCCCTGGCCGGTGCCTCGAGCGCCTCCTCCAGCGTTGAGCCCTCGACCGGGGGCGGCACCTGCTCTAGCTCGTCCAGGAGCTCCTCCACCGTCGGCACCTTCTCCACCGATGCCTCTCCCTCCTCCCCCTTCTCCGCGGGCCGGCTCACATCGACTGGGGTCTCGAGGGCCGCCGACCCTTCAGCCCCAGACGCCGACGGAGTCATGCTTGTCTCGGGAGCTCCCCCAGAGATGGTCGTTGCGACGGGGGGAGGAGTGGCCCTCTCGATAGGCGCCACCTGAGGAGGAGGCGGTGCCACGGCGGACGCGGTGGCGGCAGGCTCGGCGCCAGGAGCCGTGGCCCCTGCTGAAAAAGGAGAACGACGTCGTCAGAAACAGGAAAAAACCTCGACCCCCGTGGTCGACGGCGTCGGCCTCACCAAGATCCGCGGCGGCCATCTGGCTTCCCCGAGCCATGGCTGCTCGAGCCTTCAACAGCCAAGCAGCCTCCCCAGCGGAAGAAGGAGCCATACCTCGAGGTGCTCGGACCTCAGCAGAGCTCGAGGTCTTGGCCCGCTTGGACGCTGCGGTGTCTGCCTCCTGCCGAGAGCGTTTTTTCCTGAAAAACCGGAAAACAGCAAACGTCACCAAAAGTAAAAAGGTAAAGCTTCACTACCTACGAGACTGAGAAACGTTACTTACCCAAAGCGACGGCGGGGCTTCTTCCATGAATCGCCGGACCCGCTCGGGGGCTTCAAGCCCGCCCCGTGGCTCGAGCCGCGTCCCTGAGCCGTCTCCACATGGCTCGGATAAGGGGAAGGCTCCCGACGCTTCCCGTGGCTCGACCCCGGCGGAGAGCTCTCCTTTTGTCTCCTGTCCCGGGGGGGGCGACCGCGTCTCCTTCGAGCGGTCATCTTGGCTCCCTTCCCGGCGCGGGCTCCGGGACCTACTCCGGCGCTCGTGCCGACGGTCACGCCCCCCCCCCCCCCCGCGCGCCTGCCTCCTTCTCCTGGCGGCGGTGCGGCGACGGGCTCCAAGGTCGCTCGCGAATCCCGTCACGAGACGACCGGGGGCTCCCCCCTCGGCAGTCATGGTGGCGCGGGCTCGACGCCCTCTCGTGCTGCCCGCTCCTCCGCGGGCTCGAAGTCGCCCTCGACGCCTTGCGGCGGTCGGGCCCGGAGTCCTTCTCGACGTGTTGGCCGCTCCTCGACGACCGGCCCTTCTCGAGACCCCCCGCCTGGGTCGACGCGGTCGTGCCCTCCTTCTGCGCCGCGGCGATGGCGCTCCTGGTTCGAGGTTTCCTCGCGTCAAGGGGCACGTCCGGCATGGAGCTCGACGGGCCTTGAGCCTCCGACGAGGCTGGGCTCGGCGCAGCCTTCCGCTGCTGCGTCCCGCGCGACCCCTTCGCTGGGGGGACCTCCAAGACATCCTCCCGCATAGAGGAGCGGTCAGCCCTGACGTCAACGACCCCCACGCACCTCAAATGCGCATCCATCCCCTCATCATCGCTCTCCTCCTCGTCATCATCCTCCTCCTCTGAGCTCGAGGAGCTGAGCTCGGGAGACTCATCGCCAGGCTGCCGGTTACGACGAGCCTTCGCCAGCATCTGCTCCCGGGCCGCCCGACGCAAGTTCTTCTCTTTCCCCTTGTTCTTCCTGGCATCCTTACTCTCCTTATCCTTCTGAGCAGAGAGGCGCCTCACCTGTGTTTCCGCGGCATCCTCCCTCACCGGGGGCCTCGGCGCGCGACAGGTTAACGTCCCCTGCAAAAAAGAAGCTCGATGAGAAAAGTTGCGAAGGGAGCAAATAAGGACCGAAGAAAAGAGAAGGGAGGGGAGGCTCGGAACAGTTTAGCTCGAGGGAGGCTTACCAAGTCGAGACACCCCGTATCGAGTGCCATGGCGATCAGATTGGCCTCCTCTGGACGAAACGATCCATGGACCGTGACCGCCACCCGGGAGGTACCCTCGTTCCGAGTCAGCCCCTCCTCGGCCATACTCGACCGGTTCAGCGCCTCGAGCGGGGCCTTAGGCCCCATCTCAAACATGAGGAGGGGGCGGTCCGCTAGAGGAAGGACCCTCCGTTGGTGGAACGCCCAAATGACCGCCTGGACGGTCAATTTCTTCTCCTCCACCAGCGTCCGCATCGTGCTCATCAGCGGAATCAGGTGGCGCTGCCTGTCCGCCGCGACGCCCCAGTTCCACTTCTCCGAGCGCCGGGTGATGACCTTGCTGGTGTACTGCGGAAGGAGCCCGTCCTCGTTCCGCAGGTAGAACCAATGGTCGTCCCACCCCGCCTGGTTGGTGGAGAGCTTGTAGCGAAGATATTCGCGGGGGACGTTGGCCGACGAAGGACCGGTCCTCGCGGTGATGGTGAGGGAGCCCGCCCATGCGAGCCTCCTCCCGCTGGGCTACGCGGCCTTGTGGAAGAGCTCGCCCCGGAAGAGGTGGACGAACATCTTCCAGTGCGGCTCAATCTTCAAGTACCCCTCGCACACCGCGGCAAAGATGGCGGCGTGCGAGATGGAGTTGGGGGAGAAATGCTGCAGCTCCACCTCAAAATGATGAGCCAGCCCCCGCATAAAGCGGCTCGACGGACGCCGAGTCCCATGCGGTGGTAGCAAGTGAAGCTCACCACGTACCCTTCCGGCGGATTCGATTCCTGGTGATCCGCCGAAGGGAGAATCCACCACGCAGATCCCTTCTGCGGGTTGGGACGGAGGAGCCCCTGGGCCACCAGCGACTCCAACTCGCTCTGCATCGTCTTCGTCGGGCTCTAGTCTTCAACCGGCAACACCTGGGCGGCCATGGCGGCAACGGCGCGGATCCGAGCGGCGGGTGGGCGACCGGGAAGATTACCAATCGCTCGCTCGAGGAAAGGGTGAGTGAAAGCCACGGCGGTGGTGAAGGCAAAGGCAAAGTAAAGGGTTCCTCTCCCCTCTTTCGATATTTATAAGAGAGAACCCCCACGGGCGGGACCTCCCACGGTGGGAAAAAGGTAACCGCGTGCATTAAATGCGCCCACCTAACCGAATCTTGAGCCCGTTGACAGGTACACGCGGCAGCCCCGCATTTCACTCCATTACCTGGGCCCACCACAACCGCTGCTTCAACTTCGCGTCCGTCGCCCTGGCGCCACGATCTCCGCTCCCCGACTGTTTTCGCCTAAAAAGGCGCACCCAACGGGTAGAAGGATTCCAAGCGACGGAGGCTTCTTCAAGAAGGTAAAAACGGGCCCCGGCCCTAAGCCTCGAAGCAGCGAAGGCTGGCCCTCGAAGAGGGTTCGACAGCCGGCTTCGAGCACCCGAGTCAGGGACACTAAGGAGCGCCACTCACAGCATCGCTCGAGGGCCAAGCCCTCGAGGCCCCTCACGTGTATCCAAGGCAGGGTGCACGACGTGCAGTGAGAACCCCCACGAAGGGAGGCATCGAGCCACCGGGTCCTATCGAATGGACCCGGCACTCCTGCAGACCGAGCGCCCATGCTTTATGAGATCGCCTCCGGGCTACAGTCGACCCTATCGAATGGGGCACGAGGTCTCACTTGGATTTCCCCATTACCAGCTCACCGGGAACCTCGATACTCGCCCGCTCGTGGTAGTACGAGGCATCCCCCCTCGCATCGGATCGAAAGGACTTGCGGGATGACAAGCCAGGGCAACTGGCGTGCCGAACAGCTCGAAGAGCCAGCCGGTCGGTTCAACCTGGCACCCCTCGACGAAAGAGGGTCTAAAAACTCGGGGGCTGGACACTCCCGAACCTAAAAACGTAACTAACACTCACGCTCGTGAAAAAGCCCACGAGGGAGTCCTAACCACTCCCCCGTGGCCTCGGGGGCTACACCCACGGGTGTCGCACGCACGACACCCACGGAATCGAAACAACAAAACCCTCGAGAACCAGTTAATAACCCTCTAGATCCCGGTAGAGAGCCCCTGCTCGAGTGCCAGCACTCAAACAAGGGCTCGGGGGCTACTGTCGGGGGACCGCAAAAGGGGTACCCCCAATCAACGCAAAACAAATAGGTTAAACCTAGAACACCAATTAATAAACCCAGCTAGACTAACCTTCCAACGATCCGACCCCTCGAGGCCTGCAACGCTGGCCCACCACCAGAAAGCGTGGGCTCGCCAAAGCCTTACTGACCGCCTCCTGGTAGCCTACCCCTCGAGCCCCGGCGCGTAGGCCACGAACCCGCTACAGCCGTGCACCGCTCCTCGGGACCCTGCGCGGGGACCCCGAGGCTCTCCAGCACGAAAGCCTATCCCTCGAGGCTCTTTACACCCCAGGCCTCGAGCTGGAGCCCAACCTCCACTCACCCGAGCCCTCCGCGCTAGGGCTCGGGCGAGCGCTCCACTACCTTTCGAAGCCCCCCACGAAGAGGAAGCTTCCCGCTCCCCAGCTCTGGCGACCGTACCAACCCCACGCAGCGCATTTAATGCTTTTACCTACTCCGGTCACATCCTCTGGCACACGATGCGTGCTACAGCGAGCCAGAGTCAGGGTCAAACCTTGTTTTCACCACAGGCATGGTCAAAAGGGGACGTACAACACTGTTAAGCCATACCTTACACTGTTGCACGTCCAAGCCACGTCTCGAGGCCCGGATACCTGCTGCTCAGTCGGGTTTCCCAGGATTTGCCCATACCTGCGGGGACTCGAGCCCCCCGTAGGCCCCACATAGAGGCCGGCTCTGAGCCCCTCGAGCCCCGGCTACTTTCATGCTATTGGAGGACAGGTACCCCAAGACTCGGAGGGACCCAGCCACGTCATGTACGTGCCGGAATGGACGCTGCATGGCCTCACGTCGCCACGCCTCCACGTCCGCGCCCGGGAGGGAGGCCATGCTTCAAGGACGCTTCAACAGCAACCCCCACGTCGGCTCCAGTGGCATCGACAAGACGGGATTCCTACTCTCCGCCGTATTGGGCACTGTACATCCCGACTCCTGTATCACAGCTATGTAACCCTGGCTTCCTCTTGCTCTATAAAAGGGGACACCAGGGACCTTCACTCCCCAGTTACACAGATACGGCTAGACACACGCGTACGCACAAGTCCACACTACACACACATACGAGTCCGGACTCCGGTCCATGCTCATTGAGCCTGTATTGCCCCTGTACAAGCACTTAGGTGCAAGTAATACAAGAACCTCCTCCCCCCGCTGGACGTAGGGCCTTCCTTGCGCGAACCAGGATAAATCCTTGTGTCATCTTCAATCACCATCCAGGAAGAGAGCACGCGATCACATTACTAGTTGGTGTCGTACCCCCGGGTCAAAACACCGACAAACAGCGAGCACGGGAATCGCCCGCTCCTCGCGCGCCGCTCCCACTCCCCCGATAGCTCTTCGTGTTCCCCTCTGCCCTGTCGCTGCGTGGACGCCGCTCACCGGCCGCCGCCGCGCCGGTCGAAACGCCAAGACTCGTTCCGGCTAGGTTCAATGAACCAGCCCAAGCGCAACACCTTTGCTTCTCTCCCCCTCGCTCGAGCCAGCCAACCAGCCGTTCATTCACTCGCTCGCGTCCTCTGCCATCTTCTTCTCCATCGCACCACCGCCATACCCACCGAGCTTTCATCGGTGATTACTCGCCAACCATCGCACCGCCGTTAGATTCCTTCCGCCAACCTTCCCGCCTTGACCTCCTCTCTCGATTGCACCGGTTGGTTTCCCCTCTCTCGCCCTAGCCGGCAGAATGCCGAATGCCATCCTCGGCCACTCGCCATGTCCGCCGCCATGACCATTGCATGGTCCGGCCATCTCCGGCCAAACCACCCCAAACCAAGCTTCTTACTAGCCTTCTCTACCTCTGTTGTTGCTTAGGTTTAGATGGAGATGTCTCTGGCACCGTGCTTCGACCGGAACTAGACCTTGCCATGGCAATGTCCGCCGCGGACCGCCGCTGTGCGTGGCACCGACTCATATCGGGGTCGGCATGGCTCGTGCGCCTCGCCATTAGGTCGCTTAGGGTTCGCTGTAGCTAGTGCTCGCCTCGCCGAGCTTGGAGTAGCCGGGTAGAGCCTCGTCGTCGCGTCGCAGCGCCGCGACTCCGCCATGGCCGCTGTCGAGCTTGCTCCGGTGATCCTCTGGCGTGGAAACCTAGTCGAACATGTCCGCCTCGTGAAGACGAGTTTAGAGGTAGGGTTGGTGTCGCCGGAAACCTCGCCGCTGGCGAGCTAGGGCCGGTCAACGCCGGCGGGGGTGGAGCACCGCTGACACGTGGGCCTGGTTAACTGGTTGACGTGGTTGTCTGACCAGCGGGCCCCGCTGGCAGAGAGAGTGAGAGGAAGGAAGAAAGGTCTGGGTGCAATAGCATTCGAGAAGTCTGGGTACGCGTAGCATTTGGGTTTGTGTCTGTGGGTGTGTTAACCCGTGTGTTCATAGCGTTTTAGGATGTGTTTTATTTTATCCAGTTTTTGCAGAAAAGTTTATATGCTTCTAAAATTAATATAAGGCTCATTCTATGTCCAAATAATGTGAAACAAATTTTGTTGTGCTGGAAATGAATGGATCTATTTGTTAAAAATATTAGATGTATATTTTGTGATACTTTTGTATGAGTTTTATTTAACCAAGTAAATGGCTGTTAACTTAGAAAATGCATAACTAATTCTGTATAACTCAGAAAAATGTGATTCTAATTTTGTTAGGCTTTTTTGATGAGTAGTATCTGGGAAAAATATCATCAATGTATATTCTATGAATAATATTGGCAGTAGCATTTAAAGTTGTTAAATGTTGTTTTCTTCCTGTAATTTTTATAAATAGAAATGCTTAGATTCTGAGCTTGGTCATTTTTGTACATTTATGTTAGAGTATAAATTTTCCATGAAAAATGTTAGGTGGGACTGTTGTGACAATTGGTAGTGCAAACTATGAAAAGTGCTTGATTTGTCAATTAATAGACTTAATTTTTATTGCATGAAAAGTTTACTGTTTTTTGCTGAAATTTTTATGGTAGCCTAGTTTTGGTCCATAGTAGTCTGTGTAAAAGTTTGAAAATTTTCTGAAGTCATTTCAATATAATGATAATTATACCTTGTTTAGGAAATTGGTTGAAAATGAATAGGTAATTAAGTAATTAGAATTATTCGTACTTTTTCTGTGAGTCATAAGTGATGAATGGCTGTCAGAAAAGGGTTAGGTTGAATGCTAGGTTGTAGGGTGTTGACAAGGTAAGTTAGTAGTAGTTAAATGATATTGACTACCTTGTTGAAGAGAATACAATAGATGACATCTGCTTATCTCCTGATTGTCTCTCCTTCATGTTCACACCTCATAAGCATCCTATGTGCATTCATCACATTTATACATGCAATGCACCATACAGGATCGGTAGAGGAGAACCAGAACCCGCCGCAGCAGGAGGAGCCAATTCACGAAGAGATCCTGTTCGAGAGGACCGAGGAAGACGCCGGAGAGTTACCCGAGTGTCAAGACCACCGGCCGTCTGACTTCGAGAGAGGCAAGCCCCGGAGCCTTTTAACTCCCTACGGTTTACAAATTACTTAAAAAATAACCTGCTATGTTTGTTGCATTTGGTTATAGGAGTTGATTGCTACCATTGTTGCACTATTACTATACAAATTGTCCATTGCAATGTTATCTTGTTATCCCTGCTTATGTCTAGGCTCGCACATGCTTAGCCTTGCTTAGATCGGTAAAAGTCGGGTGATTTCCTGTCTCCCGCATATAGGTGGATACTGATCATGAGTAGCCTGGTGCTATCGTGGAATAACCATGTGATAATGAATTGGAGACCAGACGAGATGTAGGAGCAGCAGGACATGGGTTTTGTGTGCTAGTAGTCTCCCGTTTGTGTCGCATAGGACCCGTTTCGGGAAGCGCATCTCAGTCAAATTGAACACGTCAATCACTTAACGGAGTAGGTCAGAGTACGTCCCGCGAAGCCGAGTAAGGTTATTCGAGCCGGTGATGAAGATGTTGACGCCTAACACCCAGGGCCTCAGATGTACCATGGGCAACTATTCTGAGCAACCTGGCATGGTCCGTGGACAGGCGGGGCCTGATTGACTTGGCATGACTGTGGGCAGTTATAGGTTGAGCGACCTGGCACTGAGATCACCCCCGGTGTAGAAGGGCCAATGGCCGTCCCGCGAATCGTGTTCTCTAATTTCCTGTGTGGCAGCTTATGACTGCCATGGTCAGACGTGTCAGGCGAGTGTGCGTCATTTTATCCCTAGCTGGGTAGGAATCGATTATAATCGCCATCGCTCCTGACAGTGAGCAATTGACTGGCATGTGTTACCGTAGAACTTATGGAACTAAAGATGGTTATGATGTTGAATCTGAAACGCTATTGATGAAATAGTCACTCTTGCTTGATTAAGTAGTCAAGCGCTTGTTATAGATCAAGTGCAAATCTAGTTAATCAGGATTAATTATAAAAGTGACCGCCAACATCAAAAATTATGTTTTACTCATAAAAGAGCTTTCATGCAAATGGTTTGTTTAGCCAACCCCAGATATAGCCTACATGATCCTTGGAGTCTCATTATTTTTGGTTTATGACGGGTAAGTCTAGCTGAGTACCTTCTTGTACTCAGGGTTTTATTCCCTTGTTGTTGCAGATGGTTAGAGCTTCTTTGGCTACTGCAAGAACTGCCTGTACCCGGTTACGGGTGATGACTAGACCATGGGCATGGTCATCTCTTATCTTTTCCTGATGCTTTTGTGGACACGATCAGGTTGATGCCACCGTATTATGAACAAACTGAACTTATGTTTCAAAACTATATTTCTTCCGCTACTTGATTAAACTATGGTTTGTAATATTGTTTCGTAGTCCGATGGATTTTAACTATGTGCGAACTGCAATGTAACTTGTGGACATGTATGCTGAAATTATTATGATCTTGGCTGAAGTTGAATGATTTGAAATCCTCGAGATTTCCGGACTACCGGGTTTGTACGAGCTTAAGTACATGATGATCTTTGCGAGAGCGGAGGTTTCTGTGCTTAATCTGGTATAAATTGGTCGGTTCTGTCACAGATACGACATGGAAGCTTCTAGAACAACCTAGAGTGATCACCAAGCAACATAATTCAGGGACTAAACTGACAGATTCAATAGCTTTGATGAATTATTATTTTCTAGGGAGTTTTACAAAAGATGGAAAGAGATAGAATCCTACTCCAACACGACAAATCATGCAAACGGATGGAATGTCGCGTTAGGGCAAGAAGGGAGGTTCCAGAAGAGGTCACGGCGATGGAGGGACCTGGAGTATGACAGGTGGGGCCGCCCGGTGTGGGGATATTACCTCCGTATACCCCCATGGACCTACTTGGGCCCTTCGTCAAGGACAGCCCAGCTCGAAGGCCCTGCGGCACGTGACCAGGCTGTCATGCTCGCTAGGGACTCTTATGAAGCCTTACCGGCCAAGGACGATCCTAGAGTTAGATTTGGATTCCTTGCCTTAAGGAACCATTTGTAATCTGTTAGGAACTGTAACCATGCTCCCCGACTATATAAGGCGAGGAGGGACCCCCTATCATCTCATCTGATCTCATCCGAGATCATCTGATCACCCAATCTCATAATATAATCCAGCCACCAAAACACACGACGTAGGGTATTATGGCGACTTGCCGGCCCGAACCTGTCTAAATCTTTGTGTCTCATCCCTATGTTTAAGCTTGAGCATCCGTCTCCACACCTCTCAATCTAATCTTCTACTTTGGGGATACCCCTCGATACACTATCGACGATATTTCATCGACAGTTGGCGTGCCAGGTAGGGGGTGTGTGCTACGACACCATGATCTACCAAGCGGTCACCTTCCCTCGCTCCATGGTTCTTCCGGAGGCCGACACCACTTTCCAGATTGGATCTATGATCTGGACTGTCGGTAACCTCGTCCCTCCTCCGGAGATCGTGGAGTCTGCATAGCTTCCGGCACCAGTCGCCTCGTCATCCACCCATTGCACAACACGCGCCAAGATCCATCCGCTGCGACGACCTGGTCGAGGCCATCGACCGGGCCAACAAGAGGATCACCGACTGCATCAACTTCGTCGAGATGACTCATTGGCCTAGCCTTTGCCTGTCACCGCCTTCGGTCGTCACCGACCGGGCTCTTCGCCGCCTTCCCTCATCGTCAACCGGCCTCGTCGCCAACCGGGTTCGTCGCCGCCTTCGCTCATCGTCAACCGGGCTCGTTTCTGCCTTCGCTCGTCGCCGACCGAGCTCGTCGCCGCCTTCGCACATCGTCGCCTTGGCTCGTCGCCGCCTTCCCTCGTCACCGCCTTCGCTCGCCGTCGCCTTTGCATGTCGCCGACCAGGCTCATCGCCGCTGCGGATACATGGGTGTATTCCGGGTCTTGTGATGATGATTGATTGTCAACTGGTTTGATGCGCATGTTCTTTGGCTTGTGTTGTGTAAGTGTCGAGCTCGGAGACGGTGATCAAAGGTAAGGTGAAGGTCAAGTAGAGACGTGTCGTGCCGATGGACCCGGAGCGGTGAAGGGCGGACGTGAGACTTGGACTGACGGACCGGTGGCCTGAGGATCAGATGTGGTGGCTGATAGCCTGAGGATCAGTTGTGGTGGCTGATAGCCTGGGACAATAACAAGTGAAGACTTGTGGGTGGACGGGGTGCACGGGCGGTGCATCCCTCTATGGCTTCGGTTTGGTGGTAGAGCCCCAGAAAAACCACCGGTGGGATGGTTTCCAGGTTTGGGCCTCAAAACCTGGATGCTAGCCGGTTTCCGAGTTTGGGCCTCAAAGCTCGGGCTGAGGACGGTTTCCAGGTTTGGGCCTCAAACCTGGGTGATGGCGAGTTTCTGAGTTTGGGCCACAAAACTCAGTCTGAGGATAGGTTTCCCGGTTTCAGCCTCAAAACCGGGGGGAGGTCTAGGAAAATGGACGGTGGAGGAGTGGCGGCACGTGGCGGCATCGGGTGAGGTCGCGTCGAGGCGAAGCTACCAGTTGTGCGGGCGTGGCCGTCGGATCAAAATCTACCTTGAGCTGGTCCATAATAGCCTTAGGGTTTAGTTTGTTCGCTCTCTATATCATTAGGGGTAGAGTGGGGAATAATGTTTAGGATAAGTAGGGGGAGACACCCACCTCCCCATCCATCTCAGTCATTTGCTATTCTCATTCTAGGGTTTCTTGCTTCCCATTCCCTGCTGTAGCTACTGAGCTCCGCAGAGGCGGCTAATCATACCTCTGTGTATTTGGATTATGAGGAAACGGGACCGTAATCCCATTGTCTCCTTGTGGGGACGATTTTCGGCTGGAATTCGTGGTTGTGATTCGTGTTCTTGAGTTGTTCTTTGCGTTCATCTTTTCTCCATGTTTTTTCCCGTCACTCGATCTCCCTTTACGTTTGTTGACGGTCCTTAAACACCTGTTTTACCATCAACATTTGACCCTAAAGTCCACCAAAAAGGCATGAAATGTAGTCAAATAGGTTTCAAACTAACCGAATTCCACATGTCCATAGAATTTTATTTGAATGCAGGATTTGAACCAAATTTGGACATATGGACCCACCAGAGACCAAGCCCCCACAGCAGGGCCCAAATGGGCATAAAGGGGGTGGCGCCCGCCACCTCTAAGTGGCGCCCGCCACTTGGGTTGGCCCAAGTGCCACTCCCTGCCACGTCACCGATCCGTGTGACCTCCCCAAGGCCAAATCCTGGCCCTTGGTCACTAGGTCAGTAGCATCGGACGACTCAGGGAGGAGTGGTGTGGATCAAGGGTGAATGGCGGTTGCTAGGACATGCAACCGACCTTCAAACCGCCTTGGACAACCACCTGGATGCCGTTGAAGCCAAGGCGGTGCATCCAACGGTGAGGGAGGTGGCGGCCGCCACCTAGGGCTGGCGCCCGCCACTAGGGTAGCCCTAGGTCGGCTGGCTGCCCCCTATAAGTACCCCCTCACTCATTTGGGCTATAAATACCCCCCTAGAGGCACCTCTTCATTCACACCATCACACATTACCATCCCAGAGCAACACACAAGCAAGAGAAGCAAGTGAGAGTTAGGTTAGAAGCTCAGAGAGCTTAGGCAAGTAGGTAGCTAGTAGAGCAAGGCATCTTCGCCCTCGCGGTAGCGCTGCTCAAGGGTTAGCTCAAGAGTAGAGGCGTGCGAGTGATCGGTTCTGGAGCTGGGAAGAGTCTTCCTTCATCTCTAGTTCAGGTTTTGCTCTTGTTACTCAAGCACTTACTATAATCTAGTTCATCATTTCAAGTATTACTTTATTCTACTTATCAGTATTGAGTGGTATACTTGATTGATTGCTTGAGTGCCTAGCTATCCTACAGATCAATTCACTTAGCCATAGAAGTTAATCTCTAGTGAGCTTAGTGTTTGATCTTTGCCAATAGGTTGCTTAGTTAGTTTAGTGTTTATCTTATTAAGTCAAGTGTTTGCTCTGACGTCCGCAAGGGTGTCTCAATTCAAAGCTAGGGTAGAGATAGTTAGAATATAGTTAAGCGTGGTGCTTAGTTATAGACTTACCTTCAGATACGCCTGGACCCCCGGATAGCTGTGGTAGCAAGCAGGTGGTGACAGCCCTGTGCGCCTTGAATTCCACCACGTAGTTGGCCCAGTTTAACAGTAAGGCTCATTGTGCTAGCGTTCAACCTAAGTAAGTGGTAAAGGCTAGTACACCTCAATACTTGACAAGATAGGAATAAAACTTTACTCAACTTAGTTGCTCTATTGTCTTTTGCCTGCCCTGCTTCATAACTGTCTCGCTTCGTAGGTATCTTGCTTGGTAGTTATCTAGGAATAGTTATTAGCTAGTAGTTAGTTATCTTAGTTACCCTTAGTTATCCTATTCCATTTATCCCCCTATCCATCTAGTTATCCACCTTACCTTAGCCATCCATTTCATCCTTACCTATCCACCCATATATTCTTTCTAGCCTTCCATCCCTTCTCTTCCCTTTTCCCCTCTTCTCTTTTCTTATTTCTTCGACTCTCATCCCCTCCTTGACTCGACTCATACACCACCCTAGCCTTCCATTGGGATCAAATAAATCGACACCTGGTACTCCCAGGCGAAGTGCTACTATGATAGTTTTGTGCGCTTGCAGAATCTCCTCCTGGTAGATTGCATTCTCTCTAGCTAGCTCCTACTAGTGTCGGGATTGACAACCCCGCTTGGCATTAGTAGATAGCTGCTTTAGCTCCACTCCTTTAGGTATAGTGACCGGTCTTGCTTCAAGCACTTATGACGCCGTTGCCGGGGATAGACTCCACAGTCTACTCCTAGTAACAACGTTAGCAAGTGCCAACAAGCATTCTTGGGCCGTTACCAGGGATAGTTGCCTAGCACTATCTTTAGTGAAGCTAAGAACTACCAACAAGCATTTTTGGCGCCGTTGACAGGGAAGGCAAGCGGTGTATCGGTTGAGTCCGTGTCGAATTTATCTTCGCTTAAGCTCCTGCTTAGCGAATCCCATCTTACCCCATTCTTTGTTTCCTTAACTCTTCTTATTTTTTTCCTTCATCTTCTTCAACTTCTTTCTTTCTTATCTCGTTCTATCTTCATGATGGCCAACAAGACCATTCGTGAATTTTCTACTCCTTCTGCCGCTAATGTAGTGATAGGACCAGACGTGATCAATGCCAACCTCAATTTTGAGTTAAAACCGGCTCTGATCACGATGGTCCAAGCTAGCCCGATCTGCGGCAAGGCTCATGAGGATGCCAATGCTCACCTCCAACAATTTTTGGAGATTTGCGGCACCTTCACCATTAAGGGGATAACCCAAGAAGCCATCCGTCTTTGTCTCTTTCCTTTCTCTTTGCTAGGAAAAGCGAAGCAATGGTTCTATACCGATCGCAACGCTGTAGACACATGGGACAAGTGTTCCAATGCTTTTCTCGCCAAATTCTTTCCTATGGGTAAGACGAATGCTCTTCGCAACAAAATCTCCAGCTTTACGCAACAAGCTGAGGAATCTATTCGTGAGGCTTGGGAGAGGTTGCAAGAGTATGTCGCTGCTTGTCCGCACCATGGTATGGAGGACTGGCTATTGATCCAGAACTTCTACCATGGCCTAACACCTCTCTCTAGAAGCCATTTGGATGCCACCGCCAGTGGTGCATTCTTTTCTCTGAATGTTGCAGATGCTAAGGCTCTCATAGAGAAGATGGTGGCAAACCAAGGATGGAATGACGAAAGACTACAGCCCCGTAAGCGAGGTATGCATTCCCTTAAGGAGGCCGACATGATCGTGGCCAAGATGGACCTGCTGGCAAAGAAGCTGGACAGCTGTGAGAAGATGAACCAACAAGAGAGTGTCCAATCTCTGGAATCCTACATGACTTGTGAAGTCTGTGGAGAAACCGAACATTCTGGGAGCCACTGCCCCGAGCTACACGAAGATTTGAACTTCATCAACAACAGTAACGGTTTCCGTCAACAGAATCATGGATGGAATCAGCCTACAAACTCTCAAGGTAACAATTCATTCCCCCGCTCCAATTTTCATAATTCTGATAATTTCTCATTCCTGAAGAATTTAGTTTACTCACAAGGTAAAACTACTGATTTCTTGAGAGAGAGATTAATGGCGAATGATAAAATTCTTGAGAATATAAATGCTAAATTGGAAGATTTCTCATATGCTCTGTAAAATCAACTTAGCTTTAATAAGATGTTAGAAACCCAATTAGCTCAACTTGCTGCTATCATACCATCTTTTGAAACTGGCAAAATTCCTGGTAAACCTGACATGGAAACTGCAAATATAGTTGAAATAAAATATTTTAACTATTATGCAGATCAAACCATGACTGTTAAAAAGGGTGATCCTGGTAGTCCCATAATTAGATGCTCAATCTTTGGTGAAGTCTTTAAAAATGCCATGTGTGATTTAGGATCGAGTGCGAACATTATATCTAAAGATTTCTATGAAAACTCGTTCTTTCCACCCATGTCATCCACATCTGCGATGTTGTGCTAGCTGATCAATCCACTTGCTATGTAGAAGGAATAGTTAATGACTTACCTGTTCATATTAGAGGCTCCTATGTTCCTACTGATTTCATAATACTAGATATGGGAAATAGGAAGGATGTGCCTCTAATCTTAGGTAGACCCTTCTTGAATACTGTTAATGCTTGCATATATGTGGGAAGTGGTAAAATTCAAATGACATTAGGAGGGAGAAAGGAAATATTCTCCTTCTCTCGTGGTCCCGCATATGCCGCTAACATGCAGGTACCAAAACCCGTTCGTACCAAGAAGAGGCGCCCAAGAACAAGGTGGAGCAGAAAGAAAGAACCACCTCCTCCTGAGTTGTGTGATTCACATAACAAGGGAGAGGTGCCAAAAGAAGAAGAACCAGATGGAGTACTAAGGGAAGAAGTGCCCAAGGAAGAAGATCCACCCGATACGGATGAAACTCCATGGACCTAAGGTATGGTTTTACTTTTAATTTTTCCCTTCAATTTTCCCTTTTCAAATAAATAACATATGTCATGCATATAACTAAAAAAAATATCATCAGTTATCATTAGTTTTATGCATAGGTATATGTTAACTTAGTTAGAATAATAAAATATCATAATAGGATAGTTTCCCTTTTCACAACATTAGATAGTTTTCTTTTTAATAAAATGAGAACAAGAGCTCCGACTGAGATGAAGAAGATCTTTTCACCAAGCAAGAAGCCAGCTTGGGGGAGACTCCTGGTATGTCTCAAGCCTACACTTTACATTCAGTTCTTAAATTATATATCTTTTGAATGTCACATACTTGCCTAAATAACCACTCTATGAATAAAATTGATAAAAACTGCTTAAACAAGTTGAAACCTGAATAAGATTTGAAATATGTCATGCAAATGCTATTGTTATGGTTTGAATAACTGGTCTTATCTAAGTTGTAGCTTTTGTGGGTTGCACATGCTTTAACTGAAATCATGCTTAGTGAGTAAAGTTAGTAAGAAATGGAGTAATTCTTTAAACTTGTTAAGGTGAAATTAGGACCTAATCTGGAGGATTTTTTTAAAAAATTATGAAAACCTTGCTAAAAGTTCCTCCTAGATTTTATCTCATCCCACCACCAGCCAAATATTTGTTAGTCATTAGTCAAAACTACAAAGAGCTTTGTTTGTGTTGAGCTTTGTTAGACCTCATAGATCTTAGTAGAGAAGCTTATCATATCTTTTGAATCAAGATTCACGCACACCCACCATAAATTGCCTACTTTCCACTTTGGAAGTTTGCAACCACCAAATAAATTGCTTATTCTCTACACCGGAGATATGCAATACCCTGCCAAACATCCCATTGCTAGCCTTATGCTTATTCCTACATTGGGAATAAGCATTTCTCCCTCTTCCCCTTTTTCATTTCAAAAATCCTTTCCTATAGATGTCTGGGGAAATCTAGAGCTAAAAGAGAAAAAAAATGAGCAAAGTAGCTCAAGAAAGGACTATGTCCTGAAGAAAAAAAAAGTGAGCAAAGTAGCTCAAGAGAGGACTATGTCCTAAGAAAATGTGAGGACACATCTTTTGTCTACTCACTATGTATCCAAAAAAAAGAGAGAGAGAATTATCATTAGCTCTAGACCCCAGAAATTAACTAGGAAGGATTACGAAATATCTCTCTATACACTTCCACATAACCACACATGCACATCTTGATCAATTTTTATGATTTGCTGCTCCTTATGATCTGAGTGTCTAGCTTAGCAATAAACATCAGGCAATTTGCTCATGGTTCTTAGCCTACCTATAACTCCACATATCATTCTTTAGAAATAGGAGAGGGTACATTTTGGCCTAAGTGTGGATTTAAACACCATTGAGTGATTGAGTGAATCTTGGAGGACTTAAGCAAGTTGTTATCTTTTGAAAACCTTGAAAAACCTCCAGACAGAATCCTAGTCAAACCTAAGCAAGATAAAAGTTTCCTATCTACTGCTTTATTTCACTCTTGCATGTTTGAAGTGAAAAGCTATAAGCCCCACATTGCTATGATTTATGATATATGCTAAGTTATTTCTCACTATACAATATGCACTTGCAGACATCTTAAGTTGCTATCCATTTCATGCTCAATGCTTAAACCGCATTGTTGCTCGAGGACGAGCAACAGGTTAGCTTGGGGGAGCTTGTTGACGGTCCTTAAACACCTGTTTTACCATCAACATTTGACCCTAAAGTCCACCAAAAAGGCATGAAATGTAGTCAAATAGATTTCAAACTAACCGAATTCCACATGTCCATAGAATTTTATTTGAATGCAGGATTTGAACCAAATTTGGACATATGGACCCACCAGAGGCCAAGCCCACTCAGCAGGGCCCAAATGGGCCTAAGGGGGGTGGCGCCCGCCACCCCTAGGTGGCGCCCGCCACCTCTAAGTGGCGCCCGCCACTTGGGTTGGCCCAAGTGCCACTCCCTGCCACGTCACCGATCCATGTGACCTCCCCAAGGCCAAATCCTGGCCCTTGGTCACTAGGTCAGTGGCATCGGATGGCTCAGGGAGGAGTGGTGTGGCTCAAGGCTGAATGGCGGTTGCTAGGACATGCAACCGACCTCCAAACCGCCTTGGACAACCACCTGGATGCCGTTGAAGCCAAGGCGGTGCATCCAACGGTGAGGGAGGTGGCGGCCGCCACCTAGGGCTAGCGCCCGCCACTAGGGTAGCCCTAGGTCGGCTGGCTGCCCTCTATAAGTACCCCCCTCACTCATTTGGGCTATAAATACCCCCTGGAGGCACCTCTTCATTCACACCATCACACATTACCATCCCAGAGCAACACACAAGCAAGAGAAGCAAGTGAGAGTTAGGTTATAAGCTCAGAGAGCTTAGGCAAGTAGGTAGCTAGTAGAGCAAGGCATCTTCGCCCTCGCGGTAGCGCTGCTCAAGGGTTAGCTCAAGAGTAGAGGCGTGCGAGTGATCGGTTCTGGAGCTGGGAAGAGTCTTCCTTCATCTCCAGTTTAGGTTTTGCTCTTGTTACTCAAGCACTTACTATATTCTAGTTCATCATTTGAAGTATTACTTTATTCTACTTATCAGTATTGAGTGGTATACTTGATTGATTGCTTGAGTGCCTAGCTATCCTATAGATCAATTCACTTAGCCATAGTAGTTAATCTCTAGTGAGCTTAGTGTTTGATCTTTGCCAATAGGTTGCTTAGTTAGTTTAGTGTTTATCTTATTAAGTCAAGTGTTTGCTCTGACGTCCGCAAGGGTGTCTCAATTCAAAGTTAGGGTAGAGATAGTTAGAATATAGTTAAGCGTGGTGCTTAGTTATAGACTTACCTTCAGATACGGCTGGACCCCCGGATAGCTGTGGTAGCAAGCAGGTGGTGACAGCCCTGTGCGCCTTGAATTCCACCACGTAGTTGGCCCAGTTTAACAGTAAGGCTCGTTGTGCTAGCGTTCAACCTAGTTGCATTATTGTCTTTTGCCTGCCCTGCTTCGTAACTGTCTCGCTTCGTAGTTATCTTGCTTGGTAGTTATCTAGGAATAGTTATTAGCTAGTAGTTAGTTATCTTAGTTACCCTTAGTTATCCTATTCCATTTATCCCCCTATCCATCTAGTTATCCACCTTTCCTTAGCCATCCATTTCATCCTTACCTATCCACCCATATATTCTTTCTAGCCTTCCATCCCTTCTCTTCCCTTTTCCCCTTTTCTCTTTTCTTATTTCTTTGACACTCATCCCCTCCTTGACTCGACTCATACACCACCCTAGCCTTCCCTTGGGATCAAATAAATCGACACCTGGTACTCCCAGGTGAAGTGCTACTATGATAGTTCTGTGCGCTTGCAGAATCTCTTCCTGGTAGATTGCATTCTCTCTAGCTTGCTCCTACTGGTGTCGGGATTGACAACCCCGCTTGGCATTAGTAGATAGTTGCTTTAGCTCCACTCCTTTAGGTATAGTGACCGGTCTTGCTTCAAGCACTTCTGACGCCGTTGCCGGGGATAGACTCCATAGTCTACTCCTAGTAACAACGTTAGCAAGTGCCAACAAGCATTCCTGGGCCGTTACCGGGGATAGTTGCCTAGCACTATCTTTAGTGAAGCTAAGAACTACCAACAACGTTGCCTCTTTCTCAAATCCATTTGAATCAACTTGTCTTTGTTGTGAGGAGATCATTTCCCCCGAAGGAATTAAACTCAAACCTCACGGACAAGTAGATCGGGTCGATTTGAGTTTTGTGGTGACTTTTTCATTCTTGCACCAATCTCTTCGATTTCCCGGAGTTTGAGTTGATTTGAGCGGATGATTTCTTAGGGATAGTCTTCCAACTACCTAGTGATCATATTCTCTAATTTTGGGAACGAGTGATTCGGTTTTGAATCGGATTTGGGATGATTTGGGAGAGAGGCGATTTCAATCAACCTCTCTTCACAGCCGCGGACAGTCTGCCACTAGGGGCGCAGATAGTCCAAGCATCGGGACTCAGCCGAATAATGGCTGTTCGTCTCGGTGTACTGTGCCTCGGGACAATGGCGGACATTCCACCGTGCTAGGGCGCGGACAGTCTGGGCCCGAGCGGGGGGTGTTCAGTGTTGATGGTCCTTACGGTCAATATTATACCATCAACTAATGCATAGAATGATATGAAATGAACCATAAAGCATAGTTGTAGTGTTTGATTCTAACAAGTTCCACGAGTTGTATTGTTCTCACTTGTTTTGCAGGGTTATCAATATTTCACCATATAAAAGTATCTCAAGTGATGAAACAAAGCACACCATTGCGAAGAGCTCGATGAGGCGATCGAAACAGACATATGGTTTGCTACATTTGGAGTCCCGATCAGAGTCCTTGTTGGCTACGACATGGAAGCTTCTAGAACAACCTGGAGTGATCACCAAGCAACATAATTCAAGGACTAAACTGACAGATCCAACATCTATGGTGAATTGCTATCTTCCAGGGAGTTTTCCAGTAGATGGAAAGAGGTAGAATCCTACTCCAACAAGACAAATCATGCAAACGAACGGTAAGTCGCATTAGGGCAACAAGGAAGGTTCGAGAAGACGTCACTGCGAAGCAAGCACCTGGACCATGACAGGTGGGGCCGGCTGGCCCCACCCCTAGGCCGGCCGGCCTGGGTCAAGATCCAAATCAGCCCATCTTCGCGGAGCGTGACCTAATCGACCGCTACGACGAATCTCAACCATTGCTTCAAGTCGGTTTGATCTGAGGGTTGCGGTTCATCCCATCGGGCTATATAAGGAGGCCCAGACCACCCTCCCTGGACAATCCATCATTATCTCTATCCATTTTCCACCGTTAGAGCAATAGCTAGGGTTTCTAGATTGAGAGGTGTCCCTCGAATGGAAAACCTCTCTCTAGAATTAGTTTAGATCTAGTCTTCTCGATAGTAGAGAGATGGAGAGTGTTGACGCAAAATGTGGTACGTTGCGCCTCACACACAGCAAGCCAGAAAAAGCGTGGCTTCAATCGGGTGCCCGGACGGTTTGAAATGTGGTACGTTGCGCCTCACACACAGCAAGCAAGAGAGATGGAGATCTGCCAGTCGGTTTGACCTGAAAGCCAACAAGGGATAAAACTGTGAGAATAAAACTGGAACATGTCGGATGAGACCAAACAGTTCCATATTTACGGCCCTGAAGCCACTCACAACAGCATACAACTATAGAAGCAGTCTACCGAACATGTTTATAGAGTCATTCGGCAAATATAAAAGAAAGCATGTAAGCACATTGATTGCCGAATGCACATGTATGAAAAGACATGCTTGAATAAATGAGAATTACTCAGACATTATCAAGACATGAAGAATTATAAACAGGTAACTTGTGATTATAAATCTATTCAAACAACACATGCATAGGTTAATCCAACTAGTCTGCCGCACGTCTAATCTTTATAAACCCGTCAAGCATAAACCCAAGCGAGGCTAATGCTTGCTATAAGTCTACGCCACTTCCTATAGTCAAACCAATCCACCGCATGATACAATCTGACAATAAGAAGCTAAAAGCATGTATATATCTGAACAGATCTATAAACATTCATTACTCGTGCAAGCTTAACCAAGCCTGGCGAACTAGCCGAGTTGGGGTCCATGAAGAAGGAACATACAAACAAGCATGGTTAAACCAATCTAAAACCTGCATCTGCCGCACGATACCTAGTTTTATCAAAGCTCAAACATGATTGATATGCATGAACCCACAACATGTGACAACCTAGATTGGAAATTGATTCGGCCATCATGATCATGCAATTATTGGAACACAAGTAAACTTGTAAAGCAAGGCCGAACAAAGATCAATCTAAATTGGGCAAAAGAGTGTTACAAAATTAATTAAAACATGCAACACATGATAACTTGATGAATCTACTAGATCTTGCCAAATCCAATAGAGCCGATAACTATCTCGCTTTTGCTAAACATATGAATAAACGCCTGCCGCACGGTATCTACCCATAAGCAAAGACTTCTTGATCGCTAACAAGGGTCCGCCGCACGACCATTGAAAACAAACAAGACTACTTGCATCACATCTAAATCCATCGCATGATACTAGACATGATAACAAGGTTGTCGGGACTTACGGAGGTCGACGGATCGATGATTACTCTCGAAGAACTCGACGACACGACTGAGGACTCGAAGGTGGCACGGGGCCGGTTTGTATTGATATGGTTGTGAACGTTTTTTACAATGGCCGAGGGCTTATATTTATACCCTGGACGAAATACGAGTCCTAGACGATTACAATTTACATAAAGAAATTTGGAAAGATACAAGTCCTATTCCTATTCTTCTCGGTGCCCTCCATTGTCACGTGTGCAAGCCGGCTTTACTTGCCATATCTGTTTCCTAAATGGAGCCATCGCCTTGCAAAACAGCCGACCGCACAAACATTTGCCGAAACTCCGAAGGCTAACCATCCACCTGGTTGTTCACCGAATTCTTTCTCACTGTTGGCTGGGTCCGCTTGTCATTTTCTTGATCTGCCTGATTAACCGATCTCCTCTGATTTTGTCAATTCTCCAAATCGCAGCCATCTTCAGTAAAATTCGGCCTACCTCTTTCTTATTCCAAATTTTGGTGTAAACACATGCCCCCTAATTTTGGGATAAATATTTATTCCAAAATTCTTTTTTCCCAGACAACTGACGCGAAGCCTCTAGAAACGTCCACTCTCGTGGGAATGCCTTAATTGTTGTACTTGCTGATTCATCTCCCGATGCACCTTTTGGGGTCTTCTTAAGTCTCTCTTCACTTTGTTTCGGCTTGTGCATTCCGAACTCCCCTGCTTCAATCTCAAAACCAAAAAACCCTTCTCCCTCCTGTCATCTTCCAATCCAATCTAGAAGATGTCTTCCGAAGCGAGCCGACATAGCCCCGAGCTTGGTGCTTCCAGCACCTCTAAGAAGAGGTTGCTCTTTACTGCTTTTGTCTCCAAAATGAAGCAGTTGTTCTTATATCGTTGCTTCTGTTTAGGAGGATTGGCGATGACCTCCCCGAAGACTTGACTCAGAAGGTCATAGACCTTCAATTTGATCTAGAGGGGAAGGATCGGGAGATTATCCGAATTTCTCGGGAGCATGACGTCGCTCGGAATCGGGCCGCCGGTGAATATTTTCATCATCTCTTTTCTTGTTTTCCTCGTCTGCTTTTACTTACTCTTCTTCCTTTCAGCTCTGGCGGCCAAACTCCATGCCCTCGAAGCCGTCGTCGCCAAGCTTGCCATCATGGCCGACGTGACGGGTACGACGGCCCTGAAGCGGGTAAATGAGGTTAACCGAATCCTCCCCGACATCTCCAGGGCCGACATGGGGTACGGCGCGGCGCTCGCCTTCGATGCCGTGCAGATTCACTCCGGCGCTGATTACCGCAGATTTGATGTCTGCGAGCGAGGGTTGGAATATAGGGTAGAACACTCTGTAGATGACATGAAAGAAGCCGGAATAGATCTGGCTGATTCTTTTGATCATACTCTCCCGATTAGGTGTAGGATGGGGTGGACGAACTGACCGTCCTCATTGTAATCTTGTATCCCCTTTCTTTGTAAATAAAAAGTCTTTCTGTTCGATCTCCAAAATCAATCTGTGACTGATCCTTCGAGATTAGTGTGTGTTCCGCTTCGTGCATCAGCCTTTGACTTTATCTTTACTCTAGCGGCGATGTACATTACATCGGCTATTGCTGATAATCATGCTGATCATCTCCGTCCCGTAAGAGATTACTGTAATTGATTACTTTAGATCCAAAGTTTTCAGTCTTCTCTTAATTTCTCGATACATGATGACGTCAGGATAGTATTCCTTAAGCGACTTTTCCGTTTTCAGCTTTCTATCCTCAGTGCCAATCGGTAATATGAGTTCCCAAACAATCAACCGAAATTGAACAACTCTTAGCCGAATCCTATCAGCCTTCCGATTCTGGAGTTACGACTTCCTCTAGTCATCAAAAATCCGGCCTGGCCCAATAACGGCCCATAAACTGTGAAAAACTCTACCCCGATGCTTGATTTCCAGTGTGCAAGCTATGGTTCTATAAATATGACCCTACACAAGCTGTCACTCTTGACTCCAATCGAACAGTTTGACTCGCAAACTCTCCACTTCTCAGCTTTTAGCTCAAGCCAGAGAGAAAATCCTTCGCTTGTGTTCCCATCAATGGCAGGCAACGGTGACCACGGCTGGCATCCCATTGGAGACGAAGCAGGAGGAAGCCGAGCATCAACTCACCAGCGTTATGGGTAAAAAATTGATTTCTTGCCCCCTTGCGGTAGCTTTTCTTGTTTATCTATTCCTGATTCACTGTCCACATTCCCTCCAGGATGGGGTCTTCCTCCAGCCAAGCTCGGTTTCCTTTTCCAGAAACGGTAGCTCCAATAGCCTCTCTCAATCCTTTTCCTAGGCCATCAGATTCTGAGTTGGATGACTTACTTCAGCATACCCGTTTGGATGCTCTCTGGTACCGCGAGGAGAGGGATAAGGTCCAGAAGGAGTTGCAAGACTTATCTAAGAAGTATGGCATCGAGGAAGCTGAATGGGCAGACCAGCGAAAGCAGCTCTGCAACGTTATCACAGGTTAATGAAACCATCGCTCGATTCCCTTCTCTTGATTGAGCTTGCTTTTGCCTGACACATCTTCCCCTCTTGTCAGCTCTTTCTGCAGAGAATGACTGTCTGAAAGCAGCAGCGAACAGAGTTGCCGACAAGGTGAATGCCCACGGGAACACAGCCGAGGCGCGTCTTGATGTTGCGGATGGCCGCATAGATCAAGCCGTCATCGAAGGTGTGCATCTTGGCGTTTCCCTTGGGTTAGCGGCAATGAGTTCTGACCAAAGAGGACTATTCCTTTTTTACCAGTTGGCTTTGCAGGCGGAAACCTAGATGAAATCGAAGACGTTGAGGTTTATGATGATCATGCCGCTGCTATTGCCGAAGTTACTGATCCGCAGTCTGTTCTGAACAAATTATTCCAAGGGCAGTTTATACTAGGACAGATCTGCAAATGAATAAATGAAGTTTGTTTCTTCTCTGAATAATGTCCATTTGTACTTCCCGATCGCAACACCTCTTCAGAGAAATGTTTCCCGAACGCATGATGTCATCTTAACCGAATAGATCTTGTTCTGACATGTCATGTCACTCGGCATCTTATTTACTGCACTTCACCTTTCTCTTCTCCCGATAAGCCTGCTATCTTGAAAAATGCTAGGGTCACCAGGATCATGAACATTTTTTGCGCTAAAGGTGATACAAACAATATCGGCTATATTTTAAATTCTTGGAGCAAAATTTTTTTTACTAAAGACGATGCTTTACATCGGCTATCTCTGTATACAAATATTCTTAAATCTGTTTCACATACAATTTCCACGCGTTCGGCATTTAAAAAAGTGCCGAAGCTTGGTTCATGAGTAACACACATATGAACAAAATTTCCCAATAGCCGAATACCTCATCTAACATCTTTCGGCTAAGGCAAGCTATTACTCCTTCTTTTTCCCTTAAACTTTGTATAAGGGCCGATCCTATTGTAAGGCCATCGCCCGCCACGTACAACTTGAAACGATTACCAAGCTGTTGAAGTGCCTTCATATATTCTTCAATCTCATCAAAACTTTCTGTTGTACGTCACCTTATACACATCTTCTAATCTTTCTTGAACTTCAGCAACGGAGAAAAAGGCAGAACTCTCTCAAAAGGTTTATCAATTCCAATCTATAATCTAGATCCAAACCTGCATATATTGATTTTGTTTCAGCTTCATTACCAATACTTTATTCCTTATCAGCCGACATGAAACTTGGTCCCAGCTTTTCTCCATTACCATCAATCAGATTATTTCTTCAAAAATTGCTCTGAGAGCCGATCGTTTGAATCGGTTGTTGGTCCTTGTCAAAAACATTTACAGGACCTATTTCCCAAACTCTTTCAGAGAAGCACTCGACACCATCATATTCCCAGTAAATGGGCTCTGTATTAGCAACACTCACCGAATCATCAGCATGGATAATTTCGACGTCATCTCCAATCCACTGGATGAGGAATTGATGCATAGTCAATGTTGACGGTCCTTAAACACCTGTTTTACCATCAACAATTGACCCTAAAGTCCACCAAAAAGGCATGAAATGTAGTCAAATAGGTTTCAAACTAACCGAATTCCACATGTCCATAGAATTTTATTTGAATGCAGGATTTGAACCAAATTTGGACATTTGGACCCACCAGGAGCCAAGCCCACTCAGTAGGGCCCAAATGGGCCTAAGGGGGGTGGCGCCCGCCACCCCTAGGTGGCGCCCACCACCTCTAAGTGGCGCCCGCCACTTGGGTTGGCCCAAGTGCCACCACCTGCCATGTCACCGATCCGTGTGACCTCCCCAAGGCCAAATCCTGGCCATTGGTCACTAGGTCAGTGGCATTGGACGGCTCAGGGAGGAGTGGCGTGGATCCAGGCTGAATGTCGGTTGCTAGGACATGCAACCGACCTCCAAACTGCCTTGGACAACCATCTGGATGTCGTTGAAGCAGAGGCGGTTCATCCAACGGCCAGGGAGCTGGCGGCCACCAGTAGGGGGTGGCGCCCGCCACCTGACCTAACACTAGGTCGGTTGGCTGCCCACTATAAGAACCTCCCTCACTCATTTGGGCTATAAATACCCCCCTGGAGGCACCTCTTCATTTGCACCATCACACACCAAGTACCATCCCAAGCAAAGCAAGACAAGCAAGTGAGAGTTAGGTTAGAAGCTTAGAGAGCTTAGGCAAGTAGGTAGCTAGTAGAGCAAGGCATCTTCGCCCTCGTGGTAGCGCTGCTCAAGGGTTAGCTCAAGAATAGAGGCGTGCAAGTGATCGGTTCTGGAGCTGGGAAGAGTCTTCCTTCATCTCCAGTTCGGGTTTTGCTCTTGTTACTCAAGCATTTACTATATTCTAGTTCATCATTTCAAGTATTACTTTATTCTACTTATCAGTATTGAGTGGTATACTTGATTGATTGCTTGAGTGCCTAGCTATCCTACAATTCAATTCACATAGCCATAGTAGTTAATCTCTAGTGAGCTTAGTGTTTGATCTTTGCCAATAGGTTGCTTAGTTAGTTTAGTGTTTATCTTATTAAGTCAAGTATTTGCTCTGACGTCCGCAAGGGTGTCTCTATTCAAAGCTAGGGTAGAGATAGTTAGAATATAGTTAAGCGTGGTGCTTAGTTATAGACTTACCTTCAGATACGGCTGGACCCCCGGATAGCTATGGTAGCAAGCAGGTGGTGACAGCCCTGTGCGCCTTGAATTCCACCACGTAGTTTGCCCAGTTTAACAGTAAGGCTCGTTGTGCTGGCGTTCAACCTAAGTAAGTGGTAAAGGCTAGTACGCCTCGATACTTGACAAGATAGAAATAAAACTTTACTTAACTTAGTTGCTTTATTGTCTTTTGCCTGCCTTGCTTCGTAACTATCTCGCTTCATAGTTATCTTGCTTTGTAGTTATCTAGGATTAGTTAGTAGTTAGTTATCCAAGCTATCCTTAGTTATCCTATCCCCTTTATCTACCTATCCATTCACCTTACCTTAGCCATCCATTTCATCCTTACCTATCCACCCATATATTCTTTCTAGCCTTTCATCTTCTCTTCTCCCCTTTTCCTTTTTCTCTTTTCTTTGACTCTCATCCCCTCCTTGACTCGACTCATACACCACCCTAGCCTTCCCTTGGGATCAAATAAATCGACACCTGGTACTCCCAGGCGAAGTGCTACTACGATAGTTCTGTGCGCTTGCAGAATCTCCTCCTGGTAGATTGCATTCTCTCTAGCTTGCTCCTACTAGTGTCGGGATTGACAACCCCGCTTGGCATTAGTAGATAGCTGCTTTAGCTCCACTCCTTTAGGTATAGTGACCGGTCTTGCTTCAAGCATTTCTGACGCCGTTGCCGGGGATAGACTCTATAGTCTACTCCTAGTAACAACGTTAGCAAGTGCCAAAAAGCATTCCTGGGCCGTTACCGGGGATAGTTGCCTAGCACTATCTTTAGTGAAGCTAAGAACTACCAACAAGCATTTCTGGCGCCGTTGCCGGGGAAGGCAATCGGTCTATCGGTTGAGTCCGTGTCGAATTTATCTTCGCTTAAGCTCCTGCTTAGCGAATCCCATCTTACCCCATTCTTTCTTTCCTTAGTTCTTCTTATCTTTTTCCTTCATCTTCTTCAACTTCTTTCTTTCTTATCTCGTTCTATCTTCACGATGGCCAATAAGACCATTCGTGAATTTTCTGCTCCTTCTGCCGCTAATGTAGCGAAAGGACCAGACGTGATCAATGACATTCTCAATTTTGAGATAAAACCGGCTATGATCACGATGGTCCAAGCTAGCCCGTTCTGTGGCAAGGCTCATGAGGATGCAATGCTCACCTCCAACAATTTTTGGAGATTTGCGGCACCTTCACCATTAAGGGGATAACCCAAGAAGCCATCCGCCTTCGTCTCTTTCCTTTCTCTTTGATAGGAAAAGCGAAGCAATGGTTCTCTACCGATCGCAATGCTGTAGACACATGGGACAAGTGTTCCAATGCTTTTCTTGCCAAATTCTTTCCTATGGGCAAGACGAATGCTCTTTGCAACAAAATCTCCAGCTTTACGCAACAAGCCGAGGAATCTATTCCCGAGGCTTGGGAGAGGTTGCAAGAGTATGTTGCTGCTTGTCCGCACCATGGTATGGAGGACTGGCTATTGATCCAGAACTTCTACCATGACCTAACCCCTCTCTCTAGAAGCCATTTGGATGCCGCCTCCGGCGGTGCATTCTTTTCTCTGAATGTTGCAGATGCTAAGGCTCTCATAGAGAAGTTGGTGTCGAACCAAGGATGGAATGATGAAAGACTACAGTCCCGTAATCGAGGTATGCATTCCCTTAAGGAGGCTGACATGATCGTGGCCAAGATGGACCTGCTGGCAAAGAAGCTGGACAGCTGTGAGAAGATGAACCAACAAAAGACTGTCCACTCTTTGGAATCCTACATGACTTGTGAAGTCTGTGGAGAAACCGGACATTCTGGGAGCCACTGCCCCGAGCTACATGAAGATTTGAACTTCATCAACAACAACAACGGTTTCCGTCAACAGAATCAAGGATGGAATCAGCCTGCAAACTCTCAAGGTAACAATTCATTCCCCCGCTCTAATTTTCATAATTCTGATAATTTCTCATTCCTGAAGAATTTAGTTTACTCACAAGGTAAAAACTACTAATTTCTTGAAAGAGAAATTAATGGCGAATGATAAAATTCTTGAGAATATAAATGCTAAATTGGAAGATTTCTCATCTGCTCTGAAAAAATCAATTAAGCTTTAATAAGATGTTAGAAACCCAATTAGCTCAACCTGCTGCTATCATACCATCTTTTGAATCTGGCAAAATTCCTGCTAAACCTGACATGGAAACTGCTAATATGGTTGAAATAAAATATTTTAACTATTATGAAGATCAAACCATGACTATTAAAAAGGGTGATCCTGGTTGTCCCATAATTAAATGCTCAATCTTTGGTGAAGTCTTTAAAAATGCCATGTGTGATTTAGGATCGAGTGCGAACATTATATCTTTAGATTTCTATGAAAACTCATTCTTTCCACCCATGTCATCCACATCTGCCGATGTTGTGCTAGCTGATCAATCCACTTGCTATGTAGAAGGAATAGTTAATGACTTACCTATTCATATTAGAGGCTCCTATGTTCCTACTGATTTTATAATACTAGATATGGGAAATAGGAAGGATATGCCTCTAATCTTAGGTAGACCCTTCTTGAATACTGTTAATGCTTGCATGTGGAAAGTGGTAAAATTCAAATGACATTAGGAGAGAGGAAGGAAATATTCTCTTTCTCTCGAGGCCCCGCATATGCCGCTAACATGCAGGAAGCAAAACTCGTTCGTACCAAGAAGAGGCGCCCAAGAACAAGGTGGAGCAGAAAGAAAGAACCACCTCCTGAGTTGTGTAATTCACATAACAAAGGAGAGGCGCCAAAAGAAGAAGAACCAGATGGAGTACTAAGAGAAGAAGTACCCAAGGAAGAAGATCCACCCGATAAGGATGAAACTCCATGGACCTAAGGTATGGTTTTACTTTTAATTTCCCTTCAAATTTCCCTTCTTCGAATAAATAACATATGTCATGCATGAAGCTAAAAAAAAATCAGTTATCATTAGTGTTATGCATAGGTATATGTTAACTTAGTTAGAACAATAAAATATCAAAATAGGATAGTTTCCCTTTTCACAACATTAGATAGTTTCCCTTTTAATAAAATGAGAACAAGAGCTCCGACTGAGACGAAGAAGATCTTTCACCAAGCAAGAAGCCAGCTTGGGGGAGACTCCCGCTCCGATAAGGTATGTCTCAAGCCTACACTTTACATTCAGTTCTTAAATTCTATATCTTTTGAATGTCACATGCTTGCCTAAATAACCACTCCATGAATAAAATTGATAAAATCTGCTGAAACAAGCTGAAACCTGAATAAGATTTGAAATATGTCATGCAAATGCTATTGTTCTGGTTTGAATGACTAGTCTTATCTAAGTTGTAGCTTTTGTGGGTTGCACATGCTTTAACTGAAATCATGCTTAGTGAGTAAAGTTAGTAAGAAATGGAGTAATTCTTTAAACTTGTTAAGGTGAAATTAGGACCTAATCTGGAGGATTTCTTTTAAAAAATTATGAAAACCTTGCTAAAAGTTCCTCCTAGATTTTATCCCATCCCACCACCAGCCAAATATTTGTTAGTCATTAGTCAAAACCACAAACAGCTTTGTTTGAGTTGAGCCTTGTTAGACCTCATAGATCTTAGTAGAGAAGCTTATCATATCTTTTGAATCAAGATTCACGCACACCCACCATAATTTGCCTACTCTCCGCTTTGGAAGTTTGCAACCACCAAATAAATTGCTTATTCTCTACACCGGAGATATGCAATACCCTGCCAAACATCCCATTGCTAGCCTTATGCTATTCCTACACTGGGAATAAGCATTTCTCTCCCTTTCCCTACTTATTTCAAAAATCCTTTCCTATAGATGTCTAGGGAAATCTAGAGCTAAAAGAGAGAGAGAGAGAGAAAAATGAGCAAAGTAGCTCAAGAAAGGACTATGTCCTGTAAAAAAAAGAAAAAGTGAGCAAAGTAGCTCAAGAGAGGACTATGTCCTAAGAAAATGTGAGGACACATCTTTTGTCTACTCACTATGTCTCCAAAAAAAAGAGAGAATTATCATTAGCTCTAGACCCCAGAAATTAACTAGGAAGGATTATGAAATATCTCTCTATACACTTCCACATAACCACACATGCACATCTTGATCAATTTTTATGATTTGCTGCTCCTTATGATCTGAGTGTCTAGCTTAGCAATAAACATCAGGCAATTTGCTCATGGTTCTTAGCCTACCTATAACTCCACATATCATTCTTTAGAAATAGGAGAGGCTACATTTTGGCCTAAGTGAGGATTTAAACACCATTGAGTGATTGAGTGAATCTTGGAGGACTTGAGCAAGTTGTTATCTTTTGAAAACCTTGAAAAACCTCCAGACAGAATCCTAGTCAAACCTAAGCAAGATAAAAGTTTCCTATCTACTGCTTTATTTCACTCTTGCATGTTTGAAGTGAAAAGCTATAAGCCCCACATTGCTATGATTAATGATATAAGCTAAGTTATTTCTCACTATACAATATGCACTTGCAGACATCTTAAGTTGCTATCCATTTCATGCTTAATGCTTAAACTGCATTGTTGCTCGAGGACGAGCAACAGGTTAGCTTGGGGGAGCTTGTTGACGGTCCTTAAACACCTGTTTTACCATCAACATTTGACCCTAAAGTCCACCAAAAAGGCATGAAATGTAGTCAAATAGGTTTCAAACTAACCGAATTCCACATGTCCATAGAATTTTATTTGAATGCAGGATTTGAACCAAATTTGGACATTTGGACCCACCAGGAGCCAAGCCCACTCAGCAGGGCCCAAATGGGCCTAAGGGGGGTGGCGCCCGCCACCCCTAGGTGGCGCCCGCCACCCCTAGGTGGCGCTCGCCACCTCTAAGTGGCGCCCGCCACTTGGGTTGGCCCAAGTGCCACCACCTGCCATGTCACCGATCCATGTGACCTCCCCAAGGCCAAATCCTGGCCCTTGGTCACTAGGTCAGTGGCATCGGACGGCTCAGGGAGGAGTGGCGTGGATCAAGGCTGAATGTCGGTTGCTAGGACATGCAACCGACCTCCAAACCGCCTTGGACAACCACCTGGATGCCGTTGAAGCAGAGGCGGTTCATCCAATGGCCAGGGAGCTGGCAGCCGCCAGTAGGGGGTGGCGCCCGCCACCTGACCTAACCCTAGGTCGGTTGGCTGCCCACTATAAGAACCCCCTCACTCATTTGGGCTATAAATACCCCCCTGGAGGCACCTCTTCATTTGCACCATCACACACCAAGTACCATCCCAAGCAAAGCAAGAGAAGCAAGTGAGAGTTAGGTTAGAAGCTTAGAGAGCTTAGGCAAGTAGGTAGCTAGTAGAGCAAGGCATCTTCGCCCTCGCGGTAGCGCTGCTCAAGGGTTAGCTCAAGAATAGAGGCGTGCGAGTGATCGGTTCTGGAGCTGGGAAGAGTCTTCCTTCATCTCCAGTTTAGGTTTTGCTCTTGTTACTCAAGCACTTACTATATTCTAGTTCATCATTTGAAGTATTACTTTATTCTACTTATCAGTATTGAGTGGTATACTTGATTGATTGCTTGAGTGCCTAGCTATCCTATAGATCAATTCACTTAGCCATAGTAGTTAATCTCTAGTGAGCTTAGTGTTTGATCTTTGCCAATAGGTTGCTTAGTTAGTTTAGTGTTTATCTTATTAAGTCAAGTGTTTGCTCTGACGTCCGCAAGGGTGTCTCTATTCAAAGCTAGGGTAGAGATAGTTAGAATATAGTTAAGCGTGGTGCTTAGTTATAGACTTACCTTCAGATACGGCTGGACCCCCGGATAGCTGTGGTAGCAAGCAGGTGGTGACAGCCCTGTGCGCCTTGAATTCCACCACGTAGTTGGCCCAGTTTAACAGTAAGGCTCGTTGTGCTAGCGTTCAACCTAAGTAAGTGGTAAAGGCTAGTACGCCTCGATACTTGACAAGATAGGAATAAAACTTTACTTAACTTAGTTGCTTTATTGTCTTTTGCCTGCCTTGCTTCATAACTATCTCGCTTCGTAGTTATCTTGCTTTGTAGTTATCTAGGATTAGTTATTAGTTAGTAGTTAGTTATCCAAGCTATCCTTAGTTATCCTATCCCCTTTATCTACCTATCCATTCACCTTACCTTAGCCATCCATTTCATCCTTACCTATCCACCCATATATTCTTTCTAGCCTTTCATCTTCTCTTCTCCCCTTTTCCTTTTTATCTTTTCTTTGACTCTCATCCCCTCCTTGACTCGACTCATACACCACCCTAGCCTTCCCTTGGGATCAAATAAATCGACACCTGGTACTCCCAGGCGAAGTGCTACTATGATAGTTTTGTGCGCTTGCAGAATCTCCTCCTGGTAGATTGCATTCTCTCTAGCTAGCTCCTACTAGTGTCGGGATTGACAACCCCGCTTGGCATTAGTAGATAGCTGCTTTAGCTCCACACCTTTAGGTATAGTGACCGGTCTTGCTTCAAGCATTTCTGACGCCGTTGCCGGGGATAGACTCTATAGTCTACTCCTAGTAACAACGTTAGCAAGTGCCAACAAGCATTCCTGGGCCGTTACTGGGGATAGTTGCCTAGCACTATCTTTAGTGAAGCTAAGAACTACCAATAGTCGACGGAACACAGCAGTTTGCATGTATCCAATCCCTTCCTAAGAGCAAACTGTATGCCCCCTTGCCATCAATGACGAAGAAGGTAGTAATCAAAGTTTTTGACCCGATCGTTAACTCAACATGAACTGCCCCTCGAGTATCAGAAGAATTACCAGCAAAGTCCCTCAACACCATGTCAGTCTTCAATAATTCTTCACTTGTCATCCCATGTTTCCTGAAGGTAGTATATGGCATGATATTTATGGCAGCCCCTCCATCAATAAACATTTTGGTTAGTGGCTTGCCATTGACATACCCCCTCATATAAAGTGGCCTCAAGTGTCGATGCTTAGCTGGTTTGTCAAAAACTGCTCGTTGAGCTAAAACAAGCTGAGCCAACAGATCTTGGTATTCGTCTTCATCAAAATCCGAATATACTTCTTCTTGGACATCTTGATTTTTGGGAGCTATGAATTCTAATGGAAGAAAAAATGGCATGCTTGCATCAGCCGAATGATCACCCTCATCAGGCTTTTCCTTAGGACACCAAATTTGCCTTGTTTTGACGCCTGCTTGTGCCAACTCCTTGTTCCTTAGGCGCTGCACTCTTCTTTTCTGGCTTTTCCTCAATCCTGGTGGGCACCACTATCCTTTCTGCCAAACATATTCGCGGTATTCTTCTTCTCCAGCACGTGCCCAACCTCGATCGGCAAACCTTCTTCCTTGTCGATTCTCGGAATCATTTATTTTTAAGCGTCGATTGTCTTTAGGGATTCGAAGCCCAAGCCTTTCATGGACCAAACGGCGGTTGACTCGAGACTGCCTGTATTCAGAATATTGATCACTGCATTCAGGGCAATTGTTCTTGGCAGGCAGCTTCAAGCCTTCATTCCAACAATACTTGAAGAATGAGCACTCCCAATGAGACTGCTCTTGCTCCCTCATAAATTCTCGTTCCTCTCGGTATATCTCCTCTTCGTACCTTTGTTGCTTTCTTACGAACTTTTGTTCCTCATAAAACCTTTGCTTCTGGTATCGTTCCTGCTCCCGACGCCATTTGTTCAATAAAATACGTGTCGTGACCCTGGGCCTGGAGGTTTCACCCCTTTCAATTCGGCTATTCTGGAAACGAACTTGTTGCCGAAATTCTTCGTTTGTGATTTGCCGATCAGGGTCAACAGCACCAGTTTCTGTCGCTCTATCAGAGGTTAACAACTTCATCTTGCTTTTGCCCCTGAGATCAGCTGCATTAACCATATTAACAGAGAAGGATACGGTATTCTATCCAAAAGGGCTACCATCAACTTTCATCTTTCCATCGAACCTCAAATGCCCTTCCTGGATAGCTTTCTGGATCCGCACTCTGAAGACTCGGCAATCATTTATAGAGTGAGATCTGGTATTATGGAAGCCACAATACTTCTTGTCTTTAACCCCCTCAGGGTGCAGCATGGGATGACCTTCCGGCAACTTGATGCGTCCTTCTTTCAATAAGTACTCAAATAGTTTATCTGATTTGGAAGCATCAAAGTCGTAAGTACCTTTTTGCTGCCTCAGCCATCGTTGATTGACTTGAGTTGGCTCTTTCGCCCAGACTAACTCGGCTGCAGCTATCTCATCTTCATCATCGTACTCCGCTACTTCTTCTAAGAAAGCCTGATACATCTCGGCAGCCACATCACCTTTCTGGAATTGATTATTCCTCCTGAACCCTTGAGCCTGACTACTCATCATTGCCAACCGTTGTGATAATTGTCCGAGATCATCAAACTCCATGCCGAATAACTTCTCCTTGATATTCGGCAACATGCCGGCTATAGCTATTCCTGAAAATTGATCATTCGGTAAATTCAGGGAATAGCAAAGGTTTTTAGTTTCCCTGAATCTGCGCAAATATTCTTGCGGCGTCTCGTTAGGTTTCATCCTCAGACTCATGAGATCGACCAACTTCTTCTCATTGGTGCCTGTAAAGAAATACGCGTGGAACTTCTGTTCCAGCTCTGCCCATGTATTAATAGAGTTTGTTGGCAGAGAGGTAAACCATGAGAAGGCCGGTCCTGTTAATGACAACGGGAAGTACCAAATCCTCCAGGCTTCATCGGCAGATGCCTCTCCAAGTTGCATCAAGTAACGGCTGATGTGTTCTATAGTACTGGTGTCATCTTGACCTGAAAACTTGGTAAAATCAGTAGGAGGCTTCACCCTCGGAGGAAGCGCTACTCGGTTGTACCACTCTGGGTAAGGAGACTTGTAAGCATAAGACTGATTCTTTGGCTTTTGGCCGAATTGATTTTGCATCATGTCGGCCATCCTATGCATGATGAGGTCAACACTCGAATCCGGGGCCGCTTGTGCTTGACCCCCAAGATGTGCTCCTACTGAACTTTTATAGCCCGGATTTGGAAAAGAATTAATCGCGTTATAATCAATGAACTCTTGATATCCATCTCCAAACATGTTCTTTTATATCCTGTTCGTTGCGGGAGACACTTTGAAAGCAGACTGCGGGACATTTCCTATTGTGCCGAACGCGAGCTGGCCATAAGTTGTAGGAGGTTGTTGTGTCTCATGAGGGACCATCCCTCCTGCGCTTGTACCAACTCCGCCGTCTTCAGCAGTCTTCCTCTGAGGTTGAGGTACGGGAAACAACAGTGGCCCTTGCATCGGACCAGCGGCTGCCTCGAAACGTTTATCAAGCGTCGTGCCGAAGATACCAACCATGATGGCGCGAAAGGTATTCAGGAAAGCTGATTGATGATTGGTCATGGCCTGCGACATCGCCTTATACACTAGTTCAGTCATTTTCTGAAGATCTTCCTCATCAGTGCTATCGGATTGGTGAGGAAGGAGAACCCTTGGGAATGGTTGCTTCTGGAAGACCTTGTCGTTCTTATTCTTGGAGAAGGACGTCAAGCACTTGCGCTGAAACTCATCACAAGCTTGTTGTACTAAATTTTTTGAGTCTGGCGGCAACTCATCCATGGTCACTTCCAGAATTTGATTGTCGTTGATCTCAGACATCTTGAAACAGAAAGTCCCACCGAGTGTGCCAAAAAGTGTGTTGACGCAAAATGTGGTACGTTGCGCCTCACACACAGCAAGCCGGAAAAAGCGTGGCTTCAATCGGGTGCCCGGACGGTTTGAAATCCGGAGACGTGCCAGTCGGTTTGACCTGAAAGCCAACAAGGGATAAAACTGTGAGAATAAAACTGCAACATGCCGAATGAGACCAGACAGTTCCATATTTACGGCCCTGAAGCCACTCACAACAGCATACAGCTATAGAAGCTGTCTGTTGAACATGTTTATAGAGTCATTCGGCAAATATAAAAGAAAGCATGTAAGCACGTTGATTGTCGAATGCACATGTATGAAAAGACATGCTTGAATAAATGAGAATTACTCAGACATTATCAAGACATGAAGAATTATAAACAGGTAACATGTGAATATAAATCTATTCAAACAACACATGCATAGGTTAATCCAACTAGTCTGCCGCATGTCTAATCTTCATAAACCCGTCAAGCATAAACCCAAGCGAGGCTAATGCTCGCTATAAGTCTACGCCACTTCCTATAGTCAAACCAATCCACTGCATGATACAATCTGACAATAAGAAGCTAAAAGCATGTATATATCTGAACAGATCTATAAACATTCATTACTCATGCAAGCTTAACCAAGCCCGGCAAACTAGCCGAGTTGGGGTCCATGAAGAAGGAACATATAAACAAGCATGGTTAAACCAATCTAAAACCTGCATCTGTCGCACGATACCTAGCTTTATCAAAGCTCAAACATGATTGACATGCATGAACCCACAACATGTAACAACCTAGATTGGAAATTGATTCGGCCATCATGATCATGCAATTATTGGAACACAAGTAAACTTGTAAAGCAAGGCCGAACAAAGATCAATATAAATTGGGCAAAGGAGTGTTACAAAATTAATTAAAACATGCAACACATGATAACTTGATGAATCTACGAGATCTTGCCAAATCCAATAGAGCCGATAACTATCTCGCTTTTGCTAAACATATGAATAAACGCCTGCCGCACGGTATCTACCCATAAGCAAAACATAAGCAAAGACTTCCTGATCGCTAACAAGGGTCCGTCGCACGACCATTGAAAACAAACAAGACTACTTGCATCACATCTAAATCCATCGCATGATACTAGACATGATAACAAGGTTGTCGGGACTTACGGAGGTCGATGGATCGATGATTCCTCTCGAAGAACTCGACAACACGACTAAGGACTCGAAGGTGGCACGGGCCGGTTTGTATTGATATGGTTGTGAACATTTTTTACAATGGCCGAGGGCTTATATTTATACCCTGGACGAAATACGAGTCCTAGACGATTACAATTTACATAATGAAATTTGGAAAGATACAAGTCCTATTCCTATTCTTCTCGGTGCCCTCCATTGTCACGTGTGCAAGCCGGCTTTACTTGCCATATATGTTTCCCGAATGGAGCCATCGCCTTGCAAAACAGCCGACCGCACAGACATTTGCCAAAACTCTGAAGGCTAACCGTCCACCTGGTTGTTCACCGAATTCTTTCTCACTGTTGGCTGGGTCCGCCTGTCATTTTCTTGATCTGCCTAATTAACCGATCTCCTCTGATTTTGTCAATTCTCCAAATCGCAGCCATCTTCAGTAAAATTCGGCCTACCTCTTTCTTAGTCCAAATTTTGGTGTAAACAGAGAGCGAGGGAGGAGTTTGGAGGAGATGTCGGCCTGTCGGTGCTTCTTCCTCCGGTTGTACTTCGGCGGGATCAAGCTCTGTTCGAGCTTGCTCCTAAGATGATTCGGGTGATCAACTTCTGATTCATGTAAGTTTCTTGTTTATATTATTCTTCTGGTGACGAGTTTCTTTTGAGTAGTTTAATCTAGTGCACTAGGTTAGATTATAATTCGTAGTGTAAGCGTGGTGCTTAGGCTCGAGTTGCTCGTAGATGTACCCTATAGACCGGGTGTATTTAGGTGGTAGCTCATGGGTGTGACTCTTATAGACCCGTTGAATCCTTTGTAGTCCACTTCCCCATTTATAGGACTAGCAGGACCATAGTTACCTAGTTGAGGTTGTACTCTGGATGCAGCCCTTCTATCGTAATGTCCCCAGTTGAGTCGTATAAAACATAGTCTCTTGCCTAGATCAGAAGTAGACGAATCCCAAGTTATCCTCTCTACACTCCTGTTATCGACCTCACACTAGATTACTATCCCCTTACGCTTTAATCTTGTTTTTACTTTATCTTGTCTCTACTTTAGTTTCTACCACCACACGTTTATCTTATCTGGTTAAGTTAGAACGTAGTTGATCTCACACGTTTCCCTGTGGATACGATATTAAAACCTCCGGGTGAAAGCTACAACGGTATCCATGCGCTTGCGGATCTTTTTCTATGTGCTCATATATACCAACTAACCAGTTCTATGTGTTGCCGCTAGTGGTGACAGCCTAGCATTAGTGTGACGCTAAGAAGTACCAACAAGCTTTCTGGCGCCGTTGCCGGGGAGACGGTTGCTGAAATTAACTACGAACCTAGCTTAATCTTTTCCTTTATATAAAAAGAAAAAATCTTCTATCTTTCCTTATCTTTATCTTTTCCCTCTATTCTTTACTTTTATCCTTTGCCTCATCTCTGCTATTCTTTCTTCTTATCTATCCTTTCATCTCTAGCATGGATAATAACATTTCTATCTACCAATATGCTAGACTCATGGGCACATTCCTTAAACCACCAGAGTATTTAGAGCCTATCACAACATCTGGTTTTGAGATAAGCCCGGAATTCATAGAATTTATCCAAAAACAGCCTTTCTCGGGAGAAGGTGAGGAAAACCCATACACACACCTACGAGAGTTTGGTCTAATTTGCGGCCTCCTTCGCATAGAAGGTATGCCCGATGAAACCTTAAAATGGAAGCTATTTCCATTCTCCTTAACGGGAAAAGCTAAACATTGGTATAACCTCAACATAGGAAGGGTAGAAGGAGATTGGAAGACGCTATGCACTGAATTTCTCTTAAAATTCTTTCCCATTTCCAAAGTAATTGACCTTCGGAAAAAGGTTCTAACTTTTAGACAACTAGAAGAAGAATCTTTTGGCGAATCATGGGATTGATTTATTGACCTTACTCTCACTGGCCCAGATCTTTCTATTGCAGAATCTATTCTTTTGCAACATTTTTACATGGGTCTTAGTAGGGAGAATAGGGAATCCTTTGAAATAGCCTCTGGAGGAGTGTTCCTTTGCCCCTGTCTGCTAGTAAAGCAAGGTACTTACTTGATATAATGAGTGGAAAGACCCCTTGCTCTAGCATTCAAAAACCAATCCCTGAGAAAGAAAATGAATCAGTTCCTAGACAGGAAGAGGAAGTTTTAATAGCTAAATCACAACCACTCACATCCCAATATTTAACTATCCATCCTAAACCATCTATGCCCCAAAATCCTCCTAGGGAAGAAGAAATTCCACCCTTGGAGAACTCTAGTCTTTCTGGTGCTAATGGTCTAGACTTCCAGTTTTATAAGAAACCTTCAAGCGAAGATAATTCAAATCCTCGCAAGAACGGTTCCCTTAAAGAATGTCCTTATGAATTAGTCGAGGATGGCATGTCAAGTGATGCCATAGAAGGAGAGCTAAGCCACATGGAAAATTCTATCTACTCCCCTACTATGCTCACAAATGACACAAACCTTGAACACATCTCTAAACCCATCCTTGACTTCAAAGATTCCTCTTATACTCATCCTTCGCAGTCTCTTGACAACACTAAAAATCCACAATTACGACCAAACCATAGAAGTCATGAAGACCACGAGGATGACCAAGAGATGCTACGACAGTGGCAGGAATGTGTAGAATGGATTGACAAGGAAGAAGCCTTAATGGAATCTAACCTTGGCTTAGTTTCAAATGTAGAGTACTTAACTCCCTTTGAAACGAAGATTCATCCATCTATCGAAGAGGACCTAGATGAGACCAATCCAAATGAAATTCTGAACATGTAGATTGGAGATAAAGATGACATCAATGAGCATGGAATCTATTCCATAATCATCTCATTAAAACCATGCCCATATGAAACATCTCCCCAATCAATTGGTCTCTCCAACCTCACCACATTCGAGATCTTCAACCCCCTCACACTTTTTGTTTACAAAAACTTCAAAAGGGTGGTTGTAGATGCATATGTTTCTCACAAATATTGTAGATCTTGATGTGCTCTTAAGTTGGTGTTGGAGGGGAAACCACTTCACCAAATCACATCCTATAGGTTTCCCAAAGACAAGCTCAATGTCTTAAAATAAGCAACTTTTCAGATCCTAACATGAGTGTTCACCTTTCTGCTGCGCTACCCTTGTGTAATGAGCATAGACATATAATTGTTAAAATGTTCCTTCGGGTATTCTTATCACTAACCTTTCCAGGTCTGGAGCAAAAAGATCGAAGGAATGACAAACACAAGGTATGTCCAACTAATCCTCATGCAACATTGAATTAAATTCATCCAAACTTGGTTTCTGCAAAATCCAAGCTTGGGGGATACACTTCCTAAGAACATCTCTTACTATGTTGCTATCCTGGTTGTCCCTACCTTAAGACTTGCTCATGTGCTATACACTAATCATGCTCTTTCATCACCATTTGAGTAAATCTCTTTAATGCTTTCATGTTACCTTTATTCGCTATAGTATATATTTAGGTTTGAAGTACTTTCATACATCTCTTAAATTGAGCATGGTGCCTAGTTTAGGAGTGGTGATCTTGCTTTCAAAGGCCTTTTAAATTAAGCATGGTGCTTTGGTTAAAATGCCCTCTTTAATCAAATTAGACGTGGTGTCTAGGTTGCTTTTTGAGCCGATGGTATGCTATAGTAGATGTTGGATGTTTTGTTGGACTCTGCAGGAAAACTTTCAATATCAATTTGGGAAAGTCCTGAGATAAACTCACACTAGAGGTAAAGAGGGTGACACATGAACTTTAACAACTTACACAAGGAAGACACAACTCACTGATCATGGAGAGATGAGATCCATGCAACAAGGAGAAGAGTGCCACAAATAAAACACAATCATAGCACTCACTCCATGGAAGTGGTCGGACAAATCTCCATCAAGCCCCTTCAAGATGAACAACATCATGAAATCTCAAGACAATGAAGGAGTGCAACCAGGAGACAAAAGTACATGAACAAAATGCAGAACCAATAGGAGGGGAGCTTCCACAAGGTGATATGGTACAATCACTCTTCAATGATTAAGGTAACATCTCAAGGTTGAGAGATGAGCTTGGTGTGTGTTTCCCCTTTTAGATGGGGGAAGCATTTTGTTTGATGTATCATAAACTGACTTTCTGATTCCCTTTTTGTTTTGGGTCCTTGAGTCTGTTTTTAGTTTTGATTTTGCTCCGATACTGACTTCTGCATGCATTTCATCATGTATACATCTTGCATTTTTGAGCTTCATGTCTATAATCTTTAGAATGAATCTATGCTCTGTTTAGTGTATGTTCCGATGATATATGATGATGTTTGTAGCTTAGGCTCTCTTTGATCACTGATACATATTGTGAGCTGAGCTATTTTTTAGAATGGTGAATATGCTTAAATGAACTTAAAACTTGAAACTTGTTCACCATTGAGATTGGCAACTAGCATGCTTAGAATGTGTTGAAGTCACTTGTGTTATTTCATATATGCTAGGTTGCTACGTCTCTAGTTCTGAGTCATTCACTTGCTTGGTATGTTCATATTCTGTTTAATCTGAACCAAGTTAAAGTAAATTTGAAAAGATCTAGATGGGATTGCTTGTCAGCACATCACGGTATCAAGACTGTTTCTCATTGCACATTGAGTTAAACTTGAGCCGTGTAGTGTAAGACCAAAACCGATGCTTTAAGCTTCTGACTGCATATGCATAGGCTTAGCTCGGTTGAAAAGTTAGGCAATGACAAGCTTTCAACCTCTCGCAATCTCATGCTGAATTTGAACTTGTGTAATAACCGCTGCAATTTCTCCGATAAAATATGAACACACAAGTCTATGTTTCATCCTATAGCATGATGATTCAACTGTGGTAGGGGTAGTTCACCTTGTATACTTGTTTAGCAGTTGTTTGATTTCCTGTCTATACATGTTCAGTGCTATTTTGAAGGTGAAACCCCTTTTTGAACGGCTTAAAACTTCTCACTAAGCTTATGTGCTCATATTTTGTACTCTGTGATCAGTTTGAGCCTTTGCTAGCATTTTTGCTTATTGCCTAGTAATCGGATCAGCCCTCTTTAAAGCATTCTTTCACTCTATCAACTATATATCTGAAGCTACTAACATGCATTTGCCTGACTCCGATAGGCTTGGCTTAGCTCCGTTTTGCTTGTTTAAGCTCCTTTCTCTTCTCTTTTGCTTGCAAATTGCCCCCAAGGGGGAGAATTTTTCAAGGTGTAATTTTTTATGGTGTGGTGACAATTTGCAATTCCTATGCTTCACTTGTTGAGGGGGAGTTCTTTAAGTGAGGGGGAGCTTTTTTGCTTCTTTTCGATTTGGCCTTCAATTGGTATCGAGTCTTCTGCTAGTTGTGTTGAGCCTCTGTGCCTCTATCTTGAGGGACTAGCAGTTTTGCTTTTGGATACGATGTTTCAGCCTCTTTTGGTATCGAGCTTTCAGCTAGTGGTGTTGAGCCCTTTCTGCCTCTTCTTAAGGACTAGCTTGTTCTTGACTTGGTTGCGTCGAGCCGTTGCCCATGTCATTGGGAACCAAGTTTTTCGCTCTGTTTGATCGAGTTTTGCTCTTTGTTGAGTTGTTGCTCCGATCCTTTGCTTGGTTGTGTCGAACCTTTGCCCATGTCTTTGGGGACCAAGCTTTGCTTATCTCGATTTGTCCCTCTTCGGCTTTTAACTTCGCTTTTGGACATCTCGAGTAAGTTTCTCCTTCTATCTACTTCTATTTTCTTTTCTTCTTTGATAATGGTTACTTTGTGTTCACGATGCACTCATCAAGAGGGAGATTGCGAACACAAGGTTGATATGTGCCCTTGTGGTTCCCTTCCTGAGTGATGAGCGATCGGTCAACAGGCGCACCGGAAGGGGTGAGAGGCAACATGTCTCTTGGCTGTGTTGATGTGCAGGTGTGAAGCTCAGAGACAGTGGTCGAAGGTGACGTGAAGGTCAAGTAGAGACGTGTCGTGCTGACGGACCGGGAGCGGTGAAGGGCGGACGTGAGGCTTGGACCGACGGACTGGGAGGCCTAAGGACCAGCTGTGGTAGCTGGCACGTGGCATCGATGAGCGAGAGCACATGGGGATGTGCGGTGCATCAGCCGAGTCGGGAGGAAGGTACGGTGATGGCGTCGTGACACTTGGCGGGAGGCCGAGAAGGAAGGCGAATGCAGTGTGCCCGGCGTGGAGGCTGGAGATGCTCCAGCATTGGTGCTGGAACTCGGGGTGTGCGAACCACATCCCGTCTATGGCGCGGGTTTGGTAGTTGAGCCTCTAAAAACTACCCTCAACAGTTTCCGAGTTTGGGCCACAAAACTCAGGGTGGCACGTTTCCGAGTTTGGGCCTCAAAACCTGGGCTCATGGGTTTCTGAGTTTGAGCCACAAAACTCAGCCGGAGGACAGGTTTCCCGGTTTTAGCCTCAAAACCGGGGGGGTCCAAAAAGGACGGTCGATGTGTGGCGACGTGGAGAGGCTGGCGCGGCGGCGAAGCTATCCACGAGGAAGGCGCGGCGGTCTACAGGGCGGCACGTGGCGGCATCCTGAGGCTTGCGTCGAGATGAACCTAAGGATGAGGAAGGCACGTGATCATCAGATTGTGAATCAGCAGAGTTGGACCAGGAGACCCCTAGGGTTGGCCGCTTCGCTCTTGTATCTAGGGGTAGAAGGGGACTATTGTTATTAATTAGGCTATAAATAAGAGAGGCGCCCCTCCTCTCTCCCTATCCCGGCAGCCATTTGTTCCTAAGTTCTCTCTCTCTAGTCCCCGCTTAGGTTCTAATCATACCTCGCTGCCTGTGATCCGCAAAGACGGCTAATCATACCTCTGTGTATTTGGATTTTGACGAAACGAGACCGCAATCTCGTTGTCTCCTCGTGTGGAGAAGTTTCGGCTGGAATTCGGGATCAATTCGCGTTTTGGTTTGTGTTCTTCGTGTTTTGGTTTTTGCCTTCTCGGAGATTTGCTTCGTTTTCCCTCTCTGAGGAACGGTTTTCACTTCCACTTGAACTAACTTGTTCTAGGTCGTGAGGCGCATCTTTGCACCGAAGGAATCAATCACAAACCTCACGAGCTAGTAGATCAGGTGATTCTTGTGTTGGATCGGTTTTCTTCCCGTTTCCCCCAAACTTCTTCGATTCACCGGTTTGGAGTTAGGTTCGAGCCATGATCTCTTAGGAGTATCTCACTAACATCCTTGTGACCTCTCAGATCGAGTCTTAGCCCTAGAGCTTTTGATTTGGAGGAGATCAGGTTGAAATTCCGAAGAACTGTGCTGTTTTCGGGGTCATCGGCCGCTGAGCATGGGAGCATCGGACGCTGCTGTTCATAGCATCGGACGCTCCTATGATACGTGTCACTTTCTGTGATTTTAAGTGAGCATCGGACATGCTGCATCGGACGCTTCGTTGGCCATCAGACGCTCTGACGCTGACACATCGTACACTAAGTGATTACTGTTGCAGCGTCCGATGGTCATGCAGTAAGGTTCCAGATCGGTTCTGTTTGCATCGGACGCGTCCGTCAGGTTGGCATCGGACGTTGGCAGCGTCCAATGCACTGACAGGTTCACTGCTTCGTCCGCGGTTCGTTTGCCCGACTTCGGATTTGGTTTCCGGTTTTTGCGTTGGACTTCTTGGGTCGTGGAGTATCCCGCTGTGCTTCTAGGAAGCATCCACCCTACATCTAGGGTCATGTTTACTTGCAAACCCGTGTCTTGCTTTTGGGGTGACTTTCTGGGACAAGGGCCATCAATTTCACGAGTTGAAATTTGAGGCTCCCATTCACCCCTCCCTCTGGTCACCAATTTGTTCCTTCAATATGGTTTTCTACATTTGGAGTCCCGACGAGAGTCCTTGTTGGCTATGACATGGAAGCTTCTAGAACAACCTAGAGTGATCACCAAGCAACATAATTCAGGGACTAAACTGACAGATCCAATAACTATGGTGAATTACTATCTTCCAGGGAGTTTTCTAGCAGATGGAAAGAGGTAGAATCCTACTCCAACACGACAAATCATGCAAACGGACGGTAAGTCGCATTAGTGCCAAAAGGAAGGTTCGAGAAGACGTCACTGCGAAGCAAGCACCTGGACCATGACAGGTGGGGCCGGCCGGCCCCACCCCCACGTCGGCTGACCTGGGTCAAGATCCAAATCAGCCCATCTTTGCGGAGCGTGACCAAATCGATCTCTACGACGAATCTCAACCATTGCTTCAAGTCGGTTTGATCCGAGGGCTGCGGTTCGTCCCACCGGGCTATATAAGGAGCCCCAGACCCCCCCTCCCTGGACAATCCATCATTATCTCTATTCATTATCCACCGTCAGAGCAATAGCTAGGGTTTCTAGATTGAGAGGTGTCCCTTGAATGGAAAACCTCTCTCTAGAAATAGTTTAGATCTAGTCTTCTCGATAGTAGAGAGATGGAGAGCGAGGGAGGAGTTTGGAGGAGATGTCGGCCTGTCAGTGCTTCTTCCTCCGGTTGTACTTCGGCGGGACCAAGCTCCGTTCGAGCTTGCTCCTGAGATGCTTCGGGTGATCAACTTCTGATTCATGTAAGTTTCTTGTTTATATTATTCTTCTGGTCACGAGTTTCTTTTGAGTAGTTTAATCTAGTGCACTAGGTTAGATTATAATTCGTAGTGTAAGCGTGGTGCTTAGGCTCGAGTTACTCGTAGATGTACCCTATAGGCCGGGTGTATTTTGGTGGTAGCTCGCGGGTGTGACTCTTATAGACCCGTTGAATCCTTTGTAGTCCACTTCCCCGTTTATAGGACTAGCAGGACCGTAGTTACCTAGTTGATGTTGTACTCTGGATGCAGCCCTTCTATCGTAATGTCCCCAGTTGAGTCGTATAAAACATCGTCTCTTGCCTACATCAGAACTAGACGAATCCCAAGTTATCCTCTCTATACTCCTGCTATCGACCTCATACTAGATTACTATCCCCTTACGCTTTAATCTTGTTTTTACTTTATCTTGTCTCTACTTTAGTTTCTACCACCACACGTTTATCTTATCTGGTTAAGTTAGAACGTAGTTGATCTCACATGTTTCCCTGTGGATACGATATTAAAACCTCTGGGTGAAAGCTACAACGGTATCCGTGCGGTTGTGGATCTTTTTCTGTGTGCTCATATATACCAACCAACCACTTCTATGTGTTGCTGCTAGTGGTGACAGCCTAGCATTAGTGTGACGCTAAGAAGTGCCAACATTTAGCAGCAGTGCTGTTCTTCGGAGTTGGCCGGTGGACAGTCCGCCAGGGGACCGCGTACAGTCCACCACTGGGCTGACAGTCCAGGACCATACCCGCAGACAGTCCGAGCCCTTGCTGAGTGTTGAGTTTTAGTACGTTTGCTCTCCCGACTTTTCCATTTCATTTTTGAACTTCTCGCTTGATCCTAGAGTTCACCAAGGAACTTCTCTAGGTATCTTTGCAACTTGTTGGCATAGGTATTTGGAGACATCCCACCATAGCCTTCCATCTACGCTCTGGGGTAGGTTTTTGGGCAAGAACTCGGCTCGATGATCGACTCTTTGGTGGTGCCTCGCTATGATCCTAGGGATCTTCCACTCTCTTTCTGAGAGTCGTGGGCATCACGTTTGTGTTCGAAGCTTTTGGGGTTGATTTGTGGGACAGAGGCCAGTGTTTCGGAAGAAATTTTTAGGCTCCCATTCACCCCCCCCTCTGGTCGCCTTGGTATAGCATTCTTGGTCCTTTAATTGGGAGCAGGTTAAGGATCTTCCACCTTAGCCGGTTCCAGATCCATAGAAGGTGACATGGATCGCGGCGTGGGCAAACCGCCGTTCTTCGATGGGACGAACTATATGTATTGGAAAATACGTATGTCGGCCTATCTTCAGAGTGTGAGTGCTTCAGTTTGGAAGATTTGCAACTCTGTCGATTACGTGGTCTTGGCTGCTCGTGTGACTCAACAGCAGATCGATGAGCACAATGCCAATAGCCGAGCCCGTAATGCTCTTTTCTCGTGTTTGAGCATGACTGAGTTTGATCGCGTTTCTCACCTCACCACGGCTCGGGAGATTTGGGCAACTCTCATGCGCTTTCATGAGGGAACCACTCAAGTCAAAACCCGTCTCTACGAGTCGCATAAGCGTGAGTATGAGAATTTTTGACACATGCCTAGCGAGAGCATAGAAAGTTTATTCGCTCGCTTTCAGGTTATTGTCAACAGGATGAGGGCTAACGAAGAGCTTTTGTCGTACAACGATCATGAGAGAGCTCTCAAGCTACTTCATACTCTTGATCGATCGGTGTGGGACTCCAAAGTTCAGGCGATCATCGAATCGCCTAACTATGAACTCTCACTTGCGACGAGCTCTTCAGTAAGCTAAGTCCAGTGAGATTGATGCCATGGCGAGGGCTTCTTATGAGAATACTTATGGCCCGTCTATGGCTTTGGTTTCTAGTTCTTCTGCTAACCCCTCTGGAGGCTTTGCACTTTCTTCTCTTTTGTCTGTTACAGAGGAGCAGCTGGAGTTCATGGGAGATGACGAGTTGGCTTTGCTTGCCAACCGGTTCTCGCGGTTCCACAACAACCGCATGAACCGTCACCGCGGAGGAGGTCGAGCGGGATGCTATGAGTGCGGCGACTCTGACCACTTCATCGCCAACTGCCCAAAGAAGAACAAGCAAACTTTTGGCAAGGGCGATCATGGCTACAAGTACGACTCCGGCAAGCACAAGGAGAAGTACATCCCCGCCAAGCACAAGTGGAAGGGTGGCTTCAACAACGACTACATCAAGATGATGTACGTGGAGAAAGACTAGGCCGAGCAGCATGCTTTCTTCACCATGCACAGCAACGTCGACAACTCGGACAATGACTCCATTGCATCAAGCGACGATGAGTCTGAGAAGAAGAAGATCGAGGACAAGCTAAACGGTCTTTGCTTCTTCGCCGACAACGAGGGCTTCTGTACCATGGCCCTTGGCGATGAGGTCAACAGCGAGCTGGAGGAGATCCCTCGGAACGACGACGACGACACCTCCCAGGTATCTCAAACTCCCGACGAACTATCTGCTGAGGTCGAGAAACTTACTGCTGCTCTTATTAGTCAAGACAAGTTGCTAAAACTTGCTGCTAAAGATAGGAAGGAGTTTAGGAAGAAGTGGGAGGATGCGGTGAAGGCAAGTCTGTCAAGTCCACCGTTGTAGTCACCGAGGAGGATGAGTGTGAGATGTGCTCCAAGCACATGACTGACCTACTCACTTTGAGGGGGAAGTATGTTGCTTTGGTTGGAGAGGTGGATGAGCTTAGAGCTAGACCCATTTTGCTTGGTGCATGCAAGTCTTGTGCAGGCTTGCAATCTGAGTTGGCAGAGAAGGATGCCAAGATTGAGTCTCTTGAGAAGGCCAACTCAGGTAGCACTAGTGTGTCTAGATGTGCTTTGTTTGAGGGTTTGGAGATGGAGATGGCAAATGTGAAGCATGACAAGATGCAAACCGAGGAAGAAAACACATACCTTCGGACCATCTTGTCATGGGATTCTAGTGGAGAGCCGCAGCTTGGCATGATGATTGCCCAATTCAAGCGTGCTGCTAGAGGTCCAGGTGTTGGCTTTGCTCAGGGTATGGAGAGTGCTACCTCTTTCAGGAAGATTGGTGAGTCTAGTGGTGTTTAGCCGAGTCTGAAGCCCAACTCCACCACTACTCCCAAACTAACCAAGATTCCACCCAAAGAGCCTCTCAAGCCTAACACCAAAGATGGAGTATTTGTGGAATCTCCAAGAGCTCCACCCAAGAAACAAACATGGGCTCCAAAACCAAACCACTTGAGGAACAAGCTAGATACCATGCCACTGATCCAAGAGGAGCTCATGCCACAAAAGAACAAAGTGATCCACACCCAATACCGTGAGTACCAACAACCCCCTATCAAAGCGGTGAGGTACCATTGTGAGCACTGTGGGAGAGATGGACACTTGAGGGAGTTTTGCTTTCGGCGCAAGAGAGAGGAGCGTCATGCAAAGGAGATGAACAACACGGACATGTACCATCCTTTCCATGATGTACATGTGTCGAATGTTCAAAGGAGGTTTGCTAGGCCTAGAGGTCCAATGCCTCAAGGTCCTAGGCCACAAGGAGGTTTTGCCCGGCAGGATCCTAGTTTTGTAGACTATGGACCCCGTGGAGGTGGTTTTGTTGTTGAGCATTACCCCCCACCGTGTTTTGGCTATCGCGGTGAGCGCTCTCCTCCTAGCGGACCACGTTTTCCTATGCGTGGTGATCGCTTTCCCCGTAGGTATGCTAGGAATGGTTTTTCTACTAACCGTTCTTTTGAGAAGCCGGGACAACACTGGTACACTTCCCATTTTACTCACCCCAGTGTTGGACCGTATGCTCACCCTATGTCTTTTTATTGATGTAGGTAAGTCGATTGGAGAACGTATGGCTGGTGGATTCCGGATGCTCAAGGCATATGACCGGAAACTCCAAGTGGTTCTCCAGTCTTAGTCCAGTCATCGGAAAGGAGTTTATCACCTTCGGTGACAATAGCAAAGGTAAAGTGCTATCTCGTGGTTCTGTGCGAGTCAATGAGCATTTTGTGTTGCGTGATGTTGCTCTTGTTTCAAACTTGCATTTTAACCTTCTCTCTGTTTCTCAACTTTTTGAGGATGACTATGAGATTCGTTTTAAGCTGAATCTCAGACGTATTTGGATCCCCAGGGCAATCTTGTATGTTTGATTTCCCCCTTTGGGAAAGTCTTTCGTGCGAATTTCTCAGAGTCTTTTGGCATTTCTCGTTGTCTTTTGGCCAGATCCTCCTCTGATCTTTGGAAATGGCATAGGAGACTTGGTCATTTGAGCTTCAACTTGCTTGCAAGGCTTAGTTCACTTGGCTTAATCCGAGGATTGCCTGAGTTACACATGGAGAAGGATTGATGAGGGACGGCCCGATTTTCTGAGAGGTAGCGATAGGTTCGATTGGTGGAGATCACGACGTTGGTGATCCGGCTTCAAATCAGACATGATTCAAACCCTGCAACCGTTACACCACTGCTCCGTTGGTTAACAACCAAGCACAACTTGATTGACCTCGCCAAGAAGGCTAATCCTGCAAGCGAATCGAAGAACCAAGCAAGAAGGTAAAAACACGCAATCTGAAATTGCAGATATGAATTGATGCGAATATCAATGGAGGGTTCAAGAACTTGGTTCAAAAGGACTAATCGACACAGTGGAGGAGATCAAGAAGGGGGGCCTGGATCACTGTAAAAGGATTCGACACCACAGTTACAATGAATGATTCAGTTTCTCAATGGAAAACTAAACTCAAAACAAAACCCAAGACCTAACGATGACGGCGGCGGCTAATTATAGGGTTTAGGTCTTCGCCCCTGCTGGACGCGCCCCCTAATGGGTTCTAAGACGATACACGACCCATCGGACCAAAAGACGGTGTCGCAGCACCCTGGCAGATTCTGGATGCTGACTTGTTTCGATGATTCCTGTTGACTCCGAACGTATTTTGATGTAATTCCAAAGCCATTGGTTAGCTTATCAAATTATCTTTCCAAGCATATCTGGTTCATCGAAAACGGAGTCCGTATGCGTCCGGGGCGTTGATTTTACCCGGGACTGCTCCTGAATTCCGAGGGTGACGAGGTAGCTGAGTTGGAGACATATTGCAACTTGGGGAAGACCATGGCGTCGGTGTGTGCAGCATGGCGATGCCCTCATCATCCTCCCCTTCTTGAATTGGAGTCATCCTAGACTCCATCTTGGCGATGTCCTCATCAAGGATCTTGTTTGCCATTCATGTAGACATGGGAAAATGGTTGCCGCTCCCCACCATCCTGTGAATCAAGTTATGACCAAGCACCCCAGAGAGCTTTTGCATATGGACCTTGTAGGTCCGGCTCGGGTGAGCTCGGTTGGTGGGAAATGGTATGTGTTTGTTGTTGTTGATGACTTCTCAAGATATTCATGGGTCTTCTTTTTAGCTGAGAAAACTGAGACTTTCTCTTTTGTTCGCAATCTGATTTTGCGTCTTCAGAACGAGTTCCCTAAGAACTCGATGAGAGCTATTCGTAAATAATGGTACCGAGTTTAAGAACTCGGACTTTGAAAAGTTTTGTAACTCTTTGGGTTTAGAGCATCAGTTTTCTTCCCCGTACACACCGCCATAAAATGGTGTTGTAGAGAGGAGAAATTGGACCCTTGTTGAGATGGCTAGTTCGATGCTCGATGAGCATAGGACTCCTAGGCGGTATTGGGCCGAGGCTATAAACACTGCATGCTATATTTCCAATCGCATTTTTCTTCGTGCTTTCTTGAAGAAAACCTCTTATGAGTTGCGTTTTGGGAGGCAGCCCAGAGTGAGTTATTTTAGAGTTTTTGGTTGTCATTGTTTTATACTCAAGAAAGGCAACTTGGACAAGTTTGAGTCTCGCTCTTCTGACGATGTCTTTTTGGGTTATGGTAGTCATACTCGTGCATATCGTGTAATTAACCTTGACACTAACCGAGTCATGGAGACATCCGATGTCACCTTCGACGAGACCATGCATTGTCCTTCTTCTAGATTTGAGCGTGCAGGTGATCACGAGGTTGGTGAACCTCATTTTGATGATGAGGAAGATGGAGCTGAACAAATAGATGATCCAAATCTTCCTCCACTTGTTGTTCCTTTGGGATCGACTTCGACCACGACTGCTCACGGCCCCGACCCATCTTCTTCCACTACATGGGGGCCGGTCGATCCACCACCTCAGGGTTTGCCAGTGATACATGAGGAGGCACCAGCTACTGTTGACGGGGAGGTCACATCAGCTAGAGAGGCGCCACGACACATTCAGCGCCAACACCCTCGTCGACAGATGATTGGCAACATCAATGAACGTGTCACTCGGTCATGGTCACAACAAATCTCTCACCCTGCTCATTCTGCATTTGTTGCTGATTTTGAACCCTGAGATGTTGGACACGCTTTGTCTGATCCAGATTGGGTCAATGCCATGCATGAGGAGTTAGAAAATTTTGAGAGAAATCGGGTTTGGGTTCTAGTTCCACCTCCTCCTGAGTGTAATCCTATTGGGACAAAATGGGTTTTCAAAAACAAACAAGGAGAGGATGGCCACATTATGAGAAACAAGGCCAGACTTGTAGCCCAGGGGTATAGTGTAACACCCCAGGTGTTCGCCGTCAGTTGAGCAGTCAGTTGAGCATAGACCTGGTATATCAAGCGACGATGAAGAACTGAATTCAAGGTTAGTCAGTGAGGACAGAAGTGTCAGGATCAATCTCAGATGCAGAACCTCAGTTTGAATTGTTCGTGAAATAATTAATCGAGCCAGTTGATAATGATTGTCAAATTATGAATATTCAGGATTTATTCTAAACATGGACTTTTCATGTGCCCCACCTCAGTTCCTGTTTATAGTAACTGGTGAAAAAGTTTCGTGAAGTTTGGAATCAAAAAGTCACATGAAATGACGAGTCACAACTTTGCCTGTACTGGTCGATTAACTGAAGAAAATCATTTGAGTCAACCAAGTGTTGCAATTATGCCCAATCAACTATATATGGACTCACAATCAAAAGTTATGAAAGTTCCGAGTTGAGCAGACGACCGAAAAATGTTCCGACCGACGAGAAACCCTAATTGGGATCCTACCAAGTGACTGCTTTGACTGGCGTTGAACGGTATTTTTGGATGTTCATATGTCAGTGCACGTTAAACGAAAGTTGTAGTACATATTGAGTGGAACAAATTTTGTTTTATGGCCGAGACCTAGATTGGTGCCGAAAATGGTGAAAATGAGCTCGCAAGATGAGATACAATGCAGTTTTTAGGTTCCAGAAATCAGTTAAGTCTGTACTGCGAAATTGGAATTTCAGTCACCGCGAAGCTGCCGTCGACGATTGTTACCGGGCAAACCATTGGGGGTTTTACTGAGTGCCTTTAACAAAAGTCGGAGTACTCGTCAAGACGACGACAACAAAATTAGTTTCATCGAAATCGGAGTCCGTTTGAGCAGTGTTCACAATTCTGGAGTTTGACCAAAAGTTTCCGAAAAGTTGCCAAATTGGGAAAGATATCTCTCTGCAATTGCCGTGGCCGACAAAAAGGCCCTCGACCGGAGGCCGCGCTCCTCCTCGGACGCCCTCTTCTCTCCGACAAAAAGATCGAGGTCTTTTCCCCGGTCTCCCCCTTCCCCTCATTTTCTCGGCCCCTCTCCCCCTCCTCTCTTCAATCTGATGTCGAGCAGCAGAAGGAGAGCAGCAGCATCCATGGCACCTCTCCCTGTTCCCCACCTCCATAGCCGGCCTTCTCCCTGCTCCTCTTCCTGGCTCGAGCAAGTACCAGTGCATATACATGGGTGTAAGTCGGATCTTGAGATGATGAGTGATTGCCAACTGGTTTGATGCGCATGGTCTTTGGCTTATGTTATGCAGGTGTTGAGCACAAAGACAGTGATCGAAGGTGAGGTGAAGGTCAAGTAGAGACGTGTCGTGCCGATGGACACGAAGTAGTGAAGGGCAGACGTAAGGTGTAACACCCCTGGTGTTAAGCAACCCTAAGTGCATAACTTGGCATCCCATGAGCATAAAGCATCATCACATGTTTCATTCTTTATGTAAAGTGTCATTTCATGTGATGGTTATTACTGTTGTGCATGGTGTGATGCTTGTTTGACTTGTTTTTGGAGGGGTTGAGTTTCCTTAGTAGTTTAATCTTGTTGAGGAGTCAAAATGAAGCTAGGTTTATGTTGGTCTTTTTGGCTAACCAAGTCTCTAAGAGTCCTTTTGTTTGACTAACTAAGACCTTCTTGATAGAAGCTTTGCATGGCTGAGGGCCCTTAACCAAAAGTGTGTAGAATTTAGAGTAGAACAAAAGTTGTTTTAGGACCAACTCATGAAAATGGGTTTAACAAGGTGTTTTAGGACCCACAAGGCAGAAAAGAAGGGTTTTGACTTAGAAAAATTCTTCTAAGTCCTAATCTGCTAACTAGTGACGTTGGCCGATCTTTGGAGCCATTTTCATGGGTGATCCAGGCCGAACCAGTGTATGATCTTTTAATCAAAGTTCGAGCTGGTATGTAGCTCTAACCAAAGGAACAAATGTTATGTCGTTTCATCGAGTAATTAGTGAGATAATCGCGGTTGAAAACGCGCTGTCAGGCGATAATCGGCCAATTGAAACGGCCGTTTCAGTCGAACGGCGTCGTGGTCGTGGCCGACCGGCCTCAAAGCTCGACCGCCGCGTGGAGCCCGACGCCTGGCCAGCCTGCACTCGCTCTGCCAGAAGCCGCTCCCTCCGCTTTGCATGCTTCCCCTCTCGCTCTCGCCATCGCCCGAGCAAGGTGAGCACCGCCGCGAGTCCACCGGCGTTTCTCGCCGCTCCGCCGTAGTTCCACCCCAACCAACCCGCCAAATCGAGTCGCCATGACCTGCTCCACCTTCTGCCCTAGCTAGTTTGCGCTGAAAGCTCCTGGGTAAGCCGCGGGGCAAGCGTCCGCCGTGTCCGCCATGGCCGGCGAGCTCAGTCTGCCGTGGCCGACCCCTTTTTCAAGCTCGTCCGCCCGTCTTAGCTAGCGTTCGCGAGTCGCCTTGATCCGTAGATGATGTCGGTGGTGTTGGTTTTCCCGATTAAGACCTAGGAGTCGCGGTTCATCGCCGTCCGCCATCGGCTCTGTTCGCCATTGACGACGAGCCGCGGTCTCGGCCGTTTCTTATGGCGACCCTAGCGTTTTTGCTTCGATTAGGGTTAGTGAGGGTTCGAGGAGTGAGTGATGGCCGTCGGATTGCCTCGAGGAGGCCGGAGATGGCCAGCGTGGCGAGTTCCCGCCGCCACGGCCGCCATTCTCGCCGGCGAGGCTTGCTCCGTTAGTGCGCTGGGCCAGTTAGTGGTGTCATCGGGTGCGGAAGGAAGAGAGGAGTCCACCGGTGGTGTCCGTTTCGCCGGAGGAGCCGCCGACGGCGAGCCTCGCCGTGGTCAACGTCGACCCCTGTTCTGTGTGTGTGACGCGTGGGGCCAGTTTGACCGCAGGGCCTAGTGCGCAGTTGCTCGGGTGAAGTTGAGCTGGGTGCACATAGCAGTTTAGGCCGAGAGGTTTTCAGGGTTTTTGTTTTAATAGTTTTCAGAAATGCTTGTATAGTTTGTTTAATTCATATCTTGAGTTTTGTAGATGCTAAAAAGGTGAAATAAGTTTTGTGAAGTTTGTTTTGATGAATTCTATGCATGAAAAATATGATATGTCTAGTTTGTGATAATTTTCTATGCAGTTGTATTTAATTTATGTTTAGGCTGAAATCTCGTTAAATGCATAATAAACTGTGTGTTGCTCAGAAAAATGTGATTATTGTTTTGTTAAGTTTGTGTTGATGAGTAGTTTCTGGAAAAAATATAATATGGAGATGTTCTGTGAAATAATTAGGCAGTAGCAATTAAAATGATTAAATGCTATTTTCTTGCATAAATTGTAGTAATTAAAATATGAGGAATATGAACCTATGAATTTTTGTATACTGCTCTTGTACTAAGAAGTTCAGTAGAAAAATGGAAAATATGTTGTTTGACACTTTTTACTTGGGTGTGTAGTTCAAAGCACCTTTTCATGGTAATGTTTGTCTTTTTCATAGAGGATAGAGTTTAAGTCCAAATGGTTTGAAATTTGGACATGGGACTAGATTGCATGCTGTTAACCTCCAGTAATTTCTGTAGATTTTTCTGAAGTTGTTATCTGAGGGTCGCTGTTCTAGGCTAAATTAAATGATTAAGTGATAGCAAGTGGTTAAGTGATAATAGGATGATGTTGACTATATTGTTGAAGAAAATGAAGTAGATGACATGTGTTTATCTCCTGAATTACTTGTTCCATATTGCATCACCAATGCATCCCATGTGCATTCATTTTTATTCACACATGCTATGCATCATACAAGATTGGTAGTGGAGGTCCAGATCCCGCAGCCGCCGGAGGAGCCGAGTCCGGAGGAGACCCTGGACGAGAGGACCGAAGAAGGAGACATCGAGGACCTACCTGAGTGCCGCGACCATCAACCCTCCGACTTCGAAAGAGGCAAGCCCCGGAGCATCCCACTCCTATGGTTTGCAAATTAATTACCAAATTAACCTGATGTGTTGTTGCATTAAGTTATAGGAGTTGAATGACACCGTTGATGCATTCCATACTTATCCTTGTCCACCTACAATTATTAGCTTGATATCCCTGTTAAGTCTAGGCCGTTATATGCTTAGTCTGCTTAGACCGGTAAAAGTCGGGTGATTTCCTATCTCCCGCATATAGGTGGATACCGATGATGACTAGCCTCGTGCTATCATGAAGATAACCATGTGATAATTAATTTGAGACCGGGCGGGATGTAGGAGCAGCAGGGCATGGGTCCTGTGTGCTGGTAGTCTCTCGTCTGTGTCGATTAGGACCCGACGAAGGCAAACCTTAGTCATTTTGAACGCGTCAATCACTTAACGGAGTAGGTCTGAGTACCTCCCATGAAGCCGAGTAAGGCTATTCGAGCCGGTGATGGAGATGTTTACGCCTAACACCTAGGACCTTATATGTACCGTGGGCAACTATGCTGAGCCACCTGGCATGGTCCGTGGACAGGCGGGGCCTGATTGACCTGGCATGACCGTGGACAGTTATAGCTTGAGCGACCTGGCATTGAGATAACCCCCGGTGTAGAAGGGCCCATGACCGTCCGGCGTGTTGTGTTCTCGAATTTCCTGAAGTAGCAGCCGACGGCTACCTGGCAGAGTGTGATCGGGCGAGTGTGCGACATTTTTATCCCTAGCTGGTAGGAATCGATTATAATCGCCATCGCTCCTGGACAGTGAGTAACTTGACTGAGCATGTGTTACCGTAGTAACTTATGGAATTAAAGATGGTTATGGTACTGAATCTGAAAGGCTATTGATGAAATAGTCACTCTTGCTTGATTAATTAGCCAAGTGATTGCTCTAGATCAGGTGCAAATCTAGTTAATCAGGTTGATTATATAAAATTGACTGCTAATACTCTAATGATGATTATTTAATAGTAAAAATGCTTTTATGCAAAAGGTAAGTATGGCCAACCCAGATACAGCCTTGCATACTCCTTGGTGTCTCCTTATTTCTGGTTTATGACGGGTAAGTCTAGCTGAGTACCTTCTTGTACTCAGGGTTTTATCCCTTGTTATTGCAGATGGACAGTGCTTCTATGGCTACTGTGAGAACTGCCTGTACCCAGTTACGTGTGATGAATAGACCATGGCCATGGTCACCTCTTATCCTCACCTGATGATTTTGTGGACTGATCAGGCAATGGCACCGTATTGTGAACTGTGAACTTATGTTTAAAACTATGTTGCTTCCGCTACGAATTCGAAACTATGGTTTGTAATAATGTTGAACTCCGATGTATTTGAACTATATGCGAACTGAATGTACCTTGTGGACATGTATGCTAATCTATTACGATCTTGGCTAAAGTTGAATGTTTAAAATCCTTCGAGATTTCCGGACTACCGGGTTTGTAGAGCTTAAGTACCTGTCAATCTCTGTGAAAACGGGGGTTCGGTGCTTAATCTGGTATAAATTGGTCGGTTCTGTCATAGCTGGCATCGGAGCATGGTTAGCGTTATTGTTCATGAGTGTATTTGAAAAATCGTATTTTCAAATCAGAATTTTATTTACCAAAACTTATAGCTATAATAGGATTTGAAAATCTTATTGATAAAGATTAAGGTGTGCCAGTGATCAAGTCCTTATGCCCAGTAGGTTTTTAGGTGGCTATTTAAGTACTAACTTGGGGGTCGTGCATCATATTTAAATTCTGTTGTTTTCTGTCGTCCATACGACAAGGGTAAAATTATATGGGTGCTATTCTTCGGAATAGTAATGTATGGATCAATTGCCTCTACGCCAAGGTAATAAGTGAGTTGTGAGAGCATGATTGGACAACCACCAATCTAGGGGTGTGCTTGAATGGTACCGGAATGTATACCTGTTACACACAAGTACATGTGAAAGTATTTGATTGTGGGAGTATTTAAATTTTATGGGTGCATATATTGCTTACGTGTATACTGGGTGTGCACCTAAGTTAGTATTAGATTTACTTTCAGCAATGCATGATATTCATACTGTGGGCAGGGCTGAAATGGTCTTTTGCAGGTACGCTAACTTGCGAACGTATAGTACGTTTAGTTAGCGCTACGAGTGAACGTTGTATGCCACCGTCTAGCCGTTAGATTGTTAGACAGTGAGGACGTATGTTGCGCACATGCATCATGATCATATAACTTTGCATTAATCTTACTTCCTTCCTTATGTTGTCCGTCCCGTTTTCCTTAATAAAAGTTGTTCTCAAACTAATGAAAACCCGTGTGGATAAACTTCTTACAGATGGCCCGTACCAAGCGCACAGCTCGTAAGTCAACCAGAGGCAAGAGGCCTAATTACATGTTGGGACCATGGACTGCCGAGGGGTCGGAGGACTTCCTAGATGAGTTCGGCATGCCTACCATCCTTTGGAGGGTGTTGCACTTGGTGGGATGCTTTGCTTGGTTGCGTCGAGCCGTTGCCCATGTCTTTGGGAACCAAGTTGTTTTGCTCACTCCATTCGACTTCTTTTGGCTTTGCTTCGCTTATGGTCGTTTGGTTGAGTTCGCTTCCTTCTTCTTCTTTTTCTTCTATTCCATATGATTCGTGTTGGTAGTTGACAATGCACTCATCAAGGGGGAGATTGCGGATACATGGGTGTATGCCAGATCTTGAGATGATGAGTGATTGTCAACTGGTATGATGCGCATGTTCTTTGGCTTGTGTTGTGCAGGTGTTGAGCTCGGAGACGGTGATCGAAGGCAAGGTGAAGGTCAAGTAGAGACGTGTCGTGCCGATGGACCCGGAGCAGTGAAGGGCGGACGTGAGGCTTGGACTGACGGAATGGTGGCCTAAGGATCAGCTGTGGTGGCTGACAGCCTGGGACAGCGACAAGTGAAGACATGTGGGTGGACGGGGTGCACGGGCGGTGCATCCCTCTACGGCTTCGGTTTGGTGGTTGAGCCATAGAAAAACCACCGAGTGGATGGTTTCCAGGTTTGGGCCTCAAAACCTGGGTGCTGGCCGGTTTCCGAGTTTGGGCCTCAAAACTCGGGCTGAGGACGGTTTCCAGGTTTGGGCCATAAAACCTGGGTGATGGCGGGTTTCTAAGTTTGGGCCACAAAACTCAGCCTAAGGACTGGATTCCCGGTTTCAGCCTCAAAACCGGGGGGAGGTCAAGGAAAAGGACGGACGGCGAGTGGCGGCACGTGGCGGCATCTGGTGAGGTCGCGTCGAGGCGAAGCTACCTGATGTGCGGGCGTGGCCGTCGGATCGACATCAACCTCGAGTTGGTCAGGAATACCCTTAGGGTTAGCCTGCTCACTCATTAGTTATAAGGGTAGAAGGGGAATAATTGTATTAGGATATATAAGGAGAGGCCACCCCTCCCTCCAGACTATCTCAGCCATTTGCTACTTTCACTTAGGGTTTCCTATTCTCCCACATCCCTACTGTAGCTACTGAGATCCGCAGAGACGGTGAATCATACCTCTGTGTATTTGGATTTTGCGGAAACGGGACCAGATTCCCGTTGTCTCCTCGTGGGGGCGAATTTCGACTGGGAATTGAGATTGTGATTCACGTTCTTGTGTTGTTCTTCGCGTTTTGCTTTTTGTCTCAATTTTCTCGTCGCTCGATCTCCCTCTATGCTGCGTCTTTTTCGAATCCACTTGAATCAACTTGTTCTTTGATGTGAGAAGAACATTTCCACCGAAGGAATTCATCTCAACCCTCACGAACAAGTAGATCGGGTCAATTCAAGTTTCGTGGCGACTTTTTCATTCCTACACCTTCCCTTTCGATTTCCTGGAGTTTGAGTTGATTTGAGCGGATGATTTCTTAGGGATAGTCTTCCAACTACCAAGGGATCATTTCTCCAAGTTTGGGATCGAAGGATTTTGATTTGATTCGGTTTTGGGAAGATTTGGGAGAGAGGCATTTGAAATCGCCCTCCTTGGGTTCTCGCGGACAGTCCGCCGCTTGAGGCACGGATAGTCTGCGCGTCGGGATCCAGCCGGGTCATCTTGGCGTGTTTGGTCTTAGGTGACCGGCGGACAGTCCGCCGTTGGGGAGCGCGGACAGTCCAGGCCCGAGCAGGGGGTGTTCAGCAGACTTGCAGTTTTCCACTTTTCGCTTCGTTTCCGGACTTCTCGTTTGCTCCTAGAGTTCACCAAGGAACCTCTCTAGGTATCTTTGCCACCCGTTGGTATAGGTATTTGGAGGATTCCCGATGTAGCCTTCCATCTACGTTCAGGGGTTGGTTTTTGGGCTTGGACTTGACTCGACGCTATCGAGTTTTGGTTGCTTTCGTTTGGTGGTGCCTTGTTGTGATCCTAGGGATCATCCACCCTCTTTCCGAGGGTCGTGGGCATCACGCTTGTGTCCGAAGTTTTTGGGGTTGATTTGTTGGGACAGAGGCCGAAGTTTTGAAAGAAATTTTTAGGCTCCCATTCATCCCCTCTCTGGTCGCCTTTGGTAGCATTCCCGGTCCTTCATAGGCTCGTGGCCTCCTTCCCTCATCACCGCTTCGCTCGTCGTTACTCTAACACCCCGGTGTTAATTAATTAAAATTAATTAGAATTTAATAAGGAAAATGACCAAAATCCTAGATGGAGGAAAAATTCTAACCATTTGTTTGTTGCATTCATGCCGGTGCATAATTTTTATTGGGTGAAAAAGAATTTTATTAAACCCATATAGTGTGAATCAAATTTATTCTATTTAGAAAACAAATAAAAGATTTATGAAAATTTTACAAAATCAAAATCAAAGTTGTACTTGCAAAACCTAGGAAAATATTTTCAAAACATTTTCAAATTTATTTGGTTTCAAATGATTTGATTTTGAATTCAAAAGTTTTGCAAAAGAATTGAAAAGGAAAAAAAAGAAAAGAAATAGGCAAAAGGGCCTCTCCCCTCCTTTCTCAACCATTCGGCCTACACCCAACCCAAGAGCCTCCCCACCCGCTCGCCTCATGCCTAGGCCTCTCTGTCCCCGCGGCCCAAAACTCCCTCTCCACTTCGCGTGGCCCGCCCGCAGGTCGCAGCCCAGCACCGGCCGCTGGCCGAGGCTCCCGCCGCGCTTCCCCCGCTTCCATTCGCCCCCTCTCTGACGGAGCTGGTCCGCGCCGTTCTCTCACTGACATGTGGGGCCCACATTTCAGGCTCGTCCCCAACCTCCAGCGAGATATCCGCTCTGCCCTACGCGCTACTCGCACCCAGCCGCCACCCCTCCTCTAGTTGTTATAAGCCACACCACCGACCCCCACGCCGCCTCGCTGTCGTCACCTCGTTCCCTTGTGCGCGATCCCCCACGCTCCAGTGACTTCCTGAGGCACTGCCACCGCCAGCCATTATTAGGCTCGGTTCGAGCTCGCCACCGCACAGGGAAGCCACCATCGACCCTCGTCCTTCCCTCCTTCGGCTTCGCGGTCGCACGCCGCGTCCGGGAGTCCCTTTTCCGTTGAACCGCTGGGCCCAAAGATGTGTCGTCGACCTTGCCGACCCCGAGCACTCACCATCGCCATCACTCTCCCTCTCCAGTCAATCTCCATCAGCGAGAAGCCATCCATTCGATTCAAGGTGAGCTCCGCTTCGCCCCCCAACTCTCCCTTTTGGTCTCTACTAGTCCCTAGCCCTAGATTCCACGCACACCAGACTGTCAGCCATGGCGCCGCCGCTAGCCAGCGCCACTGCTCGAGCCGCGCCTGCTTGGGATGAGCCCTAGGTGAGTCCCCTCGCCTTTCTCGACTTCCCGGTGCCATCGGTTCCTCGGATCGTGGCCCGTAGGCTTAGTTGCATGAGCTCCAGCGAGCTCTCCTCGGCGAGGCTATGACGCCGTTGCGCCCAAAGCCCCCGCCGGCAGCCGCTCCCTTTCATTTTCCTCCCTGGACGTCCATCTCTAAATGAACGACCAAGATTAAAACGATTTACCCAACCGCTATAAACCGCGCTCACCAGCTGTGGACTTAGTCCACCAGACGCACACCTCCCTCGGTCCACAGCCGCGTGGCACTCCCAGCCAGTAGCATGGCGCCACGCGGCACGCGTCAGCGCCAAGCGGTGTCCACGCGGACGCGTCTTGGCTGTTTTGCAAAGTAACCCCTGATTGTTTCAATAATAAACCGGCACTCCAAAACGCTCTGTTCACTGAGTTTGTAGATTTTTGCTATACAGCCCTTGTTGTTTCCGTTAAATGCGCGGTCCTCACCGCCGTGCACACAGCGCCGCCGAGCTGGCGCACCCAGCCAACCAAGCATTGGCACCTGGCGCCACGTCGGCGCCACGCCTACAGTCGAACAAAGCAACAACATTTTGCGGAAAAGCCCTCAGTTCTCCTGAGAATCAACCCGTAGTCCATGTTGACTGTGCGGTGAGTCTTGGATCTCTTGCAGCCTAGCCCCTAGACTTTTCAGTAAATGAGGCTCGGTCCTGCTGCCTATTCTTTTCAGATTTTATTTGTTTAAATTACGAAATTGAGTTCAAACAAATTACAATTTTGCTATCCAACTTCAAATGCCCATAACTTGCTCATTTAAACTCCGTTTTGACCCGTTCAAGTCGCGTTAGATTCATCTCGCCGAGCTCTACGCGATAGATCTGTTTATATTCTGTTTTACTACTGTTGATGTACTATTATTTATTATGTTTGTTTGGGCCATGTGATGATGCTTGATCCAGCGAGTGCGAGCTACGGGGAACCTCCAGATCAAGACCGTGCCCTTGTTGATTCGACCCAGCCCGAAGGCAAGTGTCCTTGAACATCTTGCTCCTATATTTATTTTATTTTGAGTTAGAGTAGTTAGACCTAGTAGATGCATGCAGTCTTAAATTGAATCCCATGGTAAGGTTTACTAGAACTTGTTCATATTTTCTTTGTCAACTGGTTTGGGATGTGCTAGGTAGAGTTTATGCTTAGCTCTACAGTCATGGTTGGGATGGGATGGTTAATAATAAATTCTGATTAATGATCTATGGAACACTGTGGTTGGTAACTTTTGGTAGTAGTATGGTGATTAGGTAAATCCGGCAGGATGGACCGTACTGGTGGTTTTGTGTCGTGGGACTCGGCAGCTGGATTTGGTTTTTGGTTCTGGGCTCATGCTAGATTATCCTACCTGGATCCCTAGGACTCAGTTCTCGAAGCCTGTAACCCGGCTTAACAGCACAACCATGAGGTTTGGAATGGGACGAACCTGGCTAATTAATTAGTTACCTCCAAGTTGAGGGTCCACAGGGGGTTTATTTTAGTCACTCAAGAGGGGGCCCTGAGGGTCATAGACCTTTGTACAAGGTGAAACCTTAGAGGTACATGTGGAACGGACTTGGAGGGGGCTTTGTAAAGGCCTTGTAGTGCGACCCCGCTATGCACCTTGGCAGTGTTTAGCGTGACGGGGAACGCATGACTCATGGGTAACGATGTGCAAACTCTGTAGAGTATAAAACTGATATATCAGCCATGCTCACGGTCATGAGCGACTTGGACTTCTTCGAGATTAGTTGGTTAATGGTTACTGGTTCGGATGGCCTGATCGACTTTAGGTGTGGTTTGCGTGATGGACTTCAGGTGCGGGTTGTGCTTAGTGTGACTCCAAGTGTGGTTACTTGGTGGACTCCAAGTGTTGGTTGCTCGGTGTGACTCCGAGTGTGGTTTTGCTCGGTGCGACTCCGAGTGTGGTTACATTTCTCTAGAGACTGAGGTTATAACCTAGTAAATAGGTGCATAGGATTAATTGGATTAATAGGACTGTGTCACTTTAGGTGCTTGAGTCAAACTAAGTCAGCCTACTATTGACATCTCTTAGCATCACTTCAGATAACGACACTAGAAATGTAGGTAGACAAATCTAATAACATTACCTTTAACGCTAGGCTGTCACCACTAGCAGCAACACTAGAGACGTGGATGGTATTTATGATCTTGCCCTTATAAAATATGAAATGAGATTATCCGCAAGCGCACAGATAAAATACATCTGTTGTAGCATTTCACCATGGAAAGAGTTTCCAAGGTATCGTTCATTTATAATGGAGCAATGCATATCGTTAGTTAACCGAGTGACAAGAGATAAACATCTACAACTATGACACACACATGTATGATTATGATAAGAGTTCCACTAGATCTATACTCAACACAGGAATCAATCAAGAATGATAAAGAAGATAAATGTAATAGAACAGAGTAAACCATATAAAAGAGTTCCAACAGAGTATTCTCACCCAAGGTCCGATCGTACCCAAAACTAGAAAGAGATAGATTAACTTCCTAACATGGTTCTAACTATAGGTCATAGACTACATCAATTAGTGCAATTATGTTTAGCAATCATGGTTAGAATAACTTATATTTATACGCAGGAGACATCACGCATGGAGGATCAGATCCAGAGTCTATCACCTCCGGGTGACTAGGTCTTACTTGTCCTATATTTGGGGAGTGGACTACAAAGGACTCAACAAGGCTATAATAGTCACCCTCGCAATCTACCACTTGCTGGCCGGGAATATAGGGTGCATTCGCAGGTAAACAACGTATAAGCACCATGCTTACACAATGTTGACCACTCACCCCGCGATTGACAGAATGAGCGCTATACGAACAACAGCATAAACATAAAGATACCCTAGCTATGCTAGACATATAATCAAAGTAGATGATGAACATTATAATTATGAAAACAAAATACTAACAAGTCATGACATGTATCAACTAGAACAAGAACTAGAAGAAGAATAAGAACTAGATGAACAATTAGAAGTAGATTAGAACACAGAGATGAACTAGAGAGATAATTAGAACTAGATTAGAACACATGGATGAACTAGAGAGATTAGAAGATGAACTAGAACACAATTAGAACACAAGATAATGAACTAGAAGACAATTAGACAATTAGAAGAATAATTAGAAGAACAATGTTGATACAAGAGAGAAGACAAGGCTAATTACCTAGCTTCTCCTGACTAGATCCGGAATCCGAGCTTCCTCGACTCTTCTAATTCTATTCTAGCTATGCCCTTGGATGATGGATCTCCTGGTTGTCTAGGCTACCTCTACTCTAAACGATTGATCTGTGATTGATTGGATTCAATGCTTGATTGATACAAGAGGGGGGTTTTGGGTTTCTTATATAGCCCGGTGGGATGAACCGCAGCCCTTGGATCAAACCGACGTTGAACAATGGCCAAGATACAAAGTAGAGGTCAGTTAGGTCACGCCACACGAAGACGGAGGGGATGACACGTGGGCCTAGGCCGGCCAGCCTAGGGTTGAGGCCGGCCGGCCTCCCCCTGGCGCCGCCTGCCTCCTCCTTCGTCCGCAAGTCTTCTAACACCTTTCTTGTTTGTCTTGAGTCCTTGTTCGGTAATTTTGCGCAACGAGTCTTGGCGTGGAAGGATTCCTTGTCGTCTTCTTTCTGTCTGGTCCCTAGATATCTCTGGTATTCTGTAGCTGTTGGAATCTTGTCTGTTACACCCATGATCTTCATATGTATAAGGCTTCTAGAAGGTTCCAGAGTCTTCCTGGTCGTATTCATCGAGGACTCTTGCTCCGGGACTCCAAATATGGCAAGTGGCATATTCGTTGCGATCGTCTCGACGAGCTCGTCTCACTGCTGTGCTCTAATTCTTCACTTGAGATACTTTCTTATGATGAAATATTGAATATCCTGCAAAACAAGTGAGAACTACACAACTCGTGGAACTCGTTAGAATCAAACCCTATAGCTATACTCTTTGGATCATTGCGGGTCATTTATGAGGTTTGTTGATGGTTTAAAATAGGAGTTGTCTACCATCAACAAGTTCCCCCAAGCTTAACCTTTGCTAGTCCCTTAGCAAACATTTAGATGATATATTATGATGGATCAGGAGTTGCTGCTGTGCTTTCACGCCTCAAAAGTACACAAGTGTTCAAACAAAATTTTTCCTCTGAATTAGAATCAATCGTTTCAACTTTCAAACTTACCTCTTACCTTCAACTATGGTTCTTGTACCTTTCACTTGGGTCTTGAGAAATTTGAAAAGCAGAACGATCAATTTAAACACTATGTCTCAAGCTCTTCGATCTACCTTCATTCTGCAGTTTTTGTAAAGATTTTCAAAATAAAACTCAGAGATTCCTTCATATGATCCTTTCAAGTCTCTCATCTGTGGTATTTGTGGATTCTCTCCAAAGCAGTGAATGTTGTGCCTTCTCAAACCCTATAACTAATAAGCTTTTTGAATGGACGGACATCCAGATTCTAGTACCGGTGGAAGCACCAGAGCATTGGGTCCTCTTCTTTGATGGCTCCCTCACTTTACACGGTGCCAGCGCTGGTCTCCTCTTCACGTCTCCCTCCGGCGAGAAGCTACGCTACGCTCTACGGTTGTTGTTCCCAGCCTCCAACAACGCAGCCGAATACGAAGCTGCTCTCCACCGTCTCCGCATCGCCAGTGAGCTAGGTGTCAAGCGCCTCATGGTGTACGGCGACTTCGCTCTCGTCTTCAACTAGCTCAACAAGGACTGGAACTGCTCCAACGACAAGATGAACGCCTACTGCGTAGCCATCCGGAAACTTGAAGACAAGTTCTTCAGCGTTGAATATCATCACCTTTCACGAGACCGAAACCAGGCGGCCGACGAGCTATCCAAGCTGGCATCATCACGATCTCCGACCCCCGTCGGTGTATTCGTCCACGACTTGCTCGAACCTTCCATCGCCGACCCCGCGAGCTCTGCTCCATCGACGGATGCCACGTTTCCACCCTCGCCGACAGGACAGCTGGTTAACGCCATCCCCGCAATACCATCCGACTGGCGGGAGGACTTCGTCCAGTATCTCTCCGAGAACCATGTCCCTGCTGACAAGGCTGAAGCCGAGTGCCTCGTTCGTCATGTCAACAACTATGTGTTGATCGACGGTGCGTTCATGCGCAAAAACTCCAGAAACAAAGTGCTCCAAAAATGCGTCTATAGGGAAGAGGACCTCGAGATCCTCTTCGACATCCACGCCGGTGAATGTGGGAACCATGCCACTACGAAGACGCTGGTACACAAAGCCTTCCGTGCAGGATTCTACTGGCCATCAGCGGTCGCCGACACCGAGCAGCTCGTACGCACCTGCGAGGGGTGTCAATTCTTTGCCAAGCAAACCCACGTTCCTGCACAGGAGCTCCAAGCCATACCCGCCTCGTGGTCGTTCGCCTGCTGGGGCCTCGACATGATTGGTCCATTCTGACCTACTCTAGGTAGCTTCAAGTGGATCTACGTTGCCGTCGATAAGTTCTCCAAGTGGATCAAAGCGAAGCCAATCACCAAGGCGACTGCCGAAAACGTCGTCTCCTTCATCGATGAAATCATTCATCGCTTCGGTCTCCCGAACTCCATCATCACCGACCTCGGCTCCAACTTCACCAGCAATGTCTTCTGGGACTTCTGCGAAGAGCATGGTGCCCTCGTCAAGTACGTCTCCGTCGCCCACCCCCGAGCCAACGGCCAAGCCGAACGTGCCAACGGCATGATTATCGACGCCTTGAAGAAGCACCTATACCGGAAGGACGAGAAGCACCCTGGTCATTAGATGCGTGAGCTCCCCTCCGTACTCTAGGGCCTATGGACTCAACCCAGCCGTAACACCAGCGTTTCACCATACTTCATGGTCTTCGGCTCTGAAGCCATCATCCCCATCGACGTCGTCTTCCGCTCCCCACGCGTCGAGAACTACGTTGAAGAGGACTCCGACCAGGCACGCTGTGACGACCTCGACCGCCTCGAAGAAGAACGGCTAGCATCTTGCCTCCGCACCGCCAAATACCTCGAAGGAGTTCGTCGCTACTACAACTGCAATGTCAAGGATCAAACCTTCGTCGTTGGCGATCTCGTTCTCAAACAGAAACTCAAGACCCTCGCCTACACAAGCTCTCATCGCACTGGGATGGCCCCTACATGGTGAAAGAGATCACCCGACCAGGCGCCTATCGCCTCGCCGACCTTGAAGGCAACGACGTACCCAACTCCTGGAGCATCGAGCATCTTAGAAGATTCTATGCATAAGCGGCCTGTATCGCCTACTCTCCATGATGAATAAAGATTCGTCGATGTTTTCACCGCTCCAGTTCATCTCCGGATGATTCACCGACCGCTCCAATTCGTCTCTGAAAGATTCGTCGACCGCTCCAATTCATCTCCAGATGACTCGCCGACCGCTCCAATTCGTCTCTAGACGACCCTACGACCTCTCCAAATAGCCTGGCTAATGCTGAAGGAGTTTCAGAGCAGGGGCTACTGCCACCGCCGGACGCGTGCATGAGCATCTGCCCTCTACGCTATGGCGGCCAGTAGTCCTCCCAAGTGACGTCCTGACCTCTCTATGCGTGCATGAGCGCCTGCCCACTGCGCTACGAAGGGAAGGCTAACCTTGGGCTAAGACCTCCAGAGGCTATACGTCCAGTGCCTATATGCGTCGTTTATGCGCTCGTTCTCCATATGGTCTTCAAGCAGCCTGACTGATGCTGATGAAAACTCAGAGCTGGGGTTGTTGTCACCATCGTACACATGCATGAGTGACTGGCCTCTGCGCTACGGTGGCCAACAGCTCTCCCAAGGGACGTCCCGACCTCTCTACGCGTGCATGAGCTTCTGCCCTCCGCGCTACGAAGGAAAGGCTAACTTGGGCTGAGAATTATGAGGCTATACGCTCAGCGCCCGCATTCGCGCTACCCACGCGCTCTACAACGGTCTCCATACGCCCAAGTCACGCCACGATCGAACCTCTCGGAAAAGACCCTAGTCGTGGTACCTCCCTACCCGTGCAAGAGCGTCTGCCCTCTGCGCTATGGGATGCCAGCAGCGGTTCCTTGGGCGACGCCCTTGACTCCTACGCGCAAACGAGCTCCGAGCTCTACGCTACGGATCCTGGGATAACCCAAGGCCAAACTGTTCATCGCTACGGCTCACGACTATTGGGTCTGCGGAATTCAGGGAACGAACAAAACACGCTAACTCGCTTCAAGTTTTGATTCTGTTCGCCCAAGAGTCTTTCTACAGACTATATCCTAAAGATACAAGCTACTGGTGCCCGGCACCAAACAAATCTACAACTCTGATGAGAGCTTCGGCGACCGGCTCCGCCTCTTCTTCCAGGCGCTCCATCTCTGCTTCAGACGTGTTCGCCGCAAAGCGAGCACCCAGCCTCGACATCTCCATCCGCGGATAATGCGAACGAAGAATGGCGAGGCCATGAGCCACCACGCTCTGCGCCGCCGCCTTGGTGTACGCCTGGAAGCGCCCCCACAGGCCCCGCGCCTTCTACACGACATGATCGCCGATCCTCCGCTCCTTCTCCGCCAGGAAGAAAGTCTCCTCATCGATGCACCGCACCAAGGGAGCCACCTCCTCCGCCAGCGACTAGAAGCGGTCATGATAGCCCTCGATCATTCGCTCCAGATCTGCAAATTGTATTTGCACGTTTTCCTGGTAAGCTGCACACGCCAAAGAAAGGGGTAAGAAGACAACCACCTCCGGCCACGCTTCACCGAGAGAACTCACCGGCGTGCATTGTCTGCCACTTCCGCACTTCCTCGTTGGACTTCGCCTTCTCCTCGGCCAGGAGCCGCTTCTCCTCGCCTGACTGCATCGCCTCTGCAAGGATAACCTCACACGTCAAAGGCTTCGACCAGGTGGTGCACGGAATGAAAAGGACTACGGCAATGACTGAAAGGACCGTGACGCCAAAGAGGGGGGTGAATTAGGCAACTTAAAACTTCTACTCTAAACTATGGCCTCTAATTAACACCTAGACGAAACCTATGCAAGAAGATAAACTATCTAAAGTGCAACTAAGGTTTTGTTAGGTGTGTTTGCTATCTCTACCGCACAAAGGAGTTATGCTACCTAGTTTCCAAACCTATCAACTAGCATATCAAACTAGGAAAGGTAAAGCACATGAACAAGGTAGCAATGTAAATGCGGAAGCTTAAAGAGTGTGATAGAGATGCAAACTCCCATCGACGACTCCGGTATTTTTACCGAGGTATCGAGAAGCGCGCAAGCTTCCCCCTAGTCCTCGTTGGAGCTCCTCGCAAGGAATCCCTCGCAAGGGCCAAGCTCCCGGTCGGGTAACTCCGTGGATAGCTCCGGTCTTCCCCACGCGCAAGTGGGTCTCCGGTTAAGCCACTCGTGGCAAAGCCTCTCCCGGATGCTCTCCGTCGTCTTCACTATCAAGCTTTCGGCCGAAACGCCGCGGGCCTTGTTCCCTTCGGTACACGGAGGCGGCCACACCACAAACTAGGTTGATGTGGTCTCGCAAGACTACAAGCCCCGTCGATGTACAACCACGGTGCGCGCAAGCACCGGTAGATAAGAGGTTTTTAACCTCACTAAACACTAGGCCTAACACCTAGAGCAAGCGCAAAGCGGTGGTCTAACTAGCTTAAGCACTTCGCAAAGCACATACACTAATCACTGAGTATATCACTTGAGCACTTTGGTGGCTAGAGCAACTAAATATGTGTCTATGCACTTGGTATACTTCCTTGAGCTCCAACACTTTTGTTTTGGCCAGCCATGGGGGTATATATGGAGCCCCAAGCAAATAGAGCTGTTGGGCAAAAAGATGGGCTTTTCTGCCATCGACCGGATGCTCGTCACGTCCTGACCGGACGCGTCCGATCTCTCACAACGGCTAGTTGCCAGCCTACACAGGCACTGATCGGACTCTGGCATGAGTCCGGTCACAGATGACCGGACGCGTCCGGTCACGATTTTTTGCCTCTGGAACCTCTCTGTATTCGATCGGACTCTGCTGAGCTCCAGCGTCCGGTCGTCGTCGTAGCGTCCGGTCACGTGGTCGCGCTGAGGAACAGTAGCATCGGTGCATCCGATCACGACTGTTGCAGCGTCCGGTCTCTCTGACGTGGCGCTGCTAGCTTAGAATACTGACCGGATGCATCCAGGTCAGCGTCCGGTCACTGCGAAGCAGCATCCGGTCACTTGTTCTTCTTGCCTTTCTCTCGTTCTTTGTGCCTGACTTGGTTCCATTCTTGTGCCTTGGACTTTGCTTGATCTTGAGAGTCTTCTATTGAGCTTCTAATATCTTGCTTGAGGTGTTGATCATCGGATCATCACATAACCTTTGTCCAAGTCACATTTGCACCCTATTTGACTACAAAACAAACACTTGCAAATGCATTAGTCCAATTTGGTTATGTTGTTCATCAAACACCAAAATCCGAAGTTAAATGGTCCGAGGTCCATTTTCCTTACAACGACGACTTACGTGCGGCAAACTCGTCGGCCTTCTCCGCCCCCAGCAGAAGCTGCAGTTTTCCTGCCCCTGCTGCTGGATGACCTCCTCAAGCTCCCGAGAACGCACGTGGGCATCCTCCAGTCGCGCCTCTAGGCCAGCAAACTGGCCCTCGACGCGCCTCACCTCCGCCCGGAGTCGCTCGTTCTCCTCGACCGTCGGTGCCATCCTGTCAAGGGCGAGCTTACGCTCCTCCCCGACCTTCAACAAGTGCTGCAGGCAAACGTCGATCAGGATAAACAAGAGCCATTCAGGAGTAAACATGAAGGGGTGACCACGCTCACCTGGATCCTCTCCAACAACTTCGACGCATCTCCGAGGAGGGCGTCCGTCTCCACGCTCGCCGCCTCGTCATCGACTTCGACAACTACGTACCCCTCGACGCGAAAACGACGGACAGGGCGCCTGCTCGACTCCTCCTCCGGACGCTCGACCTCCTCAATCTCCGGCGAGGAAGGCTCTGGCGTTTTCCTCTTCATCCTCCTGGCACGATGCCCGAAGGATCCGACCACAGGCGCGGCAATTGCTCCCGCTGCACTGCCTCCTCCAGAACCGGTCCCAGGCATTGGGGATGCCGGCGGCTCAGCCTCTTGAGGCTCGGGGACTTCGGACGCCTCGGTCCGCTCTGCCTCTCGAGGCTCGGGGGCTGCGGACGCCCGACCTCTTCCGTCGCCTCTGATGCTGCTTCTGGTGCGGCCGACTTCGCCGACCCGCCGGCCTCGGCATCTACCGGAGGGCTCCTCTCCCTTCGATCACCGCCCAGGGTGTCCGGCACTTCCTCTGCGTCAGCCGACCTACAAAGGACATAGACGCGTCATTCACACTTCCATCCGACCAGAGTTAAGCTACAAGATGTGTGGGGGATACTTACAGGCCTGACACCTTCTTCTCCCGTGAGAGGCGCCGAGAGCGTGGACGCGCTCCACCTCCCGCGGACTCCTCCTTTGGCCTGGGCGCACCCGCCGTCCCGCCAGACGACTTTCGGGGCTCTGCCTCATGCTCCGACCGCTGCGGCTCCGGTGTCCACTTCGGTGTCCGCGCCGCCTTCGGCTTCGGCTTCGCCTTTGCCGCTGCACCACCGCGCCCCGCCGAGGACCCTTGCCCGAACCGGGCACTCAGCGGGACCTCATCATCACTGTCAGACCCATCGTCCGACCAGTCGATGACTACACGGCGCCTCTTCGCCGCCTCTTCGTCAATGGTGAAGGCGCCGCCGGTCTCCTGCGACACCTTCTTCCGCTTCACAGGGGCGGCCTGGCGTTTCCCCTTCGGGTCTTCACGCGCCCGCCGCCTGCTCGACCGGGGCTCGGGGACTCGACTCCCCTCCTCCCCGCTGGTCTCGATCTCCTCCTCATCGACCTCCGCCTCGTCGACCTCGCCACGGCCACCGCCGCCGACATCGCCTCACCGCAGGTCGACGCCCTTTGGCCACACGTTCAACGGGGCCCGCGAAACGAACGCTTCACGGCCCTTCATCGCAACCAAATGATAGTCAGCATTCACTTGCACATTTCGGCGAACACCAATAAGGCAAAGAGCCATCCTGCGATGGAGGGTACTCCAGACAGTTCGACCACCTCAGGTACTCCAAATTTTTCCTCTTCTGCAGGTCGAATAAAGCGTCGACCAACAGGAACACCTCTGACGCCTCCAGGGGCTCCGGCGCCTCTCGCGTCCTGTCGTCCTCGTCCCCGGCGTACTCGTACGCCGAGTGTGACCTTTCCTTGCAGGGCCGGCAGCGCCTCTTGATGAAGTTCGTCGCCACTGCCACTCCATCGATGCACCGCTTGTCCATCAGCTTCAGGAGCTCCTCCACTTGCTCCATCGCCGTCGCGCCGGGATGCTCCGACCATGACGGCAGCACCTTCGGCACGAAGGCCGGGTCACACGGTAGCCTCGGTGCCTCCTGGTGGATGTAGAACCATTTCGGCTTGTACTCCATCACCTTCGAAGGAAACGACATCGCTATGTACTTCTCCTCCATCCCGTCCCGGAGCTGGAGGTACACCGACCCGACGATGTTCGACAACCCGGTGCCATTGATCTTCAGCCGAAAGAAGTGGCGGAAGAGGTCGAAGTGAGGCTCGATCCCCAAATACACCTCGCAGTAGTGGATGAAGACCGCGATGTGCAACATTGTGTTCGGCGTCAAGTTGCACAATGCGACCTGGTAGTACTCCAGTAACCCATGGAGGAAGGGATGGACGGGGACGCCGAGGCCGCACCTGAAGAACGCCTCGAAGACGACGAGCTTGGTGGTGTTCGGAGTCGAGAAGTCCTCCAGATACGCTTCCCTCCACCCGCCAGTAACCTGATCCAGGAGCAGGCCGGTGAAGATGAGCTCCTCCAGACTTTCCCTCCGAAGAACGCTCCGAGTCCACCTGCGCGCCCAGCTCGGCACCTCCACGTGGTCGTCGGACTTCGCCTTCGCTGCCTTCTTCGCCTTCGCCGCTGCTCCACGAGGACGCCTGCCGCCCGCCATTGACCGCTACGAAGGATGAATCGGGATCTAGATCTGGAGCTACAGGAACTCCGTGCTCAGACTCACTCATGTGTGCGAAGGAACTGGAGCAGACGAAGGCTATGAGGCAAGAGCAAATGTGAAAGTGGGGAACCGCCTGTTGGCACTTCTTAGCGTCACCACTAAGAATAGGGGGTAGGTCTATCCTCAGCGACGATGCAAGAAATGCTTGTGGGTAAGTTCTTATGTCTATTGGATAATTCCTCAAGCGCACAGAATCTACCACTGTAGCACTTCACCCGGGAGTACTCCAAGGTATCGTTATTTATTTTATCCCAAGGGAAAGCGGTGGCTAGGAAAGATGATGATAAGAGGAGTCTACGCGATTACCACAACTTGGTACTAACAAGTGAAGAGGGGTAAGGTAAATTGGTAGGAAGGTAATGACACAAGTTCACTAGGATAACTGTAGGGACAACTAATAGTGTAGCTAGGTGGGAGGACAACGAGAGAGTATAGGACTCCTATGATGCTAACTCTACTTCTATGACTTAACTCAAGTGCAAAGACGAAACACAGTAGAACGACGCCTCACGACAAGCAAACTAGGCGACGAGCGGACAGGGAGCTATTCCCTTGTCTCGGGGCAGCTATTCCCCGAATGGTCATCTTCGCCGCACACCTCGCACCATGGATCATCTTTGATTGCTTGTGCAGTGTTGACCTCGTGATCTCTCTTGATGGTTGATTTCTCATCTATCTTTCTCATCAAGAGATCCATCTTAGCAGAGAGCATGTCCACCTCATGCACGGTGTGCATCCCTCTCTTCTTTGGCTGAGTGCGTTCTTCAATCCATCCTTGGTTGATCACCATCTTTTCGATGAGATCCTTGGCATCTCATACATTGTGTTGAAGGAACGCTCCTCTAGCTGTAGCATCAAGGTGACTACGGGCCAGTTGAGTTATCCCATGGTAGAAACCTTGGATTATGAGCCAATCTTCTATCCCATGATGAGGACAGGCACGAATGTACTCCTGAAGACGTTCCCATGCTTCGGGATTCATCTCATCTGTCTGTTGTTGGAAGCTAGAAATCTTTCGGCGCAGGGCGTTGGTTTTGCCCATCAGGAAGAACTTCTTCAAGAATGCGTTGGCGCATCTCTCCCAGGTAGTGGCTTCATCTTTGTTGGCGTGGAACCATTGCTTCGCCTTTCCCAGCAATGAGAATGGGAAGAGGCGGAGACGGATGGCGTCTGATGACACTCCTTTGATGGTGAAGGTACCACACACCTCCATGAAGTTTTGGAGATCGGCATTGGCATCCTCATGGGGCTTTCCACAAAACGGGTTGGCTTACACCATGTAGATGAGAGCAGGCTTGAGCTCAAAAGTGGCATCCCCGAAGTTGAACTGCAGTCCCGTGGCTACGTTAGAAGCTGACGGAGCTGAGTACTCCGAGATCGTCTTTTGGGCCATGGCTGCCTCAGGTAGTGGTGCAGAACCTCTTTCCTTGAACGGGTCTGTTTCTGAGATAATTTCTTGAGGGGGAACTAGACGGCGTCTAGAACTCCTCAGAAGTTTTTCAGGATTTTCAATAAAGTTGCTCGGTAATTGGAAACCGCTCATACACTGCCTTGCTTCACAATAAAGGGAAACAAGAGCAGGGGTAAGCCCCTACAACTAGTTTATACTAAGTTGGTGGTAATCCTACGACTCTGGCTTAACAAATTTCCTAGACCTTTGCTTTCCCCGGCAACGACACTAGAAATGCTTGTTGGCACTTCTTAGCGTCACCACTAAGAATAGGGGGTAGGTCTATCCTCAGCGACGACGCAAGAAATGCTTGTGGGTAAGTTCTTATGTCTATTGGATAATTCTGCAAGCGCACAGAATCTACCGCTGTAGCACTTCGCCCGGGAGTATTCCAAGGTATCGTTATTTATTTTATCCCAAGGGAAAGCAGTGGCTAGGAAAGATGATAATAAGAGGAGTCTACGTGATTACCAACACATGGTACTAACAAGTGAAAGGTAAATTGGTAGGAAGGTAATGACACAAGTTCACCAGGATAACTGTAGGGACAACTAATAGTGTAGCTAGGTGGGAGGACAACGAGAGAGTATAGGACTCCTATGATGCTAACTCTACTTCTATGACTTAACTCAAGTGCAAAGATGAAATAGAGTAGAACGACGCCTCACGACAAGCAAACTAGCGACGATCGGACAGGGAGCACTGAGACTCTTACTGTCTGTACATCATGCTCAGCTTATCCTTTAAGTCCTACCTAAAAACACATGGTGGACTCCAGAGACCAGATTCAGGGCTGTCACCACCTGCTGTCTACCACTATCTATCCGTGCGACAGGAGACAACCAAGGGTAAGATCTTGTATAAGCACCACGCTTACACCGTCTCTCACTACTCTAGCTACTTACGGTTAACTAGAATACCGGGTTACCGGCAATGATAATTTGCACGCGTGTTGCTAGGCCAATCACTCTACTATATAACGGCTAAACACTAAGGTAAATCACAACAATACTATAACAGGTATAATATTGCACAAAGTAATGACTAAGTAAAGTAGAGAAAGACTCGTAGTATAAGTAAAGTCTTACAAAAGTAGAAAGATAAAGATAAAAGCTATACCAAACTCTTCTGAAGACAGCTCCGAAAGATCCAAGCAGAGCTTGCTACTCAACTCTAACTCTCACACTAACTACAACTATAGTGTCTACTCTAATTCTTTCACATCACTTGGCCTCTTGGTGACTTAGTGTCTCAAATGAGAGGGGGAGGGCCTCTATTTATAGGTGGAGGTGAAGTAGGGGCAACTCCACCGCCACGTCATCGATCCGCGTGATGTGCCCTCTCCTCCGTTGGATTGTAACCAGCTCAAGATGAAGGGCTGCCGTGACTTGGGCTTAATTCACCATGAAGGCACCTTAGCTTCCATGAGAAGGCACCTAGGGGGCACCCCCAGGTCGGCCGACCCATGGGGGGGTCGGGCGACCCCGCTATGACAGCTTGGCCCCACCTTGGTATGTGTAGATGATGTCCCCACTTGTCATTTGGTGTTTGGCACGTTGAAATGTGTCATGATCACTTTGGATACTTCGTTGTGGGCCCATTGATCCATGTGACATCATCTTCCACCGTTGAGAGAAAGCACAATTGTGATCCAAGGGTGGAGAAGCACTTTGGGAGGCTTGATATGGATCATGACACGTGGCAGAACCCGAGTGGGCCCATAGGGGGGCCAGGCGACCCCCTTATGTGGGTCCCACCAGCAATCTTTGGCACATTTCTTCTCATTGGAGCTTAGCATGGTTGATGCCACTTGGTAGAGCCCTAGTGGGGCCATAAGGGGGTCGGGCGACCCCCTTATGTAGGGCCCACCAGCTCACTTTGCTTCATTTCTCCATTATCTGCATAAACACACTTCCATATACAAGTGGAGCTGGTTATTGATAAAAGTATGTTCATGCCATGTTATTCTTCCTTAATACCGAGCTTGTTGACGGGGTTTTAGGTGTACGAGTTTGGTAATATTCCACCGTCAACAAGAATCCCCCAAGCTTAACCTTTGCTCGTCCCGAGCAAATAGTAAACTTAGCCTCGATGGATCAGGAGTTGCTACTATGTTTAACATTTCAAGAGTATCATGTATACAACAAAGTACTTCGCTTTTGAATGGAAAAGTTAGCAATATTGAAAACTCACACATATTACCTTAGTCCTCCATGGGGCTTATAGCCTTTTCCTTTGTCTTGAGCGGTTGAGGGATAGAGCAGCTTTTGATTTGAGTACTATTTTTCTTGCTTCATACAAGTTTGCATATCGGAGGTTTTGCATTTTTCAAAGAAAACTTAATGTTCCTCATATGGCACTCTCATGTCACTCATATGGTGTATGGTTCCTCACCAAGGCATATATGTAAAGTTGCCTTCTTTTTCATCCTACTTCTAATAAGGTCTATGTAGAGCTTGGTAGGGGTAAAAGATGTAGCATACTTACCTTGCATATGTTGTCAAGTCAAAGCTTGGATCCAAGGAGAGAAGTGTCATACTCTTAGATCAAGATGTGCATGTGTGTGGAACATGGTATTGTGACACATTATACTCCTTTAGTTGATATGATCTCTTCCTAACACTTATTCTTTTGAGACATGGCTATCATAACTCTTTTTTTCATGAGCTCTACATGCTCATCTTTTTCTCTTTCTTTTTTTCAATACTTTGGACCTTCATGTGTCCATATTTTTTTTCTTTTTCTCATACTTTTGCATAACCTTTGTCTCTTCTAATAGACTAAACTAGAGAGATCATTCTTTTAGAACATGGAGTATTTATTTGGTGGACATGAAAGGCATGTTTTAGCGCACTTCCAGTGTAGAAGAGGCGTGTATATGTGGAGTGTACGTGATCTTGATCTTGGGAGCATGATAAGTCTCTCAACAAGGGTCAACAAGACTTGACAAGACTCAATACAAAGCAAGTTGCTTTTATAGAAAGGCTTATGTCATCAAAGGGTATATATGGCTTTGGTAGGAATTTCATCACCATTGAGGAACAGAAAGGTTTTTCACCATTTAAAATAAAACTCTGATAATTCAACAGGCGGAAACAATATTATAGCAACTCTTATCTTAGCTATATCTTATCTCACAACAACTTAGACTGAGTTGCAGCTTTTTGCTACCCACAAAGTTTTAGGCTCAAGGTGGTTTCATGTGAGCTAAGTAATCCATGCTAAGAGAAATATTAAGTTGTAGACTAGATACTAGACAAATATTAACAGAGCAACTATTCATCATATCCAGAAAGAGTAAACATGTATGAAACATACATCAAGAGAAATATTTTTGTTGTTCTTAGTTATGTCTGGGAGTTTATTTATTTATTACTAAAGAAAATAAACATGCATGGAATGCATAAATAAACAAAGATGCAAATGCATAAATAAAAACTTACCTTAGTGGGGGAAGGAACCTCCCCCAAGCTTGCTTTTTGCTAATGGCTTGGTGGTGGATGATGTGGCGGATATTGCGCCCACCAAGCTGCCCACTGTCTGTTTCCTCATCCTGCATTGCCTGTATAAACTCTCTATTTTGAGCTGTGTTAGTTCTTGTGATACCTGGTTCAATGCGCAACTCTCCAATCCCGCTGGTGAGTTCATCCAGTTGTTGACGCCTCCCGCGAAAATCTCCTGAGAAGGAGGATCGCACACTTTGAGTGCGGGATGGTCGTGGTGGCCGTCCGTCAGAACTTGAAATCTGCATTGCACTTGACGTGGCCTCATCACCTTCCTCTACATCTCCCTTAGCACCATATGATGTGTCGCCTTGTTCAAACTATGCAGCTTGTGTCCTGGTACGAGTTATGTCCGTCCCTGCAAAACTTTGATGTGCTGCCTCTCGGTCCAAGTTAATGGTTAGTTGGCGGACCGTATGCAACCGAAGTCGGCTATTTGGTAGCGGGACTACGGTTGTATGGCCACGGTAAACCATTTTGAGACCACCTCGTGGTCCTCTCTTAAGCATATGAGCATGCACGAAAAATGCTTCCCCGAGCACACCCCTTGGTATGTCAAGGTACTCTACATGGTGAGAATCTAGCAGGTTTAAAGACTCGGCAATACGAGTGATGAGAGAGGTGAACTCAATAGAGTCATCTCTACCAAACACTCCTTGCCAAAACTCAACTAGGAGCTTTACAGGTGAAACATGAATTTTCTTCACTAAGGCAAACATTAATCTTAGTTCTTCAGTGCTTATGTATTGTGCGTCTAGACGGGGGAAAAGAGTGATGGTCATCCAACGGTGGATAAAACTCAAGGTTGGGTTATGGATTTCATCAGATATGGGATTGGAACAATCATGCAAAGTAGTTATGGAAGCCCAAAATTCAGATTTATCAAATCTACGTGTAGCATGGTTCAAATCTAGGAAACATGTTTCATCAAAACCAAGGGCTATATTAAGTTCACTCCACGTTAAGTTAAAATCTTGGTTGAACATGCGGAAATAAACTCCATAGTTAACTACTTGCAATGAACATAGGAATTCAAGAGTAAGCATTTTTATTCCTAGTTCATCAACTACTCAAAAGCCTTGCAATCAAGTTAAAGAGAATGCAATGTTAAGTTCGGTGGTCATACCTGACGTGTCGAGGAGAGCTGGGTCCAGCACCTTGGTGTGCATGAACATGCGTCCGCGAAGTGTGAGAAACTTTTGGTATTCTTGTGGTGTAAATGAGAGGCTGCTCTCATCATCTCTCACTCTTGTCGGGGGTGTGGTAATGGCACCATGGTACGGGCTCTCCATCGGTTCACTCCTATGCTCTTCCTCAGTGGAAAATGGGCGTCGTGATGAGCTTCCGCTCAAAAAATGCTTCGCCTTCTTCGTCAGGGACTTGAATGGGTTCATATCTGCAGTAGGGATTCACAAGAACAACACTAGGACAACAAAAGATTAGCGTTAGCGGTTAGTCATCCAGTGTTACTAGTCCTTGTGGGGCGTGGTTGCGTCCACAAACCGTTCTTGTGGGTTGTTACACTCCACAATCCGTTCTTGCGGAGAGTAACTCAAGATAGCAACAAGCTTAATGATGCAAAATGAAAGGAAAGAAACTCTTTTTGTGTTTTTGGTTTTAGAATGACTAACTAAAGAATGAGCTTGAGAAGACTATCACCACTATTTGAGAGACTCAGAGGATAACTAGAGGGTGGAAACTCTGGGAGCTTGAGCTTGAAATTGTTGTGATGGTTGAGCTCTCATTGCCTTGGTATTTATAGCAGAGGAAGGCCAAGTGCTGGAGGGTGCATAGGGGGTCGGGCGACCTGCCCATGCCCCTATGAGCACTCCACTACTGGTGATAATTGCACTAGGCATGTAACAAAGTAGAATGGTGGAGATAGAAGTGACCAAAGGCTGCATGAGGGGGTCGGGCGACCTGCTCATGTACCCTCCACTATGTGTATTATATTTGCAAGATGCTCCTTGTAGTGAGAAAGAAAGTATGAGATGAAATGGAATGACCAAAGGCCACTCCACTCCTTTCCTTTTTCCTCCACTAAGGTCATTTCTATGTCTCCCACTCATGGCATATGACACTTCCACTTGCTCATTATTTTAAGGCACTTTTAAAAAAGGGTGGATGGTTTTCACTAAAGTGATCAAAGGAGGCATAAGGGGGTCGGGCAACCCCTTTATGACTCTAAATTGTCTCAAATTTTAATGGTGGAATCTCCTCAAGGTTTTATTTAATGATATGCAACTAGTTTGGCAAAATTCAAAAATGGAAAATGCAATATAAAAGTAAATTTGAAAAATTAAAAAGATGGATAACTATCGAGTTACCTTTCGGCGAGGGCTCCAAGTTTTTAAGTCCTAGAGTCGGACTTCTCCGTCGTGGTTATTTCTCGGATGCTTCGATCAGTCCTGGAGATGGGGACCGTGATGGTAGCACCTCCTTTTCCATCCAGACCTGTTTTACCTGCGGTCGTGGTTCGGTGGGTTTGTCATCTTCTGCGTAGTAATCGTACCCAGTGTTCTTGTCTTTCAGAGGTTGGTTCCTTCGACGTGGTCTTCCTCGGGGCCGGTTCGTCTTAACCTGTTTATTAGTTTTATAACCATTGAATCAACATTTTACCTTCCACCCAGGAAACTGGAAATGGATTTGGCCTGATCCCACATAGATGACGGCGTTGGTGGTGTAGAGGAACGGCCTTCCCAAGATGAGAGGAACATCATCACTGGCTCCCATGTCCAGGTTGATAAAGTCGGTCGGGACATAATCATCTTGGACTTTCACCAAGATGTCCTGTGCGAGTCCCTCAGGGAATCGTACTGATTGGTCCGCCATCTGCAAGCGAACAAATGAAGGGACCAAGGGTCCTCCTAATAGATTATCATAAGTTACCTTGGACATGATGTTTACGCCTGATCCAAGGTCGCAGAAGGCGTTGCGGAAGGTCTGTGGCCCGATGCAGCACTCGATCGTCGGGTGGCTTGGATCTCCTTTCTTGGTGATAAATGGTGGATCAAGGAGATAGCCCCAATTGGATTGGAGCTAAGGCTTACCGAACCTCGTTGTGACAAGCTTAACAGTTTCTATAGGATCCTCAGGTTTCCCTGGGATTCTACCTTGTTCAAAAGATGGGACAGCGGCCGCTAACTGAGCTAATTGTCTTCCTAGCATTTTGTTAAACTCAGTTGGTTTTAAACAGCAGAAGAAAAGCTATCCATTTTCTCACTAAGATTTTCAAGAATCTTATCATTGGCAAGAAGTTTTTTATTAATGCTATCATTGATTTTATGTTGGCCATAGACAAGATCTTTCAGAGAAGGTTGGTTATTATTGCTATTATTGAAATTATTGCTATAACCGTTACCTTGGTTGAAGGGGCGCGAATTCCATCCTCCTTGTTGTTGGGATCAGTACCCGTTGTTGTTGTTGATGAAGTTCACGTCTTCCCTTGTCTCGGGGCAGCTATTCCTCGAATGGTCGTCTTCGCCGCACACCTCGCACCATGGATCGGCTTCGATTTCTTGTGCAGTGTTGACCTCGTGATCTCTCTTGATGGTTGATTTCTCATCTATCTTTCTCATCAACAGATCCATCTTAGCAGAGAGCATGTCCACCTCATGAACGGTGTGCATCCCTCTCTTCTTTGGCTGAGTGCGTTCTTCAATCCATCCTTGGTTGATCACCATCTTTTCGATGAGATCCTTGGCATCTCTTACATTGTGTTGATGGAACGCTCCTCCAGCTGCAGCATCAAGGTGACTACGGGCCAGTTGAGTTAGCCCATGGTAGAAACCTTGGATTAGGAGCCAATCTTTTATCCCATGATGAGGACAGGCACAAATGTACTCCTGAAGACGTTCCCATGCTTCGGGAATCATCTCATATGTCTGTTGTTGGAAGCTAGAAATCTTTCGGCGCAGGGCGTTGGTTTTGCCCATCGGGAAGAACTTCTTCAAGAATGCATTGGCGCATCTCTCCCAGGTAGTGGCTTCATCTTTGTTGGTGTAGAACCATTGCTTCGCCTTTCCCAGCAATGAGAATGGGAAGAGGCGGAGACGGATGGCGTCTGATGACACTCCTTTGATGGTGAAGGTACCACACACCTCCATGAAGTGTTGGAGATGGGCATTGGCATCCTCATGGGGCTTTCCACAAAACGGGTTGGCTTGCACCATGTTGATGAGAGCAGGATTGAGCTCAAAAGTGGCATCCCCGAAGTTGAACTGCGGTCCCATGGCTACCTTAGAAGCCGACGGAGCTGAGTATTCCGAGATCGTCTTTTGGGCCATGGCTGCCTCAGGTAGTGGTGCAGAACCTCCTTCCTTGAATGGGTCTATTTCTGAGATAATTTCTTGAGGGGAACTAGACGACGTCTAGAACTCCTTAGAAGTAATGACTAAGTAAAGTAGAGAAAGACTAGTAGTATAAGTAAAGTCTTACAAAATTAGAAAGATAAAGATAAAAGCTATACCAGACTCTTCTGAAGACAGCTCCGGAAGTCCCAAGCAGAGCTTGCTACTCAACTCTAACTCCCACACTAACTACAACTATAGTGTCTACTCTAATTCTTTCACATCACTTGGCCTCTTGGTGACTTGGTCTCTCAAATGAGAGGGGTAGGGCCTCTATTTATAGGTGGAGGTGGAGTAGGGGCTACTCCACCGCCACGTCATCGATCCGCGTGATGTGCCCTCTCCTCCATTGGATTGTAACCACCTCAAGATGAAGGGCTGCCGTGACTTGGGCTTAATTCACCGTGAAGGCACCTTAGCTTCCACGAGAAGGCACCTAGGGGGCACCCCCAGGTCGGCCGACCCATGGGGGGTCGGGCGACCCCCTATGACAACTTGGCCTCACCTTGGTATGTGTAGATGATGTCCCCACTTGTCATTTGGTGTTTGGCATGTTGAAATGTGCCATGATCACTTTGGATGCTTCGTTGTGGGCCCATTGATCCATGTGACATCATCTTCCACCGTTGAGATAAAGCACAATTGTGATCCAAGGGTGGAGAAGCACTTTGGGAGGCTTGACATGGATCATGACACGTGGCAGAACCCTGGTGGGCCCATAGAGGGGTCGGGCGACCCCCTTATGTGGGTCCCACCAGCAATCTTTGGCACATTTCTTCTCATTAGAGCTTAGCATGGTTGACGCCACTTGGTAGAGCCCTAGTGGGGCCATAAGGGGGTCGGGCGACCCCCTTATGTAGGGCCCACCAACTCACTTTGCTTCATTTCTTCATTATCTGCATAAACACACTTCCATATACAATTGGAGCTAGTTATTGATAAAAGTATGTTCGTGCCATGTTATTCTTCCTTAATACCGAGCTTGTTGGCGGGGTTTTAGGTGTACGAGTTTGGTAATATTCCACTGTCAACACCGTCGCCGTCCACCGCGCCCTTTTTATACGAAACAGCCCCGACCCTTCAGCTCTAGGGTTTCTGGGAGCTCGTGCCCACTACCCCCACGACCGCCACATCACCTGCACCAACCGCACGCGCGCACAACGCTCGCGCTCTCCTTAATGGGCCGCTGGGCCAACGGTTCGCAAAATGGCTTGCTCGTTCGCCTTCGTCATTTGCTAGTGTGCATATAATTATTGCTATTATGACTAATTGTCGTGCTCATACACAGGGACTGACCGCACAAATTAGCTATTAACATCATTTCAGGCGGACAGTAAATTCTAAAGTTACTGGTCGGTGCTAGAATCACAACCGGGGACTGTAGATCTTCGACGTCATCCTTGGGGACTTCTCCTTCCTTTTTAATATCCGCATTAATACATCCTCTTTGACCCTGCTAGAAGAACCATGTTGCTTCTTGCAGCATGCCCGCGGACTACGTGTACACACGTCATTTTTCTTACGTAAAATGACTCTGTTTTGTTGCAGATATTCTACAAGCTTGGCACCACGTGCCTACAACACCTGCTCCCAAGCTCGGGGACTAAGTGGATACACTTCACCTATTGGTGAATGTATTGTTTTCTTTTCCTTTGCAGCTTGCCATGGACCAGCTCGGACTTCTACTGGGACATCGTCGGTCCCTACGGTCCGCTCAAGTCTCATGTGGATACACTTCACCAGAAGAAAGATCTTCAAAAAATTTCTTGCAGCACTTCGCATCCTTTTGGCAGGACATCGCTTCGCCAGCTGCACTTCGACTACAACTACGACCATGACACTCGCGACTAGTCAGACCTGGTCGGCAGTTAACTACAAGTGCACTAGCGACCAAGCGACTTGGTCGGAAGACATCATCGTCGACATGCGACCAGATCCGACATGCTCGAAAGGCTTCACAACGCCTCGCGCAATCGATGCAAAGTGCTCGAGGACTAGCTGTGGGGATATTACACCCGTATACCCCCATGGCGTTACTTGGGCTGCTTCGCAGATACGGCCCAACTAGAAGGCCTTGCGACTCGCGACCAGGCTATCGCAGCCGCCAAGGACTCTTCCGATGACTTGCTCGACAAGGAAGATCCAGATAGATAGACCCGGATTCCTTGCCAAAAGGAACCGATTGTAATCTGTTAGGATTCGGCAAGTTGTAACTCTGCTCCCCGGCTATATAAGGCGAGCAGGGATCACCTCCAAAGTCACGTCATATTCCAATCCAGCAATACAACCAACCACCAGAACACAGGACGTAGGGTATTACGGTGACTTGTCGGCCCGAACCTGTCTAAATCGTCGTCTCTCGTCCCTGTGTTTATGCTTCTGTAGACGTCTCGCACACCTCCACCAACTAATCTACTACCTTGGTCATACCCCTCGGTAGACTATCGACCATATTTCGTCGACAGGTGTGCTGCGGCCTTGGGCTCTCGCCGCGACGCCCAGCGAGCCGCAAGTCTCCCCGGTACCCTCTTCCGTGCGCGATGCCTTGGCCGACCCTCACTGGCGTGGTGCGATGGAAGAGGAATACGCGGCTCTTCTCACCAACCGGACCTGGGATCTAGTGCCCCGTCCACCTCCAATGTTGTCACCGGCAAGTGGATCTGGACACACAAACGGTGGGCTGATGGCTCTCTTGAGCGGTACAAGGCTCGCTGGGTTCTTCGGGGTTTCACTCAGCGGCCTGGAGTTGATTATGATGAGACATTCAACCCAGTGGTGAAGCCTGCTACAGTCCACACAGTACTCTCCCTGGCTCTCTCACGCTCCTTGCCCGTGCACCAGCTGGACGTCAAGAATGCTTTTCTCCACGGGACACTTGTTGAGACGGTTTACTGTAGTCAGCCTGCGGGGTTTATTGACTCTTCTCGCCCTGACCTGGTCTGCCGCCTCAACAAGTCACTCTATGGTCTCAAGCAGACCCCTTGGGTGTGGTACTCTCGGTTTGCTGCTTTTCTGCTCACTTTGGATTTTGCCCCAAGTCGTTGATGAATCAATGGAATCGGCCCATCAGTGCTCGGTCCAAATTCCCATTGTTTTTATCCTCATCTTTATAAATGAGATTGATGTCTCCAAGCAATATCCTTGGTCCTTGACAAGCAGCTCTCACATCCCTTAATTCCTGCAGGAAGAGAACATTATTGTCATCCCCTTGAGGCCCATACACACACACGTGAGCCACCATGGTAGTCCACTGCCAGGGCAGAATTTCACAAAGAGGGACTAATTGTCCACCCTAGTAGTAACAGCAGTGCCAAAACCAGAATGCCAAGCTATTAGAATACCTCCACTAGCTTTATCATTAGTGCCTGGCAAATTTGGAAACAAAGGAACAACTTCATCTTTGACTGTGGACACCCATCCTTTGACTCTTGGAAGGAAAAATTTCTTTGATGAAGCTAGTCTAAGCCCATAGATTATGTGATTAAAAAAGAACATCTTTCCTTTCCTTGTTGAGCCTCTTTGGTTAAATTTGAGTTCCCTTTGTTGCACTTCTTGAGCTCTGTACAGTTATTCTGTTTGTTGGAGATAGACACAGGTTTGGGGCTAGATCTTAGATTTTATTAGCCATTCCTGGCAGGAAAATAGTGCAGGGATACATATATAGGGCAACAAACTTAGCTGCCAAGTAGATGCTAAAGTAAACAGCATATTCTAAACTAGATGCTAAAGCAAAATTAGAGATAAGGTGCTGACACAGCACATGTGCTACAGCTAACAGCCACAAGGCTTACTGCTATCACTGTTGTTTGTTTTGTTTTTCTCTCTTAGTTTGTACAGTTCATCAGTTGTTTTGTTGTTTCTTATTTTAAAAGATTTCTTATGGTGGGGGCCTCCCCTGCTGTATTTATGGTCAAAACACAGGTGTGGTTCTCACTGATGACGTGGCTAGCAAGATTCTGCTTGAGCCAGCAACCAGTATCAATGGTGTGGCTGGCAACTCCTGCTCCAACCGATTGGAACCCTTCAAGAAGCCTATTATTGCATGTGGAGCCAGCCCAGGGGCCCCATGTAGCACTGTAGCGTGTGACGGTGCCAGATCTGATTAGATTGATCTGGATTGTTAGGAAAGGAATAAGATAGATTGATTCGATAAGGATATTACTTAAGGGTCAAGTGAGTTGTCTCTATAAAAGGTATTGCAGAGTCAAGCAAGAAGAAATCCTAAGATAGTCCCCGAGGAAGGATGGCTGTCTAGGGTCTCTCTTCTAATCCATCTATCTGTAGCCATACCATATCAAATTCTAATGAAATGGCTAAGGATAGATGAATTAGCAGAGACTCCAGATAGCCATCCTTCCTCCCATACTATCTCAGTATCTTCTTGGTTGACTCTAACTAATATATGAGTCCCTTTTACAGAGACAACTTACTTGACTCAAAAGTAATATCCTAACCGAATCAATCTAACTTACCTCTTTCCTAATAACAAACCAATCTAATCTAATCTAATTTGTAAGGCACTGTTCACGAGGTATTGCTTGAATGCTACAGTACCACGTGGACCCCAGGGCCAGCTCTAGTTGCCACAACACTACTCCACCCCTCCAAGACAGCTCGTCCTCGAGCTGTGGCGATTGCTAGAGCGGAAGGCCTTGCAGTCCACTCAATGTGCCGAAATCCCTGCTGAAGTTGGTGCCATCCATAGCAAAGAGCTAAGACAGTCGACACACGTGGCCTAGAGAGGATAGATCGCGATGGCAGCCCAGCTGGAGTGATGTGAACCCGCTAGGGTTTTTGCCCGATCTTTCGATGAGAAACGGGGATAACTCGATTGGTGGATGGAGATGACGTTCACGGCCCGACTACAGCCCTCAAGACCGCGCCTTAGCAACCGATACACCACGTCTGATAGCCGTCACGATCTTGTGGAGCGCGACAACCAGCCCCTAGGGCTCCCGTCCTGCAAGCAATCGAAGAACTAGCAAGAACGAGGAAACAAGCACTGAATTGCAAGATGAAATTGAAGGTTTCAAACTGAATCTTAATCAACAATGAGGTTCCGAAGACAAGGAGACGGGCGGCTGATCCAGCACGCGCGCCTACAAGCAAGTAGCGAAGGCTAAACTTGATCTAAACAAAACCCAACCCGACCATGGCGGCTATAGAGGGATATAAGTAGATGGATTGATGACCAAAGGGGTGTTGGGGTCGTCCTCTAACCCTAGGATGCGTCCCTAATGGACCCAACTTGATACATGGGCCATCAGCCCAAAATGAGGTGACGGAGCACCCTGGACAGCAAGACCTGTCGACGGTAATTGGATCATTGCTGCTGCTGCCGAATAGGTATTGACGTGGGACTTGATTCATATGAATGTAGACTTGATAAGCTTTCCAACAAGTCCTGAAGCGCCTGAATCCGAATCCGTATGCAACCGTGGTGACGGTCACAAGTTGGCGCTTTGCTGCAGTCCGAATCCAGCTAGCGCGAGTCCTTCTCCCTTTCGGTCTTCTCCTCGGTTCCTAATCAAAACAAGAGTGCACGCGTTTCCATTGTCTAAACAAGATGGACAAGAGCTTATCAAGGAACTCACTTGATGATTAAGTTGACGAGCACGAGCACGATTAAGAGGACCAGCTATAGGTTGTGTCGGAGAGAATGTATCGCTGGTGTTGATGTCCTCATCATCCTCCCTTTCTTGCATTTGAGTCGTCCTCGACTCAAGCTCATCTTCCTCACCCAAATAAGGCTTCAAATCTGCAATGTTAAATGTGGGACTAACCCCAAAATCTGCAGGAAGATCAAACTTATATGCATTCTCACTAATTCGTTGCAGCACTTTAAAAGGACCATCAGCTCTAGGCATCAATTTGGATTTTCTCAGTTCTGGAAATCTATCTTTTCGCAAATGCAACCAAACCAAATTCCCAGGTTCCAGAATCAATTGCTTTCTACCTTTATCTCCAGCGCATTTGTACTTAGCATTCATGCGCTCTATGTTTTCTTTAGTTGCTTCATGCAATTTTAACATCAATTCAGCACGTTGCTTAGCATCAAAATTCATTTTTTCAGAACTTGGCAAGGACATTAAATCAATAGGAGCACGTGGCAAGAAGCCATAGACAATCTCGAAAGGACACATTTTTGTAGTAGAATGCAATGAACGATTATAAGCGAACTCAATATGAGGCAAACATTCTTCCCACATCTTAATATTCTTCTTTAAAACAGCCCTTAACATAGTGGATAAAGTTCTATTCACAACTTCAGTTTGACCATCAGTTTGGGGATGACAAGTGGTGGAAAATAAAAGCTTAGTCCCCAATTTAAACCACAAAGTCTTCCAAAAATGACAAAGAAATTTAGCATCACGATCAGAAACAATTGTGTTGGGCACACCATGTAAGCGAACAATTTCTCGAAAGAACAAATCAGCAATATTTGTAGCATCATCAGTTTTATGACATGGTATGAAATGTGCAATCTTAGAAAATCTATCAACAACCACAAACATACTATCACGTCCCCTCCTAGTCCTTGGTAATCCCAACACAAAATCCACAGATATATCCTCCCAAGGAGCATTAGGAACAGGAAGAGGTAAATACAAACCGTGGGGATTTAACCGTGACTTTGCCTTTTGACATGTTGTGCAACGAGCAACAAACCTCTCCACATCTCTCTTCATCCTTGGCCAAAAGAAATGACCAGCAAGTATGTCCTCGGTCTTCTTTGCTCCAAAATGTCCCATCAAGCCACCTCCATGCGCTTCCTGCAACAAGAACAAACGAACAGAGCTAGCTGGAATGCATAGCTTGTTAGCTCTAAACACAAACACATCACTAACGATGAATTTGTTCCACCCTTTTCCATCTTTACAATGCAGCAACACGTCTCTAAAATCAGCATCATGAACATATTGGTCTTTAATTGTTTCTAACCCAAAGATCTTGTAATCAAGTTGATTCAGCAAAGTATATCTCCGTGACAAAGCATCAGCAATAATATTCTCCTTCCCTTTCTTGTGCTTAATAATATAAGGAAAAGATTCAATAAATTCAACCCATTTTGCATGCCTACGATTCAGTTTTCCTGGACTACGAATATGTTTCAAAGATTCATGATTAGAATGGATAACAAACTCTTTGGGCCACAAATAATGCTGCCATATCTCTAATGTTCGAACAAGAGCATAGAGTTCTTTATCATAAGTAGAATAATTGAGAACAGGCCCACTCAATTTCTCACTAAAATATGCAATAGGTTTTCCCTCTTGTAACAAAACACCTCCCAAACCAATTCCACTAGCATCACATTCAAGCTCAAAAGTCTTATTAAAATCAGGAAGTTGTAGGAGAGGTGCATGAGTTAACTTATCTTTCAACATGTTGAATGAATTCTCTTGTGCTTTGCCCCATTCAAAAGGCACCCCCTTCTTTGTAAGCTCATTCAATGGTGCTGAAATCCTTCACAAAACGGCGATAGAATCCAGCAAGTCCTAGGAAACTCCGCACCAGGGTGATAGTCTTTGGGACAGGCCATCCCTGTATAGCTTCCACCTTGGCTTGATCAACCTCAATTCCATGTGGAGTCACAACATAACCAAGAAAAGACACTCGATCGGTGCAAAAGGTGCACTTCTCAAGGTTACCAAATAAACGTGCCTCGCGTAGTGCATTAAAAACAGCACGTAAATGATCAAGATGTTCATCCAATGATTTGTTGTAAATCAATATATCATCAAAATATACGACAACAAATTTCCCAATGAAAGCATGCAAAACCTCGTTCATTAATCTCATGAAAGTACTAGGTGCATTAGTTAAACCAAAAGGCATGACTAACCACTCATACAAACCGAACTTAGTTTTGAAAGCAATTTTCCATTCATCTCCCAATTTTATACGAATCTGGTGGTACCCACTACGTAAATCAACTTTTGAAAACACAACAACACCACTCAGTTCATCTAGCATATCATCTAATCGTGGAATAGGGTGTCGATATCGAATGGTGATATTATTAATAGCTCTACAATCAACACACATACGCCATGTTCCATCTTTCTTAGGCACTAAAATTACTGGAACAGCACAAGGACTAAGAGATTCTCGCACATAACCTTTGTCTAGTAGTTGTTGCACTTGTCGCTGAATTTCCTTTGTTTCTTCCGGGTTTGTCCTGTATGGTGCACGGTTTAGCAAACATGCTCCAGGAATAAGATCAATTTGGTGCTCAATCCCGCGTAGTGAAGGCAGCCCCGCTGGTATCTCACTTGGAAACACATCAGAATACTCTTGCAAAACGTTAGCAACAGCAGGGGGCAAAGAACATTGCATATCCTCAATTGAAATCAAAGCATCCTTGCATATCAAAGCATAAGCAACAGAAGTGGATGCATTGAACTCATTAATATCTGATTTGGTAGCTATCATACAACGTCCTTTCAGTTTTATCTCATCTTTGTTATCAATTACAGATTTATCATTTTTATTGCTCTCGCTCTTTGCTTTAGTAGCCCTAGCAACATCAGTTTGCATAATAATTTCAGGGGACATAGGATGCAACACAATTTTGCGATCATGGTATAGAAAAGAATACTGATTTGATCTACCATGATGCATAGAATCTCTATCAAATTGCCAAGGTCTACCTAGCAGAATGTTACAAGCTTGCATAGGCACAACATCACATTCAACAATATCTTTGTAGGATCCAATGGAAAAATTGATTCTCACAAGTCTAGTTACCTTTGCCTAACCACTGTTGTTCAGCCATTGGATGTAGTAGGGATGCGGGTGTGGTTTGGTGTTGAGGGCAAGCTTCTGCACCATATCGCTGCTTGCCAAGTTGTTGCAGCTACCTCCATCAATGATCATGCGGCAGGAACGCTCTTTGATGACACACTTTGTTTGGAATAAAGTGTGTCGCTGATTTTGCTCTGCCTTCTCCATTTGTGCATTAAGCACTCGCTGCACAATCAAGCTCTCATAGTGGTCCGCTTCACCTGCATTAATATGTTCTTCTATTTGTTCTTCATTACCTGCATGGTCAGTCGCAAGCAGTGCAAGTGTATCTTCATCAAAATCACTAGCAAATGAGCACTCACCATCATCCTTGACAATCATAACTCGCTTGTTTGGACAGTCACGCATCATGTGCCCATATCCCTTGCACCGGTGACATTGTATGTTGCTTGTTCTACCCGTCGATGCCACGGATGAAGTACTCGCAGCAAGCTTTTGCATCGTCTTTGCAACTGAATTTGTGGGGGCAGCTCGAGTCTTGTCACTAGATGATGGAGTAGAAATACGTGTAGATGGAGTTGTAGTCACGCGTTGCTGCCATGAATTAGCCTTCCCTGCAGAAATATTACTCCTTGCACTAGCACGTCGTCCCTGCACTTCCCTTTCAGCTTTACAAGCAAGATGAAACAAACGGGTTACATTATTGTATTCTTTGTAAGCGAGGATGTCCTGAATTTCCCGATTTAACCCACCCAAAAATCTAGCCATAGTCGGTTCCTCATCCTCCTCTAGGTTACAACGCAACATACCCGTTTGTAATTCCTGATAATATTCTTCTACACTTTTAGCACTTTTGTCTCAATTGCTGCAACTTATTTATCATATCACGGGCATAGTAAGATGGAACAAATCTAGCTCTCATGGCTCGTTTCAGCGCATCCCAAGTTTTAGGTATGTTATTAGGATTTTTCTTGCCATATTCTATCCACCAAACAGAAGCAAAATCTGTAAACTCACTAGTAGCAGCCCTAACACGTGTAGTCTCAGGAAATTCATGACATGCAAACTTTTGATCAACAGCAATCTCCCAAGTAATGTAGGCATCAGGGTCATATTTACCATCAAAAGGAGGTATCTTAAATTTAATCTTACTGAAAGCATCATCATTATTGTGTACCTCGCGTCGGCGGTTGCCACCCATACCTCTACGGTTGTGACGTAGGCGACGTCGATCACGAGTGTCTTGATCATCATGTTTAGTATCAGCAGTGTAGTCATCTTCATGACTACCGTGCTCTCGATCTCCCTCCTTTTCTTCTTTATGCTTCTCTTTATCTTCGGTGTGGAAGTCATCAAATCGCCTTAGGAGAGCAGCAAGGCTTTTGTCCACACTAGCAACGGATTCCTCCAAACTTGTAAGCTTGTTGTTTGTGGCAATCTGCGTAGCCTCCAACTGCCCCAGCTTTTCATTTGTCACCTGCAAGTCGTTATCAAGCCCCTCTGTGTGCAGCTTCACTTTCCTTTCAAAATGTTGTATGATGCCCTTAGTGCGAGGTGTATGTGGTATTTCGTTATCATCATCTGCCCCTGTCATGGTTCAAAGACAAAGACAACAAGAAAGGCAAGTGAAGAAATAAAAGCCCTACAACTACTAGGATGTAGCTACAGCAAGTCGCTCACACTCAACTTGTTACACAAGTTCTTACCAATTCTTACCTTGCTTGACAGGAGGGGTCGTCTACCAATAAGTCTACAGCAATGGATGAAGTGTATCGGTGCTGCAGCACAAGACCTGTCAAGCTGTAGAGTTTATGGAGCTATAGGTGGGCTGAAACAAGGAACGAACTAGCACCACGTTAGTTATAAAAGCGAGCTGAATAAACGTTCGACGGTGGTACTGTGCTGGTCCTAGGCTAGACCGTGCTAGAGACGCGAGCCTGGTACTGTGCTGGTCCTAGGCTAGACCATGCTAGAGACGTGAGCCTGGACACAAAGGAAACCACAGCACACCCCCGAACACAAGGTGGAACAGTCCTAAAATCAAAATGAAAAACAGCCCCTTTTCTTTTGAATCTTTTCTCTTTTCTTTCTTTTTTTTCCTTTTTTCTTTTTTTTCTTTTTTTTGGGCAACCTCAAAAACTGATTATATGAACAAAAGAATACAAAAAAGCAATTCGCTACACACACTTTTTCCGAAGGTACAGGGGTATTCCGGTAACAAGAGCAATTCGCTACACACACACACTCTCTCTCTAGAGTAAGGCCGAACAAGTATGGAGTTATCTTTCTTTTGGATCACGTAGTTGGAATTCAGGATAGATCAGCACGTGGACTACAAGTTCTACTCGGTTTCCCACTCAGAACCAACCACAAAACGGATTCCACCTATTGCCGAGTTCTACTCGGCTTCCTTTTTTATCACGTTGGTGGAACTCAACTCGATCCGGACCAAGACCATAGTTCAATTCGGACTTCACCACAGATTCGACAGAGAGAAGATATGGTAATACTCGGCTGTGTATAGATGGTGACAAGAACTCGAAACTCTGAAGGAGCAGACACTAAGACCAGCAACTCGACACAAACCGAAGCAATGCAAATTCAACAAGCCCTAACTAAACGGTACTAGCCAAGGCACAAAGGTTTAAAAGGATTATGGAAAAACTAATCTACTATTTTTTTTGGCTTTTCTGGACTATAGGAAATTAATTAAAAAATAGCAAAGGATTAGAAGTCTCTCACCGAAGAACCTTGCTCTGATTACCAACTGATGTGAACCCGCTAGGGTTTTTGCCCGATCTTTCGATGAGAAACGGGGATAACTCGATTGGTGGATGGAGATGACGTTCACGGCCCGACTACAGCCCTCAAGACCGCGCCTTAGCAACCGATACACCACGTCCAATAGCCGTCACGATCTTGTGGAGCGCGACAACCAGCCCCTAGGGCTCCCGTCCTGCAAGCAATCGAAGAACTAGCAAGAACGAGGAAACAAGCACTGAATTGCAAGATGCAATTGAAGGTTTCAAACTGAATCTTAATCAACAATGGGGTTCCGAAGACAAGGAGACGGGCGGCTGATCCAACACGCGCGCCTACAAGCAAGTAGCGAAGGCTAAACTTGATCTAAACAAAACCCAACCCGACCATGGCGGCTATAGAGGGATATAAGTAGATGGATTGATGACCAAAGGGGTGTTGGGGTCATCCTCCAACCCTAGGATGCGTCCCTAATGGACCCAACTTGATATATGGGCCATCAGCCCAAAACGAGGTGACGCAGCACCCTGGACAGCAAGACCTATCGACGGTAATTGGATCATTGCCGCTGCTGCTGAATAGGTATTAACGGCGGACTTGATTCATATGAAAGTAGACTTGATAAGCTTTCCAACAAGTCCTGAAGCGCCTGAATCCGAATCCGTATGCAACCGTGGTGACGGTCACAAGTTGGTGCTTTGCTGCAGTCCGAATCCAGCTAGCGCGAGTCCTTCTCCCTTTCGGTCTTCTCCTCGGTTCCTAATCAAAACAAGAGTGCACGCGTTTCCATTGTCTAAACAAGATGGACAAGAGATTATCAAGGAACTCACTTGATGATTAAGTTGACGAGCACGAGCACGAGTAAGAGGACCAGCTATAGGTTGTGTCGGAGAGGATGTATCGCTGGTGTTGATGTCCTCATCATGGAGGAGACCGATGTTACAGTTGCAGTCGAGGCCGAAAGCATATGGCTCCTGAAAATCAACTTTGTCCCATGGGATCTGCTTCTCCAATGGTATTCCTTCCTGCTCGAGGCACGAAACTTGGCTGTTGCATCTGATCTGCCCGGAATCTAATCCGCCGAGCTCGAATCCATGGAGCGCCTTCACGTGGAGTCAATGGTGCCCTCCATGAGCAGCCACCCCTACTATGAGTGCAAGAGAGCGGGGCCGCGCTGGAGGCGTACTTCAAGCGGCCGATGGAGCTTGGTAGTCCTGTTGTTGTGCCGGCGGGGAATCCGCACGTGCAAACAGCGACAGCCTTGCTCGTATTATCCTTGTGTACCATATCACTAACGACAAGTTTTACTAAGATAATCCTATCCCCTTGCATTCTCATCTTCACCACCCCATCCTTGAGGCTCTTGTCAATCAAAACTCCTACAACATGAATATTTGAAGTTGTCCTTGTGTACCATCTTGAAGCCAGTATTGTCCACCTCCTTTGCTTTCTGACCATTCCATTTTGTCTCTTGAACGCACAAGATATTTACACGCCTCCTAACTGCCGTATGAACTAACTCTCTTAACTTACCCATGACAGACCCTATGTTCGAGCTCCCTAAACGAATCCTAGTTGGCTCGACTAGCTTCCTTACCCTTCTCACCCGCCGAGAAAGGTGAGAAGACCCTTGCTCATGTTTCACCAAACCCGGACGCTGATGTGGCGCGCCGCTGAGGATGCGAACTTTTCTAATATTAAGTAGTTCATCTAATATTAACCTTTCTAAACACTACAAACTTGAAAAATATTTGGGTCAACCAACTCAGTAATATTAATTAACCAATTCAAAATTGAATATGTTTAAACATATGATAATGGAGGGTGTGATTGCAGTAAAAATGAAAAGCATACATCTCATGTTGCATACTATCAAAGTTTAGAAAAATATTAGGGGCTCATTAAATAATTAGAAGGGCAGGCCTGGTGCAAGCGGTAGAGTCTTACCGCCTGTTGAAAGGTCCTAGTTTGGTTTTAGTAATTGAGTGACAATTTTAGGTGGACTAATTGTGTTTATGTGAGATACACACAGGTACAAATGTGAAGAAGGAGCTTATTGCATATGTGACACGACATTGAGTCATGTGGCTAAGATGGTGAAGATCAAGGCAAGACTTGGCTTGATGGACCGATTCGATGGTGAAGGTGAAGTTGGAGTCTTTGAAGCCATTGGTACTGAGTGTTGGGAGGCTTGAGCAAAGACTTGGTGCCAAAGGACCAAAGCAATGGTGAAGAACAAGTGAGGTTAAGATCGAAGTGAGGTCAAGATCGATGGACCATGGAGGCCATGTGATGATATGAAGTGGATCATATCATTTGATGATCATCAACACCGAAGGAGATGGAATGGAATGTGCAAGACAAAGGTATATTTGTAGGGCATTTCATTTCACCGTCATAGGTGTGTAGAGAAGTTTATGACCAGATTTAGGATAGATGGCCGCACTATTAAGAGGAGCAAACTTATTTGCATATTGGTCATCCAGTGCCACTTGTGCGATCTAATATTGCGATGTTGCTAGGATCGAGTGGCGTGGTGAGTGCAAGTGCTAATCCTTTAAAAAATAATTGTAAAAATGCTAACACACATGCATAAGGTGGTGTACAGTTGGTGGTGTTGGCACATTTGCAAAGGAGAAGGTGTTGGAGTTGAATTGGATGAACTCGAAGAAGAAAAGAGGGCTTTTCGGTGTGTTCCGGACTATAGGATGGCTCTTGGATTAGAATTCTGCATTAATCCTTTGTGATTTGGCTCAGCTCTGTATGTAGGTTGTGTAGCCCTCTGAGTTAGCTTTCCAAAATGTCCAAGATCATCGAAATTGGAGTTCGGAGCTAAAATTTATAGCTGTTTGAGTGCTGAAAGGTCAGTGACCGGACTCTGCGACAGGACGTGTCCGGTCAGTAGAGTCGAGTCCGGTCAATGTTAATTTGGGGGCTGAATTGAGATATATTGACAGGACGCTAGGAGAGTCCGGTCGCTGAAAAACGCCCCCGAAACCTCTCCGTTTGCGACCGGACTCAGGCATAGGCGTGTCCGGTCGTTAGGACCTGACGCGTCCGGTCAGTACAAGGCTGAGCGCGCGAGAAAAGTAGCCGTTGGGGACGAATGACTGGATGCTAGTGACAGGACACGTCCGGTCAACTTGTTGTGAGTCCGGTCAGTACAAAAAGTGTCCAGTGAAGGGTGTAACGGCTAGTTTAGCCCTTGGGGCTATAAAAGGAGTGTGTGGCTGGCCTTAGCTGGTGCTTAGCACCCTTAGGACTTGGTGTCCATGCTTGGCGAGTGCTAGGAAGCCCTCTAACTCACTTGTGCTTGCTAGTGTGCGAATCAATTGCGAGTGAGTGATCGCTAGTGCATTGCATTAAGAGATTGCATCGAGTGGCACTAGGTGTTCGTGTTGCAAGCTGTTGGTGCTTGTTACTCTTGGAGGTTGCCACCTCCTAGATGGTTTGGTGGTTGTCTCTGTCGTGAAGTCTGCAAGAAGATTGTGCGTGGCTCCGGAGAAGGCTTTGTGAGGGGTGTTGTCCTCACCCCGCAGGAGATCGCGAAGAGCAACTCTAGTAAAACCGAGACGTGAAGAGTGTCAAATGGTCCGGCCGGGTCAAGTGCTAGAGCTTGTGGTAAGCACTCCTTGTGGGAGAGTGTGACTAGTGTAGTCACCACTAGCAAGAGGACCGGCAGCAACCTTGAGCTTGTCTCAACGGGGACTAGCTTGGTGGTAACCATGTGAACCTCGAGATAAAATCATTGTGTCAACATTGTCTCCATATTCTCGGTGGCTTGCTATCTCCATTCACTAGCTTGTATTTACTTGTTCATATACTTTTGCTAGTGTAGATTGCTCTTGTGCTTCTAGTTAGCTTGTGTAGGTTGCTAGTTACATTCTTTACTTGTGTAGCATAGAAATTGATCCCATGAGTGACTACTAGCTTGTATTTACTTGTTCATATACTTTTGCTAGTGTAGATTGCTCTTGTGCTTCTAGTTAGCTTGTGTAGGTTGCTAGTTACATTCTTTACTTGTGTAGCATAGAAATTGATCCCCATGAGTGACTAGTTAACTTGTAGTCTTGCTAGTCACATTGCTTAGTTTGTATAGCTAAGTTGAGCTCTCTAATTTGGCTTGTGTAGCCTTATTATTGAGCATTGCTAGTGAGCTTAGGCTTTGTGCTTTTGCTTAGTGGCATGTGTAGGAGCTCCCCAGTTGTTTGAGTACTAGTTGCTTAGGTTTGTGTAACCTTGCAAAGCTAGAATTGTTTAGGTAAGCTCTAGTTGGACTGACACCTTAATCACTTTGCTTAGGATCTTTTATAAGGTGCTTGGGAGTATAGATAGAGGGGTGTAGTCTTGACTAGACCGATAGTTATTAATTCCACATTTGTTTCGGTTAGCCGGTATGATTAATTTTAGAAAGGACTATTCACCCCTCCTCCAGTCCGCCATCTCGACCATTCACCTGTGACCGGAAGGTCCTGGGTTCGAGTCGTGGTCTCCTCACATTGCAAGGTGAGGGTAAGGCTTGCACCCCAATGAGAAGGGTGAAGCGACGTAAGCTGGGTTTTAGATATCAAGGGAGCCCTCAGTGTTGGTGTTATTGTGGACTTCATCGTTGGGATGTGCTGTACAACTTTGTGTTAGAGCCTGATGTTGCCCACATTTGGCGACTTTCATGTAGTGGGCAATACTTAGCCAAGTCTACTTATGAGGGTTTCTTCATGGGATCTACTCAGTTTGGACCGTATGAGAGGATTTGGAGAACCTAGGCACCGCCCAAATGCTGTTTTTTTCCGTTGGTTGGTGGCCCATAATCGCTGTTGGACAGTGGATCGCCTCGCACGACATGGGCTGCCTCATCTTGAGCAGTGCCTTCTCTGTGACGAGGAAGATGAGACTATCAACCACCTTCTAGTCTCCTGTGTCTTTGCTAGGCAATTTTGGTACCTCTTTTTGAGGCAGGTCGGCCTCCATTCTTTGTTACCACAGCCTTCAGACACTTCCTTTGACAGATAGTGGGAAAAGTCTATTGGAGCAACAAGCGGTTTGATGCAAAAAAAAGTCTCAACTCTCTCATAGTGTTTGGGGCATGGACTCTTTGGAATCATCGGAATCGTTGCGTGTTTGATGGTGTTGTCCCAAGCCACGGTAGTGCTCTTGCCCTTGCTGGAGACGAGCGTCCGTTGTGGAGTCTAGCAGGAGCTAAGGGTCTGTCCTTTTTGACTGCCCCTCTCCATGGTGGTTAGCTTAGTGCTAGTCCTTTTGGACACTCCCTTTTTCTTGTTTCGGGTGCGAATGTAATTTCTTTGTGTGGGGTTGTGTGGGTTTTGTGTTGTAGGGCTTTAGCCCCTTCCTCTTTTCTTAGAAAAAAGTCTACATAACCCCCTCAACTATTAAACGTCGACTACTTCACACCTCAAACTATAAAACTGGATGTTTTACCCCCTAAACTTTCCAAAACAGGTCAAATAACCCCCTTAGGCGGTTTTAAACCGTGGTTTTGCTACAGTAATATGGTTTTGTCTTTTTCTTTTTTATTTAATTTAGTTGAATCTTTAAAAAATCATAGTAAATCATAAAATAGAATGTTCAATTTTGTTGGACTCCACATAAGTAGATCTACACAGTAAACATATAATATAATATACTTTAGAACAAAGTTTTGCTGTAGATTTAGACCTATGTTTTTATGTAATTAATTAGAATAATACATAGATGTAATTTCTTTCATCTAATTATGGTTAAATTTTTGTGGTAAGCTAATTATTGTATCCCTGCACTGTAGTAAAAACTTCATACTAATCGGATCATGTATAACTTAGCTATAAATTTATTTAGATATAACTTAGCATAAACCTAAATAAATCAATACCAAAGTTATACATGATCCAATGAGTATGAAATTTTTACTACAACTTAAGCATACAATAATTAGCCCACAATATAAATTTCACCACAATTGGAAGAAAGAAAACTGCATCTATCAATTATTCTAATTAATTACAGAAAATTATAAACCGAAATCTACAGCAAAAACTTTGTTCTGAAGTATACTATATTATTTCTAAAGTATACTGTATTATATATTCACTGTGTAGATCTACTTACATGGAGTCCTACAAAATTAGATTTTCTATTTTATGATTTTTCTATGATTTACTATGATATTTTAAAAAATCAGTTAAAATAAATAAAAATAAAAAAGACAAAACCACGCTACTGTAGCGAAACCATCTAAAACCGCTTGAGGGGGTTATTTGACCGGTTTTAGAAAGTTCAGGAGGTAAAACATCGTCGCATGTCGCCGCGCGCGGGCGTTCTTCAATGTGCGGCCCGTTGCTGCGCGCGTTCTTCCGATGTGTGGCCCGTTGCTGCGCGCGTTCTTCCGATGTGTGGCATGTCGCCGCGCGCGTGCGTTCTTCAATGTGCGGCCCGTCGCCGTGCGCGCGTCATCCGTCGCGACTCAGCATCGTCGCCACGAGCGCGCCGTCGCAACTCGGCATCGTCGCGATTTCTTCCGCGCCTCGGCCACGCGTGCGTCCGTCCGCGGGATCACGCGTACGTCCGTCCGCGGGGTCACGATTTCGTCCGCGCGCGTGCGTCCGCCCGCGGAACCAGGTCTTCATCTTCCGCGCGCCTGCGTTCGCCCGCGGATCCTGGTCTTGGTCAACTCGTCGCCTTGTGTCCCTGCTTGCCCCGCCTCTGCTTCGAGGGAAAGCAGAGCAATCCTGCACGTCCAGAAAACAGAGGAGGCCAGAAAAACAGAGGAAGTCGTCTACTTCTTCTACCACTGTGGTAACAGATTGTTGTTTCTCTATTCCTTGGTCAGCTGTTAGCAGCCTTTTCAATCACGTTACAGATCAATGCAATTGTTATCAATCACTTTAGATGGTCACAATTATACAGAATGGGCATTTTGTGTAGAAACTGCATTGAGGGGCTGTGGCTTGCTTTTTCACCTCGCTGATAATCCACCAGTGCGTCTGGATAATGGCAGTAATGCTGCTGCCATAAAAGATTGGAGGATCAATGATGGGAAAATGATGGCTGCCATGGCCAATAGTACTAAACAGTCTATAATTACGAGTCTGTCTAAGTTCAAAACAGCCAAAGAGATCTGGTCCAGTTTGAAGAAGCGCGATGTTTAGGGTAGTGGTGGACTGAGGGGAGAGATGAAAAATGAAGAGAGGGAGCCCAGTTGCCTTTTCTTTCTTTCTCTTTTTCTTTTTCAAACTTTGCAAATTCATTTGAAAACTAATTTCAGCCAGTTTGAAATCAAATAATTTTTTGTAAACTTTAGAAATATTTTTTCTACGTTTTGAAAATAAAACTTACCTTTAATTTAATAATTTTTTAACTTTTTATTTATTTTCTAAATAGAATAAATTCGATTCGCCCTATTCGGGTTTAATAAATTTATTTTTTACTCAATAAAATTATGCAATGGCATGAATGCAACATAAAATAAATAAATTTTATTTTCCTCCTCTAGTTAACTAGTCATTCCTATTTAGTTGCTACTTAACTTTAAAAAAATTAGGAAAAATTTAAATCAGGCTGTTACAGTGACGTGTTTGCGTCAACGACGGCAGCACCTCTGTTAATATGCGGTAAAGGCCCAAAGGGGCTTGAGCGAGTGGTGGTGGATAGGCACAGCTACACGCATTGTGCGCTTGAACGCCGTCATGACAATGGACAACCATGTTCAGCCCCACCTTAGCCCTCCGAAATCTAGCAAGGGCAAGGCCATGGTGGCGTGCCTGTGCTTAGGTGCATGCATGCGCTGTGCGGTTGCTTGGCCATGAGCTCGAAGAAGCTGACAGCGTGCGACAACATAGACAGCGTCAAAGGCCGGAACAGGCATAGGACGGCGATCTCGGCAAATGGAAGGATCTTTGGGAACTCGGGGCTCATTGGCAGGCTCGGTGGGGGCAGATCTTGTGGTGTCGAAGGCAGTGCACACACCGGCGCGACATTCTGACAAGGCTGCGGTTGCTAGGCAGAAGAAGGCACCCTTTGTGATGCGGCTTTGACCGGTGCAAGTGGCTCCGAGGGGCGTCATGGCCAACATCATCCCAATTGACTTCATCGTACAAATCTTCATGATCAAAGTATACTACCAGATTTTTCACATCTTGTGCATATGTTGCCATTACATTGGTGTCATTATCAAGTCTGAGACCAAGCCCATGCACTAATGTCTTCCCTAGTAGTAGCCAGTATATCTTAAGTTGAGGTTGTTTTCGTAGCGTAACTGTTCCGCAAAGTCTGAAAACCACAAAGAAGACCATGTATCTACCTCTATACTATACCCTTTCATCCACGTATGCAGTGGCAGAGCTAGGATTTTATGGTCGGGTATTCTATGTATTTTTTTTCAAAAAAAAGTACAGTAGTAATAAGCAAAGTACATGTTTTGAACGTAGTGGTATTAGTGCCATTGTGTTTGAATCTGAAGAATAGATCTGACTGTTGTGTGCTCACCTAGTCACCTTGCTTGTTGCTTCAACCTTCAAACTCGAGTTGGGTCTGAGAGGTACATAGGGGGCCGATGAGAGGTCCAGAGTCGGGATTCCACACAGCCGGTGGGTGGCCGTCGCCGGTCGCGGGCACCGGCGGGCGCGGTAGTATTGGGTGCGGGCCGCTGGGGTTGGGGGCATGGGGCGCTGGGCGCGCAGGGCCGAGGTGGCGAGGCTGCCGAATGAGGACCAAGCATTGAGGGGGAATGAACTGTCGTGGCCCAATCACTGCTTGCATCCTTCTACGCCTCCGGAGCTCCCGCTCCTAGCTGATGCGTGCGCGAGAGGCGAGAGACGAAGCAAGTACCCAGGGAGGCAGGGAACTGAGCGTCATGGGTTTCTGCCTTCGAGTGGGCTGCTACTGCTGGTTTGTAATGGGACTATAGGCCATATTTGAAACATCATAAGCTATACACGTTGTATACTATACATATATACAAATATCTATTTCGGAGCGTATGCTATGAAAACTAACAAGTTGTGCAAACTACGCAAACTTCAATCAAGTCCACACGATTCTAATCCGATGGTCTCAGATAGAGGTGGGACAATTATTTTCTTAAGCCCTCCCACCAAAAACTTCCTAATCACTTAAGCTCAGCCTGCCCCACTCCGTTACGTAGTTCTCCGTCCGCGACTTTCTCCTCCAAGACTCATCGAATCCCCTCGGTGGCCCTGTTCGCGACTCCTAGGGTCTCCATGACGGAGTTGTCGTAGGGTAGCGCGGCGGTCTCCATGGCGGCATCGAGAGACTTCTTTGGGGCGGCGGTACAGTCTGCAGGGGGGCGGCATCGAGGGACCCTGGCTATTGAGTCTGCAGGGGACGGCGTCGAGGGAGCCCAGGAGTCATGGACAGGGCCGCCGAGGGGAGTCGATGAGTCGCGAAGGAGAAAGTCACGGATGGAGAACGACGTAACGACGTGAGGCAGGCTGGGCTTAAGTGATTACGAAGTTTTTGGTGGGAGGGCTTAAGAGAATAATTGTCCCACCTCCACCTAAAACCATCAGATTAGAATCATGTGGGCTTGATTGAAGTTTGTGTAGTTTGCACAGTTTTCATAGCATATGCTCCTTACGTATTTATGTTTGTTAGAAAATCTTGGGTATTACATGGAATACAGGGGAATACCCCTAGCGCCGCCCATGCACATATGATCTGAGATTTTTAGAACCAACAAAGAACCACCATGGTGAATCTGTATTGTAAATTCATCTCTACGATCAACTACAAAATAAACAAAAAATTGACAAAATAAGGTACATTGCAGTGAAGAGGAAAAATGTCAAAACCCTAAAATTTTGCTCAAAATAGATGACAAGACATGACAAAGTCTTGCCATTCTACCTTATGTGCATCCTCTTAGCCTACCAAATCCGATGAATCGAGAAGAGAAAGCACCGATCAAACTTACCGTAAACAGGGGAAGGTGCCTCTTTTGGCCGCAACATCGCCACCATCCTTGTGGTCGCGTCTTCGCCGCTCCAGTGCTCGGTCGCCCGCCTCTCCTGCTCCCTAGCGTGTAGGCCCCTGGCACCCTCGTCGTCGTCCCTTCAATCGCTCGCCTCGATGTTGTCGCCGTGGCCCGTGACGACAAAAGCCGAAGGGCCACGAACATGTATGAGCGAGTCGCAGCAAGGTCATGAACAGGTATAAGCACAAAATAGTAACATGACATGGGGGGACCTAATTGCAATAAAACAGCATGCCATCCACGCTTAGGGACTTAAACGACACAAAACCTAAGATTACAGACCTAATTTATTGTTTTGAGAGTCTATGGACCCGGATGACACACCCGAACAAGTATAAGTACTGGGTATGCACTTTGCTCTATCAAAAACCTTTGTAATCATATATTAAAAACTTTGTACATAGTTTAGGGTTTAGGGTTTTAGGGTTTAGGGTTTAGGGTTTTAAAAGCGTGAAGCAATAAAAAAACACCCTAGGGAGAGGGCATATGCCTCTAGCTTATACAAACTAGAACACAAAAATTTCCCATGCCATTTTCTTAAAATTACTAAAAATTAAATCTAAAATCAGCACAGTGGTTACCATCTAGCAGTTTACGTTGAAAAATAGCACAAAATCATGTATGAGTTCTAAAAAACGGTTCTCACTAATAAAAACTGCGTGATGACTACTAATTTTACCCTATATATTTGCAATACTCTAGTTATTCTTGTCGATCAAATATAAGGTCAATTAAAAAACAGATGTTGTAGACAAGTTGGTTTGGTTTTGAATTTTAGAAGGATGGCATCATGCCACGAACACCACAACTCTAAGCACCACAACTCTACCAGCCAGAGAACGAGAAAAATGTGATAGAAATACTAATATATTTGAGTAGAAAGGAGGGGAACGGAAGGTGTGACTACTAGAAAAGGAACTCATGCGTCGCTAACTCATTGGACGCACGCGCGCCGTATAATATTTCATTATCTAAAAAGAATTATTATTTATCAGACAAATTATTTGCATCTTTTCGGAAAATCAATCTAACATTTTATTTTGAACTAGTTCAGTGCCCGTGCGTTGCGACGGGAGCAAGAAGAAAAAGTTCATAAAAATATATAGTTTATTGTGTAAAGCTAATATAAAATAGTATCACATTAAAATTTCACGTTACAAGAAAAATTATGAAATAAAATAGTTCTAATTAAATATAAATGATGTCATACTAACCATGCAATCAATGTCACGGGTCTTACTAAAAATGAAAGAAATAACCTTAGTCAAATATAAATGCACTAATGGAACCAACATTGATTAATTGTAAGTCATCCAATCATAAAGGACAACACTTGTGCTACTCCCACTTACAAAAAGGTTAGTCGTGTCAAATAAAATATGCTAGCAATAATCACTTGGTCCATATGGACACCATGGTGTAGCTGGTCACCAATCAAAGATGGTGTAGAAGTTGGATGTATCCTGCATGTAAGTTCTAAAGTGTTGTTGACTATTTTGAAAAAATATGTATCATTTGTGAGATATTACCTCTTTTATGAAGTTAGAACCTCTTTATATACAATATTCTTTGTGAATATATCCTTTGCCGGTTTTTTCTTCCTCTTTGCATCCCCTTTTACCTTCTCCTTATTCATGTCCTTCTCAGTAGTCGGCACAGCTAAGATTCTGATGTTTGATATTGCTGTGGCTCTTGATAGAGCTACATACAATTGGCCATGTGAGAACACCGGTTCTGGCAAGTATATCCTAACGTTAGGGATAGTCTGTCCTTGTGCCTTATTAACCGTCATTGCAAAGCTGAGCCTAATAGGAAATTGCTTTCGCTTGAACTGGAAAGGGAACATCTCATCATCTGACGGGCATAAGGGTATACGAGGTAGAAAAAACCCGCTTTCCAGCATACTGTCCCAACACAATTTCTGCATCTATGGTATTCTTCTGAAACCCCAGTATGATAAGTCTTGTACCATTACAAAGTCCATTAGCATGGTCAATGTTCCTAAGCAATATGACCGGGCAGCCAATCTTTAGCTTTAACACATGTGGCGGTAGACCATTGGGTGTCAAAGTGTTAAGGAATTCCTCAGGATAGTAATTGTGCGGATCATCCACCGCACAATCAAAGCTATGGTACACCATCTTATCCTCATGGAAATGATCTATCATCTTCATATTAATCATATCAACCCAGTCGTTTCGTGTAGATAATATTGCTCGAGAGGTGATATAATCTTTGCTTGACATGTTTGCATTGAGATTAGGGAATATGCAGTCAATTAGAGTGTCAAGATCGTTATCTCCCCTGGTGTGTGGTACACATATATCATGAGGAAGACAAATTTCATCATCACCATTCACCTCCTCAGTACCTCCACCGATGCGCAACAAGTAATCCGCAAACCACTGGTCGCTCTTTGCCCTCATGTTGCGCACCAATTTTAGATGTCGATGGAATCCCAAAGGTACGACATCCGCAGTGAGGCACCAACTACCTGAGCCCTCGACCCTCTCCAAACAACGGGGAGAACTTGTCTGAAATCTCCACCAAACACCATAGTCTTCCCCCCAAACGGCAGGTTAGGACGGTCCATGATATCACGAAGGTTGTTGTCTAGCGCCTCAACACCTTGCCTCTTTATCATTGTCACCTCGTCCCAAATAATAAGTGATGCGGTCCGAAGAAGCTTGGCAATACCACTTTGTTTGGTGAAGCTACAAAAGGCCCCATTATCGAGGGTGAGGGGAATCTTGAAGCGCGAGTGAGCGGTTCTACCACCTGACATTATTGAGGCCGCAACACCAGATGTAGCTGTTGCCACAACAATCTTGTTTTGGCTACGTATAGTAGCGAGAAGAGCTCTATAAAGATAAGTCTTCCCTGTACCACCCGGACCATCTACAAAGAAGAGACCCCCATGTTCGGTATCAACCGAGGACATAATGTCATTGTATGCAACTCATTGCTACTTATTAAGGGTGTCTGACAGAGCCACATCATCCTCGTTAGCCTCAATGCTAGCCTCCTCAAAAATCTCTCTAGGAATATCATGAGAGGCATCATATGTATCGTCGATATCAGGAAGTGGGTACATCTTTATATCCTTTTGCATTGATTGTAACAGTTTTTGAATATCTACGAGGACCATCTGCTCCACCATGAAGTTGGATTCATTATTGCGTCTGTAGTCCTCTGACATTGCCTTCTTATGTTTCTCCCATAGTCCAAACACATAGTTGGGCTCACAAAAAACAAGTATTGTTGTGAAAAGTCTTCTCAACGCATATGGCATCATCCACCCAGTTGCCTCAGAAAGACTCTCGTCCAGTGTGTTGTCGTCTTCGATTAGGCCCCTCCTTTCTGCAGCTTCACGAAAGGTCGGTAGGAGTTCACCATCAACGGTCCTTAGACACTCAAAGGAGGTTGCACCTGTCACGTGGTTCAAGAGAACCCTAAGATAGTAACGCTCCCCCTCGGCTGGATTGGCAGACACGATTCTTCCAATTTGTCGTAATGTTTTATCACGTACCCTCTTCTGCCAAACTTTGTCTTATGCTTGCCATGTATAGAACTCAGGAAAATCTCGGTACAATATACCTCGAGCTCTTTCATCTGTTCTATTCATCTCAAAGTATGCTGTAAGCACACCTGAACGATTAAGCACTCGTTGAACCCCCTGACGTTGGTGAAATGACACCATATGCATGTTTGGAAGATGGAGTTGTAAGGACAAAACAGCAGGGTGTCTGTCACTCAAATCAAAACCGTATATCCTCCATAAGGCTGCTGGAGGGGTTACCCATCTAGCATCTTTGTACTGCTTGATCTCGTCCACATTCCCTTGATTGTCCTCATTGTCAGCCTCTCTCACAGCCACAGACGCCCGATCATGACCCTTGTAGATGTACTTAAACAAATAATTGACTGCCTTGATGCTCCCACATGCCTCAACATTGATGTGGCAGTTGAACAGACGGAGAAGATACGGGTTGTAAGGCACGACCCATCTGTTGTCAAGCTCATGGTCACGAACCTTTTCCTTTCGGCCATCTTCTCGTCGTCTGTAAACTGAGTATGAATCCTTGCCCTGTGTTGTGATTTCACTGAAAGGTCGAGGGTAACGGTTCTTGCAAGAATCACGACCCTTTGTGCACGGACAATCACGATTAAGCACTCCGCAAGGGCCATGCATCATCCACGTATCTGCACGCATGTTACTAAACACCTTTTCGTACTGATCAGGTACTTCAGGTTCATTTGTCGTATCTTCCACGTGGTCATTGTCTTGGACATCACCATCTTCCTCATCTGAAATGACATTTAAGTTGCAATAGTAGTTTAGGTAAAACTGTGGAAGACATGATTTCTATGATGCTTTCGTACAAATACCTTGTCCTGCAAACAAGTATCCCTCATCCTCTTCCTCATCCTCTTCAAATATATCTCCCTCATCATCATCTATGATCGCCAAAGATTCTGAGTTAGTAGAATCACGAGTAAATATAAAAAAAACAGTTCAAATAGTTTATAAAATGTTAGAAAATAGTGTAAATTGCCACTGTCCTCAAATAGTGGTGTTGTCGGTGCGACTGATGTAGGTTGAAGGCTAGGTCCTGTCCTTTCTGATAATCATGTCCTTTCTGATAATCATGTAATGACCATAGTTGAGTTAGTTATAATACATGTCACCTAAATAAATAGAATAATGAGACATCAATATTTACCATTGTTGGTCAAGACCGATTGAGGCAAGGGTGTGTGATCATTTATGTGTTCTTCAACAATGCATTCACAATCATCAAATAGTGGTGTTGTCGGTGTGGCTGATGTAGTCTGCATGTTGGGTCCTGCATTTTCTGTTAATCATAGAATGACCGTGGATCGATTAGATATAATGTAGTATATATGGGTCACCTAAATGGGATAATGAGACATCAGTATTTACCGTTATTGGTAACAACTGATTGAGGCAAGGTTGTGTTAACATCGACTCGATCTTCAGCCATGCAGTCACTATCTTTATTATATGTCCTTGTGTTCGAGCCAATGCGACGCTCAAACATCGTGTTACGATGGGTCAACAATGCATGTCTTTGTCCATTTGAAATGTGTGATGTTTGTGTCATATGGACATCACATCCTTCATCTCTGGACTCCTCATTAGTTGGAGGAATATAAACAGGTGTTGCATTGGACTCTGGGATAACCCAATCACTACTGGAGTTTATCTTGGATCCATGAGCTTTGGATGCACCCTCAGTAGGCCATACAACCTCAGGAATGTACAAAGGGTTCTCCATAGCGATAGACTCCGGGTTTAGTGTGGTCTTCTTCTTCTCTCTGGATCGTTGTAATGCTGCTTTCATTGCCTCTTTACGTAACGAGGCTTTATAATTTAGCCTTTGTCGCTCAAGCCTATGTTGCTTTTGTTCAGGCGTCATGTTTGCATATGCCGCCCTACTCCTTGCCCGGCGTGTCATGATTTGCTCTTCTGCTAACCCTCTCTTTCGTGAACCATCGTTGTTGGTTATACCCAGAACTAAACCAGTAGGACATTTTGAATCAATTTGATCTTGTAATGTATCAGGAGTATTGTTGGATCCATTTTCACTACCCACAATGCATTGAAATGGTGTTGCATGGTCACTTACAACATTATTTTTTAGCTAACTTTATTGTAGCAAACATATTCAGGTGCTAATAGTAAAAATTTAAGCACCTGATAAATGAGTGGATAGTTCATCATCAACGTTGTGGGCACAGTGTGAGTCATTCCTATGCAACCAATCGTTTGTTTCATTAGGATCTAAATTTTCCTTGTTTGATGGATCCTCACTGGCTACAAATTCAAACACGTGACACCACATATAAGAATATAAAGAACAACAGTAATAACATTTGTATTAAACAAATTTTTATGATCTACTACCATTATTTTCATTAATTTGTAGTTGTTTCTCCTTCCTCTTGCAGTAAGCTTCACGACGCTTTTTGTTTCTTTCATCCCTTTTCTCTTGAGACATTTCTTGCCATCGCACTCTATCCTTTTCCCTTTTGCGATCTCTAGATCTGCCTGTTGACAATCATGAATTGGCCATGTTAATTCATGTACAATGCATACAGGGGTAAAATGATATTTCGTAAGAGTACCTCCATTGGTAGTGTTGGTATTGTCTCCAAATGGTGTCTGTGAACCGCTATTTTCCATTTAGCGAAAACCTAAAAAGTTGTAGAACATATTTTTAGTATTTATTATTTGTCATGTTCTTGGGTGGAGATTGTTAAGCCAGGCTATAGCAGAGAACCAAAGATTTGGAATTTTTTTTTTGTCATGAATGAGGTTGAGGCCTACAAATTATTTGTGCTATTTTTTTAACAATTTAGGTGTTAGGTTGGTTTGTCAAAAAAAAAAGAACCATACAGATTAAACATAAACTATTTTCGATGAAAGCACAAATGCATGAATGGACAAAAGTAACTAAACGCTGAAAATTCAGAACTTCTGCTTCTATGCAAATCAAAAAGGACCTTAATTTTGGATTGGACCAGTGTTTTACTATATGTGTTTCTTTTTAGTATATGTGTCATACACTATCTTTTTAGTCCAGTCATAAGTTTTCACGCGTCTAACTAAAATGACTACCAACTTAAAATTTCTCCCCTCCTCTATGCGAAACAGAACTACAGAAGGCCCCAGACATCTTTAACTGCAACGACATTGTCCCAGTATCTTCCCTCTTGGTGTGATAAGAAGAAAGAGGTAAGAACCGATTTTTTAATAAATTTCATCATCTAATATAGCACATAGTGATTTATCACCTATCTCTAGAACAACAGCTCCTTTAGTATTATTGTTGTGCCAATACTCTGAATTAGTATCAAGACTCCTTTCAGTCTTCACTTTCACTTGTGCCAATCGATAATAGAAGATATATCTACCTACAGAAGTTGGCTTCAGGTTTTCCGAATTGGGTTGATGTGCTATGGAGGTTTTAACTCTGTTTTTGGTTGGATGGATTGGGAGATATGATTTTTTTTTGAAAACAGATTTCCTTCTGCTAACAAACAGAGCATGTCTATCCCTTGGTACTATGTGTGATTGAATTATCAAAGATTGTGTTACTTGGCAACTTACTGATAGAAACCAGAGACTTAACCAATGCTTGAGAATGTTCAGTCATCTATCATTATTAACCAAAAAATGCCAGATCACATGTTTGTTAAATAGGTACTTTGGAGAAAAGCATTACTTAGACATCTCTGAAATATTGGAACAAGGTCATTCTCCTTCACTAAAGAAACTGACAAATTTTATAGTAGCACAAGTCAATAACTACTATTTGGATCTCTTGCTTATATAGCTTTGCAAAATTATCTGACTGGAGCACACATAATGGGGCAAAGGACATTGCAAAATACAGTATATGACTGGTAATATATTGCCTATGTTAATGCATTTTTCTTTTGCTGACCTAAGAAGGGGGGTTGTGAATGTTTTTTTCTTTGTTGAGCCCAAGTTGCATTTCTTTTGCATGGTTTATGAATTTAAAAACAAAATGTATAGTATTTGCTTCTTCTCTTGGTACTGCTTTGATTCCTAAGGTTCTGATGTTTGATTTGTCTGTGCGTGGATCCTGTACCTAAGTTTGTTCCATGCCCACGTAATCTGCTACAACCTGCTCATAGATGAATTTGACTCTTGTGTGTGTGTGCAGTCAATCTTTTTCAGAATTGCAGCTAGCTAAGTAATGAGGAAAATCCAGGTGCCAGTGCTTAAGGTCCTAGATGAAATGTATAGAGCTCAAGATGATCTTGCCAGGTACATGTGACACTAAAATTCCTAATAGTTGCTATAAAGAAGTTTTGTTGCAGCCTTTTTTCCGCCTTGTTTTTATAGGATAAGCACAGTCATTATGTGGCCTATTAATATTTATACTTGAATACTTAGAAGAGAAGATAATGCCCCTAGAATATTGTTTTGTGCAAAAATACAGGCTTACATTTTAAGCTAATCTATTTAGATTGCTTTATTTTACAACTCTAGCACTCAAGCCCCTATTCTTAGTAGACATGTCGTCAAGTGGATTTAGATGAAATTGAGTGTGAACTGGATCCTAATGATTTGGACACCAAACCCCCTATCCAAGCACGCCTCAGTTAAACATTTTTATTGCAAGTCTGGCAATTGCTCAATAAATTAACCTTTTTGAATTTTGGATTTCATATTCATTCTTAGTTTACAAACAAGTGAGCTTACCAATTATGAGGTTTGTTTACAGGACTGAGAGCTTACCAGTTCTGCATATATGCATTCTGCTCAAGTTTTTTGGAACAACTTATGATTTATCACCTAATAATCACAAGCTTGATGGCACTATTTTTTAATCAATACATGGCATGCCTCTGAGTGACTCACAAAGGATAAGAAAGTTGTTAATTGGATTGTGGGTTAAAGAACACATTCGGTCTTTCTTACCTGTAATTACTTATACATTTCATTGGGCACTGTGCTGTTATACATATGTTGTTATTTTCCATCTCTACCTTACCTTAATTTTTATTAATGAAGATGGTTTTTGTTATTTCATTCCAACGAATGCATTTAGAGATTATTTGCAACAAAGTACTTCACCTGGATTTTTCTCCTTCATTGTCGATATAGGCACATGGAAGAAATTTCACCACAATTTCTTTTTCTGAGGTGGTTTTCGTACAGTCGAAGCTAAGTTTGTTTTGTTAATTTTATACCTTATTATATCCTTACATAAGTCATTTTGCAAGTGAATACACATTTTTATATGGATGCAACTTACTGTATGCATTGTTGCCAAAACTGGAGCTAGACAATATCGATTACCGTCTAGCAGTTAGCACTTCAGTTGTCTTGTCTGTTGTTTGAGATTCTACTTCTATGAGACCTCAAAGATATATTTACATATAGTTTTTTTTACTATCATGTTTTTATGAGTAAACTTATGTCGCTTGCTAACCCGCACAATCACGCGGGGTCTCCGCATCCCAGTCTTGTAAACAAACCTAAAGACCATGTACTTTGGTACTGAATACTGGAAATTAAATTCTGCCAATTGTAAAGCTATTCAACTTTAGAATGCTATCGTAAATACTGACCGTAAAATCATAAATAAAGAATAATAAAATTTGAACAAATATATTGAATAGAGCTAGCTAATTGGATTGCAAGATAATCATATATACCGAGTCTAATTTATAGGAGAGCATATATTTCATAGCGTCAAGAATATGAGTAAACTTATGAATTATGCAGCTAGTTAGGAATTATGTAGGTACAGGTTCAGACATTGCTTATCCATCAATATTTTTAACGGGATGTATGTGTTCAAGAAGAAAGGCAATACAATAAAATTCTATAATTAAAATAACATTCAGATCAAAGCTCGCAACATCCGAGTAAAGAAAATAGAAGGGGTGGACATGCCTGCTGGGTTCCCGACGAAGATCTAATGAAGCAACCTACAAAGATCCGAACGTGTGGCTTGCGGCAGGGGAGTCCTCAACGCCTGATGTAACAGAGCAGGGGGCTATCCGGTGGCATATGCGGGGTGGCGCTGTAGCCTATCGCCTGAGGCCGTTGCTGTCAAGGGGCAAGCGGCGACGGCGGCGGAGATCTAGGGTCGTCCGACGCGATCGACAACAACCATGGCCGAGATCCTTCATCTTGCCGACTTCCGTTGGGGATCAGCTCGACTCGGTTGTGTCGGAGGATGGCGAGCAGCGAAAGTGAAATGAATTAAGATCCCTGTGATAAAAAAAATATGAGTTTAGTGAAAAATCAAGTGTACAAGTATTATCAATACTAAATTGAAGAACTTGACAATCAAAGATGATATATCATTCTATTTTTTATTAAAGAGCACATGTTTCATTAATGCCTCGATATAATGGATCAAACAAATTTAAAATCACACAACGTATCATTAATACAATCTTAAAAAATCGAGGATCATTGCCCTTCACCAGCACTCGATTCAAAGATTCACGCCCTTAAACAGGTAGCGTGCAACTCTGTAAGACTATAACAATAGCAAGCACCAAAACAAACATAGAGTCAAACAGAATAAGTAATGGCCAGGTTCAACACATTATTCCCCTGCTCTGCTGTTCATCACTCTTACCATCACCGATTGCTTAGTGCCAGCATTTTGAAAGCAGCAGGTTACTCGGACTCAGAACCTCTAAGACTAAGTAGTTCGATGGCCAAGCATATACTATCCATATAATCAATAATAATATAATAAATAATAAAATAATTAAAAAGAGCTGAAGTTACTGCCTGCTGATGTCGTTGCCGATGACTGCGACGGGTCCTCCGGCGGAGCTGCGTTGATGTGAAGCTGAACTGGGCCCAGCTTCCAGCGGGTGGAGCGTGCGCCACGCCTCTCGCACGCAGGGCAGATCCGGTCCTCGTTCGCCACGGCGCGGGGCCGCTGCGCGCCAGGGAGCCCGGGTGGCGGGGCAGGGGATGGAGAGGTGGCCAGACGCGAACGCAGCTCGGATGGAACCACCTGTTACACGCGTCACAGACCAAGGTTCCCCAGAATCTCTGGGAGGCCGCAGGACGAGCAGGGGGCGACCCGCCTTCCCAGGGTGAGGCGCCGGCGGATGCAGAGGCAGCAGCGGCAGCCCCAGACCAGGGAGCAAGCCGGTGGTGTAGGAGGATGGTGAGCACCGTTGATAGCCGGGATCGGGCGGCGGCGCTGAGAGTGGAACGGAAGAGAGCGGAGCGGATCTGTATGGAAGGGAAGAGAGAAGTTCACAGTTTTTTTCACGGAGGAAAAATTACCATGTATAATATGGTACGGGGAAAGGGCCGTGGTGTGGTTGCCAGAAAAAGAGGAGTGGGCGGCACCGAGTCACGCCGGGTAAACCAAAGTTCGGTGTGAATCCAAATACCGGGCAGACGATATCGTTGCATGTTTTTAGTTGTAGAGATAGAGATAAAAGACACTGCATGTTAAGACAAAAGTATTGCATCTAGTTTACATTTCCCCGTCATCATACCAGTCAATCACATATATACTGTGTAATAAAGCTGTATAAAATGCGCCAGAGGCAACAACAACCTTCCGAAGCACAAACATTATGCTTCATGATCTCAGCTCCACAATACATCCAGGGCCAACAGCTTCAGTTTCTAGGACCTCGGCTTCGTGCTCTTTAAATCACTTTCAAATGAAAATAGTCTCAAAAGTCCTGCAACAGATTCACTGCCCCAACAGGGACACTAGTTTGAATATCACTAAAAATGGGTCAAGCCATTCTAAATTGCAGTTGCCCTTGCCCCATCCAGTATATTGCAGTTGCGAGGGGGTACTGACAGTATGTTAGTATCCTTTCGAGAATAGTGGCAGGTTGCATTCCTATCATGCTGCCACAGCCATGCTCCACAAGCTTTGTGGGGTCCACAGTAAGCTAAAGAGGATAACGTTATCTATGTTTATATAAGGCAATGCCTTCAGCAAACACATGTATGTTATTACCCCCACTGTGGAGCACCCACCTTTCCCTTTTGTCAGCAAGCATATTCTTCATCTGCCAGCAGTCATCCAAGTACTAAAGTCAAGATATTATTCAACCCGCAAGAAGGGGACTGTCTCTTAGCTGGTGCAGAGAAAGTTGCAGTTGCTTATGAATCATCTCGGCCACCAGCTGAAATCTCCCATTGCCTGTCTCTCCAATCCCAGGAAACGCATTTGCTGCCTCCACTGTCCTGGCAATTGTTTGCTTACAATTTTCCCAGTCTTCATGTCGCAACCAAAAAGATTTCCCACCATGGCTCCCCTCCATTGCGAGGCACGTGACATGACAATTCTCCCCAAAGGTGTACCTCAGTCTCACAGACACACAATAAGGCAACCAAGCAGCTCCACCAACACTGGAATTATGTTTAAGAGCAGCATGGTTGAGTACAAAAGTTAGGCCAAAATCCACTGAACGGTTGGCTCTGTCATGCTTAATGTTGCTCTTTGATGAAGATGAACTCTCAGCATGGTAATTTGAAACCGATTGCAAACAGAGTTCAACCTGAACTCTATATGCACTCGCAATTTCTCCATGAACCTGGGACTGACTTTTCTTCCATGCAAGTAGACTTATGAACTCTCGCAGAACAGGAATGGGTAATGTAAGCAAAGTGATAAAAGAAGCAACCCTAGAAGCATCATATGGTTCACAGACAACACGCTTGCTGAAATATTCACATATCTCATTTATCTCTGATGTTGCTAGCTCTTCCTGAGCAGGGCTCTGTGCTTGCTGCTGATGTTTCTGTTGCTGATGGTGAAATCGTTTTACATTAAGAACTTGAAGGAACAGTTGGACTCGTTGAACACTAACTGCAAAGACATAACCACTGCAAGACAATAAGGGCAAAAGGCATGATTAGATTCAATACAAATTTCTTTAGAAATCTGCAATTCTTTCTTTAAAATGAGAAAACAGGGGGGAGGACCATAGAGGTTCCTGCTGCGGTGCCAGATCAACTAGGAAACTGGTTTCAGATTTGCTTCAGAAATACCAACAAAGAAAATGGAACTTACATTGTCATTTGTACTAGGATTTAATTTCCCCAGAACGTGGAGTACAAGTACATGCCATTTCTATACCTATATATAATGTTAAAAGGGAGAAATTTCTTCATCCAAATTTTGGGCCATCAGTCTCTCCCAGTTCGTGTGTCCCTCCACTCCCCTGAGCATAAGAGTCATAGTCAGTTTTACTAAGTGTAGTGGAGCGTGATGAATTAGAGATAAGAGTCCTAATTGGTTTATTTTCCCGTCCGTGCCCGGAACTCATGGTATGTGCCCGGAACTCATAGATGAGGCAAGTTGTATTCTCCATAGCAATGCATGGACATTTTTGCTAGTCATTATTAACAAAAGAAGAAAAAGTCTATTATCTTACATACCCTAATTGGTTATAAATTTTAGGATGAGTTAATATTTGGGCATAGTGCCACAAACCAACCAATTGTAGAGTCCTTGCCACTCTTTTTTTTTCTCTCGAACACGCATGAGAGCTGCGTACATTATAACAAAAAAAAAGGGGTATAAAAAACCCCAAAACCCAAACAACACCACCACAAACTCTGCACCACTCGCCTATTACATCAAAAAAAGACTTGACCTCGACCAAGAAATAGAGCCCTAGTTTGCACTTGGCATTAGAGCGAGGTGATGAGAAATTCCTCTAGCCCTAGTGAGACTCCATAGAAGTAGCTCCTCACTAATGAGCAACAAGACACCATTTAGGTTGGGGGTAATCCCATCAAACACACAGCGAATGCGATGATTCCAGATTGACGAAGCCACCAAAATTATGATAGAATTGAGACCTTTTTTAATCTGACCATCAACTCCAGAAACTGAACTTTTCTTTTTTTTCCTCAAAAATGCACGAGAGCTACGCTTCATTATATTAAGAAGAAAAAAAGGGGGGAACGAATCCCGTACAACACACACCACACCGGACCCAGTTACAAGACCTACAAACTCGCCTGTGAGAACAAAGAGGCGACTAGAGACTAGAAAACAAACTTTGTAGGATGATAACACAAGAGACTAACAAGTGGTTGATTGTCTCCTCAACTTGGTCACAGAGTGGACAACATTCAGGGTTTGGCAGCCCCCTCTTGGCGAGGCGATCAGCTGTCCAACATTTGTTATGGGCAACCAACCGCATGAAGAATTTACATTTGCCAAGTGCCCAATTCTTCCATATTCTTTCGCATGGCCTGAACTGAATTGCACCAATGAACGGCCCCTCATATGCAGATTTTGCAGAGTATTTTCCTGAAGATGATAGTTGCCAAGTATGTGAGTCCTCGACCTCCTTTGGCTGCTCGCTTGGCGCGTCGTGGGCTGCCTCACCCTGAGTTCTATACTCTTTGTGACCAAGAAGAGGAGACTATTGACCATCTCCTTGTCCATTGTGTATTTGCAAGAGAATTTTGGTTCATTCTTTTCAGACAAGTTGGACTTCAAGTGTTGTCCCCTCAGCCTACAGAGTTATCCTTCCATGATTGGTGGGAAAATGTTTGCAGCAGCATTACTGATGGATTGATGAGGCAAGGAGTTAATTCTCTTGTTATTCTTGGAGTTTGGACTATTTGGAATCATCGCAATAGGTGTGTTTTTGATGGAGCAGCCCCAAGCTTAGCTGGTGCTCTAACTTTTGCTGGCGAGGAACGCCGCTTGTGGTCTATGGCAGGGGCTCGAGGTCTATCCTTCTTGTCTGCCCTCCTTCCTGGTAGTGGCATCTAGCTCAGTTGTGGTCGCCTTGTGGGAGGATGTCTCCGGCGCGGTTGTAACACTGTAAACTGTTAAGGGGTGTGTGCGTGTGTGCGTGTGTTGTTAAAGTGTTACTTGGGCTCTTGCCCTTTTTTCCTCTTCTTAATATAATGAAGCGCAGTTCTCCTGCGTTTTCGAGAAAAAAAAGACCTCCTTTGGCTGCAGTACAAAATCTGAAAGAAAGTCCCATAGGCCGAGGTATTCAGTCAAAACAGCCACTGTAAGTGCTCCGTGTACATCAGAGATCCATCTCATTTCAGTAAGGGCTTCAAACACAGTCCTTTTCTTTGCTCTGGTTGACACTGTCATGAATAGGTGTGGCACAAGAAGAGCCAGACTCTGACCAACAACAACAACAATAACAAAAACCCAATAAGAGGCCTTTTTCCCTAGTCCCAAGCAAGTTGGGGTAGGCTAAAGTTGAAACCCAATAAGAGCCCCTAGTCATAGTTCAGACACGTCGATGGCTGCTTTCCATGCACACCTATCCAAACATAGATCTCTAGGTATATCCCAACCTTTCAAATCTCTCTTTATTGTCCCCCCTATGTCAATTTCAGTCTTCCTCTACCTCTCCTCACATTAATATCTTAACTTAGAACACACAATGCACTGGACCCTCTGGAGGTCTCCTTTGTACATGGCCAAACCACCTCAACCGATGTTGGACAAACTATTCTTCAATTGGTGCTACCCTAGACGGTCGCACATATCATCATCCAAACTCGGTCCAACCTTGTGTGACCAGAAAACCAGCGCAACATACGTATTTTTGCAACACTCATTTGTTGGACATGTTTTCTTTTTGTAGGCCAACATTCTACTCCATACAACATAGCCGATTTAATCGTCGTTCTATAAAACTTGCCTTTGAGCAGATGCTTGGCGCCACTTCAACCACCCTGTTCTACGGCTAATGTCTGCATCAATATCTCCATCCTTCTGTAACATCAATCCTAGATACTGAAAGGCATCTTTCTTAGGCACCACTTGGCCTTCCAGGCTCACGTCTCCTTCCTCCTATACATCGTTGCCAAAGGCGCATCTCATGTATTCAATCTTAGTACTGCTTACTCTAAACCCTTTGGACTCAAGGATCTGCCGCCACATCTCTAAGGACCAGCCGGCCTGCTAATCTATTAGCAAGAATCTTTGTGATGAGTTTAGCAAAGGAATGCACTAAACTTATTGGTCGATGATCCTTGATGCTTATGGTCTCATCCTTTGTCAAGGGCGTTAAACCCTCGGGTAGCTGGCCCTCGACTACGTAACTCGTAGCCTCGGTCCGTCGTCTTCTTCGGGGAGGTTGTTCCTGCCGCAGGCTTTGTTTAGAGGAGATAGGAGATTGGATGGTAATATCTTTCTTAATCTCAATTGTTTGCCGAAGTACAGATAAATAGGCCAGCCGACCGAACCAACTTGGAAACAAACCATTGGCACCCCGCCAGCAGACCACCTTGCCCTAGTGCATGAAGGACAGCGTACCGGCGATGAAGTCCCAAGTGAAGGGCCCCAGGCCGGTCATCCACTGGGTCCCGAGGACCACATCGTAGCCCGCTAGCGGCATGACGAAGAGGTCCGTAGCGAACGGGCCCCCCTCGATGGTGAACGCGGCCCAACGTAGCACGCCGAAGCAGGAGACGCGCTCACCGTTGGCCACTGTCGCAGTGAGGTGCGGGCGGCTCTGGATGGGCAACCTGGTCTACTGCGCGGCGCCCTCCGAGATGAAATTGTGCGTTGAGCCGGTGTCGAGGAGGGCGATCAGCGGCACGCCGGCCACCAGAACGCGGAACTGGAGGAGTCATGGGCACGGACGCCTGCCATGGCGTGGAGGGAGTAGGCCGGTGCCTCCTCGATGGCTTCATCCTCGGCGGCCGCGTCATCATCAGCATCGTCGCACGTCGACCTCCACGGCGCCATCCAGAGGAAGAGATGGTTGCACACCCTGTTGTGGCCGCGTGTACTTTTTGTCGCAGTTGTAACACAAGCCGAGGTGACGGCGCTCCTCTTGTTCCACCCGGGAGAGGCACTTGACCGGGCGTCCATCGATGGAGACCGTCGGGGTGGGGGGTGGGGGGGGGGGGGGCTTGGGCGCTGCTGGAGCCGGCAGGGCGTGACGTGGCGGAGGGGCCGACAGAAATCCCCGGGCTGCCATCTTGGGTGGGGCGACGGTGTACTGCGCCATCAATTCCATCTGCCGAGCCAAGCTCATGGCCGCCGCAAGAGACTGCGGGTTTTGAATCTGGACAGCGAGGCTCAGCGGGGGCAGGAGACCTCCCGTGAAGAGTTGGACGCGTTGCGCCTCGTCGAGTCATCCCGCGCGCGGTAGGAGGGCCTAGAAGCGGTCCTGGTATTCCGCCACCGTACCCGTGCGCCAGCAATCCGCCAACTCGAACAGCGGGGCGGAGCAAAGCGGCGGTCCATAACGCAGGTTCAACAGCTCAGTGAAACGCTGCCACGACGGCGTGCCCTCATCTTGCTGTACCTGCATGTACCACAGCTGGGCGCCCTCTTCGAGGTTGTACAACGCCATCCAGACCTCTTCCATGATGCGGTGCTGGTGGAAGTAGGATTTGCAGCGGTTAATGAAGATGAGGGGATCAGTTTTATCGTACCACGGAAAATCCATCTTATGGAATTTTGGCGGCCGGTCGAAATGGTGCTCGCCGGACCCCGGCGCCTTGCTGCCCGAGGACGAGTGGTCGACGGCGAAAGAGGCGATGGCCTTGGCGTTGGCTTCGACAGTGGCCTGCAACGACTTGACGATTGCGGCGAGCGACTCCATCGTGGCCTTGAGGTCACTTTGGTCACCCATGGCTGCCGAACACGATGCTACAGAGGACGACGTCGGAGATGGCGGCGCGGCGACTGGTGATGGTGGGGTGGCGGCGGCTGGTGGTGAGGTGGATCGAGAAGTTGAGGATCGTCGAGATCGTGATACCAGGTTGTCAAGGGCGTCAAACCCTCGGGTAGCTGGCCCTCGACTACGTAACTCGTAGCCTCGGTCCGTCGTCTTCTCCAGCAAGGTTGTTCCTGCCGAAGGCTTTGTTGAGAGCAGATAGGAGATTGGATGGTAATATCTTTCCTAATCTCAATTGTTTGCCGAAGTACAGATAAATAGGCCAGCCGGCCGAACCAACTTGGAAACAAACTATTTGTTGGAGTATATGAGTTAGGCCCATGAGGCCCATGTAATAGTGACTATATTGCTACCCTTCTAGAGTTAGCCCAATAATCCAATCACACAATTCAGCATGGTATTAAGCTAGGTCTTCTCTCTCTCCCTCCCTCCCTCTCCCAGCCGGCGCCACCACCTCCTCCCCAGCCGCCGGCGCCGCCGCAGCCACCATGGCCGGCGGAGAGGAGCTCCCTCCACCTCCCCACTACTTCCAGGCCTTCCCTCCCCTTCCCCATCCCTTCTCCTGGGCGCGCGTCGCAGCTCCTCGTCCTGCTGCTGCTCTGCACGCCGGAGATGAAGCGGCCGCCGCCGCCTCTAGCGCGGGCGGACTCCTCCCCGACGCGGACGTGCTCGCCCCCTTGCCGGCTGGCCCTCTCCCCGGCGCGGAAGGCGCGGACAACGGCCCGACCCGCCCGGCCTCGAACTGCCGCCCGCGGGCGGCCGCCAGGCGCCCCTGCCTCCGCTCCCTCCTCCCTCCGACGGTCAGCTGCTGCCTGGCGCGGCCGGCCACCTCCTCCCCGGCCAGCTGCCTGGCGCGGCGGGCCGGCAGCCGCCTCCGCCACCTCCACCCTTTGGACAGCAGGTCCGGCCACCCGCCGGCCAGCTACCCGGCACCGGCGGCCTCCTCGGCGCAGGCGAGCTGTTGGTCGCCGGACTGGACGGCCAGGGACTTCCCCAAGCTCACGGCGCCGACGCTACCCTCGCTGCCGCCCTCGTCGCGGCCCGGGCGGCTGCTGCAGCGGGCCAGGTGCGTGTGCGTGTGGCTGCTCTCGTCTGGGAGTGCGAGCGGGATGCGGCCGATGCCCTGGCTCGCCGTGTCGCCGAGGCAGAGCAGCTTCTCGTCCTCCCCGTCCATCATGACGTCAGCGCCACCTCATCCGGCTCGACTGCTGCCCGTCCGTTGACTACGGCGGTCCTCTGGCACGATCCGGCCGATCCGCTCGTGGTGCAGCTCCACTACCAGGCGTGTGGTGTCCAGAACATCCGGAGTCTGGTTCCCATCATCCTGGAGCCTGAGTCGCCCTCCTACGCTGGCTGGCGGGACCTGGTCCTCCTCACTCTTTGTCGCTACGCCCTCGACGACTCCGTCCTCCTTGACGCTCCGGCTGCGGCTACGACCTCGGCGTGGCTGCGACTCGACAACATCGTCCTGTCCTGGATCTTCGGCACGATCTCCCTCGACCTCCATGACCTCGTCCGCAACACTCCTGACGCTCGACGGGCGTGGTTGGCTCTCGAGGGGCAATTCCTGGGCAACGCCGAGGCCCGGGCCCTGCGCCTCGATGCGAGCTTCCGCACCTTCGTTCAAGGCGACCTCTCCGTGGTCGAGTTCTGCCATCGCATGAAGGGGATGACTGACTATCTGGGTGACCTTGGTTGTCCCGTGGACGACAGGATCTTCGTCCTCAACGTCCTCCGCGGCCTCAGCGACCGCTACGGCCACCTCCGGACCTAGATCACCCGACAGTTCCCCACCTTCCTGCAGGTTCGCGACGACCTTGTCATGGAGGAGCTCACTCAGGGCATCCAGCCTGGGTCTCACTCCGCTCCGGGGTCCTCGTCTTCCTCGACCGCTTTGGCTGCCACTCCTCTGCCGCGTTCGTCTGCACCGCCTGCGTCGTCCCTTCTGGGTCCTCCTCCTCCCGAGCCGAGCGGGAGTGGGGGGGGGGGGCGTGGCGGTCGTCGTCGACGAGGAGGGGGATGTGGTGCGGGGTCTGGTCGTAGGACCCCTCCGGCACCTCCACGGGGTGCACCCTGGCCTTCCTTCCACAACCTATGGCCAGGGCGCATCTCTATGTGGCCCTTCCAAGCGGCTGGTGGCGACCCTCGTGCACTGGCGGCCATATTCATGGGTGTCGTCCCCGCCACTCCTCCGTTCCCGGCGTCGTGGACTCTGCCTCCAGTGGCAGCCCCTACGCTTCAGTCGCCTTGGGCTCCACCTGCCGGGACCTCGCCGGGGCCCGTCGGTTGGGACCCGACGGCCTTGGCCCGCTCCTTCGGTTGGGACCCCACCAGTCGGTCAGGACTGGATCGCCGACTCGAGGGCCACATTCCACACCACTCCTGACCCCTGTATACTCTCCTCTGTTCACCCCCCTTCTCCTTCTCATCCTTCGTCCATCATGGTCGCAAATGGTTCTTGTATTCCTGTCACTTCTGTGGGTGCTACCGGCACCCATGGCTCCTTTCGTCTTTCTGATGTTCTAGTTGCTCCCTCTATGGTTCATAATCTTCTTTCCCGGCGTCCACTTCTCCGATGTGACAGCACAAGACCCCTTTACACTCTTCGATTTCCCCCGTCTTCATCTTCCACTTCGTCAGCTGCTTTCACCGCCACTGCTCGTCATCTTGGACATCCTGGCCGAGACACTTCGATGCAGCTTAGTCGTAGTTCCGACATACCATGTACTCGGGCTCACGATGAGCATTTGTGTCACGCGTGCCAACTGGGTCGTCATGTTCGCCTTCCTTTTCCTACCTCTTCTTCCCATGGGATCCACATTTTTTATCTTGTACATTGCGACCTATCAACGTCTCCTATCGTGAGTATTTCTGGTTATAAATACTATCTTGTGTTGGTGGATGATTTCTCTCACTATTCCTGGACTTTTCGTCTTCGTGCCAAGTTTGACACTTTCTCCACGCTTCTTCACTTCTTTGCGTGGGTGTCCACTCAGTTTGGCCTCACCATCAAGGCCGTTCAGTGTAACAATGAGCGTGAGTTCGACAACACCACTTCTCGTGCTTTCTTCCTCTCCCACAGCATTCAGTTGCGCATGTCGTGCCCCTACACCTCCCAGAACGGCAAGGCCGAGCGCATGATTCGTACCACAAACGACACCATACGCACCCTCCTCTTGCAGGCCTCGCTTCCTGCTCGCTTCTGGGCCGAGAGTCTTCACACCTCCACCTACCTTCTCAACCGTTTACCTTCCACTGCCTGTCCCGCTCCCACTCCTCACCACGCCCTCTTCGGTACCCCTCCTCGTTACGACCACCTCCGTGTCTTCGGGTGTGCGTGTTACCCTAACACCACTGCCACTGCTCCTCACAAGCTGGCTCCCCGGTCGACTCGGTGTGTCTTCCTCGGGTACTCCCCCGATCACAAGGGGTACCGTTGCTTTGCTCTCGTCGAGTCCTCATTTCTCGTCACGTTGTGTTCGACGAGTCCGACTTCCCCTTCTCCACCACCGCCTTTCCTCCCACCTCCCCCCTCTGACCTTGACCTCTCCTCCCTGTTTTCCACTGACACGGTGGCCCAGCCACCTTTACTGTTTTACCCTGCAGGTCCCCCTCTACCGCGCCCTACGCCGGGCTCGTGCCCCGGCTCGCCGTCCTCTGGGGCTACGCCGGCCCCTGCGCCCTCTGCCGGTCCGGCGGCCACGTCCCCAGGTGCTACGCCTGACCCTGCGCCCGACGCGGGTCCGGCGTCTGCGGCACCTCCCGCGCGCTTCGCCCAGCTGGTGCGTGTCTACCAGCGCCGTGCGCGGGCGGCCTCGCCGCCCCCGGTGCGGGACCCGTCGCCACCTCGGTCTCCTTCCGTGGAAGCCTCTCCGCCGTCGACGCCTACGCCTCCACCACCGTCGGCTGCTCAAGTCGAGCCGCCCGTTTTCCACCCACCTCTTCTTCACCGCCACCCGCGTCATGTTCACCCCATGGTGACGCGGCATGCGGCGGGTGTGCTGCGGCCTTGGGCTCTCGCCGCGACGCCCCGCGAGCCGCAAGTCTCCCCGGTACCCTCTTCCGTGCGCGACGCCTTGGCCAACCCTCACTGGCGTGGTGCAATGGAAGAGGAGTACGCGGCTCTTCTCGCCAACCGAACCTAGGATCTAGTGCCCCGTCCACCTGGCTCCAATGTTGTCACCGGCAAGTGGATCTGGACACACAAGCGGCGGGCTGATGGCTCACTTGAGCGGTACAAGGCTCGCTGGGTTCTTCAGGGTTTCACTCAGCGGCCTGGACTTGATTATGATGAGACATTCAGCCCAGTGGTGAAGCCTGCTACAGCACAGTACTCTCACTGGCTCTCTCACGCTCCTGGCCCGTGCACCAGCTGGACGTCAAGAATGCTTTTCTCCACAGGAAACTTGTTGAGACGGTTTACTGCAGTCAGCCTGCGGGGTTTGTTCTCTTCTCACCCTGACCTGGATTGCCGCCTCAACAAGTCACTCTATGGTCTCAAGCAGGCCCCTCGGGCGTGGTACTCTCGGTTTGCTGCTTTTCTGCTCACTTTGGATTTTGTGGAGGCTAAGTCAGATACTTCTCTGTTCATCTATCACCAAGGCGGGGAGACTACCTATTTGCTGCTCTATGTTGATGATATTGTGCTCACAGCCTCCAGCCCAACACTGCTGCTGCGGATCATCACCTCTCTTCAGCAGGAGTTTGCCATGAAGGATCTCGGTGTGCTCCATCACTTCCTCGGGGTCACCGTTGAGACTCGTCCAGGGGGTCTTTGTCTTCACCAGCATCAGTACACTCTCGATATCCTGGAGCAAGCTGGGATGACTGACTGCAAGCCCTGCTGTCAGAGACCGAGGACACCACAGTTACCGACCCCACTGCGTACAGAAGTCTTGCAGGGGCGCTTCAGTACCTCACCTTCACCTGCCAAAACATCACTTGTACAGTCCAGCAGATTTGACTCCATATGCATGATCCACGCGAGCCTCACCTCACGGCTCTCAAGCGCCTCCTTCGCTACCTCCGCGACACTGTCAACTACGGCCTGCTCCTCCACCGGTCTGCCTCCACCGAGCTCGTTGTCTACACCGACGCTGACTGGACTGGGTGCCCCGACACTCGTCGGTCCACCTCCGGCTATGCTATCTTCCTCGGCGGCAATCTGGTGTCTTGGTCGACCAAGCGCCAGCTGGTGGTCTCCCGCTCCAGTGCCGAGGCGGAGTACCGCGCCGTTGCTAACGGTGTGGCTGAGGCCTCCTGGCTCCGGTAGCTCCTTGGCGAGCTCCACAGTCCCCTGACCCAGAGCACGCTAGTTTACTGCGACAACGTGAGTGCGATGTACCTCTCCACCAACCCCGTTCAGCACCAGCGGACCAAGCATATGGAGATTGACCTACACTTTGTCCGCGATCGGGTGGCCATCGGCGATGTTCGGGTCCTCCACGTCCCGACCATTTTCCAGTTCGCCGACATCTTCACCAAGGACCTCCCGTCCTCGACGTTCTCCGAGTTTCGCTCCAACCTCAACATCACTCGTGGCTAGTTGAGTCTGTGGGGGCTCGTGTCTTGTGTTTTTCGTGCTCAGTCTTGAAACTCCGCTGCGTCGGTAGTTCAGACTAAGGGGGGGTGTCGGAGTATATGAGTTAGGCCCATGAGGCCCATGTAATAGTGACTATATTGCTACCCTTCTAGGGTTAGCCCAATAATCCAATTACACAATTCAGCACTATTCCTGAAAATAAACTTTCCTAAACATAAGGGAAATAAAAGGAAACTAATCTCTCTTTCCTCTCAGCCACTCATGCTGTCCTCCTCCCGTACGGCTGCTGCGCCGATCGCGCGCTTTGAGGCGCGTCGCACGTCACGCGCCCGTCGGCGCTTGGTATACGTGTGTCCCCACATGACATCCTTTCTTGGTAAAAGGGTGATATATGCTGAGTTAAGCAGCTCAAAATTTGCAAATTTCCTACTCCAAATTGCTGAAACTGCTGCCATCACTTCTACCTTAATAGTTTGCCAACAAGATTTGTAGAAATTCACGGTGAACCCATTGGGTCCAGGAGCCTTGTTGGTTGGCAACAGATTTATTGTCTTCCAGACCCCCTCTTATGAAAAGGGAGCTTCCAACTCAGCCAGATCGTAGGGAGGGATATCCAGCTCCTCCAAATTAAATGTTGCATCTCGATCAGTGCTCTCCCCAAGGAGATGGCTGTAGAAATCGAAGACATTGTGCTCCTTATCTTCATGATTTGTGACAACCAGCCCATCCTCATCGACCAATTTAGTGATCAAGTTATTTCTCTTTCAGTGTCTTGGATGCAGATGAAATAGAGCTGTGTTGGCATCCCCTTCCTTAAGCCAATTCATTGGAGAACGACTCCTTGCTATTGTTCTTTGCAGAGATGAGCCCAAGGAGTGCCTTTTGAGTTGATTGCGCAGCCAAAATTCCCGGGGAGAGCCCGAACATCCTGAGCAATTTCCAATTGATGGAGAATTTCCCTTGCAAGCCTCAAGCCCTCAACTGAGAGTTGACATGTCCAACTCTTTTGTGGCTCCAACTCTGAAGTCTTTAACAGTGGCTTTGAATTTCTTTGATAAGGTATCAAAAGGGCAGGAAAATATTGGTACAGAAGACTAAGCATCCTCAACTGCTTCCTGGAACCCCTCCAGCGTAGTCCAAAAAGATTCAAAATGGAATCTAGCTTTTCCAGGTTTGTTGTCCTGCAAACCAAGAAGTGGGCAGTGATCAGATCCATCCATAGCAGTATTTTGCAGAAGGCTGTTTGGGAACAGATGCTCCCAATCCACTGAGCAGAAGACCCTTTCCAAGCTGACCAATGTTGGTGAGTCTTGCTGATTCGACCAAGTAAATTTCTGACCATGAAGAGGTAACTCCTTCAGCCCCAAGTCGTTGATGAATCAATGGAATCGGCCCATCAGTGCTCGGTCCAAATTCCCATTGTTTTTATCCTCATCTTTATAAATGAGATTGCAGTCTCCAAGCAATATCCATGGTCCTTGACAAGCAGCTCTCACATCCCTTAGTTCCTGCAGGAAGAGAACATTATTGTCATCCCCTTGTGGCCCATACACACACACACACACACGTGAGCCACCATGGTTGTCCACTGCCTGGGCAGAATTTCACAGAGAGGGAGTAATTGTCCACCCTGGTAGTAACAGCAGTGCCAAAACCTGAATGCCAAGCTATTAGAATACCTCCACTAGCTTTATCATTAGTGCCTGGCAAATTTGGAAACAAAGGAACAACTTCATCTTTGACTGTGGACACCCATCCTTTGACTCTTGGAAGGAAAAATTTCTTTGATGAAGCTAGTCTAAGCCCATAGATTATGTGATTAAAAAAGACCAACTTTCCTTTCCTTGTTGAGCCTCTTTGGTTAAATTTGAGTTCCCTTTGTTGCCCTTCTTGAGCTCTGTACAGTTATTCTGTTTGTTGGAGATAGACACAGGTTTGGGGCTAGATCTCAGATTTTATTAGCCATTCCTGGCAGGAAAATAGTGCAGGGATACATATATAGGGCAGCAAACTTGGCTGCCAAATAGATGCTAAAGTAAACAGCATATTCTAAACTAGATGCTAAAGCAAAATTAGAGATAAGGTGCTGACACAGCACATGTGCTACAGCTAACAGCCACAAGGCTTACTGCTATCACTGTTGTCTGTTTTGTTTTCCTCTCTTAGTTTGTACAGTTCATCAGTTGTTTTGTTGTTTCTTATTTTAATAGATTTCTTACGGTGGGGGCCTCCCCTGCTGTATTTATGGTCAAAACACAGGTGTGGTACTCACTGATGACGTGGCTGGCAAGATTCTGCTCGAGCCAGCAACCAGTATCAATGGAGTGGCTGGCAACTCCTGCTCCAACCGATTGGCACCCATCAAGAAGCCTGTTATGGCAAGTGGAGCCAGCCCAGGGGCCCCATGTAGCACTGTAGCGTGTGACAGTGCCAGATCTGATTAGATTGATCTGGATGGTTAGGAAAGGAATAAGATAGATTGATTCGGTTAGGATATTACTTAGGGGTCAAGTAAGTTGTCTCTATAGAAGGAACTGCAGAGTCAAGCAAGAAGAAATACTAAGATAGTCCCCGAGGAAGGATGACTGTCTAGGGTCTCTCTTCTAATCCATCTATCCGTAGCCAATCCATATCAAATTGTGATGAAATGGCTAAGGATAGATGAATTAGCAGAGACTCCGGATAGCCATCCTTCCTCCCATACTATCTCAGTATCTTCTTGCTTGACTCTAACTAATATATGAGTCCCTTTTACAGAGACAACTTACTTGACTCAAAAGTAATATCCTAACCGAATCAATCTAACTTACCTCTTTCCTAATAACAAACCAATCTAATCTAATCTAATCTAATCTGTAAGGCACTGTTCACGAGGTATTGCTTGAATGTTACAGTACCACGTGGACCCCAGGGCCAGCTCTAGTTGCCACAACACTACTCCACCCCTCCAAGACAGCTCGTCCTCGAGCTGTGGCGATTGCTGGAGCGGAAGGCCTTGCAGTCCACTCAATGTGCCGAAATCCCTGCTGAAGTTGGTGCCATCCATAGCGAAGAGCTAAGACAGTCGACACACGTGGCCTAGAGAGGATAGATCGCGATGGCAGCCCAGCTGGAGGAGACCGATGTTACAGTTGCAGTCGAGGCCGAAAGCATATGGCTCCTGAAAATCAACTTTGTCCCATGGGATTTGCTTCTCCAATGGTATTCCTTCCTGCTCGAGGCACGAAATTTGGCTGCTGCATCTGATCTGCCCGGAATCTAATCCGCCCAGCTCGAATCCATGGAGCGCCTTCACGTGGAGTCAATGGTGCCCTCCACGAGCAGCCACCCCTACTATGGGTGCAAGAGAGCGGGGCCGCGCTGGAGGCGTACTTCAAGCGGCCGATGGAGCTTGGAAGTCCTGTTGTTGAGCCGGCGGGGAATCCACACGTGCAAACAGCGACAGCCCTGCTCGTATTGTCCTTGCGTACCATATCACTAACGACAAGTTTTACTAAGATAATCCTATCCCCTTGCATTCTCACCTTCACCAGCCCATCCTTGAGGCTCTTGTCAATTAAAACTCCTACAACATGAATATTTGAAGTTGTCCTTGTGTACCATCTTGACCACCTCCTTTGCTTTCTGACCATTCCATTTTGTCTCTTGAACGCACAAGATATTTACACGCCTCCTAACTGCCGTATGAACTAACTCTCTTAACTTACCCGTGACGGACCCTACGTTCCAGCTCCCTAAACGAATCCTAGTTGGCTCGACTAGCTTCCTTACCCTTCTCACCCGCCGAGAAAGGTGAGAAGACCCTTGCTCATTTTTCACCAAACCCGAACGCTGATGTGGCGCGCCACTGAGGATGCGAACTTTTCTAATATTAAGTAGTTCATCTAATATTAACCTTTCTAAAAACTACAAACTTGAAAAATATTTGGGTCAACCAACTCAGTAATATCAATTAACCAATTCAAAATTGAATATGTTTAAACATATGATAATGGAGGGTGCGATTGCAGTAAAAATGAAAAGCATACATCTCATGTTGCATACTATCAAAGTTTAGAAAAATATTTGGGGCTCATTAAATAATTGTGTTTATGTAATTGAGTGACAATTTTAGGTCGACTAATTGAGTGACAATTTTAGGTCGACTAATTGAGTGACAATTTTAGGTCGACTAATTGTGTTTATGTGAGATACACACAGGTACAAATGTGAAGAAGGAGCTTATTGCATATGTGACACCACATTGAGTCATGTGGCTAAGATGGTGAAGATCAAGGCAAGACTTGGCTTGATGGACCGATTGCGATGGTGAAGGTGAAGTTGGAGTCTTTGAAGCCATTGGTACCGAGTGTCGGGAGGCTTGAGCAAAGACTTGGCGCCAAAGGACCAAAGCAATGGTGAAGAGCAAGTAAGGTTAAGATCGAAGTGAGGTCAAGATCGATGGACCATGGAGGCCATGTGATGATATGAAGTGGATCATATCATTTGATGAACATCAACACCGAAGGAGATGGAATGGAATGCGCAAGACAAAGGTATATTTGTAGGGCATTTCATTTCACCATCATAGGTGTGTAGAGAAGTTTATGACCGGATTTAGGATAGATGGCCGTACTATTAAGAGGAGCAAACTTATTTGCATATCGGTCATCTAGTGCCACTTGTGCGATCTAATATTGCGATGTTGCTAGGATCGAGTGGCGTGGTGAGTGCAAGTGCTAATCCTTTGAAAAATAATTGTAAAAATGCTAACACACATGCATAAGGTGGTGTACACTTGGTGGTGTTGGCACATTTGCAAAGGAGAAGGTGTTGGAGTTGAATTGGATCAACTCGAAGAAGAAAAGAGGGCTTTTCGGTGTGTTCCGGACTATAGGATGGCTCTTGGATTGGAATTTTGTATTAATCCTTTGTGATTTGGCTCAGCTCTGTACGTAGGTTGTGTAGCCCTCTGAGTTAGCTTTCCAAAATGTCCAAGATCATCGAAATCGGAGTTCGGACCTAAAATTTATAGCTGTTTGAGCGCTGAAAGGTCAGTGACCGGACTCTGCGACAGGACGCGTCCGGTCAGTAGAGTCGAGTCCGGTCAATGTTAATTTGGGGGCTGAATTGAGATATATTGACAGGACGCTAGGAGAGTCCAGTCGCTGTAAAACGCCCCCGAAACCTCTCCGTTTGCGACCGGACTCAGGCATAGGCATGTCCGGTCGTTAGGACCTGACTAGTCCGGTCAGTAGAAGGCTGAGCGCGCGAGAAAAGTAGCCGTTGGGGACAAATGACTGGACGCTAGTGACAGGACGCGTCCGGTCAACTTGCTGTGAGTCCGGTCAGTACGAAAAGTGTCCAGTGAAGGGTGTAACGGCTAGTTTAGCCCTTGGGGCTATAAAAGGAGTGTGTGGCTGGCCTTAGCTGGTGCTTAGCACCCTTAGGACTTGGTGTCCATGCTTGGCGAGTGCTAGGAAGCCCTCTAACTCACTTGTGCTTGCTAGTGTGCGAATCAATTGCGAGTGAGTGATCGCTAGTGCATTGCATTAAGAGATTGCACCGAGTGGCACTAGGTGTTCGTGTTGCAAGGGTGGTGTTTGTTACTCTTGGAGGTTGCCACCTCCTAGATGGCTTGATGGTTGTCTCTGTCGTGAAGTCCACAAGAAGATTGTGCGTGGCTCCGGAGAAGGCTTTGTGAGGGGTGTTGTCCTCACCCCGCAGGAGATCGCGAAGAGCAACTCTAGTAAAAGAGAGACGTGAAGAGTGTCAAATGGTCCGGCCGGGTCAAGTGCTAGAGCTTGTGGTAAGCACTCATTGTGGGAGAGTGTGACTAGTGTAGTCACCACTAGCAAGAGGACCGGCGACAACCTTGAGCTTGTCTCAACGGGGACTAGCTTGGTGGTAACCAAGTGAACCTCGGGATAAAATCACTGTGTCAACATTGTCTCCATATTCTCGGTGGCTTGCTATCTTCATTCACTAGCTTGTATTTACTTGTTCATATACTTTTGCTAGTGTAGATTGCTCTTGTGCTTCTAGTTAGCTTGTGTAGGTTGCTAGTTACATTCTTTACTTCTGTAGCATAGAAATTGATCCCATGAGTGACTACTAGTTTGTATTTACTTGTTCATATACTTTTGCTAGTGTAGATTGCTCTTGTGCTTTGCTAGTTACATTCTTTACTTGTGTAGGATAGAAATTGATCCCATGAGTGACTAGTTGACTTGTAGTCTTGCTAGTCACATTGCTTAGTTTGTATAGCTAAGTTGAGCTCTCTAATTTGGCTTGTGTAGCCTTATTATTGAGCATTGCTAGTGAGCTTAGGCTTTGTGCTTTTGCTTAGTGGCATGTGTAGGAGCTCCCTAGTTGTTTGAGTACTAGTTGCTTAGGTTTGTGTAACCTTGCAAAGCTAGAATTGTTTAGGTAAGCTCTAGCTAGCCTGACACCTTAATCACTTTGCTTAGGATCTTTTATAAGGTGCTTGGGAGTATAGATAGAGGGATGTAGTCTTGACTAGACCGATAGTTGTTAATTCCACATTTGTTTCGGTTAGCCGATACGATTAATTTTAGAAAGGACTATTCACCCCCCCCCCCCTCTAGTCCGCTATCTCGACCATTCACCTGTGACCGGAAGGTCCTGGGTTCGAGTCGTGGTCTCCTCGCATTGCAAGGTGAGGGTAAGGCTTGCACCCCAATGAGAAGGGTGAAGCGACGTAAGCTAGGTTTTAGATATCAAGGGAGCCCTCAGTGTTGGTGTTATTGTGGACTTCATCGTTGGGATGTGCTGTACAACTTTGTGTTAGAGCCTGATGTTGCCCACATTTGGCGACTTTCATGTACTGGGCAATACTTAGCCAAGTCTACTTATGAGGGTTTCTTCATGGGATCTACTCAGTTTGGACCGTATGAGAGGATTTGGAGAACCTAGGCACCGCCCAAATGCTGTTTTTTTCCGTTGGTTGGTGGCCCATAATCGCTGTTGGACAGTGGATCGCCTCGCACGACATGGGCTGCCTCATCTTGAGCAGTGCCTTCTCTGTGACGAGGAAGATGAGACTATCAACCACCTTCTAGTCTCCTGTGTCTTTGCTAGGCAATTTTGGTACCTCTTTTTGAGGCAGGTCGGCCTCCATTCTTTGTTACCACAGCCTTCAGACACTTCCTTTGACAGATAGTGGGAAAAGTCTATTGGAGCAACAAGCGGTTTGATGCAAAAAAAGTCTCAACTCTCTCATAGTGTTTGGGGCATGGACTCTTTGGAATCATCGGAATCGTTGCGTGTTTGATGGTGTTGTCCCAAGCCACGGTAGTGCTCTTGCCCTTGCTGGAGACGAGCGTCGGTTGTGGAGTCTAGCAGGAGCTAAGGGTCTGTCCTTTTTGACTGCCCCTCTCCATGGTGGTTAGCTTAGTGCTAGTCCTTTTGGACACTCCCTTTTTCTTGTTTCGGGTGCGAATGTAATTTCTTTGTGTGGGGTTGTGTGGGTTTTGTGTTGTAGGGCTTTAGCCCCTTCCTCTTTTCTTAGAAAAAAGTCTACATAACCCCCTCAACTATTAAACGTCGACTACTTCACACCTCAAACTATAAAACTGGATGTTTTACCCCCTAAACTTTCCAAAACAGGTCAAATAACCCCCTTAGGCGGTTTTAAACCGTGGTTTTGCTACAGTAATATGGTTTTGTCTTTTTCTTTTTTATTTAATTTAGTTGAATCTTTAAAAAATCATAGTAAATCATAAAATAGAATGTTCAATTTTGTTGGACTCCACATAAGTAGATCTACACAGTAAACATATAATATAATATACTTTAGAACAAAGTTTTGCTGTAGATTTAGACCTATGTTTTTATGTAATTAATTAGAATAATACATAGATGCAATTTCTTTCATCTAATTATGGTGAAATTTTTGTGGTAAGCTAATTATTGTATCCCTGCACTGTAGTAAAAACTTCATACTAATCGGATCATGTATAACTTAGCTATAAATTTATTTAGATATAACTTAGCATAAACCTAAATAAATCTATACCAAAGTTATACATGATCCAATGAGTATGAAATTTTTACTACAACTTAAGCATACAATAATTAGCCCACAATATAAATTTCACCACAGTTGGAAGAAAGAAAACTGCATCTATGAATTATTCTAATTAATTACAGAAAATTATAAACCGAAATCTACAGCAAAAACTTTGTTCTGAAGTATACTATATTATTTCTAAAGTATACTGTATTATATATTCACTGTGTAGATCTACTTACATGGAGTCCAACAAAATTAGATTTTCTATTTTATGATTTTTCTATGATTTACTATGATATTTTAAAAAATCAGTTAAAATAAATAAAAATAAAAAAGACAAAACCACACTACTGTAGCGAAACCATCTAAAACCGCTTGAGGGGGTTATTTGACCGGTTTTAGAAAGTTCAGGAGGTAAAACATCTGGTTTTATAGTTTAGGGTTGAAGTAATCGACGCTCAATAGTTGAGGGGGTTACGTAGACTTTTTTTTCTTTTTTCTTAATATATTGAAATGTGGCTCTCCTGCGTTTTCGAGAAAAAAAACCTGCATGCTTAACCAAAAGGAAAACACCGTCAGACATGCTCATCTAATATATAATGATCTCACACAACCTCAAAGAAGAAAACAATACAAAAAAGAAAAGCTATGTATATAAAACATTATAACATTAAACATTCTCAACCCTTAGTTCAAACATGTTGTGTTCTTTTATGGGGTACACATGTAAATATGTGTATGCCCATTGAGATACTAGCATATTGAAAAGGTTGGGTATTTTAGCTATGTGTAGTATGACTCAGAAGGTGAAACTACCATATGTTATCAATAATTTGACTTACCCCACAAAAAATCGCAGTGCTGGCTGCTCCTGATCCAAATTTAAAAGTGCTCCTTCATTCTCATTCACAACTGACCCTAGTATCTCTTTCAGAAGCTCAGGAAACTGGGAGAACAACCATAGAACTCCAAGGTACTTAAAGATGCCTCGCAACACCTTTTTAAGAGCAGCAAGAGGAAGCCATGCACCACCATAGCCACCATCGTCCCCAAGAGCAGTAAATGTTGAGGTCAACTCACTCCTCACATGAACAGGAAGGTTTGTTCCGGGAGAAAGGTGTGAAGGGGCTCCAGCATTTCCTGAAGCATATTTTGAAGAAGCCACAACAGCACTTCCTGCTCGAATGAAAGTAGGTGCCACCTGGTTACCAACATTTGTAGTTGGTCCAGAAGTAGCTATACCGAGAGCACCATGAAAGTGGTTCAGAGCAAGAGCTGGTTGCTGACCTCCAGAAGCTTTGCTGATGTCGGCCTTCAATTGTACACCAGTATGTCTAGCACTCATAACACTGGGTTCAAAAGTATTTAAACCCTGAGCAACATGCTCCAATATGAAAGGTCGAAATTGTGGGCAAGGTAAAGATCCCCCAATTGAAGGTCCACCCTTTGGAGGGGTTGCTGGCTGCAGCCATACCTGATCTCCGCTAAAGCAGCGTATGTCGAAAGAGAAAATCTTGCGATATATAACACGTATCCAATATGGTCCACGAAGCACAACAGTAACATCAAAAGGCAATGATGGACTAGGAACTAATCCAGGCCCACCCCGCCCTGCAATAGAAAGCGCAGAACTCTGAAGATTATGCTTGTTAGAATGGGCTACTGCTGGGCTCAGTGGAGCAGATATATTTTGCGCAGTAGTTGATGAGTCATTTGCTGTTGCCCCTTCCGACCAATAGCTATTTTGCTTTGGTACAGAACTGTAACCAGCAGGAAGTGTCACAGGCATTTTTGAAGGGTGAATTGCACTACTAAGGGCAAGTAATGGTCCAGCTGTAAGCCTTATGCTGTCCAAGAATGATGCTACCTCACCGACATTCACGAAATCCTCCATTAACTGCATTATGTAAACTCAGTTATAAAAACAACAAAATCACATGGAAGATTAATTCACAGGCAATAGCATAAGAGGTTGTGCTACTGAATTTACAATATATCATGCTAACTGGTAAACAAAATTTCCTTTTTACCAGCCAGCTTCTGCTAGTGAAACCAAGTTTTCCATGGACAAGTGGACAACATTTTGGCCAACAAATACATTAAGTGGTGAGCAGTGAAATGCATCTGTCCTGCTTGTCTGACAAATGAAGGCAATCATATTGATCAACACCACACAGCACTTACATAACCATCGAAATATGAAACCTACATAAGATAATTCTCATGTCAACAAAACATCTGTTAGCCCACAATCAGGTGCAGACCATCACCCTCAGCCTCGCACACACACTAGTCGAGAAGTGAGAACAGAGCACAAACACAAGCAGGAGTGCTGCTCACTACTCAGGAGCTGCTGCACTAGAGTGCTGCTACTGCTGAACTGCTCTATTACATTACACCATGAGGAATGCTGCTGCACTAGTGTTCTCACCACAGCTTGGCTGCAGCCTTGACTGAAAGTTGGTCCGCAGTTGCACACAGCAGAGTAGTCAACAGCATCATTTAATCCAAATTAAGTCAATTACAAAAACAATTAAATAAATGATAATCAATCTATCACAATTTTGATTTCGATGAAACAAGTTATGGTTCAGTAAGAGGCTATTCTCAACTGCCAAATGCTAGCCAAACACAAGGAAATAAATGTTGAACAACACCATACATCACAAGACACAGAAGATTTGAAATGTAACATCATTCCCATGTCAGCCTATGATCAGTTTGTCCAAATTGATTCAAACTCGAATTTGATTATACTCCTTCCGTTCAAAATTATAAGTTGCTTTGACTTTTTTAGTACATCTATTTTGCTACGCATCTACATATAACATTGTGATGGTCCTTGCCAGGGGGTGCCGGGCAAGGGCCGGTTAGGACTGGGCAGCAGCCGGCTAGGGGCGACGGCGACCGGCTAGGCGGCGGCGGCGCCTGGGGCCAGCTAGGCATGGGCGCGGGGCGGTGGCGGTGGCGGTGGTTTGCTATAAGGTAAGGATTCTTTATTTATTGCTTAAGATTGAATGGTTACAATGGCCGATGACCCATCATGCTGTTTCAAAAGTCCCTAAGGAACTTACTTTGATGGCATTAAGGCCAGGAGGACATGATATATGTATTCTGTTAAGTATAAGAAGGCTATCTATTACGGGCCCATATGGCCCACGAGACACCTATATATAATCATCCACGTTAATGGAATGACTCATTCTCTCTGATCCCCAAGGCTAGTAACATGCTACCAAAGCCATGGTTTAGGGTTAGGATTAGTCTAATTTAATCCTCCTAAGATCCACCTTTTTTTCCTTGGGATCCATCCTCGTCCTTCACGTGCGGCCCGTTGCTGCGCGCGTTCTTCCGGTGTGTGGCCTGTCGCCGCGCGCGTGCGTTCTTCAGTGTGCGGCCCGTCGCCGTGCACGCGTCGTCCGTCGCGACTCAGCATCATCGCCACGAGCGCGTCGTCGCGACTCGACATCGTCGCGATTTCTTCCGCGCCTTGGCCACACGTGCGTCCGTCCGCCAGATCGCGATTTCGTCCACGCGCGTGCATCCGTCCGCGGGGTCGCGATTTCGTCCACGCCCGTGCCTCCGCTCGCGGAACCAGGTCTTCGTCTTCCGCGCGCCTGCGTTCGCCCGCGGATCCTGGTCTTCGTCAACTCGTCGCCTTGTGTCCCTGCTTGCCCCGCCTCTGCTTCGTGGGAAATCAGAGCAATCCTGCACGTCCAGAAAACAGAGGAGGCCAGAAAAACAGAGGAAGTCGTCTACTTCTTCTACCACTGTGGTAACAGATTGCTGTTTCTCTATTCCTTGGTCAGCTGTTAGCAGCCTTTTCAATCATGTTACAGATCAATGCAATTGTTATCAACATCATTTTAGATGGTCACAATTATCCAGAATGGGCATTTTGTGTAGAAACTGCATTGAGGGGCTGTGGCTTGCTTTTTCACCTCACTGATAATCCACCAGTGCGTCTGGATGATGGTAGTAATGCTGCTGCCATAAAAGATTGGGGGATTAATGATGGGAAAATGATGGCTGCCATGGCCAATAGTACTAAACAGTCTATAATTATGAGTCTAAGTTCAAAACAGCCAAAGAGATCTGGTCCAGTTTGAAGAAGCGCGATGTTTAGGGTAGTGGTGGACTTATGCATAATCTCATGCAGCAGGCTCATTTGATGGAGCAAAATTACATGTACATTGATGAATATTATTTTGCTTTTGATCGTCTAATGGGATCTTTGAATTCTATAGTGCCTGCTTGTACTGCCACTCCATGTCCAGCACATCAGTTCATTGAAAAGTTTTTTACATACCGATTTGTCATGGGTGTCCGAGTTGAGTATGACTCCATTCGTACACGGTTGCTTCACAATTCATCTACTCTCACTATGGCAGAGGCACCATCTAATGTACATGCTGAAGAGACACGTCTCAAGTCCATGTCTTCTTCCACATATGTATCCCACAGTGTATTGGCAGCTTCCCGGAGGACCAGTGCAGCAAAAGGTATCCTACAGAGCCTTGTAAGCATTGTGGCAGGACTGGATATCTTTTAGAGAATTGCTTCTCTCAGCATCCGGAGAAGTTGGCAGAGTATCGTGCACGGCGTGCTGCTCGTGGTCGTGGTACTACTCCCTGTAGAGTGATAGAGAAAGATTAGGGAAACACCTCACGCCCAACATGGGGGGTGGGGGGGGGAACCTTGATATATATAGCCAGTACAATGGCAACTTACATGCAATACATGGCAGGTGCTAATCATACTAAATATAGCCTTGCCTAATATACACTTTCCTAATGTACATATCTATTAGCCGCCCTCAGTCGAAGCGTCAAGATTCCGGATGCACAGACTGGACCTGAAATCCTCAAATAGCTGAATCGGCAGCCCCTTTTTCATGATATCAGCAAACTGATAATTGGACGGCAAATGTGCTAGAATGAGTGATTAATTGGGCTAACCCTAGGAGGGTAGCAATATAGTAGGCATACATGGGCCTAATACACACATACTTCAATACCCCCGCAGTCTGAACTACCGGCGCAGCGGAGTTTCAAGACTGAGCACGAAAAGAAGCACAACACACGACCCCCCTCCCCACAGATTCATCTAGCCATTGGTGATGTTGAGGCTGGAGCGAAACTCGGAGATGGTTGAGGACGGGAGACCCTTGTTGAAGATGTCGACAAACTGGGAGATGATCGGGACGTGTAGAACCCGAACATCGCCGATGGCCACCTGATCGCAGACAAAGTGGAGGTCGATCTCCACATGCTTGGTCCGCTGGTGTTGAACGGGGTTGGTGGAGAGGTACACTGCACTTACGTTGTCGCAGTAGACCAACGTGCTCCGGGCGAGGGGACTGTGGAGCTTGCCAAGGAGCTGTCGGAGCCAGGAGGCCTTGTCCACGCCGTTAGCGACAACGCGGTACTCCGCCTCGGCACTGGAGCGGGAGACCACCGGCTGGCGCTTGGACGACCAAGACACCAGGTTGCCGCACAGGAAGACAGCGTAGCCGGGGGTGGACCGGCGAGTGTCCGGACACCCGGCCCAGTCGGCGTCGGTGTAGACGACGAGCTCCGTGGAGGAAGCTCGGTGGAGGAGCAGGCCGTAGTCGACAGTGCCGCAGAGGTAGCGGAGGAGACGCTTGAGAGCAGTGAGGTGAGGCTCGCGCGGATCATGCATGTGAAGGCAAACTTGCTGGACGACATATGTGATGTCCCAGCAGGTGAAGGCGAGGTACTGAAGTGCCCCTGCAAAACTCCTGTACGCAGTGGGGTCAGTCACTGTGGTGCCCTCGGCCTCTGACAGCTTTGCCTGAGTGTCAACTCGGGTGGAGCATGGTTTGCGGTCAGTCATCCCAGCTCGCTCCAGGATATCAAGAGTGTACTGCCGCTGGTGAAGAAAGAGCCAGTCGGGCTGAGGCTCAACTGTGACCCCGAGGAAGTGATGTAGCACACTGAGATCCTTCATAGCGAACTCCTGCTGAAGAGAGGTAATGATCCACCGGAGCAGTGACGAACTGGAGGCTGTGAGCATAATATCATCAACATAGAGCAGCAGATAGGCAGTCTCACCACCGTGGTGAAAGATGAACAGAGAAGTATCGAACTTTGCCTCCACAAAGCCCAGGGTCAGCAGGAAAGCAGCAAACTGAGAGTACCAAGCCCGAGGGGCCTGCTTGAGGCCGTAGAGGGACTTGTTGAGCTGGCAAACCATATCAGGGCGAGAAGAGTCAACAAAGCCCGCAGGCTGGCTGCAGTAGACCGTCTCAACAGTGTCCCGTGGAGAAAAGCATTCTTGACGTCCAGCTGATGTACGGGCCAGGAGCGAGAGAGGGCCAACGAGAGAACCGTGCGGACTGTAGCCGACTTCACCACTGGACTGAACGTCTCATCGTAGTCAACACCAGGCCGCTGGGTGAAACCCGTGAGAACCTAGCGAGCCTTGTACCGATCTAAGGGTGACATCAACCCGCCGCTTGTGTGTCCAGATCCACTTGCTCGTGATGACGTTGGAGCCAGGAGGACGGGGCACCAAATCCCAGGTCTGGTTGGCAAGAAGCGCCGCGTACTCTTCCATCGTATGACGCCAGTGAGGATCCGCCAAGGCGTTGCGCACGGAAGAGGGTACAGGAGAGACCAGCAGCTCGCCAAGCGTCGCTGCGAGAGCCTGGGGCCGCAGGACACCAGCCGCCTGCCGCGTCACCATGGGGTGAACATGACACGGGTGTCGATGGAGTAGAGGCGGGTGGTACACCAGTGGCGCGACACAGGCAGCTGGGGGCGGTGGAGGTGGTGGCGTAGGTGTCGACGGCGGAGAAGAGGCCACCGGGGGTGACCGAGACGGCGACGACAGTGGCGGGGCCGGCACCGAGTGCAGCAGGGCTGGCCGCGCGCGGCGCTGGTAGACGCGCACCGGCTGCACCGGACATGCCGAAGACGACGTCGCCGGACCCGCGCAGGGCGCAGGGTCAGGCACAGCACCGGGGTACGTGGTCGCCGAACCCGCGGATGGCGCAGGGGTAGACGTAGCCCAGAGGACGTCGAGCCGGGGCACGGGCCCTGCGGAGGGCGCGGCGGAGCAGGACCTGCAGGACAAAATGGCAAAGGTGGTTGGACCACCGCGTCAGTGGGAAACAGGGAGAAGAGGTCAAGGTCGGAGGTGGGTGGTGGGGTGGAAGTAGGTGGGGAGGGGGTGGTGGAGAAAGGGAAGACAGACTCGTCAAACACAACGTGACAAGAGATGAGGACTCGACGGGAGGCAAGGTCAAAGCAACGATACTGCTTGTGATCCGGAGAGTACCCGAGGAAGACACACCGAGTCGACCGGGGAGCCAGCTTGTGGAGAGCAGTGGCAATGGTGTTAGGGTAACACGCACAGAGGTGATCGTAACGAGGAGGGGTACCGAAGAGAGAGTGGTGTGGAGTGGGAGCGGGGCAGGCAGCGGAAGGTAAGTGGTTAAGGAGGTAGGTAGAGGTGTGAAGGCTCTCGGCCTAGAAGCGAGCAGGAAGCGAGGCGTGCAATAGAAGGGTGCGCATGGTATCGTTTGTGGTGCGAATCATGCACTCAGCCTTGCAGTTCTGAGAGGAGGTACAGGGGCAAGACATGCGTAACTGCATGCCGTGAGAGAGGAAGAAAGCACGAGAGGTGGTGTTGTCGAACTCACGCCCATTGTCACACTGAACGGCCTTGATGGTGAGGCTGAACTGAGTGGACACCCAGGCAAAAAAGTGAAGCGTGGAGAAAGTCTCAGACTTAGCACGTATGGGAAAGGTCCAGGAATAATGAGAGAAATCATCCACCACCACAAGATAGTATTTATAACCAAAAATGCTAATGGCAGGAGATGTCCACAGGTCGCAATGTACAAGATCAAAAATATGGGTCGCATGTGAAGAAGAGGTATGAAAAGAAAGACGAACATGACGGCCCAGTTGGCACACATGACACAAATGCTCATCGTGAGCCCGAGGACAAGGAATGTCGGAACTACGACTAAGCTGCATCAGAGCATCTCGGCCAGGATGTCCAAGACGACGGTGCCAAGTAGTGGAGGAAGTAGTGGCGGCGAAAGCAGCTGACGAAGTGGAAGGCAAGGACGCAGGAAATCGAAGAGTGTAAAGGGGCCCCGTGCTGTCACATCGGAGAAGTTGACGTCGGAAAGCCAAATCCTTCACGGTAAGACCAGAAGAATTAAATTCAACAGAACAGGGCAACTGTAAAACGATGAATAGAAAGAAGGTTGTGAACCATAGAGGGAGCAACTAGAACATCGGGATGACGAAAGGAACCATGAGTGCCGGCGGCACCCACAGAAAGTGACAGGAATACAAGAACCATTTGCGACCATGACAGACGAAGGATGAGAAGGAGGGTGCACAGAGGAGAGTATACCGGGGTCTGGAGTGGTGTGGAAAGTGGCCCTTGAGTCGGCGATCCAGTTTGGACCGACTGGTGGGGTGAGGGTCATGGCGCCGAAGGAGCAGGCCAAGGCCGTCAGGGTTCCAACCGACAGGCCCTGGCGAGGTCCCGGGAGGCGGAGCCCATGGCGACGGGAGCTGAGGTGCTGCGCCGGGAGGTGGAGCCCACGGCGACGAGAACGGACGAGCTGCTAGGACGGCGCCCGTGAACATGGCCGCCGGGGTACGAGGCTCGCCGTCAGCCGCCTGGAAGGGCCACATGGAGATGCGCCCTGACCTTGGGTTGTGGAAGAAAGGCCAAGGTGCACCCCGTGGAGGCGCCGGTGTGCTTCCACGGCAAGAGCCCGCACCACGCCCCCCTCCGCGTCGACGACGACTGCCCCGGTCCCCCACCCCCGCTCGACCCGGGAGGAGGACCAAGAAGAGACGACACAGGCGGAGCAGACGAACGCGGCGGAGTAGCGGCAACAGCAGTCGAGGAAGACGAGGATCCCGGCGCGGAGTGAGACCTAGGCTAGAGGCCCTGAGTGAGCTCCTCCAATGACAAGGTCGATACGGACCTGCAGGAAGGTGGGAAAGGGCCGCCGCCGGGTGATCCAGGTCCGAAGGTGGCCGTAGCGGTCGTTGAGGCCGCGAAGGACGTTAAGGACCAAGATCCGGTCCTCCACGGTACACCCAAGGTCAGCAAGGGAGTCAGCCAGCCCCTTCATCCGATGGCAGAACTCGCCAACGGAGAGGTCACCCTGGACAAATGTGCAGAAGCTCGCATCGAGACGCAGGGCCCAGGGCTCGGCATTGCCCAGGATCTGTCGAGCACCAACCAGGCACGGCGAGCGTCAGGACTGTTGCGGACGAGGTCGTGGTGGTCGAGGGAGATCGTGCCGAAGATCAAAGAGAGGACGATGTTGTCGAGGCGTAGCCACGCAGGGGTCTGAGCCGCAGCCGAGGCATCGAGGAGGACGTGGTAGTCGAGGGCGTAGCGGCGGAGGGTGAGGAGGACCAAGTCCCGCCAGCGGGCGTAAGAGGGCGACTCAGGCTCAAGGACAACAGGAACCAGGCTCCTGATGTGACCAGGCTCCTGATGTTCTGGATGCCACCGGCCTGGTGGTGGAGCTGCGCCACGAGCGGATCGGCCGGATCGTGCCAGAGAACCGCTGTGGTCAACGGTCAGGGAGCGGCCGAGCCGGAGGTGGCACTGACGTCGTGGTAGATGGGAAGACGAAGAGCTGCTCCGGCTCGGCGATGCGACGAGCCAGGGCATCAGCCGCATCACGCTCCCGCTCCCAGACGAGGGCAGCCACACGCACACGCGCCTGGCCTTCCGCGGTAGCAGCCCGGGCAGCGACGAGGGCGGCGATGAGGGTGGAATCGGTGGCGGCACCGGCTACGTGAGCTTGGGGAAGGAGCGGCGGAGGTGGAGGGGCCAGGAAGGGGGCGCCTTCGGGCTGCTGTCCGCCCTGGCCGGCCGCGCCCGCGACCAGCAGGCCGCCGGCGCCCGGCTGAAGCTGGCGACCGGGCGGGAGCTGGCTGCCGGGCGGGCGCTGCTGGCAGCCGGGCGGGCGCTACTGGCCGCCTGCGCCAGACAGCAGGCCGTGGCCGCCCGCGCCAGGCAGCTGGTCGGCGGGCGGGGGGAGCTGGCCGCCCGCGCCCGTAGCAGCGGCGGCGGCGGCCACGCCCTCGCCCGCATGTAGAGCGGCCGTCGGGCGGGGACGCGCGCCCAGGAGGAGGAGGTGGGTTGGGGTGGAAAGGACTGGAAGTAGACGGGAGAGGGGGAGGCTGCTCGCCGACCATGGTGGCCGCGGCGGCGCCGGCGGTTGTGGTGGAAACCCTAGCTTGATACCATGCTAAAATGAGTGATTAGTGATAGATATATACAATTGGAAAGTGTATATTAGGCAAGGCTATAATTAGTATGATTAGCACCTGCCATGTATTGAATGTAAATTAGGAAAGTGTATATTAAGCAAGGCTATATATATCAAGGTCACCCCCATGTTGGGTGTGAGGTGTTTCCCTATCTTTGTCTATCATTCTACATGGTATCAGCCGCGATCCATTGATCCCTGATCCCAGACCTTCTGCTTCCGCTCCTCTCTCCCCTCCACCCCTCCTGGCAGCCATGAGTGACGACGCCGCAGCCGCCGCCGCTGCTACTCCTGCAGCCCCACCGCAGGCTGTCGTTGTCCACCCCTACACCGTCGTGAATGTGAAAACTCACATTCCGGTGACCCTGGAGACGAAGAATTCCAACTTCACCAAGTGGGCTTCATTCTTCAAGGCATTGTGTGGGAAGTTCAGCCTTCGTCCCCACATCGACGGCCCTCCTCCTGCTGCTGCTGATCCATCGTGGGACACTGCAAAGTGCACTGTCCGCTGCTGGATCCTGAACATCGTCGACGACTCGGTTCTCGACCTCGCCATCACCGACGAGAACCAGTCCGCCCGCGAGCGGTGGGTCGCAATCGAGGGCCTCTTCCGCTCTAATCGCGCGCCCCGGGCTGTCTTTCTGCTGGAGGAGTTCCACTCCCTGAAGTAGGGTGATTCGTTAATCAACGAATATTGCCAGAGGCTCAAGATCAAGGCCGCTGCACTTCGGGACGTCGGCCACACAATCGAGGACACCCAGGTCGTCCTCAGCCTCCTCCGCGGCCTCAACCTGCGCTACACTGCCACCGCCGACGACATCGCCAACTCCACCGTGCTGCCTTCCTTCTCTAGGGCGCGAGAAATGCTCTCCCTCAAAGAGCTGCGCCTCGCCAATGACAAGAAGACCACGGCTGCATCTACCATGGTGGCTGCCTCTGCCTCCACCTGCACTTCTCCAGGGTGCCGCCTCTCTTCCTGTGGCCACTGGCGCTGCTCCCAAGGGCTCTGGGGGCGGCAAGAAAGGCAAGGGCAGCAAGAAACAAGGCAATTGGCGCGGCCAAGGTGGCTGGCAGCAGGGCAGCGGCAGTGGACAGCAAGGGGGCAACCGCCCCATGGGGCCCTGGTTCTACTACAATCCATGGGCCTTCTAGGGCGGCGTTCCTCCTCCAGGCAGCGGCTGGCAGCAAGGCAACAACACCGGTGGCTGGCCCCCTCACGGTGCCCAGGGTGGGCGCGGCCAGGGCATCATGGGCGCCAATCCGCAGGCCCACACCGTCTTCGCTTCCCCTCCGCCAGCTCCATCCACTCCAGTGTGGGATCAGTCCGGCCTCATCGCCGCCTTGAACCAGATGGCACTCCAGAACTCCGGCTGGGTCATGGACTCCGACGCCACTTCCCACATGCACAACTCGGATGGTATACTGCTCTCCCGTCAACCCTCTTCCATCTCATCAATCACTGTTGGCAGCGGTCATCATCTTCCTGTTTCTTGCTCCGGCAGCTCCACATTACCAGGCCACGCGTGTCCCTTTTCGCTTCACAATGTTCTAGTTGTCCCCTCTCTAGTGCGCAACTTAATTTCAGTTCGCCAATTCACTCGTGACAACCATTGCACTATCGAATTTGACGTGTTTGGTTTTTCTGTTAAGGACCTGCAGACCAGACGCGTGATTCTTCGCTCCAATATCTCCGACGGCCTCTACACCGTCCCGGCCATGCCACAAGCCAACCTCGCCATCTCCACCGACCTATGGCATCATCGTCTAGGTCATCCAGGAGCTGCTGCCGTACATTTACTTAGACACAATAATTCCATTTCATGTAATAAATCAGCTCATACTCTATGTCACTCATGTCAACTTGGCAAGCATGTGCGGCTGCCATTTCAAAATTCCAGTTCAGTTTCCTCTTTACCGTTTGAGCTTATACACTATGATGTTTGGACATCCCCGGTCGCTAGCATTTCTGGTGCACAGTACTACCTTGTCATCCACGATGACTTCACCCACTTTTGCTGGACCTTCCCCCTAGTCCACAAGTCCGAGGTAGCTACTCACATCACTCAATTCTGTGCCTTCGTCCACACACAGTTCAGCCTTCCCGTCAAAGCTGTTCAGGCCGGCAATGGCACTGAATTCATCAACAATGCCCTCGCCACATTCTTCGCCTCTAGCGGCATTCACTTACACCTCTCCTGCCCTTACACCTCCCCTCAAAATGGCAAGGTTGAGCGTATCATCCGTTCTCTGAACAACATATGTCGCACGCTGCTCATCCACGCCCACATGCCACCCAAATATTGGGCAGAAGCGCTAGCCACAACCACATATCTCCTCAACAGCCACAACCTATGAGCAACTCTTTAAGCAGCCCCCAGACTACACTATCCTTCGTGTCTTCGGTTGCCTCTGCTATCCCAACCTCACCGCCACTTCCAAACACAAACTGGCAACTCCTCCACAGCCTGTGTTTGGTTTTGGTAATTGAGTGACAACTTTAGGTGGACTAATGATGTTTATGTGAGATACACAGGGATTAGTCCACAGGTACATGTGTGTGAGCACTTGAGACATGGAGGTGAATGGTTTGGACTTGATGTAAAGCTCACACATGTGATGATCAAGGAGCTTAATGCACATGAGTCATGACATGTGGTCATGTGGCTAAGATGGTGAAGATCAAGGCAAGACTTGGCTTGATGGATCGGTTGCGAAGGTGAAGGGCAAGTTGGAGGCTTTGAAGCCGTTGGTACCGAGTGTCGGGAGGCTTAAGCAAGACTTGGCGCCGAAGTACCGAAGCGATGGTGAAGAGCAAGTGATGTCAAGATCGATGGATCATGGAGGCCATGTGATGACATGAAGTGGATCATATCATTTGATCAAGGTTGGTGCATGTGTTGCATCAACACATGGAGGAGATGGAATGGAATGCGCAAGGCAAAGGTATACTTGTAGGGCATTTCATTTCACCGGTCATAGGTGTGTAGAGAAGATTATGACCGGGTTTAGGATAAATGGTCATACTATTAAGAGGAGCAAACTTGTTTGCATATCGGTCATCTAGTGCCACTTGAGCGATCTAACTTTGCGATGTTACTAGGATCGAGTGGCGTGGTAAGTGCAAGTGCTAATCCTTTGAAAAATGATTGTGAAAATGCTAACACACTTGCACATGTTGATGTACACTTGGTGGTGTTGGCACTTTTGCAAAGGAGAAGTTTTGAAAAGAAGTTGTGTTGAAAGGAGGCATGGAGAAGTGGGAGAAACTAGTGTATAGTCCCTCTCCCTCCTGCCGAGCTTGCGAGGCAGGATTCAGCGGTTTTCGGAGTGTGTAGTGCTCTGGGAGCATCGGACGCTGGTCCGAGGAGCATCGGACGCTGGGCCGAGCGTCCGATGGTAAACCCTAGATGAAGTCTGTTGCAGAGGATGCATCGGACGCTGGGGGTGCGTCCGATGCACGTTCATCGGACGCGTCCGATGTTCGCAGGGGCTCTCGGGGAGCTCTCTGCATAGACATCGGACGCTGGCTCTTAGCATCCGATGCTAAGGGTCCGGCGCGTCCGATGTAAGGGCGATCTTGCGCAGATTTGAGCAGAGGCATCGGAGCGTCCGATGCTAGGCATCGGCGCGTCCGATGCCACTTTAACTGGCGCGGGAAGTGATATAGCCGTTGGGATCGCTCGGCCGAAGTTGAACGTGGGGGACACGTGGCGAGCATCCGTGCATCGGACGCTGGCCTCAGCGTCCGATGGACCCGACCGGAGCGTCCGATGGTGGCGCAGGTTGCCCAGTGAAGGGGTAACGGCTAGTTAGCCCTTAGGGCTATATATGTTGTTGGTAACCGGCCTTGGGCTGTTGGTTGAGCACTCTAGAGCCTTTGTGGCTTGTGTGGATGTGCTTGGGAGCCCTCTAACTCGCTTGTGCTTGCTAGTGTGCGAATCGATAAGTGAGTGAGTGATTGCTAGTGCGTTGCATTGAGAGATTGCATCGAGTGGCACTATGTGATCGAGTTGCAAGCCGGTGGTGCTTGTTACTCTTGGAGGCTGCCACCTCCTAGACGGCTTGGTGGTTGTGTCTCCGTCGTGAAGACCGCAAGAAGATTGTGTGTGGCTCTGGAGAAGGCTTTGTGAGGGGCATTGTGCTCGCCCCGCGGGGATCGCGAAGAGCAACTCTAGTGGATTGCGCGTGTTATTGAGTTACCCTCACTTGTGGGTGAGTTCTTGCGGCGCTCGAGTGTCGAGCTAGGTGTGGTGCCTGTTAGCCGCCGAACTATCAAAGTGTGTGGTCGACACAACGGGGACTAGCTTGGTGGCGACCAAGTGAACCTCGGGATAAAATCACCGTGTCAACATTGTCTACATCTTCTCGGTGGTTTGCTATCTCCATACACAAGCTTGTATTTACTTTCATATATATTGTGCTTGTGTAGTTGCTCTTGTAATTAGTTAGCTTGTGTAGCTTGCTAGTTACATTCTTTGCTTGTGTAGCATAGAAGTTGATCCCATGAGTGACTAGTTGACTTGTAGTCTTGCTAGTCACATTGCTTAGTTTGTGTAGCTAAGTCGAGCTCTCTAATTCGGCTTATGTAGCCTTGTTATTGAGCATTGCTAGTGAGCTTAGGCTTTGTGCTTTTGCTTAGTGGCATGTGTAGGAGCTTCCCGGTTGATTGAGTACTAGTTGCTTAGGTTTGTGTAATTATTCACCCCCCTCTAGTCCGCCATCTCGACCCTTCAAGTGGTATCAGAGCTAGGTCTCTCATTTGTGGTCTTTACCGACCCGAGAGGATGGCGACTTATGGGCTAGGTATTGATTGTCTACACATTTTTGATGGCACTCACTTTACACGATGGAAAACTTGGATGATGTGTAATTTCAAGTTTATTTGCCCTCAAATGTGGAGGATCGTAGATGTAGGCTTTTCTCATGTGTTGGATGAAAAGAATCTAACTCAAGCACAAGAGAAATGCCTAGATCTCGAGTGCCAAGCTACTAACATCATTTTTAGATCTTTGCATAATGATATCTTTAGTGAAATCATGGATATGGAGTCCTCCCATAACATGTGGAAGTACCTAAATGAGAAATATGGGAGTGCTCCAAATGATGATGATGTTAGTGAGCCTGAGAAGGTGGCACATGAGGATGTTGAGCATGACCACAACATGACGCTATACTCCTAATTTCCGTCTTAACGATGTTCTGGTTGCACCTGCTTTAGTACGCAACCTCCTTTTTGTTCGTCAATTCACCCGTGACAATGCTTGTTCCATTGAATTTGACTCTTGTGGCTTTTCTGTCAAGGACCAACAGACAGGGCGCGTGACTCTTCGCTGCAATAGTGGTGGCGACCTCTACACCTTCCCCTCCACACCAGCTCACTCCTACAGCCTCGCCACCACGTCGTCCCTGTGGCATCACCGCCTCGGCCACCCCGGTCCATCCAGCCTCGCCACCCTACGCACATGTCGGCTATCTCCTACAATAAGAGCTCGCCATGCCTCTGCCACGCCTGCCAGCTTGGCAAGCACGTGCGACTCCCATTTAGTCATTCCACTTCTGTTACCCATGCTCCATTTGATTTACTACATTGTGATGTGTGGACATCTCCCGTGCTTAGCAACTCAGGATTTAAATACTATCTTGTCTTACTTGATGATTTTTCCCATTACTGCTGGTCTTTTCCGCTTCGCCACAAATCTGAGGTGCACCGCCATATTGTTGAGTTCATTGCCTACGCTCAGACACAGTTTGGCACAACACCTAAAACCTTCCAAGCAGATAAGGGCACCGAGTTCGTTAACCACGCCACCAACACTTTCCTCACCAGCCAAGGCATTACGCTCCGCCTCTCCTGCCCCTACACCTCCCCACAAAATGGCAAGGCTGAACGCATGCTCCGCACTATCAACAACACCATCCGCACCATGCTCCTCCATGCGTTCATGCCCCCTCCCTACTGGGTTGAGGCCCTTGCCACAGCCACCCACCTCCTTAATAGGCGCCCCTCTTCTTCCATCCAACACCAAATACCCCACCAACTTCTTTACGGCACCCTCCCCGATTACTCCTCCCTTCGTGTCTTCGGGTGCCTTTGCTATCCAAACCTCACTGCCACCTCCCCACACAAACTCGCCCCTCGATCCGCAGCCTGTGTTTTCCTAGGATATCCATCCTCCCACAAGGGCTATCGCTGCCTCGACATGAACACTCGCCGGATCATCATCTCTCGCCATGTCGTTTTCGACAAGTCCGTTTTTCCATTCTCGGCAGCACCATCGGCGGCCTCCGTGCCGTCTTCACTTGAGTTTCTGATGCAGGGATTGTCTTCCTCCACGGCACCAGTGAGCACCGTCCCGTTGCCCACTGACATCAGCAAGGATCCGCTCCCGACACTACTAGACCCAGCTATCATCCAGCTGGGCCCCCTGGCTTCCTCTACGGGTGGGCACAATACGGCTGCTGCTCCTGCGAGCCGGCTGCCAGCTGCTCCTCCTGCGGGCGGACCACAGCTGGGTGGCCAGCGCTTCGGCATCGTCTTCACTCGCCGGGCTCGGTCCCCTGCAGCGCCGGCCACCGAAGCAGTGGCCTCTGCGGCTGCCCCCGTGGCTACTTCCGCACCTCCGGCGGACCTGGCGGCTTCATCAGCACCGCCCCCTGCAGCTCTAGTGGCTCGGCCAATTGCTGCACCAGCAAGCCGGCCTGTGACACGATCACAGACCGGCTCCCTCCGCACCGTCCAGCGCTTCGGCTTCTCCGCCTCCGTCGCCTCGCCCGTCCCGACGACCTATCGCAGCGCACTCGCCGATCCAAATTGGCGCGCTGCGATGGCCGACGAGTACAAGGCGCTGATCGACAACAGCACTTGGCGCCTCGTACCTCGGCCGTCTGGAGCGAACGTTGTCACTGGCAAGTGGTTGTTCAAACATAAACTCCACTCCGACGGCTCCCTTGCCCGGCACAAGGCGCTCTGGGTCGTCCGCAGCTTCTCCCAGGAGGCCGGCGTCGACTACGACGAGACATTCAGCCCGGTCGTCAAGCCGGCCACGATCCGCACCGTCCTCAGCATTGCTGCGTCCCGAGACTGGCCCATACGTTAGCTCGACGTGAAGAATGCCTTTCTCCACGGCAACCTCGAGGAGACGGTCTACTGCGAGCAGCCAAAAGGCTTCGTCGACCCCGCTGCACCTGACTCTGCCTACTTGCTGCAGAAGTCCTTGTATGGACTTAAACAGGCGCCGCGAGCTTGGAACCAACGCTTCTCCAACTTCGTCTGCGGCATTGGCTTCAACACATCCAAATCGGACGCCTCCCTGTTCGTCTACAAGGCTGGAGACGACATGGCCTATCTCCTCCTCTACGTCGACGACATCGTCGTCACCGCGTCGTCACCAGCTCTTCTCCAGCACGTCACCTCCCGCCTCTCTTCGGAGTTCGCCATGACGGACCTTGGTGACCTCCACCACTTCCTAGGCATCTCGGTGACGCGGGACAGCAGGACTGTTCCTCTCCCAGCGGCACTACGCCGTTGATCTTCTCCAGCGCGCTGGCATGGCTGAATGCCACCCGATAGCCACTCCAGTGGATGCCCGGACCAAGCTGTCTGCCTCCGAGGGCGCTCCAGTCGCCAACCCCTCGGAGTACAGGAGTCTCACTGGAGCTCTCCAGTACCTCACTCTGACGAGGCCGGACCTGGCCTATGCTGTCCAGCAGGTCTGCCTCTTCATGCACGACCCTCGCGAGCCGCATCTTGCGCTAATCAAGCGCATCCTGCGCTACGTCAAGGGCTCCCTGTTCGCCAGTCTCCAATTGGGCTCTGACGCCGTGGATCAGCTCACAGCTTACTCTGACGCCGATTGGGCTGGATGCCCAGACACGCGCTGTTCCACCTCTGGCTTCTGCGTCTACCTCGGCGACAACTTGGTGTCTTGGTCTTCCAAGCGTCTGACGACCGTATCTCGCTCCAGCGCCGAAGCAGAGTACCGAGCAGTGGCCCATGTCGTTGCTGAGAGCTGCTGGCTACGTCAGCTACTACAGGAGCTCCACATCTCCATCCCGCTTGCGACGGTTGTCTACTATGACAATGTGAGCACCATCTACATGGCTGCCAACCCTGTCCATCATCGCCGCACGAAGCACATCGAGATCGACATCCACTTCGTCGGCGAGAAGGTAGCCCTGGGACAGTTCCGTGTTCTCCATGTCCCATCTGCACACCAGTTCGCAGATATCATGACCAAGGGTCTGCCCGTCCAGCTCTTCTCTGATTTTCGGACCAGTCTATGCATCTGTGATGCTTCCGCTACGACTGCGGGCGGGTATTAGACTATGTATATATCAGGATCAATTAGACATTGATTTGAAATCCCCTAGATAGGCTAGCTTCCATATATAGCCGAGGATTATTTCTATGTATAGCCTAGGATTGTTTCCAAGCATAGCCTAGGATTGTTTCTATGTATAGCCTAGGATTGTTTCCTTGTACAGGGAATAGCTTCCCATGTATGTAACTTCCATGTATGCCCATTGGCTATATATATGAAAGGCTCCCCACCCACATAGGGTGTGTGGTGATTCCCCATTCTGGTTCATTCTACAAATAGTGCAATGGTTGTCACGAGTGAATTGGCGAACTGAAATTAAGTTGCGCACTAGAGAGGGGACAACTAGAACATTGTGAAGCGAAAAGGGAGATGCGTGGCCTGGTAATGTGGAGCTGTCGGAGAAAGAGACAGGAAGATGATGACCGCTGCCAAGAGTGATTGATGAGATAGAAGAGGGTTGACGGGAGAGTAGTATACCATCCGAGTTGTGCATGAGGGAAGTGGCGCCGAAGTCCATGACCTAGCCGGAGTTCTGGAGTGCCATCTGGTTCAAGGCGATGATGAGGCCGAACTGATCCCACACTGGAGTGGATGGAGCTGGCGGAGGGGAAGCGAAGACGGTGTGGGCCTGCGGATTGGCGCCCATGATGCCCTGGCCGCGCCCACCCTGGGCACCGTGAGGGGGCTAGCCGCCGGTGCTGTTGCCTTGCTGCCAGCCGCTGCCTGGAGGAGGAACGCCGCCCTGGAAGGCCCATGGATTGTAGCAGAACCAGGGCCCCATGGGGCGGTTGCCCCCTTGCTGTCCACTGCCGCTGCCCTGCTGCCAGCCAGTGTTGTTGCCTTGACCACGCCAATTGCCCTATTTCTTGCTGCCCTTGCCTTTCTTGCCGCCCCGGAGCCCTTGGGAGCAGCGCCAGTGGCCACAGAGGAGGGGCGGCACCCTAGAGAAGTGCAGGTGGAGTCAGAGGCGGCCACCATGGCAGATGCAGTCGTGGTATTCTCGTCGTTGGCGAGGAGCGGCACTTTGAGGGAGAGCACTTCTCGTGCCCTGGAGAAGGAAGGCAACACGGTGGAGTTGGCGATGTCGTCGACGGTAGCAGCGTAGCGCGAGTTGAGGCCGAGGACGAGCTGGGAGTCCTTAATTGTGTGGCCGACGTCCCGAAGGGCGCGGCCTTGATCTTGAGCCTCTGGCAATATTCGTCGATGGACGAATCACCCTGCTTCAGGGAGTGGCACTCCTCCAGCAGGAAGATGGCCCGGGGCGCCTGATTAGAGCAGAAGAGGCCCTCGATTGCGACCAACAGCTCGCGAGCGGACTGGTTCTCGTCGGTGATGGCGAGGTCGAGAACCGAGTCGTCAACGGTGTTCAGGATCCAGCCGTGGACAGTGCACTCTGCAATGTCCCACGATGGATCAGCAGCAACAGGAGGGCCGTTGATGTGGGGACGAAGGCTGAACTTCCCGCACAATGCCTTGAAGAACGAAGCCCACTTGGTTAAGTTGGGATTCTTCAACTCCAGGGTCACCGGAATGTGAGTTTTCACATTGACGGTGGTGTAGGGGTGGACTACGACAGCCTGCGGTGAGGCTGCAGGAGCAGCGGCGGCATATAGTGGGAAGTCTTGTTTATCTCACTGTTACTAGACCTGATATTGCTCAGGCAGTCCATATTCTGAGTCAGTTTGTGTGTGCTCCAACAAACATTCATTTTGGGCATTTACTTCGCGTGCTGCAATATTTGCGTGGAACATCCTCTAAATGTTTGTCCTATGCTCGAAATAGTCCGCTTCAGCTTCATGCTTACACGGACTCCACTTGGGCGAGTGACCCAACAGATCGCCGCTCCATCATAGGCGTATTCTTCTTGGCTATTCTCCTATTGCAAAGTCCAAGAAGCAAGCAGTTGTATCCTGTTCTAGTACAGAGGCAGAACTTCGAGCACTTGCTACTACTACTGCAGAGATTGTATGGCTCCGATGGTTGTTGGCTGATTTTGGTATTTCTTGTGATGCCGCCACACCTCTTTGTGACAATACAGGAGCCATACAAATTGCTAATGATCATGTGAAGCATTAACTTACCAAACACATTGGTGTCGATGACTTCTTTACTCGGTCTCATTGTCACCAGAAAACCATTGCTCTTCAGTATGTGCCTTCGGAGTTGCAGTTAGCTGATTTTTTCGCAAAAGCACACAGACTCGAGAACAACATCGGCTTCACTTGATCAAACTCAATGCTTCAGATCCTTCACTTCCACCTTGAGTTTGAAGGGGGGTGTTAAGTATAAGAAGGCTATCTATTATAGGCCCATATGGCCCATGAGGCACCTATATATAATCATCCTCATTAACGGAATGACTCATTCTCTCTGATCCCAAGGTTAGTAACATATTCTACTTCATGGGTGTTACAATATGATTAATCGGCTTACAGAAAGTGCCAAGGTATTGGCATGATCATTATTTCTCACAATGATACTATGTGAGACATCAAGCTGATTAAAACTCCATTCGCACCAAAATTCAAGCTGAACGTGAACTTTTTTTATTCGGCTTGGTCATATTGCAATCCATGGAGTATGACATGTTGAAGCCTGTGGTGATTCTTTACTAGTGGTACAACAAGTCGTTGGTATGTTTTAGTGTTTTAAATGATCACATAATGCATATCCTGACGAGTGCCTTGACATTATTAATACTTTTGTCGAACTTAGAATTCGGCATATTACAAGGCATGACAAGCATCCGTTTATGACGTCGGTGGGCGCAATTTTGCATATCATAGAAAAGCCGATGCAAGAAGAATTTGATTTTTTTGTACGCAGGTACAGCAGAACAGGTTGAGCCTACTCTAGAACCAGCTTAGCCTTCTCCGTAACCGGCTTAGAATATTCCAGAACCAACTTAGTCGGCTGCCTCAGCCGACTCCGTCGGATCCCCAGCCAACTTAGTCAGCTCTCCTCTGTGGCCAGTTCGGTCATTTCGCTCGATAAACTCCTAAATCGACCAAGTTTGATTTCCATTGAAGATGTGGCTGATTTGGAGGATTCGAGAACTTCCTTGTTGATATATTTTCTTGATCCAAGCGCTAAAGTTGATAAAGGTGTTCGGCAGAGTGCATTTAAATATGTGCTGCATAGCAATAGCTCTATCAAAGGACTGTCGAAGACATGTTGCTTAAGTGTTTGGGATCTAATCAAGCAAGAGTGGTGGGAGACATTCATGAACTTTTATTAAACTCGTGAGGAAGATTGGAGATAATCCAAGAAGGTGGCTTCAAGTTTTGCCTTGAACTAACACCAAGCTAGGAAAGTTTTGTATAGAGTGATCAAAGTGGTGTTTGAAAATTCATATATGTTAGAGACATTGCAAAGTGAAAGTCTCACAAGAGCAATAAACGGGAGGTATTTGAAAAGGTACTTTCCAAGTGTTTGGCAACAAGCCCAAGTGCTCACCAAACAAGAGCAAAATATGTCTGATGTATACATCGCCCTTCGATGCTAGATAGCCGATGAGTTAGGTATCGTTGCAATTTAGTGCTTTAATTGTGTTTTTAGGTTCAATGCATCATTCACTTAAAAACAGAAGGGCATAGTTGACACTCAAAAGTGTCCTGGGTGTATAATAGACTCCTTCATCATGTTTCTGTCATCAATATGGCCAGAAAGGACACTTAGATCATCACATTTGGAGCCCGGGCGAAGAAAACAATTTTCAGGGGGGCGAACCAGCTGGAACCGACTTAGCTAGGTCCCCAAGTCGGCTAAGTCGGTTTTGCCAACTTTTTCGAATGCAAGAACAGACTTCACCATTGCGTTCCTCTCATCGAGGTGGTCAAAAAACATATATGGAACGTCCAATTTGGAGTCCGGATGGAAGAGTTATGCCATCAAAACAATGACCCATTGTCGGGAGTTCCGACTTGAATTCTGACAGGACTTAATAAAATACTCAGTTTGGATCTAGCCTTTTGGATTCTGATCCGAACTATTCCAAACTCGTGGGAAACTTGGAAAATAAGACTCGAAAAAGATTTCTACTTGGAAAATAAAACCACCCCCCTCTATATATATGAGAGGATCATGGCCGATTGAGTTCCCATCTATCAAATCGACACAAATCAACCTATAAACTCCTTTTTGCCCTCTTTTCCATCCCCATGTTCATCTCTCGATCCAACCACCAAGGATGGCGCCCTAGGCTCACCAGCCAACATAGGGCAACTCGGCGACGTCCTTGCCCTGACAGGTCCCTCTCGGGCGTTAGCTTCAACGGTTCCTTTGCTAGTTTGCCTGAAAACTAGTCGGTTCTTCTTCACGCAACTACATTGGTTATCCTTTGCTGGTTTGCTTGTAAACCTAGCCGTTCTTCACCACGTAAGTGTGATCCTCGCTGCCTTCTTCAGTCCATGGCGACCCAGGCATCCAAAGCCCTAGCTGGTGTGTGATCCAAAACCCTTTCGGCATCAACACAGGGAATGATGTTCAATGGGGTCGCTCCTAAAGTTGACAGGGCCCTCGTACTCGCGGAGGAGGAAGCTGAGCTCTGGATGCTTGCAGGTGCAAAGGGGCTTAGTGCTGTGGTCACCGCTAGGCTACCAGTTTAGATTCGTTGTGGCTGCCAGCCGGTTTTTTGTCGTGATGTAATGTGTTGCGAGCGCTTCATAGTATTCATGTTTTTGGGTGAGTGTTTTGTGTGTGTTGTATGGCTTTTCAGCCTACATCCTCTTCTCTTAATGCAATGATATGCAGCTCTCCTACATATTCAAGAAAAAAAAAGTCAAAGCGATTTATAATTTGGAACGTAGGGAGTATCTTTTTTCCCTCATTTTCTTTTGGAACTGAGGGGGACCCATTTCCATTGATATCAACAGAAACACAACAGTTTAGATCGTTACAGACTAGGATAACAGTTGTTTTCCCCTCAAATACGCAGGAGAGCTGTGTAGCATTCCATTAAAGAAAAGGACTAAAAACAGACAACACCAGTCCCCAAAATAATTTACTGCAAATTGAAACTCGATTGTACCATTAATTTACCACAATTTTAATTGAATGAAATAAGGTGTGATTCAGTAAGATGCTGTAAAATGCATTAAAAATAAGATGTGGTAACATTATAAATAGCACCTATCAGCATTGCATTACTACCTACAAAGGCAGCCTTATTGAAATTCTTTATAAATGAACCAGCAATCTTCACACAGTGAATAAGTGAAAGTCTGGCATTGTCTACTGGTTCTTGACTGAAAGTTTCATAGTATAGCAGTTTACAGCAGCGCAACTAACATACAGTGAAAGTAAAGACAAAAGGCATGGCTTGAAAGAGACTAAGGTTTTAGAGCAGGAAAAGGCATATATTGGATGAGAAACATTGGAAATACTAACTGTTTCTTCCTTAACGAACACACAGCATTCCTCCTATAGGAAGAACTTGACATGACCCCTAATAAGAAACAGTATTTATGAAAAAAAGAAATTCAACTAGCCAAAAGCTAATTATTACGAACTATCATTTCCATGTGATGTTCATAGTGAAGTGCCGTAACATGTACCGAACAGTACTGCTGCAGTAATTAGCAGTGCTGTTAAGCAAAGAAGCATATTAAATAACGAAATAAAAATTTCAAAATGCACCATTGCATAAAGTACACATATCATGTAGCATGAGAAAAGGAAAACATGGGATCATAATATTAAACATAGACAAACCTTTGTATGTGGCCAGAGTTGATCTGGAGAAACATGAATAAAGCAGCCACCATCACCAGCCTTCCATTCAACAACAAAGTGAACCATAGGCACAGCAACATAGCTGAACCACAAGCTCATCAAACCAATAGCTTCAATCCTGAATGTTTTCCTCATCTGTTCAGATAGCCTGTGTCTGCTACCTTTTCTTGCATTTATCTCCACAGATGTCACTTTTTCATCTCGTTTGTCATCAACCTTTACACCAATCAATCTCCGCATTCGACAAGAAAATGCACGCGCATTTGAAAGCCGTTGTAAATCTGAGACAAGCCTGCGTATACTATCAGCCTCAACAGTGTGATAAGTCAAAACAACCCCATCGTCATCAAAAGTGATATGTGAATCTATTTCAGAAGTGTCCGCTATGCGAACACCAATACCCCATTCGGTAGTAGCACTTCCCCCATGGACTTTCCAGAGTGAACCATAATATGGATCGTTGATCCTAACATCCCAAGACATACATCCACTTTTACCTAGGCATAAGCATGCATGTTTCCATGAATCCTCTTTAAGAAAGGGTAACCGCAACCAAAGATTAGAAGACGTCGTCCACAGCACTACTTCTTCTACGTATGAGATGCCAAGAGAATCCATCTGGGTAGTGAGTTGAGCATATTTGATCAAATGTGAACAGTGCTTTATGACACGACGAAGTAAGGAAGTATAAAAGGCCGATGTAACACAACAATTTTCATCTGTAAATATATTTCCATATGTGACGGTTTTTCCAGATTGCGCACTGGACGAATATTCCTTAAAAACAATACCATCCTTCATATGTCCTGGTGCTTTTCTTCGTTTTCTTGGCCCATCACTGATTCTGGATTGTTGTAATGATGGGATATTGAATAAAAACTCTAAACAAGATCGTTTCCTAGAAGACCCTCCAAATTGCATAGTGGAGATATTTCCCAAAACTGCAGTGTGTCAAACAGCATCACAACAAGAGCGATAGCTTATTAGATATCAGCATAGACAGACGGCTCCTTGGATATCAGAAACAAAAATCCCAAGTTAAAATAGAAAATGTAAAAGTACCTCGGCCATCTGAAGAAACAGGCTGAAGGGATTCACCTCCATGCACAATGTTATGGCCTCCTGGAGATCTCAACAAATCATGACGAGACTTGCAGTTTGACGACATGAATGAGATTTGGGTGGTGCCTGAACTGGAAATAGCATCTGTACATTTAAAGTGGTTCAGATTACTCAGCAGATCACTGTTCAAACTTACACCAGGTTCAACTTCTGAAAAATTAATGTCAGAATGCATAAAGTTTCCATCCAGCTCAGGTAGGCAAACTGTGCCACTGACTCCCTCGACACCAACTTGGTAAGAATTTAAATGGTTAGAGGCCAAACTATGAGGTGGCAGAAGCTGATTCTCTGTGGTTGAACAACTTAGATTATGCTCAAATACTTCATCAACAAGAGAAGAAAAAGAAGGCGACAATGAAGGTGATGCGAACCCGCTAGGGTTTTTGCCCGATCTTTCGATGAGAAGCGGGGGATAACTTCGATTTGGACTGAAATGACGTTCACGACCCGACTACAACCATCCAAGGATGCTGCGCCTTAGCAATCGATACACCAATTCCAGCGGTTGCTCGCGATCTTGTGGATGCACGACCAACCAAACCACTAGGGTTATTCCTGCAAGCAATCGAAGAACAAGCAAGAACAAGTAGAACAAGCACTCTATTGCAACATAAGAGATGAAGGTTCAAATCTGATACACATGAAGGTGGGGTTCCGAAATCAAGTAGAACGGATGGTCTAGTCGACACAAACGTCTACCAGGAAGTAGCAATGGCTAAACTTACATCTAAACAAAACCCAATCTGTTTGTGGCGGCTATGGGGAGGTATTAGAGGAGGAGAGGACGACCAGGAGGGTGTTGGGGTCGTCCTCCAACCCTAGGACGTGTCCTTAATGGACCCAACTTGATACATGGGCCAATAGCCCAAGATATGGTGACACAGCACCCTGGACAGCAAGATCTCTCGGTAGTATTTGGATAATTGTCGCCGCTGTGTAGAAGATACGGACATGGGGCTGGATCCAAATGAAAGTAGACTTGTTAAGCTTTCCATCAAGTCCTGAACCATCCAAATCCGAGTCCGTATGAAGTCGTGGTGACCGTAACAAGTTGGGACTTTTCTGCAGTCCGAATTCAACTTCCAAAACGTGTTGGACTTGGACTCTTTCCTTTCTTTTGCCAAAACTGACGTGGTGACTTTGTGGAGAACATTAAGAACACTTGGACTTGGTCCCCAATCAACTTCATTGATCTTCCAAACTTTCCTTATGCAATCAAACCTTCCCTTCATCCATGCAAGTAATTCTGAAAAAGACAATATACACATTTTATGGTGCAGCACCAATTCATCAAATGTATCAATAATAAGTCTCATATAGAATGGTTGCACCTTTGGTTTAGAAGTGGATAAGATGGTCATATTTGAACCGGTGATGCCCTCATCATTCTCCCCTTCTTGTCTGCAAGTCGTCCTCGACTTGCTCCAATGGCATACAAATGTGCTTACTTTGATATCGGAATACCGAAGGATGACCATATTGCATGGCCACAACAAACAATACTCCCCTTCTTTAGGATGGCCCTGTTGCATATAAGAAAAACTAGGGATACTTTGTTGGACATTATTAGTGTTAGTGCATCCCTTGATTTGATCATGGTATTGTAGCTCCAAAGTAGATTTCATATTAGAGCAAATATAAACTTTATGCACCAAATAATTTCCTTTGCTATCATATTTGCCAATTGCATAAAGTGAACATTGAATAAAGCTTGGCAAAACAGATTTCATAGATATATCATTCTCCAAACTATTCAGGTCACAAAGAAAATCAAATTCGATATAACCTAAGCAATTTAAAGATGATATGATATTCAGCTCCTCTTTCTCACTAGCAATGCGACAAACTCTCCTTACTTTAGCATGCATGTCGTTAAGAATAGAATTATCATGTCCAAGCACTAGTCGTGTTGTAGATATAAGTGAAGCATGGTCATACTCACATGGAGTGATTGCAGCATCATATGTGTTGCTTTTCTCGCTCTCCTCTAACATGGTGGGTGTTGCACAATAATTTTTTTCCAACTTTTGCAGTGGGTGTAGTTGCTCAAATTGTTCAATGCATTCAATGGTATTGTTCTCATCCTCCTGCAAAATGTTATGGACAGCAAGAGAAAAAAGACAGTCCTCTATCTCCAGTTGTGGTGATGAAGTTAGAGAAGAAGTATCACACAACTCATCTTTGTCACAAGGTACAACAAGCAAATCATGTTGTGACAAAGGCATATCAACAACAAGTTCCACTATATTTTGCTTCCTTTTAGCATTTAAAGTAGATAATTGTTGGCTATAATGTGTCACTCCATTCTTGCAAGTATTCAAATATGAAAGAATCTGATTTTCAACTTTACAAGCAAGGCAAAACAAGCAAGATATATGATTATATGTTTCCCTAATGAGCAATGATTGAATTTCAGAATTGAGCCCTTTCATGAACCTACTCATTATATCTTCCATGCATTCATCCAAGCCACCAAACTTAATACAAATTTTAAAATCATGATAGTATTGTCTCACAGTACTACTACCCTGTTTCAATTTCTCTAATTTGGTAAGCAAGTAATCAGCATAATATGCAGGAACATATACACCTCTAAAATGCATTTTGAAGTCTTTCCATGTTTGCGGAACAATGTCATGCCTACAAAGATATTTCCATTCATACAAAGCATATTTGGTTAAAGCACTAGAAGCAACAAAAATCATTTGTTCTTCAGACAAGTCATGCTTATCAAATTCTTTATCTACAGCTAGCTCCCATTCAATATATGCATGAGGATCGTAGTTTCCTTCAAAGTAAGGTATTGCAGATTTTATTGTATCAAGTAAAACATTGCAAACCTCATGAGTGCCATGCTTGTCACCATCCATTTGTTGAGCAAATTGCGAATACACAACCTGAGTAAGTCCACGCTTATTTTCCATGTGAATCCCTGCCATGATTAGAAGAAAACCAAAAATATCCACAATAATATCTATGCTCCAATCAACTACTAGGATGTGGTTGTTGTAAATATAATTCTCTCACTCTCAACCTGTTCAAACGAGCTCTTACCAGTTCTTACCAAGCCAAACAAGAGGTGGCAGCAACCAACAAGTCGGAAACCTTAGAAAATAGTATATCGATACCGCAGCAACAACACCTTTTAAGTTGTAGTTGGATATGTGGAGCTGTAGGAAGGCTGAAATTAATGTGCAAGGAAGTACTAGCACCACATTAGTCACAAAAGCGAGTTGAGAAATCGTTCAGCGGTGGCACCGTGCTGGTCCTAGGCTAGACCGTGCTAGAGACGCGAGCCTAGACACAAACAAAGTCACGGTACAATAGGAAACAAAAAAGAACAAGAACAGCAAGTTATCACTCCCTTTTTCTCTTCCTCCTCTCTTTTTTTTTCCTCTTTCTCTTTCTCTTTCTTTTCTTTTCTTTCTGATTTTTCTTCTTCTTTTCTTTTACTTTGCACAACTAGAACAAATCTGAATTTTGACAAATCAGATTTTGAAAGAAACAACTTACAATGTATTTCTCTTTCTTTTCAGGAAGTAACAAGAATAGAGCTAGCAACTCAAATTTTTATATGTGTCCAAACAGATTTTTTGATGTCAAATAAAATGGGGATGAATATGGTGCAGCGAACACGTATATGATAGTAATGATTGCAATGGAGATGTAAAAGGTGTAGTGGATATGTGTATGATGGTGGTGATGGTGGCAGCGGAGATGGATATGATAGATAGTGACTGAAACGTGACAAGAACTCGAAACTCTAAAAGCCTAACGCTAAGACCAGCAACTTGACTCAACCGATGTAAACCAAACTCAACAAGCCCTAACTAAGGGGTACCAGCAAAGGCTCAAAAAGATTTATAGGATTGTGAGAAAACTAATCTACTATTTTTTGGCTTTTCTGGACTATAGGAAAAATAAAACAGCGAAGGATTGGAAATCTCTCACCGATAAACCTCGCTCTGAATACCAAATGATGCGAACCCGCTAGGGTTTTTGCCCGATCTTTCGATGAGAAGCGGGGGATAACTTCGATTTGGACTGAAATGACGTTCACGACCCGACTACAACCATCCAAGGATGCTGCGCCTTAGCAATCGATACACCAATTCCAGCGGTTGCTCGCGATCTTGTGGATGCACGACCAACCAAACCACTAGGGTTATTCCTGCAAGCAATCGAAGAACAAGCAAGAACAAGTAGAACAAGCACTCTATTGCAACATAAGAGATGAAGGTTCAAATCTGATACACATGAAGGTGGGGTTCCGAAATCAAGTAGAACGGATGGTCTAGTCGACACAAACGTCTACCAGGAAGTAGCAATGGCTAAACTTACATCTAAACAAAACCCAATCTGTTTGTGGCGGCTATGGGGAGGTATTAGAGGAGGAGAGGACGACCAGGAGGGTGTTGGGGTCGTCCTCCAACCCTAGGACGTGTCCTTAATGGACCCAACTTGATACATGGGCCAATAGCCCAAGATATGGTGACACAGCACCCTGGACAGCAAGATCTCTCGGTAGTATTTGGATAATTGTCGCCGCTGTGTAGAAGATACGGACATGGGGCTGGATCCAAATGAAAGTAGACTTGTTAAGCTTTCCATCAAGTCCTGAACCATCCAAATCCGAGTCCGTATGAAGTCGTGGTGACCGTAACAAGTTGGGACTTTTCTGCAGTCCGAATTCAACTTCCAAAACGTGTTGGACTTGGACTCTTTCCTTTCTTTTGCCAAAACTGACGTGGTGACTTTGTGGAGAACATTAAGAACACTTGGACTTGGTCCCCAATCAACTTCATTGATCTTCCAAACTTTCCTTATGCAATCAAACCTTCCCTTCATCCATGCAAGTAATTCTGAAAAAGACAATATACACATTTTATGGTGCAGCACCAATTCATCAAATGTATCAATAATAAGTCTCATATAGAATGGTTGCACCTTTGGTTTAGAAGTGGATAAGATGGTCATATTTGAACCGGTGATGCCCTCATCAGAAGGTGTTAAGGATAGAAGCTTGACATTTCCGCTTTTTCTGAGTGATCTACCTTCAATACATTGGTTGTAGTTAACCATACTTTGTAGCGTCTTCCCAGAATCAAATAGGTTGAGATTATATTTGTCTTCACCTATTTGCATATGGCTAATGTTAATCCTATTAAACCTCATGGCCTGATTAGCATCAGTCGTAGAATCAGTACTAGACTTGTTACTTTCATCAGACTGTGTCTCAAGCAAATGAAAAACTGGCGTAAGGTCATTATCAAGTTGTATCAACAGATAATAGGCATTTGTGCATTGAGGAAACCCCATGACCATAGAATCTGAACCATATAACACTGACTTCGGAATTTTTAGAGGAGCCTGGGACTGGGAGTAAACCTGAAACAGCAATAAAATTAAGAATTTAGCATTTGAATGCATTAAGATATCAAAGAAAATTTTGACATGTCTAATAAGATTCATCAAAGACACAACTGGATGGCAACATGCAAGGTTCAAACTATTGGAGTCTACCTGATAAATATAGTGCTGAAGTCATTCCATGTTTTCAAGTTGCCCCAAAAGTTAGATAAGAAAAATGTTGGTATGGAAATATTCAGTATGTGCATGAGATAGTCAACAAAAAATCATCAAAGTTTACATACTAATGTTCAAGTTCTTATTGTAAACATTTTTTCCATGTCTCTGGTAGTTTTATCCTTTATTAATCACTGCTATTTTCAAACAAGACCAGTACTAGACTAGTTCATATTAGTGTTACAGTACATCATGGGACTACTGGGCCTGGGTTGACAGTATAGCCTGTTAGTGTTAGGGTTAATTAGAGATAAGGGTCGCTTGCTTAGGGGTCAAGTAAGCCTTGCTTCAAAGTCAAGTAAACCTCTATATATAAGGAGATGAGAGGTATCAATCTAATCAAACAAGAATTAAGGAATGTAGGAGACGAACGGGAGGCAGACAACTCAGTTTGAATTCTCATAGGCTTGCGCCATATATACATGTACATCATCGGTTAGTTGTGTAGCTAACTCAGCTACAAACAAGGAGAACCAGGGAACGTGGAGAGCTAAGTCAAAACTATCCGCTAACACCCTCCCGCAGTATGAGCGTCGTTGCCGTCGACGCACAAACTGTTTCGGAACTCCTTGAAGCTCGCCGCCGGGAGACCTTTGGTCATGACGTCGGCGAATTTCTGCGTTGTGGGTACATGAAGAACCTTGCACTGGCCAACAACGACTTTCTCGGACAAAGTGTACGTCAAGATCGCTGTGCTTCGTGTGTTTGTGATGCACAGGGTTGGAGCTCATGTAACATGCGGAGACGTTGTCGCAGAAGATGATCGTGGCCTTGGACAAGGGCCGGTCGAGCTCGCCAAGCAGCTGCCGCAACCAAGTGCACTCGGCCACGGCGTTAACTACACCTCGGTATTCAGCTTCGGCGCTCGGAGACCGTAGTTTGTCGTTTCGATGACCAAGAGATGAGCGAATCCCCCATGAACACACAGTAGCTTAATGTCGATCTGCGCGTGTCGAGGCATCCCGCCCAGTCCGCGTCGGAGTAGGCGACGAGGTCGGCGTGGCTGCTGCGCCGGAGATGCAGCCCAATCACAGTAGAGCCGCGGATGTAGCGAAGAATGAGCTTGACGAGACCTTGATGGGCCGTTGTCAGAGCGTGCATATGGAGGCACACTTGTTGGTGTTAAGTATAAGGCCCATCACATATTGGCCCATATGACCCATAAGGCTCTCTCTATATATCTATCTCCACTAATGGAGTTGTCTTCTTCCAACTCATCAAAGGTTTGTAACATGGTATCAAAGCAAGGTTTAGGGGCGAATTAGGTCTAATCTGATCCCTAATCACCCCAGATCCATTTTTTTCCAGCCGGCGCACCGGCTGCTGCTCGTTCCTCTGTTTCTTCACGCGGGTCACCATCGCCGCCCGCTCCTCTGTTTCTTCACGCGGGTCGCCGTTGCTGCCCGCTCCTCTGTTTCCTTCACCCGGGTCGCCGTCGCGAGCCCGTCTTCGGTCTGTTGCGACCCGTCGCCGGGCATCTTCTCCGCGGCTCGTCTCTGTACCGTCGCTCGTGGCCGCGCATCTTTTCCGCGGCTCCTCTGTTTTTCACGCGGGTCTTCGGTGCCGCACCCGCGTTTCGTCCGCGTGCCCGCACGATCTTCCGCGCCGTCTTCACGCGCGCCCGCACGGTCTTCCGCGCCGTCTTCACGCGGGCCCGCACGGGTGCCTAGTCTTCCTGGGCAGCTGCCGTCTTCACGCGCGCCCGCAAGGGAGGGTGCCTGGACTTCCTGGGCGGCCTTCTTCCCGCGCGAGCCCACGTGATCTTCGTGCGCGGCCTTCTTCCCCGGCGAGATCCTGCAGCGGCTTCCGACGCATCCTCTCCGACTGGACTTCAACCAGTCACGGTGCTAGTGTATTTGCGTCTGCTGTCCGCCTGCTGGGACTGCTGCAGTTGGTCTTCATCCTCTGCTTCCGAAGGATCATCTGTGGTGGATTTTTTGGATTTCTGCTGCAAGACGATCCTCTGCTTCTGCAGACATCTCAGGCTGCCTCGAGTCACAGTGGTAACAAATTCCTTGCCTCTCCTTGTTGATTTGCTAGAAGATTTCAGCTATGTCGCAAGTCAACACAATTGTTATCAACATTACCTTTGATGGTCAGAATTATCCAGAGTGGGCATTTTGTGTGGAAACTGCTTTAAGGGGTCATGGACTCCTTTTTCATCTTGCTGATGATCCTCCTGCGCTTCAGCAAGATCAGAGTAATGCTGCTGATGTCAAAACTTGGCAGATTAATGATGGCAAGGTGATGGCAGCCATGGTTAACAGTACCAAGCAATCTATGATTATGAGTCTGTCCAAGTGTAAAACAGCCAAGGCTATCTGGTCCACATTGAAGGCACGCTATGTTCAGGACAGTGGTGCTCTTTTGCACACTCTTATGCAGCAAACTCATGCTATTGAGCAGCAAGACATGTATGTTGATGAGTACTACTCAGCGTTTGGTCGTTTGATGGGATCCTTGATCTCTATGGTGCCTGACTGTACAGCTGCTGGTTGTCCAGCCCACAAATTCATTGAAAAATTCCTTACTTATCGTTTTGTCATGGGTGTAAGAGCAGAATTTGATTCCATTCGTACTCGGTTGCTTCATGATTCTTCCTCTCTAACCATGGCAAAGGCACTGTCAGAACTGCTTGCTGAAGAGACACGTCTCCGGTCTATGACCTCTTCCCTGCACATGCCTCATAGTGTGTTGGCTGCTTCTCAGAAGTTCAGCACACCAAAGAGTATCTCTCAGGAGCCTTGTCCGCATTGTGGTAAAACTGGTCATACTCCGGATAATTGTTTCTTGCATCATCCAGAAAAGTTGGCTGAATTTCGTGCCCGTCGAGCTGCTCGGGCCACTAGGGGCCGTGGTACAGCTTCAACTCCTAGAGGATCTGTGTCAGTTGCTGCTGCTGCTGGTTCTTCATCTTCGTCATGGGTGCTTGATTCCGGGGCTTCTTTTCATGTGATGTCTGATCAGTCTCAGCTTGTGGCCTGCAAGTCGGTTGCCGATGGTGCTTCTATTCAAACAGCAGACGGTACATATTGTCATATCACACATCAGGGTTCTCTTTCAAATTCCTACTTTTTTGTTCCTGATGTCTCTTTTGTACCTCAATTGTCTATGAACCTTCTTTCTGTTGGTCAACTTGCTGACCATAACTGTTTTGTTGGATTTGATGACTCATCTTGCTTTATTCAGGATCGTCGAACCGAGACTGTACTTGGGACTGGCCATCGCCGTAGTGGCTCAACTAGCCTCTACATCCTTGACACCTTGCGTCTTCCTCCCATTCCTGCTCATGTGTCATCAGCTGCCTCGTCATCAACACCATCTACCTCGTCCTTCGCCAAGTGGCATCACCGTCTTGGTCATCTATGTGGGTCCCGTTTGTCTAATTTAATAAATAAAGGTTGTTTAGGTCCCACCTCCATCGAGTCTAGTTTCCATTGTAAAGGTTGTAAGCTTGGGAAACAAATCCAACTCTCATATTCTATTAGTGAGTCCCATGCTAGTAAACCTTTTGATCTTATTCATTCCGATGTATGGGGTCCTGCACCTTTTGCTACAAAGGGTGGTCATAAATATTATGTTATTTTTATTGATGATCATTCACGATATACTTGGATTTATGAAATTTATTTCATGAAACATCGTTCTCAGTTGTGCTCCATTTACCAAAGTTTTGCTCACATGGTCCACACTCAGTTTTCTACCCCAATTCAAGTTTTTCGTTCAGATTCTGGTGGGGAATATTTATCTACTACTTTTCGCCGTTTTTTGGACTCTGAGGGTACTCTTGCTGAGCTCTCGTGTCCTGGTGCCCATGCTCAGAACGGGGTTGCTGAACGCAAACACCGTCATCTGATAGAAACGGCTCGCACACTTTTGATTGCTTCTTTTGTTCCTTCACACTTTTGGGGCGAGGCTGTTTCCACGTCCGTCTATCTTATTAATAGACAACCATCATCCAAATTGTCTGGCAAGTGTCCTGGAGAAGTTCTTTTTGGGACACCTGCCCACTACGATCATCTTCGGGTTTTTGGATGTCTATGCTATGTTCTCCTTGCCCCTCGTGAACGAACAAAGTTAACTGCTCAGTCGGTTGAGTGTGTTTTCCTCGGTTATAGTGCTGAGCACAAGGGCTATCGTTGCTATGATCCCTCTTCTCGTCGTATACGTATCTCCCGTGATGTCACCTTTGTTGAGGATCGTCCTTTCTTTTACAGCTCCTCTACAAAGTCATCATATGCTCCTACTGAGACCACTTCCTTCCTGTGTCTTCCTCCTATTTCATTCTGTGATGATGCTAGCCCACAATGTCAAACACCTCTCATTCATATTGATCCCCCACTTCCACCACCACCTTCACTACCTCCTCTTGTTGATCATCAACCATCAATCCTTCCTGCATCACCACCACGTCATCCACCAATTACAAAGCACTACACTCGTCGTCCTAAACATCCTATTCCCACTTCCTCGGCCAGGCCTGATGCACCCATTATTGCTGATTTAACTAATTTTGATGAACCGTGTGCTGTTTCTGATGAGACACAGGTTGGTCCACGATATAATCTACGAAATCGTGCTACTATTGACCCTCCTGATAAGTTTGGTTTTCCACGTGCGAGTGTTGTTGTTCATGAGCCATCCACTTATCAAGAAGCTTCTAATATTCCTGAGTGGCAGCTTGCTATGTCTGAGGAGCTTGCTGCTCTTGATCTTCAAGGCACTTGGGAGCTAGTTCCATTACCTTCACATGTTGTACCGATCACCAGTAAGTAGGTTTTCAAGATTAAAACCAAGTCAGATGGTTCAGTTGAGAGATATAAAGCCCGTCTTGTTGCACGAGGGTTTCAGCAGACTCTGGGATTGGATTATGAGGAGACATTTGCTCCCGTTGCTCACATGACCACAATTTGTACTTTCCTTGCAGTGGCTGCTTCATCTTCTTGGTCCATATCTCAGATGGATGTTAAGAACGCCTTCCTTCATGGTGATTTGAGTGAAGAAGTTTATATGCCACCACCTCCAGGTGTTGATGCTCCTTCAGGTTATGTTTGTCGGCTTCGCCGTGCTTTATATGGTCTTAAACAGGCCCCTCGTGCTTGGTTTGAACGCTTTGTATCTGTGATAAAGGCTGCTAGCTTCACACCTAGTAATCATGACCCTGCTCTATTTATTCATCTCTCATCACGTGGTCGTACTTTGTTGCTTTTATATGTTGATGATATATTGATTACGGGTGATGATGTGCAACATATTTCTCTTGTCAAACAGCAGCTTGGTGACCATTTTCAAATGTCTGACTTGGGTCCACTCAGCTATTTCTTAGGCATTGAGGTTAAGCAGTGTACCAATGGATACTATATTTCTCAGACCAAGTACATACAAGACCTTATTGCTCGTTCTGGTATCACTGATAGTCGGACGGTTGCCACACCCATGGATCTTCACTTGCAACTCCGTCCTACTGATGGTACACCCCTTTCGGATCCCTCTAGATATAGACACCTTGTGGGTAGTCTTGTTTATCTGACCGTTACCAGACCAGATATTGCTCATGCAGTCCATATTTTGAGCCAGTTTGTGAGTGCTCCTACCTCTGTTCATTTTGGACATTTACTTCGTGTGCTACGGTACTTAAGGGGGACAACATCTCGTGGTTTATTCTATGCCCGTAATAGTCCACTTCAGTTACATGCTTATTCGGACTCCACTTGGGCGAGTGATCCAACGGACCGTCATTCCATCACAGGATATTGTATTCTTCTTGGTTCCTCTCTGATTGCATGGAAGTCTAAGAAGCAGGCAGTTGTATCTCGCTCTAGTACTGAGGCAGAACTTCGAGCACTTGCCACTACTACTTCAGAGATTGTATGGCTTCGTTGGTTGTTAGCTGATTTTGGGATCTCTTGTGATACCGTCACACCTCTTCTTTGTGACAATACAGGGGCTATACAAATTGCCAATGATCCTGTGAAGCATGAACTTACTAAACATATTGGTGTTGATGCCTTCTTTACTCGGTCTCACTGTCATGAGAAAACCATTGCTCTTCAGTATGTGCCTTATGAGCTGCAGCTAGCAGATTTCTTCACTAAAGCACAAACTCGAGAGCCATCGGCTTCACTTGATCAAACTCAACGCTTCAGATCCTCCTCTTCCACCTTGAGTTTGAAGGGGGGTGTTAAGTATAAGGCCCATCACATATTGGCCCATATGACCCATAAGGCTCTCTCTATATATATCTATCTCCACTAATGGAGTTGTCTTCTTCCAACTCATCAAAGGTTTGTAATAGTTGGATGGCGTACTGCAGGTCTGGCCGTGTCATGGTCAGATATTGTAGAGCACCGACCATGCTCCTATAGTCCGAGGCCTCAGCTGTGGATAGGGGTGTGCCGTCGGAGCCGGACAGCTTGTCGGCTGTGTCAATCGGCGTCTCACTTGGCCAGCATTCAGCCATGCCAGCGCGGTCGAGGAGATCGAGAACATACTGCTGCTACTGAAGATGGAAGTCGTTAGGATGTCGCTGGACTTGGATGCCAAGGAAGTAGTGGACCGGCCCCATGTCTTTGAGCTTGAACTCATTGATAGTGGCAATGATCCGGTACAGGATGTCGATGGAAGAGGCCGTGAGCACAATGTCGTCGACGTAGAGCAGCAGGTACATGGACTCCTTGCCTTGACGAAGCACGACGAGCGAGCTGTCCAAGCGTGTTGGACGAAAGCCGATGGAGCACAGAAAGCTCGCCAGGCGCATGTACCACGCCCTGGGAGCTTGTTTGAGGACGTAGAGGCTCTTGGAGAGTTTGCACACCAGATGAGGGTCATTAGTGAACCCTGCTGGTTGGCGTCCATATACCTGCTCGTCGAGGACGCCGTGAAGGAACGCGTTGTTGACGTCGAGTTGGTGGACGGGCTAGTCGCGCTGAGCAGCAAGGGTCGCACCGTGCGTACTGTTGCCAGTTTGACAACAGGGCAGTACGTCTCGCCGTAGTCGATGCCCGCGCGCTGTGTGAACCCACGGATGACCCATATGGCCTTGTAGCGATCTAAGCTCCCGTCTTCTTCGAATTTGTGACGGAAGATCCATTTGCCGCTGACGACATGGGCGCTGGCTGCGCGAGGAACAAGTGCCCACGTACTGTTGGCGAGCAAGGCATCATACTCCAATTGCATTGCCTTTGCCCAGTTGGGGTCCTTCAATGCTTGATTCACCGAGCGCGGGGTCGGTGAGACGTCAGTCGTGGTTGTTGTGCCAGCGTAGCACGGATTGGGCCGGAACGTCCCGACGCAGGACCTGGTCACCATAGGATGTGAAGCCATCGAGTGAGATGGTGCTGGAGCGCTGGGCTCGGCAGCAGGTTCAGAGTGCTCGCGTGCCGGCGGCGTCGAAGGGGACCGCGCCGTAGAGGATAATGTGGTCGGGCTGGAGGAGCCGAGTTGTGTCGCGGTTGTCAATGACCGTGGACGCGAAGCTGAGGATGGCGTCGTCGGTGACCGCGGCCGCGAAGCCGAGGATGGCGCTGGTGACCGCGGATTGGCGGGTGGGGACGAGGCAGGCGACGTAGAGCGCGGGATTTGGTGATGGCGTGCGCTGTCCCACTTGGCAAAGGTGGTGGGGACGGCGGTGGATCCGCAGGTGCTGTGCTGAGATCCGGTCGCCATGGGTCATAGGCGCAGCTGCCCGCAGAAGAAGACGAGGGCCCCGATCGAAACGGGAACACGTCTTCGTCGAAGTAGACGTTTCGGGACCTGATCACCTTCCTGTTGGTCAAGTTGTAGCACCAGTAGCCCCAATGATCCTGCGAATAGCCAATAAACAGACGCCACAGAACGTGGAGCGAGTTTGTTAGGACCGGTGGCTGTGGTGTTGGGGTAACAGAGGCACCCGAACACGCGCAGAGAGGTGTAGTCGGGATCGGCACGATGTAGGAGAGAGTAGGGGGTGGACAGGCTGCGTGGCTTGCACAATTTGCGATTGTGAAGATAGGTGGAGGTATTGAGGGCCTCAACCCAGAACGTCGGAGGTAGCGTGGCATGCAATAGCAGGGCGCGAACGCCGCCGTTCAGTGTTCGAAGAGATGTATGGGCAAGGCGTAAAGAGATGTCGTGCTCTGCGTAGTACTGACGAAGGGTGGAGTTATCAAACTCGCGTCCGTTGTCAGTTTGGAAGGCGCGGGCAGTGCTGTCGAACTGCGTGCGCGCAAGGCCATGAAAGGAGATGATGTGTTTGGCAACTTCAGATTTGTGACGCAATGGGAAGGTCCAAACAAAATGAGTGAAGTCATCTAATAGCACAAGATAATATTGAAACCCAGTAAAGCTCGCTACAGGTGACGTCCAAACGTCACAATGAATCAGTTCAAAAGGGGCAAGTGTCTTATGCTGAGAAGGATAAAAAGGTAGACGGACATGTTTGCCAATCCGGCAAGCATGGTGAGTTCTTTATTACAAGAGAAAGCAAATGACTGAACAAGACGACGAAAGGATTCTCCTCCAGGATGGCCAAGCCGCTGGTGCCATAGATCAGCAGAGATGGTGGTGAGGCAGTGTGGAACCGCTGTGGCGATCAGGTGCAGTGGATAGAGATCACCCTGGCTGTCACTGCAAAGAATCACCGCCTTGGTGTGTCGATCCTTGAGAGAGAAACCACAAGCGTCAAATTCAACGGTGATAGGGTTGTCACGTGTAAGTGCACGAACAGAAATAAGGTTTTTGATTAAAGATGGAGATATTAAAACATTATTTAGGGAAAGAGAGTTGGAAGAGGTGGGGATGAAAGAGGAACCAGTGTGGCTGATGGGAAGAGAAGTCTCATTGCCAACAATGATCCGTGTGGAGGATGTGTTGGGAGTGAGAGAGGACATGTTACCGGAGCCTTGAGACATATGGGAAGATGCGCCGGTATCAAAGAACCATTCGCCGGTAGACTGTGGCTGCTGCAGAGAGAGACTGTTGAGAGTGGCGAGCAGCTGCGGATCCATCGTGTTGGACGCGCCAGCGACATGAGCTTGTGGTGCTGGAGTGGGTGGCCGAGGGCCGAGAACGCCCGCCGTCGGTGCACGTGGAGCCTGGAACGGACATGCCTGAACCATCCTTGTCCAGGGATTCATCGAGGGCCAAAATCCCGATGGAGGTGCCTGGTTGGGAGGTGTACCCTCCTTTTTGTTCTTGGCGTTGGAGTAGTGGTTGGAGGTGCGGCCACCGTTGTTGGGTGCGGGAGGAGTGGACGGCGTCGCCTGCTGTTTTCCAGGGGCACCCTGGAACATGGGCGCGCCCGGGGCGGTGTGGGCGACAAGCGTGGACGCGGCTTGGAGTTGAGCAGGCGAGGGCGCGGTCGTGGACATGCAGCCAGACGAGGCGGCTTGAGCGACCATGACCGCCGCGGCTTGCATCTTCTCGGACTCGGCGATGCGGTGTTCCTCGAGCTGCAGCATGGAGCGAGTCTTGAGGAATGACGGCAGGCGGCGGCGAAGAGTGATGTGCGGGATCGCGTGGTGAAGACGAGGGTTGAGGCCGCAGACGATGTTGTAGATGAGATCCTTGTCATTCACCGGAGCGCCGAGGCCGGCGAGGCGATCTGCCATGACCATGCAAGAGCAATACTGGAGGACGGGAAGATCACCTTGGTAGAAGTTGCGGAACTCGGCTCCAAGGTAGACGGCACGACTGTCCTTGTTGTCACGGAAGAGGTTGCGGACGCCGCGCTAGAGAGTACGCGGTGTCGGTGTCGCCGGACACCATGGAGAGGAGCTCGGGGGAGATCAGGTTGTAGAACCATGACACGATCGCGCAGTCATTCTGCAACTAGTCGCTGTCGCCCTGGGCGGGTTTGCCGTTGATGTGGTCACACAGACCATACTGCCCAAAGACGGCAGCGAACGAGCGAGCCCAGGCGACGTAGTTGGCGTCGTTGAAGTCAAGAACGAGCGGCACCCGCGATTGAATGTTGATGCCATGAACGATCGTGGGAGCGGCCGGCTTAGTGTGGACTTGCAGCAGACGGGGAAGGACGGAATCGACATCGGAGTTGTTGGAGTTCGACGACGACGAAGAGGACGAAGAGGCAGACATGGCAGCGCCTAGAGTGAGCAGCGGAATTTGTGGATCGTGGGAACGGCTGGTACCATGTAAGAGACGAACGGAAGGAGGCAGACATCTCAGTTTGTATTCTCATAGGCTTGCGCCATATATACGTGTACACCATCAGTTAGTTGCCTAGCTAACTCAGCTACAAACAAGGAGAACCAGGGAACGTGGAGAACTAAGTCAAAACTATCCGCTAACAAGGAAAAACCTCCCCTCTTGCTCAGCCGTGGGCAAGGCCCCTGGCTGGCCCATTGTTTCCCATCCTCAGAAACCTAGCCGCCACCATCACTTCAGCCATGAGCAGTAACGGCGGGTACTGTAGCATAGCGGTACTGTAGCACGCCAGCCCGCCGCCACTCCCTCAACTCTCTCTCCCCTAAACCCTAGCCTCCACATAACATCTAGTTAGGTGTCAGGTGTGAAAATGGCCAGTCAATGTAATAGGAAAGATCAATGCTAGATACTGTTATCACAAACTATTATTACTTTTAGTTAGATGCTATTTAATCAGTATAAAATACGAAACTTGAACATTTTCCACAGGAAAGATCACAAGATACAAATGAAGTTCCACAAAATATTATATAATTTGTCAGACATGGGATACCAAAATAAGTATGGCTTTTAGCTCTGGGCAGGCAGTTTACTGCAAAAGATAAAAAGATGATTCAGATGAGGATGACAAGACTGTAATTCATTGATTCTCTACAAGAACATTGCAACAAAATGCTAAGGACTATAATAACTAGAAACAAGAAAACAGGTTCAGAATATAAAACAAAAAAATGCAGTATATTATGATGAAAACAACCTTAAGACCCAAGAACCTTCCAGTTGCAGAAAATAAGTGGAGGATGATCCTGGTCTTCAAGTTCACAAAAACCTCACTTGCTGTTAGACTCCCTTTGTTTAGAGCTTCTTCAAATTCTAATAGCACAGAAGGTAGCAAGATATTTTTGGATGATTGAAGGAGGAGGCGACCACTCCTATTGCAGAGAAAAATAAGCATCAGAACAGCAAGTAAAGTGATTGACCCAGAATCCTATGCACACATAAATAAGTTCTGAAACAAAAAGAGGTCGAGAATTCCCTTCAGACTTCTCTAAGAGTACAAGTAGTGCCTGGGCAGCCAGCCTGGAAACCTTGATAACCATTCTTACAGCAGCACAGTAGAGATCCTTACCTGGATAGTTATCTTTCTTTTGTTTTCAGAAAAATTCCAGATGGCGACATGTATAAAGCTTGGAGTCAAATATGTAGTACTCCATCCAGTTCCGCACAGAAATACTAGTTTGTGACGTCTAATTAGCATAGCCTACAATGGATAAGAGATAGGTCTAAACACTAGCAGAGTGTTTGGTTTAAGGAGTGGGATGAGTGATGGATCATCTCACTCCTAATAATTCTAATGTTTGGTTTGAAGAATGGTGTGACACCTCCTTATAAGCACATGCATAGACTAAACATGATGAATATCCAATTAAAATTCATGGGATGCTCTCATGATGGGCCACTCAAATGACAGATCGACTCCTAAAAACAAACATCCCATAAAAGTCTAGATACATCATTTAACAATGAACCATCAGTCTTGCAAAACGTTATCTACAAGTTATGGGCACATCTGCTGTGGTGAACAGGATCTCTACCGAAATACTCATTTTGGTATGTTTGGTTACAACAAGGGTATTTGTTAGAATTAAAAAAAAAACTTGCTAAGAAGATCTGCTAAAATGGGCAAGGAAAAATGGGTGGCTATTGGGAAAGCTAGATTGGCTCCCTCATGTGGCCACGGATGCTGTGGTCCATTAGACAATGGTAAGTGATATCTTAAGTAACTACTAATTTTATTTTACTTTTTGCAAGGGAACATACAAGTGTTCATTGTTTAAAGCAAAAAGAATAAACAATCAGTCTTATTGTTGCAAGTTTCTAAAATTATTGCATAGTGTGGATTAGTTTATGCTTATCCTTGTATAAAAACGCAAAGCAAATAAGGAAATTAGAGTGAACAACTGTACAGGCAATCCCTTAGTCATAATGTCCGTGAACTGATGGGCTGAGGGGACATGGAGTACACTGAACTGCCCAAAAGCCACCTTCTCACGAACAAAATGAATGTCAATCTCAATGTGCTTCGTGCAACGATGATGAACCCGATTGGCAGTCATATAAACTGCACTGACATTGTCACAATAGACAATGGTTGCTGAAGGGATCGAGATATGAAGCTCCTGATGTAGCTGTCCCAGCCAGTAACACTCAGCAACTGCATGAGCAACAGCCCGGTACTCCGCCTCTGCACTGGACTGAGAGACCGTGGTCTACTGTTTTGAAAACCAAGATATCAGGTTGTCGCCGAGGAAGACACAGTAGCCTGAAGTAGATCACCGAGAATCTGGACATCCAGCCCAGTCGGCATCAGAGTATGTCGTGATAGATGACACGCTGCCAATGCCGAGGTGTAGAGTGGCGTCAAGGGTGCCCTTGACATGGCGCAAAATACGCTTGATCAGAGCAAGATGCGGCTCCCGCGGGTCATGCATGAAGAGGCAGACTTGCTAAACAGCATAGGCTGATAGACCTCTTTAACTCTTGTGCTTATCTATTAGGAATATGCATAGTATCTACTTTAGAATATGCTTTACTTTAGCAACAACTTGGCATCAACTTGGCAGCCAAGTTAGCTTTTGCAACAGCTTCTTGGCAGCCAAGTTTGCAATCGCCTCTATGTCCTTCACGTGCAGGTGGCGCAGCCCCTCTGTCTTGCTGCCCGCCGCGACGACGACGCGTGGCGGTGGCACGAGCGCTTCGGGCACCTCAATTTTGCGGCCCTGAAGCAGCTGGAGTACCGGGCGGAGATGAAGACCGTCTTTCAGATGAGCGACCTGGGGCTCCTCTCTTTCTACCTGGGAATTGAGGTCCACCAGGACAGCTCCGGCATCTCCCTTCGCCAGACCGCCTACGCCAAGCGCATCGTCGAGTTGGGCGGGCTCACCGACTGCAACCCAGCCCACACTCCTATGGAGGAGAGGCTGAAGCTGAGCCGCGACAGCACGGCGGAGGAGGTTGACGCCACGCAGTACCGGCGCATTGTGGGCAGCCTTCGCTACCTCATCCACACGCGGCCGGACTTGGCGTTCGCCGTGGGCTACGTCAGTCGGTTCATGCAGCGATCGATGACGGAGCATCAGCAAGCCGTCAAGAGGATCCTTCGCTACGTTGCGGGTACCTCCGACTACGGCCTGCACTACCCGAGGTGCCCCGGTGTGGCGTACTTCATCGGGTACAGCGACAGTGACCACGCCGGCGACATTGACACAAGCAAGAGCACCAACGGGACGCTATTCTTCCTTGGCAAGTGTCTGATCAGTTGGCAGTCGATCAAGCAGCAGGTGGTGGCTCTATCCAGCTGCGAGGCAGAGTATATCGCAGCCACCACCGCTTCGACTCAGGCCATCTGGCTCGCTCGGCTGCTCGGCGATCTCATTGGCAGAGATGCAGCACCCGTGGAGCTGAGGGTGGATAGCAAGTCCGCCTTGGCCTTGGCAAAGAACCCCGTCTTCCACGAGCGCAGTAAGCACATCAGGGTGAGGTATCACTTCATCAGAGACTGCCTGGATGAGGGGAGCATCAAGGCTGGCTACATCAACACGCAAGACCAGCTTGCTGATTTCCTGACCAAGTCCCTTGGGCGAGTCAAGTTCCAGGAGCTCCGCGCCAAGATTGGGATGGTCCAGGTTGCTCATAAGCATACACACAAGACTTAGGGGGAGATTGATACACCTCTTTAACTCTTGTGCTTATCTATTAGGAATATGCTTAGTATCTACTTTAGAATATGCTTTACTTTAGCAACAACTTGGCAGCCAAGTTAGCTTTTGCAACAGCTTCTTGGCAGTTTGCTGCCCTATATATGTATCCCTGCAGTTTTCATTGCCTCTAAGGCTAATACATCAGTTTTGCCCCAAATTACCTGTGATAATTTCCAACATAGGCAATATCCGGACGAGTTAGCGTGAGATACTGCAAGGCGCCAGCAAGACTCCGATATTTTGAAGGATTAGCAACTAGAACTCCATCAATGGCAGACAACTTAGATTTGGAATCGACCGGTGTTGTTGTGGGATGGCACTCAACCATGTTGGCTCGCTAAAGAAGATCGACGGCGTATTGTCGCTGGGACAAGTGGAGGCCGTTGGAGCAACGAGTGACAGAGATGTCGAGGAAGTGGTGGACCCAAGGTCCGTCATGGCGAACTCGGAGTTGAGACGGACGATGATGGGCCTCAGGAGATCCGAAGAGGATGTTGTGAGGATGATGTCATCGACGTACAGTAGCAAGTATGCCATCTCCACACCATCTTTGAAGATGAACAGAGAAGCATCAGACTTTGCCGCAGTGAAACCGTGCTTGCAGACATAGGTGGCAAACCGTTGATGCCACGCGCGAGGAGCCTGCTTGAGACCATAAAGCGATTTATGCAGCAGACAGACATCGTCACGGGTAGATGGGTCGACGAAGCCAGCAGGTTGATGTGCATAGACGGTGTCCTCAAGATCACCATGAAGAAAGACATTCTTCACATCAAAGTTGATGAATCAGCCAGGAACGTGAAGCAACAATACTGAGCACAGTCCGGTCGGTAGCAGGCTTGACAACCGGGCTGAAGGTCTCATCATAGTCGACACCATGCTGCTGAGAGAAGCCACGGACAACCCAGCGAGCTTTGTGGCATGCAAGGGAACCGTCTGCATGAAATATGTGCTTGAAGAGCCTGGTACTCATCTGTCATCGCAGCACGCCAGTTGGGATCAGCTAATGCACTGTGATAATTAGCGAGCAGCGGAGATGTCAATGTTGCATACAAGCCCTTGTAACTAACAGGCGGCACAACACATGTTTGTGTGTGTCATCATGTGATGGAGCAGGGGATGGGCTGGTGCAGGCCCTTGCATAGGCCGGCGAGAAGGTGCAGGGGGCTGCAGCAGCCCTGAAGTCATCAGTGCAGTAACAGCCGGACGCTGAGGCCCGTGCACAACACAAGGTAGTGGAGGCTGGCCGGGTGGCAGTACAGGTGGCTGAGAAGAAGCACGCACACTGGTCAGTACAGGTGGCTGAGGAGCAGCAGGTACACTGGTCGTAGCACCAGCAGATGAAGAAGTAGAGACAACTATGATGGTGGACGGTCGAGCCTCAGCAGGCACAAGCGATGAAGGCAAAGAGGACCTGCGCTGGAACACCTTGCCGCTGAATCACCTATCAGCCGGCAGTGGTGCTGTTGCAGGGGGCTGCCGCTGATAGGTGAGGCAAAACCGGCCAGTCCCGCCCGCAGGACTAGGCGGCTGCATGGGGGACCAGCCTGCTGAACGGGGGTACCCGAGCGGGGGCAGCCATGATGATGGCTGGATCATCAAGGTCCTGAGGCAACGGCTGCTCAACCTCTGTAACAGAGGGAGCAACCAAAGGAACATCCTGCACAAGAAAATCAAGTGAAGCCAGCACAAAGGTAGTGGTGGCGAATGGAAAAAAAGACTCATCAAAGACCACATGACGGGATATAATCACCCGCCGAGTAGAGATGTCAAGACAACGGTACCCCTTATGGGAGGTGGGATAACCAATGAAGACACATGGCATTGAGCGAGGTGCAAGTTGGTGGGAGGTCGTGACACTGAGGTTAGGATAACAGAGGCAGCCGAACACGCGAAGTTGAGAATAACCTGGTACGGAGTGATGGAGGAGCTGGTACGGAATTTGGTGGCTAATGGAAGAAGAAGGGCGCCGGTTCAGCAAGAAGGTTGTTGTAGCTAGCGCTTCAGCCCAGTAAGAAGGCGGCATGGAAGCATGGATCAGCAGTGTGCGAATAGTGTTGTTGATAGTTCGAAGCATACGCTCAGCTTTGCCATTTTGTGGAGGGTGTAGGAGCAGGACAGGCGAAGGAGGACACCGCGACTCGCTAGGAAGCTGGACATGGCATGATTAACAAATTCCATGACATTGTCAGCCTAGAAGCATTTAGGTACACAACCAAACTGAGTTTGAGCGTAGGCAATAAAATCAACAAAATGACCATAGACTTTGGATTTCTGTGTCACCTGCTGCTGCTGCTGCTGACCGGGCAGTGGACCATAACAGACCCACAGACCAGACTGTCGCGCGCTGACCACCTTAATGCTGCTGTCATCCACGATGTTGCTGCTGCTGCCATCCACCACCACCGCGGCCACCTTTCTTCTTGTTGCGGTTAGACGAGCTGCCACCACCGTTATTGGTAGGACCACGACCGCCTTGTCCCAGTGCTGCGCCAAAGCACGCAAAGGAAGAGCGACACACAGGGCCGCATGAAGGGGATCCAGAGGCGTGAAGGACGGTCTCGGTGGAAACTTTGCCTTCATTAGCTAGGCGAAGTTCCTTGAGGACGAGCTTCTGGCGCATGGTGTTGAAGTCAGGCAGTGGTGTGGTGTCGGCGATGTTGTCCGCCGTACTTGAGAAGCGCGGGTTGAGTCCGCGAAGAAGATTGAGGACCAGCTGGGATGGTGACACAGCATGGCCAACGTCGCTCAGGGCATCAGCGACGATGTTCATGCGTTAGCAGTAGTCGATGATGGAGAGGACCCTGCCTCATAGAGGAGAACTCATGAAGGAAGACGGCGTGGGGCTCCTTGTTGGACAGGAAGAGGCCCTCGATGGCGGCCAAGAGCTGGTGAGCCGTCTATTCGCCGTCAATGGCTAGGTCCTGGACGTCAGGGTCGTGGACCCGAGGAGCCAACCGTGGACGCCGGCATCGTCGATGACCCACTGGGGATCAGCGAGGTTGGTTGGGACAATCCCGTCGATGTGGTCGCGAAGACTGAGCTTTCCCACCAGAGACTTGAAGAAGGGCGCCCACTTGTTGAAGTTCGGATGCTTTAGCTCGAGGACGACAGGGACATGAGAGCGGATAGCGATCGTGGCCTAGGGAGCAACAATCGGTCCAGCGGGGAGGGAGCCCATGACACCACTGAAGGAGGAGCCGCTGGTCGCTAAAGAGGTGGAAGACTCTGTTGTCATGGAGCTGCTGGAAACGGAAGAGCAGAAGTGCTCACTAGCAGATGCGTGTATGTTAATGCAAGGGGGAAACGCACGCGCGCGTGGGAGGGCGGCGTGCGGAGCAGAGGCGTGGTCCAGGGGGAAGCGCGCAACCGTGGGTGGGCACTGCGCGGAGCAGAGACACGCGAGCAACGACGAGCGTGGGAAGACGAGACGCGGAGGAGAGTCGCGGCGCATGTGGGGAAGGCCGCCGGTGCGAGTGAAGAAGATCGCGGCCCCCGAGACGCGAGGTGGGGGTGGACGCGCGGCCGTGGGATCGGCGGCGCAGAACGGAAGCTAGGGCAAAGGGAGAAACGGGAAGGGAACCCAGGCGATACCATGTAACAGATTAGGAAAAACACCTCACACCCCAAATAGGGAGGGTGACTCTTATATATAGTCAAATACAACTTGGAGTACAAGTAACATGTGTTAGACTATACATATCTCTAATAGTATCATTAGACTTATCAGTGAACAAATACTCACGCGATATTTCAAGGCTTTGGCTATAACATACCTGGGCATTTTTTGTCTTCCCCTCATCTGATTTTTTTTCTCTAGCCCTTGGTTCAAGACAAGATCCAAGGATCACGCGACTGTCTTCTTCTGGAAGCTCCTCCTGACCCTCCCCACTGCCCCAGCCCAACCTTCCTGCTTGCCTTTTTGGCAGTACCCGCATGCCAGATCTAGTGCCAACTTCAACCACTGTAGTAATCAGGTTTCACCAAGATATCGCCATGATGCCACCCACCCCTCCCCACCAGTCATCCTCCACCATCCCAGCTGGCAGTGCGCTCGCTGCCTCACAACCCACCCGCCAACCAGATCCACTATGGGGCTGATCTTGTAAGCCTAGGAACAGGAAAAAAAACTTGTTGGACCAGAACACTCCAAACCCCGGTGTTATCAGATCAGAGAACTAATTGTGATTAATTGTCCTTATTGTAACATGGGGCTCGATAAGGGTCTTCGAAACAATTAGCTCAACTAGAAAACTAGTCGCCCGATCAGCCCATCTGATTGACTAGTTAGGTTGGGCCAGCCCAAGAAATTTGTATGGTGGGAAGAATTTGGCCCACCCTTAACTAGCCCATTAGGTTTGTATAGTGTATATGTATGCTGTGGAGAGGAGACAAGGAGCAGCAGCAGCTGTTTTTTCCACCGCACGTGCTATTTTTTTCAGGTCCTGCTTCCACTCACCTCTACCTCGCCAGCTCCGGCCTCTGCCCACCTCCGCCTGGCCCCCCGATGGCGCCTGGAGGACCTGAACCTAAAGCTGCAGCTTTGAGGTCCAGGACCACCAAGTGAGCCACCACTCTTCCTCCTTGAATGTTGGTGTTTCCTGTTACTAATATAACCTTGATGTCTGAGTGTATAACGAGTCCCTTAGGGACATCAAGTATGGGCCATATAGATGTAGAATAAATGGGCCTTCACATACTTAACATCCCCCCACCCACCCACCCACCCCCTCCCCCGCGGAAACTCAAGATGGAGTATTAGACATGTATAATCTAGTTTGTATACGTTGTATTAGGACATGTTGTAACCTGAAAGGTCACCCCCCAAAGGGTGTGTGGTGTCTCCCTATCTTTCTACATGGTATTAGCCAATTAGATCCTATTCTTCTGCTCCCTTCCATGTGTGCCCGCCTCTTTCCTCGCGAGCGCGCAACCTATTCCACTCGTACGTCGCCTCCACCCACTCCACGGGCTCCTCCTTCCCCGGCGGCTCACCTCTCTCCCCTCCCATGGCCACCGGTCAGGGACCTGCCAACCACCGGCCAGGGCACCTTGGGTGCCACTATGTCGGCCCCTGGCCAAGGCACCATGGGTACAATCGGTGGCACCCTCGACACGCCGCCGCCGCCGATTGTGGCTCATCCCAACGCCACGATCAACGTCAAGTCCCATGTTCCGTTCTCCTCGGAGCTGAACTCCAATTTCTCGAAGTGGGTGTTCTTCAAATCGTTGTGCGACAAATTTGGCCTCCCCTCGCACATGGATGGCTTGTTCGAATTGCACAGGTAGTTTGGGGCAAATCTGATTTCATTAGCCTTAGAGGCAAAGGAAACTGCAGGGATATATATATAGGGCAGCAAACTTGGCTGCCAAGAAGCTGTTGCAAAAGGCTAACTTGGTTGCCAAGTTGATGCCAAGTTGCTACTAAAGTAAAGCATATTCTAAAGTAGATACTAAGCATATTCCTAGTAGATAAGCACAAGAGCTAACGAGGTCTATCAATCTCCCCCTAAGTCTTGTGTGTGTTCTTCTGGGCAACCTGAACCATCCCAATCTTGGCGCGGAGCTCCTGGAACATGACTCGCCCAAGGGACTTGGTCAGGAAATCAGCAAGCTGGTCTTGCGTGTTGATGTAGCCAGCCTTGATGCTCCCCTCATCCAGACAGTCTCTGATGAAGTGATACCTCACCCTGATGTGCTTACTGCGCTCGTGGAAGACGGGGTTCTTTGCCAAGGCCAAGGCGGACTTGTTGTCCACCCTCAGCTCCAGGGGTGTTGCATCTCTGCCAATGAGATCGCTGAGCAGTTGAGCGAGCCAGATGGCCTGAGTCGAAGCGGTAGTGGCTGCGATGTACTCTGCCTCGCAGCTGGACAGCGCCACCACCTGCTGCTTGACCGACTGCCAGCTGATCAGACACTTGCCAAGGAAGAATAGCGTCCCGCTGGTGCTCTTGCTTGTGTCAATGTCGCCGGCGTGGTCACTGTCGTTGTACCCGATGAAGTGCGCCGCACCGGGGCACCTCGGGTAGTGCAGGCCGTAGTCAGAGGTACCCGCAACGTAGCGAAGAATCCTCTTGACGGCTTGCTGATGCTCCGTCGTCGGTCGCTGCATGAACCGACTGACGTAGCCCACGGCGAACGCCAAGTCCGGCCACGTGTGGACGAGGTAGCGAAGGTTGCCCACAATGCGCCGGTACTGCGTGGCGTCAACCTCCTCCGCCGTGCTGTCGCGGCTCAGCTTCAGCCTCTCCTCCATAGGAGTGTGGGCTAGGTTGCAGTCGGTGAGCCCGCCCAACTCGACGATGCGCTTGGCGTAGGCGGTCTGGCGAAGGGAGATGCCGGAGCTGTCCTGGTGGACCTCAATTCCCAGGTAGAAAGAGAGGAGCCCCAGGTCCGCACATCTGGAAGACGGTCTTCATCTTCGCCTTGAACGCCTCAATCTCGTCCTCCTTGGTGCCGGTGATCACCAAGTCGTCGACGTAGACGCCCACCAGCAAGACGTTGCCTCCCTTGCCCCGCCGGTAGACTGCAGCCTCGTGAGCGCTCTGCTGGAACCCCATTTGCTTGAGGGTGGAGTCCAGCTTGGCGTTCCAAGCTCGAGGCGCCTGCCGCAAGCCGTAGAGGGCCTTGCGCAGGCGAAGAACCTTGTTCTCCTTGCCGGGGATGATGAAACCCGGCGGATGACGGACGTAGACCTCCTCCTTCAAGTCGCCGTTGAGAAAGGCAGACTTGACGTCCATGTGGTGGACGTGCCAGCCCTCCTGGGCTGCCAGAGCGAGTACCAGGCGAACGGACTCCATGCGTGCGACGGTTGCGAAGGTGTCGTCAAAGTCGACTCCCTCCTGCTGAACGAACCCGCGCGCCACGAGTCGTGCCTTGTGCTTGATCACAGCACCAGCCTCATCCTTCTTGAGCTTGAACACCCACTTCAGGGTGATGGCGCGGTGGCCGGTAGGAAGATCCGCCAGCTCCCACGTGTGGTTCCGCTCGACGGCGTCCATTTCCTGCTTCATCGCGGCGCGCCATGTCGCGTCTCCTTCCGCCTCAGCGAAGGAGCGAGGCTTGTCGTCGTCATGCGCCAAGTGCAGCTCCCCCTTGATGTCGTGTTGCGCCAGTCCAGGGACGGGCAACTCGCCAAGGAGGTTGTCCATGGTGCGGTAGCGCAGGGGCTCGTCGTCGTGGTAGGCGTCGACGCGGTCCTCATCGTCGGTCAGCGGAGTGGCGAACTCCACCGAGCGCTGCTCGTCGTGGACCGGAGCTGTTGTGGCCGATCCCGGTGGTGTGGCCGCCGGTGCAGGAGAGCGTGGAGTGGCAGGTGCCGGAGATGCAGGAGCTGGTGCTTGAGATCCAGCAGCCGGTGCTGGAGAGCGTGGAACGGTCGGTGGTGCAGAGCGGGATGTAGCCGGTGTCGTCGGCGGCGAAGCGTGGGGTGTGGCCGGTGCCGAAGGTGGTGGAGGACTCGCCGGAGCTGGAGGCGAGCGAGGAGTCGAGGCGAGCGAACTCGGTGAAGACGAGCTGCTAGCTCCCCCAGCTCCCTCGAAGTGGACGTACTCGACAACGAAGTCTCGGAGGGTCGAAGTCGAGCCGTCGTCCACCGCCTTGTCCCATGCCCAGCCTCGTCCCTCGTCGAACATGACGTCACGCGAGATGCGGACGCGCTGTGTCGCGGGGTCGAGGATGCGATAGGCCTTGACGCCCTCCGCGTAGCCGATGAATACCCCAGGTGCACTCCGGTCGTCGAGCTTGCCGACGTGGCCGAGCTCCTTGGCGAACGCGAGGCACCCGAAGACGCGAAGATGGCTGACCGTCGGCTCGCGCCCGTGCCAGGCCTCGTACGGCGTCTTGCCGTCAAGCGCCTTGGTGGGCGAGCGGTTGAGGACGTGGACAGCCGTCATCACCGCCTCTCCCCAGTAGATCGCCGGCAGCCCTTTCTGCTTGAGGAGGGCGCGGGCAGTGGCGACCAATGTCTGGTTGCGGCGCTCGACGACACCGTTCTGCTGCGGGGTGTACGGGGTGGAAAAGTGGCGCTGGATCCCCTCGTCGGTGCAGTACGCCGCGAACTCAGCCGCCGTGAACTCGCCTCTGTTGTCGGTGCGCAGCACCCGAAGCTTGCGGCCGCACTCCTTCTCGGCAGCAGCTTGATGGCGCTTGATGGCGTCCGCAGCTGGCCCCTTGGTGTCGAGCAGGACAGCCCACATGAAGCGGGACACGTCGTCAACGAGGAGGAAGTAGCGTCGTCCTCCGGGTGAAGTAGGGGTCACGGGGCCGCAGAGGTCGCCATGTACAAGCTCCAGCTTCTCCTTGGCCCGGAAGCTTGCCTGGCGAGGGAAGGGCAGCCGGCGCTGCTTGGTGACAACGCAGGTGTCGCAGAACTACTCCACGTGGTCGACGTGCGGCATCCCCCGCACCATCTCCTTGCTGCCCAGCTGCTTCAAGGCCTCAAAATTGAGGTGCCCGAAGCGCTCGTGCCACCGCCACGCGTCGTCGTCGCGGTGGGCAGCAAGACAGAGGGGCTGCGCCACCTGCACGTGAAGGACGTAGAGGCGATTCCTCCCTCTGTTCACCTTGGCGAGGAGCCTCCGACTGTTGTCCCAAATGCGCACCACCCCGTGCCCGATCTCCACGCGCGAGCCGTTCTCATCCAGCTGTCCCAAGCTGATGATGGAGTTCCTCAGCGCGGGGATGTAGTACACGCCAGTGAGCAGTCGGTGCTCGCCGGTCTTGGCGGTGAAGACGACCGAGCCGACTCCCTTGATCTCTACGGAGGAGGCGTCCCCGAACTTGACGGAGCCTCGCACGCCGGAGTCCAAGTCAGAGAACTCCTGCCGCCCGGTCATGTGGTGGGTGGCGCCGGAGTCGAGGTACCAGCCGTCGATCTTGTCATCACTGGCGGAACCGAGGAAGGCGTGGGCGCGCGGCTCGTCGAGGTGGAGAAGCGCGGCGGCGGTCGGCGCAGGAGAGGAGCACAGCTCAATTTCCCCGTGGATGAAGAACAGAGTCGGCTCATCACCCGCCTGTGCCCGCGCGACGTGAGCCTGACCGTCACGCCTCGCCTGTCGGCAGTCCCTGGCCCAATGGCCGGTCTTGCCGCAGTTCTTGCAGATGTCGTCCCGGTTCGGCTTGCGCTCGCCGTCGGCGCCGTCAGGAGCGCCACCACGCGCCTAGGGAGCATTGTCCCGCTTGTGCGGCCGACGCTTGCGAGTGCTCGACGACGGTGCAGCCTCGCCCTTCCGCCGCTCCTTCTGCCGAGCGAGCCACTGCTCCTCGGTGTAAAGAAGCTTGCCACCGGCGTTGGTCGGCTGCGAGGGAGCCTTCCAGCGCTCGTCGATGGCCTTGAGGCGACCCGTCACCTCCTCGATCGTGAGCGAGGTGAACTCCAGCAGGATCTCGATCGACACAGCAACCTGCTTGTACTTGTCGGGGACGACACAGAGAAGCTTCTCGACAGCCTCCTCCTCATCGAACTTGGTGTCGCCGTACCGCAGGAGCTGCTGGTGCAGAGTGGTGAGGTGAATGGCGAAGTCCTCGATGTCCTTGCCGGGCTTGAAGGTCATGTCCCCCCACTCCTTCCGCAGCCGCTGCAGCGTGGATCGTCGTGCGTGGTCGCTGCCGATGCGCGCCGCGGTGATCGCGTCCCAAGCGTCCTTGGCGGTCTCCTTGTCTGCATGGGTGGTCTGCATCTCCACCGCTACAACGGCGAGAAGTGCCTCCATCGCCCGCCGATCCTCGGTGAAGTCGACGTCGCCGTACCGTACCGCGTCCCACATGTGGCGCGCCTGCAGCTTGACCTTCATCACCATCGACCACTCGTTGAAGTTGGTCTTGGTGAGCATAGGCCAGCCGCTGCCGGCGCCGGCGTCCTTGACGATGGTCTGGACGAGTGGAGGAGACCCCGGCCGGCCACGGCCTCTAGGAGCAGAAACTGAACCACGTCCTCTAGTGGTTCGAGCAGCACGACGGGCACGAAATGCAACCAACTTCTCTGGACGCTGCGAAAAACAATTATCCGGAGTATGGCCAGTTTTGCCACAATGCGGACAAGGCTCCTGAGAGGCACCCTTTGGTGTACTGAACTTCTGAGAAGCAGCCAACACACTAGGAGACACGTGCATGGAAGAGATCATAGACCGGAGACGTGTCTCTTCAGCAAGCAATTCTGACAGTGCCTTTGTCATGGTTAGAGTGGAAGAATCATGAAGCAACCGAGTACGAATGGAATCAAATTCTGCTCTTACACCCATGACAAGGAACTTTTCAATGAATTTGTGGGCTGGACAATCAACAGCTGTACAGTCAGGCACCATAGAGGTCAAGGATCCCATCAGACGACTAAAAGCTGAGTAATACTCATCAACAGACATGTCTTGCTGCTCAATAGCATGAGTTTGCTGCATAAGAGTGTGAAAAAGAGCACCACTGTTCTGAACATAGCGCGCCTTCAAGGATGACCATATAGCCTTGGCTGTTTTACACTTGGACAGACTCATAATCATAGATTGCTTAGTACTGTTAACCATGGCAGCCATCACCTTGCCATCATTAGTCTGCGAAGTTTTGACATCAGCGGCATTGCTTTGATCTTGCTGAAGCGCAGGAGGATCATCAGTGAGATGAAAAAAAAGTCCATGACCCCTTAAAACAGTTTCCACACAAAAAGCCCACTCTGGATAATTCTGACCATCAAGGGTAATGTTGATAACAATAGTGTTGATCTGCGACATGACTGAAAACTTCAGGCAGGACAACAAGACGAAGAAATAAAAGTGTTACCACCGTGACAGTAGCCTCAGGTGATTTCAACCTGAGATAGTCTTTGCGGAAGCAGAAGATGAAGTCCGTAAATCTCCAAGGGCAGATGACGATACCGGATGAAAACTGGGCGGACATCAAGAGGCCGGGCAGACGTCGGCGCGAAGACCGCGAGAGAAGATGACGTCGGCGCGCGTGAGATGGGCGTCCGCACCGGATTTCCGTCCGCGCGGGATTTGCGCACGTGAAGACGGGCATCCACACCACGCGGGATTTCCACGCGTGGAGACGCCGACATGTGTGACGATGACGGGCCGCGCACGCTTAACAGCCGAAGGGCGCACAGACGAGGGCAACCGCGCGAATTGAAGACGTCCGCGCGTGACGAATAGTCGCGCGGATTCCAGGCGCCTTCGGGTGCGCGTGATGAAGCACCTGCGCGAGATGAAGGCAGGCACGATGGGCGAACGGCGACGGGCCGATCCACGTGAAGAACAGAGGAGCTGCCCACGAACGGCGATGGGCCGATCCGCGTGAAGGAGCAGAGCAGCAGTCCGCGAACAAGCAGAGCAGCAGTCCGCGAACAGAAGAGGAGGCGCGATGGGTGGCTCACGACGGGAAAAAAATGGATCTTGGGCGATTAGGGACTAGATTAGCCCTAATTCGACCCCCAAACCTTGCTTTGGTACCATGTTACTAACCTTTAGAATTTGAGAAGATGATCACTCCATTAGTGGAGATAGATATATATAGAGAGTCTTATGGGCCATATGGGCCAATATTAGATGGGCCTTCATATACTTAACATATGCTTTGTGAGTTCATGCTTCACAGATCATTGGCAATCTGTATGGCTCCAGTATTATCGCAAAAAAGAGGTGTAGGAGCATCACAAGAAATACCTAAGTCAGCTAGCAACCATTGAAGCCATACAATCTCTGGACTCTGAAGTGGTGGTAGCAAGAGCTCGAAGTTCTACCTCTGTACTAGAGCAAGATAAGAACCACGAAGAATGCAATAGCCTGTGACAGAACCATGATTTGTGGCATCACTAGCCCAAGTGGAGTCCGAGTAAGCATAAAGATGAAGTGTGGGGACAGAAACAACATAGACAGGTCAAGGTTGTTGGAGATGGGAAAAGCAGGATGGAGCACGAAAAGAAAAATCGAGGGTGGGGGCAGGATAAAATACCCGATTGACAAATAGCTATCCTGTATTTCAATTCCTTGTGACATAATATCACTTCAAAACTGTTGGTCAGTCTTGCATTACATATTGATAACTGCATCTATGCAATTAGTTTTTCATATACAAAATCATAACCTATACCATATGGAACGTAAGGGAAGAAAACTAACAATGCAGCAAACAAATAACAGACCTCATATATATCCCAAGGTGAATATACGATTTTTATCATATGGAATGTAAGGTAAGAAAATTAACACTGTAGCATAACACACCTGATATTTATCCCAAGGTGAATATACAATTGTCCATATGCTCTAACCTGGAGAACTTCATTTGAACAATTACCAAAGTTGCTTCCATCCACTTTCTGCGTGATTTATGGAATTGATAAGGTACCAATAATTATAGTGAAAATCTGGGAAGCAAGATACTCAGAAGCAAAACTATATCCCAACCAATGAATCTAGAAGTCCAGCTAAACAAATGCAAGATAAAGAGTAGGGATTTCCTCAGATAAGCTGATCGCATGACAGAACTTCATGGCCTTCCCTTTGCTTTATGTGTAAAATAAACCGCAAACAGAAGGTATTTGAACTCAAATACACATACCTTCCCTAAGCTGTTTACATGAACGACTTCTCTTTTCAGGACAACATCGGTAGGTGATTGTGAAATTTGAATATTTTTGCTCAATTCCCTTTGAATTTCCAGTAGACGAGTGTGTCTATTGCAAGCAATTGCTTTCAAAATAAGTGCTTCAACATCAATGCAACTAAGATCAATAGAAAGATCAACCTCTTTATCAGTAAGTGGATCCAGTATAAATGAGCTGTGAACACAATTTATCAGCATATCCTTCCCTGCCTCAATGCTGATAAATGGGGATACATCAGGTTCTGTTGAGCCACTGATATTTTCGTCTAGCCAGTAATTCACCTTCAAACCAGGTATCCTGAAACCACTCTGATCAAGTTCCCCATATTGCCCAAGCTGCACTGGAGCATTATTTCCAACTTGTGCTGCACTATTATCTGAGATAAGTTCAGATTTTATTGCATCTTTCCATCTACCCTGCCGCAGAATGTTAGACTGCCTCATTATAGTATCCATAACAAGAGAGACACATAATTCATGCAGTACAGTATACAAAATCATCAAGGGATTGTCAGTGTTAGCCATTCTCCGCTCAATATCATCACCTAAAGCATATCTTCTTGTCTCTTCAAGCTTAATGGGTCCAGCCTTCTCACCAACAAGTAACTCCATATGCAATAACCTCCAAAGCGAGAAATGGCCACGGTAACCCAATGTAAGAAGAACTTTAAACTCTCCATGTACACAAAGATTGGCCATCCCATCAGTCACTGAAACCTCTGAAATTTCCTTAGGAAGCGAGGTTTCAAGTAATTTTGCCCGTACAAGGGTGTTTAATATCTTCAAAGTAGGCCTTCGTTCATCTTGAAAAAGTGTATTCCGGTTTCCTATTTCCTCTATACATTTTGGTAATCTCCTATAACTCCCTGTACGAAGGACTTCTGTAGCAAATGGAACATCAAAAATGGGAGCACGGGCCTGCTGCAGTCCATCATGCATAAAGAACAGCGAGTCTGCTGTTTGGGTGAAACATGTTCCATGGCTAGAGAGCGTTGATGCCAGTTGCTGGCAGTAATTAACAAGAGGAACCTGCAAAAGATCCAAATCAAATATCTCAATCACAGGAAAAATTAAAACACTCTCTGGCAAAAGAACAATGGATAAAAGTTTTGAAGAACTAAAGAGAGTTCTGTAACTTTTTTTCTCAAACGGCGCAGGAGAACTACGTGTCACTTCATTAAGTACAGGAAAAAAAAGAACCAACCAAGAGGCAGAAACAACTCCCCTAGGCAACCTAGTATAAGACTAACTGTGCCACACGCTGGAAGGAAAACATGACCAAAAACCCATCAGGAGCCTTACGAACCAACGTCGACGCGCACAGTTACGGTTAACACCTTGCTGCAGGACAGAGACGCCTTCCTCGCTGACGTACGGGACCGCCTACTCCAAGCTTAGTCCTACGCCAAGCGTCACTACGACGGCCACCACCGCCCCTTGGAGTTCACCGTCGGCAACTGGATCTAGTTTCGCCTTCTTCACCGCCCCGCCTAGTCCCTGGTTCCCAGCTCGCGCGGCAAGCTGAGCCCGCGCTATGTTGGGTCGTTCCAGGTCATTGAACGCATTGGCGACGTCACGTACCGTCTGCACCTGTCGGACAGCGCCCGCATCCAAGACGTCTTCCACGTCGGCATCCTGAAGCCATTCCACGGCACGCCTCCACCAACGTCACCCGCTCTGCCTCCACTACAGCACAGGCCTCTTCTTGAAGCTCCAAGAACGTGTCCTGCATGCCCAGCTCCGCCGCGGAGTGTGGCATGTCCTTGTTCGCTGGGCAAGTCTTCCAAAAGCCGACGCCACATGGGAGCCCGTCACTGAATTCCGTGCAGCCTACCCGGACTTCCAGCTCGAGGACGAGCTATTTGTCGACGATGGGAGTGATGTTATGGTGAGTCGCACCTACCAGCGCCGCAAGCACAGGCATGGCTAGCGCACGCGCGCAGCCTGGACGCGCACAACGCGCGTGGAGGAGCATGGTGGCTGCGCCCAGGCAGGTCACCCTGAAGTCTAGGATCTCGACTTTCTATTTGTTAGTCAATCAGTTTGTTGGTCGGTTAGGGAATTATGGAAATATTGGCTATATAGCCTAAAACACTGAATAATGAGAAGATTAGCTGGAGACTGAGATCAATCTCTTCCGCTCCCCTCTGTTCTCCCTTAGCCGCACCCTCAGCTCGACGCTGCCGCCAGGACGGCGTCGCAACCCTGCCGCCACCGGGAAACCAAACCTAGGCCTCCCACCTCCCACGACTACTTCCTCAGGAACAGCAGCAGTGATCCTAACACTAAGCACACTTGAACAGTTAAACTTCAGACAGAACCAAAAATGCCATAATTCTGGAGATGAGGTTTTTTTATTTTTCATTTTAATGGAGACCAGCACCAGTGTAAAGAGGATGGTACTAAGAGCATATCCAAGAGTTTGTTATTTCCCTTCCTCAAAAGTTGTAGTTTAGCAAGTTCCAAAAAGGTTTTGGAAGAAGAAAATAATGCCATCTCCAAGAGTTTGCTATTTTTGGCTTCCAAAACATCAAATTGTGGGTCCCACCAGTTTTTTTGTGCGGCATTTTTTTTTTGCCGCGAGATTTGCCTGAGTCATGCGCCTTTCCTTGCTGCCGCCTGCTCCTGCCGCCGCGGCCTTGCCGGCTGGTGGCTCCTTCCTGCTGGAAAAGTCACGCTCCCTGCCAGCCGCCGCCAGCTGCAGCCCTCCTCCCAGGCACATTCCGTATGTTAACTGGAGTTGAAGCAACAGCAGACCATGCCTACAGTGCCATGCAAGCGGTAGCAGGCAGCAGTACCAGACACAGACGTCGGTAGTACTCCACAGGCCTCTATAGCAGACAGTGGTAGCAGGCAGCAGTACCAGAGAGCCGCAGCAAGCAAACCAGCAGCAGAGCAGTAGCAGACAATGGCATCAGAGCAGTAGCAGACGGCGGCGGCGTGGGAAGGAGATGAGCGTTACTTGAGTTGTGTGTATTTTAGCGCGCATACCGGGTCAATTTGCCAATTGCCCGAAGATGGGGAAGGGACATGGGGTACTCTTGGAGATGAGATTCTCTTTTTTTCCTCAAACACAGAGATGGGAAAGTGATATGGGGCACTCTTTGAGGTGCTCTATCCATCGTTATAAAACATGTCACTATATCCCCTACTTCCAAATAAGACAAGGGTATTTTACATGGAACCTTCAAACATTGGTTAATTTTAAATGATAATGATCATAAACTGCTCAAGGGAGCGAGGTAGTTCGCAGGAGATTCGGGTCAGTATGTCATGTTGACTCCTGCTAATGCAAACACTTCTTTCTTGATCCAACTATATCCTAGTGTCATGTTGCCTGTCAGGAGGACCTAGCAAGCTTAATCCATCCGAAATAGTTATGCGCTAACGAACAAAAAAAACCATGGTTCACTTCTACAAAATTACATCTGTAATTGAGCATATAAGGCTTAATTAAATTTTGAGGAGGTGAGATAATCGGCTGGGGCTGACCTGCTGACACCACTTGCCGAGGACATGGAGCCGGAGCATGCGCTGCCGCGCGCGGTCGACGAACTTGAGCAGGTCAATCTTCTTCTCGGTGTCCGACCTTAGCCGCACGCCCTCCTTGCCCTGCGCCTCCGCTTCCACCTCGGCCCGCGACCTCTCCACGAGCTCCCGCAGCGCCAGGTACGACTCCTCGGCTGCGAGCCGGACCATCGCGCCCAGCTCCACCGTCTGCTGCCCCAACTCCACAGCCATGGTCTCGGCCCCTTAGCTGAACCTTCCTACCGCTATCAGGATGCCAACACGACCAGCTAGACGGATTGAGATGTTTTTATCAAAGAGGAGATTCATGTTCCTGACCAAGCTACCTCACCGACGAGGAAGGGAACAATCAGTCAAGTTCGGGTCATCAGGTGGATCTCCGCTCCTGGCGGTAAAAGGTGGAGGCGAGGACGACGGCGACGGTAAAAGGAGGGTAGTTGAAGCAGCGGCGGAAACAATGGTGCCTTCGAGGCGGCGAGGGCACAGGAGAACTCGCAGTTGCAGCAAGAGTTTGAGAGTGCTTGATCCGTTGGTCGTCACCGCGCTTTTGTAGAGCCTGCGTCTCGGATTCATTTAGATCTGTCTCGTCTCATTCATCTAGATCCACCATAGATAAGGGTACGTTTGGAGCACGAAGCTCATTTTACACCGAAAATCACTTAGGCGCCGTTTGGATCCTTTATTTTTGTGGAATTGGAGTTTACTCAATAAACTAGCTTATTTGTCTTAGAATTTGACATTCCATCACTTTTAAAGGTTCACATGTATGTCTACCTCAAATTCATAGGATGGGAGAGGGAAATGGATTTCATACATCACCATAGTATATTTCTACTTTGCAACTTATAACATTCTTTAGAAATGCAACACATGAGTATCCCTCTCATATAAACAACAATAATATACAAATATAATCCATATATAATCATATTAGCTTAATTAATATGTGTCTAAATTATGATTCTTAAAATGAATTCAATTTCAAGCATCCAAACGGCCCCTTATTGACTGCCGTGAAATGATTGTCTGAAATGAAGCAAGAGACTAAGAGCTGAGAGCTAAGAGCATCTCCAACAAGTTGGAAAAAAATGACTTTCATGAGTTTTAGCAACTTGCTAATTCATTTGGCAAGTAAAAAAAGACCTCTCTCCAATAATTTGCTATTCTAACTTGTTAAAATCAAAAAACTAGGCCCATCTAGGCTGATCTGCGTTGCCGCGAGAGAGAAGGGAAAAAGATTTTGCGCTAAGAGAGGTTGGGGAACAGCGCGCGGGAGCCCGCCACGGTGAAATCACGGGATAGCAACCTCACCTGCGCGCGCGGAAATTTACGCGTGCGACATGGAGGAATAGGAAGTTGAAAAAAATAGCAAGTTCATTTAGGGAGTTGTTGGAGAAGAATATTTGTGCTTTTACCAAATTTATAAAAATAACAAGTGAGAATAGGGAGTTGTTAGAGATGCTCTAAAAAATGTAGTTTCCCCTGATTCTGTGGAGTTTATACTAAAGAATTAAATAGAATTACTTTCAGTCACAGTATCACTAAACCAAATAATTAGGGACCACAGCTGGAGAATCAGGGAGCACAGCTCTGCCAAACGAACCCTCAAGATTCACCAAAGTACCGATCAGCTTCACCATAGATATCAGATTTACCAGCTCCACCTCTCTTTCTATCTCACTTTTAACCTGGACCCACATGTTAATAGAAAAGACGAACAAAAAACATGGACTGTCTTCTTCCTCCGGATGTGTGCGAGATCGGCGGGTGCGGCGTCCAGGGGCGGCCGCCGACGAGTACGGCTCCTACCTCGTCGGGCGAGCGCGGACCCAGCCGGCTGGCGCAGCCCCGACCTCACCGAGCACAGACACGGACCCAGCGGTCTAGATGGGTGGGCTCGTGACCTCGCACGGACAAGGCGGACGCTGGGCACGACGCCTGAGCTCGCGAGGGTCGCGAAGGAGGGGAGGGGGCAGGGTTGGTCGGTGGCAGCACGTCGCAGCCATAGCCCAATGAGCTCGTGAGGGGCCACCGCCGCCATGTCGGGGCGGGTGGCAGCACGACCGTCCAAGGCAGCGCGGCGGTCAGGGGCGACTGCTAGTGGGGCATAGCCGGTCGGGCTAGGATGAGCTCGGCCACGGGTGGTGCACGGTCAGCGGGGCTCGGGAGGCCAGAAACGCTACGGAGAAGAACCCACGAGGAAGAAGACGAAACAAACAGTTTTTTGCTCATAGCCGGTGGTAGTGATGGGTAATTTTCTCCAACTTCATCAAACTTGAATTTAGTGGAGCACCCCTGAAGTGGTCCACCAAATTGGTGAATCTAGAGGTAGGTCCACCTTTTTGGTGGAACAGATCCATGGTGAATCTGATGGAGTTAGAAGTGTTTGGCAAAAAAAAATGGATCAGGATCTGGTTTTGGTGAATCTGGAGCTAATGAATCTCTACAAAGAGGCCCTTAGCTTTGTAAAATGATGGATCCAGAACAAATGTTGTGTATTTATACCAAAAAATTTTAACGGAGGCTCTGGAAGGGTTCCATGGATCCAACGGTCATAGGGGCTAGAGCCCTACTCGCTCCATCGTTGAATCCGCCTCTGGCTTTGTAATTAGTTAGTTGACTAAATTAAAACCACAATACTTAATATGATAGGACTAAAATTTTATCCCAGAAAATAAACACCTCATATTTCGTGTTCAGGGGCACTGACGTTAGGACGTTCAGACACAGCTCTTAGCTTCTAATTTGAGTCATCCGAGCTATTCTATTCTCTATGGGTGCATAACACCAATTATAAGTCGTCAACATGACAAATAAATACCCTTAATTACATCACCGAATATAGTTATAGGGTTTGATTCTAACAAATTACACGAGTTTTGGTGTTCTTATTTGTTTATAGGATATTTGATTTTTCACACTAAAATATATCTGAAATTATGAGTTGGAGAGCACCATTGTGAAAGCTCGACGACACAATCAAAACAGATATATCATTTTCTATATTTAGAGTCTCGGTGTAAAAGGTATCAAATCTGAAGCGACCAAGCCTCCGGCAACGGGCCTCCGCTTCGCTCCGTCAGAAGCCCGGCTAATATCCTGAAGTGAATTTGGAACAACTTCAACAAATTCGTAGTTAACCACACATGTTTTCCTATGGATACGATACTTGAAATACTTCCAGGTAAAGGCTACATCGATATCTATGCACTTGCGGATTATTTTTATGTGTGTTAATAAATGCCGACAAACTTTCTGGCGCCGTTGCGGGGGAAACGGTTGTTAACTTCTAATCTACCTTAACCTTATAAGATACTCATTTATTATTTTATTCTTTTTTATTATGAATTTGTCGGGGCTCGGAACCGAGGGTCCAGAGGCCGGCAAGTAGATTTGTATCATGGAGGGGAGCCGTGTGTTCCTACATCGGATGGTGGCACAAGAAGAACATGATTTATACTAGTTCAGGCAAGGAGTGCCCTACGTCCAGTGGGGGACAGAGTCTTGTATTATTTTGCGTTAGAGCGCGGTTGTGGGTTACAAGCGGGTGAGAGAGGGAGCCGGTCCCAAGTCTCAAGTTGTGGAGCGTGTGTGTGCGCGCTCGAGCTGGTGAGCGCGAGAGCGGGAGAGTGCGACCTGCCGATCGATGGATGTGTGTGAGCCTGTGTGCTTGTATGTGCTTATGTCTTTCAATGGCCTAAAACTTCCCCAGCTCCTCCTTTTATAGGCGCAAGGAGGGCACAAGGTTACACTTGGAGTAGCCACGTGTGGCTTCCTAATTGACTAAGAGTGGAGAGGATATTGGCGTGGGTGCCCAGTGATCGCCTTTATTAGATTCTCCAGGACTGGATTCCTGACGAGTCTTCTTTATTGAGGCGTGGGTGCCGTGCAGCCAGCGAGACACATCGACTGATGTCGTCGGGCGTTCGAATGACCGATCGATGGCCGGTCTTGCGAGCTTCCTATAGCGGCACGAATAGGGAGGCGCGCCATGGAAGCGGGCGCCCTATCAGGGCGCACCGTGTTAGCCAGTCGTTCACGCATGTCGTGCGTTGGCGTGCCTAACCCATCGACGAGACGGTAGGCTTTTAATTGGGTGGGCTTTCATGACAATCCACGCCTGCTTGGGGACTGGTTGTACCCTCAGCTTGGACGGGCGTGGCTCGAGATGGCTAGGTGAAGGATCACTACCCCCCAGGGGGAAGGGTCGGATGAAGTGGAGTATTTGGACTCCGTCCGAGGCCTGGCTTGGAGAGCCTCAGGTGAGGTGATGGTAGAGAAGGAGAGGGAGAGAGAGAGACCTTTTTGCTAAGCCTTCCCTCAAGAGATCAGCCGAGGCTAGAATCCACCTGCGGATGGTTGGATTTTTCTCTGGGTCCAACCGGCCGTATCCCTTTATTCTACTTGTTCGGGGTACCCCTTATTTTGGTAACCGACAGAATTCTACTCCTATCTATCATTATGTTGAGCCTACGAGCGCAAGCCTAGTGTTGTGCTCGTGCTTAATATGTATAATCTAGGAATGATCCTTGTTCGAGACCCTAAACTCCTTCAACATTTTATTGGGTATTCACAAACCATGAATTTCATTGATATAGCCTCTTTAGAAGCTTTTCCTCTTTGCCAATAAGGCAATGGACGCATTCCCTACACTAGTATTCATGGTGAACTCCCCGAGGAAGAGAAGGAATCATCTCCTGAACAAGAAGAGGAAGTTTTGATAGTCAAATCACAATCACTGCAATCCCAAGATTTAGCTATCAATCCCGAACCATCAATATCCCCAAAATCTCCCAACGAAAGAAGATTGAACCTTAGGAAATCTTTCTGATGTTGACTTTGGGACAAGTTGAAAGGTCCCAGTTTGGTTTTGGTAATTGAGTGACAACTTAGGTGGACTAATATGTGTTTGAAGTGAATTACACAGATGATTAGTCCACAAGTGATCATGTGTGAGCAACATATGCCATAGAGGTGAAATGGCTTGGAGATGTTGAAAAGGCTCACACATGTGATGAAGGAGCTTATTTCATATGTGACATGACATGGAGTCATGTGGCTAAGGTGGAGAAGATCAAGGCAAGACTTGGCTTGATGGACCGATTGCAAAGGTGAAGGGCAAGTTGGAGGTTTTGAAGTCATTGGTACCGAGTGTCGGGAGGCTTGAGCAAAGACTTGGCGCCGAAGGATCGAAGCAATGGTGAAAAGCAAGTGAGGTCAAGATCGATGGACCATGGAGGCCATATGATGATATGAAGTGGATCATATCATTTGATCTAGGTTGGTGCATGTGTTGCATCAACAATGAAGGAGATGGAATGGAATGTGCAAGGCAAAGGTATATTTGTAGGGCATTTCATTTCACCGGTCATAGGTGTGTAGAGAAGATTATGACCGGGTTTAGGATAGATGACCGTACTATTAAGAGGAGCAAACTTGTTTGCATATTGGTCATCTAGTGCCACTTGAGAAATCTAACTTTGCGATGTTGCTAGGATCGAGTGGCGTTGTGAGTACAAGTGAAATCCTTTGAAAAAATGATTGTGAAAAAGCTAACACACATGCACATGATGGTGTACACTTGGTGATGTTGGCACATTTGCAAAGGAGATGTTGTTGGAGAGGTGGGAGAAACAAGTGTTTAGTCCCTCTCCCTCCTGCCCAGCTTGCGAGGCAGGATTCAGCGGTTTTCAGAGGTGAAGCAGTGTGCTCTGGGAGCATCAGACGCTGGTCCAAGGGGCATTAGATGCTGAGCCGAGCGTCCGATGGCAAACCCTAGTTTCTGACAAATGTTGAAGGAGCATCGGACGCTGGCAACAGACGCTAGGAAAACACTGTTGTGGAGTCCGATGCAGGTGACGTGGCGCGTGCTTTCTGTGTTGGGATGTGGTTCCACCTGACGCGTCCGATGTGGTCGGGAGCATTCTGGAACCTCTCTGGTGTGTCATCGGACACTGGTCCTTAGCGTCCGATGCTAAGGGCCCGGCGTGTCCGATGTGAGGATGATATTGCGCAGATTTGAGCATAGGCATCAGAGCGTCCGATGCCACTTTAACTGGCGTGAGAAGTGATATAGCCGTTGGGATCGCTCGGCTGAAGTTGAACGTGGGGGACACGTGGCGAGCATCCAAGCATCGGACGCTGGCCTCAACGTCCGATGGACCCGATCCGGAGCGTCCGATGGTGGCGCAGGTTGCCCAGTGAAGGGGCTACGGCTAGTTAGCCCTTGGGGCTATATATATCATTGGTAACCGGCCTTGGGCTGGTCGTTGAGCACTCTAGAGCCTTTGTGGCTTGTGTGGATTTGCTTGGGAGCCCTATAACTCGCTTGTGCTTGCTAGTGTGCGAATCAATTGCGAGTGAGTGGTCGCTAGTGCGTTGCATCGAGAGATTGCATTGAGTGGCACTAGGTGGTCGAGTTGCAAGCCGGTGGTGCTTATTACTCTTGGAGGTTGCCACCTCCTAGACGGCTTGGTGATCGAGTCTCCGTCGTGAACCCCGCGTGAAGATTGTGCGTGGCTCCGGAGAAAGCTTTGTGAGGGGCATTGTGCTCGCCCCGCGGGGATCGCGAAGAGCAACTCTAGTTGAGAGAGGCGCGAAGAGCGCCAAGTGGCCCGGCCGGATCGAAAGCTAGAGCTCTTGGTGAGCACTCCATCGTGGAGAGTGCGACTTAGGGTCACCACTAGCAAGAGGATCGGCGGCAACCTTGGGCTTGCCTCAACGGGGACTAGCTTGGTGGCGACCAAGTGAACCTCGAGATAAAATCATCGTGTCAACCTTGTTCATCCCGTTGGTTTGCATTCAACTTACACAAGCTTGTATTTACTTGTTCATATACTTGTGCTTGTGTAGTTGCTCTTGTAATTCGTTAGCTTGTGTAGCTTGCTAGTTACCCTTTTTGCTTGTGTAGCATAGAAGTTGATCCCGTGAGTGACTAGTTGACTTGTAGTCTTGCTAGTCACATTGCTTAGTTTGTGTAGCTAAGTTGAGCTCTCTAATTCGGCTTGTGTAGCCTTGTTATTGAGCATTGTTAGTGAGCTTAGGCTTTGTGCTTTTGCTTAGTGGCATGTGTAGGAGCTCCCCGGTGAAAGGTCCAAATTGGCTAGAGGGGGGTGAATAGCCTAATTAAAAATCTACAAAGTCACTTAGGCAAACACTATTAGTATAACAAATGACGAAGCTTTTTGCGCTCGCCTAATAGAGTGTTACCGCAAAGTCATGCTCAATCACTTCCCAAATCTTTCTATTCATTCCTCTTGTGAATGCACACATCTTCCTCTTCCAACAATCGAAGAGGTGCCGTCAAAATGCGATAGCTTCCCCATATAGTTGATTTGAGCCATTGTAACACCGGAGGATGTTAAGCCTCAAACAAACGGTGACCATGGCTCCGATACCACTTGAAAGGTCCAAATTGGCTAGAGGGGGGGTGAATAGCCTAATTAAAAATCTACAAAGTCACTTAGGCAAACACTATTAGTATAACAAATGGCGAAGCTTTTTGTGCTAGCCTAATAGAGTGTTGCAAGCCACCTATCCAACAAGTCTACCTAATAAAACTATATCACACAAACAATTAGAGCTAGAAACTAATGCGGAATAAATAACCTAGCTCTAGCACAACTATGATCAAGATGATCTAAGATAAACAAGTGTTTGTGCAAAAGATGAACTATGTAAATCAATCATAGCTAGCTACACAAGGTATATGACAAAGGATATACACCAAGAAATAGAATCTACACAAATGAAATAGCTCAAAGTAAATGCACAAAGTAAATGAGTTAGATAGAGGTGGTTTCACCGAGCCTTCGGGATCGCCTAGTAGAGAGCCAATCACCGGTGAAATCCACTCGTGAAGCCAATCACCAAGAAGGATGCACAATCACAATAAGCACAAGGGACACCAATATTTATCCTGAGGTGCACGTGCTTGCCGGCACGCTACTCCCCGTTGTGTCGACCAACACTAGGTGACCCGGTGGCTAATTGGCACCAAGCCAAGCTCACAAAGAGCGCCACAAGAATCTACCGCTAGCGAGGTAGCTCAATGACACGAGCAATCCACTAAGGATACCTCTTGCCGCTCCGACAAGGTGAGGCTCCAAAACCTCTCACAATCACGAACGATGGTGGCCAAGAACAATCACCAATCTTGCCAATCAACCACCTCAACTCCTCCAAGCCGTCTAGGCACCGGCAAATGCCAAGAGTAACAAGCAACTCAAAGCTGATGCAAAGAACTAGTGCAACTAGAATGAACTCTTTTCAAATCTTAGTACTAATCACTCAATCTCGCTTAGTTTGACCAAATCAATCCTAGAGATGAGTGGGGAGGCTTGGCTATGCTCACAAGGGTGCTTAGGAATCAAAATGCGCAAGAGAGAACCCATGTGAGACGGTCAAGCCACTTATATAGCCTCCACAAAACAGCATAGCCATTGGGCTGAAATCGCGACCATCGGACGCTCCGATGCGCGACCATTGGACGCTGCCCCAGCGTCCGATGCTCCGGATGGAACCATGTGTCTCCCTTATACGAATTCAGTCCGTCAGATCCCAACGGTCATATCTCTTCGTGCCACGATTAATGTGACATCGGACGCGCCGATGCCAGGCATCGGACGCTCCGATGCCACTCCTCATCTCAGCTCTTTTCTGTGCCACATCGAACGCGCCAACACTTTTACATCGGACGCTCAGCCCCTGCGTCCGATGACCATGCAGAGAGGTTGAGCGTCCGATGACCATGCAGAGAGGTTCCAGAACGCTCCCAAACACATCGGACGCGACCGATGGTTTGGCATCGGACGCAGGCCAACGTCCAATGCTCCCTGCAAAGCTTGCTCACGCCACGTCATCTCCATCGAACTCTGCAACAGTGTTTCCTCAGCGCCCGTTGCCAGCGTCCGATGCTCCTTCAGCATCTGTCTGTAGCTAGGGTTAGCCATCGGACGCTCGGCCCAGCGTCCGATGCCAGCACCTCCAGCGTCTGATGCTGCTAACTCAACACCTTTCGCTTTCTAACTTCTACCCTTGCTTCCATGTGCCAACACCAAAGTGTTCCAACACTTGTGCACATGTGTTAGCATTTTGCAAAGCATTTTCCAAGGGTTTAGTTAGTCGATCTCTCACTAGGTCTAAAGCATCAATATGTTAGAGAACTCCTAGTGGCACTTGGACACCGCATAAGCCGTGAATTAACTCCTCTTAATAGTACGACTATGTATCCTAAATGTGATCACACTCGCTAAGTGTCTTGATCACCAAAACAAAGAGCCCTATAGGTTATACCTTCACCTTTGGGCCTCTTTGCTCCATATCTTCTCTTCTTCATTTCATCAATGGTAGAGCACTTGATCTTTTTCAACTACATGTGGCCATCACCATCCTCCATGGTTGCCATGATGCTAGCTCCACCACTTGGCTTGGTCTCAATCCTTTCTTAAAAGCTACACACATGCTTAGCAATAGGATTAGACCAAATAGGTTTCATCAATTAACCAAAATCAAACTAGGGCTTTCACCCGGTTGATTGAGTACTAGTTGCTTAGGTTTGTGTAACCTTGCAAGCTAGTTTTGTTTAGGTGAGCTCTAGCTAGCCCGACACCTTATTTGCTTTGTTTAGGATTTTTTGTAAGGTGTCATAGAGTATAGGAGGGGTGTAGTCTTGGCTAGACCGATTATTTAAATTCCACATTTATTTCGGTTAGCCAGTACGATTAATTTTAGAGAGGACTATTCACCCCCCTCTAGTCCGCCATCTCGACCCTTCAATTGGTATCAGAGCGAGGTCTCTCATTTGTGGTCTTCATCGACCTGAGAGGATGGCGACTTATGTGCTAGGCATTGATTGTCCACACATTTTTGATAGCACTCACTTTACACGATGGAAAACTTGGATGATATGCAATTTCAAGTTTATTTGCCCTCAAATGTGGTGGATCATAGATGTAGGCTTTTCTCATGTGTTGGATGAAACGAATCTAACTCAAGCACAAGAGAAATTCCTAGATCTCGAGAACCAAGCTACTAACATCATTTTTAGATCTTTGCATGATGATATCTTTAGGGAGATCATGGATATGGAGTCCTCCCATAACATGTCGAAGTATCTCAATGACAAGTATGGGAGTGCCTCAGATGATGATGTTAGTGAGCCCAAGGAGGAGGCACATGAGGATGATGAGCATGACCATAACTTGGTGATTATGGAAGATTGCTCCACCTCATGGTCAAGTGATGATCATGATGATCAATCCACAAGATCACTTGACAAGGATGATGCTACCTCATGCACACTTGATGATGATGATGGCTATGAGAGTGATGTCTCCACAAGCTCTTCATCTACACCACATTGCTTCATGTCACAGGGTGACACTAAGGTATCAATTGCAAATGTGGTTGTTGATTGTGATGATCCAAACTTTGAGCTTGTATGTAGACTCACCAAAGCTTTAGAAAATGAGATGGCTAAAACAATGAAATTGACAAAAGAAAACTCATTTATAAAGAATGCATGTGAACAACAAAAGCATCTACTTTATGTCACTACTTGTTCACATGAGGAGCTAAAATTGACTCATGAGGAACTTAGTATTGCTCATGATAACTTGGTACAAGACCATGCTTTTCTCACTAAGAAGCTTTCTAATGAAGAAACTAAAACTAGTGAGAGCTCATCATTTGGGTCAAATGATCAATCACATATTTGTGCTAACCCATGTGATGTAGAGAAGAAGCATGTATCCACCTCTTGTGATGATTTATTATCTATGCCATGTTCTTCACATATAGATGCTTGTTCTACTTCTATGTCTTGTGAGACTAACATTTTGAAGGAGAACAATGAGCTCAAAAGTGAAGTGAAGAATTTGAGCAACAAGTTAGAGAGGTGCTACAACTCCAAAGTCACCTTTGAGCACATGTTGAAGAATCGAAAGAGCTACAGTGACATGAGTGGCATTGGCTTCAGCAAGAGCAAGATCAAAGGCAAGAGATGGGGAAAGAAGAAGTATGAAAGAGAAATGAGGAAGCAAGAACAAGAGAAGCTATCTCATTTCATGTGCTATTGGTGCCATGAGATGAGACATCTTGCAAATGCTTGCACCAACAAGGAGAAGCTCAAGTTGAAGAAGAAAAGAGGCTCAAGCATGTCAAATGCTTCAAGTGCCGCACTAGAGGACATCTCACCTCTATGTGCCCAACCAAGAAATTGGTGAAGCAACAAGATGAGCCTCAACCAAAGCCACAAGTTGAGCAAGAAAAGAAGCCCCAAGATCAAGTCAAGACCAACCATGAATATGGTGACTTGATGAAGAAGAAGAAAACAAGAAGGGGTGGAAGAGCAAGACATCCAACTCATATCCAAGATGCCAAGATAATGATGAGCAAGAATCAAGATGAGAAGAGAGATTTGGCTCACATCAAGTGCTACAAGTGTGGTGATATGGGACACTTTGCCTCGAAGTGTCCTAACAAGCTTAAGAAGAAGGCTCAAGCAACTCATGAGAGGCAAGGCAATGAGAAGCAACACATGAGCAAGGAAGAAAAGGCTCAATCAAAAATAGTTTGCTACTTATGCTGGGAAAGGGGACACATGGCAAATTCATGTCCCCTAGGTAACACTTCTAAGCCCATTTCAATTGATAAGGATATTGTGCTTAGAAAGGATGATAATGGTACCTCATTGGTTAATATTGCAAAACATCCCGCTATTCATACTAAGGCATTGCCTAAGTATGTTGCTCCTAACTTGAGAGGACCCAAACAAGTTTGAGTACCATCAAAGAGTGGATGAATGTGTGTAGGTACCATTGCATTGGAGACTTGATTCAATTGATTCCATATTGTTCATCATGTGATTGAGTCAAGTAAAGAAGCTTAGTGCACATCCAAACCCAATGCCAAGTCAAATTAAGTGAAGTCCAAATGCTACAACATACAAGTGTCATATTCAAGTTGTGGTGATTTTATTGGAATTATTTGAAGGCTTGCATATGATAGATAAAGAAGCTTGCTATTTGATGATCATGAGCTACTAAGGTATATTTCTAGTTGATCACATTCATTTGGATGCATATGAGTTGATTGAATTGGATATATATGAATATGTTGCTTGCTATAAGATGATTGAATGGATAAATTGCTTAGTAATCAAGTTTGAGTTAGTTTGATTGGATATGTTCACAAGATGACCTTTAGTAAGTGGATTTGCATGGATATATGTCTTGTGTTGATGTTCAAGCAAGTTTATCTCAAGTTTGATTCAATTTGGAGAACTATAGCTCAAATATAGAAATCTGTCCAAAAATCTGAAATCTGAGCTAGCTGTGATGATAGCCATGTTTGAATGATCAAATCTATTTGGATTGGCTTAAAATTTGGTACACATGCTCTACACTTATGTTATTAGTTTCTATGCAAAATTCATGATAAATGGATAAGTGATGCTTCGGTTTTGGAGTGGATCTTATCAACACTAGTGCAGCAGTTTTCAGCATGTAGTAGTGTGGAAAGATGCAAAATCTGGTAGCAATCTACAAGTCCAATGAAGCTAAAATTTTTATGGCTGCTAGAAGACTTAGTGAGGCACATCTCCACCAAATTTCATAGTAAGTGGATCAATTTATTGAGAGATATGATCAATTCTTCGAAGCAAACAAAATCTGCCAGAAAAGTGACAAGTATTTGATAGATCACAAGTCACTTTGATTGAAAGACTCTCAAGTTGGAATCATGTTTATAAGTGGTTGAAGGGCCTATGTTTGGTTTTGATATGAGTTAGGAGCATGACAAAGATGAGTACAAGGTCACTTGATTGTGGAGTGTATTTGGCACACAATTGGTACTCAAATTGAAGATCAAGACCAAGCTCAAGATAAAGATGAAAGATCAAGTTCTAGTATGAATTGATGTTCATTTGGAAGAAAGAAAAGAACTCAAAGAAGGATTCAGAGTCACATTTCAAGAAGAGTTCAAATGGGTCAATCAAACAATGTCAATTCAAGTGAGTATCAAGGATGATTCTTTAGAGAGAGGTCACTTCTCCCTTTTGTAGGGGCTTGTCGCCTTTGGTAGGTTAACCAAGCGAGGCTTGGAAGGTTAACATGGAAGTGGTGATCTAAAGTATCATTAGAGATGCTTAGTTGGAGAATCATGAGTGGTATTCATATATGCAAGCTATGATCAAATGAATAAGCAAGCCAACCATAACAAGATATTGCAATTGATCATTAATGGTTCTCAATTCATATGGGTGAAGAGTGTTGTTCAAATTGGTATCTATTGGTCTTCACCAAACTTATAAATAGACTTCACATTGCTATTTGGAGCTTAATTGGAATCAAATGACTATCCTCTACTCCAAGATAGCAAAAGTATCATTGGAATGTGCATGATCATTTCATCCCTTACTAGTATGTGATTAGTGCATATAGTACATGCTTAATAGGATCATGCATAACAAATGAAAAGTTTAAATTCATAGCCTACCACTATTGCTTGACTGATTAGATGATCTAGTGGTTAGTATATGAGTTTGTTCATGAGCTAGTGAACCCAAGTACTTGATCTAGAAGATAAGAATTCAAGTGTCTAATTCAACGTGAGTAAGATAACCATTGAAAGATGTGTGAAGAAGCTTACTCTAAGCAAACCGAGTTAGATATCTTGTGCAAATTTAATAGTTTAAGTCACACATGAGAGGCTCATGACAAGAGTTCAAGAAGAAGACAATAATGCAAATGGATATCAAGTTTAAACTTTCATTCTAGTGGTATCTAGACTCATCATTTCTTCACATGGCATCTCTTCAAAAATGGTATATGATCTTTCAAGTGATATTTACCAAGTAGTGTCTAGATCAAGCTCTAAAGTGGTATCCTACAAATATGTCAAGTGATCCTCAACCTTAAGTGATCAAATCAAGCAAAGATCCCTCACCAACAAGAGCTCAAGTATATCATGTGGATGACCCATGCTATGACATAAGGGAAGATGCCTCACCGATTGGTATCAAGGTCAAAGATCCTACAAGTGGTTCTCATGCATCGACACGGGATATCTACAAGTAGTGTCATTCCAACATATATGGTAGTGTCCATCAAAAAATACAAGACTCAAGTGTCAACCATCTACCCTAGTGTCACCCTTTGTGTAAAAAAACATGCCTTTATGGTCACTGATGACAAAGGGGGAGAAGTGCCAAAGATATGATATGATAGGGGGAGAAATTGTTGGCAAAGATATGTCAAGGACAAAGGGGGAGAAAATAAGAAAAGAAGATGGACATGGATCAAGAGGGAGCAAGATTGAACAATGGAAAAGGATCAAAATTCTTGGACAAAGAGAGCACACAAGTAGGGGGAGCAAGGTCATGAATACATGTTTGATGCATTTGGTTGTGCATTACATTTGCTTGCATTGCATTGCATATGTTCTAAATTCTTATATGCTTGTGTGCAATATTTGCTAGAGCTAAGACTTGAATGATGATAGACTTGAATGATGATTGTTTTCCTTCAATTGGTATCTATAGCTTAGTCTTAGTGTAGCAAATGGTAACTAGAACCTTGTTTATAATGTTGATCTCACATGGTATCTAGTTTCACTTGTTTCTAGCAAGGATGATGCTAAGGATGATTTTAAAAGTGGTATACACGCTACAAAGGTACAATTCTATCTTGTATACCTTAGCATCACTTAGTAGTGCTAACACTCCCACAAATTTCATATTTATGCATGTGTGCAAGCTTGAAACCAAACCATTTGAGCACACCTGTAGGGGGAGTTAACACTACCAAGTCGGGTTGTATGGTACTTATCCAAATCCTCTCATATGGTCTTAATGTTGGATAAGTAACATAGAATCCAAACCAAGTTAGCAATTTACATTCTTGTGAAGTGCTAGCTTGGAATAAGCTTAATTTCCATATCTTTGTAGAGTTGTCATCAATTACCAAAAAGGGGGAGATTGAAAGGTCCCAGTTTGGTTTTGATAATTGAGTGACAACTTAGGTGGACTAATATGTGTTTGAAGTGAATTACACAGGTGATTAGTCCACAAGTGATCATGTGTGAGCAACATATGCCATAGAGGTGAAATGGCTTGGAGATGTTGAAAAGGCTCACACATGTGATGAAGGAGCTTTTTTGATATGTGACATGACATGGAGTCATGTGGCTAAGGTGGAGAAGATCAAGGCAAGACTTGGCTTGATGGACCGATTGCAAAGGTGAAGGGCAAGTTGGAGGCTTTGAAGCCGTTGGTACCGAGTGTCGGGAGGTTTCAGCAAAGACTTGGCGCCGAAGGACCGAAGCAATGGTGAAAAGCAAGTGAGGTCAAGGTGGCCATGTGATGATATGAAGTGGATCATATCATTTGATCTAGGTTGGTGCATGTGTTGCATCAACAATGAAGGAGATGGAATGGAATGCGCAAGGCAAAGGTATATTTGTAGGGCATTTCATTTCACCGGTCATAGGTGTGTAGAGAAGATTATGACCGGGTTTAGGATAGATGGCCGTACTATTAAGAGGAGCAAACTTGTTTGCATATTGGTCATCTAGTGCCACTTGAGCAATCTAACTTTGCGATGTTGCTAGGATCAAGTGGCGTTGTGAGTACAAGTGAAAATCCTTTGAAAAATGATTGTGAAAAAGCTAACACACATGCACATGATGGTGTACACTTGGTGGTGTTGGCACATTTGCAAAGGAGAAGTTGTTGGAGAGGTGGGAGAAACTAGTGTTTAGTCCCTCTCCCTCCTGCCCAGCTTGCGAGGCAGGATTCAGCGATTTTCAGAGGTGAAGCAGTGTGCTCTGGGAGCATCGGACGCTGGTCCAAGGGGCATTAGACGTTGAGACAAGCGTCCGATGGCAAACCCTAGTTTCTGACATATGCTGAAGGAGCATCGGACGCTGGCAACAGACGCTGGGAAAACATTGTTGCCGAGTCCGATGCAGGTGACGTGGCGCGTGCTTTCTGTGTTGGGATGTGGTTCCACCTGACGCGTCCGATGTGGTTGGGAGCATTTTGGAACCTCTCTGGTGTGTCATCGGACGCTGGTCCTTAGTGTCCGATGCTAAGGGCCCGGTGCGCCCGATGTGAGGATGATATTGCGCAGATTTGAGCAGAGGCATCAGAGCGTCCGATGCCACTTTAACTAGCGTGAGAAGTGATATAGCCATTGGGATCGCTCGGCCGAAGTTGAACGTGGGGGACACGTGGCGAGCATCCAAGCATCGGACGCTGGCCTCAGCATCCGATGGACCCGATCCGGAGCGTCCGATGGTGGCGCAGGTTGCCCAGTGAAGGGGCTACGGCTAGTTAGCCCTTGGGGCTATATATATCATTGGTAACCGGCCTTGGGCTGGTCGTTGAGCACTCTAGAGCCTTTTGTGGCTTGTGTGGATGTGCTTGGGAGCCCTATCACTCGCTTGTGCTTGTTAGTGTGCGAATCGACAGCGAGTGAGTGGTCGCTAGTGCGTTGCATTGAGAGATTGCATTGAGTGGCACTAGGTGGTCGAGTTGCAAGCCGGTGGTGCTTATTACTCTTGGAGGTTGCCACCTCCTAGACGGCTTGGTGATCGAGTCTCCGTTGTGATGCCCGCGTGAAGATTGTGCGTGGCTCCAGAGAAAGCTTTGTGAGGGGAATTGTGCTCGCCCTGCGGGGATCGCGAAGAGCAACTCTAGTTGAGAGAGGCGCGAAGAGCGCCAAGTGGTCCGGCCGGATCGAAAGCTAGAGCTCTTGGTGAGCACTCCATCATGGAGAGTGTGACTTAGGGTCACCACTAGCAAGAGGATCGGCAGCAACCTTGGGCTTGCCTCAACGGGGACTAGCTTGGTGGCGACCAAGTGAACCTCGGGATAAAATCACCGTGTCAACCTTGTTCATCCCGTTGGTTTGCATTCCCCTTACACAAGCTTGTATTTACTTGTTCATATACTTGTGCTTGTGTAGTTGCTCTTGTAATTAGTTAGCTTGTGTAGCTTGCTAGTTACCCTATTTGCTTGTGTAGCATAGAAGTTGATCTCGTGAGTGACTAGTTGACTTGTAGTCTTGCTAGTCACATTGCTTAGTTTGTGTAGCTAACTTGAGCTCTCTAATTCGGCTTGTGTAGCCTTGTTATTGACCATTGCTAGTTTGCTTAGGCTTTTTGCTTTTGCTTAGTGGCATGTGTAGGAGCTCCCCGGTTGATTGAGTACTAGTTGCTTAGGTTTGTGTAACCTTGCAAGCTAGTTTTGTTTAGGTGAGCTCTAGCTAGCCCGACACCTTATTTGCTTTGTTTAGGATCTTTTGTAAGGTGTCATAGAGTATAGGTAGAGGGGTGTAGTCTTGGCTAGACCGATTATTTTAATTCCGCATTTGTTTCGGTTAGCCAGTACGATTAATTTTAGAAAGGACTATTCACCCCCCTCTAGTCCACCATCTCGACCCTTCACAAGTTTGAACTTGCAACTTCATAAGAGACCTTTGAGTGAATACAATTCAAATCCCCTCAAGAAAGCGTCTCAAATCAAATCCCTTTGAAGGATATCAAGAAGAACTCAAGGATGGCATTTCATGTGATGCAATAAAAGGAGAGACGAGAAGTTTAGATGAAATTTCTATCTTCTCTTATTCTATGCCCACAACCGATATAAATTTTGAACTCACCCTTGATCTCGATGATCCCTTGTATGTTCTTTCTTCAGAGTCTCATAATGACACTAGAATTCCATTAAGACAACTCAAGCATATGAGTCATGAAGTCCAAGAAGATCTACGACAATGGCTGTAATATATGAAAAAACTTATATGCCATTATGAATGAATGGATGGATAAAGCTAAGACCTTAAGGATAGAGCCCAAACCTAACCCAAATGGTGAGCCTAAATCAATCTCCTTAATAAACATGACTCATCCAAGTTTCTAGGATAATAAAATGTCTCTTGGCTGTGTTGGTGTGCAGGTGTGGAGCTCGAAGGCAATGGTCGATGGCGAGGTGAAGGTCAAGTAGAAACGTGTTGTGCCGATTGACCGGGAGTGGCGAAAAGCGGACGCTAGGCTTGGACTGAGGGACCAGGAGGCCAGAGGACTAGTTGTGGTAGTCGGCATTTGACAGCAACAAGCAAGAGTACATGGGGATGAAGACGGCATGGTCAAGTCAAGACGGAGGGCGATGATGTCGTGGCACTTGGAGGAGGCTAGACACGGGTGAAAGGTCCTAGTTTGGTTTTGGTAATTGAGTGACAACTTAGGTGGACTGATATGTGTTTGAAGTGAATTACACAGGTGATTAGTCCATAGGTGATCATGTGTGAGCAACATATGCCATAGAGGTGAAATGGCTTGTAAGATGTTGCAAGGCTCACACATGTGAAGAAGGAGCTTAATGCACATGAAACATGACATGTGGTCATGTGTCTAAGATGGTGAAGATCAAGGCAAGACTTGGCTTGATGGACTGGTTGCAAAGGTGAAGGGCAAGTTGGAGGCTTTGAAGCCATTGGTACCGAGTGTCGGGAGGCTTAAGCAAGATTTGGCGCCGAAGGACCGAAGCGATGGTGAAGAGCAAGTGATGTCAAGATCGATGGACCATGGAGGCCATGTGATGATATGAAGTGGATCATATCATTTGATGAAGAGGTTGGTGCATGTGTTGCATCAACACATGGAGGAGATGGAATGGAATGCGCAAGGCAAAGGTATACTTATAGGGCATTTCATTTCACCGGTCATAGGTGTGTAGAGAAGATTATGACCGGGTTTAGGATAGATGGCCGTACTATTAAGAGGAGCAAACTTGTTTGCATATCGGTCATCTAGTGCCACTTGAACGATCTAACTTTGCGATGTTACTAAGATCGAGTGGTGTTGTGAGTGAAAGAGAAAATCCTTTGAAAATGATTGTGAAAATGCTAACACACATGCACATGTTGTTGTACACTTGGTGGTGTTGGCACATTTGCAAAGGAGAAGTTGTTGGAGTTGATTTGGATCAACACAGAGAAGAAAAGGGAGTTTTCTGAGTGTGGTCGGTAGTACCGCCCAGGGGGGTCGGTAGTACCGCCCAAGGGTGCTGCGTGCAACCTTCTCTGTGTTGAGTCTGATTTGGCTTGGCGGTAGTACCGCCATAACCTCGGTACTACCGCCCGCGGTGGTACCGACCAGAGGGTCGGTAGTACCGTGGCCCTGAAGGGTTTTGCAGGCTCTCTGTGTTGAGCTGAGTTTGGCCTGCCGGTAGTACCGCCATAGGGTCGGTACTACCGACCGTTCGAGGTTTCGAGGTGTGAGGAGTTTGGAAGCTCTCTGGAAGTGGCCAGTTTTGGCCTACCGGTAGTACCGCCATAGGGCCGGTAGTACCGGGCTCGGTAGTACCGACCAGGGGGTCGGTAGTACCATGGTATGGAGGAGTTTTGGATGCTCTCTGTGTAGATCCAAAGTTGGCCTGTCGGTAGTACCGCCATAGGGCCGGTACTACCGACCGTCGGAGGTACCGACCAGGAGTCGGTTGTTCGTTTTGGTCAACGCGCCGTGTGTAACGGCTAGTTCTGACATTGTCGGTACTACCGCCCAGGGGGGTCGGTACTACCGACCGTAGCGCAGAATGCCCAGTGAAGGGGCATAACGGCTAGTTGGCCCTTGGGGCTATATATAGTCGTGGTAACCGGCCTTGGGCTGGTTGGTCAAGTGGTTGAGCACTCCAAAGCCTTGGTGGCTTGTGCTAGCGACCCCTCTAACACACATATGCTTTAGTGCTTATCCGATTGTGTGAGAGAGCGATCCTAGTGCGTTGCTTTGAGAGATAGCATCGAGTGGCACTAGGTGTTCGAGTTGCAAGCCGGTGGTGCTTATTACTCTTGGAGGTTGCCACCTCCTAGACGGCTTGGTGCGTGTCTCCGTCGTGAAGCCCGCGTGAAGATTGTGCGTGGCTCCGGAGAAGCTTTGTGAGGGGCATTGTGCTCGCCCCGCGGGAGATCGCGAAGAGCAACTCTAGTGGAAAGAGGCGTGAAGAGCGCCAAGTGGTCCGGTCGGATCAAAAGCTAGAGCTCTTGGTGAGCACTCCATCGTGGAGAGGTTGGCTTAGTGTCACCACTAGCGATAGGATCGGCGGCAACCTTGGGCTTGCTTCAACGGGGACTAGCTTGGTGGCAACCAAGTGAACCCCGGGATAAAATCTTGTGTCCCCGTCCCTTGTTGCTCTTATTATTCTTGTTTCCTTGCATATTACGCTTGTTCTTGTGTTCTTTGTGTTCTTCCTCCCTCTATCACTCTATCTTAGGTTGGGAAGGCTCGATCCACATTTTGGCAAGGAATCAAGACGTGAGGAAGCTACAATCGTCATCTACAACATCTAGGGAAGTGGGGTAATTGCTAGATCTGAGATTGCATCTCACCCCCTTCAATTTCGTAGCTTCCTGCAGGTGCTCGGTAGTACCGGCTTGGAAGCCCGGTAGTACCGGCATCGGTAGTACCGGCCCTACAGCTCGGTAGTACCGACTGCCTCCTGTTTGCACTAGCTTGTATTGCAATATTTATTCTTGTGCAGTGTTTAGTTGCTTAGTTTGTGTAGCTAAGTTGAGCTCTCTAATTTGGCTTGGGTAGCCTTGTTATTGAGCATTGCTAGTGAGCTTAGGCTTTGTGCTTTGCTTGCTAGATTGCTTAGGAGCTCCCCCGTGCTTGAAGTACTAGTTGCATAGGCTTGTGTGACCTTGCTTCTAGAATTGGTTAGGTGAGCTCTAGCTAGCCCGACACCTTATTTGCATTGATTAGGATCTTTTGTAAGGTGTCATAGAGTATAGGTAGAGGGGTGTAGTCTTGGCTAGACCGATAGTTTTAATTCCGCATTTGTTTCGGTTAGCCGCTCCAATTAAGTTTAATTTTAAAAGGGACTATTCACCCCCCTCTAGTCCGCCATCTCGACCCTCCAACGGGTTTGCATGGGAGATGCGAGTGTCGTCGATCAAGTCAGGGAAGAGGATGAAGACATCGTGCTTGGCAGAGGCTGGGCATGCGTTGACATCGGTGTCGGGAGATAGGGCGTAGCACATACACTCCTACGGTACGGGTTTGGTAGTTGCGCCTCATAAAACTACTGCAACGCTTTCCAGGTTTGGCCTCAAAACCTGGCATCGTCGGTTTCTGAGTTTTGGCCTCAAAACTCAAGTTAGCAGGTTTCCCGGTTTGGGCCTCAAGCTTCCGTCACTCTGACACACTGGTTTGCAATTCCTCTACTCATTGTTACTTTGTTTCTATAAGTTTGAATGTGTGTACAATCTCCAAATATAAAAACCAAACTTAAGATGTAAAGTAAAAATAATCCTCACAAGAAAAGTAATGGTGGACAATAAAGATAAATGTTTACGCTAATTGAAATGTTAAAACCAACTCTGTTGTAGCATAGAGGATGTCATTTACCTCTATGAAAACATATCCTTATTTCAAATTATTTGTATAGTCTTTTGGGTATCTGTTATCCACTAATCACTCGTAGGCATGAAACAATGAGTAGAGCAAAAAGGTCTAGCAAAATCAAAAGTAAAAATGGCATGACAAAAGGATGAAAGCGCGCGAGTTTTGCGGCACCGTTCCATCGGAAATGAAAGTGCCCAAAACCCACTAAACATGAGTTTTGGGTCAAACGGAGATGATTGTGTGCGTCCATTGCGAAAAATTCAACTGCGAGGTTTTCGATGCAGCAATGGGAAAAACGGCCCTCCCGCACGAGTTTTGCAGCCCCGTTGAAAGGTCCAAATTGGCTAGAGGGGGGGTGAATAGCCTAATTAAAAATCTACAAAAATACTTAGGCAAACACTATTAGTATAACAAATGACGAAGCTTTTTGCGCTAGCCTAATAGTGTGTTGCAAGCCACCTATCCAACAATTCTACCTAATATTTCTATGTCACACAATCAACTAGAGCTAATAACAAATGCGGAATAAAACAATCTAGCTCTAGCACAAATATGATATACAAAGAATGTATATAAAACAAGTGTGTGAACAAGATATACTAAGCAAACTAAACACACCTAACTAATCAAGGTATATGACAAGAGATAGAATCTTCACAAGAGAATAGCTCAAAGTAAATACACAAAGTAAATAAGCTAGATAGAGAAGGTTTCACCGAGCCTTCGGGATCGCCTAGTAGAGAGCCAATCACCGGTGAAATCCAATCGTGATGCCAATCACCAAGAATGTGAATGTGACGACCAATCACCAAGATGAATGCGTAATCACAATAAGCACAAGGGACACTGAGATTTATCCCGAGGTTCACGTGCTTGCCGGCACGCTACTCCCCGTTGTGTCGACCAACACTAGGTGACCCAGTGGCTAATCGGCGCAAAGCCAAGCTCACAAAGAGCGCCACAAGAATCTACCGCTAGTGAGGTAGCTCAATGACACGAGCAATCCACTAAGGATGCCTCTTGCCGCTCCGGCGAGGTGAGGCTCCAAAACCTCTCACAATCTCGAACGGTGGTGGCCAAGAACAATCTCCTTCTCTTGCCAACCACACCACAACGCCTCCAAGCCGTCTAGGCACCAGCAAATACCAAAAGTAACAAGAGAACTCAATGCCGATGCGAAGAACTAGTGCCACTAGATTGAACTCTTTCAAATCACGCACTAGATCACTCAATCTCACTTGGTTTGATCAAATCAACTTGGGAGATGAGTTGGGAGGCTTGCCAAGGCTCACTAGAATGCTTAGGAATCAGAATGTGCAAGAGAGAAACCAAGCAAGCCGGCCAAGCCCCTTAAATAGGCCACACAAGACGGCCTAGCCGTTGGGCTGAAAACGGGGGCATCAGACGCGCCGGTGTCGGGGCCATCAGACGCTGTCCGATGCTCCGATGAGCACCACATGTCCCCCTAGTATGAAATCTGCCCGTTAGATCCCAACGGTCATATTGCTTCGCGCCACGGTTAAAGTGGCATCGGACGCGCCGATTCCAGGCATCGGACGCTTCGATGCTACTGCTCAAATTAGCTCTTTTCTGCGCCACATCGGACGCGCCGCCACCTTCACATCGGACGCTCAACCCCTGCATCCGATGACACAACAGAAAGGTTCCAGAGAGGTCTAAAACACATCGGACGCATCCGATGGTTCTGCATCGGACGCAAGCCAGCGTCCGATGTTCCCTGGAAGGCATGCTCGCGCCACGTCACCTACATCGGACTCTGCAACAGTGTTTTGCTAGCGTCCGTTGCCAGCGTCCGATGCTTCCTCAACAAATGTCAGTGGTTAGGGTTTGCCACCGGACGCTCGGCCCAGCGTCCGATGCTGCCGCCAGCGGCGTCCGATGCCCCTAACTCAGCACCTTTTACTTTCTAACTTCTACCCTTGCTCCCGTGCGCCAACACCAAAGTGTTTCAACACTTGTGTACGTGTGTTAGCATTTTGCAAAGCATTTTCCAAGGGTTTAGTTAGTCACTCACTAGGTCTATATCATCGATATGTTAAAGAACACCTAGTGGCACTCGAACACCACATAAGCCGTGAATAATCTCCTCTTAATAGTACGGATATCTATCCTAAATGTGATCACACTCGCTAAGTGTCTTGATCACCAAAACAAAGAGCCCTATAGGTTATACCTTTGCCTTTGGGCCTCTTTGCTCATCTCTTCCCTTCTTCTCACATTTCACCAATGGTAGAGCACTTGATCTCTTGAATGCTTGTGGCTATCACCATCCTCTATGGTTGCCACCTTGCTAGCTCCACCACTTGGCTTGGTCACAATCCTTTCTTATAAGCTACACACATGCTTATCAATAGGATTAGACCAAATAGGTTTCATCAATTAACCAAAACTAAACTAGGGCTTTCACCCGTTCCGTTGGAAATGAAAGTGGCAAAAACCCACCAAACATGAGTTTTGGGTCCAACGGAGATGATTGGGTGTGTCCGTTGTAAAAAATTCAACTGCGAGTTTTTCGGTGCATCAGTGGAAAAAACGGCCATCCCGTGCGAGTTTTGCGGCACCGTTCCATCGAAAATGAATGTGCCAAAAACCCACCAAACATGAGTTTTGGGTCAAACTGAGATGATTGGGTGCGTCCGTTGCCAAAAATTCAACTATGCGTTTTACGGTGCATCAATGGAAAAAACGGCCATCCCGGGCGATTTTTTCGGTAACATCCCGTCGGAAATGAAAGTGCCAAAAACCCACCAAACATGAGTTTTGGGTCAAACAGAGATTATTGGGTGCGTCTGTTGCGAAAAATTCAAATGCGAGTTTTCAGTGCATCAATGGGAAAAATGGCCCTCCCACACAAGTTTTGCAACCACGTTCCGTCGGAAATGAAAGTGACAAAAACCCACCAAACATAAGTTTTGGGTGAAACAGAGATGATTGGGTGTGTCCGTTGCGAAAAATTCAACTGTGAGTTTTTCAATGCATTAGTGGAAAAAACGGTCATCCCGCGCGAGTTTTGCGACACTATTCCGTTGGAACTGAAAGTGCCAAAAAGCCACCAAACATTGGTTTTGGGTGAAACGAAGATGATTTGGTGCGCCCGTTCCAAAAAATTCAAATGTGAGTTTTTCGGTGCATCAGTGGAAAAACGACCATCTCGCTCAAGTTTTGCGGCCCCGTTCTGTCAGAAATGAAAGTGCCAAAAACCCACCAAACATAAGTTTTAGGTCAAACTGAGATGATTGGATACATCCGTTCTGAAAAATTCAACTACGAGTTTTTCGGTGCATCAGTGGATAAAACGTCCACCCCACGCGAGTTTTGCGGCACCGTTCTGTTGGAAATGAAAGTGCCAAAAACCCACCAAACATAAGTTTGGGTGAAATGACATGATTGGGTGCGTCCGTTCCGAAAAAATCAATTGCGAGTTCTTCGGTGCATCAGTGAAAAAACGGCCATCACACACGAGTTTCGCGGCACCATTCCGTCAGAAATAAAAGTACCAAAACCCCACCAAACATGAGTTTTGGGTCAAACGGAGATGATTGGGTGCGTCCATTGCGAAAACTTGAACTGCGAGTTTTTTGATGCATCCATGGAAAAAATGGTCATCATGCATGAGTTTTGCGGCTCCGTTCTATCGGAAATAAATGTGCCAAAAACACACTAAACATGAGTTTTAGGTCAAACAAAGATGATTGGGTGTATCCGTTGTGAAAAATTGAACTGCGAGTTTTTCAGCGTATCAGTGGAAAAAACGGCCATCACGCGCGAGTTTTGCGGCACCGTTCCGTTAGAAATGAAAGTGCCAAAACCCACCAAATATGAATTTTGGGTCAAACGGGGATGATTGGGTGGATCCGTTTCGAAAAATTCAACTGCGAGTTTTTCGGCGCATCCGTGAAAAAAACGGCTATTATGCGCAAGTTTTAAGGCACGGTTCCAACGGAAATAAAAGTGCCAAAACCCCACTAAACATGAGTTTTGGGTCAAACGAAGATGATTGGGTGTGTCCGTTGCAAAAAATTGAACTGTGAGTTTTTCGGTGCATCATTGGGAAAAATGGCCCTCTCGCACGAGTTTTGGGGCATGGTTCCGTCGGAAATGAAAGTGCTAAAAACCCATCAAACATGAGTTTTGGTTCAAACGAAGATGATTGGGTGCGTCCGTTGCGAAAAATTCAACTGCGAGTTTTTTTGTGCATCCGTGGAAAAAATCACCATCTCGCGGGAGTTTTGTGGAACTGTTCCGTCAGAAATGAAAGTACTAAAATCCTACCAAACAGGAGTTTTGGGTCAAACTGAGATGTTTGGGTGCGTCCGTGGCAAAAATTCAACTGCGAGTTTTTCGGTGCATCAGTGGAAAAAACGGGCATCCCGCGCGAGTTTTGCGGCACCGTTCTGTTGGAAATGAAAGTGCCCAAAACCCACTAAACTTGGTTTTGGGTACCAACGGAGATGATTGTGTGCGTCTGTTGCAAAAAATTCAACTGCGAGGTTTTCACTGCATCAATGGGAAAAACGACCCTCCTGCATGAGTTTTGCGGCCTCGTTCCATCGGAAATGAAAGTGCCAAAAACCCACGAAACATGAGTTTTGGGTCCAACGGAGAAGATTGGGAGTCTCCGTTGCGAAAAATTCAACTGCGAGGTTTTCGGTGCATCAGTGGAAAAAACGGCCATCCCGCTCGAGTTTTGCGGCACCATTCCATCAGAAATGAAAGTGCCAAAACCCCACCAAACATGAGTTTTGGGTCAAACGGGGATGATTGGGTGCATCCGTTTCGAAAAATTCAACTGCGAGTTTTTTGGCGCATCCATTGAAAAACGGCCATCTTGCGCAAGTTTTAAGGCACGGATCCGTCGGAAATAAAAGTGGCAAAACCCCACTAAACATGAGTTTTCGGTCAAACGGAGATGATCGTGTGCGTCTGTTGCAAAAAATTCATCTGCAAGGTTTTCGGTGCATCAATCGAAAAAACGGCCCTCCCACACAAGTTTTGCAACCCTGTTCCGTCGAAAATGAAAGTGCCAAAAACCCACAAAACTTGAGTTTTGGGTCAAACAGAGATGATTGGGTGTGTCCGTTGCAAAAAATTCAACTGCGAGTTTTTCAGTGCATTAGTGGAAAAAACGAGCATCCTGCGCGAGTTTTACGGCACCATTCCGTTGGAATTGAAAGTGCCAAAAAGCCACCAAACATTAGTTTTGGGTGAAACGAAGATGATTTGGTGCGTCCGTTCCGAAAAATTCAAATGCGAGTTTTTCGATGCATCAGTGGAAAAACGACCATCTCGCTCGAGTTTTGCGGCCTCGTTCTGTCAGAAATGAAAGTGCCAAAAACCCACCAAACATGAGTTTTAGGTCAAACTGAGATGATTGGATGCGTCCGTTCTGAAAAATTCAACTGCGAGTTTTTCGGTGCATCAGTGGATAAAACGTCCACCCCACGCGAATTTTGCGGCACCGTTCTGTCGGAAATGAAAGTGCCAAAAACCCACGAAACATGAGTTTTGGGTCCAACGGAGAAGATTGGGAGTCTCCGTTGCGAAAAATTCAACTGCGAGGTTTTCGGTGCATCAGTGGAAAAAACAGCCATCCCGCTCGAGTTTTGCGGCACCGTTCTGTCTTAAATGAAAGTGCCAAAACCCCATCAAACATGAGTTTTGGATCAAACGGGGATGATTGGGTGCATCCATTTCGAAAAATTCAACTTCGAGTTTTTTGGCGCATCCGTTGAAAACGACCATCTTGCGCAAGTTTTAAGGCACGGCTCCGTCAGAAATAAAAGTGGCAAAACCCCACTAAACATGAGTTTTGGGTCAAACGGAGATGATTGTGTGAGTCTGTTGCAAAAAATTCATCTGCAAGGTTTTTGGTGCATCAATCGGAAAAACGGCCCTCCCACACAAGTTTTGCAACCCCGTTCCGTCGAAAATGAAAGTGCCAAAAACCCACCAAACATGAGTTTTGGGTCAAACAGAGATGATTGGGTGTGTTCGTTGCAAAAAATTCAACTGCGAGTTTTTCAGTGCATTAGTGGAAAAAACGAGCATCCCGCGCGAGTTTTGCAGCACCATTCCGTTGGAACTAAAAGTGCCAAAAACCAACCAAACATGAGTTTTGGGTCAAATAGAGATGATTGGGTGTGCCTGTTCTAAAAAATTCAAATGCGAGTTTATCGCTGCATTAGTGGAAAAAATAGCCATCTGGCGCGAGTTTTGTGGCCCCATTCTGTCGGAAATGAAAGTGCCAAAACCCACGAAACATGAGTTTTGGTTCAAATAGAGATGATTGGGTGCGTCTGTTACGAAAAATTAAACTGCGAGTTTTTTAGTGCATCAGTGGGAAAAACGGCCATCACGCGCGAGTTTTGCGGCACCGTTCTGTCAGAAATGAAAGTGCCAAAAACCCACCAAACATGAGTTTTGGGTCAAACGGGTATGATTGGGTGTGGCCGTTTCGAAAAATTCAACTGCGAGTTTTTCAGCGCATCCGTGGAAAAACATCCATCGTGTGCAAGTTTTAAGGCACAACTCTGTCAGAAATAAAAGTGCCAAAACCCCACTAAACATGAGTTTTAGGTCAAACAAAGATGATTGGGTGTGTCCGTTGCAAAAAATTGAACTGTGAGTTTTTCGGTGCAACATTGGGAAAAACGGCCCTCCCGCATGAGTTTTGCGGCCCTGGTCCGTCGCAAATGAAAGTGCCCAAACCCATCAAACATGAGTTTTGGTTCAAACGAAGATGATTGGGTGCGTCCGTTGCGAAAAATTCAACTATGAGTTTTTTGTGCATCCGTGGAAAAAACCGCCATCTCGCGGGAGTTTTGCGGCACCGTTCTATCAGAAATGGAAGTACCAAAAACCCACCAAACAATAGTTTTGGGTCAATCTGAGATGTTTGGTGCGTCCGTTGCGAAAAATTCAACTGCGAGTTTTCGGTGCATCAGTGGAAAAACGGGCATCTCGCGTGAGTTTTACGGCACCGTTCCGTCAGAAATAAAAGTGCCCAAAACCCACTAAACATGGGTTTTGGGTCAAACGGAGATGATTGGGTGCGTCGGTTCTGAAAAATTCAACTACGAGTTTTTCGGTGCATTAGTGGAAAAAACGGCCACCCCACGCGAGTTTTGCAGCACCGTTCCGTCGGAAATGAAAGTGCGAAATACCCACCAAACATGAGTTTTGGATCAAACTGAGATGATTGGGTGCGTCCGTTGTGAAAAAATCAACTGCGAGTTCTTCGGTGCATCAGTGGAAAAAACGGACATCATGCGCGAGTTATGCGGCACCGTTCTGTCGGAAATGAAACTACCAAAAACCCAACAAACCTGAGTTTTGGGTGAAACGGAGATGATTGGGTGCGTCCATTGTGAAAAATTGAACTTCGAGTTTTTTGGTGCATTAGTAGAGAAATGGACATCTCGCGCGAGTTTTGCGGCCCCGTTCTGTCGGAAAGCAAAGTGCCAAAAATCCACCTAACATGAGTTTTAGGTCAAACTGAGATGATTGGGTGCGTCCGTTCCAAAAAATTCAAGTGCGAGTTTTTCGGTGCACCAGTGGAAAAACGGCCATCTAGCGCGAGTTTTGTGGCACTGTTCCGTCGGAAATGAAAGTGCCAAAAACTCACCGAACATGAGTTTTGGGTCAAACAGAGATGATTGAGTGCGTCCGTTGCGAAAAATTTGACTGCGAGTTTTTCGGTGCATCAATGGGTAAAACGGCCCTCCCACACAAGTTTTGCAACCCCGTTCCGTTGGAAACGAAAGTGCCAAAAACCCACGAAACATGAGTTTTTGGTCAAACAGAGTTGATTGGGTGTGTTCGTTGCAAAAAATTCAACTGCGAGTTTTTCAGTGCATTAGTGCAAAAAACGAGCATCCCGTGCGAGTTTTGCGACACTGTTCCGTTGGAACTGAAAGTGCCAAAAACCAACCAAACAAGTTTTGGGCCAAATAGAGATGATTTGGTGCGTCCGTTCCAAAAAATTCAAATGCGAGTTTTTTGCTGCATTAGTGGAAAAATAGCCATCTGGCGCGAGTTTTGCGGCCCCATTCCGTCAGAAATGAAAGTGCCAAAAACCCACAAAAAATGAGTTTTGGTTCAAACAGAGATGATTGGGTGCGTCCGTTGTGAAAAATTCAACTGCGAGTTTTTTTTGGTGAATATGTGGGAAAAACAGCCATCCCGCGCGAGCTTTGCGGCACCGTTCCGTCGGAAATGAAAGTGCCAAAAACCCACCAAACATGAGTTTTGGGTCAAACGGAGATGATTGGGTGCGTCCATTGCAAAAAATTCAACTGCGGGTTTTTTGGTGAATCCGTGGGAAAAAGGGTCACCCCACGCAAGTTTTTTTGGCACCGTTCCGTCGGAAATGAAAGTGTCAAAAACCAACCAAACATGAGTTCTGGGTCAAACGAAGATAATCGGGTGCGTCCGTTGAGAAAAATTCAACTGTGAGTTTTTCGGTGCATCAGTGGAAAAACGACCACCCCACGCGAGTTATGCGACACCGTTCTGTCAGAAATGAAAGCGCCAAAAACCCACCAAACATAAGTTTTGGGTAAAACTGACATGATTGGGTGCGTCCGTTGCGAAAAAATCAACTCCGAGTTCTTCGGTGCAACAGTGGAAAAAACGGCCATCACACGCGAGTTTTGCGGCACCGTTCCGTCAATAATGAAAGTGCCAAAACCCCACCAAACATGAGTTTTGGGTCAAACAGAGATGATTGAGTGTGTCCTTTGTGAAAAGAACTTCGAGTTTTTTGATGCATCCGTGGAATAAACGGTCGTCATGCGTAAGTTTTGCGGCTCCGTTTCGTCGAAAATAAATGTGCCAAAAACACACTAAACATGGGTTTTGGGTCAAACAGAGATGATTGTGTGCGTCCGTTGCAAAAAATTCAACTGCAAGTTTTTTGGTGCATCAATGGGAAAAACGGCCCTCCCGCATGAGTATTGCGGCCCCGTTCCATCGGAAATGAAAGTGCCAAAAACCCACCAAATATGAGTTTTGGGTCAAACGGGGATGATTGGGTGCGTCCGTTTCGAAAAATTCAACTGCGAGTTTTTCGGCGCATCCGTGGAAAAACATCCATCCTGTGCAAGTTTTAAGGCACGGCTCTGTCAGAAATAAAAATGCCAAAACCCCACTAAACATGAGTTTTAGGTCAAACAGAGATGATTGGGTGTGTCCGTTGCAAAAAATTGAACTGTGAGTTTTTCGGTGCAACATTGGGAAAAACGGCCCTCCCACATGAGTTTTGCGGCCCTGTTCCGTCGGAAATGAAAGTGCCCAAACCCATCAAACATGAGTTTTGGTTCAAACGGAGATGATTGGGTGCGTCCGTTGTGAAAAATTCAACTGTGAGTTTTTTTGTGCATCCGTGGAAAAAACCGCCATCCCGCAGGAGTTTTGTGGCACCGTTCTGTCAGAAATGAAAGTGCCAAAAACCTACCAAACATGAGTTTTAGGTCAAACTGAGATGATTGGGTGCGTCTGTTCCGAAAAATTCAACTGTGAGTTTTTCGGTGCATCAGTGGAAAGACGACCACCCCACGCGAGTTTTGCGACACCGTTCTGTCGGAAATGAAAGTGCCAAAAACCCACCAAACATAAGTTTTGGGTCAAACTGACATGATTGGGTGCGTCCGTTGCGAAAAATTCAACTATGAGTTTTTCAGTGCATCAGTGGAAAAAACGGCCATCCCGCGCGAGTTTTGCTACACTGTTCCGTTGGAACTGAAATTACCAAAAAGCCACCAAACATTAGTTTTGGGTGAAACGAAGATGATTTGGTGCGTCCGTTCCAAAGAATTCAAATGTGAGTTTTTCGGAGCATCAGTGGAAAAACGACCATCTTGCTTGAGTATTGCGGCCCCGTTCTGTCAGAAATGAAAGTACCAAAAATCCACCAAACATGAGTTTTAGGTCAAACTGAGATGATTGGACGCGTCCGTTCTGAAACATTCAACTGCGAGTTTTTTGGTGCATCAGTGGATAAAACGTCCACCCCACGCCAGTTTTGCGGCACCGTTCTGTCGGAAATGAAAGTGCCAAAAACCCACCAAACATAAGTTTTAGGTCAAATGACATGATTGGGTGCGTCTGTTCCGAAAAAATCAACCGCGAGTTCTTCGGTGCATCAGTGGAAAAACGACCATCACACACGAGTTTTGCGGCACCGTTCCGTCAGAAATGAAAGTACCAAAACCCCACCAAACATGAGTTTTGGGTCAAACGGAGATGATAGAGTGCGTCCATTGTGAAAAATGGAACTGCAAGTTTTTCGGTGCATCAGTGGAAAAAAGGGCCATCTCGCGCGAGTTTTGCGGCCCCGTTCTGTCGGAAATCAAAGTGCCAAAAATCCACCTAACATGAGTTTTAGGTCAAACTGAGATGATTGGGTGCGTCCGTTCCAAAAAATTCAACTGCGAGTTTTTTGGTGCACCAGTGGAAAAACGACCATCTAGCGCGAGTTTTTGGCACTGTTCCGTCGAAAATGAAAGTGCCAAAAACTCACCAAACATGAGTTTTGGGTCAAACGGAGATGATTGGGTGCGTCCGTTGCGAAAAATTCGACTGTGAGTTTTTCGGTGCATCAATGGGTAAAATGGCCCTCCCACACAAGTTTTGCAACCCCCTTCCGTCTGGAAACGAAAGTGCCAAAAACCCACCAAACATGAGTTTTGGGTCAAACAGAGATGATTGGGTGTGTCCGTTGAAAAAAATTCAACTACGAGTTTTTCAGTTCATTAGTGCAAAAAACGAGCATCCAACGCGAGTTTTGCGACACTGTTCCGTTGGAACTGAAAGTGCCAAAAACCAACCAAACATGAGTTTTGGGTCAAATAGAGATGATTGGGTGCGCCTGTTCTGAAAAATTCAAATGCGAGTTTTTCCTGCATTAGTGGAAAAAATAGCCATCTGGCGCGAGTTTTGCGGCCCCATTCCGTCGGAAATGAAAGTGCCAAAAACCCACGAAACATGAGTTTTGGTTCAAACAGAGATGATTGGGTGCGTCTGTTGCGAAAAATTCAACTGTGAGTTTTTTGTGCATCTGTGGAAAAAACCGCCATCCCGCGGCAGTTTTGTGGCACCGTTCCGTCAGAAATGGAAATACCAAAACCCAACCAAACAAGAGTTTTGGGTCAACCTGAGAAGTTTGGGTGCGTCCGCTGCGAAAAATTCAACTGCGAGTTTTCGGTGCATCAGTGTAACAAACGGGCATCCCACACGAGTTTTGCGACACCGTTCCGTCGGAAATGAATGTGCCCAAAACCCACTAAACATGGGTGTTGAGTCAAACGGAGATGATTGTGTGCGTCCGTTGCAAAAAATTCAACTGCGAGGTTTTCGGTGCATCAATGGGAAAAATGGCCCTCCCGCATGAGTTTTGCGGCCCCGTTCCGTCAGAAATGAAAGTGCAAAAAACCTACGAAACATGAGTTTTGGGTCCAACAGAGAAGATTGGGAGTCTCCGTTATGAAAAATTCAACAGCGAGGTTTTTGGTGCATCAGCGGAAAAAACAGCCATCCCGCTCAAGTTTTGCGGCACCGTTCCATCAGAAATGAAAGTGCCAAAACCCCACCAAACATGAGTTTTGGGTCAAACGGGGACGATTGGGTGCATCCATTTCGAAAAATCCAACTGTGAGTTTTTTGGCGCATCCATTGAAAAACAGCCATCTTGCGCAAGTTTTAAGGCACAGATCCGTCGGAAATAAAAGTGGCAAAACCCCACTAAACATGAGTTTTGGGTCAAACGGAGATGATTGTGTGCGTCTGTTGCAAAAAATTCAACTGCAAGGTTTTCGGTGCATCAATGATACAAACGGCCCTCCCACACAAGTTTTGCAACCCCGTTCCGTCGGAAACGAAAGTGCCAAAAACCCACCAAACATGAATTTTGGGTAAAACATAGATGATTGGGTGTGTCCGTTGCAAAAAATTCAACTGCGAGTTTTTCAGTGCCTTAGTGGAAAAAACAAGCATCCTGTGCGAGTTTTGCGGCACCATTCCGTTGGAATTGAAAGTGCCAAAAACCAACCAAACATGAGTTTTGGGTCAAATAGAGATGATTGGGTGCGCCTGTTCTGAAAAAATCAAATGCGAGTTTTTCGCTGCATTAGTGGAAAAAATAGCCATCTGGCGCGAGTTTTGCGGCCCCATTCCGTCGGAAATGAAAGTGCCAAAAACCCACGAAACATGAGTTTTGGTTCAAACAGAGATGATTGGGAGCGTCCGTTGCGAAAAATTCAACTGCGAGTTTTTTTGCATCCGTGGAAAAAACCGCCATCCCGTGGGAGTTTTGTGGCACCGTTCCGTCAGAAATGGAAGTACCAAAACCCCACCAAACAAGAGTTTTGGGTCAAACTGAGATGTTTGGGTGCGTCCGTTGCGAAAAATTCAACTGCGAGTTTTCGGTGCATCAGTGGAACAAACGGGCATCCCGCGCGAGTTTTGCGGCACCGTTCTGTCGGAAATGAAAGTGCCAAATACCCACCAAACATGAGTTTTGGGTCAAACTGAGATGATTGGGTGCGTCCGTTGCGAAAAATTCGACTGCGAGTTTTTGGGTGCATCAATGGGTAAAACGGCCCTCCCACACAAGTTTTGCAACCTCGTTCCGTCGGAAAGAAAAGTGCCAAAAACCCACCAAACATGAGTTTTGGGTGAAACGGAGATGATTGGGTGTGTCCGTTGCGAAAAATTCAAATGTGAGTTTTTCAGTGCATCAGTGGAAAAAACGGCCATCCCGCGCGAGTTTTGCGACACTGTTCCGTTGGAACTGAAAGTGCCAAAAAGCCACCAAACATGAGTTTTGGGTCAAATGGAGATGATTGAGTGCGTCCGTTCCGAAAAATTCAAATGTGAGTTTTTCGGTGCATCAGTGGAAAAAACGACCACCCCACGCGAGTTTTGCGGCACCGTTTTGTCAGAAATGAAAGTGCCAAAAACCTACCAAACATAAGTATTGGGTCAAACTGACATGATTGGTTGCGTCCGTTGCAAAAAAATCAACTGTGAGTTCTTCGGTGCATCAGTGGAAAAAACGGCCATCACAGGCGAGTTTTGCGGCACCGTTCCGTCAAAAATGAAAGTGCCAAAACCCCACCAAACATGAGTTTTGGGTCAAACGGAGATGATTGGGCGCGTCCATTGTGAAAAAGAACTGCGAGTTTTTTGATGCATCCGTGGAATAAACGGTCATCATGCGTAAGTTTTGTGGCTCCGTTCTATCGAAAATAAATGTGCCAAAAACCCACTAAACATGGGTTTTGGGTCAAACGGAGATGATTGTGTCCGTCCGTTGCAAAAAATTCAACTGCGAAGGTTTTCGGTGCATCAATGGGAAAACGGCCCTCCCGCATGAGTTTTGTGGCCCCATTTCGTTGGAAATGAAAGTGCCAAAAACCCACGAAACATGAGTTTTGGGTCCAACGGAGATGATTGGGTGTCTCCGTTGCAAAAAATTCAACTACGAGTTTTTCAGTGTATCAGTGGAAAAAATGACCATCACGCGCGAGTTTTGCGGCACCTTTCCATCAGAAATGAAAGTGCCAAAAACCCACCAAACATGAGTTTTGGGTCAAATGGGGATGATTGGGTGCGTCCGTTTCGAAAAATTCAACTGCGAATTTTTCGGCGCATCCGTGGAAAAACGGCTATCCTGCGCAAGTTTTAAGGCACGGTTCCATCGGAAATAAAAGTGCCAAAACCCCACTAAACATGAGTTTTGGGTCAAACGGAGATGATTGGGTGTGTCCGTTGCAAAAATTTGAACTATGAGTTTTTCGGTGCATCATTGGGAAAAACGGCCCTCCCGCACGAGTTTTGGGGCATGGTTCCGTCAGAAAAGAAAGTGCTAAAAACCCATCAAACATGAGTTTTGGTTCAAACGGAGATGATTGGGTGCGTCCATTGCGAAAAATTCAACTACGAGTTTTTTTGTGCATCCGTGGAAAAAATCACCATCTCGCAGGAGTTTTGTGGCACCGTTCCGTCAGAAATGGAAGTACCAAAATCCTACCAAACAGGAGTTTTGGGTCAAACTGAGATGTTTGGGTGCGTCCGTGGCAAAAAATTCAACTACGAGTTTTTCGGTGCATCAGTGGAAAAAACGGGCATCCCGCGCGAGTTTTGCGGCACCGTTCCGTCGGAAATGAATGTGCCCAAAACCCACTAAACATGGGTGTTGAGTCAAACGGAGATGATTGTGAGCGTGCGTTGCAAAAAATTCAACTACGAGGTTTTCGGTGCATCAATGGGAAAAACGGCCCTCCCGCATGAGTTTTGCGGCCCCGTTCCGTCAGAAATGAAAGTGCCAAAAACCCACGAAACATGAGTTTTGGGTCCAACGGAGATGATTGGGTGTCTCCGTTGCGAAAAATTCAACTGCAAGTTTTTCAGTGTATCAGTGGAAAAAACGGAAATCACGCGCGAGTTTTGCGGCACCGTTCCATCAGAAATGAAAGTGCCAAAAGCCCACCAAACATGAGTTTTGGGTCAAACAGGGATGATTGGGTGCGTTCGTTTCGAAAAATTCAACTGCGAGTTTTTCGGCGCATCCGCGGAAAAAACGAGCACCCCACGCGAGTTTTGCAGCACCGTTCTGTCGGAAATGAAAGTGCCAAAAACCCACCAAACATAAGTTTTGGGTCAAACTGACATGATTGGGTGCGTCCGTTGCGAAAAATCAATTGCGAGTTCTTCGGTGCATCAGTGGAAAAAACGGCCATCACACGCGAGTTTTGGGGCACCGTTCCGTCAAAAATGAAGGTGCCAAATCCCCACCAAACATGAGTTTTGGGTCAAACGAAGATGATTGGGTGCGTCCATTGTGAAAAAGAACTGTGAGTTTTTTGATGTATCCGTGGAATAAACGGTCATCATGCGTAAGTTTTGCGGCTCCGTTCCGTCGAAAATAAATGTGCCAAAAACCCACTAAACATGGGTTTTGGGTCAAACAGAGATGATTGTGTGCATCCGTTGCAAAAAATTCAACTGCGAGGTTTTCGGTGCATCAATGGGAAAACGGCCCTCTCGCATGAGTTTTGCGGCCCCGTTCCGTCGGAAATGAAAGTGCCAAAAACCCACGAAACATGAGTTTTGGGTCCAACGGAGATGATTGGGTGTCTCCGTTGCGAAAAATTCAACTGCGAGTTTTTTAGTGTACCAGTGGAAAAAACGGTCGTCATGAGCGAGTTATGCGGCACAATTCCGTAGGAAATGAAACTAACAAAAACCCAACAAACCTGAGTTTTGGGTGAAATGGAGATGATTGGGTGCGTCCATTGTGAAAAATTCAACTACGAGTTTTTTAGTGTATGAGTGGAAAAAACGGGCATCATGCGCGAGTTATGCGGCACCTTTCTGTCGGAAATGAAAGTGCCAAAAACCCACCAAACATAAGTTTTGGGTCAAACGGGGATGATTGGGTGCGTCCGTTTCGAAAAATTCAACTGCGAGTTTTTCGGCGCATCCGTGGAAAAACAACCATCCTGTGCAAGTTTTAAGTCACGACTCTATCAGAAATAAAAGTGCCAAAACCCCACTAAACAAGAGTTTTGGGTCAAACAGAGATGATTGGGTGTGTCCGTTGCAAAAAATTGAACTGTGAGTTTTTCGGTGCAACATTGAGAAAAACGGCCCTCCCGCACGAGTTTTGCGGCCCTGTTCCGTCGGAAATGAAAGTGCCCGAACCCATCAAACATGAGTTTTGGTTCAAACGGAGATGATTGGGTGCGTCCGTTGTGAAAAATTCAACTGTGAGTTTTTTTGTGCATTCGTGGAAAAAACCGCCATCCCGCGGGAGTTTTGTGGCACCGTTCTGTCAGAAATGAAAGTGCCAAAAACCCACCAAACATGAGTTTTAGGTCAAACTAAGATGATTGGATGCGTCCGTTCTGAAAAATTCAACTGCGAGTTTTTCGGTGCATCAGTGCATAAAACGTCCACCCCACGCGAGTTTTGCGGCACCGTTCTGTCGGAAATGAAAGTGTCAAAAACCCACCAAACATAAGTTTTGGGTCAAATGACATGATTGGGTGCGTCTGTTCCGAAAAAATCAACCGCGAGTTCTACGGTGCATCAGTGGAAAAACGACCATCACACACGAGTTTTGCGGCACCGTTCCGTCAGAAATGAAAGTACCAAAACCCCACCAAACATGAGTTTTGGGTCAAACGGAGATGATTGGGTGCGTCCATTGCGAAAACTTGAACTACGAGTTTTTTGATGCATCCATGGAAAAAACGGTCATCATGCATGAGTTTTGCGGCTCCGTCCCATCGAAAATAAATGTGCCAAAAACACACTAAACATGAGTTTTGTGTCAAACAAAGATGATTGGGTGCGTCGGTTCTGAAAAATTCAACTGCGAGTTTTTTGGTGCATCAGTGGAAAAAACGGCCACCCCACGCTAGTTTTGCAGCACTGTTCCGTCGAAAATGAAAGTGCCAAATACCCACCAAACATGAGTTTTGGGTCAAACTGAGATGATTGGGTGCGTCCGTTGCGAAAAATTCGACTGCGAGTTTTTGGGTGCATCAATGGGTAAAACGGCCCTCCCACACAAGTTTTGCAACCTCGTTCCGTCGGAAAGGAAATTGCCAAAAACCCACCAAACATGTGTTTTGGGTGAAACGGAGATGATTGGGTGTGTCCGTTGCGAAAAATTCAAATGTGAGTTTTTCAGTGCATCAGTGGAAAAAACGGCCATCCCGCGCGAGTTTTGCGACACTGTTCCGTTGGAACTGAAAGTGCCAAAAAGCCACCAAACATTAGTTTTGGGTGAAACGAAGATGATTTGGTGCGTCCGTTCCGAAAAATTCAAATGCGAGTTTTTCGATGCATCAGTGGAAAAACGACCATCTCGCTCGAGTTTTACGGCCCCGTTCTGTCAGAAATGAAAGTGCCAAAAACCCACCAAACATGAGTTTTAGGTCAAACTGAGATGATTGGATGCGTCTGTTCTGAAAAATTCAATTGCGAGTTTTTCGGTGCATCAGTGGATAAAACGTCCACCCCACGCGAGTTTTGCGGCACCGTTCTGTCAGAAATGAAAGTGCCAAAAACCCACCAAACATAAGTTTTGGGTCAAATGACATGATTGGGTGCGTCCGTTCCGAAAAAATCAACCGCGAGTTCTTTGGTGCATGAGTGGAAAAACGGCCATCACACACGAGTTTTGCGGCACCGTTCCGTTAGAAATGAAAGTACCAAAACCCCACCAAACATGAGTTTTGGGTCAAACGGAGATGATTGGGTGCGTCCATTGCGAAAACTTGAACTACGAGTTTTTTGATGCATCCATGGAAAAAACGGTCATCATGCATGAGTTTTGCGGCTCCGTCCCATCGGAAATAAATGTGCCAAAAACACACTAAACATGAGTTTTGGGTCAAACAAAGATGATTGGGTGCGTCGGTTCTGAAAAATTCAACTGCGAGTTTTTTGGTGCATCAGTGGAAAAAACGGCCACCCCACGCTAGTTTTGCAGCACCGTTTCGTCGGAAATGAAAGTGCCAAATACCCACCAAACATGAGTTTTGGGTCAAACTGAGATGATTGGGTGCGTCCGTTGTGAAAAATTCGACTGCGAGTTTTTTTGTGCATCCGTGGAAAAAACCGCCATCCCGCGGGAGTTTTGTGGCACCGTTCTGTCAGAAATGGAAGTACCAAAAACCCACCAAACAAGAGTTTTGGGTCAAACTGAGATGTTTGGGTGCGTCCGTTGCGAAAAATTCAATTGCGAGTTTTCGGTGCATCAGTGGAAAAATGGGCATCTGGCACGAGTTTTGCAGCACCGTTCCGTCAGAAATTAATGTGCCCAAAACCCACTAAACATGGGTTTTGGGTCAAACGAAGATGTTTGGGTGCGTCGGTTCTGAAAAATTCAACTGCGAGTTTTTCGGTGCATCAGTGGAAAAAACAGCCACCCCGCGCGAGTTTTGCAGCACCGTTCCGTCGGAAATGAAAGTGCCAAATACCCACCAAACATGAGTTTTGGGTCAAACTAAGATGATTGGGTGCGTCCGTTGCGAAAAAATCAACTGCGAGTTCTTCGGTGCATCAGTGGAAAAAACGACCATCATGCGCGAGTTATGCGGCACCGTTCCGTCGGAAATGAAACTACTAAAAACCCAACAAACCTGAGTTTTGGGTAAAACAGAGATGATTGGGTGCGTCCATTGTGAAAAATTGAACTTCGAGTTTTTCGGTGCATTAGTGGAAAAGATGGACATCTCGCGCGAGTTTTGCGGCCCCGTTCTGTTTGAAATCAAAGTGCCAAAAGTCCACCAAACATGAGTTTTAGGTCAAATTGAGATGATTGGGTGCGTCCGTTCCGAAAAATTCACCTGCGAGTTTTTTGGTGCACCAGTGGAAAAACGACCATCTAGCGCGAGTTTTGTGGCACTGTTCCGTCGGAAATGAAAGTGCTAAAAACTCACTAAACATGAGTTTTGGATCAAACGGGGATGATTGGGTGCGTCCGTTGCGAAAAATTCGACTGCGAGTTTTTGGGTGCATCAATGGGTAAAACGGCCCTCCCACACAAGTTTTGCAACCTCGATCCGTCGGAAAGGAAAGTGCCAAAAACCCACCAAACATGAGTTTTGGATGAAACGGAGATGATTGGGTGTGTCCGTTGCGAAAAATTCAAATGTGAGTTTTTCAGTGCATCAGTGGAAAAAACGGCCATCCCGCGCGAGTTTTGCGACACTGTTCCGTTGGAACTGAAGGTGCCAAAAAACCACCAAACATTAGTTTTGGGTGAAACGAAGATGATTTGGTGCGTCCATTCCGAAAAATTCAAATGCGAGTTTTTCGATGTATCAGTGGAAAAACGACCATCTCGCTCGAGTTTTGCGGCCCCGTTCTGTCAGAAATGAAAGTGCCAAAAACCCACCAAACATGAGTTTTAGGTCAAACTGAGATGATTGGATGCGTCCGTTCTGAAAAATTCAACTGCGAGTTTTTCGGTGCATCAGTGGATAAAACGTCCACCCCACGCGAGTTTTGCGGCACCGTTCTGTCGGAAATGAAAGTGCCAAAAACCCACCAAACATAAGTTTTGGGTCAAATGACATGATTGGGTGCGTCCGTTCCGAAAAAGTCAACCGCGAGTTCTTCGGTGCATCAGTGGAAAAACGACCATCACACACGAGTTTTGGGGCTCCGTTCCGTCAGAAATGAAAGTACCAAAACCCCACCAAACATGAGTTTTGGGTCAAACGGAGATGATTGGGTGCGTCCATTGCGAAAACTTAGACTACGAGTTTTTTGATGCATCCATGGAAAAAACGGTCATCATGCATGAGTTTTGCGGCACCGTTCCGTCAGAAATGAAAGTACCAAAACCTCACCAAACATGAGTTTTGGGTCAAACGGAGATGATTGGGTGCGTCCATTGCGAAACTTGAACTACGAGTTTTTTGATGCATCCATGGAAAAAACGGTTGTCATGCATGAGTTTTGCGGCTCCGTTCCATCGGAAATAAATGTGCCAAAAACACACTAAACATGAGTTTTGGGTCAAACAAAGATGATTGGCTGCGTTCAACTGTGAGTTTTTCGGTGCATCAGTGGAAAAAACGGCCACCCCACGCTAGTTTTGCAGCACCGTTCCGTCGGAAATGAAAGTGCCAAATACCCACCAAACATGAGTTTTGGGTCAAACTGAGATGATTGGGTGCGTCCGTTGTGAAAAATTCGACTGTGAGTTTTTGGGTGCATCAGTGGGTAAAACGGCCCTCCCACACAAGTTTTGCAACCTCGTTCCGTCGGAAAGGAAAGTGCCAAAAACCCACCAAACATGAGTTTTGGGTGAAACGGAGATGATTGGGTGTGTCCGTTGCGAAAAATTGAACTGCGAGTTTTTCAGTGCATCAGTGGAAACATGGCCATCCCGCGCGAGTTTTGCGGCACCGTTCCGTTGAACTGAAAGTGCCAAAAACCAACCAAACATGAGTTTTGGGTCAAACGGAGATGATTGGGTGCGTCCGTTCCGAAAAATTCAAATGCGAGTTTTTCGGTGCATCAGTGGAAAAACAACCATCTTGCGCGAGTTTTGCGGCCCCGTTCTGTCAGAAATGAAAGTGCCAAAAACCTACCAAACATGAGTTTTAGGTCAAACTGAGATGATTGGGTGCGTCCGTTCCGAAAAATTCAACTGTGAGTTTTTCGGTGCATCAGTGGAAAAAACGACCACCCCACGCGAGTTTTGCGGCACCGTTTTGTCTGAAATGAAAGTGCCAAAAACCCACCAAACATAAGTATTGGGGCAAACTGACATGATTGGGTGCGTCCATTCCGAAAAAATCAACCGCGAGTTCTTCGGTGCATTAGTGGAAAAAACAGCCATCACAGGCGAGTTTTGCGGCACCGTTCCGTCGAAAATGAAAGTGCCAAAACCCCACCAAACATGAGTTTTGGGTCAAACGGAGATGATTGGGTGCGTCCATTGTGAGAAAGAACTGCGAGTTTTTTGATGCATCCGTGGAATAAACGGTCATCATGCGTAAGTTTTGCGGCTCCGTTCCGTCGAAAATAAATGTGCCAAAAACCCACTAAACATGGGTTTTGGGTCAAACAGAGATGATTGTGTGCATCCGTTGCAAAAAATTCAACTGCGAAGGTTTTCGGTGCATCAATGGGAAAACGGCCCTCCCGCATGAGTTTTGCGGCCCCATTCCGTCGGAAATGGAAGTGCCAAAAACCCACGAAACATGAGTTTTGGATCCAACGGAGATGATTGGGTGTCTCCGTTGCAAAAAATTCAACTGCGAGTTTTTCAGTGTATCAGTGGAAAAAATGGCCATCACGCGCGAGTTTTGCGGCACCGTTCCATCAGAAATGAAAGTGCCAAAAACCCACCAAACATGAGTTTTGGGTCAAACGGGGATGATTGGGTGCGTCCGTTTCGAAAAATTCAACTGCGAGTTTTTTGTCGCATCCGTGGAAAAACGGCTATCCTGCGCAAGTTTTAATGCACAGTTCCATCGGAAATAAAAGTGCCAAAACCCCACTAAATATGAGTTTTGGGTCAAACGGAGATGATTGGGTGTGTCCGTTGCAAAAATTTGAACTGTGATTTTTTCGGTGCATCATTGGCAAAAACGGCCCTCCCGCACGAGTTTTGGGGCATGGTTCCGTCGGAAATGAAAGTGCTAAAAACCCTTCAAACATGAGTTTTGGTTCAAACGGTGATGATTGGGTGCGTCCGTTGCGAAAAATTCAACTACGAGTTTTTTTGTGCATCCGTGGAAAAAATCACCATCTCGCGGGAGTTTTGTGGCACCGTTCCGTCAGAAATGGAAGTACCAAAATCCTACCAAACAGGAGTTTTGGGTCAAACTGAGATGTTTAGGTGCGTCCGTGGCGAAAAATTCAACTGCGAGTTTTTCGGTGCATCAGTGGAAAAAACGGGCATCCCGCGCGAGTTTTGCGGCACCTTTCCGGTTGAAATAGAAGTACCAAAAACCCACCAAACATGGTTTTGGGTTCCAACGGAGATGATTGTGTGCGTCTGTTGCAAAAAATTCAACTGCGTGGTTTTCCGTGCATCAATGGGAAAAACGACCCTCCCGCATGAGTTTTGCGGCCTCGTTCCGTCGGAAATGAAAGTGCCAAAAACCCACGAAACATGAGGTTTGGGTCCAACGGAGAAGATTGGGAGTCTTCGTTGCGAAAAATTCAACTGCGAGGTTATCGGTGCATCATTGGAAAAAACGGCCATCCCGCTCGAGTCTTGCGGCACCGTTCTATTTTAAATGAAAATGCCAAAACCCCACCAAACATGAGTTTTGGGTCAAACGGGGATGATTGGGTGCATCCGTTTTGAAAAATTCAACTGCGAGTTTTTTGGCGCATCCGTTGAAAACGGCCATCTTGCGCAAGTTTTAAGGCACGGCTCCGTCAGAAATAAAAGTGGCAAAACCCCACTAAACATGAGTTTTGGGTCAAACGGAGATGATTGTGTGCGTCTGTTGCAAAAAATTCAACTGCGAGGTTTTCGGTGCATCAATGGGAAAAACGACCCTCCCACACAAGTTTTGCAACCCCGTTCCGTCGAAAATGAAAGTGCCAAAAACCCACCAAACATGAGTTTTGGGTCAAACAGAGATGAATGGGTGTGTCCGTTGCAAAAAATTCAACTGCGAGTTTTTCAGTGCATTAGTGGAAAAAACGAGCATCCTGCGCGAGTTTTGCGGCACCATTCCGTTGGAATTGAAAGTGCCAAAAAGCCACCAAACATTAGTTTTGGGTGAAACGAAGATGATTTGGTGCGTCAGTTCCGAAAAATTCAAATGCGAGTTTTTCGATGCATCAGTGGAAAAACGACCATCTCGCTCGAGTTTTGTGGCCCGTTCTGTCAGAAATGAAAGTGCCAAAAACCCACCAAACATGAGTTTTAGGTCAAACTGAGATGATTGGATGCGTCCGTTCTGAAAAATTCAACTGCGAGTTTTTTGGTGCATCAGTGGATAAAACGTCCACCCCACGCGAGTATTGTGGCACCGTTCTGTCAGGAATGAAAGTGCCAAAAACCCACCAAACATAAGTTTTGGGTCAAATGACATGATTGGGTGCGTCCGTTCTGAAAAAATCAACCGCGAGTTCTTCGGTGCATCAGTGGAAAAACGACCATCACACACGAGTTTTGCGGCTCTGTTCCGTCAGAAATGAAAGTACCAAAACCCCAGCAAACATGAGTTTTTGGGTCAAACGGAGATGATTGGGTTCGTCCATTGCGAAAACTTGAACTATGAGTTTTTTGATGCATCCATGGAAAAAACGGTCATCATGCATGTGTTTTGCGGCTCCGTCCCATCGGAAATAAATGTGCCAAAAACACACTAAACATGAGTTTTGGGTCCAACAAAGATGATTGGGGTGCGTCCGTTCTGAAAAATTCAACTGCGAGTTTTTCGGTGCATCAGTGGAAAAAACGGCCACCCCACGCTAGTTTTGCGGCACCGTTCTGTCGGAAATGAAAGTGCCAAAAACCCACCAAACATAAGTTTTGGGTCAAATGACATGATTGGGTGCGTCCGTTCCGAAAAATCAACCGCGAGTTCTTCGGTGCATCAGTGGAAAAACGACCATCACACACGAGTTTTGCAGCACCGTTCTGTCAGAAATGAAAGTACCAAAACCCCACCAAACATGAGTTTTGGGTCAAACGGAGATGATTGGGTGCGTCCATTGCGAAAACTTGAACTACGAGTTTTTTGATGCATCCATGGAAAAAACGGTCATCATGCATGAGTTTTGCGGCTCCGTCCCATCGGAAATAAATGTGCCAAAAACACACTAAACATGAGTTTTGGGTCAAACAAAGATGATTGGGTGCGTCGGTTCTGAAAAATTCAACTGCGAGTTTTTTGGTGCATCAGTGGAAAAAACGGCCACCCCACGCTAGTTTTGCAGCACTGTTCCGTCGAAAATGAAAGTGCCAAATACCCACCAAACATGAGTATTGGGTCAAACTGAGATGATTGGGTGCGTCCGTTGCGAAAAATTTGACTGCGAGTTTTTGGGTGCATCAATGGGTAAAACGGCCCTCCCACACAAGTTTTGCAACCTCGTTCCGTCGGAAAGGAAAGTGCCAAAAACCCACCAAACATGAGTTTTGGGTGAAACGGAGATGATTGGGTGTGTCCGTTGCGAAAAATTCAAATGTGAGTTTTTCAGTGCATCAGTGGAAAAAACGGCCATCCCGCGCGAGTTTTGCGACACTGTTCCGTTGGAACTGAAAGTGCCAAAAAGCCACCAAACATTAGTTTTGGGTGAAACGAAGATGATTTGGTGCGTCCGTTCCGAAAAATTCAAATGCGAGTTTTTCGATGCATCAGTGGAAAAACGACCATCTCGCTCGAGTTTTGCGGCCCGTTCTGTCAGAAATGAAAGTGCCAAAAACCCACCAAACATGAGTTTTAGGTCAAACTGAGATGATTGGATGCGTCTGTTCTGAAAAATTCAAGTGCGAGTTTTTCGGTGCATCAGTGGATAAAACGTCCACCCCACGCGAGTTTTGCGGCACCGTTCTGTCAGAAATGAAAGTGCCAAAAACCCACCAAACATAAGTTTTGGGTCAAATGACATGATTGGGTGCGTCCGTTCCGAAAAAATCAACCGCGAGTTCTTTGGTGCATGAGTGGAAAAACGGCCATCACACACGAGTTTTGCGGCACCGTTCCGTTAGAAATGAAAGTACCAAAACCCCACCAAACATGAGTTTTGGGTCAAACGGAGATGATTGGGTGCGTCCATTGCGAAAACTTGAACTACGTGTTTTTTGATGCATCCATGGAAAAAACGGTCATCATGCATGAGTTTTGCGGCTCCGTCCCATCGGAAATAAATGTGCCAAAAACACACTAAACATGAGTTTTGGGTCAAACAAAGATGATTGGGTGCGTCGGTTCTGAAAAATTCAACTACGAGTTTTTTGGTGCATCAATGGAAAAAACGGCCACCCCACGCTAGTTTTGCAGCACCGTTTCGTCGGAAATGAAAGTGCCAAATACCCACCAAACATGAGTTTTGGGTCAAACTGAGATGATTGGGTGCGTCCGTTGTGAAAAATTCGACTGCGAGTTTTTTTGTGCATCCGTGGAAAAAACCGCCATCCCGCGGGAGTTTTGTGGCACCGTTCTGTCAGAAATGGAAGTACCAAAAACCCACCAAACAAGAGTTTTGGGTCAAACTGAGATGTTTGGGTGCGTCCGTTGCGAAAAATTCAACTTCGAGTTTTCGGTGCATCAGTGGAAAAATGGGCATCTGGCACGAGTTTTGCAGCACCGTTCCGTCAGAAATTAATGTGCCCAAAACCCACTAAACATGGGTTTTGGGTCAAACGAAGATGTTTGGGTGCGTCGGTTCTGAAAAATTCAACTGCGAGTTTTTCGGTGCATCAGTGGAAAAAACAGCCACCCTGCGCGAGTTTTGCAGCACCGTTCCGTCGGAAATGAAAGTGCCAAATACCCACCAAACATGAGTTTTGGGTCAAACTGAGATGATTGGGTGCGTCCGTTGCGAAAAAATCAACTGCGAGTTCTTCGGTGCATCAGTGGAAAAAACGACCATCATGCGCGAGTTATGCGGCACCGTTCCGTCGGAAATGAAACTACTAAAAACCCAACAAACCTGAGTTTTGGGTAAAACAGAGATGATTGGGTGCGTCCATTGTGAAAAATTGAACTTCGAGTTTTTTGGTGCATTAGTGGAAAAGATGGACATCTCGCGCGAGTTTGGCGGCCCCGTTCTGTTTGAAATCAAAGTGCCAAAAGTCCACCAAACATGAGTTTTAGGTCAAATTGAGATGATTGGGTGCGTCCGTTCCGAAAAATTCACCTGCGAGTTTTTCGGTGCACCAGTGGAAAAACGACCATCTAGCGCGAGTTTTGTGGCACTGTTCCGTCGGAAATGAAAGTGCTAAAAACTCACTAAACATGAGTTTTGGGTCAAACGGGGATGATTGGGTGCGTCCGTTGCGAAAAATTCGACTGCGAGTTTTTGGGTGCATCAATGGGTAAAACGGCCCTCCCACACAAGTTTTGCAACCTCGATCCGTCGGAAAGGAAAGTGCCAAAAACCCACCAAACATGAGTTTTGGGTGAAACGGAGATGATTGGGTGTGTCCGTTGCGAAAAATTCAAATGTGAGTTTTTCAGTGCATCAGTGGAAAAAACGGCCATCCCGCGCGAGTTTTGCGACACTGTTCCGTTGGAACTGAAGGTGCCAAAAAACCACCAAACATTAGTTTTGGGTGAAACGAAGATGATTTGGTGCGTCCGTTCTGAAAAATTCAAATGCGAGTTTTTCGATGTATCAGTGGAAAAACGACCATCTCGCTCGAGTTTTGCGGCCCCGTTCTGTCAAAATGAAAGTGCCAAAAACCCACCAAACATGAGTTTTAGGTCAAACTGAGATGATTGGATGCGTCCGTTCTGAAAAATTCAACTGCGAGTTTTTCGGTGCATCAGTGGATAAAACGTCCACCCCACGCGAGTTTTGCGGCACCGTTCTGTCGGAAATGAAAGTGCCAAAAACCCACCAAACATAAGTTTTGGGTCAAATGACATGATTGGGTGCGTCCGTTCCGAAAAAGTCAACCGCGAGTTCTTCGGTGCATCAGTGGAAAAACGACCATCACACACGAGTTTTGGGGCTCCGTTCCGTCAGAAATGAAAGTACCAAAACCCCACCAAACATGAGTTTTGGGTCAAACGGAGATGATTGGGTGCGTCCATTGCGAAAACTTAAACTACAAGTTTTTTGATGCATCCATGGAAAAAACGGTCATCATGCATGAGTTTTGCGGCACCGTTCCGTCAGAAATGAAAGTACCAAAACCTCACCAAACATGAGTTTTGGGTCAAACGGAGATGATTGGGTGCGTCCATTGCGAAACTTGAACTACGAGTTTTTTGATGCATCCATGGAAAAAACGGTTGTCATGCATGAGTTTTGCGGCTCCGTTCCATCGGAAATAAATGTGCCAAAAACACACTAAACATGAGTTTTGGGTCAAACAAAGATGATTGGCTGCGTTCAACTGTGAGTTTTTCGGTGCATCAGTGGAAAAAACGGCCACCCCACGCTAGTTTTGCAGCACCGTTCCGTCGGAAATGAAAGTGCCAAATACCCACCAAACATGAGTTTTGGGTCAAACTGAGATGATTGGGTGCGTCCGTTGTGAAAAATTGGACTGTGAGTTTTTGGGTGCATCAGTGGGTAAAACGGCCCTCCCACACAAGTTTTGCAACCTCGTTCTGTCGGAAAGGAAAGTGCCAAAAACCCACCAAACATGAGTTTTGGGTGAAACGGAGATGATTGGGTGTGTCCGTTGCGAAAAATTCAACTGCGAGTTTTTCAGTGCATCAGTGGAAACATGGCCATCCCGCGCGAGTTTTGCGGCACCGTTCCGTTGAACTGAAAGTGCCAAAAACCAACCAAACATGAGTTTTGGGTCAAACGGAGATGATTGGGTGCGTCCGTTCCGAAAAATTCAAATGCGAGTTTTTCGGTGCATCAGTGGAAAAACAACCATCTTGCGCGAGTTTTGCGGCCCCGTTCTGTCAGAAATGAAATTGCCAAAAACCTACCAAACATGAGTTTTAGGTCAAACTGAGATGATTGGATGCGTCCGTTCCGAAAAATTCAACTGTGAGTTTTTCGGTGCATCAGTGGAAAAAACGACCACCCCACGCGAGTTTTGCGGCACCGTTTTGTCTGAAATGAAAGTGCCAAAAACCCACCAAACATAAGTATTGGGTCAAACTGACATGATTGGGTGCGTCCATTCCGAAAAAATCAACCGCGAGTTCTTCGGTGCATCAGTGGAAAAAACAGCCATCACAGGCGAGTTTTGCGGCACCGTTCCGTCGAAAATGAAAGTGCCAAAACCCCACCAAACATGAGTTTTGGGTCAAACGGAGATGATTGGGTGCGTCCATTGTGAGAAAGAACTGCGAGTTTTTTGATGCATCCGTGGAATAAACGGTCATCATGCGTAAGTTTTGCGGCTCCGTTCCGTCGAAAATAAATGTGCCAAAAACCCACTAAACATGGGTTTTGGGTCAAACAGAGATGATTGTGTGCATCCGTTGCAAAAAATTCAACTGCGAAGGTTTTCGGTGCATCAATGGGAAAACGGCCCTCCCGCATGAGTTTTGCGGCCCCATTCCGTCGGAAATGGAAGTGCCAAAAACCCACGAAACATGAGTTTTGGATCCAACGGAGATGATTGGGTGTCTCCGTTGCAAAAAATTCAACTGCGAGTTTTTCAGTGTATCAGTGGAAAAAACGGCCATCACGCGCGAGTTTTGCGGCACCGTTCCATCAGAAATGAAAGTGCCAAAAACCCACCAAACATGAGTTTTGGGTCAAACGGGGATGATTGGGTGCGTCCGTTTCGAAAAATTCAACTGCGAGTTTTTCGTCGCATCCGTGGAAAAACGGCTATCCTACGCAAGTTTTAATGCACAGTTCCATCGGAAATAAAAGTGCCAAAACCCCACTAAATATGAGTTTTGGGTCAAACGGAGATGATTGGGTGTGTCCGTTGCAAAAATTTGAACTGTGAGTTTTTCGGTGCATCATTGGCAAAAACGGCCCTCCCGCACGAGTTTTGGGGCATGGTTCCGTCGGAAATGAAAGTGCTAAAAACCCTTCAAACATGAGTTTTGGTTCAAACGGTGATGATTGGGTGCGTCCGTTGCGAAAAATTCAACTACGAGTTTTTTTGTGCATCCGTGGAAAAAATCACCATCTCGCGGGAGTTTTGTGGCACCGTTCCGTCAGAAATGGAAGTACCAAAATCCTACCAAACAGGAGTTTTGGGTCAAACTGAGATGTTTAGGTGCCTCCGTGGCGAAAAATTCAACAGCGAGTTTTTCGGTGCATCAGTGGAAAAAACGGGCATCCCGCGCGAGTTTTGCGGCACCTTTCCGGTTGAAATAGAAGTACCAAAAACCCACCAAACATGGTTTTGGGTTCCAACGGAGATGATTGTGTGCGTCTGTTGCAAAAAATTCAACTGCGTGGTTTTCCGTGCATCAATGGAAAAAACGACCCTCCCGCATGAGTTTTGCGGCCTCGTTCCGTCGGAAATGAAAGTGCCAAAAACCCACGAAACATGAGTTTTGGGTCCAACGGAGAAGATTGGGAGTCTCCGTTGCGAAAAATTCAACTGCGAGGTTATCGGTGCATCATTGGAAAAAACGGCCATCCCGCTCGAGTCTTGCGGCACCGTTCTCTTTTAAATGAAAATGCCAAAACCCCACCAAACATGAGTTTTGGGTCAAACGGGGATGATTGGGTGCATCCGTTTTGAAAAATTCAACTGCGAGTTTTTTGGCGCATCCGTTGAAAACGGCCATCTTGCGCAAGTTTTAAGGCACGGCTCCGTCAGAAATAAAAGTGGCAAAACCCCACTAAACATGAGTTTTGGGTCAAACGGAGATGATTGTGTGCGTCTGTTGCAAAAAATTCAACTGCGAGGTTTTCGGTGCATCAATGGGAAAAACGACCCTCCCACACAAGTTTTGCAACCCCGTTCCGTCGAAAATGAAAGTGCCAAAAACCCACCAAACATGAGTTTTGGGTCAAACAGAGATGAATGGGTGTGTCCGTTGCAAAAAATTCAACTGCGAGTTTTTCAGTGCATTAGTGGAAAAAACGAGCATCCTGCGCGAGTTTTGCGGCACCATTCCGTTGGAATTGAAAGTGCCAAAAAGCCACCAAACATTAGTTTTGGGTGAAACGAAGATGATTTGGTGCGTCAGTTCCGAAAAATTCAAATGCGAGTTTTTCGATGCATCAGTGGAAAAACGACCATCTCGCTCGAGTTTTGTGGCACGTTCTGTCAGAAATGAAAGTGCCAAAAACCCACCAAACATGAGTTTTAGGTCAGACTGAGATGATTGGATGCGTCCGTTCTGAAAAATTCAACTGCGAGTTTTTCGGTGCATCAGTGGATAAAACGTCCACCCCACGCGAGTATTGTGGCACCGTTCTGTCAGGAATGAAAGTGCCAAAAACCCACCAAACATAAGTTTTGGGTCAAATGACATGATTGGGTGCGTCCGTTCTGAAAAAATCAACCGCGAGTTCTTCGGTGCATCAGTGGAAAAACGACCATCACACACGAGTTTTGCGGCTCCGTTCCGTCAGAAATGAAAGTACCAAAACCCCAGCAAACATGAGTTTTTGGGTCAAACGGAGATGATTGGGTTCGTCCATTGCGAAAACTTGAACTATGAGTTTTTTGATGCATCCATGGAAAAAACGGTCATCATGCATGTGTTTTGCGGCTCCGTCCCATCGGAAATAAATGTGCCAAAAACACACTAAACATGAGTTTTGGGTCCAACAAAGATGATTGGGGTGCGTCCGTTCTGAAAAATTCAACTGCGAGTTTTTCGGTGCATCAGTGGAAAAAACGGCCACCCCACGCTAGTTTTGCGGCACCGTTCTGTCGGAAATGAAAGTGCCAAAAACCCACCAAACATAAGTTTTGGGTCAAATGACATGATTGGGTGCGTCCGTTCCGAAAAATCAACCGCGAGTTCTTCGGTGCATCAGTGGAAAAACGACCATCACACACGAGTTTTGCAGCACCGTTCTGTCAGAAATGAAAGTACCAAAACCCCACCAAACATGAGTTTTGGGTCAAACGGAGATGATTGGGTGCGTCCATTGCGAAAACTTGAACTACGAGTTTTTTGATGCATCCATGGAAAAAACGGTCAACATGCATGAGTTTTGCGGCTCCGTCCCATCGGAAATAAATGTGCCAAAAACACACTAAACATGAGTTTTGGGTCAAACAAAGATGATTGGGTGCGTCGGTTCTGAAAAATTCAACTGCGAGTTTTTTGGTGCATCAGTGGAAAAAACGGCCACCCCACGCTAGTTTTGCAGCACTGTTCCGTCGAAAATGAAAGTGCCAAATACCCACCAAACATGAGTATTGGGTCAAACTGAGATGATTGGGTGCGTCCGTTGCGAAAAATTTGACTGCGAGTTTTTGGGTGCATCAATGGGTAAAACGGCCCTCCCACACAAGTTTTGCAACCTCGTTCCGTCGGAAAGGAAAGTGCCAAAAACCCACCAAACATGAGTTTTGGGTGAAACGGAGATGATTGGGTGTGTCCGTTGCGAAAAATTCAAATGTGAGTTTTTCAGTGCATCAGTGGAAAAAACGGCCATCCCGCGCGAGTTTTGCGACACTGTTCCGTTGGAACTGAAAGTGCCAAAAAGCCACCAAACATTAGTTTTGGGTGAAACGAAGATGATTTGGTGCGTCCGTTCCGAAAAATTCAAATGCGAGTTTTTCGATGCATCAGTGGAAAAACGACCATCTCGCTCGAGTTTTACGGCCCGTTCTGTCAGAAATGAAAGTGCCAAAAACCCACCAAACATGAGTTTTAGGTCAAACTGAGATGATTGGATGCGTCTGTTCTGAAAAATTCAAATGCGAGTTATTCGGTGCATCAGTGGATAAAACGTCCACCCCACGCGAGTTTTGCGGCACCGTTCTGTCAGAAATGAAAGTGCCAAAAACCCACCAAACATAAGTTTTGGGTCAAATGACATGATTGGGTGCGTCCGTTCCGAAAAATCAACCGCGAGTTCTTTGGTGCATGAGTGGAAAAACGGCCATCACACACGAGTTTTGCGGCACCGTTCCGTTAGAAATGAAAGTACCAAAACCCCACCAAACATGAGTTTTGGGTCAAACGGAGATGATTGGGTGCGTCCATTGCGAAAACTTGAACTACGTGTTTTTTGATGCATCCATGGAAAAAACGGTCATCATGCATGAGTTTTGCGGCTCCGTCCCATCGGAAATAAATGTGCCAAAAACACACTAAACATGAGTTTTGGGTCAAACAAAGATGATTGGGTGCGTCGGTTCTGAAAAATTCAACTACGAGTTTTTTGGTGCATCAATGGAAAAAACGGCCACCCCACGCTAGTTTTGCAGCACCGTTTCGTCGGAAATGAAAGTGCCAAATACCCACCAAACATGAGTTTTGGGTCAAACTGAGATGATTGGGTGCGTCCGTTGTGAAAAATTCGACTGCGAGTTTTTTTGTGCATCCGTGGAAAAAACCGCCATCCCGCGGGAGTTTTGTGGCACCGTTCTGTCAGAAATGGAAGTACCAAAAACCCACCAAACAAGAGTTTTGGGTCAAACTGAGATGTTTGGGTGCGTCCGTTGCGAAAAATTCAACTTCGAGTTTTCGGTGCATCAGTGGAAAAATGGGCATCTGGCACGAGTTTTGCAGCACCGTTCCGTCAGAAATTAATGTGCCCAAAACCCACTAAACATGGGTTTTGGGTCAAACGAAGATGTTTGGGTGCGTCGGTTCTGAAAAATTCAACTGCGAGTTTTTCGGTGCATCAGTGGAAAAAAACAGCCACCCTGCGCGAGTTTTGCAGCACCGTTCCGTCGGAAATGAAAGTGCCAAATACCCACCAAACATGAGTTTTGGGTCAAACTGAGATGATTGGGTGCGTCCGTTGCGAAAAAATCAACTGCGAGTTCTTCGGTGCATCAGTGGAAAAAACGACCATCATGCGCGAGTTATGCGGCACCGTTCCGTCGGAAATGAAACTACTAAAAACCCAACAAACCTGAGTTTTGGGTAAAACAGAGATGATTGGGTGCGTCCATTGTGAAAAATTGAACTTCGAGTTTTTCGGTGCATTAGTGGAAAAGATGGACATCTCGCGCGAGTTTGGCGGCCCCATTCTGTTTGAAATCAAAGTGCCAAAAGTCCACCAAACATGAGTTTTAGGTCAAATTGAGATGATTGGGTGCGTCCGTTCCGAAAAATTCACCTGCGAGTTTTTCGGTGCACCAGTGGAAAAACGACCATCTAGCGCGAGTTTTGTGGCACTGTTCCGTCGGAAATGAAAGTGCTAAAAACTCACTAAACATGAGTTTTGGGTCAAACGGGGATGATTGGGTGCGTCCGTTGCGAAAAATTCGACTGCGAGTTTTTGGGTGCATCAATGGGTAAAACGGCCCTCCCACACAAGTTTTGCAACCTCGATCCGTCGGAAAGGAAAGTGCCAAAAACCCACCAAACATGAGTTTTGGGTGAAACGGAGATGATTGGGTGTGTCCGTTGCGAAAAATTCAAATGTGAGTTTTTCAGTGCATCAGTGGAAAAAACGGCCATCCCGCGCGAGTTTTGCGACACTGTTCCGTTGGAACTGAAGGTGCCAAAAAACCACCAAACATTAGTTTTGGGTGAAACGAAGATGATTTGGAGCGTCCGTTCCGAAAAATTCAAATGCGAGTTTTTCGATGTATCAGTGGAAAAACGACCATCTCGCTCGAGTTTTGCGGCCCCGTTCTGTCAAAAATGAAAGTGCCAAAAACCCACCAAACATGAGTTTTAGGTCAAACTGAGATGATTGGATGCGTCCGTTCTGAAAAATTCAACTGCGAGTTTTTCGGTGCATCAGTGGATAAAACGTCCACCCCACGCGAGTTTTGCGGCACCGTTCTGTCGGAAATGAAAGTGCCAAAAACCCACCAAACATAAGTTTTGGGTCAAATGACATGATTGGGTGCGTCCGTTCCGAAAAAGTCAACCGCGAGTTCTTCGGTGCATCAGTGGAAAAACGACCATCACACACGAGTTTTGGGGCTCCGTTCCGTCAGAAATGAAAGTACCAAAACCCCACCAAACATGAGTTTTGGGTCAAACGGAGATGATTGGGTGCGTCCATTGCGAAAACTTAAACTACAAGTTTTTTGATGCATCCATGGAAAAAACGGTCATCATGCATGAGTTTTGCGGCACCGTTCCGTCAGAAATGAAAGTACCAAAACCTCACCAAACATGAGTTTTGGGTCAAACGGAGATGATTGGGTGCGTCCATTGCGAAACTTGAACTACGAGTTTTTTGATGCATCCATGGAAAAAACGGTTGTCATGCATGAGTTTTGCGGCTCCGTTCCATCGGAAATAAATGTGCCAAAAACACACTAAACATGAGTTTTGGGTCAAACAAAGATGATTGGCTGCGTTCAACTGTGAGTTTTTCGGTGCATCAGTGGAAAAAACGGCCACCCCACGCTAGTTTTGCAGCACCGTTCCGTCGGAAATGAAAGTGCCAAATACCCACCAAACATGAGTTTTGGGTCAAACTGAGATGATTGGGTGCGTCTGTTGTGAAAAATTTGACTGTGAGTTTTTGGGTGCATCAGTGGGTAAAACGGCCCTCCCACACAAGTTTTGCAACCTCGTTCTGTCGGAAAGGAAAGTGCCAAAAACCCACCAAACATGAGTTTTGGGTGAAACGGAGATGATTGGGTGTGTCCGTTGCGAAAAATTCAACTGCGAGTTTTTCAGTGCATCAGTGGAAACATGGCCATCCCGCGCGAGTTTTGCGGCACCGTTCCGTTGAACTGAAAGTGCCAAAAACCAACCAAACATGAGTTTTGGGTCAAACGGAGATGATTGGGTGCGTCCGTTCCGAAAAATTCAAATGCGAGTTTTTCGGTGCATCAGTGGAAAAACAACCATCTTGCGCGAGTTTTGCGGCCCCGTTCTGTCAGAAATGAAATTGCCAAAAACCTACCAAACATGAGTTTTAGGTCAAACTGAGATGATTGGGTGCGTCCGTTCCGAAAAATTCAACTGTGAGTTTTTCGGTGCATCAGTGGAAAAAACGACCACCCCACGCGAGTTTTGCGGCACCGTTTTGTCTGAAATGAAAGTGCCAAAAACCCACCAAACATAAGTATTGGGTCAAACTGACATGATTGGGTGCGTCCATTCCGAAAAAATCAACCGCGAGTTCTTCGGTGCATCAGTGGAAAAAACAGCCATCACAGGCGAGTTTTGCGGCACCGTTCCGTCGAAAATGAAAGTGCCAAAACCCCACCAAACATGAGTTTTGGGTCAAACGGAGATGATTGGGTGCGTCCATTGTGAGAAAGAACTGCGAGTTTTTTGATGCATCCGTGGAATAAACGGTCATCATGCGTAAGTTTTGCGGCTCCGTTCCGTCGAAAATAAATGTGCCAAAAACCCACTAAACATGGGTTTTGGGTCAAACAGAGATGATTGTGTGCATCCGTTGCAAAAAATTCAACTGCGAAGGTTTTCGGTGCATCAATGGGAAAACGGCCCTCCCGCATGAGTTTTGCGGCCCCATTCCGTCGGAAATGGAAGTGCCAAAAACCCACGAAACATGAGTTTTGGATCCAACGAAGATGATTGGGTGTCTCCGTTGCAAAAAATTCAACTGCGAGTTTTTCAGTGTATCAGTGGAAAAAATGGCCATCACGCGCGAGTTTTGCGGCACCGTTCCATCAGAAATGAAAGTGCCAAAAACCCACCAAACATGAGTTTTGGGTCAAACGGGGATGATTGGGTGCGTCCGTTTCGAAAAATTCAACTGCGAGTTTTTTGTCGCATCCTTGGAAAAACGGCTATCCTGCGCAAGTTTTAATGCACAGTTCCATCGGAAATAAAAGTGCCAAAACCCCACTAAATATGAGTTTTGGGTCAAACGGAGATGATTGGGTGTGTCCGTTGCAAAAATTTGAACTATGAGTTTTTCGGTGCATCATTGGCAAAAACGGCCCTCCCGCACGAGTTTTGGGGCATGGTTCCGTCGGAAATGAAAGTGCTAAAAACCCTTCAAACATGAGTTTTGGTTCAAACGGTGATGATTGGGTGCGTCCGTTGCGAAAAATTCAACTACGAGTTTTTTTGTGCATCCGTGGAAAAAATCACCATCTCGCGGGAGTTTTGTGGCACCGTTCCGTCAGAAATGGAAGTACCAAAATCCTACCAAACAGGAGTTTTGGGTCAAACTGAGATGTTTGGGTGCGTCCGTGGCGAAAAATTCAACTGCGAGTTTTTCGGTGCATCAGTGGAAAAAACGGGCATCCCGCGCGAGTTTTGCGGCACCTTTCCGTTGGAAATAGAAGTACCAAAAACCCACCAAACATGGTTTTGGGTTCCAACGGAGATGATTGTGTGCGTCTGTTGCAAAAAATTCAACTGCGTGGTTTTCCGTGCATCAATGGGAAAAACGACCCTCCCGCATGAGTTTTGCGGCCTCGTTCCGTCGGAAAGGAAAGTGCCAAAAACCCACGAAACATGAGTTTTGGGTCCAACGAAGAAGATTGGGAGTCTCCGTTGCGAAAAATTCAACTGCGAGGTTTTCGGTGCATCATTGGAAAAAACGGCCATCCCGCTCGAGTCTTGCGGCACCGTTCTGTTTTAAATGAAAGTGCCAAAACCCCACCAAACATGAGTTTTGGGTCAAACGGGGATGATTGGGTGCATCCGTTTTGAAAAATTCAACTGCGAGTTTTTTGGCGCATCCGTTGAAAACGGCCATCTTGCGCAAGTTTTAAGGCACGGCTCCGTCAGAAATAAAAGTGGCAAAACCCCACTAAACATGAGTTTTGGGTCAAACGGAGATGATTGTGTGCGTCTGTTGCAAAAAATTCAACTGCGAGGTTTTCGGTGCATCAATGGGAAAAACGACCCTCCCACACAAGTTTTGCAACCCCGTTCCGTCGAAAATGAAAGTGCCAAAAACCCACCAAACATGAGTTTTGGGTCAAACAGAGATGATTGGGTGTGTCCGTTGCAAAAAATTCAACTGCGAGTTTTTCAGTGCATTAGTGGAAAAAACGAGCATCCTGCGCGAGTTTTGCGGCACCATTCCGTTGGAATTGAAAGTGCCAAAAAGCCACCAAACATTAGTTTTGGGTGAAACGAAGATGATTTGGTGCGTCAGTTCCGAAAAATTCAACTGCGAGTTTTTCGTTGCATCAGTGGATAAAACGTCCAGCCCACGCGAGTATTGCGGCACCGTTCTGTCGGAAATGAAAGTGCCAAAAACCCACCAAACATAAGTTTTGGGTCAAATGACATGATTGGGTGCGTCCGTTCTGAAAAAATCAACCGCGAGTTCTTCGGTGCATCAGTGGAAAAACGACCATCACACACGAGTTTTGCGGCTCCGTTCCGTCAGAAATGAAAGTACCAAAACCCCAGCAAACATGAGTTTTTGGGTCAAACGGAGATGATTGGGTTCGTCCATTGCGAAAACTTGAACTATGAGTTTTTTGATGCATCCGTGGAAAAAACGGTCATCATGCATGAGTTTTGCGGCTCCGTCCCATCGGAAATAAATGTGCCAAAAACACACTAAACATGAGTTTTGGGTCCAACAAAGATGATTGGGGTGCGTCCGTTCTGAAAAATTCAACTGCGAGTTTTTCGGTGCATCAGTGGAAAAAACGGCCACCCCACGCTAGTTTTGCGGCACCGTTCTGTCGGAAATGAAAGTGCCAAAAACCCACCAAACATAAGTTTTGGGTCAAATGACATGATTGGGTGCGTCCATTCCGAAAAATCAACCGCGAGTTCTTCGGTGCATCAGTGGAAAAACGACCATCACACACGAGTTTTGCAGCACCGTTCTGTCAGAAATGAAAGTACCAAAACCCCACCAAACATGAGTTTTGGGTCAAACGGAGATGATTGGGTGCGTCCATTGCGAAAACTTGAACTACGAGTTTTTTGATGCATCCATGGAAAAAACGGTCATCATGCATGAGTTTTGCGGCTCCGTCCCATCGGAAATAAATGTGCCAAAAACACACTAAACATGAGTTTTGGGTCAAACAAAGATGATTGGGTGCGTCGGTTCTGAAAAATTCAACTGCGAGTTTTTTGGTGCATCAGTGGAAAAAACGGCCACCCCACGCTAGTTTTGCAGCACTGTTCCGTCGAAAATGAAAGTGCCAAATACCCACCAAACATGAGTTTTGGGTCAAACTGAGATGATTGGGTGCGTCCGTTGCGAAAAATTCGACTGCGAGTTTTTGGGTGCATCAATGGGTAAAACGGCCCTCCCACACAAGTTTTGCAACCTCGTTCCGTCGGAAAGAAAAGTGCCAAAAACCCACCAAACATGAGTTTTGGGTGAAACGGAGATGATTGGGTGTGTCCGTTGCGAAAAATTCAAATGTGAGTTTTTCAGTGCATCAGTGGAAAAAACGGCCATCCCGCGCGAGTTTTGCGACACTGTTCCGTTGGAACTGAAAGTGCCAAAAAGCCACCAAACATTAGTTTTGGGTGAAACGAAGATGATTTGGTGCGTCCGTTCCGAAAAATTCAAATGCGAGTTTTTCGATGCATCAGTGGAAAAACGACCATCTCGCTCGAGTTTTACGGCCCCGTTCTGTCAGAAATGAAAGTGCCAAAAACCCACCAAACATGAGTTTTAGGTCAAACTGAGATGATTGGATGCGTCTGTTCTGAAAAATTCAATTGCGAGTTTTTCGGTGCATCAGTGGATAAAACGTCCACCCCACGCGAGTTTTGCGGCACCGTTCTGTCAGAAATGAAAGTGCCAAAAACCCACCAAACATAAGTTTTGGGTCAAATGACATGATTGGGTGCGTCCGTTCCGAAAAAATCAACCGCGAGTTCTTTGGTGCATGAGTGGAAAAACGGCCATCACACACGAGTTTTGCGGCACCGTTCCGTTAGAAATGAAAGTACCAAAACCCCACCAAACATGAGTTTTGGGTCAAACGGAGATGATTGGGTGCGTCCATTGCGAAAAATTGAACTACGAGTTTTTTTATGCATCCATGGAAAAAACGGTCATCATGCATGAGTTTTGCGGCTCCGTCCCATCGGAAATAAATGTGCCAAAAACACACTAAACATGAGTTTTGGGTCAAACAAAGATGATTGGGTGTATCCGTTGCGAAAAATTGAACTGCGAGTTTTTCAGTGTATCAGTGGAAAAAACGGCCATCACGCGCGAGTTTTGCGGCACCGTTGCGTCAGAAATGAAAGTGCCAAAAACCCACCAAACATGAGTTTTGGGTCAAACGGGTATGATTGGGTGCGGCCGTTTCGAAAAATTCAACTGCGAGTTTTTCATCGCATCCGTGGAAAAACATCCATCGTGTGCAAGTTTTAAGGCACAACTCTGTCAGAAATAAAAGTGCCAAAACCCCACTAAACATGAGTTTTGGGTCAAACGGAGATGATTGGGTGCGTCCGTTGCAAAAATTTGAACTGTGAGTTTTTCGGTGCATCATTGGCAAAAACGGCCCTCCTGCACGAGTTTTGGGGCATGGCTCCGTCGGAAATGAAAGTGCTAAAAACCCTTCAAACATGAGTTTGTTCAAACAGTGATGATTGGGTGCGTCCGTTGCGAAAAATTCAACTACGAGTTTTTTTGTGCATCCGTGGAAAAAATCACCATCTCGCGGGAGTTTTGTGGCACCGTTCCGTCAGAAATGGAAGTACCAAAATCCTACCAAACAGGAGTTTTGGGTCAAACTGAGATGTTTGGGTGCGTCTGTGGCGAAAAATTCAACTACGAGTTTTTCGGTGCATCAGTGGAAAAAACGGGCATCCCGCGCGAGTTTTGCGGCACCGTTCCGTCGGAAATAGAAGTACCAAAAACCCACCAAACATGGTTTTGGGTTCCAACGGAGATGATTGTGTGCGTCTGTTGCAAAAAATTCAAGTGCGTGGTTTTCCGTGCATCAATGGGAAAAACGACCCTCCCGCATGAGTTTTGCGGCCTCGTTCCGTCGGAAATGAAAGTGCCAAAAACCCACGAAACATGAGTTTTGGGTCCAACGGAGAAGATTGGGAGTCTCCGTTGCGAAAAATTCAACTGCGAGGTTTTCGGTGCATCAGTCGAAAAAACGGCCATCCCGCTCGAGTTTTGCGGCACCGTTCTGTCAGAAATTAAAGTGCCAAAACCCCACCAAACATGAGTTTTGGGTCAAATGGGGATGATTGGGTGCATCCGTTTCGAAAAATTCAACTGCGAGTTTTTTGGCGCATCCGTTGAAAACGGCCATCTTGCGCAAGTTTTAAGGCACGGCTCCGTCGGAAATAAAAGTGGCAAAACCCCACTAAACATGAGTTTTGGGTCAAACCGAGATGATTGTGTGCGTCTGTTGCAAAAAATTCAACTGCGAGGTTTTCGGTGCATCAATGGGAAAAAGGACCCTCCCACACAAGTTTTGCAACCCCGTTCCGTCGAAAATGAAAGTGCCAAAAACCCACCAAACATGAGTTTTGGGTCAAACAGAGATGATTGTGTGTGTCCGTTGCAAAAAATTCAACTGCGAGTTTTTCAGTGCATTAGTGGAAAAAACGAGCATCCTGCGCGAGTTTTGTGGCACCATTCCGTTGGAATTGAAAGTGCCAAAAACCAACCAAACATGAGTTTTGGGTCAAATAGAGATGATTGGGTGCGCCTGTTCGGAAAAAATCAAATGCGAGTTTTTCGCTGCGGAAGGAACGAGAATGCGAAAGCAAGGCGACCAGAGGGGGGTGAATGGGAGCTCAAAAATTTCTCTCAAAACTTTGGCCTTTGTCCCACAAATCACCCCAAGAGCTTCGACCGAAACTGTGATGCCCACGACCCTTGGAAGAGGGTGGATGATCCCTAGGATCACAGCGAGGCACCACCAAGTGAAAGCAAGCCAAACGCCAAAAGTACCGGTACAAGTTTGACCTCTAAAACCTAGTCCCGAACGTAGATTGAAGCCTACGTCGAGAAATCCCAAAATACCGATGCTAACAAGTAGCAAAGATACCTAGAGAGGTTCCTAGGTGAACAATAGGGCCAATCGAGAAGTCCAGAAACCAAGCGAAGAAGCCGGGAGAGCAAACACACTAAAACTCAACAAGAAGTCAACTCGCGGACTGTCCGGGGTTCAGACCGCGGACTGTCTGCCCAACGGGGGACTGTCCGGGCTCAGGTGGCGGACTGTCCGCCGGCCAAAAGAGCAAAACAGCAACGTTGCTGAACAGCTGCTGGACGCCTCCCGGACTGTCCGCGACTCAGTACTGCGGACTGTCCGCCGGTCAAACCAAGTAAGCAAAGCCGGGCCACGCGACCACTGCTCGGTCGGAGCCCGACGCGCGGACTGTCCGCGCCCCCAACGACGGACTGTCCGCGGGTGCCCAGTGAGGGCGATTTTGGTTGCCCTCAACTCAAATTTCCCCAAATCCAATTCAACTCAAAATCCCTAGTTCCCAAACTTGGAGAAGATGATCACGAGGTAGTTAGAAGACTATCCCCTAGAAATCATCCGCTCAAAACGATCCAATCAACGGGAATTCGAAAGGGAAGAAATATGAAGGAAAAAGCGCCACGAAAATGAAATCAACCCGATCTACTTGTTCGTGAGGAGTTAGATGAATTCCTTCGGTGGAAATGATCTCCTCACTATAAAGAACAAGTTGATTCAAACGGATTTCGAAAAGACGCAGCAGAGAGGGAGATCGAGTGACGAGAAATTCGTGAAGAAATGAAGAACGCGAAGAACACGAATGAAACATGAATCAACACATCGATCTGCAACCGTGTGGCTACCACATGCTACAACAGTGAGATTACGGTCTCACTTCCTCAAAATCTCCAGAACACAGAGGTATGGTTCTCTGCGGATCTCAGTTGCTACAGCAGGGGATTGGGAGAGCAGGAAACCTAGAAGGCAAAGAGCAAATGACTGAGATAGGATGGGAGGTGGGTGTCTCCCTCTACTTATCCTAATTCTAGTTCCCACTCTACCCCTAACTAATTACAGAGCAAACCAGCTAAACCCTAAGGTTATTCTGGACCAACTCGTGGTAGGTGGTGATCCGACGGCCACGCCCGCACAACTGGTAGCGTTGCCTCGACGCAACCTCACCGATTGCCGCCACGTGCCACCGCTCTGCTTGTCCTTTTCCTGGACTTCGCCCCCGGTTTTAAGGCCCAAACCGGGAAACCAACCTTCTTGATCAACCCCCGATTTTGAGGCCCAAACCGGGTAACCAGCCGTCCATCGCCAGAGTTTTGTGGCCCAAACTCAGAAACCCGCAGCACCCAGGTTTTGAGGCCCAAACCTGGAAACCGTCCTTAGCCCGAGTTTTGTGGCCCAAACTCAGAAACCATCAACACCCAGGTTTTGAGGCCCAAACCTGGAAACCGTCCACTCGGTGGTTTTTCTGTGGCTCAACCACCAAACCGAGCTGTAGAGGGGATGCACCGCCCGTGCACCCCGTCCACCGACACGTGTCCCCAGGTCCTCGACCCAAGAAACACCGTGCCCGCAAGTCTTCACTCGTCGCTGTCCCAGGCTGTCAGCCACCATAGCTGATCCTCAGGCCACCGGTCCCTCAGTCCAAGCCTCACGTCCGCCCTTCGCCACTCTCAGTCCATCGGCATGACACGTCTCTACTTGACCTTCACCTTGCCTTCGATCACTGTATCCGTGCTTGACACCTGCACAACACAAGCCAAAGAACATGCGCATTATCCCAGTTGACAATCACTCATCACTCGAGACTCAGCATACACCCATGTATCCGCAATCTCCCCCTTGATGAGTGCATTGTCAGCTACCAACACAAATCATAATGAAATAGAGGAAGGGAGGAAGAAGGAGAAAGAACTCGACCAAATGACCCAAAAGCATAGCAAAGACGAAGAAGGTCAAGTGGAAAGAGCAAGACAACTTGGTCCCCAAAGACATGGGCAACGACTCAACGCAACCAAGCAAAGCGAAGCTAGCCCTCAAGAACAGGTAGAACAGGCTCAACACCACTAGCGAGAAAGCTCGACACCAATTGAAATACCAATTGAAATTCAAGCAGAATAGAGCTAGCCCTCAAGAAGAGGCAGAACGGGCTCAACACCGTTAGCGAGAATACTCGATACAAACTGAAGAGCATAAAGGCAAAGTCGCTAGTCCCTCAAGAAAGAGGCAAAAGCTCAACACAACTAGCTACCAAAAATGCTCCGAACCAATTGGAAAAATCAAAATCTGAAAAATTTGAGCCAACTCAAACCCCCCCTCCAATAGTGGACACAACCAAGATAAGATTTCCCTCTTATGATTTGGCAAATTTCTCCCCCTTAGTTGAAAATGCACTATCAAGTGTCTCCCCTCCAAAATGCAAGTTAGCAACTTCAGGAATATAGTCGATAGAATATGAAGATGCTCGACAAAGTGCTGATCCGATGACTCAATAATAAGCACAGGATGCTACCAAAGGCTCAAACTGATCACTAAATACGAAAGATGAACATTTGAGCAAAGTGAGCAATTTTTAGCCAAAAAGGTATTCACCGTCAAAATAGCACTAAACATGTATAGACAGGAAGTCAAACAAGTGCTAAACATGTATACAAAGTGATAGCAAGGTTCAATCATCATGCTATAGAGTGAAACATAGACTTGTGTATTCAAATTTTATCGGAGTTGCAGCGGTTAAATTACACAAGTTCAAATTTTAGCATATGATTGCGAGAGGTTGAGAGCTTGTCATTGCCTAACTTTTCAACTGTGCGAAGCCTATGCAGAAGCAATCAGAAGCTTAAAGCAACAGTTTCGGTCATACACAACACATCTCAAGTTTAACTCAAAGTGCAATGAGAAACAGTCTCGATACTGTGATGTGCTGACAAGCAATCTCATCTCGATCTTTCCAGTTCACTTAACTTGGTTCAAATTTAAAGCAGAATATGAACATACCAAGCAAGTGAATGACTCAGAACTAGAGACATAGCAACCTAGCATATATGAAAAGCACGAGTGAATTCAGCATATCATATACATGCTAGTTGCATATCTCAATGGTGAACAATTTCAATTTTTATGTTCATTAAGCAGGTTCACCATTTTAAAAAATAGCTCAGCTCACAACATATATCAGTGATCAGAAGGAGCATAAGCTACAAGCATCATCATATAGCATCGGAGCAAAACTAGATAGAGCATAATCACATTCTAAGGATTATATACATGAAGCTCAGAAAGTAAAAATGCATGATGAAATGCTCAAGCTAAAAGAGAAGAGTCAGTCTATGATACACAAGAACCAAAATGTTTCCCCCAACTAAAAGGGGAAACACACCAAGCTCACCTCTCAACCTAGCAAAGGTTGATTGATCCAAAGGCTTGGTGAAATTATAAGCCAACTGATGATGAGTATCGACATGGCGAAGGTCGATATCACCCTTCTCATAGTGGTCTCGCAGAAAATGAAAGCGCACATCAATGTGTTTGGTCTTAGAATGCAGCACGGGGTTCTTAGCAACGCTAATAGCACTCGTGTTGTCACAAAGCAAAGGAATGCGAGAAAAGCTCAGACCAAAATCACGCAAAGTGGCCATCATCCAAAGCAATTGGGAACAGCAGCTAGCCGCAGCAACATACTCAGCCTCTGTGGTAGACTGGGCGACACTAGACTGCTTGCGAGAAGACCACGAAACAAGAGAAGAACCAATAAACTGACAAGTCCCAATAGTGGACTTGCGCTCAATTCGGCAACCAGCAAAATCGGCATCAGAATAACCGCAAAGAGAGAGGGTGGAGGAAGCAGAATACCAAATCCCAAACTCTGGAGTGAAGCATAAGTACCTCATAATGCGCTTGACCGCCTGACGGTGAGAGGTGTGTAGCGACGACTGAAATTGCGCGCAAAGACACACCGCGAACTGAATGTCCGGGCGTGTCGCCGTCAGGTACAGCAGCGACCCGATCATACTCCGGTACTCCTTCTGGTCCACAGCTTCTCCATCCTTGTCCGCATCCACGGCCGTCGTGGTCGACATGGGTGTTGGAAGAGGCTTGGCCTCACCTGTTGACGCAAAATGTGGTCTGCGCCTCACACACAGCAAGCCAGAAAAAAGCGTGGCTTCACCCGAGTGCCTGGATGGTTTGGAATCCGGAGACGTGCCAGTCGGTTTGACCTGAAAACCAACAAGGGATAAAACTGTGAGAATAAAGTGGAACATGCCGGATAAAACCAGACAGTTCCATATTTACAACTTTAAAGCCAATCACGACGGCACACAGCTATAGAAGCTGTCTGTCAACAGATTTAAAGATCATTCGGCTAACATTAGAATAAACATATGTAAGCAATTGATTGCCGAATGCACATGTAAGAAAACGTCATCAAGATATAGTAAATTATGAATAAGTAAATTTGAGAATATAAATCTATTCAAACAACACACGCATAGATTAATCCAATTAATCTGCCGCACGTCTAATCTTCATAAACCCGTCAAGCATAAACCTAAGCAAGATTAATACTCACTGTAAGTCTACACCACTTCTTATAGCCAGGTCAACCCACCGCATGATACAACCTGACAATAAGAAGCTAAAAGCGTGTGTACATCTGAACAGATCTATAAACTCTCAATACCCGTGTAAGCTTAACCAAGCTCGGCAAACTAGCCGAGTTGGGGTCCATGAGGAAGGAACATACAAACAAGCATGATTAAACCAATCTAAAACCTGCATCTGCCGCACGACACCTAGTTTTATCAAAGCTCAAACGTGATTGACATGCATGAACCCACAACATGTAACAACCTAGATTGGAAATCGGTTCGACCATCATGATCATGCAATTATTGGAACACAAGTAAACTTGTAAAGCGAGGCCGAACAGAGATCAATCTAGATTGGGCAAAAGAGTGTTGCAGAAAATAATTAAAACATGCAACACAGGATAACTTGATGAATCTATTAGATCTTGCCAAATCTAGTAGAGCTGATAACTATCTCGCTTTTGCTAAACATATGAATAAACGCCTGCCGCACGGTATTTACCCATAAGCAAAACATAAGCAAAGGCTTCTTGATCGCTAACAAAGGTCCGCCGCACGACCATTGAAAACAAACAAGACTACTTGCATCACATCTAAATCCACCACATGATACTAGACATGATAATAAGGTTGCCGGAACTTACGGAGGTCGACGGATTGATGATTCCTCTCGAAGAACTCGACGACACGACTAAGGACTCGAAGATGGCACAAAGCCGGTTTGTATTGATATGGTTGTGAACAGTTTTACAATGGCTAGGCAGTACATATCTATACCATAGACTAACGACCCTAGCTGGTCATAACGTACAAACTTGCCTCAAAAAAAATATCTAAAAAGAAATATTAAGACACATGGACTCTAATTTAGAATTATTTCTATAAAGCTCCTTAAGACCGACGCATTCTGCCTTCGTATGTCATCCTAGAGTCCATCATCTTCGTCAGTTTCCTTTTGTAGACACATATACTAAAATAGCCGAATCAAACCTTACTCAATTCGGCTTTCCCTGAACGTATTTAGTTCAGCAATCAACCATGTGTAATATACGTCAGATGGCTGACTGCTTGCGTATCCATATATTTGAATTTCTGCCAAAGTCGACACGTCCAAGCATCACACCAAACGTGTATTGATCTTTTATCTATTAAATATTGACTCCAGTTTCGCATTCTGACGGCGAGACGTACCGAACTCGGACATTGATTTCTATACCACGCACCAATCAACTAGATGAATATCCCTAGTGGCTGATCATGCAAGTCTGGTGATCACGTTTTCTTCTAAAATATATTAAATGATATCTCCTGGCCGACTTGCAAATATCACTTAATAAGGGAATTTTCTTGCTTTGACACTATCAGCTGATCTCATCTTTTCCTAGAACAGCTTACCAAAATTTGGTGTAAACACAGGCCCCCCGAGTTCGGAGTATCAATTCTTCATGCTTCGAATTATTTCAGTGTGATGGTCCTCTTTCTCTGATAATATTTGATCATAATATTTGAAGGCTCCAGTGGCTTGTCTTGAAATATAAAGAGCCACATCGGCTTTTAATGCTGATAATAACTTCCAGCCGATTTTCTCCTTCTAAGAAAACGAGTAATTTACTGGCAGCAATATTACCTTATTCTCAGCCTTACTTTCACATGTGAACTTTGAAGTGTCTATCACACCATCTTGGGTGGTTGAGGAATAGAACGGATTAGAATCCAGTCATCTTTACTTCTCCAGCTCAGAAAACTTGGGGTTTGAAAGATTTTTAAATTGAAAACATAGGTTTGCTCCTCAAATGATCTTCTCAAATCGCTCAATGTGTATAGTTTCTCACCAAGACATTGTTCCATCTTTTTTATCCTATTTCTAAAAGCCTATGTAGAGTTCAGGTAGGATTAAAATATGTCGCATATTTACCTTGCATATATCGTAAAGTCAAACCCTGGATCCACGAAGAGAAGTGTCATACTCTTAGATCAAGATGTGCGTGCGTGTGGAATACATATATTTTTATACTCCTTTGATCATGACTCTCTCTTTCTTTTAAAATGTTTCTGAGAGTATAGGCTATTTTATCCTCACTGGCGGGCATCTAAGTACCCATTGTTTTCTCTCTCTTTTATCATGCTCTTTGGCATGCCTTTTTTTTAAGCACTTTGGCATTTTTATAGCCCACACTCTCTTTAGCATATGAATATTTCTAGAGAGAATCAAGATACAAACTAGAGCATTTTAGTGAATGAAAAGAACATATCTTGTGTAACTCTTAGTGTAAGTATTAGCATTTTATAGGTGGGTGTACGTGAGTCATGACCATGAGAGCATGATAAATCTCACACAAGGGTCACAACGGTTTGACAAAACTCAATGCAAAAGCAAGTAGCATTTATGTAAGGTGTTCTAATGAGATTAACATATGGCTTTGGTAGGAAAATCAACATCATTGAGGAGACAAGCTGATTGATTTTAAGTTTTTATAAGAAAAATTCCCAAGTACTTTGCAAAAAGAAATAAGGTTCCTTTCATCGTACCATATCACATTCACCAACTACTTAGACGGCATGCTTTCCTTATGATAAATTATTCACAAGTGTTAAGAAAAGCCATGAATAAAGATTATGCAAGCCAAGCATTACCTCACATCTGCATGTACGTTTCTCAACTCTGAGTTTGTTATTTGTGACCTTCTCGGCAAGCTTTGACATCATATGGCATTTCTGGTTGTCACTGATGAAGTCAGAAGTGGTGGTCTTTCAATACTCGGATAATATATATACATATATATATACATTCTTTTTTCAGCCGACGGTAATATTTTTTCAACCGACGGCCTCCTTTCATCAACAGTGCATAAATAATAATCATTAACCGATTCATTTATTGTACGCCTATCAGGAACTGGCCGCCTAGTTTTATCGGCTATCTGGAGGTAATATCCATGAAGTTATTAGTAGTCTCATTAGTATTCTTTTTATTAGCTGTCCTAGCAGAGCCACCATAAAGTCTTTTTGACCAACTGATGTGCTGATGCCTGATGAAGTTTAGCCAGAGCGCATTCTGGTATTTAGGCGATCGGCTGAACTGACATAGGCGATGCAAGCCAGGAGCCGAGAACCGAGACGGCTGAGCATCAGTGTGGATCAATGAATGAGTAATAGCCGATTTATTATAGCTGATGGCAACAACAGACGTTCCTTCATGCATGGAAATAATCTCACCGACAAACTTCCTTGATTATTAGCTGCTCCTCCAATGAGACCAATGCTCGTGCTTATTCAGGATTCCGTGTAATATGTGTCGGAGTATATATGATCAATATTATCCCTTTTATCTTCTCTGATCCAAATCATGTACATGATCAGCATGCACATGCTTTTATTTTGGTGTGAATATTTAGTCTTTTTAGACTTTGTCGTTGGTTCCGCCAATTTACATCTTTCTTTTGTATAGGAGTCCAGCACCGACCTGAATTTCTAACACTTATGTACATCAGATGTGGGTTCCATCGAGATATGCAGCAGTTGATTGTAGCAGACCTGTTGGCTATATAGCCGATGGAAGACACTATTGGCAACAGCCCATGTGATGATCATTTTGTAGCAGTATCATTTGTCCTCTCTCATGTGAAAACTTCTGCCTTTTTGGTTCCCTGGACTTTCAACGACAACTACATTTGCTTAATCTGGCCAGATAATTAACATTTCAAATACTTTCTCCTCCAGGCCATGAAATAAGCATAGTAATCTGAACTTTCATCCTTTGAATCATAACCGAATTCCCCTCCACAAGATGCTGGTGCATACTGCTCTTTTGGCTCTATCTCTAATATTTCATCAGCTAGTTCATCGGCCATTTGCTTGCTAATAACTGGATAATAATTATTTCAAGAAATTTCTTTCTTTTTATCTCGGGTCTGCAAGCTGTCGCTCTAATTACCAATACTATGTATCAGCTTTGGTTGCCAGACATTATTGTTGTGTTGCAGCTGTGGTGATGATTCCTTTACAGACTGTCATGACAAGCTACATTGTCCCCATTAGCTTCCCAACTACTATCTTCAGGCCTTTTGTTGTGCCAAAGTCTAAGGCTTATCGGCCATGCAACAGTCAATGTTAGAATTTATATGGGCTTGGCCCAATAATAATTCCGAAATTCCTAAATAAATCTCAAAGCCCATTCATGTGTGAGCAAAGAGGGGAAGTGGAACTCTTTAGTCCCACCTTGCTAGTGGAAGGGGAGGAGGACTTGCTTAAATATGGAAGTCCTCTCCACTTCCTCAAGTCTAGTGTGAGAAGGAGAAAGAGAAGTCCACACGCGCGCGCGCGCTCGCTCGCCGCGCCGCGCCGGGCCGGGCCGGGCGGGGCGAGGCGAGGCGAGGCGAGGCGAGGCGACTTGCGCGGGTGCGCGGCACCTGCGTGAATGGTCCGCCGAAATCCGGCTCCTCGCCTTGCGGGAGCGCGGTCTCCTTTTGCAGTTTTAGTTTTTGGTTTCTTGGCCTTCAAGTTGCAGAGTCCTAAACGGTTACGACTCAAGAGTCCTAAACCGATTTAGATCGTGATCGCGACACGAGGTCGGTTCAACAGGGCTATATAAGCAACCTATCGGCCACGCCAAAACGTATCTCAACACCTCTCGAGCTAGGGTTTGCCTCATATCGCTATTGCGCTGCCATCTAGTCGTCTCCAGTCCGTTCGCTTGCGTGCACCAGCGACCGGGCGAGCAGGTCTCCGGAACCCTCGTCTTTGCGATCCTGCACCGGGAGAAGACGAATAAGGTTTTTGGGAAGCGCTCGTCGCGCGACTGCTCTCGTCTACAACAACGGGTCGTCTACCGTCCAAGTCAGGCGGCGCTACGTCCAGGCGTATTCGTCGTCAACTGCTCCGAGCTATTCCTCCAGCACTCATCGACGATCAGCCAGCACCGACTCCGCCATCGTCTTCTCCAGCTATCGAAAGGTACGCCGTTCGTGATCTAATGTCTATGTTTATATTAGATCTTATGTCTTTAATCTTGCCTTTTAATCTATCTGGTGTACGAGCTATGCTTACACCGATTGTCATGTTTGAGATTATGTTATGCATGTTTTGCTATGCTAGTAAACAATACAATCTGAGATATCTAGATCATCAATTTATCATGATTTATATTCTGGTTTTAATCTGGAAATTGCCTATTCTCTTAACAAATGTCAATACATGGCTGAATGCCAATATGCCTATAAGTAGCGACATGATGTGAATCCCTGAGGTGTCATTGCCCACCAACAAAAATGGGAAAGACGGTTGTGTTCTGACCACCATACATCAACTGCTAGTGATGATCTCAGTTCTATAGTTGCCAGATTTTGATCTGCCCCTCGAGACGGCACGATGATTTAAGATTCTCCTGATCTTGAACTTTGATGGTTATCAGTGGGAAAGGAATTACTCCAACTCCTCCATGTTGCTTTATTAACTTTATGATCTAGCTGATCAGCTGCCGGAATGATTTTCAAAGCATGCATTGGGCCTAACTAAATGACCCGAAAGAAGACAGCCTTCCGTGGCCATAGATGGTGTGGCAGACGTACTTGGTACGCGGCAGCATTGGGTTGGAGGCCTCATCCTCAAATAGCACCAGCATGATCTTATCAGCAGCGTGATCCATCACGTTCTGGCATACGCAATCGCTGTCCGCCACTTCTTGACGGTCGAAGTTTCATTTGCAGCCGAACCTCATGGTATTCGTGGCCGTTGCTGCATCTGTCAGCTCCTCTGCTCTTACCAGCGAAGAATTTTAGTTATTTGCTTAGCCTGATGACATTATGTCTAATAAACACAGGAGCATTATATCCAAGGAAAGACAATTGGCTGATGGCTGCCACATAATCAGCTAGCATCGGATTCATTCAGATATTGTATATGCGAGCCAATTTCCTTGAATAGCCGATTCCACCTTTTTTTAGCAGTGTACGGTAGCACTTGTAGGCTAGCTGATGAAACTAAGCCAATAGCCGATTCTTCTTCCTGCTGTCAAATTGGAATTAAATCTGAAAACTTGATCTTCCTGATTTCTCAGCATGGCTCCTGATTAATTTCCTGAGTCTGAAATAATATCACCTTGCTGCGCGTGGATTTGTCCTCCATAACAAACAGAGATTTGAACTTTCTGATGTATACCAGAAAATATTTTTTCAACCAAGCTCCCATCGGCTGTCAAATTACCAACTTCTGACGTATCCTCTCATGGTGGTTTTTATCTTCAAACTCTCTGAGTCTATCGCCCTTTGCTCATCTTATAGGAAAGGATGAAGTTGCACCAACAGGAGCCGATAGCTACACGCCTTATCGGCTTTCTACTTGTTGAGGATCTGGAACACCTAGGTGAGCGCACCAGTAGTTCATAGGCAGCTTCGAAGAACGTCAAGGCGATGAAGCTGACGTTGAGTGCCGCAGAGGACAAAGATGAACTCCGCGGCATGCAGATGTGTGCGCAACAGGTTTAGGCCCCCCGGGTCCGACACGTAGCTGATGCAGGAGCTTGAAATGCCAAGTGTACCTATCTCAATGATTTTCTTTACGAGGTTCAACAATGATCTTTAACTTAAGAAAACAACACCGGCCCACGAGACGGGAAATCTTTCAGAGTTTTATATTGGTAATCCCATCTGTAAGCAGCTGATATGCCCTCCTATCATGAAGAATTTCAAATATTGACTATCATATCTAGCTTGTGAATGGCTGATAAGTATCTGCACTATTGCTACCATCAGCCCAAGTATCAGTTTGAAGGTTCCAATATAGCCAATGGTTGAGGCTGGCCCATCTCTTATCAAACAAACCGATTAGCACTTGTTTCAACAAAAATGTCAGCACCATAAGACGTGGCCTGCATGCATAGGCATTAACCTTCTATCTTTGTCTCTCTAATAAATACAGCATGCATGATGCCATTTATTTAGCCGATGCCATATTCTCTAAACAGTGGAGTATAGGAGCAACGACTTTTGAACTTCCTGAGCTTATCAGTCATGGTGTCAACTAGTGGCCATATGCCACAACCTGCCTATGCATACGACACATATGGAAGAATTGGCCTGCAAACTTCATGCGGCGGCAAATCTCAGCAACACAGATGACGTTCTCAGAATAATTCTAAAGTTTCAACTTAAATGATAATCTGAAAAATTCAACTGCGTGGTGTTCGGTGCATCAATGGAAAAAATGGCCCTCCCACACATTTTGCAACCCCGTTCCGTCGGAAATAAAAGTGCCAAAAATTGACCAAACATGAGTTTTGGGTCAAACGGAGATGATTGGGTGCGTCTGTTCTGAAAAATTCAAATGCGAGTTTTTCGGTGCATCAGTGGAAAAACGGCCATCTCGCGTGAGTTTTGCGGCCCCATTCTAACGGAAATGAAAGTGCCAAAAGCCCAACAAACATGAGTTTTAGGTCAAACTGAGATCATTGGGTGCGTCCGTTCTGAAAAATTCAAATGCGAGTTTTTCGGTGCATCAATGGAAAAACGGCCATCCCGCGCGTGTTTTCCGGCACTGTTCCGTCGGAAATGAAAGTGCCAAAAACTCACCAAACACGAGTTTTGGGTCAAACTGAGATGATTGCGTGCGTCTATTCCGAAAAATTCAACTGCGAGTTTTTCGGTGCATCAGTGGAAAAACGGCCATCCAGCGCGAGTTTTGCGGCATTGTTCCGTCGAAAATGAAAGTGCCAAAAACTCACCAAACATGAGTTTTTGGTCAAACGGAGAAGATTGGGTGCGTCCATTGCGAAAAATTCGACTGCGAGTTTTTTGGTGTATCAATGGGTAAAACAGCCCTCCCACACAAGTTTTGCAACCCCGTTCCGTCGGAAACGAAAGTGCCAAAAACCCACCAAACATTAGTTTTGTGTCAAATGGAGATGATTGGGTGTGTCCGTTGCCAAAAATTCAACTACGAGTTTTTTAGTGCATCAATGGAAAAAACGACCATCCCGTGCGAGTTTTGTGGCACCATTCCGTTGGAACTGAAAGTGCCAAAAACCAACCAAACATGAGTTTTAGGTCAAATGGAGATGATTGGGTGCGCCTGTTCTGAAAAATTCAAATGCGAGTTTTTCGCAGCATTAGTGGAAAAAACAGCCATGTGGCGTGAGTTTTGCGGCCCCATTCTTTCGGAAAGGAAAGTGCCAAAAATCCACGAAACATGAGTCTTAGGTCAAACTGAGATGATCGGGTGTGTCGGTTCTGAAAAATTCAGGTGCGAGTTTTTCGGTGCATCAGTGGAAAAACGGTCATCCCACGCGAGTTTTGCGGCACCATTTCGTCAGAAATGAAAGTGCCAAATACCCACCAAACATGAGTTTTGGGTCAAACTGAGATAATTGGGTGCGTCCGTTGCGAAAAAATCAACTGCGAGTTCTTCGGTGCATCAGTGGAAAAAACGAGCATCACGCGCGAGTTCTGCAGCACCGTTCCGTCGGAAATGAAACTACCAAAAACCCAACAAACCTGAGTTTAGGGTGAAACGGAGATGATTGGGTGTGTCCATTGTGAAAAATTGAACTTCGAGTTTTTCGGTGCATCAGTGGAAAAATGTCCATCTCGCGTGAGTTTTGCGGCCCCGTTCGGTCAGAAATGGAAGTGCCAAAAATCCACCTAACATGAGTTTTAGGTCAAACAATGGTGATTGGGTGCGTCCGTTCCAAAAAATTCAAATGCGAGTTTTTCGGTGCATCAGTGGAAAAACGGCTATCTCGCGCGAGTTTTGCGCCACTGTTCTGTAAAAAATGAAAGTGCCAAAAACTCACTAAACATGAGTTTTGGGTCAAACGGAGATGATTGGGTGCGTCCGTTGCGAAAATTTCAACTGCGAGTTTTCGGTGCATCAATGGGAAAAACGGCCCTCCCAGACATTTTGCAACCCCGTTACGTCGGAAATGAAAGTGCCAAAAATTGACCAAACATGAGTTTTGGTCAAACAAAGATGATTGGGCGCGTCCGTTCCGAAAAATTCAACTGTGAGTTTTTCGGTGCATCAGTGGGAAAAACGGGCATCCCGCGCAAGTTTTGCGGCACCATTCCGTCGAAAATGAAAGAGCCCAAAACCAACTAAACATGGGTTTTTGGTCAAACCGGAGATGATTGTGTGCGTCCGTTGCGAAAAATTCAACTACGTGGTTTTCGGTGCATCAATGGAAAAAATGGCCCTCCCACACATTTTGCAACCCCGTTCCGTCGGAAATAAAACTGCCAAAAATTGACCAAACCTGAGTTTTGGGTCAAACGGAGATGATTGGGTGTGTCCGTTCCGCAAAATTCAAATCGGAGTTTTTCGGTGCATCAGTGGAAAAACGGCCATCTCACATGAGTTTTGCGGCCCCATTCTTACAGAAATGAAAGTGCCAAAAGCCTAACAAACATGAGTTTTAGGTCAAACTGAGATGATTGGGTGCGTCCATTCTGAAAAATTCAAATGCGAGTTTTTCGGTGCATCAATGGAAAAACGGCCATCCCGCGCGTGTTTTGCGGCACTGTTCCATCGGAAATGAAAGTGCCAAAAACTCACCAAACATGAGTTTTGGGTCAAACTGAGATAATTGCGTGCGTCTATTCCGAAAGATTCAACTGCGAGTTTTTCGGTGCATCAGTGGAAAAACAGCCATCCAGCGCGAGTTTTGCGGCACTGTTCCGTCAGAAATGAAAGTGCCAAAAACTCACCAAACATGAGTTTTTGGTCAAATGAAAATGATTGGGTGTTGCCGTTGCGAAAAATTCGACTGCGAGTTTTTCGGTGCATCAATGGGTAAAACGGCCCTCCCACACAAGTTTTGCAACCCCGTTCCGTCGGAAACGAAAGTGCCAAAAACCCACCAAACATTAGTTTTGTGTCAAACGAAGATGATTGGGTGTGTCCGTTGCCAAAAATTCAACTACGAGTTTTTTAGTGCATCAGTGGAAAAAATGACCATCCCGTGCGAGTTTTGTGGCACCATTCCGTTGGAACTGAAAGTGCCAAAAACCAACCAAACATGAGTTTTGGGTCAAATGGAGATGATTGGGTGCGCCTGTTCTGAAAAATTCAAATGCGAGTTTTTCGCCGCATTAGTAAAAAAAACAGCCATGTGGCGCGAGTTTTGCGGCCCCATTCCTTCGGAAATGAAACTGCCAAAAATCCACGAAACATGAGTCTTAGGTCAAACTGAGATGATCGGGTGTTTCAGTTCTGAAAAATTCAGCTGCGAGTTTTTCGGTGCATCAGTGGAAAAAACGGCCAACCCACGCGAGTTTTGCGGCACCATTTCGTCGGAAATGAAAGTGCCAAATACCCACCAAACATGAGTTTTGGGTCAAACTGAGATGATTGGGTGCGTCCGTTGCGAAAAAATCAACTGCGAGTTCTTCGGTGCATCAGTGGAAAAAACGGGCATCACGCGCGAGTTTTGCGGCACCGTTCCGTCGGAAATAAAACTACCAAAAACCAAACAAACGTGAGTTTGGGGTGAAACGGAGATGATTGGGTGCGTCCATTGTGAAAAATTGAACTTCGAGTTTTTCGGAGCATCAGTGGAAAAAATGGCCATCTCGCGCGAGTTTTGCGGCCCCGTTCGGTCAGAAATGGAAGTGCCAATAATCCACCTAACATGAGTTTTAGGTCGAACAAAGGTGATTGGGTGCGTCCGTTCCGAAAAATTCAAATGCGAGTTTTTCGGTGCATCAGTGGAAAAACGGCTATCTCGCGCGAGTTTTGCGCCACTGTTCCGTCAAAAATGAAAGTGCCAAAAACTCACCAACCATGAGTTTTGGGTCAAACGGAGATGATTGGGTGCGTCCATTGCGAAAATTTCAACTGCGAGTTTTCGGTGGATCAATGGGAAAAACGGCCCTCCCAGACATTTTGCAACCCCGTTACGTCAGAAATGAAAGTGCCAAAAATTGACCCAACATGAGTTTTGGTCAAACAGAGATGATTGGGTGCGTCCGTTCCGAAAAATTCAACTGTGAGTTTTTCGGTGCATCAGTGGGAAAAACGGGCATCCCGCGCAAGTTTCGCGGCACCATTCCGTCGGAAATGAAAGAGCCCAAAACCCACTAAACATGGGTTTTGGGTCAAACCGGAGATGATTCTGTGCGTCCGTTGCGAAAAATTCAACTGCATGGTTTTCGGTGCATCAATGGAAAAAATGGCCCTCCCACACATTTTGCATCCCCGTTCCGTCGGAAATAAAACTGCCAAAAATTGACCAAACATGAGTTTTGGGTCAAACGGAGATGATTGGGTGCGTCCGTTCCGAAAAATTCAAATGCGAGTTTTTCGGTGCATCAGTGGAAAAACGGCCATCTCGCGTGAGTTTTGCAGCCCCATTCTAACGGAAATGAAAGTGCCAAAAGCCCAACAAACATGAGTTTTAGGTCAAACTGAGATGATTGGGTGCGTCCGTTCTGAAAAATTCAAATGCGAGTTTTTCAGTGCATCAATTGAAAAACGGCCATCCCGCGCGTGTTTTGCGGCACTGTTCCGTCGGAAATGAAAGTGCCAAAAACTCACCAAACATGAGTTTTGGGTCAAACTGAGATGATTGCGTGCGTCTATTCCGAAAGATTCAACAACGAGTTTTTCGGTGCATCAGTGAAAAAACGGCCATCCAGCGCGAGTTTTGCGGCACTGTTCCGTCAGAAATGAAAGTGCCAAAAACTCACCAAACATGAGTTTTTGGTCAAACGAAAATGATTGGGAGTTGCCGTTGCGAAAAATTCGACTGCGAGTTTTTCGGTGCATCAATGGGTAAAACGGCCTTCCCACACAAGGTTTGCAACCCCGTTCCGTCGGAAACGAAAGTGCCAAAAACCCACCAAACTTAGTTTTGTGTCAAACGGAGATGATTGGGTGTGTCCGTTGCCAAAAATTCAACTACGACTTTTTTAGTGCATCAGTGGAAAAAACGACCATCCCGTGCGAGTTTTGTGGCACCATTCCGTTGGATCATGTTTTGGGTCAAATGGAGATGATTGGGTGCGCCTGTTCTGAAAATTCAAATGCGAGTTTTTCGCAGCATTAGTGAAAAAAACAGCCATGTGGCGCGAGTTTTGCGGCCCCATTCCTTCGGAAATGAAAGTGCCAAAAATCCACGAAACATGGGTTCTGAAAAATTCAGCTGCGAGTTTTTCGGTGCATCAGTGGAAAAAACGGCCAACCCACGCGAGTTTTGCGGCACCATTTCGTCGGAAATGAAAGTGCCAAAAACCCACTAAACATGGGTTTTTGGTCAAACCGGAGATGATTGTGTGCGTCCGTTGCGAAAAATTCAAATACGTGGTTTTCGGTGCATCAATGGAAAAAATGGCCCTCCCACACATTTTGCAACCCCATTCCGTCGGAAATAAAACTGCCAAAAATTGACCAAACCTGAGTTTTGGGTCAAACGGAGATGATTGGGTGCGTCCGTTCCGCAAAATTCAAATGCGAGTTTTTCGGTGCATCAGTGGAAAAACGGCCATCTCGCATGAGTTTTGCGGCCCCATTCTAACAGAAATGAAAGTGCCAAAAGCCTAACAAACATGAGTTTTAGGTCAAACTGAGATGATTGGGTGCGTCCGTTCTGAAAAATTCAAATGCGAGTTTTTCGGTGCATCAATGGAAAAACGGCCATCCCGCGCGTGTTTTGCGGCACTGTTCCGTCGGAAATGAAAGTGCCAAAAACTCACCAAACATGAGTTTTGGGTCAAACTGAGATGATTGCATGCGTCTATTCCGAAAGATTCAACTGCGAGTTTTTCGGTGCATCAGTGGAAAAACGGCCATCCAGCGCGAGTTTTGCGGCACTGTTCCGTCAGAAATGAAAGTGCCAAAAACTCACCAAACATGAGTTTTGGGTCAAATGAAAATGATTGGGTGTTGCCGTTGCGAAAAATTCGACTGCGAGTTTTTCGGTGCATCAATGGGTAAAACGGCCCTCCCACACAAGTTTTGCAACCCCGTTCCGTCGGAAACGAAAGTGCCAAAAACCCACCAAACATTAGTTTTGTGTCAAACGAAGATGATTGGGTGTGTCCGTTGCCAAAAATTCAACTACGAGTTTTTTAGTGCATCAGTGGAAAAAATGACCATCCCGTGCGAGTTTTGTGGCACCATTCCGTTGGAACTGAAAGTGCCAAAAACCAACCAAACATGAGTTTTGGGTCAAATGGAGATGATTGGGTGCGCCTGTTCTGAAAAATTCAAATGCGAGTTTTTCGCCGCATTAGTAAAAAAAACAGCCATGTGGCGCGAGTTTTGCGGCCCCATTCCTTCGGAAATGAAACTGCCAAAAATCCACGAAACATGAGTCTTAGGTCAAACTGAGATGATCGGGTGTTTCAGTTCTGAAAAATTCAGCTGCGAGTTTTCGGTGCATCAGTGGAAAAAACGGCCAACCCACGCGAGTTTTGCGGCACCATTTCGTCGGAAATGAAAGTGCCAAATACCCACCAAACATGAGTTTTGGGTCAAACTGAGATGATTGGGTGCGTCCGTTGCGAAAAAATCAACTGCGAGTTCTTCGGTGCATCAGTGGAAAAAACGGGCATCACGCGCGAGTTTTGCGGCACCGTTCCGTCGGAAATAAAACTACCAAAAACCAAACAAACGTGAGTTTGGGGTGAAACGGAGATGATTGGGTGCGTCCATTGTGAAAAATTGAACTTCGAGTTTTTCGGAGCATCAGTGGAAAAAATGGCCATCTCGCGCGAGTTTTGCGGCCCCGTTCGGTCAGAAATGGAAGTGCCAATAATCCACCTAACATGAGTTTTAGGTCGAACAAAGGTGATTGGGTGCGTCCGTTCCGAAAAATTCAAATGCGAGTTTTTCGGTGCATCAGTGGAAAAACGGCTATCTCGCGCGAGTTTTGCGCCACTGTTCCGTCAAAAATGAAAGTGCCAAAAACTCACCAACCATGAGTTTTGGGTCAAACGGAGATGATTGGGTGCGTCCATTGCGAAAATTTCAACTGCGAGTTTTCGGTGGATCAATGGGAAAAACGGCCCTCCCAGACATTTTGCAACCCCGTTACGTCAGAAATGAAAGTGCCAAAAATTGACCCAACATGAGTTTTGGTCAAACAGAGATGATTGGGTGCGTCCGTTCCGAAAAATTCAACTGTGAGTTTTTCGGTGCATCAGTGGGAAAAACGGGCATCCCGCGCAAGTTTCGCGGCACCATTCCGTCGGAAATGAAAGAGCCCAAAACCCACTAAACATGGGTTTTGGGTCAAACCGGAGATGATTCTGTGCGTCCGTTGCGAAAAATTCAACTGCATGGTTTTCGGTGCATCAATGGAAAAAATGGCCCTCCCACACATTTTGCATCCCCGTTCCGTCGGAAATAAAACTGCCAAAAATTGACCAAACATGAGTTTTGGGTCAAACGGAGATGATTGGGTGCGTCCGTTCCGAAAAATTCAAATGCGAGTTTTTCGGTGCATCAGTGGAAAAACGGCCATCTCGCGTGAGTTTTGCAGCCCCATTCTAACGGAAATGAAAGTGCCAAAAGCCCAACAAACATGAGTTTTAGGTCAAACTGAGATGATTGGGTGCGTCCGTTCTGAAAAATTCAAATGCGAGTTTTTCAGTGCATCAATGGAAAAACGGCCATCCCGCGCGTGTTTTGCGGCACTGTTCCGTCGGAAATGAAAGTGCCAAAAACTCACCAAACATGAGTTTTGGGTCAAACTGAGATGATTGCGTGCGTCTATTCCGAAAGATTCAACAACGAGTTTTTCGGTGCATCAGTGAAAAAACGGCCATCCAGCGCGAGTTTTGCGGCACTGTTCCGTCAGAAATGAAAGTGCCAAAAACTCACCAAACATGAGTTTTTGGTCAAACGAAAATGATTGGGAGTTGCCGTTGCGAAAAATTCGACTGCGAGTTTTTCGGTGCATCAATGGGTAAAACGGCCTTCCCACACAAGGTTTGCAACCCCGTTCCGTCGGAAACGAAAGTGCCAAAAACCCACCAAACTTAGTTTTGTGTCAAACGAAGATGATTGGGTGTGTCCGTTGCCAAAAATTCAACTACGACTTTTTTAGTGCATCAGTGGAAAAAACGACCATCCCGTGCGAGTTTTGTGGCACCATTCCGTTGGATCATGTTTTGGGTCAAATGGAGATGATTGGGTGCGCCTGTTCTGAAAATTCAAATGCGAGTTTTTCGCAGCATTAGTGAAAAAAACAGCCATGTGGCGCGAGTTTTGCGGCCCCATTCCTTCGGAAATGAAAGTGCCAAAAATCCACGAAACATGGGTTCTGAAAAATTCAGCTGCGAGTTTTTCGGTGCATCAGTGGAAAAAACGGCCAACCCACGCGAGTTTTGCGGCACCATTTCGTCGGAAATGAAAGTGCCAAAAACCCACTAAACATGGGTTTTTGGTCAAACCGGAGATGATTGTGTGCGTCCGTTGCGAAAAATTCAAATACGTGGTTTTCGGTGCATCAATGGAAAAAATGGCCCTCCCACACATTTTGCAACCCCATTCCGTCGGAAATAAAACTGCCAAAAATTGACCAAACCTGAGTTTTGGGTCAAACGGAGATGATTGGGTGCGTCCGTTCCGCAAAATTCAAATGCGAGTTTTTCGGTGCATCAGTGGAAAAACGGCCATCTCGCATGAGTTTTGCGGCCCCATTCTAACAGAAATGAAAGTGCCAAAAGCCTAACAAACATGAGTTTTAGGTCAAACTGAGATGATTGGGTGCGTCCGTTCTGAAAAATTCAAATGCGAGTTTTTCGGTGCATCAATGGAAAAACGGCCATCCCGCGCGTGTTTTGCGGCACTGTTCCGTCGGAAATGAAAGTGCCAAAAACTCACCAAACATGAGTTTTGGGTCAAACTGAGATGATTGCATGCGTCTATTCCGAAAGATTCAACTGCGAGTTTTTCGGTGCATCAGTGGAAAAACGGCCATCCAGCGCGAGTTTTGCGGCACTGTTCCGTCAGAAATGAAAGTGCCAAAAACTCACCAAACATGAGTTTTTGGTCAAATGAAAATGATTGGGTCTTGCCGTTGCGAAAAATTCGTCTGCGAGTTTTTCAGTGCATCAATGGGTAAAACGGCCCTCCCACACAAGTTTTGCAACCCCGTTCCGTCGGAAACGAAAGTGCCAAAAACCCACCAAACATTAGTTTTGTGTCAAACGAAGATGATTGGGTGTGTCCGTTGCCAAAAATTCAACTACGAGTTTTTTAGTGCATCAGTGGAAAAAATGACCATCCCGTGCGAGTTTTGTGGCACCATTCCGTTGGAACTGAAAGTGCCAAAAACCAACCAAACATGAGTTTTGGGTCAAATGGAGATGAGTGGGTGCGCCTGTTCTGAAAAATTCAAATGCGAGTTTTTCGCCGCATTAGTGAAAAAAACAGCCATGTGGCGCGAGTTTTGCGGCCCCATTCCTTAGGAAATGAAAGTGCCAAAAATCCATGAAACATGACTCTTAGGTCAAACTGAGATGATCGGGTGTTTCAGTTCTGAAAAATTCAGCTGCGAGTTTTTCGGTGCATCAGTGGAAAAAAACGGCCAACCCACGCGAGTTTTGCGGCACCATTTCGTCGGAAATGAAAGTGCCAAATACCCACCAAACATGAGTTTTGGGTCAAACTGAGATGATTGGGTGCGTCCGTTGCGAAAAAATCAACTGCGAGTTCTTCGGTGCATCAGTGGAAAAAACGGGCATCACGCGCAAGTTTCGCGGCACCGTTTCGTCGGAAATAAAACTACCAAAAACCCAACAAACGTGAGTTTTGGGTGAAACGGAGATGATTGGGTGCATCCATTGTGAAAAATTGAACTTCGAGTTTTTCGGAGCATCAGTGGAAAAAATGGCCATCTCGCGCAAGTTTTGCGGCCCCGTTCGGTCAGAAATGGAAGTGCCAATAATCCACCTAACATGAGTTTTAGGTCAAACAAAGGTGATTGGGTGCGTCCGTTCCGAAAAATTCAAATGCGAGTTTTTCGGTGCATCAGTGGAAAAACGGCTATCTCGCGCGAGTTTTGCGCCACTGTTCCGTCAAAAATGAAAGTGCCAAAAACTCACCAAACATGAGTTTTGGGTCAAACGGAGATGATTGGGTGCGTCCGTTGCGAAAATTTCAACTGCGAGTTTTCGGTGGATCAATGGGAAAAACGGCCCTCCCAGACATTTTGCAACCCCGTTACGTCGGAAATGAAAGTGCCAAAAATTGACCCAACATGAGTTTTGGTCAAACAGAGATGATTGGGTGCGTCCGTTCCGAAAAATTCAACTGTGAGTTTTTCGGTGCATCAGTGGGAAAAACGGGCATCCCGCGCAAGTTTCGCGGCACCATTCCGTCGGAAATGAAAGAGCCCAAAACCCACTAAACATGGGTTTTGGGTCAAACCGGAGATAATTCTGTGCGTCCGTTGCGAAAAATTCAACTGCATGGTTTTCGGTGCATCAATGGAAAAAATGGCCCTCCCACACATTTTGCATCCCCGTTCCGTCGGAAATAAAACTGCCAAAAATTGACCAAACATGAGTTTTGGGTCAAACGGAGATGATTGGGTACGTCCGCTCCGAAAAATTCAAATGCGAGTTTTTCGGTGCATCAGTGGAAAAACGGCCATCTCGCATGAGTTTTGCAACCCCATTCTAACAGAAATGAAAGTGCCAAAAGCCCAACAAACATGAGTTTTAGGTCAAACTGAGATGATTGGGTGCGTCCGTTCTGAAAAATTCAAATGCGAGTTTTTCAGTGCATCAATGGAAAAACGGCCATCCCGCGCGTGTTTTGCGGCACTGTTCCGTCGGAAATGAAAGTGCCAAAAACTCACCAAACATGAGTTTTGGGTCAAACTGAGATGATTGCGTGCGTCTATTCCGAAAGATTCAACAACGAGTTTTTCGGTGCATCAGTGAAAAAACGGCCATCCAGCGCGAGTTTTGCGGCACTGTTCCGTCAGAAATGAAAGTGCCAAAAACTCACCAAACATGAGTTTTTGGTCAAACGAAAATGATTGGGTGTTGCCGTTGCGAAAAATTCGACTGCGTGTTTTTCGGTGCATCAATGGGTAAAACGGCCTTCCCACACAAGGTTTGCAACCCCGTTCCGTCGGAAACGAAAGTGCCAAAAACCCACCAAACTTAGTTTTGTGTCAAACGGAGATGATTGGGTGTGTCTGTTGCCAAAAATTCAACTACGAGTTTTTTAGTGCATCAGTGGAAAAAACGACCATCCCGTGCGAGTTTTGTGGCACCATTCCGTTGGATCATGTTTTGGGTCAAATGGAGATGATTGGGTGCACCTGTTCTGAAAATTCAAATGCGAGTTTTTCGCAGCATTAGTGAAAAAAACAGCCATGTGGCGCGAGTTTTGCGGCCCCATTCCTTCGGAAATGAAAGTGCCAAAAATCCACGAAACATGAGTCTTAGGTCAAACTGAGATGATCGGGTGTTTCGGTTCTGAAAAATTCAGCTGCGAGTTTTTCGGTGCATCAGTGGAAAAAACGGCCAACCCACGCGAGTTTTGCGGCACCATTTCATCGGAAATGAAAGTGCCAAAAACCCACTAAACATGGGTTTTTGGTCAAACCGGAGATGATTGTGTGCGTCCGTTGTGAAAAATTCAACTACGTGGTTTTCGGTGCATCAATGGAAAAAATGGCCCTCCCACACATTTTGCAACCCCGTTCCGTCGGAAATAAAACTGCCAAAAATTGACCAAACCTGAGTTTTGGGTCAAATGGAGATGATTGGGTGCGTCCATTCCGCAAAATTCAAATGCGAGTTTTTCGGTGCATCAGTGGAAAAACGGCCATCTCGCATGAGTTTTGCGGCCCCATTCTAACAGAAATGAAAGTGCCAAAAGCCTAACAAACATGAGTTTTAGGTCAAACTGAGATGATTGGGTTCGTCCGTTCTGAAAAATTCAAATGCGAGTTTTTCGGTGCATCAATGGAAAAACGGCCATCCTGCGCGAGTTTTGCGGCACTGTTCTGTCAGAAATGAAAGTGCCAAAAACTCACCAAACATGAGTTTTGGGTCAAATGAAAATGATTGGGTGTTGCCGTTGCGAAAAATTCGACTGCGAGTTTTTCGGTGCATCAATGGGTAAAACGGCCCTCCCACACAAGTTTTGCAACCCCGTTCCTTCGGAAACGAAAGTGCCAAAAACCCACCAAACATTAGTTTTGTGTCAAACGAAGATGATTGGGTGTGTCCGTTGCCAAAAATTCAACTACGAGTTTTTTAGTGCATCAGTGGAAAAAATGACCATCCCGTGCGAGTTTTGTGGCACCATTCCGTTGGAACTGAAAGTGCCAAAAACCAACCAAACATGAGTTTTGGGTCAAATGGAGATGATTGGGTGCGCCTGTTCTGAAAAATTCAAATGCGAGTTTTTCGCCGCATTAGTAAAAAAAACAGCCATGTGGCGCGAGTTTTGCGGCCCCATTCCTTCGGAAATGAAACTGCCAAAAATCCACGAAACATGAGTCTTAGGTCAAACTGAGATGATCGGGTGTTTCAGTTCTGAAAAATTCAGCTGCGAGTTTTTCGGTGCATCAGTGGAAAAAACGGGCAACCCACGCGAGTTTTGCGGCACCATTTCGTCGGAAATGAAAGTGCCAAATACCCACCAAACATGAGTTTTGGGTCAAACTGAGATGATTGGGTGCGTCCGTTGCGAAAAAATCAACTGCGAGTTCTTCGGTGCATCAGTGGAAAAAACGGGCATCACGCGCGAGTTTTGCGGCACCGTTCCGTCGGAAATAAAACTACCAAAAACCAAACAAACGTGAGTTTTGGGTGAAACGGAGATGATTGGGTGCGTCCATTGTGAAAAATTGAACTTCGAGTTTTTCGGAGCATCAGTGGAAAAAATGGCCATCTCGCGCGAGTTTTGCGGCCCCGTTCGGTCAGAAATGGAAGTGCCAATAATCCACCTAACATGAGTTTTAGGTCGAACAAAGGTGATTGGGTGCGTCCATTCCGAAAAATTCAAATGCGAGTTTTTCGGTGCATCAGTGGAAAAACGGCTATCTCGCGCGAGTTTTGCGCCACTGTTCCGTCAAAAATGAAAGTGCCAAAAACTCACCAACCATGAGTTTTGGGTCAAACGGAGATGATTGGGTGCGTCCATTGCGAAAATTTCAACTGCGAGTTTTCGGTGGATCAATGGGAAAAACGGCCCTCCCAGACATTTTGCAACCCCGTTACGTCAGAAATGAAAGTGCCAAAAATTGACCCAACATGAGTTTTGGTCAAACAGAGATGATTGGGTGCGTCCGTTCCGAAAAATTCAACTGTGAGTTTTTCGGTGTATCAGTGGGAAAAACGGGCATCCCGCGCAAGTTTCGCGGCACCATTCCGTCGGAAATGAAAGAGCCCAAAAACACTAAACATGGGTTTTGGGTCAAACCGGAGAAGATTCTGTGCGTCCGTTGCGAAAAATTCAACTGCATGGTTTTCGGTGCATCAATGGAAAAAATGGCCCTCCCACACATTTTGCATCCCCGTTCCGTCGGAAATAAAACTGCCAAAAATTGACCAAACATGAGTTTTGGGTCAAACGGAGATGATTGGGTGCGTCCGTTCCGAAAAATTCAAATGCGAGTTTTTCGGTGCATCAGTGGAAAAACGGCCATCTCGCATGAGTTTTGCAGCCCCATTCTAACGGAAATGAAAGTGCCAAAAGCCCAACAAACATGAGTTTTAGGTCAAACTGAGATGATTGGGTGCGTCCGTTCTGAAAAATTCAAATGCGAGTTTTTCAGTGCATCAATGGAAAAACGGCCATCCCGCGCGTGTTTTGCGGCACTGTTCCGTCGGAAATGAAAGTGCCAAAAACTCACCAAACATGAGTTTTGGCTCAAACTGAGATGATTGCGTGCGTCTATTCCGAAAGATTCAACAACGAGTTTTTCGGTGCATCAGTGAAAAAACGGCCATCCAGCGCGAGTTTTGCGGCACTGTTCCGTCAGAAATGAAAGTGCCAAAAACTCACCAAACATGAGTTTTTGGTCAAACGAAAATGATTGGGTGTTGCCGTTGTGAAAAATTCGACTGCGAGTTTTTCGGTGCATCAATGGGTAAAACGGCCTTCCCACACAAGGTTTGCAACCCCGTTCCGTCGGAAACGAAAGTGCCAAAAACCCACCAAACTTAGTTTTGTGTAAACGGAGATGATTGGGTGTGTCCGTTGCCAAAAATTCAACTACGAGTTTTTTAGTGCATCAGTGGAAAAAACGACCATCCCGTGCGAGTTTTGTGGCACCATTCCGTTGGATCATGTTTTGGGTCAAATGGAGATGATTGGGTGCGCCTGTTCTGAAAATTCAAATGCGAGTTTTTCGCAGCATTAGTGAAAAAAACAGCCATGTGGCGCGAGTTTTGCGGCCCCATTCCTTCGGAAATGAAAGTGCCAAAAATCCACGAAACATGAGTCTTAGGTCAAACTGAGATGATCGGGTGTTTCGGTTCTGAAAAATTCAGCTGCGAGTTTTTCGGTGCATCAGTGGAAAAAACGGCCAACCCACGCGAGTTTTGCGGCACCATTTCGTCGGAAATGAAAGTGCCAAAAACCCACTAAACATGGGTTTTTGGTCAAACCGGAGATGATTGTGTGCGTCCGTTGCGAAAAATTCAACTACGTGGTTTTCGGTGCATCAATGGAAAAAATGGCCCTCCCACACATTTTGCAACCCCGTTCCGTCGGAAATAAAACTGCCAAAAATTGACCAAACCATAGTTTTGGGTCAAACGGAGATGATTGGGTGCGTCCGTTCCGCAAAATTCAAATGCGAGTTTTTCGGTGCATCAGTGGAAAAACGGCCATCTCGCATGAGTTTTGCGGCCCCATTCTAACAGAAATGAAAGTGCCAAAAGCCTAACAAACATGAGTTTTAGGTCAAACTGAGATGATTGGGTGCGTCCGTTCTGAAAAATTCAAATGCGAGTTTTTCGGTGCATCAATGGAAAAACGGCCATCCCGCGCGTGTTTTGCGGCACTGTTCCATCGGAAATGAAAGTGCCAAAAACTCACCAAACATGAGTTTTGGGTCAAACTGAGATGATTGCGTGCGTCTATTCCGAAAGATTCAACTGCGAGTTTTTCGGTGCATCAGTGGAAAAACGGCCATCCAGCGCGTGTTTTGCGGCACTGTTCCGTCAGAAATGAAAGTGCCAAAAACTCACCAAACATGAGTTTTTGGTCAAATGAAAATGATTGGGTGTTGCCGTTGCGAAAAATTCGACTACGAGTTTTTCGGTGCATCAATGGGTAAAACGGCCCTCCCACACAAGTTTTGCAACCCCGTTCCGTCGGAAACGAAAGTGCCAAAAACCCACCAAACATTAGTTTTGTGTCAAACGAAGATGATTGGGTGTGTCCGTTGCCAAAAATTCAACTACGAGTTTTTTAGTGCATCAGTGGAAAAAATGACCATCCCGTGCGAGTTTTGTGGCACCATTCCGTTGGAACTGAAAGTGCCAAAAACCAACCAAACATGAGTTTTGGGTCAAATGGAGATGATTGGGTGCGCCTGTTCTGAAAAATTCAAATGCGAGTTTTTCGCCACATTACTAAAAAAAACAGCCATGTGGCGCGAGTTTTGCGGCCCCATTCCTTCGGAAATGAAAGTGCCAAAAATCCACGAAACATGAGTCTTAGGTCAAACTGAGATGATCGGGTGTTTCAGTTCGGAAAAAATCAACTGCGAGTTTTTCGGTGCATCAGTGGAAAAAACGGCCAACCCACGCGAGTTTTGCGGCACCATTTCGTCGGAAATGAAAGTGCCAAATACCCATCAAACATGAGTTTTGGGTCAAACTGAGATGATTGGGTGCGTCCGTTGCGAAAAAATCAACTGCGAGTTCTTCGGTGCATCAGTGGAAAAAACGGGCATCACGCGCGAGTTTTGCGGCACCGTACAGTCGGAAATAAAACTACCAAAAACCCAACAAACGTGAGTTTTGGGTGAAACCGAGATGATTGGGTGCATCCATTGTGAAAAATTGAACTTCGAGTTTTCCGGAGCATCAGTGGAAAAAATGGCCATCTCGCGCGAGTTTTGCGGCCCCGTTCGGTCAGAAATGGAAGTGCCAATAATCCACCTAACATGAGTTTTAGGTCAAACAAAGGTGATTGGGTGCGTCCGTTCCGAAAAATTCAAATGCGAGTTTTTCGGTGCATCAGTGGAAAAACGGCTATCTCGCGCGAGTTTTGCGCCACTGTTCCGTCAAAAATGAAAGTGCCAAAAACTCACCAAACATGAGTTTTGGGTCAAACGGAGATGATTGGGTGGGTCCGTTGCGAAAATTTCAACTGCGAGTTTTCGGTGGATCAATGGGAAAAACGGCCCTCCCAGACATTTTGCAACCCCGTTACGTCGGAAATGAAAGTGCCAAAAATTGACCCAACATGAGTTTTGGTCAAACAGAGATGATTGGGTGCGTCCGTTCCGAAAAATTCAAATGCGAGTTTTTCGGTGCATCAGTGGGAAAAACGGGCATCCCGCGCAAGTTTCGCGGCACCATTCCATCGGAAATGAAAGAGCCCAAAACCCACTAAACATGGGTTTTGGGTCAAACCGGAGATGATTCTGTGCGTCCGTTGCGAAAAATTCAACTGCATGGTTTTCGGTGCATCAATGGAAAAAATGGCCCTCCCACACATTTTGCATCCCCGTTCCGTCGGAAATAAAACTGCCAAAAATTGACCAAACACAAGTTTTGGGTCAAACGGAGATGATTGGGTGCGTCCGTTCCGAAAAATTCAAATGCGAGTTTTTCGGTGCATCAGTGGAAAAACGGCCATCTCGCGTGAGTTTTGCAGCCCCATTCTAACGGAAATGAAAGTGCCAAAAGCCCAACAAACATGAGTTTTAGGTCAAACTGAGATGACTGGGTGCGCCCTTCTGAAAAATTCAAATGCGAGTTTTTCAGTGCATCAATGGAAAAACGGCCATCCCGCGCGTGTTTTGCGGCACTGTTCCGTCGGAAATGAAAGTGCCAAAAACTCACCAAACATGAGTTTTGGGTCAAACTGAGATGATTGCGTGCGTCTATTCCGAAAGATTCAACAACGAGTTTTTCGGTGCATCAGTGGAAAAACGGCCATCCAGCGCGTGTTTTGCGGCACTGTTCCGTCAGAAATGAAAGTGCCAAAAACTCACCAAACATGAGTTTTTGGTCAAATGAAAATGATTGGGTGTTGCCGTTGCGAAAAATTTGACTACGAGTTTTTCGGTGCATCAATGGGTAAAACGGCCCTCCCACACAAGTTTTGCAACCCCGTTCCGTCGGAAACGAAAGTGCCAAAAACCCACCAAACATTAGTTTTGTGTCAAACGAAGATGATTGGGTGTGTCCGTTGCCAAAAATTCAACTACGAGTTTTTTAGTGCATCAGTGGAAAAAATGACCATCCCGTGCGAGTTTTGTGGCACCATTCCGTTGGAACTGAAAGTGCCAAAAACCAACCAAACATGAGTTTTGGGTCAAATGGAGATGATTGGGTGCGCCTGTTCTGAAAAATTCAAATGCGAGTTTTTCGCCACATTACTAAAAAAAACAGCCATGTGGCGCGAGTTTTGCGGCCCCATTCCTTCGGAAATGAAAGTGCCAAAAATCCACGAAACATGAGTCTTAGGTCAAACTGAGATGATCGGGTGTTTCAGTTCGGAAAAAATCAGCTGCGAGTTTTTCGGTGCATCAGTGGAAAAAACGGCCAACCCACGCGAGTTTTGCGGCACCATTTCGTCGGAAATGAAAGTGCCAAATACCCATCAAACATGAGTTTTGGGTCAAACTGAGATGATTGGGTGCGTCCGTTGCGAAAAAATCAACTGCGAGTTCTTCGGTGCATCAGTGGAAAAAACGGACATCACGCGTGAGTTTTGCGGCACCGTACCGTCGGAAATAAAACTACCAAAAACCCAACAAACGTGAGTTTTGGGTGAAACCGAGATGATTGGGTGCATCCATTGTGAAAAATTGAACTTCGAGTTTTCCGGAGCATCAGTGGAAAAAATGGCCATTTCGCGCGAGTTTTGCGGCCCCGTTCGGTCAGAAATGGAAGTGCCAATAATCCACCTAACATGAGTTTTAGGTCAAACTAAGGTGATTGGGTGCGTCCGTTCCGAAAAATTCAAATGCGAGTTTTTCGGTGCATCAGTGGAAAAACGGCTATCTCGCGCGAGTTTTGCGCCACTGTTCCGTCAAAAATGAAAGTGCCAAAAACTCACCAAACATGAGTTTTGGGTCAAACGGAGATGATTGGGTGCGTCCGTTGCGAAAATTTCAACTGCGAGTTTTCGGTGGATCAATGGGAAAAACGGCCCTCCCAGACATTTTGCAACCCCGTTACGTCAGAAATGAAAGTGCCAAAAATTGACCCAACATGAGTTTTGGTCAAACAGAGATGATTGGGTGCGTCCGTTCCGAAAAATTCAAATGTGAGTTTTTCGGTGCATCAGTGGGAAAAACGGGCATCCCGCGCAAGTTTCGCGGCACCATTCCGTCGGAAATGAAAGAGCCCAAAACCCACTAAACATGGGTTTTGGGTCAAACCGGAGATGATTCTGTGCGTCCGTTGCGAACAATTCAACTGCATGGTTTTCGGTGCATCAATGGAAAAAATGGCCCTCCCACACATTTTGCATCCCCGTTCCGTCGGAAATAAAACTGCCAAAAATTGACCAAACACGAGTTTTGGGTCAAACGGAGATGATTGGGTGCGTCCGTTCCGAAAAATTCAAATGCGAGTTTTTCGGTGCATCAGTGGAAAAACGGCCATCTCGCGTGAGTTTTGCAGCCCCATTCTAACGGAAATGAAAGTGCCAAAAGCCCAACAAACATGAGTTTTAGGTCAAACTGAGATGATTGGGTGCGTCCGTTCTGAAAAATTCAAATGCGAGTTTTTCAGTGCATCAATGGAAAAACGGCCATCCCGCGCGTGTTTTGCGGCACTGTTCCGTCGGAAATGAAAGTGCCAAAAACTCACCAAACATGAGTTTTGGGTCAAACTGAGATGATTGCGTGCGTCTATTCCGAAAGATTCAACAACGAGGTTTTCGGTGCATCAGTTAAAAAACGGCCATCCAGCGCGAGTTTTGCGGCACTGTTCCGTCAGAAATGAAAGTGCCAAAAACTCACCAAACATGAGTTTTTGGTCAAACGAAAATGATTGGGTGTTGCCGTTGCGAAAAATTCGACTGCGTGTTTTTCGGTGCATCAATGGGTAAAACGGCCTTCCCACACAAGGTTTGCAACCCCGTTCCGTCGGAAACGAAAGTGCCAAAAACTCACCAAACTTAGTTTTGTGTCAAACGGAGATGATTGGGTGTGTCCGTTGCCAAAAATTCAACTACGAGTTTTTTAGTGCATCAGTGGAAAAAACGACCATCCCGTGCGAGTTTTGTGGCACCATTCCGTTGGATCATGTTTTGGGTCAAATGGAGATGATTGGGTGCGCCTGTTCTGAAAATTCAAATGCGAGTTTTTCGCAGCATTAGTGAAAAAACAGCCATGTGGCGCGAATTTTGCGGCCCCATTCCTTCGGAAATGAAAGTGCCAAAAATCCACGAAACATGAGTCTTAGGTCAAACTGAGATGATCGGGTGTTTTGGTTCTGAAAAATTCAGCAGCGAGTTTTTCGGTGCATCAGTGGAAAAAACGGCCAACCCACGCGAGTTTTGCGGCACCATTTCGTCGGAAATGAAAGTGCCAAAAACCCATTTTTGGTCAAACCGGAGATGATTGTGTGCGTCCATTGCGAAAAATTCAACTTCGTGGTTTTCAGTGCATCAATGGAAAAAATGGCCCTCCCAAACATTTTGCAACCCCGTTTCGTCGGAAAGAAAACTGCCAAAAATTGACCAAACATGAGTTCTGGGTCAAACGGAGATGATTGGGTGCGTCCGTTCCGAAAAATTCAAATGCGAGTTTTTCGGTGCATCAGTGGAAAAACGGCTATCTCGCGCGAGTTTTGCGCCACTGTTCTGTCAAAAATGAAAGTGCCAAAAACTCACCAAACATGAGTTTTGGGTCAAACGGAGATGATTGGGTGCGTCCGTTGCGAAAATTTCAACTGCAAGTTTTTGGTGCATCAATGGGAAAAACGGCCCTCCCAGACATTTTGCAACCCCGTTACGTCGAAAATGAAAGTGCCAAAAATTGACCAAACATGAGTTTTGGTCAAACAGAGATAATTGGGTGCGTCCGTTCCGAAAAATTCAACTGTGAGTTTTTCGGTGCTTCAGTGGGAAAAACGGGCAACCCGCACAAGTTTCGCGGCACCATTCCATCGGAAATGAAAGAGCCCAAAACCCACTAAACATGGGTTTTGGGTCAAACTGGAGATGATTGTGTGCGTCCGTTGCGAAAAATTCAACTTCGTGGTTTTCGGTGCATCAATGGAAAAAATGGCCCTCCCACACATTTTGCAACCCCGTTCCGTCGGAAATAAAACTGCCAAAAATTGACCAAACATGAGTTTTGGGTCAAACGGAGATGATTGGGTGCGTCCGTTCCGAAAAATTCAAATGCGAGTTTTTCGGTGCATGTTGGGTATTTTAAACGCACACAGAGAAATCCGCAAGCGCACGGAGACCGATGTAGCTTTCACCCGAGAGTATTCCAGGGTATCGATTTCCACGGGGAACGTGAAGTGTACTAGAAGAATTAAGAACGTCCAAGAAAAGAATGGTAATGTGGATAGAGAGATATAGGGTTTTCTAAGCGGGTCTATTTAATCAAAGGCTCACTATACTTTACTTACTTCGGAGCAACAGTACCTTTCCGATTCTCGAAAAAGACTGAGAAAAGGGTAATCGGGAGAAGGCTGCCAAAAAGCTCTACGAAAACACCAATCCTAACGTGGTGGATTATAACAATCTACAAAGCTGTCACCCTTGTAGCTACCACAACTATCCGGAGGATTGGGCGCAAACTCAGGTAAACCCTAGTCTAGACACCACGTCTACACTAACGCTTACTACTCTAATTACATATGATAACTAGAGCACTCAATACGAGCGGAGATCCAGTAAATAAAATAAAGTAAGAACTAAAATTAAATATAATACTTAGAAATAGTAAATGAAGAACCTGGAGATTACTTGAAGACAAACCAGATGCTGCACCAATACAATGTCGAGGAAGATCCGACAGATCCGGCTCCTCCTCAGCTCTCTCCTTCTCTCTCTCTAGATTACAACTAGATGATGAACTAGAACTAGATCTAGAACTAGAAGATGAACTAGAACTAGAACTAGACGATCAACTAGAGGGATCTCTACTTCTAATTGAAACCCTAGTTTCTGATGTGGAGATGAATAATGAAGATGGAGATGCCTGGAGAGGGGGGTCTGGGGTTGCTTATATAGCCCGAGGTGGAGTAGGGGGCAAGGAATCGCCATGTCATCGATCCGCGTCACGTTTATCGCCCACCGTTAGATCAAACCGACTTCGGGGATGGTGGAGATGCATCCTAGGAGGCGGTGGAAGAAGGTTCCAGAAGGTGGAGGCGAAACGGGCTCCGTGGCTGACCGGTCGGTCTCCAAGTGGGACCGGTCGGTCTGGCCTAGTGGGCCCACGCGGTGGGCCGCCTCGTGGTGTCTTCTGGTGTCTTCTAGATCCTTCTTTTGCAGATTTCGTCGCGAAATTAATATCTTTTCATCCGGGACTCCGAATATAGCAAATGATATGTCCGTTTCGATCGTCTCAACGAGCTCTTCGCAATGGTGCACTCCAATTCATCACTTGAGATACTTTTATATGGTGAGATATTGATGTCCTACAAAACAAGTGAGAGCACCAAAACTCGTGGAACTTATTAGTTTCAAACCCTACAACTATGCTTTGTAATTCATTTAGTGTCATTTCATGCAATAGTTGATGGTTAATTATGAGCATTAGTGAGCATCAACAGTGCATCAGTGGAAAAACGGCCATCTCGTGTGAGTTTTGCGGCCCCATTCTAACGGAAATGAAAGTGCCAAAAACCCAACAAACATGAGTTTTAGGTCAAACTGAGATGATTGGGTGCGTCCGTTCTGAAAAATTCAAATGCGAGTTTTTCGGTGCATCAATGGAAAAACGGCCATCCCGCGCGAGGTTTGCGGCACTGTTCCATCGGAAATGAAAGTGCAAAAAACTCACCAAACATGAGTTGTGGGTCAAACCGAGATGATTGGGTGCGTTCATTGCGAAAAATTCGACTGCGAGTTTTTCGGTGCATCAATGGGTAAAACGGCCCTCCCATACAATTTGCAACCCCGTTCCGTCGAAAATGAAAGTGCCAAAAACCCACCAAACATGAGTTTTGGGTCAAATGGAGATGATTGGGTGTGTCCGTTGCAAAAAATTCAACTACGAGCTTTTCAGTGCATCAGTGGAAAAAACAACCATCCCGCGCGAGTTTTGCGGCACCATTCCGTTGGAACTGAAAGTGCCAAAAACCAACCAAACATGAGTTTTGGGTCAAATGGAGATGATTGGGTGCGCCTGTTCTTAAAAATTCAAATGCGAGTTTTTCGCTGCATTAGTGGAAAAAACAGCCGTCTGGCGCGAGTTTTGCGGCCCCATTCTGTCGGAAATGAAAGTTCCAAAAATCCACGAAACATGAGTTTTAGGTGAAACTGAGATGATTGGGTGCGCCTGTTCTGAAAAATTCAAATGCGAGTTTTTCGCACCATTAGTGGAAAAAACAGCCATGTGGTGCGAGTTTTGCGGCCCCATTCCTTCGGAAATGAAAGTGCCAAAAATCCACGAAACATGAGTCTTAGGTCAAACTGAGATGATCGGGTGTGTCGGTTCTGAAAAATTCAGGTGCGAGTTTTTCGGTGCATCAGTGGAAAAAATGGCCAACCAACGCGAGTTTTGCGGCACCATTTCGTCGGAAATGAAAGTGCCAAATACCCATCAAACATGAGTTTTGGGTCAAACTGAGATAATTGGGTGCGTCCGTTGCAAAAAAATCAACTACGAGTTCTTCGGTGCATCAGTGGAAAAAACGAGCATCACGCGCGAGTTTTGCGGCACCGTTCCGTCGGAAATGAAACTACCAAAAACCCAACAAACCTGAGTTTTGGGTGAAACGGAGATGATTGGGTGCGTCCATTGTGAAAAATTGAACTTCGAGTTTTTCGGTGCATCAGTGGAAAAATATCCATCTCGCGCGAGTTTTGCGGCCCAGTTCGGTCAGAAATGGAAGTGCCAAAAATCCACCTAACTTGAGTTTTAGGTCAAACAATGGTGATTGGGTGCGTCCGTTCTAAAAAAATCAAATGCGAGTTTTTCGGTGCATCAGTGGAAAAACGGCTATCTCGCGCGAGTTTTGCGCCACTGTTCCGTCAAAAATGAAAGTGCCAAAAACTCACCAAACATGAGTTTTGGGTCAAACGGAGATGATTGGGTGCGTCCGTTGCGAAAATTTCAACTGCGAGTTTTCGGTGCATCAATGGGAAAAGCGGCCCTCCCAGACATTTTGCAACCCCGTTACGTCGGAAATGAAAGTGCCAAAAATTGACCAAACATGAGTTTTGGTCAAATAGAGATGATTGGGCGCGTCCGTTCCGAAAAATTCAACTGTGAGTTTTTCGATGCATCAGTGGGAAAAACGGGCATCCCGCGAAAGTTTTGCGGCACCATTCCGTTGAAAATGAAAGAGCCCAAAACCAACTAAACATGGGTTTTTGGTCAAACCGGAGATGATTGTGTGCGTCCGTTGCGAAAAATTCAACTGCGTGGTTTTCGGTGCATCAATGGAAAAAATGGCCCTCCCACACATTTTGCAACCCCGTTCCGTCGGAAATAAAAGTGCCAAAAAATTGACCAAACATGAGTTTTGGGTCAAACGGAGATGATTGGGTGTGTCCGTTCCGAAAAATTCAAATGCGAGCTTTTCGGTGCATCAGTGGAAAAACGGCCATCTCGCGTGAGTTTTGGGGCCCCATTCTAACGGAAATGAAAGTGCCAAAAGCCCAACAAACATGAGTTTTTGGTCAAACTGAGATGATTGGGTGCGTCCGTTCTGAAAAATTCAAATGCGAGTTTTTCGGTGCATCAATGGAAAAACGACCATCCCTCGCGTGTTTTGCGGCACTGTTCCGTCGGAAATGAAAGTGCCAAAAACTCACCAAACATGAGTTTTGGGTCAAACTCAAATGATTGCGTGCATCTATTCCGTAAGATTCAACTGCGAGTTTTTCGGTGCATCAGTGGAGAAACAGCCATCCAGCGCGAGTTTTGCGGCACTGTTCCGTCGGAAATGAAAGTGCCAAAAACTCACCAAACATGAGTTTTTGGTCAAACGGAGATGATTGGGTGTTTTCGTTGCGAAAAATTCGACTGCGAGTTTTTCGGTGCATCAATGGGTAAAATGGCCCTCCCACACAAGTTTTGCAACCCCGTTCCGTCGGAAACAAAATTGCCAAAAACCCACAAAACATTAGTTTTGTGTCAAACGGAGATGATTGGGTGTGTCCGTTGCCAAAAATTCAACTATGAGTTTTTTAGTGCATCAGTGGAAAAAACGACCATCCCGTGCGAGTTTTGTGGCACCATTCCGTTGGAACTGAAAGTGTCAAAAACCAACCAAACATGAGTTTTGGGTCAAATGGAGATGATTGGGTGCGCCTGTTCTGAAAAATTCAAATGCGAGTTTTTCGCAGCATTAGTGAAAAAACAGCCATGTGGCGCGAGTTTTGCGGCCCCATTCCTTCGGAAATGAAAGTGCCAAAAATCCACGAAACATGAGTCTTAGGTCAAACTGAGATGATCGGGTGTTTCGGTTCTGAAAAATTTAGCTGCGAGTTTTTCGGTGCATCAGTGGAAAAAACGGCCAATCCACGCGAGTTTTGCGACACCATTTCGTCGGAAATGAAAGTGCCAAATACCCACGAAACATGAATTTTGGGTCAAACTGAGATGATTGGGTGCGTCCGTTGCGAAAAAATCAACTGCGAGTTCTTCGGTGCATCAGTGGAAAAAACAGGCATCACGCGCGAGTTTTCCGGCACCGTTCCGTCGAAAATAAAACTACCAAAAACCCAACAAACGTGAGTTTTGGGTGAAACGGAGATGATTGGGTGCGTCCATTGTGAAAAATTGAACTTTGAGTTTTTCGGTGCATCAGTGGAAAAAATGGCCATCTCGCGCGAGTTTTGCGGCCCCGTTCGGTCAGAAATGGAAGTGCCAAAAATCCACCTAACATGAGTTTTATGTCAAACAAAGGTGATTGGGTGCGTCCGTTCCGAAAAATTCAAATGCGAGTTTTTCGGTGCATCAGTGGAAAAACGGCTATCTCGCGCGAGTTTTGCGCCACTGTTCCGTCAAAAATAAAAGTGCCAAAAACTCAACAAACATGAGTTTTGGGTCAAACGGAGATGATTGGGTGCGTCCGTTGCGAAAATTTCTACTGCGAGTTTTCGGTGCATCAATGGGAAAAACGGCCCTCCCACACATTTTGCAACCCCGTTCCGTTGGAACTGAAAGTGCCAAAAACCAACCAAACATGAGTTTTGGGTCAAATGGAGATGATTGGGTGCGCCTGTTCTTAAAAATTCAAATGCGAGTTTTTCGCTGCATTAGTGGAAAAAACAGTCATCTGGCGCGAGTTTTGCAGCCCCATTCCGTCGGAAATGAAAGTTCCAAAAATCCACGAAACATGAGTTTTAGGTGAAACTGAGATGATTGGGTGCGCTTGTTCTGAAAAATTCAAATGCGAGTTTTTCGCAGCATTAGTGGAAAAAACAGCCATGTGGCGCGAGTTTTGTGGCCCCATTCCTTCGGAAATGAAAGTGCCAAAAATCCACGAAACATGAGTCTTAGGTCAAACTGAGATGATCAGGTGTTTCGGTTCTGAAAAACTCAGCTGCGAGTTTTTCGGTGCATCAGTGGAAAAAATGGCCAACCCACGCGAGTTTTGCGGCACTGTTCCGTCGGAAATGAAAGTGCAAAAAACTCACCAAACATGAGTTTTGGTCAAACGGAGATGATTGGGTGCGTCCGTTCTGAAAAATTCAACTGTGAGTTTTTCGGTGCATTAGTGGGAAAAACGGGCGTCCCGCGCAAGTTTTGCGGCACCGTTCCGTCAGAAATGAAAGAGCCCAAAACCCACTAAACATGGGTTTTGCGTCAAACCGGACATGATTGAGTGCGTCCGTTACGAAAAATTCAACTGCGTGGTTTTCGGTGCATCAATGGAAAAAATGGCCCTCCCACACATTTTGCAACCCCGTTCCGTCGGAAATGAAAGTGCCAAAAATTGACCAAACATGAGTTTTGGGTCAAACATAGATGATTGGGTGCGTCCGTTCCGAAAAAAATCAACTGTGAGTTTTTCGGTGCATCAGTGGGAAAAACGGGCATCCCGCGCAAGTTTTGCGACACTGTTGCGTCGAAAATGAAAGAGCCCAAAACCCAGTAAACATGGGTTTTGGGTCAAACTGTAGATGATTGTGTGCGTCCGTTGCGAAAAATTCAACTGCGTGGTTTTCGGTGCATCAATGGAAAAATGGCCCTCCCACACATTTTGCAACCCCGTTCCGTCGGAAATAAAAGTGCCAAAAATTGACAAACATGAGTTTTTGGTCAAACGGAGATGATTGGGTGCGTCCGTTTCGAAAAATTCAAATGCGAGTTTTTCGGTGCATCAGTGGAAAATCGACCATCTCGCGTGAGTTTTGCGGCCCCATTCTAACGGAAACGAAAGTGCCAAAAACCCAACAAACATGAGTTTTAGGTCAAACTAAGATGATTGGGTGCGTCCGTTATGAAAACTTCAACTGTGAGTTTTTCGGTGCATCAATGGAAAAACGGCCATCCCACGCGAGTTTTGCGGCACTGTTCCGTCGGAAATATAAGTGCAAAAACTCACCAAACATGAGTTTTGGTCAAACGGAGATGATTGCGTGCGTCCGTTCCGAAAAATTCAACTGTGAGTTTTTCGGTGCATCAGTGGGAAAAACGGGCATCCCGCGCAAGTTTTGCGGCACCGCTCCGTCCGAAATGAAAGAGCCCAAAACCCACTAAACATGGGTTTTGCATCAAACCGGACATGATTGTGTGCGTCCATTGCGAAAAATTCAACTGCGTGGTTTTCGGTGCATCAATGGAAAAAATGGCCCTCCCACACATTTTGCAACCCGGTTCCGTCGGAAATAAAAGTGCCAAAAATTGACCAAACATGAGTTTTGGGTCAAACAGAGATGATTGGGTGCGTCCGTTCCGAACAATTCAAATGCGAGTTTTTCGGTGCATCAGTGGAAAAACGGCCATCTCGCGTGAGTTTTGCGGCCCCATTCTAACGGAAATGAAAGTGCCAAAAACCCAACAAACATGAGTTTTAGGTCAAACTGAGATGATTGGGTGCGTCCGTTCTGAAAAATTCAAATGCGAGTTTTTCGGTGCATCAATGGAAAAACGGCCATCCCACGCGAGTTTTGCGGCACTGTTCCGTCGGAAATGAAAGTGCCAAAAACTCACCAAACATAAGTTTTGGTCAAACGGAGGTGATTGGGTGCGTCCGTTCCGAAAAATTGAACTGTGAGTTTTTCGGTGCATCAGTGGGAAAAACGGGCATCCCGCGCAAGTTTTGCGGCACCGTTCCGTCGGAAATGAAAGAGCCCAAAACCCACTAAACATGGGTTTTGGGTCAAACCGGAGATGATTGTGTGCGTCCATTGCGAAAAATTCAACTGCGTGGTTTTCGGTGCATCAATGGGAAAAAAGGCCCTCCCACACATTTTGCAACCCCGTTCCGTCAGAAATGAAAGTGCCAAAAATTGACCAAACATGAGTTTTCGGTCAAACGGAGATGATTGGGTGCGTCCGTTCCGAAAAATTCAAATGCGAGTTTTTCGGTGCATCAGTGGAAAAATGGCCATCTCCCGTGAGTTTTGCGGCCCCATTCTAACGGAAATGAAAGTGCCAAAAACCCAACAAACATGAGTTTTAGGTCAAACTGTGATGATTGGGTGCGTCCGTTCTGAAAACATCAAATGCGAGTTTTTCGGTGCATCAATGGAAAAACAGCCGTCCCGCGCGAGTTTTGCGGCACTGTTCCGTCGGAAATGAAAGTGCCAACAACTCACCAAACATGAGTTTGGGTCAAACGGAGATGATTGGGTGCGTTCATTGCAAAAAATTCAACTACGAGTTTTTGGTGCATCAATAGGAAAAACGGCCCTCCCACACGTTTTGCAACCCCGTTCCGTCGGAATTGAAAGTGCCAAAAACCCACCAAACATGAGTTTTGGGTCAAACTGATGAGGACATTAACACCAGCGATACATCCTCTCCGACACAACCTATAGCTGGCCCTCTTACTCGTGCTCGTGCTCGTCAACTTAATCATCAAGTGAGTTCCATGATAAGCTCTTGTCCATCTTGTTTAGACAATGGAAACGCGTGCACTCTTGTTTTGATTAGGAACCGAGGAGAAGACCGAAAGGGAGAAGGACTCGCGGTAGCTGGATTCGGACTGCAGCAAAGCGCCAACTTGTGACCGCCACCACGGTTGCATACGGATTCGGATTCAGGCGCTTCAGGACTTGTTGGAAAGCTTATCAAGTTTACTTTCATATGAATCAAGTCCCACGTCAATATCTGTTCGGCAGCAGCGGCAATGATCCAATTACCATCGATAGGTCTTGCTGTCCAGGGTGCTGCGTCACCTCATTTTGGGCTTATGGCCCATGTATCAAGTTGGGTCCATTAGGGACGCGTCCTAGGGTTGGAGGACGACCCCAACACTCTTTTGGTCGTCAATCCATCTACTTATATCCCTCTATAGCCGCCATGGTCGGTTTGGGTTTTGTTTAGATCAAGTTTAGCCTTAGCTACTTGCTTGTAGGCGCGCGTGCAGGATCAGCCGCCCGTCTCCTTGTCTTCGGAACCCCATTGTTGATTAAGATTCAGTTTGAAGCCTTCAATTTCATCTTGCAAATTCAGTGTTTGTTTCCTCGTTCTTGCTAGTTCTTCGATTGCTTGCAGGACGGGAGCCCTAGGGGCTGGTTGTCGCGCTCCACAAGATCGTGACGGCTATTGGACGTGGTGTATCGGTTGCTAAGGCGCGGTCTTGAGGGCTGTAGTCGGGCCGTGAACGTCATCTCCATCCACCAATCGAGTTATCCCCGTTTCTCATCGAAAGATCGGGCAAAAACCCTAGCGGGTTCGCATCAGTTGGTAATCAGAGCAAGGTTCTTCGGTGAGAGACTTCTAATCCATTGCTGTTTTTAATTAATTTCCTATAGTCCAGAAAAGCCAAAAAAAATATAGTAGATTAGTTTTTCCATAATCCTATTAAACCTTTGTGCCTTGGCTAGTACCGTTTAGTTAGGGCTTGTTGAATTTGCGTTGCTTCGGTTTGTGTCAAGTTGCTGGTCTTAGTGTCTAGTCCTTTAGAGTTTCGAGTTCTTGTCACCATCTATACACAGCCGAGTATTACCATATCTTCTCTCTGTCCAATCTGTTGTGAAGTCCGAGTTGAACTGTCTGTGGTCTTGGTCCGGATCGAGTTGAGTTCCAATCTGAGTTCCACCAACGTGATAAAAAAAAGGAAACCGAGTAGAACTCGGCAATAGGTGGAATCCGTTTGTGGTTGGTTCTGAGTGGAAACCGAGTAGAACTTGGAGTCCGCTTGTTAATATATTCTGAACTCCGTCTACGTGAGTCTTTCTGTGATCCAAAAGAAAGATAACTCCATACTTGTTCGGCCTTACCGGAATACCCCTGTACTTTCGGAAAAAGTGTGTGCACCGAATTGCTCCTTTGTATTCTTTTGTTCATATAATCAGTTTTTGAGGTTGCCCAAAAAAAAAAGAAAAAAAAAGAAAAAAAAAGAAAAAAAGAGAAAAGATTCAAAAGAAAAGGGGCTGTTTTTCATATTGATTTTAGGTTTGTTCCACCTTGTTTTCAGGGGTGTGCTGTGGTTTTCCTTTGTGTCCAGGCTTGCGTCTCTAGCACGGTCTAGCCTAGGACCAGCACAGTACCGTCATCGAACGTTTATTCAGCTCGCCTTTATAACTAACGTGGTGCTAGTTCGTTCCTTGTTTCAGCCCACCTATAGCTCCACATACTCTACAGCTTGACAGGTCTTGTGCCGCAGCACCGATACACTTCATCCATTGCTGAAGACTTGTTGGTAGATGACCCCTCCTGTCAAGCAAGGTAAGAATTGGTAAGAACTTGTGTAACAAGTTGAGTGTGAGAGACTTGCTGTAGCTACATCCTAGTAGTTGTAGGGCTTTTATTTCTTCACTTGCCTTTCTTGTTGTCTTTGTTTTTGAACCATGACAGGGGGAGATGATGACAACGAAACACTACATACACCTCGCACTAAGGGCATCATATAGCATTTTGAAAGGAAAGTGAAGCTGCACACAGAGGGACTTGATAATGACTTGCAGGTGACAAATGAAAAGCTGGGGCAGTTGGAGGCTACGCAGATTGCCACAAACAACAAGCTTACAAGTTTGGAGGAATCCGTTGCTAGTGTGGACAAAAGCCTTGCTGCTCTCCTAAGGCGATTTGATGACTTCCACACCGAAGATAAGGAGAAGCATAAAGAAGAAAAGGAGGGAGATCGAGAGCACGGTAGTCATGAAGATGACTACACTGCTGATACTGAGCATGATGATCAAGACGCTCGTGATCGACGACGCCTACGTCACAACCGTAGAGGTATGGGTGGCAACCGCCGACGCGAGGTACACAATAATGATGATGCTTTCAGTAAGATTAAATTTAAGATACCTCCTTTTGATGGTAAATATGACCCTGATGCCTACATTACTTGGGAGATTGCTGTTGATCAAAAGTTTGCATGTCATGAATTTCCTGAGACTACACGTGTTAGGGCTGCTACTAGTGAGTTTACAGATTTTGCTTCTGTTTGGTGGATAGAATATGGCAAGAAAAATCCTAATAACTTACCTAGAACTTGGGATGCGCTGAAACGAGCCATGAGAGCTAGATTTGTTCCATCTTACTATGCCCGTGATATGATAAATAAGTTGCAGCAATTGAGACAAGGTGCTAAAAGTGTAGAAGAATATTATCAGGAATTACAAACGGGTATGTTGCGTTGTAACCTAGAGGAGGATGAGGAACCGGCTATGGCTAGATTTTTGGGTGGGTTAAATCGGGAAATTCAGGACATCCTCGCTTACAAGGAATACAATAGTGTAACCCGTTTGTTTCATCTTGCTTGTAAAGCTGAAAGGGAAGTGCAGGGACGACGTGCTAGCGCAAGGACTAATATTTCTGCAGGGAAGGCTAATTCATGGCAGCAACGCATGACTACAACTCCATCTACACGTATGTCTACTCCATCATCTAGTGACAAGACTCGAGCTGCTCCCACAAATTCAGTTGCAAAGACGATGCAAAAGCCTGCTGCGAGTACTTCATCCGTGGCATCGACGGGTAGAACAAGCAACATACAATGTCACCGGTGCAAGGGATATGGACACATGATGCGTGACTGTCCAAACAAGCGAGTTATGATTGTCAAAGATGATGGTGAGTGCTCATCTGCTAGTGATTTTGATGAAGACACGCTTGCACTGCTTGCGACTGACCATGCAGGTAATGAAGAACAAATAGAAGAACATATTAATGCAGGTGAAGCGGACCACTATGAAAGCTTGATCGTGCAGCGAGTGCTTAGTGCACAAATGGAGAAGGCGGAGCAAAATCAGCGACATATTTTATTCCAAACAAAGTGTGTCATCAAAGAGCGTTCCTGCCGCATGATCATTGATGGAGGTAGCTGCAACAACTTGGCAAGCAGCGATATGGTGCAGAAACTTGCCCTCAACACCAAACCACACCCGCATCCCTACTACATCCAATGGCTGAACAACAGTGGTAAGGCAAAGGTAACTAGACTTGTGAGAATCAATTTTTTTTTCCATCGGATCCTACAAAGATATTGTTGAATGTGATGTTGTGCCTATGCAAGCTTGTAACATTCTGCTAGGTAGACCTTGGCAATTTGATAGAGATTCTATGCATCATGGTAGATCAAATCAGTATTCTTTTCTATACCATGATCGCAAAATTGTGCTGCATCCAATGTCCCCTGAAACTATTATGCAAACTGATGTTGCAAGGGCTACTAAAGCAAAGAGCGAGAGCAATAAAAATGATAAATCTGTAATTGGTAACAAAGATGAGATAAAACTGAAAGGACGTTGTATGATAGCTACCAAATCAGATATTAATGAGTTCAATGCATCCACTTCTGTTGCTTATGCTTTGATATGCAAGGATGCTTTGATTTCAATTGAGGATATGCAATGTTCTTTGCCCCCTGCTGTTGCTAACGTTTTGCAGGAGTATTCCGATGTGTTTCCAAGTGCGGTACCAGCGGGGCTGCCACCACTACGCGGGATTGAGCACCAAATTGATCTTATTCCTGGTGCATCTTTGCCAAACCGTGCGCCATACAGGACAAACCCGGAAGAAACAAAGGAAATTCAGCGACAAGTGCAAGAACTACTGGACAAAGGTTATGTGCGAGAATCCCTTAGCCCTTGTGCTGTTCCAGTAATTTTAGTGCCTAAGAAAGATGGAACATGGCGTATGTGTGTTGATTGTAGAGCTATTAATAATATCACCATTCGATATCGACACCCTATTCCACGATTAGATGATATGCTAGATGAACTGAGTGGTGCTGTTGTGTTTTCAAAAGTTGATTTACGTAGTGGGTACCACCAGATTCGTATGAAATTGGGAGATGAATGGAAAACTGCTTTCAAAACTAAGTTCGGTTTATATGAGTGGTTAGTCATGCCTTTTGGGTTAACTAATGCACCTAGTACTTTCATGAGATTAATGAACGAGGTTTTGCGTGCTTTCATTGGGAAATTTGTTGTCGTATATTTTGATGATATATTAATTTACAGCAAATCATTGGATGAACATCTTGATCATTTACGTGCTGTTTTTAATGCACTACACGAGGCACGCTTATTTGGTAACCTTGAGAAGTGCACCTTTTGCACCGATCGAGTGTCTTTTCTTGGTTATGTTGTAACTCCACAGGGAATTGAGGTTGATCAAGCCAAGGTGGAAGCTATACAGGGATGGCCTGTTCCAAAGACTATCACCCAGGTGCGGAGTTTCCTAGGACTTGCTGGATTCTATCGCCGTTTTGTGAAGGATTTCAGCACCATTGCTGCACCATTGAATGAGCTTACCAAGAAGGGGGTGCCTTTTGAGTGGGGCAAAACACAAGAGAATTCATTCGACATGTTGAAAGATAAGTTAACTCACGCGCCTCTCCTACAACTTCCTGATTTTAATAAGACTTTTGAGCTTGAATGTGATGCTAGTGGAATTGGTCTGGGAGGTGTTTTGTTACAAGAGGGAAAGCCTATTGCATATTTTAGTGAGAAATTGAGTGGGCCTGTTCTCAATTATTCTACTTATGATAAAGAACTCTATGCTCTTGTTCGAACATTAGAGACATGGCAGCATTATTTGTGGCCCAAAGAGTTTGTTATCCATTCTGATCATGAATCTTTAAAACATATTCGTAGTCAAGGAAAACTGAATCGTAGGCATGCAAAATGGGTTGAATTTATTGAATCTTTTCCTTATATTATTAAACACAAGAAAGGGAAGGAGAATATTATTGCTGATGCTTTGTCACGGAGATATACTTTGCTGAATCAACTTGATTATAAGATCTTTGGGTTAGAAACAATTAAGGACCAATATGTTCACGATGCTGATTTTAGAGACGTGTTGCTGCATTGTAAAGATGGAAAAGGATGGAACAAATTCATCGTTAGTGATGGGTTTGTGTTTAGAGCTAACAAGCTATGCATTCCAGCTAGCTCTGTTCGTTTGTTGTTGTTGCAGGAAGCACATGGAGGTGGCTTGATGGGACATTTTGGAGCAAAGAAGACCGAGGACATACTTGCTGGTCATTTCTTTTGGCCAAGGATGAAGAGAGATGTGGAGAGGTTTGTTGCTCGTTGCACAACATGTCAAAAGGCAAAGTCACGGTTAAATCCCCACGGTTTGTATCTACCTCTTCCTGTTCCTAATGCTCCTTGGGAGGATATATCTATGGATTTTGTGTTGGGTTTACCAAGGACTAGGAGGGGACGTGATAGTGTGTTTGTGGTTGTTGATAGATTTTCTAAGATGGCACATTTCATACCATGTCATAAAACTGATGATGCTACAAATATTGCTGATTTGTTCTTTCGAGAAATTGTTCGCTTACATGGTGTGCCCAACACAATTGTTTCTGATCGTGATGCTAAATTTCTTAGTCATTTTTGGAAGACTTTGTGGTTTAAATTGGGGACTAAGCTTTTATTTTCCACCACTTGTCATCCCCAAACTGATGGTCAAACTGAAGTTGTGAATAGAACTTTATCCACTATGTTAAGGGCTGTTTTAAAGAAGAATATTAAGATGTGGGAAGAATGTTTACCTCATATTGAGTTCGCTTATAATCGTTCATTGCATTCTACTACAAAAATGTGTCCTTTTGAGATCGTCTATGGCTTCTTGCCACGTGCTCCTATTGATTTAATGCCTTTGCCAAGTTCTGAAAAAAATGAATTTTGATGCTAAGCAACGTGCTGAATTAATGTTAAAATTGCATGAAGCCACTAAAGAAAACATAGAGCGCATGAATGCTAAGTACAAATGCGCTGGAGATAAAGGTAGAAAGCAATTGATTCTGGAACCTGGGGATTTGGTTTGGTTGCATTTGCGAAAAGATAGATTTCCAGAACTGAGAAAATCCAAATTGATGCCTAGAGCTGATGGTCCTTTTAAAGTGCTGCAACGAATTAATGAGAATGCATATAAGCTTGATCTTCCTGCAGATTTTGGGGTTAGTCCCACATTTAACATTGCAGATTTGAAGCCTTATTTGGGTGAGGAAGATGAGCTTGAGTCGAGGACGACTCAAATGCAAGAAAGGGAGGATGATGAGGACATTAACACCAGCGATACATCCTCTCCGACACAACCTATAGCTGGCCCTCTTACTCGTGCTCGTGCTCGTCAACTTAATCATCAAGTGAGTTCCATGATAAGCTCTTGTCCATCTTGTTTAGACAATGGAAACGCGTGCACTCTTGTTTTGATTAGGAACCGAGGAGAAGACCGAAAGGGAGAAGGACTCGCGGTAGCTGGATTCGGACTGCAGCAAAGCGCCAACTTGTGACCGCCACCACGGTTGCATACGGATTCGGATTCAGGCGCTTCAGGACTTGTTGGAAAGCTTATCAAGTTTACTTTCATATGAATCAAGTCCCACGTCAATATCTGTTCGGCAGCAGCGGCAATGATCCAATTACCATCGATAGGTCTTGCTGTCCAGGGTGCTGCGTCACCTCATTTTGGGCTTATGGCCCATGTATCAAGTTGGGTCCATTAGGGACGCGTCCTAGGGTTGGAGGACGACCCCAACACTCTTTTGGTCGTCAATCCATCTACTTATATCCCTCTATAGCCGCCATGGTCGGTTTGGGTTTTGTTTAGATCAAGTTTAGCCTTAGCTACTTGCTTGTAGGCGCGCGTGCAGGATCAGCCGCCCGTCTCCTTGTCTTCGGAACCCCATTGTTGATTAAGATTCAGTTTGAAGCCTTCAATTTCATCTTGCAAATTCAGTGTTTGTTTCCTCGTTCTTGCTAGTTCTTCGATTGCTTGCAGGACGGGAGCCCTAGGGGCTGGTTGTCGCGCTCCACAAGATCGTGACGGCTATTGGACGTGGTGTATCGGTTGCTAAGGCGCGGTCTTGAGGGCTGTAGTCGGGCCGTGAACGTCATCTCCATCCACCAATCGAGTTATCCCCGTTTCTCATCGAAAGATCGGGCAAAAACCCTAGCGGGTTCGCATCACAAACGGAGATGATTGGGTGTGTCCATTGCGAAAAATTCAACTGCGAGCTTTTGAGTGCATCAGTGGAAAAACGACCATCCCACGCGAGTTTTGCGGCACCATTCCGTTGGAACTGAAAGTGCCAAAAACCAACCAAACATGAGTTTTGGGTCAAATGGAGATGATTGGGTGCGCCTGTTCTGAAAAATTCAAATGTGAGTTTTTCGCTGCATTAGTGGAAAAAACAGCCATCTGGCGCGAGTTTTGCGGCCCCATTCCGTCGGAAATGAAAGTGCCAAAAATCCACAAAACATGAGTTTTAGGTCAAACTGAGGTGATTGGGTGCGCCGGTTCTGAAAAATTCAACTACGAGTTTTTCGCTGCATCAGTGGAAAAAATGGCCACCCCACGTGAGTTTTGCGGCACCATTTTGTCGGAAATGAGAGTGCCAAATACCCACCAAACATGAGTTTTGGGTCAAACTGAGATGATTGGGTGCGCCCGTTGTGAAAAAATCAACTGCTAGTTCTTCGGTGCATCAATGGAAAAAACGGCTATCACGCGCGAGTTTTGCGGCACCGTTCCATCAAAAATGAAATTACCAAAAACCCAACAAACTTGAGTTTTTGGTGAAACAGAGATGATTGGGTGCATCCATTGTGAAAAATTGAACTTCGAGTTTTTGGGTGCATCAGTGGAAAAAATGGCCGTCTCGCGCGAGTTTTGCGGGCCTGTTCTGTCAGAAATGAAAGTGCCAAAAATCCACCGAACATGAGTTTTAGGTCAAACAAAGATGATTGGGTGCGTCCGTTCCGAAAAATTCAAGTGCGAGTTTTTCGGTGCATCAGTGGAAAAACGGCCATCTCGCGCGAGTTTTGCGGCCCCGTTCTAAGAGAAATGAAAGTGCCAAAAACCCAACAAACATGAGTTTTAGGTCAAATTGAGATGATTGCGTGCGTCCATTCTGAAAAATTGAACTGCGAGTTTTTCGGTGCTTCGGTGGAAAAACGGCCATCCAGCGCGAGTTTTGTGGCACTGTTCCGTCGGAAATGAAACTGCCAAAAACTCACCAAACATGAGGTTTGGTCAAACGGAGATGATTGGGTCCGTCCCTTGTGAAAAATTGAACGTCAAGTTTTTCGGTGCATCAGTGGGAAAAACGGGCATCCCGCGCAAGTTTTGCGGCACCGTTCCGTCGGAAATGAAAGACCCAAAACCCAATAAACATGGGTTTTGGGTCAAACCGGAGATGATTGTGTGCGTCCGTTGCGAAAAATTCAACTGCGTGGTTTTCGGTGCATCAATGGGAAAAATGACCCTCCCACACATTTTGCAACCTCGTTCCGTCGGAAATAAAAATGCCAAAAATTGACCAAACATGAGTTTTGGGTCAAACGGAGATGATTGGGTGCGTCCGTTCCGAAAAATTCAAATGCGAGTTTTTCGGTGCATCAGTAGAAAAACGACCATCCAGCGCAAGTTTTGCGGCACCGTTCCGTCGGAAATGAATGAGCCCAAGACCCACTAAACATGGTTTTTGGGTCAAACGGAGATGATTGTGTGCGTCCATTGCAAAAAATTCAACTCCGTGGTTTTCGGTGCATCAATGGAAAAAACGGTCATCACGCGCGAGTTTTGCGGCACCGTTCCATCGAAAATGAAAGAGCCCAAAACCCACTAAACAGAGGTTTTGGGTCAAACTGGAGATGATTGTGTGCATCCGTTGCGAAAAATTCAACTGCATGGTTTTCGGTGCATAAATGGGAAAAATGGCCCTCCCACACATTTTGCAACCCCGTTCCGTCGGAAATGAAAGTTCCGAAAATTGACCAAACATGAGTTTTGGGTCAAACGGAGATGATTGGGTGCGTCCGTTCCGAATAATTCAAATGCGAGTTTTTCGGTGCATCAGCGGAAAAAACGGCCATCACGCGCGAGTTTTGCCACACCGTTCCGTCGGAAATGAAACTACCAAAAACCCAACAAACCTGAGTTTTGGGTGAAACAGAGAACATTGGGTGCATCCATTGTGAAAAATTGAACTTCGAGTTTTTCGGTGCATCAGTGAAAAAATGGCCATCTCGCGCGAGTTTTGCGGCCCCGTTCTGTCGCAAATGAAAGTGCCAAAAATCCACCTAACACGAGTTTTAGGTCAAACTGAGATGATTCGGTGCGTCCGTTCCGAAAAATTCAACTGCGAGTTTTTTGGTCCATCAGTGGAAAAAGGGCCATCCCGCGCGAGTTTTGCGGCACTGTTCCGTCGGAAATGAAAGTGCCAAAAACTCACCAAACATGAGTTTTGGGTCAAACTGAGATGATTGGGTGCGTCCATTGCGAAAAATGAAACTGCCAAAATTCGACTGCGAGTTTTTCGGTGCATCAATGGGTAAAACGACCCTCCCACACAAGTTTCGCAACCCCGTTCCGTCGGAAACGAAAGTGCCAAAATCCCACCAAACATGAGTTTTGGTCAAACAGAGATGATTGGGTGCGTCCGTTCCGAAAAATTCAATTGTGAGTTTTTCAGTGCATCAGTGGAAAAACGGCCATCCCGCACGAGTTCTGCGCCACTGTTCCGTCAAATGCGAGTTTTTCGGTGCATCAGTGGAAAAACGGCCATCTCGCGTGAGTTTTGCGGCCCCATTCTAACGGAAATGAAAGTGCCAAAATCCAACAAACATGAGTTTTAGGTCAAACTGAGATGATTGGGTGCGTCCGTTCTGAAAAATTCAACAGCGAGTTTTTCGGTGCATCAATGGAAAAACGGCCATCCCGCGCCAGTTTTGCGACACTGTTCCGTCGGAAATGAAAGTGCCAAAAAGTCACCAAACATGAGTTTTGGGTCAAACTGAGATGATTGGGAGCGTCCGTTGCGAAAATTTCAACTGCGAGTTTTCGGTGCGTCAATGGAAAAAATGGCCCTCCCACACATTTTGCAACCCCGTTCCGTCGGAAATGAAAGTGCCAAAAATTGACCAAACATGAGTTTTGGTCAAACGGAGATGATTGGGTACGTCCGTTTCGAAAAATTCAACTGTGAGTTTTTCGGTGCATCTGTGGGAAAAACGGGCATCCCGCGCAAGTTTTGCGGCACCGTTCCGTCTGAAATGAAAGAGCCCAAAGCCCATTAAACATGGGTTTTGGGTCAAACGGAGATGATTGTGTGCGTCCGTTGCAAAAAATTCAACTGCGTGATTTTCGGTGCATCAATGGAAAGAACGGCCATCACGCGCGAGTTTTGCGGCACCGTTCCATCGGAAATGAAAGTGCCAAATACCCACCAAACATGAGTTTTGGGGCAAACTGAGATGATTTGGTGTGTCGGTTCTGAAAAATTCAACTGCGGGTTTTTCGGTGCATCAGTGGAAAAAACGGCCGCCCCACGCGAGTTTCGCGGCACCATTTCGTCGGAAATGAATGTGCCAAATACCCACCAAACATGAGTTTTGGGTCAAACTGAGATGATTGGGTGCGTTCATTGCGAAAAAATCAACATCGATTTCTTTGGTGCATCAGTGGAAAAAACGACCATCACGCGCGAGTTTTGCCGCACCGTTCCGTCGGAAATGAAACTACCAAAAACCCAACAAACCTGAGTTTTGGGTGAAACAGAGATGATTGGGTACGTCCCTTGTGAAAAATTAAACTTCAAGTTTTTCGGTGCATCAGTGGGAAAAACGGGCATCCCGCGCAAGTTTTGCGGCACCGTTCCGTCGGAAATGAAAGACCCAAAACCCACTAAACATGGGTTTTGGGTCAAACCGGAGATGATTGTGTGCGTCCGTTGCGAAAAATTCAACTGCGTGGTTTTCGGTGCATCAATGGGAAAAATGACCCTCCCACACATTTTGCAACCCCGTTCCGTCAGAAATGAAAGTGCCAAAAATTGACCAAACATGAGTTTCGGGTGAAACGAAGATGATTGGGTGCGTCCCTTGTGAAAAATTGAACTTCGAGTTTTTCGGTGCATCAGTGAAAAAAATGGCCATCTCGCGCGAGTTTTGCGACCCCGTTCTGTCAGAAATGAAAGTGCCAAAAATCCACCTAACATGAGTTTTAGGTCAAACAAAGATTATTGGGTGCGTCCGTTCCGGAAAATTCAAATGTGAGTTTTTTGGTGGATCAGTGGAAAAACGACTATCTCGCGCGAGTTTTGCGGCCCCGTTCTAAGAGAAATGAAAGTGCCAAAAACCCAACAAACATGAGTTTTAGGTCAAATTGAGATGATTGCGTGTGTCCATTCCGAAAAATTCAACTGCGAGTTTTTCGATGCATCAGTGGAAAAACGGCCATCCAGCGCGAGTTTTGTGGCACTGTTCCGTCGGAAATGAAAGTGCCAAAAACTCACCAAACATGAGTTTTGGTCAAACGGAGATGATTGGGTGCGTCCGTTGCAAAAAATTCGACTGCGAGTTTTTCGGTGCATCAATGGGTAAAACGGCCCTCCCACACAAGTTTTGCAACCCCGTTCCGTCGGAAACGAAAGTGCCAAAATCCCACCAAACATGAGTTTTGGTCAAACAGAGATGATTGGGTGCGTCCGTTCCGAAAAATTCAATTGTGAGTTTTTCGGTACATCAGTGGAAAAACGGCCATCCCGCACGAGTTCTGCGCCACTGTTCCGTCAAAAATGAAACTGTCAAAAACTCACCAAACATGAGTTTTGGGTCAAACGGAGATGATTGGGTGCGTCCGTTGCGAAAATTTCAACTGCGAGTTTTCGGTGCATCAATGGGAAAAACGGCCCTCCCACACATTTTGCAACCCCGTTCCGTCGGAAATGAAAGTGCCAAAAATTGACCAAACATGAGTTTTGGTCAACGGAGATGATTGGGTACGTCCGTTCCGAAAAATTCAACTGTGAGTTTTTCGGTGCATCAGTGGGAAAACGGGCATCCCGCGCAAATTTTGCGGCACCGTTCCGTCAAAAATGAAAGAGCCCAAAACCCACTAAACATGGGTTTTGGGTCAAACTGGAGATGATTGTGTGCGTCCGTTGCGAAAAATTCAACTATGTGGTTTTCGGTGCATCAATGGGAAAAATGGCCCTCCCACACATTTTGCAACCCCGTTCCGTCGGAAATAAAAGTGCCAAAAATTGACCAAACATGAGTTTTCGGTCAAACAGAGATGATTGGGTGCGTCCGTTCCGAAAAATTCAAATGTGAGTTTTTCGGTGCATCAGTAGAAAAACGGCCATCTCGCGTGAGTTTTGCGGCCCCATTCTAACGGAAATGAAAGTGCCAAAAACCCAACAAACATAAGTTTTAGGTCAAACTGAGATGATTGGGTGCGTCCGTTCTGAAAAATTCAACAGCGAGTTTTTCGGTGCATCAATGGAAAAACGGCCATCCCGCGCGAGTTTTGCGGCACTGTTCCGTCGGAAATGAAAGTGCCAAAAACTCACCAAACATGAGTTTTGGGTCAAACTGAGATGATTGGGAGCGTCCGTTGCGAAAATTTCAACTGCGAGTTTTCGGTGCATCAATGGAAAAAATGGCCCTCCCACACATTTTGCAACCCCGTTCCGTCGGAAATGAAAGTGCCAAAAATTGACCAAACATGAGTTTTGGTCAAACGGAGATGATTGGGTACGTCCGTTTCGAAAAATTCAACTGTGAGTTTTTCGGTGCATCTGTGGGAAAAACGGGCATCCCGCGCAAGTTTTGCGGCACCGTTCCGTCTGAAATGAAAGAGCCCAAAACCCATTAAACATGGGTTTTGGGTCAAACGGAGATGATTGTGTGCGTCCGTTGCGAAAAATTCAACTGTGTGGTTTTCGGTGCATCAGTGGGAAAAATGGCCCTCCCACACATTTTGCAACCCCGTTCCGTCGGAAATAAAAGTGCCAAAAATTGACCAAACATGAGTTTTGGGTCAAACGGAGATGATTGGGTGCGTCCGTTCCGAAAAATTCAAATGCTAGTTTTTCGGTGCATCAGTGGAAAAACGGCCATCTCGCGTGAGTTTTGCGGCCCCATTCTAATGGAAATGAAAGTGCCAAAAACCCAACAAACATGAGTTTTAGGTCAAACTGAGATGATTGGGTGCGTCCGTTCTGAAAAATTCAACTGCGAGTTTTTCGGTGCATCAATGGAAAAACGGCCATCCCGCGCGAGTTTTGCGGCACTGTTCCGTCGGAAATGAAAGTGCCAAAAACTCACCAAACATGAGTTTTGGGTCAAATTGAGATGATTGCGTGCGTCTATTCCGAAAAATTCAACTACGAGTTTTTCGGTGCATCAGTGGAAAAACGGCCATCCAGCGCAAGTTTTGCGGCACCGTTCCGTCGGAAATGAATGAGCCCAAGACCCACTAAACATGGGTTTTGGGTCAAACGGAGATGATTGTGTGCGTCCATTGCAAAAAATTCAACTGCGTGGTTTTCGGTGCATCAATGGAAAAAACGGTCATCACGCGCGAGTTTTGCGGCACCGTTCCGTCGAAAATGAAAGAGCCCAAAACCCACTAAACAGGGGTTTTGGGTCAAACTGGAGATGATTGTGTGCATCCATTGTGAAAAATTCAACTGCATGGTTTTGGGTGCATAAATGGGAAAAATGGCCCTCCCACACATTTTGCAACCCTGTTCCGTCGGAAATGAAAGTTCCGAAAATTGACCAAACATGAGTTTTGGGTCAAACGGAGATGATTGGGTGCGTCCGTTCCGAATAATTCAAATGCGAGTTTTTCGGTGCATGAGCGGAAAAAACGGCCATCACGCGCGAGTTTTGCCGCACCGTTTCATCGGAAATGAAACTACCAAAAACCCAACAAACCTGAGTTTTGGGTGAAACGGAGATCATTGGGTGCATCCATTGTGAAAAATTGAACTTCGAGTTTTTCGGTGCATCAGTGAAAAAATGGCCATCTCGCGCGAGTTTTGCGGCCCCGTTCTGTCGCAAATGAAAGTGCCAAAAATCCACCTAACACGAGTTTTAGGTCAAACTGAGATGATTGGTTGCGTCCGTTCCGAAAAATTCAACTGCGAGTTTTTCGATCCAACAGTGGAAAAACGGCCATCCCGCGCGAGTTTTGCGCCACTGTTCCGTCGGAAATGAAAGTGTCAAAAACTCACCAAACATGAGTTTTGGGTCAAACGGAGATGATTGGGAGCGTCCGTTGCGAAAATTTCAACTGCGAGTTTTCGGTGCATCAATGGTAAAAATGGCCCTCCCACACATTTTGCAACCCCGTTCCGTCGGAAATGAAAGTGCCAAAAATTGACCAAACATGAGTTTTGGTCAAACGGAGATGATTGGGTACGTCCGTTTCGAAAAATTCAACTGTGAGTTTTTCGGTGCATCTGTAGGAAAAACGGGCATCCCGCGCAAGTTTTGCGGCACCGTTCCGTCTGAAATGAAAGAGCCCAAAACCCATTAAACATGGGTTTTGGGTCAAACGGAGATGATTGTGTGCGTCCGTTGCAAAAAATTCAACTGCGTGGTTTTCGGTGCATCAATGGAAAAAACGGCCATCACGCGCAAGTTTTGCGGCACCGTTCCATCGGAAATGAAAGTGCCAAATACCCACCAAACATGAGTTTTGGGTCAAACTGAGATGATTGGGTGTGTCGGTTCTGAAAAATTCAACTGCGAGTTTTTCGGTGCATCAGTGGAAAAAACGGCCACCCCACGCGAGTTTTGCGGCACCATTTCGTCGGAAATGAATGTGCCAAATACCCACCAAACATGAGTTTTGGGTCAAACTGAGATGATTGGGTGCGTTCATTGCGAAAAAATCAACAGCGAGTTCTTTGGTGCATCAGTGGAAAAAACGACCATCACGCGCGAGTTTTGCCGCACCGTTCCGTCAGAAATGAAACTACCAAAAACCCAACAAACCTGAGTTTTGGGTGAAACAGAGATGATTGGGTACGTCCCTTGTGAAAAATAGAACTTCAAGTTTTTCGGTGCATCAGTGGGAAAAACGGGCATCCCGCGCAAGTTTTGCGGCACCGTTCCGTCGGAAATAAAAGACCCAAAACCCACTAAACATGGGTTTTGGGTCAAACCGGAGATGATTGTGTGCGTCCGTTGCGAAAAATTCAACTGCGTGGTTTTCGGTGCATCAATGGGAAAAATGACCCTCCCACACATTTGGCAACCCCGTTCCGTCAGAAATTAAAGTGCCAAAAATTGACCAAACATGAGTTTCGGGTGAAACGGAGATGATTGGGTGCGTCCCTTGTGAAAAATTGAACTTCGAGTTTTTCGGTGCATCAGTGAAAAAAATGGCCATCTCGCGCGAGTTTTGCGACCCCGTTCTGTCAGAAATAAAAGTGCCAAAAATCCACCTAACATGAGTTTTAGGTCAAACAAAGATTATTGGGTGCGTCCGTTCCGGAAAATTCAAATGCGAGTTTTTTGGTGGATCAGTGGAAAAACGACTATCTCGCGCGAGTTTTGCGGCCCCATTCTAAGAGAAATGAAAGTGCCAAAAACCCAACAAACATGAGTTTTAGGTCAAACTGGGATGATTGCGTGCGTCCATTCCGAAAAATTCAACTGCGAGTTTTTCGGTGCATCAGTGGAAAAACGGCCATCCAGCGCGAGTTTTGTGGCACTGTTCCGCCAGAAATGAAAGTGCCAAAAACTCACCAAACATGAGTTTTGGTCAAACGGAGATGATTGGGTCCGTCCGTTGCGAAAAATTCAACTGCGAGTTTTTCGGTGCATCAATGGGTAAAACGGCCCTCCCACACAAGTTTTGCAACCCCGTTCCGTCGGAAACGAAAGTGCCAAAATCCCACCAAACATGAGTTTTGGTCAACCAGAGATGATTGGGTGCGTCCGTTCCGAAAAATTCAATTGTGAGTTTTTCGGTGCATCAGTGGAAAAACGGCCATCCCGCACGAGTTCTGCGCCACTGTTCCGTCAAAAATGAAACTGCCAAAAACTCACCAAACATGAGTTTTGGGTCAAACGGAGATGATTGGGTGCGTCCGTTGCGAAAATTTCAACTGCGAGTTTTTGGTGCATCAATGGGAAAAACGGCCCTCCCACACATTTTGCAACCCCGTTCCGTCGGAAATGAAAGTGCCAAAAATTGACCAAACATGAGTTTTGGTCAAACGGAGATGATTGGGTACGTCCGTTCCGAAAAATTCAACTGTGAGTTTTTCGGTGCATCAGTGGGAAAAACGGGCATCCCGCGCAAGTTTTGCGGCACCGTTCCGTCAGAAATGAAAGAGCCCAAAACCCACTAAACATGGGTTTTGGGTCAAACGGAGATGATTGTGTGCGTCCATTGCAAAAAATTCAACTGCGTGGTTTTCGGTGCATCAATGGAAAAAACGGCCATCACGCGCGAGTTTTGCGGCACCGTTCCGTCGAAAATGAAAGAGCCCAAAACCCACTAAACATGGGTTTTGGGTCAAACTGGAGATGATTGTGTGCGTCCGTTGCGAAAAATTCAACTGTGTGGTTTTCGGTGCATCAATGGGAAAAATGGCCCTCCCACACATTTCGCAACCCCGTTCCGTCGGAAATAAAAGTGCCAAAAATTGACCAAACATGAGTTTTGGGTCAAACGGAGATGATTGGGTGCGTCCGTTCCGAAAAATTCAAATGCGAGTTTTTCGGTGCATCAGTGGAAAAACGGCCATCTCGCGTGAGTTTTGCGGCCCCATTCTAACGGAAATGAAAGTGCCAAAAACCCAACAAACATGAGTTTTAGGTCAAACTGAGATGATTGGGTGCGTCCGTTCTGAAAAATTCAACTGCGAGTTTTTCGGTGCATCAATGGAAAAACGGCCATCCCGCGCGAGTTTTGCGGCACTGTTCCGTCGGAAATGAAAGTGCCAAAAACTCACCAAACATGAGTTTTGGGTCAAACTGAGATGATTGCGTGCGTCTATTCCGAAAAATTCAACTACGAGTTTTTCGGTGCATCAGTGGAAAAACGGCCATCCAGCGCAAGTTTTGCGGCACCGTTCCGTCGGAAATGAATGAGCCCAAGACCCACTAAACATGGGTTTTGGGTCAAACGGAGATGATTGTGTGCGTCCATTGCAAAAAATTCAACTGCGTGGTTTTCGGTGCATCAATGGAAAAAACGGTCATCACGCGCGAGTTTTGCGGCACCGTTCCGTCGAAAATGAAAGTGCGCAAAACCCACTAAACAGGGGTTTTGAGTCAAACTGGAGATGATTGTGTGCATCCATTGCGAAAAATTCAACTGCATGGTTTTCGGTGCATAAATGGGAAAAATGGCCCTCCCACACATTTTGCAACCCCGTTCCGTCGGAAATGAAAGTTCCGAAAATTAACCAAACATGAGTTTTGGGTCAAACGGAGATGATTGGGTGCGTCCGTTCCGAATAATTCAAATGCGAGTTTTTCGGTGCATCAGCGGGAAAAACGGCCATCACGCGCGAGTTTTGCCGCACCGTTCCGTCGGAAATGAAACTACCAAAAACCCAACAAACGTGAGTTTTGGGTGAAACGAAGATCATTGGGTGCATCCATTGTGAAAAATTGAACTTCGAGTTTTTCGGTGCATCAGTGAACAAATGGCCATCTCGCGCGAGTTTTGCGGCCCCGTTCTGTCGCAAATGAAAGTGCCAAAAATCCACCTAACACGAGTTTTAGGTCAAACTGAGATGATTGGGTGCGTCCGTTCCGAAAAATTCAACTGCGAGTTTTTCGGTCCATCAGTGGAAAAACGGCCATCCCGCGCGAGTTTTGCGCCACTGTTCCGTCCGAAATGAAACTGCCAAAAACTCACCAAACATGAGTTTTGGGTCAAACGGAGATGATTGGGAGCGTCCGTTGCGAAAATTTCAACTGCGAGTTTTCGGTGCATCAATGGAAAAAATGGCCCTCCCACACATTTTGCAACCCCGTTCCGTCAGAAACGAAAGTGCCAAAATCCCACCAAACATGAGTTTTGGTCAAACAGAGATGATTGGGTGCGTCCGTTCCGAAAAATTCAATTGTGAGTTTTTCGGTGCATCAGTGGAAAAATGGCCATCCCGCACGAGTTCTGCGCCACTGTTCCGTCTGAAATGAAAGAGCCCAAAACCCATTAAACATGGGTTTTGGGTCAAACGGAGATGATTGGGTGCGTCCGTTGCAAAAATTTCAACTGCGAGTTTTTGGTGCATCAATGGGAAAAACGGCCCTCCCACACATTTTGCAACCCCGTTCCGTCGGAAATGAAAGTGCCAAAAATTGACCAAACATGAGTTTTGGTCAAACGGAGATGATTGGGTACGTCCGTTCCGAAAAATTCAACTATGAGTTTTTCGGTGCATCAGTGGGAAAAACGGGCATCCCGCGCAAGTTTTGCGGCACCGTTCCGTCAGAAATGAAAGAGCCCAAAACCCACTAAACATGGGTTTTGGGTCAAACGGAGATGATTGTGTGCGTCCATTCCAAAAAATTCAACTGCGTGGTTTTCGGTGCATCAATGGAAAAAACGGCCATCACGCGCGAGTTTTGCGGCACCGTTCCGTCGAAAATGAAAGAGCCCAAAACCCACTAAACATGGGTTTTGGGTCAAACTGGAGATGATTGTGTGCGTCCGTTGCAAAAAATTCAACTGTGTGGTTTTCGGTGCATCAATGGGAAAAATGGCCCTCCCACACATTTTGCAACCCCGTTCCGTCGGAAATAAAAGTGCCAAAAATTGACCAAACATGAGTTTTGGTCAAACGGAGATGATTGGGCACGTCCGTTTCGAAAAATTCAACTGTGAGTTTTTCGGTGCATCTGTGGGAAAAACGGGCAACCCGCACAAGTTTTGCGGCACCGTTCCGTCTGAAATGAAAGAGCCCAAAACCCATTAAACATGGGTTTTGGGTCAAACGGAGATGATTCTGTGCGTCCGTTGCAAAAAATTCAACTGCGTGGTTTTCGGTGCATCAATGGAAAAAACGGCCATCACGCGCGAGTTTTGCGGCACCGTTCCATCGGAAATGAAAGTGCCAAATACCCACCAAACATGAGTTTTGGGTCAAACTGAGATGATTGGGTGTGTCGGTTCTGAAAAATTCAACTGCGAGTTTTTCGGTGCATCAGTGGAAAAAACGGCCACCCCACGCGAGTTTTGCGGCACCATTTCGTCGGAAATGAATGTGCTAAACACCCACCAAACATGAGTTTTGGGTCAAACTGAGATGATTGGGTGCGTTCATTGCGAAAAAATCAACAGCGAGTTCTTTCGTGCATCAGTGGAAAAAACGGCCATCACGCGCGAGTTTTGCCGCACCGTTCCGTCGGAAATGAAACTACCAAAAACCCAACAAACCTGAGTTTTGGGTGAAACAGAGATGATTGGGTACGTCCCTTGTGAAAAATTGAACTTCAAGTTTTTCGGTGCATCAGTGGGAAAAATGGGCATCCCGCGCAAGTTTTGCGGCACCGTTCCGTCGGAAATGAAAGACCCAAAACCCACTAAACATGGGTTTTGGGTCAAACCGGAGATGATTGTGTGCGTCCGTTGCGAAAAATTCAACTGCGTGGTTTTCGGTGCATCAATGGGAAAAATGACCCTCCCACACATTTTGCAACACCGTTCAGTCAGAAATGAAAGTGTCAAAAATTGACCAAACATGAGTTTCGGGTGAAACGGAGATGATTGGGTGCGTCCCTTGTGAAAGATTGAACTTCGAGTTTTTCGGTGCATCAGTGAAAAAATGGCCATCTCGCGCGAGTTTTGCGACCCCGTTCAGTCTGAAATGAAAGTGCCAAAAATCCACCTAACATGAGTTTTAGGTCAAACAAAGATTATTGGGTGCGTCCGTTCCGGAAAATTCAAATGCGAGTTTTTTGGTGGATCAGTGGAAAAACGACTATCTCGCGCGAGTTTTGTGGCACTGTTCCGTCGGAAATGAAAGTGCCAAAAACTCACCAAACATGAGTTTTGGTCAAACGGAGATGATTGGGCGCGTCCGTTGCGAAAAATTCGATTGCGAGTTTTTCGGTGCATCAATGGGTAAAACGGCCCTCCCACACAAGTTTTGCAACCCCGTTCCGTCGGAAACGAAAGTGCCAAAATCCCACCAAACATGAGTTTTGGTCAAACAGAGATGATTGGGTGCGTCCGTTCCAAAAAATTCAATTATGAGTTCTTCGGTGCATCAGTGGAAAAACGGCCATCCCGCACGAGTTCTGCGCCACTGTTCCGTCAAAAATGAAACTGCTTCAAACTCACCAAACATGAGTTTTGGGTCAAACGGAGATGATTGGGTGCGTCCGTTGCGAAAATTTCAACTGCGAGTTTTCGGTGCATCAATGGGAAAAACGTCCCTCCCACACATTTTGCAACCCCGTTCCGTCGGAAATGAAAGTGCCAAAAATTGACCAAACATGAGTTTTGGTCAAACGGAGATGATTGGGTACGTCCGTTCCGAAAAATTCAACTGTGAGTTTTTCGGTGCATCAGTGGGAAAAACGGGCATCCCGCGCAAGTTTTGCGGCACCGTTCCGTCGGAAATGAAAGAGCCCAAAACCCACTAAACATGGGTTTTGGGTCAAACGGAGATGATTGTGTGCGTCCATTGCAAAAAATTCAACTGCGTGGTTTTCGGTGCATCAATGGAAAAAACGGCCATCACGCGCGAGTTTTGCGGCACCGTTCTGTCGAAAATGAAAGAGCCCAAAACCCACTAAACATGGGTTTTGGGTCAAACGGAGATGATTGTGTGCGTCCGTTGCGAAAAATTCAACTGTGTTGTTTTCGGTGCATCAGTGGGAAAAATGGCCCTCCCACACATTTTGCAACGCCGTTCTGTCGGAAATAAAAGTGCCAAAAATTGACCAAACATGAGTTTTAGGTCAAACTGAGATGATTGTTTGCGTCCGTTCTGAAAAATTCAACTGCGAGTTTTTCGGTGCATCAATGGAAAAACGGCCATCCCGGGCGAGTTTTGCGGCACTGTTCCGTCGGAAATGAAAGTGCCAAAAACTCAGCAAACATGAGTTTTGGGTCAAACTGAGATGATTGCGTGCGTCTATTCCAAAAAATTCAACTACGAGTTTTTCGGTGCATCAGTGGAAAAACGGCCATCCAGCGCAAGTTTTGCGGCACCGTTCCGTCGGAAATGAATGAGCCCAAGACCCACTAAACATGGGTTTTGCGTCAAACGGAGATGATTGTGTGCGTCCATTGCAAAAAATTCAACTGCGTGGTTTTCGGTGCATCAATGGAAAAAACGGTCATCACGCGCGAGTTTTGCGGCACCGTTCCGTCGAAAATGAAAGAGCCCAAAACCCACTAAACAGGGGTTTTGGGTCAAACTGGAGATGATTGTGTGCAGCCGTTGCGAAAAATTCAAATGCATGGTTTTCGGTGCATAAATGGGAAAAATGGCCCTCCCACACATTTTGCAACCCCGTTCCGTCGGAAATGAAAGTTCCGAAAATTGACCAAACATGAGTTTTGGGTCAAACGGAGATGATTGGGTGCGTCCGTTCCGAATAATTCAAATGCGAGTTTTTCGGTGCATCAGCGGAAAAAACGGCCATCACGCGCGAGTTTTGCCGCACCGTTCCGTCGGAAATGAAACTACCAAAAACCCAACAAACCTGAGTTTTGGGTGAAACGGCGATCATTGGGTGCATCCATTGTGAAAAATTGAACTTCGAGTTTTTCGGTGCATCAGTGAAAAAATGGCCATCTCGCGCGAGTTTTGTGGCCCCGTTCTGTCGCAAAGGAAAGTGCCAAAAATCCACCTAACACGAGTTTTAGGTCAAACTGAGATGATTGGGTGCGTCCGTTCCGAAAAATTCAACTGCGAGTTTTTCGGTCCATCAGTGGAAAAACGGCCATCCCGCGCGAGTTTTGCGCCACTGTTCGGTCGGAAATGAAAGTGCCAAAAACTCACCAAACATGAGTTTTGGGTCAAACGGAGATGATTGGGAGCGTCCATTGCGAAAATTTCAACTGCGAGTTTTCGGTGCATCAATGGGAAAAACGGCCCTCCCACACATTTTGCAACCCCGTTCCGTCGGAAATGAAAGTGCCAAAAATTGACCAAACATGAGTTTTGGTCAAACGGAGATGATTGGGTACGTCCGTTTCGAAAAATTCAACTGTGAGTTTTTCGGTGCGTCTGTGGGAAAAACGGGCATCCCGCGCAAGTTTTGCGGCACCGTTCCGTCTGAAATGAAAGAGCCCAAAACCCATGGGTTTTGGGTCAAACGGAGATGATTGTGTGCGTCCGTTGCAAAAAATTCAACTGCGTGGTTTTCGGTGCATCAATGGAAAAAAACGGCCATCACGCGCGAGTTTTGCGGCACCGTTCCATCGGAAATGAAAGTGCCAAATACCCACCAAACATGAGTTTTGGGTCAAACTGAGATGATTGGGTGTGTCGGTTCTGAAAAATTCAACTGCGAGTTTTTCGGTGCATCAGTGGAAAAAACGGCCACCCCACGCGAGTTTTGCGGCACCATTTCGTCGGAAATGAATGTGCCAAATACCCACCAAACATGAGTTTTGGGTCAAACTGAGATGGTTGGGTGCGTTCATTGCGAAAAAATCAACAGCGAGTTCTTTGGTGCATCAGTGGAAAAAACGGCCATCACGCGCGAGTTTTGCCGCACCGTTCCGTCGGAGATGAAACTACCAAAAACCCAACAAACCTGAGTTTTGGGTGAAACAGAGATGATTGGGTACGTCCCTTGTGAAAAATTGAACTTCAAGTTTTTCGGTGCATCAGTGGGAAAAACGGGCATCCCGCGCAAGTTTTGCGGCACCGTTTCGTCGGAAATGAAAGACCCAAAACCCACTAAACATGGGTTTTGGGTCAAATCGGAGATGATTGTGTGCGTCCGTTGTGAAAAATTCAACTGCGTTGTTTTTGGTGCATCAATGGGAAAAATGACCCTCCCACACATTTTGCAACCCCGTTCCGTCAGAAATGAAAGTGCCAAAAATTGACCAAACATGAGTTTCGGGTGAAACGGAGATGATTGGGTTCGTCCCTTGTGAAAAATTGAACTTCGAGTTTTTCGGTGCATCAGTGAAAAAAATGGCCATCTCGCGTGAGTTTCGCGACCCCGTTCTGTCAGAAATGAAAGTGCCAAAAATCCACCTAACATGAGTTTTAGGTCAAAAAAAGATTATTGGGTGCGTCCGTTCCGGAAAATTCAAATGCGAGTTTTTTGGTGGATCAGTGGAAAAACGACTATCTCACGCGAGTTTTGCGGCCCCGTTCTAAGAGAAATGAAAGTGCCAAAAACCCAACAAACATGAGTTTTAGGTCAAATTGAGATGATTGCGTGCGTCCATTCCGAAAAATTCAACTGCGAGTTTTTCGGTGCATCAATGGAAAAACGGCCATCCAGCGCGAGTTTTGTGGCACTGTTCCGTCGGAAATGAAAGTGCCAAAAACTCACCAAACATGAGTTTTGGTCAAACGGAGATGATTGGGTGCGTCCGTTGCAAAAAATTCGACTGCGAGTTTTTCGGTGCATCAATGGGTAAAACGGCCCTCCCACACAAGTTTTGCAACCCCGTTCCGTCGGAAACGAAAGTGCCAAAATCCCACCAAACATGAGTTTTGGTCAAACAGAGATGAATGGGTGCGTCCGTTCCGAAAAATTCAATTGTGAGTTTTTCGGTGCATCAGTGGAAAAACGGCCATCCCGCACGAGTTCTGCGCCACTGTTCCGTCAAAAATGAAACTGCCAAAAACTCACCAAACATGAGTTTTGGGTCAAACGGAGATGATTGGGTGCGTCCGTTGCGAAAATTTCAACTGCGAGTTTTCGGTGCATCAAAGGGAAAAACGGCCCTCCCACACATTTTGCAACCCCATTCCGTCGGAAATGAAAGTGCCAAAAATTGACCAAACATGAGTTTTGGTCAACGGAGATGATTGGGTACATCCGTTCCGAAAAATTCAACTGTGAGTTTTTCGGTGCATCAGTGGGAAAAACGGGCATCCCGCGGAAATTTTGCGGCACCGTTCCGTCAAAAATGAAAGAGCCCAAAACCCACTAAACATGGGTTTGGGGTCAATCTGGAGATGATTGTGTGCGTCCGTTGCGAAAAATTCAACTGTGTGGTTTTCGGTGCATCAATGGGAAAAATGGCCCTCCCACACATTTTGCAACCCCGTTCCGTCGGAAATAAAAGTGCCAAAAATTGACCAAACATGAGTTTTGGGTCAAACGGAGATGATTGGGTGCGTCCGTTCCGAAAAATTCAACTGTGAGTTTTTTGGTGCATCAGTGGGAGAAACGGGCATCCCGCGCAAGTTTTGCGGCACCGTTCCGTCGGAAATGAAAGAGCCCAAAACCCACTAAACATGGGTTTTGGGTCAAATGGAGATGATTGTGTGCGTCCATTGCAAAAAATTCAATTGCGTGGTTTTCAGTGCATCAATGGAAAAAACGGCCATCACGCGCGAGTTTTGCGGCACCGTTCCGTCGAAAATGAAAGAGCCCAAAACCCACTAAACATGGGTTTTGGGTCAAACTGGAGATGATTGTGTGCGTCCGTTGCGAAAAATTCAACTGTGTGATTTTCGGTGCATCAATGGGAAAAATGGCCCTCCCACACATTTTGCATCCCCGTTCCGTCGCAAATAAAAGTGCCAAAAATTGACCAAACATGAGTTTTGGGTCAAACGGAGATGATTGGGTGCATCCGTTCCAAAAAATTCAAATGCGAGTTTTTCGGTGCATCAGTGGAAAAACGGCCATCTCGCGTGAGTTTTGCGGCCCCATTCTAACGGAAATGAAAGTGCCAAAAACCCAACAAACATGAGTTTTAGGTCAAACTGAGATGATTGGGTGCGTCCGTTCTGAAAAATTCAACTGCGAGTTTTTCGGTGCATCAATGGAAAAACGGCCATCCCGCGCGAGTTTTGCGGCACTGTTCCGTCGGAAATGAAAGTGCCAAAAACTCACCAAACATGAGTTTTGGGTCAAACTGAGATGATTGCGTGCGTCTATTCCGAAAAATTCAACTACGAGTTTTTTGGTGCATCAGTGGAAAAACGGCCATCCAGCGCAAGTTTTGCGGCACCGTTTCGTCGGAAATGAATGAGCCCAAGACCCACTAACACATGGGTTTTGGGTCAAACGGAGATGATTGTGTGCGTCCATTGCAAAAAATTCAACTGCGTGGTTTTTGGTGCATCAACGGAAAAAACGGTCATCACGCGCGAGTTTTGCGCCACTGTTCCGTCGGAAATGAAGGTGCCAAAAACTCACCAAACATGAGTTTTGGGTCAAACGGAGATGATTGGGAGCGTCCGTTGCGAAAATTTCAACTGCGAGTTTTCGGTGCATCAATGGAAAAAATGGCCCTCCCACACATTTTGCAACCCCGTTCCGTCGGAAATGAAAGTGCCAAAAATTGACCAAACATGAGTTTTGGTCAAACGGAGATGATTGGGTACGTCCGTTTCGAAAAATTCAACTGCGAGTTTTTCGGTGCATCTGTGGAAAAACGGCCATCTCGCGCGAGTTTTGCGGCACTGTTCCGTCGGAAATGAAAGTACCAAAAACTCACCAAACATGAGTTTTGGGTCAAACTGAGATGATTGGGTGTGTCCGTTGCGAAAAATTCAACTTCGAGCTTTTCAGTGCATCAGTGGAAAAAACGACCATCCCGCGTGAGTTTTGCGGCACCATTCCGTTGGAACTGAAAGTGCCAAAAACCAACCAAATATGAATTTTGGGTCAAATGGAGATGATTGGGTGCGCCTGTTCTGAAAAATTCAAATGCGAGTTTTTTGCTTCATTAGTGGAAAAACAGCCATCTGGCGCGAGTTTTGCGGCCCCATTCCGTCGGAAATGAAGGTGTCAAAAATCCAGGAAACATGAGTTTTAGGTCAAATTGAGATGATTGGGTGCGTCGGTTCTGAAAAATTCCACTGCGAGTTTTTCGCTGCATCCCTGAAAAAAATGGCCACCCCACGCGAGTTTTGCGGCACCATTTTGTCGGAAATGAAAGTGCCAAATACCCACCAAACATGAGTTTTGGGTCAAATTGATATGATTGGGTGCGTCCGTTGCGAAAAAATCAACTGCGAGTTCTTCGGTGCAACAATGGAAAAAACGGCCATCACGCGCGAGTTTTGCGGCACCATTCCGTCGGAAATGAAACTACCAAAAACCCAACAAACCTGAGTTTTGGGTGAAACAGAGATGATTGGGTGCGTCCCTTGTGAAAAATTGAACTTCGAGTTTTTCGGTGCATCAGTGGAAAAAATGGCCATCTCGCGCGAGTTTTGCGGCCCCGTTCTGTCAGAAATGAAAATGCCAAAAATTCACCTAACATGAGTTTTAGGTCAAACAAAGATGATTGGGTGCGTCCGTTCCGAAAAATGAAAATGTGAGTTTTTCGATGCATCAGTGGAAAAACGGCTATCTCGCGCGAGTTTTTCGGTCCCGTTCTAAGAGAAATGAAAGTGCCAAAAACCCAACAAACATGAGTTTTAGGTCAAACTGAGATGATTGCGTGCGTCCATTCCAAAAAATTCTACTGCGAGTTTTTCGGTGCATCAGTGGAAAAAACGACCATCCAGCGTGAGTTTTGCGGCACTGTTCCATCAGAAATGAAAGTGCCAAAAACTCACCGAACATGAGTTTTGGTCAAACAGAGATGATTCGGTGCATCCGTTCCGAAATATTCAACTGCGAGTTTTTCGGTGCATCTGTGGAAAAACGGCCATCCAGCGCGAGTTTTGCGGCACTGTTCCGTCGGAAATGAAAGTGTCAAAAACTCACCAAACATGAGTTTTGGGTCAAACTGAGATGATTGGGTGTGTCCATTGCGAAAAATTCAACTTCGAGCTTTTCAGTGCATCAGTGGAAAAAACGACCATCCCGCGTGAGTTTTGCGGCACCATTCCGTTGGAACTGAAAGTGCCAAAAACCAACCAAACATGAGTTTTGGGTCAAATGGAGATGATTGGGTGCGCCTGTTCTGAAAAATTCAAATGCGAGTTTTTTGCTTCATTAGTGGAAAAACAGCCATCTGGCGCGAGTTTTGCGGCACCATTTTGTCGGAAATGAAAGTGCCAAATACCCACCAAACATGAGTTTTGGGTCAAACTGATATGATTGGGTGCGTCCGTTGCGAAAAAATCAACTGCGAGTTCTTCGGTGCAACAATGGAAAAAACGGCCATCACGCGCGAGTTTTGCGGCACCATTCCGTCGGAAATGAAACTACCAAAAATGCAACAAACCTGAGTTTTGGGTGAAACGGAGATGATTGGGTGCGTCCCTTGTGAAAAATTGAACTTCGAGTTTTTCGGTGCATCAGTGGAAAAAATGGCCATCTCGCGCGAGTTTTGCGGCCCCGTTCTGTCAGAAATGAAAGTGCCAAAAATCCACCTAACATGAGTTTGAGGTCGAAAAAAGATGATTGGGTGCATCCGTTCCGAAAAATTAAAATGTGAGTTTTTCGATGCATCAGTGGAAAAACGGCTATCTCGCGCGAGTTTTGCGGCCCCCGTTCTAAGAGAAATGAAAGTGCCAAAAACCCAACAAACATGAGTTTTAGGTCAAACTGAGATGACTGCGTGTGTCCATTCCGAAAAATTCTACTGCGAGTTTTTCGGTGCATCAGTGGAAAAACGGCTATCTCGCGCGAGTTTTGCGGCCCCGTTCTAAGAGAAATGAAAGTGCCAAAAACCCAACAAACATGAGTTTTAGGTCAAACTGAGATGACTGCGTGTGTCCATTCCGAAAAATTCTACTGCGAGTTTTTCGGTGCATCAGTGGAAAAAACGACCATCCAGCGTGAGTTTTGCGGCACTGTTCCATCAGAAATGAAAGTGCCAAAAACTCACCGAACATGAGTTTTGGTCAAACAGAGATGATTCGGTGCATCCGTTCCGAAATATTCAACTGCGAGTTTTTCGGTGCATCTGTGGAAAAACGGCCATCCAGCGCGAGTTTTGCGGCACTGTTCCGTCGGAAATGAAAGTGCCAAAAACTCACCAAACATGAGTTTTGGGTCAAACTGAGATGATTGGGTGTGTCCGTTGCGAAAAATTCAACTTCGAGCTTTTCAATGCATCAGTGGAAAAAACGACCATCCCGCGTGAGTTTTGCGGCACCATTCCGTTGGAACTGAAAGTGCCAAAAACCAACCAAACATGAGTTTTGGGTCAAATGGAGATGATTGGGTGCGCCTGTTCTGAAAAATTCAAATGCGAGTTTTTTGCTTCATTAGTGGAAAAACAGCCATCTGGCGTGAGCTTTGCGGCCCCATTCCGTCGGAAATGAAAGTGCCAAAAATCCATGAAACATGAGTGTTAGGTCAAACTGAGATGATTGGGTGCGTCGGTTCTGAAAAATTCCGCTGCGAGTTTTTCGCTGCATCACTGAAAAAAATGGCCACCCCACACGAGTTTTGCGGCACCATTTTGTCGGAAATGAAAGTGCCAAATACCCACCAAACATGAGTTTTGGGTCAAACTGATAATATTGGGTGCGTCCGTTGCGAAAAAAATCAACTGCGAGTTCTTCGGTGCAACAATGGAAAAAACGGCCATCACGCGCGAGTTTTGCGGCACCATTCCGTCGGAAATGAAACTACCAAAAATGCAACAAACCTGAGTTTTGGGTGAAACGGAGATGATTGGGTGCGTCCCTTGTGAAAAATTGAACTTCGAGTTTTTCGGTGCATCAGTGGAAAAAATGGCCATCTTGCGCGAGTTTTGCGGCCCCGTTCTGTCAGAAATGAAAGTGCCAAAAATCCACCTAACATGAGTTTTAGGTCAAACAAAGATGATTGGGTGCGTCCGTTCCGAAAAATTAAAATGTGAGTTTTTCGATGCATCAGTGGAAAAACAGCTATCTCGCGCGAGTTTTGCGGCCCCGTTCTAAGAGAAATGAAAGTGCCAAAAACCCAACAAACATGAGTTTTAGGTCAAACTGAGATGATCGCGTGCGTCCATTCCAAAAAATTCTACTGCGAGTTTTTCGGTGCATCAGTGGAAAAACGACCATCCAGCGCGAGTTTTGCGGCACTGTTCCGTCAGAAATGAAAGTGCCAAAAACTCACCAAACATGAGTTTTGGTCAAACGGAGATGATTTGGTGCATCCGTTCCGAAATATTCAACTGCTAGTTTTTCGGTGCATCAGTGGAAAAACGACCATCCAGCGCGAGTTTTGCGGCACTGTTCCGTCGGAAATGAAAGTGCCAAAAACTCACCAAACATGAGTTTTGGGTCAAACTGAGATGATTGGGTGTGTCCATTGCGAAAATTCAACTTCGAGCTTTTCAGTGCATCAGTGGAAAAAACGACCATCCCGCGTGAGTTTTGCGGCACCATTCCATTGGAACTGAAAGTGCCAAAAACCAACCAAACATGAGTTTTGGGTCAAATGGAGATGATTGGGTGCGCCTGTTCTGAAAAATTCAAATGCGAGTTTTTTGCTTCATTAGTGGAAAAACAACCATCTGGCGCGAGTTTTGCGGCCCCATTCCGTCGGAAATGAAAGTGCCAAAAATCCATGAAACATGAGTTTTAGGTCAAACTGAGATGATTGGGTGCGTCAGTTCTGAAAAATTCCACTGCGAGTTTTTCGCTGCATCACTGAAAAAATGGGCACCCCACGTGAGTTTTGCGGCACCATTTTGTCGGAAATGAAAGTGCCAAATACCCACCAAACATGAGTTTTGGGTGAAACTGATATGATTGGGTGCGTCTGTTGCGAAAAAATCAACTGCGAGTTCTTCGGTGCAACAATGGAAAAAACAGCCATCACGCGCGAGTTTTGCGGCACCATTCCGTCGAAAATGAAACTACCAAAAACCCAACAAACCTGAGTTTTGGGTGAAACGGAGATGATTGGGTGCGTCCCTTGTGAAAAATTGAACTTCGAGTTTTTCGGTGCATCAGTGGAAAAAATGGCCATCTCGCGCGAGTTTTGCGGAAATGAAAGTGCCAAAAACTCACCAAACTTGAGTTTTGGGCAAACGGAGATGATTGGGTGCATCCGTTCCGAAATATTCAACTGCGAGTTTTTCGGTGCATCAGTGGAAAACGGCCATCCAGCACGAGTTTTGCGGCACTGTTCCGTCGGAAATGAATGTGCCAAAAACTCACCAAACATGAGTTTTCGGTCAAACGGAGATTATTGGGTGTGTCCGTTGCGAAAAATTCGACTACGAGTTTTTTGGTGCATCAATGGGTAAAACGGCCCTCCCACACAAGTTTTGCAACCCCGTTCCGTCAGAAACAAAAGTGCCAAAAACCCACCAAACATTAGTTTTGGGTCAAACGAATATGATTGGGTGCGTTCATTGCGAAAATTCAACTGCGAGTTTTTTGGTGCATCAATAGGAAAAACAAACCTCCCACACATTTTGCAACCCCATTTCGTCAGAAATGAAAGTGCCAAAAACCCACCAAACATGAGTTTTGGGTCAAACGGAGATGATTGGGTGTGTCCGTTGCGAAAAATTCAACTTCGAGCTTTTCAGTGCATCTGTGGAAAAAACGACCATCCCGCGCGAGTTTTGCGGCACCATTCTGTTGGAACTGAAAGTGCCAAAAACCAACCAAACATGAGTTTTGGGTCAAATGGAGATGATTGGGTGCGCCTGTTCTGAAAAGTTCAAATGCGAGTTTTTCGCTGCATTAGTGGAAAAAACAGCCATGTGGCGCGAGTTTTGCGGCCCCATTCCGTCGGAAATGAAAGTGCCAAAAATCCACCTAACATGAGTTTGAGGTCAAACTGAGATGATTGGGTGCGTCCGTTCCGAAAAATTCAACTGCGAGTTTTTCGGTGCATCAGTGGAAAAACGGCCATCCCGTGCGAGTTTTGCGCCACTGTTCCGTCGGAAATGAAAAGTGCCAAAAACTGACCAAACATGAGTTTTGGGTCAAACGGAGATGATAAGGTGCGTCCATTGCGAAAATTTCAACTGCGAGTTTTCGAGGCATCAATGGGAAAAACGGCCCTCCCAAACATTTTGCAACCCCGTTCCGTCGGAAATGAAAGTGCCAAAAACTGACCAAACATGAGTTTTGGTCAAACAGAGATGATTGGGTACGTCCGTTCCGTAAAATTCAACTGTGAGTTTTTCGGTGCATCAGTGGGAAAAATAGGCATCCCGCGCAAGTTTTGCGGCACCGTTCCGTCTGAAATGAAAGAGCCCAAAACCCACTAAACATGGGTTTTGGGTCAAACGAAGATGATTGTGTGCGTCCGTTGCAAAAAAAATTCAATTGCGTCGTTTTCGGTGCATCAATGGGAAAAATGGCCCTCCCACACATTTTGCAACCCCGTTCCGTCGGAAATGAAAGTGCCAAAAATTGACCAAACATGAGTTTTGGGTCAAACGGAGATGATTGGGTGTGTCCGTTCCGAAAAATTCAAATGCGAGCTTTTCGGTGCATCAGTGGAAAAACTGCCATCTCACGTGAGTTTTGTGGCCCCATTCTAATGGAAATGAAAGTGCCAAAAACCCAACAAACATGAGTTTTAGGTCAAACTGAGATGATTGGGTGCGTCTGAAAAATTCAAATGCGAGTTTTTCGGTGCATCAATGGAAATACAGCCATCTCACGCGAGTTTTGCGGCCCCGTTCTAAAAGAAATGAAAGTGCCAAAAAAAACCCAACAAACATGAGTTTTCGGTCAAACTGAGATGATTGCGTGCGTCCGTTCCAAAAAATTCAACTGCAAGTTTTTCGGTGCATCAATGGAAAAACGACCACCCCACACGAGTTTTGCGGCAACGTTCCATCAAAAATAAAAGTGACAAAAACCCACCAAACATGAGTTTTGGGTCAAACTGAGATGATCGGGTGTGTCCGTTGCGAAAAAATCAACTACGAGTTCTTCGGTGCATCAGTGGAAAAACGGCCATCACGTGCGAATTTTGCGGCACTATTACGTCAGAAATGAAACTGCCAAAAATCCACCAAACATGAGTTTTGGGTCAAACGGAGATGATTGGGTGCGTCCATTGTGAAAAATTGAACTACGAGTTTTTCGGTGCCTCAGTGGAAAAAACGACCATCTCGCGCGAGTTTGGCGGCCCCATTCTGTCAGAAATGAAAGTGCCAAAAATCCACCAAACATGAGTTTTTGGTCAAACTGAGATGATTGGGTGCGTTCGTTCCGAAAAATTCAACTGCGAGTTCTTAGGCGCATCCGTGGAAAAACGGCCATCCTGAGCGAATTTTGTGGCACCGTTCCATCAGAAATGGAAGTACGAAAAACCCACCAAACATAAGTTTTGGCTCAAACTGAGATGTTTGGGTGCGTCTGTTGCAAAAAATTCAACTGAGTTCTTCGGTGCATCAGTGGAAAAAATGGGCATCCCGCGCGAGTTTTGCGGTACCGTTCCGTCGGAAATGAAGGTGCCCAAAACCCACTAAACATGGGTTTTGGGTCAAACGGAGATGATTGTGTGCGTCCATTGCGAAAAATTCAACTGCGAGGTTTTCGGTGCATCAATGGGAAAAACGGCCCTCCTGCACGTGTATTGCGGCCCCGTTCCGTCAGAAATGAAAGTGCCAAAAACCCACGAAACATGAGTTTTGGGTCCAACGAAGATGATTGGGTGTGTCCATTGCGAAAAATTGAACTGCGAGTTTTTCGGTGCATCAGTGGAAAAAACGGCCATCCCGCTCGAGTTTTGCGGCACTGTTCCGTCGGAAATGAAAGTGCCAAAAACTCACCAAACATGAGTTTTGGGTCAAACGAAGATGATTGGGTGCGTCCGTTGCGAAAAAATCGTCTGCGTGTTATTCGGTGCATCAATGGATAAAACGGCCCTCCCACACAAGTTTTGCAACCCCGTTCCATCGGAAACGAAAGTGCCATGATTGGGTGTATCCGTTGCGAAAAATTCAACTACAAGTTTTTTAGTGCAGTAGTGGAAAAAACGGCCATCCCGCCCGAGTTTTGCGACACCGTTCCGTTGGAACTGAAAGTGCTAAAAACCAACTAAACATGAGTTTTGGATCAAACGGAGTTGATTGGGTGCGTCTGTTCTGAAAAATTCAAATGCGAGTTTTTCACGGCATCAGTGGAAAAACGACCATCTGGCGCGAGTTTTGCGGCCCCGTTCTGTCGGAAATGAAAGTGCCAAAAACCCACCAAACATGAGTTTTAGGTCAAACTGAAATGACTAGGTGCGTCCATTCCAAAAAATTCAACAACGAGTTATTCAGTGCATCAGTGGAAAAAACGACCACCCCATGCGAGTTTTGTGGCACCGTTCTGTCGGAAATGAGAGTGCTAAAAACCCACCAAAAAAAAGTTTTGGCTCAAACTGACATGATTGGGTGCGTCCGTTGTGAAAAAATCAACTGCAAGATCTTCGGTGCATCAGTGGAAAAAACAGCCATCACACGCGAGTTTTGCGGCACCGTTCCGTCAGAAATGAAAGTGCCAAACCACACCAAACATGAGTTTTGGGTCAAACGGAGATGATTGGGTGCGTCCATCGTGAAAAATAACTGCGAGTTTTTTGATGCATCCATGGAATAAATGGTCGTCATGCGTAAGTTTTGCGGCTCCGTTCCGTCAAAAATAAATGTGCCAAAAACCCACTAAACATGAGTTTTGGGTCAAACAGAGATGATTGGGTGTATCCGTTGCAAAAAAATTAACTGCGAGTTTTTCAGTGTATCAGTGGAAAAAACGACCATCACGCACGAGTTTTGCGGCATCGTTCCGTCAGAAATGAAAGTGCGAAAAACCCACCAAACATATGTTTTCGGTCAAACGGAGATGATTGGGTGTGTCCGTTGCAAAAAATTGAACCGTGAGTTTTTCGATGCATCATTGGGAAAAACAGCCCTCTCGCACGAGTTTTGCGGCATGGTTCCGTCGGAAATGAAAGTGCCAAAAACCCACCAAACATGAGTTTTGGTTCAAACAGAGATGATTGGTTGTGTCCGTTGCGAAAAAAATCAACTACGAGTTTTTTTGTGCATTCGTGGAAAAAACCGCTAGCACGCGGGAGTTTTGTGGAACCGTTCCGTAAAAAATAGAAGTACCAAAAACCCACCAAACATGAGTTTTGGGTCAAACTGAGATGTTTGGTTGCGTCCGTTGCAAAAATTCAACTATGAGTTTTTCGGTGCATCAGTGGGAAAACGGGCATCCCGCACAAGTTTCGCGGCACCGTTCCGTCGGAAATGAAAGAGCCCAAAACGCACAAAACATGGGTTTTTGGTCAAACAGAGATGATTGTGTGCGTCCGTTGCGAAAAATTCAACTGCGTGGTTTTCGGTGCATCAATGGGAAAAACAACCCTCCCGCACGAGTTTTGCGGCCCCATTCTGTCGGAAATGAAAGTGCCAAAACCCCACGAAACATGAGTTTTGGGTCCAACGGAGATGATTGGGTGTGTCCGTTGTGAAAGATTCAACTGCGAGTTTTTCGGTGCATCAGTGGAAAAAATGGCCATCCCGCTCGAGTTTTGCGGCACTGTTCCGTCGGAAATGAAAGAGCCAAAAACTCACCAAACATGAGTTTTGGGTCAAACGGAGATGATTGGGTGCGTCCATTGCGAAACATTAAACTGCGAGTTTTCGATGCATCAATGGGAAAAATGGCCCTCCCACACATTTTGCAACCATGTTCCGTCGAAGATGAAAGTGCCAAAAATTGACCAAACATTAGTTTTGGTCAAACGGAGATGATTGGGTGCGTTCGTTTCGAAAAATTCAATTGTGAGTTTTTCGGTGCATCAGTGGGAAAAACGGGCATCCCGCGCAAGTTTTGCGGCACCGTTCCGTCGGAAATGAAAGAGCCCAAAACCCACTAAACATGGGTTTTGGGTCAAACAGAGATGATTGTGTGCGTCCGTTGCGAAAAATTCAACTGCGTGGTTTTCGGTGCATCAATGGGAAAACGGCCATCTCGCGCGAGTTTTGCGTCCCCATTCAAACAGAAATGAAAGTGCCAAAAACCCAACAAACATGAGTTTTCGGTCAAACTGAGATGATTGCGTGCGTCCGTTTCGAAAAATTCAACTGCGAGTTTTTCGGTGCATCAATGGAAAAACGACCACCCCACACGAGTTTTGCGGCACCGTTCCGTCAAAAAAGAAAGTGACAAAACCCCACCAAACATGAGTTTTGGGTCAAACTGAGATGATTGGGTGCGTCCGTTGCGAAAAAATCTGCTGTGAGTTCTTCGGTGCATCAGTGGAAAAAACAGCCATCACGCGCGAATTATGCGGCACCGTTCCGTCAGAAATGAAACTGCCAAAAACCCACCAAACATGAGTTTTGGGTCAAACGGAGATGATTGGGTGCGTCCATTGTGAAAAATTGAACTGCGAGTTTTTCGGTGTCTCAGTGGAAAAAACGACCATGTCGCGCGAGTTTTGCGGCTCCGTTCTGTCAGAGACGAAAGTGCCAAAAATCCACCAAACATGAGTTTTAGGTCAAACTGAGATGATTGGGTGCGTTCGTTCCGAAAAATTCAACTTCGAGTCTTTTGGTGCATCAGTGGAAAAAAGGACACCCCAAGCGAGTTTTGCGACACCGTTCTGTCGGAAATGACAGTGCCAAAAACCCACCAAACATAAGTTTTGGGCCACTGAGATGATTGGGTGCGTCCCTTGCGAAAAATCAACTGCGAGTTCTTCGGCGCATCCGTGGAAAAACGGCCGTCCTGCGCGAATTTTGTGGCACTGTTCCGTCAGAAATGGAAGTACCAAAAACCCACCAAACATGAGTTTTGGCTCAAACTGAGATGTTTGGGTGCGTCCGTTGCCAAAAATTCAACTGTGAGTTCTTTGGTGCATCAGTGGAAAAAACGGGCATCCCGCGCGAGTTTTGCGGCACCGTCCAGTCGGAACTGAAAGTGCCCAAAACCCACTAAACATGGGTTTTGGGTCAAACTGAGATGATTGTGTGCGTCCGTTGTGAAAAATTCAATTGCGAGGTTTTCAGTGCGTCAATGCGAAAAACGGCCCTCCCGCACGAGATTTGCCGCCCCGTTTCGTCGGAAAAGAAAGTGCCCAAAACCCACGAAACATGAGTTTTGGATCCAACGGAGATGATTGGGTGTGCCCGTTGCGACAAATTCAACTCTGAGTTTTTCGGTGCATCAGTGGAAAAAACGGCCATCCCGCTCGAGTTTTGCAGCACTGTTCCGTCGGAAATGAAAGTGTCAAAAACTCACCAAACATGAGTTTTGAGTCAAACGGAGATGATTCGGTGTGTCCGTTGCGAAAAATTCGACTGCAAGTCTTTCGGTGCATCAATGGGAAAAACGGCCCTCCCACACAAGTTTTCAGCCCCATTCCGTCGGAAATGAAACTGCCAAAACCCCACCAAACATGAGTTTTGGGTCAAACGGAGATGATTGGGTGTGTCCGTTGTGAAAAAATCAACTACAAGTTTTGCGCCACCGTTCCGTTGGAACTGAAAGTGCTAAAAACCAACTAAACATGAGTTTTGGGTCAAATGGAGATGATTGGGTGCGTCTGCTCTGAAAAATTCAAATGGGAGTTTTTCGGTGCATCAGTGGAAAAACGACCATCTCGCGTGAGTTTTGCGGCCCCGTTCTGTCGGAAATGAAAGTGCCAAAAACCCACCAAACATGAGTTTTAGGTTAAACTGAGATGATTGGGTGCGTCCGTTCCGAAAAATTCAACTGCGACTTATTCGGTGCATCAGTGGAAAAAACTACCGCCCCACGCGAGTTATGCGGCACCGTTCTGTCGGAAATAAAAGTGCCAAAAACCAACCAAACATAAGTTTTGGGTCAAACTGACATGATTGGGTGTGTCCGTTGCGAAAAAATCAACTGCGAGTTCTTCGGTGCATCAGTGGAAAAAACGGCCATCACAAGCGAGTTTTGTGGCACCGTTCCGTTAGAAATGAAAGTGCCAAATCCCCACCAAACATGAGTTTTGGGTCAAACGGAGATAATTGGGTGCGTCCATTGTGAAAAAGAATTGTGAGTTTTTTGATGCATCCGTGGAATAAATGGTCATCAAGCGTAAGTTTTGCGGCTACGTTCCGTCGAAAATAAATGTGCCAAAAAACCCACTAAACATGAGTTTTGGGTCAAACAGAGATGATTGGGTGTATCCATTGCGAAAAATATAATTGCGAGTTTTTCAGTGTATCAGTGGAAAAAACGACCATCACGCGCGAGTTTTGCGGCACCGTTCCGTCTGAAATGAAAGTTCAAAAAACCCACCAAACATGAGTTTTGGGTCAAACGGGGATGATTGGGTGCGTCCATTTCGAAAAATTTAACTACGAGTTTTTCGACGCGTCCGTGGAAAAACGGCCATCCTGCGCAAGTTTTAAGGCACGGCTCCGTCAGAAATAAAAGTGCCAAAACCCCATTAAACATCAGTTTTGGGTCAAACGGATATGATTGGGTGTGTCCGTTGCAAAAAATTGAACCGTGAGTTTTTCGGTGCATCATTGGGAAAAACGGCCCTCTCGAACGAGTTTTGCAGCATGGTTCCGTCGGAAATGAAAGTGCCAAAAACCCATCAAACATGAGTTTTGGTTGAAACAGAGATGATTGGTTGCGTTCGTTGCGAAAAAATCAACTGCGAGTTTTTTGTGCATCCGTCGAAAAAACCACCATCCTGCGGGAGTTTTGTGGCACCGTTTCGTCAGAAATAGATGTACCCAAAACCCACCAAACATGAGTTTTGGGTCAAACTGAGATGTTTGGATGCGTTTTTCGGTGCATCAGTGGGAAAAACGGGCATCGCGCGCAAGTTTTGCGGCACCGTTCCGTCAGAAATGAAAGAGCCCCAAACCCACTAAACATGGGTTTTGGGTCAAACGGAGATGATTGTGTGCGTCCGTTGCGAAAAATTCAACTGTGTGGTTTTCGGTGCATCAATGGTAAAAACGACCCTCCCGCACGAGTTTTGCGGCCCCGTTCCGTTGAAAATGAAAGTGCCAAAACCCCACGAAACATGAGTTTTTGGTCAAACTGAGATGATTGGGTGCGTCCGTTGCGAAAAAATCAACTACGAGTTCTTCGGCGCATCTGTGGAAAAACGGCCATCCTGCGCGAATTTTGTGGCACCGTTCCGTCAGAAATGGAAGTACACAAACCCCACAAAACATGAGTTTTGGCTCAAACTGAGATGTTTGGGTGCGTCCGTTGCAAAGAATTCAAATGTGAGTTCTTCGGTGCATCAGTGGAAAAAACAGGCATCCCGCGCGAGTTTTGCGGCACCGTTCCGCAGGAAATGAATGTGCCCAAAACCCACTAAACATGGGTTTTGGGTCAAACGGAGATGATTGTGTGCATCCGTTGTGAAAAATTCAACTGCGAGGTTTTCAGTGCGTCAATGCGAAAAATGGCCCTCCCGCAGGAACATGAGTTTTGGGTCAAACGAAGATGATTGGGTGTGTCCGTTGCGAAAAATTCAACTGCAAGTTTTGCAGTGCATCAGTGGAAAAAACGGCCATCCCACGCGAGTTTTGCGACACCGTTCTGTTGGAACTGAAAGTGCTAAAAACCAACCAAACATTAGTTTTGGGTCAAACGGAGATGATTGGGTGCGTCTATTCTGAAAAATTCAAATACAAGTTTTTCGGTGCATCAGTGGAAAAATGACCATCTCGCGCGAGTTTTGCGGCCCCATTTTATCAGAAATGAAAGTGCCAAAAACCCACCAAACATGAGTTTTAGGTCAAACTGAGATGATTGGGTGCGTCCGTTCCGAAAAATTCAACTGCTAGTTATTCGGTGCATCAGTGGAAAAAACGACCACCCCACGTGAGTTTTGCGGCACCGTTCTTTCGGAAATGAAAGTGCCAAAAACCCACCAAACATAAGTTTTGGGTCAAACTGACATGAGTGGGTGCGTCCGTTGCGAAAAAATCAACTGCGACTTCTTCGGTGCATCAATGCAAAAAACGGCCATGACAAGCGAGTTTTGCGGCACCGTTCCGTCTGAAATGAAAGTGCCAAAACCCCACCAAACATGAGTTTTGGGTCAAATGGAGATGATTGGGTGCGTCCTTTGTGAAAAAGAACTGTGAGTTTTTTGATGCATCCGTGGAATAAATGGTCATCATGCGTAAGTTTTGCGGCTCCGTTCCGTCAAAAATAAATGTGCCAAAAACCCACTAAACATGAGTTTTGGGTCAAACAGAGATGATTGGGTGTATCCGTTGTGAAAAATTTAACTACGAGTTTTTCAGTGTATCAGTGGAAAAAACGACCATCACGCGCGAGTTTTGCGGCACTCATGTTTGGCCCAAAACTCATGTTTGGTGGGTTTTTGGCACTTTCATTTCTGAAAGAACGGTGCCGCAAAACTCGCGTGTGATGGCCGTTTTTTGCATTGATGCACCGAAGAACTCGCAGTTGATTTTTTCGCAACGGACGCACCCACTCATGTCAGTTTGACCCAAAACTTATGTTTGGTGGGTTTTGGCACTTTCATTTCCGAAAGAACGGTGCCGCAAAACTCGCGTGGGGTGGTCGTTTTTTCCACTGATGCACAGAATAACTAGCAGTTGAATTTTTCGGAACGGATGCACCCAATCATCTCAGTTTGACCTAAAACTCATGTTGGGTGGGTTTTTGGCACTTTCATTTCCGATAGAATGGGGCCGCAAAACTCGCGTGAGATGGTTGTTTTTCGGCACACGCGAGTTTTGCGGCCATCACAGAAATGAAAGTGCCAAAACCCCACCAAAATATGAGTTTAGTTCTAACGGAGATGATTGGGTGCGTCCATTGTGAAAAAGAACTGCGAGTTTTTTTATGCATCCGTGGAATAAATAGTCACCATGCGTAAGTTTTGCGGCTCCATTCCGTTGAAAATAAATGTGCCAAAAACCCACTAAACAAGAGTTTTGGGTCAAACAGAGATGATTGGGTATATCCGTTGTGAAAAATTTAACTGCGAGTTTTTCAGTGTATCAGTGGAAAAAACGACCATCACGCGCGAGTTTTGCGGCACCGTTCCGTCAGAAATGAAAGTGCGAAAAACCCACCAAACATGAGTTTTGGGTCAAACGGGGATGATTGGGTGCGTCCGTTTTGAAAAATTCAACTGCGAGTTTTTCGACGCGTCCGTGGAAAAACGGCCATCCTGCGCAAGTTTTAAGGCACGGCTCCGTCTGAAATAAAAGTGCCAAAACCCCATTAAACATCAGTTTTGGGTCAAACAGAGATGATTGGGTGTGTCCGTTGCAAAAAATTGAACTGCGAGTTTTTCGGTGCATCATTAGGAAAAACGGCCCTCTCGCACGAGTTTTGCAGCATGGTTCCGTCAGAAATGAAAGTGCCAAAAACCCATCAAACATGAGTTTTGGTTCAAACAGAGATGATTGGTTGCGTCCGTTGCGAAAAAATCAACAGCGAGTTTTTTGTGCATCCGTGGAAAAAACCGCAATCAACGGGAGTTTTGTGGCACCGTTCCGTCAGAAATAGAAGTACCAAAAACCCACCAAACATGAGTTTTGGGTCAAACGGAGATGATTGAGTGTGTCCGTTGCGAAAAATTCAACTGTAACTTTTTTAGTGCATTAGTGGAAAAAACGGCCATCTCGTGCGAGTTTTGCGACACCGTTCCATTGGAACTGAAAGTGCTAAAAACCAACCAAACATGAGTTTTGGGTCAAACAGAGATGATTGGGTGCGTCTGTTCTGAAAACTTCAAATGCGAGTTTTTCGGTGCATCAGTGGAAAAACGACCATCTCGCGCGAGTTTTGCGGCACCGTTCTGTCGGAAATGAAAGTACCAAAAACGCACCAAACATAAGTTTTGGGTCAAACTGATATGATTGGTTGCGTCCGTTGTGAAAAAATCAACTGCGAGTTCTTCGGTGCATCAGTGGAAAAAACGGCCATCACACATGAGTTTTGCGGCACCGTTCCGTCAGAAATGAAAGTGCCAAAACCCCACCAAACATGAGTTTTGGGTCAAACGGAGATGATTGGGTGCGTCCATTGTGAAAAAGAACTGCGAGTTTTTTGATGCATCCGTGGAATAAATAGTCATCATGCGTAAGTTTTGCGGCTCCGTTCCGTCGAAAATAAATGTGCCAAAAAACCACTAAACATGAGTTTTGGGTCAAACAGAGATGATTGGGTGTATCCGTTGTGAAAAATTTAACTGCGTGTTTTTCAGTGTATCAGTGGAAAAAACGACCATCACGCGCGAGTTTTGCGGCATCGTTCCGTTAGAAATGAAAGTGCGAAAAACCCACCAAACATGAGATTTGGGTCAAACGGGGATGATTGGGTACATCCATTTCGAAAAAATCAACTACGAGTTTTTCGACGCGTCCGTGGAAAAACGGCCATCCTGCGCAAGTTTTAAGGCACGGCTCCGTCAGAAATAAAAGTGCCAAAACCCCATTAAACATCAGTTTTGGCTCAAACAGAGATGATTGGGTGTGTCCGTTGCAAAAAATTGAACCATGAGTTTTTCGGTGCATCATTAGGAAAAACGGCCCTCTCGCACGAGTTTTGCAGCATGGTTCCGTCGGAAATGAAAGTGCCAAAACCCCACTAAACATGAGTTTTGGTTCAAACAGAGATGATTGGTTGCGTCTGTTGCGAAAAAATCAACTGCGAGTTTTTTTGTGCATCCGTGGAAAAAACCGCAATCAACGGGAGTTTTGTGGCACCGTTCCGTCAGAAATAGAAGTACCAAAAACCCACCAAACATGAGTTTTTGGTCAAACTGAGATGTTTGGGTGCGTCCGTTGCGAAAAATTCAACTGTGAGTTTTTCAGTGCATCAGTGGGCCGCGCAAGTTTTGCGGCACTGTTCCGTCGGAAATGAAAGAGCCCAAAATCCACTAAACACGGGTTTTGGGTCAAACGGAGATGATTGTGTGCGTCCGTTGTGAAAAATTCAACTGCGTGGTTTTCGGTGCATCAATGGGAAAAATGACCCTCCTGCACGAGTTTTGTGGCCCCGTTCCGTCGGAAATGAAAGTGCCAAAACCCCACGAAACATGAGGTTTGGGTCAAACTGAGATGATTGGGTGCGTCCGTTGCGAAAAAATCAACTGCGAGTTCTTCGGTGCATCAGTGGAAAAAACGGCCATCACGCGCGAGTTATGCGGCACCGTTCCGTCGGAAATGGAACTACCAAAACCCCACCAAACATGAGTTTTGGTTCAAACGGAGATGATTGGGTGCGTCCATTGTGAAAAAGAACTGCGAGTTTTTTGATGCATCCGTGGAATAAATAGTCATCATGCGTAAGTTTTGCGGCTCTGTTCCGTCGAAAATAAATGTGCCAAAAACCCACTAAACATGAGTTTTGGGTCAAATAGAGATGATTGGGTGTATCCGTTGTGAAAAATTTAACTGCGAGTTTTTCAGTGTATCAGTGGAAAAAACGACCATCACGCGCGAGTTTTGCGGCACCGTTCCGTCAGAAATGAAAGTGCGAACAACCCACCAAACATGAGTTTTTGGTCAAACGGGGATGATTGGGTACGTCCGTTTCGAAAAATTCAACTGCGAGTTTTTCGACGCGTCCGTGGAAAAACGGCCATCCTGCGCATGTTTTAAGGCACGGCTCCCTCAGAAATAAAAGTGCCAGAACCCCATTAAACATCAGTTTTGGGTCAAAGAGAGATGACTGGGTGTGTCCGTTGCAAAAAATTGAACCATGAATTTTTCGGTGCATCATTATGAAAAACGGCCCTCTCGCCGAGTTTTGCAGCATGGTTCCGTCGGAAATGAAAGTGCCGAAAACCCACCAAACATGAGTTTTGGTTCAAACAGAGATGATTGGTTGTGTCCGTTACGAAAAAATCAACTGCTTGTTTTTTGTGCATCCGTGGAAAAAACTGCAATCAACGGGAGTTTTGTAGCACCGTTCCATTAGAAATAGAAGTACCAAAAACCCACCAAACATGAGTTTTTGGGTCAAACGGAGATGATTGAGTGTGTCCGTTGCGAAAAAATCAACTGCAAGTTTTTCAGTGCATCAGTGGAAAAATGGCCATCTCGCACGAGTTTTGCGACACCGTTCCGTTGGAACTGAAAGTGCTAAAAACCAACCAAACATGAGTTTTGGGTCAAACGGAGATGATTGGGTGCGTCTATTCGGAAAAATTCAAATTCGAGTTTTTCGGTGCATCAGTGGAAAAACGACCATCTCGCGCGAGTTTTGCGGCACCGTTCTGTCAAAAATGAAAGTGCCAAAAACGTACCAAACATAAGTTTTGGGTCAAACTGATTGATTAGGTGCGTCCATTGCGAAAAAATCAACTGCGAGTTTTTCGTTGCATCAGTGGAAAAAACGGCCATCACACGCGAGTTTTGCGGCACCGTTCCGTCAGAAATGAAAGTGCCAAAACCCCACCAAATATGAGTTTTGGGTCAAACGGAGATGATTGGGTGCATCCATTGTGAAAAAGAACTACGAGTTTTTTGATGCATCCGTGGAATAAATAGTCACCATGCGTAAGTTTTGCAGCTCCGTTCCGTCAAAAATAAATGTGCCAAAAACCCACTAAACATGAGTTTTGGGTCAAACAGAGATGATTGGGTATATCCGTTGTGAAAAATTTAACTGCAAGTTTTTCAGTGTATCAGTGGAAAAAACGACCATCACGCGTGAGTTTTGCGGCACCGTTTCGTCAGAAATGAAAGTGCGAAAACCCCACCAAACATGAGGTTTGGGTGAAACGGGGATGATTGGGTACGTCCGTTTCGAAAAATTCAACTGCGAGTTTTTAGACGCGTCCGTGGAAAAACGACCATCCAGCGCAAGTTTTAAGGCAAGGCTCCGTTAGAAATTAAAGTGCCAAAACCCCATTAAACATCCGTTTTGGGTCAAACAGAGATGATTGGGTGTGTCCGTTGCAAAAAATTGAACCATGCATTTTTCGGTGCATCATTAGGAAAACGGTCCTCTCGCACGTGTTTTGCAGCATGGTTCCATCGGAAATGAAAGTGTCAAAAACCCACCAAACACCAAACATGAGTTTTGGTTCCAACAGAGATGATTGGTTGCGTCCGTTATGAAAAAATCAACTGCGAGTTTTTTTTGCATCCGTGGAAAAAACCGCAATCAACGGGAGTTTTGTGGCACCGTTCCGTCAGAAATAGAAGTACCAAAAACCCACCAAATATGAGTTTTGGGTCAAACGGAGATGATTGAGTGTGTATGTTGGGAACACACTTACCCTACCTCCGCACACGTGCAGGGTAGTGGCGAAGGTGGCCAAACGTCGGAACCAAGAGCGAAGGTACAAGGGAAACTGGAACAGTGATGCTGCAGCTCTATTCCCGAAAAAACCATCCCCATTACACTGTTCACCCCCTGATATTTATAGGGAATACCAAGGGGCACCGACCAAATTACAAAAGGGTACAAGAAAGATTCCTTTACGCTGAACAATGGAAGGGCAGAATCATACAAACACAGACGGCATAGAAACCCTAGCTAGCCTTTCATACGCCCGCCGCCACCTGGCTCGTGCACACCTTCGCAGGGACGCGAGGGTTAACTTCTCAGCTTCGTCAGTTGCGAGGCCCGCATTCGCTTGCCACCCGTTGAGCTTAGCCTTCCTTGTGAAGGTGCGCGGCACGCGCGAAGGTCGTTCCTTGTTCTCCTCATGCTTCTTTCCTGCAAAAAACCGTAAGCTACCTTCGAAGATCGAAACAGTACTCGAAGGTTAGGAAAAATGGCCCGAGGGGTTTATCGAGTGACGAGGGTTTTCTCGATGCAACGTAGGGCACTGCGAGGGTTGTTCCCTGACTCAGCCTGCACGACGTCACTGCCGAGGGTTCCTTCCCCCAACAGTAGACCCTCTATGGCTTGGATCTAAAAAACAATCGATCTTTAGGCCCAAGCAGCGCCTTTGTTTGGAAATGAACAATGTCCCTCGGCAGCGACGCCCGCGACTGCTTGTGGGCCGGGCCGTTAGTTTTTTGCTTGTGGTGTTTGAGGTCCATTTCGTTTTTTCTGCCGTGGTTTTTGGGATCCGTGCCAATTTTGTCGGGCTTGATGGTTCGTGCCTTGGCCTATAAATAGGTGGGTTTGGTGGACGCTTTGAAATTCTGCCATCCTTTTGCTATAGCCGACCTGCTGCTGCGATTTGCTTGTAGCGAGGGTTCGTTTTAGTTTGTTTGCGAAGGTTGGGTGAGTCGCTCGTTGTTCAAAGTTAGAGTAAGCTAAAGAGATGGCTAGGTTGAAGCAGACTGCTCGTGTTGCTTCTCTGAGTGCTGCGGATGATGGAGTGACCTTTGAGTTCGGACTTAGCCGGGTTTGCAGTTCTGATCTGGCGACTTATGTGAAGCGAGGCTGGATTGAGGATGGAAAAGCGAGGACCGGTGCTGGAGAGACTGTTCCGAAGCCTTATGCTGACGAGGTTGTTGTGTTTGAGGAGTTTTTTTGGCTGGTCTGCGTTTTCCAGTTGCTTCTTTTGTGACTTCGGTTCTGCAGAGGTTTAATTTGAGGTTTCACCAGCTCACACCATCGTGCTTTACGAAGCTTTCTGTATATGTCTGGGCATGTCTCTCCCAGGGTGTTGTCCCTCACGTCGAGGGTTTTGTCTGAACTCATCGTGTGCATATGTGGCCTCGCAAGATTATGGATGGCGAGGGTAACACCAGTCTCGGTCAGTTTGCGGTGTACACCTTTTGCCATCGCGCCGGATCGGAGTTGCTTGTGCAAGCCCAGAAGAACAAGTGGACCAGTGGGTGGCAAGAGTTCTGTTTCTACTACAAGCTTAGCGGTGCCACCGAGCTTTCCGGCGAGCTTCGGCCTCTTGGTGACGTAAGTGCTGAGGCAAAGATGAGTGCCGAGGCGCATGCCGCAGTTGATTGTCTGAGAGTGGTTGCGCGTTCTCAGTGTGCTCGCGACTTGGTCGAGGAGTATTGTTGTGCTAAAGCGTTGCCCCTTAGCCGGAAACAAATCTGGTTTGCGGTTGAGGATGACCCCAAGTATGAGGGTAGGGGTTTGAAGAAGCCGACGTTGGAGTTGAACAAGGTTTGGGAGGCTGTCCTTAGGAAGTTTCCTCAATGAGAAGATGGCGTCGAAGCGATTTATAAGCGGTTTCAGCAGAGGGCGGAAGACCTTGTTGGTAAGCTCTCTACACTAGAGGTTAAGGCTATTCACAGCTCGGTGGGCAGCGGAGGTCGGGTTAACAGACTGTTTGATATTCTTCGGATTTCGTATCCTGATTGGCCCGCACCTTCGAGTGAGGATGCGCCGAAAAAGAGGAAGAGCACGTCCACGGAGGAGAATGGGGTTGTCTCATGGCCGAAGAGGGGTCGTGGTCGGGGTCGTGGTAGCGCTGGCGGCCGAACCAAGACACTGGCGACGAAGGTTGCTATGGCGTGGGGCGCTGCCGGTACTTGTTCTTCCTCGGCCGTCATATCGGTGACGGGTGGCCGAGGTGTCGCGAGGGTCGGAGGTCAAGTACCGCGTGTCGGCGGAATTGGAGCTTTGATCCAAATTTCGGATGATGTGGGGGCCTCTGATGATGATGACAAGGAAGAAGAGAGAGATATCGAGAAGGGGGCCGATTCTGAAGACGATTCGCCTGATGAGGCTAGTGACACCTCCGGCAATGAGGGAGACTCGGACAAAGAAGTGTCCATTGGTGATGACCGTGGGAAAGCGATTGTCTCATCGAGCGCTAACGCTGAAGCTGCCCTAAGTATTGATGAGATGCTGCGGGAGCTCCAGCCTGAGAGCCCCGAGCGTGGGCTAGTGCCTGAGTTCGCGGGGTCACACATCTGGGTTGACGGTTTTGAGGTTAAGGGTGAGCTTGAATCTGAACGGAATCCTGGTAAGAGGCCATATGGCGAAGCTAGCTGGTGTAGCCTTCCTTACTTTGCCAAGAAGGTTGGAGTTTCGGATTCGGCTACAGAGCTTTTCATGAGTCCGGACCTTCGAGAGTGCCATCTGCAATGCGCTCCGGAGGAAAGGCGTTTTCTGGGACGTGTGTTTCGTCGGGTTTGTGTGCCGGAAGCCAAGCTTCGATTAGTCAACCAGCCACTGGACGAGCTTCACGATGACATTGACGTTAAGTTGTCTGAGTTGATGCTTCTCAGTCGCTCCGCGCGCCGAAGGGCTGGTATAAACGATGATTTTTTAAGGAGATGGTTGGCCGAGGTTGAGAAAGAGAATAAAGATCTTCGGCGAAGCTTGGAGAATAAGGAAATTGAGCTTAAAGGGGCTTTGGAGAAAGTTAAGACGACCCAAGAAGAAGCGCAGGTAGCTGCGAACCATAACGCTGAGCTGTTATCTGCCTGCCGTGACAAGGATAAAGACTTAAATTCCGTGAAGAAACGCATAGAAGAAATAACCTCGGATTTTGCTTCGCGGTCAGAGGCATGGCAGGAGAGCATGGGAAAAATTAAGGGCAAAGTTGATGCCTGCTTGACTAAGGCCGGCGGCTCTGCCGGGGAACCGCTGCTACTGCGGAGGCCTTCGAAAGTTGTCTATGTAATGAGCTTGACGTATTTAGCTCATTGGTTGGTAATGCCGCCGACATTGGGGGCTATGCCGGTGCGGATACATGGGTGTATGCCGAGTCTCTGAGTGATGAGTGATTGTCAACGGGTTTGATCGCATGTTCTCTGGCTTGTGTTGTGCAGGTGTCGAGCACGGAGACAGTGATCGAGGGCAGGGTGAAGGTCAAGTTGAGACGTGCCGTGCCGATGGACTGCGTGCGATGAAGGATGGGCGTGCCGTGCGGCGGACGTGCCATGCCGATGGATCGAGCAGTGAAGGGCGGACGTGAGGCTTGGACTAAGGGACCAGAGTGCCTGAGGATCAGCTGTGGTGGCTGGCAGCCTGGGACAGTGACGAGCGGAGACTTGCGGGGCACGGTGTTGCTCGGGTCGGGGACCTGGGGACACGTGTCGGTGGACGGGGTGCACGGGCGGTGCATCCCCTCTACAACGCCGGTTTGGTGGTTGAGCCAGGGAAAAACCACCGGGCGGACGGTTTCCGAGTTTGGGCCTTAAAACTCGGGTGCTCGGTTCCAGTTGCGCCACAAAACCTGGGCACGGACGGTTTCCGAGTTTGGGCCTCAAAACTCGGGCGCTGCGGGTTTGCTGAGTTTGGGCCTCAAAACTCAGGCTGGTGGGCTGGTTTCCCGGTTTGGGCCTCAAAACCGGGGGATAGCTGGAAAAGGCCGGTTTCCCGGTTTGGGCCACAAAACCGGGGGTGCAGAGCGTGGGCGGCATGTGGCGGCAATCGGAAGGTTGCGTGGAGGCAACGCGGACGACTTGTGCGGGCGTGGCCGTCGGATCTACCTACCACTTGAGTTGGTCCAGAATAACCTTAGGGTTTAGCTGGTTCGCTCTGTAATTAGAATAGAGAGGGGTAGAGTAGGAAATAGACTTAGTCTAGAATAGGATAAGTAGTCAGGGGAGACACCCTCCTCCCAGATCTCAGTCATTTGCTCTTTCACACTTAGGGTTTCTTGCTCTCCCATCCCCTGCTGTAGCCTGCTGAGATCCGCAGAGAGACTTGACTCTGTGTACTGGTGATTTTGAGGAAAGGAGGCCGTAACCTCCTTGTCGTAGCGTGTGTTTGCGCTTCGGCTGCAAGATCGTGGTTGTGATTCGCGTTTCATTGGTGTTCTTCGCGGAATCCTTTTTCTCCACGTTCTTCCCGTCGCTTGATCTCTTTGGTTGGTTCATCTTTTGCAAAACCGTTTGAACCAAGTTGTTCTAGATCATGAGGCACTTCTTTCCACCGAAGGAATTAACCTCTAACCTTACGGTCTAGGAGATCGATCGATTTTTGTTTTGGATCGTGTTTTTGCTTCCTTGTCCCGAAATTTCTTGATTCACTGATTTGGAGTTAGGTTCGAGCCATGATCTCTTAGAGATAGCTCACTAACATCCTTGTGACCCCTCAGATCGAATCCCAGGCCTAGAGCTTTTGATTCGGAGGAAATCGGGTTGAATCATCAAAGAACCGCACAGTTTTCGGGGGCATCGGACGCTGACACGGGAGCATCGGACGCTAGGGTTCTAAGCATCGGACGCTCCGGTGACGCGTGTCACTTTCTGAGCGTTTGTAGTGGCATCGGACGCTAGGCATCGGACGCGTCCGTTGGCCATCGGACGCGCCGGAGCCAAAGCATCGGACGCTGGTTGTTCACTGTTCACAGCGTCCGATGGTGGAACAGTAAGGTTCCCGAGAGGCAGTTTTCGCATCGGACGCGTCCGGTGGTCTGGCATCGGACGCAGGCAGCATCTGATGCTACTGTTTTCACACGGTTTTGTCCGCGGTTCGCTCGTTCGTTGACGGAATTGATTTCTGTCTTTTGCGTTGGCTTTCTAGAGTTGTCTAGTGTCCCGCTGTGCTTCTTGGAAGCATCCACCCTACATCTAGGGTCGTGGACATTTAAGCTCTAGGGTTTGCTTCTGGGATTTATTCTTGGGACAGTGGCTACTAGTTTCCGTAAGGAAAATTTGAAGCTCCCATTCACCCCCCCTCTGGTCGCTTTCTGAGTGCTTCTCGGTCCTTCAATTGGTATCGGAGCAGGTTAAGGATCTTCCACCTTAGCCGGTTCCAGATCCACAGAAGGCGACATGGATCGCGGCGTGGGCAAACCGCCGTTCTTTGATGGGACGAACTATGCGTATTGGAAGATACGCATGTCGGCCTATCTGCAGAGTTTGGGTGCTTCTATTTGGGATATTTGCAACTCTGCTGATTACGTGGTCTTGGCTGCTCGTGTCACTCAGCAACAGATCGATGAGCACGATGCCAATAGCCGAGCCCGTAATGCTCTCTTTTCTTGTTTGAGCATGGGTGAGTTTGATCGTGTTTCTCACCTCGCTACGGCTCGGGAGATCTGGGACACCCTCATGTGTTTCCATGAGGGCACCTCTCAAGTCAAAACCCGACTCTACGAGTCGTTCAAGCGTGAGTATGAGAACTTTCGACATCAGCCTGGCGAGAGCATAGAAAGTTTATTCGCTCGCTTTCAGGTGATTGTCAACAGGATGAGGGCTAACAAGGAGCAGTTGCCTTTTGACGATCATGAGCGTGCTTTGAAGCTTTTGCACACTCTTGATCGATCTGTGTGGGATTCCAAGGTTCAGGCGATCATCGAATTGCCTAACTATGAGACCCTCACATGCGATGAGCTCTTTAGTAAGCTCAAGTCCAATGAGATTGACGCCATGTCGAGGGCTTCTTATGTGAATCCTTCTGGCCTGACTATGGCTTTGGTTTCTGGCTCTTCCGCTAACCCCTCTGCTGGCTTTGCTCCTTCTTCACTCTTTTCTGTCACAGAGGACCAGCTTGAGTCGTTGGGGGATGACGAGTTGACAATGCTCGCCAACCGGTTCTCGCGGTTCCACAACAACCGCATGAACCGTCGCCGCGGAGGAGGACGCTCAGGATGCTATGAGTGTGGCGACCCCGAACACTTCATCGCCAACTGCCCCAAGAAGAAGCATTCATCTGGGAAGGGCGATCATGGGCACAAGTACGACTCCGGCAAGCGCAAGGAGAAGTATGTCCCCACGAGGCACAAGCGGAGGGGCGGCTTCGACAAGGAGTACATCAAGAAGAAGTACTTGGAGAAGGCCCAAGCTGAGCAGCGTGCGTTATTCGCCACGCTCAGCGACGTCGACGGCTCGGATGACGACTCCGCTTGCTCAAGCGATGACGAGTTCGAGAAGAAGAAGAGGATCGAGGACAAGCTGAACGGCCTCTGCTTCTTCGCCGACGACAACGGCTTTTGCACCATGGCGCTTGGTGATGAGGTCAACGGCAAGCTGGAGCACACCCCTCGAGACGACGACGACGACGACACCTCCCAGGTATCCCTCACCCACGACGAGCTTTCTGCTGAGGTTGAGAAGCTTACTGCCGCGCTCCTTAGTCAGGACAAGTTGCTTAGGCGTGCCGCTAGAGAGCGCAAGGAGTTTAGGCAGAAGTGGGAGGACACGGTGAGAGAGCTTGAGTTTGCCAAGTCCACCGTGGTCGTGTCGGAAGAGGTTGAGTGTGAGATGTGCACCACGCACATGACTGACCTTCTCACTTTGAGAGGTAAGTATGTTGCGTTGGTAGGAGAGGTGGATGAGCTGAAGGCTAGACCTTCTCTGTTAGGTGCGTGCAAGACTTGTCCTGTCTTGAAATCTGAGTTGGCAGAGAAGAATGCCAAGATTGTGTCTCTTGAGGAGGCCAACTCAGGTAGCACTAGTGTGGCTAGGTGCGCTTTGTGTGAGGGTTTGGAGATGGAGATTGCGAATGTCAAGCATGGCAAGATGCAAACCGAGGAGGAAAACACATACCTTCGGACCATCTTGTCATGGGTCTCTTGTAGTGAGCCGCAGCTCGGGATGATGATCTCCCAATTTAAGCGAGCTGCTGGAGGTTCTGGTGTAGGTCTTGCTCAGGGTGTTGATCTTTCTGCTTTTGGGAAGATTGGAGAGTTGAGTGGTCTGAATCCTAGTGAGAAGCCCATCTCCACCACTACTCCCAAACTGACCAAGCTTCCATCCAAAGAGCCGGTCAAGCCTATCACCAAGGATGGGGTGTTTGAGGAACCTCCGAGAGCTCCACTCAAGAACCAAGTGTGGCATCCCAAACCCAACCACCTAAAGAACAAGCTGGATACAATGCCACCTATCCATGAGGAGTTGCCACAGAAAGGGCAAAGTGATCCACACCCACAGTCATGAGTACCAACAACCCCCTTTGCGTGCGGTGAGGTATCATTGTGATTTCTGTGGGAGAGATGGACACTTGAGCGAGTTCTGCTTTAGGCGCAAGAGAGAGGCGCGCCGTGCTAGGGAGATGAACAACCCGGACATGTACCATCTTTTTCATGATGTACATGCGCCGAATGTTCAGAGGAGAGCACCGAGACGTACTGCTTGGCCTAGAGGCGCAGTGTCTCAAGTTGTTAGGCCTAGGCCCCGTAGAGAGCGTGCCCGGCGGGAGCCTGCAGTTGCAGGTTTTGGACCCCGTGATAGAGGCTTTGTAGTTGAGCGCTATCCCCCACCGCAGTTTGAGTGTCGCGGTGAGCGCTTCTTCCCTAGCGGACCACGTTTTCCTGTGTGTGGTGATCGCTACCCCCGTAGACAGTCTAGGAGTGGTTATTCTGCTAACCGTTCTTTTGAGCAGCCGGCCCAACACTGGTATTCTCCTTACTTCACTAACCCCAGTGTTGGACCGTATGCTCACCCTATGTCTTTTTATTGATGTAGGTAAAACGGTTGGAGGACATTTGGTTGGTGGATTCCGGTTGCTCGAGGCACATGACCGGAAACGCCAAGTGGTTCTCCAGCCTTAGCCCTGTTGCCGGAAAGGAGTACATAACCTTCGGCGACAATAGTAAAGGTAAGGTGTTGTCTCGCGGATCGGTGCGGGTTAATGAGCACTTTGTGTTGCGCGATGTTGCTCTTGTTTCTAACCTGCATTTTAACTTGCTTTCTGTTTCGCAACTTTTTGATGATGACTACGAGATTCGTTTTAAACCGAACCTTAGTCGCATCTTAGATCCTCAAGGCGATCTTGTATGTCTGATTTCGCCCTTTGGGAAAGTCTTTCGTGCGAATTTCTCGGAGTCGTTTGGTTCTTCTCGCTGTCTTTTGGCTAGTCCTTCTTCCTCCGATCTTTGGAAGTGGCATAGGAGGCTCGGTCATTTAAGCTTCGACTTGCTTGCAAGACTTAGCTCACTTGGCCTAGTCCGAGGATTGCCCAAGCTTTCGATGGAGAAGGATCTAGTTTGCCATTCTTGTAGACATGGGAAGATGGTTGCCGCTCCCCACCATCCAGTGACTAAGGTCATGACCTCGCACCCTGGAGAGCTTTTACATATGGACCTTGTTGGTCCGGCTCGGGTGAGCTCGGTTGGTGGCAAGTGGTATGTTTTGGTTGTTGTTGATGACTTTTCGAGGTATTCGTGGGTCTTCTTTTTGACTGAGAAGACTGAGACTTTCTCCTTCGCTCGCAATCTGATTTTGCGTCTTCAGAACGAGTTCCCTTTGAACTCGATGCGAGCTATTAGAAGTGATAATGGTTCCGAATTCAAAAATTCAGATTTTGAGAAGTTTTGTAACCGCTTTGGTTTGGAGCATCAGTTTTCTTCCCCCTACACACCGCCCCAAAATGGTGCTGTAGAGAGGAAGAATCGGACCCTTGTTGAGATGGCCAGGACGATGCTCGATGAGCATAGGACTCCCAGGCGCTATTGGGCCGAAGCTATGAACACTGCATGCTACATTTCAAATCGCATTTTTCTGAGAGCCTTTTTGAAGAAGACTTCTTATGAGTTGCGTTTTGGTCGCCAGCCCAAGGTGAGTTATTTTAGAGTCTTCGGTTGCCACTGTTTTATTTTGAAAAAGGGGAACCTGGACAAGTTTGAGTCTCGATCTTCTGACAGGGTATTTTTGGGTTATGGCACTCACACGAGAGCATATCGTGTACTTAACCTTGATACTAACCGAGTCATGGAGACATCAGATGTCACCTTCGACGAGACTCTTGTTTCTCCTTCTTCTCGTTTTGAGCGTGCAGGTGATCATGAGGTTGGAGAGCCTCTTTTTGATGACGAGGACGAGGGTGCTGAAGGTATGGATGATCCAGCACCCCCTCCACCTGCCGCACTGCAAAGAGCGGCCTCGACGACGACTCACGGCCCCGACACCTCTTCTTCCTGGGGGTCGTGGGATCCTCCACCTCGTGCGGTACCTTTTGTACCTGGGGTGGAACCAGCTGCTGATGAGGGGGAGGTCATTTCATCCCGGGAGGCGCCACGACACATCCAGCGCCAGCACCCCCCTCAGCAGATGATCGGCGATATCGGCGAGCGAGTCACTCGCTCCAGGTCATGGCACATCTCTCACTTCGCTCACTCTGCTTTTGTTGCTAATTTTGAGCCCCGAGATGTTGGACACGCTTTGACGGATCCGGATTGGGTCAATGCCATGCATGAGGAGTTAGAAAACTTTGAGAGAAATCGGGTTTGGGTTCTAGTTCCACCTCCACCTGACTGTAAGCCTATTGGGACAAAATGGGTTTTCAAAAACAAGCAAGGAGAGGATGGCCACGTTGTTAGAAACAAGGCTCGGCTTGTAGTGAAAGGCTATAGTCAGAAGGAGGGGATAGATTATGAGGAGACGTTTGCTCCTGTAGCTCGTTTGGAGGCTATTAGGATACTCTTGGCTTTTGCTGCATCCAAAGGTTTCAAACTGTTTCAAATGGATGTCAAGAGTGCCTTCAAACGGCTACATAGAGGAGGAGGTTTATGTTGAGCAACCCCCCGGTTTTGAAAATCCCAAGTTTCCAAACCATGTCTTTAAACTTCACAAAGCTTTATATGGTTTGAAACAAGCCCCTAGAGCCTGGTATGATAGGTTAAAAACCTTTTTGCTTGCTAAGGGTTTTAAAATGGGATGTGTAGATAAGACGCTCTTTCTCCTCCGGCAAGGCAAAGACACGCTCTTGGTCCAGATTTACGTGGATGATATCATTTTCGGTGGTTCTTCTCATGCTTTGGTTGCCAAGTTTGCAGATACTATGAGCAGGGAGTTCGAGATGAGCATGATGGGCGAGCTGACATTCTTTCTCGGGTTGCAAATTAAGCAATCCCGGGAGGGGACGTTTGTGCACCAGGGCAAGTACACGAAGGACTTGCTGAAGCGGTTCGATATGGGTGAGGCCAAGCCCCTTCCAACACCCATGTCGACGACGACTGCCCTGGATGCGGATGTGGATGGAGAAGCAATGGACCAGAAGGAGTACCGCAGCATGATCGGGTCGCTACTCTACCTGACGGCGACACGCCCGGACATTCAGTTCGCGGTGTGTCTGTGCGCGCGCTTTCAGGCGTCGCCGCGCACTTCTCACCGTCAGGCGGTGAAATGCATCTTCAGGTACCTTCGTTTCACACCTGAATTCGGGATTTGGTATTCTGCTTCCTCCACCCTCTCGCTTTGCGGTTATTCCGATGCCGATTTTGCTGGTTGTCGCATTGAGCGCAAGTCCACTTCTGGGACTTGCCAATTTATTGGATCTTCTCTTGTTTCGTGGTCTTCTCACAAGCTGTCTAGTGTCGCCTAGTCTACCACGGAGGCTGAGTATGTTGCTGCGGCTAGCTGCTGTTCCCAATTACTTTGGATGATGGCCACTTTGCGTGATTTTGGTTTAAGTTTTTCTCGAGTGCCTTTGCTTTGTGACAGCACGAGTGCTATTAGCGTTGCTAAGAACCCCGTGCTTCACTCGAAAACCAAACACATTGATGTGCGCTTTCATTTCTTGCGAGACCACCAGGAGAAGGGTGATATCGACCTTCGCCATGTCGATACTCATCACCAACTGGCTGATATTTTCACCAAGCCTTTAGACGAATCAACCTTTAATAGGTTGAGGGGTGAGCTTGGTGTGTGTTTCCCCTTTTAGATGGGGGAAGCATTTTGAGTTGTATCCTAGTCTGACTCTTTTACTTAGATCTTCTTTTCTGTTGCATTTTAGCATACGCATTTACATTCTGAGCTTCATGTTTATAATCACTAGAATGTAACTATCCTCTGTTTAGTATGCTCCGATGCTTATGATTGATGCTTGTAGCTTATGCTCCTTCTGATCACTAATACATGTTATGAGCTGAGCTATTTTTGAAATGGTGAAGTTGCTTAATGTATATAATCTGGAAATGTTCACCATTGAGATATGCAACTAGCATGTGTAGGGTGTGTTGAGTCCTTTCCTGCTTTTCATATATGCTAGGTTGCTATGTCTCTAGTTCTGAGTCATTCACTCGCTTGGTCTGTTCATATCATGTTTAAAATTTGAACCAAGTTTAGTGAATTGAAAAGATCGAGATGGGATTGCTTGTCAACACATCACGGTATCGAGACGGTTTCTCATTGCACTTTGAGTTAAACTTGAGCCGTGTAGTGTATGACCGAAACCGTAGCTTTAAGCTTCTGATTGCTTCGGCATAGGCTTCGCTCGGTTGAAAAGTTAGGCAAAGACAAGCTTTCAACCTCTCGCAATCACATGCTAAATAATTGAACTTGTGAATTCTTTACCGCTGCAACTCCGATATAAAACTGAAATCACAAGTATATGCTTCATTCCTATGCATGATGATTGAACTTTGCTAGGGGTAGTTCACCTTGTATACATGTTTAGCACTTGTCTGGATTCCTATCTATACATGTGTAGTGCTATTTTGATGGTGACTATCTTTTTGGCTAAAAACTGCTCACTTGCTCATATGCTTCATATTTCGTATGTGTGATCAGTTTGAGCCTTCGCTATTTGAGTGCTTAGTAGTGCCATTGGAGCTATACCGACTAGAGCATTTTTGCACTCTTTTGACTATATGCCTGAAGCTGCTAACTTGCATTTCTGACTTCATATGCATTTTGGAAGGGGGAGTTGTGTTGGCTCAAGGGAAGAGTTTGTGCTTGATAAGTGCATTTTCAACTAAGGGGGAGAGTTTTTGCAAATCATATGTCTTCTGGCATTCAACTAAGGGAGAGTTTTTGCAAAGGGGGAGATTTTCAAATCTTTATACTCTTCTCTTGTTGGACCTAAGGGAGAGTCCCTGGTTGCTTGCACTTGTCGAGGGGGAGTTTGCTGGTTGTGTTGAGCCATTGCCTCTGTCTTGAGGGACTAGCAAACATTTTCCTCATTTGGCGTTGAGGTTGATTTTGATTGGTTCGGAAACCTTTCGTTTGGTTTTAAATTGGTTCGGAGTGGTTTCTCGTGCTAGTTGTGTTGAGCCTCTGTGCCTCTATCTTGAGGGACTAGCATTTTACCATTTTTAGCTCTGATTTTCAATTGATATTTTGCTAGCGGTGTTGAGCCTGTTCTACCTCTTCTTGAGGGCTAGCTTTGCTTTGCTTGGTTGCGTCGAGCTGTTGCCCATGTCTTTGGGGACCAAGTTTTTGCTTCTTCCACTTGACCTTCTTCGGCTTTGCTATGCTTTTGGGTCATTTGGTCGCGTTCTCTTCTTCTCCTTCTTCTTTCTTTTCTCTTTCTCTCATTATGATTTGTGTGAGTAGTGGACAATGCACTCATCAAGGGGGAGATTGCGGATACATGGGTGTATGCCGAGTCTCTGAGTGATGAGTGATTGTCAACAGGTTTGATCGCATGTTCTCTGGCTTGTGTTGTGCAGGTGTCGAGCACGGAGACAGTGATCGAGGGCAGGGTGAAGGTCAAGTTGAGACGTGCCGTGCCGATGGACTGGGTGCGATGAAGGATGGGCGTGCCGTGCGGCGGACGTGCCATGCCGATGGATCGAGCAGTGAAGGGCGGACGTGAGGCTTGGACTGAGGGACCAGAGTGCCTGAGGATCAGCTGTGGTGGCTGGCAGCCTGGGACAGCGACGAGCGGAGACTTGCGGGGCACGGTGTTGCTCGGGTCGAGGACCTGGGGACACGTGTCGGTGGACGGGGTGCACGGGCAGTGCATCCCCTCTACAACGCCGGTTTGGTGGTTGAGCCAGGGAAAAACCACCGGACGGACGGTTTCCGAGTTGGGCCTTAAAACTCGGGTGCTCGGTTTCCAGGTTGCGCCAGGTTGCGCCACAAAACCTGGGCACGGACGGTTTCCGAGGTTGGGCCTCAAAACTCGGGCGCTGCGGGTTTGCTGAGTTTGGGCCTCAAAACTCAGGCTGGTGGGCTGGTTTCCCGGTTTGGGCCTCAAAACCGGGGGATAACTGGAAAAGGCTGGTTTTCCGGTTTGGGCCACAAAACCGGGGGTGCAGAGCGAGGGCGGCACGTGGCGGCAATCGGAAGGTTGCGTGGAGGCAACGCGGATGACTTGTGCGGGCGTGGCCGTCGGATCTACCTACCACTTGAGTTGGTCCAGAATAACCTTAGGGTTTAGCTGGTTCGCTCTGTAATTAGAATAGAGAGGGGTAGAGTAGGAAATAGACTTAGTCTAGAATAGGATAAGTAGTCAGGGGAGACACCCTCCTCCCAGATCTCAGTCATTTGCTCTTTCACACTTAGGGTTTCTTGCTCTCCCATCCCCTGCTGTAGCCTGCTGAGATCCGCAGAGAGACTTGACTCTGTGTACTGGTCATTTGGAGGAAAGGAGGCCGTAACCTCCTTGTCGTAGCGTGTGTTTGCGCTTCGGCTGCAAGATCGTGGTTGTGATTCGTGTTTCATTGGTGTTCTTCGCGGAATCCTTTTTCTCCACGTTCTTCCCGTCGCTTGATCTCTTTGGTTGGTTCATCTTTTGCAAAACCGTTTGAACCAAGTTGTTCTAGATCATGAGGCACTTCTTTCCACCGAAGGAATTAACCTCTAACCTCACGGTCTAGGAGATCGATCGATTTTTGTTTTGGATCGTGTTTTTGCTTCCTTGTCCCGAAATTTCTTGATTCACTAATTTGGAGTAAGGTTCGAGCCATGATCTCTTAGAGATAGCTCACTAACATCCTTGTGACCCCTCAGATCGAATCCCAGGCCTAGAGCTTTTGATTCGGAGGAAATCAGGTTGAATCATCAAAGAACCGCACAGTTTTCGGGGGCATCGGACGCTGACACCGGAGCATCAGACGCTAGGGTTCTAAGCATCGGACGCTCCGGTGACGCGTGTCACTTTCTGAGCGTTTGTAGTGGCATCGGACGCTAGGCATCGGACGCGTCCGTTGGCCATCGGACGCGCCGGAGCCAAAGCATCGGACGCTGGTTGTTCACTGTTCACAGCGTCCGATGGTGGAACAGTAAGGTTCCCGAGAGGCAGTTTTCGCATCGGACGCAGGCAGCATCCGATGCTACTGTTTTCACACGGTTTTGTCCGCGGTTCGCTCGTTCGTTGACGGAATTGATTTTTGTCTTTTGCGTTGGCTTTCTAGAGTTGTCTAGTGTCCCGCTGTGCTTCTTGGAAGCATCCACCCTACATCTAGGGTCGTGGACATTTGCAAGCTCTAGGGTTTGCTTCTGGGGTTTATTCTTGGGACAGTGGCTACTAGTTTCCGTAAGGAAAATTTGAAGCTCCCATTCACCCCCCCCCCCTCTGGTCGCTTTCTGAGTGCTTCTCGGTCCTTCAGCCGGAGCTTTAGCGATGGCCGGCACACTTCGCAAGCAGATTGTGAGCACCTTCGCAAGATCAAAAAACCTAACCATGTTTTCCTGACGGTTGAAGAAGTGCGTCAAATGAAGATTGATGACGCGGAGGTTCGGAATTGTGTGTTGCGCTTGCTTCACAAATTCTGGATTGCCGGTGGGGGTCGTGCTCTTGCCTTCGAAGAGGTTGCCGAGGCTACACGTCAGGTTTGTGTTATCGGAAATATTTGGTTTGTTGGTTTTTTGGTAGGAAAGTGTTAATATTCGTTTCTGTGTTCTTCCTTAATTTTTCCTTGCAGGCTCGGAGGGACGCGATGCCTTCGCTGTCAGCAGATGATGATGTTGCTGGTTGCTCCCAGGTCGCGCCTTCGCGCAGCACTGCGAAGGTTCCACCTGTTGAAGTGGTGTCTTTGGCCAGGAATGCCGCTCTTGCTGGAGAGGCTGTTGTAGAGGAGGTAGCGACGGTCGAAACGCCTGTTGCTGAACAAACTTTGGCGGAGGCTGCTGCAGCTGGGGAGGTTTTGAAGACTTCGGCTGGCGAAGTTGATGCGGAAGAGCATGGTGGAGCCGAGCAGGTGTGAAAAGCGTGAGTGGTTTTTGGAGTGGTTCGTCTTGTAATATTTTGTGAGGGAAAGTTGCTGATGTAAAATACTGTTATTTTGTTTTGGTTATTTGACAATGCAGGTTCCTGATGGAACCGTGCTTGAGGTTTATGACGTGATGCCTCTCACGTTGAATTATCAGGATGTTTTTATTACTGGTGAATCATGGGCTCGGGCGAGGCTCAGGCACCCTTCGCTGTCTTTCGAACGTTTTTGGTGGTCTAAAGTGCGAAGATACGATTTGAAGAATAGTCGATCAAGCCAATTTTGGCGTAACGCGGATTATACGGATCGGCAAGCTGCGCGGTTTTTGTTTGGTTCTTCTTCTTCTTCTTCGCTGCCAGTTGTTGAAGATGACATCAATGAGAATACGGCCCTGGACTACTTGTTTGGGCGAAGCAATCTTGATCTGGGTCCGGATGGTTCACTTGTGATTTCGAAAGAGGAGCCTTCGGAAGTTAGTGATGTAGGTCGGAGATATATGTATAGGGCGAGGGTTTTGTCCGGGGAACTGCCCATTGTTCCTGCGGCTCCTTTGTTGTGGGGACCCATAGTTGTGGTGGAAACAGGATTTGAGGAGGGTAACGAGGGTTTTGAAGATTTAATGATGGTTGAGAACGGCGAGGATTTTTATGGGTACTTTTTGGATTAAGTTTACCATACTATGGTGTTTTGTAGTTACACAGGAAGTTGTAAAATAGAAAATTGGCCTTTTTTACATTTGGGAGTTGATAAGGAAGATGATTTTTTACCTTCGCTTACTCTATGGCGGAGCTTGCGTTTTTGCACAATTAACGTGCTTTGGAAAACGCTGACGCTCCCCTTTATTTTAACGAGGCTCGCTTAACGTTTAAGTAAGTTGATTAGGAAAAAACAGCAACGCCCCCTTTTCTTTTAGCGAGGCTCGCTTAACGTTTTTTGTAAGCTGATTAGGAAAAAAACAGCGACGCCACCTTTTCTTTTAGCGAGGCTCGCTTGACGTTTTTGAAAGCTGATTAGGAGAAAACAGCGACGCCCCCTTTTCTTTTAGCGAGGCTTGCTTAACGTTTTTGTAAGCTGCTTAGGAAAAAACAGCGACGCCCCCTTTTCTTTTAGCGAGGCTCGCTTAACGTTTTTTGTAAGCTGATTAGGAAAAAACAGCGACGCCCCCTTTTCTTTTAGCGAGGCTCGCTTAACGTTTTTGAAAACTGATTAGGAAAAAACAGCGACGCCCCCTTTTCTTTTAGCGAGGCTCGCTTAACGTTTTTGAAAACTGATTAGGAAAAAACAGCGACGCCCCCTTTTCTTTTAGCGAGGCTCGCTTAACGTTTTTTTGTTTCGCAAGGTTGTTCGGCTCTTTTACTTTGCGCCTCCCCTTGTATGAGGTGGAGTTGAAGTTTGATTTGGAAACCCCTGGAGTGTCTTGCGAGGGTTGAGTGACTTTTTTGGGACTTCGCACCTCCCCTTGTCTTAGGTGGAGGTGAAGTTTGCTTTGCGAGCCTCTGGCGTGTATTACGAGGGTGCTCGACTTTTTTGGACTTCGCGCCTCCCCTTGTCTTTGGTGGAGGTGAAGTTTGCTTTGCGAGCCCCTGGCGTGTATTGCGAGGGTGCTCGACTTTTTTGGACTTCGCGCCTCCCCTTGTCTTAGGTGGAGGTGAAGTTTGCTTTGCGAGCCCCTGGCGTGTATTGCGAGGGTGCTCAACTTTTTTTTGGACTTCGCGCCTCCCCTTGTCTTAGGTGGAGGTGAAGTTTGCTTTTTGAGCCCCTGGCGTGTATTGCGAGGGTGCTCGACTTTTTTTGGACTTCGCGCCTCCCCTTGTCTTAGGTGGAGGTGAAGTTTGCTTATTCCAAGTTTGTTTCGAAAAAATTTGTGTTTCGAAGCAATTTTCGGTGGTTTTCATCGATTATAAGTGCTCTTGGATAAGCGCTGCTTTTATCGATGTTTATGGGAAATTGAAAAAGAACTTTCGAGTTTTGTTTTTTTCGGGGGTTGATTCCTTTATTAAGGACTTGGAAAACTGCCTCGTTAAAAAACCTTACGCCCCTTCGTAAGGAAAAAGAGTGTAGCTCCTTTGTTTTGGTTACAAGTATGGTGCTGAAAGATGAGAGATTTGAAAACAAATTACATGTTGCGAGAGCTCGCTAAGGCTCCGCTATGGGTAGAATTTGCGAAGGTCGTCAACATTCCAGGTGTGAGGTAGGTGGTTTCCTTTGCTGTCGGAGAGATGGTAGGACCCTGGACGATTGCATTCTATGATCAGGTATGGTCCTGTCCATTTTGGCTGGAATTTTCCCGCCAATGTTGGCATTTTGTTTCCGAATGAGGACGAGGTCACCCTTCTTCAAATTTTTGATTTTCACCTTTTTGTCCCTCTATTTTTTGGTTTCTTCTTGATACATGCGAAGGTTGTGCACTGCGTTGCATCTCGTTTCCTCGAGCAAATCTTTATCAAGCAGCTGGTTTTGTTCATCTGATTCGAGGGTAGTTCTGAGAGAGTCAAATTTCAATTCTTGTGGCAACACAGCTTCTTCCCCAAATAGGAGCCTGAAAGGTGTGAATTTGGTAGCTCTGCATTTCGAAGTGTTATGAGACCAGGTGACCGGGGTTAGCTCTTCCGCCCACTTTCCCTTTGGCCTGCCTTGTAATTTTTTGGATATGGCTTGGAAAATTGTTGCATTAGCTCTTTCAACTAAGCCATTGGATTGAGGGTGCCGAACTGAGGCGAAGCACAAGATTGTTCCAATTTGAGCGCAGAATTCTTTGAAGACCTCGCTGTCAAACTGAGTGTCATTATCGACGGTTACGTGTTTGGGAACTCCGAATCGACAAACTATTTGCTGCCAGAAAAACCTTTTGACGGTTAGAGAGGTGATGGAAGTCAACGGTCTAGTTTCAATCCACTTCGTGAAGTATTCCACAGCTACCACTGTGTAGCGAAGGTTTCCTGGAGCTGTTGGTAGTGGACCGACGATGTCCATTGCCCACCTTTGCAGGGGCCATGTTGGGCATATCAGAGTTGTTGGGGCACCTGGGGCTTTTTGCGTATTTGTTGTTAGTTGGCAACCCTCGCAACGTTTGACGATATCTTCTGCGTCTCGTAATGCTGTTGGCCAATAGAAACCTTGACGGAAAGCTTTTCCAACTAGCGCCCTCGGGCCGTTATGTGAGCCACAGTTACCTTCATGAATAAGTTTGAGAATATCCTTTCCTTGATCCTATGACATGCATTTCAGCCATGGCGAGGTCACCGAGGCTTTGAACAGAATGTTGTCCACTATCTAGTACCCTCGAATTCTTTGTTTGAGCCTGTTTTCTTCCTCTTTGGAATCGGGTTCGTGCAACCCATTGATGTAGGCCATGATTGGGGCTCTCCAATCTTCGCTTTGAATTGCATTGATCAGCTTCGCTGTTTTCTCAGAAGCTTCGATGGCTGATTGTGTTGCTGCTTCGTAGAAAACATCTGGGGGCAACTGTAGTTGTTGTGCTGCAACTTTGGCCAGATTGTCTGCCTCGCTGTTTTCTAACCTCGGTATTGCTTTCACTGTTATGCCGAGGAAGAAAGATTCTAACCTTCGGACATATTGTAAGTACTTGTGTAGCTCTGGATCTTTTGCTTTGTAATTTTTGTCAATATGACCCGCGATGACTTGGGAGTCTGTGTTGATGACCGCTTTTCGGACTGAAAGAGCTCAAAGCTTTGAAAGTGCCAGTATTACAGCTTCATATTCTGCGGAATTGTTTGTGCACTTGAAATCGAGTCTCTTTGCGTATCGTAGCTTCGATTCATATGGCAAAACTAGGATAGCCGAGGCTCCTGCTCCAGCTGCTCCCCAGGCTCCGTCGACGTACACTGTCCAAAATGTGTCTTTTTGGCATCCGTCTCTGCGAGGGTCTAGAGTCCATTTGGCTATGAAGTCTGCAAGGGTCTATGATTTGATTGCTGTTCTACCCACGAAGGTTATGGTGTAGCTATTCAATTCGACTGCCCATTTTGCTATTCTGCCGACTGCCTCATTGTTCTTGAAAATGGATTCGAGGGGGTATGTTGAAGGTATATGGATCTCGTGTGCCTGGAAATAATGTTTTAGCTTTCTTGACGCCATGACCACGGCGTATGCTATCTTCTCGAGCTCTGAGTAGTTTCGTTTGGGACCCTCGAGAGTTTTTGATACATTGTAGATTGGGGCCTACCTGGTTCTGTTATTTTTGTGCAGCTCTTTGATCAGTACTGCGCTGGCTGCATGAGGCGAAGCTGCGACGTACAGCAGTAGTAGGTCCCCTTTGCTAGGGCTGGTCAAGACGGTCAAGCTGGTGAGATACTTTTTCAGATCCTTGAAAGCTTTCTGCTGTCGAGGTCCCCAATTGAATGGAGCGGTGCTTCTCAAAGTTTCGAAGAAGGGTAACCCTCACTCAGCTGATCTAGAAATGAATCTGCTGAGCGCTGCTAAGCGGCCTGACAAACGTTGAGCTGCCTTTTTTTTGTCGGGGGTTCCATGTTGATGACGGCGTCAATTTTCTCGGGGTTGGCTTCAATTTCCCTTGCTGAGAAGATGCAACCTAGAAGTTTTCCTTTGCTTACCCCAAAAACACATTTGTCGGGGTTTAGTTTTAATCCGGCTGACCGAAGGTTGTTGAACACTCTTGACAAGTCTGAGATGTGGTTTTCTTTTTGTTCGCTTTGAACAATCAAATCATCAACATAAGCAGAGATGGCATGTTCATCTTTGAAAACTTCGGATGTCATGCGGGCGAAGGTAGATCCTGCATTTCTCAAGCCTTCTGCCATTCTTCGGCAGCAAAAGGTGCCCGAAGGTGTGATGAAGCTTGCTTTTTCCTCATCTTCTTCATTCATCCAGATTTGATGGTACCCCGAGAAACAGTCGAGGAGAGAAAGCATTTGGCAACCGGCTGCTCTGTCAACCAAGGTGCTTATGTTTGGTAGGGGAAAATCATCCTTCGGGCAAGCTTTGTTCAAGCATGTGAAATCTACGCACATTCGCCACTTCTTGTTCTTTTTCTGGACTAGGACCACGTTTGAAAGCCATGTTGGGTATTTGACTGGGCGGATGACCCCTGCATCCAAGAGTCTTTTTACTTCTGCCCTCGCTGCCTCTTTCCTTTCTTCTGACATTTTGTGAAGCTTTTGCTTGACTGGGCGATAACCTTGCTTTATGTTTAGGCTATGCTCGATCAAAGTTCTGTTTACTACCTTGAGGTCCTCCGCAGACCAAGCGAAGGTGTCGGAGTTTTCTTTGAGGAAAAGGATGAGGTTATTTTCTGACTGGGGTCTAAGCTGGCTGAGATGAATACTTTCCTTTCGGAGTTGCCTTCAAAAAGTTGGACTTGTTTGGTTTCTTCTTTGGGTAATGCACTTTTTTGGTCGTTGATTGCTTCACCTTTGCTATGGTGCTTTGATATTTGATGGTTTGTTCAATTGTGCACATTGCGTTGCCTAGGTGCTACTATTCCTTCTGCGGCTCTTGCGACGTCTTGATCTCCATATACTGCAACGACCCCCTTCGGAGCAGGAAGCTTCATGCAGAGATATGCAGGATGGATGACAGCATTGAATGCATTGGTGACCCCTCGGCCAAATATTGCATTGTAAGGATAGAACATGTCAACCACGTCGAAGGTTATGTGCTCTGTTCTACAGTTCACTTGATCTCCGAAGGTTATGGGTAAAGAGATTTTTCCGATGGCTCTTACTTGCTGGCCACCGAAACCGTATAGGGGGTTGCCAGCAGGTTGCAGGAGGTTTCTGTCAAGCTTCATGCTATCGAAGGTTGTAGTGAACAGAATGTCTGCGGAGCTTCCAGTGTCAACTAGGATTTTGGTGACTGTCCATCCTGCTAGATTGGTTTCGATCACCATAGCGTCAGTGTGAGGGTAATCCCTTAACTTCATGTCACATGAATCGAAGGTTATTGGGATGTGAGACCATCGTCCAAATTTGTGTGGTCCTTCGACAGCTACATGGTGTACTCTTCTAGCATGCTCTTTCCTTTGTCTTTTGTTACCATGATCTTCGTTGGAGCCCCCGGTGATGGCAAGTATTACACCGAAGGTTGATGTTGGGTTGTTGATGGTTGTCTGGGTTTGGGCTTCGGATTTGACGGGTTGGGGGGCTGGCAGTGCTGGTATTGGTGGTGGTAAAGCGTTGCTCGCTTGTTGGTTGATTTGGGTTTGAGGGGTTGTTGGGTAGGTGACAGTGTATGGTGTGTTTTGTCATTGAGGGATGGAAGTTGGTTGATATGAGGTGTGGTTGTAGTGCGGGTGGTGAGTGTAGAAAGGTTGGTGCGAAGGTAGGCCATAATTTATAGGTGTGTAGTGGAAAGGAGGATGGGTTGGGTTGAAACTTGGCTTTCTAGTATAATTGATGGTTCTGTTTTTGGCCGGAGTGGCTCTTTTAGACTCTTGGTACTCCTTTCCTTTGGCGAAACACTCTCATTGCTTTGTTGTGTGCCCTTTCCTTGCCCAAAAAAATGATAGTACATTTTGGCCGGGTCCCTCTGTTGGTTTCTTTGGTCAGGCGGGGGTGGGAATCCTTGTGGATTTTGGTTGCCTGAAGGCTGAGTGCCCCTTCTCTGATCTTCGAGTGAATTTGCCTTGTTGATCATGCCAATGTTGCTTTGATCTTGGCGAGGGTTGTTCTCTCTCGCTTGGGGCCTCAACTGTGGTTTCTGCTGTGACCTTCGAGCGTCGGACTTTGCCCGGAAATCCATATCTGCTCTACAGTATCTTTCCATTGTATCATGAAGCTCTTCGATTGTGTTTGCTAGTTTGCTGGCAAACTTTGAGGAACATGGGCCTAGACGCAGGCCGCTGACTGCAGCGAGGATCACGGCCTCGTTGGATATCCCCGGAGTTCTTGCTCTGATCTGGATGAACCTTCACCAGTAGTCTTGCAGCGGTTCGCGCTCTTCTTGTTTGCAGTTGAACAACTCGATGGGGTTTGATGGGGCTGCTATGATGCCCTTGAAGTTTGTGCAGAGTCTGTCTCTGAGGTTGGCCTAGGAATCCACAGTTCTGGGGCGAAGGTTGCTGTACCAAGTCTGCGCAATGTCACGAAGGATGATTACGAAAGACTTCGCCATTGTTGATTCCTCTCCCCCTACTGCGGCGACTGCCGCTTCATAGCTCATTATGAATTGGTGAGGGTCAGTGAGTCCGTCATAACAGGGCAGATTTTGTGGATTGTAGCATGGTGGCTAGGGTTGGGTTTGCAGTATCTGGGAGTGTGGTGATCTTGGGTCGTAGGGCATCTGGTGTTGTTGGGCCCTTCGCTGAATGCGGAGGTTTGGCTCTCGCTCTTTTGGGTAAAGTTGGCGAAAATTTGGTGGTGGTGGGGGTGGTGGTGGCTGACGGGTGTTACCCTGACCCAACTCCTCATTCCCCTGTTGAAGGGGCGGCATTTCTCTATCATTCCAACCCTGGGCTTTGGCTTCAGCTGCCGTGAGGGACTCTTCCATTCGGCGAAGCTGTTCCCTGGCTTCATCCGCTTTTTGCCTGATGGCGCGTAGCCGGTTATGCCTTTCAAGCTGGTCTAGGCGTCTTTTCTTTTCCTGCAATTCGGCTTGAAGCCTGTCCAGAGCCTCGAGGCCCAACTCTTCTTCATCTCCTCTTCCACCTTCTCCGGAGGTGTGCGGGTGTGGCTGTGACACTAGCCGAGTGTGAGGGCCCGGGACCTCTGTTCCTGGAGTAACTTCTTCTTCCCCCGAGGGTTCCACATTTTCTTCCACGGTTTGAACCATCACCGTGGCCTCTCTGGTCGCGCGATGGTCTCTGGTTGAGGATGCTCTTCTGTTTCCGGCCATCATGATCTTCGATCCCCACGGTTGGCGCCAAACTGTTGGGAACATACTTGCCCTACCTCCGCACACATGCAAGGGAGTGGCGAAGGTGGCCAAATGTCGGAACCAAGAGCGAAGGTACAAGGGAAACTGGAACAGTGATGTTGCAGCTCTATTCCCAAAAAAACCATCCCCATTACACTGTTTAGCCCCTGGTATTTATAGGGAATACCAAGGGGCACCGACCAAATTACAAAAGGGTACAAAAAAGATTCCTTTACGCTGAACAATGGAAGGGCAGAATCGTACAAACACAAACGGCATAGAAACCCTAGCTAGCCTTCCATAAGCCCGCCGCCACCTGGCTTGCGCACACCTTCGCAGGGACGCGAGGGTTAACTTCTCAGCTTCGTTAGTTGCGAGGCCCGCGTTCGCTTGCCACCCGTTGAGCTTAGCCTTCCTTGTGAAGGTGTGCGGCACGCGCGAAGGTCGTTCCTTGTTCTCCTCATGCTTCTTTCCTACAAAAAACCGTAAGCTACCTTCGATGACCGAAACAGTACTCGAAGGTTAGGAAAAATGGCCCGAGGGGCTTATCGAGTGACGAGGGTTTTCTCGATGGAATGCAGGGCACTGCGAGGGTTGTTCCCTGACTCAGCCTGCGCGACTTCACTGCCGAGGGTTCCTTCCCCCAATAGTGTCCGTTGCGAAAAATTCAACTGCAAGTTTTTCAGTGCGTCAGTGGAAAAACGGCCATCTCGCGCGAGTTTTGCGACACCGTTCCGTTGGAACTGAAAGTGCTAAAAACCAACCAAACATGAGTTTTGGGTCAAACGGAGATGATTGGGTGTGTCTGTTCTGAAAAATTCAAATGCGAGTTTTTTGGTGCATCAGTGGAAAAACGACCATCTCGCGCGAGTTTTGCGGCACCGTTCTGTCGGAAATGAAAGTGCCAAAAACGCACCAAACATAAGTTTTGGGTCAAACTGATATGATTGGGTGCGTCCGTTGTGAAAAAATCAACTGCGAGTTCTTCGGTGCATCAGTGGAAAAAACGGCCATCACACGCGAGTTTTGCGGCACCGTTCCGTCAGAAATGAAAGTGCCAAAACCCCACCAAACATGAGTTTTGGGTCAAACGGAGATGATTGGGTGCGTCCATTGTGAAAAAGAACTGCGAGTTTTTTGATGCATCCGTGGAATAAATAGTCATCATGCGTAAGTTTTGCGGCTCCGTTCCGTCAAAAGTAAATTTGCCAAAAACCCACTAAACATGAGTTTTGGGTCAAACAGAGATGATTGGGTGTATCCGTTGTGAAAAATTTAACCGCGAGTTTTTCAGTGTATCAGTGGAAAAAACGACCATCACGCGCGAGTTTTGCGGCACTGTTCCGTCAGAAATGAAAGTGCGAAAATCCCACCAAACATGAGTGTTGGGTCAAACGGGGACGATTGGGTACGTCCATTTTGAAAAATTCAACTGTGAGTTTTTCGACGCGTCCGTGGAAAAACGGCCATCCTGCGCAAGTTTTAAGGCACGGCTCCGTCAGAAATAAAAGTGGCAAAACCCCATTAAACATCAGTTTTGGGTCAAACAGAGATGATTGGGTGTGTCCGTTGCAAAATATTGAACCATGAGTTTTTCGGTGCATCATTAGGAAAAACGGCCCTCTCGCACGAGTTTTGCAGCATGGTTCGGTCGAAAATGAAAGTGCCAAAAAACCACCAAACATGAGTTTTGGTTCAAACAGAGATGATTGGTTGCGTCCGTTGCGAAAAAATCAACTGCGAGTTTTTTTGTGCATCCGTGGAAAAACCGCAATCAACGGGAGTTTTGTGGCACCGTTCCGTCAAAAATAGAAGTACCAAAAACCCACCAAACATGAGTTTTGGGTGAAACTGAGATGTTTGGGTGCGTCCGTTGCAAAAAATTCAACCGTGAGTTTTTCAGTGCATCAGTGGGCCGCGCAAGTTTGGCAGCACCGTTCTGTCGGAAATGAAAGAGCCCAAAATCCACTAAACATGGGTTTTGGGTCAAACGGAGATGATTGTGTGCGTCCGTTGTGAAAAATTCAACTGCGTGGTTTTTGGTGCATCAATGGGAAAAACGACCCTCCCGCACGACTTTTGCGTCCCCGTTCCGTCGAAAATAAAAGTGCCAAAACCCCACGAAACATGAGTTTTGGGTCAAACTGACATGATTGGGTGCGTCCGTTGCGAAAAAATCAACTGCGAGTTCTTCGGTGCATCAGTGGAAAAAATGGCCATCACGCGCGAGTTATGCGGCACCGTTCCGTCGGAAATGGAACTACCAAAAACCCAACAAACATAAGTTTTAGGCCACTGAGATGATTGGGTGCGTCCGTTGCGAAAAAATCAACTGCGAGTTCTTCGGCGCATCCGTGGAAAAACGACCATCCTGCGCAAATTTTGTGGGACCGTTCTGTCAGAAATGGAAGTACCAAAAACCCACCAAACATGAGTTTTGCCTCAAACTGAGATGTTTGGGTGCGTCCGTTGCAAAAAATTCAACTGTAAGTTCTTCGGTGCATCGGTGGAAAAAACGGGCATCCCGCGCGAGTTTTGCGGCACCGTTCCGTCAGAAATGAAAGTGCCCAAAACCCACTAAACATGGTTTTGGGTCAAACGAAGATGATTGTGTGCGTCCGTTGTGAAAAATTCAACTGCGAGGTTTTCATTGCGTCAATGCGAAAAATGGCCCTCCCGCAAGAACATGAGTTTTGGGTCAAACGGAGATGATTGGGTGTGTCCGTTGCGAAAAATTCAACTGCAAGTTTTTCAGTGCATCAGTGGAAAAAACGGCCATCTCGCGCGAGTTTTGCGACACCGTTCCGTTGGAACTGAAAGTGCTAAAAACCAACCAAACATGAGTTTTGGGTCAAACGGAGATGATTGGGTGCGTCTGTTCTGAAAAATTCAAATGCGAGTTTTTCAGTGCATCAGTAGAAAAACGACCATCTCGCGCGAGTTTTGCGGCCCCGTTCTATCGGAAATGAAAGTGCTAGAAACCCACCAAACATGAGTTTTACGTCAAACTGAGATGATTGGGTGCGTCCGTTCCAAAAAATTCAACTGCGAGTTATTCGGTGCATCAGTGGAAAAAACGACCACCCCACGCGAGTTTTGCGGCACCGTACTGTCGGAAGTGAAAGTGCAAAAAAACTACAAACATAAGTTTTGGGTCAAACTGACATGATTGGGTGCGTCCATTGCGAAAAAATCAATTGCGAGTTCTTCGGTGCATTAGTGGAAAAAACGACCATCACACGCGAGTTTTGCGGCACCGTTCCGTCAGAAATGAAAGTGCCAAAACCCCACCAAACATGAGTTTTGGGTCAAACGGAGATGATTGGGTGCGTCCATTGTGAAAAAGAACTGCGAGTTTTTTGATGCATCCGTGGAAAAAATAGTCATCATGCGTAAGTTTTGCGGCTCCGTTCCGTCAAAAATAAATGTGCCAAAAACCCACTAAACATGAGTTTTGGGTCAAACAGAGATGATTGGGTGTATCCGTTGTGAAAAATTTAACTGTGAGTTTTTCAGTGTATCAGTGGAAAAAACGACCATCACGCGCGAGTTTTGCGGCACCGTTCCGTAAGAAATGAAAGTGCGAAAAACCCACCAAACATGAGTTTTGGGTCAAACGGGGATGATTGGGTACGTCCGTTTCGAAAAATTCAACTGCGAGTTTTTCGACGCGTCCGTGAAAAAATGGCTATCCTGCGCAAGTTTTAAGGCACGGCTCCGTCAGAAATAAAAGTGCCAAAACGCCATTAAACATCAGTTTTGGGTCAAACAGAGATGATTGGGTGTGTCCATTGCAAAAAATTGAACCATGAATTTTTCGGTGCATCATTAGGAAAAACGGCCCTCTCGCACGAGTTTTGCAGCATGGTTCCGTCCGAAATGAAAGTGCCAAAAACCCACCAAACATGAGTTTTGCTTTAAACAGAGATGATTGGTTGCGTCCGTTACGAAAAAATCAACACTGAGTTTTCTTGTGCATCCGTGGAAAAACCGCAATCAACGGGAGTTTTGTGGCACCGTTCCGTCAGAAATAGAAGTACCAAAAACCCACCAAACATGAGTTTTGGGTCAAACGGAGATGATTGAGTGTGTCCGTTGCGAAAAATTCAACTGCAAGTTTTTCAGTGCATCAGTGGAAAACTGGCCATCTCACGTGAGTTTTGCGACACCGTTCCGTTGGAACTGAAAGTGCTAAAAACCAACCAAACATGACTTTTCGGTGAAACGGAGATGATTGGGTGCGTTTGTTCTGAAAAATTCAAATGCGAGTTTTTCGGTGCATCAGTGGAAAAACGACCATCTCGCGCGAGTTTTCGGCACCGTTCTGTCGGAAATGAAAGTGCCAAAAATGCACGAAACATAAGTTTTGGGTCAAACTGATATGATTGGGTGCGTCCATTGCGAAAAAATCAACTGCGAGTTCTTCGGTGCATCAGTGGAAAAAACGGCCATCACACGCTAGTTTTGCGGCACCGTTCCGTCAGAAATGAAAGTGCCAAAACCCCACCAAACATGAGTTTTGGGTCAAACGGAGATGATTGGGTGCGTCCATTGTGAAAAAGAACTGCGAGTTTTTTGATGCATCCGTGGAATAAATAGTCATCATGCGTAAGTTTTGCGGCTCCGTTGCGTCGAAAATAAATGTGCCAAAAACCCACTAAACATGAGTTTTGGGTCAAACAGAGATGATTGGGTGTATCCGTTGTGAAAAATTTAACTACGAGTTTTTCAGTGTATCAGTGGAAAAAACGACCATCACGCGCGAGTTTTGTGGCACCGTTCTGTAAGAAATGAAAGTGCGAAAAACCCACCAAACATGAGTTTTGGGTCAAACGGGGATGATTGGGTACGTCCGTTTCGAAAAATTCAACTGCGAGTTTTTCGACGCGTCCGCGGAAAAATGGCCATCCTGCGCAAGTTTTAAGGCACGGCTCCGTCAGAAATAAAAGTGCCAAAACCCCATTAAACATCAGTTTTGGGTCAAACAGAGATGATTGGGTGTGTCCGTTGCAAAAAATTGAACCATGAATTTTTCGGTGCATCATTAGGAAAAACGACCCTCTCGCACGAGTTTTGCAGCATGGTTCCGTCGGAAATGAAAGTGCCAAAAGCCCACCAAACATGAGTTTTGGTTCAAACAGAGATGATTGGTTGCGTCCGTTACGAAAAAATCAACTTCGAGTTTTTTTGTGCATCCGTGGAAAAAACCGCAATCAACGGGAGTTTTGTGGCTCCGTTCCGTCAGAAATAGAAGTACCAAAAACCCACCAAACATGAGTTTTGGGTCAAACGGAGATGATTGAGTGTGTCCGTTGCGAAAAATTGAACTGCAAGTTTTTCAGTGCATCAGTGGAAAAAACGGCCATCTCGCGCGAGTTTTGCGGCCCCGTTCTAAGAGAAATGAAAGTGCTAAAAACCAACCAAACATGAGTTTTGGGTCAAACGGAGATGATTGGGTGCGTCTGTTCTGAAAAATTCAAATTCGAGTTTTTCGGTGCATCAATGGAAAAACGACCATCTCGTGCGAGTTTTGCGGCACCGTTCTGTCGGAAATGAAAGTGCCAAAAACGCACCAAACATAAGTTTTGGGTCAAACTGATATGATTGGGTGCGTCCGTTGCGAAAAAATCAACTGCGAGTTCTTACGTGCATCAGTGGAAAAAACGGCCATCACACGCGAGTTTTGCGGCAGCGTTCCGTCAGAAATGAAAGTGCCAAAACCCCACCAAACATGAGTTTTGGGTCAAACGGAGATGATTGGGTGCGTCCATTGTGAAAAAGAACTGCGAGTTTTTTGATGCATCTGTGGAATAAATAGTCATCATGCGTAAGTTTTGCGACTCCGTTCCGTCGAAAATAAATGTGCCAAAAACCCACTAAACATGAGTTTTGGGTCAAACATAGATGATTGGGTGTATCCGTTGTGAAAAATTTAACTGCGTGTTTTTCTGTGTATCAGTGGAAAAAACGACCATCACGAGCGAGTTTTGCGCACCGTTCCGTCAAAAATGACAGTGCGAAAAACCCACCAAACATGAGTTTTGGGTCAAACGGGGATGATTGGGTACGTCCGTTTTGAAAAATTCAACTGCGAGTTTTTCGACGCGTCCGTGGAAAAACGGCCATCCTGCGCAAGTTTTAAGGCACGGCTCCGTCAGAAATAAAAGTGCCAAAACCCCATTAAACATCAGTTTTGGGTCAAACAGAGATGATTGGGTGTGTCCATTGCAAAAAATTCAACCATGAGTTTTTTGGTGCATCATTAGGAAAAACGGCCCTCTCGCACGAGTATTGCAGCATGGTTCCGTCGGAAATGAAAGTGCCAAAAACCCACCAAACATGAGTTTTGGTTCAAACAGAGATGATTGGTTGCGTCCGTTGCAAAAAAATCAACTGCGAGTTTTTTGTGCATCCGTGGAAAAAACCGCAATCAACGGGAGTTTTGTGGCACCGTTCCGTCAGAAATAGAAGTACAAAAAACCCACCAAACATGAGTTTTGGGTCAAACGGAGATGATTAAGTGTGTCCGTTGCGAAAAATTCAACTGCAAGTTTTTTAGTGCATCAGTGGAAAAAACGGTCATCTCGCGCGAGTTTTGTGACACCGTTCCGTTGGAACTGAAAGTTCTAAAAACCAACCAAACATGAGTTTTGGGTCAAACGGAGATGATTGGGTGCGTCTGTTCTGAAAAATTCAAATGCGAGTTTTTCGGTGCATCATTGGAAAAACGACCATCTCGCACGAGTTTTGCGGGACCGTTCTGTCGGAAATGAAAGTGCCAAAACGGACCAAACATAAGTTTTGGGTCAAACTGATATGATTGGGTGCGTCCATTGCGAAAAAATCAACTGCGAGTTCTTCGGTGCATCAGTGGAAAAAACGGCCATCACACGCGAGTTTTGCGGCACCGTTCCGTCAGAAATGAAAGTGCCAAAACTGATGAGGGACGGCCCGATCTTCAGAGAGGTAGCGATAGGTTCGTTTGGTGGAGAACTCGACGTTGGCGATCCGGCTTCAAATTAGACATGATTCGAACCCTGCAACCGTTACACCACTGGTTCATTGGTTATCAACCAAGCACAACTTGATTGACGTTGCCAAGAAGGCTAATCCTGCAAGCGAATCGAAGAACACAAGCAAGAAGGTAAAACACGCAATCTGAAATTGCAAATATGAATTATGCGAATATCAATAGAGGGTTCAAGAACTCGGTTCCAAAGGACTAATCGACACAGTGGAGGAGATCAAGAACGGGGGCCCTGGATCACTGTAAAAGGATTCGACACCACAGTTACAATGAACGATTCAGTTCCTCGATGGAAAACTAAACGCTAAACAAAACCCAAGACCTAACGATGACGGCGGCGGCTAATTATAGGGTTTAGGTCGTCGCCCCTGCTGGACGTGCCCCCTAATGGGCTCTAAGACGATACACGGCCCATCGGACCAAAAGACGGTGTCGTAGCACCCTGGCAGATTCTGGACGCTGACTTGTTTCGACGATTCCTGTTGACTCCGGATGTATTTTGACGTGATTCCAAAGCCATTGGTTAGATTATCAAATTATCTTTCCAAGCATATCTGGTCCGTTGAAAACGAAGTCCGTATTACTCCGGGGCGTTGATTTTACCTGAGACTGCTCCTGAATTCCGAGGGTGACGATGTAGCTGAGTTGGAGACGGATTGCAACTTGGGGAAGACCATGGCGTCGGTGTGTCCAGCGTGGCGATGTCCTCATCATCCTCCCCTTCTTGAATTGGAGTCATCCTCGACTCTATCTTGGCGATGTCCTCATCATCCCCTCCTTCTAGAATTGGAGTCGTCCGCGACTCCATGTCATCTCCAAGCTCCTGCAAAAGGTTAGTGACCGCACAACGCGAAACACAAGGCATAGGAATATGTGCAGCAACACTAACATGTTGAGAAAGCATAGTATAACAAGGAGAATAATTATTATCATTAGTTGTAGCTAGAAAAGCACCTCCTTTTAACTTAATCTCATTATTTTTAGCTACGTCTATCGGGGGTTTATTTTTATTTTTAATCTCTTTAGCATGTTTAATAATATCCGTAGGAGACAAAGGCATCAAAGTAATTTTCTTGTCCTTATATGTGATAGTGTATGTATTAGTTCTACCATGGTGTAAAACATCATTATCAAATTCCCATGGACGTCCTAACAAAATGGAACAAGCTTGCATAGGAACAACATCAAAATCAGCAGTATCATGGTAAGAACCTGTGAAAAAGCTAATGCGTGCTGATTTAGTTACCTTAGTCATACCATTATTATTGAACCATTGAAGTTTATACGGATATGAATGTTGTCGTGTGGTCAAGCCAAGCTTCTCAACCAAATCTGAACTCACCAAGTTGTTGCAACTCCCGCTATCAATAATGGTGACAACACGACAACCCTGCACTATGAGATACATGTGGAACAAATTGTGGCGTTGGATCGTCATCTCTTCTTCTTCATGTCCCACACGTGTACTCAACACTCGCTACACAAGAAGACTAGGATAGTCCGCAGCAGCAGCCACTGAGTCAATGGTGATGGTCTCCTTGTCTTGATCGTCCTCGGTGGAATCTGCAGCAAGAGCTAAATCATTTTCAACATCACTAGTACTTACATATCCATCCTCGGTAGCAATGAAAGCACGACGACTGGGACAATCCTTCATGACATGTCTCATGCCTTTGCATCGATGGCAAATGATTGTAGAGCTGGACGAGGAATATCTAGTAGAAGCACCCGAAGTGGCACCTTTCTTGAATTGTGGAATCTGCACATTAGACAATTTACTTACCCCTGAAGGTGTAGATGGCTGTGGTGCTGCAGGAAGCGTGGGCGTCTCCGGCTCGGTACGTTGCTGAAAAGGCCTCCCATTGTTATACCTGAAAGATTAGTGTTGTTTGCGTCCCTGTATTTCTCGTTCAGCTTTAAGAGCAAGATGATATAATTGGCTGAACCTAGTCCAATCTTTGTAATCAAGAATATCCTGGATATCACGATTTAAACCATCAAAGAATCTAGCACTAGCATCATCATCATCTTCATGTATACCACAACGTGCTAAACCAATAAGCAATTCTTGATAATATGCCTCTACTCCTTTATCACCTTGTTTTAAAGTTTACAGTTTCAAACGTAGATCACGTTGGTAATAAGGAGGAACAAAATGAGATTTCATGTGTTGCTTTAAAGCATTCCAAGTTTGAGGCACAGCAGCAGCAGCATTATTTGCATTGCAAAGATCACTCCACCAGAATAAAGCAAAATTAGTAAACTCACTAGTAGCAAGTCTAACTCTATGCTCAACAGGAACATTATGAGAATCAAATTTTTGTTGAACAGCAAGTTCCCAATCTAAATGTCTCTGGATCCATATTACCAGCAAAGGAAGGTAGGCTAAATTTAATTTTAGCAAAAGGATCATTATTATGATTATTACCTCCCATACCGCGACGATTGAAGTTGAGGCGGCGACGAGGACTAGCATCAACATCCGCATCGTCATCACCAAAAGCATCCGCATCTTCGTCATCATGATGAGGTTGAGGGCGTTGTTCAAGCTGTTCAATGCGATTGACCAAATTGTTCACGTTGCGCGTCAGCTCGGTTATGAGATTGTGTTGTTCATTCATGAATGTTGTAAGCTCGGCTTTGGACACGCACTCATTGAAGTCCGCCGGAATTCCTGCCATTGTTAGAAGATAGAAAAAGACAACATCAAAGTATTATCCCTATCAACTAAAAGGAACCAAGTGGTGGTGGTGGTGAAAGTGAAATGCAAAATCACAAGCGGCTTACCACCGTCTTGCTTGTATTCTTACCAACGCCAAACAAGATCAAACCAAAGTGACGAAGCAATCTGTTGTTGAGCGTGGGTAACAGTTGCAAGATGAACCTGTGCTGACAGAAGTATATGTGGAGCTATAGGTAGACATAATATGACAGCAAGGATTAGCAATTAACGAATACAGATTAGCAAAGTTCAATAAGTGTCCAAAGCACAAGTCACAATTGCTGGCTAAGACGTGTGTAGACGAAGTGCAACAAGATGAAACGAAGAACGATGGAAAGAACTCACAGAACAAGCAAGGAATCTAAATTTTTCTTTTTCCTGAATTTTCCCTTGATTTTCCAAAAAGGTACTAGTAGGAATCAAACTTTTTATTTTTTCACTATTTTTTTTATATTTTTTCCTGAACAAGGATCACAAAATATGTAACCACAAAAATTGGCACCTTCAACTGAGGTGAGATGTGGTCTATAGAAAATCAGCAAGTTCTCTTAAAAGCGTGCTGAAACCTTGTCAATTTTTTTTCTTTATTTTCCCGAATTTTTTTGGCAATTTTGAGGGGACCAAACAGGGCAAAAGTTATGCCTGTTTTAGTGAAGGTATCTCTAGTTATGTTTTCCAAAAGGCACAACACGAAAACAGGAGTTAGGGCAACTCGGCAGCGGCAGTTAGAGCAAAGCGACCGTAAACTCCAACACCGATCACAAGAGCAAGCGTCCTTATGACTTAACAGCAGTAGGTAGATGCCAGATGATGTAAGGAGGGCTGCGATACAGGAAAAAATTAGAGCGGTTGGCAACCTATCTAGGTTTGCGCGGCGGCGAGAATTTACACAAGGCGGCTAGCGGGCAAGTCGAGTAAAGTGGTGGCTTCGACTTGTTGTTTAGGAACGGTGGATGGGATAGCGGCAGAAACAAAAAAACAGCAACGAGCACATTGAACTACGACGACGAACACAACCTAAACCAGCAACAAGACTCGACCACGGACAAAAACTCAACAAAGCGAAACTGAAACGAAATTGCAAAGGCACAAAGGGCGATAGGACAGCGGAAATTGAAATAAATTTTTATGGATTTTTTGTGGACTCTAGGTAAAGAACAGATATGAATCTAAGGGCAAACGAGATTATACCTTGCGGGAAAGCTGAAATATCCGATACCAATTGATGAGGGACGGCCCGATCTTCCGAGAGGTAGCGATAGGTTCGATTGGTGGAGAACTCGACGTTGGCGATCCGGCTTCAAATCAGACACGATTCGAACCCTGCAACCGTTACACCACTGCTCCGTTGGTTATCAACCAAGCACAACTTGATTGACCTCGCCAAGAAGGCTAATCGTGCAAGCGAATCAAAGAACACAAGCAAGAAGGTAAAACACGCAATCTGAAATTGCAAATATGAATTATGCGAATATCAATAGAGGGTTCAAGAACTCGGTTCCAAAGGACTAATCGACACAGTGGAGGAGATCAAGAAAGGGGGCCCTGGATCACTGTAAAAGGATTCGACACCACAGTTACAATGAAAGATTCAGTTCCTCGATGGAAAACTAAACGCTAAACAAAACCCAAGACCTAACGATGAGGGCGGCGGCTAATTATAGGGTTTAGGTCGTCGCCCCTGCTGGACGCACCCCTAATGGGCTCTAAGACGATACACGGCCCATCGGACCAAAAGACGGTGTCGCAGCACCCTGGCAGATTCTAGACGCTGACTTGTTTCGATGATTCCCGTTGACTCCGGATGTATTTTGACGTGATTCCAAAGCCATTGGTTAGCTTATCAAATTATATTTCCAAGCATATCTGGTTCGTCGAAAACGGAGTCCGTATTCCTCCGGGGAGTTGATTTTACCCGGGACTGCTCCTGAATTCCGAGGGTGACGAGGTAGCTGAGTTGGAGACGGATTGCAACTTGGGGAAGACCATGGCGTCGGTGTGTCCAGCGTGGCGATGTCCTCATCATCCTCCCCTTCTTGAATTGGAGTCGTCCTCGACTCTATCTTGGCGATGTTCTCATCAAAAACCCCACCAAACATGAGTTTTGGGTCAAACGGAGATGATTGGGTGCGTCCATTGTGGAAAAGAACTGCGAGTTTTTTTTGATGCATCCGTGGAATAAAGTCATCATGCGTAAGTTTTGCGGCTCCGTTCCGTCAAAAATAAATTTGCCAAAAACCCACTAAACATGAGTTTTGGGTCAAACAGAGATGATTGGGTGTATCCATTGTGAAAAATTTAACTGCGAGTTTTTCAGTGTATCAGTGGAAAAAACGGCCATCACGCGCGAGTTTTGTGGCACTGTTCCGTCAGAAATGAAAGTGCGAAAAACCCACCAAACATGAGTTTTGGGTCAAACGGGGATGATTGGGTACGTTCGTTTAGAAAAATTCAACTGCGAGTTTTTCGACGCATCCGTGGAAAAACGGCCATCCTGCGCAAGTTTTAAGGCATGGCTCCGTCAGAAATAAAAGTGCCAAAACCCCATTAAACATCAGTTTTGGGTCAAACAGAGATGATTGGGTGTGTCCATTGCAAAAAATTGAACCATGAGTTTTTCGGTGCATCATTAGGAAAAACGACCCTGTCGCACGAGTTTTGCAGCATGGTTCCGTCGGAAATGAAAGTGCCAAAAACCCACCAAACAAGAGTTTTGGTTCAAACAGAGATGATTGGTTGCGTCCGTTGCGAAAAAATCAACTTCGAGTTTTTTGTGCATCCGTGGAAAAAACCGCAATCAACGGGAGTTTTGTGGCACCGTTCCGTCAGAAATAGAAGTACAAAAAACCCACCAAACATGAGTTTTAGGTCAAACGGAGATGATTGAGTGTGTCCGTTGCGAAAAAGTCAACTGCAAGTTTGTCAGTGCATCAGTGGAAAAACGGCCATCTCGCGCGAGTTTTGCGACACCGTTCCGTTGGAACTGAAAGTGCTAAAAACCAACCAAACTTGAGATTTGGGTCAAACGGAGATGATTGGGTGCGCCTATTCTGAAAAATACAAATGCGAGTTTTTCGGTGCATCAGTGGAAAAAACAGCCATCACACGCGAGTTTTGCGGCATCGTTCCGTCAGAAATGAAAGTGCCAAAACCCCACCAAACATTAGTTTTGGGTCAAACGGAGATGATTGGGTGCGTCCATTGTGAAAAAGAACTGCGAGTTTTTTGATACATCCGTGGAATAAAGTCATCATGTGTAAGTTTTGCGGCTCTGTTCCGTCGAAAATAAATTTGCCAAAAACCCACTAAACATGAGTTTTGGGTCAAACAGAGATGATGGGTGTATCCGTTGTGAAAAATTTGACTGCGAGTTTTTCAGTGTATCAGTGGAAAAAACGGCCGTCACGCGCGAGTTTTGCGGCATTGTTCCGTCAGAAATGAAAGTGCGAAAAACCCACCAAACATGAGTTTTGGGTCAAACGGGGATGATTGGTTGCGTCCGTTGCGAAAAAATCAACTGCGAGTTTTTTTTGTGCATCCGTGGAAAAAACCGCAATCAAGGGGAGTTTTGTGGCACCGTTCCGTCAGAAATAGAAGTACCAAAAACCCACCAAACATGAGTTTTGGGTCAAACTGAGATGTTTGGGTGCGTCCGTTGCGAAAAATTCAACTGTGAGTTTTTCAGTGCATCAGTGGGCCGCGCAAGTTTTGCGGCACCGTTCTGTCGGAAATGAAAGTGCCCAAAATCCACTAAACATGGGTTTTGGGTCAAACGGAGATGATTGTGTGCGTCCGTTGCGAAAAATTCAACTGCGTGGTTTTCGGTGCATCAATGGGAAAAACGACCCTCCCGCACGAGTTTTGCGGCCCCGTTCCATCGGAAATGAATGTGCCAAAACCCAACGAAACATGAGTTTTGGGTCAAACTGAGATGATTGTGTGCGTCCGTTGCGAAAAAATAAACTGCGAGTTCTTCGGTGCATCAGTGGAAAAAACGGCAATCACGCGCGAGTTATGCGGCACCGTTCCGTCGAAAATGGAAGTACCAAAAACACAACAAACATAAGTTTTGGGCCACTGAGATGATTGGGTGCGTCCGTTGCGAAAAAATCAACTGCGAGTTCTTCGGCGCATCCGTGAAAAACGGTCGTCCTGCGCGAATTTTGTGGCACCGTTCCGTCAGAAATGGAAGTACCAAAAACCCACCAAACATGAGTTTTGGCTCAAACTGAGATGTTTGGGTGCGTCCGTTGCAAAAAATTCAAGTGCGAGTTCTTCGGTGCATCAGTGGAAAAAACGGGCATCCCGCGCGAGTTTTCTGGCACCGTTCCGTCGGAAATGAAAGTGCCCAAAACCCACTAAACATGGGTTTTGGGTCAAACGGAGATGATTGTGTGCGTCCGTTGTGAAAAATTCAACTGCGAGGTTTTCAGTGCGTCAATGCGTAAAACGGTCCTCCCGCAAGAACATGAGTTTTGGGTCAAACGGAGATGATTGGGTGTGTCCGTTGCGAAAAATTCAACTACAAGTTTTTCAGTGCATCAGTGGAAAAAACGGCCATCTCGCGCGAGTTTTGCGACACCGTTCCGTTGGAACTGAAAGTGCTAAAAACCAACCAAACATGAGTTTTGGGTCAAACGGAGATGATTGGGTGCGTCTGTTCTGAAAAATTCAAATGCGAGTTTTTCAGTGCATCAGTAGAAAAACGACTATCTCGCGCGAGTTTTGCGGCCCCGTTCTATCGGAAATGAAAGTGCTAGAAACCCACCAAACATGAGTTTTAGGTCAAACTGAGATGATTGGGTGCGTCCGTTCTGAAAAATTCAACTGCAACTTATTCGGTGCATCAGTGGAAAAAACGACCACCCCACGCGAGTTTTGCGGCACCGTACTGTCAGAAGTGAAAGTGCAAAAAACCCAACAAACATATGTTTTGTGTCAAACTAACATGATTGGGTGCGTCCGTTGCGAAAAAATCAACTGCGAGTTCTTCGGTGCATCAGTGGAAAAAACGACCATCACACGCGAGTTTTGCAGCACCGTTCCGTCAGAAATGAAAGTGCCAAAACCCCAGCAAACATGAGTTTTGGGTCAAATGGAGATGATTGGGTGCGTCCATTGTGAAAAAGAACTGCGAGTTTTTTGATGCATCCGTGGAATAAATAGTCATCTTGCGTAAGTTTTGCGGCTCCGTTCCGTCAAAAATAAATGTGCCAAAAACCCACTAAACATGAGTTTTGGGTCAAACAGAGATGATTGGGTGTATCCGTTGTGAAAAATTTAACTGCGAGTTTTTCAGTGTATCAGTGGAAAAAACGACCATCACGCGCGAGTTTTGCGGCACCGTTCCATCAGAAATGAAAGTGCGAAAAACCCACCAAACATGAGTTTTGGGTCAAACGGGGATGATTGGGTACATCCGTTTCGAAAAATTCAACTGCGAGTTTTTCGACGCGTCCGTGGAAAAACGGCCATCCTGCGCAAGTTTTAAGGCACGGCTCCGTCAGAAATAAAAGTGCTAAAACCCCATTAAACATCAGTTTTGGGTCAAACAGAGATGATTGGGTGTGTCCGTTGCAAAAAATTCAACCATGAGTTTTTTGGTGCATCATTAGGAAAAACGACCCTCTCGCACGAGTATTGCAGCATGGTTCCGTCGGAAATGAAAGTGCCAAAAACCCACCAAACATGAGTTTTGGTTCAAACAGAGATGATTGGGTGCGTCTGTTCTGAAAAATTCAAATGCGAGTTTTTCAGTGCATCAGTAGAAAAACGACTATCTCGCGCGAGTTTTGCGGCCCCGTTCTATCGGAAATGAAAGTGCTAGAAACCCACCAAACATGAGTTTTAGGTCAAACTGAGATGATTGGGTGCGTCCGTTCTGAAAAATTCAACTGCAACTTATTCGGTGCATCAGTGGAAAAAACGACCACCCCACGCGAGTTTTGCGGCAGCGTACTGTCAGAAGTGAAAGTGCAAAAAACCCAACAAACATATGTTTTGGGTCAAACTAACGTGATTGGGTGCGTCCGTTGCGAAAAAATCAACTGCGAGTTCTTCGGTGCATCAGTGGAAAAAACGACCATCACACGCGAGTTTTGCGGCACCGTTCCGTCAGAAATGAAAGTGCCAAAATCCCAGCAAACATGAGTTTTGGGTCAAATGGAGATGATTGGGTGCGTCCATTGTGAAAAAGAACTGCGAGTTTTTTGATGCATCCGTGGAATAAATAGTCATCTTGCGTAAGTTTTGCGGCTCCGTTCCGTCGAAAATAAATGTGCCAAAAAGCCACTAAACATGAGTTTTGGGTCAAACAGAGATGATTGGGTGTATCCGTTGTGAAAAATTTAACTGCGAGTTTTTCAGTGTATCAATGGAAAAAACAACCATCACGCGCGAGTTTTGCGGCACCGTTCCGTCAGAAATGAAAGTGCGAAAAACCCACCAAACATGAGTTTTGGGTCAAACGGGGATGATTGGGTACATCCGTTTCGAAAAATTCAACTGCGAGTTTTTCGACGCGTCCGTGGAAAAACGGCCATCCTGCGCAAGTTTTAAGGCACGGCTCCGTCAGAAATAAAAGTGCCAAAACCCCATTAAACATCAGTTTTGGGTCAAACAGAGATGATTGGGTGTGTTCGTTGCAAAAAATTCAACCATGAGTTTTTCGGTGCATCATTAGGAAAAACGGCCCTCTCGCACGAGTTTTGCAACATGGTTCCGTCGGAAATGAATGTGCCAAAAACCCACCAAACATGAGTTTTGGTTCAAACAGAGATGATTGGTTGCGTCCGTTGCGAAAAAATCAACTGCGAGTTTTTTGTGCATCCGTGGAAAAAACCGCAGTCAACGGGAGTTTTGTGGCACCGTTCCGTCAGAAATAGAAGTACAAAAAACCCACCAAACATGAGTTTTAGGTCAAACGGAGATGATTGAGTGTGTCCGTTGTGAAAAATTCAACTGCAAGTTTTTCAGTGCATCAGTGGAAAAAACGGCCATCTCGCGCGAGTTTTGCGACATCGTTCCGTTGGAACTGAAAGTGCTAAAAACCAACCAAACATGAGTTTTGGGTCAAACGGAGATGATTGGGTGCGTCTATTCTGAAAAATTCAAATGCGAGTTATTCGGTGCATCCATGGAATAAATAGTTATCATGCGTAAGTTTTGCGGCTCCATTTCGTCGAAAATACATGTGCCAAAAACCCACTAAACATGAGTTTTGGGTCAAACAGAGATGATTGGGTGTATCCGTTGTGAAAAATTTAACTGCAACTTTTTCAGTGCATCAGTGGAAAAAACGACCATCACGCGCGAGTTTTGCGGCACCGTTCCATAAGAAATGAAAGTGCGAAAAACCCACCAAACATGAGTTTTGGGTCAAACGGGGATGATTGGGTACGTCCGTTTCAAAAAATTCAACTGCGAGTTTTTCGACGCGTCCATGGAAAAATGGCCATCGTGCGCAAGTTTTAAGGCACGGCTCCGTCAGAAATAAAAGTGCCAAAACCCCATTAAACATCAGTTTTGGGTCAAATAGAGATGATTGGGTGTGTCTGTTGCAAAAAATTGAACCATGAATCTTTCGCTGCATCATTAGGAAAAACGACCCTCTCGCACGAGTTTTGCAGCATGGTTCCGTCGGAAATGAAAGTGCCAAAAACCCACCAAACATGAGTTTTGGTTTAAACAGAGATGATTGGTTGCGTCCGTTACGAAAAAATCAACTTCAAGTTTTTTTGTGCATCCGTGGAAAAAACCGCAATCAACGGGAGTTTTGTGGCACCGTTCCGTCAGAAATAGAAGTACCAAAAACCCACCAAACATGAGTTTTGGGTCAAACGGAGATGATTGAGTGTGTCCATTGCGAAAAATTCAACTGCAAGTTTTTCAGTGCATCAGTGGAAAAACGGCCATCTTGCGCGAGTTTTGCGACACCGTTCCGTTGGAACTAAAAGTGCTAAAAACCAACCAAACATGAGTTTTGGGTGAAACGGAGATGATTGAGTGCGTCCATTGTGAAAAAGAACTGCGAGTTTTTTGATGCATCCTTGGAATAAAGTCATCATGCGTAAGTTTTGCGGCTCCGTTCCGTCGAAAATAAATTTGCCAAAAACCCACTAAACATGAGTTTTGGGTCAAACAGAGATGATTGGGTGTATCCATTGTGAAAAAATTGACTGCGAGTTTTTCAGTGCATCAGTGGAAAAAAAGGTCATCACGCGCGAGTTTTGCGGCACCGTTCCATAAGAAATTAAAGTGCGAAAAACCCACCAAACATGAGTTTTGGGTCAAATGGGGATGATTGGGTACGTCCATTTCGAAAAATTCAACTGCGAGTTTTTCGTCGCGTCCGTGGAAAAACGGCCATGCTGCGCAAGTTTTATGGCACGGCTCCGTCAGAAATAAAAGTGCCAAAACCCCATTAAACATCAGTTTTGGGTCAAACAGAGATGATTGGGTGTGTCCGTTGCAAAAAATTGAACCATGAGTTTTTCGGTGCATCATTAGGAAAAACGGCCCTCTCGCACGAGTTTTGCAGCATGGTTCCGTCGAAAATGAAAGTGTCAAAAACCCACCAAACATGAGTTTTGGTTCAAACAGAGATGACTGGTTGCGTCCGTTGCGAAAAAATCAACTGCAAGTTTTTTTGTGCATCCGTGGAAAAAACCGCAATCAACGGGAGTTTTGTGGCACCGTTCCGTCAGAAATAGAAGTACCAAAAACCCAGCAAACATGAGTTTTGGGTCAAACGGAGATGATTGAGTGTGTCCGTTGCGAAAAATTGAACTGCAAGTTTTTCAGTGCATCAATGGAAAAAACGGTCATCTCGCGCGAGTTTTGCGACACCGTTCCGTTGGAACTAAAAGTGCTAAAAACCAACCAAACATGAGTTTTGGGTCAAACAGAGATGATTGGGTGCGTCCATTGTGAAAAAGAACTGCAAGTTTTTTGATGCATCCGTGGAATAAAGTCATCATGCGTAAGTTTTGCGGCTCCGTTCCGTCGAAAATAAATTTGCCAAAAACCCACTAAACATGAGTTTTGGGTCAAACAGAGATGATTGGGTGTATCCGTTGTGAAAAATTTGACTGCGAGTTTTTCAGTGTATCAGTGGAAAAAACGGCCATCACGCGCGAGTTTTGCCACTGTTCCGTCAGAAATGAAAGTGCGAAAACCCCACCAAATATGAGTTTTGGGTCAAACGGGGATGATTGGGTACGTCCATTTCAAAAAATTCAACTGCGAGTTTTTCGACGCGTCCGTGGAAAAACGGCCATCCTGCGCAAGTTTTAAGGCACGGCTCCGTCAAAAATAAAAGTGACAAAACCCCATTAAACATCAGTTTTGGGTCAAACAGAGATGATTGGGTGTGTCCGTTGCAAAAAAATGAACCATGAGTTTTTCGGTGCATCATTAGGAAAAACGACTCTCTCGCACGAGTTTTGCAGCATGGTTCTGTCGAAAATGAAAGTACCAAAAACCCACCAAACATGAGTTTTGGTTGAAACAGAGATGATTGGTTGCGTCCGTTGCGAAAAAATCAACTGCGAGTTTTTTTGTGCATCCGTGGAAAAAACCGCAATCAACGAGAGTTTTGTGGCACCATTCCGTCAGAAATAGAAGTACCAAAAACCCACCAAACATGAGTTTTGGGTCAAACTGAGATGTTTGGGTGCGTCCGTTGCGAAAAATTCAACTGTGAGTTTTTCAGTGCATCAGTGGGCCGCGCAAGTTTTGCGGCACCGTTCCGTCGGAAATGAAAGTGCCTAAAATCCACTAAACATGGGTTTTGGGTAAAACGGAGATGATTGTGTGCGTCCATTGCGAAAAATTCAACTGCGTGGTTTTTGGTGCATCAATGGGAAAAACGACCCTCCCGCACGAGTTTTGCGGCCCTGTTCCGTCGGAAATGAAAGTGCCAAAACCCCACGAAACATGAGTTTTGGGTCAAACTGAGATGATTGGGTGCGTCCGTTGCGAAAAAATCAACTGCGAGTTCTTCGGTGCATCAGTGGAAAAAACGGCCATTACGCGCGAGTTATGCGGCACCGTTCCGTCGGAAATGGAAGTACCAAAAACCCAACAAACATAAGTTTTGGGCCACTGAGATGATTGGGTGCGTCCGTTGAGAAAAAATCAACTGCGAGTTCTTCGGCGCATCCGTGAAAAAACGGCCATCCTGCGCGAATTTTGTGGCACCGTTCCGTCAGAAATGGAAGTACCAAAAACCCACCAAACATGAGTTTTGGCTCAAACTGAGATGTTTGGGTGCGTCCGTTGCAAAAAATTCAACTGTGAGTTCTTCGGTGCATCAGTGGAAAAAACGGGCATCCCGCGCGAGTATTGCGGCACCGTTCCGTCGGAAATGAAAGTGCCCAAAACCCACTAAACATGGGTTTTGGGTCAAACGGAGATGATTGTGTGCGTCCGTTGTGAAAAATTCAACTGCGAGGTTTTCAGTGCGTCAATCGAAAAACGGCCCTCCCGCAAGAACATGAGTTTTGGGTCAAACGGAGATGATTCGGTGTGTCCGTTGCGAAAAATTTAACTGCAAGTTTTTCAGTGCATCAGTGGAAAAAACAGCCATCCCGCGCGAGTTTTGCGACACCGTTCCGATGGAACTGAAAGTGCTAAAAACCAACCGAACATGAGTTTTGGGTCAAACGGAGATGATTGGGTGCGTCTGTTCTGAAAAATTCAAATGCGAGTTTTTCGGTGCATCAGTGGAAAAACGAACATCTCGCGCGAGTTTGCCGGCCCCGTTCTATTGGAAATGAAAGTGCAAAAACCCACCAAACATGAATTTTAGGTCAAACTGAGATGATTGGGTGCGTCCGTTCCGAAAAATTCAACTGCTAGTTCTTCGGTGCATCAGTGGAAAAAACGGCCATCACACGCGAGTTTTGCGGCACCGTTCCGTCAGAAATGAAAGTGCCGAAACCCCACCAAACATGAGTTTTGGTTCAAACGGAGATGATTGGGTGCGTCCATTGTGAAAAAGAACTGCGATGTTTTTGATGCATCTGTGGAATAAATAGTCATCATGCGTAAGTTTTGCGGCTCCGTTCCGTCGAAAATAAATGTGCCAAAAACCCACTAAACATGAGTTTTGGGTCAAACAGAGATGATTGGGTGTATCCGTTGTGAAAAATTTAACTGCGAGTTTTTCTGTGTATCAGTGGAAAAAACGACCATCACGCGCGAGTTTTGCGCACCGTTCCGTCAAAAATGAAAGTGCGAAAAACCCACCAAACATGAGTTTTGGGTCAAACGGGGATGATTGGGTACGTCCGTTTCGAAAAATTCAACTGCGAGTTTTTCGACGCGTCCGTGGAAAAACGGTCATCCTGCGCAAGTTTTAAGGCACGGCTCCGTCAGAAATAAAAGTGCCAAAACCCCATTAAACATCAGTTTTGGCTCAAACAGAGATGATTGGGTGTGTCCGTTGCAAAAAATTGAACCATGAGTTTTTCGGTGCATCATTAGGAAAAACGGCCCTCTCGCACGAGTTTTGCAGCATGGTTCCGTCGGAAATGAAAGTGCCAAAAACCCACCAAACATGAGTTTTGGTTCAAACAGAGATGATTGGTTGCGTCCGTTGCGAAAAAATCAACTGCGAGTTTTTTGTGCATCCGTGGAAAAAACCGCAATCAACGGGAGTTTTGTGGCACCGTTCCGTCAGAAATAGAAGTACAAAAAACCCAACAAACATGAGTTTTGGGTCAAACAGAGATGATTGAGTGTGTCCGTTGCGAAAAATTCAACTGCAAGTTTTTCAGTGCATCAGTGGAAAAAACGGCCATCTCGCGCGAGTTTTGCGACACCGTTCCGTTGGAACTGGAAGTGCTGAAAACCAACCAAACATGAGTTTTGGGTCAAACGGAGATGATTGGGTGCGTCTGTTCTGAAAAATTCAAATGCGAGTTTTTTGGTGCATCAGTGGAAAAACGACCATCTCGCGCGAGTTTTGCGGCACCGTTCTGTCGGAAATGAAAGTGCCAAAACGCACCAAACATAAGTTTTAGGTCAAACTGATATGATTGGGTGCGTCCGTTGCGAAAAAATCAACTGCGAGTTCTTCGGTGCATCAGTGGAAAAAACGGCCATCACACGCGAGTTTTGCGGCACCGTTCCGTCAGAAATGAAAGTGCCAAAACCCCACCAAACATGAGTTTTGGGTCAAACGGAGATGATTGGGTGCGTCCATTGTGAAAAACAACTGCGAGTTTTTCGATGCATCCGTGGAATAAAGTCATCATGCGTAAGTTTTGTGGCTCCGTTCCGCCGAAAATAAATTTGCCAAAAACCCACTAAACATGAGTTTTGGGTCAAACAGAGATGATTGGGTGTATCCGTTCTGAAAAATTTAACTGCGAGTTTTTCAGTGTATCGGTGGAAAAACGGCCATCACGCGCGAGTTTTGCGGCACTGTTCCGTCAGAAATGAAAGTGCAAAAAACCCCATCAAACATGAGTTTTGGGTCAAACGGGGATGATTGGGTGCGTCCGTTTCGAAAAAATTCAAATGCGAGTTTTTCGACGCGTCCGTGGAAAAACGGCCATCCTGCGCAAGTTTTAAGGCACGGTTAAGGCACGGCTCCGTCAGAAATAAAAGTGCCAAAACCCCATTAAACATCAGTTTTGGGTCAAACAGAGATGATTCGGTGTGTCCGTTGCAAAAAATTGAACCCTGAGTTTTTTGGTGCATCATTAGGAAAAACGGCCCTCTCGCACGAGTTTTGCAGCATGGTTCCGTCGGAAATGAAAGTGCCAAAAACCCACCAAACATGAGTTTTGGTTCAAACAGAGATGATTGGTTGCGTCCGTTGCGAAAAAATCAACTGCGAGTTTTTTGTGCATCCGTGGAAAAAACAGCAATCAACGGGAGTTTTGTGGCACCGTTCCGTCAGAAATAGAAGTACAAAAAACCCACCAAACATGAGTTTTGGGTCAAACGGAGATGATTGAGTGTGTCCGTTGCGAAAAATTCAACTGCAAGTTTATCAGTGCATCAGTGGAAAAAACGGCCATCTCGCGCGAGTTTTGCGACACCGTTCCGTTGGAACTGAAAGTGCTCAAAGCCAACCAAACATGAGTTTTGGGTCAAACGGAGATGATTGGGTGCGTCTGTTCTGAAAAATTCAAATGCAAATTTTTCGGTGCACCAGTGGAAAAACGACCATCTCGCACGAGTTTTGCGGTACCGTTCTGTCGAAAATGAAAGTGCCAAAATGCACCAAACATAAGTTTTAGGTCAAACTGATTTGATTGGGTGCGTCCGTTGTGAAAAAATCAACTGCGAGTTCTTCGGTGCATTAGTGGAAAAAACGGCCATCACACGCGAGTTTTGCGGCACCGTTCCGTCAGAAACGAATGTGCGAAAACCCCACCAAACATGAGTTTTGGGTGAAACGGAGATGATTGGGTGCGTCCATTGTGAAAAAGAACTGCGAGTTTTTTGATGCATCCGTGGAATGAAGTCATCATGCGTAAGTTTTGCGGCTCCGTTCCGTCGAAAATAAATTTGCCAAAAACCCACTAAACATGAGTTTTGGGTCAAACAGAGATGATTGGGTGTATCCGTTGTGAAAAATTTAACTGCGAGTTTTTCAGTGTATCAGTGGAAAAAACGGCCATCACGCGCGACTTTTGCGGCACTGTTCCGTCAGAAATGAAAGTGCGAAAAAACCCACCAAACATGAGTTTTGGGTCAAACGGGGATGATTGGGTGCGTCCATTTCGAAAAAATTCAAATGCGAGTTTTTCGACGCGTCCGTGGAAAAACGGCCATCCTGCGCAAGTTTTAAGGCACGGCTCCGTCAGAAATAAAACTTCCAAACCCCCATTAAACATCAGTTTTGGGTCAAACGGAGATGATTGGGTGTGTCTGTTGCAACAAAATTGAACCATGAGTTTTTCGGTGCATCATTAGGAAAAACGGCCCTCTCGCACGAGTTTTGCAGCATGGTTCCGTCGAAAATGAAAGTGCCAAAAACCCACCAAACATGAGTTTTGGTTCAAACAAAGATGATTGGTTGCGTCCGTTGCGAAAAAATCAACTGCGAGTTTTTTTGTGCACCCGTGGAAAAAACCACAATCAACGCGAGTTTTGTGGCACCGTTCCGTCAGAAATAGAAGTACCAAAAACCCACCAAACATGAGTTTTGGGTCAAACTAAGATGTTTGGGTGCGTCCGTTGAGAAAAATTGAACTGTGAGTTTTTCAGTGCATCAGTGGGCCGCGCAAGTTTTGCGGCACCGTTCCGTCGGAAATGAAACAACCCAAAATCCACTAAACATGGGTTTATGGTCAAATGGAGATGATTGTGTGCGTTCGTTGCGATAAATTCAACTGTGTGGTTTTCGGTGCATCAATGGAAAAAACGACCCTCCCGCACGAGTTTTGCGGCCCCGTTCCGTCGGAAATGAAAGTGCCAAAACTCTACGAAACATGAGTTTTGGGTCCAACTGAGATGATTGGGTGCGTCCGTTGCGAAAAAATAAACTGCGAGTTCTTCGGTGCATCAGCGGAAAAAACGGCCATCATTCGCGAGTTATGCTGCACCGTTCCGTCAGAAATGGAAGTACCAAAAACCCAAGAAACATAAGTTTTGGGCCACTGAGATGATTTGGTGCGTCCGTTGCGAAAAAATCAACTGCGAGTTCTTCGGCGCATCCGTGAAAAAACGGCCATCCTGCGCGAATTTTGTGGCACCGTTCCGTCAGAAATGGAAGTACCAAAAACCCACCAAACATGAGTTTTGGCTCAAACTGAGATGTTTGGGTGCGTCCGTTGCAAAAAATTCAACAGTGAGTTCTTCGGTGCATCAATGGAAAAAACGGGCATCCCGCGCGAGTTTTGCGGCACCGTTCCGTCGGAAATGGAAGTGCCCAAAACCCACTAAACATGGGTTTTGGGTCAAACGAAGATAATTGGGTGCGTCTGTTCTGAAAAATTCAACTGCGAGGTTTTCGGTGCGTCACTGGAAGAACGACCATCTCGCGCGAGTTTTGCGGCCCTGTTTTGTTGGAAATGAAAGTGTCAAAGACCCACCAAACATGAGTTTTAGGTCAAACTGAGATGATTGGGTGCTTCCGTTCCGAAAAATTCAACTGCGAGTTATTCGGTGCATCAGTGGGAAAAACGACCACCCCATGCGAGTTTTGCGGCACCGTTCTGTCGGAAATGAAAGTGCCAAAAACCCACCAAACATAAGTTTTGGGTCAAACTGACATGATTGGGTGCGTCCGTTGCGAAAAAATCAACTGCGAGTTCTTCGGTGCATCAGTGGAAAAACGGCCATCACACGCAAGTTTTGCGGCACCGTTCCGTCAGAAAGGAAGGTGCCAAAACCCCACCAAACATGAGTTTTGCGTCAAACGGAGATGATGGGGTGCGTCCATTGTGAAAAAGTACTACAAGTTTTTTATGCATCCGTGGAATAAATGGTCATCATGCGTAAGTTTTGCGGCTCCGTTCCGTCAAAAATAAATGTGCCAAAAACCCACTAAACATTAGTTTTGGGTCAAACGGAGATGATTGGGTGTGTCCGTTGCAAAAAATTGAACCGTGAGTTTTTCTGTGCATCAGTGGAAAAACGGCCATCTCGCGCGAGTTTTGCGGCCCCGTTCTAACAGAAATGAAAGTGCTAAAAACCCAACAAACATGAGTATGAGGTCAAACTGAGATGATTGCGTGCGTCCGTTCCGAAAAATTCAACTGCGAGTTTTTCGGTGCATCAATGGAAAAAAACGGCCACCCCACACGAGTTTTGCGGGCACCGTTCCGTCAAAAATGAAAGTGACAAAAACCCACCAAACATGAGTTTTGGGTCAAACTGAGATGATTGGGTGCGTCCGTTGCGAAAAAATCAACTTCGAGTTCTTCAGTGCACTAGTGGAAAAAATAGCCATCACGCGCGAGTTTTGCGGCACCGTTCCGTCAGAAATGAAACTGCCAAAAACCCACCAAACATGAGTTTTGGGTCAAACGGAGATGATTGGGTGCGTCCATTGTGAAAAATTGAACTGCGAGTTTTTCGGTGCCTTAGTGGAAAAACGCCATCTCGCGCGAGTTCATGATTGGATCCTCAGCTGAGTATTATTTATCCGGATTAACGTTGCTCCTCGGTTATGGAGACTTGGTCCACTGACTGTCAACGGAGAGTGGTTCTCAACTAGGAATGTTTTGAAATGTAAAATGAATCATGAATGATGAAGAATTGAGGAATACTGAATCTTTCAAAATAAAATAAGGTTTACAAAAATGCTTTTCTGCAAAATACTTGATCTTGCTTAAGCCTTACCTTGACTACCCTAAGCCTCTCATTCCTGAGTCTTCTCCCTTTTTCTTTAGTCGGGTAAGTCTTGTTGAGTACCCCAGTACTCAGGGTTTGTTACCCATGCTGCAGGTATGACAGAGTCCCCGATGTGTCTTGCACCCTGCTGCGTGACCATCGTCCAGGAAGAGGCCGATGAGGCCGAAGAATAGTTGTACACCCTCGGGCTGGGTGATTATAAGTATCTTTGTTGTTCTCCACTATGTTGCCTATGTCTATTTCTATTATCAGAACTTGGTTTGTAATAACTGCACCTTAATTTCTATTTGGAACCCTGTTTTGTAAAACTAATGTTATTTAAGTCTTCCGCTCATTATTCCGATGTTATTTGTAAAAGTATGCAATGCTGTAACCGAATTGTGAGATGATCCTGCGGACATTGGGCACTGACGTAGCCCGGTGGCGAACAGGTCTTAATCACATGGAACGTGGGTTCGGCTGTCAGAGGTTGACAGGGACACGTGGGCCATGGGATTAGGGTCGTTCCGTCACAGAGTGGTATCGGAGCATCTCACTTTAACTTTGCAGTGTTCATTTTTGCGAAAACTTCAAAAGACCTTTCTAGTCCAAACAAACTGAACTTGACTATTTTGAGTCCAAATTGCTTCTCTCATCTTGTCTCTCATATGGCAACACTAGCTAGTGGAACAACATGTTTTAAGCCCTATGTACCTTATTTATTGCATTGCTTTGTTCCGTAGGAACGATTCATGCATCATGTCATAATCACTTAAGTTAACTTCCTCTCTAAGTTCGTTGGGGTAGTATGCCTTTACCTGTTCTTGCTAGCCTTTCTCATCCATCTTCTCTTATCCAGACATGGCCCGTATCAAGCTGACTGCCCGCAAGTCGACTGGACCGCATGGTGTGCCACGCCACCAGCTGGCACCACGCGCTGGGGAGGAGACTGGAGAATCTTCCAACGGTCGTCGCTTTCCCCGCCGCACCCGTAAGAACCTGAAGGAGGAGATCAAGGATCTGAAGGCTGAGCTAAAGAACTTGGAGCATGACTTCTACCACTCACGCCTGGAGTTTTATGAGGCACGAGCTTCCCTGGAGCTGGCCAATCGGAACACGGTTCGCGCTATCGAGCAGCGCAATGATGCTTGGACCCGCGAGGACGTTACCAGAGCCCAGCTCCACGGACTGCAGCAGTACACAGCTCAGATTGAACAGTTCAATGATATGCTTCATGAGGAAGTGCATCAGCTGTATGATCAACTCCACCCCTTGGTACCCCCGGTTATGGAAGACCCTGAGGACGGAGTAGTGGAAGAACCCGAAGTGGAACAAGGGCCAGGCGAGAACGAAGAAGTTGAACCTGTCGAAGGTGTCTACGCTGAAGACGAGGACGAGGAGGAGGAGCCTGAGCTCATCCTCGAAGAAGACGACGACGAAGACATGATCATCATCGACGACGACTAGACTCGTAGTATCTGTACCATCTGCTTACCTAAAACCTTAGTCTAGGTTTGGGGGCGTTAGTCTGTCTGTTGCCAAGTCTGGCATGTATCTTTCTTTTCGCATCTTTTCCCTTTATCGGTCTGTATCATCTGTCAGTCACCTTATCAAGTCATCAGTCTTTTTGTATCAGAAGAAGCTATCAGTCTATTGTTTTCAGAACCCTATCTATGAATGCTAAAGTTCCAAGTTGCTTAACAGATGCCTGTGAACACTCGCACTGGAGCTGGAGGTTCTGATGATGCCAACCTCCCAAACCCTCCACCTGTCCCAGCTACCCTAGCAGATGCCATTGCAGCCTTGGCCGCCGCTGCCAACCTAATGGCTCAAAACCAAGGACAGCAGAACTTTCACCGTGGTCGCCACAACATCAACCAAGAGACCACCTATGTGGAATTCACCGAAACTCGTCCACCGGTCTTCACCAAGGCCGATGAACCCCTCGAAGCTGATGATTGGCTCCGCACCATGGAGCAGAAGTTTGGTCTTATCAACTGCACCGACATCCAGAAGCCATGTTTCGCTTCACAGCAACTTCGTGGTCCGGCAAGTGCTTGGTATGCCAACCTGTTGGCTGCCCAGCCAGAAGGTCATCGGTTGACCTGGGAAGAGTTCCGCACTGCTTTCCGTGCTCATCACATCCCTTCCGGGTTAATGAAAATGAAGCTTGATCAGTTCCTGGCTCTCCAACAGAAGGACTCCACAGTCATGCAGTATGTGGGTCAATTCAATCATCTCAGCCAGTATGCCTCAGAGTATGTCAACACAGATGAGAAGAAGAGGGATTGTTTCCTCAGAGGACTGCACCCAAAGATCTGCAGGAGTTTGTCCAATAACCTGACTGGGTCTTATCACGATGTTGTTGACCGGGCTGTTGCTTTTGAAGAAAGCAATCGCCAGTACCAGGAAGAGAAGAAGAAGAAGAAAGCAGGGTCAAGCAGCTTCTCTGGCGGTCACAAACGCCAGAGAATCATCTATCACCCCAGCCACCACCACAATCGTCTACCTTACCCCAACCAGCAAGTGGTCATCCGTACCGCGGCCACCACCCATAATGCCAACCAGTAGAGTGCCACACAGCCGAACGCCCCAGGTGTTCGTATCACCACTCCACAAACAGCCTACAACCATCCCTGCTACAACTGTGGCCAGCTTGGTCACTGGTCTCGTGAGTGCCCAAAGCCCAAGAGGTATGCCCAGAATGCTCAGAAGAATCCTGGAGGATCTCAGCCGCAGCAGCACCGTGCACAGCAGCAGCATGCTCAGAAGGGCAAGATTGTCAAGAAGCACGGACAAGTCTACTACACCGCTGTCAGCGATATACCAGAAGGGGAGCCCGTCATGATCGGTAGGTTTCCTGTTGCCAATCACCCTGCAGTTGTGTTATTTGATTCTGGTGCATCGCATTCCTTCATCAGTCGTACTTTTGTCATCAAGCATGAAATATCAATTGAGGATTTAAAAGAAAGTTTCTGCATATTTTCGCCTGGAGGGCGTATAAGTACTAAGGAAGTGGTTCGCAGTATACCAGTAAGGTTGGGGGAACATGTATTTCCCACCACCATGATAGTGCTTCATGATCAGGAGATAGATGTCATCCTAGGCATGAATTGGATGTGTCAGTATAAAGCCATGATCGACATCTTGAATAGAGTTGTGAGAGTGGATATTCCTAACAGTACCGCCAAACTCCTTCTCCAACTCCCAATACCTCAAAAACCAGCAGCCACACTTTTGAATACCGCCTATGTCCTGGAAACCAGAGACATCCCCGTGGTCTGCGAATTCCCTGATGTTTTTCCTGAGGATTTGCCTGGTCTGCCTCCTGACCGTGACGTTGAGTTTGCCATAGAGCTAAAGCCCGGGACTGCTCCTATATCCTGCAGAGCTTATCGAATGCCTCCCAGAGAGTTGGCAGAACTAAAAATCCAATTACAAGATTTGTTGGACAAGGGTTTCATTCGCCCAAGCTCGTCTCCTTGGGGCTGTCCTGCAATCTTTGTAAAGAAGAAAGACAAGACTCTCAGAATGTGCATTGATTATCGCCCACTCAATGAGGTCACCATCAAAAATAAATATCCCTTGCCTCGTACTGATCTTCTTTTTGACCAATTAGCTGGAGCCAAAGTATTCTCCAAGATCGATCTCAGATCTGGCTACCACCAAATAAAGATTCGTCCTGAAGATATTCCTAAAACAACTTTCACCACCAGATACGGCCTATATGAGTACTTGGTCATGTCTTTCGGTTTGACCAATGCCCCTGCTCATTTCATGTACCTCATGAACTCTGTGTTCATGCCAGAGCTTGATAAATTCGTGGTCGTGTTCATTGACGACATCCTTGTCTACTCAAAAACCCCTGAAGATCATGCCGAACATCTTCGTATCGTTCTATCCCGTCTCAAAGAACATCAGCTGTATGCCAAGTTCAGTAAATGTGAGTTCTGGTTAGATCAGATACAGTTTCTTGGTCATGTCCTATCCGCTGAAGGTGTGTCAGTTGACCCTGGTAAAGTGGCAGACATTCTGGATTGGAAGCCACCTACCACTGTTCATCAAGTCCGCAACTTTATGGGAATGGCTAGATATTATCGTCGATTCATCCCAGATTTCTCAAGAATCGCCAAGCCTATCACTGAGTTAGTAAAGAATTCTGTGAAGTTTGTCTGGTCACCAGCCTGTGAGCAAGCCTTTCAAACTCTGAAGAAATTGTTAACTACATCACCAGTGCTAGCCCAGCCGAACATCGAAAAACCCTTTGATGTCTACTGTGATGCATCTGGTACTGGTTTGGGCTGTGTTTTGATGCAAGAAGGTCGAGTGATCGCTTATGCCTCCCGACAGCTTAAGCGACATGAAGAGAATTACCCAACTCATGATCTCGAGTTAGCAGCAGTAGTGCATGCCTTAAAGATCTGGCGTCATTATCTGTTGGGCAGTACCTGTAATGTGTACACTGATCACAAAAGCCTGAAGTATATCTTCACTCAAGAAGAGCTGAATATGAGGCAGAGAAGATGGCTTGAGTTAATTAAGGACTATGATCTTGAAGTGCATTACCATCCGGGTAAGGCGAATGTGGTCGCTGATGCACTCAGTCGCAAGTCTTATTGCAACTGTCTGATGATGAAACCCTATGATTCTTCTTTGTGTTATGAGCTGGAAAGGTTGGATATTGAAATGATTCCACAGGGAACTCTGAATAATATCAGAATAGAAACCCCTATCAGAGAGCAGATCATCGCTGCACAGAAAGATAACCCTGGAATCAAGCACATCATCGAAAAGGTCCAATCCGGAAAGGCTGATTGTTTCAGGATCGATGATGCAGGAGTAGTATGGTTTAAGAATCGGTTAGTAGTTCCTAAGGTGCCTGAGTTAAGAAAGTTAATCCTTGATGAAGCACACTTGACTAGATTCTCCATCCACCCCGGCAGCAACAAAATGTACCAGGATTTGAAGCAGCAATTCTGGTGGACAAAGATGAAGATTGAGATCGCCCGATATGTCGCTCAGTGCGATACCTGCCAGAAAGTCAAAGCCGTGCACATGGAGCCCGGAGGAGAATTGCAACCTTTACCTGTACCTGCTTGGAAATGGGACGATATCAGTATGGACTTTATCAATGGTCTACCCAAGACATCAAGAGGTTTTGATTCCATATGGGTGATCGTGGATCGCCTCACTAAGCAAGCTCACTTCCTGCCAGTGAAGACCAGTTACACCGTCCCCACTTATGCCACTTTGTACAAGGACAACATAGTGAAACTCCATGGCATACCCAAGAGCATTATCTCTGATCGTGGTACCCAGTTTGTCGCAAAGTTTTGGAAAGCGTTCCATACCTCACTTGGAACCAAGCTCTTGCATAGTACGGCATATCATCCGCAAACAGATGGACAAACTGAGCGAGTCAACCAAGTGTTAGAGGATATGTTGAGAGCATGTGTGCTCACCTTCGCAGATACTTGGGATGACTGTTTGCCCTTGGCAGAGTTCTCATATAATAACAGTTACCAAGAGAGCATCAAAATGGCACCCTTTGAAGCACTGTACGGCCGCCGTTGTCGTACACCTCTCAATTGGTCTGAACCCGGAGAAAGGGAATTCTTTGGAGTTGACCTAGTAAAAGATATGGAAGAGAAAGTCAAGCATATACAAGAGAACATGAAGATTGCACAGTCTCAACAGAAAAGTTATGCTGACAAGAGACGTCGACCTCTGCAGTTCGAGATCGGGGATTATGTGTACCTGAAGGTCTCACCCACCAAAGGAGTCACTCGTTTTGGAGTCAAAGGAAAGTTAGCACCCCGCTACATTGGTCCCTTTGAGATTCTGGATCGTTGTGGCAAGGTCGCTTACAAGCTAAGTTTGCCCGATCATCTTTCAGCAGTTCATAATGTGTTTCATGTCTCTCAACTCAAGAAGTGTCTCCGAGTACCTGAACATGTGGTTGAAGTTGAAGGCGTTGAGCTAGAACCAGATCTGTCATACACTGAGTATCCAGTTCGCGTGTTGGACCACAAGGATCGTGTTACCCGAAGAACCACCACAAGATGGTACAAGATCCAGTGGAACCAGCACTCTGAAGAAGAAGCCACCTGGGAATCCGAAGACTTCTTAGCAAAGAACTATCCCGACTTTCTCGAATCTCTGTAGATGTAAGGTTTTGCCTTTTCCTTCTTAAGACGTGGAATCTCGGGGCGAGATTTCTTTTAGGGGGGAAGGTTGTAACACCTCTGGTGTTTAACTGTAATTAACTTGACATGTCATCATCATTAGTCATTAATCATCCTTGCCTTGCATTTATGTTTGCCTAGTACTTGTGTAGCAATCTCTTTTCAAAAACCCTAAAAGCCCTAACCTTCCTATAAGGGCAAAAATGGTAATTTCACCTCTGTGCCTAGCTTTGTGTAATTCTTGTTCAGTTGGATGTCTTGAAGTTTTTGTTGTGTTGGCCAAAGTTCAAAACCAAAATCAGATTTCAAATCCCTTTGCAAAACCCTGATTTCCAAACCCTGGATTTTATCCCTCTTTTTGTAATTCAAAAATTATTCAAAATTTGAGGTTGGTCCAAAAAGCAAAGTTGTAGATCTGGCTAAGAGAAACAACTTTGGTATTTACAAATTTTCAAGTTTCTGTACAAAGTTTGAAGTAAATCCAAATTCATTCAAATTCCAGTTTTTGTCCCCTTTTCAGTTTTCAAAATTTATTTAAAAACTTTTGAGTTTCAGAAAAAGGGTATATTAGCAAAGTTGTAGGTTTTGATAAAAGGAACAACTTTCATATTTGCAGATTTACAACTTTCAATGTAAAATCAAAAGTAATTTTGAATTTATTCAAATCCTAAAAGTGTCCCTTTTTTCTGATTTCGTTTTTAATTCAAAAACTGTTTGGAATTTGAAAATATTCTTTTTGACAAAGTTGTAGATCTCTTTTTTCTGAACAACTTTGGTGTTTTGAGTTTTTACTGCTCAGTTCAAGTTTTGGAAGTAATTTGCAAAATACAGAGATCAGCCAAAAGTCAAACCCTAGGGCATAGCCCTGTTCATCTTCCTCACCGTAGAGGGGGGGCCCGGCCATGGCCGCATGCCGGCGCTGCGCACGCCGCACGCCTGGCAGCCGCACGCCCGCCCCCGACTTGTCGCCTGCGCCCGCGCCATCATGCCGCCCCCGCACGCGCGCCAGTTGACCTCCGCCCCGTCCCCCACTGCTCCCAGTTCGCCGCCGGCGAGCTTGCGCCCGGCCCCTGGGCAACGCTCCTGCCCCGCTACAGCGTGCAATCGAGTGTGCGTGCTTCGCCCGATCTTATCCGCGCCCGCGCGACACCCATCCGTCCCTGCCCGCGCCTATAAAAGCCACCACCGGCTGGCCGGAGAAGCCACCCACCTCCGCCACCGTGGCCAGCCCACTCCAGACCCTCCGCCGCTCAACCAACTAGCCTAACAGCTCCGCCTTGAGCCCGTGAAGCTTCCCCACCCCTCAATTTCATCTCCCCCGTCTCCAATCGCCCGGCGTAACCCCATCTTCCCCAACTCCGGCGAACGACCTCGCCTCGGTAAGAAGTGAAATTCGTCGCCATGGGTTTTCCTTCCGCCCATCTGACCCCCGCCCTCTCTTCCTCATCTTGGTGCGATCCTAACCGCTCCTCGGTAATCTCTTTTGGTGGACAGAGCCGACGGCACGCCGCTCGCCGCCGGGAGCGCTCCGCCGAACCACCGCCCCGCCGAGCCCTGTCTCCGACCGTGGTAAGCACTCGAAGCCCCCTCGGTCTCTGTCTTTTAACGGCGCAAAGCTCGAGCCAGACCTCGGGCGCACGCGTTCACTGTTGACTCGAGCCAGGCCTCGAGCACACGTTTCCGTCTCGCCCGAGCCCAGCCTCGAGCGGACACACCCTCACCGCTTCGCTCGAGCCAGGCCTCGAGCAGACTTGCGCACCCTCCGCTTCGCCGAGCTAGGCCTCGGACGAAACGATCATTTTCCGTCTCGCCCGAGCCTCCCGGCCAGGCCTCGGACGAAACCCTTGTTTCCGTCTCGCCCGAGCCTCCGAGCCAGGCCTCGGACGAAGCAGTCGCTTCCGCCTCGCCCGAGCCCGTTTCACCCGAACCCGCTTCGCTCGAGCCAGGCCTCGGCGAACGCATGTCTTCCGATTCGCCCGAGCCTCCCGTCTCGCCCGAGCCTTGCGAGGAAAGAGCACAGTGCTCTTTTTCCTTTTTGGGGAGTTGTGAATAGTGTTCTGTTTTCTCTTTTTTTGTGTGAATTAATCTGTTGTTCCTTAAATCCTGAGAAAAATATGGTATGCTCCTTGCTCTGTGTAGAATTTTATAAAAATATGAAACTTGACCTTTCTGCAAGAATTTGAAAATGTAAAATCCCTCTTTTAATTAATAAATGGATAGTTTTGGATTTTTAGAAAAATTATTTATAACTCCAAAAATCATGAGACTAATTTTTGTGAGCTTCCTATGCCATGTTTAGTCTCTGGTGAAATTTTGAAGTCTTTTGGGACAAGTTGATTTTTGAGCATTTATCTTTAATTGTTAAATAGTGCCTTTTGTTAATTAATGTCTGGAATTATTTGAGCACCTTAATGACCTCCAAAAATTATGAAATTTGTTTTGCCATCTATCTACATCATAATGAACTTATGTGATTAATTTGGTAATTTTTGGAGCAACTTCATAAAATGACCTTTTTAAATAATTAAGGAAAATAGAAAAAGAATTTAGGTTTCATGTTGTATGCCCCATTTTGCATTGTTCATGATAGCATACTCATGTGCATGCATCATTGCATTCGTATAGTCACCGAAGAAGGAGTCAAGATCGAGGCAGCCGCCGACGAACCTGTCCCCGAGGCTACCCCGAGTTCCGACAACTGCTCCGCCGCCTTCGAGCCTGCCCTCTTTGCTCTTCAAGGCAAGCCCCGGTGCATTTAACCCTTTCCTTGAATTTATAAAATGATTTCCTTAAATGCTTTTGAGTTAAATTATTGCATTAGGTTTATAGGAGTTGTGTGCTATCCTAATTGATGCACTATCCACCTTGACCACTGATACACCTCATACCTGCTGTTCAAAAGTATTTGAAAAATGCTTAGCAATGCTTATTGAATTAGACTTTGCAATAAAATGCCAATTTCAAAAGTGTGATCACTTAAGGAATGTTTGTGGGATTTTGGTCTTACTCCCCGGCTGTTGGCTAGGTATCTGATCCGTACCTAGTCAATAGCGAGGAGAGGTTGTCCGAGCGTACGGTGCCGTCATGTTGTAGTCCGGGACTCAACAGTTGACACCGACCAGGACAGGGTTGAAAAACTGACAGGACTATTACGCTTGGGTGAGATATGACCAAGGTATAGTTCTGGCTGGAAAATTAGGGACCATCCGTATGGGGGCCTGCTGGTCAAGACTTGTAACTATTCACATACTTCGGAAAGCTCTGGCTCCGAGGAATCCTTTATTGGACCGACAACCGCGCACTGGGAGTGGAGAGATGGCGGAAGTAGCATGTACCCACGTGGTCGTCGTACCTGGAAAGGAGTGGTGTACTGTACTTCCGGGTGGCGTAGGACCGGGTCCAATCTTGGAGGAATCGTGGTAGACGAGTTGGCATATGCAAGCTTGGGTGCTACATATGCAGTGTGGATAGGGATCCTCAGCTGAGTATTATTTATCCGGATTAACGTTGCTCCTCGGTTATGGAGACTTGGTCCACTGACTGTCAACGGAGAGTGGTTCTCAACTAGGAATGTTTTGAAATGTAAAATGAATCATGAATGATGAAGAATTGAGGAATACTGAATCTTTCAAAATAAAATAAGGTTTACAAAAATGCTTTTCTGCAAAATACTTGATCTTGCTTAAGCCTTACCTTGACTACCCTAAGCCTCTCATTCCTGAGTCTTCTCCCTTTTTCTTTAGTCGGGTAAGTCTTGTTGAGTACCCCAGTACTCAGGGTTTGTTACCCATGCTGCAGGTATGACAGAGTCCCCGATGTGTCTTGCACCCTGCTGCGTGACCATCGTCCAGGAAGAGGCCGATGAGGCCGAAGAATAGTTGTACACCCTCGGGCTGGGTGATTATAAGTATCTTTGTTGTTCTCCACTATGTTGCCTATGTCTATTTCTATTATCAGAACTTGGTTTGTAATAACTGCACCTTAATTTCTATTTGGAACCCTGTTTTGTAAAACTAATGTTATTTAAGTCTTCCGCTCATTATTCCGATGTTATTTGTAAAAGTATGCAATGCTGTAACCGAATTGTGAGATGATCCTGCGGACATTGGGCACTGACGTAGCCCGGTGGCGAACAGGTCTTAATCACATGGAACGTGGGTTCGGCTGTCAGAGGTTGACAGGGACACATGGGCCATGGGATTAGGGTCGTTCCGTCACAATATTCACCCAGTTTGATCTGAACTTGAGGCAACGCAGATGGTTAGAATGGATTAAGGATTATGATCTGGAGATACACTACCATCCTGGGAAAGCCAATGTTGTGGCAGATGCCTTGAGCAGAAAGAGCTATGTCAATGAAGTTCGAATTGCCACCATGCCAGAAGAGTTGAGTACTGAGTTTGCACATCTGAATCTAGGATTTGTGACTAATGCCATGAAATTGGTACTTGAACCGGTGTTGATGCAAGAGATACGTAAAGGTCAGATGGCAGATGAGAAATTGAAGCAGATAGCAGATAATATTGTTCTTGGCAAAGCATCAGGTTTCTGGTTAGATGATGATGGTACGTTCTGGCATGGAAAGAGGTTATGTGTGCCTGAAATCAAGGAGATGCGTGAGACTATACTTCGGGAAGTACATGAGTCAGCTTATTCCATTCATCCTAGAAGTACTAAGATGTATCTTGATCTTAAGAAGAAATATTGGTGGGATGGTCTGAAACGAGATGTGGCTGAGTATGTAGCTATGTGTGATACCTGTCAGAGGGTGAAGGCAGAACATCAGAGACCCGCTGGTTTGTTGCAACCAATGAAGATACCTGAATGGAAATGGGAAGAAGTCGGCATGGACTTTATAGTTGGTTTGCCTCGTACTCATAGAGGTTATGACTCCATATGGGTAATAGTTGATAGGTTGACTAAGGTTGCTCACTTTATACTTGTCAAGACTACCTACAATGGGTCAAGGTTAGCGGAGCTATATATGGAAAGGATTGTCTGTCTACATGGAGTTCCAAGGAAGATTGTGTCTGATAGAGGTTCACAGTTTACGTCACACTTCTGGAAAGGTATACATGAATCTTTGGGTACAAGGTTGAACTTCAGCACCGCTTATCATCCTCAGACTGATGGACGGACAGAAAGAACAAATCAGATCCTAGAAGACATGTTGAGAGCTTGTGCATTACAGTATGGCACTAGTTGGGACAAGAATTTACCCTATGCAGAGTTCTCATACAACAACGGTTACCAAGAGAGTCTTAAGATGGCACCGTTTGAAGCTTTATATGGGAGACCGTGTAGAACGCCGCTATTCTGGGATCAGACAGGTGAAAGTCAGGTGTTTGGGCCTGATGTACTGAGGAATGTCGAGGAACATGTCAGGATAGTCAGAGATAACCTGAGGGCAGCTCAGTCCCGATAGAAGAGTTATGCAAACAACCGTCGTCGAGATCTGTCTTTTGTAGTGGGTGATTATGTCTACCTGAAGGTGTCGCCGATGAGAGGTGTGAAAAGGTTCAATAAGAAAGGAAAGCTAGCACCAAGGTATATTGGACTGTACAAGATTCTCGAGAGACGTGGTAAAGTAGCATATCAGTTAGAGTTGCCTGAAAGCTTGTCAGGAGTGCATGATGTGTTTCATGTTTCTTAGCGGAAGAAGTGTTTACGAGTGCCCGAAGAGCAGATACTATTGGAAGAGCTCACAGTTAAGGAAGATCTAACTTATGATGAGTATCCGACTAAGATTTTGGAGACAGCTGAAAGAGTTACCAGGATGAAGGGTCGAGATGGCGGACTAGAGGGGTGGTGAATAGTCCTTTCTAAAAATAATCGCACTGGCTAACCGAAATAAATGTGGAATTAAAACTATCGGTCTAGCCAAGACTACACCCCTCTACCTATACTCTTTAGCACCTTATAAAAGATCCTAAACAAAGCAAATAAGGTGTCGGGCTAGCTAGAGCTCACCTAAACAATTCTAGCTTTCAAGGTTACACAAACCTAAGCAACTAGTACTCAATCAACCGGGGAGCTCCTACACATGCCACTAAGCAAAAACACAAAGCCTAAGCCCACTAACAATGCTCAATAACAAGGCTACACAAGCCGAATTAGAGAGCTCAACTTAGCTACACAAACTAAGCAATGTGACTAGCAAGACTACAAGTCAACTAGTCACTCATGGGATCAACCTCTATGCTACACAAGCAAAGAATGTAACTAGCAAGCTACACAAGCTAACTAATTACAAGAGCAACTACACAAGCACAATATATATGAAAGTAAATACAAGCTTGTGTATGGAGATAGCAAACCACCGAGAAGATGTAGACAATGTTGACACTGTGATTTTATCTCGAGGTTCACTTGGTTGCCACCAAGCTAGTCCCCGTTGTGTCGACCACACACTTTGGTAGTTCGGCGGCTAATAGGCACCACACCTAGCTCGACACTCGAGCGCCGCAAGTACTCACCCACAAGTGAGGGTAACTCAATGACACACGCAATCCACTAGAGTTGCTCTTCGCGATCCCCGCAGGGCAAGCACAATGCCCCTCACAAAGCCTTCTCCGGAGCCACGCACAATCTTCTTGCGGGCTTCACGACGGAGACACAACCACCAAGCCGTCTAGGAGGTGGCAACCTCCAAGAGTAACAAGCACCATTGGCTTGCAACTCGATCACCTAGTGCCACTCGATGCAATCTCTCAATGCAACGCACTAGCAATCACTCACTCGCTATCGATTCGCACACTAGCAAGCACAAGTGAGTTAGAGGGCTCCCAAGCACATCCACACAAGCCACAAAGGCTCTAGAGTGCTCAATCCCCCGCCCAAGGCCGGTCACCAACGATACATATAGCCCCAAGGGCTAACTAGCCGTTGCCCCTTCACTGGGCAACCTGCGCCACCATCGGACGCTCCGGATCGGGTCCATCGGACGCTGAGGCCAGCATCCGATGCTTGGATTCTCGCCACGTGTCCCCCATGTTCAACTTCGGCCGAGCGATCCCAACGGCTATATCACTTCTCACGCCAGTTAAAGTGGCATCGGACGCGCCGATGCCTTGCATCGGACGCTTCGATGCCTCTGCTCAAATATGCGCAAACCTGCTCTTACATCGGACGCACCGGACCCTTAGCATCGGACGCTAAGGGCCAGCGTCCGATGTCTATGTAGAGAGCTCCCCGAGAGCCCCTTTGGACATCGGACGCACCCCTAGCGTCCGATGCATCATCTGCAATAGACTTCATCTAGGGTTTGCCATCAGACGCTCGGCCCAGCGTCCGATGCCTCTCGGACTAGCGTCCGATGCTCCCCGAGCATAGCACTTCACCTCCGAAAACCGCTGAATCCTGCCTCGCAAGCTCGGCAGGAGGGAGAGGGACTATACACTAGTTTCTCCCACTTCTCCATGCCTCCTTTCAACACAACTTCTTTTCAAGGCAACTTCTCCTTTGCAAATGTGCCAACACCACCAAGTGTACAACAACTTGTGTATGTGTGTTAGCATTTTCACAATCATTTTTCAATGGATTAGCACTTGCACTTACCACGCCACTCGATCCTAGCAACATCGCAAAGTTAGATCACTCAAGTGGCACTAGATGACCGGTATGCAAACAAGTTTGCTCCTCTTAATAGTATGGCCATCTATCCTAAACCCGGTCATCAACTTCTCTACACACCTATGACCGGTGAAATGAAATACCCTATAAATATACCTTTGCCTTGCGCATTCCATTCCATCTCCTTCATTGTTGATGCAACACATGCACCAACCTAGATCAAATGATATGATCCACTTCATATCATCACATGGCCTCCATGGTCCATCGATCTTGACCTCACTTGCTCTTCACCATTGCTTCGGTCCTTCGGCGCCAAGTCTTTGCTCAAGCCTCCCGACACTCGGTACTAACGGCTTCAAAGCCTCCAACTTGCCCTTCACTTCTGCAACCAGTCCATCAAGCCAAGCCTTGCCTTGATCTTCACCATCTTAGCCATATGACCACATGTCATGTCACATATGCAATAAGCTCATTCTTCATCACATGCATGAGCATTGTAACATTCTTCAAGCCATTTCACTTCTATGGCATATGTTCCTCATACATGATCACCTATGGACTAATCACCTGTGTAATTCACTTCAAACACATATTAGTCCACCTAAGTTGTCACTCAATTACCAAAACCAAACTAGGACCTTTCAATCTCCCCCTTTTTGGTAATTGATGACAACTCTACAATGATATGGAAATTAAGCTTATTTCAAGCTAGCACTTTACAAGAATGTAAATTGCCAACTTGGTTTGGGTTCTATGTTACTTATCCAATATTAAGGCCATATATGAAGATTTGGATAAGTACCATACAACCCGACTTGATAGTGTTAACTCCCCCTACATGTGTGCTCAAATGGTTTAGTTTCAAGCTTTGCACACATGCATAAATAAGAAATTGTGGGAGTGTTAGCACTACTAAGTGATGCTAAGGTATACAAAATGGAAATGTACCTTTGAAGCGTGTATACCACATTTAATTCATCCTTAGCATCAACCTTGCTAGAAACAAGTGAAACTAGATACCACGTGAGATCAATATTATAAACAAGGTTCTAGTTACCACTTGCTACACTAAGACTATGCTCTAAATACCAATAGAAGGAAAACAATCATCATCCAAGTCTTTAGCTCTAGCAAATAATGTACACAAGCATGTAAGAATTTAGAACATATGCAATGCAAGCAAGCAAATGTTATGCACAACCAAATGCATCAAACATGTATTCATGAGCTTGCTCCCCCTACTTGTGTGCTCTCTTAGTCCAAGAATTTTGATCCTTCTTCATCATCAATTTTGTTCCCTCTTGATCCATGTCCATCTTATTTTCTTGCTTTCTCCCTTTGTCCTTGACATATCTTTGCCACATCTCTCCCCCTATCATATCATATCTTTGGCACTTTCTCCCCCTTTGTCAACAATGACCATAAAAGGTATGCTTCTCTTGGTACAAAGGGTTGCACTAGCGTAGATGGTTGATACTTGAGTCTTCATTTTTGATGGACACTATCATATATGTTGGAATGACACTACTTGTAGATACCCCGTGAAGATGCATGAAAGCCACTTGTAGGATCTTTGACCTTGATACCAATCGGTGGGGCACCTTCTCTTTTAGCATGAGTCATTCACTTGATAAACTTGAGCTCTTATTGGTGAGGGATCTTTGCTTGATTTGACCACTTAAGGTTGAGGATCACTTGACATATTTGTAGGATACCACTTTAGAGCTTGATCTAGACACCACTTGGTAAATATCATTTGAAAGATCATATACCATTTTTGAAGAGATACCATGTGAAGAAATGATGAGTCTAGATACTACTTGAATGAAAGTTTAAACTTGATATCCATTTGCATTATTGTCTTCTTCTTGAACTTTTATCATGAGCCTCTCATTTGTGACTTGAACTATTAAATTTGCACAAGATATCTAACTCGGTTTGCTCTAGAGTAAGCTTCTTCACACATCTTTCAATGGTTATCTTACTCACGTTGATTTAGACACTTGAATGCTCATCTTCTAGATCAAGTACTTGGGTTCACTAGCTTATGAACAAACTCATATACTAACCACTAGATCATATAATCATCAAGCAATAGTGGTAGGCTATGAATTTAAACTTTTCAATTGTTATGCATAATCCTACTAAGCATGTACTATATGCACTAACCACATACTAGTAAGGGATGAAAATGATCATGCACATTACAATGATACCTTTGCTATCTTGGAGTAGAGGATAGTCATTTGATTCCAATTAATCTCCAAATAGCAATGTGAAGTCCATGGTGAAGACAAATAGATACAAATTGATAGAAATCTTTACCCATATGATCAAGTGCACTAGCTCAATGTTGTGGTTGACTTACTTATTCATTTGATCATAGTTTGTATGTGAATACCACTTGAGTTGCCATGATTTGCTCTCTTTTGGGTGTTGCTTGCATCTCCAATGACACTTTAGATCACCACTTCCATGTTAGCCTTCCAAGCCTTGCTTGGTTAACCTACCAAAGGCGGCAAGCCCCTACAAAAGGGAGAAATTACCTCTCTCTAAAGAATCATCCTTGATACTCACTTGAATTGACTTTGTTTGATTGATCCATTTGAACTCTTCTTGAAATGTGACTTTGATTCCATCTTTGAGTCCTTTTTCTTTCTTCCAAATGATCTTCAATTTGATACTAGAACTTGATCTTTATCTTTATCTTGATGTTGGTCTTGATCTTCAACTTGAGGACCAAATGTGCACCAAAAACACTCTTCAATCAAATGAACTTATACTTATCTTTGTCATGCTTCTAGCTTATTTCAAAACCAAACATAGGTCCCTCAACCACTTATAAACATGATTCCAACTTGAGGACCTTTCAATTAAAGTGACTCTAGATCAATCCAATAATTGTCACTTTTCTGGCAGATTCTGTCCTTCTCAAGGAAACATGCATATCTCCCAAAATATAAGTCCAATGACCATGAAATTTGGTGGAGATGTGCCTCACTATGTATTCTAGTAGCTATAAGAATTTGAGCCTCATTGGCTTTCTAGATTGCTACCAGGTTTCAATTCTTTCACTTGCTGTCCATGCTGAAAACTGCTGCAATAGAGTTGACAAGATCCACTACCACACGGAGTTTCACTTATCCAATGAATTCCAATTTTCTACAGCAACTAATACTATGCATGCATACCAAATTTCAAGTCAATCCAACTAGATTTGATCATCCAAACATGGCTGTCTTCTCAGCTCACAAAGATTTTGCAATATTGGACAACTTTGAGCAATTGAGCTATACTCTACCAATTTGAATCAAACTTGAAGCTAACTTGTTTGAATAATCTCACAAGACATATATCCATTCAAACCACTTACTAAATGAAGTCTCATGAACATATTCATTCAAACTAACTCAATTTTGATCACTAAGCATCAAATCCATTCAAACATCTCATAGCAAGCAACATATGCATATATATCCAATTCAATCAAATCATATGCATCCAAATGAATATGATCAACTATAGATATACCTTGGTAGCTCATGATCATCCAATAGCAAGCATGTACTCAATTTGATTGCAAGCCTTCAAATATATTCAATAGATCACTCCAACTTGAACTTTGCACTTGTATGTTATAGCACTTGGACTTCACTTTATTTGACTTGGCATTGGGTTTGGATGTGCACTAAGCTTCTTTACTTGACTCAATCACATGATGAACAATATGGAATCAATTGAATCAAGCCTCCAATGCCATGGTACCTACACACATTCATCCACTCTTTGATGGTACCCAAACTAGTTTGGGTCCTCTCAAGTTAGGTGCAACATACTTAGGCAATGCCTTAGTATGAGTAGCAGGATGTTTTACAATAGCCACCGATGAGGTACCATTGTCATCCTTTCTAAGCACAATATTATCATCAATTGAAATAGGCTTAGAATTTTTACGTAGGGGACATGAATTTGCCATGTGTCCCCTTTCCCGGCATGAGTAGCAAACTCTCTTTGATTGAGCCTTTTCTTCCTTGCTCATGTGTTGCTTCTCATTGCCTTGCCTCTCATGAGTTGCTTGAGCCTTCTTCTCAAGCTTGGTAGGACACTTCGAGGCAAAGTGTCCCATATCACCACACTTGTAGCACTTGATGTGAGCCAAATATTTCTTCTCATCTTGATTCTTGCTCATCATCATCTTGGCATCTTGGATATGAATTGGATGCCTTGCTCTTCCACCCCTTCTTGTTTTCTTACTCTTCATCATCAAGTCACTATCATCATGGTTGATCTTGACTTGATCTTGGGGCTTCTCTTTTTGCACAACTTGTGGCATTGGTTGAGTCTCTTCTTCTTCCTTCTTCAACTTGAGATTCTCCTTGTTGGGGCAAGCATTTGCAAGATGTCCCATCTCATGGCACTGATAGCACATGAAATGAGATAGCTTCTCTTGTTCTTGCTTCTTCATCTCTCTTTCATACTTCTTCTTTCCCCATCTTTTGCCTTTGATCATGCTCTTGTTGAAGCCAATGTCACTCTTGTCACCATAGCTCTTTTGATTCTTCAACATGTGCTCAAAGGTGACTTTGGAGTTGTAGCACCTCTCTAACTTGTTGCTTAAATTCTTCACTTCACTTTTGAGCTCATTGTTCTCCTTCAAAATGTTAGTCTCACAAGACATAGAAGTAGAACAAGCATCTATATGTGAAGAACATGGCATAGATAATAAATCATCACAAGAGGTGGATACATGCTTCTTCTCTACATCACATGGGTTAGCACAAATATGTGATTGATCATTTGACCCAAATGATGAGCTCTCACTAGTTTTAGTTTCTTCATTAGAAAGCTTATTAGTGAGAAAAGCATGGTCTTGTACCAAGGTATCATGAGCAACACTAAGTTCCTCATGAGTCACTTTAAGCTCATCATGTGAACAAGTAGTAACATAAAGTAGATGCTTTTGTTGTTCACATGCATTCTTTAGAAATGAGTTTTCTTTTGTCAATTTCATTGTTTTAGCCATTTCATTTTCTAAAGCTTTGGTGAGTCTACACACAAGCTCAAAGTTTGGATCATCACAATCAACAACCACATTTGCAATTGATACCTTAGAGTCACCGTGTGACATGGAGCACTGTGGTGTAGAGGAAGAGCTTGTAGAGACATCACTCTCATAGCCGTCATCATCATCATCATTAAGTGTGCATGAGGTAGCATCATCTTTAGCATCACTTGAGCTTTGGCTATGGTCACCATCATCCTTGTCAAGTGATTTTGTGGATTGATCATCATCATCATCACTTGACCATGAGGTGGAGCAATCTTCCACAATCACCAAGTTGTGGTCATGCTCATCATCCTCATGTGCCTCTTCCTTGGGCTCACTAACATCATCATCATTTGGAGCACTCCCATACTTGTCATTGAGATATTTCCACATGTGATGGGAGGACTCCATATCCATGATCTCACTAAAGATATCATCATGCAAAGATCTAAAAATGATGTTAGTAGCTTGGCACTCGAGATCTAGGCATTTCTCTTGTGCTTGAGTTAGATTCTTTTCATCCAACACATGAGAAAAGCCTACATCTACGATCCACCACATTTGAGGGCAAATAAACTTGAAATTGCATATCATCCAAGTTTTCCAATGTATAAAGTGAGTGCCATAAAAAATGTGTGGACAATCAATGCCTAGCCCATAAGTCACCATCCTCTCGGGTCGGTGAAGTCCACAAATGAGAGACCTAGCTCTGATACCACTTGAAGGGTCGAGATGACGGACTAGAGGGGGGGGGGTGAATAGTCCTTTCTAAAAATAATCGCACTGGCTAACCGAAATAAATGCGAAATTAAAACTATCGGTCTAGCCAAGACTACACCCCTCTACCTATACTCTTTAGCACCTTATAAAAGATCCTAAACAAAGCAAATAAGGTGTCGGGCTAGCTAGAGCTTACCTAAACAATTCTAGCTTGCAAGGTTACACAAACCTAAGCAACTAGTACTCAATCAACCGGGGAGCTCCTACACATGCCACTAAGCAAAAACACAAAGCCTAAGCCCACTAACAATGCTCCATAACAAGGCTACACAAGCCGAATTAGAGAGCTCAACTTAGCTACACAAACTAGGCAATGTGACTAGCAAGACTACAAGTCAACTAGTCACTCATGGGATCAACCTCTATGCTACACAAGCAAAGAATGTAACTAGCAAGCTACACAAGCTAACTAATTACAAGAGCAACTACACAAGCACAATATATATGAAAGTAAATACAAGCTTGTGTATGGAGATAGCAAACCACCGAGAAGATGTAGACAATGTTGACACGATGATTTTATCCTGAGGTTCACTTGGTTGCCACCAAGCTAGTCCCCGTTGTGTCGACCACACACTTTGGTAGTTCGGCGGCTAATAGGCACCACACCTAGCTCGACACTCGAGCGCCGCAAGTACTCACCCACAAGTGAGGGTAACTCAATGACACACGCAACCCACTAGAGTTGCTCTTTGCGATCCCCGCGGGGCGAGCACAATGCCCCTCACAAAGCCTTCTCTGGAGCCACGCATAATCTTCTTGCGGGCTTCACGACGGAGACACAACCACCAAGCCGTCTAGGAGGTGGCAACCTCCAAGAGTAACAAGCACCACTGGCTTGCAACTCGATCACCTAGTGCCACTCGATGCAATCTCTCAATGCAACGCACTAGCAATCACTCACTCGCTATCGATTCGCACACTAGCAAGCACAAGCGAGTTAGAGGGCTCCCAAGCACATCCACACAAGCCACAAAGGCTCTAGAGTGCTCAACCCCCCGCTCAAGGCCGGTCACCAATGATACATATAGCCCCAAGGGCTAACTAGCCATTGCCCCTTCACTGGGCAACCTGCGCCACCATCGGACGCTCCGGATCGGGTCCATCGGACGCTGAGGCCAGCGTTCGATGCTTGGATGCTCGCCACGTGTCCCCCACGTTCAACTTTGGCGAGTGATCCCAACGGCTATATCACTTCCCACGCCAGTTAAAGTGGCATCGGACGCACCGATGCCTTGCATCAGACGCTCCGATGCCTCTGCTCAAATATGCGCAAACCTGCTCTTACATCGGACGTGTCGGACCCTTAGCATCGGACGCTAAGGGCCAGCGTCCGATGTCTATGCAGAGAGCTCCTCGAGAGCCCCTTTGGACATCGGACGCGTCCGATGAACGCGCATCGGATGCACCACCAGCGTCCGATGCATCATCTGCAATAGACTTCATCTAGGGTTTGCCATCGGACGCTCGGCCCAGCATCCGATGCCTCTCAGACCAGCGTCTGATGCTCTCCGAGCATAGCACTTCACCTCCGAAAACCGCTGAATCCTGCCTCGCAAGCTCGGCAGGAGGGAGAGGGACTATACACTAGTTTCTCCCACTTCTCCATGCCTCCTTTCAACACAACTTCTTTTCAAAGCAACTTCTCCTTTGTGAAGGACTGGAAGTGCTACCAGAAAGTGACCAGAGGGGCGGTGAATGGGAGCTCCAAATTTCTTTTCAGAAACTTGTTGGCACTGTCCCGAGAATCAACCCCAAGAGCAAACCCTAGAGCTTGCAAGTGTCCACGACCCTAGATGTAGGGTGGATCCTTCCAAGAAGCACAGCGAGACACTATACATCTCTAGAAACCCAACGCAAAAGCCGGAAATCAAAACCGACAACGGACGAACGAACCGCGGACGAAATAGTGCTGAAGACACAGCATCGGACGCTGGCAGCGTCCGATGGTCTGGCACCGGAAGTGTCCGATGTAAAAAGATCCTTATTGGACCCTTACTGGACTGGCATCGGACGCTGCTACAGTAAAACCCTAGCGTCCGATGCTAGACCCCTGGCGCGTCCGATGGCAACGGACGCTCTGATGGTCAGCGTCCGATGCTCCCTTAAAAACACTGTCAGATGACACGTGGCAACGGACGCTCCGATGATATGAACTCAACGTCCGATGCTCACGAGCAGAGCGTCCGATGGTCCCGATTCAGCACAGTTCTTCCGCGAAATTCACTCGATCTCCTCCGAATCAAAAGCTCTAAGGCTTAGACTTGGTATGAGGAGTTCCTAGGAGGTTAGTGAGCTATCCCTAAGAGATCATGGCTCGAACCTAACTTCCAATCGATGAATCGGAAGAATTTGGGACAAAGAGAGCAATACTCAATCCGAAACAAAAATCGTCCGATCTACTAGGTCATGAGGTTAAAGGTGAATTCCTTCAATGGAAAGAAGTGCCTCACGATCTAGAACATCTCTGTTCAAACGGAATCGCAAAAGACGCAACGAACAAAGAGATCGATCGACGGGAAAAACGTGGAGAAAAGTAATCCGCGAAGAACAAGAACAAAGCGCGAATCACAACCACGAATTTGCAACCGTGTGGCTATCACACGCTACAATAGTGAGATTACGGTCTCACTTCCTCAAAATCTCCAGTACACAGAGGTATGGTTCTCTGCGGATCTCAGTTGCTACAGCAGGGGATTGGGAGAGCAGGAAAACCTAGAAGGCAAAGAGCAAATGACTGAGATAGGATGGGAGGTGGGTGTCTCCCTCTACTTATCCTAATTCTAATTCCCACTCTACTCCTAACTAATTACAGAGTGAACCAGCTAAACCCTAGGGTTATTCTGGACCAACTCGTGGTAGGTGGTGATCCAACGACCACGCCCGCACAACTGGTAGTGTTGCCTTGATGCAACCTCACCGATTGACGCCACGTGCCACCACCGCTCTGCTCGTCCTTTTCTCGGACTTCACCCCTGGTTTTGTGGCCCAAACCGGGAAACCAACCTTCACGACCAACCCCCGGTTTTGAGGCCCAAACCGGGAAACCATCCGTCCATCGCCTGAGTTTTGTGGCCCAAACTCAGAAACCCGTAGCACCCAGGTTATGAGGCCCAAACCTGGAAACCGTCAGCAGCCCGAGTTTTGTGGCCCAAACTCGGAAACCATCAGCACCCAGGTTTTGAGGCACAAACCTGGAAACTGTCCACTCGGTGGTTTTTCTGTGGCTCAACCACCAAACTGAGCCGTAGATGGGATGCACCGCCCGTGCACCCCGTCCACCCGCAAGTCTTCGCTCGTCGCTGTCCCAGGCTGTCAGCCACCACAGCTGATCCTCAGGCCACCGGTCCCTCAGTCCAAGCCTCACGTCCGCCCTTCGCCACTCTCGGTCCATCGGCACGGCACGTTTCTACTTGACCTTCACCTTGCCTTCGATCACTGTATCCGTGCTCGACACCTGCACAACACAAGCCAAAGAACATGCACATTATCCCAGTTGACAATCACTCATCACTCAGAGACTCGGCATACACCCATGTATCCGCAATCTCCCCCTTGATGAATGCATTGTCAACTACCAACACAAATCATAATAAAATAGAGGAAAGAAGGAAGAAGGAGAGAGAACTCGACCAAATGACCCAAAAGCATAACAAAGCCGAAGAAGGTCAAGTGGAAAGAGCAAAACAACTTGGTCCCCAAAGACATGGGCAACGGCTCGACGCAACCAAGCAAAGCAAAGCTAGCCCTCAAGAAGAGGTAGAACAGGCTCAACACCGCTAGCGAGAAAGCTCGATACCAATTGAAGGATCAACTGAAATTCAAGCAAAACAGAGCTAGCCCTCAAGAAGAGGCAGAATGGGCTCAACACCGCTAGCGAGGAAGCTCGATACCAACTAAAGAAAGCTTGATACCAACTGAAGAGCATAAAGACAAAGTTGCTAGTCCCTCAAGAAAAAGGCAAAGGCTCAACACAACTATTGGTAGTTCTTAGCTTCACTAAAGATAGTGCTAGGCAACTATCCCCGGTAGCAGCCTAGGAATGCTTGTTGGCACTTGCTAACGTTGTTACTAGGAGTAGACTATGGAGTCTATCCCCGGCAACGGCGTCAGAAATGCTTGAAGCAAGACCGGTCACTATACCTAAAGGAGTGGAGCTAAAGCAGCTATCTACTAATGCCAAGCGGGGTTGTCAATCCCGACACTAGTAGGAGCTAGCTAGAGAGAATGCAATCTACTAGGAGGAGATTCTGCAAGCGCACAGAACTATCATAGTAGCACTTCGCCTGGGAGTACCAGGTGTCGATTTATTTAATCCCAAGGGAAGGCTAGGGTGGTGAATGAGTTGAGTCAAGGAGGGGATGAGAGTCGAAGAAATAAGAAAAAGGAAAAGGGGAGAAGGGAAGATGAAAGGCTAGAAAGAATATATGGGTGGATAGGTAAGGATGAAATGGATGGCTAAGGTAAGGTGGGTGGATAGGTAGATAAAGTAATTAGGATAACTAAGGATAGCTTGGATAACTAACTACTAACTAATAACTACTCCTAGATAACTACAAAGCAAGATAACTACGAAGCAAGATAGTTACGAAGCAAGGCAGGCAAAAGACAATAAAGCAACTAAGTTGAGTAAAGTTTTATTCCTATCTTGTCAAGTATCGAGGCGTACTAGCCTTTACCACTTACTTAGGTTGAACGCTAGCACAACGAGCCTTACTGTTAAACTGGGCCAACTATGTGGTGGAATTCAAGGCGCACAGGGCTGTCACCACCTGCTTGCTACCACAGCTATCCGGGGGTCCAGCCGTATCTGAAGGTAAGTCTATAACTAAGCACCGCGCTTAACTATATTCTAACTATCTCTACCCTAGCTTTGAATAGAGACACCCTTTCGGACGTCAGAGCAAACACTTGACTTAATAAGATAAACACTAAACTAACTAAGCAACCTATTGGCAAAGATCAAACACTAAGCTCACTAGAGATTAACTACTATGGCTAAGTGAATTGAACTGTAGGATAGCTAGGCACTCAAGCAATCAATCAAGTATACCACTCAATACTGATAAGTAGATTAAAGTAATACTTGAAATGATGAACTAGAATATAGTAAATGCTTGAGTAACAAGAGCAAAACCTGAACTGGAGATGAAGGAAGACTCTTCTCAGCTCCAGAACCGATCACTCGCACGCCTCTACTCTTGAGCTAACCCTTGAGCAGCGCTACCGCGAGGGCGAAGATGCCTTGCTCTACTAGCTACCTACTTGCCTAAGCTCTCTAAGCTTCTAACCTAACTCTCACTTGCTTCTCTTGCTTTGCTTGGGATGGTACTTGGTGTGAGATGGTGTAAAGAGGTGCCTCCAGGGGGGTATTTATAGCCCAAATGAGTGAGGGGGGTTCTTATAGTGGGCAGCCAACCGACCTAGGGTTAGGTCAGGTGGCGGGCGCCACCCCCTACTGGCGGCCGTCAGCTCCCTGGCCGTTGGATGAACCGCCTCTGCTTCAACGGCATCCAGGTGGTTGTCCAAGGCGGTTTGGAGGTCGGTTGCATGTCCTAGCAACCGACATTCAGCCTTGATCCACGCCACTCCTCCCTGAGCCGTCCGATGCCACTGACCTAGTGACCAAGGGCCAGGATTTGGCCTTGGGGAGGTCACACGGATCGGTGACATGGCAGGTGGTGGCACTTGGGCCAACCCAAGTGGCGGGCGCCACTTAGGGGTGGCGGACGCCACCTAGGGGTGGCGGGCGCCACCTAGGGGTGGCGGGCGCCACCCCCCTTAGGCCCATTTGGGCCCTGCTGAGTGGGCTTGGCCTCTGGTGGGTCCATATGTCCAAATTTGGTTCAAATCCTGCATTCAAATAAAATTCTATGGACATGTGGAATTTGGTTAGTTTGAAACCTATTTGACTACATTTCATGCCTTTTTGGTGAACTTTAGGGTCAAATGTTGACGGTAAAACAGGTGTTTAAGGACCGTCAACAACAACCAGCTGCCAAAAATGCTCCGTACCAACTGTTACCAGCTCAAAAACTCAGCAGCGAGCAAACTCCCCCTCCAATAGTCCACATAACCAGGAAATCTCCCCGTAGTTGATCTAATTTCTCCCCCTTAGCTCAACTCAACTCGGAAAGCACATGATTTGCAATATTTTCTCCCCTTAGTTGAAAATGCACTATCAAGGAACTCCCCTCCAAATGCATATGAGTCAAAATACAAGTTAGCAGCTTCAGGAATATATTCGATAGAATATGAAGATGCTCGACAAAATGCTAATCCGATGACTCATATAATGCACAGAATGCTAGCAAAGGCTCAAACTGATCACTAAATACGAAATCTGAACATTTGACCAAAAAGAGCAGTTTTCAGCCAAAAAAGGTATTCACCATCAAAATAGCACTAAGCATGTATAGACAGGAAGTCAAGCAAGTACTAAACATGTATACAAGGTGAACTACCCCTAGCACAGTTCAACCATCATGCTATAGAATGAAACATAGACTTGTGTATCCAAATTTTATCGGAGTTGCAGCGGTTAAAAATTACACAAGTTCAAATTTCAGCATATGATTGCGAGAGGTTGAAAGCTTGTCATTGCCTAACTTTTCAACTGTGTGAAGCCTATGCAGAAGCAATCAGAAGCTTAAAGCAACAGTTTCGGTCATACACTACACAGCTCAAGTTTAACTCAAAGTGCAATGAGAAATAGTCTCGAAACTGTGATGTGCTGACAAGCAATCCCATCTCGATCTTTCCAATTCACTTAACTTGGTTCAAAATTAAAGCAGAATATGAACATACCAAGCACGTGAATGACTCAGAACTAGAGACATAGCAACCTAGCATATATGAGAAGCACAAATGATTTCAACACATTCTACACATGCTAGTTGCATATCTCAATGGTGAACATTTTCAAGTTTTATGTTCATTAAGCAATTTCACCATTCATAAAATAGCTCAGCTTACAACATGTATCAGTGATCAGAAAGAGCACAAGCTACAAGCATCATCATAAAGCATCAGAGCAGACACTATACAGAGCATAGTCACATTCTAAAGCTTATATACATGAAGCTCTGAATGAAAGTATGCAAGATGAAATGCAAAGATGCATGAAAAGACGATACCAACTGAAAAACACAAAGTCAGTTTATAATACAAGAGTCAAAATGTTCCCCCATCTTAAAGGGGAAACACACACCAAGCTCGTCTCTCAACCTAGCAAAAGTTGATTGGTCCAAAGCCTTGGTGAAAATATTAGCCAACTGATGATGAGTATCGACATGGCGAAGGTCGATATCACCCTTCTCATAGTGGTCTCGCAGAAAATGAAAGCGCACATCAATGTGTTTGGTCTTAGAGTGCAGCACGGGGTTCTTAGCAATGCTAATAGCACTCGTGCTGTCACAAAGCAAAGGAACACGAGAAAAGCTCAGACCAAAATCACGCAAAGTGGCCATCATCCAAAGCAACTGGGAATAGCAGCTAGCCGCAGCAACATACTCAGCCTCCGTGGTAGACTGGGCGACACTAGACTGCTTGCGAGAAGACAACGATACAAGAGAAGAACCAATAAACTGACAAGTCCCAGAAGTGGACTTGCGCTCAATGTGGCAACCAACAAAATCGGCATCAGAATAACCGCAAAGGGAGAGGGTGGAGGAAGCAGAATACCAAATCTCAAACTCAGGAGTGAAGCATAAGTACCTCATAATGCGCTTGACTGCCTAACGGTGAGAGGTGCGCGGCGATGACTGAAATCGCGCGCAAAGACACACCGCGAACTGAATGTCCGGGCGTGTCGCCGTCAGGTACAGCAGCGACCCGATCATACTCCGGTACTCCTTCTGGTCCATAGCTTCTCCATCCTTGTCCGCATCTAGGGCCGTCGTGGTCGACATGGGTGTTGGAAAAGGCTTGGCCTCACCCATATCGAATTTCTTCAGAATATCCTTGGCATACTTACCCTGGTGCACAAATGTTCCCTCTCGAGATTGCTTGATTTGCAATCCGAAGAAAAACGTCAACTTGCCCACCATGCTCATCTCAAACTCCCTGCTCATAGTATCTGCAAACTTGGCAACCAAAGCGTGAGAAGAACCACCGAAAATGATATCATCCACGTAAATCTGGACCAAGAGAGTATCATTGCCTTGCTTGAGGAGAAAGAGCGTTTTATCCACACATCCCATTTTAAAACCCTTAGCAAGCAAAAAGGCTTTCAACCTATCATACCAGGCTCTAGGGGCTTGTTTCAAACCATACAAAGCTTTGTGAAGTTTAAAAACATGGTTTGGAAACTTGGGATTTTCGAAACCGGGGGGTTGTCTCACATACACCTCCTCTTCTATGTAGCTGTTTAAGAAGGCACTCTTGACATCCATTTGAAAAAGTTTAAACCCTTTGAATGCAGCAAAAGCCAAGAGGATCCTAATTGCCTCCAAACGAGTTACAGGAGCAAAAGTCTCCTCATAGTCTATCCCCTCCTTCTGACTATACCCCTGGGCTACAAGTCTGGCCTTATTTCTCACAACATGGCCATCTTCTCCTTGTTTGTTTTTGAAAACCCATTTTGTCCCAATAGGGTGACACTCAAGAGGAAGAGGAACAAGAACCCAAACCCGATTTCTCTTAAAGTTTTCAAGCTCCTCATGCATGGCATTGACCCAATCCGGATCCGTCAAAGCGTGTCCAACATCTCGGGGTTCAAAATCAGCAACAAATGCAGAATGAGCAAAGTGAGAGATATGTTGTGACCTAGACCGAGTGACACGTTCGCCGATGCTGCCGATCATCTGTTGAGGCGGGTGTTGGCGCTGAATGTGTCATGGCGCCTCCCGAGCTGATGTAGCCTCCCCCTCAACAGTAGCTGGTGCCTCCCCGGGTACGAACGGTACAGCCCGAGGCGGTGGATCCCATGGCCCTCAAGTAGTAGATGAAGAAGGGCCAGGGCTGTGAGTCGTAGTAGAAGCCGCTCCTTGCGGCACAGCAGGTGGAGGGGGTGCTGAGTCATCCATCCCTTCAGCACCCTCTTCCTCATCATCAAAAAGAGGCTCGCCAATCTCATGATCACCTGCACGCTCAAAACGAGAAGAAGGACAAACCATGGTCTCGTCGAAGGTGACATCGGATGTCTCCATGACTCGGTTAGTATCAAGGTTAAGTACACAATATGCTCGAGTGTGAGTGCCATAACCCTAAAATACATCGTCAGAAGAACGAGACTCAAACTTGTCCAAGTTGCCTTTCTTGAGTATAAAACAGTGGCAACCGAAAACTCTGAAATAACTCACTTTGGGCTGTTTTCCAAAACGCAACTCATAAGAAGTCTTTTTCAAGAAAGCTCGAAGAAAAATGCGATTGGAAATATAGCATGCAGTGCACATAGCCTCGGCCAATATCGCCTAGGAGTCCTATGCTCATCGAGCATCATTCTGGCCATCTCTACAAGGGTCTGATTCTTCCTTTCTACAACACCATTCTATGGCGGTGTGTAGGGGGAAGAAAACTGATGCTCTAAACCCAGAGAGTCACAAAACTTCTCAAAATCTGAGTTTTTGAACTCGGAACCATTATCACTACGGATAGCTCACATTGAGTTCAAAGGGAACTCATTCTGAAGACGCAAAAACAGATTGCGAGCGAAAGAGAAAGTCTCAGCTTTCTCAGCTAAAAAGAAAACCCACGAATATCTCAAAAAATCGTCAACAACAACAAGCACATACCACTTCCCCCCAACCGAGCTCACCCGAGCCGGACCAACAAGATCCATGTGCAAAAGCTCTCCAGGGCGCTTAGTCATGACCTGAGTCACTGGATGGTGGGGAGCGGCAACCATCTTCCCATGTCTACAAGAGTGACAAACAAGATCCTTCTCCATGCTCAACTTGGGCAATCCTCGGATTAGGCCAAGTGAACTAAGCCTTGCAAGCAAGTCGAAGCTCAAATGTCCTAGTCTCCTATGCCACTTCCAAAGATCAGAGGAGGAAGGTCCAGCCACAAGACAACGAGATACTCCAAACGACTCCGAGAAATTCGCAAGAAAGACTTTCCCAAAGGGCAAAATCACACAAACAAGATTGCCCTGAGGATCCAAAATGCGACTGAGATTCGGTTTCAAACGAATCTCATAGTCATCATCGAAAAGTTGTGAAACAGAAAGAAGATTAAAATGCAAGTTATAAACAAGAGCAACATCGCACAACACAAAGTGCTCATTAACTCGCACCGACCCACGAGACAATACTTTACCTTTGCTATTGTCGCCGAAGGTGATAAACTCCTTTCCGGCGACCGGACTAAGACTGGAGAACCACTTGGCGTTTCTGGTCATGTGTGTGGCGGAACCGTCCTGATTATAAGAGCTCAAGTATTATCTTAGTCAAATCCGTCTGACTTCGACCCATACTTGAACCCATATAACCCCGGTAGTCCGGAAATCTCGAAGGATTTCTTACACCAGAACATACAGGATCGCATCGTTCAAAGGTTACATCCGTAAAGAGACATCATAGTGAAACGAAATCGAATTTAAAACATCAGAGTGCGGAATTTAAAACAGAGTTATTACAATATTGAGTTTAAAAGTGCGGAAGCTCGAATAAGTTTAAAACACGACCACAACAAACGTGGTCCAAATAAAACATTGTTTGATAAACCAACTCAACACAAGTCATTCCTCCTTTTTAAGATAGTGTGCCACCAGTAGTCTTAGTCCGGCAAAAGAAGGAGGAAAGCTTCTTGACGACCCTGCCCTGGGCCTACTCCTCATCACCTTCCACTGGGTAGAGGCAGTGCTTACAATAGCCAAAGTAGACCTGGCCATCTGCAACAAACGGGATAAACCCTGAGTACGGGAATGTACTCAGCTAGACTTACCCGTCTAACTGAAAAATAACAGACTCCAAGGGTATGCAAGGCTTTTGAGGTAGAGCTGGGATTTTTAGTTGCGAAAAGCTCAGATTTAGATAAGAGGTAATTAGTGAATATGATGAGCTGTTACTTTTAGCCTAATTCTTAATTCTAGGTTATCACCTGTACTAAAACACTCACTTGAATCTAACAACCAATAATATACTATATCCAGTTGATTTATCCACATTTTAGTTGAACCTTAATCATCACATGGAGTTGTATCGTGGTGAAACTCGCCATAGTTTCCCACTAACCGGGGGAGACGGCGACTCGAATCGAATTCCAAATCAGCTGATGAAAGACCTTTAATACCAGCCCACACTTTCCCCGTCGGGTCCATGCATTGGGCAACCGCTCGACGCTTGTTCGTGGTGGTAATCGTCGCGGCTCAAGCACGGACCGCCCAATCAGAGTCTGGCGATGGCCTCACGCGGCAGATCGCAACTTCCGTACTAGAGGGCACGACACGGGTTGAGACCGGCCCGAACAGCTTCTAACCGGCTTTGGGGTCGATGATTACGGCACCGACATATCCCTAAGTAAAAGGGCGCGTTCAAAAATGAACGAGGGCCAACATCGATACAAACCTACACGATCCAACGGATGGACTGCCCCAAGTTTCCGAACTTGTGCCCTGCCATCCCGTTGACCGTATTTCATTACTACTCAGGTTCTTTCCACGATAGCAAATATAGCCAACCGTGATCCGGTAAATACCCATCGGGGTATTACGGAAACATCCTTAACTACTACTTTTATTAAGCAGGCTAAGCAATTCTACATTATTAAGCAGTAGCAGGATAACAAGGCAGGTAATAGTCAATAGTCAAGGAATGGTAATGCAACAAATAGGATTCAATCAACTCCTATACCTAATGCATCACAATATAAAAGAACTCAAGTAAATTAATTGCAAAAACTGGGAGACTTAGAATGCTCCGGGGCTTGCCTTGAGTGAAAACCGAGGCCTCGTGGGAGGGGCACTCGGGCAGGTTAGTGTCGTGGACGGGGTCGACTTCCTCTGGCTGCTGCAGCTCCTGGATCTCCGGCTCGACGCTTGGCTCCTGCTCTTGGTGGGGCTCCGGGAGTGTCGATCCTATTGCATGTGATGAATTTATAATTCAATAAATGCGGTGCAAGATGAAGTGGCATGAAAAGAATAACTCTTGCAAACCAACAAAGCCAACTTGTTGAACCACTTTTAACATTGGGGCAATATCTCATTTATTTAATAAAACAAAATCTGAGTATTCAACTCTTTCTTATTTAAATACATCAAAGGAAACTCAGATTTGAACTGCAAGTGTATTTTTCTGGGCTCAGAAAAATCCACAAAAATTCCAGAAGGTAAACCACACTTGCTGGACTCTACTGAACAAGTTTCGGCCAAAGATAAAATACAGAGCTGCAGATACAAAAATGACAAGCAAACTGCCTAAAAAGGTACTTTGAACTACAACCCTACTGTAAAAGAGTGTTAAACTCATTTTCGCATTTTTCTCAGATTCTTCATGACACACCAAGACTGTACAAATTTTCCCATATTTTATTTCAACATATAAAACACCTTAACACTTATTCTAAGAAATCAGCAAAAAGAGACTTTTAACTATAACCGTAACTTTTTCTACATAAACAGTGCATCATATATTTTTCACAGGTGCCAAACAGTATAATAAACTTACACAAAATTTTCCAGGAATTATCTCAACCAGAAAACACTTATAATCATTTATTTAAACAAAAGCATATAAACTGAAATAAATGAAAACAGTAAAACAAACTGCTATCAAAAATACATTCATATTTTCCCATGATAGATCTATTCATAAGAAAGCTAATAAAACTGGAAGCACTTCATTTGGATTTATAAAACAGGCTACACAAAAATAACAAGCATCTCTGGAAATTAAACCGAAAAGAAAAACATTTAACTTCTCCCGGCTGGCTTGCGAGAACTCGGTCTACGGACCGGTAAGGGACTGACGCGCGGGACCCGTGGGTCAGCAGAACCTATTCGGGCTCGGGCGCACGGCGGAAAGCGAATCGGCCGAGGCCTGGCTCAAACGAGACCGCACCCGAGGTTTCGCTCGAGGCCGAGCTCGAGGCCGAGGCCTGGCTCGAGGGCTCGGTCGAGACGGAAAAACATTAGCCCGTCCGAGACCTGGCTCGAGGCTGAGGCCTGGCTCGAGGGCTCGGGCGAGACGGAAACATACACGCCCGTCCGAGGCCTGGTTCGAGGCTGAGGCCTGGCTCGAGGGCTCGGTCGAGACGGAAAAACATTAGCCCGTCCGAGGCCTGGTGCGAGGCTGAGGCCTGGCTCGAGGCTGAGGCCTGGCTCGAGGGCTCGGGCGAGACGGAAGAACGCACGCTCGTCCGAGGCCTGGCTCGCGGCCTCGGGCGAATCGGAAAACAGACGCGCCCGTCCGAGGCCGGACTCGGGGGCTCGGACGAGACGGAACCAGGGGAGGGATTGGTCCGGTGATTCGCCGTCGGTGAGGTCGCCGGCGGGAAGGCTGGGCCCTGCGGACTCGTCTCAACGAGGCGCATCCGGCGGTACCGGTGGTTTGGCCAGCGCACGACCGTAGCGTGCCGGCGGCGAGCGGCAGCGCACGGCGGCGGCGGCATCGCGCGGCTACGCCGTTTCCGGCGGTCGCCGGCTAAACTGGCGGGCGTGTGAGACTCAGTGAACCTAGAGGGGAGTCCTAGGGGTGATGGTTTGGCCGGAGGTGCGCTGGTGCGTGCTGGCCACGTGTGAGGTCCGCGATGGCGGCAATGGCGCTCGGCCGTGGTGAACAGAGGGATAGGGAATGGTAGCGTTAGGGCTAGTTGGTGTTCTCACCTTGCCTTGGCTTGGCGAAGCTGGAGGAGGAAGAAGGGAGGCGGTGGAGCTCGGGTCGGGGACGAACGGCTCCGGGCTCCGAGCGGCGCTGAAAGCTTCCGCGGCGGGGCTCTTCGGACTTCGGCGTCGGTGGAGCTCGGCGGATGGCGCGGGGGTGCGCACCGTGTGTCCGAGACGAAGGCGGGGCAGTGGCCGGGGTTAATCGGCCGGTGATGGAGGTGGTGACTGGAATTTGGGAAGGGGCCTTGCGGCGGTGGTTGCAGCGAGCGGAGAGTGCTCAGTTCGCTTCGCGCGCGGGTGAGAGTGGGGAGCGAGGGCGAGAGTGAGTGTGCGAGTGAGTGAGGGAGTGGGAGAGGCGCTCGGGCTTTTGCCCGGCGGAGCGGAGGGGCGGCCGGTCGTGGCGGGGCCACGGCGGCTCGGTCAGCGAGGCGGCGGCAGGCGGCTCTGCAGACGAGGATGCGCGGGAGTGGCCGGCGAAGATCGCTGGCGTGCTCCGGTGGGAGAAGATCGGAGAGGGAGTGGTCAGCGTGGATTTGGCGCAGAGAAGGGGCGCCACGCGGCAAGCCGGCCGGCGTACGGCGCGGCCGTGTCGGGTGGCCGGCGCGCGGTGCGCGGGCGGGCGCGCGCGCGGGCGAGGCGGCGAGCGCTGGGCCGAGGCGGGGAAGTGGGCCGAAAGGTTGGATGGGCCGAAAGGTTGGCGCCGGGAAAGAAAATGATTCTTTTTCTTTTTCCAGAAATTTCCAAAGTTTGACTTCTCAAAAACAGTTTGAAAAACTCCAAACCAGGCCTTGACCCAAATATAAAAGTTGCTCAAAATATTTTTCTCTACAACTTTCATATAGAACACTTTTTCTGAAAACCATTTTTAAATCTTCCTCAAGAATAAAGCCAAAATCAAAGCATCAGGTCAAATAGAAATCCAATTTCAAATAAACAACAAAAGATCAAAGGCATACTTATACACATGAAATGATGCAATGCATTGCTTATGCTTTCTTAGTGGCTAATTGCAGTGCCTAATGCAGTGCTTGACACTAGGGTGTCACAATGTGCCTCGAACAACCGGAATCCACCAACCAAACGTTCTCCAATCGTTTTACCTACATCAATAAAAAGACATAGGGTGAGCATACGGTCCAACACTGGGGTTAGTGAAGTAGGGAGAATACCAATGTTGGGACGGCTGCTCAAAAAAACGGTTGGCAGAAAAACCATTCCTAGCACGCCTACGGGAGGAGCGATCACCACGTAGAGGAAAACGTGGTCCGCTAAAGAAGGAGCGTCCATCGCGATACTCAAAACACAATGGGGGAAAACGCTCGACTACAAAGCCACTGCCACGGGGTTCATAGCCCACAACTGCAGGCTCCCGCCGGGCACGTTCTCTTCGCGGCCTAGGCCTAGGAACTTGAGGTTTTGGACCTCTAGGCCTAGCAGCTTGCCTCTGAACATTCGGCACATGTACATCATGGAAAGGATGGTACATGTCCGTGTTGTTCATCTCCTTTGCACGGCGCGCCTCTCTCTTGCGCCAAAAGCAAAACTCACTCAAGTGTCCATCTCTCCCACAGTGCTCACAATGGTACCTCACCGCTCTCATAGGGGGTTGTTGGTACTCACGGTAGTGGGTGTGGATCACTTTGCCCTTCTGTGGCATAAGCTCCTCCTGGATAGGCGACATTGTGTCTAGCTTGTTCTTGAGGTGGTTTGGTTTTGGAGCCCACGACTGTTTCTTGGGTGGAACTCTCGGAGGTTCAACGAATACCCCATCCTTGGTGTTAGGCTTTAGAGGCTCTTTGGGTGGAATCTTGGTAAGCTTGGGAGTAGTGATGGAGTTGGGCTTCTCACATGGGTTCAGACCACTCGACTCTCCAATCTTGCCAAAAGATGAAGCACACTCAACACCCTGAGCAAAGCCTACACCTAGACCTCCAGCAGCACGCTTGAACTGGGAGATCATCATCCCAAGTTGCGGCTCACCACTAGACACCCATGACAAGATGGTCCGAAGGTATGTGTTTTCCTCCTCGGTTTGCATCTTGTCATGCTTCATGTTCGCAATCTCCATCTCCAAACCCTCACACAGAACGCACCTAGTCACTCACGTGCTATCCGAGCTGGCCTTCTCAAGAGACACAATCTTGGCATTCTTCTCTGCCAACTCGGATTGCAAGCCCGCACAGGACTTGCACGCACCCAACAGCGAGGATCTAGCCTTCAGCTCATCCACCTCTCCTATCAACACAGCATACTTACTTCTCAAAGTGAGAAGATCATTCATGTGTGTGGAGCACATCTCACACTCCTCCTCCTCGGTGACAATAACGGTGGACTTGACAGATTCAAGTTCCTTCACCGTATCCTCCCACTTCTGCCTAAACTCCTTCCTCTCTCTAGCAGCGCGCCTAAGTAGCTTGTCTTGACTAAGGAGAGCGGCAGTAAGTTTCTCGACCTCAGCAGAAAGCTCATCGGGGGTCTGAGATACCTAGGAGGTGTCGTCGTCGTTGTCATCCCGAGGGATGTCCTCCAGCTCGCCATCGACCTCCTTGCCGAGGGCCATGGTGCAGAAACCCTCGTTGTCGGTGAAGAAGCAGAGGCCATTCAGCTTGTCCTCGATCCTCTTCTTCTTCTCGGACTCGTCATCGCTTGAGGAAGCGGAGTCGTCATCCGAGTCATCGACGTCGCTGAGAGTGGCGAAGAAAGCACGCTGCTCAGCCTGGGCCTTCTCCAAGTACTTCGTCTTGATGTACTCCTTGTTGAAGCCGCCCTTCCGCTTGTGCTTCACGGGGACATACTTCTCCATGCGCTTGCCGGAGTCATACTTGTGCCCATGATCCGCCTTGCCGAAGGTCTGCTTGTTCTTCTTCGGGCAATTGGCGATGAAGTGGTTGGGATCGCCGCACTCGAAACATCCCGAGCGTCCTCCTCCGCGACGACGGTTCATGCGGTTGTTGTGGAACCGCGAGAACCGGTTGGCGAGCAAAGCCAACTCATCATCCCCCATGAACTCCAGCTGCTCCTCTGTGACAGAAAGAAGAGAAGAGAGTGCAAATCCTCCAGAGGGGTTAGCAGAAGAGCCAGAAAGCAAAGCCATCGACGGGCCAGAAGGATTTTCATAAGAAGCCCTCGCCATGGCGTCAATCTCATTGGACTTGAGCTTATTAAAGAGCTCGTCGCATGTGAGGGTCTCATAGTTAGGTGATTCGATGATCGCCTGAACCTTTGAGTCCCACACCGACCGATCGAGAGTGTGCAAAAGCTTCAAAGCTCTCTCATGATCGTCGAAAGGCAACATCTCCTTGTTAGCCCTCATCCTATTGACAATCACCTGAAAGCGAGCGAATAAACTTTCTATGCTCTCGCCAGGCATGTGTCGAAAGTTCCCATACTCTCGCTTGTGCGACTCGTAGAGACGGGTTTTGACTTGAGTGGTTCCCTCATGGAAACGCATGAGGGTAGCCCAAATCTCCCGAGCCGTAGCGAGGTGAGAAACGCGATCAAACTCCGTCATGCTCAAGCATGAGAAAAGAGCATTATGGGCTTGGCTATTGGCATCGTGCTCATCGATCTCATGCTGAGTCACACGAGCAGCCAAGACCACGTAATCAGCAGAGTTGCAAATGTCCCAAATGGAAGCACCCAAACTCTGCAGATAGGCCGACATGCGTATCTTCCAATACGCATAGTTCGTCCCATCGAAAAATGGCGGTTTGCCCACGCCGCGATCCATGTCGCCTTCTGTGGATCTGGAACCGGCTAAGGTGGAAGATCCTTAACCCGCTCTGATACCAATTGAAGGACCAGAAGTGCTACCAGAAAGCGACCAGAGGGGGGTGAATGGGAGCTTCAAATTTCTTTTCAGAAACTTGTTGTCACTGTCCCGAGAATCAACCCCAAGAGCAAACCCTAGAGCTTGCAAGTGTCCACGACCCTAGATGTAGTGTGGATGCTTCCAAGAAGCACAGCAATACACTACACAACTCTAGAAACCCAACGCAAAAGCCAGAAATCAAAACCGACAATGGACGAACGAACCGCGGACGAAATAGTGCTGAAGACACAGCATCGGACGCTGGCAGCGTCCGATGGTCTGGCACCGGAAGCGTTCGATGTAAAAAGACCCTTACTGGACCCTTACTGGACTAGCATCGGACGCTGCTACAGTAAAACCCTAGCGGCCGATGCTAGACCCCCGGCGCGTCCGATGGCAACGGACGCTTCGATGGTCAGCGTCCGATGCTCCCTTAAAAACACTGTTAGATGACACGTGGCAACGGACGCTCCGATGATGTGAACTTAGCATCCAATGCTCGCGAGCAGAGCGTCCGATGGTCCCGATTCAGCACAGTTCTTCCGCAAAATTCACTCGATCTCCTCCGAATCAAAAGCTCTAAGGCTTAGACTTTGTATGAGGAGTTCCTAGGAGGTTAGTGAGCTATCCCTATCCCTAAGAGATCATGGCTCGAACCTAACTTCCAATCGGTGAATCAGAAGAATTCGGGACAAAGAGAGCAAAACTCGATCCGAAACGAAAATCGTCCGATCTACTAGGTCGTGAGGTTAAAGGTGAATTCCTTCGGTGGAAAGAAGTGCCTCACGATCTAGAACATCTCTGTTCAAACGGAATCGCAAAAGACGCAACGAACAAAGAGATCGATCGACGGGAAAACGTGGAGAAAAGTAATCCGTGAAGAACAAGAACAAAACACAAATCACAACCACGAATTTGCAACCGTGTGGCTACCACACGCTACAACAGTGAGATTACGGTCTCACTTCCTCAAAATCTCCAGTACACAGGGGTATGGTTCTCTGCGGATCTCAGTTGCTACAGCAGGGGATTGGGAGAGCAGGAAAACCTAGAAGGCAAAGAGCAAATGACTGAGATAGGATGGGAGGTGGGTGTCTCCCTCTACTTATCCTAATTCTAATTCCCACTCTACCCCTAACTAATTACAGAGCGAAGTAGCTAAACCCTAGGGTTATTCTAGACCAACTCGTGGTAGGTGGTGATCCGACGGCCACGCCTGCACAACTGGTAGCGTTGCCTCGACGCAACCTCACCGATTGCCGCCACGTGTCGCCACTGCTCTGCTCGTCCTTTTCCCGGACTTTGCCCTCGGTTTTGTGGCCCAAACTGGGAAACCAGCCTTCACGACCAACCCCCGGTTTTGAGGCACAAACTGGGAAACCAGCCGTCCATCGCCTGAGTTTTGTGGCCCAAACTCAGAAACCCGCAGCACCCAGGTTTTGAGGCCCAAACCTGGAAACCGTCAGCAGCCCGAGTTTTGTGACCCAAACTCGGAAACCATCAGCACCCAGGTTTTGAGGCACAAACCTGGAAACCGTCCACTCGGTGGTTTTTCTGTGGCTCAACCACCAAACCAAGCCGTAGATGGGATGCACCGCCCGTGCACCCCGTCCACCCGCAAGTCTTCGCTCGTCGCTGTCCCAGGCTGTCAGCCACCACAGCTGATCCTCAGGCCACCGGTCCCTTAGTCCAAGCCTCACGTCCGCCCTTCGCCACTCTCGGTCCATCGGCACGGCACGTTTCTACTTGACCTTCACCTTGCCTTCGATCACTGTATCCGTGCTCGACACCTGCACAACACAAGCCAAAGAACATGCACATTATCCCAGTTGACAATCACTCAGAGACTCGGCATACACCCATGTATCCGCACTTTGCAAATGTGCCAACACCACCAAGTGTACAACAACATGTGTATGTGTGTTAGCATTTTCACAATCATTTTTCAAAGGATTAGCACTTGCACTTACCACGCCACTCGATCCTAGCAACATCGCAAAGTTCGATTGCTCAAGTGGCACTAGATGACCGATATGCAAACAAGTTTGCTCCTCTTAATAGTACGGCCATCTATCCTAACCCCGGTCATCAACTTCTCTACACACCTATGACCGGTGAAATGAAATGCCCTACAAATATACCTTTGCCTTGCGCATTCCATTCCATCTCCTTCATTGTTGATGCAAAACATGCACCAACCTAGATCAAATGATATGATCCACTTCATATCATCACATGGCCTCCATGGTCCATCGACCTTGACCTCACTTGCTCTTCACCATTGCTTCGGTCCTTCGGCGCCAAGTCTTTGCTCAAGCCTCCCGACACTCAGTACTAACGGCTTCAAAGCCTCCAACTTGCCCTTCACTTCCGCAACCGGTCCATCAAGCCAAGCCTTGCCTTCATCTTCACCATCTTAGCCATATGACCACATGTCATGTCACATATGCAATAAGCTCATTCTTCATCACATGCATGAGCATTGTAACATTCTTCAAGCCATTTCACTTCTATGGCATATGTTCCTTATACATGATCACATGTGGACTAATCACCTATGTAATTCACTTCAAACACATATTAGTCCACCTAAGTTATCACTCAATTACCAAAACCAAACTAGGACCTTTCACAGGAGCAGAGTAATAAAGATGTGTAAGGTTCAGTGGAATCGGTACTCAGAAGAAGAGGCAACTTGGGAAAGAGAAGAGGATCTGAGGAAGTCATACCCGCAGCTGTTTGAGTAATTACCGCTGGAATCTCGAGGATGAGATTCTTTAAGGGGGGTAGATTTGTAACACTTCAAATTTTGCATCTTTTTGAAATAGGCAAATTGACTTAATTTATTGCATTGGTGTGTTGCATAAAACCTAGGCAATAAATAATATTTAAAAGAGATAAAATAAATCCTAGGCCAAAGATCATGTTGATGCATACATGCTGGTGCATTTTCTATTTTGGGGTGATTGGTTTCTGTTCAAAACTTGTTTGAATTCAAATTGGATTTCAAATTTGCTTTTGAAAACTCGTTTCTGAAAAATGGAAAAGCATTTCCTTCTCCCTCCTTTCCCTTTCTCCTCTTTTGGCCCGGAGCAGCCCAGCTGGCCCGAGCTCTCCTTCTGCTCGGCCTGCCTCCCACTCCCCTCTTCATTCCCGGCCGCACGGCCCGGCCGGCCTGCTCCTTCTCCTCCGCGCGCAGCGCCTTCTTTCTCCTATGGGCCGCGCACTGGCCCATTTCCCTCGCGCCCGCCGTGCTCGCTGTGTGCTACGCCCTCCACCTCTCGCTGACGCTCTGGAGTCTGGACCCACTCGTCAGCGTCCTTTTTCCCCTTTCCTCAGCTCGCATCAATGTCGGACTCGAGTCCGTACCGATGCCGACCCTAGGCACGTGCCCTGCCTACCTAATCGGTCGTGCCAACCGATCCATAAGATCCCCGAACACCCACCGCCTTTCCCTACGCAACAAACTCGCGCTCTCGTGCCCTATTACGCTCCCGCGACAAGTTCCGCCGACCGCCGAGTTTCCACCACCGTCGGACCTGCTGTTCGTTGCTTCACCGTCGCCCCGAGGTGCCCATCGAGCTCTGCGGTGTTTTCCCGAAGCTGTTGAGGTGTTTTTCCCTCTTTCTATCCCTCTGCTCGGTGCTTTAATCCCTCGCCGTTGTTTGCAGAGCTAGTCGTCCACCTCGCCGAGCGATTCGCCGTCCCTGAACCGACCTCGACGCCATTTTCGCTTCAGGTAGAATCCCCTTGAGTTTCTCTTTTGTTTGGACCCGCTTCGAAGGTCTCTAACGCACTGTAGCTCGATCCCGAGCTAGCGCTACCGCGCTCCGGCCATGGCGCCGCTGCATGCGCCGTCCTGTCCTCTGCTCCGACGACAGCGCCGCCGATCCTTCCCAGGATCTAATCTGATCCACCCGTTGTAAATCCAACGGTTGTCGTTGGACGATACCTCTTCGGCCGGCACTTTGTGAAAAGGCCCTTACAATTTTCTAGGTCTAAACCCGCTGTCCCTTTTGACCTTGTTCACTGAGTCTGCGCAAACTCCCTTCTAAGCCCCTGCGTTTCTCTCTTTTTTGAAGCGCAGTCCAGTCAAATCTGCAATTCTGATTTAAACTGATTTAAATTCAAATTCAATTTCAGCTTATTTACAGTTTTGCCATTAGATTCAAATGCTTATAACTTTTATGTTTTAAATCTGTTTAAGTCCGTTCAACTTGCGTTAGATTCATTTCAAAAAGATCTATCTGGACATGCGAAAATATATACTGTTTTCTGTAACTAAAAGTTGAGTTATATATGATCCACTAATTAAGGTTTGGAATCTTGTTTAGCTCATAACTTTTGCGTTATAATTTTGCTTTTCGTGATCTTTGTGTTTATGTGATCATAGTAGATCGTAGCTTCTGTTTTCAAACCTCTTATATTATTTTCTTGTTGTTGGTGTAATGTTCTAATTATAGCTTGTTTGCTTTGCATGATTGTTGCCCGGATGATTGTGTGTTGATGTGGTAATCGAGTATAGACGGTGAGACGTACACCGGTGATCAAGAGCCCTACTTCGACAACTCGGAGCACCAAGAGTTCGCGGGTCAAGGCAAGTATAGCATGGGATCCTCCTTGATGTCTTAATAACCTTAATTGACTATAATCATCATTATGCATGTGTCTACCTTGATGCCTATTTAGATTTATCCTAGGTGTTGATCGTGTGCCTTGTTATACTTGGTATGCATTGGGTAGAACTATGCTAGTGCTCAATTTAAACTCTGATCATGTGAACTTGATTTAATGTGCCGTGAAGGTGAAGGTCAAGTAGAGACGTGTCGTGCCGATGGACTAGGAGTGGCGAAGGGTGGACGTGAGGCTTGGACTGACGGACCGGAGGGACGGAGGACCAGTTGCGGTAGCTGGCACTTGGCAGCAAACAAGCAAGAGTACATGGGATGTGCGATGGCATCGGTCGAGTCAAGACGGAAGACGATGGCGTCGTGGCACCTGGCGGAGACCGCACATGGGCTTGCATGGGAGATGCAAGTGTTGTCGGTCGAGTCAGGGAGGAAGGCGAAGGTGTCGTGCTTGGCGGAGGCTGTACATATGTCGACATCGTTGTCGGCGGCCGAGGTGTGAGACCCGTGCTCAGTGTTTGGCGTGGGTTTGGTAGTAGATCCTCAGAAAACTACCCCGGCAGATTCTAGGTTTGGGCCTCAAAACCTGGGGTGGCTGGTTTCTGAGTTTGGACCTCAATACCCAGGGTGGCGAGTTTGCCGGTTTGGGCCTCAAAACCCGGTCGAGGTTCCTATGCAGAACGGGACGACGCGTGGCGGCACCGCGAGGCTTTCGTCAAGATGAAGCTAGCAGTGAGAAAGCACGGCGGGCGTCGAGACGACACATGGCGGCATCAGGGAGCTTGTGTTGCGGCGAAGCGACTGATGAGGAAGGCGTGTGACCGTCGATGAGGAAGCCTAGCAGAGGTAGACTAGAATGCCCCTAGGGCTAGCTAGTTTGCTCTTATATCTAGGGGTAGAAGGGGTATTGTGTAATAGGCTATAAATAAGAGATGACACCCCTCATCTCATCTATCCTTGTAGCATTTCATTTCAGACTCCAGTTATTCATCTGTTATGGCTCCTCTCTCTAGTTGCTTGTGATCTGCAGAGACGGCAATCTTTCCTCTATCTATATTGATTTCAGGAAAGGATATTGTAATCTCCTTGTCTCCTCGTTGGGGATTTTGGTTGAAATCTTTGAGTTCGCGTTTTGTTCTTTGCGTTCTTTGTTTTCTCCCTTTGGCTCTTTTACGAGATCTTTTGATTTGAGGGATGGATTGAAAATCTATTTGAACCATCTTGTGCTGCATCGTGAGAGTCATCTTTCCGGTTTCCACCGAAGGATTTTCTCTAATCCCTCACGAGCACACAAATCAGACGGATTTTGTTTTGGATCTCATTTTTGCCTCTTTGCACCAAATTTCTTCAATTCACCGATTTGTAGTTAGGTTCAAGCCATGGTCTCTTAGAGTAGCTCATTACCTTGCTTGTGACCCCTCACACAAAGTTTGAGCCCAAGTGCTTTTGATTTGAGGGAGATCAGGTTGAATCGGTGAAAGAACTGCTCAGTTTTGGGGGCATTGGACGCTGCTGTTCATAGCATCGAACGCTGACCCTCATGCATCGGCTCCATTGTTGCACTGTGCAGAGCTGTTTTTTAAGGGGCATCGGACGCTGAGGAAATATTGTTCATGCATCTGATGTGATGAGGACATCAACACCAACGATACATCCTCTCCGACACCAGTACCTATAGCTGGTCCTCTTACTCGTGCTCGTGCTCATCAACTTAATCATCAAGTGAGTTCCTTGATAAGCTCTTGTCCATCTTGTTTAGACCATGGAAATGTGTGCACTCTTGTTTTGATTAGGAACCAAGGAGAAGACCAAAAGGGAGAAGGACTCGCGCTGGCTGGATTCGGACTGCAGCAAAGCGCCAACTTGTGACCGTCACCACGGTTGCATACGGATTCGGATTCAAGCGCTTTAGGAATTTTTGGAAAGATTATCTAGTCTACTTTCATATAAATCTAGTCCCACGTCAATACCTGTTTGGCAGCAGCGGCAATCATCCAATTACCGTCGAGAGGTCTTGATGTCCAGGGTGCTGCGTCACCTCATTTTGGGCTGATGGCCCATGTATCAAGTTGGGTCCATTAGGGACGTGTCCTAGGGTTGGAGGACGACCCCAACGCCCCTTTGGTCGTCCTTCCATCTACTTATATCCCTCTAGAGCCACCATGGTCAGGTTGGGTTTTGTTTAAATCAAGTTTAGCCTTCGCTACTTGCTTGTAGGCGCGCTTGCTGGATCAGTCGCCTGTCTCCTTGTCTTCGGAACCCCACTGTTGACTAAGTTGACGAGCACAAGCATGAGTAAGAGGACCAGCTATAGGTACTGGTGTCAGAAAGGATGTATCGTTGGTGTTGATGTCCTCATCATGATGGGCATATAGTAAGGTTCCAGAGAGGTCCAGATCACATCGAATGCGTCCGACGACCTAGCATCGGACCAGCGTCCGATGGTGCTGGGACTGTGCTGATTCGTGTGTAGCTTGCTCGTTCGGTTTTGGATTTGTGTTCCGGCTTTTGCGTTGGATTCTCGGCTTCCGTGCTCTACAGAAATTGAGCTCCCCAGTTTGCCAAAAGACCTGAAACCCCCTTGTGTTGCTCGGGGGAGGTTGAGGTTGCCCAAAGTTCATCCAGTCACTAGTTAACTTGCCTGAACTAAGGGCGTGGGAGTTTTGTGGTGTCCCGTTGTGTTCTAAGGGAACATCCACCCAATCATTTGGGTCTTGGACATCACGTTGAGCGGCTCTTGCTTTTAGGGTTTGAATTTGGGACAGAGGCTACTCATTTCTGAAAAGAAATTTGAGGCTTTCATTCACCCCCCCCCCCCTCTAGTCGTCCTTTTCGGTCCTTCACCAACTGCTTGTCGAACTGTCGTTGAGATTTTGTGAGAAATGACTAGTTTCCATCACATTAACCTTCATGAGAGCCAATGACAAAGTTGCATCAATTGTTCTAGGCTTGTGTAAAACAATTGCAGCATGAATTTCTGGGTGTAGGCCTTGCATGAACTTGCTAACGAAAAAGACATCTAAGGACCTATTGTGAACTAAGACCTTGTGCATGGCAAACTCAAATCTATCATAGTACTCTTGAACATTTGTAGTTTGTCTAATTTGCAGCAGCTCATTCATAGAGATCTGGTACAGATCTCGGCCAAATTTGGCCTCAATAGCAACACACAACTCTGCCCAACTAGTGATAAGATGCTGAGTTTCATAGGTTTGAAGCCACAGTTCTCCCCCCACCATGGAAATGGATGGTAGCAAACTCAGCCCACAGATGCATAGGTACGTGATTTCTCACACTTCTCGTACCAGACTCTAGGATAAGACCCATCAAATCTAGGAAACACTGCTTTAGGTAAATGAACTTCCCTATGATGGTGATTGTGAGTGTTGACGTCGGAAGTTATCCGAATCACACACCAGCAGGGCTAGAACGCCCGGAGAGGTTGCGGTTCAACCTGAGACAGCAGGGACCCTGGCTAAACCGACGAAAACCGATCTAGAGACCGGTTTTGATCGATCTAGGGTTTTGGGCTCCTGTGTTGATAACTCTAGAACTCCTCCCGGGAAGACCCGTCGGGGAGAAGCACGTAGAGGTTGTTCTAGGACCAGCAAGGCTGCCTAGAACGCCGTCGAATCTCGTCGGGAGATGCGCCGAACAGCAAGGTAGAAGGGAAAAAAGGGTAAAGGGGATAGTAGATTGGTTTTGATCGATTGATGTTGGATCCCACAATCGGCCATGATCCTCTCATATATATAGAGGGGGTTGGTCTTATCCCAATAGCAAACATCTCTAGATACAATCTCCAAGTTTCCTATCCGAACTCTATCAAAATATAGAATCCAATCCGGGCGCAACAAGGTAACCCTAATCTTGTCAATCTTTAGATCGAACAGATCGGCATAATGGGCTTTATTAGCCCAAATTATCCTTACAAGAGAAGGATTCGCATATTAACACCAGACTCAATTTTCATAAGGCTTCCGACCAGGGCCACCTGGTCGGACATATCATAAGTGATCGGAGACCCAAAATGACCAGGCCCATCTGATCCGTTAAATATTAAATAATAGAAGACAAATTTGACTCTAATATTTTAGGTCGAATGCCTCTTATAAATTCATCTTTACCTATGACACTTTTGAGTGTCAACATATGCCCCCCTGTTTTTAGGTGATCTTCAATAGAACCTGACAACAAACCAAATAACAACGATGTCCAACTCATCGGCTATTCGAAAATTAAGGATGAATATTCTGATTATTTTTGTTCTAAGGGCGATACATGTATCGGCCATTGTTTGGAAGGCGCTTGGGCTTCTTGCCAAACACTTAGAAAGTACTTTTTCAGATACCTTCCATTTATTGCTCTTGTGAGATTTTCACCTTGTAACGTCTCCAGCATATATGCATTCCTGAATATTACCTTGATCACTTTATAAGGACCTTCCCAACTCGGCGACCACTTGCCAAACTTGTTGCTTCTCGACCCGAGTGGTAGTATAGTTTTCCATACTCACGTATGTGCCTTATGGCACGAGGTAACACAAGTCCTATCTCTAGTGATAGTGATAGAGATAGTGATAGTGATGATGAGCTACCTTCTTACAATCAACTTGTGCAAGATAATCTTAAATATGCTAAAGCTTGTACTAGCCAACAAAAGAAGATTAATATCTTAAAAGAAAAATTAGATAGTTCTCAACAAGCCTACAATGCTATGCTAGATCAATATGAAACTTTTTCAAACTTAAATGTTGAGCCATCTAATAAAATTGAGAAACTTGAGGCTAGTATAAGCACATATGATAGCACAAGTAATGATGAGCAACTTGCTAAGAAAAATGAAAAACTAAAAGCAAAGTTAGCTAGCACACAAGATGCTTACAAAAGTTTGCTTGCCAAAATGGAAATTATGTGCAAACATTGTGATGAGCTAACTAATAAAGTTGCTAATCTTGAAGCCATTGGAGCAAACCCCACCGAGGCACCTAAAATTGAAAAGTCAATCTTTGATATGCCTAAAAAGGATGCCTCTACTTCTTGCTTTGATTTACGTGATTTGGATTCACCCATGTGCAAACAAGCTTGTGTTGAGAATGTCATTGTAGAAACATGTACACAAGAATTCGCAATGGAGAATGAGCTACTAAAGCAAGAAGTGGCTCGCCTCACCAAGGACTTGACTCAAGCAAAAGGCAAGACAAAGCAAACCCGAACTCATCAAGATAACACCGTCAAGGGAGTGAAGAAGCTTGTTGAGGAGCAAACCGTGGTTTGTTATGTTTGCCACAAGGAAGGCCACAAGTCTTATGAGTGCAAGGTGAAGCATGGGGGAGAAAAGAAGAAAGAGAAAAACAAAAAGCAAACAAGCAAGCTCTCCAACACCTACACCAACAAGGTGAACAAGAAAGCCACCACACCTTATCTTTTAAAGAAGAAGAATGACAAGGTGGTGGCTATCAAAGTGAACAAGCAAGCCAACACTGGGGCCAAACGCATTTGGGTGCCTAAGGACATCATCTCAACCATGAAGAGCACCAAAAAGGTTTGGGTCTCGAAAGGGAAGTGAGTAGTCAAGTGGACTACGGGGAATTTGGAGACTTGGCAAAGTTTTGGGTGCATATCATGGGGTGCATCACATTGGATCATGTCATTGCCAAGTATGTTAGTGGGTACTATGGACCCAAGTTCCCCCTCCCATGTTAGGTAAATAGATTTAAATTCTTGCAATTACTTTCATTTGGTATAATGTCTTGCAATTACTTTTAGCATCTAGTTCCTTTCATTGCCTATGTTTGCATTGGTATGTTCATATCTTTTGTCATGCAAATCAGGCTTATCATATGGTAGTTTTGCTCGGCATCACTCACATTCTTAGAGCAATTCTACATGGTTTTAAATTGGTTAGAAGCACGGCACATAGCTTCCTTTACTTTGTATTTATCTTATATGTGCCAAAGTCCAAATTATAGATAAACTACCCCAAATACCATCTTCAATTGATGTCACATTTCTTGTAATATCAATATGGAAAATGGTAGTTTGACCTTACAAGTCAATGTGCATGTCTCCTATAAGTATTTCAAACTTGTATGCACACTTTTAGGGGGAGTTTACTCTACAATTTGGAAGCTTTGAGACTAACCCTACCTTCAAGATTATCATGTGTGTAGTAGTCTCATTGCAAGGAAAATGGAGTTCTCGGAGATAAGCATCATGTGTGGTGATAATCCAATTGGCATCTACATGTGGTATTCCTAACCGATATCATTATGGTGATTTCAATTTGATACTCTTATATGCTTTCTCCATGCATTATATAGATTAAACTCCTTTGTGCCTTAATTCGTCGGTTATGCATATGCTTTTGCCTTACACCATATGTATACATATACTTAGGGGGAGTTTTAGCTTATATAATGTTTCCTCTCTTGAGCTTTAATGTCTTCCTTTTCGGTGTTTGATTCCAAAGGGGGAGAAATGTGTAGGGACCAAAATCAAGCCCAAACTAAAACAAACAACATAACCAAAATCAAATTTTCAAAATTTTATGGTTATCTTTTTGGGAATGGTCCAACAAAAGGGAGGAAGTGGATCATGGAGTTAGAGGGAGATCTAATCCATCAAGCCACTAAAAGGAACTCAATGGCAAGGGCAAGATATATTAGTTTAAATATGTTTCAATTCAGTATCTTTTTAACATCATATAATCTTGCCTTTGCATTGCATCCTAGCAAGTAGATTGCATTTTAAATTATGTATCTATTATTTGCTTGTTTTGGTCATGTTGTCATCAATCACCAAAAAGGGGGAGATTGTAAGGAAAATGGACCTCGGACCATTTAACTTCGGATTTTAGTGTTTGATGAACAACATAACCAAATTGGACTAATGCATTTGCAAGTGTTTGTTTTGTAGTCCAATAGGGTGCAAATGTGACTTGGACTAAGGCGACGTGGTGATCCGATGATCAACACCTCAAGCAAGACTCTAGAAGCTCAGTTAAGGACCCTAAAGATCAAGCAAAGTCCAAGGCACAATAATGGAACCAAGTCATGTGCAAAGAACGAGGGAAAGACGGGAAGAACAAGTGACCGGACGCTGCCTCGCACTGACCGAACGCTGGCCTGGATGCGTCCGGTCAGTACACCAAGCCAGCAGCGCCACGTCAGAGGGACCGGACGCTGCGGCAGTAGCGACCGGACGCACCGATGCTACTGTTCCTCAGTGCGACCGCGTGACCGGACGCTACGACGACGATCGGACGCTGGAACTCAGCTGAGTCCGATCGAACACAGAGAGGTTCCAGAGGCACAAAATCGTGACCAGACGCGTCCGGTCATCTATGACCGGACTCATGTCAGAGTCCGATCAGTGCCTGTGCCGGCTGGCAACTAGCCGTTGTGAGAGACCGGACGCGTCCGGTCAGGACGTGACGAGCGTCCGGTCGATGGCAGAAAAGCCCATCTCTTTGCCCAACGGCTCTATTTGGTTGGGGCTCTATAAATAACCCCATGGCCGGCCAAAAATATATGGTTAGAGCTCAAGGAAGTATACCAAGTGCATAGACACATATTTAGTTGCTCTAGCCACCAAAGTGCTCAAGTGATATACTCGGTGATTAGTGTATGTGCTTTGCGAAGTGCATAAGCTAGTTAGACCACCGCTTTTGCGCTTGCTCTAGGTGTTAGGCCTAGTGTTTAGTGAGGTTGAAAACCTCTTATCTACCGGTGCTTGCGCGCACCGTGGTTGTACATCGGCGGGGCTTGTAGTCTTGCGAGACCACACCAACCGAGTTTGTGGTGTGGCCGCCTCCGTGTACCGAAGGGAACAAGGCCCGCGGCGCTTCGGCCGGAAACTTGATAGTGAAGACGGCGGAGAGCATCCGGGAGAAGCTTTGCCACGAGTGGCTTAACCGGAGACCCACTTACGCGTGGGGAAGACTGGAGCTATCCATGGAGTTACCCGACCGGGAGCTTGGCCCTTGCGAGGGATTCCTTGCAAGGGGCTCAAACGAGGACTAGGGGGAAGCTTGCGCGCTTCTCGATACCTCGGTAAAAATACCGGAGTCGTCGACGGGAGTTTGTATCTCTACCACACTATTTAGCTTCCGCATTTATATTGTTACCTTGTTCATGTGCTTTACCTTTCCTAGCTCACTCTTGCTAGTTGATAGGTTTGGAAACTAGGTAGCATAACTCCTTTTTGCGGTAGAGATAGCAAACACACATAGCAAAACTTTAGTTGCACATTAGATAGTTTACTTTCTTGCATAGGTTTTGACTAGGTGGAAATTAGAGGCCATAGTTTAGAGTAGAAGTTTTTAAGTTGCCTAATTCACCCCCCCCCCCCCTCTTAGGCGTCACGGTCCTTTCACCATCCGATCCGTTAAATATTAAATAATAGAAGACAAATTCGACTCTAATATTTTAGGTCGAATGCCTCTTCTAAATTCATCTTTACCTATGACACTTTTGAGTGTCAACAGTGAGCATGATAATGGGGTGGATCAGTCATGTCAATCAGATGTGGAGGAGAGTGTGGAAACTGACCATTGGCCAGTGGCGGTTGGAGGACCAAAGTCCTCTAAGCAGACCCCTATGGAATCAATGCAACGTTGTGGCACTTGGCCTGTTCATCAGTCTCGCCTTGTGGGGCAACCCGTGGAGCGGTAGGCGGATTCACCTCTAGAGCTTCCACGCGTGTCGCGAGTTGCTTCGCTTCCTTGCTAAGCTCGGTGGAGAAGTGATCGACCTCGGGACGCCATCGATTAAAGGTCTCCATGAGCATAAGCATGGATTTCATCTGTGCCACCAGCGCATCCAGCTTCTCCTCAGCCATCGATATCTGCACAGTCAGAGTCGGCCACACGCCAGGGATGACGATGACCGCGACATGGTGGAGAGATAAAGGATTTGGTTAGGATTCCATTAGGGTATTGCGAAGATGAAATGGGGTGGTGGCGGGGATGATGGAGGAACGACGACGAAGAGGGGATAGAGGTGATTTGATACCAGATGTGGCTATCTCAGCCGGGTAGAGGGGTTTGTCGATGTTCGCGCACGGTGAGGAGGTTGGCAGTGGCGCCTCGAGCAGGAGCATGGGAGGAGAAAAGATAGGATTTGGTGTTTTTTATTTCTCACTGTCCGCCCAACCACCCACACAGCGAGTTTAACGGTGCGTACATAATGTGATCGAAGTCCAAAAGTGTCTGATGGTCCAAAGCCAAATTAAGCCCAACATACAGCTACTAAAACATGCAGGACCAAAGCTAATGAGACTATACTATAGAGGTCATGACACTACCCGACGCCACCCCGTCACGATCACGACGGCAGATCCCAGAGTAGCGAGGGTGCATCGATGGAATACCTCCTCTAGATGATGACGCAGCAGCCAACTCCTCCAGACGACGATGGCGGCGACCAGCCCCTCTGGACGGCAGCAGGAAAACGAGGGAAGGGAATCCAAGCCAAAATTGACGACGCCAACAAGAGACCACGCAGAAATACTTGCATACGCGCGATGACCATGATGCGAAACTTCACCTGAATTCAGGGTTTTCTGCAAGTGTCAAAAGTTTGGAAGGATGAATACGGAGTTGTTGGAGAGAGATTTTTTCTAATTTTGCCAAAATACAAGGATTGGGAAGATATTTTTTTTGAGACGAAAGAAGAATTGTATTAAAATATAGCTGGGCACATCATCACATTACAAATATTCTGGAAAAAACATATATCCAGAAACTGATTTTCATATATATTGTACTCACACTATGAATAGCTCAAACTCTCAAATCCAAACCTATTTGACGCTTCGTATGGATGACCGCACAGTCAAATACTTGGCAACAATTGTTTTAGGCCAGACAATAGATGTCCAATGGACGGCCAACATTCTTGCAGGTGGAGTTGAGAAACTTCTTCTTTCTCGTGTCTTCCTTCTTCTTCTTTCTGCCACCAAAAAGAGTGAAGAAGACTGATCTGAAACTTATTCTCCCTAGTCCTTCATTGTGGTCAGATCTAACCACAACAAAACAGACAAAAGACCGGAGAAAATTATTCCATGACGACGACATCATCTCTGCCTTGATGCCGTCATCCGGAAACAAAAATCTTCATGTCATCATGCTAGTGAAGATGTTGACGCCGAAGTTGTCATTCTCATCTTCAACGAAGCCGCCATGGAGAAGACAATTTCATCCTTCCCCTTCTCCGTCGCCGAAGAGGAGAAGAATGAGATAAATCTACAATACCACAATATTTGGCATGTAGAGACTCAAACCCTAAAAAATTGATCTATTAGGAAAAAGTATCAAAATTGATGGATCTCCACTCTCTTCAACCTCCGGTGTAGTCCGGAAAGAGGAGAGAGGGGGACAAACGGAGAACGGCGGCGACGCGACGCGAAGCGACGGGGGGAGGGGGAGCGGTTCGCGAAGGGCCACCAACGACTGAAATAGTCTACCCCTCCTGTGACGTTGTGCAATGAACAGGGTCGTGCGCAACCAAACAATGATTGGGAAGATATTTAAGATACACTTGGAGATGGTCTTAGTTCGCTCGCTTTGCACCCTGCCCCGCTTGACCCCCCCCCCCCCCCCCCCCCCCCCCCCCCGGTGGAGGTCCACACCTGCCACGGTGTCTATATGACTATGGCCTGCTGGAATCATCTGGTCACCCGTTTCATGTACTACCCTTGACGTCGACGCCGACGCCGCCCTACCCTGCGCCCATGCTCGACCGTCAGATCCAAGGACGTCATAGCCACATCAGCAACGGCGGCAGCGGCAACAAAGAACAAGGCCACGTGGCCATTGCCACCACAGGACTACCTGCAAGGCTGTATCCGATAGGCCTGCTACGATGACTCTAAAATCCAAATCAAGACCTGCTCTGCAGCCAAGCCCTACTCCTCACCTCTGAGGCTCTGAAGCATGGGTAAAACTTCATGACCCAGTGCAACGCACGGGTATATCTAGTCTGTCTAAAAAATACATTCATGGCAAACCAGATCAAACACATTTATTAGTATTTGAAACCGAGAACATCCACTTTCTTGTCTATATTCCACACCTATCTTTATCTGAATCCAAATCTGAGGGAAAATATGAAAACAAATGAGATTAGTAATATCCATCCATATCTGATCCTATTACACCCTTGGTGCTATAAAGCCCAACTTTACTAGCTACAAAATTAGCTAAAATGGCTTTCATTTGAAGCACTAGGAAACCAAACAGATTTCTGACAGATGCTTGTCAAATGGATAACACACAGAAAATCAGCTCCAAACCTAAATTTACAATGTAAAGCATGAGCTGGGCGCAACTCTACTACAAAAGCAGAACAATCAGAGCGGTGATCCTAACCATTCCAATCGTTAGAGCCAATCAGAAGTACCTACAGCTAAATCTAGAATAAATCAGCGTCAAGATTTTTACACAGGCAAAAAATAAGCTAATGAAGGAATTTTGTGTACACATTGGCAGGTTTACATGGCATCTGCATCTCCAGCCATAAGGCCATCGATGGTCATATCATCCACATATCTTCCCCCGTGTTGGTTCCTCCATCCACGGTTATACTCCAAAGATCGTACTCGATCATCTGCTTCAACAATGGGAGACAAATTTGAACATTTTAGACTCGTTCTATAATATTGTAAGGATACTGTAAGCACATTATACAGCCCAATTCTTATGCTCACAAAGTTGAAAAGAGAAATTATGCACAATACTTACCACCCTCACCATCAGACGCCTCAGCAAGCCTTGCAATCGCATCAATTAATGATTGTTCATGATCCTGCAATAACAACTGTTAGTTCAGGAGAACGGGAATCCCAATACTGTTCTGCACATCCTTGTTACCTTTAGCACTTTCTTAGCCCTCTCCATCTCAAGGGGATCAGGGTTGGCTGAACTGAAAACCCGCTCCACCTATATAGGCAGATAATCATGATAAAAAACAGACAATTTGGTAGGATTCTGATGAACAAATAAGCTGAGTTCCTCCGAAACAAACCTCCTTTATGAGTGTGTCTGTATGGAGAATTTCTATGTAGTCAGAACTCTTCTTCCCAATACCGTTTCGTGAAGATGGATAATCTTTCTTAAATGAGTTCTTCTGGGACCCTATGTCTCTTCCGACGCCTGACATGGGACCACCACGACTAATTGACTTCTTCACACCATGGACGGGAGCACCATGACCTAGAAGGTTTAAATCGGGCTCCTCACCTTCCCATCTTATATCTTCAGGTGCCATCTACAGCAAAGATCAAAAAGTATTATGTGCGGATTACTGCATAGGCAGTATGCTTGTTGCTTAACTATAGAACTTGTTCAGCAAATGTGTTAGGCTGTTAATGTTACTGTCAGTCTCTCTTAATTTTATCATGATGGAGGTCATCCATTGATGTCCTTAGCCAACCACTTCGTTAACATAATAGTTTGACCAGTTTTCACATGATGTTTCATGGAAACAAATCCAAGACCAGCCATGGGTTATTTGGATTTTCTAGATTGTATTGCTGGTCAAAACCAGTTTTCAGAATATGAAGCAGTTATGAATTAATCAAAGTACATCCAACACTTCAATAGCATTGACATGCTTCATACCTTTTAAAGTAGAGACTTGAGAATGAAAAGAAACTTTTTCCTCAGAAAATACAATAATAATGTGTAATGATATTACTGGTATCCCAACATTCTGTATGTATTTAAGGAAATTTAGAAATTAGGTATAAAATACTAATCAGGTAAGCTATACATGCATTTGGTTCATGGCTCAACATCCATGTCAGCCAAAGCAGCTCTCATAACTCGCATAGTTGGAAAAACATCATGTTCATAAATGGATGGCAGAAATGAAATGTGTGGCTTGCTACACTGTATCCTAAAACCAAATCCTAGGCTCAAAACTTACAAATTTTCTAACTTCATTAGTGTGTACAGCTGTGGATCCAACCCACAAAAAACATGCATTTTAGCTGTACTCACAGAATTCTGTCAATTGTATTCCACATCTCATTGATTTCAAGAACTGTAAGCACCATGTGACAGAGATACACTGTTATTGCTATGGGCCAAAGTAAGTGTCAGAGAGCTATATTAGTGACCTTAAGATACACTAACGTTGGAGTGTGTATGTGTTAGGCCCATGTAAGACTACAATATTGCCACCCTCCTAGGGTTGGCCCAATGAATCCAATCACAATTTCCAATATGGTATAAAGCTAGGATTTTCCTTTCTTCCTCCACCTCCCGGCCGCCACCTCCACTGCCGGCAGCGCCGTCACTGCTGCCAGGCGCGGCCATGGCCGGCGGCCGTTCTCCTCCCCTTCCCCCCACCTGCTTCTCCTCTTACCCTCCCTTACCCTACCCGTCGTGGATCCAACTCGCCCCTGCTCCACCTAGCGTTGGTGCTCTGCTAGGCGCGGGCGGCCCGGGCGGCTTCGGCGGACTCGGCCCCCTCGGCGCGGGCGGCCAGGGCGGCCCAGGCGGCGCCAGCGGCCTTGGCCACCTCGGGACAAACGGCCAAGGCGGCGCGGGCGGCCCAGGCGGCGCCGGTGGCCTTGGCCCCCTCAGCACCGTCAGCTAGGGCGGCGCGGACAACCCAAGCGGCGCCGGCAGCCTTGGCCCCCTCAGCGCGGACCCCCTACCGCCAGGCGCGGGAGCCGCGGGCGATGGCACCCCTGCTCCCGATGGTGAACTCACACCCAATTCCTCCCTCCCTGTTGGTGTCCTTCCGCCCGATTCCTCCCTCCCTGTTGTCGGCGTTCAGCAGAGGGACAGCACCGGCTTCCTCCCCTTCGGCGCGCCCGGCCCAGGCTCCTCCCTGCCAGGCGGCCACCAGCCCCAGCACCTCTCCTCTAGCCTGCACGGCGCTGCCCTCCCTGCTGCCGGCGTTCAGCCGAGGGACAGCACCGGCGTCCTCCCCGTCGGCGCGCCCGGCCCAGGCTCCTCCCTAGCAAGCAGACACCAGCCCCAGCACTTCTCCTCTGGCCTGCACGGCGTTGTGGGCCCGGGCTGGGGTGCCCTCGCCTTGAGCGCCGACACTGGTGGATACTTCCTGGCGCCTCTTCCTCCACCGCTTCGTGCCTCGGTGCCTCCACAACTGCACCTCGGCGCGAGCCACCTCGGCCCCTCTCTTGGCACAGTAGCAGGCCCTGCCGTCGACGACTCCACCATCACTGCCGCCCTCGTCGCTGCCCGGGCTGCTGCCGCGGAGGGCCAAGCGTGTGTGCACGCGGCTGCCCTAGCCTGGGAGCGGGAGCACGATGCGACTAACGCACTGGCTCGTCGCATCGCCGAGGCAGAGCGGCTCCTCGCCTTTCCCGCGGCCGGTGCCATCTTTCCCGGTTCGTCGCTTCCCCGATCGTCGCCTCCACCTCCGTCGTCCTTTCTTGGCCCTCCTACACCCGGGCCGAGCGGGTGTGGCGGGGGCCGTGGGAGTACACCGGTGGCCATGCTCGCTGGGGCTGTCCCGGGCGCTCCCCCATTCCTGTCGTCGTGGACTCCACCTCCTAGGACCCTGCCGGGGACTGTCGGTTGGGATCCGACGGCCTTGGCCCGCTCTTTCAGCACCGTGGGCCTGACACCACCAGTCAGTTCCGACTAGATCGCTGACTCGGGAGCCACCTACCACACCACTCCTAACTCTGGTCTCCTCTCTTCCGTTCACCCTCCCTCTTCGACTCACTCTTCGTCCATCACGGTCGCGAATGGTTCTTGCCTTCCGATCACATCCGTGGGTGCCGCTAACACTCATGGCTCCTTTCATCTTCCTGGTGTCCTTGTTGCTCCTAATATGGTTCACAACCTTCTCTCTATTCGCCATTTCACAGCTGACAATTCCTGTTCTGTTGAATTCGACCCTTCTGGTCTTACTGTAAAGGACTTGGCTTCCCGACGCCCTCTTCTCCGCTGTGATAGCACGGGGCCCGTTTAAACTCTTCGGTTTCCTGCTTCCACTCCATCGTCTTCGTCTCCCACTCCGTCAGTTGCTTTCGCCACCACCTCCTCTACTACTTGGCACTGTCGCCTTGGTCACCCTGGCCGCGATGCTTTGACACAGCTTCGTCGAAGTTCCGACATCCCTTGTCCTCGGGATTCTGATGCGCACTTGTGTCACGCGTGCCAACTGGGCCGTCATGTTCGTCTTCCTTTTCCTACCTCTTCTTCCCATGCAGCCCATATCTTTGACCTTGTCCATTGCGACCTGTGGACATCTCCTGTCCTTAGCATTTTTGGCTACAAATACTATCTTGTGGTGGTTGATGATTTCTCTCATTATTCCTAGGCTTTTCCCTTGCGGGCCAAGTTTGGTGCTTTCCCCACGGTCCTTCACTTTTTCGCTTGGGTTTCCACTCAGTTCGGGCTCACCATCAAGGCCGTCCAGTGTGACAATGGGCGTGAGATCGACAACACCACCTCTTGTACTTTCTTCCTCACTCGTGGTGTCCAGTTATGCATGTCTTGCCCCTACACCTCCTCCCAAAACGGCAAGGCTGAGCGCATGATTCGCACCACGAATGAAACCATGCGCACCCTTCTGCTCCAGGCCTCACTTCCCGCTAGGTTTTGGGCCGAGAGACTTAACACCTCCACCTATCTCCTTAACCGCTTGCCTTCCACTGCCTGCCCCGCTCCCAGCCCACACCACGCCCTCTTTGGTACCCCTCCACGTTACGATCACCTCCGTGTCTTCGGGTGTGCGTGTTACCCTAACACCACTGCCACTGCTCCTCACAAGCTAGCTCCCCCGTCGACTCGGTGTGTCTTCCTCGGGTACTCCCCGGATCACAAGGGGTAATGTTGCCTTGACCTTTCCTCCCGTCGCGTCCTCATCTCTCGTCACGTTGTGTTCGACGAGTCCGTCTTCCCTTTCTCCACTACCACCTCCCCTCCCACCACCACCCCACTCCGACCTTGACCTCTTCTCCCTTTTTCCCACTGACACGGTGGTCCAGCCACCTTTGTCGTTTTTCCCTGCAGGTCCTCTACCGCGCCCTCCGCTGGGCCCGTGCCCCGGCTCTCCTGCTCTACCACGCCCTCCGTCGGGCCCGTGCCCCGGCTCAACGTCCCTCGGTGTTGTGCCTGACCCTGCGCCCGCCGTGGGTCCGGCGTCTTCGGCACCTCCCACGCGCTTCGCCCAGCCGGTGCGTGTCTACCAGCGTGTTTACCAGCCGGTACGGGACCCATCGTCGTCGTCGCCACCTCGGTCACCTCCAGTGGCCTCTTCTCCGCCATCGACGCCTACGCCGCCGCCTCCACTGCCGCCGGCTGCTCGGGTCGAGCCGCCCATGTACCACCCGCCTCTTCTTCACTGCCACCCGCGTCATGTTCACCCCATGGTGACGCGGCAGGCGACGGGGGTGTTGCAGCCCCGGGCTCTCGCCGCGACGCCCGGCGAGCCGCGGGTCTCTCCGGTACCCTCTTCCGTGCGCGACGCCTTGGCTGACCCTCACTGGCGTGGTGCGATGGAAGAGGAGTACGCGGCTCTTCTCACTAACCAGACCTGGGATCTGGTGCCCCGTCCACCTGGCTCCAATGTCGTTACGGGCAAGTGGATCTGGACACACAAGCGGCGGGCTGATGGCACTCTTGAGCGGTACAAGGCTCGGTGGGTTCTCAGGGGTTTCACTCAGCGGCCTGGAGTTGATTATGATGAGACATTCAGTCCAGTGGTGAAGCCAGCAACTGTCCGCACAGTTCTCTCACTGGCTCTCTCGCTCCTGGCCCGTGCATCAGCTGGACGTCAAGAATGCTTTTCTCCACGGGACACTTGCTGAGACGATCTACTGCAGTCAGCCTGCGGGCTTTGTTGACTCTTCTCGCCCTGACCTGGTCTGTCGCCTCAACAAGTCACTCTACGGCCTCAAGCAGGCCCCTCAGGCGTGGTACTCTCGGTTCGCTGCATTTCTGCTTACATTGGGGTTTGTGGAGGCCAAATCAGATACTTCTCTGTTCATCTATCACCACGGCGGGGAGACTTCCTATCTGTTGCTCTATGTTGATGATATTGTACTCAGCCTCCAGCCCGACTCTGCTACGGCGGATCATCACCTCTCTTCAGCAGGAGTTCGCTATGAAGGATCTCGGTGTGCTCCATCACTTCCTTGGGGTCACCGTTGAGACTCGTCCAAGGGGGTCTCTTTCTTCACCAGCGGCAATACACTCTTGATATCCTGGAGCGAGCTAGGATGACTGACTGCAAGCCCTGCTCCACTCCAGTTGACACTCAGGCCAAGTTGTCAGAGACCGAGAGCACCGCAGTTACTGACCCCACTGCGTACAGGAGTCTTGCAGGGGCGCTTCAGTACCTCACCTTCACTCGCCCAGACATCACATATGCAGTTCAGCATATTTGCCTCCATATGCATGATCCGCGCGAGCCTCACCTCACGGCTCTCAAGCGCCTCCTTCGCTACCTCCACGGCACTGTCGACTACGGCCTGCTCCTCTATCGGTCTGCCTCCACCGAGCTCGTGGTCTACACCGACGCTGACTGGGCCGGGTGTCCGGACACTCGCCGGTCCACCTCCGGCTATGCTGTCTTCCTCGGCGGCAACCTGGTGTCTTGGTCGTCCAAGCGCCAGCCGGTGGTCTCCCGCTCCAGTGCCGAGGCGGAGTACCGCGCTGTTGCTAACGGCATGGCTGAGGCCTCCTGGCTCCGGCAGCTCCTTGGCGAGCTCCACAGTCCTCTGACCCGGAGCACGTTGGTCTACTGCGACAACGTCAGCGCGGTGTACCTCTCCACCAACCCCGTTCAGCACCAGTGAACCAAGCATGTGGAGATCGACCTCCACTTTGTCCGCGATCGGGTGGCCATCAGAGATGTTCGAGTTCTCCACGTCCCGACCACCTCCCATTTTGCTGACATCTTCACCAAGGGCCTCCCGTCCTCGACGTTCTCAGAGTTTCGCTCCAGCCTCAACATAACTCGTGGCTAGTTGAGTCTGGGGGGGAGGCTCGTGTGTTGTGCTTCTTTCGTGCTCAGTCTTGGAACTCCGTTGTGCCGGTAATTCAGACTGCGGAGGGGTGTTAGAGTGTGTATGTGTTAGGTCCATGTAAGACTACAATATTGCCACCCTCCAAGGGTTGGCCCAATGAATCCAATCACAATTTCCAATAACTAATATCGTTGTTGATGGGAAGATGGGCATGGAATGCCATAACAGACCAAATGGCAGTTCCTGTTGTACCAACCAAAGGCTCGCATATAAATATTTGACCATAGCACATGGGACTTTTTTTTGATCGGGTACAACTTGGACGCACACAACCCACACACTCCAGTCACACCTCATGCACACACATGTGTGTGTGGTGACAGTATTGAAGAGAGAGAGCTAATGTCTTTCTAAAAACATAAACTATAAAAACTATCCAAAATAAAATGCAAGATAAGAAATGAGAGACTAGAAAATTTAAGTGTGCTTATATTTTGAGATGTAGAGCAAAGCATGTATTGGAGAAAATCTCTAGATTTGCATCCATTTTTAGGAGACTAGGAGATAAACACTGCACCTGTATTTCTTATGGGAGTGGCATAACTATCATATAGGACCATCATCTAAACTAAATGTCTTACATCCAATCATTAGAAAATGTCAATAATGATGAGCAGAATATGCCAAAAGGCAATCTAGCAAACAACTCTATAATAATTATGTGAAGTTTGTATATCATTCACAAGGAAAATCAATGTTGGTCCCCACACAATATCCTACGCCCCAAAAATGCAATAGGTTTTATTCCCATCACTAAACAAAACCAGATAGAAATATGTTTCTTCATTCTCAAAGCCAGAGCAAATTATCTACCAAAGCTGGTTTTGGGGGTTGTTTTTGTGGTATGCCAGCCAAAGCATCCATGTGGAGACACAATACAGCAGCACTACAGGAGTGATGTGTCGGTCCCTGCAAAAACAGGTGACGTTGGCAGTTACTCAGCAAAATTTGCTGATCTGGCTACCACACCACCTAAAACCACCCACAAAACAAACCTTATGACGATAGTTTACACCGCTTCGAGTTTCGACAGTTGAGGGATGTATTTTATCAAGTTTTGGACATGACAATAAAATTGACAGAATTAAAAGTTAAGGACTGAAAAATAGACTTTTCTCGGTATTGAGTAAATAAACATTTACCTCCTTGAAATCAACCCATTCCCATGTCTCATGTGCTGTATTTATGTCATAAACCAGTGCATAGACATCCTATATAATTAGAGCAACTTGATTAATTATATAAACAAAGATAAGTGATACTTATGACGCCTTAGAAATAAGGCATACCTTTGATGCATCATAGTCAGTTATTTCAGCTTCATAAAAGCTATTATCGTCAGGCCACCGAGTCATGACTTTACGGCCGATTAATGGATTTAATGGTGGGCCTTCAGGTGGAAGGCTAGCAGACATATTTCTATTGATAATAGGCCCCTGTCCAGCAGGACCAGCAGAAGATGGCATAGATTTGACTGCAGGGCCCCCAGGTATCTTCTGGATTGCCCACAAAATAACCCATATCATGTTACAGTTACAACCACAAAATTATATGCAGATGATTCAACCATCACTTACTGGTTTGGTCTTTTTCACTTTTGTGCCAGGTGGAGCTGCCTTTTTTGCTCCTGAAGACGATGGTTGCATTGGTGCAGTTAAAGGCTGTGAATGCATAGAAGGTGCAGGTACAGATGCAGAAGGAATGGGTTGAGACATCTTTTGCCTCTTGCGAGCAGAGGTCGTAGGGCTGGGCATGGGGTCATGTGTACGCTGAGAATTATTAACCAAATTCATCTTAAGACCACCATATGACTCTCTCCATTCCCTTGTATTTATTAAGAAAAGAACACATGTGAGGAAAGAGTGGAAAAGGAGTTCTTATTTTTGGGTGTGCGTGTGTTAGGAGAGGGTATTGCACAGTTAAGATGGGTCCACACAATACCTTATTCTTCGGATAATATCATCACTATTAACTCTGTTTAGCAACTCCCTGTGCTCCTTGTCAGATACTTGTAGCTCCTTCCTAAGCTCAGTAATGAGACTTTCTTTTTCCTGAGACGGTGCATTCAAACTTTTATGAGATTCCATGAAATCTAGGACAACCATACAAAATAAATTAATAACATGAAGAGACAAGAGTGTATACCCATGTTATAGCATCAGATTGAGCCTTGAACGCTGTAAGAACTGAACAATATGCTTCTTGCTCAAGCTGATGTATTTGTGTTTCCATATCTGTCTGAGGTTGAACTCTAGTATACAGAGAAGCACCAATAGTATCTCTTCCATTACCAGTAATCCGTCCACTGCCTTTCATGCCTCTGCTGTTCTGATATGATGGTGGAAGATCATCATCGGTTCCTGTAACCAATGCCAAATTTCTGAGTATAGCATTTCAAATGTTGTTACCTGACTGGTTCAAACCGGTGGGTAGGTACCAATTGCCAGCCTGTCACCGGCAGGAACCTGTGTGAAACAATTCCAAAGTATACTTTCAACATATGATAATTCTGTTCATAAAGGTGACCATTTTAAATAATAATCCTAGTAGAGTGACTCAAACACAACCAGGCTTCAAAATACATAAGGAATCAATATTCCCAAACTACAAATCATGATTTGCATTGGCCATTTGGCCTTTTCTGTCTTCTTTTGCAATGGGTACAGATGGTCATAACTGACAAATTCAATTGTGGTTCTACTTCTACCAGAATGTTATATGGAAAAGAAAATACCAGCAGCTATACAAGCCAGTGAAAAGTTGTATCCCACTGGCACCAACATTGTCACTCACTAACATGGCCAGTGGCACAAAACCGCATGCACAGATGCACAACTATTCAGAAGAACATGCCCAAATTCCCTGCTTTAGTCTCACTCAAGTCATCAGTTTGGTAGGGGCACTACAAATGCCCCAAAGGGCACTACAAATGCCCCAAAGGCAACAGATAATGGAATATGATACACCTCAGTGCAGCACCCACAGCAATTAATGGTATTGAAAGCCAAAGGGAGATGAGGGGAAGATAACACAAATATTTCAAGTTCTACCACATGCACCTCAAATCACTAAATGAAACCCTCTCCAACCAACAGTGGAGAAAAATCAACAAAAGTCCATGGAAATAACTGGAAACAGGTGAAATTATTCAGTCCATGGAAAGAACATGTAACCAACTCCGCCTACGTTGGGGTGTCTATGGTGGCTCAATATAGCAGGTCTCAGGCCCTGGTTAAGGAGGAGGGTTGTGATAGGCTTGGCGAGCCAACGTAAAAACCTAGCTAACCTTATGGAGATGAAACCCAAAAAAATCCCGTTGGGGCGTAACCCTCTTAGCGACGCGCCATGTCGGAACCCGGGCATGGTGTCAAATGAGCAAGGGTCGGGTCGTCACCCCCGTGACGCGCCGTGTCGTGATCTGGGCATGGTGCCAAGTGAGCAAGGATCGGGTCGTCGCATCCTTAGTGGCGCGCCACATCGGCGCCCGGATGTGGTGAAAAATGTGCAAGGGTCTTCTCATCTGACTCGGCGGGTGAGAAGGGTAAGGAAGCTAGTCGAGCCAACTAGGATTCGTCTAGGCAATTGGAACGTAGGGTCCCTCACGGGTAAGTTAAGAGAGTTAGTTGATACAGCGGTTAGGAGGCGTGTAAATATCTTGTGCGTCCAAGAGACTAAATGGAAGGGTCAGAAGGCGAAGGAGGTGGAAAATACTGGTTTTAAGCTCTGGTACACAGGGACAACTTCAAATATTATTGGAGTAGGAGTTCTGATTGACAAGAGCCTGAAGGATGGAGTAGTGGAGGTGAGAAGACAAGGAGATAGGATTATCTTAGTTAAACTTGTCGTTAATGATAGGGTTCTAAACGTAATTAGTGCTTATGCCCCTCAAGTAGGCCATGATGAGAGTGTTAAGAGGCAGTTCTGGGAAGATTTGGATGACTTGGTTAGAGTTGTACCTAGCAGTGAGAAGCTCTTCATAGGAGGGGACCTAAATGGCCATGTAGGGTCTTCAAGTGCAGGTTTTGAGGCGGCTCATGGTGGTTTCGGTTATGGTAGTAGGAACCAGGAGGGAGTGGATGTCCTAGATTTTGCTACAGCTTTCGATCTGATGATAGCCAACACTTTCTTTACAAAGAGACCTTCCCATTTAGTGACCTTTAGTAGTGGTCGTTCCTCTAGCCAGATCGACTTTGTCCTTACAAGAAGGGGGGATAAACACACTTGCGAGGATTGTAAGGTGATACCTGGAGAATGTGTGGTTTCTCAACACAAGCTATTGGTGGCCGATTTTCGCTTCCTGGTGCATGCTCGTAGGGTCAAACAAGCCAAGAGTGCGAGGACAAAGTGGTGGAATTTAAAGGGAGAAGCATTGAAGGGCTTCAAAGAAAGAGTTATTGATGAGGGCCCTTGGAAAGACGAAGGAGATGCAAACAACATGTGGGAGAAGATGGCAACTTGCGTTCGGAAGGTTGCCGCAGAGGTGCTTGGAGTGTCTAAAGGAAGTGGTCGCGATCCAAAAGACACTTGGTGGTGGAATGAAGATGTGCAAAAGGCTATTAAGGAAAAAAAGGAATGCTATAAGTGCTTGTACCAAGACCGGTGCGCGGACAACATAGAAAAGTACAAGGTGGCTAAGAAGGCTGCAAAACGAGCGGTGGGGGAGGCGAAGGGGCGGGCTTACGAGGATCTTTACCAACGTTTGAATACGAAGGAAGGAGAGAAGGACATTTATAGGATGGCTAGGGCTCGTGATAAGAAGACAAGGGACTTCAACCAAGTCAAGTGCATTAAGGATAAGAGGGAGCAACTCTTGGTGAAGGAAGATGAGATTAGACATAGGTGGCAAGAATATTTTGATAATTTGTTCAATGGGGAGTATGAGAACTCCACCGTTCGGTTGGATGACTCATCTGATGACACCAATAGGCGCTATGTGCGGAGGATACAAGAGCAGGAGGTTAGAGAAGCTTTGAAAAGGATGAAAGTGGATAAAGCGATGGGTCCTGATGGTATTCCAATCAAGGTGTGGAGATGCCTCGGGGATATAGCTGTAGTATGGCTAACCAAGTTGTTTAACAATATCTATCGTTCAAACAAGATGCCTCAGGAGTGGAGAAGAAGCATATTGGTTCCAATCTACAAGAACAAGGGAGACGTCCAAAGCTGCACTAATTATCGAGGAATTAAGTTGATGAGCCACACGATGAAGTTGTGGGAGAGAGTTATTGAGCATAGATTGCGAGGGTCGACGCGGATATCCATGAACCAATTTAGTTTCATGCCTGGAAGGTCAACCATAGAAGCAATCTTCTTAATAAGACAAGTTATGGAGCGGTTCAGGGAGCAAAAGAAGGACCTACACATGGTTTTCATTGACTTGGAGAAGGCGTACGACAAGATACCAAGGAATGTTATGTGGTGGGCTTTGGACAAACATAAAGTCCCAACAAAATATGTTACCCTCATCAAGGACATGTACAACAACGTCAAGACCAGTGTGCGGACAAATGATGGTGACACTGATTTCTTTCCGATTAAAATAGGTCTTCATCAAGGGTCAGCCTTGAGCCCATATCTCTTTGCCTTGGTTATGGATGAGGTTACGAGGGACATACAAGGAGATATCCCTTGGTGTATGCTTTTTGCAGACGATGTAGTGTTAGTTGATGAGAGTCAGACAGGAGTAAATAGGAAACTAGAGTTGTGGCGGCAGACCCTTGAGTCCAAAGGGTTTAGAATAAGCAGGACTAAGACTGAGTACATGAGATGTGATTTCGGCAATGCTGCACAGGAAGAGGGAGAGGTGAGCTTGGAAGACCAAGTGGTGCCTAAGAAAGATGTCTTCCGGTATCTTGGATCGATGTTACAGAAGGATGGAGATATTGATGCAGATGTTAGCCATAGGATCAAAGCAGGGTGGATGAAGTGGCGCCAAGCATCTGGTATTCTCTGTGACAAGAGGGTACCACAAAAGCTCAAAGGCAAGTTTTATAGGACAGCGATTAGACCGGCTATGTTGTATGGAGCAGAATGTTGGCCTACTAAAAGAAGACATGTCTAACAAATGAGTGTTGCAGAAATGCGTATGTTGCGCTGGATTTGTGGCCACACAAGGATGGACCGAGTCCGAAATGACGATATTCGTGACCGGCTAGGGGTAGCACCAATTGAAGAAAAGTTGGTCCAACATCGGTTGAGGTGGTTTGGTCATGTCCAAAGGAGACCTCCGGAGGCATCAGTGCATTGTGGAGTTTTAGCCCAAGATTTTCATGTGAGGAGAGGTAGAGGTAGACCGAAATTGACGTGGGGGGAGGCAATAAAGAGGGATCTAAAAAGTTGGGATATACCTAGAGATCTATGTTTGGATAGAAATGCATGGAGAGCAGCCATTGACGTGCCTGAACCGTGACTAGGGTCTCTTGTTGGGTTTCAACTCTAGCCTACCCCAACTTGTTTGGGACTAAGAGGCTTGGTTGTTGTTGTTGTTGTTGTTGTAGTGTCTCTTACCACAATAGATTTTGTATGTTATCTTGTACTCATTGCTAACTTCTTCTAGAACTTAGAAAGGTAGAGAATGGTACAATCCTTTGTACCTATGAAGATTTTAATCTGCATATTTGAGGTAGTCCCTAGCTCAAGAAATTCTTAGATCTAGAGCCCTGGGCACTATAACGTATTTGGTTGACCAATTTTGTAATTATTTTAGATATATCTTTAAACCATTCTATTTTATTCTGTAAACTACAAATCATGCATAGATCCCAGATCTAGAGCTGTGCCAAATAACCCTAAAGTCACCTGCTTTATCACTGTTAATGTAGTTTTAAAGCTAAGACCAACCAAGTTGAATTAAAAATGCAAATTTGAACTTGCCAATACAGAAATTTGTTAAGCGTACAGTTAAACAATGTTAAAAAATTATTGAGCTAAGATCATTCAGAACATAGCTAGTGCCCAAGCAGGAAAAAAAAAATCAAACCGTGTTAATAAAGGTTATAACAAAGCTTTGTTAACTCAAGAGTTATAACTTATAAGTTATAACAGTATCACCTTGTTTCCTTTTTAAATGAATGGCATCACCTTGCTTCCATCCAGGCAACTAGGAGAGAATGATAAGACTTCCATACAGTAGGGCTTATGTGCACACTTGGCATTACTTCCATCAGGAAACTGTATGTCTGTATGGGTCCAAAAGGATGGCCATCTGGCCTGATAACCCAATTATTTGCAGGTAAATACCCTAATAGAGCATGTATGTTACAGCTTTTGTCTATAAAGGCGTGCCCTTTGATTTGAAATGCTGCCTAGTGCCTACTGGGGAAAATGGGCAGAAATATGAGTAAATACAACCAGTTTGGAACACCTCTAAAGCCGATTGTTGAGGAGCACATGAGGAAGAAGGGAACGCATAGGAACCAAGCTATTATTATCTACTGTTTTACATCAAAATAACAAATATAATACCATCACATCTTAGCCACTTGTTCACCATATCGGCATATCCCATACCTTTTTCCTAAACCAAAACTCAAATAAATACCAAATATAATGCACCTTACCACATATCCACCACAAGAAATTTTGGTTTACATCAAAATTCCAGAATGAAAAAACATAAGATGACAAAAAGTCTTAAATTATTTTGATGTTAAACGAAGACTCAAGCGAAGGTCCTGTCCCACAGGATAGGTGCTATTGAGGGGGGGCATTGTATATGTACTTATGTAGAGCACCAAGTGTACTGGGCTAAAACCGGCTTAGGGAATATCAATTTTCCCAATAATAACATCAACACACAACACGGAGGGTAGGTTACCTTCTGCATATCTCTTGTGTAATTTACCATTTAATAGCTTTTAAGTGTGCACACGAATAATAATTTCAGGGAGAAGAAAACAAACTCTCTTATAATATGCAAGATCATGTTGCCTACACGTATAACATATATATAACCATGTCCATACTAACAAGAGCGAAAAATTTTCACGTTTCAAAACTATATTATCCAATGACTATGCAACATTCCAAACTACCTTTTTTCCCTTTTTGCAAGGGGCAATTTCACCCAATTAAATGACTAACTTCACAGAATTACTCAACAGAATAACACAAACCTAAAAAACGAAAGTGATGTCCAAAAATCAGGAAACAAAAAAGATGTGCCCCTCCACGACTAACGAAAAAAGTCCACTAATTTACTCGAGTGATCAATGTATAATGGTCCTGGAAAACAACGTAATCCCGACAATACAACTGCGCAACACCTTCAAATAAAAAAAGATTGCGCCACAAAACCCTAACACGGCAGAATCCACCACACTCACCGCTGCTGTCCACAGCTCCGCCGCAGCCCATGCCGGACTTACAAATGCCTTCCAAATCACACCACGACGATGCCTCCGCCACCAACAGAAACGCTACACGACGCTCTCCCGCCGAACAGCTTCCGATAACACCCAGATCCGGCACCTTCCGGGATGGCCTATCCCTCCTGCCTCTCTGCCCCGACGGAGCCCTGGTTCTGGAGGCAAAAATCCAGAAGAGACGCGGCAAACCCTGGCGAGATCTAGGCGGATCGAGGAAGGGAGAGCAGAGGAGGGGACGACGCGGTGGGAGGGCGTGCGGGAGTCGACGGGACGCGACAACGGTTGAGCCGGAAATTGTTAAAGGGGCAAAAACGGTATTCTGCTAGTAGCACGGAATTTTATAACAGAAACTACTAGCACCAGAATTAAAGATGACTAGGTAGCGTGCGTGCTCGTACGTTAGTACAGGACAATATAAAAATTGAAAGCAACTGATGCACGGCCGTGCATGCATTAAGCAGGCGGCACGCACACTCCAGATATGAAAAAAAAAAACTTCCGTACGGGCGCGGTGCGCGCGAATCTTACCCAGGACATCCACCCCTTTCTACCTTATTTGCTTTTCCTTGTGGACACGCAGGGGCGCCGCCGCCACCTTCGGACAGCCGACCGAAAAAAGTCATATCAATCAGTCAAAAAGACAACAGGTACGTATGAATTTGCTACTATATTATCAGCTGCATATAATCAGCTAATAGAAATAGAATGATCAAAAACAGAACCAACCCAGATCTGTTAGCAGTAGAAATATTGGATATTTTTCATCTTCATCACCTGATTTGTAGTTTTGTACTCGCTTAGGCAGATATGATCTTAAATGATAAGCAATTCAGTTCATCTGTCTAGGCAATTCTGTTTATCTGCCAGAGCAATTCAGTACTTGTTGTAGTTCATCAGCCTAAGCAATTAAGTTCATCTGACTATGCGATTCAGTTCTCTTGCATCATTTAAAAAGTACTACAGTACCTGCTGCATAAGCAGAACATCAAAAAACTGAAAAAAGCAAATCTGAGATAATCTTTTGACATGTTTATGACTAATGTATGCACCCACAATTACTCCTACAGATATAAACCCTGATGCCATTGAACCTTCTTGTGTTAGTAACTGCACATGATAACTCTTGTAGAAAATGTTGCCTTTGATGTCTTCACCTACAATTAAATGGAAGTAGAGTATAAGAAAATGTTTACGGAAAACACAAGCAGCAAACCTTGACTATGGAAAAAAAGACTGATAGCATGTACTATTTTTTTGCATGCAGTTCTCAGGTATGGATCTTAATGAGCCACCACCAGATTTTGATGAAGACTTCTTAGATGCATTAAATTTGGATTATGTGACAAACAATCCTACCTTCTGCACTCAAGTTTCTATAATTCCTGAAATTCCACAAACCGTTGAAGAGCATGTGAACCAGCAGGTGTTGCCTAGTTTACCAGAGGTTCCTACAGTTTTAGAAGAGGTTGTTCCTACTGTCTCTGAGATCAGACTGTCTTTTGAGCAATCAAGGTTAGAGGAGATGAATGAAGGTTCTACTGCTAATCCTGAAGTTGCTGAAATTGAAGTAGCAGCAGAAGAAGAGGTGTGGTCTACTCCAGAAATGTCATACAATGGGAAGTCTTTTGCTTCCTTGGAAGAAGGAAAGGAATACTACAATTCGTATGCCAAAAGAACCGGCTTTTCAATTAGAACGAACACATCACGCCGGTCTGCAATCACAAAAGAAATGCAAAAGGTGCAATTTGTGTGTAATAAGGAAGGCTTTGGCGGAAAAGGAAGAATTGCTCATCATGTTGATGCTGTGACTTGCTACTCCGACAATGATGAACCTGTTGAGGAGGACAGCGCAAAAGAGGGGGAGGATGAAGAAGAGGAGAAGAGGAAGAAGCTTGATGGAAGTAACAAAAGAAAGAGGGAGAAAATGTGATATACAAACTGAAAGCAAGGATGGTGGTGAAAATGATTGGTACTAGGTGGCAAGTCATCTATTTTTTGGCCGACCACAACCATGATCTTGTGGTGCACCCCTCACTCAAAAAGTTCCTAAGGTCCCACAAAGGGATCCCGAAGCAAGAAAAGGATTTCATTGTTTTGCTACATGGTTGCAACTTGAGCACGGGTAGAATCATGCAACTAATGAGTGAGTTCTATGGGTCTGCGCAACTGGTGCCATATGAGGGCAAAGATGTTTCAAACTTTCGCTCCACCATCCACAAGACAGAGAAGTTTAGAGACATGCAGGAAACTTTGGATTATTTCAGAGCTTTGAAAGAAGAAGACCCAGATTTCTTTTACAAGATTAAGCTCGATGATAACCATAAGGTTGAGAACCTCTTTTGGGTTGATTCAGCTGCAAGGCATGCTTACAAAGAGGCATACAGTGACTGTGTTTCGTTTGATGCGACCTATATGACAAACATGTATGAGATGCCTTGCACACCATTCATAGGGATCAATAGGCACTGCCAAACTTTTCAGCTAGGTTATGCGTTTGTAAGGAATGAGAAGACAACTACCTATGAATGGTTATTTCTAACATTTCTAGAGGCCATGGACGGGCAGGCACCACTCAACATAATCACCGATCAAGACGTTGCGATGAGAGCTGCCATTTGCACCGTTTTCCCCAACACAACGCATAGGAAATGTAGATGACACATAATGGACAAGTTTTCGGGCACCATAGGACCAATCCTTGCTAAGAATGAAAAGCTAGATGAGGAATTTGTGGCCTGCTTAAACTACACCATCAGTCCAGAAGAATTTGAGTCAGAGTGGGCTGCCATGGTCTAGAAACACGGTTTGGAGCTAAACGAGCATTTCCAACACCTATATAACATACGACAAAGCTTTGTACCAGCCTACTACATGCATAAATTCTTCACATTCCTCCAATCTACTCAAAGGAGTGAGGGTTTCAATGCATTGCTCAAGAAATATGTGAACCCAAACTTGTCTGTGCTACAGTTTGTAAAGCAATACCAAAAAATACAAGAAAAGTGCCTCGTTGCACAGGATGGGCAAGACTTTAGGACTGATGAAAATAAGCAAAGGCGATGGTCAAAGTATCCACTTGAGAAACATGCTTCCACTATATACACAAAGAACATGTTTTATAAGTTCTCCAAAGAGTTTGAGAAGACAGCAGAATATGATGTCAAGGCTGCAGGGCAGTTCCAATATTGGGTCGAGCCTAATAACAACTTTGTTTATGGATATGGAAAAAGGAACTATCTTGTTACAGCATTAGAAGAGGAAGAAAGCTACTGTTGTGAGTGCAGCAAGTTTGATAGGGATGGCATCATTTGTTGCCATATTATGAGGGTTATGGTCAGGCTAGGTGTAAAATCAATACCAGAAAGATACATACTTAAAAGGTGGACGCAACAAGCCATCACTAATGATGCAGATCAAAGTCGTCATAATGTGCAAACACCGGTTGACCTTGTAGCCCGTGGGATGCCTTTGAACAGTAGGAAAACTTTGAGGTTGACAAACGCATCCACTGCATTTGCAGCACTAGCTGCTGAGGGTTGTTTGTGTGATGAAAAATATGCTATTTTAGAGAAACACATCAAAGGCATGCGATATGAATTTGAAGAATTAAAGAAAAGGAAGGTGACAAGTGGACCTATTCCTAGTGTTGCAAACTTTGGTGCTACAGAAGATGCGCAAGATGGTCCAGGTGCCTCTGATTCCACTCAACCTCTACTAAGAACAGCAGGTTTAAAAAAATAGCAAACTAGACTCTATTATTGTCTACCTCATCCTAGTGCACACACAATTGATTTTTTAGTTACTAAAATAATGCATTTCAACCTATTTGTGCAGTGGTTGGTCCCGGCTCGTCAGATATAGGGAACCCTCCAAGATCAAAAGCTAAAGGACGCAAAAAGGAGAAGAGGAAAAAAAAAGGATGAATGGTCAAGCGAAGAGGAAGAATAAGTGTAGTATTTGCAAATCAACTGATCACAATGCAACAAGATGCCCGAACAAGCCAGGAAAAGAAGTTCAGATTCATGGGACAGCTTAGATTAAGGATTGCCTAAAAAAAGAAGTATTAGTGTTACTTAAATGAAACTAGAATGTGTTTATGGTAAAATAAGTGTTGGCAGACCCATTATACATCTTATATTTAAAAGACTAAGACGTTAATGTGCATTACCTCTTTGATTTCTGTTAAAGTTAGTAGTGCATTGCTTAACTAAATTTACATCTTGGGGTGTGTGATATCTGCTACTATTGATCTATCTACAGTAACAACATGGCAGCATCGAACATGAGACTAGACAACTATAACAAGTGTTAAACAAACATGCCCTATTAATCAAAAAACTAATGGTAATTTATGAGAGAAATTAGCGCTTATAAAACTCATCCTCTAGATCAATTAAAAGTCAGGCAAAAACCATCCTCCATCTACAAAAACTACTAACTTGCTGTCAACCTATACATAACTTTCTTGAGTAATGGTATTAAATTGCTTTTCAGTTTACAGATAACTTGCCTCATAGACATAATAATAGTGGCTGCCTATCACGTGCAACTAATATTGGTTGTGTTTTATTTTGAAAAAATTGCAGGAAAGAACAAAAAAATGTTTAGAGGTTGAACCTGTTATATATGCAGCCTATCCCGCCAATTTTTCACATCATTGTCTTTGTGTGTTAGCCACTTGTGCAATAAAAGCTTGCGTATGATAGGAATGTCACTCTCCTTTAAGTATTCAATTGAACGTCCATCCCAATTTTCCGCATGCATCAACATATGGAACCCGCAATCGTGACTGCAGAACACATACAAATATAGAGAACTCAGTGCAAATACCAAAAGATAAAAATAGAAAAAAAATAAGCATTAGTTGGTGCAGGGGAACCTACTTGTTGGACTGTATAGGAACACCAATATCCTCAACTTCATAATTCTTTATAGGCTTCTTGGCCTCATAACCATATTTGGTCCACAATTGTTTGATTGCTGCTGTCAAGGTGCTGCAGCAATTGAAGAGAGCTTCATCTTCAAGAGTTCTCATTGAGTCTAAGACTTCAAACCTTTTGTTTCGTAGGTTGAGGACAAGCAAAAAATAGTGCCCTACTTGTCCTGCGGAATCTCTATCTCCAATCATTCGAAGGACATGGAACATCACCTATGTTTGGGTTGGTTAGTATCAAAATGCATGCATGTCGATAAGGCAAAAAAACATAGGAATGATGAAACCTAAAAAATGCATATATGAAGATGTGATCTTACCATATGACGATGGTCTAGATGATTATCTGCAGCCCGGAATACACATGAGATATGTGTCCTATCTAGATTGCCCTCCTGCATGAAAGTCTGCAAAAAAAATAACAAATATATAAGCTAGTAGTTATCTGCAACATTTCCACAGCAAAAACCTTGGTTCCCAACTGAGCTTGTAAACATGAGTTGCCACTGCGTTCCTTCACCTTCACTAATACAAAATACAGGTTGTCTGATGCAAAAGGGTTGCCTGATGCAAAATGCAACATAATGCTATAAAAAACTGAACCAGCCCATTGGAATTTTAATATTTTGAGGATCCTATTAGTCCTTAGTTTATATATATGGCTAGCTGCTGGCATAAATCAGTTCATATTTTTTTATTATTCTTCTACTACACAGAAGCAATTCTTCATTTAGTATCAAGTAATTTAATATCATTAGTCATGCAAGTTATTAGTATTCTGATAGCAATTATGTGTGTCCCACATGGCAACAACAGCTGTACATAGCCATAGAGCCATAGAACTTTTTCTGAAAACTGCGGGAGCCACCTCTGGTAAAAACAGCATGACCAACTTCAAAAAAATACTAGGCAAAATCTGCTGGTTCACGTATTGCCCATTAGACTTTTTGAATTTTTGAAATTGCAGACACTTAAGTGTAGAGGATAGGGTTGCCAGTTATATAACCCAAATCAAATGCATCCAAAAAAATCTTCACATGCATCCAAAACAGTAAAACTAAGTGTGTGTTACTATATTATGATATAAGGCAACTTCGAAAAATCCATTAGGCAATAATACTGTACATTTTAGGCAAAAAAAACAGCAACTTTATGCAACAGGGGACATCAAAGAAAATATGAACTAACCGAGATTTGTAAAGGCATAACACGTTTCTTAGCCTTCCTAGTGGTGTCGTCAATTGTGTAGATTGCAATTTCAGCAACTGGACTCATTAGCCTCCCACCGGGCTTAACTGATGTAGCAAGATGATCAAGCGTCACATAAAAGCTCCAAAAGTTGATTATGACCACGCTGCACACATAAAAAAAGAAAAAAAGGAAAAAAAACAAAATAAAAGTAAGTACAAAAATCAATGATAACATGAAAGAGAACACGGTTATGAGCATACGCACTCTTGGGATTGAGAAGATCTAGTAGGCCTCGATTTTCCATGAGCACACACAGCAGCATAAATATCTGACACATCCTTGCTGCAAGTGTAACTCCTTTTTGCAGCTAAATCAATATAAGGAGACAGGAGAGCAGCTGGCCTTTTTCGAATCCTATTTGGGTGAGGCTCAAAGGAAGGTGTAACTGAAGAATTGCCGCTAGCAAGATCCTTAGATGTAGTTGCAGGTGTATATCACTGACATTGACATCCACCTTGTCTGACTGAAACACAGTCCTTGTTTTCAACTTTTTCTTCTCATTCTCAATGATAGCATCATGTTCAAGCTTAGCTAGTGCATGTTCTGATAGTTTTGATAGTGAGAATGGTGAGCCATCTGATGCTGCAGGTGCACATGTAGAGTTGCTGGGTTCATTATTTGATTCTACAAATTTCATGATGTTGATATCTGGTGGTGTAAAATTCAAAGGACACCTTGTGGTAACATGTGAGTCACCTGTGTTTTGGTTTTGTTATCACTTATCAGCAGTGAGCAAACAAAAAAAAGAGACAAAAATGCTAAATAGATGTCAAGATGTGACGTTACCACATGGGAGCTTGAGCTTTTCCCTCATTCTTTGTGTAATGGATTTGGGCTTAATTGTGGGTTCTGGAGCAACAATCGCTAGTGGTTCAGGTTGACACCAAGATGTATCCTCCTTATCATCATCTTTCAAGTTTTGCAGCCTTTCCAAACGGACCTTCAATGGGAGAAAATCTTCAATGTCATCAACTTCAGCTTCCAAATGAGTTGATGAATCTGCAACTGGCTTCACATTGCATTGATTGTCTACTCTAGTCGCATCCAACTTAGGGTCTCTCGAAGAAGCATTATTATTCTCATCTTGCTTTTCAATGCCTTTTTCTTCCTCCTCCAAAATAAGGGGCAGATTCCGATTGTCAGCGCTAGGGGAAGCACTCTCATGATCTGAACCTGAATCTTCATCCTCAGATATGAAATCCTCTTCATCTTGGTCAGTGTCTTCATCACTTTCATCGCTTAGCAAATCCTCTTCAAATAATATTTGATCCAGAGATTCATGATAAGAATCATGTTCTCTTCTACTAGCTGCCCTGGTTTGCCTTTGTGCACATGAAGGTACAACTTGTTCCAATTTGGAACGCTTTCGTCTGCTCTGTCCCTGTGCAGAAGAAGGTTCAGGTTTAGAATGATTTGCCCGTGGACGCTTAGATCTGCCAACACTATCTGATGTAGCAACTTCACATTCAGCAACTTCACATTCAGAAACTCCCTCCAAAAATGTGCCGAGAAGCTCTGTGAAACCAGAGCAAAACTGCCTAACAGCACTACTGATCATACTTTTTCTCTGCACAAAAAAAAGAGAAAAAAGACTAACAGATGTTAGTATTGCAATGAGGACTGGCAACACAAAATTTGGGAAAAAAGGACTAATTTGACGACCATCATATATAATGTTGCTTTATCAGTGACACTTTTTTTCCTAAATCTATAACAAAAAATGCTTAGAGGCTAACACTATTTTGTAACTGACTAGCAACAAAAAAAATATAAATAACACCAACAGAAAGAAGAAAAGTTAATAAATAATGAACCTGGTCTGAAATGCCACTAGGAACCTTTGAGCTGACAAATCTTCTAATATCATCGAATTGGAACAAAGAAGATTGTGGGGTACAATAACTTGATCCTTTCAACTGAAACAAGTACAAAAAGGCAAAGTTGGATGAAAGTTATGTTGGATGAAAGGTCAAACAACATATACATGGACTTACATAAAAAAATTCAGTAGTAGTGGTATATTGAGCTATTGATGCATACCTTGAGCTTCCCAAAAGAGCCATTCTGGTTGGTGTCTAGCTTAATGACCTCATCCAACAGTTTCCTCGACCATGCTGCAACTCTAGGCTTGGTGGGGAGGATTTGTATGTTGTGAACCACAAGTGAGTCTACGTACAGAATCTGGAAAAAAAATCAATGAGGGCATCAAAAAACAACCAATAAAATCATGGAAAAAGGGGAAGAAAAATGAATAGAAGTAGCAACTTACCACAAAGGCAAGTAGAAAACCCTTGAAGGATTTTGTTGTACCCATTTTCGCTGCTGCAACTTTAAGCTGATCAACAACAAACTAGCACCAATTCTTCTTCTTAACAGTAGAAAGATCCACAATGGCTGGATAACACCTTGGGCTGATAGCTAAGCCAGTTGGAGGGCACAAGAATGTTGAAATTGCTATCATCAGCCAAGACCTCAAGAAATCATCATTGTTTGTCTTGTTCCCCTTCAACCTTTCTAGTATACAGTCAATAGTAGGTGATGTCCCTTCATCAATACCATACTCTTGATGTATGAAGTTGATAGCATCAACATCAAGCTCATATTTAACTTCATCGCCATCATTGGGAAGACCAAATGCACTACATATGGCATCAACATTGACAGAAATTCTTCCCCTTCCAGAAAACACCAACTCTGATGAAGCAGATTCAAAACAGTCGCACGCCAACCAATCTGCTAACCCTACAGGAAGGGTTTGAGATGCAATCTTCAGAAGACCACCGAAGCCTATGGCTCGTATCCTTCTCTTTTGAGGTACAGTCAAATCTTTGTATAGCTTCACAAGTCTCGATGGGACGCCCGTTGTCTTCGAGGCTAAAAAAAGCAGATGGATTGAAAAAAATAGTTAGCAAAAGATAGGTGAATATACAAACAAAAACTAAAGCTACCAGAATGGGCGGACATACCTTAGGGGCCATGGAAGACGACGAAGCAGCAGGTTGGCTTTTCTGTCCTCTACCCATTGCCTAACACAAAAAGAACAACCTGAAAAAAGCCATGTTGGATGAAATGGTCAAACAACATATACATGAACTTGCATAAAAAGTTTCAGTTTAAAAAAATAATTCAAAAACTTCGCTAAAGCAATTCAATACTTTCGGAAAAGAAGTTCAATACACTATGTGTAGATATAAATACTTTCAGAAAAGCATACATGCTTTCCCACCATGTAGGGACATTTGCAGATTATGAGCATTTCAATAAAATATAATTTCGAACTGCGTAGAAAATACAAGCTTATTCCGCTAAAAAACAGAATCATGCATGATTAAAAAAAGTTGATTAGAAGTTAGACAATAGAAGTGTCTTTCCTCCTTGCTTTGTTTGGTAGAGCGTACTACCAAATGGTGGTATGTAGAGACCCTCTAAGAAAGGGCAGTATCCCCGGGGAACCCCCCTCCTCTCCCACACACAAACACTCCAAAAAATGTCATCACAAAAAAAACATCCATAATACACGAAAAAGTAGGCATGAGTTGCAAAATCAAACTGAAAACATACAATGAAAACCAAAGCATAGTAGATAACATACAAAAAAGGAGCAGTGGTTTGGCTTTTCTGTCATGTACCTACTGCTGAACACAAAAAAAGACACAACCTAGAAAAACCATGAATTTTAGAAAAGAAAAGCAATTCAATAATTTTAGAAAAGCAGTTTAATATTTTAGGAAAAACAATTAAGTGCAGTTCAATTGAAACATACAATGCAGGCTGCCATAAAAAAAATGTTCAGAGGTGCCAGTAAGACTGCTGAAATGTTCAGAGGTGCCGAAAATAAAGTAAAAGTACTGAAATGTTCAGAGGTGGCATACCTAAAAACTACTGTAATGTTCAGAGGCGCCATAAGTATTATCTGCAGCCTTGTAGCTGTAGGTCCTTGCCTTAATTTTTTGTTTTGTGTCTACATTTATAAAAGTTGAAACCATTTTCATCTAACATTTGCCATAAAGTTCACAGGTAACTACTGAAATGTTCATATCATCGGGCTTCACCTACAACACAGTTAGTTTTTTTGATTGCTCATCTAACATTTGCTATAAAGTTCACAGGTTCCATAAAAAACTACTCAAATGTTCAGATCGTTGGGCTTCACCTATAACACGGTTAGTTTTTTTCGATTGCTTGTGCGTGCCAAGATCATACTCATTTGGCATGTTTTCAGCATGCAGTGTCAAAAAAAATTATGGGCACAATATTATTGCTTTTGAACCATTTTTTTTTGTTGGTAGTCGCTGAAATATGTATAGGTTGACAGCAAACGAAACAAGTTTGGGAAGGGTGTATGGATTTGGGATTTGGAAAACAGGAGGACAGGAAAAATGCAGTTTCAACGAAGCTGCATGAAGTAATTCTGCATGAATCTCCAACAAACACCAGTTGCATAAATGTTTCAACGATGGCTTCTAAGTAACACACTTCACAGAGCCTACCCAAAAAAGCTAAAAAATACCTAGACATTGATGAATACGACATACTTCACGGTTGTAGCACAAAAAATGAACTGATAAAAATGGTTGACGCAGTGTAGCACAGCAGAAAAGGGGGCACAAGGCGAGAGTGTAGCGGATCTGAACCTCAATGATGAAAGGCAAGCTCCGCGTAGCCAGGCGTGGACGCGTATGGCGAGTTCGCGCGGGCGAAGCCATGCAACTGCTGGTGCGCATCACCGACGTCCACGAGCGGACGTCGGAAGCAACACAGGGGTGCGGTCGTGCAAAAACAATCGGTAGAGCTTGGATTAGAAGCGGGGAACAAATCAAAAAGGAACTAGAAGAGCTTGGATTAGGGGTGCAGATCCAACTTACCCGTGAGCGTGGCGAGGCTTGTGCTCCGCCCAGATTCGGGTCCGACGGCGGTCGCCGGTGGAGTCCTCCGACCAGATCCGGGTCCCTGTGAGGCAGTAGCCGGCGGGGTCGTCGGATCGCCGCGGGGGAATCTTCACGGTGGGCACAGAGACGAATCGACACGAGGTCAAAGGGGAATAGCGAGCAACTGAGCGCAACAGACAAAAGATCGCACGACGCGTGTCCCAATGTTTGAACAGTTGTTGCTTCTTCCTATGACTAGTGGGGATAGGGCACCGCGGTCGGATGAAACGCCAGAAACGCGTCGAAGCGTTGGATGATGAAAGGATGACGGAGAAGCGTGCGTGCGCGCTTGCAAACGCACGCACAGCTGAAACAAAGTCATTACCATAAAAATTATACTAAAAAAACGGATCGCACGATAATATAACAATATTATGAAATTAAATATCATCTTTAAAAAAATATTTAATCTAGTGATGCGGCCAAGATACCCTGGCATCCAACACACATGTGCTCGAGGGGTGCCTCTCAAGGGGAGCTCGAAGGGTGCCCGAGGAGTGCTCGGAAGAGTTTCGTAATCGGGGTGTGTCTCGTTTGCTCGGGAAGTTTCTGTAACCGAGGGGTGCTCTGAGCGGTCTGGCTTCATCTCGAGAAGTGACTCCTCGAGGGTGTCACAAAAAACACGAACAATGGGTAGATCGATGGATTACCTCCTCCACACGACGGCGGCAGCACAGGCGCCAGGCGAGGATGACGACGCGGTCGCACAAACGGGACGATGGAGCAGGTCATGGAGGCGTTCAATGTCGTTGAGGCGTTGGCATGTCCGGTGAATGGCTCAGACGGCGCGGGCGAACGGCGAGGACGGCGGCGGCGGTGACCGGATGGCCGCGGAGGCGAGGTGGTCGGGCGCTGGGAAGGAGGGGGGCCACACGAGGAGAGGTGGTGAAAGGATCAAATCACCCTAGATGGGGGTGAATAGGTGATTCTCTTCGATTTGAAACTCAAAGACTAAAACTTGCAGTTAAATAACAGCCGGTACTACCAGTTTGTTTGGGTCGGTACTACCGGGTATTAAACATTGATACTACCGACACAAACAAACGACACTACTGGAATCCTAAAATCAACTACAAATCCGATGTAAATGAGATGCGATTTTAGATCTAGTAATTACCCTCACTTCCCTAAGTGTTGTAGATGAAGCTTGTAACCTTCCCAAGCTTTGGTTACTTTCCACAGTGTAGATCGAGCCTTCCCAACCTAAGAAAGAGAGGGAAAGGAAGAACACGAAGAACATAAGTACAAGCGTAGTATGCAAAGTAGAGATAACAACAAGCATGCGGGACACAAGGATTTATCCCGAGGTTCGGCCAAACCACTAAGGAGTGCCTACGTCCTCGTTGTTGAGGTGACCACCAAGGTCGAAGTCTCTTTCACCTCCTTGCCTCACTCAAGCCACCACAAAGGTTAGCCGAGTTTCTCCACTAAGAATCACAGGGGAAATACAAACGCTTCGGAGAGCCCTCACAAATGAATCAACACGGGCTACCCCGAAGAACACCTAATCGTCTAGGGTTCCAAGAACCCAAGAGTAATAAATACAAACCAAGCCGACAAGATGAGGGAACCAAGTGCTCAAGTCATAGATCGAAGCTTCCCACTCTCTAATCTCACTTCCCTAGCTCAAATCTTGCAAGGGAATGAATCTTGGAGCAAAGGGAGAGAGAGGGGAGGAGTCAATGCTTGGGAGGTGTTTTGTCAGCTGGTAGGTCGCAATGAATGAGTGAAGTGAATGGGTAACAATTAGAAGTGAAGTGGGTGGCTATTTATAGTCACCCTGTCCAGAGGCTTGTTGGTAGTACTGTCGGTGTTTCGAACCCGGGGGTATGACACCAACGAGTAATATGATCGCGTGCTCTCTTCCTGGATGGTGATGCAAGATGACACAAGGATTTATCCTGGTTCGGGCAAAGAAGGCCCTACGTCCAGCGGGGGAGGAGGTTCTTGTATTACTTGCACCTAAGTGCTTGTACAGGGGCGAATACAAACTCAATGAGCGTGGACCGGAGTCCGGACTCGTGTGTGTGTGTGTGTGGACTCGTGCGTGGTCTCTTGCGCGCGAAGGGCCCTGGCGTCCCCTTTTATAGAACAAGAGGAGGCCAGGGTTTACATAGGATTGATATGTACAGCGCTCGATATGGCGAAGGGTAGGAACTGTCTTGTCGAAGCCACTGTAGCCAACGTGGGTGTTGCTGTTGAGGCGTCCTTGAAGCGTGGCCTCCATCCCAGGCGCGGACGTGGAGGCGTGGCGATGTGGAAGCCGTACAACACCCATCCCGGCACGTACAGGACACGGCGGGGTCCCTCCGGGTCTTGGGGTACCTGTCCTCCAATAGCGTGAAAGCAGTCAGGGCTCGAGGGGCGCAGGGCCGACCTCGAGGTGGTGCTTACGGGAGGCTCGAGCCCCCGCAGGTATGGGCAGGTCCCGGAACGCCCGGGCGTACAGCGGGAACCCAGGCCTCGGGGTGAAGCTCGAGTGTGCTACAGTGCGTGGTATGGCCGAACAGTGCTGTACTTGTGCCTTTTTGCCCATGCTTGTGGTGAAAACGAGGTTTGACTCTGGCTCCGGTTCACTGTGGCACACGCTGTGTACCAGAGGATGTGACCGGAGTAAGTGGACACATTAAATGCGCAGTATGGGGCTAGTACGGTTGTCAGAGCTGAGAAGCAGGGAGCTTCCTTCTTGCGGGAGGCTTGAAGGGTAGTGGAGCGCTCGCCCGAGGCCTGACGCGGAGGGCTCGGGTGAGACGGGGAACGAGCGCCAGCCCGAGGCCTGGCTCGGAGGGCTCGGGCGAGACGGAGATTGAGCATCTGCCTGAGGCCTGGCTTGGAGGGCTCGGGCAGGACGGAGAATGAGCGTTCACCCGAGGCCTGGCTTGGAGGGCTCGGGCGAGACGGAGAACGAGCGTTCGCCCGAGGCCTCGCTTGGAGGGCTCGGGCGAGACGGAGAACGAGCGTTCGCCCGAGGCCTGGTTTGGAGGGCTCGGGCGAGACGGAGAACGAGCGTTCGCCCGAGGCCTGGTTTGGAGGGCTGACGCAGCCTACTTTCCGCTTAATAGGTTTTCGGGCTTCGGCTTGGTGGGCCAGCGTTGTAGGCCTCGAGGGGTTGGTTTTTTAGAAGGTTAGACTTGCTAGGTTTGTTATTAATTGGTGTTCTAGGTTTAACCTATTTGTTTGCGTTGATTGGGGGTACCCCTTTTGTGGACCCCCGACAGTAGCCCCCGAGCCCTTGTTTGAGTGCTTGCACTCGAGCAGGGGCTCCCGACTGGGATCTCGAGGGTTAGCTAGCCGGTTCTCGAGGGTTTGGTTGCTTTGATTCCGTGGGTGTCGTGCGAGCGACACCCGCGGGTGTAGCCCCCGAGGCCACGGGAGTGTGGTTAGAACTCCCTCGTGGGCTTTTTGCGAGTGTGAGTGTTAGTTGTGTGTTTTTTAGGTTCGGGAGTGTCGAGCCCCCGAGTTTTTTACCCTCTTTCGTCGAGGGGTGCCAGGCTGAACCGACCGGCCGACACTTCGAGCCGTCCGGCACGCTGGTTGCCCTGGCTTGTCATCCCGCGAGTCCTTTCGATCGGATGCGAGGGGGGATGCCTCGTACTACCACGAGCGGGCGAGTACCGAGGTTCCCGGTGAGCTGGTAACGGGGGAATCCAAGTGAGACCTCGTGCCCCGTTCGATGGGGTTGACTTGTAGCCCGGAGGCGATCTCATAAAGCATGGGTGCTCAGTCTGCAGGAGTGCTGGGTCCATTCGATAGGACCCGGTGGCTCGATGCCTCCCTCGGAGGGGATCTCACTGCATGTCGAGCTCCCCGCCTTGGATACACGTGAGGGGCCTCGAGGGCTTGGCCCTCGAGCGATGCTGCGAGTGGCGCCCCTTGGTGTCCCTGACTCGGGTGCTCGAAGCCGGCTGTCGAACCCTCTTCGAGGGCCAGCCTTCGCTGCTTTGAGACTTAGGGCCGGGGCCCGTTTTTACCTTCCTGAAGAAGCCTCCGTCGCTTGGAAACCTTCTGCCCATTGGGCGCGCCTTTTTAGGCGAGGTAGTGGAGATCGTGGTGCCAGGGCGACGAACATGAAGTCGGAGCGGCGGCCGCGGTGGGCCCGGAGGAGTGGAGCGAGTGCGGAGTTGCCGCGTGTACCTGTCAACCAGCTCGAGATGCGGTTAGGTGGGCGCATTAAACGTGTGCGGTTACCTTTCCTCTGTCGTGGGAGACTCCGCCCGAGGCCTGGCTCGGAGGGCTCGGGCGAGACGGAGAACGAGCGTTCGCCCGAGGCCTGGCTTTGAGGGCCCAGGCGAGACGGAGGACGAGCGTTCGCCCGAGGCCTGAAAATCTCATGTTCACACAAAGAAAAGAGATTAGTCGTATTCCCCGAGCCCCCGAGCCCCTTGGTTGCCGATCGATGGCTTTGGGATTGGGGGTAGTCCAAGGTTCTTTCGACCTTATCTCGGGTGCGAGGCGAGCCCCAGAGCCCTTTTTCGCAAAGGGTCGGTCCGAGGCGGCCTCGTCTTGGTTTTTCGACCCTCACGCATCCTTTTCGCAAGGAAGAGGGGTGGCGACGCCGCGCTACCATCGGTAGGTATCGGCCACGGCGTCCCCGATGAGCTGTTATCGGGTAAATCCCAGTGCGTGCCCGTGCCCCGTTCGATAGGGGTCGGCTAGGGGTCCGGAGGCGCACACATGGAGCCAGAGGACAGTCACCAGGGCCCGGAACCGTTCGATTGATTTCGAGGGCTCGTTGCCTCCCTTCGTTGGGATCCCATTTTGAGACCGTCCTGCTAGCCTCGAATACGACTCTGGATGTCCTGAGCGGTCGTGCTCGGGCTTGGCTCGGGCCATGCGATGGGCGCATCCGTGGCCATTCCTGACTCTGTTATCCTAGGGCAGCTGTCGAACCCTCGGAGGGGTTGGCCTTCGAACCCCTGGAACGTAACGGGCTCGATGCCCTGGGTTCCTTCGCTGGGAAGGAGTCAGAGGCTGGTTACCTCTTCCGTCGGAGCAGCGGGCGCGCCTTTTTAGGCGGTTTTCTGGGGTCGTGGGCGGCGCCCGTTGCGGACGTTTGCAAGGGCCCACGACCAGGCATTTAATGCTTGCGTGCGCACTCGTATCGAGGAGATTCTCGCAATCATGAGATCTCCTAGCGTGCAACGCATTGAATGCGGGAGAAGTGTGACCGACCGGGATCTGGCCGTTGGTTTTTGCCCTATAAATACGCCCCTTGGGGATTTCGGAGCGGTTCCTCTCCTCATTCGCTCGTACCCCTTACTCTTTCGTCTTCCTCCTCCGTCCAGCCGCACAAAAGCAGAGGTGGGGAGGGAGAGACCGGGCCAGCGGCAGAGTAGAGGGTTGAGAGGCAAAGAAGAAAGAGAGAGAGAGAGAGAGAGAGAGAGAGAGAGAGAGAGAGATCGAGCGACCTTTCCTCTTTGCGACATCTGCGCCTCCGCCTTCTGTCGTTCGGGATGGCCGACGCCGCTGAGCCGTGGGGCGCTTCTGCCGCCATCCCGGAGAAGCTAGCGGAGCTGGTGCAGAGAGGGCTTCTTCGGGGCCTTTCCGGCTCCGATAGGCCAGAGTGGATCGCCCCCGGTCCGGAGGAGGAGGAGCCGAGGCCCCCGAACGGCTACGTGGTTAGCTTCATCGCTTTCCACGAGCGTGGGTTCGGGGTACCGGCAAGCCGGTTCCTCCGGGCGCTTCTTTTCTACTACGGGCTCGAGCTGCATCACCTTGCCCCAACTCTATTTCACAGGCGGCCATCTTCGCGACTGTCTGCGAAGGCTTCCTGGGGATCGAGCCCCACTGGGAGCTCTGGATCCACCTCTTCCGAGGCGAGCTCTTCACGAAGGCGGTTTCGGAGGGTCGGCGGAGATTGATGAGGTCGGGGAGCTGCATGCTCTCCGTTGGCCAGCATAGGTCGGGCCTGTACATCCCGTCCCAGGCGGCCACCTCGAACAAGGACTGGCGCATGGGCTGGTTCTACCTTCGCAATGACGACGGGCTGCTGCCAGCATACACCGGCCACGTTATCGAGTCACGGCCGGACCTTTGGAACTACGGCATCGTCGACAAGAGGCAGAGTCGATTCGACCAGCTACTTGAGGCCCTGTCGAGGCTGCGGAAGGCGGGTCTTACGGCCGGGATGGTCGTGGCCTGGTTCCACCAGCGGTGCGTGCTGCCGCTGGTGAACCAGCCCCTGATCATGGCGAAGATGAGGGACGATGCGCCTCTCCTGCAGGAGTGCCAGATGAGGGCGTCCCCGGTCACCTATCCCGAGCTCGTTCGCCGGGCGAGGGATGCAGTAAAGGAGGTGAAGGACGCGAGCAAACTGCTCAGTATTCCGATGCGCCCGTTCCGCGGGTACATCAGCTTGGTAAGGGGATCGATCCTGTGGGTGTGTTGCCGTGGAGCTTTCTTTTTTCGTGTTCGATCCTTACTTCCTTCTTTTTGCAGGGTTTACAGGGGGTCAGCGCCTCGAAACCTCCCCTTCCTGAGGAAAGGGAGGAGAGGCGGCGCCTGGCCGAGGAGAGGAAAAAGAGAAAGGACGACAGGAACATCAGGTGGGCTAAGCGTCGGAAGGACCGTGACGACCTGGAGAGGCGTCGGCGGCAACAGAAGCTCCATGGTGAGCCGGAAGAGTCCTCCCCTACGGAGGAGGATTCCGATGATGAAGATGAGGAGGGCTCGGAAGGGGACTCCGAGCCCCTGGCGGGGTTCCCAGACGTGGACCGTTCGCCGGTCCGGTTGGCGAGCCCCGTGAGGGGCGCGCCCGGGGGCAGGCGGCGGGAAGAGCCCTGTTCCTGCCCTGGGCGCGGGTGGCGAAGCTTCTGCGCCCCGGGGGGGGGGGGGGGGGGGGGGGCGACGGGTCCACTCAGGGCCTGTCGACGCCGTCGTCGGTGGAGGTTTTGACGGAGACCCTCGAGACGGAGCTCCCGCCACCCCCGAGCGGGGTTCCCCCTGCAGGGACACCGCGGCTGCGGACCTCGCCCGTGCCCACTGCGAGGAGGGCGCCAAGGGCTGGGTAAGCACTCGTCGCTTGCCCATCCCATGTTTGCTCGTGTGGGGATTTATTCTTCATGAGCGTATCTTTCTTCTCTTGTCTCAGCGGGAAGCGGTCCGTGGAGACCTTATCCCTCCGCCCTCGGAAGGCGCTGAAAGTGGGCGCGACTTCCTCCGCCGGCGCGGCGGTGGCACCGTCTGTGATGCCACCACTGCCGGGGTCCGGCGGGCCGGACGTCACGCCCGAAATCATCAGGTCCCCACAGGGGGCCTCGGTCTCTGGTGGGGCGCCAAAGGATGACCCTGCTTCTGGGGCGTCGAGGGATGAATGCACCCTGGGGGCCTCGACCGCTGAAGTCGAGGCCGCTAAGGCGGCTGAGGCAGAGCCGTCCCAGGCCGTTGCGCCCGAGGCTGGGGCCGACGTCCTGCCTCAGGGGTCGCGCTTGCCGGAGGAGATCCATAACATCTCTTCTGACGAGACTTCACCAAAAGGTGGGAAAGCAGAGGTGGAGGGCGAGGTTACCCGCGTGCCGTCGAGGCTGCCGGTGCCAGAGATCGGAGGAGGGGGCGAAAGCTCGGCCCTTGCCCGCTTGGGAGGTCGCTCTCCCACCTGGGGCAGTCCTCGAGTGGAGTGGAGGGATCCAGCTGATCCCGAGGCCGAGCCGGTGTTCGTCCTCGATGATGCCCCCGAGGCCGGAAACTGGAACGTCCTCGGGCAGCTCGGATCGCTCCTCATGCGGTCGTTGAAGACGTCCCTGACGATGGTGGAAAGGGACCTCCCTCGGGCCGTCCATGTGAGGAACCTTGTTTGGGCGATCCTCTTCTTCCTGTTTTGTTGTAAAAAAGGGGGGGTTAATGTTTGGTTGATTATCCACCTCAGGAGCTCATGGAGACCTCTCGGGCTAAGTCGGATTTCCTCCGACGAGAGAGCCGCGTCTGGGAGCAGCTTCAGACGTCGAGCGCTGAGCTCGCCCGCACCCAGAAGCAGCTTGCCGAGAAGAGTACCGAGGTGGGCGGGCTGAGCGTCTGCTGCTCAGACCTGACCGCCACGGTTGCCGAAGCCCAAGAGCACGCCGCCCGGGAGGCGGAGAAGGCTAAGAACTTGGCGTCGCGGCTGGAGGAGTCCGAGAAGGCGGCCGAGGCCCTTCGTGCTCAGGCTGCCGAGGAGGCGTCCAAAGCGCGGGCCCTGAGCACGGACCTCGAGCAGGCTCGGAAGTTTGCTGAGGCGTCGGCCACTGATGCCCAGAAGTGGGAGGGTGCGGCGAAAGGTGACCTTTTGTTCCGCAGGTCTTATGGTTTCCTCATCGCGTTTTCTTTTTCTTTTGATGAATTGTATCGATCCTCTGTAGAGCTGAAGGGGAAGCTTGCTGAGGCCGAGGAGGCCTCGGCCGCCCTGCAGTCGGTTTACCAGGCTGAGGCTTCGGATCACCAGGCTCTGCAAGATGCTGCCGCCGAGGCCTGCGCATCCCTCGGGACCGTAGATGGTCAGTCAGGGAGCTCCCTGACCAGCCGTCTGGCCGCCCTGAGGGGTCAGGTGGATGACCGGGTGCGCGGTGCCCTGCATCTTGGGGTGAAGCGGGCCTTCGCCGTGATCTCCAGCCACTACAACGACCTCAACTTTGACGCCATCAGCCAAGGATATATCCTGCCGGATGATGAAGACGAAGCCGAGCGGGAGATCGCGGAGTTCGCCAGGGCCGTCGAGGCCCCTGGGGAGGCCCTGGCTCGGTTCTTTGAAGAGGATGTGGGGCTTCCCCCAGCAGCGTCCTCGGCTCCTGAAGACCCCTCGGTGATTGCTCCTGCGGACGAGCCTCAAGAGGAGAGACGAAGTTAGTTTAGGCCACCGAGCCCTTGCGTTGTATCCTCCGTGGGGGGGGGGGGATATTTTTGTGAGAAAGAACATGCTCGCGGCCCTCGAGGCCTAAAGTAAAAACATTTTCGCACTTCGCCCCTTGTTGCCTGTTTTGAAAAAGCGAGCGAAAATGTAAGTCTCGGGGGCGTCGGACGTCGGGTCGGAGAGACCCTTCTCCTGATAGCCCCCGAGGCCTCGGAGGAGTGGGAAAGACTCCTTCAAGGGCTTTTGGGGTGAGAGCCCGAGATGATATTGAAACATCTTTGCGCTCGAGTTTTCTTATTTTTCTTTGCCTGAGTTTTGCTTCGACTAAGTTTTCGACACAGACTTGAGCCCTTCGAGGGTGGGAGCGAGTGGAGGTACCATAGCCTAGGGGCGTAGGCGAGCTCCCGTCTCGACACCCTTGACCCTTAGGGAGCCCAAGGTGTTTTCTTCTTAGTCGTGAGGCGCGTTCGAGGCATAGAAAAATAAAATAACGTCGAGTTTAGTAAGAAACGTGCGAGGTTTTTAGGAACTTAGGGGGGATCCCCTGGTTAGCCCCCGAGGGAGTCTTGACTCTGATTAGACAGAGTCGAGGCTACCTCTGTTTTGAACGAAATAAAGAACTTGGAAAGGAACTTTTATTCATTCATGATGCGATGTTTGTACAAAATACGAGAAATGTACGAAGCCTCGAGGCTTTAGGGATAGAAAACGACGTAGTTGTTCGATGTTCCGAGCTGGAGTCGGGCTCGGGATTGTCGGGGGAGATTGACCGAACTCCTTGGTTGTGCGCATGGCAAGGGCGAAGTTGGAGCTTCCATCGAAGTCACTGGTCGATGCGCCAACCGTCGCGGGGTTGTTTGCTGGTGACGCCCTTGGTTGTTTGGCCTCAGACGTAGTACCGTCGAGGTCCCGTTGGAGGTTTCACGGGTACTCGACCGAATGCAATAGCGCCACGTCCCGGGCCCCGTCGAGTTGGTCCAGGGTGGCCGAGGCTTCCTGCACATTCTGTATTAGATTATTTGAAGATTAATCAAGGAAAGAACATTGCGTCCTTCTTGTTGATTTTACGAAAACTTCTCCTTAGCCTCTGCCCCGCGTTTCCGTCCCATTGTCACGTCGTGCTCTTTGGTGCGGTCGGCAAAGGAGACCGTAGCCTTTCGCAGGCGATAGGTTCGCTCCTTGCCCGCTTCGGCGTGACCCCTGAGGGTCAGCCGTCCTTCGAGGTTTGTCATGACTTTGGAAAACGGAGCGACAGTGCCGTAGGCTTGTGTTTTTTCTTAGCGTGCCCATGTTTGTTTCTTCCTTTACTTGAACTTGAGGAGCTCGATCAACGGGCCGTGTCTCGGTTCTGCAGATGGGCCGGTGCCGTTAGCCGTCGGAGGCGTCAGGCGGCCGGGACCCGGTCCGCTTTCCCGAAGACCCGACCCACGTCCCTTGCTCCTCTGGTTCTTATTCGGGATGAAGCAAATGCGGACGCGAGCATTTTAATCATTGTTTTCGTAAACGTTGGCCTTTTTAAGAAACAGAACGGAAAACCAAACGTTAGAAAGAGGAACGTAACTTTTTGATCGCGGAGAGGGATGCTGTTCCTCCTTGTTCGAAATGGTCCTGCGTTTATCGTCCTGATGCCGGGGAGGGGAGGGCCCCCCGGCATTATTGCTGGTGGCGGCGTCGTGGGGCCTCGAGGCTAGGCCTCGAGGAAGGCCCGCTGGCGCCCTCTGAACTTGTTGCGCAGTCGTTGGCGGCGTCGCGGGGCCTCGAGGCTAGGCCTCGAGGAAGGCCCGTTGGCGCCCTCTTGCGCAGTCGTTGGCGGCGTCGCGGGGCCTCGAGGCTAGGCCTCGAGGAAGGCCCATTGGCGCCCTCTTGCGCAGTCGTTGGTGGCGTCGCGGGGCCTCGAGGCTAGGCCTCGAGGAAGGCCCGTTGGCGCCCTCTTGCGCAGTTGTTGGCGGCGTCACGGGGCCTCGAGGCCAGGCCTCGAGGAAGGCCCGTTGGCGCCCTCTTGCGCAGTCGTTGGCGGCGTCGCGGGGCCTCGAGGCTAGGCCTCGAGGAAGGCCCGTTGGCGCCCTCTTGCGCAGTCGTTGGCGGCATCGCGGGGCCTCGAGGCTAGGCCTCGAGGAAGGCCCGTTAGTGCCCTTTTGTGCAGTTGTTGGCGGCGTCACGACCGGACGAGGAGCTTTGACGGTACGTGGCGCCGCGTCCCCGGGCGGCGGGGAAGGGCGCAACGTCCCCGGACAGGTCGGTGGTGGCTCGTAGGATCACGCCCGGACGTTCCTCCCGCTCTTCCGCCGCCCGGTCCTGACGACACTCGTCGAGGTGGTGGGCGTAGACGGCTGTGGAGCTGTTGAGGCCAAACGGGAACCGCTGGCGTCGAGCGTGGTACACCCCGTGCGGGAGGGGGCCAGGTGGTGTCGACGGAGCACGGCTCGGGGGCCTCTGGCTAGGCTCCCGGTCCGTGCGCATGACAAACGCGAACTCACTAGGAGAGTGCGCGCGCGCCCTAGAAGTCTCTGGTCGCGCGCCGGACAGGTTCCTCATTGGGGACTCTGCTCCGGCCGCGGGAAAGTGGGTGTACGCCGCGGGCACCGCCTGTGCCTGGCGACGATGGTGGCGACGGCGTCGCTCGCGAGGTGGCGACGCGTGGTGGTGCGGGGGACGCGCCACGCCCCCCGCGCGGGGTGGCGTGGCACGCCCTCCGCTCGGGCTCTCCATGGAGAGCAGGGTCGGCTTGTTGCCGCTGCCGATGGCCAGGAACTTGAGGCTCCCGAACCAGACGACGGCACCAGCCGAGAACGAAGGAGGGGATGAAGCCATCCAGAAAGCAACGAGAAATCGACTCCGACACGCGAAGGCCCCTACCTAGCGCGCCAACTGTCGGTGTTTCAAACCCGGGGGTATGACACCAACGAGTAATATGATCGCGTGCTCTCTTCCTGGATGGTGATGCAAGATGACACAAGGATTTATCCTGGTTCGGGCAAAGAAGGCCCTACATCCAGCGGGGGAGGAGGTTCTTGTATTACTTGCACCTAAGTGCTTGTACAGGGGCGAATACAAGCTCAGTGAGCGTGGACCGGAGTCCGGACTCGTGTGTGTGTGTGTGTGGACTCGTGCGTGGTCTCTTGCGCGCGAAGGGCCCTGGCGTCCCCTTTTATGGAACAAGAGGAGGCCAGGGTTTACACAGGATTGATATGTACAACGCTCGATATGGCGAAGGGTAGGAACTGTCTTGTCGAAGCCACTGTAGCCAACGTGGGTGTTGCTGTTGAGGCGTCCTTGAAGCGTGGCCTCCATCCCAGGCGCGGACGTGGAGGCGTGGCGATGTGGAAGCCGTACAACACCCATCCCAGCACGTACAGGACACGGCGGGGTCCCTCCGGGTCTTGGGGTACCTGTCCTCCAATAGCGTGAAAGCAGTCAGGGCTCGAGGGGCGCAGGGCCGACCTCGAGGTGGTGCTTACGGGAGGCTCGAGCCCCCGCAGGTATGGGCAGGTCCCGGAACGCCCGGGCGTACAGCGGGAACCGAGGCCTCGGGGTGAAGCTCGAGTGTGCTACAGTGCGTGGTATGGCCGAACAGTGCTGTACTTGTGCCTTTTTGCCCATGCTTGTGGTGAAAACGAGGTTTGACTCTGGCTCCGGTTCACTGTGGCACACGCTGTGTACCAGAGGATGTGACCGGAGTAAGTGGACACATTAAATGCGCAGTATGGGGCTAGTACGGTTGTCAGAGCTGAGAAGCAGGGAGCTTCCTTCTTGCGGGAGGCTTGAAGGGTAGTGGAGCGCTCGCCCGAGGCCTGACGCGGAGGGCTCGGGTGAGACGGGGAACGAGCGCCAACCCGTGGCCTGGCTCGGAGGGCTCGGGCGAGACGGAGATTGAGCATCTGCCTAAGGCCTGGCTTGGAGGGCTCGGGCAGGACGGAGAATGAGCGTTCACCCGAGGCCTGGCTTGGAGGGCTCGGGCGAGACGGAGAACGAGCGTTCGCCCGAGGCCTCGCTTGGAGGGCTCGGGCGAGATGGAGAACGAGCGTTCGCCCGAGGCCTGGTTTGGAGGGCTCGGGCGAGACGGAGAACGAGCGTTCGCCCGAGGCCTGGTTTGGAGGGCTGACGCAGCCTACTTTCCGCTTAATAGGTTTTCGGGCTTCGGCTTGGTGGGCCAGCGTTGTAGGCCTCGAGGGGTTGGTTTTTTAGAAGGTTAGACTTGCTAGGTTTGTTATTAATTGGTGTTCTAGGTTTAACCTATTTGTTTGCGTTGATTGGGGGTACCCCTTTTGTGGACCCCCGACAGTACCGACCCTGAAGGGTCGGTAGTAACGGCCAACCAATCCACACTGCGCCAGATCTAAGTTGACCAAACTGCAACTACCGATCAACAGGTCGGTACCACCGAGGGTCGGTAGTACCGGCCTTATGGCGGTACTACCGCCAGGCCAAAATGGCAACGAATAGAGAGGTCCACAAAAGTTACCCGGGGCGCTCGGTACCACCGACCAGGGGTCGGTACTACCGACCACGGTAGTACCGGCTTTTATAGCGGTACTACTGCCAAGGCATTTTGGGTCACAGACAGAGAGGGTTGCAAACAAACCTAATAGGGTTCGGTACTACCGACCATAGGGTCGGTACTACCGTGCCCGGTAGTACCGGCCTTATGGCAGTACTACCGCTAGACCATTTTTGATTCTACACAGAGAGGGTGAAAACTGGGTCTGGATGGTCGGTACTACCGGGGTTATAGCGGTACTACCGACAGTTCAAAATGAACTCCATCCAGAGAGCATTGCACGCGACACCCTTGGGCGGTACTACCGACCCCCATGGTCGGTACTACCGACCGTGCCGAAAAACATCTATGTGTTGTTGAGTGCGCAGTGTCTCTCAAGCGAACTATTGTTAGTCGACATGAGCACTTTTCTCCACATCTAGCTAGCCTAATTTATATCCCTCTTCATAGTCCGGCTTACCTATAACTCAAGTTTAAAAATAAACTATTAATCCACCACTTGAGCTAGGCATCTTTTGTCCAACAAAATTTAATGTGCTTTGTTCACGGGATATCAGCATTGCAATTCTTTCTAAGAACTAACACATGCATACATGCCTTCGTAAATCCGTTAGTCCCTAATTGATTGTCATTAATTAGCCAAAACCCACATTGGGGGCAAATGCACTTACAAACTCCCCCTTTTGGTAATTGATGACAACCAACTTAGGCTTACATTAAGGATAGAAAGAATTGAAGCTTGAATTCCAAAATTTAGTTCAAACTCCCCCTTAGTGTATGCTATGGATTTGAATTTCAAACCTTGACTTTAAGCAAGGTTACATACTGTTGACTCAAAATCTTGGTCGGGTGCGCCAACACACTCGGAAGACGGTCCTCAGAGGGGTACAGAGTGAGTCCTGACCTCCTGGACCTTCAGCAAGCGGTGGTGCCGATTCTCAGCAGAATCGACTTCGGGCATGCCAGTCAATTTGACCTGTAATTGACAAGGAAAAGAGAAAGATCATCAAATCATGGAACCTGCCGGTTTGGTGCGAGACAGTTCCAAATTATACGGCTCTGATATAGCCATTTGTCTTTAAGATATTGACTACAAAGTCAAATCTCATGATAATGTATATAAAATGATGAGTAAAGATATGAAGCATAACGGCTATAACATGTATGAGATGAATGTTTATAATAAACAGACAGCCGATAAGCTTAAAGGACATTGATAGATAAAAATCTATATGTACGTTCAAATGGCACAAAAACAATATATCGACTAAATGCACGAGCAGTTCTATTCGTTAACAGTGGGGTGTCTCCATGCAGCCGTAATAACAAATAGATCGATAAAATAACTTAAACATCAATAGTGGGGTGTCTCCATGCAGCCTTGATGATGGTCAAGCTAGATCACGTCTCGTGCATAAAGTAGATCCATTGATTCCAAACCACTTAAAAGAACATATTATGAAAAGAGCATAACTGGATCGGTTATTTCAACCGATACAGGGTCCATGAAGCACGAACAAGATCTATTTGACAAAAGCATGATTCAATCTAAGACAAACTGACTCAATCTATCATATATATCAGTGGGGTTCAGAAATACAGCCGTAATAGATATGCTAGATCAAATCTATCTGTCTTGAACCAGATCACGATTTTATCGAATATCTCGAACGCACATCATGTAACAACCAAGATTGGCAAAATAGCTGATGAGAGACTTATATCGGCTATTTCCTCTGTTATGAGCGTGTAGACTTAAGAACAGCCGATACTAAGCACTCTTTAGGCGCAGGCTACTTTGTCAATCTTGATTGGGCAAGACATTGTTTGAAATGTAAATAAACAGATTAAAACATGAAACAACATCGATAACTTAATGAATCTATTAGCTTGCCGGACTAATAGAGCCGATAACTAGTCAAGATCGACTAAAGTAAGAGATTGATCAGAGTCAAGACAGTCTTACAAAAGACGAGCTTAGACCGATAACTAGCCATGCCATAGCTTAACAAGAGTTTGGTCGATGCCAATGCAGCCTTATTACACGATAGCACAAGCCATTGGTGAAACTTACAAGCAAACCGGAGGTCGGTCGATGTCGATGCAGCCCTGCCTGATTGAAGGTCTCGCCGAGATCTACTTTACTCCTACTCCTAGGGTTTTGGTCGAGGGCCGATTGTGTTTGATTGATTGGGGATCCTTACAAAAATCTTGGTTTTTAGCTATTTATAACCCGGTTGACTCCTGCCTTAACACGAGTAAATTACAAAAAAGGAAAAAATAAAGACGACCCAAACTTGAACTCCTTGGTCGAGTCTGACACGTCTTCGAAGACTACCATGCTGCTCCACCTGAAGCTTCCGTGTCACCTTCGACTCATATGACCATTTTATTTTTCGAGGTCGATCTTTTTCCTTAATAAACCGACCATTTATGTTTACAAAATATCAAATTTCTCGGTCCAAAATCTGGTGTAAACATATGCCCCTAATTTTGGGATGAAATTCATTTTATTCCAAAAATGTTATTCTCCTTTCCTTAAGGTTTCGATCGACTATCTCCATTTGTTAGCCGATCAGCCGAGTCCTCCTTCTCAACCGTTATTGCCTCTTCCCAAGGCTACCTTCAAACCCTAACTTTCAAAGAAGTCCGCCGCCACTTGATTTGTGGCGGAACCGTCCTGATTATAAGAGCTCAAGTACCGTCTTAGTCAAATCCGTCTGACATCGACTCATACTTGAACCCATATAACCCTGGTAGTCCGGAAATCTCGAAGGATTTCTATCATCTTACAACATACAGGATCGCATTGTTCAAGAATTACATTCGCAAAGATACATCAGAGGGAAACGAAACCGGATTTAAAACATCAGAGTACGAATTTAAGACGGAGTTATTACAATACCAAATTTAAAAGTGCGGAATCTTAAATAAGTTTGAAACACGACCACCACACATGTGGTCCAAATAAAACATTGTTTGATAAATCCAACTCAACACAACTCACTCTTCCCTTTTTAGATAATGTGCCACTAGAAGTCTCAGACCAGCAAAAGAAAAGGGGAAGCTTCTGGACGACCCTGCCCTGGGCCTACTCCTCATCACCTTCCACTGGGTAGAGGCAGTGCTTACAATAGCCAAAGTAGACCTGGCCATCTGCAACAACGGGATAAACCCTGAGTACGGGAATGTACTCAACTAGACTTACCCGTCCAACTGAAAATAAAGACACCAAGGGTATGCAAGGCCTTTTTGGTGGAGCTGGGATCTATTAGTTGCGGAAAGCTCACAATTAAGATAAGGAGTATTAAAAGACATAGATGAGCTGTCAGTTTTAGACCTATTTCTTTACTCTAGGTTTGCACCTGAACTATTACACGCACTTGAGTCTAACAAGCAATAGTATAACCATATCTAGTTGACTTATCCATATTTTAGTTGAACCTTTACTCTTCACATGGAGTTGTATCGTGGTGAAGCTCGCCATAGTTTCCCACTAACCGGGGGAGACGACGACTCGAATCGAATTCCAAACCAGCTGGTGAAAGACCTTTAATACCAGCCCACACTTTCCCCGTCGGGTCCATGCATTGGGCAACCGCTCGATGCTTGTTCGTGGTGGTAATCGTCGCGGCTCACAGCACGGACCGCCCAATTGGAACCTGGCGATGGCCTCATGCGGCAGATCGCATTTCGATACTAGAGGGCATGACATGGGTTGAGACCGGCCCGAACAGCGTCTAACCGGCTTTGGGGTCGATGATTACGGCACCGACATATCCCTAAGTAAAAGGGCGCGTTCAAAAATGAACGAGGGCCAACATCGATACAAACCTACACGATCCAACGGACGGACTGCCCCAAGTTTCCGAACTTGTGCGTTGCCTTCCAGTTGACCGTATTTCATTACTACTCAGGTTCTTTTCCATGATAGCAATGTATAGCCAACCGTGATCCGGTAACTACCCATCACGGTATTAGGGAAACATCCTTAACTACTACTTTTATTAAGCAGGCTAAGCAATTCTATATTGTAAATAAATAACAGGATAACAAGGTAGATATTAATCAATAACCAAGGAATAGTAATGCAGCAGGTAGGATTCATTCCAACTCCTAAACCTAATGCATCACAATATAAAAGGACTCAAGTAATTTTAAATTGCAAAAGATAGGAGGCTTAATATGCTCCGGGGCTTACCTTGAGAGAAGACTGAGGCCTCGTGGGAGGGGCACTCAGGCAGGTTAGTGTCGGCCGCGGGGTCGACTTCCTCGGTCCTCGGCAGCTCCTGGATCTCTTGCTCGACGCTTGCCTCTGGCTCCTGGTCGGGCTCCGGAAGTGTCGATCCTATTGCATGCGGTGGATAGTAATAAATAATATGTGGTACGGAAAGTAGCGGTATGTAAAGAACATTTCTTGCAAACCAACAAAACCAACTTGTTGAACCACTTTTGACATTGAGATCTCATAAAACAAAATCCAATATTTCACCTATTTCTTATTTAATAATTCAAAAGAACTCAGGTTTGAACTGCAAGTGTACTTTTCTGAACTCAGAAAAATCCAGAAAAATTCCAGAAGACAATTAACATCTGCTGGACTTCACTGAACAATTTTCAGCCAGAGATAAAATACAGAACTGCAGATATAAAAAGAACAAATAAACTGCTCAAAAGACACTTTGAACTAACTTTTCACTCAAAATGTGTCAAACAGCAGATTTCATAATTTTCCTAGCTGCATCTACTCATGAACACTTTACTACAGAAAATATACTGATAGAACATAAACATACATGCCTACACAAAATAAACAAATCTATTCCAAATTAATCCCATTGAACTACAACTCTACTGGAAAAGGGCGCTAAACTCATTTTCATATTTTTCCCAGATTCTACTTCTCATTTTATACTTATCAAGAAAGTTCCATGAGCAGAAACATTATATTATTTCTTACATGAATTTCCAAAGAAACACACAGAAAAGTATATTTGTAAAGCAACTCCATATTTCTTCACATAACAATCCATGCTTACATTTTCCTCACTAAAACATCATACACAGAGACTGTATAATTTTTTCCATAATTTATTTTTACACATAAAGCATCTTAACATTTATTCTAAGAAATGAGCCAAAAAGGATTTTAAACCATAACAGAAACTTTTTCCACATAAACAGTGCCTTATATAATTTTTTACGGATACATATCATGATAAGAAACCTACACAAATTTTTCCATGAATTATCTCAACCAAAAAACACCTATTTCCATTTATCTAAACAAAAGCACATAAACTGAATTTAATAAAAACCATAAAATAAACTTACACCAAAAATACTTTCATATTTTTCCATGATAGATCTACTCATAAACAAGCTAGGAAAACTGAAAGTACTTCATTTGGACTTGTAAAACGAGCTACACAAAAATAACAAGCATTTCTGGAAAATAAAACAAAAGGAAAAACGTTTGAATCTTCCCGGCTGGCCTGCGTGAACCCGGCCCATGGGCCAGGTGAGGCTGACGCGCGGGGTTCGCTAGTCAACAGGACCCACCCGTCAGAGAGAGCGAAGCAGGGGAGAGGTTTGACCGGCGATTGCTCGCCGGCGGTGAGGTCTCCGGCGGCGGTGCGGTGCTCGATGGACTCGTCTCGACGAGGCGCATTGGATGGTGTGTATGGTTTGGCTAGCGCACGACCGTAGCATGCCAGCGGTGAGCGGTGGCGGCGGCGACATACGGCTACGCCGTTTCCGGCGGTCGCCGGTGAAATAGGGGGAGACGAAAGCTTAAGTGAACCCTAGGGAGCAAGGCTATGGGGTTGGTTTGGCTTGAACGGCTCCAGAGGAGCTTAGCCATGTGAGAGGGCCGCGGCGGCGGCCATGGCGCTCGGCCGGGGAGTAGAGGGAGAGAGAGAGCGGTAATGTTGCGGGTGGAGGGTGTTCTCACCTTGCCTTGGCTTGGTGAGGCTTGAGGACGAAGGAGGGAGGCGGTGGAGCTCGGGTCAGGGAAGAACGATGACGCGGACTCCGCGGTGGCGAATGGCGGCCGACGAAGGCACGGCGCGTTCCGGTGTCGGGGATGGTCGGCCGGGGGTGGAAGCGTGCGCACCGCGTGTGCAACGGTGAGGCGGAGCGGCGTGCGGAAGGAATCGGAGGGAGACGCTCCGGTGAGGCCGGAACGGTGAAGGGGGTGGTTGCGGTGGTGGTCTCGGCGGCTCGGTGCTCACCACGAGCGCTCGCGAGAGAGAGAGAGCGAGAGAGAGTGGGTGGGGTGTGAGCGCGGGTGAGAGAGATCGAAGGGGTGCTCGGTTTTGCTCGGTCGTGACCGGCCGGGGGTCGTGGCGGGGGCCACGGCGCATGTGGCAGCGGCAGGTGCTGGCGTGCACGGCGAGCGGGCACGGCAGCCGAGGCGGAGCGGGAGTGGCCGGGGGAGATAGCTTGCGTGATCGCGTGGTGCAAGATCGGGCGAGTAGTGGCGGAGGCAGATTTTGCTCAGGCATCGCCGGCCACGTGGCGCGGACGCCGGCGTACGGCGCGGCCGCGGTCAGAGCGATCGGCGCGTCGCGCGGGCTGGCGCGTGCGGGCGCGTGCGAGCGGGCGAGCTGGGCCGGCGCGCGTGCAAGGCGGGCCGAAAGGCTAGATGGGCCGAAAGGTGGGCGCGGGAGAAAAAATTATTTTCCTTTTTCTTTTTCCAGAAATTTTCCAAACTTTGACCATTCAAAAACAGTTTCAAAAACTCCAAACTAGGTTTTAACCCAAAAATAAAAGTTGCTCAAAATAATTTTCTCTACAACTTTCATATAAGACACTTTTTCTGAAAACCATTTTTACAACCTCCACATAAATAAAGCCAATTTTGAGACCTAAACCATTTTGTTTAACTCATTTTTATTTGACAACTATTTTGAACTAGGTCAAAATGCCAACATGAAATGCACTCTACTCAATAATCTTTATTTTATAAAACTATTTGCCAAGACAGGAATCCACTTTAACCATCAAGTCCAATAGAAATCCAGAATCCAAATAAATAAACAAAAGGCAAAAAGCACACTTATGCACATGAAATGATGCAATGCATTACTTATGCTCTTTAGTAGCTAATTGTGGTTCCTAATGCAGTGCTTGACACTAGGCTGTCACATGATTCCAAGAAAAAATTCTTTTGAGAGCTTGAGTTCGGTGCTTCCGCAGATCAAATGGCAACTCAAGACTCCATCCCCGAGGTAAATTTCGGTTCCTTCATCATACCTCTCCTTCAATGAATCCCCACCTTTATATCCTCTCCCAAATTTTGAATTTTCAGGCGCTCCATGACCAGATCCTCATCCCGCTTCAGGATAACCCAGATAATTTTTTTCTCGGTCCAGTAGGCAATCTTGATCCTACTGGAGTCATTACCGCCGAAACCCAGAGAATTCCCTTCAAGAATTCAGATTTTGCTTCAAAGCACTGGCGAAAGACTCCTTTCAGGAACTGGCCATCGATTGTTCCAGGCTGGAGGGATTGGCTGATTAAAGTGGGAGCCAAGAAGAAGTCAGATTGGGTTCTTCGTGGTCTAGATCAGTGCATCACCTTATCCTTGGCTGACATGAAGAAGAACGAGCAAATGCTGAAGGCTGCCTGCTATTTTTGGTCTGGTACCTTCAACACCTTTATGTTCAAGAAAGGCCCTCTGACTCCAACTTTGGCCGATGTGCACATGATAACCGGCCTAAACATCATTGGATCGATTAACCCTTACAGTCTCCAAACCAAACCCTCTATCAAGCTTGGAAAACCTGGTGGTTGGGCCAATTATATTGCCACCTTCAACACTCAATCTAGTCTCTCAGAATGAGAATACATTATCTTTCTGAATATGTGGCTGGAGAAGTATTTGTTCTGTGGTCAGAGTTGTGGTCCAACTTCCAATTTCTTGGCTCTGGCAGAAAAATTGCCTGTGACTTCAGAAATTCCTTTGGGAAAGTACCTTCTGGGAGCTCTGTACAACATGTTGAACAAAGTAGCCCAGAGTTTGATGAAAAATGAAGACATCCCATCAATAACAGGTCCTTGGTGGTTGCTTCAGCTCTGGCTTAACCTTCATCTCCATAGGTTGGTAACCCCAGACTTGAAAACCCTATCCTTTCCAGAATTATACTCAGATAACCAAGAAGGATCATTGGCTAATAATGCCAAAGTGAGAAGGTGTACTTCATTTGGAGAAGCCGCTGCTATGATATCTGTCGATGAATCAGCTAGCTTCTTCTTCAAGATTTTCTACAAGGGATTCCCCACTTCTACCTCCAACTGGTTCCAATATTCAGACATCACAGATTTCGAGAATCCATACACCTTTAGATTCCAAAGGGAATGTGACAATGAGAGCCTGAAGATCTTGTGTCAAATTATGAAACCTTGTCTCCTGCCAACTGAGATTAGACATGGTAGAGAAAAGCCTCTCATGTCTTATGAATTTTATCATCCTGTCATGGCAGCCAGACAAATTGGTTTTGGTCAAGTACCCCCATCCCTGTATTTCGCTGATAAACTCAGGCTAAGGGAAGCAGTAGACTCTGCCTTAGAATATGACAGAATATTCCAACTGGAAAAATTTGTTTCCCTGAATATGGTCAAAGAATGGGATTGCAGACCTTTTTCCTCAATCTCCTTCCAGAACTGGTGGCAGCAATGGAGCATCCATCTTTTCAGTGAGGCTGTATCTACTTACTGTCTGAAATTGGATTCAGACTTTCAGGCAACTGATGAGGTACAATTTAATTTGCTTCCACATCTTACAACTTCACCACCTGTTCATTTCTGACATATGCCAAATTTTTGCAGGATTTGGTCACTCTGAATCCCCCAGAAATAAATTATAACATATGGTGCCCAAACCCAAGGATTGGCTGTGACGCTCCCACCATCAAAACTTTGATGAAGAGGAAAGCTCCTGATGCTTTAGATGATCAAACCCTTAGCACCTTTATAAGGGAAGCTGGCTCTTCCAAGAAGCAAAAGATTATCAATCCAACTGTCAAAGTTGCATCTAAAAAGAAGAAGAAAGATACTTCTAGTAGCAGCCAATCCTTGATCAAGAATGTTGATACAGAGGTAAAAATCTGCTTTTCCCTATTCCCATCAACAAGCCTGTAATCGTTTATCCTTTAATTTCTGGGAACAGGCTGACACTTATAATGTTGAGTCGCCTCAGGAGCAGGTGGATGCTCAAAATGTAGATCCTGAAGTACCTCCTCTTCCTGACACTGATCAAGAATTCCCCCAACCAGGTACACCTTTTAGCTAATAACTTGATTTTTACGGTGGATGTTCTTGAGAGCTGATGAAAAATTTCTTTCAGATGTACTTCCTGAGCTCCAAATCATCCCTTCTGGCCAGGTACTCTAATCAACATCACCTTTTCATTCCAATAGCTTCCCATCTGTTATTATTCATCTACTTATCTATGTAGGAGCAAGGAGAGCCTTCTTCTCCTGTCATCCCTTTCAACTTGAATGACTATATGGACGAATAGGAAGTTTCTGCAGCTAGATCCTCAGGAGATCTTCCTGAAGAAATCAAGACTCGGCTTCAAACATTAATCCCCCTACTGGAGGTTAACACAGCCGACTTGATGCAGGATGCAAAAGGAGTCAGGGACATCTTTGATCCGATTAAAGATAGCATACCAAGAGATCTGAAAGAGATCTTGTCTTCTGTTGCCCACATAGGATTCCTCAAGCCAAGGTTTTCCAAGGTCAAAGTCAAATTTAGGCCACGAGAGGCTCAAGCACATCTGCCAGCACGTGAACAACGCTGCATTTCTGATATGGTTGCCGAAAAGAATGCCATAGATCAATTGAATTCAGATTCTACTGTTCTTATCGGCAATCTGTCATCTCTGGAAACTGAGAGGAACGAACTGCTGAGCAGGCTTCAAGCTATTGATGAACAAATCAAGTTGAAAAAGGACAGCCTGAAGAACATCCCTGTTGCTCTCCGTGATCACAAGAAAAAGATAACAACTCTTCATGGTGAGCTCCAGGACATTAAAGTCAAGAAGAAACTGATCCCAGGCTCCATCGAAGAAAATCAGAAAGAGATGGATGAAATAGATGCTATCCGCTTGAATGCTCTAAATGCTCTGAAATCTTTGTTAAACATGTAATTATGTTTATCTGTAATCTCTGACCTTTGGTTTTTTCTCTATAAACATTTTTCCTCGGTTAACTGGCGTCATGATACTTTATTTTTACTTAACACTTTGTAACCTCATCAGCTATTCAGCCGATGTTTATCCAGACAACTTATCTTTTAGCCGATCAATACCAGAACGACCTATCTTTTAGCCGATTAATATAAAAACGGTTTATTTAGTCGATTCATCCTAGGATCTAGATCCAAGGGTGCCCCGAGCCGACGCCTTTTCACCTTCTCGAGTCTTATGTATAAATGCCAGACGCCGACTTCTCAAACACACCGCGCATTCATTGCTTTACTCTTCGGCCTTTGCTCTTCTCACTCACGAAACGCTCTTCTTCCTCGCCTGGCGGCCGAAGCAATGGCGGATAACTGCAGGAAACGCCCTGTGGAGGCATCAGAGTCTGTGGATGGTCCTCCGGCAACCCGTCATCGTGTGCAGAGGTAATGATTTTCCGCTGCAGTGCTTCTATATGTTCCGAAATCCTTCATTTATTCGAGGAAAAACCATAACCTTTTCCACAGTCCTCCTCCTCCGGCAATCGACCAAGGCCCTAGCCGACCTCCGTCGGAGTATGAGTTGGTATTGGATGATGGCGCATGGGCTTTCATCCGGAATGTCGCTGACACCCGATGCCTTCTGGAGGATGAGCGCCGTCGAACCGCCCGCCTGGTGGAGGAACGGGAAGTCCTCCGTGCTCGCCTCAACAGTGCCCTCGAGCACCTAGAGGCGTCCGACTCCAGGGTTGCTGGTATTCCCCAAATTTCCCAACTTGTCACTCTGATTACCTCCTGTATAATAGTACCAGTGACTTTGTTGGCAACTGCTTGTTTAAATACTCAGCCGATTTGTTGTTTGACTTAATTGAATCGGCTATTTTTTTCTGAATTTTGGTCTCCTTTATCCAAATATAGAACTTCAATAACAACTTGATTGGCTCCCTGGGCGAGCCACAACGATTGTTGACTTCGTGAATGCATGGGGAGACAACCTGCGGACGCGCCTGAATGACGTTGGGACGCGCATCAGGGAGCTGGCCCTCCACGCCATCTGCCACGGCGCCACCTTTGCCCTCGCCAGAGCTGAACTCAGCGGTGCTGAGATCTCTGGGGAAGTTTCTCCAACCTTTGTTGGCGCCAGGACGAGGGAGGACTTCCGGGAGCTGGTGGAGGAGTTTCAGCCCCTGGGGCTTGCCGTGACGGAGGTGTCACACCTGGAGGACCTCCTAAACCGACTCCATCTAGATTAGTTTGTTTCAATGCCCCTTTTGTGTATCCGGCCCGGTGGCCGAACAAAATCTGAACAACCAGTCTGCCCCTGCATTGTTAGGCTAAATAATTCTGTTAAATATCATTTGCCTAATATTTCTCTGCATTGTATTGCTCGAACTTTTCAAAACTTTTCCTTTTGATGAATCTTCTAAAGGCGATACTTCCTTAGTATCGGCTATAAATTAAAAGTCAAAAGACGATACATACATATCGGCTATTTTTATTCTAAAGGCGATACATTAGTATCGGCTATAAAATCCTAAAAAGTTGATTTCTTGCTCCAATTCTAAAGGTATTAATCTTGACTGACACAACACCGGCCTTGGTTCCTTGGCATCGATGCGAATTATTGCCAATAAATTAATCCTCTAGAACATTTTTTGAAGCCGATTGCTTAGACCGGCTGTTGACTCTCGTTGGTTGTCTTAAGAAAGTCTTCTTCAAGAATGCTTCTGGAAAAGCACTCCATGTTATCAAAGTTCCAAACATCAGGGTCTGAATAAGCAATACTAACAGTTGAATCGGCTGACACTACTTGCACGGTGTCACCGATCCACTGAATCACGTTCTGATGCATGGTAGATGGAATGCAACAATTGGCATGGATCCAATCTCTTCCAAGAAGCACACTATAGGATCCTTTTGCATCGACCACAAAGAAAGTAGTCGGCATACTCTTGCTGCCAATTGTCAACTCAACGTATATAGCACCTTTAGTAATTGATACGTTGCCAGCAAAGTCGGTCAACCTCATATCGGTCTTAATCTAGTCTTCCGTAGTCTTTCCAAGCTTTCTAAAAGTGGCATACGACATCAAATTAACTACTGCCCCTCCATCAACTAGCATTCTGTTCAAAGGTCTTCCATCGACAAACCCTTTCAAATACAAAGCCTTTAAATGAGAATGCTTTTTAGGTTTTTGAAATGTAGCATCTTCTTCTTGATAGATCCATTGAGCAATGGCTTCCTCATTATCAGATTCTTCTTCATGATCAGAGGATCTAAATTCAGCAGGTAGCATGAACAGAGCAGCTATATTAGCCGATGACTCACCCTTATCGGTTATTTGCTTGACTTGCCAGACTTTGGATCTCTTCTTCTAGGTTTCATCATTTCTCAACCTCTGAACCCGTCGTTTCGGGCTTCTGGTCAAACCACCAGGACACCATTGTCCTTCCTGCCATGGATGATCATGATCGGCTAATCTTGCTCCAAGCCGATTATGAACATTTTCATTTTTTATGCGCTGATCTGTATTTCCAAACTTCAATCTTTCATGTACAGATCGGCGGTTGTCTCTCGACTGCCTATACTCTCGGTATTGTTCACTGCACTCTAGGCAATTACGAAGAGTAGGAAGTTTTAAACCCTCATTCCAACAATGTCTGAAGAAGGGACAATCCCAATGATTCTTCTCTTCATCTCTGATGCGTCTTCCTTCTTCCCGGGATTTCCTGTACTCTTCTTCTTCGAGCCATTCTTGATATTCTTGTTCATCTCTTTCCCTTTGCATTTGGCTCGTTTCCTTCTGTCGCTGCCATTTGTTCAGTAAGATCCTGACAGTTGGACGCCTTCTTGCTTCTCCAGCTTTTGAAGTCTCAGGTTAATCATGGCTCTTCTTCCCTTTCATCTCCTGATATTCTTTAGCTATTAATTGCTTCTTTGGATCAACTGTCCCATCTGTCCTGGCTCTATCAGAAGTTAACACCCTTATTTCACTTCGAGGTGCTGGAGCTACCATGTTTTGTGGGAAAGGATGGTCGTTGATGCCCATGCCTTTGGCCTTTTCTAGGCCAATCCTTCCTTTAACGATTGCCCTTTGTATCATATCTCTGAAAACTCGGCAATCATTAGTAGTATGGGTACCGGTGTTATGAAATTTGCAGTACCTTTTATTTTTAAGCTCCTCGGCCGATGGGATAGTATGATTCCCAGTCAACTTGATCTGACCCTTTTCTAGCAAGTAGTCAAATATCTTGTCGGCCTTAGTGACATCGAAGCTATACTTTACATCCTTCTCGGTACTTTTAACTTTTGCCTAAGGCATGAATTCATTATTTTTCCAAACCCAGTCTACAACAGCCACTTCTTCATCGCTTTCATTCTCTGAATCATCGTTTTCATTCTACAGGAAAACATGACTCTCTGCATTGTAGGCTTTCTTGGGCTTGAAGACTTGGTTGTACTGATTTTGAGTATCAATACTCGCTACCTTTTTAGCTAAATCGGCCATATTATTACAACCAAAGCCGATTCTTTCTCCGATAGTAGGTATCAGTCCTCGAATTGCAATGCTAACCACTTCTGAAACTGGCAATGTCAAGGAATAGCATTGATTTTTCACCTCTCTGAATCTTTGGAGATACTGGCATCCAAACTCATTATTCGTCTGCCTTGTATCGATTAGGTCCACTAAGCCTTTTTCCAAAACTCCAAAGCTGAAATATTTATGGAACTTATCTTCTAAGTCATCCCAGCTTTGAATGGAGTTGGGTGGCACAGATGAAAACCACGAAAAAGCCGAGTTAGATAGAGAGAGAGGAAACATTCTGACTTTGAGTGCTTGTTCATCACCGATCTCTCCAATATGGACTAAAAACTGGGTTATATGTTCCATAGTCGACACTGAACCAGTTCCTGTAAACTTGGTAAAATCAGGAATTCTATATCTTGGAGGAAGAACAACCTGATCAAACCATTCTGGATACGGCTTTTTGTAACCAGTTATTATAGATTTTGGCGTCAAGCCGAATTGCTTTTGAACCAGGTCAGTTACCCGATTCATCAACTGGTCCATCTGATTCACCGACTTCTGGTAGCCGATGTTTTTCCCCCCGAAGGTGTTGCCGTTATACCCTGGATTTTCTTGAGCATCCAAAGTATAGAAGTCAGAGACATAATGATACCCCTGAGGGATATCACCAGATGCTACGTTCCCTTGATATGGCGGCGTATTGAAATCTCTCGTGATGCGCCTTGCCTGAGGAGCTATTTTTGTAGCCGATGAGTACATGTTATTACTCATAATTGGCTGTTGCATTGGCTGCGGTGTCATGCCCCCAGGGCTAATCATCATCTAGTTCCCATTGCCATTTGGACCATTGATCTGAGGTCCATTAGAAGTTCCAGCTCCTTGATTATTCCCAATATTATATGCTGGACATCTTCTATCACCACTTATGTTGAAAACCTCTTTCATAGCATTTGTGAGGCTATTGAGAAAAACCTCATTGTGGTTCATCAAAGTGGACGCCATCGCCTTGCTGATTACTTCTTGCATAACATTGTGATGGATTTGGACCATTGGATCAGCATGACCATCAAAGACCACTGTTGGAAGATGGGTTTTCTGAACGACTTTCTTATCCCCAGTCTTGCAGAAACTCAGTAAGCATAAGTGTCGGTATTGATCAATAGCTTCTCCTATTAAGCGCTAAGTTTCCTCTGGGAGGTCCTCCATCTTCACGTGCAGCACCTCATCATTGTCAAATGTCATGATTCAGACGATTGGGTCCCACCAGGTGTGCCAAAATAATGTGTTGACTCAAAATCTTGGTCGGGTGCGCCAACACACTCGGAACACGGTCCTCAGAGGGGTACGGAGTGAGTCCTAACCTCCTGGACCTTCAGCAAGCGGTGGTGCCGATTCTCAGCAGAATCGACTTCGGGCGTGCCAGTCAATTTGACTTGTAATTGACAAGGAAAAGAGAAAGATCATCAAATCATGGAACCTGCCGGTTTGGTGCCAGACAGTTCCAAATTATGCGGCTCTGATATAGCCATTTGTCTTTAAGATATTGACTACAAAGTCAAATCTCATGATATTGTATATAAAATGATGAGTAAAGATATGAAGCATAACGGCTATAACATGTATGAGATGAATGTTTATAATAAACAGACAGCCGATAAGCTTAAAGGACATTGATAGATAAAAATCTATATGTACATTCAAACGGCACAAAAACAACATATCGACTAAATGCATGAGCAGTTCTATTCGTTAACAGTGGGGTGTCTCCATGCAGCTGTAATAACAAATATATCGATAAAATAACTTAAACATCAATAGTGGGGTGTCTCCATGCAGCCTTCATGATGGTCAAGCTAGATCACGTCTCGTGCATAAAGTAGATCCATTGATTCCAAACCACTTAAAAGAACATATTATGAAAATAGCATAACTGGATCAGTTATTTCAACCGATACAGGGTCCATGAAGCACGAAAAAGATCTATTTGACAAAAGCATGATTCAATCTAAGACAAACAGACTCAATCTATCATATATATCAGTGGGGTTCGGAAATACAACCGTAATAGATATGCTAGATCAAATCTATCTGTCTTGAACTAGATCACGGTTTTATCGAATATCTCGAACGCACATCATGTAACAACCAAGATTGGCAAAATAGCTGATGAGAGACTTATATCGACTATTTCCTCTGTTATGAGCGTGTAGACTTAAGAACAGCCGATACTAAGCACTCTTTAGGCGCAGACTACTTTGTCAATCTTGATTGGGCAAGATGTTGTTTGAAACGTAAATAAATAGATTAAAACATGAAACAACATCGATAACTTAATGAATCTATTAGCTTGCCGGACTAATAGAGCCGATAACTAGTCAAGATCGACTAAAGTAAGAGATTGATCAGAGTCAAGATAGTCTTACAAAAGACGAGCTTAGACCGATAACTAGCCATGCCATAGCTTAACAAGAGTTTGGTCGATGCCAATGTAGCCTTATTACACGATGGCACGAGCCATTGGTGAAACTTACAAGCAAACCGGAGGTCGGTCGATGCCGATGCAGCCCTGCCTGATTGAAGGTCTCGCCGATATCTACTTTACTCCTACTCCTAGGGTTTTGGCCGAGGGCCGGTTGTGTTTGATTGATTTGGGATCCTTACAAAAATCCGGGTTTCTAGCTATTTATAACCCGGTTGACTCCTGCCTTAACACGAGTAAATTACAAAAAAGGAAAAAATAAAGACGACCCGAACTTGAACTCCTTGGTCGAGTCCGACACGTCTTCGAAGCCTACCATGCTGGTCCACCTGAAGCTTCCGGGTCACCTTCGACTCATACGACCCTTTTATTTTTCCAGGCCGATCTTTTTCCTTAATAAACCGGTCGTTTATGTTTACAAAATAACAAATTTCTCGGTCCAAAATCTGGTGTAAACACATACACAAGGACAAGAGCTCCCCCTAAATTTTGCAATCCGTGGGGTGCCTAAGTGTGTGACAACAACATATATATAATAAATCGTGATGCATGAACATGGTGATTCACATAACAATAAAGTAAAAGGAATTGAATGGCTATGGAAGAAAGAAAAGGACTCAAAGATCACATAGCCATTTCAGAAACAACAATCACCAAACATGATATGAAAAATAAGTAGAGGATCAACCATGAAAGAATATTACAATAAGCTCAAATGAAACAAGCCCTCTACCAAGCATCACATAGTTCAACACAAATTTAAAAACGTAGTTCACCACACTTAGTTCACCCACAAATCTCTCAAAGGCTACCTATTACAACCATGAAAGACCCTAACACTCTCCCTTTGGCATCAAGTGCCAAAAAAGGGTAGGCTTTGATAAAGCATATGAGCTAAAAGTAGCCACCGTTGGAGCCATCAAAACCGCCATGACCATAATAAAAGCTGCTGGAGGGGCCACCAAAGATAGACGCATACGCACTTGCGCCCACATCACCGCTTGGAGGAACTGAAGGATCACCGGAGGGATTACCGGAAGCATCAGGCGGAGTCGAAGAGGCACCAAAGCCACCACCACCAGCAGTATTGGCATCAGGAGCAGCAAAACCAGCGAAAGAGCCACCACCTCCACCTCCATAAGAATAGACGCACCACCATGTGACGGATCAACACCATAAGGAGCATAAGATGGAGGAGGCTGATAGAGGGCGGCACCAGCATTGCCACCATCATCTCCACCACCAAAATCATCATCGTCGTCATCATCATCATCATTCCTACCACCAGCAGCCCCACCATGTTGAGCATCATACTCGGCGAACGGATCAGGAAAGGGTCAAAGAGGAGACGCCAGAGGAATCCCAAGTCTCTCTTCAACATGCCTCTGGTGCCGCTCATCGCGCTAAGCCTTGTAACAGAACCATGAAAAGAACCTGCTAAGAGCGTACCGAGTAGCACCCCCATGCCTCTCACGGCGAGGAGGAGGAGGAGGAGCATGATGCACATCTTCAGGGGCCTGCTCCTGACCTTGAGCCTCGCCAGCAGCAGTTTCTGCAGCTGGAGCATCCTCTTCTTCTTCATCATGAGCACTGCCTGTGGATGAGAAATTCTGGACGTTGTACTCCTTGACAACTGTTGACGGTCCTTAATATCAATATTATACCATCAACTAATGCATAGAATGACATGAAATGAACCATAAAGCATAGTTGTAGGGTAGGATTCTAACAAGTTCCACGAGTTTTGGTGCTCTCACTTATTTTGCAGGATTATCAATATTTCACCATATAAAAGTATCTCAAGTGATGAAACAGAGCACACCATTGTGAAGACCTCGTTGAGACGATCGAAACGGACATATGATTTGCTATATTTGGAGTCCCGGAGCGAGAGTCCTCGATGGATACGACTTGGAAGATTCTAGAACATTCCAGAAGACAAGAGGAGGCGACCCACGGAAGGCGGGGCCCACCTGTCATAGGGGCAGACCGACCGGTCTCCTCTATGGACCGACCAGTCGGGTATTGGGCCCAATTTCGTCCCCCTTTTGCGTGACGCACTCCAACCGACCTCTCCAACACATTTTGGCCCTTTTAGGCCCAAGTGCATATGACGAAGGATTTAGTACCACATCGCTTGCTCAAGGTGGAGGGGAGGCCAGGAGCCCCTATATAATAAACCCAGGACCCCCCTGAGGCTACACAAGATCATCATCTGGGAGTCTTTGTAGATGCGTCCCTCGAAGGACAACCTCTCCTCCCTAGAGAATTAGGTTTAGATTTTCCAATGTAATAGCTTAGCTTTAGTCGGGAGTTAGGGACGGCGGAGCTGCGCTCCGGTTCCGGAGGAGTCTTCAGAGTTTTGGTATGTCTTGTATCTTTTCTTTGTAAGACTTATGCTTTAATATATTTATCTTCTCTATTTACTTTATGCTTTATTATATGATTAGTATAGTTGTTATATCTTGGCATGGGATCTTCGCTCGTATTGAGTGCTCTAGTTATTCATGGTAATTAGAGTAGTAATCATTAGTGTAGACGCAGTGTCTAGGCTAGTGTTTACCTGAGTTTGCGCCCAATCCTCCGGATAGTTATGGTAGCTACAGGGGTGACAACTCTGTAGATTATTATAATCCACCACGTTAGGATTGGTGTTTTCGTAGAGCTTTTTGGCAGCCTTCCCCTGACTACCTTCTTCCTAGTCTTTTTCGAGAGTCAGAAAGGTACTGTTGCTCCAAAGTGCCAATGTATATAACTGCTATATCTTTTCATCTTTGTTGCATTAGAACCCAAGTAATAGAGAAGTACATAGGGACCTTGATCTCTCCCGTTGTCCTCCCACTATAGTTATCTAGTTATCATTGAATTATCTTTTATGTGCTTTCATTCATATCATATATTATTTACTCCTGCTTTAGTCTAATTAGTACTCTGAGTTAGTAGATGCATGATAGTGAGTTATCAGATTCTTGACCCTAGCTTCCCAGTGGTAAAATATAAATAACGATCCTGGAATACTCCCGGTAAAATGCTACAATGGTGTTCTGTGCGCTTGCGGAATCTTTCATATTCTATTTGCACTAACAAACGTCAACAAGCATTTTTGGCGCCGTTGCCGGGGAAGCAATTGGTGTAAAGATTTTGATAATGATCTTGATATCTGCTAATTTAGTGTACCACTAGCTTTAGTAGGATTACCCCTTGTTCTGTTAAGTGTGGAATAGAGAGGACATCAGATGCCGTTTCAATCTTATGGCAAGCTTCCACAAGAATGAAGAACCTAGGGTGCCTGAACATTCAAGATCCATCATTAATTCTGGAACCCTGCCATCTCACAGGTTTGTGTATACATATATATTATTTATTCTAACCATGTGTAGATTGGAGAAAAAGGTCGTCGTCACAACAATTCAACTCTCATCCCATGTGACGGATAGTTATGCTGCGCCACTCACAAGTTCCAATTGTGATTCATGGTAAGTATGATCAAGGTGAGACAGTCTTGCACATGGACTTTAAACTTTATGAGTAGTTATCTTTTTAATTTCTTGCATTCCACTGCATGTTTACTTTGAATCATCCTTTCATCCACTCCATTTAGTTTATGTTTTCCTCGTCATATTTAGTTCCTTGCATGCATTCATATCATCTGCATCTAAACGAAAAAATATATAAAAAAATATAGAAAAAATATATAAATAAAATATTCCTCACTGTGATCATACTCTGTCATCTCTTTTTGAATAAATCTCTTTTATGCTCTCATTCTACCTGTGTTTGCTATAGTATGATTTGGTTTGGTTGTGCTTTTCGAGAGTACTTTCAAAGGATTTTAAATTAAGCATGGTGCTTAGGTTAAAATGCCTTCCTTAATCCAATTAGACATGGAGTCTAGTTTGATTATTGAACTGAAAATTGCTAGTGTAGACATTGGATATTTTGTTGGACTAACCCCTGCAGAGAACTCTAAATACACATTGGGAAAGTCCTGAGATGAATTCACATCAGAGATGAAGCAAGACATATGATGACTGCATAATGAAGACTCAGCTCATTCATCATGGATGAAAGAACTGTAAGTATTAAAGTTTATTTCAATTTATCTTCTACTGCAAGTATCTTTGCCTTGAACCATGTTAAAATGCAGCCAACACATAAAATGCTAGTCTATGCTAAAATAATCCTAAAATCATATTTTCATTAGCATGGATGAATAACACATAAGTTGTGGATAAAAACCCATGTTTCAAATTCAGTACAATCCTTCGGGTATGTGTCCACTAACATTTTGTAGGAGATGAGGTTTGCTTGTTCATGGTGTGAACTTAAAGATCCAAAATCCAACCTGTGGATAGACAAAACTCATCATCAGACAAGTCACTAGTGATGTCGAAGGCAGCCAAGCTTTGAGCCATCCCAAGGCCTAAGCCAGGACACTGATGACGAGCAGGATGCAACTCACCCCATATGGGTCAATCTATGCCTACGCTCATCCTTGTCGAAGACATCAACACCGACACCAACAACAAATACCAAGGTGACGATATACCACTACATTATAACATCTATGAGTCGTCCGAAGGAAGTCTGTTGGTGGTTCACTATGAAGACAAGCAGTGCGAGTTGTCCTCACTTCTAATCATTGAAACACAAGATCTAGTTTAGGGGACAAGGTGGAAGAACTTCAACAACAACAAGACCTACAATTTCAACTCATGAACATGTTGGACATCCACCTACTTCACAAGCCAGCTTGGGGGAGACACAATTCCGTTGTCTAAATTTGCTTCACGATCAAGAGGAGGAAGGAGAAATCCATCTTCAAGACACTTTGACCTCCTGCTCACCACTTTGATCAGTACAAGGCACTAGATACTACCCCAATCAAGAAGAAGAAAAATGATCCATCACTCATTCTTGGAAGATTGTTGTCGTCTATGTCGGACCTAGAGACGTCCACTTTTGGATCTTCGATCAAAAGGGTCGCTACTTCTTCAACAACTACACCACTTATGAGCAGCCGAAGAGAGCTAAGAGAAGACGTCGATTCGACCAACAAGGGAAGAACCAACTGCCAGGAATTGAGGGGGACATCATGAGGATGACGCCACTGCACTGCAAGAATTCAGAGATGGAGAGATAGTTCCCGAGCCTAAAAATCAAGAGAATAGTTGACAAAGTCTCCATCGTCTGGACCTGTTGAGAACAAGACTCAGTTGGCCCACTATGAGATAAGCAAGAGAAGACAAGCCATTTATGAACAATAACCAGATAAACAAGAGAAGCTTCCACAAGGTGGTTCAACACAATCACTCTTCAATGATAAAGTAACATTTCAAGGTAAGTGACCATCACTTTAAAAGCTTCTCTTTGATTCTGGTATGTGCATACATAAAGAACCAAACATGTTTAAGTTGCACCTCACTTGATCTAACCTAATCAACTTAACATGTTCAGTTCTTTACTCTTTGTTCCTAGCTTTACTCTCTTGAATCTCACTATCTTAACTAAATGAGCTAAATGTTGTGCATCTAACCTTTGGAAGATATATCTCAATTATGAAAAGATCAACACTGTATGCATAGATTATCCTTCCTTGGGTTAAGCAATCTGATCTGTTAAATATTTTATGATGCTACTTTCATGCTCATCTTTTGATCCTATCACTCATGTTAATATTGAATAGAACACATAAACAACAAGTTTATCTTGTTCACTGTGCCTAAGGTTAGAGAGGATTGAACAAAACTTTTGGTTCTGTTGGTGTTTTTCCACCAACAGAACCTATGCACTTGATCTCTACCTTGTCTTTATGAGCAGGACACACTCTTGAGCAAAACATGGAGGGGTTTGTCAACTCCCAAATTCTACAGAGTGAAGGTCCCGGATCTACAAGAACATGCACACTGAGCAAGATGCTACCAGCTTCCACAATCAATGTTTCACTTCAAATTGCTGGGCGAACGAAGAACATGAGTGACACCATATCAAGAGGTGTAGTTATCAAGGTCTACATATCAGGATCAAATGACGCACCTCAGGAATGAACATGGTGAGAAGTCCTGTTTAGAGGACTTCAAACATTGAACCCTCGCTGAAAGGTAAATTGGTAGTTATCCATATTTATCTTTTATGCATTAGTTTCCATTTTGCATATTTACTTTCCATCATCATCTCTCCATAGCATATTTACTTTTCTGCACTAGCATTGCATAAAAAAAGAGAGAAAATATTTTACTTTTTGCACTGCATCATAAAACCTAAAGCCCCATGTGAATAATTCTATGGTGTGTAAAAACGCACATGAAATATTCACCGTGGTGGCATAAAAACAAAAATAAATATGCATACATTTATCTTGTTGCATTTTCTCTTGCATTATAAAAAAATATTAAAATACAAAAATATTGAGGAAGAGATCTTACTGAAACTCTGGACAACTAAGGCTTGAGTGGCCAACCACTAACGCTTAATCTGTTCCACAAGTTTTGTTGTCTATTTGAGTTTCACAGGATTGAAAGACCAAGAAAAGCTGGCGAGCAAGTGGATAACATTTGTTGGAGCACTGTTTCCACAACCATCAACATCAATCAATGCTCCGATGGAGGAAGAACATTTTCACTGCCAGTCTGCTACATTGCAAGATCAAACGACTACGTCAACATTCAGCTTGGGGGAAAGCACTCCCGTGTATCAAGGTAAGTATCTTTATCCTCTTAAGTTTTCTTCCTATAAATAAATTCAAAATAAAAAAAATGTGAGCACATGAAGGCTCACCCTTAAAAAGAAAAAAATAACAAAAATATTCGGGCACATGAAGGCTCGATACGATCGAAAGGATTAGCTTGGGGGAGACGCACCCCCGTTATCTTCGTGATTCAGGTATGTCTTACTACTATCTTAATATTTTAAATAATAGGTTATAGTGTGTTTTAGATTAAATAAATAAAGCATGTCAAATCTGAAGAACTCTCTCCCTAATTTCTTAAAATGGAAATGATGAATGGTTGCTCTATTGTATTTCTTTCTAGTACCTAGCCTTTAAGCATGAGTTCTCTTATGTTTAAAAATGAATGATGCCTTAAAATGAAATTAAATATATGGGTAGCAAATGCTTGATCCAGAGTCTAGGTAATTGACAGATATGATATGTGATGATCTGAGCTACTATTATCTTGTTCTAAAACAATACTAGAGTTCCGGAGAGTTTCCAATATTAATATGATAAATAATTGCATTGACTTAAATTAAGCTTTGTTGACCCTATGAGAAGTTATCATGCTATTGAATTGAGATCACTTACACATTTCATCCATATTTCACATAAATGCTCATGATTACCTATTGCTATCCTCTCAAAAGTTTGTTGGAAGCATGTGGCTATTGAAAAAAAGAGAAAAGAAAAAAAATCCGAGGAAATAAAAAGGGACAAGTGTCCGAAACCTCAAAAAGATAGATCCCGAGGAAATAAAAAGGGACAAGTGTCCGGAACCTCGAAGAAAAAAAAGAAGAAAAAAAAGAAGAAAAAATGATGAATATCAGAAAAAATGGGCACGTGCCCGACAGTAGAATTAGCCTGATAGCCATGTGTTTCTAATAGACAAAAGAGAGTGATATATTCAAAAGAGCATCCGCCTCCATTTTCCATACACATGCACTTCTCGATTCAATGGTATGGTTGACTTTCTCTTTGGATCCATTGTTTAATTTGACAACAAATGTTCTTAAGCTTTTTGAAAATTCATAAAAACTCCGGAATAATGGTGAAGTGAAAGAACTAGAGACATGGTGCTTGATTTGATCGTTCTATCGTTCAATTACTCAAGATTCAAGGTAAAGTACTAAGCCTCATGATAAATAATATGATATCTTTTTCTAATCCAAATGAGAACTTTTGTTTGAATGCATATGTACTTGTTAGAAGTGCAGATATTGCAGCAACTCCTGATCCATTGTTGAGTTTGGCTTTGCTAAGGGACTAGCAAAGGGTAAGCATGGGGGAACTTGTTGACGGTCCTTAATGTCAATATTATACCATCAACTAATGCATAGAATGACATGAAATGAACCATAAAGCATAGTTGTAGGGTTTGATTCTAACAAGTTCCACGAGTTTTGGTGCTCTCACTTATTTTGCAGGATTATCAATATTTCACCATATAAAAGTATCTCAAGTGATGAAACAGAGCACACCATTGTGAAGACCTCGTCGAGACGATCGAAACAGACATATGATTTGCTATATTTGGAGTCCCGGAGCGAGAGTCCTCGATGGATACGACTTGGAAGATTCTAGAACATTCCAGAAGACAAGAGGAGGCGACCCACGGAAGGCGGGGCCCACCTGTCATAGGGGCAGACCAACCGGTCTCCTCTATGGACCGACCGGTCGGGTATTGGGCCCAATTTCGTCCCCCTTTTGCGTGACGCACTCCAACCGACCTCTCCAACACGTTTTGGCCCTTTTAGGCCCAAGTGCATATGACGAAGGATTTAGTACCACATCGCTTGCTCAAGGTGGAGGGGAGGCCAGGAGCCCCTATATAATAAACCCAGGACCCCCCTGAGGCTACACAAGATCATCATCTGGGAGTCTTTGTAGAGGCGTCCCTCGAAGGACAACCTCTCCTCCCTAGAGAATTAGGTTTAGATTTTCCAATGTAATAGCTTAGCTTTAGTCGGGAGTTAGGGAGAGCGGTGCTGCGCTCCGGTTCCGGAGGAGTCTTCAGAGTTTTGGTATGTCTTGTATCTTTTCTTTGTAAGACTTATGCTTTAATATATTTATCTTCTCTATTTACTTTATGCTTTATTATATGATTAGTATAGTTGTTATATCTTGGCATGGGATCTTCGCTCGTATTGAGTGCTCTAGTTATTCATGGTAATTAGAGTAGTAATCATTAGTGTAGACGCGGTGTCTAGGCTAGTGTTTACCTGAGTTTGCGCCCAATCCTCCGGATAGTTGTGGTAGCTACAGGGGTGACAGCTCTGTAGATTGTTATAATCCACCACGTTAGGATTGGTGTTTTCGTAGAGCTTTTTGGCAGCCTTCCCCTGACTACCTTCTTCCCAGTCTTTTTCGAGAGTCAGAAAGGTACTGTTGCTCCAAAGTGCCAATGTATATAACTGCTATATCTTTTCATCTTTGTTGCATTAGAACCCAAGTAATAGAGAAGTACATAGGGACCTTGATCTCTCCCGTTGTCCTCCCACTATAGTTATCTAGTTATTATTGAATTATCTTTTATGTGCTTTCATTCATATCATATATTATTTACTCCTGCTTTAGTCTAATTAGTACTCTCAGTTAGTAGATGCATGATAGTGAGTTATCAGATTCTTGACCCTAGCTTCCCAGTGGTAAAATATAAATAACGATCCTGGAATACTCCCGGTAAAATGCTACAATGGTGTTCTATGCGCTTGTGGAATCTTTCATATTCTATTTGCACTAACAAACGTCAACAACAACCCAGTCATACAGGAACGTGGCTCCAACCATGTGCTCAATCACATGCATGATATATGGGGCATAAGGCAGGTCCTTGTGGGGGTCAATGTATGCCTCTGAAATCTTCTGCCATAGAAAATGAGAGATGCTGAGTCTCCCATCGGCTAGAGCAAACCGACAAAGAATCTTCAGGACATCATTCCTCAGAAAAGTATTATCCCCACTTTTGGGATCCAGGGTAACCCTCATCAAATTATTCAAGACAATGTAGTAGGGCTTGACGCCATTCACCTGGAAACCTAGTGCCTTCCCTGGCAAATAAATGCCAGAAGTCTCAAGCTCAGCTGGAAAAATGCCTTCCCCATATATCTCTGACAGTTTGGGAGCATTGCGATCCTCTCCGTTGAAGCCCAACAGCCGAGCAAAGGTCACAAAATCACAACGGTAATGAATACCTTGTGTCATCCAATGAAGGACCTTGCGAGGCTGATCAATGTAGAGAGTTGCCCAAAACTGATAGATGATTTCTTGATTCCAACTCCTTTCTCCAGATATTAGACCCAAAATCCTCCAATCTTCAAGTCTCTGCAGTAAAGCATTCATCTCTTCACTGTTTCTATCGGTCAAAGACTGAAACCGAAGACGCTTATGATCCATGAGGGGAGGTCTCCCTTTTACACAAAAGCCTCTCCAGAGAACAGACAAGTAGTAGTCCTACTGGAAACGGGACCAAAACCGCCTGTCCACTGAAACATCCCTCACATACTAATAAGGGTTCTCCATCCTCTGCTGCTTTAGCTCATTAGCCCTTTTTCTGATAGAATAATCCAAGACATTTCCTGCATGAGTCGGAGCCATCATCTGTGCATCAGCCTGACCGTGTGTGCGAAACACACGGTTAATGAGCACCATCCCAGCAGACGGTGGAGACTGATGCCCAAAGCAAGGATCGATGGATCGACCCTCCCTTTCGGGACCAAGCTCCAAAGTCTGACCGCCGATGATCACACTGTGAAGGCGCCCGGGGGGACCTGCAGAGGAGGTGGTGGAGCATGCCCACTCCCTCCAGCACCATCTCGACCCATGCTCCGTCCGCCGGTGGACGACTGTCCATGAACCGACCGAGTGGGATCCTCGCTACTCCCACCCGTAGACCGAGCCCGACGTGAGGGATTGCGTCGCTGACCGCCTTGCTCCATGGACACGATCTCTTCTTCTTCCTCTTCTTGCTCATGCAAGTACTCCCTTGTTTCCCTAGCAAGCCTTGCATCACGAGAGCCTCTTCGGTCATGTGACATCTTGAAAAGAAGACAGAGACCAAGATGAGACACAAGTAACAACAAGAATACCTCAAAGGATGCGGCAAATAGAAGCGACGATACGCAAATGCTGAGGAAAGCTGTCCACTGCATGCGATCGGTACTACCGACCATGGGGTCGGTACTACCGACCGCACAGCAGTGTGCGGTTTTCTTCCATCCACTCATATAAATCACCAACAATCTTGCATAAAAGACATCCTAGAAGCATCTATGCACTAGAGACAACAAACCTACCAAAGGAATCAGCCTAGAACAAGGTACATTTAGAGATCGGGCAAGAACACCCTAGTACCTTGCTACTCGAAGTGAAGAGGCTGAAATCCAAGGGAAGGAGAGCTTCCGGCCTTCAAGAACACCACCACGTCGATCTCCTCGCTCCAAGACACCTTCTCACCAAAGGAATTTGATTTTGGGTAGAGAAGGTGGGAGATCGAGAGAGGAGGCAATGGTTCGGCCGCCGGTTGCTCAGGAGTCAAAGGTAGGCGCACGCGGTGAAAAGAGAGGATAGGGAAAAGAAAAGATTCCACCGCGGCCTTATATACCTAGGGTAAAAGCCCTGGTCGGTACTACCGACTATACAGTCGGTACTACCGACATCTAAGTCGGTACTACCGGCTGAACACTTCCAGAACAGGCTGAGATCTTCCTAGGTGAACTTTATGTGGTAGACTACACACACTCCATCCATGTCCAGATTTCATTCAAATAGTACATAACTATGGACATAAATGAAGTATGCAAAATAGGTTTTGAAATCACACACAAATTTGATCAAAAACAATTATCTATGTCTCTAGGTGAAAACAAATATGTGCAAGTCATCAAGCCACGTTACGAGAATCAATGATATTTAGTTCACTCCTCAAAGCACAAAATCTTGACTCATCTAAAGGCTTTGTGAAGATATCGGCTAGTTGATTTTCGGTGCTCACATGGCGTAAAGCGATATCTCCTTTGGCTTCGTGATCTCTCAAAAAGTGATGTTGGATGTCTATGTGTTTTGTGCGAGAATGGTTTACGGGATTGTTTGCTAACTTGATAGCACTCTCATTATCACACAAAAGTGGAATTTTGGTTTCCTCACATCCAAAGTATTTGAGTGTCTGCTTCATCCAAAGTAGTTGGGCACAACGTGCGTCGGCCGCCACATACTCGGCTTCAGCAGTTGACAAGGCAACACTATTTTGTTTCTTAAAGATCCATGACACCAAAGACCTTCCAATAAATTGGCAAGTCCCGGTAGTGCTCTTCCGATCTACTTTGCAACCGGCATAGTCCAAATCGGAATAGCCAAGTAAATCAAAAGTGGAGCCCTTAGAATACCACAAGCCAAGATTAGGAGTGTGCACTAAGTATCAAAAGATTCTCTTAACGACCATGATATGACATTCTTTCAGATTAGCTTGAAACCTTGCACACATGCACACGCTAAGCATAATATCAGGCCTAGATGCACAAAGATAAAGCAATGAACCGATCATAGAGCGATATACCTTTTGATCCACTGACTTACCATCCTCATTTAGATCAAGATGTCCATTGGTTGGCATAGGTGTCTTGATGGGCTTGGCCTTGTCCATCTCAAACTTCTTTAACATGTCTCTTGTATACTTCGTTTGATTGATGAACATGCCATCCTTGAGTTGCTTGATTTGAAATCCAAGAAAGTACTTCAACTCACCCATCATGGACATCTCGAACCTTTTCATCATAATCCTACTAAATTCCTCACAAAAAGCCACATTAGTACTACCAAATATTATGTCATCGACATATATTTGGCACATAAAGATATCATAATTGACTTTGCGAGTAAATAAAGTAGGATCGGCATTCCCTATGTCAAAACCCTTTTTGAGTAGGAAGTCCTTCAAACAATCATACCAAGCTCTAGGGGCTTGTTTGAGACCATAGAGCGCCTTGTCGAGCTTGTAGACATGGTTGGGATATTTTGGATCTTCAAAACCCGGTGGTTGCTCTACATACACCAATTCGGAGAGGGGGGCATTGAGGAATGCACTTTTCACGTCCATTTGATATAGCTTGAAATCATGGTGAGTAGCAAAGGCAAGTAATATACGAATTGACTCAAGCCTAGATACGGGTGCATAGGTTTCCCCAAAATCCAAAGCTTCGATTTGAGTGAAACCTTGAGCTACCAACCACGCTTTGTTCCTTGTAACCACGCCATGCTCGTCTTGCTTGTTGCGAAAGACCCATTTGGTTCCTATCACATTTTGCTTGGGCCTTTGCACCAAGGACCAGACTTCATTCCTAGTGAAGTTATTCAGCTCTTCTTGCATAGCCATCACCCAATCCAAATCATCAAGTGCTTCTTCCACCCTAAGAGGTTCCAAAGAGGAGACAAACAAGTAATGTTCACAAAAACTTGCTAAACGAGAGCGTGTCGTTACCCCACGTCATATGCTCCCCAATATGTTATCAACGGGATGATCCCGTTGAATTGTATGATGAACTCTTGGATGTGGCACAGATGATCTTCTTTGAATGGGTCCATCTTCATCATCTTCATCATATGTGTGGATGTCTTCATCATCTAGTTCGTCATGATATTGAGCTTGAGCTTGATCATCAATTTGATGTGACACTTGAACTTCATTTGCACTTCCACCATTCGGAGTTGCGGAAGCTTCACCATGCGCATTTGGATGCACATGATGGATAGTAGAATCTTGTGGAACATGCAATAGCTCATCTTCATCATCTTGAATCTCAACGGGCCTCACATCACCGGTTGCAAGCTTCTTGATAGCTTCGGATGGAGGCATGTCATTATCTACAAGCTCATCATTGACTTGCTCCTTTTGAGAGCCGTCAGATTCGTCAAAAGTCACGTCTACTGTTAATTCAATAGTGCCGGTGGCATTATTGAATACACGATAGCCATGTTTGTTAGTACCATAACCAAGTAGAAAGCCTTCGTGTACCTTAGGTGCAAACTCTGAGCTTTTGGCCCTCTTGTTAAGTATGAAACACTTGCAGCCAAAGACTCTAAAGTAATGCACCTTCGGTTTGTTACCGATTAGAAGCTCATATGGAGTCTTGTCCCTTAGCTTGTGAAGGTAGAGGCGATTGATTGCATGACATGCGGTGTTCATCGCCTCCGCCCAAAATCCATGAGACGTCTTGTATTCATCCAACATAGATCTTGCGACTTCAACAAGAGTTCGATTCTTCCTTTCCACAACCCCATTTTGTTGTGGGGTATATGGAACGGAGAACTCATGCTTGATTCCCTCATCATCAAGATATTCTTCTATGTTGGTGTTCCTGAACTCGGTTCTGTTGTCACTTCTCACTTTCTTTATCTTGAGCTCAAACTCATTTTGAGCTCTTCTTGCAAACTTCTTGAAGATGCCTTGGGTCTCACTTTTATCTACCAAAAAGAACACCCAAGTGAAGCGAGAATAGTCATCAACAATAACAAAACCATACTTATTACCACCGATGCTTTGGTAAGCAACGGGTCCGATGAGATCCATATGTAGTAGCTTCAATGGTCTTGTAGTTGACACAATGTTCTTTATTGGATGCTTGGCTCCAACTTGCTTTCTGGCTTGGCATGCACTGCAAATCCTATCTTTCTCAAAAGAAACATTGGTTAGTCCAAGGATGTGCCCTTCTCTTTGAAGTTGGGCCAAGTTCCTCATCCCAACATGAGCTAGTCGGCGATGTCAAAGCCAACCCATGCTAGATGTTGCCATTAAGCATGTCTTAGGTTCCACTTTATTAGTTGAGAAGTCAACTAGATAAAGCTTTCCCTTTAACACACCCTTGAAAGCAATTGAGGAATCCCTTCTTCTATAGACGGTCACACCCTTCTCCGTAAAGAGACAATCGTAACCCATTTCACAAAGTTGAGAAATGGATAACAAATTGTAACTCAACGAATGCACAAGTAATACATTTGATATGGAATGGTCGATTGAGATAGCCCCAAACCAAGCACTTCTCCTTTTCCATTGTCACCAAACACAATGTTGTCACATGAATCATGATTTGGTTGAAAAGAAGTGAACATGTCCTTTGCCCCGGTCATATGATTGGTGCATCCACTATCCAACACCCAACTTCTTCCACGGGAGGCATATTCCTACAAAACAAGATTATGTTCTTGATTTAGGTACCCAAGTGAGATTGGGTCCTAGGGGGTTAGTCACATAAACTTTGGGCACCCAAACATTTCTCATAATCTCTCTCGTCTTGAGTGCACCAACATACTTAACGACAATCTTGTCGTTCTTGCCCCAACAACACAAATAATCACATGTATAGCTTCGTGATATGGGCCTTTGTTGTTCGGTGACCTCCACTTGCTTCTTCTTGTTGATCTTATCATTTGCAAGTGTAGCCTTAGGATTGGCAACCTTGTTTGCCTCGTTCATGAGGTCAAAGAGAGGAACCCCTTTGCTAAAGTTAACAAAGGGCACCCCGTTGACCATCTTCCTTCCATTGACTTTTCCATCATAGCTATTATAGCCAATCCCATCCTTGATGGATGGATGTCTTGCGGTCTTGAGAATGTTGTAAGGAAAATGGACCTCGACCCATTTAACTTTGGATTTTGGCGTTTGATGATCAACATAACCAAATTGGACTAATGTGTTTGCAAGTGTTTGTTTTGTAGTCCAATATGATGCACATGTGACTTGGACGAAGGCAATATGGTGATCAAATGATCAACACCTCAAGCAAGGCCCTACAAGATGTATTGAATGATTACAAAGATCAAGCAAAGTCCAAGACACAAGAAACAGAGGCCAGGACGCAAACAAAGTTGAGCCACTCAAGCCGAGACAAGAGCTGATTGAATTGGAACTGTCTCATGATTTTGAATTTGCTCAAACTGACATGGCATTAGCATAAAGCTGTAGAGCATTTCATTAGCTTTCCGAAAAGTCCAAGATCATCGAATTCAGAGTTCGGAGCTAAGAGTTATGCCCAAAATACGAAAGTCTGAGGAGCATAGGACGCGAGTCCGATGCGAGCATAGGACGGTCCGATGCCAGCATAGGACGGTCCGATGCCAGAGTCTGATGCAGAGTCCGATGCTCACTAAAATCAGCCCAGAATGAACAGTGTTATGATAGAGTCCGATGCTAGAGTCTGATGCCTCACTGTAGAGTCTGATGCCCCCGAAAAACAGGTCTAACGGCTAGTTTTCCAATGTCTATTCAACATATGGGCATAGGACGGTCCGATGCCGACCATAGGACGGTCCGATGCTCTACAGAAAGCAGTTTTCAGCCCCCCCAACGACTCTATTTGATTGGGGGCCTATATATACCACCTCGAACCGGCCAAAAGAGGTGTGGAGGAGTGAGGAAACATACCAAGAGTGTTGCTACACCATATTAGTGCCTCCATATGCAAATTCTTAGTGATTTACATGGTGATTAGTGTAGGTGCTTTGCGAAGTGCTTAGGCTAGTTAGACCACCGCTCATGCGCTTGCTCTAGGTTTAGGCCTAGTGTTTAGTGAGGTTTGCATACCTCTTGCTACTCGGTGCTTGCGTGCACCATTGTTGTACATCAGAGGGGCTTGTAGTCTTGCGAGACCACACCAACCACGTTTGTGGTGTGGCCTCCACCGTGTACCGAAGGGAACAAGGCCCGCGGTAGATCGGCCGGAAGGTTGATAGTGGAGATGGCGGAGAGCATCCGGGAGAGGCTTTGCCACGAGTGGCTTAACCGGAGTCCCACTTGCGCGTGGGGAAGGACCGGAGCTATCCACGGAGTTACCCGACCAGGAGCTTGGCCCTTGCGAGGGATTCCTTGCGAGGGGCTCCAATGAGGACTAGGGGGAAGCTTGCGTGCTTCTCGATACCTCGGTAAAAATACCGGAGTCGTCGACGGAAGTTTGCATCTCTACCTTGCTCTTTAGCTTCCGCATTTACTTTGCTACCTTATTTATGTGCTTTACCTTTCCTAGCTTAGTTGATAGGCTAGTTGATAGGACTGGAAATTAGGTCGCATAACTCTTTTGCGGTAGAGATAGCAACACACCTAGTAAAACCATAGTTGCACAATTAGATAGTTTACTTTCTTGCATAGGTTTTGACTAGGTGGTAATTAGAGGCCATAGTTAGAGTAAAGTTTTTAGTTACCTAATTCACCCCCCCTCTTAGGAGTCACGGTCCTTTCAAATGTCTTTTGGTTGTTGCACCTTACACTTGCAAGCATTTTTCAAGATCATGTTCAACCTTTGAATTTCCTTGTCTTTCTTCTCCAGCTCAACAAGGTTAGTTGCACAAGCATTTATATCAACTTTATAACATCTTTTGCAACCATTACTAGTTGAAGCATTAGAGCTATCAGAATCCTTAGGAGTGGTTGAAGAAGTGCTACTCCAAAGAGTATTTTAGCTTAGTTCAAGAGTTTGATATTTATCTTGTAAGCTTGTGAGGCTTTCTTGAACCAAGCTAACCTTATTCTTTAGATTAGCAATTAAGTCATTGCTCATGGAACACTCCTTAGCCAACTTCTTGTTAGAGTCATTGGCTAAAGATAGTTCCACGGTCAATTTCTCAACCTTCAACTTCTCCTCGGGAAGAGAGGCTTCTAATGCAAGGTTCTTTTCTCTCTCTTGAGTGATCAAGTCCCCTTGCATAACAAGACTCTCATTCCGACTCTCTAACTTAGTTAGCAATTTTATTATTTTGGGTCCACCTTTCTTTCCAAATTTTCATATCATGTTTTGTTCATATTCATCCATATCATCATCACTATATTCATCACTAGAACAATTGGAAGAGGTAGATGATACCTTCTCATTCTTATCCATGAAGCAAGACTGAGTGAAGTCATCCTCATCATCGGAGAGATCCTCGAACAAGCATGATGAAGTGGTCGATGTAGCTATGTTGGAGAAGAGGCTTTGTGAATGGCAATGTTGGCCGCTCCCTTCTCCTTCTCCTTGCCTTTGCTCTTCTCTTCATCACTTGAGTCATCCTCCAAAAACCATTCTTCACCAAGGTGAGCTTCACCTCCTCTTCTTCTTCTTTGCTTCTTGTCATCACTCTTGATATACTTGCTCTTGTTCTTCTTTTGTGGACAATCGGCTATGAAATGATCATCCGCACCACACTCATAGCAGTTTCTCTTCTTGGACTTCTTGAAGTATCCACCTTTTCTCTTCTTGTACATCTTCTTTCTCATGAATCTTCTAAAATTCTTTACAAGAAGTGCAATCTCATCATCGGAATCATCACTTCCTTCACTTGATGAATCATTTTGAGCCCTACTTCCTTCTTCTTGGTTAGCCTTGAAAGCCACTATCTTCTTGTTGCTTGCTTCTTGATCTTCTAAAGCTTCATCATCTAAAACTTCATGACGCTTTATTTTGGCAAGCATCTCATGAGGTCCCATGGTCTCATAGTTTGGCCTTTCCATAATGATTGATGCAAGAGTCCTATTTTTCTTTCTATAAGCTCTCAATAGCTTTCTTGCAGCTGCATTGTCATCCCATTTATCATCTCCAAGAGCTCTAATCTTGTTGATCAAGGTCATGTATCTATCAAACATTTGTTGACTGGTTTCACCACACTTGATTGTGAAGTTTTCAATCTTCCCTTGAAGAAGCTCTACGTTGCATTTCCTCACACTTGCATCACCCTCAAATGATATCTTGAGAGTGTCCCAAATCTTCTTTGCAACTTCCAATCCATGGACCTTGTTACTCTCTTTGGGCTTGAGGCATGATAGAATCAAGGATGCCGCTTGAGCATTTTGTTGAAACTCAATTGCATCTAGATCGGTGTACTCTTCTCCTTCTATGTGACTTGGTCCATTCTCAACTATCTCCCAAGCTCTTACGGCAATAAGATGTAGCTTCATCTTGTGTGCCCAACCATTATAGTTGATTCCATCAAAGGAAGGAGGTTTGCCTAGATTGACGCTAGGCAATTGAAGAACCTTGCTCATTTGGCTATAGTCAAATGGTGTATGTGAATAGATTTCACCATCACATGGCTTTCCTTTTTCTTTAGGTTCTTGAGGAACTTTTCCACCACTTGACGATTCACCTTTGCTGCTCAAAGCTTGCTTCAAGCTTCCAATCTCTTGTTTCATCTTACTCATTTGATCTTCAAACTGCTTTGCTTGTTGTTCTTACAACTGATCTGCAACCTTCTTAACAATGTTATCAACATCTGCCTGACTTAGGGTTGACATGATTTTCCCCTTACGCGGTGAAGCACTAACACAAAGGGTTAGGCTCCAATACCAATTGAAAGGATCAAATCAGCCTAGAGGGGGGGGGGGGGTGAATAGGTGATTCTCTTCGATCTGAAACTCAAAGACTAAAACTTGTACTACCGGTTTGTTTGGGTCGGTACTACCGGGTATTAAACACCGATACTACCGAAATCCTAAAAGCAACTACAAATCCGATGTAAATGAGATGCGATTTCAGATCTAGTAATTACCCCACTTCCCTAAGTGTTGTAGATGAAGCTTGTAACCTTCCCAAGCCTTGGTTACTTCCCACAGTGTAGATTGAGCCTTCCCAACCTAATAAAGAGAGAGAAAGGAAGAACACGAAGAACACAAGTACAAGCGTAGTATGCAAAGTAGAGATAACAACAAGCACGCGGGACACAAGGATTTATCCCGAGGTTTGGCCAAACCACTAAGGAGTGCCTACATCCTCGTTGTTGAGGTGACCACCAAGGTCGGAGTCTCTTTCACCTCCTTGCCTCACTCAAGCCACCACAAAGGTTAGCCGAGTTTCTCCACTAAGAATCACAGGGGAAATACAAACGCTTCGGGGAGCCCTCACAAATGAATCAACACGGGCTACCCCGAAGAACACCTAACCGGCTAGGGTTCCAAGAACCCAAGAGTAATAAATACAAACCAAGCCGGCAAGATGAGGGAACCAAGTGCTCAAGTCATAGATCGAAGCTTCCCACTCTCTAATCTCACTTCCCTAGCTCAAATCTTGCAAGGGAATGAATCTTGGAGCAAAGGGGGAGAGAGAGGGGAGGAGTCAATGCTTGGGAGGTGTTTTGTCAGCTGGAAGGTCACAATGAATGAGTGAAGTGAATGGGTAATTGTTAGAAGTGAAGTGGGTGGCTATTTATAGTCATCCTATCCCGAGGCTTGTCGGTAGTACCGACCCTGGGGGGTCGGTAGTACCGGCCAGCCAATCCACACTGCGCCAGATCTAAGTTGAACAAACTGCAACTACCGACCAACAGGTCGGTACCACTGAGGGTCGGTAGTACCAGCCTTATGGCAGTACTACCGCTAGGCCAAAATGGCCACGAACAGAGAGGTCCGCAAAAGTTGCTCGGGGCGCTCGGTACCACCAACCAGGGGTCGGTACTACCGACCACGGTAGTACCGGCTTTTATAGCAGTACTACCGCCAAGGCATTTTGGGTCACGAATAGAGGGGGTTGCAAACAGACCTAATGGGGTTCAGTACTACTGACCATAGGGTCGGTACTACCGTGCCCAGTAGTACCGGCCTTATGGCGGTACTACCACTAGGCCATTTTTGATTCTACACAGAGAGGGTGAAAACTGGGTCTGGATGGTCGGTACTACCAGGGTTATAGCGGTACTACCGACAGTTCAAAATGAACTCCATCCAGAGAGCATTGCGCGCGACACCCCTGGGCTGTACTACCGACCCCCATGGTCGGTACTATCGACCGTGCAGAAAAACATCTATGTGTTCGTGAGTGCGCGGTGTCTCTCAAGCGAACTTTTGTTAGTCAACATGAGCACTTTTCTCCACATCTAGCTAGACTAATTTGTATCCCTCTTGATAGTCCGACTTACCTATAACTCAAGTTTATAAATCAACTATTAATCCACCACTTGAGCTAGACATCTTTTGTCCAACAGAATTTAACGTGCTTTGTTCACGGGATATCAGCATTGCAATTCTTTCTAAGAACTAACACCTGCATACATGCCTTCGTAAATTTGTTAGTCCCTAATTTGATTGTCATTAATTAGCCAAAACCCACATTGGGGGCGAATGCACTTATAGGTGGGGACGACGACAAACGCCGGGAGGAGAGTTTTGGACGTGCGCGTGCTCCCTAATCTGGATGGGATGTCTTGCACTCGGGGCATGCCTCGTTCGCTCGAGAGACTTCCGTAATCGAGGGGTGCTCGGCGCTTCGAGGTACTCCTCGTTCGCCCGATAGATCTCCGTAACCGAGGGGTGCCTCGAGTAGGTGCCCGAGGGGTGCTCGAGGAGTGGCCGAGGAGTGCTCGGAAGAGTTCCGTAATCGAGGGGTGCCTCATTCGCTCGGGAGATCTCCCCCGTGCGTTGCTATGGGACAACTAAAATTCTATATTAGAAACACACAGGTCGCACGATTAGATAACAATAATATAAAATTAAATACCAGTGTTAAAGTAATATTTATTCAAAAAAGTAAAATTTTTAAAATTAACAAAGTCATAAAGAATGATAGAAAAAACAAAATCATGAGAATGAGTGTTGTCAAGACTGACTTGGAGGAGAAAGCAATAGATCAAAAACACATGAATCAACTTCTGAAGGCCTTGAAATCATCGCGAACCCTATCACCACCACTAGTTAGAGGAACCTGATGCTCACCTTGTAATCGAAGGCTGGCGATTTGAGGGGGGAGAAGGTTGTGCCATTTTGGAAGGCGTTGGCATGATTGGTGGATTGCCAGGAAGACCGTGGGAATACGAGCGTGCGAAATCGCTCGAAGGACATGCGAGCGAGCGCGGGCGTGCGACGCCGGGTTGACGATTCCTTTCCCCCTCGTTCGCTCGGGAGACTTCCGTAATCGAGGGGTGCTCAGCGCTTCGAGGTACACCTCATTCGCCCGTGAGATCTCCGTAATCGAGGGGTGCCTCGAGTAGGTGCCCGAGGGGTGCTCGAGGGGTGCCTCTCGAGGGGTGCTCGAGGGGTGCCCGAGGAGTGCTCGGAAGAGTTCCATAATCGAGGGGTGCCTCGTTCGCTCGGGAAGTTTCCATAACCGAGGGGTGCCTCGTTCGCTCGGGAAGTTTCCGTAACCGAGGGGTGCCCCGAGTGGACTGACTTCGTCCCAAGATCCTCGAGGGTGTCGCAGACTGAGCCATCGGGACCCACTCGAGGAGGCGTTTAGGCATACCTGGTGTGCTGGTCCTTGAGCTCGACGGTGATGTCACCGCCGGGGTGGCCGCGGAGGAGGGAGACACAGGGCGGCGCCTTTCCCTTTTGTTTGCTGAGCTAGGACACGACCAGGACAGGTGCGGCCGTCGTCGTCGTCGCAGGGCCAAGGTGCCGGCGGTGGGGCGAGGCCGAGGGCGCCCACAGGGCAAGGGCGGAGGCGGCAGGCCGAGGGCATCGACCGGCGGAGGCGTCGGGCCGACGGCTTCGGTGGCCCCGAGGCGAGAAGGGCGCTGACCGCGAGGTCTGGGTACCGGCGGCGTCGTCGTCGTCGCAGAGCAAGGCGCCAGTGGTGGGGCGAGGCCGAGGGTGCCCACAGTCCAAGGGCATAGGCGGTGGGCCGAGGTCACCATCGGTGGGGGCAAGGAGGGCGTGATTGGAGTGAGCGGTGATTTGGAAGGCGATCTGGAAGGCTGGCGATTTGAGGGGGGAGAAGGCTGTGCCATTTTGGAAGGCGTCGGCGTCATTGGTGGAGTGCCGGGAAGACCGTGGGAATACGAGCGTGCGAAATCGCCGGAAGGACATGCGAGCGAGCGCGGGCGTGCGACGCCGGGTTGACGATTCCTTTCCCCCCTCGTTCGCTCGGGAGACATTCATAATTGAGGTGTGCTCGGTGCTTCGAGGTACACTTTGTTCGCCCGGGAGATCTCAGTAACCGAGGGGTGCCTCTCGAGGGGTGCTCGAGGGGTGCCCGAGGAGTGCTCCGAAGAGGTCCGTAATCGAGGGGTGCCTCGTTCGCTCGGGAAGTTTCTGTAACCGAGGGGTGCCTCATTCGCTCGGGAAGTTTCTGTAACCGAGGGGTGCCCCGAGCGGACTGGCTTCGTCCCGAGATCCTCGAGGGTGTCGCAGGCTGAGCCATCGGGACCCGCTCTAGGAGGCATTTAGGCATACCTAGTGTGCTGGTCCTTGAGCTCGACGATGACGTCACCGCCGGGGTGGCCGCGAAGGAGGGAGACACAGGGCGAGGCCTTTCCCTTTCGTTTGCTGAGCTAGGGCACGACCAGGACGCGTGCGGCCGTCGTCATCGTCGCACGGCCAAGGCGCCGGCGGTGGGGCAATGCCGAGGGCGCCCACAGGGCAAGGGCAGAGGCGGCGGGCCGAGGGCTTCGGTCGGCGGAGGCGTCGGGTCGACAGCTTCGGCGGCCCTGGGTGAGAAGTGTAACATCCCGACCCAGGGCTTAATAGGAATAATAGGATACTCATACCTACAAGTTGCAACTTCTTTTTCGGAAGCCCATCTCCAAAGAACTCTAAAGTTAAGCGTGCTTGGCCTCGAGAAATTTAGGGATGGGTGATCGACTGGGAGAATGGTATCAGAGCCACCTCTCGCGGTTTCACGGGCGCGTGTGTTGCAGTTGCTCAGGCATGATGCGCATGGCTGGTGTGGACCCGGAGTGGTCACATAGCATGGCACATGTGCTGGCACTGGACACACGGACGTGACCAAGAGAGGACGTTCCTAGGTTGGGGTGATCGACGAGGACGTCGATCTCTTAAGGGGGTGAGGATGTAACATCCCGGCCCAGGGCTTAATAGGAATAATAGGATACTCATACCAACAAGTTGCAACTTCTTTTTCGGAAGCCCATCTCCAAAGAACTCTAAAGTTAAGCATGCTTGGCCTAGAGAAATTTAGGGATGGGTGACCAACCGGGAAGTTCTTCCTGGGTGCGCACGAGTGAGGACAAAATGCGCAGAATAGACTGATGTTGGTCTGTGAGGGAAGTCTATGTCCTAGAAAAAGCTACCAGATGTAAGTGGGCCTGGTCTCGTGGAGACGGAACGTTACAAAAAGGGCGCCGACCGTGAGGTCCGGGTACTGGCGGTGGCGTCGTCGCCGCAGGGCAAGGCGCCGGCAGTGGGGCGAGGCCGAGGGCGCCCACAGTCCAAGGGCAGAGGCGGTGGGCCGAGGTCACCGTAGGTGGGGGTGAGGATGGCATGATTGGAGTGAGCGGCGATTTGGAAGGCGATATGGAAGGCTGGCGATTTGAGGGGGGAGAAGGCTGCGCCATTTTGGAAGGCGTCGGCGTGATTGGTGGAGTGCCGGGAAGACCGTGGGAATACGAGCGTGCGAAATCGCTGGAAGGACATGCGAGCAAGCGCGGGCGTGCGACGTCGGGTTCACGATTCCTTTTCCCCCTCGTTCGCTCGGGAGACTTCCGTAATCGAGGGGCGCTCGGCGCTTCGAGGTACACCTCATTCGTCCGGGAGATCTTCGTAACCGAGGGGTACCTCGAGTAGGTGCCCGAGGGGTGCTCGAGGGGTGCCTCTGATGCTGGGCATGCACGAACAAACCTTACTGGGCATCTGATACTTGCGTCCATGGGGAAGGGTGTGCAGGCTGTGGCGAGGACTCGCCTGCCGTCTGTTGATGTGGAGACAACGGCGCATTCAGCTGCGGCACTAGAGACCTGGGCGCTTGGCGTGATGGGGCAGGGGTGTCGACCGTGGACCTATCGAGGGAGGGCGCCGCTCGTCGTAGCCGAGATGGGTGGGGGCTGTCTCCGCCCTCAGCACCTGTGGAAGGAAGGGAAGGGGTGTCATGGTTGGCTCGGTCCGTCGACCACTGCACTCGGAGTTTGCGAGGTCGGGTGCGATTGCGACCACGTCGTGAGGACGAGGGCTGGCAATGGCGAGGATGATGGCGTGTGCGTCGACGACAGTGGAGGTGGGGTGGTCGGGCGCCGGGAAGGAGGGTGCCGCAGTGAGGAGAAGCCGTCACAAAGGGTTTCGCTAACCACGACGGGGTTAGAGAGGACGCCGCGAGGAGAGGTGGGGACGGCGACGGACGCCAGGAGGAGATGTGGGGACGACGGCGGACGGGAGGGTAGGGCAAGGATGTGGATTTCACGTGGGGGAGGATGCCCGTGGGATTGGAGGAACGCACAGGAAGAAGAAGAGAAAAGAGAGAAAAGGGAAGCACGTGGTTAGAGAAAAAGGAAGCACGCAATTTTCTGTTTAGTTCCTTTTCAACAGTGCGGAACCAAGGATCACATGGGGAGGCTGTGGAAGCGAAAGTTTTTGTCGCACCAAAAAAATTTCCACTCTTTAGTCTTTTTAGATTTGTAAGATAAGCTGTGCTCATTAGGCGCAATGGAGTTTCATGGGGATGTCGTGCACATTAAACACACCGCCACATCAGTAGATTAATATTTTTTGCATGAAACGAAGAGGAGAGTGAAGAAGTTCGTTTCATCCCCACGACACGAGGGTGCAACGTTTCCCACGCCGTGAAGAGATCGAAACCTGCATTGAGGGGATCTAGCATTTTATTGGGGATGGCATCGCGGGAGGGGAAGCTCCATCCGCCGCAAGTCGCGTGCCTCAGTCACCTTCGTCGCGGGAGGGGTCGCGCGAGCTCCGCCGGTGAGCCATCGCGTGCGCCCTACGAGCTTTGCCGCCGCGCCGCAAGGAAGAGGAAGAAGATCAGCACGTCCTGGTGGCAATGGAGTCTGCCGTGGAGTCCGGCCACAGGCGCGACCTCCGCCGCGGCTTCGCCGGTTGCAGCCGCGAGACCTCCGGTCATGGGTGAGGTCCCTCCGTCGTCGAGGTGGCCACAGGCTCCGTCACGCTGCGGGCGCGAGCCCGGCCGTAGGCCATGCGCAGGCGCCTCCGCGAGCCCCGTCGGCCGCGAGTCGCTGCCCACTGCCACATGGGAGGAGTAGATACGGGCTTCGCCGCGGTCGAGAACTCCATCGCACGTGTGGGCGAGCGCCGACCACTGCTGCGGGTGAGAGCTCCGCCTCGCGAGCGGCAGCCGCAAGTTCGTGGGCGAGTGCGAGCTCCGCCGGCCGCTGCCGCGGGCGAGAGCTCCGCCTCGCGTGTGGGCTCCGCCAACCACTGTTGCGCGTGCGGGCGGCCGCGAGCTCCGTTGCGCATGGCCGCGTGTGAGCGGACGTGGGCTTTGCTGGCCACTGCCACGGCCGAGCGGTAGTAGGCATCGCTTCAGCCACACGGTGAGAGAGGGGAAAAAAGCATCACTTTAGCCACACGATGAGAGAGGGGAAAGAGAGATAGATGTTAGGACCCACGAAAGTGTGAAACCGTGTATTGAAACTTCACATTGATAGACAGATCCATTTCATGTGTAGTTTCATGTACCTTGGAAACTGGGAGGTGCGAAGAGAACCTATGTGATCTCCCGTGTCGCGCACCTCCTGGACTCACATACCATTGTGCACACGACCTTGCCCCATGGCGTCGCTCCTTCGTCGCTTCCCCTCATTGTACTCTATCTTAGGTTCTTTCCCATGTCCTGGGCTTGTCACTGCTATTGCTAGCAGATCGGGCGAGGGTTGAAATGGGCGGGAACGACATGGTTGGCGATGCGGCCAATTGGGTGTGTAAAATTGGGTTAACGAGATGGCTATCATATCTATCTTCTAATAGGGTGGAGCCGGCTTCTTCTCCCATGGGGACCAACATCGACGGCGACGCAGTGATCCGCTGCGGTGGCTGTGCTTGGGTGTGCCTCCACCCCCGCTGCTTTGTCTCCCCATCCAGCACCATCGGCAACGTCACGTCGATTCAGCATGGTTGTGCCCAGATCTAGTATGGAATCATTCGAATTCTTCAAGCGAGGTGGTTGTGCCCAGATCCGACATAGAATTGTTCAAATTCGTCAGATGAGAGATGACTTCGGTATTGCCACGGGCCCTGCTGATTCTTGCACACTTGGCCATGTTCCAATGCATACGAAGTGGCTGCTGTGGTACCCATGGTGGATGGTGAGACTACTTAATTCGTCAGGCGAGAGACGATTTCGGTATGGCCATGGGCCCTGCTGGTTCTGGCACACCTGCCCATGTTCCAATACATACAAAAGCGGTTGATGTAGTACCCATGGTGGATGGTGAAACTACTACACCTGGAGCATGTTGATAAGGCCAACCTAAGGGTGGAGACTAGTGATGTGATTCCCTCTATGGTTAGGTGTGTGATAAAAGTCATGGTGTGTCGATCGCGAGTATGTACAAATACCAAATAAATTCCTTAATTTATTTGCTATTTAGGTTGTAGTTAAGTAAAAACAACCTAGTTTTTTTTATTGATCAATCTTTGTAATCTGTATGGCATCGTGGTTCACACAGTTGGGAAAGTATACTGTGTAGCTAGCTATAGAATATTATATTGTGTAGCCAGACCATTAGGTTGCGCCACCGATCGCACCATCCTCCCACCGAACCGGTTACAGGGCTGGCACGGATGGTAACGACACATAATTGCTACCAGGTCAATTACCACACGGTAATTACTGAGCTATATATGGACCGTGCGCGGTAATTACGGAGCTATGGACCGTGTGCGTGCAAGTTGGACTCAGTGGTTACTTTCATGTGGAAATTGGACTGACTGGTTACTGTATACATGCAAGCTAGTGTGAGACAATTTGCTTAAATAGTTACCGAAATTTCATTGGCCTGGGATGGTAACGACGATGGAGTTACGATAATTTGGATTCATATAGTGTTCCGAGAAACTATTTACTATCAGGCTAAATGAATTACCAAATTGTTACAAGAAAATCAAATAGCTTGAGGCTGCAAATTGATTACGATAATGACTAGATCGAGTTACTACATTTAGGTTGCAGTAGTCATTTACCAGGAATTGGTTACGGTAAATGTTTCCATGAGTTGCAGCCAATTACTACAATTCATCTAACTTCAAACTGAAACAATTTTGCTTTGCTCGTATCGGTTCAGAGTTCCAAATGACAAATATTAGATACAGTACACCAAATACAACAAGTCATCCCCACAGTGCCATGTCAAAAGGTAACTGAACATTACAGCGTCTAACATTAGGTGCTTTTGTGGCAGATTCTATCCAGCACTACTCAAACACATGCAACCTTAATTGTCCATGCCTGTTTGCTGCTATGTAAATAAGCAGCTTCTGCTGGGGAATCTAATTACCTGAAATCATAAAAAAATGAATAATCTTAAATAATATGATTCGTAACGTGAACATATATGAACAAGCTTGCTCAAGATTGATCTTTTAATTTACGTGAACAAAAATATGTTAAGATAACAAAAATGGAGCCCCGGCATGATCATAATAGGGACAAGATCAATCGACCATGCCAAAGGTTGCTCTCTAAACAAAAACACACGGACAATATATACTTATTTCTCTTAAAGTTTCATCACCTGAAATCATACATATGAAACAACAGCACAACAATAGCAAATTTTTTAAGCGACATCAGAAAAAGAAAAACAAGTGTTGATCTAGTTTTTTGAGTGAAAAAAGCTAAAAACCACGCAACTGAGAAGAATGCACCACTCATCCCGTACAACCTGGTACGATTTTGGACTAATAATATTTACAAAAATTTTATATTATAAACATCTGTTTGACAAACTTACATTGGTATTTACAAGAAATGGGTACTATAAATATTAAAATTTATGAGAATTTTGGACTATGGTTGACGATAAAAAATTAACAAGAATGACTGAAATTTTCATAACTTCAGTACAAGTTACATAATATTTACGAGAACTATGTTTACGACAATACTAACAATATTTACAAGAATTTCAATTAATACCAGATTTTCGCACGCATAAGGAGATGACAGATGGGCCAGTGTGCGAAGATGAGCGTATGAGGCATTCGGCAAGTATCCATGCGGTCGGCTAGTTTTCAAGGATTCGGCAACTGCTTATGCGGTCGGCTATTCTGAAAAAAGGGTTTCCGTTGAAACGACAGAAGCAAAAGCCGATTGGGCAACAAGATTGCGACAATTGAGGCAACGAAGACTCCAAAGGGGGTTGAAGGTCAAAAATATTTTATTTTCCTTTAATATTTCATAGTCGTGTCATCTTAGGACTTGTATTGCGTCCAGGGTATAAATATAAACCCCTGGCTATTGTAAAAAGAGTTCACAACCATATCAATACAAATCGGCCCCGTGCCATCTTCGAGTCCTTTGTCGTGTCGTCGAGTTCTTCGAGAGGAATCATCGATCTGTCGACCTCCGTAAGTCCCGACAACCTTGTTATCATGTCTAGTATCATGCGGTGGATTTAGATGTGATGCAAGTAGTCTTGTTTGTTTCTAAAGATCGTGCGGCGGATCTATGTCAACAATCAAGAAGTCTTTGCTTATGCTATGCTTATGAGTAAATACCGTGCGGCAGGCGTTTATTTGATATGTTTAGCAAAAGCGAGATAGTTATCGGTTCTATTAGATTTGGCAAGATCTAATAGATTCATTAAGTTATTATGTGTTGCACGATTTAATTAATTTTGTAACACTCTTTTGCCCAATCTAGACTGATTTTGTTCGGCCTTTCTTTACAAGTTTACTTATGCTCCAATAATCGTTGTTTTCGTGACATCTCTTATAGATTGCATGATCATAATGGCCGAATTAATTTCTAATCTAGATTATTACGTGTTGTGGGTTCATACATGTCAATCATGCTTGAGCTTTGATAAAACTAGGTGAGAACATATATGATGAACGATTGACATTGATAATTAAGGAAGGTTTGAGGCTTTTACCCGGTTTAGTCCATATCTCGCTATGCGCTTATTGTTTATGACTAACCGGTGGCGTGAGTTGTGTGGTGTTTCTGTGTTGGTGTGCGTGTGCGACATGTGTCTCTTGGCTGTGTTGATGTGCAGGTGTGGAGCTCCGATACAGTGGTCTATGGCGAGGTGAAGGTCAAGTAGAGACGTGCCGTGCCGACGGATCGGGAGCGGTGAAGGATGGGCGTGCCGTGCGGCGGACGTGCCATGCTGATGTACCTAGAGCGATGAAGGGCGGACGTGAGGCTTGGACTGAGGGACCAGAGGGCCAGAGGACCAGCTGTGGTAGCTGGCACGTGGCATCGGCGAGCAGGAGCACATGGGGATGTGCGGTGCATCGGCCGAGTCGAGAGGAAGGCGCTGGAGTCGTGTCACTTGGCGGGAGGTCGGACACGGGCTTGCGTGCGGCGCAAGTGCCGTCGGCCAAGTCTGAAGGACTGAGAAGCAACCAGAGGGGGGGGGGGTGAATGAGAGCTTCAAAATTTCCTTTCGGAAACTAGTAGCCACTGTCCCGAGAATCACCCCAAAAGACAAACCCTAGAGCTTGCTAATGTCCACGACCCTAGATGTAGGGTGGATGCTTCCAAGAAGCACAGCGGGACACTACACAACTCTAGAAAGCCTACGCAAAAGACGGAAACCGAATCCGTCAACGAACGGGCGAACCGCGAACGAAAACGCGCAAAACAAACTCGACCGGACTCTGGCCAGCGTCCGGTCAGTAGGGACCGGACGCGTCCGGTCACCAAAATCCCACTCGGGAACCTCTCTGGAACGGACCGGACTCTGGGAGAGAGAGCGTCCGGTGGGTTCCCCTGCGTCCGGTCACAAGTGCCAAACCCTGATGAACAGGACTACCGTCGAGTCCGGTCACACAAGGAAGCCAGCGTCCGGTCAGGAGCAAAATGAACACGCTGAACGTTCAACGACCGGACGCACGGAGTCAGCGTCCGGTCACCCCGAGCCCAGCGTCCGGTCACCCAACGATTGCACTGTTCGTCCACCGATTCGACTCTAACTCATCCAAGACGAATCCTCTAGGGATCAAACTTGGTGAGAAGAGTCAAAAGGAGTATAGTGAGCTATCCCTAAGAGATCATGGCTCGAACCTATCTCCAAATCGATGAATCGAAGAATTTCGGGGGAAGGGAGAAAACTTGACCCGAAACGAAAAATCGATCGATCTCCTAGACCGTGAGGTTAGAGGTTAATTCCTTCGGTGGAAAGAAGTGCCTCACGATCTAGAACAACTTGGTTCAAACGGATTCGCAAACGATGAACCGAGCAAAGAGATCAAACAACGGGAAAATCGTGGAGAAAAAGAATTCCGCGAAGAACACAACCAAAACGCGAATCGACACCACGATCTTGCAGCCCAAGCGCAAACACACGCTACAACAAGGAGGTTACGGCCTCCTTTCCTCAAAATCAACAATACACAGAGGTGAGTCTCTCTGCGGATCTCAGCTAGCTACGGCAGGGGATGGGAGAGCAGGAAACCCTAAGTGCGAAAGAGCAAATGACTGAGATAGGAAGGGAGGAGGGTGTCTCCCTCTACTTATCCTAATTCTAACCTAAGTCTAATTCCTACTCTACCCCTCACTATTCTAATTACAGAGCGAACCAGCTAAACCCTAGGGTTATTCTGGACCAACTCGGTGGTAGGTGTATCTGACGGCCACGCCCGCGCAATTCGAAGCGTTGCCTCGACGCAACCTCCGGATCGCCGCCACGTGCCGCCCTCGCTCTGCACCCCGGTTTTGTGGCCCAAACCGGGAAACCAGCCTTTTCCAGCCAACCCCCGGTTTAGAGGCCCAAACCGGGAAACCAGCCCACCAGCATCTGAGTTTTGAGGCCAAACTCAGCAAACCCTCAGCGCCCAGGTTTTGAGGCCCAAACCTAGAAACCGTCCTCAGCCCGAGTTTTGTGGCCAAACTCGGAAACCCTCAGCCCGAGTTTTGTGGCCAAACTAGGAAACCGTCCACGCCCAGGTTTTGAGGCCCAAACCTGGAAACCGTCCATCCGATGGTTTTTCTCTGGCTCTACCACCAAACCGACGTCGTAGAGGGGATGCACCGCCCGTGCACCCCGTCCACCGACACGTGTCCCTAAGTCTACGACTTAGGCAACACATGACCGCAAGTCTTCGCTCGTCGCTGTCCCAGGCTGCCAGCCACCACAGCTGATCCTCGGGCCTCTGGTCCCTTAGTCCAAGTCTCACGTTTGCCCTTCACCGCTCGGTACCTCGGCATGGCACGTCCGTCGCACGGCACGCCCATCCTTCACCGCACCCGGTCCATCGGCACGACACGTCTCAACTTGACCTTCACCTCGCCGTCGATCACTGTATCCGTGCTCGACACCTGCACAACTCAAGCCAAAGAACATGCGCATCATCCCAGTTGACAATCACTCAACACTCAGAGACCCGGCATACACCCATGTATCCGCAAAGTCAAGAAGGAAGGCGAAGGCGTTGTGCCCGGCGTGGAGGCTGGACATGCATCGGCATCGGTGCCGGTGGTCGGGGTGTGAGAACCACATCCCGTCTACGGTGCGGGTTCGGTAGCTGAGCCTCAAAAAGCTACCATCGACGGTTTCCGAGTTTGGGCCTCAAAACTCGGGGTGGCCGGTTTCCGAGTTTGGGCCTCAAAACTCGGCAAGGACGGTTTCCAGGTTTGGGCCTCAAAACCTGGGCATGCGGGTTTCCGAGTTTGGGCCTCAAAACTCGGGGTGGACGGTTTCCCGGTTTGGGCCTCAAAACCGGGGGTTGGTCCGAAAGGACGGTCGACGCGTGGCGGCACCGAGAGGCTTGCGTTGCGGCGAAGCTATCGGTGAGAAGGCGCGGTGGTCGACGGTGGCGGCACGTGGCGACATCAGGAAGTCACGTCGAGGCGAAGCTACCGGATGTGCGGGCGTGGCCGTCGGATCGAAACTGTCAAGTCTGGACGGTTTTACCCCTGAGGGGTATTTGGGTTGAGTGCTTAATGTAAGGGCGTTTTGGTCTTCGGACGTGCGCCTATATATATGAGGGGGGCTGCTAGGGCAGCCGTATCCTTGGGAACTCTTGGTGGTGTCTCTCTCATTTTGTTCTTGTGAGAGTAGGCTAGGGTTAGGGAGAATTGGCTCTTGTTCTTGAGCTTTTTGCCATCCAAGCTTTGTGTTGCTAGGATTGGCTTGTAGCCCAACACCGAGTGATTAATGAATCATCCATTCCTCTGAATCCAAGGATCAAATTCGTGCTTTAATTTGTCTTGCGATTTTGTTCTTCGCGTTGCACGTTTTCCCCTCTTTCGATCTTCACGAGATTTCTTATTTCGAGGGAAGATTCGCAAATCCGTTTGAACCATCTTGTGTAGCTTCGTGAGAGTCTTCTTTCTACCGAAGGAATTTCTCCAATACCTCACGAACTCACAGATCGGGCAGATTTAGTTTTGGGATCGAGTTCTTGCCCGTTCTTCGCCGTTTTCTTCGATTCACCGATTTGGAGTTAGGTTCGAGCCATGATCTCTTAGGAGTAGCTCACTAACATCCTTGTGATCCCTCACATGAAGTTGGAGCCCTAGTGCTTTTGATTTGAGGGAGATCGACTTGATTCGGTGAACGAACAGTGGGCTGGTCGGGGTGACCGGACGCTTCTTCATAGCGACCGGACGCACCCTCATAGAGTCCGGTCTTTGATCACTAGCGCAGACCAGCTCGCGCGGAGTGACCGGACGCACGCCTCATATCGACCGGACGCTGTCCCGTGCGTCTGATCGTTGAAAGGCCGAGCGAAACAGGCTCTGCGACTTGACCGGACGCGTGCCTCGTACGGACCGGACGCTGTCCTCGTGCGTCCGATCGTTGAAGGCCAGGATTTTTGCTCTGGGCGATTTTGACCGGACTCACCTAGGGTTGAGTGACCGGACTCGCTGGTGTTACTGTTCACCGTGTTCTCGACACTGACCGGACGCACTGTGCATGTGACCGGACTCTCCCTGGTGCTGCGTCCGGTCGTGAACAGAGAGCTCCCAGAACGCAGTTCAGCTGACCGGACGCGTCCGGTGCCTATCGACCGGACGCACCAGTGAGTCCGGTCAGTGCTGACAGAACGCGTTTTCGTTTGTATCTTTTGCGTTCGTGCTCCGTTTTGAGATCCGCTTTTTGCGTTGGATTCCCGACTCTGTGCTATACAGAAACCGGGCTTCCCGCTTTGCGAGATTGCCTGAATCCCCCTCGCGTTGCTCGGGGCAGGTTGAGGTTACCCAAACTCCATCCTGTCACTAGTTGACTTGCGTGGATTTGGAAGAGGAAGTTTTTGTGGTGTCCTGCTGTGTTCCTAGGGAACATCCACCCATACTCTTGGGTCGAGGACATCACGTGTGTCGGCTTTGCTCTTGGGGTTGATTTTGTTGGGACAGAGGCCGTAATTTCTGAGAAGAAATTTTAGGCTCCCATTCACCCCCCTCTGGTCTCCTTGCTTTAGCATTTTTGGTCCTTCACTAGGTATCGTGCGGCAGATGCAGGTTTTAGATTAGTTTGATCATGTTTGTTTGCATGTTCCTTCTTCATGGACCCCAATTCGGCTAGTCTGCCGAGCTTGGTTATACATCGATTCATAATTTATTCTTATTTGTTTAAGCATGTTTTTTCCTATACGTGTATTCGGCAATCAATGCTTTCATATGCTTTCTTTTATATTAGCCGAATAATTCTATAAACATGCTTGGCAGACAACTTCTATAGCTGTATGTTGTCGAAAGTGGCTTCAGGGCCGTAAATATGGAACTGTCTGGTCTCACCCGGCATGTTCCAGTTTTATTCTCACAGTTTTATCCCTTATTGGTTTTCAGGTCAAACCGACTGGCACGTCTTCGGATTTCGAATTGTCTGGGCACCCGATTGAAGCCACGCTTTCCGGCTTGCTGTGTGTGAGGCACAGTGTGTCACATTTTGTGCCAACACACTTTTTGGCACGTCCGGTGGGACCAACAACCGATCCAAGCAGTCGGCTCTCAAAGCAATTTTTGAATGGATAATCCAATTGATGGTAACGAAGTAAAGTTGGGACGAGGTATCATGTCGGCTGATAAGTTAGAAGAAGTAAATGTTGGTAGTGAAGCCGAAACAAGACCAATATATGTCAGTACAAATTTGGATCCAGAGTATAGATTGAAATTGATAAACCTTTTGAAGGAATTCAAGGATTGTTTTGCTTGGGATTACGCAGAGATGCTCGGACTAGATCGTTCTATTGTTGAACATCGATTACCGATCAAACCTAGGTATCGTCCCTATAAACATCCTCCTCGGAAGATTTTTAAAGAGGAGGTATTGGCCGACGTGAAAAAAGAAGTTGAGAGATTATTGAAAGCAAATTTCATTCGGCCGTGTAGATATGCAGAGTGGATTTCAAGCATAGTTCTAGTATATAAGAAGAATGAAAAGATGAGGGTTTGCATTGATTTTAGAGATCTCAATAAAGCTACTCCAATGGATAGTTACCCGATGCCAGTTGCCGAATTGCTTGTTGATGCAGCGGCTGGTTACGAAGTCATCAGTTTTATGGATGGTAATGTTGGATACAATCAGGTCTTTATGGCAGTGGAAGATATTTCAAAGATAGCTTTTAGATGCCCCGGTCATATTGGTTTGTTTGAATGGGTTGTTATGACATTTGGGTTAAAGAATGCCGGTGCGACTTATCAAAGAGCTATGAATTATATCTTCCATGAGTTGATCGACAAAATTGTAGAAATCTATATTCATGACGTGGTCGTGAAGTCTAGGAATCATGAAGAACATTTGGCTGATTTGAGGAAGACTTTGGAATGCACAAGGAAGCATGGTTTGAGGATGAATCCAAACAAATGTGCTTTTGGAGTTTCGGCAAGTGAGTTTTTGGGGTTTCTGATCCATAAAGGAGGGATTGAAGTCAGAAAGAAAAGCATGGAGGCAATAGACAAAGTTGTCCCTCCAACCAACCTCATGGAGTTGCAATCGCTGCTTAGCAAGATTAATTTTGTAAGAAGGTTTATATCTAACTTATCGGAAAGAGTTCTGCCTTTTTCTCCGTTGCTGAAGCTTAAGAAAGATCAAAAATTCGCGTGGGGCGACGTACAACAGAATGCTTTTGATGAAATTAAAGAATACAAGAAGGCACCACCGGTGTTGGTACCTCCACAGCTTGGTAAATCCTTCAAGTTGTACGTGGCGGCCGATAGCCTAACAATAGGATCGGCCCTTATACAAGAATTTGAGGGAAAAGAAAAAGTAATAGCTTACCTTAGCCGAAAGCTGTTAGACCCAGAGACGAGGTATTCGGCTACGGAGAAACTTTGTTTATGTGTGTATTGCTCGTGTACCAAGCTTCGACACTACTTAGTAAATGCCGAATGCATAATAGTTTCTGAATTTGACGTAATAAAGCATATGTTGTCAATGCCTATTCTAAATGGAAGGATCGACAAGTGGATTTTAGCACTGTCAGAATTTGATTTAAGGTACGAATCGGCAAAGGCAGTGAAAGGTCAAGCCATTGCCAACTTTGTTACTCATCATCGTGATCCTTCTGCCAATATGGTAAATATTGCACCTTGGACTTTGTTTTTCGATGGCTCATCTTGTAGTAAAGGTGGTGGTGCTGGTATTTTCTTGATTTCTCCATGAGGGTTGACTTTTAAATATGCCATCCCCATTGAGTTTTATGTTACTAACAATCAAGCAGAGTATGAAGCTTTACTCAGAGGACTTTGGCTTCTTATGGAAATAAAAGCTGTTGCTGTCGAGATTTTTGGGGATTCTGAGTTAGTCATCAACCAATTAACCGGTCAATATGAATGTAAAAGTGATATATTGAGAGAGTATTATGAAGAATGTCAAGAGCTTTTGAAATATTTTCAGATGGCAACTTTACATCATATCCCTAGGGGGCACAATGAAGAAGCAAATAAATTAGCTCAGGTTGCCTCTGGATACCGGGAAGATCAAGAAGTTCTTGCTTTGGATGAAGATCGTATGGTTAATGATTGGAGAAAAAAATTGCCGATTACTTGAAAAATCCATCACAAAAGGTTTCCCGAAAGCTCAGGTATAGGGATCTCAAGTTTACACTTCTTGATGATCAATTGTACTATAAATCTATAGATGGAGTGCTCCTCAAGTGTTTAAGTCAAGAAGAAGCCAAAAAGCTGATGTATGAAGTGCATGAATGGTTATGTGGCGCACATCAATCGGCTTACCGAATGAAGTGGATAATAAGAAGGACTGGGTATTTTTGGCCAACTATGCTCGAAGATTGTTTTGAATATTATAAAGGATGCCAAGATTGTCAGAGATTCGGCAATATTCAAAGAGTTCCGGCGTCGGCTATGAATCCAATTATCAAGCCGTGGTCATTTAGGGGATGGGCCATAGATTTGATTGGTCAAATTCATCCTCCTTCTAGCAAAGGACATAAGTTCATACTATTGGCTACAAATTACTTTACCAAATGGGTTGAGGCTATACCTTTGAAGAAGGTTACATCAGAAAACATGATCAATTTTGTTAAGGAGCATATAGTTCACAGATTTGGGATCCCTCAGACTATAACAACAGATCAAGGGACTCAATTTACATCATCTGAATTTTGTGATCTTGCTGAAGAAATGGGGATCAAGTTGTATAATTCTTCTCCTTACTATGCACAAGCCAATGGTCAAGCTGAAGCATCAAATAAAATTATGATTAAGATTATCCAGAAGAAGATTGATGAAAAGCCAAAAAAGTGGCATTTGGCTCTTAATGAAGCATTGTGGGCTTACCGAATGGCATGTCATGGGTCTACTCAAGCGTCTCCCTATGAGTTGGTTTATGGGCATTGTGATGTGTTGTCGTGGGAGTTACAATCGAGTTCAAGACGAGTTACATTGCAGAATAATTTAAGGAAAGAAGATTATGAAGGTCTAATGATGGATGAACTAGAAGATTTGCACTTGGTTTGTCTTAAGGCATTGGAAAACATAGAGAAAAATAAATTACGTGTTGCCAAATATTACAATAAGAAAGTTAAAGAGAAACACTTTGTAGAAGGGGATTTGGTTTGGAAGGTTATATTGCCGATCGGAATGAAGGATAAAGCGTTCGGTAAATGGTCCCCAAATTGGGAAGGTCCTTTTCGGATAGTAAGACATGTGCCTGGCAATGCATATATTTTGAAGACTTTATTGGGAGAAGAATTTTCTAGAACTATTAATGGGAGATTTCTTAAGAAGTTTCATCCCAGTGTGGAAGTCGGTACATGAGCAGATTCAAGAATATTCATGTGCAGAAATAGCCGATGTAAAACATCGCCTTTAGCGGAAAAATCCTCCTAAAGTTGGAGAATAGCCGACATGACATGTGTCGCCTTTAGGGCAAAAATATCAATCTAACCGAATAAGGATAATATCATGCAGGAGTCCTTCTTTAGGTAATTTAGAGAAGAAAAAATAGGGATCACAGACCAATATTTCACAGATGCAAAGTGTTTCACAAAAGAGGGCAGTCTTGTTACGGGAGCTCCTAAGTACGGTCTATTCATCAGATAATCTGTTCAAGATAGATTGGGCATCAGTAGCCTGGGCGAGTTCGGTTGCATGATCATCGTAGCTTTCCAGAAGTTCTTCGATGTCTTCGACATGTTCTGGAAGTTCGCCGCCGAGGAAGCCGGTTGGCATGGTGGAGAAATCCTCACGCGCCTGGGTGGACATCGCCGCCAGCCCTAAGGCGACGCCGTGGTGTACGCCGTGAATGACGGCCTGATCGACACGACTGTTTGCATCATCAAGGCGCGCCTCCACGGTTTCCCCCTGGGCGTTCACCTTGTCGGCCACCCTAGTTGCCGCAATATTTAGGTGGTCGACCTCTGCAGACAATGCTGGCAAGAGAAAAGATGCGTCAGGCAAGCAGATTCAATTAGAAGAAGGGGAATCGGGCGAGGATTTCACCGACCTGTGATAGCATTGCAGAATTGCTTCCGCTGATCCTCCCATTCAAGCTGGTCGATGCCGTATTTCTTGGAAACCTTGCCCAGTTCCTCTCGGGCCTTGTCCCTCTCCTCCTTGAAGTGGCAGGCGTCGCGGTTATTCCACCAGTCGGAGTAGTAGGAGTCTGAGGAAGGGTCTGAGGAATCAGAGGGGTTGGAGGAACCAGGTGACGGGGTTCCTGGTTGAGGATGAGGATGGCTTTGGCTGCTGGAGATGAATCTTATCCTAATGAGTAAGAGGAAAATCAAAATCCAGGCGGAAGAAGGACAAGAACGCAGAACTGCAAGGGGCAAAGGAACTGATTCTTACCCATGGCGCCGGCGTTGCGGTGGTCTACTTCCCTCTGCTTCCCCTCCGGCAGGACGCTTGCCGCGGTCATCACCATTCGCCATTGCTATGGAGGTTAGGGTTTGCTTCTGGATTGAGTCGAGCGAAAGATGAAGAGGCGGAGGCAGGAATGCTTGATTGCAGGTGGCAATCGAGACTGACGAAAGGGATTTATTTATAAGCCAAAAAGAGTCGTGGCGAGTTCCACAGAGCGGTGGGGCAAGAATGCCAAGCGACGAAGTAGGGTTTTTCCCTCTCGACTGGGCCGATACTGGACTGGGCCAGACTCGGTTAAGTCGAACGCCGTTCGGCTATATCCTTGGTTCTTTGAGTCAGGTTTCGTTCGGTTATCAGAAAAATAAGGACAATTGGCTATATCTTAATAGGAAAATTTAAAGAAAAAGGCCGATTGCTTTCTCAGACAAATAAAGGCGTGGAAGCACAAAGATAGTTTTGCGGAGGCGGAGTACATTACACTTAGTTTATTACAAGCTCAATGTCTATTCATTCAGAAGCTGATTAATTGCCTTTAGGGCCTCGGTCCTGATTCGGCTAACGTTGTCTAGTACTTTCTGGTCTTCATCTTCAGAGCTCTGGATCTTGGATAGCTTGGCTTTGATTTGCCGATCTTCTTTGAGGGCCGAAGTCATCCTTAGTGAAGCCGCTTCTATGATCTTCGGCAAATCAGCTATATGGGCCTTGTGAGACTGAATTTTGGCATTTAGTTCGGTTAGCTGAGCTTCTAACCTGCCTTTTTCCTCCTCCATGGCCTTCAATTCGGGCTCTAGGGTTGCCAGGGAATTTCTTGCAGTTTGGATATGAGAATGCAAATCTTTGAGTTCCAGCTTCTTTGAGGACCTATCATTCTGCAAGACAGCCCTGGATGATGTGTTCTTGGTCGCCCTTCTCACCATGCCGACGAAGTTATCAAGGCAGGCTGCAGACTCTAGGGGAGTTAAAAGAGCAGAGGGGATATCTTCATCAATAAGTTCAAGGATGTCTCTGATCTGATCTGCATCCTAAACCAAATTGATGGTGTCCTTATTCAACAGAATGGTCATCTCCCTCAGTTGATCTTGATTTTCCGTTGACAGAGTACGGTGAGAAGTATTTTCTTCACCCTTCTCAGTGATATAATCTTCAGCGGGGAAGGAATAACTCATGGTCGGCTCGTTGGTTTTCTTCTAAGAGAGAGGAAAGAAGCGTTAGCCGATTGAATGAATTTGTTGAAATAATATAGTTTGAAACGAAACTTTACCTGCTGAGATGATTGATCTTGGCATGTTTGAGGGCTTGGCTGAGTATTCAAAGGAGGTGAACTTGGAGCATGATCAAGGGAAGGTTCTTCTGCCAGTTCGTTTAAAATTTCATCTATTTCAAATAATAATGTGAGTATGGAAAGAGATGTGGCAGCAGAAAGGAGGTTAGCCGAATGTATTACCTATGGTCTCATCGGCTTCTTGACTTTTTGAACCTTCAGGATTTGTTGGATCTTCAGTTGATGAAGGACCGAGAATGCAATAGCAAGGCGACCAGAGGGGGGTGAATGGGAGCTCAAAAATTTCTCTCGAAACTTTGGCCTTTTGTCCCCAAAATCAACCCCAAGAGCTTCGATCGAAACCGTGATGCCCACGACCCTTGGAAGTGGGTGGATGATCCCTAAGATCACAGTGAGGCACCACAAAGCGATAGCATTCCAAACGCCAAAAGCACTGGCACAAGTTCGACCCTAAAAACCGAGTCCCAAACGTAGATTGAAGGCTACGTCGGGAAATCCCCAAATATCGATGCTAACAAGTAGCAAGGATACTTAGAGAGGTTCCTAGGTGAACTAAAGGACCAACCGAGAAGTCCGAAATCCAAGCGAAGAAGTCGGGAGAGCAAACGCACTAAAGCTCAGCCTACAGCCGATTCCCGGACTGTCCGGACTCCCAGTCCCGGACTGTCCGCGCCAGGGGCGGACTATCCACGGTCCACTGGCGGACTGTCCGCCGGCAGAAAACCAGAAACAACACTGATGCTGTAAGTCCCCTGGACGTTCCCGGACTGTCCGTGAACTCCAACGGCAACCGAGTCAGCACAGCCGAGCCATGCGACCACTGCCTCGGTCGGAGCCCAACACGCGGACTGTCCGCGGGCACAACGGCGGACTGTCCGCGAGTGCCCAGAGAGGGCGATTTCGGTCGCCCTCAACTCAAATCCTCCCAAATCCGATTCAAATCAAAATCCCTTGATCTCAAACTTGGAGAAGATGATCACGAGGTAGTTGGGAGACTATCCCCTAGAAATCATCCGCTCAAATCAACTCAAACACCGGGAATCCGAGAGGGAAGGAGTATGAACCGAAAAAGCGCCACGAAAATGAAATCAACCCGATCTACTTGTTCGTGAGGAGTTAGATGAATTCCTTCGGTGGAAATGATCTCCTTACTGTAAAGAACAAGTTGATTCAAACGGATTTCGGAAAGACGCAGTAGAGAGGGAGATCGAGTGATGGGAAAATCGCGGAGAAATGAAGAACGCGAAGAACACGAACAAAATGCGAATCAACACATCGATCTACAACCGTGTGGCTACCACACGCTACAACAGTGAGATTACAGTCTCACTTCCTCAAAATCTCTAGTACACAGAGGTATGGTTCTCTGCGGATCTCAGTTGCTACAGCAGGGGATTGGGAGAGCAGGAAAACCTAGAAGGCAAAGAGCAAATGACTGAGATAGGATGGGAGGTGGGTGTCTCCCTCTACTTATCCTAATTCTAATTCCCACTCTACCCCTAACTAATTATAGAACGAACCAGCTAAACCCTAGGGTTATTCTGGACCAACTCGAAGATAGTTGTGATCCGACAGCCACACCCGCACAACTGGTAGCGTTGCTTCGACGCAACCTCACCGATTGCCGCCACGTGCCGCCACCGCTCTGCTTGTCCTTTTCCCGGACTTCGCCCCCGGTTTTGTGGCCCAAACCAGGAAACCAGTCTTCACGACCAACCCCCGGTTTTGAGGCCCAAACCGGGAAACCAGCCATCCATCGCCTGAGTTTTGTGGCCCAAACTCAGAAACCCGCAGCACCCAGGTTTTGAGGCCCAAACCTGGAAACCTTTCTGTGGGGATATTACACCCGTATACCCCCATGGCACGACTTGGGCTCTCCTGCAGATACGGCCCAACCAGAAGGCCTTGCGGTCCACGACCAGGCTGTCGCGGCCGCCAAGGACTCTCCTGATGACTTGCCTGACAAGGAAGATCTGAATAGATAGACCCAGATTCCTTGCCAAAAGGAACCGATTGTAATCTGTTAGGATTCGGCAAGTTGTAACCCTGCTCCCCGGCTATATAAGGCGAGCAGGGACCCCCTCCAAAGACATGCAATATTCCAACCCATCAATACAAACCAGCTACCAGAACACAGGACGTAGGGTATTACGGCGACTTGCCGGCCCGAACCTGTCTAAATCGCCGTCTCTCGTCCCTGTGTTTACGCTTTGCAGACGTCTCTCATGCCTCCGCCGCTCAATCTACTACCTTGGGCATACCCCTCGGTAGACTATCGACCACATTTCGTCGACACGTCCTCAGCCCGAGTTTTGTGGCCCAAACTAGGAAACCATCAAAACCCAGGTTTTGAGTCCCAAACCTGGAAACCGTCAGCACCCAGGTTTTGAGGCCCAAACCTGAAAACCCTCAGCAGCCCGAGTTTTGTGGCCCAAACTCGGAAACCATCAGCACCCAGGTTTTGAGGCCCAAACCTGCAAACCGTCCACTCGGTGGTTTTTCTGTGGCTCAACCACCAAACCGAGCCGTAGAGGGGATGCACCGCCCGTGCATCCCATCCACCCGCAAGTCTTCGCTCGTCGCTGTCCCAGGCTGTCAGCCACCACAGCTGATCCTCAGGCCACCGGTCCCTTAGTCCAAGCCTCACGTCCGCCCTTCGCCACTCTCGGTCCATCGGCACGACACGTCTCTACTTGACATTCACCTTGCCTTCGATCACTGTATCCGTGCTCGACACCTGCACAACACAAGCCAAAGAACATGCGCATTATCCCAGTTGACAATCACTCATCACTCAGAGACTCGGCATACACCCATGTATCCGCAGTTGATGAGGTGCCACCTAATTTGAGAGTTTTAACCTGTGGCTGCAATAGAAGCGATGGAATATGGGGGTGGTCAGGTTTATTGCCGAATGAAGTTACTAACTTGACACATAATGAAGGATTCATACCTTAGGGGATAATTGAGCCCTTTTGGTCCTTGGTTTCTTGGGTAAAGGGACACTCTCAAGTGCTTTTCTTTTACCCTCTCCTCTTGAAGGTGCAGTAGTTAAAGTTGCAGGAATTTTCATAAAAGTTTTCAAGTTTGGAGCATTGAAACCCAGGGCAAAACAACTTGGTTCCCAAAGACATGGGCAACGGCTCGACGCAACCAAGCAAGGCAAAGCTAGCCCTCAAGAAGAGGTAGAATAGGCTCAACACCGCTAGCGAGAAAGCTTGATACCAATTGAAGGATCAACTGAAATTCAAGCAAAACAGAGCTAGCCCTCAAGAAGAGGCAGAACGGGCTCAACACCGCAAGCGAGGAAGCTCGATACCAACTGAAGAAAGCTTGATACTAACTGAAGAGCATAAAAACAAAGGTGCTAGTTCCTCAAGAAAGAGGCAAAGGCTCAACATAACTAGCTACCAAAAATGCTCCGAACAAACTGTTACCAGCTCGAAAACTCAGCAGCGAGCAAAACTCCCCCTCAAATAGTGCACACAACCAGGAAATCATTTCTCCCCCTTAGTTCAACTCGGAAGGCACATGATTTGTCAATATTTTCTCCCCCTTAGTTGAAAATGCACCATCAAGCAAGTTTCTCCCCTCCAAATGCATATGAGTCAAAAATGCAAGTTAGCAGCTTCAGGAATATAGTCCATAGAATGTGAAGATGCTCGACAGAGTGCTAATCCGATGACTCATAAAATGCACAGAATGCTAGCAATGGCTCAAACTGATCACTAAATACGAAATCTGAACATTTGAGCAAAAAGGAGCAGTTTTCAGCCAAAAAGGTATTCACCATCAAAATAGCACGAAGCATGTATAGACAGGAAATCAAACAAGTGCTAAACATGTATACAAGGTGAACTACCCCTAGCACAGTTCAACCATCATGCTATAGAATGAAACATAGACTTGTGTATCCAAATTTTATCGGAGTTGCAGCGGTTAAAAATTACACAAGTTCAAATTTCAGCATGTGATTGCGAGAGGTTGAAAGCTTGTCATTGCCTAACTTTTCAACTGTGCGAAGCCTATGCAGAAGCAATCAGAAGCTTAAAGCAACAGTTTCGGTCATACACTACACAGCTCAAGTTTAACTCAAAGTGCAATGAGAAACAATCTCGAAACTGTGATGTGCTGACAAGCAATCCCATCTCGATCTTTCCAATTCACTTAACTTGGTTCAAAAATTAAAGCAGAATATGAACATACCAAGCAAGTGAATGACTCAACACTAGAGACATAGCAAACCTAGCATATATGAGAAACACAAGTGATTTCAACACATTCTACACATGCTAGTTGCATATGTCAATGGTGAACATTTTCAAGTTTTATGTTCATTAATCAAATTCACCATTTATAAAATAGCTCAGCTCACAACATGTATCAGTGATCAGAAAGAGCATAAACTACAACATCATCATAAAGCATCGGAGCATACACTGTACAGAACATAGTCACATTCTAAAGATTATATACATCAAGCTCTGAATGTAAATATGTAAGATGAAATGCAGAAAAGATACCAATTGAAAAACACAAAGTCAGTTTATGATACAAAAGTCAAAATGTTTCCCCCATCTAAAAGGGGAAACACACACCAAGCTCACCTCTCAACCTAGCAAAAGTTGATTGATCCAAAGGCTTGGTGAAAATATCAGTCAACTGATGATGAGTATCGACATGGCGAAGGTCGATATCACCCTTCTCATAGTGGTCTCACAGAAAATGAAAGTGCACATCAATGTGTTTGGTCTTAGAGTGCAGCACGAGGTTCTTAGCAACGCTAATAGCACTCGTGCTGTCACAAAGCAAGGGAACACGAGAAAAACTCAGACCGAAATCACGCAAAGTGGCCATCATCCAAAGCAATTGGGAACAGCAGCTAGCCGCAGCAACATACTCAGCCTCCGTGGTAGACTGGGCGACACTAGACTGCTTGTGAGAAGACCACGATACAAAAGAAGAACCAATAAACTGACAAGTCCCAGAAGTGGACTTGTGCTCAATACAACAACCAGCAAAATCGGCATCAGAATAACCGCAAAGGGAGAGGGTGGAGGAAGCAGAATACCAAATCCCAAATTCTGGAGTGAAGCATAGGTACCACATAATGCGCTTGACCGCTTGACAGTGAGAGGTGCGCGGCGACGACTAAAATCGCGCGCAAAGACACACCGCGAACTGAATGTTCGGGCGTGTCGCCGTCAGGTACAGCAACAACCCGATCATACTCCGGTACTCCTTCTGGTCCACAGCTTCTCCATCCTTGTCCGCATCCAGGGCCGTCGTGGTCGACATGGGTGTTGGAAGAGGCTTGGCCTCACCCATATCAAATTTCTTCAGGATATCCTTGGTATACTTACCCTGGTGCACAAACGTTCCCTCTCGAGATTGCTTGATTTGCAATCCGAGGAAAAATGTCAACTCGCCCATCATGCTCATCTCAAATTCCCTGCTCAGAGTATCTGCAAACTTGGCAACCAAAGCATGAGAAGAACCACCGAAAATGATATCATCCACGTAAATCTGGACCAAGAGAGTATCACTGCCTTGCTTGAGGAGAAAGAGCGTTTTATCCACACATCCCATTTTAAAACCCTTAGCAAGCAAAAAGGTTTTCAACCTATCATACCAGGCTCTAGGGGCTTGTTTCAAACCATACAAAGCTTTGTGAAGTTTAAAAACATGGTTTGGAAACTTGGGATTTTCGAAACCGGGGGGTTGTTTCACATACACCTCCTCTTCTATGTAGCCGTTTAAGAAGACACTCTTGACATCCATTTGAAAAAGTTTAAACCCTTTGGATGCAGCAAAAGCCAAGAGGATCCTAATTGCCTCCAAACGAGCTACAGGAGCAAAAGTCTCCTCATAGTCTACCCCCTCCTTCTGAATATACCCCTGGGCTAAAAGTCTGGCCTTGTTTCTCACAACATGGCCATCTTCTCCTTGTTTGTTTTTGAAAACCCATTTTGTCCCAATAGGATGACACTCAGGAGGAAGAGGAACAAGAACCCAAACCTGATTTCTCTCAAAGTTTTCAAGCTCCTCATGCATGGCATTGACCCAATCTGGATCCGTCAAAGCGTGTCCAACATCTCGGGGTTCAAAATCAGCAACAAATGCAGAATGAGCAAAGTGAGAGATTTGTTGTGACCTTTATCGAGTGACACGTTAGCCGATGCTGCCGATCATCTGTTGGGGCGGGTGTTGGCGCTGAATGTGTCGTGGTGCCTCCCGAGCTGATGTAGCCTCCCCCTCAACAACAGCTGGTGCCTCCTCGGGTACAAAAGGTACCGCTCGAGGTGGCGGATCTCACGGCCCCCAAGTAGTTGAAGAAGAAGGGTCAGGGCCGTGAGTGGTAGTAGAGGCCGCTCTTTGCGGCACAGCAGGTGGAGGTGGTGCTGGGTCATCCATCCCTTCAGCACCCTCTTCCTCATCATCAAAAAGAGGCTCGCCAACCTCATGATCACCTGCACGCTCAAAACGAGAAGAAGGACAAACCATGGTCTCGTCGAAGGTGACATCGGATGTCTCCATGACTCGGTTAGTATCAAGGTTAAGTACACAATATGCACGAGTATGAGTGCCATAACCCAAAAATACACCGTCAGAAGAACGAGACTCAAACTTGTCCAAGTTGCCCTTTTTGAGTATAAAACAATGGCAACCGAAAACTCTAAAATAACTCACTTTGGGTTGTTTTCCAAAACGCAACTCATAAGAAGTCTTCTTTAAGAAAGCTCGGAGAAAAATGCGATTGGAAATGTAGCATGCAGTGCTCATAGCTTCTGCCCAATATCGCCTAGGAGTCCTATGCTCATCGAGCATCGTCCTGGCCATCTCTACAAGGGTCTGATTCTTCCTCTCTACTACACCAGTCTGTGGCGGTGTGTAGGGGGAAGAAAACTGATGCTCTAAACCCAAAGAGTTACAAAACTTCTCAAAGTCCGAATTCTTGAATTCGGAACCATTATCACTACGAATAGCTCGCATTGAGTTCAAAGGGAACTCATTCTGAAGACGCAAAATCAGATTGCGAGCAAAAAAGAAAGTCTCAGTTTTCTCAGCTAAAAAGAAAACCCACGAGTATCTCGAAAAGTCGTCAACAACAACAAGCACATACCACTTCGCCCCAACCGAGCTCACCCGAGCCGGACCAACAAGGTCCATGTGCAATAGCTCTCCAGGGTGCTTAGTCATGACCTGAGTCACTGGATGGTGGGGAGCGGCAACCATCTTCCCATGTCTACAAGAATGGCAAACAAGATCCTTCTCCATGCACAACTTGAGCAATCCTCAGATTAGGCCAAGTGAACTAAGCCTTGCAAGCAAGTCGAAGCTCAAATGTCCTAGTCTCCTATGCCACTTCCAAAGATCAGAGGCGGAAGGTCTAGCCAAAAGACAATGAGAAACTCTAAACGACTCTGAGAAATTCGCATGAAAGACTTTCCCAAAGGGCGAAATCAAACAAACAAGATTGCCCTGAGGATCCAAAATACGACTGAGATTCGGCTTAAAACGAATCTCATAGTCATCATCGAAAAGTTGCGAAACAGAAAGAAGTTTAAAATGCAAGTTAGAAACAAGAGCAACATCGCGCAACACAAAGTGCTCATTAACTCGCACCGACCCACGAGACAACACTTTACCTTTGCTATTGTCGCCGAAGGTGATAAACTCCTTTCCGGCGATCGGACTAAGACTGGAGAACCACTTGGCGTTTCCGGTCATGTGCCTCGAGCAGCCGGAATCCACCAACCAAACGTTCTCCAATCATTTTACCGACATCAATAAAAAGACATAGGGTGAGCATACGGTTCAACACTGGGGTTAGTGAAGTAAGAGGAATACCAGTGTTGGGCTGGCTGCTCAAAAGAACGGTTAGCAGAAAAACCATTGCTAGCATGCTTACGGGAAGAGCGATCACCACGTAGAGGAAAACGTGGTCCGCTAAAGGAGGAGCGTCCATCGCGATACTCAAAACGCGATGGGGGATAACGCTCAACTACAAAGCCACCGCCACGGGGTCCATAGCCCACAACTGCAGGCTCCCACCGGGCACGTTCTCTTCGCGGCCTAGGCCTAGGAACTTGAGGTTTTGGCCCTCTAGGCCTAGCAGCACGCCTCTGAAAATTCGGCACATGTACATCATGGAAATGATGGTACATGTCCGTGTTGTTCATCTCCTTTGCATGGCATGTCTCTCTCTTGCGCCGAAAGCAAAACTCACTCAAGTGTCCATCTCTCCCACAGTGCTCACAATGGTACCTCTCCGCTCTCAAAGGGGGTTGTTGGTACTCACGGTAGTGGGTGTGGATCGCTTTGCCCTTCTGTGGCATATGCTCCTCTTGGATGGGTGGCATGGTGTCCAGCTTGTTCTTGAGGTGGTTTGGTTTGGGAGCCCATGATTGTTTCTTGGGTGGAGCTCTCGGAGGTTCCACAAATACACAATCCTTGGTGTTAAGCTTTAGAGGCTCTTTGGGTGGAATCTTGGTAAGCTTGGGAGTAGTGGTGGAGTTGGGCTTCTCACATGTGTTAAGACCACTCGACTCTCCAATCTTCCCAAAAGACGAAACATCAACACCCGGAGCAAAACCTACACCTGGACCTCCAGCAGCATGCTTGAATTGGGAGATCATCATCCCGAGCTGTGGCTCACCACTCGACACCCATGACAAGATGGTCCGAAGGTATGTGTTTTCCTCGTCGGTTTGCATCTTGTCATGCTTCACATTAGCGATCTTCATCTCCAAACCCTCACAAAGAACACACCTAGCCACACATGTGCTACGCGAGCTGGCCTCTTCAAGAGACACAATCTTGGCATTCTTCTCTGCCAACTCGGATTGCAAGCCCGCACAGGACTTGCACGCACCCAACAACGAGGATCTAGCCTTCAGCTCATCCACCTCTCCTACCAACACAACATACTTGCTTCTCAAAGTGAGAAGGTCAGTCATGTGTGTGGTGCACATCTCACACTCAACCTCCTCAGAAACGACTACGGCGAACTTGGCAAACTCAAGCTCCTTCACCGTATCCTCCCACTTCTGCCTAAACTCCCTGCACTCTCTAGCAGCATGCCTAAGCAGCTTATCCTGACTAAGGAGCGCAGCAGTAAGTTTCTCGACCTCAGCAGAAAGCTTGTCGGGGGTCTGAGATACCTGGGAGGTGTCGTCGTCGTCGTCGTGTTCTGAGGGATGTCCTCCAGCTCGCCGTTGACCTCCTTGCCGAGGGCCATGGTGCAGAAGCCCTCGTCGTCGGCGAAGAAGCAGAGGCCGTTCAGCTTGTCCTCGATCCTCTTCTTCTTCTTGGACTCGTCGTCGCTTGAGGAAGCAGAGTCGTCATCCGAGTCATCGACGTCGCTGAGCGTGGCGAAGAAAGCACGCTGCTCAGCCTGGGCCTTCTCCAAGTACTTCGTCTTGATGTACTCCTTGTTGTGCTTCGCGGGGACGTACTTCTCCTTGCGCTTGCCGGAGTCGTACTTGTGCCCATGATCCGCCTTGCCGAAGACTTGCTTGTTCTTCTTCGGGCAATTGGTGATGAAGTGGTTAGGGTCGCCGCACTCGAAACATCCCGAGCATCCTCCTTCGCGGCGACGGTTCATGCGATTGTTGTGAAACCGCGAGAACCGGTTGGCGAGCAATGCCAACTCGTCATCCCCCATGAACTCCAGCTGCTCCTCTGTAACAGAAAGAAGAGAAGAGAGTGCAAAGCCTTCAGAGGGGTTAGCAGAAGAGCCAGAAAGCAAAGCCATCGACGGGCCAGAAGGATTTTCATAAGAAGCCCTCGCCATGGCGTCAATCTCACTGGACTTGAGCTTACTAAAGAGCTCGTCGCATGTGAGGGTGTCATAGTTAGGTGATTCGATGATCGCCTGACCTTCGAGTCCCACACCGATCGATCAAGAGTATGCAAAAGCTTCAAAGCTCTCTCATGATCGTCGAAAGACAATAGCTCCTTGTTAGCCCTCATCCTGTTGACAATCACCTGAAAGCGAGAGAATAAACTCTCTATTCTCTCGCCAGGCATATGTCGAAAGTTCTCATACTCTCGCTTGAACAACTCGTAGAGACGGGTTTTGACTTGAGTGGTTCCCTCATGGAAATGCATGAGGGTAGCCCAAATCTCCCGAGTCGTAGCGAGGTGAGAAACGCGATCAAACTCGGACATGCTCAAACAGGAGAAAAGAGCATTACGGGCTCGGCTATTGGCATCGTGCTCATCGATCTGGTGCTGAGTCACACGAGCAACCAAGACCACGTAATCAGCAGAGTTGCAAATATCCCAAATGGAAGCACCAATACTCTGCAGATAGGCCGACATGCGTATCTTCCAATACGCATAGTTCGTCCCATCGAAAAATGGCGGTTTACCCACACCACGATCCATGTAGCCTTCGGTGGATCTGGAACCGGCTAAGGTGGAATATCCTTAACCCGCTCCGATACCAATTGAAGGACCGAGAATGCAATAGCAAGGCGACCAGAGGGGGGGGGGGGTGAATGGGAGCTCAAAAATTTCTCTCGAAACTTTGGCCTTTTGTCCCAAAATCAACCCCAAGAGATTCAATCGAAACCGTGATGCCCACGACCCTTGGAAGAGGGTGGATGATCTCTAGGATCATAGCGAGGCACCACAAAGCGATAGCAAACCAAACGCCAAAAGTACCGGCACAAGTTCAACCCCTAAAAACCTAGTCCCAAACGTAGATTGAAGGCTACGTCGGGAAATACCCAAATACCGATGCTAACAAGTAGCAAAGATACTTAGAGAGGTTACTAAGTGAGCTAAAGGGCCAACCGAGAAGTCTGGAAACCAAGCGGAGAAGTTGGGAGAGCAAACGCACTAAAATACAACAAGCAGCCTATTCCCGGACTATCCGGACTCTTGGTCCCGGACTGTCCGCCCCTACCGCGGACTGTCCGCAAGGGGATGGCGGACTGTCCGCCGGCTGAAAGTGCAAAACAGCACAGCTGCTGAAGTCCCCTGGTCAATCTCCAGCAAAGCGTCCAAGCCGCGCAGCCACTGACCAGGCTGAAGCCCGACGCGCGGACTGTCCGCGCCCCCAGTGGCGGACTGTCCGCGGATGAACAGAAAGGGCGATTTCGGTCACCCTCAACACAAATCTCCCCCAAAATGATTCAAATCAAAATCCCTTGTTCCCAAACTTGGAGAAGATGATAACGAGGTAGTTGGAAGACTATCCCCAAGAAATCATCCGCTCAAATCAACTCAAACACCGGGAATCCGAAGGGGAATGTGCATGAACCGAAAAAGCGCCACGAAAACGAAATCAACCCGATCTACTTGTTCATGAGGAGTTAGATGAATTCCTTCAGTGGAAATGATCTCCTCACTGTAAAGAACAAGTTGATTCAAATGGATTTCGAAAAGACGCAGTAGAGAGGGAGATCGAGTGACGGGAAAATCGCGGAGAAACGAAGAACGCGAAGAACACGAACAAAACGCGAATCAACACATCGATCTGCAACCGTGTGGCTACCACACGCTACAACAGTGAGATTACGGTCTCACTTCCTCAAAATCTTCAGTACACAGAGGTATGGTTCTCTGCGGATCTCAGTTGCTACAGCAGGGGATTGGGAGAGCAGGAAAACCCTAAGTGGAGAATAGCAAATGACTGAGATAGGATGGGAGGTGGGTGTCTGCCTCTACTTATCCTAATTCTAATTCCCACTCTACCCCTAGCTAATTACAGAGCAAACCAGCTAAACCCTAGGGTTATTCTGGACCAACTCGAAGTGGATGCTGATCCGACGACCACGCCCGCACAACTGGTAGCGTTGCCTCGACGCAACCTCACCGATTGCCGCCACGTGCCACCACCGCTCTGCTCGTCCTTTTCCCGGACCTCGCCCCCGGTTTTGTGGCCCAAACCGGGAAACCAGCCTTCACAGCCAACCCCCGGTTTTAAGGCCCAAACCGGGAAACCAGCCGTCCATCGCCTGAGTTTTGTGGCCCAAACTCAGAAACCCGCAACACCCAGGTTTTGAGGCCCAAACCTGGAAACCGTCCTCAGCCCGAGTTTTGTGGCCCAAACTCGGAAACCATCAGCGCCCAGGTTTTGAGGCCCAAACCTGGAAACCGTCCACTCGGTGGTTTTTCTGTGGCTCAACCACCAAACCGAGCCATAGATGGGATGCACCACCCGTGCACCCCGTCCACTGACACGTGTTCCCAGGTCCTCGACCCAAGCAACACCGTGCCCGCAAGTCTTCGCTCGTCGCTGTCCCAGGCTGTCAGCCACCACAGCTGATCCTCAGGCCACCGGTCCCTCAGTCCAAGCCTCACGTCCGCCCTTCACCACTCTCGGTCCATCGGCACGGCACGTCTCTACTTGACCTTCACCTTGCCTTCGATCACTGTATCCGTGCTCGACACCTGCACAACACAAGCCAAAGAACATGCACATTATCCCAGTTGACAATCACTCATCAGTTAGAGACTCGGCATACACCCATGTATCCGCACCATGGCAGGAGTGTTCCCTCGTGGATCTCCTTTTCCATTGCACTGGAGGCAGACTTTGAAGACGGTTCTGACAGGGGGCGCTGAGGAGAGGTTCTTTTGCGAGACGTCTGTGATGAGCGCCACAGGAGCCTTGGTTGGGGTGTGTGAGAGTTTGGAGCGCAGCTTGGAGAGCATGTCCTTTACCCTCACTGCCACTTACCAGAACAAGAGGAAGCTGCAGGAGGAGTTCGATGCCGAGGTAGCCCGACTGCAGGAGAGGTTACACCAGGTCACCCTAGAGCATCATGATGCACGTGCCACAGCAGGAGCAGAGACCACCGCTAGGACTGTCGCTGAACATATGTACCTAACGACAGCTTTTCAGCGGGATGAAGCCCGGACAACGCTTCACCAGCTCAGGGAGGGTGCCCATCACCTGATACAGTAGGTGCATGATCAACAGACCTACATCGACCACCTCCACGAGGCGATCCACCAGATGCATCATGAGGCACAGGAGGCCGCCGCCCCAGCAGCTGACGAGGCCCATGCAGATGAGGCCCTGAAGCCCCAGGACGGAGTAGTGCTTGGTCCAGATCCTCCCTCAGACGACGAGGACCATGCTGACGAACCCATGGTCGACGCCGATGTGGATGACGCCGCATCCGCCGCTGGAGACGCTTGAGCGCTAGTTTCACTAGGAGTCTCTTTTTTTGTTTGGCTCGATCATGGCCGCTTTTGTTGTAACTAGACATTTGTTGGTCTTGTGTTTTAAGTTGTATGATGGCATGTACGGTTGTTGGACAAAGTCCAGACTTCGATCTGGCACCTTTTATGGAAATCCGTCGTTTGCATTCATATTTTTGGGCGATTATTCTGTGATGTTGTATGGAAATGAGTATTTATACTTGGTCGTGTGCTAAATTTTTGAATTATGTGTAGTACAGTATTTATTCTTGATCAATATAACATCACCTAATTATTGCTCATTAATGAGATATGCAGATGCCGGCCCACACCCGCAGCCAGTGTGGACAAGGATCAGGGCAGGAGGAGAATCTGCCACCACCTCCACCGCCGCCAATGACCCCGGAAGCGTTCTTCGAGCAGTTTTTGGGCAGCCAGAGGAACATGGAGGAGATGCAAAGGCATATGGAGGCCACACTCCGCAACATCGCCAACAACACCGCGCAGCAGCGTCAGCAGCACCAGGGGCCTGAGCCCAATCAGTACAGTTCCTACCGTGACTTCTTGGACACTCGTCCCCCAGTGTTCAAGGAAGTCATCGAACCGCTCGAGGCAGATGAGTGGCTGAACTCCATCACCTAGAAGTTTTGCCTTCTCCGCTTGACTGAGGAACTCAAGGCGGAATATGTCGCTCACATGTTGGAGGGACCTGCAGGTTTGTGGTGATCCTAGTATCGTGCATCACTGCCAGCGAATGCACCTGATACTTCAGGACAATTCTCTACCACTATGCGCATCCACTACATCCCTAGTGGTTTGATGGAAATGAAGGTCACAAAATTTATGAGGCTGTCGCAGGGGACGAGGTCAATGTCGTAATATCTCCATAGCTTCAACAACCTGTCTCGTTATGCCTCGGACTTCGTGGACACTGAAGCCAAAAAGATTGCTAGCTTCAAGCATGGCATGAGTGCCACCGTGCTCTCCAAGATGGGAAACAGTCACCGCACCACCTTTAGCGACTTCGTCAGTGACTGCCTGAACCAAGAGGCCAATGACAGCAGGCTGGCGACGAAGACTCGTCGTCGTGCGAACGAAGGAGGTTCATCTCAGCAGAGGACCCCTTTCGGAGCACGCACTCCGTACTGCCCGCCAGTTGCAGGAGCAAGGTTCCGTCCACCGCAGATGAAGATAACCACCAACCGCCCTTGTCCAGGCTTTCAGAAGCCAAACATCGCTCCCCTGATGCAGGACAAAGCAAAGGCAGGAAGTTCAGGAGGTCCAAGGACCCCATATGTGATCGGGCCGTGTTACAACTGTGGCCAGACCGGACATCTGTCACGTCAGTGCCCCAACCAAAGAAACAGTACACCCAGCCTCGACCTCGCACGGGCAATGTGCATTTCACCACTATTGAAGAAGTGCCGGAAAGAGAACCTGTCACTGCTGGTACATTTCTTGTTAACCAATACCCTGCAGTTGTTTTGTTTGATTCCGGAGCATCGCATTCTTTCATAAGTGAAAACTTTGTTATGAGAAGTAACCCTAAGTTGGTAGAATTGGATAGGGGTTATCAGATAAGTTCAGCAGGGGCTGTTCTTTCTGCCTGCATCATGGCTAAGGAAATGGAGATCACCTTTGGGGATAAAAAGGTATCCGTGGATCTCATAGTAATCCCTGGGTTAGGTTTGGATGTGATCTTGGGAATGGGATTGATGAAACACTGGAAGGTTAATTTGGATATCGCAGAATGAGTGGTCACTATGGCCAGCCCTCAGAATGAGCTTCCGTTCAGGGTAAAGTTACCACAAAACCCCCACCAAATAGGAGTGTTGTTCAATATCACGGCAAGGTAGATAGCTGAGATCCCAGTAGTGTGCGAGTTCCCAGATGTTTTTCCTAATGAGTTGCCCGGTTTACCACTAGTTAGCGATGTGGAGTTTGCTATAGAGTTAGTTCCCGGAACGACTCCTATCTCTTAGAGGCCATATAAGATGCCAACTAACGAGTTAGCAGAGCTTAAAACTCAGTTGCAAGAGCATTTGGATAAGGGTTTGATACGTCCTAGTTCGTCACCTTGGGGATGTCCTGCCATCTTTGTAAAGAAGGACAAAACTTTGAGAATGTGTGTGTATTACAGACCCCTGAATGCAGTAACTATAAAGAACAAATATCCCTTACCCCGAATCGATGTCTTGTTTGATCAGTTATCCAAGGCCAAAGTGTTCTCCAAGATTGACTTAAGGTCAGGTTACCATCAGATCAAGATCCGAAGGGAGGATATACCGAAAATAGCTTTCTCCACCAGATATGGAATCTATGAGTATCTAGTTATGTCCTTTGGACTGACAAATGCACCGACATATTTCATGTATCTGATGAATTCTGTCTTTATGCCTAAATTGGACAAGTTTGTTGTAATGTTCATTGATGACATCTTGGTATACTCCGAGAACGAGCAAGACCATGCTGAGCACCTACGAGTTGTCTTAACCCGACTTCGAGAGCACAAGTTGTATGCCAAGTTTAGTAAGTGTGAATTTTGGTTAAAGAAAGTGCCTTTTCTCGGACATGTCCTTTCAGAAGAAGGAATTTCTGTGGATCCCACTAAAGTACAAGAAGTTATGGATTGACAAGCACCCACTAGTGTACATGAGGTTCGTAGCTTTTTGGGATTGGCCGGATATTACCGTCGGTTCATCCTGGATTTCTCAAGGATAGCAAAACCTATGACCCGTTTGACTCAAAAAAACAAGAAGTTTGAATGGACTCCAGAGTGTGAAGCAGCATTTCGCACTCTGCGCACCTTGTTGACTTCTGCACCAGTTTTGGCTCAACCAAATCTGGAGGAACCTTTTGATGTATTTTGTGACGCGTCCAAGATTGGACTTGGATGTGTGCTTATGCAGAATGGAAGAGTCATAGCCTATGCTTCACGTCAGTTACAACCACATGAAGAGAATTACCCGACTCATGATTTGGAATTGGCCGCAGTAGTTCATGCACTCAAGATATGGAGGCACTACCTTATGGGCAATCTTTGTCACGTGTATACAGATCATAAGAGTTTGAAGTATATCTGTTGGCACCAAAAGTGACGCACTGTGCCAATCACACAGCAAGCCGGAGAAGCTGGCTTCAAACGTGGCCCGGGTGCTCAGAAGTCCGGTGCGTGCCAGTCAGTTTGCCCTGCAACTAACAAGGGAGATAAACTGTTAAATACAAAGCTGGAACATGTCGGATATGACCAAACAGTTCCAAAATATACGGCCCTGAAGCCACTTACGACGACATATAGCTATGAAAGCTATCTGTCAACAGGTTTAAAGATTATTGGCAATATGAACAGAGTTACGTGAATAACAGGTTGCCGAACACGTTTGCATGAGAATCGTACTTGCATGATGTATTAAATATAAGTTAAAACTTAACCAATCTCGATTGTACAACCGAGTTGGGATCCATGGGGATTGAATCATACAAACTAAGCATGACTAAGCTAATCTAAAGCCTGCGCCTGCCGCACGACACCTAGCTTTGTCATAGATCAAACATACTTGACATGCATGAACCCTTACCACGTGGCAATCCAGATATGATCCGATCGGCTATTACGAACAATAGATCTACTGCATAAAAGACTTTTCAATAATAAACGTGAAAGAACAGAGCAGATCTATAAAGATGAAGCCAAACCGAACGGTATCTAGATTGGGCAAAAGTGTTATGATGAAATAAACATAACAAAACATATAACACAAGGTAACTTAATGAATCTATCAGATTGCCAAATCTAACAGAGCCGATAACTATTTTTACTCATGACTCAATCCGCCGCACGATACAAGGCATAAGCAAAAACCTCCCGTCATAAGCTTAGATCCGCCGCACGATACTAAGCTTAACGTACGAGACTACTTGCACCATATCTAAATCCGCCGCACGATACTAGACATGATAACAAGGTTGCCGGAACTTACGAAGGTCGACGGATCGATGGCCCCTCTCGAAGAACACGACGACACGACTTGGACTCAAAGACGGCACGGGGCCGGGTTGGTTGTATTGATTGTGAACATTTTTACAATAGTCTCAGGGTTTATATTTATACCCTGGTGTTCTCTGAGTCCTAGAAGGATATGATTACAATGATAAAATTAGGAAACTATCAAAAACATGATGCCTTTTGCTCCAAGCTTCCTTTAATAACCGGCATGCACTAAAATGACGAGATCCCCATCGCTAAATCTTCTTGTCATGCCGTATTTGTCATCTTCTAACGCAAACCGACTTGGCTTGAGGTAGCCGACCGCAGCGTCACGTTGCCGAACCTGCTCGCCGTTGACTAGTTGCTTTCACAGCCTTGCCGAATACATTGAGTTAGCCGACCGCGTTCGCTATCTGCCGAATCCCTTAGGTGGCGACTTCTTCCGAATCTGCGTCGTGCTGGCCCACTTGTCATAGTGCAAAAATTCTGTGTTAACACATGCCCCCTCAATTTCTGAATAAAGGCATTTGTTCTGAAATTGACCACTAGTCCACCGCGCGCCCTAGATCGGCACTGCTTCAAACTCCGCATTCTCCCCAAATCGCCAACAGTTTCAATTTCCACCTGAGCTCCGTAATGGCAACCCGTGACGAGATTCCAGAGGTAATCCTCACTTCTCCCCTCAACACGTTCGGTCAACTCCTATTGGCATTCGGTTCTTCTAACTTTCTTGCACATATATCTTCTTTTAGGCTTTTAGGGACGAATTCTGATTCCTTGTGATGCGGACCCCGATTCCTACTTCTGGGTCCAATGGGAAACCCCAATCCAACCAACATCATCAGTATGGAGACCAACAGAATTCCCTTCAAGCATGGAGTCATTTCGCCGAACAGGTGGCGGTACACCTTCAAGAACTGGCCTTTGCCTGCGGTCACTGGCTGGAGGAACTGGTATAAAAGAATCCAGGCGAAATTTGGTCCCTATTGGGAACTCAAGACATTCATCATGCCCTGGAACTGTCTCTGGCCGAAATGCCCAAAATGAGCCATTACTCATAGCAGCTTCTCATTTTTGGTCGGATGCCCTCAATGCTTTTGTATTTGGCCATGGTATAATGACGATCACATTAGCTGATGTCTTCATGATGAGTGGCTTGAATATTACTTCGACCATGAACGCTGATGAACTGTTAGAGAAAATTACCCAGAGGTCCATTGATGTCAGCGTTGGATGGATGAAGTACGTCGAAATCCACAACAAAGCGCCAAGCCCAGTGGCAGAGACAGAGCACAGGGCCTTTCTGAACATGTGGCTGTGCAAATTCATCTTCTGTGGGAGATCCAACGAGCCAACCCTCAACTACATTGCACTGGCTGACAAACTGTCCAAAGGAAAGCAAATTCCTCTAGGCAAACTTTTCCTGGGATCCATATACCACATGATGCATCAAACCTCCACTCAAATGTATCATGCCACTCATGCTGACACAGTCAGACTACCACCAATTGATTGTGTCAATGGCCCCTGGTGGTTTGTCCAGATGTGGCTTCAGCTATATATGCATCAAATAGTTGCCGTGCCATTGGACAATCTCAGCTTCCCTTCCAGCAACTTTGCTGAGGATGAAGAAGCCACAGAAAAGGCCTGCCAAACTTATGGGGAAGCAGCCACTGCTATAACCATTAACAAAAGTATTGGCAATCTCTTCAAGTTATTTTTCAAGGGCTTTAGTCAGGTACTCTGGCTACCTTACAGGGAGGATGACAACCTTACTTTCCCTATCAAATTCAGCTTTGATGATGGCTGCGTAGATGAAATGGCCACAGGAGTCTTCAACTCATTTATCAAACCCTGCATTCTACCAGCCGAATTCAACAGGGGAAGACAAGTGAAGCACACCTATGAGTTCTATCACCCCAACATAGCAGCCAGGCAATTGGGTTGTGGACAGCTCCCTCCAAAACTCATCTTTTCTACTGTCATCAGGCCTAGGGAGCAAATTCAATCCAAAGAGCAGATTACAATAGGGATGCAGGCCCATCGGGTATTCAGGCTGGGACAAGATCTGCCAGACTACCAACCAGTACCACTCCACTTGATTCAGTCTGCTCATCCCCTTTTTGAGTCCTGGTGGCAAGAATGGCATGATCATATTTTTAACAGTCCAGTCCACCCCATGTGCCTAGAGGTCCAAGCAGATTTCAATTCTGACAGCGAGGTACAATAACAAGTCATCTACTATTTTAGTGTTCAATCCTTGGGTTTCTAATTCTTTTAAAATTTCCACAGGACTTCATACCCAATCCTGACACCAGGCCCATCCAATATCATCAAGCTGGTCCAACCACTGTCCTGGGGCACAACGCTCCTTCATTGTCTCGGTTCATGAAATCCCAAGCAGCTTCATCAACCGTCCTTTCAGCTAAAGGAGGGAAAAGAAAGGCCACTGAGGAATCCTCCCGTTCTAGGCACACCAAGACCAAGCAGAACACACCTCTTCCAAAGGTAAGATGTTTTAGCTCTTCCATCATTATTAACTTATTCTTGATTGGCTTGTATGTCACTATAGGCCTCCTCCTCTGAACAAGAAAACGTTCAAACAACAGTGCCCCCAGTCCTTATTACCTTGGAAGATGAGTATGCAGACACCAGGGAAATAGACATGATCACCCAGAATCCGGATGATGCTAACATTGGTACGTTCCTCAGTTACCTCTTCAACCAGCAGATCTTGCCTCCCTCGGCTGATCGATAATTTCACAGATGACACGACCGATGAGACTTTCATTGGTTCAACTCCAGACCCTGTTGGCCAATCCGGTCCTCAACCAGATCAAGACCTTATCAATCAGCCGACTCATCAGGTAAGAATTAATTCCTCATTTCATCATCCTTTCTTCATACTTTACCTTGATCGGCTAACCTGTCCAAATCAACATAGACTTTCATCAATTCAGCCTCCGAGTATGCATTTGATGTCAACGAGTTCCTGGGCAAAAGAACAGCGGCCGAAAGACCATCGGTATTCGTCCAAGATGTTCTGAGCAACATAACAAATTTTCTGAACCAAGACATCTTGTCCTTAGTCAGAGACGCCGCCGATGAAGTTAAAAATTTCCTCGAGCCCATTGCTGAGGACATTCCAGAAAATCTGAGGCTTCACCTGGAGGCTGTATCTACACTGGATGACTGCTTTGCCAAGGTAAAACGAGCAATCAGAAGCACTGATCTTCGGACTGCCAAGTCTAAGTGCACCCAGGAAGTCAATGATCTGTACACTCAGTTCCAAGAAGCCAAGAACTCCCAGGAGACTCTGGAGGCTCAGTTGAAAGAACTGCAAGAAAAGAGATCTGAATTGGAAGTCCAACTAGCCCAGGTCAACTCTGATATTCAGTCATGCACCTCTCGGCTATCGGGTTTACCGAACATCATTGAAACAACATCTTCCAAGCTGTCATCAGTGCTCAATGAGGATATCAAACTTAGCACGAGGCTTTCACAGACACAAGCACCGAAGAGGAGGACCAAAAGACACTGGAGCATGCTAATCAAGTCAAAGCCGATACTCTTGCGGCTATAAATCAATTCTTGAACAATTGAGATGGCTGTGTAATGAACTTTTAGACTCTGTAATCCTGTGTCAGAGTGACTCGAACATTTCCTTGTAATATATCTGTATTTTGCATCCAATCGGTTACCGTTCTGATGACATCGTGTTTAACCGTGTGAACCTGTTCGGCAATCTGGCCAGTGTTTGTCCCGAACACCTAAATCGGCAATTTTGCCGAAGCCAGACGCTCTATTCCCCGCCGAACACGTGAGTGCATCCAGACGGTTTGCACAGCCCGTTACTGCAGAGGCCCATCTCGGGAAGCAGGAAAACCCTAATCCGCCGGTTGATATTCGGCATAAATCGTCCCTGGAGGCCTGCCTTTTCCCAATCTTGCATTCGCTCCTCTAGTACTCTCGCCGCCTCGGCTTCCTTGCTTGCTCCGCCCCAGAAAACCCTAACTTTCCGAGTGCAATGGCGAGCCATGATGACCGCGGCAAGCGCCCGGCGACTGAGGAGGCCGAAGGGAGCCGCGCTCGGCGCCTCCGTCAGCGCGGGTAGGACTCCTCGCTTACGTCCTTCGTGGCAGTTTCTTGAAAACCTCGCTCACGCTCTGTTACTGCTCGCCGACAGGTCCCCGTTATCTCTTCCGCCGGCGGGCATGCCCGGCCTTCTCCAGCACCGGGGAGGCCAGAGGCTCCACCATCGGGCTCGTCGAGCTCCTCCGACAGCCTCTCCTACCACTCCCATCCTTGGGAGGCGAGCCCGGACCGGGACTCCGACGGCGGCCTCTACGACCACAACGACGCCTTGAACTTCATGGCGCTGCGGGACGAGTCCCGGGAAGAGCTGGCCGCCGTCTCGAAGCAGTACGGGATTGACCAGCTGGAATGGGAAGACCAGCGCCGGCAGTTCTGTGACGCAATCACGGGTATGAACGCCCAATCTTGGATCTGCTTTCGGTCGTTCTTGTTGATCTTTTAACCGATCCATTCCATTTTGTCGCTCACAGCGTTGTCTGAAGAACTGGAGCGCCTGAAGATGGCAGCGAACGCCGTCGCAGACCGGGTGAACGCCCAGGGCGTCACCGCCGATGCGCGCCTGGCCAACGTGTACGGCCGCATCGAGCAGGTCGCCCTGCAGGGTGTGCACCACGGCGTGGCGCTGGGGCTGTCGGCGCTAACGGTCCGCACGGAGGAGGACTTCTCCGTGACGCCGGTTGGCTTCCCCGGCGGGGCATGTCCGGAGGACGTCGAGCAGATCAACGATTTTCTGGACTCCTACGAGGATCATGCTCACGCCCTCACCGCAGTCACCAATCCCGCAGACGGTCATCAACAAGGTGCTTGGTAACTGATCTGCACTTTCGTACCGCCCCAACTTATGAACAATGTCCTACTTTGCTATGTTCACGCGTACAATCTGTTTTCCCTTTCTGTGCTTGTCTAGTGTTCGACCTCTCGTCGAACCGGTTGCACAGCACCGCGCGTGCATTTGGCTCTGTTTTAGCGTTTTTCGCGCTAAAGGCGACACATGTCGTGTCGGCTGTTTTTGCTCTAAGGGCGATAGAACCTATTGGCCATTTTTGTGCTAAGGGCGACACAACCTTGTATCGGCCGTCGGCGCCCGCTAGTCCTTGATTCCGTTATGCACCGACCTCCACGCTAGGATGAAATCTCTTTAGATAACGTCCATTAATTGCCCTAGCAAACTCTTCTCCTTGGAGGGTTTTCAGAATGTACGCATTACCCGGAGCACGTCTCAGAATTCGAAAAGGTCCTTCCCAGTTAGGGGACCATTTGCCGAATGCCTTATCTTTGGTACCGATCGGCAAGACAATTTTCCAAACCAAGTCTCCTTCTTCGAATCCTTTTTCTTTCACTTTCGAATTGTAGTACTTGGCAACGCGTATCTTGTTCTTTTCAATATTTTCCAAGGCCTTGAGACGAATCAAATGCAAATCTTCTAGCTCATCCATCATCAAATCTTTATAATTCCCTTTGGTTAGATCGTTCTGCAATGTAACTCGTCTTGACCCCGATTGCAATTCCCATGGTAGCACTGCGTGATGCCCGTAGACCAACTCGTATGGCGACGTCTGAGTCGACCCATGACAAGCCATTCGGTAAGCCCACAAAGCTTCGTTGAGTACCAAGTGCCACCTTTTAGGTTTCTCTTCGATCTTCTTTTGAATTTTAATCATGATTTTGTTAGAAGCCTCTGCCTGTCCATTGGCCTGTGCATAGTAAGGAGAGGAATTATATAGCTTAATCCCCATCCCTTCGGCAAAGCCACAAAACTCCGAGGAAGTGAACTGAGTTCCCTGATCGGTAGTGATGGACTGAGGGATGCCGAATCGGTAAATGATGTGCTCCCTGACGAAGGACACCATGTTCTCTGATGTCACCTTCTTCAATGGGATGGCTTCAACCCACTTAGTGAAATAATCCGTGGCTAACAAAACAAACTTATGTCCCTTGCTAGATGGAGGGTGGATTTGGCCGATCAAATCAATGCCCCATCCTCTGAAAGGCCAAGGCTTAATGATCGGATTCATGGCCGATGCTGGGGCCCTTTGCACATTGCCGAATCGCTGGCAATCCTGACAACCTCTGTAGTACTCAAAGCAATCTTCGAGCATAGTCGGCCAAAAATATCCAGTCCCTCCTGATTAACCATCTCATACGGTGAGCCGACTGGTGTGCACCACATACGCCTTCGTGCACCTCATACATCAGTTTCCTAGCCCCGTCTTGGTTCAGGCATTTAAGCAAAACCCCATCTATGGATTTGTAGTACAATTGATTGTCCAAGAGCGTGAACTTAAGAGCCTTGTACCTGAGTTTTCGGGAGACTTTCCTGGATGGGTCCCTGAGGTAATCGGCAATGTTGTCTCTCCAGTCTTCAATTGCCTGATTATCACTTGGGACTGCTTGATCATCTTCTGGGGTTGTTTGCTCTTCCTCAAGTGCAAAAATGTTTTGATTCTCCCTATACCCGGATGCTGCCTGAGCCAACTGGTTTGCTTCTTCGTTTTGCCCCCTAGGAATATGTTGCAAGGTTGCTGATCGAAACTGTCTAAGGAGCTCTTGGCAACCTTTGAGATATTCCTGCAGCGTGTCGTTTTTGCATTCGTACTCACCTGTCAGCTGCAGCTGCCTGATCACCAACTCCGAGTCACCGAAGATCTCTACGGCGTCTGCCTTAACGTCCACCAAACCGCAATCCCCGAAGCAATGCCTCATACTCCGCTTGATTATTAGTCACCGGGTACTCGACCGGTATAGAGTATTTGAAAGGTGCCCCCTTGGGAGAAATCAACATGATCCCGACTCCACCACACCTTTGCTACACGACGATCCGTCAAAAAACAACGCCCAGGGGGCAATGGTTACTATGTTAGCGTTAGAATCACGATGGTGAGTGACGAAATCAGCCATAATCTGGCCTTTAACAGCCTTTGCCGATTCAAAACGCAAATCAAATTCAGAAAGGGCTAAAACCCATTTGCCGATCCTTCCACTTAAAATCGGCATTGATAACATGTGCTTGATTACATCAAACTCTGATACTACCACGCATTCGGCATTCAATAGATAGTGCCGAAACTTAGTACAGGAATAGAAAACACACAAGCACAACTTTTCCGTAGCCGAATACCTCGTTTCGGGGTCCAGTAGCTTTCGGCTAAGATAGGCTATGACTCTCTCTTTTCCTTCGAATTCTTGCATGAGGGCCGACCCTATTGTTAGGTTGTCGGCCGCCACGTACAACTTGAAAGGCCTGTCGAGTTGTGGAGGAACCAATACTGGTGGTGCCTTCATGTACTCCTTGATCTCATCGAAAGCCTTTTGTTGCACGTCACCCCACACGAACTCCTGATCTTTCTTGAGCTTCAACAGTGGAGAAAATGGCAGCACGCGCTCGGACAAGTTGGATATGAACCTTCTGACAAAGTTGATTTTGCCGAGCAGTGATTGAAGTTCTTTGAGATTGGTCGGCGGCACTACCTTATCAATTGCTTCCATGCTCTTCTTGCCGACTTCGATCCCCTTTTTGTGGACCAGGAATCCCAGACTCACCACCACACCAGCCGACACCCCAAATGCACACTTGGTTGGATTCATCTTTAAACCATGTTTCCTTGTGCACTCCAAGGTCTTCCTTAAATCGGCTAAGTGTCTTTCTTTGCTTCTGGATTTGATCACCACGTCATCAATGTAGATCTCTACGATTTTGCCGATCAGCTCATGGAATATGTAATTCATGGCTCGCTGGTAAGTGGCACCGGCATTTTTCAACCAAAAGTCATGACCATCCATTCAAACAAACCTATATGGCCGGGGCACCTGAAGGCGGTCTTTGCCACATCCTCTGCAGCCATGAAGATCTGGTTGTAACCTGCGTTGCCGTCCATAAAGCTTATGATTTCAAAACCGGCCGAAGCATCTACTAGCAAATCGGCCACCGGCATTGGATAACCGTCCATAGGAGTGGCTTTGTTGAGGTTCCTGAAGTCGATGCAGACTCTCATCTTCCCGTTCTTCTTGTACACCGGGACAATATTGGAGATCCATTCCGCATATCGACACGGCCGGATGAAGTTAGCTTCTAGTAATCTTTCCACTTCCTTTTTCACGTCGGCCAACACCTCCTCCTTGTAGATCCTGCGCGGAGGTTGTTTGTATGGGCGGTATCCAGGTTTGATCGGCAACTTATGCTCAACAATGGACCGATCTAATCCGGGCATCTCTGTGTAGTCCCACGCAAAACAGTCTTTGAACTCTTTTAGAAGATCTACTAGCTGCATTCTGAAATCAGGGTCTAAACTGGAACTTACAAACATCGGCCTCTTCTTACTCGTATCACCAACATCCACCTCCTCTAACTTGTCGGCCGACGCGAAACCACGTCCCAGTTTGCCCTCGCTGTTGTCGGTTGGGTTGTCCATCTAAAAGAAGCTTGAGAGCCGATTGCTTGGATCGGCTGTTGATCCCTGCCGTAGACGTTGACAGGACCTTCTCCCCACACGCGATCGGAGAAGCAGTCTACCCCGTCGAATTCCCAGTAGGTGGGCTCAATGGTGGCAACACTCACCGAGTCGTCAGCTTGGACAATCTCGATGTCATCTCCAACCCACTGTATGAGTATTTGATGCATGGTTGAAGGTATGCAGCAGTTGGCGTGGATCCAATCCCTGCCCAAAAGCAGGCTATATGCCCCCTTGCCGTCAATGACAAAGAAGGTCGTAATGAGCGTCTTGGATCCAATCATCAGTTCCACGTGCACGGCACCCCGAGTGTCGGAGGGATTGCCGGCAAAGTCGCGGAGAATCATATCCGTTTTGAGCAGGTCTTCATCGTTCATGCCCAGCTTTCTGAACGTGGCGTAAGGCATGATGTTGATTGCTGCGCCGCCATCAACAAACATCTTGGTTAGCGGCTTCCCGTTGACGTACCCCTTGACATACAACGGCTTCAAATGCCGATGCTTGGCTGGCTTGTCAAATGCTGCCTTCTGAGACAACATGAGCTGTGCCGCGAGCTCGTCGTGCTCGGCCTCGTCGGAATCCGAATACACCTCGTCCTGTGCCCCCCGGCCGGCAGGAGCCATGAACTCCAGGGGAAGGAAGAAAGTCATGGCCACGTCAGCGCCCTTGTCGCGTCATCTGGTTTTTCCTTTCGGGCGCCATTCTTGCTTCTTCCCATTGGCGGCTGCTTCTGCTTCTTCCAACTCCCTGTTCCGGAGGCGCTGCACTCTCCTTTTCTGCTTTTCTCTCTGAGCCCTGGTGGGCACCACTGCCCCTTTTGCCACCTATATGGGCGAGGCTGTGCCTCCTCGCCGTCGTCCTGGTGGTGCACCCACTCTCGATCGGCATATCTCTTGGCTTGCCGGCCCGGGCTTTCCGTTTTCAGGCGCCGATCGCTCATCGGGATGCGAGCTCCCAACCTTTCGTGAACGGGACGGCGGTTGACCCGATCCTGCCTATACCCCCTGTACTGATCGCTGCATTCGGGGCAGTTGTTGACGGCAGGCAGTTTCAAGCCTTCGTTCCAGCAGTGGCGGAAGAACGGGCAGCCCCAGTGCTCTTGCTCCCGCTCTTGGCGGTGTTCTTGTTCCCAACGATGGGCCTGTTCTCTGTGGTAAGCCCTCTCCTCCAGACGATACCGGTGCTCTCCCGTGTGACCGTCTTCACGCTGGTATTCCTCTTCGAGTTCTCGCTCTTCGCGTTGGAGACGCCTCTGCTCTTTCTCATTTTGCCGGCGCCATTTGTTAAGGAGATCTCTGTGGGTAGGCCTGCGCCTGGAAGATGACTCTCCGTGCTCGTATCGGCTATTCGTGGCTTGGGCGCGCTGCCGGAGCTCATCGCCAGTGATTTGCCGATCGGGATCCACTGCGCCAGATTCGCGTGCCTTGTCGGAGGTGAGGACTTTGACTTTGCCCTTGCCTCTGGGATCTGCTGGGGTTACCATGTTCACTGAGAAGAACACGGCGTTCTGGGAGAAGGGGTTTGCATCGATCTTCATCTTGCCATTGAACTTGATGTGGCCGTCCTGGATGGCTTTCTGGATCCTCGTCCTGAACACACGGCAATCATTAATAGAATGAGTGTTAGTGTTATGAAACCGCAGTACTTCTTGTCCTTGACTCCTCCAGGACGCAGCATCGGGTGATCCGGGGGTAGCCTGACTCTTCCTTCGGCAACCAGGAACTCGAAGAGCTTGTCGGCTTTGGTGACGTCGAAGTCGTATGCCCCCTTCTGCTGGCGCAGCCATTGCTTGTTGGCTTGGGTCGGCTCCTTGTCCCAGTTGAGCTCTGCAGCGGCCACCTCATCTTCGCGTCGGTATAGTCATCGGCTTCGTCCAGGAAAGCCTGATACATCTGCGCCGCGACATTGTCCTTCTGGAAACGCCCTTCCCTCCGGAAGCCTTGCGCTTGGATAGTCATCTCATTCAGCCGGCGGGAGAGATGACCCAAGTCTTCAAACTCCTGACCGAACAGCTTGTCCCTGATGCTCGGGAGCATGCCTGCCACGGCCAATGGTGGAAGCTGATCGTCCGGCAGGTGCATGCCGAAGCACTGGCTCTTGACTTCCCTGAACCTGCGCAGGTAGTCCTGCGGTGTCTCATTTGGCTTCTGGCGTACGTACATGATGTCCACCAGTTTCTTCTCCTTGGTGCCCGTGTAGAAGTGTGTATGGAACTTTTGTTCCAAGTCCGCCCAAGAGAGAATAGAGCCCGGCGGTAGTGACGTGAACCATGCGAATGCCGGTCCAGTGAGTGACGACGGGAAGTACCGAACCCTGAAGGCGTCTTCGGTATTGGCCTCCCCAAGCTGGAGCAGATAACGACTGACGTGCTCCACCGTGCTGGTGTCGTCTAAGCTGGAGAACTTGGACAGGTCCGTCGGCACTTTGACTCTGGGAGGTAGAGCCACACGGTGGAACCATTCGGGGAACGGAGACCTGTAAGCATAAGTGCCCTTAGGCTTCAGGCCGAAAGTGCGCTGCATCATATCCGCCATCCTCTCTAGCATGACATCGACATTAGAGTCGGCGGTTTTTCGGCCGTCGGCTTCCCCATATCCTGGATGCGGGGCGCCCTCTATGTTGTGAGGCTCAAGCATCTCATGGTACCCGTTTCCGTAGTAGTCCTTTATGAGCCTATAGGTTTGCGGGGAGATCTTGCGTGTTGACTCTGGCGGCTGACCCTTAGTGCCGAACGTGAGCTGCCCCATGGTCGGCAACTGGCCTTCTGGCGTGTGCTTCTCTTGAATGGTCATCCCGCTTGATTGAGCCTTAGGCGGGGTCTCCTCACCGGCAGCTCCTGCCCCCTTGAGGTGATTCGGCAGATTGAAAAGATGTGGTCCTGCTATAGGGCCAAACTCGGCCTCCATAAGTTCATCGGCCTTGGGGCCGAATTGGGCGATCATGATGGTGCGGAAAGTGTTGAGAAACGCCCCATGCATGCGACCGATGGCACCAGAGACAGCTTCGTTGATCATATGAGACATTTTCAACACTGCCTCCGCTTCCCCGGGATCATTCGGGTTGAGCTGGACGGGCTTCGGCAGATCGTGCAGACGGCGAACCTTTCCGCTTTTGTTCTTGGAAAAGGCTTCTAGGCACTTGGCCTGGAATTCGGCACAAGCATTATCCACCTGCTCTCTGTACTCGTCGGGTAGTTCAGTGAGCTGCACCTGCACGAACCCCGCCTTGTTGCTGGCCTCGGCTTCAGTGACTTCGACCATCGCTGCAGGAAAAAGGTGTCCCACCGGGCGTGCCAAAAAGTGTGTTGGCACCAAAAGTGACGCACTGTGCCAATCACACAGCAAGCCGGAGAAGCTGGCTTCAAACGTGGCCCGGGTGCTCAGAAGTCCGGTGCGTGCCAGTCAGTTTGCCCTGCAACTAACAAGGGAGATAAACTGTTAAATACAAAGCTGGAACATGTCGGGTATGACCAGACAGTTCCAAAATATACGGCCCTGAAGCCACTTACGACGACATATAGCTATGAAAGCTATCTGTCAACAGGTTTAAAGATTATTCGGCAATATGAACAGAGTTACGTGAATAACAGGTTGCCGAACACGTTTGCATGAGAATCGTACTTGCATGATGTATTAATATAAGTTAAAACTTAACCAATCTCGATTGTACAACCGAGTTGGGATCCATGGGGATTGAACATACAAACTAAGCATGACTAAGCTAATCTAAAGCCTGCGCCTGCCGCACGACACCTAGCCTTGTCATAGATCAAACATACTTAACATGCATGAACCCTCACCACGTGGCAATCCAGATACGATCCGATCGGCTATTACGAACAATAGATCTACTGCATAAAGACTTTTCAATAATAAACGTGAAAGAACAGAGCAGATCTATAAAGATGAAGCCGAACCGAACGGTATCTAGATTGGGCAAAAGTGTTATGATGAAATAAACATAACAAAACATATAACACAAGGTAACTTAATGAATCTATCAGATTGCCAAATCTAACAGAGCCGATAACTATTTTTACTCATGACTCAATCCGCCGCACGATACAAGGCATAAGCAAAACCTCCCGTCATAAGCTTAGATCCGCCGCACGATACTAAGCTTAACGTACGAGACTACTTGCACCATATCTAAATCCGCCGCACGATACTAGACATGATAACAAGGTTGCCGGAACTTACGGAGGTCGACGGATCGATGGCCCCTCTCGAAGAACACGACGACACGACTTGGACTCGAAGACGGCACGGGGCCGGGTTGGTTGTATTGATTGTGAACATTTTTACAATAGTCTCAGGGTTTATATTTATACCCTGGTGTTCTCTGAGTCCTAGAAGGATACGATTACAATGATAAAATTAGGAAACTATCAAAAACATGATGCCTTTTGCTCCAAGCTTCCTTTAATAACCGGCATGCACTAAACGAGATCCCCATCGCTAAATCTTCTTGTCATGCCGTATTTGTCATCTTCTAACGCAAACCGACTTGGCTTGAGGTAGCCGACCGCAGCGTCACGTTGCCGAACCTGCTCGCCGTTGACTAGTTGCTTTCACAGCCTTGCCGAATACATTGAGTTAGCCGACCGCGTTCGCTATCTGCCGAATCCCTTAGGTGGCGACTTCTTCCGAATCTGCGTCGTGCTGGCCCACTTGTCATAGTGCGAAAATTCTGTGTTAACAATATCTTCACTCAACCTGAGTTAAATATGAGGCAGAGAAGATGGTTGGAACTGGTCAAGGACTATAACCTTGAAGTGCATTACGACCCTAGAAAAGCACTCGTGGCAGATGCTTTTGAGTCGCAAGGTCATTGCAACTCCATACAACTTTATTGGAAGATGGATTCAAACCTTATACACCCTTTTATGTTGAATAATATCACCAACCTGTACTTGGAAAGTGATATCATCGAAGAACAAAAGACCAATGAAGAAATCTTTTAGATCAAGAAGAGACTGGAAACCAGTAGTTCATTGAACTTTAGAGTGGATGAGCAAGGGATTTTATGGTATAATCAAAGGTTGGTCGTACCCAAGAACACGGAACTGAGAGACAAAATTTTGAACGAAGCTCACAGTTCAAAACTGTCTATCCATCCGGGAAGTAGTAAGATGTACCAAGATCTGAAAAAGAGGTATTGGTGGCCCAAGATGATGAGAGAGGTTGCAGCTTATGTCGTGAAGTGCGATACTTGCTGCAGGATAAAAGCTATACACTTGAAACCTGCCAGACTGTTGCAACCGCTGTCAATCCTAGAATGGAAATGGGAAGAGATTAGTATGGATTTCATTACGGGATTGCCAGTCACCCAAAAGGGACATGATTCTATCTGGGTTATCGTGGATCGTTTATCGAAAGTGGCTCATTTCGTACCGGTCAAGACTACATATTGACCTCACCAATATGCAGATTTGTACATTCAGAACATCTCAAGGTTACACGAAATTCCCAAAAAGATTGTTTCTGGCAGAGGACCCCAGTTCGTAGCTCGTTTTTGGGAACAATTGGTACGCAGTTCCGCTTACCACCCCCAAACCGCAGGACAAACGGAAACAGTGAATCAAATCTTAGAGGATATTCTCAGAGCATGTGTGCTTTCCTCAGGAGAATCATGGGAAAAATGGTTACCTCTAGCAGAGTTCTCTTACAACAACAGTTACCAAGAAAGTATAAAAATGGCACCGTTTGAAGTTTTGTATGGACGAAGATGCAGAACACCAGTAAACTGGGTAGAATCGAGAGATCAAGGATTCTATGGGTCAAATTATGTAAAGGATGCCGGAGAGATTGTGCAAACTGTGCAGCAACATATCAAGGCAGTGCAGTCTCGATAGAAAAGTTATGCTGACACCCGAAGTAGACCTTTGGAGTTCCAAGTAGGAGACTACGTTTACCTTCAAGTCTCACCCATGAGAAAGGTCCAACGCTTTGGAATTAAGAAGTTAGCACCCCGATATGTGGGACCATATCGGATCATAGCCAGAAAAGGTGAAGTAGCCTACGAAGTACAGTCACCCCCGGAGATGAGTGCAATCTTTCCAGTGTTCCATGTATCGCAACTAAAGAAATGTCTTCGAGTGCCCGAACGAGAAGAAGTTCAAATTCCAGAGGTCACTATCCGATCAAATCTGGAATACTATGAACAACCTCAAGAGATACTGGATACCAAGACCAGAGCAACTCGCAACCGTGAAGTCAAGACTTACAAGATCCTTTGGAGTAATCATGGACCTAACGATGTCACCTGGGAGACTGAGGAGTACTTGCGCGTGAATTATCCCGCTTTTTATAAGAAGTGGTACGTAACCTAAATCTCGGGACGAGATTTCTTTAAGGGGAGAAGGGCTGTGACACCCTAGTGTCAAGCACTTCATTAGGAACAAGCATTAGCTACTAAATTGCCATGAGCATTGCATTGCATCATCTCATGTGCATAGAAGTGCTTTTTGCCTTTTGTTTGCTTATTTGAAATTTAGTTTCAATAGGACTTGGTTGTTTAAATAAAATTCTGTCTTGGCAAATAATCTTATAAAATAGATAATATTGAGTATAACACTTTTCATGTAGACACCTTGACAAATTCTTTATGGTTGAATAATTAAAATGTTGGAACAAAAATGATTTATGGCTCAAAATTGGCTTTATTTATGTGTAAGCTAGAGAAATGATTTTCAGAAAATGGGTCTTATATAAAAGTTGTAGAGAAAGTTATTTTGAGCAACTTTTATTTTTGGGTCAAAGTCTAGTTTTGAGTTTTTGAAGCTGTTTTGAAATGGTCAAAGTTTGGAAAAAATCAGGAAAAGAAAAAGGAAATTATTTTTTCTTCCCGTGACGGCCTTTCGGCGCAGCCCACGCCAGCCCGCGCTCGCGCCCACCCCCGCGCTGCACGTGCGCCCACCGCGCCGGCCGCCCGACATGGTCGCGCCATATGCCGGCCGAGCCGCTGCGTGGCCGCTTTCTTCTGCTGCAAATCCCGTGCGGCCACTCCCAGCACGATCCTTCTCCGCCCGATCACACAAGCGAACCCCCACGGCCACTCCCTCGCTCCCTCGCTCGCCTCGGCGCTGCGCGCTGCTCTGCCCGCACGCCGCTCACCGGCCACGGCCCCCGCCACAACCGCCCGTCCGGCCGAGCCCCGAACAAAACCAGAGCACCACACTCTCCGCTCCCTCGCGCACTCGTCACTCTTCCGCTCACACGCTCGCCTGCCCGCTCTCACTCCTTCTCCCGCACGCGAACACCACCCCGAATGTCGTTCGCCACCGCAAACTCCCCTCGGCGTTCCAGCCCTAGCCGAGCCACTGCTGGTCGATTAACTCCGGCCTCCACTCCACCCTCTTCCCGCACACACGGTGCGCACACCAGCGCCGTCGTTGGTGCCCCACCGTCGCCGGAACACGAGGTCCCCTTTTCGGCCGCCGCCAACGCCAGAGAGTGCTCGTCGCCGTTCCACGCCGACCGGGCTTCCGCCGAGCCCTATCTTCCCCGGAGCTCTTCACCGCACCAAGGCGAGGTGAGAACGCCCATCCGTCTCAACCCTTTCGCTTCGTAGCTCACTCACCGTCACGGCCGAGCGCCATTCGCGCCGCCCTGGCCCGCGCACGAGGCCAAGCTCCTCCGGAGCTTCACCGACCGAACCAACCCTCCTAGTAGTCACCCTAGGGTTCGCTCGAGCTTTCACACCCGCCAATTTAGTCGGTAACCGCCGGAAGCGGCATGGCCGAGCCACACCGCCGCCGCCGCCCGCCATAGCTCATCGCCGGCGAGTTACGGCCACCCATGAGCCAAATCATCACTACCTATCGGTCCGACCCGTCGAGACGAACTCGCCAAGCCCTACCTCACCGCCGGCGACCTCGCCGACGGAGAGTAATCGCCGGTCAACCCTTTTCCCCTGCTCGACTCACACCGGCAGGTGGGCCCGTTGACCCAGTCGGCCCCGCACTTCAGCCGCTCACGGTCTATGGGCCGAATCCACGGAAGCTGGCGGGGAGATTTCAAAATGTTTTCCTTTTCCTCTTTATTTCCAGAAAAACTTGTTTATTTTGTGTAGCACGTTTTAATGATCCAAATGGAGTTCTTTCAGTTTAGTTAATTTTTTCATGAGTAGATCTATCAGGAAAAAATGTGAAAGTATTTTTGATAGCAGTTTATGGCACTGTTTTTATTTAAAACAGTTTATGTGCATATTGTTAAATAAATGGTGTATATGTTTTCTGATCGAATTAAATTGTGGCAAAATTTGTGTATACTCCTTGTCATGTAAAGTGTCTGTGAAAAATATATGAGGGTCTGCTTTTGTAGAAAAAGTATCTGTTTAGATTTAAATGTCTTTTTAGTTGTTTGCTTAAAATAATTGTTAAGAGAAATATATGTGGAAATAAACAAGAGAAAATGTATATAGTCTCTGTGTGCTATGTTCAAGCTGAGAAAAATACTAGGTATGGGTTATTGTATGGAAAAATAAGAAGTTGTAGTACAAGTGTGCTTTTCTGAGTTTTTCTTAGAAAATTCGTGCAAAAATTAATATAAGGTTTCTGTTCATGGAACTTTCTTGATAAATATTAAATATGGAGTAAAATCTGGCAATAATATAAAAGTGTGGATTGCACCCTTTTTCAGTAGGGTTGCAGTTCAAAGGGTTTATTTTGGGATAAATTTGTTTATTTTGTGTAGAATTATGTGTTCATGCTTAAGCAGTAATTTTCCTGCAATAAGGTTGTTATAGGAAGATGAAGCTAGGAAAAATATGAAATCTGCTGTTTGACACTTTTCAAAAGCAAAGTTAGTTCAAAGCACCTTTTTAGTAGTTTATTTCATCTTTTCATATCTGCTGTTCAGTAATTTATCTCTTGCTGAAATTTGTACAGTGAAGTCCAGTGGGTGTAGGTTACCTACTGTAATTTTTGTGGATTTTTCTGAATTCAGAAAAATATACTTGCTGTTTAAACCTAGGTTTTTTTTGAATTAATCAATAGAAAATAGTTGAGTTAATGGTTTTATTCAGTGCAGCCATAAGTGCTTTCCTCAATGTGAAAAGTTGTTCAACAAGTTAGTTTTGTTGGTTTGCAAGAAAAGTTTACATTGCATGCATCATAAGTGCACTATGCATCATTTAAGTTTACCGTTTTGCAATAGGATCGATAGCCTCGGAGAACGATCAAGAGCCGAAGGCAAACGTCGAGCCGGAGATCCAGGAGGTGTCCAGGAATGAGGAGGCCGACCCCGCAGCAGAAACTAACCTGCCCGAGTGCCCCTCCCACGAGGCCTCGGTCTTCTCCCAAGGCAAGCCCCAGAGAATTCTAAGCCTCCTAGTTTTTATAATTAATTTAATTGAGTATTTTATATTGTGATGCATTAGGTATAGGAGTTGGTTGATCCTAATTGTTGCATTACCATTCCTTGATTATTGTTTATATCCACCTTGTTATTCTGTTAAGTTACTATAGTGTAGAATTGCTTAGTCTGCTTAATAAGAGTAGTAGTTAAGGATGTTCCCGTAATACCCCTGGTGGGTATTCACCGGATCACGGTTGGCTATATTTGCTATCGTGGAAAAGAACCTGAGTAGTAGTGAAATACGGTCAACTGGAAGGCAAGGCACCAAGTTGGAACTTGGGGACAGCTCGTCCGTTGGATCGTGTAGGTTTGTGTCGATGTTGGCCCTCGTTCATTTTTGAAAACGACCTATTACTTAGGGTTGTCGGTGTTGTAATGGCCGACCCCGAAGCCGGTTAGACGCTGTTCGGGCCGAATTCAACCCGAGTCATGCCCTCTAGTATGGAAATGCAATTTGCCTCGGAATGGCCATCGCCAGGTTCCAATTGGGCGGTTCGTGCTTGAACCGCGACGATTACCACCACGAACAGTATCGAGCGGTGACCCAATGCAGGGACCCGACGGGGAAAGTGTGGGTTTGTATTAAAGGTTTCTCGCCAGCTAGTTTGTAATTCGTTTCGAGTCGCCATCTCCCCCGGTTAGTGGGAAACTATGTCGAGCTTCACCATGATACAACTCCTTATGATATTTAAGGTTCAACTAAAATTTGGATAAGTCAACCGGATATGGTTTATATTATTGATTGTTAGACTCAAGTGGATGTAGTAGTTCAGGTGCAAACTTAGAATAAGGGATAGGCTTAAAACTTGACTGCTCATCTATACGATTAAATATTACTTCCCTCAAATTGAGCTTTTCGCAACTAAATTCCCAGCTCCATCCAAAAGGCCTTGCATACCCTTGGTGTCCTTATTTTCAGTTAGACGGGTAAGTCTAGCTGAGTACATTCCCGTACTCAGGGGTTATCCTGTTGTTGCAGATGGCCAGGTCTACTACAGCTATTGTAAGCACTGCCTCTACCCCGTGGAGGGTGATGAGGAGTAGGCCCAGGGTAGGGTCATCTAGAAACTTCTCCTTTGCTTTTGCTGGACTAAGACTATTGGTGGCACATTATTTGAAAAAGGAGGAGTGAGTTATCAAAAACAATGTTTCATTGGACCACGCGTGTGGTGGTCATATGTCAGACTTATTTAAAGCTTCCGCATTTCAAACTCAGTATTGTAATAACTTTTAAAGATTTCGCACTCTGATGTTAATTTCGATTCGATTATCAACTGTTGCATCCTCGCGAATACAGTACTTGAATGATGCGATCCTGTTTGTTGTAAGTTGTTTGAAATCCTTCGAGATTTCTGGACTACCGGAGTTATATGGGTTCAAGTATGAGTCGAGGTCAGCTGAATTTGGCTAAGATGGTACTTGAGCTCTTATAATTTGGATGGTTCCGCCACAGCAACCATCTTCCTGTGACGACACGGATGGCAAACAAGGTCCTTCTGAAACATAAGCTTGGGCAATCCTTGGATTAGGCCAAGTGAGCTAAGCCTTGCAAGCAAGTCGAAGCTCAGGTGACCAAGCCTCCTATGCCACTTCCACAAATCAGAAGAAGGACCAACCATCAAACATCTAGCAGAGCTGAAAGAGCGAGAAAAATCGGCTCTGAAAACACGACCAAATGGGACAACCCAACAAACAAGGTCACCCCAAGAGTCCAAAATTGGACTCAAACCCTTCTTAAAGCGCACTTCAAAATCATCCTCAAGGAGTTGAGAAATAGAAAGCAAATTGAAATGCAAGTTAGAAACCAAAGCAACATCCTTGAGCATGAAGTTTTTGTTAAGTCGAATCGACCCACGAGAGGTGACCTTACCTCTACCACTATCCCCGAAAGTGATGTATTCCTTATGCACAATGGGGTCTAGGCTGGAGAACCATTCCTTCCTTCCGGTCATGTGGCACGAACACCTAGAATCCATGAGCCACATGTTCTCCAACCAAAGTTCCTGCATCAATACAAAGGCAGGAAATGAGCATATGACACAACACTGGGGTTAGTATACTGAGAAGGATACCACTGCTGTGTCATAGGCCCAGAAAAGGTATTAGAAGGAACACCAAACTATCCTCGTCCCATGGGTGGATAGCGATCACCACCAAACTGAAAAGGTGGTCCGCTATAGAACAGAAATCCTCCAAAATAACATCCACGTCCCATTTGAGCAAAGCGATCACCACCATGCTGGAAAGGTGGTCCGCTATGGGACGGAGCAGCAAAGCCTCTTACACCCAGCTCGCAATCGTATTAAGGACGACCAGAACCGCGACAGGCACGACCACAACCCCGTGGTCTAGCTGCCTGGGGCCTAGACGCCTAAGGGGGTGCACCTCGATCCAAGCCTAGCGCCCGGCCTCTGAACTCCCTGACCCTGCACACCATGGTGAGGGTGGTGCCTGGCCTGGTTGTTCAGTTCCAACTCCTTCCTAGCCTCTCTCTTCCTCCGAAAGCAAAACACAACTAGGTGACACTCGCGGTGACAGTTCTCACACTCGAACCTCACCACTCTCTTGGGTTGTTGGTTCCTATGGTTGCGAGGGTTGTTCACTCTGGCTGGCTGCTTGCCCTTCGGAAGGGGATCCCTAGAGATGCTAGGAAGGGTGTCAAGTGTGTTCCTAAGATGGTTAGGTTTGGGAACCCACACTTGCTTTCGAGGTGGAACCTTGGGAGGTTCATCAAGGATGTCATCCTTGGTGATAGGCTTGGGAGGCTCAGGTGGAGTGATCTTGGTAAGTTTAGGGATAGGGGATGGCTTCTCACTTGGGTTCACTCCGCTAAACTCACCGATCTTGCCAAAGATGCTAGCGCCCTTCCCACCTGAAGCAAAGCCTACTCCCAAACAATCAGTTCCCCTCTTGAACTGACTGATCATTATGCCCAACTGCGGCTCACTGCATGACACCCAACTCAGGATGGACCGAAGGTATGTGTTTTCCTTGGTTTGCATCCTGTCATGCCGATAGTTGGAAATCTCAAGCTCCATCGCCGCGCATCGCTCACATGGAGCGGACAAGGTGCTAACTGAGCTGGCCTTCATGGCTTCAGCAAGCTTGGCACTAACTTCTGCCAACTCAGTTCGCAAGCCTGGACAGGACTTGCACGCACCCAGCAAAGAAGACCTCGCCTTCACTTCCTCTAGCTCCTTCTTCAGGGAGGCACATAATTTGCACACACCAACCAAGTCTATGAAGGACCGAGAGTGCTACCAGAAAGCGACCAGAGGGGGGGGTGAATGGGAGCTTCAAAATTTCTTTTCTAAAACTTGTTGCCACTGTCCCGAGAATCACCCCAAGAGCAAACCTAGAGCTTGCGAGTGTCCACGACCCTAGATGTAGGGTGGATGCTTCCAAGAAGCACAACGAGACACAACACAACCCTAGAAACCCAACGCAAAAGTCGGAAACCAAAACCGACAACGAACGAACAAACCGCGGACGAAAGCGCACAGAACACACCTGACCGGACTCTGCCTGCGTCCGGTCAGAGACCACCGGACGCGTCCGGTCTGAGAAACACGTTTCTGGACCCTTACTGTTTGTGACCGGACTCACTAAAGAGGAGCGTCCGGTCAAGGCTCGAGCGTCCGGTCAATAGAGAAAGACCCGATGAACAGTGGAAGCGTTGCGTACGGTCGTTTGCAAATCAAGCGTCCGGTCAAGTCGCAAGTGATACACAGTGATCGTGTTCATCGACCGGACTCAGGTCAAGCGTTCGGTCATCCTGAACCGAGCGTCCGGTCAACCCGATTTTGTGCTGTTCGTCCATCGATTCAACTCGATCTCACCAAAATGAAACCACTAGGGTTCAAACTTGGTGAGAGGAGTTACAAGGAGGATAGTGAGCTACTCCAAAGAGATCATGACTCGAACCTATCTCCAAATTGATGAATCAAAGAAAAACGGGAAGAGAGGAGAAAAGTTGATCCAAAACGAAACTCGTCCGATCTGCTGCTACAAGTGATTAGAATGCAATTCCTTCGGTCAAAAGATCACAAATACGTTCGTGCACAAAGTGGTTCAAACGAAATCGAAAACCAACTCACGGAGAGGAAGAACGAGGCAAATCTTCGTGAAGGCCAAAAACGAAAACGCGAAGAACACACAGGAAAGAACGTGATTCAATCTCAATTTCCAGTCGAAACTCCTCCACACGAGGAGACAACGAGATTACGGTCTCGTTTCCTCAAAAAGCAAATACACAGAGGTATGGTTCTTTGCGGATCTCAGTTGCTACAGCAGGGGATTGGGAGAGCAGGAAAACCCTAAGTGGAGAATAGCAAATGACTGAGATAGGATGGGAGGTGGGTGTCTCCCTCTACTTATCCTAATTCTAATTCCCACTCCACCCCTAGCTAATTACAGAGCGAACCAGCTAAACCCTAGGGTTATTCTGGACCAACTCGAAGTGGATGCTGATCCGACGGCCACGCCCGCACAACTGGTAGCGTTGCCTCGACGCAACCTCACCGATTGCCGCCACCGCTCTGCTCGTCCTTTTCCCGGACCTCGCCCCCAGTTTTGTGGCCCAAACCGAGAAACCAGCCTTCATGACCAAACCCCCGGTTTTGAGGCCCAAACCAGGAAACCTGCCGTCCATTGCCTGAGTTTTGTGGCCCAAACTCAGAAACCCGCCAGCGCCCAGGTTTTGAGGCCCAAACCTGTAAATCGTCCTCAACCCGAGTTTTGTGTCCCAAACTCGGAAACCGGCCGCACCCAGGTTTTGAGGCCCAAACCTGAAAACCGTCCACCGGTGGTTTTTCTGTGGCTCAACCACCAAACCGAGCCGTCGATGGGATGCATCGCCTGTGCACCCCGTCCACGGACACATGTCCCCAGGTCCTCGACCCGAGCAACACTGTGCCCCGCAAGTCTTCGCTCATCGCTGTCCCAGGCTGTCAGCCACCACAGCTGATCCTCACGCCACCGGTCCCTCAGTCCAAGCCTCACGTCCGCCCTTCACCGCTCCCGGTCCATTGGCACGACACGTCTCTACTTGACCTTCACCTTGCCTTTGATCACTGTATCCGTGCTCGACACCTGCACAACACAAGCCAAAGAACATGCGCATCAAACCAGTTTACAATCACTCATCACTCAAGATCCGGCATACACCCATGTATCCGCAATCTCCCCCTTGATGAGTGCATTGTCAACTACCAACACAAATCATAATGAAGTAGAAGAAGGAAGGAAGAGGGTGAAGTAGAGAACTTGTCCAAATGACCCAAAAGCATAGCAAAGCCAGAAGAAGGTCAAGTGAAAGAGCAAAACAACTTGGTCCCCAAAGACATGGGCAACGGCTCGACGCAACCAAGCAAAGCAAAGCTAGCCCTCAAGAAGAGGTAGAACAGGCTCAACACCACTAGCAGGAAAGCTCGACACCAATTGAAGTAAAACTCGTCACCAATTGAAATATCAGTTGATAACCAAGCAGAATGGAGCTAGCCCTCAAGAAGAGGCAGAACGGGCTCAACACCGCTAGCAAGAAAGCTCGATAACAACTGAAGGAATGCCAACTGGAAAGCAAAAGAGCTCGATACCAAGTGAAGAGCATATAGGCAAAGTCACTAGTCCCTCAAGAAAGAGGCAAAGGCTCAACACAACTAGCTACCAAAAATGCTATGAACCAATTGGAAAAATGCTCCAAACCAATTGAAGATTCAACAAACACAAGCGAGCAAACTCCCCCTCCAATAGTGCACACAACTAGGATATGATTTTATGAATTTTAATTTCCCCCTTTATGATTTGACAAATTTCTCCCCCTTAGTTGATAATGCACTATTAGGCAAACTTCTCCCTTCCAAATGCATATGAGTCAAAAATGCAAGTTAGTGGCTTCAGGAATATACTCGATAGAATGAAAAGATGCTCTACAGAGTATAACTCCAATGACTCAACAATAAGCATACATGCAAGCAAAGGCTCAAACTGATCACCAAATACGAAATATGAACATATGAGTAAAGTGAGAAGTTTTAGCCAAAAAGTATTCACCATCAAAATAGCACTAAACATGTAGAGACAGGAGGTCAAACAAGTGATAAACATGTATACAAGGTGAACTACCCCTAGCAAAGTTCGATCATCATGCTGCAGAATGAAACATATACTTGTGATTTCATATTTTAATCGGAGTTGCAGCGGTGAAATTACACAAGTTCAAAATTCAGCATGTGATTGCGAGAGGTTGAGGGCTTGTCATTGCCTAACTTTTCAACCGAGCTAAGCCTAGGCAGAAGCAATCAGAAGCTTAAAGCAACAGTTTCGGTCTTACACTACACGCCTCAAGTTTAACTCAAAGTGCAATGAGAAACAGTCTCGAAACCGTGATGTGTTGACAAGCAATCCCATCTCGATCTTTTCAATTCACTTAAAACTTGGTTCAATTTAATAACAGAATATGAACATACCAAGCAAGTGAATGACTCAGAACTAGAGACATAGCAACCTAGCATATATGAATAACACAAGTGGTTTCGACACATTCTATACATGCTAGTTGCCAATCTCAATGGTGAACAATTTCAATTTAAGTTCATTAAGCATAATCACCATTCATAAAAATAGCTCAACTCATAACATGTATCAGTGATCAGAAAGAGCATGAGCTACAAGTATCATCATCTAGCATCGGAGCATACTAGATAGATCATAGTTACATTCTAAGGAATATAGTCATGAAGCTCAGAAAGTAAAGATGCATGAAGAAATGCAAAGACTAACCTTCCAAAAATGAAAACAAAACGAAAAGGAGTCAGTCTATGATACAATAGTCAAAATGTTTCCCCCATCTAAAAGGGGAAACACACACCAAGCTCACCTCTCAACCTAGCAAAGGTTGATTGGTCCAAAGGCTTGGTAAAAATATCTGCCAACTGATGATGAGTATCGACATGGCGAAGGTCGATATCACCCTTCTCATAGTGGTCTCGCAAGAAATGAAAGCGCACATCAATGTGTTTGGTCTAAGAATGCATCACGGGGTTCTTAGCAACGCTAATTGCACTCGTGCTGTCACAAAGCATAGGAACACATGAAAAGCTCAGACCAAAATCACGCAAAGTGGCCATCATCCAAAGCAACTGGGAACAGCAGCTAGCCGTAGCAACATACTCAGCCTCTGTGGTAGACTGGGCGACGCTAGACTGCTTGCGAGAAGACCAAGATACAAGAGAAGAGCCAATAAACTGACAAGTCCCAGAAGTGGACTTGCGATCAAGTCGGCAACCAGCAAAATCGGCATCAGAATAACCGCAAAGGGAGATGGTGGAGGAAGCAGAATACCAAATCCCAAACTCTGGAGTGAAGCATAAGTACCTCATAATGCGCTTGACCGCCTGACGGTGAGAGGTGCGCGACGACGACTGAAATTGTGCGCACAGACACACCGCGAACTGGATGTTCGGGCGTGTCGCCGTCAGGTACAACAGCGATCCAATCATACTCCGGTACTCTTCTGGTCCACAGCTTCTCCATCCTTGTCCACATCCAGGGCCGTCGTGGTCAACATGGGTGTTGTAAGAGGCTTGGCCTGACCCATATCAAACTTCTTTAGGATATCCTTGGTATACTTGCCTTGGTGCACAAACATCCCCTCTCGGGATTGCTTGATTTGCAACCCGAGGAAAAACGTCAACTCGCCCATCATGCTCATCTCAAATTCCCTGCTCATAGTGTCTGCAAACTTGGCAACTAAAGCGTGAGAAGAACCATCGAAAATGCTATCATCCACGTAAATCTGGAACAAGAGAGCGTCATTGCCTTGCTGGAGGAGAAAAAGCATTTTATCCACACATCCCATTTTAAAACCCTTAGCAAGCAAAAAGGTTTTCAACCTATCATACCAGGCTCTAGGGGCTTGTTTCAAACCATATAAAGCTTTGTGAAGTTTAAAAACATGGTTTGGAAACTTGGGATTTTCAAAACCGGGGGGTGTTTCACATACACCTCTTCTTCTATGTAGCCGTTTAAGAAAGCACTCTTGACATCCATTTGAAAAAGTTTAAACCCTTTGGATGAAGCAAAAGCCAAGAGTATCCTAATCGCCTCCAAACGAGCTACAGGAGCAAAAGTCTCCTCATAGTCTATCCTTTCCTTCTGACTATACCCCTGGGCTACAAGTCTGGCCTTGTTTCTCACAATGTGGCCATCCTCTCCTTGTTTGTTTTTGAAAACCCATGTTGTACCAATAGTGTGACACTCAGGAGGAGGTGGAACCAAAACCCAAACCCGATTTATTTCAAAATTTTCTAACTCCTCATGCATGGCATTAACCCAATCCGGATCAGATAAAGCGTGTCCAACATCTCGGGGATCAAAATCAGCAACAAATGCAGAATGAGCAAAGTGAGAGATTTGTTGTGACCTTGACCGAGTGACACGTTCGTTGATGCTGCTGATCATCTGTTGAGGCGGGTGTTGGCGCTGAATGTGTCGTGGCGCCTCCTGAGCTGAAGAAATCTCCCCCTCAACAGCAGCTGGTGCCTCCTCGGGTACAAAAGGTACAACCCGAGGTGGCGGATCCCACGACCCCCAAGTAGTCGATGAAGAGAGGGTTGGGGCCGTGAGTCGTCGTGGTAGAAGCCGATGCTTGCGGCACAACAGGTGGAGGTGGTGCTGGATCATCCATCCCTTCAGCACCCTCATCCTTGTCATCAAAAAGAGGTTCGCCAACCTCATGATCACCTGCACGCTCAAATCTAGAAGAAGGACAAACCATGGTCTCGTCGAAGGTGACATCGGATGTCTCCATGACTCGGTTAGTATCAAGGTTAAGTACACGATATGCGCGAGTATGAGTGCCATAACCCAAAAATACACCGTCAGAAGAGCGAGACTCAAATTTGTCCAGGTTGCCTTTCTTGAGTATAAAACAGTGGCTAACAAAAACTCTAAAATAACTCACTTGGGGTTGTTTTCCAAAACACAACTCATAAGAAGTCTTTTTCGAGAAAGCTCGGAGAAAAATGCGATTGGAAATATAGCATGCAATGTTCATAGCTTCGACCCAATATCGTCGAGGAGTCCTATGCTCATCGAGCATCGTCCTGGCCATCTCTACAAGGGTCCGATGCTTCCTTTCTACAACACCATTCTGTGGTGGTGTGTAGGGGGAAGAAAACTGATGCTCTAAACCCAAAGAGTTACAAAACTTCTTAAAATCCAAGTTTTTAAACTCAAAACCATTATCACTCCGAATAGCTCGCATTGAGTTCATAGGGAACTCATTCTAAAGATGCAAAATCAGATTGCGAGCAAAAGAGAAAGTCTCGGTTTTCTCAGCTAAAAAGAAAACCCACGAATATCTCGAAAAATTGTCAACAACAACAAGCACATACCACTTCCCCCCAACCGAGCTCACCCGAGCCGGACCAACAAGGTCCATGTGTAAAAGCTCTCCAGGGCGCTTAGTCATGACCTGAGTCACTAGATGGTGGGGAGCGGCAACCATCTTCCCATGTCTACAAGAATGGCAAACAAGATCCTTCTCCATGGACAACTTGGGCAATCCTCGGATTAGGCCAAGTGAGCTAAGTCTTGCAAGCAAGTCGAAGCTTAGGTGACCGAGTCTCCTATGCTACTTCCAAAGATCAGAGGAGGAAGGTCCAGCCAAAAGACAACAAGAAATCCCAAACAACTTCGAGAAATTCGAACGAAAGACTTTCCCAAAGGGCGAAATCAAACATACAAGATTGCCTTGAGGGTCCAAAATACGACTGAGATTCGGCTTAAAACAATATCATAGTCATCATCAAAAGTTGCGAAACAGAAAGAAGGTTAAAATGCAAGTTAGAAACAAGAGCAACATCGCGCAACACAAAGTGCTCATTAACTCGCACCGACCCACGAGACAACACTTTACCTTTGCTATTGTCGCCGAAGGTGATAAACTCCTTTCCAGCAACAGGACTAAGACTGGAGAACCACTTGGCGTTTTCGGTCATATGCCTTGAGCACCCGAAATCCACCAACCAAACGTTCTCCAATCGTTTTACCTACATCAATAGAAAGACATAGGGTGAGCATACGGTCTAACACTGGGGTAAGTAAAATGGGAATTATACCAGTGTTGGGCGGGCTGCTCAAAAGACGGTTAGTAGCAAAACCATTCCTAGCACGCCTACGGGGAAAGCGATCACCACGCACAGGAAAACGTGGTCCGCTAAGGGAAGAGCGTCCATCGCGATACTCAAAACGCGGTGGAGGGTAACGCTCAACAAAGCCACCGCCACGAGGTCTATAGCCCACAACTGCAGGCTCCCGCCGGGCACGTCCTCCTCGCGGCCCAGGCCTAGGACCTTGAGGCATTGGACCTCTTGGCCTAGCAGCTCTCCTTTGAACATTTGGCACATTTACATCATGGAAAGGATGGTACATGTCCGTATTGTTTATCTCCTTTGCACGACGCTCCTCTCTCTTGCGCCGAAAGCAAAACTCCCTCAAGTGTCCATCTCTCCCACAGTGCTCACAATGGTACCTCACCGCTCTCCTAGGGGGTTGTTGGTACTCACGGTAGTGGGTGTGGATCACTTTGCCTTTTTATGGCATGAGCTCCTCTTGGATAGGTGGCATTGTGTCTAGCTTGTTCTTGAGGTGGTTTGGTTTTGGAGCCCATGACTGTTTCTTGGGTGGAGCTCTCAGAGGTTCAACAAACACTCCATCTTTGGTGTTAGGCTTGAGAGGCTCTTTGGGTGGAATCTTGGTCAGTTTGGGAGTAGTGGTGGAGTTGGGCTTCTCACTCGGGTTAAGACCACTCGACTCTCCAATCTTACCAAAAGACGAAGCACACTCAACACCCTGAGCAAAGCCTATACCAGGACCTCCAGCAGCACGCTTGAACTGGGAGATCATCATCCCAAGCTGCGGCTCACCACAAGACACACATGACAAGATGGTCCGAAGGTATGTGTTTTCCTCCTCGGTTTGCATCTTGTCATGCTTCACATTCGCAATTTCCATCTCCAAACCCTCACACAAGGCGCACCTAGACACGCAAGTGCTACCCGAGCTGGCCTTCTCAAGAGACACAATCTTGGCATCCTTCTCTGCCAACTCGGATTGCAAGCCTGCACAAGACTTGCACGCACCTAACAACATGGGTCTTGCCCGGAGCTCATCCACCTCTCCAACCAAAGCAGCATACTTACTTCTCAAAGTGAGAAGGTCAGTCATGTGCTTGGTGCACATCTCGCACTCACCCTCCTTAGAGACAACTACGCTGGACTTGGCCAACTCAAGCTCCTTTACCGTATCCTCCCACTTCTGCCTAAACTCCTCCCGCTCTCTAGGAGCACACCTAAGCAGTTTATCTTGACTAAGAAGGGCGACAGTAAGTTTCTTGACCTCAGTAGAGAGCTCATCAAGGGTCTGAGATACTTGGGAGGTGTCGTCGTCGTTCTGAGGGATCTCCTCCGGCTAGCTGTCGACCTCCTTCCCGAGGGCCTTAGTGCAAAAGCCCTCGTTGTCGGTGAAGAAGCAGAGGTCGTTCAGCTTGTCCTCGATCTTCTTCTTCTTCTCAGACTCGTCGTTGCTTGAAGAAGCGGAGTCGTCATCCGAGTCGTCGACGTCGCTGAGCGTGGCGAAGAAAGCACGCTGCTTAGCCTGGGCCTTCTCCAAGTACTTCTTCTTGATGTACTCCTTGTTGAAGACGCCCTTCCACTTGTGCTTCGCGGGGACGTACTTCTCCTAGCGCTTGCCGAAGTCGTACTTGTGCCCATGATCGCCCTTCCCAAAATCTTGCTTGTTCTTCTTGGGGCAGTTGGTGATGAAGTGGTCGGGGTCGCCGCACTCGAAACATCCAGAGCGTCCTCCTCCGCTGCGATGATTCATGCGGTTGTTGTGGAACCGCGAGAACCGGTTGGCAAGCAGAGCCAACTCGTCATCCGCCATGAACTCCAGCTGCTCCTCTGTAATAGAAAGAAGAGAAGAAAGTGCAAATCCTCCAGAGGGGTTAGCAGAAGAGCTAGAAAGCAAAGCCATCGACGGGCCAGAAGGATTTTCATAAGAAGCCCTCGCCATGGCATCAATCTCACTGGACTTGAGCTTACTGAAGAGCTCGTCGCACGTGAGGGTCTCATAGTTAGACGATTCAATGATCGCCTGTACCTTGGAGTCCCACACCGACCGATCGAGAGTATGCAAAAGCTTCAAAGCCCTCTTATGATCATCGAAAGGCAACAACTCCTTGTTAGCCCTCATCCTGTTGACAATCACCTGAAAGCGAGCGAATAAACTCTCTATGCTCTCGCCAGGCATGTGTCGAAAGTTCTCATACTCCCGCTTGTGCGACTCGTAGAGATGGGATTTGACTTGAGAGGTTCCCTCATGGAAGCGCATGAGGGTCGTCCAAATCTCACGAGCCGTGGGGAGATGAGAAACGCGATCAAACTCATAGACACTCAAACACGAGAAAAGAGCATTGTGGGCTCGGCTATTGGCATCGTGCTCATCGATCTGCAGCTGAGTCACACGAGCAGCCAAAACCACGTAATCATCCTTGTTGCAAATCTCCCAGACAGAAGCACCCATGCTTTGAAGATAGGCTGACATGCGTATCTTCCAATATGTATAGTTCGTCCCATCGAAAAACGGCGGTTTTCCCATGTCGCGATCCATGTCGCCTTCTTTGGATCTGGAACTGGCTAAGGTGGAAGATCCTTAACCCGCTCCGATACCAATTGAAGGACCGAGAGTGCTACCAGAAAGCAACCAGAGAGGGGTGAATGAGAGCTTCAAAATTTCTTTTCAGAAACTTGTTGCCACTGTCCCGAGAATCACACCAAGAGCAAACCTAGAGCTTGCGAGTGTCCACGACCCTAGATGTAGGGTGGATGCTTCCAAGCAGCACAGCGGGACACAACACAACCCTAGAAACCCAACGCAAAAGTCAGAAACCAAAACCGACAACGAACGAAGAAACCGCGGACGAAAGCGCGCAGAACACACCTGACCGGACTCTGCCTGCGTCTGGTCAGAGACCACCGGACGCGTCCGGTCTGAGAAACACGTTTCTGGACCCTTACTGTTTGTGACCGGACTCACTAAAGAGGAGCGTCCGGTCAAGGCTCGAGCGTCCGGTCAATAGAGAAAGACCCGATGAACAGTGGAAGCGTTGCGTACGGTCGTTTGCAAATCAAGCGTCCGGTCAAGTCGCAAGTGATACACAGTGATCGTGTTCATCGACCGGACTCAGGGTCAAGTGTTCGGTCATCCTGAACCGAGCGTCCGGTCAACCCGATTTTGTGTTGTTCGTCCATCGATTCAACTCGATCTCACCCAAAATGAAACCACTAGGGTTCAAACTTGGTGAGAGGAGTTACAAGGAGGATAGTGAGCTACTCCAAAGAGATCATGGCTCGAACCTATCTCCAAATTGATGAATCAAAGAAAAACGGGAAGAGAGGAGAAAAGTTGATCCAAAACGAAACTCGTCCGATCTGTTGCTACAAGTGATTAGAATGCAATTCCTTCGGTCAAAAGATCACAAATCCGTTCGTGCACAAAGTGGTTCAAACGAAAATGAAAACCAACTCACGGAGAGGAAGAACGAGGCAAATCTCCGTGAAGGCCAAAAACGAAAACGCAAAGAACACATAGGAAAGAATGTGATTCAATCTCAATTTCCAGCTGAAACTCCAAACGAGGAGACAACGAGATTATGGTCTCGTTTCCTCAAATAGCAAATACACAGAGGTATGGTTCTCTGCGGATCTCAGTTGCTACAGCAGGGGATTAGGAGAGCAGGAAAACCCTAAGTGGAGAATAACAAATGACTGAGATAGGATGGGAGGTGGGTGTCTCCCTCTACTTATCCTAATTCTAATTCCCACTCTACCCCTAGCTAATTACAGAGCGAACCAGCTAAACCCTATGGTTATTCTGGACCAACTCGAAGTGGATGCTGATCCGACGGCCATGCCCGCACAACTGGTAGCGTTGCCTCGACGCAACCTCACCGATTGCCGCCACGTGCCGCCACCGCTCCGCTCGTCCTTTTCTCGGACCTCGCCCCCGGTTTTGTGGCCCAAACCGGGAAGCCAGCCTTCATGACCAACCCCCGGTTTTGAGGCCCAAACCGGGAAACCTGCCGTCCATCGCCTGAGTTTTGTGGTCGAAACTCAGAAACCCGCCAGCGCCCAGGTTTTGAGGCCCAAACCTGGAAACCGTCCTCAGCCCGAGTTTTGTGGCCCAAACTCGGAAACCAGCCGCACCCAGGTTTTGAGGCCCAAACCTGGAAACCGTCCACCGGTGGTTTTTCTGTGGCTCAACCACTAAACCGAGCCGTCGATGGGATGCACCGCCCGTGCACCCCGTTCACCGACACATGTCCCTAGGTCCTCGACCCGAGCAACACTGTGCCCCGCAAGTCTTCGCTCGTCGCTGTCCCAGGCTGTCAGCCACCACAGCTGATCCTCAGGCCACCAGTCCCTCAGTCCAAGCCTCACGTCCGCCCTTCACCGCTCCCGGTCCATCAGCATGGCACGTCTCTACTTGAACTTCACCTTACTTTCGATCACTGTATCCGTGCTCGGCACCTGCACAACAAAAGCCAAAGAACATGCGCATCAAACCAGTTGACAATCACTCATCACTCATGATCCGGCATACACCCATGTATCCGCAGTCTAGCCTACTCTTCAGCTCATCATAGACCTCGATCAAAGAGGCATACTTGGTTTGCATGATGGCAAAGTTGGTCATATGCATCATGCACTCATCACACTCCTCCTCCTCCGTCACCTTCACCTTGGACCTAGCACTCTCAAGCCCCTTCAGCACCTCGCCTAGTTTAGCTTTAAACTCATTGCACTCTCTAATGGCATGCTTGAGTTGCTTGTCTTGATCGAGGACAATGTCAGCCAAGTCGTCGCGCTCACCAGTAAGACGATCAACAAGAGAAGAGGATGATACCTCAGATGTGTCACCGTCATCATCGTTGGTGTTGGCGTCCTTGTCCTAACACTTGCGGTCCTCCTCGTCCAATGCCATGGTGTAGAAGCCCATGGAAGAGTTGCCGAAGAAGCAGAGTTCGTTGAAGCGTTCTTCAGTCTTGTGCTCGGACCCATCGTCGCTGGAGTCGCCGTCGGAGCTCTTCTCGATGTTGCTGATGGAGGCCATGAAGGCACGCCGGCCGGCGTCAAAAGCCTTCTCCACGTCCTCTCGGTGGTAGCTGCCCTTCTTCTTCTTCCCGACCTTGTTCTCCGGCTTGCCCTTGCGCCTGGAGTTGCGGTTCTTGCCAGGGAAGCTCTTGTCGCGCTTGGGACAGCTCGCGACGAAGTGATCCGGATCTCCACATCTGTAGCAAACCTCACGTGCGCAACTACGCCGGCGATTCAAGCGTTTGTTTTGGAACCGTGACAGCCGGGTGATGATGAGGGCGAGCTCGTCATCGCCCAATGCCTCCACCTGCTCCTCTGTCATTGAAAGCAAAGAAGACAAAGCGAAGAGAGGTGATGAAGCGTCAGCAGAAAGAGTTGATCCACCCTTGCCTGAGACCAAAGCCATGTAATGTGAAGATGGGTTCTTCAGCTTGGCCTGAGTCAAGTGATCGATCTCGGTGGACTTGAGCTTGCTGAATAGCTCGTCCACGGTGAGGGTGTCGTAAGCAGGAGACTCAATGATAGTCGACACCTTCACCTCCCATACCTTCCTATCCAGGGCATATAGAAGCTTGAGTGCCCTCTCATGATCATCATAAGGTAGGTTGGCCCGATTGGCACACATCTTGTTCATAATCGTTTGGAAACGAGCAAACATAGCGTCAATCGTCTCTCCCTCCATCTGAACAAAGTTCTCGTACTCTCGCTTGTACATCTCGAAGAGTCTGGTCTTGACCTGGATGGTCCCCTCATGATAGCTCTGAAGCTTCACCCAGATCTCTCATGCCGTCTCAAGCTCGGAGACACGCTCGAACTCAGGAAGGGAGATGCTGTCCAAAAGAGCGTTACGAGCCTTGGAGTTGGCCTCGTGTTGGTCAATCTGGATCTGACCCACACGAGCCGCAAGGACCTTGTACTCAGTGTTCTCGTATATCTCCCAGATAGAAGATCCGATGCTGCAGAGATAAGCACGCATCTGAATCTTACAATAGGGATAGTTCGTCCCATCGAAGTAGGGAGCCTTGTCGTTCCCTCGATCCATGTCGCACTTAGGATCCGAAACCGATTAAGGTAGAGAAGATCCCTTAACCGGCTATGATACCAATTCAAGGACCGAATTGGCGACCAGAGGGGGGTGAATGGGAGCCTCAAATTTCTTCTCGAGAAATGATGGCCCTTGTCCCAGAAAATCACCCAAAGGCAAAACCAACAAGCGTGATGTCCACGACCCAAGTGATTGGGTGGATGTTCCCTAGGAACACAGTGGGACACCACAAGAAAGCTTCCACAAAAGCCGGATCACAAGTCAGACGAACACCGAAGAAACTGCGGATGAAAACGTGCACGGCAACACTGACCGGACTCACTGATGCGTCTGATCAGTAGGGACCGGATGCGTCCGATCACCTCAGAGGAGTTCTGAGACTTCTCTGTGTTGGACCAGACTCAGGGGCTCAGACCATCCAGTCACAAACCAATGAGCATCCGGTCAGCACAACGGCAATGAATAGTAACTCCTGTGAGTTCGGTCACGTATTTCCCGTGCGTCCAGTCAGTCTCACGCGAAACTAAACAGCAAAGCTCTCAATGACCGGACTCACTGGTCAGAGTCCGATTGTCCTGTGGCCAGAGTCCGGTCACCCTGAAATCCCTCTGTTCGTCCATTGATTTGACTCGATCTCACCCAAATCAAAAGTACCAAGGCTCAAACTTGCTGAGGGGAGTCACAAGGAGGATAGTGAGCTACTCCTAGGAGATCATGGCTCGAACCTATCTCCAAAACGATGGATCGAAGAAGTCCATGGGAAAAGGAGAAGAACATGATCCAAAATGAAAACGATTCGATCTACTAGCTCATGAGGTTAGAGTGGAATTCCTTCGGTGAAAAGAAGCGCCTCATGATGTAGCACAAGTGGGTTCAAGCGGAATCGAAAACCGTCTCTCGGAGAGGAAGAACTAGGCAAATCTCCGAGAGGGCAAAAACCGAAAACGCGAAGAACACACAGACAAAACACGAATCGATCTTGATTTCAGTCGTGTCTCGAACCCACGAGACAAAAACGAGATTACGGTCTCGTTTCCTCAAAATCGCAAATACATAGAGGTATGATTGTTGTCTCTCTACAGATCACAGGCAGAAGTGGAAGAAAACCTAAGCGGAGGCTAGAGAATGAAAGCTGCAAGGATAAAATGGATGGAGGGGCTGCCATCACTACTTATAGCCAAATACACTTATTCCCCTTCTACCCCTAGATACAAAGAGCGAACAGGCCAACCCTAGGGGTATCCCGGTCCAACTCGGCTGAGTCTTGATCTGATGGCCACGTGCCTTCCTCATCCTTAGCTTCGCCTCGACGCAAGCCTTAGGATGCCACCACGTGTCGTGCTGTCGACCGCCGCGCCTTCCTCGCCGATAGCTTCGCCGCAACGCAAGCCTCTCGGCACCGCCACGCGTCGACCGTCCTTTTGGACCTCCCCCGATTTTGAGGCTGAAACCGGGAAACCAGTCCTCAGGCTGAGTTTTGTGGCCCAAACTCAGAAACCCGCGAGCCCAGGTTTTGAGGCCCAAACCTAGAAACCGTCCATGCCGAGTTTTGAGGCCCAAACTCGGAAACCCGCCACCCAAGTTTTGAGGCCCAAACTCAGAAACCATCGAGGGTAGTTTTTTGAGGCTCAACTACCAAACCCGTGACGTAGACGGGATGTGGTTTGCACACCCCGACCATCAGCACCGATGCCGATGCATGTCCAGCCTCCACGTTGAGCACAACACCTTCGCCTTCCTTCTTGGCCTCCTGCCAAGTGTCACGATGCCATCGTCTTCCTCTCGGCTCGGTCGATGCACCGCACATCCCCATGTGCTCTCGCTCACCGATGCCATGTGCCAGCTACCACAGCTGATCCTCTGGCCTCCTGGTCCGTCGGTCCAAGCCTCACGTTCGACCTTCACCGCTCCCGGTACGTCGGCACGACACGCCTCTACTTGACCTTCACCTCTCCATTGACCACTGTCTCCGAGCTCCACACCTGCACATCAACACAGCCAAGAGACACACGTTGCCTGTTGACCGATCGCTCATCAGTCAGGAAAGGAACCACAAGGGCACATATCAACCTTGTGTTCGCACTGTGAGAATGAAAATGCCTAGATAGAATGAGAGGAGCGGTTGCCTCTCTCTATATATTCTAATACATTATTCCCCTTCTACCCCTAGATACAAGAGCGAACAGGCTAACCCTAGGGTATTCCAGTGCAACTCTGAAAGGTCTTGATCCGATAGCCATGCCCGCACATCCGGTAGCTTCGCCTCTATGTGACCTCACCCGATGCTGCCACGTGTCGTCGCCGCCCGGCAGATCTCCATGAGACCTCCGCCTCTGGTTTTGAGGCCCAAACCAGCAAACCATCCTCCCCGAGTTTTGTGGCCCAAACTCGGAAACCCAGTAGCTCCCAGGCTTTGAGGCCCAAACCTGGAAACCATCTGTCACCCTGAGTTTTGAGGCCCAAACTCGGAAACCAGCCATCTAGTGGTTTTTTTGGGGCTCTACCACCATACTAAAGCCGTAGAGGGATGCACTGCCCGTGCACCCCGTCCACCGACACGTGTCCTCAGGTCCACGACCTGAACCACACCGTGTCTCGCAAGTCTCCGCTCGTCGTTGTCCCAACATGTCAGCCACCACGGCTGATCCTCGGCAACGCAGGTCCGTCAGTCTAAGTCTGAGTCTGCGCTTCACCACCCTTGGTCCATCAGCACATCACTCCAGCACTTGACCTTCACCTTGCCTTCGATCACCGTCTCCAAGCTCGACACCTGCACAACACAAGCCAAAGAACATGCACATCAAATCCATTGACAATCACTCATCACAAGACCCGGATCACAGCCTGTGCATCCGCAACTCCCAAAAAAAGGCACTCAAAAACCATTCTCGAGAAATTGTCAAACAATCATCACAAAAGAAACCAAGGTTCTCATCCACTTTGTCATGGAAGGTTTGGATTCCTCCCGAAATGTGCTTGGTTTCATAATTTCTCCCCCTTGATGATTAAATTGACAAAAAACTAAGCACAAGAAATGGTTTGAGATACCCAGACCAAAAATCTCATTGAAATGATCCAAAAGCCATAGAAGGGCAAAGAACAAATCACTTGACATGAGAAGATTGCTCATTCAAATGCCCAAAAAGCCAAAGAAAAGCCAAAGAAAGGGAAATTTGAAGTAAATAGAACTTGGTCCCCAAAGACATGGGCAACGCTCAACGCAACCAAGTAAAATCTGAGCAAAATCCATAATGGAGCGATAACTCAGACAAAGATCAAAAGACTTGGTTCCCAAAGATATGGGCAACGGCTCGACGCAACCAAGTCAAAAATGAGATAGCCCTCAAGAAGAGGCAGAAAAGGCTCAACGCCACTAGCTCAAGGACTCCATACCAATCGAAAATACTAAGCAAAAACTGCCAGTCCCTCAAGATAGAGGCAAAGAGGCTCAACATGACTAGCAAGCTCGATACTGATTGGAAAAACACAAAGAGAAGCTTGAAACCAAATGGAGCACAAACACTCGGAGCACACGGAGAAGCAGCAAAACAAAACGACTCCCCCTGAAAGCAAGCCTAGACACAAAGGCTATGCAAGACGCTCAACACCAAACATCAACCATGCACGATATCAATTGAAAACAAGGGCTATGCAACGCTCCATACCAATTGATAGAAACCAATTGAAGCACATAAAAGAGCTAAACTCCCCCTTGCTCAAAGCTCTCCCCAACATGCACGACTCTCCCCTTGTGCCAACACTCAAGCTCCCCCTTGCAAACAGCTTCTCCCCCTTGACTAAAGGAAACATGCAGAGGGTTTTTGAAATTTCTCCACAAAGTTGACACAAACACAAAACAAGTCATCAACCAAATGCACATGGGGGCCGTAAAAAGCACTGAAAGTGTGTATCGGAGCTAGGGGTATGTACACTAAGCTAAAAATGCATGAAATGCACAATGCAACAACTTCAAGTGTATAGCAATCAGAATGAAAAGATGTTCAAAAGGGTGCTGCCCTAAAAGTGTAGCAACCAATACAAATGCTAGCATAAAGGCTCAAACTGATCAAGTGAATACAAAATATGAACAATTAAGCATATGAGCAGTTTTAAGCCATTTGAAAAAGGAGTTCACCAATAAATAGCACTAAGCATGAATAGACAGGAAATCAAACAAGTGCTAACTCATGTATGAAAAGTGAACTACCCCTAGCAAAGTTCAATCATCTTGCCATAGAATGAAGCATAGACATGTGTCGTTATCAATTTTAATCAGAATTTGCAGCGGTAAAAACACAAGTTCAAATTTAAGCATGTGATTGCGAGGGGTTGAGAGCATGGTCATTGCCTAACTTTTCAACCGGGCTAAGCCTATGCAAGAAAAGCAATCGGAAGCTTAAAGCACCGGTTTTGGTCTTAAACTACATGGCTCAAGTTTAACTCAAAAGTGCAATGAGAAACAGTCTTGATACCGTGATGTGCTGACACATGCAATCCCATCTCGATCTTTTCATTTCACTAGACTTGGATCCACTTTTAAGCACAAGGTCAATATGAACAATCCAAGCAAGTGAATGACTCAGTGCAAGAGACATTGTTGACACCTGGGGTGGCACGCAGAAGAAACCGCAAGCGTACGGTTGTCAGTTGTAGCTTTTCATCTCAGAGTATTCCAGGGTATCGAATCCACGAGGAACGTGAAGTGATTTTGAGAGGACTAGGGGGATAAGGATATCTAGGATAGATGAAGGGAACAGGCACTATCTGCTGAGGTAGATCCTAGTTCTATTAGACTTCTAGTGATATAAGTTCTTTACTAGTGTATTGTGGGCGTACTAGCCTTTACCACTGACTTAGGTTGAACGCTAGCACAACGAGCCCTACTATTAAACTAGACCAACTATGTGGTGGAATTCAAGGCACACAGGGCTGTCACCACCTGCTTGCTACCACAGCTATCTAGGGGCCTAGCCGTATTCACTGGCAATATATAGCCTAAGTACCACACTTAATCTATATATTACTACTACTAGCCCTGTACTAGAACTAGAGCACTTGAAACTAATATCAAGCAATGAAACAAACACACAAGTACTGAAAGTAAATACTGGAAGATAGAATAAGATACTAAGTTACCAAAGTTGAAGCTCAGAGCAGAGAGAAGCAGGGGTCTCCGACAACTCCGGAGCTATCCAGACTTCTACTCTTCTCCTCTCCAGCTCCTCTTCTAGTGAGGCACTCACACTCTCTCTAATCTCTCTATCATAGCAAGTGTGCTACTCTAACCAAATGGTGAGGAATGGTGTGAGGCTCCCGAATGAGAGCTCAAGGGGCCTATTTATAGTGCTAGGAAGCTAGGGGGGTACTTATAGAGTGAGGGGAGGTCGGTTAGGGTTTTAGGGGGGTGGCGCCCGCCACCTCACCGCCGTCCGTTGCAACCGCCATTCATCCAACGGTCTTCATTTGCTCTCCCAAGTCGATTTGAGGGCCGGTTAGGGTTTAGACACGTGTCCAAAGCCCACTATCCAGGTGACACTCTTCTTAGCCCTTGGATCAAACCGCCTTAATGTGCAATGGCCAAGATTTGAGCTTAAGGTGACTCCCACGAATCGATGACGTGGCTTGGGCCACTTTTGGCACGAGTGACCTGGCGGCCGCCAGTAATAGGTGGCGGCCGCCACCCTACTTAGGCCCAAATGGGCCAGAGTGGCTTGGCCTTGCTCCTGGTGCACTTGTTTGGCCCAATTTCCATTATTTTCTGCATTAAGATAAGAAACTATGCACATGTGGAAATAGGTTAGTTATAAACCAAATCTTCTACTTTTTATGTTGTTTTACCTTGGTTTTGGGTGAAATGTAGATGGTGAAATGATGCTTAAGCACCGTCAACAAGCTCCCCCACACTAACCTCTTTGCTCGTCCCGAGCAAGCATGGACTTTAAGGATTGAAACAATTTTATTGAACTAAGCATTCACATAAGATGTTCAACTACCTATACTCATGTTAGTAACCTTCCAAGTGGCTAATAAATCATACCTATGGTGGTTGAGAGATAGAATAGCTTGCAAGCAAGAGAAACACAATTTCCTCTTTTACATACCTTGGGGTTTCAGGATATTTAAGAATGAAAAACATGGTTCATTGAATCTCTCTTTAAATCTCAAGGCACTCAAGGTGTATATCCTCACTTTATGGCAAAAGAAAATGCCAGAGTCTATCCTATGGCTTATGTGGAGTTTATAGGGAAAGGAAGGAATGTAAGCACTTCTATCTCTCTTTATTGCTAAGTCAAGTTTAGGATCATGGGAGAGTATAGTCATGCACTAGCCAAGGTATAGGGTGGACTAACTCAACTCCTTTGTTCTCTTTTTTTTGAATCTCTTCTCTCCCAAGGATCATGGCTATATGCATCTCTCTCTCTTTTTTTGAATACTTGGACACTTGTCCTTTTTAGAGCATTTGCTCTCTTTTTTTTGAATACTGGACACTTGTCCTTTTTAGAGCTTTTGCTCTTTTTTTTAGATGCTATATAGCCATGTCCTTTGAAGGAATGAGAAATTTTATACAATTCTTTTAGAACAAAATTTTGGAGGAGAACTACATGAGTATACCCTCAGTGTGAGAGTTCTCTCAAAAAGGCATGGTTTTGCCTTGGCTTTTAGAGCATGACTAAACTCTTCTACCTAGATCAACTATTCTTGACAAAGCTCAAAGATTGATTTACAGGCTTTATGGGCTGTTTTCCTATACTCTAATATTTTGGCTTTGGTAGGTGGATAGGAAAGAAAGATCATGAACCATGGTAATTTTGGTTTTCAAAATAAAAACTCCCAAGGTTGTAGCAGAGTACTAATGCAATTTCAATTACTACTTCTATATCTTATCAAACAACAACCTAGGTTGACTCCCTATCGAAATGAGTAGGCTACTACACATGAATAAAAGGTAGAATAACATGTCGTGTAAACACTCAATTCAAAAGAAATTGTCTCAGCATTTTTTTTTCTAGCTGCATTTTTAGTTCAAACCGAGACATCCAGTGATTCAAATTATACAGAATTTAAAACACAGGTTTAGGGGTTCACCGGGGGTGTCTCGGTGCAGAGTGGCCTGGCGGCCGCCAGTAATAAGTGGCGGCCGCCATGGGCTTTGGCCCATGCGGCTTGCAAACAGCGTGGTAGTTACTTGCTAAGTTCAGGTTACAGCTTTGAACATTTTGTCACGTTTTCCAGAGGTGTTTAGAGAGGGGATTTCCCCCACACTAGAAGTTTTGGTACTTTTTTTTAAAAATGAACAAACTCGATGAAGGGAAAAATAATAGGGTGTCTTTTTATTCATTAAATAAAGATTTCCTAAACAATAGTTCTAAATTGAAAATTAAACAATCTAAAATTTAAATCAAGCAAAATTAAACTTAAACTAAATCAAACTAAACACCCTAATCTAATCTAATCTAATGGAGGGGCCTCGTAGAGATCCTCGAAGCCCGTCTCTTTGAAGAGACGCTTGATCTTCGAGGTGCAGCCCTTGCGGAGGACGGTGAACCGATCCTCCATGTCCATTCGCTAGAGGGCTATCTCTGCGACTTGATCCTCCAAGGCGCTCTTCTCCTTGCGCAGCTTCTTCACCTCGGCGGCGAGTTTTCCGAGGGTTAACCCCTCCTCACCACCGCTATGCTCCATCTCGCCGGGGACTCCTACCGGCGATGGGATGAGACGGCGGCGCACGGATGGCTCGGAGAGCGACCCATTGGAGTCATGAGTGCTCACCTCGCGCTCACGCAGCCTCTTCTCATAATGCCCATCGGGCATTCTCACGCCATACACCTCTAATTTAGCCCTCTTAGGATTGGGCTGTAGCTCCGGGTGTGGCTATCCGAGCCAAAGTTGACCCGGGATTTCGCCCTGGATGGAGAGGGTGTTTCATCACCCCTGGCCTTGACGGCCGGAGACTTCCTCGGGGTGATCTCCCCTGTGGTCGGCCTGGTGGGCGTCCTCAATTTCTTCTCGGGTGGCGCCACTAGAGTAGGATGAAGACGGAGCGAGACGAGGCCAGGGGGGCGTTTCACCCCTGGCGGCCGCCCAGTAGGGGTGGCGCCCGCCACTGGAGTGGTGGCTGGTGCCTTCCCTGCGCCCTCCGGTGGTGTCCCCTTGACATAAGTGTCGTCTGGCAGCACCATTGCTAAAGGAGGCATGTCAAGTACCTCCATGTCATCGTCGATCAAAGATCGGATGATGGCTTGTGTGGAGGACGAGATGGATCCTTGAGGGTTATAGGACTCGGATTTTCGTGGAGATGACATGGTTTTGGAGGAGGCTTGGCTAGGCTTCGTGAATAGATGGAGGGAGAAGAAAGAGTTCTTCTTTTAAGAAGGGGGAGAAGTGGAGGGATAAGCCTTAGATGAACTAACTCGTCCTCATCTCCTCCTTCTTTAAATCTCCCGAGCTCGGGATTAGCTGCCACGTGGAGAAGGGCTTCTAAACCACCATCTAGAGTGGCGGGCGCCAGGCTTTGGTGGCGGCCGCCACTCCTCCTTCGCCGGGCATCGAGCGGGAGAAGGTAAACCTCCTAAAATTCAAATTTCCGAGGTTGAAATGGCTTGGTTGGGCCTAAAGAGGCCGTTCTCGGGGTTTTGGATGGACTAGGTGCATGAAATGGACAAGGGGTAAATTGGGTCCATCCATTAATTGTCATGGGCTTGAGCTACTTCAAAGTTAACTATATCAATTTCGTTTAGCTCATTTTTATCAAAGTCATAGAATATTTTTAATCTTTGTATATTGACTTTGAAGATTTGCCCATCGTCACTTTCTAATGTGACGGCTCCATGGGAAGAGGTTGCAACAACCTTGAAGGGTCCTTCCCATTTGCTTTGAAGTTTACCGTGTCCGAAAAGTCGAACACGGGAGTTAAAGAGTAAAACTTTATCTCCTACTTCGAACTCTTTCTTTTTGATCCGTTTATCATGTCATCTCTTAGTCTTCTCTTTATAGAGCTTGGCACTATGATAGGCTTTCTCTCGCCATTCTTCTAGTTCAGAAATTTGCATCTTCCTATTTTGGCCAGCTTGGTCAAGGTCCATGTTCCATTTCTTAATGGCCCAATGAGCTTTGAACTCAAGCTCAACAGGAAGATGACAAGTTTTTCCATAAACTAGTTGGTATGGGGACATTCCAATCAGGGTCTTATAGGCGGTCCGATAGGCCCACAGAGCTTCGGGTAGCTTATGTTTCCATCCCTTTCCCATTTCTTCTACCGTCTTTTGCAAGATATTCTTTATTTGTTTATTGGACATTTTGGCCTGTCCACTTGTCTGGGGGTGGTATGCAGTGGCTACATTATGTTGGACTCCTTGACTAGCTAAGAAATGTCGGAAGCTCTTATCTATGAAATGAGGGCCTCCGTCACTAATGACTAGTCTAGGAACTCCAAAATGAGGAAAGATGTTTTCTTGGAACATTTTCTTCGAATGTTTAGCATCTGCCGCTCGACAGGGTATGGCTTCTACCCATTTTGAGACATAATCCACAGCCACAAGAATGTACTCGACGTCATAGGATTTAGGAAAGGGGCCCATGAAGTCTATACCCCAAACATCGAACAGTTCAACTTGGAGATTGTTCACGAGAGGCATAGCATCTCGGGCATTAATGTTACCATGCTTTTGGCAATGAGGACAACGTCTCACATAATTCTTTGTGTCCTCGTACATTGATGGCCAATAAAAACCACCTTGCCATATTTTAGCATGTGTTCCGAAAAGCTCCATAGTGTCCTCCATATTCGGCGGAGTGACATCTATCTATGATTTTCGTTGCTTCTTCTATGGGGACACATTTTCTCAAGAGTCCATCTACACAGACCTTATAGAGATATGGTTCATCCCACAGGTGCGTTCTGCTTTGATATAGCAGTTTCTTTTTATTCTCCCCCGGCGGGACATAGCCGGTGACTATAAAATTCACGATGTTTGCATACCAAGGGTTGGTATATGTGACTTTTAAAAGGGTATCATCGCGAAGAAAGTCATTTATTCGGGAGATTGTCCGAATTATTGACTTGTAGTCTAGACAAGTGATCAGCTACTGAATTCTCTACTCCTTCTTGTCTCTTATTTCCAGGTCAAATTCTTGAAGGAGAAGGATCCAGCGGATCAACCTTGGCTTAGCATCTTTCTTAGTGAAGAGATATTTCAGAGCAGAGTGATCGGTATAAACAATCACCTTAGCTCCCACTAAGTAAGATCTAAACTTGTCTATGGCAAAGACTACAGCCAAAAGTTCCTTTTCTGTGGTTGCATAGTTTAGCTGGGGGCCAGGTCAGGGTCTTACTAGCATAAGAAATAGCATAATGCTTCTTATCTTTAGTTTGACCAAGGACGGCCCCCACTAGCATAATCACTAGCATCACACATGATTTCGAATGGCAAATTCCAATCTGGGGGTTGGATGATTGGTGCCGAAGTCAGAGCCTTTTTCAAAATATTGAAAGCTTGTAGACAATCCTCATCAAATTTGAACGGGACGTCTTTTGCTAACAGGCTCGTTAAGGGTCTAGCGACCTGTGAGAAATCCTTAATAAACCTTCTATAAAAGCCGGCATGGCCCAAGAAGCTTCGGATCTCTCTCACATTAGTGGGTGGTGGCAATTGTTCAATTATATTGATTTTGGCTTTATCCACTTCTATCCCACGTTCTGAAATTCGATGGCCTAGGACAATTCCTTCCCGCACCATGAAGTGACACTTTTCCCAGTTAAGAACTAGGTCCTTCTCTTCACAGCGTTGGAGGACTTTGTCTAAATTGGCTAGGCAATCGTCAAAGGTTTTCCCTATAGACCGAAAAGTCGTCCATGAATACCTCCATGATTTGTTCAATCATGTCAGAAAAGATGGACATCATACACCGTTGGAAAGATGTCGGCGCATTGCAAAGTCCAAAGGACATGCGTCTATAGGCATAAGTTCCATACGGGCAAGTGAAAGTCGTCTTACTTTGGTCATCTGGATGGATTGGGATTTGGTGATAACCAGAATATCCATCCAGGAAGCAAAAGAAGGAATGGTTTGCCAATCTCTCTAGCATCTCATCTATAAAAGGAAGTGGGAAATGGTCTTTCTTTGTGGCTTTATTCAGCTTCCTATAGTCTATACACATCCTCCATCCAGTGACAGTGCGTTGAGGGATTAACTCATTTTTCTCATTCTTAACGACTGTCATACCTCATTTCTTTGGAACTACTTGCACGGGACTTACCCATTCACTATAAGGAACTGGATAAATAATTCCCGCGTGCAAGAGTTTCAGGACCTCCTTTTTCACGACTTCACGCATAGCGTTATTAAGTCGTCTTTGGGGCTCTCTTGAAGAGGGTATCTCAGGATCGAGAGGGATACGATGGGTGCAGAGATTTGGACTAATTCCCTTCAAATCTTGAAGTGAATAGCCAAAGACAGATTGGTGTTTTTCTAAGACAAGGGTTAACCTACGGACTTCCTCTTCAGATAGCTTACTGCTAATGATTACGGGAGTCTCGGGGTCTTTGTTTAGAAAGATGTATCTCAGGCCTTCAGGCAGAGGTTTTAGCTCTATGGAAGGTCGAGATGGCTTTTCCGATTCGTTTAAGCGAAACAGTTCATCTGTCTTGGCTTCTTCTTCAACAAAGAACTCAGAATCTTCTTCAAAATCAGGCTGAGCCAACTCATAAAGGGTAGAGGTTCTAGCTTGATCGAGAAGATCTGGTTCTGGTGGTTGTTCGGCAATAGAATTTAATGCACGAACGAAAGGTACTGAGTACTCTTTTCCACCGATTTGAGCATTAAAGTGCTCTTGACATGGTCCTTGCAAGGCAAGTATGGACCACGGTTGTCCTAAGAAGACGTCAAAAAGGACTACATCGAAAATGTAGAAATCTAAGACCATGTCCGCTCCATGTACTTGGATGGGGACCATCTTTAGGATTCCTTCACTTTCCAAGATGTCACCATGTGGGTCTCTTAAACACCGTTTAGTTGGATGTCGTTGAAGGTCGGGGAATGTTCTGGATACGTAATTACTAGCAAGAACATTAATTCCCACGACAGGGTCGTAAAAGGCAAAGACCCTTTCTCCCCTAATTCGACAATCTATTACGCTAGGTACTTTATCTATGCGAGGGATGTTTTCTGATACTTCGGCTTCCATTGTCCATTCATGACTCATGACAGCCGAAAGTTCCAAAAGACGTTCTCGGCTATAGATTCCATCTGAGGACTCAGGAAGTGGTTTGTCGGATGGGAGAGCTTGAACAGAGTAGTTCATAGCATTTCCATAATCCTCAAACACATCATCCTCTATCTCGCCCAAAAATTCCGGAAGAATTTCTCTTCCAGATGTGGACAGAATAGGCTCCGCTAAGTCCAACGAGCTAGACTCGGGCTCTTCTTGTTGTTCTACGGTCAAAACTTGGGTTTCTATGACTTCTTCCTCAGGGATTTCATCGGAAACTCCAGTATAAGGAGTATTCTCGAGAATTCTATCAAGAACCTCCTTTCCACCTCATGGAGAAAGATGAAGAAATGCTCCACCTGATGAATGATCAAGGTGAAGAGCGCTCTCTTTCTCTAGACCGACATAAAAATGCTGAAGGAGCACTGGATCGGGTATGGCTAAATCGGGTCCTGAATTGATTAAACCAATAAAACGGTCCCAAGCCTCCCCTAATGTCTCCTTATCATTTTGTCTAAAGGTCAACACTTCTACTCGTAGTCGTACCACTCGGTGGACAGGGAAATACGTCAAGATAAACTTGGTCCGTAAAGTTCCCCAGTCTCCTCTGGCACTTCCCATGGTTCGAGCATGCCATGTTTTAGCTGCTCCCGTCAAAGTGAACGGAAACAGCTTCCACTTGACAGTGTCAGGTGAAATGCCCAGAATGTTCAAGCATGCACAGACTTGCTCAAACTCACGTAGATGTATGTAGGGATTTTCTGATCCCGTAAACATGCTCTCCTGAACTGTGTTAATAAAGTCAGGGCGCAATTTGTAACTATCGGCATATATAGGTTGTGATGATGAATGTGGCTCTAATCGCGAACTCTTAGGAGCTGCGAATTGTAAGATAGATTGATTCTCCATGCGGAGAGGGTAAAGATGATCCTAACTCTAGTCTCAAAAATCAGCTACCGCTCCCCGGCAACGGCGCCAGAAAAGCTTGTTGACACCTGGGGTGGCACGCAGAAGAAACCGCAAGCGTACGGTTGTCAGTTGTAGCTTTTCACCTCAGAGTATTCCGGGGTATCGAATCCACGAGGAACGTGAAGTGATTTTGAGAGGACTAGGGGGATAAGGATATCTAGGATAGATGAAGGGAACGGGCACTATCTGCTGAGGTAGATCCTAGTTCTATTAGACTTCTAGTGATATAAGTTCTTTACTAGTGTATTGTGGGCATACTAGCCTTTACCACTGACTTAGGTTGAACGCTAGCACAACGAGCCCTACTGTTAAACTAGACCAACTACGTGGTGGAATTCAAGGCGCACAGGGCTGTCACCACCTGCTTGCTACCACAGCTATCCGGGGGCCTAGCCGTATTCACTGGCAATATATAGCCTAAGTACCACACTTAATCTATATATTACTACTACTAGCCCTGTACTAGAACTAGAGCACTTGAAAGTAATATCAAGCAATGAAACAAACACACAAGTACTGAAAGTAAATACTGGAAGATAGAATAAGATACTAAGTTACCAAAGTTGAAGCGCAGAGCAGAGAGAAGCAGGGGTCTCCGACAACTCCGGAGCTCTCCAGACTTCTACTCTTCTCCTCTCCAGCTCCTCTTCTAGTGAGGCACTCACACTCTCTCTAATCTCTCTATCATAGCAAGTGTGCTACTCTAACCAAATGGTGAGGAATGGTGTGAGGCTCCCCGAATGAGAGCTCAAGGGGGCCTATTTATAGTGCTAGGAAGCTAGGGGGGTACTTATAGAGTGAGCGGAGGTCAGCTAGGGTTTAGGGGGGTGGCGCCCGCCACCTCACTGCCGTCCGTTGCAACCGCCATTCATCCAACGGTCTTCATTTGCTCTCCCAAGTCAATTTGAGGGCCGGTTAGGGTTTAGACACGTGTCCAAAGCCCACTATCTAGGTGACACTCTTCTTAGCCCTTGGATCAAACCGCCTTAATGTGCAATGGCCAAGATTTGAGCTTGAGGTGACTCCCACGGATCGATGACGTGGCTTGGGCCACTTTTGGCACGAGTGACCTGGCGGCCGCCAGTAATAGGTGGCGGTCGCCACCCTACTCAGGCCCAAATGGGCCAGAGTGGCTTGGCCTTGCTCCTGGTGCACTTGTTTTGCCCAATTTCCATTATTTCCTGCATTAAGATAAGAAACTATGCACATGTGGAAATAGGTTAGTTATAAACCAAATCTTCTACTTTTTATGTTGTTTTACCTTGGTTTTGGGTGAAATGTTGATGGTGAAATGATGCTTTAAGCACCGTCAACAGACATAGCAACCTAGCATACAAAAGATAGCTCAAGTGATCTCAACACATCCTACCCATGCTAGTTGTCAATCTCAATGGTGAAAAAATTAAAGGTTTTACAGTTGATTAATCAAGTTCGCCATTTGCAAAAATAGCTTAGCTCATAACATGTATCAAGTGATCAAAAAGAGCCTAAGCTACAGGCATCATCATGAATCATCAGGGCATACCAAAAAGAGCATAATCTCATTCTCATTAATATATACATGAAGCTCCAAATGCACTAAAATACATGATGAAATGCATGCAAAATCTAATCTATTAGAGGAAGCCTACAAGTATAGGAGCAAGACTAGCAAAGCAAGCAAATGCAACAGAAACTAGCAAAAACTAAAAGTATCGGAGCTATGCTACTAAAACTAGCATATGTACATCAAACAAAGTGCTTTCCCCAAATAAAAGGGAAATCACCCACCAAGCTCACCTCTCAACCTACCAAAAGTTGAGAGATCCAAAGGCTTGGTGAAAGACAGGACGCGACAACAACAAACTCGTCCTTAGTGGTGGAATGGGCTAGCTAGACTACTTCCGGGTGGACCAAGACACAAGAGCCAAGAAACGCTCAAGCGGACAGCCAGCAAAATCCACATCGGAAAAGCCACAAAGCAAAGGGGTTGAAGAAGAAGAGTACCAAAACCCGAACTCAGGAGTGTATCGTAGGTACCTCATGATGCGCTTGACCACCTGCTCATGTGATGCCCGAGGGGACATCTGCCATGGGCTCTCTATCCTTGTCTTTGTCCATCGCAATCGTCGTCGCCATGGGCGTTGAAAGAGGCTTCGCCTCACCCATGTCGAACCCATCATCCACATCTCAACCTTCCTGCTCATAAAATCTGCAAACTTGTCACCAAGACCATGAGAGGAGCCACCAAAGGTGATATCATCCACATCCATCTAAAACGGGTCAGAAAGTATGTGTCCAACATCCCTGGGCTCAAAAGGGGCAACAAAAGCAGAATGAGCGGAATGAGACATAAAAGGACCTAGACCGCATCTCGTGCTGGTCAGTGTCATCGTCCATGTGCAGAGGGGTGAATCTGCTAAAAGCTCCGGGTGCCTACCTCGTCAAAGTCGTCTCCTCCTCGCCAGAAGCTGTCGCTCCCACAGGTGCAGCTAGTGCTCGCTGGAGATGCTGCTCGAACGGAACCCCATGTCATGGAAGAAGTGGGATCGGGTTCGTGAGCCATAATGCTCTCTCCAAGCTTAGGTTGGAAAATGTGTTACTAGCTCTCTTAGTAACACATTTTTGTTTGTGTTTCAGTTGGCCATGTTACTATAGAGTGGTTTATTGTAACACATTTACTTGTCTACAACAATATTTTTTGTGTTATAATGATTTTTGTTGTAACACTTTTTTTTACTTTAGTAACACTTCAAATTATGGTACAATACATGGTTTGTAACACATTTCTTTATCCATTGGCTCATTTGCCAAGTGTTACAATGATTCTTTGTTGTAACACTCTTATTAGTTCTTGTAACACTTCTACATTAATGTAGAGCACAATATGGGACATAGGAACACAATTTATCATGAAATATTCGGCAAAATCCGAACAAAAAATTCAAAAAATTAGGGAAAAAAATTTATCACAAGAGGGGCCCACTAACCAGCCACACCACCCCATCTCTACTCCCACAATATTTTTTCATGATTTTTACGCACTTTGCATCAACCAAGATTCGAACTAGTGACCTCTCACACGCGTGTGCATAACCTCCACTACCACTCCACCCATTTGTCACTTGTGTCTATATTCTATTTCAGTTACCTTCGTATTATACCAAACTGTGTGTAAATTGCTTGTTTAAGGCTCTAAACGAATTCGAATTAAAAAGTTGTTAACTACAAAGTTTGATAACTTTTTGAGATCTATACTTTTCGTTTAGAAAGTTTCTCCATCCAAGGTCTTTAACAAAATTTGAATTTCAAATTTCAGAAATTTTAAATGTAGTTTTCATTAACAAGATGATTTCAAATTAAAACGTTATCAACTACAAAGTTTGATAACTTTTCGAGATCTACAACTTTTATTTTGGCCATTTTTCCATCTGAGGTATTTTAAAAATTCGAATCTCAAAATTTTTAAATTCAAATGTAGTTTTGCATGATAATATGATTTCAAATTGAAAAAGTTGTCAACAACAAAGTTTCATAACATCTCAAGATCTACAAGTTTCATTTTGGTCATTTCACCATCCGAGGTTTTTTAAAAACTTCGAATTTTAATTTTTTAAAATTTGGACGCAGTTTTGCATGACGAGATGACTTCAAATTAAAAAGTTATCAACTCTAAACTTTCTTGATGTCGACCAAAAAGAGAAAATCCTTGATGAACCCATATGGTGGTAGTTAGTGTTTTCATGCAACAAAGTAAAAAATATCTATATTACTTCCATTTAATTTTACATTTTTGTATTTTGTTTTTTCTCCTCGATTATACTTGTTCTTATTTTGATATAGGTCCATCTAATGCGTCTCTTGATCTGAACCTAATAAATTAACAACATACTCTAGCATCGAACTGACCTTTTAAATCGGCTACTCAATGCTAATGGTTGTCATGTAATGACCATGATGTGATTGCCTAACAGCCTTGATGAGAGCTATATGTGAAGTGTTGCCTATAAATAGGAAGGTCTACATGTATTTTCTTTTATAACACTTGAACTGAAACATTATTTTGTGTTACTAGATGCATATATTTGTAACACATTTTATATGTGTTCCACTTATGTATTACAACATAGTACATTTTGTAACATTTTTCTTGTAACATTAATTTTGTGTTACTATAATTATTGTTAGTAACACCCTTTTTTTAAAAAGTATTTTCTGTTACAGCTAAAGTCTGTAACACACTATTTTGTGTTACTATGAAATTTTACTGGAACACATTAATAAATATGTTACATAAAAGTGTTACAATATCCCTATTGTGTAGTAGTGATAGGGTATGGTCTCGTCCAGTGTGACCTCAAGGTCTCCACAAAATAGTTAGTCACATAATAAGCACAGGGTAAACTCTCAAAAAAGAGGCCTACCCAAGAATGATACCGCAAGGAGATCTGAACTCAAACTAGTCAAGGCTACCATGCAACAGAACAAAGCACTATAGAGCAAAATGCAACCCAGAGACATGATGAACCCAAACACAGCCTAGACCTTAACACATGCTACAATGCATGAAAATGATAGCAATAGATCCAAAAGCATGTAACATGATAAAAGTGTGGAATGGCTAATGGCTACTGCTCAAACTAAACATGTCAACAGGGTACATGTAGCTAACAAAACTAGCACCTGAAAATGATACCTAATTGTCACACCCCAATTTTTTCAACAAAATTGGAGCACAATATATGTATGCCAGGATCAATTTTCATACATATATTGACATCATAGTAAATATCAAAATAATGCTTTATTAATATATCGAACTTTATTACAAAAATGACCCTCGGGTCCAAAAGAAAAGTACAGACTCAATCTAACTCTAATGTAGACTCGTGGAAACTAGACACCATCTCCACAGGAAGGTCAACCGGGGGCTGTGCCATCCTAGTACAAGTCGTCGGGGTCAAATCCACCGTCTTCTAGGTACTCCTGCTCCGCGTCGTAGACTCCAGCGTGTGACACCCTAAATTTCATTTTCCAAAGTTAGTAATTAATTTGAGCTTTATTTAATTTTCTGAGCATTTAACCTAGGTCAAATATTAATTTTCGAATTATTAAAATGAACCCTAGGGTTTAGAAACAAATTTGTTGCATTCATGCCGGTGCATAATATTTTGTTTGAGTGTAGGATTAGTGTTGAGTGGTTTGAATTCAAACCAAGTTTGAATTTGAACAAGTTTCAAAAGTGTTTGAAAAGAAAAAGTCTTTTCTTTTTCCCTTTCTCCCTCTCTCCCTAACCAGTCCACCAGCAGATCCGGCCCAGCCTGCCAACCGCTCTCCCTCCCTCTCCCGCCTTGTGCTCGGCCCAATTCGGCGCCCAGCGGCCGAGCGCAGAGCCTGCTCGCCTGACCTTTCCCCCACTCACTTGCGTGGGCCTGGCCCAACTCGGCACCAGCAGCCGCCTCATTTCCCTCCTACGCGCGCAAGCCCGCTCTGCGGCCCAACGCGCTGGCGTGCTCGCCCACCGCCCGCTCGCCCTCTCTCTCTGCCAAGCGTGCCCCACCATCCCTCTCGCCGACGCAAGGGCCCCACCTGGTTGTGTCTTGCGGCTCGTCATCTTCCTCCCACCGCCTCCTCACGTCAGTTACCCCCCCTCGGCTTCAATGGCCGATGTGGACAGGGCCTTCAAGGCTGTAACCGAAGCCGCATCAAGCCGGCGTGAAACCCCCGCGACCTCTCCCATCCCTCTCCCGGCCTATAAAACGGCACCCACCCCCCCTTGCCGAGCCATCCTTTGCCCCGAACCCTAGTCACCAACCCGCTACCGCAATGCGTCTCCTGGTGCTCGCCGCCGACGCCGAGAACCCCTCTGTGGTGCTCGCGGTAACCTCCTATCCCTCCCCGTCTGTGGTGCTCGCGGTAACCTCCTATCCCTCCCCGTCTCTTTTATTCGAGTTTGGTGCACGGGTTTGCCCTTTAGCCGAGCTTCGAGCCCTCATCCTTGGCGCCGCCGCGCAGTAGTGCTGCTCCAGCGACCCCCACTCCCAACCAACCCCACCCTTGAGTCTGCATGGTCCCGGTGATCCCTCTGGTGGTCTCAGCTAGGTCTAGGCAGGTCGGGAACGCCATCCCGGCGAGTCCGCCGCCGAGCACCGGCAACTTCCATGGCGCGCCGCCATGGGGAGCCCTGCTCCGGCCGCCGGCCGTTTTCCTGAAGCCCTCCCAGCCGTCGATCTTCCATCGGATGGCCAAGTTTAGAAGATACCCTTTCGGGTATGTAACCGGCTCACCGGGTGACCACGGACTTGGTCCACACCAACCAGCGCAACGAGTCCATGACCAGCATGGTGGACCGGGCCAGTAGCGCAGCGCCACGTGGCCGCCACATCAGCCAAGCGCCCCGGTCAGCAGACACGCCAGCGCCTTTTTGCGAAAACGCCCCCTCCTTTTCTCAAAACAAACCTGCAGTCCTCTGCAGTTCTAAAACGCCTGGTTTTTATGCGGTTTAGCCCCTGTGCTTTTCAAATATAGTGGCCGCTGTCCATACTGCGCAGAAAAGGAGAATTTATTTGTTTTAAATAAAAAATGAGTTCGGTTTAGTTTCAAAAATGTCATTTGAACCTTGTTTTCAACATAACTTTTGATTTAAAAGCCCGATTAGAGTGATTCTTGCGCTCACGTGTTTGTAGAAATGCGTAGAATAGTTTTTATAACTTTTTTATCTTGTTTTAGTACTGCTTGGTGTACTGTTCTAATAGATTATATTATTTGTTTGCATGTAATTATTGAGAATGGATGCTTGTGTGGTGTCTCTGAACCCGTTTAGAGTTCGAGCAGTTCAAGGTGGTCATGAAGCAGATCTCTGAAGAAGTGGAACCATCAACATGAGTTTTTGGAAGGGAAGTGTAACATGAGGCCCCTTGTTACCTAGTAATCATTTAATCACCTTTTCATATGCATGTGTCTAATATGATGAACCCCTAGAGATTTTACCTAGAACTTTGTTATCCTGTATTCCTTGTTACCTTGGGTTGTGCATATGGGTAGTACTGCTTAGCTTGCAAATACCAAATAATAAAATGATAATCTTGATTAATGATTTATGGAACAAATGTTGGTTCTGAATCTTAAAGCGACAACCCAGGATTTACAGTACAACATGGAAAAAAATAGCGCGCTATTTTCGCGCTATAGCGCTGCCATAGCGGCCAAAAGAACTTGACGCAAAGCTATTTCTCCTTTTTACGCTATTACCGCTATTGCCGCTATAGCGCGCTATTTTGCCGCTAAATGGAAATAGCACCATAGCGCCGCTAAATGGCCGCTATCGACATTTCCCAGGCTGAGCAAAAAAAATTGTGGCTTGTCTTTTGAAAACTATGTGGATATTAAGTACTTAAGTGTGTCGTTTGCTGTTATCTTATTTTTATGACTTATCATGGAAATATTCTAATATGTTATCAACTTATCATGGATGTTATGACTTATCATGAATGTTATGACTTTATCATTTTGTGAGTTATTGAGTTATTATTATTATGATTATGAATATGAACTTATGATTATCATGGAAATATGGTTAGTCATTGTTTATTGTATGTTTGGTTGTTGTCTGAATGCATTTAAATAGCACGCTATAGCGCCACTATAGCGTGCTAAGCTATCTGTCGCTATGGCATATAGCTGCCGCTATAGCGCGGAAATAGCGGTGCTATAGCATCGCTATAGCGTTGCATAGCGGCCAGGACAGGCTGCCGCTATTTTTTATAGGCCGCCATTTAAAACCTTGCAGTACAACCATGAGGACTACATCGCTCTGGTCTTAGCTAAGTACTCTGAATGTTCTAGCTCGTTTGTAGCTTACCGGAAGGGCAAGAGGGGCACAACCATGAGGACTACATGGCTCTGGTCTTAGCTAAGTACTCTGAATGTTCTAGCTCGTTTGTAGCTTACCGAAAGGGCAATGGGCAATCACGACTCGTGGGTAAAGTTGTACACACTCTGTAGAGTTAAGAATAAACTGATATATCAGCCGAGCTCTCGGTCATGAGCGGCCTGGATCCTTTTTGAGACAGTTCTATGAATAATGTGGGTAATGAATATCTTGATGATACTTAATTATACTTTCACCATGGGAGCTTAAGCATAACCTAGTGACATAGGTCTAATAAATAAAACATGACCAACTAAAAATGCTTACCGCAGTTCAGCCGTGTCAAGCCTTTTGAGCCTTGCATCCCTCATGTTATACTTGTTGAGTATGGTGCGCTCACCCTTGCTTTGCGTACAATCTATGAAAATCCCGGATGGGTACCAGATGGTGGAATCAAGAGAGGAGTTACAGAAGGTGTTCCAAGAATTCTAGGCGAATGTTCCCCCAGTCAACCGTCCCTGTGGAGTTTGGAGTCCTGAAGATTAGTTTCCGCTCTACTTTGTTCTAAGTGTAAGCTTTGTTGTATCTATGTTTCGATATATAATAAAGCATTGTCTTTGAGAAATTCCATATTTGTTGCTATATGTGTCTCGTGGACTTCCTGGGCACACATATAGTGAACACTTGGTATTCTTCGGAAAACCGGGTGTTACGTAGCGTCTAGGTGGGACAGCAGGGGGACAAAGAGGAAGGGTGAGTACATCAAAATGTACTCCACAAGTGTAGGAAATATATGCTTATGAGGCTATTAACAAAGGTTGGCTGACTCTGTTTGACTCAAGCGCCTAAAGCAACACATGCCTATTAATCCTATTAAATCCTATTTCATATGCACCTATTTACTAGGTTATAACCATAACCTCAAGAGAAAAGTAACCACACTCGGAGTCACACCGAGCAAAACCACCACTACACCACAACACTGATATTAGCATTGGATAATCTGACACTATAAGCGGTTACATCGTCGGACCGTTTGACGCTAAATACATATAGCGTCAGACTTCAGCAGACGCTGTAAGTGCTGACGCTAAAAATCTTTAGCGTCAGACCATAGTTTTAGCGTCAGACAGTCTGATACCTAGAACACATATAGCGTCAGACAGTCCATTACAAATCTTTAGTGTCAGACACCACTTATAGGGTCAGACTGTCTATTGTCATGTATTTATAGCGTCAGATCGTTTAACAGAACAAGAAAAGTATGTGAAAAAAATAAATAAATACAATTAGAATACAGTTAACACATAACATATTCAGACTAAAGCTTAACGGCATCACATAGAGATACATAAACTTGTTCATCACATAGGTTCATACACATATAACATATAGTTTTGTGTTTCAAACTGTTTGAACCATCCAAAATATGTCAAACACCCAAGATTACATCTCCCAGCAAACAAGGTTTGTGCACATAGTCATTTCTTTAACTAAAAAGGCCAAAAGCAATGTCTTCAAACAATAGTGCACATCCAGTAGATGTAATCCCACTCCCTGAAAATCCATGCCCACAAAATGCCTTGACTACAAGAACCACCTTCCAGAAACTCAAGGGAAAGATCTATATATGCCCACTTCCTGAAAAATACGAGCTTGTAGTCAGGAAAGTGAAAAAATTATATAACATTGTTTCTATATCTTTGTTGTTGAAGACAGCCAAGAACAGTTTGTATATCCTAACTATGTCAAATTTCTAGACATATTGCTTCCAATGGTCACAAGTTTTAGAAATAAATTTTTTGTTGCCAAGTTCTTTGCTTCTACAAATATCAACTGCATATTGCTGATATTATGAAACCACAGACTTCATAGGCCTTCAGCTAGGAATTATCAATGGAAGTACACCTTAAAAAATCCATGAACAACATCTAATGCATAGGCGCTTATAAAACAATGCCTTACTACAGCAGAAATACAAGTTTTGTACAACAACTATAGCAGCCCCTCAATTATACACTCAACATAGCAAAAGCATGCACCATACATAAGACACACATAGGGAGATAAGCAAAAATGACGGTTGTTGCTGACATGGAGAGATTAGCAAATTCTGTACAATATGATGTTGAGACTAGGTTCTGTACACATATAGCCTCAATTTCAATATAGCTTCAATTTAGCCTCAATTTACAAAGTTGTCACTAGGTTCTGTCACTAGGTTCTGTACAGTATGATGAATGTGAATGTCACTTGCCTCAATTTACATAGTTGTCACTAGGTTCTGTACAGTAGGATGAATGTGAATGTTGAGACAAACCTGCAGTGTCCTTGGTAGGTCTAGGTGCCTTCTTCCCATCCTTCTTCCTGCACTCCTTTATCTATCACATAGATTGATTTAATTAGGAACATTGACCATGCAACACAGATCAAACCAAAGTGAAAATTGTGTCAAGTGTAGTTTATTACTTTATTGTAGGGCCATGCAATTGACTTCTTGAGTGCACAGGCCATAGTCTCCATCCCATCATAAGTTCGTGGTAGTATAGCATCCCTTTTCATCACAACATTAACAAGTATTTCACAGTACTCATTCCCAAGAGGCTGACCTCCTACCATGGTGTTTGGGTTAACTGAAACACATGTTCCCCTAGCCACAGGTGACTCATTTCTCAGTATAGCAAATAATATCACATCCTTTCCAACCTGAAATAATTAAATGCACCCAGGAGAAATTTAAAGCAAGGAACATATATGAAACCCCAAAAGAATACAGCAAGACAAGAAAATTACAAGGTCATCTTGGGAAAAGCGTCGACCATCATTTGCTGGTGTAGTTGTTTTCTTTATAGGTGAATGGGCAACATCATGTATACCTGATTGTACAGGCCTAGGGGGCAGCAGCAAGCTCTCTTCCGTTGCAACCTAAAGAGCATAACATATTTGAAATCATGAAGAGAAACATTGCATAGGCATGACAATATTACATGTGTATCATTTGGAAAGCATGAGCGAACATTTGTTACTCTTGGAATGTTGATAGCTGATCGAGCTGCAACATGCCTATGAGGGACCAAGTTCTCTTCCATTGCAACCTAAAAAAATGATGCACTCATGAGAGCTGCAGAGCATGAAACATATTTGAAATCATAAAAAGAAACTTTGCAAAGGCCTAGCAAGATTACATGTGTATCATTTGTAAAGCATTGGCGAACATTTGCTGCTGTTGTAATGTTGATAGGTGACTGAGCTGCAACATGCATAAGGGGGACCAAGTTCTCATACTCCTCATAAGCAGTATGCCTATGGAGCAAGTTCTCATCCTCCTCGACTTCAGGACCTATGGGGGGCAAGTTATCATCCTCCTCGCAATACTGATAGTCTTCATCTGCTACATAATTGTCACTTTCTTCAAAAGGACCATTATGTGCCACATCAACAGGTCCTTCAGGTGTCGGACTCTACACAAGAATCAATACAATAACTTATTGATTGCTACCATTGAAATTTGTATGCACACAAAGACATGCAAAGAGATATTCTAGTTTGGGTTTTTTACCGCATATTGTCGTGAATTAGAGCCATGTTGTGACAGGTTTTCAACATTTGTCCTTCCTGCTTGCAATTCCCCAATGCGTCGCTCAAGAATTTTGTTCCTACTTTCAGCTTGCTGTCGAGCAAAGATTTCCATTTGCATCCTTGTTGACATGAGTGCTTTCAGCCCTGGGGTACCAATCTCTTGAGGAGTAGGTCCTAGGCCTAAACCACGAACATGTCCTCTAGGCTATTTTGCTCCACAAACAGCAGCATATGCATCACCTTCCTGAATGGTTCTATCCTTCAACTCTGGTTGGTCTTCAACAATGGCTTTAAGCTCATCCTAAAAATATGAATAAGTAAAGTGTATAAAACAGATCCGTGTTCCTATATTGGAGGAAACTTACAATTGTTCCTGCTGCCTCTCTCAAAGGTACTCCATTTTTTCTTGTATGTGTATTGATGTACACTTCATCTCTTCGAGGATGGACGTCCAAGTGCTTTACCCTACAAGGTTTATAACTATGTACCAATGAAAATGCCTCAAAATAATTATAGGATGTGTCACATGATAGGATTATGTACCAGATTATAGCTACGACAAGCATAGCTGATGCTCCCAGATGTATGATGAACAGTCAACTTGGCATGATTTGCTTTTCCTCTTTCAACGCGAGCCTACAGTAGGAAACATTGAGTTTTGCACAATCATAATAATAGAAAAGAGAGATTCATGTGAGCTGATCCTTACTTGAAACTCAGGAGACCTCCAAAACATAATAAGATCATTGATGTCATCATCATTTAATTTATTTGAAGTCTTCCCTTCAATTGTTCATCTGTTAATGTTCTCATCAAATACTTCTTTCAAGTTTGTCTTGTAGGCCTTCCACTTTTGTGCATCGTACCATTAAACCAGTTCCTGACAGCCGGATCAATATCATAGAATTCCTATTTGCCATGAAAAGAGTTGTAAGATTGTAAATTGCACTAAGTAGCTACTGATGAACAGATTATATTAGATACTAGCTGCTATAAATTGGATAAATTGAACAAGGGTAGACAATGCTATACTCCAAGTCAGTCCAAACTTTAACCTTCATTTTAGGGGAACGACCCTCCGTAAATCGAACTGGTAATGTCTTTCTCACTTGACAACCAATGGAACTAACAAATTTCCTATAATTTTCTCCTACAGGTTGCCCAAGTTCATGGCTAATATTTTGATTTTGGGCATGTCAGCTTTCCTTGAGAATATGTCAGGCATTGTGGTGATTTTCCTTCCATCCTCTTTTGGAGCACCACTTTGCAATCTGTACATATAAGAACAAAGAATATCAGCATATGTACAGCAAACAAGGAATTGCAGCAAATGTTATAGAAATTTTTGGAAATGTGGTACCTTCATTGTCATGTAAGAATTCACCAACTACTTCATAATCAGGATCATCATTAATCTGCTCATGATCATCATTAATCTGCTCATTGGTAGTTCAACATTATTCCTTTGTGGTCTTGGTCGCAAATTACGAGGTTCTATGGCTGCATCACTTGGGTTGTGAGTTCTCTACATGAAATAAAGGCAACGTGAGTATATTTCTTTTGCTATGATCCATGACACAGTGAACACAACTGCAGTTTAGACTATTTTCTAAAAGAGGGAACTTACTATATTGGACTGTACAAAAATTAGTTAGAAAAGGTTGTATTGGACTATATAGTATTCTAAGTGTCTTCAAACTGTACAGCTCTACAGTAGGGAAAAACCTTGTATCCTAGACACTCACAGAGCATGATGATTACTTACAAACTACAAATTTTAATCAGCATGCCAAGTACCAATAAATACAGACAACCACTATTGTAGAAGGCTAACCTTTGGTCTTCTATTTGGTTGGGGAGCCTGGACTGCCGCATTCGCCAGCTCATGAAGACGAAGGGATTCAATCATCTTCTTGTTTCTTGCAACTTGTTCCCATCTCCGCCTCTCATACTCAGTCATATCATCTCTGTCACCTCTTCCTCTTGCGCTTGACATTTTTTCTCCTTAAAGGTACAAAGAAATTAGAAATATTTTACTTATATAAGCTATAATAGGAACTAAACATGATGAAATTTTAAAATAATCAGTGAGGCAATCACATGCTGCATAAATAATACTTACTTTTAGACTCAACAATTATACCATCTATGTCTGTCCTTACAGCAGGGACAACCCCGTTAATAACATCCACAGTCACCTTGGCATTTAGATCAGGCAATGGCATAACCATCCCATTGCCATTATCCACGTGCTCGCTATCCAAATTATCCATATCATAGAAGTCTCTTGGTTTGGACTGATGTACAGAAACCCATTCCGAACCAACATGTTCTGGAACATAAAAGACTTGCACTGCTTGTGATGCTAGTATGAAAGGCTCATCTGCTAGTTTTTCACCAGTATTGAATAAATGTTAAAATTGACAGTGGTGACCCCAAACTGATCGGTGTTAACCCATTTTCCCCTCACACGGTTGTCAACCCAATCACACTTAAAAAGAACAATATTTCCTCTCTGGTTATAGTTTAGTTCAACTATCTCCTTGATAATGCCACAATAAGTTTTGGATCCTATTATGACATTATCATTATCACCCCTCTCAAAGCATGTGGATTCAGCAACCAGAGCAACCCACTATTTGGACAGACCTACCTCATCATAGGATTGAGTGTGAAAATCAATCCATTTATTGTGTAGCTACAATATTTCTGTGCACTCATGATTGGCGCCTTGGCTAAGATTTGTATCTCATCTGGCACTTCCTCACACATTTCTTCCACCTATGAGCAGTAAGTAATATTATTATCAGGTACATGAAGAGTTCAACTTAGATAGCATGTGTTAAGTTCTTTTCCTACTTACATGTGACCTAAACCACTCATGGAAGCATTCATGTTGCATCCGATTGATAGCTCATGGTTTCGAACACCAATTGAGGATAGATAATGGGAATACTTCTGCAAGGTCAATTTATCATCTTAATTACCATGCAAGTTCATCTAAACATATGGTGTGAAGTGAAATATATTACTTACTCCAAGTAAGGCCCTATGTTTTCATAGTTGAACAAAACATATCTGTGTGCTTGCAGCCAAGTCTTGTAGTCTAAACTCACTGTGCACTTCCCATCTAAACCCCTACCAATGCTATCAAAGAAAGGGATTGTGGAAGTTTCAGCTTGCAGCCCATCAACATTTCTAGGCACTCGGCTATGTAAATAGTGTCCACAAAGTGTAAGGCACTCATTAAACATCGAACCCTCCATAATTGATCCTTCTAGATGGCTTTTAGTACGAACATCACCTTTCAATCTCATCAAAAACCTATTCATCAAAAAATAAATTATAAGCTAACTATGTTGTAAAATGGTATGTCGTTTTTCTAAGTATGTTACAATACAGACATAGAAATTACCTCTCAACAGGCCACATGCTACGAAAATGTACTGGACCAGCTACTCTTGCTTGGGCAGGAAGATGGCATAAGATGTACCATAATGTCAAAAAAGGAGGGAAGGAATATAGTCTCCAGAAGGCTCAAGGTTTCAGCAATTTCAGCCTCTAGATTATCCATATCACTTTTGCGGAAAACAGGAGCACAAATTCTCTTAAAGAAATGACTAACACGTATCACAAACAGCACTAACTACTTCTGGCAATATTTCCTCACAGCAAGCGGTAATAAGTGTTGTAGAATGATATGGCATTCATGACTCTTAAGGCCAAATACTTTTTCTCATTGACATGAACATTGTGTCGTATATCAGCTGCATAACCAGCAGAAAACTTTACCCCTTTAATACCTCACAAAATAATTTCTTCTCATCAGGACTCATTGAATATGGTGCAGGTGGTAAATAAAATTGGTCTTCAACATCCACAGGGTGGAGATCACTTCTAAGTCCTAAAGCCTGAAGGTCTAAGCGAGATTGAGATTGTCCTTAAATTTCCCATCAGTACCCAAGAATGTATTAACAAAGTTGTCATACACATTTTTCCCTATGTGCATGACATCCAAATTATGTCGCAACATCAAGTCTTTCCAATAGGGAAGTTTAAACCAAATAGACCTCCTTTTGAAAATGACCATTGGTTCCCCTTCCTTCCTTTTCTTCCTTGCTGGTGTCTTTCTAGATGGATCCTTGCCAAAAACTGTAACAATATTTTTTGTGCACTCCAAAACTTCCTCCCCAGAGAGTGGAGTAGGTGCCTGCCTAAATTCAGTTGAGCCAAACTTATCAACATCAAACCTAAAATTGGTGATTTCATCCAAAAACCTACGATGACCCATATAGCAAGTCTTGCTGCCATTACCAAGTATGTGAACAAGTATATGAATGGCACTCTGGACATGCTGCTTCACCAGCAGTGCACACAACCAGATACATATCCTAGACCTGGGAAGTCTGTAATAGTCCATAGTACTGCTGCCCGTAATTGAAAGTACTCAGACTTTGAGGCATCATAAGTTCTAACCCCATCAACAAACATATCTAACAAATCATTCACAAGTGGCTGTAGATAAACGTCCATGTCACTTCCAGGAGCATGTTTTCCAGGAATTAGGAAAGACAATATGAAATTTGATTGTTTCATACACATTGATGGTGGAAAATTATAGGGAATACATATGCCAGGCCAAATACTATAGCTAATACTTTGGGTTCTATAAGGATTAAAACCATCAGTGGCAAATGCAAGATGTATATTTCTTGTTTCCTTTGCAAACTCAGGATGTTTAAGATCAAAGTCCTTCCATAGATCAGAATCTGCAGGATGCCTAAGAACATCATCTCTAGTTCTCTCCTCATCATGCCATCTTGTTAAACTTGCTGTTTTTGAACATAGAAATAACCTTTGGAGCCTTTCTTTATAGGAAAGTACCGAAGGACTTTCTTAGGAACCTTGTACACATGTTTCCCATCTAGACTATTCCTAGCTGATTTCCAACGTGAAACCTTACACTTTGGACATGATTCAGATTTTTCATGTTCCTTCCAATACAAAATGCAATCATTTTCACAGGCATGAATACTATTGTACCCAAGCCCTATGGACTTAATCAATTTCTTAGTTTCATAGTAGTTTCTAGGTAGCGCTGAATCCTTAGGTAAGACATCATAAAAGATCTAGTGTCATGTCAAAACTTTTGTCTGTCCATCCTCCAACGAGCTTGATGTGAAGTAGCCTAATCAAGAAACGTAGTTTTAGTGTACTTCTTGCAATTAGAAAACAATTCTTGACTATTGGCTTCTACCAATTTTTGGAGGTCAACTAGCTCTTTGGGAAGCTCAATGGAATTGTTGTCTTCGAAGTCCCCTCTATCATCTAAACCACAAGCTAGGTCTCTAAGCAATGCAGATATGTCATCCTCCTCACTAGACTCTTCCACAAGATCAGCACCGTCACCTATGTTATTGTTCACATCAGAGGAACAAGCTTCCCCATGTAAGTTCCAAGTTGTGTACCCTTGTAGAAACCCATCACATATCAAGTGCTCCCGTACATCACTTGAATCTCTCCAAATGAGTTAACACACTTTCTGCAAGGGCATAGTATCTTGTCCCCTACCGCTGAATTTCTAAATGCAAAGGCTAGGAAACTGTCGATCCCTTGTAGGTATGTGTTTGTGTGCCTAGCATCACTGTTGATCCATGATTTATCATGAGTCTGGGGGTTGAGCGTGTACCTGCAGTACTTGGATCTGTTGTCTTCAATTTGTTAGCTGCAAGCAATGCGAAGAGGATGATGTCGATGCAGCACGTTGGGTTTAGTGGGTTAGCACCATAGTACATTCACCTTGTGAGCTGAAATGAATTAGAAAGAATAAATCAATTATACTTGCCTGTAACACTAAAAAACATTAATATCTTAATTTACTAAAAAATAGGGAGGCCTTGATAATTGTAGATGTCTGTTGGCCGACGTAATCATATATAGCAGTGCACGTTCAGAAAGCATGCAGTAGCTAGCAAAAAGAACAATGCACATAGCTGCACATATATGTCATGCAGCCATATAAATTCTACTATCACCTTTATAAGATTATTGTTTTTTTTCAATCTCAGGTAAAACAAAGAACTATCACCTTTTATAATATTTGTTTCTTAAATAATGCTATTGCCCAACAATGTCTGACCTTTTATAATATTTGTTTCTTAAATACTATTGCCCATTTTTTGGCTATATACGCGATTTAACCGGACTACCAGAGGCATCAACCTAGGTGTTTTAGTTTGCCGGAGCTTTTTTATGGGCAAAGTGAGCTGGTGCCTGCTTGCAGCTTAGTTTGCTAGCTTGCTGGCAAAGTGAGCAGATTGCTTACCTGCACATCGCCATGGTCTTCAGGCACGGGCGGGTGACAGGTACATCATCGATCTATTCACTTCCACAATCGAACTGCTACCGGCACGGGAAGGCCATAGAGTAAAATCATCAATCCATTCACTATTGCATCAAGCAAGTCAATAATAGAATCAGAGCGAGCAAGGATAAGGCAAGAAGAAATCCAACCTTGGCAAGGGACAGGCCTCTGGAGCAGAATCGGAGCAGACCTCCACAAGTCAGGAACGGAGGCTGCCTGGTGCCACCGCTAGCTTCAGCCTGGTGTCGATCTCGTCCCTCCCACCACCGGCTTCAGCCTAGAATCGATCCCGTCACTCTCCACCACCGACTGCCTCCTGGTATGGATCCCGTTCCTCCCCACCGCCTAGAATCGATCCCCGTTCCTCTAACGGATGTTGGCCGCCGCAGTGTCCAGGCTAGGCAAGGTGGGCGTCCATGGGGTTGACCTGACTGGGACGGGAGATGGGAGGGGCGGGATGAGGAAGTGGGCGAGGGAGAGGTTGACGACAAGCAAATGATGCGAGGGGAAATTTTTGGGGTAGCGCGGGCTCGGATTTGGGATGGAGTCGGAGGTTGGCGGTGGACCAAATTGCGAGCGCAGGCTGGAATTTGGGAGGGAGGCGTCGGCGGGGAGGAGATTTGGGGCAAGGCGCGCTGGCGGTGGGTGGCGGGTTCCGATTTGGCGAGAAAAGGCCCTAGGGTTTGGCTCGACCAAAATTTGCGCGGGGGATGTGCGGTGGGGCCATATTTTTTAGCGTCAGACCGGCTGACGTTGTACATGGTTTTAGCATCAGATAGTTTGACGTTAAAGATGAGGAACTATAGCGTCAGATAATAAGTCCCTGAATAATGATTTAGCGTCCGATAGTGACTTAGTAATATTTAGCGTCAGATCCTCCCGCGCAAAAAAAGTTTTAGCATCAGATGTCTGACACTATTGCGGTGTGGTGTGTAGTGCACACTCGGAGTCACACCGAGCAACCAACACTTGGAGTCCAACAAGCAACCACACTTGGAGTCACACCAAGCAACCACACATGAAGTCCATCAGGCAAACCACACCTGAAGTCCATCAGGTCACCCACAAGGCCGTTACAAAGAGTCCTCCTATGTGTATTAGTTCCATATGTCACGACATAGAAGCTACCTTTTGTAATAACACCGGGTCTGCGTCTGAGCCTGGGTGTCGGTCTCCCGTACCAAGCAGTATCCTACGTAGAAGAAGCCTCTGTACCATGTCATATGAGACTAATAACCACATAAGGCTTCTCTAACGAACCAGAACCAAACCACCAACTAATCTCGAAGAAGTCTAAGCCCGCTCATGACCATGAGCACGGCTGATATAACAATTTTAATACTCTGCAGAGTTTGCACATCTTTACCCATGAGTCATGTTGCCCTTGTGCCCGAGGCGGCCAACCTCTTGACCCACTTCCAAGGTAGATTGGCAGGGTTCATTACAAGGCCGTTACAAAGCCTCCTCCAAGCCCGTTTTACACGTTCACTAAGGTTTCACCGCTAATAGTGGATAAACACACCACTGCAGAAGCCCCCTCTTGTGCCACAAATCCGACCCCGTGTAAACCCTCAACTTGGAGGAAACTAATTAATTAGCCAGTCCCAGAGCCATATAGGCCTCATGGTTTGCGTTGTTTTGCCGGGTTACATGCTTCAAGAACCGGGTCCTAGGGATCCAGGCAGGATAATCTAGCACAAGCCCAGAACCAAAAACCAAAACCAGCTGCCGAGTCAAACGACACAAAAACCACCACACGGTCCATTCTGCCGGATATACCTACTCACCATACTATAACATTACCAACCCACATGTTCCATAGTTCATTAACCAGAATTAATATTTAACCACCATCCCATCTCAAGACAGCAGGGCTAAGCATGACTTCTACCCAACACATCCCAAACCAGGTGTCAAGGAAAATATAATCAAGTGCTAGGATTCAATTTAAGACTGCATGCATCTACTGGATCTAAACTACTCTAACCCAAAATAAAATAAATACAGGAACAAAATGTTCAAGGACACTTTCGAGCTGGGTCGAATCGACGAAGGCATAGACTGGATCCTGCGGTTTCGCGTAGCTCGCACTCGCTGGATCAAACATCATCACATGGCCCAAACAAACATAATAAACAATAGTACATCAACAGTAGTAAAATGGAAACTAAACTAGTCTAACGGATAGAGCTCGACGAGACGAATCTAACGCAAGTTGAATGAGTCAAATCAGAGTTAAAATGAGCAAGTCATGGGCTTTTGAATTTCAGTGGTAAAATTGTAAATTTGTTGAACTCGATTTTGCATTTTAAATAAATCAAAAATAAAAAAGAAAAGGCTGTGGGATCGGGCCTCATTTATCTGAGACGCCTAGTTAGATTGCAAGTTTTGCCAGACACAATGAATAGTGTGTGTGTGGATGGCAGGTTGGTTTCGGCAAAGGTGGAGGGCTCTTTTGCAAAGTGACTCGGCTGTCGGCGCTGGCCCTGACCGTACGCCACGTGGCGATCTGCTATTGGTGCAGTGCACTACTGCAGTTGTGGACGCGGGGGTGAGGGCGCCGTTGACCGGATCCATGACGAAGGGTTTTGGGAGCTACTAATCTGGACCACAGATCAAGAGCTGGATGGCTGTGGTTAGATGCTGATGTGATATACGTGAGAATGTATTCCTAAAGTATTTTGGATTTATTTTTGTAAAGGAAAAATGGCTATAATGTGTGTGTGTGACATCATGATGGTGTGATCAAGCTAACAAGAGCATGCATGGCCGGGCGGCTATCTCCGCTTACTCTCCCGTGTCCAGCATTTGCGCATGCGTGTGTGTCGGCAGGCGAGGTGCAGGGGTTGGCGTGCTCGTTCAGCAGGCTTGGGACCCGGTGCCGGTGGCAGTGCCATGGCGAGGCCTCGTCGGACGTTTGTCGTGACCGGGAGATCGGCCTAGAAGAGAGCTCGACAACTACATAGATGAGAAATATGGATTCAAGGGCTTATCGTGAGGTCGTCTGAGGGGTTCTCGGCGCCGATCGTGAGCCGGAGAGGGAGGCTCACGACGGAGGCAGTGTAGCGGGCACGGCGGTGCGCCATCACCAGGGCATGGAGCTCGGCGACGGGTCACGGTAACGGCCTACGGGCCAAGTCTGACCTAGCAGAGGGTACATAGAGGGAGAGAAGGTGACAGCGAGCTCATCCAGGGCCTTGCCCAGTCGGAGGAGGCTCGATGGCGCGGTGATGATGATGACGACCGTGGTGATGCTCGGCTCGGGGCTCCGGCGGGTGCGTTGAAGATGTGCTACGACCGCCAACTGAGTGACGCGACGGTCATGGTGGCGTCGGTTGGGCACGCCGAGGTCGACGGAGGAACGATGCAGAGCCGGCAAGGGCTCTGGTTGAAGGTGGCCAGCGGCAGGGAGCTTTGATGTGAACTCGGCGAAGGCAAGGCGGCGGTGAGGTGTCTCAGGGGAGGGTAAGGAGGAGCTGGCGTGGGCGGAGGCTTATAAGGGTAGATAAGGGTGGGGTGGCGGCTGGTGACGCAGCTGCGGATTGATCCGGGGCGAGCGGGGCCGAGATCGAGCGCACGCGCCTAGGGCGGGGTTCGGTGTGGTAGGTCTTGGCACGGGGTTGGGGAAGGGATAAGCCCGACCGCGCGGACCCACTCGTTGGTGAGAGGGGAGGCGGGGCTGGCATGTCAGTGGCAGCAGCGGCTGAGTGCGGAGTGTGTCGCGGGTCGCGGGGAGAAGTGGGTCGTGGGAAGATGTAGGTGGCCGGCTTGGGCCGAAAAGGAGTGGGAGAAAGGGAAAGGAAAAATGGGGTTGGGCCCTTTGACATTTTCTTTTTCATTTCTTTTTCTTTTCCAAATTCTTTTTAAATTCAAAACTAGTTTGAAATCAAAACTGTTTGAAAGCTTTTGAAATATTTTCCTAGATTTTGTAAATAAAAATTTGTGTTTGATTTTGTAAAAATTTTATAAACCTTTTTATTTATTTTTTAAATGGAATAAATCCGATTCGCCCTATTCGGGTTTAATAAATTCTTTTTCACCCAATAAAAAATATGCAACGATATGAATGCAACAGACATCAGGTTAGAATTTTCCTTCATCTAGAATTTTGGCCATTTTCCTAATTAAAAATCTATTTATTTTAATTATTTTTAAAATCGGGGTGTTACACTAATGAACATCATACCACTACAAATCAAGCTCATGGAGAAGTATGGTAAAACATGACGTAATATTCATGAGGATCACAAACTAGCATGAAAAGTGGCTAAACCACCAAAGCTATAAAGCTAGCATGTCATATGATACACAAGATAACAACATGCTAAACAAAGCAAAAACATGATACAAAGTAAACTATACATACAAGAGCTATACAAGTGAGCACATGAATAACTATCTCATACCATAAGAAATGGACCATGAATGTACAAGGTATGAGTGTATATGAATGCTCACCAAACTACAAAAGCCTCTTTGGAGGCAATTCTAAATGGGGTGTAGATAACCATCAAGACTTGATCACATATAAAAGACCATGTTCCATTAGGCGCATGTTCTCCACCCCGTATCCTCGCATCTACACACAACAGGACAAAGTGACCAGAGTCTTGGATCCTGAAGGGTTAGCAAGCATGTACTTGGGAAACCAAGACTTGACCACACATCTCAAAGGAGCACTCAACTTATCATGTGGGTTAGCATGATGCAAATGTTGGTTCATATGCAATTTTGAAAACATCCTTGGAAACATTCCTCAAAAGGACAACTCGAGGAGAAGAACGAGTCATACCACGGGCAAAGAGGCAAACATCTCCTAAGGTTTTTTTGAGAAGAACTAATAGAAGCACCATGAGAAGCATGTCGTGGACCAAGACAAGAAGCATTAGAAGCATGTCCACGAGCATGACCTAACCACTAGAAAAGGAGTCATAAAACCCATCGACAAAGAGGGGCTTCTTACTAGGAGCACAAGCGTTCATGTCATGAGAAGGGCTATGAACCATCATCTTCCTAGAAGATCAAGCTTGGCGCAAGCGTTTGGCATGCCGATAGCAAAAAAATTTCTTGATGCCCATCTTAATCACAAAAAGAGCAATGGTACAAAGGCCTACCAGAAGGCACACCATTCTCCAACAAGTCAGAAGTCCCTTGGGACTTAGAACAAGAAGCATCAACATTCAAATTGGTGCCAACACTAGGAGCACACGTGCCAAGAGAAAGGTTACGTGGCTTCCTAAAAGCCTTAGCTCGAATACGTCGCTCATGTTTGACACGACAAAAGCAAAAATCGAATGAATGCCCATCTTTTTTGCAAAAGGTGTAATGAAAGGTTGGATTGGGAACATGAGTTCCAAAAACGTGAGAAGCATCCTTGCCTTGAGAAATCCCTTGGGCATCACACGAAGAAACAACAAGGTTAGGACTAGCTATGGAAGAGCTATCCAAAACCTTAGCACAAGTGCTACAATCAAAAAACTCACGCGCAACACAAGAACTCAATTCCAGTTTCAAAGAATCAAGCTTAGAAACACCAACATCGAGTTGCAAGAATTGTGTGAATCAAAAGACTTAGCACAAAGACTCTTGCATCTTTTGGCTAAAACCACATTCTCAAACATGAGGCGATCACAAGTACCACAAGGAGCATTTTTCAAGTTTTCCATCTCCTTTCCAATGCACTTGGCATATGTGGTACGCAAGAGTTCAATTTCTTTCTCAAGGTTGGCACTCATATCATTGTGCTCAACCAACTTGGCGCTCATATCATCGCGCAATTGTTTCAAAGCCAAAACTTTTTTTCTAAATCAATGCATGATGTGCAAATGAGACCGGTGGAAGAAACATCACCATTCACATCAAGCAAAGAATCATGATTAGCACAAGAAGTAAGGCAACCATTTGCATTCAAAGAGCACAAGCTACAAGGCTTAGAATTTATCTCATGAATTTCAGCCCTAACATGCTCGAGTTCATTTACACATGTGGTGTGAGTCAATTTTAGTTCATTAATTTCAGCAAGAAAAGACTCACAAGAACCACATGGTAAAGAAGCATTTGACCTAAGCAAGAATTTTAGTTTTAGCATAAACAAGATCCTTGCGCAAGTCAAAGCAAACAAGACATGGTATGGAAGCATTTGATTTCAATATTTCATTTTCAGATTTTAAGCTAGCAAGAGAAAAGAATAGCTCATCATTCTTCCTAACCAAGTCAAAACAAAGAGGTGCAAGGCAAAGAAGCACTAGACTTCCAATGAGAAAGACCACATTTCAACCTAGCAATGGAGCATTTCAACTTGTCTATCTTTCTACGAAGGTATCACAAAGCTCATCATAGCTAGCATTACGCTCAACACAAGCATCAAATTGGTAGGACAAAACCCCAAGACTACCGACAAGTGTACCTTTCTTTGCCTTGCCAAGTTCACGTAGAAGATCCTCCGTCGAAAGCTCATCATCATCTAGGAGGTCCAACAAAGCATCCACCTTGCGTTCCCTCTCATCAACCACACTCCTCCTTCTTACCGAAATGTCCTCCTCGATAGCATGTCCATCATTCAAACCTAAGGACAAAGACACACTGGAAGAAGAACTTGGTGCCATTTCTAAAAGCACCGTTAGTGTTAGCAAAACAAAAGCTCAACACCTCAACAGACAAAGTCGAAAGCTTGTTGATACTTACTAACGTCGCTACCAAAAGTAAAGATCCCTATCCCCAGCAACGGCGCCAGAAAGCTTGTTAGTATTTAGTAACGCACACAGAAAAAGATCTGCAAGCACATGGATACCGTTGTTGCTTTCACCCGGAGGTTTTAATATCGTATCCATAGGGAAATGTGTGAGATTAACTACGTTCTAACTTAACCCGAAAAGATAAATAAGTAGTAGTAGAAACTAAAGTAGAAACAAGATAAAGTAAAAATAAGATTAAAAGGTAAAGGACGTAGCAATCTAGTATTAGGTCGATAATAGGAGTATAGAGAGGATAACTTGGGATTGTCTAGTTCTGATCTAGGCAAGAAACTATGTTTTATACGATTCAACTGGGCACATTACGAATAGAAGGTGTGGTAGAACCTCCCGGTAATGTGGCCCCACTTGCACACGTCACCGTCTCCCCGAGCTCTAATGATTGTGCATGTGTACCATATCACTGGAATGATCTATCGGGTGTCCCGGAGGGAACCCCGAGCTATCCACGAACCACAGGATCATCATCATGCAGGGTGAAATAATTACAACATTACAACATTTGTTACAAAATTCCATCAGAGTACGGAAGCAAAATAAGATAAACTTTACAAAACGTGAATAAGTTACTTTTACAATAAACTTAACTTAGATTGCAGAAGTAAAGAAGTACTACGAAGCCACGCTAATTAGGCGGAGCACCGAAGTTGGAGAAGAAGAGCAACCAGATCATGTCGAGCCCACTGACATGATTGTTGACACTAGTTATCTATCAAAATTAAAGGATAAATAAATATGAAAAGGGCATGAATTCAATCACCAATAAAGGTTTAGGGTTTTAATTGACAATATTCCACGAGTTTTGGTAGATTGTGATTCTGCAGGGACTAAACAGGAAAACCAGCACTGATTACTTCTCCTAGAAGGAAACCGACGGAAGATTACGGAACCGGCACATCAGGAATACTCTAGAAGGACCTAGGGGATACCAGAGGACACCCGGAGGCGAGACACCCCGAGAGGCTTCCAGTGGGACCGACCGGTCCCACCCCATGACCGACCGGTCCGGTCCTGAGCCCCACGCCTCCTCCTTCCGGAACCTTCTTCCACTGCCTCCTAGGATGCATCTCCACCGTCCCTGAAGTCGGTTTGATCTAACGGCCGCAGTTGATCCCTCAGGGCTATATAAATAGGCCCCCAGGGTAGAACAAGTCTCTCTTCAGAAAAGTCTACGCCTCATTCAGAAACCGTAGAAGAAGACTTCAAGAGCCAGCTTTAAAGTAGAAGACTAGTTACCCCTCTAGTTTAGATTTAGAACCTAGTCTTATACTAGAACTAGAAGAGAGAGAGAGAGGAAGTGATCAAGAAGGAGCTCCGGCCTGTCGGATCAACTTCTTCATCTTGTACCTACGGATTCAAGTTTATCTTCAACTTGCTTCAGCGATTGTTTCGGTAATCAACGTCTATATTTAAGTTAGAGCCATTGTCCTTATTATTCTTAAGGTTTATGACTCTCTTTTGAGTACTTTAATTCTAGTCATTCTAGAGTTAGAGTAGTTGGATAGTGTAAGCGTGGTGCTTAGACTTGATAGCTCATAAATGCCTCCTATAACGCCGGTAGTAGTGGTCGTTCGCAAGGGTGACTCTTATAGCCTTGTTGATTCTTCTATAGTCCACTTACCCGTTTGTAGGCTCGATAGGATTATACATTTGCATAAAAGACTCATACTCTATTTTTGACCTTTTATGACAACTTCCCCACTAAGATAATATAAACATATCACTCTTATATTGGAATTAGACAGCCTTAGTGATCCCCTTTATACTTCTACATTCTCCGTCCTTGTTAGACTCAGGGGTTAGACTTTAAGGCTTAACACTATCCGTTCCTTTGGGTTCGATATTAAAAACTGGTTACTCCGGTGAAGTGCTACATCGGTAGATTTATCTGTGCGCTTGCAGATAAAGTAGAGTGTGCGTTAATTTATACCAACAAGCATTTCTGGCGCCATTGCCGGGGAACGGTAGATCATTTTAAGCCTTAGTTATCCTTGTAATCAGACTTTTATCTTTTCTTTTTTGTCCCGGTCTTTTCATTATTTTTGAATGTTATTTTTGAATTCCACTCTTATCTATCACTACCCCATGAGCTCAAGCTATAACCAATAGAATCCTTACACCCTATCATAACATCTGGTTATTAGCTACGCCTACCTTCCGCTGCACTTCCCTCTGTAATGAGCATAGAAATATAATTATGCAATTATTCCTTCGGGTATTCTTGTCACTACCCTTCCAGGTCTAGAGAAAAAAAAGAACGAAGGAACAACAACAACACAAGGTATGTCCATCCAATCATCATGTAACATTGAATTACATTCATCCAATCTTGATTTGCAAAATCCAAGCTTGGGGAATAGACTTTCTAAGAGCATCTCTTGTCGTGTTGCTATGTTGGTTATCCCTACCTTTAAGATATGCTCATATACTAATCATGCTCTTTCATCACCATCTGAATAAATCTCTATAATACTTTCATGCTACCCTCATTCTCTATATTATATGTTTAGGTTTGGAGTACTTTCATACATCTATTAAATAAGCATGGTGCCTAGTTTAGGAGTGGTGATCTTGCTTTCAAAGGCTTTTAATTTAAGCAATTAAGTTAAAATGCCTTCCTAGATCAAATTAGACGTGGTGTCTAGGTTGATTTTGAGCCAATAGTATGCTATAGTGGATGTTGGATATTTTGTTGGACTAACCCTTGCAGGGAAACTTTCAATATCAATTTGGGAAAGTTCGGAGATGAACTCACACTGGAGATGAAGCAAGGCGTATATTGAACTTCAACAACTTTGCACAATGAAGACTCAGCTCATTCATCATGGATGAAAGAACTGTGAGTATCAAAGTTTATTTATTTTGTCTTCTACTGCAAGTTATCTTTTGCCTTGAATCATGATAAAGTGCAGCCAACACATAAAAATACTAGTCTATGCTAAAATAATCCTAAAAACATCTTTTTATTAGCATAGATGCAAAATACATAAGTTGTGGATAATAACTCATGCTTCAAATTCTTGCAATCCTTCGGGTATATGTCCACTAACATTACGCAGGAGAGAGATTTTGTTCATCCATGGTCTAGTCTGAACATTGAAGATCCAAAACTCAAACCATAGACACACAAACCTACTCTCAGATCATAAATGATGCTGGCAATAGCCTCGCTTTGAGTCTTGCTTGGGCGCTGATGACAACAGGATGCAACTTACGTCGTATGAGACAACCTATGCCCGCAATCATCATTATCCAAGACATCAAGACAAGAAGTGGGGAGTTACCTTCTTTCCTAATCAAGAGCTAGCTTGGGAGACAAGATGGTACCACTACAATAATAGCAAGATCTATAAGTCAAACACATGAACATGTTGATTGGGAGTCCATCTACATCACAAGCGAGCCTAGGAGAGACAATTTCGTTGTCTAGATGTGTTTCACAATCAAAGAGGGGAAGGAGAAAACCAGTTTCAAGACATATTGATCTCCTACCTGTCACTTTGATTAGTACAAACCACTAGATGTTGTCCTAGTCGAGAAGAAGAATATGATCCACCACACATTCTTGGAAGATCGTTCTTGAACACCATCAATGTTATCATCTTTGCTGGACCTGGAGAAGTCAACTTTTGGATCTTTCACTGCATCTTCAACATCTACATCACTTATGAGCAGCCAAAGAGAACCAAGAGAGGACACCGAAGGGAGAACCAACTGCCAAGAATTGAGGAGGGCATCATGAAGGATGAAGCCACTGCACCACAAGAGTTAGAAGATGGAGAGATAGTACCTGAGCCTGCAAATCAAGAAGAACAACCGATAAGATCTCCATCATCTAGACACTGTTGAGAGGAGAAGTCTCAGTTGTGACATTACAAGACAAAAGACTCTCATGGAGGCACTCAAGTAGCAGCTCTAAATTCAAGTCTCTTGCCAACCCAATGATTAAAGGAAACAAGAAAGGTTGACAAGAGAAGAATGCGGAACTGTCCCTACATCCTCATAGTACAGATTAATACAAGAAAGAGAGAGGATCCTAGACAGCATACTCGAGGAACAATGTGCCTTCACTGATAAGTCGACACATAGAGAAGGAAGGTCAGTACCTATAAAGATGATTCCACCGTGATCTTCCTCCTCTCAAGCACACTGTGAGACAAGCAAGAGAAGACAAGCCAGCTAGACAAGAGAAGCTTCCACAAGGTGGTTCGACACATCCGTCTTCAATGACAAAGTGACATTTGAAGATAAATAACCATCAACTTAAAAGCTTCTTCTTGATTCTAGTGTGAACATAAATAAAGAAACTAAACATGTTTAAGTTGCACCTCACTTGATTCAAACCTAATCAACTCAACATGTTGAGCCCTTTGATCTTTGTTCCTAGCTTTACTCTCTGAATCTCACTGTCTTAACTAAATGAGCTAAAATGTTGTGCATCTAACCTTTGGAAGATGATATATCTCAATCATGAAAAGATCGACACTTTATGCATAAATTATCCTTCCTTGGGTTAAGTAATTTGATTTGTTAAATATTTAAGATGCTACTTTGATGCTCATCCTCTGATCCTATCACTCATGTTAAGATTGAATAGGACACATAAACAACAAGTTTTCCTTGTGCAAAGGTTAGAGGGGAATAAACAAAACTTTTGGTTCTGTTGGGTGTTTTTCCACCAACAGAGCCCATGCACTTGATCTCTACCTGTCTTTATGAGCAGGACACACTCTTGAGCAAAAAGGAGAATTCACTCCCAAATTCTACAGAGTGAAGGTCCTAGATCTACAAGAACATGCACACTGAGCAAGATGCTGGCAGCGTCCACAATTAACGCTTCACTTCAAACTGCTGGACGAACAAATAACATGAGTGACACATATCAAGAGGCATAACAAGAAGGAATGATGGAAGATGCTAATCAGAATTAGAGGTCATGAAGTCCTCACAGACAGTGATCTTGTAACACCTCTGTGTTTAACTGTAATTAACCTGACATGTCATCATCATTAGTCATTAATCATTCTTGCCTTGCATTTATGTTTGCTTAGTACTTGTGTAGCAATCTCTTTTCAAAAACCCTAAAAGCCCAAATCTTCTATAAGGGCAAAAATGGTAATTTCACCTCTGTGCCTAGCTTTGTGTAATTCTTGTTCAGTTGGATGTCTTGAAGTTTTGTTGTGTTGGCCAAAGTTCAAAAATCAAAATCAGATTTCAAATCCCTTTGCAAAACCCTGATTTCCAAACCCTGGATTTTATCCCTCTTTTTGTAATTCAAAAATTATTCAAAATTTGAGGTTGGTCCAAAAAGCAAAGTTGTAGATCTGGCCAAGAGAAACAACTTTGGTATTTACAAATTTTCAAGTTTCTGTACAAAGTTTGAAGTAAAACCCAATTCATTCAAATTCCAGTTTTGTCCCCTTTTCAGTTTTCAAAATTTATTTAAAAACTATTGAGTTTCAAAAAAAGGGTATATTAGCAAAGTTGTAGGTTTTGAAAAAGAAACAACTTTTCATATTTGCAGGATTCCCCAATTCAATGTAAAATCAAAAGTAAGTTGAATTATTCATTCAAATCCTAAAAAGTGTCCCCTTTTCTGATTTCGTATTTAATTCAAAAAACGTTTGGAATTGAAAATCTTTTGACAAAGTTGTAGATCTCTTTTTTCTGAACAACTTTGGTGTGTTTGAGTTTTTGCTGCTCAGTTCAAGTTTTGGAAGTAATTTGCGAAATACAGAAAGTCAAACCCTAGACCTAGCCCTGTTCATCCCCTACCTCTAGCCGGCACAGAGCAGGAGGGGCCCCCGGCCATGGCCGCGCGCCAGCGCCGCCTGCGCCACGCGCGCCTGGCAGCCGCACGCCCGCCCCCGACTTGTCGCCTGCGCCCGCGCCATCATGCCGCACCCGCACGCGCAAACGCTGACCTCCGCCCCCGTCCCCTACAGTGCCAGGGCGTCGCCGCCGCGTGGCCGTCACCGGCGAGCCTTCGCCCAGGCCCTGGGTGCACGCCCGTCCTCCCGCCGGCTCGCAATCGAGTGCGCACGCTTCGGCCGAGCTCATCCACACCATCCCGTGCGCTCTCTACCGTCCCCGACCGTGCCTATAAAAGGGACCGCCGCCGGCAGGCAGACTCCTCATCACCCTCCGCCACCGTGGCCAGCCACTCCAGAGCTTCCGCCGCTCAACCACCTAGCCCGAAAGCTCCGCCTTGAGCTCGCGAAGCTTCCCAGCCCCTCAATTTCACCTCCCCCGCCTCCAATCGCCCGGCGTAACCCCATCTTCCCAAACTCCGACGAAACACCGGTGAACTCGGGTTCGTCAAATACTGCCTCTCCGGCCACGATCATCTTCCCCTGACCCCTGTGTCAGCTTCCTTGCTCCGCGCGACTCTAACCAGCCCTTGCGGTCTCGTGTGTTGCGCAGGATCGCCGGATCGCCGGAGTGCCGCCGCGGTCGTCTCCTTCCTCGAGCCTCACCCTCGAGCACGTGTCGAGCCTCACCCTCGAGCATGTGTCGAGCCTCACCCTCGAGCCTCACCCTCGAGCACGTTCCCGAGCCACGCCCTCGAGCACGCCTGCGAACCGCGCTCCCTCGAAGCAGCCGAGCCCTGCCTCCGACCCGTGGTAAGCACCCGAAGCCTCGGTCTCTGCTTCCACTCCGTTTCGCCCGAGCCTCCCAGCCAGGCCTCGAGCACACGCCGCTCGCCCGAGCCAGGCCTCGGCGAACACCTGCTTCCGTCTCGCCCGAGCTCCCCCGTCAGGCCTCGGACGGACCGCTTGCTTTCCGTTTCGCCCGAGCCTCCCGGCCAGGCCTCGGACGAACGCTTGTTCCGTCTCGCCCGAGCCTACAGCCAGGTTCGGACGGCCGAGTGTTTCCGCCTCGCCCCGAGCCCTGCTGTCCGCCTCGCAGCGATTCGCCCGAGCCCCTGCGAGGAAGGAGCACAGCGCTCTTTTCTTTTTCCTTTGAAAGAGTGTGAATAGTGTTCTGTTTTCTCTTTTTTGTGTGAATTAATCTGTTGTTCCTTAAATCCTGATAAAATTATGGTATGCTCCATGCACTGTGTAGTATTTTATAAAAAATATGAAACTTGACTTTTCTGCAAGAATTTAAAAATGTAAAATCCCTCTTTTAATTAATAAATGGATGGTTTTGGATTTTTAGAAAATTATTTATAACTCCAAAAATCATGAGATAAATTTTGTGAGCTTCCTATGCCATGTTTAGTCTCTGGTGAATTTTGAAGTGAAGTCTTTGGAACAAGTTGATTTTTGAGCATTTATTTAATTGTTAAATAGTGCCTTTGTTAATTAATGTCTGATTTTATTTGAGCACCTTAATGACCTCCAAAAATTATGAAATTTGTTTTGCCATCTATCTACACATAATGAACTTATGTGATTAATTGGTAATTTTTGGAGCAACTTCATAAAATGACCTTTTTAAATAATTAAGGAAAATAGAAAAAAGTGATTAGGGTTCATGTTGTATGCCCTGTTTTGCATTGTTCATGCTAGCATACTCATGTGCATGCATCATTGCATTCGTATAGTCACCGAAGAAGGAGTCAAGATCGAGGCAGCCGCCGACGAACCTGTCCCTGAGGCTACCCCGAGTTCCGACAACTGCCCTGCCGCCTTCGAGCCTGCCCTCTTTGCTCTTCAAGGCAAGCCCCGGTGCATTTACCCTTTCCTTGAATTTATAAAATGATTTCCTTAAATGCTTTTGAGTTAAATTATTGCATTAGGTTTATAGGAGTTGTGTGCTATCCTAATTGATGCACTATCCACCTTGACCACTGATACACCTGATACCTGCTTTTCAAAAGTATTTGAAAAATGCTTAGCAATGCTTATTGAATTAGACTTTGCAATAAAATGCCAATTTCAAAAGTGTGATCACTTAAGGAATTTTATGGGTTTGGTCTTACTCCCCGGCTGTTGGCTAGGTATCTGATCCGTACCTAGTCAATAGCGAGGAGAGGTTGTCCGAGCGTACGGTGCCGTCATGTTGTAGTCCGGGACTCAACAGTTGACACCGACCGGGACAGGGTTGAAAAACTGACAGGACTATTACGCTTGGGTGAGATATAACCAAGGTATAGTTCTGGCTGGAAAATTAGGGACCATCCGTATGGGGGCCTGCTGGTCAAGACTTGTAACTATTCACATACTTCGGAAAGCTCTGGCTCCGAGAAATCCTTGATTGGGACCGACAACCGCGCACTGGGAGTGGAGAGATGGCGGAAGTAGCATGTACCCACGTGGTCGTCGTACCTGGATAGGAGTGGTGTACTGTACTTCCGGGTGGCGTAGGACCGGGTCCAATCTTGGAGGAATCGTGGTAGACGAGTTGGCATATGCAAGCTTGGGTGCTACATATGCAGTGTGGATAGGGATCCTCAGCTGAGTATTATTTATCCGGATTAACGTTGCTCCTCGGTTATGGAGACTTGGTCACTGACTGTCAACGGAGAGTGGTTCTCAACTAGGAATGTTTTGAAATGTAAAATGAATCATGAACGATGAAGAATTGAGGAATACTGAATCTTTCAAAAATAAAATAAGGTTTACAAAAATGCTTTTCTGCAAAATACTTGATCTTGCTTAAGCCTTACCTTGACTACCCTAAGCCTCTCATTCCTGAGTCTTCTCCCTTTTCTTTAGTCGGGTAAGTCTTGTTGAGTACCCCAGTACTCAGGGTTTGTTACCCATGCTGCAGGTATGACAGAGTCCCCGATGTGTCTTGCACCCTGCTGCGTGACCATCGTCCAGGAAGAGGCCGATGAGGCCGAAGAATAGTTGTACACCCTCGGGTGGGTGATTATAAGTATCTTTGCTGTTCTCCACTATGTTGCCTATGTCTATTTCTATTATCAGAACTTGGTTTGTAATAACTGCACCTTAATTTCTTTGGAACCCTGTTTTGTAAAACTAATGTTATTTAAGTCTTCCGCTCTTTATTCCGATGTTATTTGTAAAAGTATGCAATGCTGTAACCGAATTGTGAGATGATCCTGCGGACATTGGGCACTGATGTAGCCCGGTGGCGAACAGGTCTTAATCACATGGAACATGGGTTCGGCTGTCAGAGGTTGACAGGGACACGTGGGCCATGGGATTAGGGTCGTTCCGTCACAGAGTGGTATCGGAGCATCTCACTTTAACGTTGCAGTGTTCGTTTTTGCGAAAACTTCAAAAGACCTTTTGAGTCCAAACAAACTAAACTTGACTATTTTGAGTCCAAATTGCTTCTCTCATCTTGTCTCTCATATGGCAACACTAGCTAGTGGAACAACATGTTTTAAGCCCTATGTACTTTATTTATTGCATTGCTTTGTTCCGTAGGAACGATTCATGCATCATGTCATAATCACTTAAGTTAACTTCCTCTCTAAGTTCGTTGGGGTAGTATGCCTTTACCTGTTCTTGCTAGCCTTTCTCATCCATCTTCTCTTATCCAGACATGGCCCGTATCAAGCTGACTGCCCGCAAGTCGACTGGACCGCATGGTGTGCCACGCCACCAGCTGGCACCACGCGCTGGGGAGGAGACTGGAGAATCTTCCAACGGTCGTCGCTTTCCCCGCCGCCGTAAGAACCTGAAGGAGGAAATCAAGGATCTGAAGGCTGAGCTGAAGAACTTGGAGCATGACTTCTACCACTCACGCCTGGAGTTTTATGAGGCACGAGCTTCCCTGGAGCAGGCCAATCGGAACACGGTTCGCGCTATCGAGCAGCGCAATGATGCTTGGACCCGCGAGGACGTTACCAGAGCCCAGCTCCACGGACTGCAGCAGTACACAGCTCAGATTGAACAGTTCAATGATATGCTTCATGAGGAAGTGCATCAGCTGTATGATCAACTCCACCCCTTGGTACCCCCGGTTATGGAAGACCCTGAGGACGAGAGTAGTGGAAGAACCCGATGTGGAACAAGAGCCAGACGTGGACGAAGAAATTGAACCTGCTGAGGACGTCCACGCTGAAGACGAGGACGAGGAGGAGGAGCCTGAGCTCATCCTCGAAGAAGACGACGACGAAGACATGATCATCATCGACGACGACTAGACTCGTAGTGTCTGTACCATCTGCTTACCTAAAACCTTAGTCTAGGTTTGGGGGCGTTAGTCTGTCTGTTGCCAAGTCTGGCATGTATCTTTCTTTTCGCATCTTTTCCTTTATCGGTCTGTATCATCTGTCAGTCACCTTATCAAGTCATCAGTCTTTTGTATCAGAAGAAGCTATCAGTCTGTTGTTTTCAGAACCCTATCTATGAATGCTAAGTTCCAAGTTGCTTAACAGATGCCTGTGAACACTCGCACTGGAGCTGGAGGTTCTGATGATGCCAACCTCCCAAACCCTCCACCTGTCCCAGCTACCCTAGCAGATGCCATTGCAGCCTTGGCCGCCGCTGCCAACCTAATGGCTCAAAACCAAGGACAGCAGAACTTTCACCGTGGTCGCCCACAACATCAACCAAGAGACCACCTATGTGGAATTCACCGAAACTCGTCCACCGGTCTTCACCAAGGCCGATGAACCCCTCGAAGCTGATGATTGGCTCCGCACCATGGAGCAGAAGTTTGGTCTTATCAACTGCACCGATATCCAGAAGCCACGGTTCGCTTCCCAGCAGCTTCGTGGTCCGGCAAGTGCTTGGTACGCCAACCTGTTGGCTGCCCAGCCAGAAGGTCATCGGTTGACCTGGGAAGAGTTCCGCACTGCTTCCGTGCTCATCACATCCCTTCCGGATTAATGAAAATGAAGCTTGATCAGTTCCTGGCTCTCCAACAGAAAGACTCCACAGTCATGCAGTATGTGGGTCAATTCAATCATCTCAGCCAGTATGCCTCAGAGTATGTCAACACAGATGAGAAGAAGAGGGATTGTTTCCTCAGAGGACTGCACCCAAAGATCCGCAGGAGCTTGTCCAATAACCTGACTGGGTCTTATCACGATGTTGTTGACCGGGCTGTTGCTTTTGAAGAAAGCAATCGCCAGTACCAGGAAGAGAAGAAGAAGAAGAAAGCAGGGTCAAGCAGCTTCTCTGGCGGTCACAAACGCCAGAGAATCATCTATCACCCCCAGCCACCACCACAATCGTCTACCTTACCCCAACCAGCAAGTGGTCGTCCGTACCGCGGCCACCACCCATAATGCCAACCAGCAGAGTGCCACACAGCCGAACGCCCCAGGTGTTCGTATCACCACTCCACAAACAGCCTACAACCATCCCTGCTACAACTGCGGCCAGCTTGGTCACTGGTCTCGTGAGTGCCCAAAGCCCAAGAGGTATGCTCAGAATGCTCAGAAGAATCCTGGAGGATCTCAGCAGCAGCAGCACCGTGCCCAGCAGCAACATGCTCAGAAAGGCAGGATTGTCAAGAAGCACAAGGCAAGTCTACTACACCGCTGTCAGCGATATACCAGAAGGGGAGCCCGTCATGATCGGTAGGTTTCCTGTTGCCAATCACCCTGCAGTTGTGTTGTTTGATTCTGGTGCATCGCATTCCTTCATCAGTCGTACTTTTGTCATCAAGCATGAAATATCAATTGAGGATTTAAAAGAAAGTTTCTGCATATTTTCGCCTGGAGGGCGTATAAGTACTAAGGAAGTGGTTCGCAGTATACCAGTAATGTTGGGGGAACATGTATTTCCCACCACCATGATAGTGCTTCATGATCAGGAGATAGATGTCATCCTAGGCATGAATTGGATGTGTCAGTATAAAGCCATGATCGACATCTTGAATAGAGTTGTGAGAGTGGATATTCCTAACAGTACCGCCAAACTCCTTCTCCAACTTCCAATGCCTCAAAAACCAGCAGCCACTCAAATAAATACCGCCTATGTTCTGGAAACCCGGGACATCCCCGTGGTTTGTGAATTCCCTGATGTTTTTCCTGAGGATTTGCCTGGTCTGCCTCCTGACCGTGACGTTGAGTTTGCCATAGAGCTAAAGCCCGGGACTGCTCCTATATCCCGCAGAGCTTATCGAATGCCTCCCAGAGAGTTGGCAGAACTAAAAATCCAATTACAAGATTTGTTGGACAAGGGTTTCATTCGCCCAAGCTCGTCTCCTTGGGGCTGTCCTGCAATCTTTGTAAAGAAGAAAGACAAGACTCTCAGAATGTGCATTGATTATCGCCCACTCAATGAGGTCACCATCAAAAATAAATATCCCTTGCCTCGTATTGATCTTCTCTTTGACCAGTTAGCTGGAGCCAAAGTATTCTCCAAGATCGATCTCAGATCCGGCTACCACCAAATAAAGATTCGTCCTGAAGATATTCCTAAAACAGCTTTCACCACCAGATACGGCCTATATGAGTACTTGGTCATGTCCTTCGGTTTGACCAATGCCCCTGCTCATTTCATGTACCTCATGAACTCTGTGTTCATGCCAGAGCTTGATAAATTCGTGGTCGTGTTCATTGACGACATCCTTGTCTACTCAAAAACCCCTGAAGATCATGCCGAACATCTTCGTATCGTTCTATCCCGTCTCAGAGAACATCAGCTGTATGCCAAGTTCAGTAAATGTGAGTTCTGGTTAGATCAGATACAGTTTCTTGGTCATGTCCTATCCGCTGAAGGTGTGTCAGTTGACCCTGGTAAAGTGGCAGACATTCTGGATTGGAAGCCACCTACCACTGTTCATCAAGTCCGCAGCTTTATGGGAATGGCAGGATATTATCGTCGATTCATCCAGATTTCTCAAGAATCGCCAAGCCTATCACTGAGTTAGTAAAGAATTCTGTGAAGTTTGTCTGGTCACCAGCCTGTGAGCAAGCCTTTCAAACTCTGAAGAAACTGTTAACTACATCACCAGTGCTAGCCCAGCCGAACATCGAGAAGCCCTTTGATGTCTACTGTGATGCATCTGGTACTGGTTTGGGCTGTGTTTTGATGCAAGAAGGTCGAGTGATCGCTTATGCCTCCCGACAGCTTAAGCGACATGAAGAGAATTACCCAACTCATGATCTCGAGTTAGCAGCAAGTAGTGCATGCCTTGAAGATCTGGCGTCATTATTTGTTGGGCAGTACCTGTAATGTGTACACTGATCACAAAAGCCTGAAGTATATCTTCACTCAAGAGGAACTGAATATGAGGCAGAGAAGATGGCTTGAGTTAATTAAGGACTATGATCTTGAAGTGCATTACCATCCGGGTAAGGCGAATGTGGTCGCCGATGCAGCGCAGTCGTCAAGTCTTATTGCAACTGTCTGATGAAGAAACCCTATGATTCTTCTTTGTGTTATGAGCTGGAAAAGTTGAATATTGAAATGATTCCACAAGGAACTCTGAATAATATCAGAATAGAAACCCCTATCAGAGAGCAGATCATCGCTGCACAAAAGATAACCCTGGAATCAAGCACATCATCGAAAAGGTCCAATCCGGAAAGGCTGATTGTTTCAGGATGATGATGCAGGAGTAGTATGGTTTAAGAATCGGTTAGTAGTTCCTAAAGTGCCTGAGTTAAGAAAGTTAATCCTTGATGAAGCACACTTGACTAGATTCTCCATCCACCCCGGCAGCAACAAAATGTACCAGGATTTGAAGCAGCAATTCTGGTGGACAAAGATGAAGATTGAGATCGCCCGGTATGTCGCTCAGTGCGATACCTGCCAGAAAGTCAAAGCCGTGCACATGAAGCCCGGAGGAGAATTGCAACCTTTATCTGTACCTGCTTGGAAATGGGACGATATCAGTATGGACTTTATCAATGGTCTACCCAAGACATCAAGAGGTTTTGATTCCATATGGGTGATCGTGGATCGCCTCACTAAGCAAGCTCACTTCCTGCCAGTGAAGACCAGTTACACCGTCCCCACTTATGCCACTTTGTACAAGAACCACATAGTGAAACTCCATGGCATACCCAAGAGCATTATCTCTGATCGTGGTACCCAGTTTGTCGCAAAGTTTTGGAAAGCGTTCCATACCTCACTTGGAACCAAGCTCTTGCATAGTACGGCATATCATCCGCAAACAGATGGACAAACTGAGCGAGTCAACCAAGTGTTAGAGGATATGTTGAGAGCATGTGTGCTCACCTTCGCAGATACTTGGGATGACTGTTTGCCCTTGGCAGAGTTCTCATATAATAACAGTTACCAAGAGAGCATCAAAATGGCACCCTTTGAAGCACTGTACGGCCGCCGTTGTCGTACACCTCTCAATTGGTCTGAACCCGGAGAAAGGGAATTCTTTGGAGTTGACCTAGTAAAAGATATGGAAGAGAAAGTCAAGCAAATACAAGAGAACATGAAGATTGCACAGTCTCGACAGAAAAGTTATGCTGACAAGAGACGTCGACCTCTGCAGTTCGAGATCGGGGATTATGTGTACCTGAAGGTCTCACCCACCAAAGGAGTCACTCGTTTTGGAGTCAAAGGAAAGTTAGCACCCCGCTACATTGGTCCTTTGAGATTCTGGATCGTTGTGGCAAGGTCGCTTACAAGCTAAGTTTGCCCGATCATCTTTCAGCAGTTCATAATGTGTTTCATGTCTCCCAACTCAAGAAGTGCCTCCGAGTACCTGAACATGTGGTTGAAGTTGAAGGCGTTGAGCTAGAACCAGATCTGTCATACACTGAGTATCCAGTTCGCGTGTTGGATCACAAGGATCGTGTTACCCGAAGAACCACCACAAGATGGTACAAGATCCAGTGGAACCAGCACTCTGAAGAAGAAGCCACCTGGGAATCCGAAGACTTCTTAGCAAAGAACTATCCCGACTTTCTCGAATCTCTGTAGATGTAAGGTTTTGCCTTTTCCTTCTTAAGACGTGGAATCTCGGGGCGAGATTTCTTTTAGGGGGGAAGGCTGTAACACCTCTGGTGTTTAACTGTAATTAACCTGACATGTCATCATCATTAGTCATTAATCATTCTTGCCTTGCATTTATGTTTGCTTAGTACTTGTGTAGCAATCTCTTTTCAAAAACCCTAAAAGCCCAAATCTTCCTATAAGGGCAAAAATGGTAATTTCACCTCTGTGCCTAGCTTTGTGTAATTCTTGTTCAGTTGGATGTCTTGAAGTTTTGTTGTGTTGGCCAAAGTTCAAAAATCAAAATCAGATTTCAAATCCCTTTGCAAAACCCTGATTTCCAAACCCTGGATTTTATCCCTCTTTTTGTAATTCAAAATTATTCAAAATTTGAGGTTGGTCCAAAAAGCAAAGTTGTAGATCTGGCCAAGAGAAACAACTTTGGTATTTACAAATTTTCAAGTTTCTGTACAAAGTTTGAAGTAAATCCAAATTCATTCAAATTCCAGTTTTTGTCCCCTTTTCAGTTTTCAAAATTTATTAAAAACTATTGAGTTTCAGAAAAAGGGTATATTAGCAAAGTTGTAGGTTTGATAAAAGGAACAACTTTCATATTTGCAGATTTCCAACTTTCAATGTAAAATCAAAAGTAATTGAAATTATTCAAATCCTAAAAGTGTCCCTTTTCTGATTTCGTATTTAATTCAAAAACTGTTTGGAATTTGAAAATATTCTTTTTGACAAAGTTGTAGATCTCTTTTTTGAACAACTTTGGTGTTTTGAGTTTTTGCTGCTCAGTTCAAGTTTTGGAAGTAATTTGCGAAATACAGAAAGTCAAACCCTAGACCTAGCCCTGTTCATCCCTACCTAGCCGGCACAGAGCAGGAGGGGGGCCCCGGCCATGGCCGCGCGCCAGCGCGCTTGCGCCACGCCGCCTGGCAGCGCCCGCCGCCCCGACTCGTTGTCGCCTGCGCCCGCGCCATCATGCCGCACCCGCACGCGCAAACGCTGACCTCCGCCCCGTCCCTACAGTGCCCAGGGCGTCGCCGCCGCGTGGCCGTCACCGGCGAGCCTTCGCCCAGGCCCTGGGTGCACGCCCGTCCTCCCGCCGGCTTGCAATCGAGTGCGCACGCTTCGGCCGAGCTCATCCACACCATCCCGTGCTCTCTACCGTCCCCGCCGTGCCTAAAAGGGACCGCCGGCCGGCAGACCTCCTCATCCCCTCCGCCACCGTGGCCAGGCCACTCCAGAGCTCCCGCCGCTCAACCACCTAGCCCGAAAGCTCCGCCTTGAGCTCGCGAAGCTTCCCAGCCCCTCAATTTCACTTCCCCGCCTCCAATCGCCCGGCGTAACCCCATCTTCCCAACTCCGACGAAACACCGGTGAACTCGGGTTCGTCAAATACTCCTCTCCGGCCACGATCATCTTCCCCTGACCCCTGTGTCAGCTTCCTTGGCTCCGCGCGACTCTAACCAGGCCCTTGCGGCTCGTGTGTTGCGCAGGATCGCCGGATCGCCGGCGGAGTGCCGCCGCGGTCGTCTCCTCCTCGAGCCCACCCTCGAGCAGTGTCGAGCCTCACCCTCGAGCACGTGTTGAGCCTCACCCTCGAGCTCACCCTCGAGCACGTCCGAGCCACGCCCTCGAGCACGCCTGCGAACCGACGCTCCTCGAAGCAGCCGAGCCCTGCCTCCGACCCGTGGTAAGCACCGAAGCCCGGTCTCTGCTTCCACTCCGTTCTCGCCCGAGCCTCCCAGCCAGGCCTCGAGCACACGTCTCCGCTTCGCCCGAGCCAGGCCTCGGCGAACACCTGCTTCCGTCTCGCCCGAGCCTCCCAGTCAGCCTCGGCGGACGCTTTTCCGTTCGCCCGAGCCTCCCGGCCAGGCCTCGGACGAAACGCTTGTTTCCGTCTCGCCCGAGCCTACCAGCCAGGTCTCGGACGGCCGAGTGTTTCCGCTCGCCCGAGCCCTGCTGTCCGCCTCGCAGCGATTCGCCGAGCCCCTGCGAGGAAGGAGCACAGCGCTCTTTTTCTTTTCCTTTTTGAAAGAGTGTGAATAGTGTTCTGTTTTCTTTTTTGTGTGAATTAATCTGTTGTTCCTTAAATCCTGATAAAATTATGGTATGCTCCATGCACTGTGTAGTATTTTATAAAATATGAAACTTGACTTTTCTGCAAGAATTTAAAAATGTAAAATCCCTCTTTTAATTAATAAATGGATGGTTTTGGATTTTTAGAAAATTATTTATAACTCCAAAAATCATGAGATAATTTTTTGTGAGCTTCCTATGCCATGTTTAGTCTCTGGTGAAATTTTGAAGTCTTTTGGAACAAGTTGATTTTTGAGCATTTATCTTTAATTGTTAAATAGTGCCTTTGTTAATTAATGTCTGATTTTATTTGAGCACCTTAATGACCTCCAAAAATTATGAAATTTGTTTTGCCATCTATCTACACCATAATGAACTTATGTGATTAATTTGGTAATTTTTGGAGCAACTTCATAAAATGACCTTTTTAAATAATTAAGGAAATAGAAAAAGTGATTAGGGTTCATGTTGTATGCCCTGTTTTGCATTGTTCATGCTAGCATACTCATGTGCATGCATCATTGCATTCGTATAGTCACCGAAGAAGGAGTCAAGATCGAGGCAGCCGCCGACGAACCTGTCCCTGAGGCTACCCCGAGTTCCGACAACTGCCCTCCGCCTTCGAGCCTGCCCTCTTTGCTCTTCAAGGCAAGCCCGGTGCATTTAACCCTTTCCTTGAATTTATAAAATGATTTCCTTAAATGCTTTTGAGTTAAATTTTGCATTAGGTTTATAGGAGTTGTGTGCTATCCTAATTGATGCACTATCCACCTTGACCACTGATACACCTGATACCTGCTTTTCAAAAGTATTTGAAAAATGCTTAGCAATGCTTATTGAATTAGACTTTGCAATAAAATGCCAATTTCAAAAGTGTGATCACTTAAGGAATGTTTATGGGATTTTGGTCTTACTCCCCGGCTGTTGGCTAGGTATCTGATCCGTACCTAGTCAATAGCGAGGAGAGGTTGTCCGAGCGTACGGTGCCGTCATGTTGTAGTCCGGGACTCAACAGTTGACACCGACCGGGACAGGGTTGAAAAACTGACAGGACTATTACGCTTGGGTGAGATATAACCAAGGTATAGTTCTGGCTGGAAAATTAGGGACCATCCGTATGGGGGCCTGCTGGTCAAGACTTGTAACTATTCACATACTTCGGAAAGCTCTGGCTCCGAGAAATCCTTGATTGGGACCGACAACCGCGCACTGGGAGTGGAGAGATGGCGGAAGTAGCATGTACCCACGTGGTCGTCGTACCTGGATAGGAGTGGTGTACTGTACTTCCGGGTGGCGTAGGACCGGGTCCAATCTTGGAGGAATCGTGGTAGACGAGTTGGCATATGCAAGCTTGGGTGCTACATATGCAGTGTGGATAGGGATCCTCAGCTGAGTATTATTTATCCGGATTAACGTTGCTCCTCGGTTATGGAGACTTGGTCACTGACTGTCAACGGAGAGTGGTTCTCAACTAGGAATGTTTTGAAATGTAAAATGAATCATGAACGATGAAGATTGAGGAATACTGAATCTTTCAAAAATAAAATAAGGTTTACAAAAATGCTTTTCTGCAAAATACTTGATCTTGCTTAAGCCTTACCTTGACTACCCTAAGCCTCTCATTCCTGAGTCTTCTCCCTTTTCTTTAGTCGGGTAAGTCTTGTTGAGTACCCCAGTACTCAGGGTTTTGTTACCCATGCTGCAGGTATGACAGAGTCCCCGATGTGTCTTGCACCCTGCTGCGTGACCATCGTCCAGGAGAGGCCGATGAGGCCGAGAGAAGAATAGTGTACACCCTCGGGCTGGGTGATTATAAGTATCTTTGCTGTTCTCCACTATGTTGCCTATGTCTATTTCTATTATCAGAACTTGGTTTGTAATAACTGCACCTTAATTTCTATTTGGAACCCTGTTTTGTAAAACTAATGTTATTTAAGTCTTCCGCTCTTTATTCCGATGTTATTTGTAAAAGTATGCAATGCTGTAACCGAATTGTGAGATGATCCTGCGGACATTGGGCACTGATGTAGCCCGGTGGCGAACAGGTCTTAATCACATGGAACATGGGTTCGGCTGTCAGAGGTTGACAGGGACACGTGGGCCATGGGATTAGGGTCGTTCCATCACAATCCTCGACATGAGAAGACGATGATGTCCACCTCATCCTAGGAAGACCATTCCTCTACGCTAAAGTACCAATCATTTACAAGAGAAAATCCATTTTCACTTCCTGGAGAAAAGGCCGATGCAACTTCATCAACTAAATGTCTAATAAAGCATACAAGAAGAATAGAAGTGAAAGACGCCCTCTCAAAGCCAAAGAAAGAAAGCTATCGAGAATAGAGAGGCCATCACGAAGAAGAAGAAGCTATCGACACTGTCCGGAAAAGAAAAGGATAGAAACCTCAAGACAGTGAACCACAGGAAGTGAACACTCAGACCAAGAAAGTATGGAAGAAAATGTCTGCACCTAAAGGTACAATCAATAACAACTTTCCAAACGTCTGACAACCTTGGGAGGTCTGAACCAAGGGAAGGTCCGGTTCGTCGGACCTAAATATCCGAACCATCGCTAAAAGGTAAAAATTGGTAGTTATCTTTATATTTACTTTGCTGCATATTTCTCATATCCATTTCTTGTATCATCATATTAATTCACAAACATTTAATTTCTGCATTGCATTAGAAAAGAAAATAAAAATATTGCATTTATTACACTACATCATAAACTATGAAGCCCCATGTGAATAATTCTATGGTGTGTAAAAACCCACGGGAATGTTCATCGTGGTGGCATAAAAATAATAAAAATAAATATGATGCATTCATCCTGTGCATTTTCTCTTGCATCATAAAAATATAAAATACAAAAATATTGAGAAAGAGATCTTACTGAAATTCTGACACTAAGGCTTAAGTGGCCAACTACTAACACTTAATCTGTTCCACAAGTTTTGTTGTCTATTTGAGTTTCACAGGATTTGAAAGGCCAAGAAAAGCTGACGAGCAAGTGAATGCTCCATCCACTGTTGGAACACTGTCTCAACAAACATCAACATCAATCAAAGCTCTACTAAAGGAAGGACATATCCACTGCCAGTCTGCTACATTACAAGATCGAATGACTACGTCAACATTCAGCTTGGAGGAAGGCACCCCATGTATCCACGTAAGTATCTTTATCCTCTTAAGTTTTTCATTCTAAAAAAATGTGAGCACATGAAGGCTCACCATTAATTAAAAAAGAGACAAAAATATTGGGCACATGAAGGCTCAACACTATTAAGGGAACCAGCTTGGGGGAGACGCACCCCCATTATCTTCACGATTCAGGTATGTCTTTATTATTATTACTACTACCCACTATTATTAACTTTTATATTATATCTTAAGTGTGTTAGATTAAATAAATAATAAAATAGTATGTTTTAAGAAGTTGATGACTAAAAGAGAACCCTCTCTCTAATCTTTTGCATGGAAATGATGAATAGTTGCTCTATCTAATTTCTTTCAAGTACCTAGTCTTCAAAGCATGAGTTCTCCTAATTAATAATGATGCCTTAAAATAAAATTAAATGCATGGATGACAAATACTTAATCTAAGGTGTTCTAGGTAATTGGGATATGACATGTGATGATCTGAGCTGCTATTATCTTGTTTAAACAACACTAAAGTTCTGGAGATTTCTAAATATGAATATGACTAATAATTGCATTGAGTTAAATTAAGCATTGTGACCCTGTGAGATGTTATCTTGCCATTGAATTGAGATCACTTACATATTTCATCCATCTTCTGATATAATGCTAATAATTATCTGTTGCTACCCTCTAAGAAGTTTATTGGAACCATGTGGCTATTATTTAAAAAAAAAGGAAAAAAGAAAAGAGATCCGAGGAAATAAAAAGGGACAAGTGTCTGAAACCTCAAAAAGATAGATCCCGAGGAAATAAAAAGGGAGAAGTGTCTGGAACCTTGAAAAGAAAAAAATGTCAGAAAAAATGGGCACGTACCCGACAGTAAAATTAGCCTAATAGCCATATGTATCTGATAAACAGAAGAGATTGAGTATATTCAAAAGAGCATCCGACTCCATTTTTTCATACACATGCACTTCTTTATTCAATGGTTGGTTGACTTTCTCTTTGGATCCATTGTTTAATTTGACAACATATGTATTAAAGCTTTTAAAAATTAATTAAAACTCTAGAATAAAGGTGAAGTGAAAGAACTAGAGACATAGTGCTTGATTTGATCGTTCAATCTTTCAATTACTCAAGGTCTAAGGTGAAAGTAATAAGCCCCATGAAGAATAACATAATATATTTTAGAGAATTTTTCTTAACAGCAGGTATACTTGTTGGAAGTGAAGATATTGTAGCAACTCCTGATCCATTGTTAATTTTTGGTTTTGCTAAGGGACTAGCAAAAGGTAAGCTTGGGGAGTTGTTGACACTGGTTATCTATCAAAATTAAAGGATAAATAAATATGAAAAGGGCATGAATTCAATCACCAATAAAGGTTTAGGGTTTAATTGACAATATTCCACGAGTTTTGGTGGATTATGATTCTGCAGGGACTAAACAGGAAAACTAGTACTGATTACTTCTCCTAGAAGGAAACCGACGTAAGATTACGGAACCGGCACGTCAGGAATACTCCAGAAGGACCTAGAGGACACCACGAGGCGGGACACCCCGAGAGGCCGCCAGGTGGGACCGACCGGTCCCACCCTTAGACCGGTCGATCTCCCCCTGGGCCCGCTGGACTCCGTCTTCTCGAAGCTTCCTCCACCGCCTTTCAGGATCCATCTCAGCCCTACGTGAAGTCGGTTTGATCTAACGGCCGCGGTTGATCCCTCAGGGATATATAAACAGGCCCCTAGGCCCCAAGGAAGATCAAGTCTCTCTTCAGAAAAGTCTACACCTCATTCAGAAACCCTAGAAGAAGACTTGAAGAGCTAACTTTCAAGTAGAAGACTAGTTACCCCTCTAGTTTAGGTTTAGAACCTAGTCTTATACTAGAACTAGAAGAGAGAGGGAGAGAGGAAGAGATCAAGAAGGAGCTTCGGCCTGTCGGATCAACTTCTTCATCTTGTACCCGCGGATTCAAGTTTATCTTCAACTTGCTTCAGCGATTGTTTCGGTAATCAACGTCTATATTTAAGTTTGAGCCATTGTTCTTGTTATTCTTAAGGTTTATGACTCTCTTTTGAGTACTTTAATCTAGTCATTCTAGAGTTAGAGTAGTTGGATAGTGTAAGCGTGGTGCTTAGACTTGATAGCTCATAAATGCCTCCTATAACACCGGTAGTAGTGGTTGTTCGCAAGGGTGACTCTTATAGCCTTGTTGATTCTTCTATAGTCCACTTACCCGTGTGTAGGCTCGGTAGGATTATACATTTGCATAAAAGACTCATACTCTGTTCGTGACCTTTTATGACAACTTCGATATTAAAACTGGGTTACTCCGGTAAAGTGCTACATCGGTAGATTTTATCTGTGCGCTTGCGGATAAAGTAGAGTGTGCGTTAATTTATACCAACAGCATGCCCGTGTCCGACCTCCCGCCAAGTGCCACGACGCCATCATCTTCCTCCCGACTCGGCCGATGCATCGCACATCCTCATGTGCTCTTGCTTGTCGATGCCACGTGTCAGCTACCACAGCTGGTCCTTCGGCCCTCCGGTCCGTCGGTCCAAGCCTCACGTCCGCCCTTCACCGCTCCGGGTCCATCGGCACGGCACTTCCATCCACTACAAAATGAACACCCCTTTTGCATCGCAAATATACGTTGCTAAAAGTCCAAATATACGTTGGTAGGGTCTATACCAACTCATCTAATATGTGTTGCTTAAAGTGGCGTTGCAAGGATCTATTGCAACACTTTTTTATGTGTTGGTAACTTGTACTAATAATCATTGCAATGTTGCAACGCATAGTGATTAGTTATGGCACGCTTATATATGTTGGTACAAACCATGAGCGAATGACTTCTATGACTTGTTGCAACATATATATAGTTTGTTGCAACACTTAAATATGTTGCAAGGAATTAAACCATTGCTGAATTCCTAACGTCCAGACATTTGGTAGGTTCTGCCAAAAAACACTGAATTAACTGAATACTAGTGGATCAACTCAAATATAAAAATGAGATCTATATAAACAAAAGATCATATCTTAAAATATACTAGTCCAAAGTCCAAACATTCTGTAGGTTCTGCCAAAAACACTGAATTAACTTAATACTAGTAGATCAGCTCAAGTATAAATGAGATCTGTATAAACAAAAAGATCATATCTAATTATGGTGCCTATAGAAAAATTCAAATAGGTCCTACCTTATTGAATTGACTTGTCATCTCGCTATAATAGTCCAAGTGATGTAATCTGATCAAGAAAGAAATATCCAGAAAATTTTATCTAGACCACAAGAATGGTTAGCCCATAGAAAATTAATAAACCTGAGATATTAGATAGCAACTACCTGCGTCGATCTAGCTTCACTGATCCTGGATATGGTCACATTTGCTTGATCCACCTAAATAAAAGGAACTAAAATATTACTGATCAAGATCTTCAATAGTGGTGAAAAAAAAAAAACCATCCCACATAGGTTTAGAGCAGAAGCCTATTAACTGGAGAGTTAGACTATCTTGAGTCATACTGCAATTTGCAAACATGTTTAGAGTGGAAGCCCATTACTCTTCCAAGATTAGTGAAGAAAAAAAGACTAGTCTATAGTATTTTACCCAACACATGATAAAGAAGCTAGTTTGCTACTAGATGGAACAGATTCCTATGTAGTTTCTCTGAAGTAGACTAATTATTAATCTCTAAAGTTATATATCCTGAGTGATCAAAGTACAAAATATGTTAAACACCATATCAATAAAGAATGTTATTAAGTACCGAAGAAGCAAGGAAGACACATCATTCCTGGAGAATGAAATGGTGAAGCAAATTGGATCACTATTTCTGAACAGTAAAAATGGTGAAGTGAATACCGTTGAACCTGCACAAATATGTAAAAAGGAGTGTTCAAAAAAATGTAAAAAGGGAGAGATAAGAATTACAATACTACAAGTGACGTTCCAACCTATATATTCCGTGGAGGTTCCAGACTCTTGATATACTCATATTTCTGTACAACTCACTTGCCTAATGACCATAGATCTTGATGTAGCAGGTCTGCAGCATGAATTTTCTCCCATAACAACTGGTTGTAAGTAACGATAATATGCTTATCTCTGAAGTAATTTCAGTAACCATATGACAGAATCTTACGTTAAAAAAACCATGACAGGATCACATGTTTCCCCTAAAAAATAATCTGACATCCCATAAAGATATTTTTTTGGTAGGTATTAGTAATTTACTCTTGGAATTTGTATAGTAAACATCTCGACACAGTGATCCATTGAATATTGTAGTCTGGAATAGAAAGAAAAGACTCTATTCTGATACAAAACCTTGTCATTTTAGCAAACACCTTATCGGCATGGAAAACAATAGAATATTTGATGAACTACAACTACCGATTTGATCTGTAATTCTGTATAATAAAACTGATCATTGACAGAAATCAAAGGACCATGGACTAACTACTTAAATCCATCTACTGATTATGATAAAAAAATCCATATGCTAATCGTCTGATCTGCTTCCACATGGCAAAGCATAGGCAAAAAAAAAAAGAAGAGTGGCCGGAGCAAATCTCAGTCACGCCAAGACCGGATAGTTGCAAGACAGTGGGAGAGAGGATGAACTGTAGCGATGCTACTTCAGACCTGGGTTAGATCATCACCAACTGTGATCCCATTTTGAGAGGGAGAAACCTGCGAGGGTTGAGGGTCGTGAAGGGAGCTCGTGTACCCCTCTGCATACCTGTGGTCCATTGCCGTGGCTCAATGGAGAGAGACGATGGGAGGAAAGAATGGGGGACATAATACGACGGCCGGAGTGTGGTTGAGGACGACCGTTGTAGCGCTGGCGTCTAGTCTGAATACCGACAGCGAGAAGATTTCCTGGCCAATCAAACTGTCTAGCCCTAGCTAATAGCATCTGGAGGTGTGGCGGCGTGGACGCACACGGGAAGCCATAAACTACAGAGGTAGGACGGGTCATAGCATGCGGATGATGCGGGTATGTCACTAACAACACAACTTAGAACCGTTGCAACGTATACGTTGCCAAACACGGTAGGACGGGTCGTGGCATGTGGATGATGCGGGTATGTCACTAACAACACAACTTAGAACCGTTGCAACGTATACGTTGCCAAACAGGGGTTTGTAATGCAGTGATCCTTCACCGCTTCAGGTCCGTCGGCACGGCACGTTTCTACTTGACCTTCACCTCGCCATCAACCACTGTCTTTGAGCTCCACACCTGCACAATAACATAGCTAAGAACAAATGTTGCACATGCACACCAACACAGGTAATACACCACAACTCAACACCACCGGTTACTCATAAACATTAAGCACATATGAAATAAGGACTCAACCGGGAAAAACATGAAACCTTCCTCACAAGTGTCCATCATTCATCATACACACATGAGAACTTATCAACCATGTCACATGGGATCTTCTCAACGGGTCTCAATCGCCCATGTGTTCTCAAATTTCCAGGGGCTACACCAAAAATTTCAAGCTGCTGAAAACACCACACAAGAAATAAAATTGCAGCAGCTAGAAGGTAATTACTGAATTACTACAGTAATAGCAAACACTGTAGCAGTCCTTGCACCCTGTATGATATCCAGCAGACCAACGACAAAACTGTTGGGTGTCTTGCTTCTGCTTGCATGAGCATACAGAGAAGGGGGAGAAAGTACGAACACCAACGCACAACAAAATAGACATGGCTCTGCCGTTCAGGCAAATAGAGAAATCAACCAATTAGGACACCTCCCAACGAACGAACAACAGGAGCTGCACTGCCTGTTCTTGCAAGAGGTCACAAACAAAACAAAGAGAGAAGAATAGAGGAAGAAAAGTAGCTGCAGGGAGACACAACCTGCTGTGTCGTACAGCCTTGTGACCAGGAGCTAGTGCTGCCTGCTTGCTGCTGCACGCGAGAGGACAGAGCGATTAAGAGCGAGCGGACGCTGCAGTAAGCACTGCTCAGCTGAGCACGCACGACGCTTGAACTGTTAAACGAATAGGTAATTTCCAGATTAAAACCAGAATATAAATCATGATAAATTGATGATCTAGATATCTCATATTGTATTGTTTACTAGCATAACAAAACATGCATAACATAATCACAAACATGACAATCGGTGTAAGCATAGCGTCGTACACCAGATAGATTAAAAGGCAAGATCAAAGACATAAGCTCAATATAAACATAGACATTAGATCACGAACGGCGTACCTTCGATAGTTGGAGAAGACGGTGGCGGGAGTCGGTGCTGGCTGATCGCGATGAGTGCTGGAGGAATAGCTCGAAGCAGTTGACGACGAATACGCCTGGACGTAGCGCCGCCTGACTTGGACGGTAGACGACCCGTTGCTGTAGACGAGAGCAGTCGCGCGACGAGCGCTTCCCAAAAACCTTATCGCCTTCTCCCGGTGCAGGATCGCAAAGACGAGGGTTCCGGAGACCTGCCGCCCGGTCGCTGGTGCACGCAAGCGAACGGACTGGAGACGACTTGACGGCAGCACAAAAGCGATATGAGACAAATCCTAACCTCGAGGTGTTGAGATACGTTTTGGCGTTGGCCGATAGGTTGCTTATATAGCCCTGTTGAACCGACCTCGTGTCGCGATCATGATCTAAATCGGTTTAGGACTCTTGAGTCGTAACCGTTTAGGACTCTGCAACTTGAAGGCCAAGAAACCAAAAACTAAAACTGCAAAAGGAGACCGCGCTCCCGCAAGGCGAGGAGCCGGATTTCGGCGGACCATTCACGCAGGTGCCGGGCACCCGCGCAAGTCGCCTCGCCTCGCCCGCCCCGCCCGGCCCGGCCCGGCCCGGCGCGGCGAGCGAGCGCGCGCGCGCGTGTGGACTTCTCTTTCTCCTTCTCACACTAGACTTGAGGAAGTGGAGAGAACTTCCATATTTAAGCAAGTTCTCCTCCCCTTCCACTAGCAAGGTGGGACGAAAGAGTTACACTTCCCCTCTTTGCTCACAATGAATGGCCTTTGAGATTTATTATGAATTTCAGAATTTATTATTGGCCAAGCCCATATAAATTCTAACAAGCCCCACCCGATCTCAAATGCCCATTTAGAGATTTGCCTGTTCCCGCTACTGTTTGATATACTAGTGTTTAGCAGAGACTGTTAAGTTGAACTTCTGCCTATAACCTCAAGTTACACTTATTCACAACTTGAAACAATGGACTAAGCCTTGAATTGCAAGTTTTGCGTGAAGCAAGTTTTACTCAAGGTTAAGCTAGTACCTGGCTGCCAATAGCCTTCTCCGTGGGTGGAGCATATACGTCATACTCCATGGTCTCTTCATGAGCTTACTAGAGATCACCCTAATCTCATAGACTGCGACGTTTAACAGTCATGGCTCATATAGGTATGTTCTTTCAGGAATACTCTGTAGGACAGCATCTTTGCTTTTAAAAACCAATAGAACATATTAAGGTCTTTGCCAACCTCCATACAGTGCCTCATAGCAATGAGACTATGCATCTTCACAAGAGAGGGTCTAGAAATTACTCTCCTCAGTTTACCAATAGCTTGTTCTTCCCAGATCCTTAGTCACGGGATCTCCGATCAAAAAGGTTGGGTTACTACTACTGTAACTCATATAGGTCTCATACCCATCTCCCTTGATGCGATTTCTATCACATTCCGTGATAAACCCTTTAGTAAAGGGATCTGCCAGGTTTTTGTCTGTTGGTACATAGGTCACAGCTATTACTCCGGAGTTTCTCAACTTCCTGACAGACTTCAAACGTCTTTAACGTGTCTTGTTGACTTCGCATTATCCCTAGCACTGTTCACTTTTGTGATCACTGTTTGATTATCACAGTTCATAAGGATAGCCGGTATTGGTTTTTCAACCACCGGTAAGTCAGACAAGAGCTCACGCAGCACTCTGCCTCTGCAGAAGCTGTATCTAAAGCAGCAAGTTCTGCTTCCATGGTTGATTTAGTCAATTAGTCTGTTTACAAGACCTCATGACACCGCACCACCTCCAAGGGTAAAAACATACCCACTAGTGGCATAGATCTGATCAATATCAGAAATCCAATTTGCATCACTATATCCCTCTAGCACAGCTGGGTGTGCCAGACTAGTGAATTCCAAATACTCATTGTACCTTTGAGATAACGCAAAACTCTTTCAAGTGCATGCCAATGATTATCACCCGGGTTGGACATGTACCTACTCAACTTGCTCACAGCAAATGATATCTGGTCTAGTTGCGCTCGCTAGATACATGAGTGAACCAATAATCTGAGAGTATCTCAGTTGGTCTCTAGCAATCTTTCTGTTCTTTCTCAAAGTCACACTGGGATCATAAGGTGTTGGAGAAGGTCTACTATCCATAAAGCCAAAGCGACTCAAAACCTTCTCAACATAGTGAGATTGCAATAAAGTAATCCCACTCTCATCCTTAATCAGCTTAATGTTCAAAATAACATTAGCTTCACCCAGATCTTTCATATCAAAGCTCTTTGATAGGAAAGACTTGACTTCATTAATAACATCAATATTTGTTCCAAAAATAAGAATATCATCAACATATAAACATAATATAACAGATTGACCCCCACCATGTCGATAATACACACACCTATCAGCTTCATTAACAGCAAAGCCTGCACTAATTAAAGTAGTGTCAAACTTCTCATGCCATTGTTTAGGTGCTTGTTTCAAGCCATACAAAGATTTCAATAACTTACACACTTTTTGCTCTTCACCTTTTACTACAAACCCATCAGGCTGATCCATATAGATCTCCTCATCCAACTCTCCATTAAGAAAAGCTGTCTTCACATCCATTTGATGAATGAGAAAACCATATGAGGCAGCCAGGGAAAGTAATACTCGAATAGTGGTTAATCTAGCAACAGGTGAATAAGTATCAAAGAAATCCTCGCCTTTTTTGGGTATAACCTTTAGCCACAAGCCGAGCCTTGTACTTGTCAATAGTACCATCAGGTCTAAGCTTCTTCTTGAACACCCACTTACAACCCACAGGTTTGCAACCAAAAGGCAACTCAGATAACTCCCAGGTACCATTAGAAAGAATCGAGTCCATCTCACTACGAACAGCTTCTTTCCAATCATCTGCATCTGGAGATGCAAATGCTTCCGTAATAGAAGTAGGAGTATCATCCACAAGGTACACAATGAAATCATCACCAAAGGATTTTGCAATCCTTCGTCTCTTGTTCCTCACAAGAATTTCATTGTCATCCTCCTCAGGAACTTCATTAAGTGGTTGTTCAAATGACTTAAGCGGAGACTCAATAGGTGTAGTAAAATCAGGAGTTAATTCAGAAGAAAACTTAGCATTGCTACGCATATTTTTCATAGGAAAAATGTTCTCAAAGAATGTAGCATCACGAGATTCAAAGATCGTATCCACATGCATATCAGGTACTTCAGATTTTACTACTAAAAATCTATAGGCTATGCTATGATGTGCATATCCTAGAAAGATGCAATCCACAGTCTTTGGTCCAAGCTTACGCTTCTTAGAAATTGGAACATTGACTTTCGCCAAACATCCCCACGTGCGTAAGTATGTAAGTGATGGTTTCCTTCCAACCCAATACTCGTATGGAGTTGTCTCTTTATTTCTGTTTGGAACTCTATTCAGGACATGACTCGCAGTTAATAAGGCTTCCCCCCACCATGCCTTAGAAAGACCAGCAGTATCTAACATGGCATTCACCAAGTCAGTCAACGTGCGGTTTTTCCTCTCGGCAATCCCATTTGATTCAGGAGAATAGGGAGCTGTCCTCTCATGAATAATACCATGTTCCGTACAGAAATCATCAAAAAGCATAGGAAAATACTCACCACCACGATCTGACCTTAGACGTTTAATCTTTCTCTCTAGTTGATTCTCAACTTCAGCCTTATAGATTTTAAAGTAGTCTAGCGTTTCATCTTTAGTTTTAAGCAAGTAAACATAACAATATCTAGTTGCATCATCAATTAAAGTCATGAAATATCTCTTTCCACCTTTGTCAACACACCATTCATCTCACAAAGATCAGAATGTATGAGTTCTAGAGGTGCCAAGTTTCTCTCCTCCGCTGCCTTGTGAGGCTTTCGAGGTTGCTTTGATTGCACACAACTATGGCACTTAGAACCTTTGGCAATAGTGAAATCTGGAATTAAACTCAGGCTAGACAAACGTGACATTAAACCAAAGTTCACGTGACATAAACGAGAATGCCAAACATTAGAAAACTATCATTAATTGTGCCACAAATATGATTTACTGACTTATTACAAAAATCTGCCAAAGATAGGCGGAACAAGCCTCCGCAATCATAGCCTTTACCAATAAATTGTCCATGCTTAGACATAACTACTTTATTAGACTCTAAAACTACTTTAAAACCATCTCTCAAAAGAAGAGATACGCTAACAAGGTTCTTGCGTATAGTAGGGACATGCTGCACGTTCTTCAGTTGCACGATCTCCCCGAAGTAAACTTCAGATCTACCGTGCCAACACCACGAACAGAAGCATGTGATCCATTCCCCATTAGGACGGAGGAACCTTGGAGCCCCTGATAAGAAGAAAACAGAGAGATATCAGCACACACGTGAATATTAGCACCTGTATCAACCCACCAATTTGGTGATTGAAATACTGATAGTACAGTAGGAAAATTACCATACCCGTCATCAGCATCGCTAGTAGTCACAAGGTTGACATTCTTCTTTTTCCCTTTGCGGTCCGCTCGCTCTGGACACTCTTTGGAAAAATGCCCAAGCTCTCCACAAGTGAAGCATGGCAACTCTGCTTTGTTCTTTTCTTCTTCTTAAATGTAGTAGTAGTTTTGGCATTGAAAGACTTAGGCTTTCCTTTGTACTTGCCATGGTTTTTCTGGACGAAGTGGGCGCTAGCTCTTTCCTCGTTCCCCTTCTCAGTGTTATCTTTAGCCCGAGCCTTCTCTTCAACATCAAGAGATGCTATCAGGTTTTCAACTGATATTTTCTGTCTCTTGTGTTTAAGGCTTGTGGCGAAATTCCTCCACGCGAAGGTAGCTTTGCAATAATGCATCCAGCCACAAACTCATCGGGTATAACACAGTTAAGGAGTTCAAGCTCTTTTGCCAGACGATGTATCTCATGAGCTTGTTCGACTATAGACTTGTTTGCAACAATCTTGTAGTCATGAAAAGTCTCCATGATGTACAACTCTTTGCCAGCATCTGAAGCACCAAAGGTAGCTGACAGATGATCCCACAAAGTCTTTGCGTCTTTAATGTGCAGAATTGTATCAAAGATATGATCAGCAAGGACATTCTGCACAACTCCCACAAAGATTTGGTTGGCATCCTGGAAAGCTCTCTGATCCTCTTCACAGATATTTCCCTCGGGCATACCAGCACTCACCCAAAACACTTTCATGGCCGTCAACCAATTGGTGACCTTAACTTGCCATCTCTTAAAGTGCTCTCCAGAAAATTTTTCTGGCTTCAGCGCATCAACAAAACTAGCCATAGTTAATTCTGGAACCTATAATAAGGTTTTGGATTGTTAAACGAATAGGCAATTTCCAGATTAAAACCAGAATATAAATCATGATAAATTGATGATCTAGATATCTCATATTGTATTGTTTACTAGCATAAAAAAACATGCATAACATAATCTCAAACATGACAATCGGTGTAAGCATAGCTCGTACACCAGATAGATTAAAAGGCAAGATCAAAGACATAAGATCTAATATAAACATAGACATTAGATCACGAACGGCGTACCTTTCGATAGCTGGAGAAGACGGTGGCGGAGTCGGTGCTGGCTGATCGTCGATGAGTGCTGGAGGAATAGCTCGGAGCAGTTGACGACGAATACGCCTGGACGTAGCGCCGCCTGACTTGGACGGTAGACGACCCGTTATTGTAGACGAGAGCAGTCGCGCGACGAACGCTTCCCAAAACCTTATTCGCCTTCTCCCGGTGCAGGATCGCAAAGATGAGGGTTCCGGAGACCTGCTCGCCCGGTCGCTGGTGACGCAAAGCGAACGGACTGGAGACGACTTGACGGCAGCGCAAAAGCGATATGAGACAAATCCTAACTCGAGAGGTGTTGAGATACGTTTTGGCGTGGCCGATAGGTTGCTTATATAGCCCTGTTGAACCGACCTCGTGTCGCGATCATGATCTAAATCGGTTTAGGACTCTTGAGTCGTAACCGTTTAGGACTCTGCAACTTGAAGGCAAGAAACCAAAAACTAAAACTGCAAAAGGAGACCGCGCTCCCGCAAGGCGAGGAGCCGGATTTCGGCGGACCATTCACGCAGGTGCCGCGCACCCGCGCAAGTCGCCTCGCCTCGCCTCGCCCGGCCCGGCCCGGCCCGGCGCGGCGCGGCGAGCGAGCGCGCGCGCACGTGTGGACTTCTCTTTCTCCTTCTCACACTAGACTTGAGGAAGTGGACAGAACTTCCATATTTAAGCGAGTTCTCCTCCCCTTCCACTAGTAAGGTGCTGCCTGCTTGCTGCTGCACGCGAGAGGACAGAGCGATTAAGAGCGAGCGGACGCTGCAGCAAGCACTGCTCAGCTGAGCACGCACGACGCTTGAACGCCAGTGCTGCGGTAGCTCCTGCCCAGCTCCATGTACGTGCACCACCAACCATAGACAGAGGCCGCGACACAAAAACAAGGAGACCGAACAGCAGTGGGCAGCCAAGAAACTAAATGAAAATGGACCAAAACTCAACGAAAAATTCCTAGAAAAATCATAGGCAATCTACAAGATGTTCTTGACCTATTCTCAAAGATCATCGCCGGAGATTAATTCAAACTCCGGGAATTTCAGATCTTGTTTGAGAATACAAAAAGATGCGCAAAAATAAAAGCGAAGATTTCTTCATGCTCGAGTGAAATTGGATTGATTCACTCAAGGAATAGCTTAATCACTTGTCATAGCACGAATCAACGCAAAAAGAACGAACCAAAATGCTCAAGAATCAACGAACGAAAAATCCCAAAAAACAGTTCCGAAAATCACAGAAAATAGAAAAACTCAGATTTAAAGAGAGGACAAGTGGAGCACGAATTTGATCCGTGGATTTCAGCAAGATGAATGATTGTATTAGCTCGTGGTGTTGGGTTACAAGCCACTCCTGGCAACACAAAGCTCAGATAGCAAAAAAAACTCAAGAAGAAGAGCTCTCCTCTCCTCTAACCCTAGCCTC